>CM060941.1:443677950-446605450 GCA_030765085.1 Allium cepa
GTTTGAAATGGATTCAAACTTAAATTGAATCTTGAATTTGGAGAAGAGTTTCAGAATAAGATAATAATGAATTGGATTCCAGATATGATAATCTTGGTTATTATCATAAATGGTTGTTGTATTTAATAATGAAATGTTTTAAGGAAGTAAAACATTTAGGCAAGTATGGCTTATAAATTGGAATTGAAGATGATCTAAATTGTGAAGTTTTAAATCTGGGTCCAGAATTTGAAAATTGTTTTAAAGTAATAAAGAAATAATAAATAATATCATTTGAATGAAAGAACTTGATTCAAACAAGAGTTGTTTGGAAATTTTAAAGGAATTTGTCTGAATTTAAAATCAAAGGTGATTTAAAATTTAAAAGTTACCTGGTGTGTAAAGGAAATAAATATGAAATAAACTCTAAGGTTGAGTTTTGAATTTTCCTTGGAATGTGATATGAAACCCAAAGTGAAGTAAGTTTTAAACTTAAGTGGGAAGGTTATTAATCTGAAGTTTAAAATTTGAATGAGAATTCAAATTGTGTAAATTTGACTGGATTAAGTAAATTGAATTTAACTTAGAAGAAGTTAAATAAGTTTGAATAAACAACCTGAATTGGAAATTTCAAGATGAAATTGAGATTTAACTTGGAAAGCTAAATGGTTAATTTGAATTGGAAGTTTATGTGATCTCAAAATGGGTTTGAGATCTGGAAAGTGGAAATGGACGAATGTTTTAAAATAATTTGAATGATACCATCCTGTTGTTATTAATAATCTTTAAGCTGAAATTGGATTTGTTTAAATGAATGAAGAAATGGGGTGTGGTAATATGTCCATGATTAAGATAAAATGGAATTTGGATTCAGAATTAAATGGTCTAAAGATATAAGTTGATTTGATTTAAAGGATTAAATCAACATTTAAAAATTGAATTCGAATTTATATAATTCGAGATAGTTTAAATTTGAAATTTAAATTAAATTAGTTCAAATTGGATTTGATTGAAATTATGATTTAAGATGTATAAGTTCAAAAATTCAAATGGAAAATTTGAAATAAAATTGAATTTGAATGAGTTCAAATTCAAATGGGAATTAGGATTAATTCAAACTGGAATTGATTCGAAATTGAAATGGGTTCAATTTGAAATTAGTCCAAATTGATTTGAATAATTTGGAATTGTGATTAAGGTTGAATAGGTTTAAAATTCAACTGGAATTTGATTTGAAATTGGAAAGAAATTGACAATTAATTCAACTTGAATTGGGGATAAATGAATTTCAATGGAAATTAAAGTTATTTAAATTGGAATTGAGTCAATTTAAATGGAAGTGGAAATCTAAATTGAGTTGATGAAAATGGAGATTGGGAATTGAACAGTTTGACTCTGGACTATTTTCAAAATAAATTGTTTTAATATAAATCTATTTTTTCAAAACTATTTACTATACAATTTTTATTTTAAAACCTAAAACTATCTTATACTTGTTTTACAATTATTTTTGAAACTATTTAATATTTTTTCGACTGTTTTATAAACTGATTACTATTTTTCAACTATTTTACAAATTAATTACTATTTTACAACTATTTTGCAATTATTAAAAATTTCTATAGCTATTTGACTATTTTCCAACTATTTTACAATTACTTAACTATTTTACATCTATTTTACAAATTAATAATTATTTTTCAACTACTTATCTATTTTTAACTTTTCAGGCTATTTTCTAAATATAAGCTGGTCGGAGTGCAAACTGTTTATGATTAATTACCCAATTGAGATAAGGATTAAAGTGATAATCCAAACGGATTTGAAACAATTGTGAATAAGTGAAAGGAATCAAAGTAAATGTGAATAGAAAGGAGATTGATTTGGCTAATAACCAATAGAGATAAATACGTAGTGTGACGTATATTATTCTATTCGCATAGGCGTTTGATCCGGATTTGAGCACAGAATTTCGAGATAGTTTATCGATCCGAGTTGGGATATTTCACTCGATTTTTTGACGGAGAACCTGGATATGAGTTTTTGATTGGTTCTGGATGTTCTCTATCATAGTTATGGCTATGCAAGAAGAATGACGGTCTCTGATCAAGAAACTAGATCTGGGGTCCGCACTAGGAAGTTGGGTGGACGATATTAGTTCGGAAGTGAAATTGTGTGATCGAGTAAGCGATCAGATGGATATAGTGTACGGATGATATGTGTGCATCGTACGGGTTTGAATGAAATTGTTACTGGGAATTTGTGGATAATAATTGTGAAATGGTTTTCGAAATGAAAGTATATTTGTGAAATATACAATGAAGTAAAATGGAAATCAGATATTTCTATGATTAAAGGTTCACTTTAAAAAGAAAAGAAATGAGAAATCAAATTTGAATATTTGATTTTGTACAAACAAAGTTATATATCTTTGTTATATAAGATAAGTCTCTCCTTGTTGAATCTAAAGCCAGAGGAAAGGGTTTTGAAAGTATTTAAAGTATATAAAATGAGTTTTATACAAGTTTGCAATGATCCAAAGTTTTTAAAAAAAAATTATATATATATCTATATATATAAAGGATTTATGAGGATTTTGGGAAAAGGTTTTTGGAACCTTTGGATTTGGAAAGGCTTTTGATTTTTGGGTAAAATCAATATTGGATTTGGAAAGCCAAGCTTGATAATTATCGATTTTGGGATAATCGATTTTGAGAAAGGAGATTTATTTGAGATTCATACTAGGTGTATGATTTGGAAGATAATATATGTGTATAGTATAAAGTGTTTTGAAAATGGCTCTGGAGAAAAAGGCACTCCCTTGAAATGAACTTCTCAGGAGTTCCATAGGTTGGTACTGCCTTGAGCCTCTAAGGGGGAGGTTCTAAAGTTGATCCTATGAGGAGTCCGTACAAAACTAGTTCCTGAGGATTATGTGTAGTGCGTAGCGAAAGTCGAGGGCGCTGATGCCTACAGAGGCATTTGGGTTATGCTATGATGACAGTGTAACTCGATGTCACTGCGATCTACTGCAGACCATAGTGAAAGTCGTGTGTGCTGCTGAGAGCCAACAGTGTAACGACCCGAAAATTTCGATCTCGAAAATTCTAGATAGTTAAGAAAAAGAAGAAGGAGATAGAAGAAGAAGAAACAGAAACACAACACAGATTCTCACATTCGCAGCGGATCAAAATATAATGTCAAATAATATCAGTTTACAAAAGAACACTGTATCTGTCGGTTACATTTTAATACATCAGAGTTACATACATACACAACACTAAACATATACAATCAACATATCTCAGATACATAGAAATATCTCACGGCGGAAACACTCCATACGTTCCTGCCATCCAGCTCGTCTCTTGAGCTCTAGAACGACCTTACTTGAAAATCTGTAATACTCGGTCTGACCCGAGCATTACATCAAAGTAACACCAGGGCCAGACTGGAAACCAGCGTGAGTAAACCTATCTATCATGGAATACAAAAGCATACAACTTATATAAACCCGGGGTAACTTATATCAATTTACAACTTCACAAGTTATTATAGAAATCACTTAATTCACACATAAATTTCTAAGTGCCAAAACTTAGATTAAATGGTCCAATTCACTTAAATCATTCCACTTCAGCCTATTGATTTCACTTATCAATTTACAAAGAATCGAAGTGGTTTCGGGTATTTACAAACGGCCGACTCTGGTCTCTTCTAATCCAATGTCATCTTAACCCAAGTTATTCAAGTGAATACAATTTACTTTTAAATACTAGATGTCACTTTTACACAGCAATTCATCATAGAGAACCACATTATCACTTGTTCAACCCAATATATCATATTATAGAAACATTTCACATCACATAGCATCACGATCACATACCAGGGATAACAAATAATCTAAGGCATTCAAATATCATTCAATCATCCATAAGCAAGATAAATTAGTCATACCATTTCTAATTAATTTAATTAACTACTAATGAATTAAATTAATTACTTATTACTTATAAATCTTGCTTATTTAACATTAATTAATTATATTCAATTAATTAATCATCCCTTAAATATTTATCTTGATCAATCATCCTTGATTAATCATTCTTTAATTACACTAAGCAATTTACCTTTAAATTAATTACACAAATTAATTATTCTCAAACCCATCACATTACATAACCTTTAATTACCATCTTAATTAATTACCCAAATTAATCATCCGACAATCACATTGATTGATTATCGTTTAATTAATTCACATCATTAATTAACTAATCCTTAATAATTTCCTTAATTAATCAATCCTTTAATTAATTACACTAAATGATTAATTCCTAATTACTTCCCTTAAGTAATTAACCTTTAATTACTTTCATCAAGTAATTATCCCATTGGTTAACTATCCTCAATTAATTAACCTTGATCCTTATTTAATTTAACCTTTAATTGCTAATTAATTAACCCTCAACGGATTAATCCTTTAATTACTTACATTAAGTAGGTATTATTTAAATAAATCACTTTTAATAATTAACCATTAATTTTCCACCTTAATTAATGGCATTAGGAAATTAATCTTAAATTATTTTCATTAAGTAATTATCATTAATTAATTACATTAATTAATTAACCTTTAATAACTTAATCATCTTTAATTAATTACCAAGATTAATTAATCACATTAACAAATCAATCCCTAAAATTGATTACACAAATTAGTTAGTCTTTAATTAATAATCTAATAGATAGATTGATTACTCATTCCCTTAACTAATTTCATAGCTAATTGACCAACCTTATATAATTAATCCTTGATCTAAATACTTTATTACAATCAACTGTGAAACCTTAAGGAATTAACTTATTATACAATTACCTCTAAACAAACAAATTTTTTTAAAAAAAACAACTTAAAACTTTGAAAGTTTTGTTTAAACTTGCTAATACTTGTTTTTAACAAATTTACTTTAAGTTTGAAAACCCAAATAAACTCGAGCCCAAAGCCCAAAAATTACGATTACTTACATGAGCCAAAAATTTCATCTTTCGCGTCACCCTCTTTTCTTTCTCCACGTTACCCTGTTAGTTAACTTAAAAATACATCAAATATATATGAGCCGGGAAAAAAATTTCCCTAAGCCCAACCTAATAAACTAATGCAACCAGTTACTAACCTGAAGACTCCTCCGCAAACTCAAGCAAATCTGATCCAAACTCGAACCAGTTACTAACCCATCTATTCTTCCTATCTTCTTCTTCTCAATTTCAGTCGTGCACGGTCAAGCAAGCTCTCGTGCAAAACTCCATGCTTCAATCGTGCCACTGCACAGCAACCCCGAGACAAAACCTGATTCACTCTCCCTCCTTCATTCTTAAACTCAGTGATTCATCCCACTTTCTAACTGACATGCACCGGAACATTATCGTGCACGTGCACGTGAGTTCAACGTCGATTTGATCGACCCTACCGGCACCTGCAAGTTGCTGACATCCATCACGCCCCCATCGAATTTCCAAAAATTTGATCCACATCATAGAAAAAAATCAACAAAATCAAACTCCTATATATTGAACCCTAAATCATCAATCGCCTCAATCTTCCATCTCCGTCCACTGGAGATCACGGCCACGAACCTAGACCCTTACCCAAGATCCTTGTTCCCTTTCCCGATGCTCCGACCCAACTCCAATCAATATCGGCACCGTAATTCTCTTCGAAAACAACCAAAACTCCGGCCCAACCTAAACCCTAGATCGGCATCGCCCTCTCACCACGACATTCCAGAAAATACTAGACTATTTTTCCCACCATACTCGTTCCACGAACCATCTCTGACATGAACCACGAATCACAGATTGACTTCAATCAATGGCAATTTACAATTAACCCAATACCTATCATCTCGCAAAATTTCACTAATTACAAGTCAAAAAATCATAGTTTTGTTTTAAAAAAAATCCTGGATTTCGAAGTCGAATACTATTATACTATCAAAATCTGATAATTTGAATATCAAATTCTGACATTGATTTTCACTGAAATATTTTATTTTCTGAAATATTTATAGAATAATTTTACTTGAATCAATTTTAAAATTGATTTTTATTCTCCTACAAACATTTTGTTTCAGCGATAAAAGTCTAAAGATCAATTAAGAGGATGATTAAAATTTTTGCATCAGGTTTTAAAACTTGTAATGTTTACAACAAAGGCATGCTTGCTCCTTTTCAGACCTGAACACATATATAAAGATAAAAAATCATTTTTAACATCATTCATAACAAAATTCATATCATACTTCAAGTATTCATCTTAGGCCAATGCAAGCAATTTCACTTTTAGGGAGTTCTACTCACCTTGATTAGAAGAACAGAACAAATCTGTAATTGTTTCTTTAAAGACTGGATTCTTGAAATCTGTAATTTGCTCAACAACTTGCTGAAGTTTAAGTTGAATCCCTTTTGTCCTACTTTTTCTTGATTTTGAACCTGAGTTGCTTCCATCTTGAAATAGTTGAAAAAAACTGAAATTGTTTTGATTTTAGTTTCTTCTCTGATTTTGGTTTTCTTTTATTTTTTTATCCACCTACATTCCTTTTGACCAGCTTTTGGTTCTTGACCAGATAAGATTTTTGAAGAAATGAAATGATTTGTTAAATTTGAGAAATGACTTTTTACGTGCTTGAGTTGATAGCATTAAATGCATGTGTTCCCCTTCATGTTTACATACATATCCATACTTACTCATATCTAAATTCACATACATACATTTCTTTGCCTGGTTTTGTTTTATACCCTATGTGCATAATATAAAGTTGTTATAGTTATTGGTATAGGTTTGACTTATGTTGTATACACACAAATAAACCACCATATGCTTTTATTTCTATTCTTTCACACATATATTTTGAGTTTAAGTTATCAATACTTAATTCATATCCTTATATATATTTATACTTATATTAAATATGAATAAGATAGATTTTATTTTAAATATTTTTGAGAGACTTTATTTTGAAATTTTCAAATCATAGTTTTCTTCATTAATGCACACACATAGATATATATATATATATATATATATATATAGTCAATAGCTAAATAAAATATTTATTTCCTATAAAATTTAGCATATCCAGAGATTTATGATTCAATATTTATTTTGGTTCCCAAATCACTTATATAAATTCAGATATTTTTAATTATCAGAAATTCTTTTGTTCAACCCATCAAAAATTAATATTTCGTCAATAAAATCAATTTATTCCCGATTAACACACGTCAAAATCTGAGTCGTCACAAACAGTCTGCGTTTGATTTTATATCGGTAGACTGCGACCTATGGTGATATGGCGAAAGTCGTGTGTGCTGCTGAGAGCCAACAGTCTATGTTTGATTTTACATCGGTAGATTGCGACATATATGAGAGTGGAGAAGTTTCATTCTTTTGGCAGCGGAATTCGAAGGCGCTGAGGCCTACAGTTATATGGGTTTTTGCTGTGATAGCAATGTAACCCCGGTTGTAGTTGCGATCTGTAGCGGGTTCCATGGCGTAATCGAGGGGCGTGGATGCCTACAGTTATCTATGGATTTTTCCAGGATGGAAAATTAACCATCTGGTTAACTACGACCGTGGGGTGATGATTTCTAGAGCATTCTCACCAAAGATATTTCCTCCATTTTCAAAAATGTTATCTATATTTTCAATAAAATTATTTTTCAAGTATTTTCACTAGGTGTTTAAAATGGGACTGCTAAGTGGAAGTGCGGTGTGTATACGATTATATGTGCTAATATAGTACACACGGATCATGTAATATGGACTATAATATAAATGCGGAAAATAGATGATAGTAGCAAAGTAAAAATAAAAATAGAAAAATCACACCAAAGATTTTTATACTGGTTCGGAGCACCGTCCTACGTCCAGTCCCAGACTTCTATCTGGATTTTCACTATTAACTACCTCGCTTCACCCGGAGGAACAGGTTTACAATACCCGAGCAAACTAACGGGATTTCACGCCTCTAATACACAGAGGACTTCAACACTTGCCTCTTACAACACCGAGGACTTCAACACTTGCCTCTTACAACACAGAGGACTTCAACAACAATGAATATAATTGTTTGTCGACGGTATGTGTTCTTGATAACACAGTTTTGTCACTTGTAGTACAAATTTCCTATAATCTTATCCTCAAAATATACGAATGATGTTTTGTGAAGATTAAGGAAAGTATATTACTTATTGAATCAAAAGATATGAAATAATTTCAATGATTCAATAAGCAATTAAAATAATTGAGAGCTTTTAGAATGCAGGAGTATGTAGAAAGTAAGATCAGAGATTAGAGTAAAAATCATATACAATCATGTTATTTTTAATCAACGATTTAGATGAGTTTATATAGAGAAGAATGGTTGTAACTCTTTGTGAGCAGTTGCCATTAAGAGATATGATCTTTGATGAAAGGTAAGAGATGCAACCTTTGGAGAAAAGAAGTGTCTTTTGGAAAAATTGCTTTCTGTTTAAAAATGGTCGACAGGTTAAAAAGTGACCAGTAGACAGGAATTCAAATATATATACGTTATGTGCATGTGTGCACGTTCAGTGTGCAAATTATGCAGGAACGGTCGACCGCATATATTATGACCGGTCGACCGGTCCCTGTAAAGTTGCACACTGAATGTGCAACTACAATTTAGTCGTATATATATTGATTTCCTTGAAATGCATGATTATTTGAGGATAGATTTTAACAAGTTTATCACTATTATAATATCAAATAATCAACCTACAATCTAGAGTACCATATGTAGCTCTTTATAGCCATAATGACCTTGTTTTGTCGATCGCCTTTATTTATTTGTCAGAAATCAAAACCTTCATAAAATTTGTGACTCAACATTCTCCCCCTTTTTGATCGATGACAATATATATCTGCAAATCTGAATCTCCCCCTGAGTATGTGATCTCTCTCTTTGAATTCTTATATATGTACGTTCCTGCAAACAATTGTTAGCCCTTTCTCCCCCTTTGTCATCGACAAAAAGGAGTAACAGATACTAGAATAGTAGAGAAGTGTAATTAATATGATATGCATAGCAAAATAAAACATTAACACATCCAAAACATAACAGAGTATAATACAGACCATAATGTCAAACGAAAAATAAGAATAACGACACTATTTAGTACAAGTGTCGATGAATGTTTTTAAAGTGCTAAACCATAATAGAATCTAAGATGAAGCAGATCGTATCTCCTCTTCATCATCATCATCGTCGTCGTCATCATCATCTTCTTCTTCTTCCTCATCATTGTTCCCTCTAGATGATTCTCCATGTCCATGACCACTCATACCAGTAGACTCGTCAGATGATGTCCAGGTGAAAACAGGAGCAGCAGGACGTTTTCCTGGGTCTTGTGCTTGAACAGAGGTGGATGTGGAACATGATATAGCATCCCATAGCATACCAAAGAATGACTTGACCTTATTGAAGCGCTTATCAATTTTAGAGTCCATGCGCTTGAGACGTGATTCAAGCAAAAATTGGTTACGCGCAATAGTTTCAAGTGATTCTTTTGTGGATGATTTTGATTTTAATAGTTTTACTTCATCGGAACGAGGACGAGAGGAAGTTGCTTTTTGTTTTCTTGGTCCTCTTTGTTGCCATTCTTCAAAAGGCATAATCTCAAGATAAGGTGGAGGAAGCTTCATTCGTTTGATGGTTATGGAATCAATGCATTTTGGTTTTGAGGTTGGAGAATCAGGAGGCTTTACCCCACAAGCTAACAAAAGTCGCATGATATATTCATTGTAGAAGAAATAAGGTCGTGTAGAGTTATTTACCTTGAGAATTTCATCAAAAAGCATGTGTACCCAATTGATTTGGATTTCACCATAAATAACATAGAGAGCTTTGAAGTTTTCTTTATATACAGCATCATAATTTCCAAGTCTAGGAAAAAGAGAATGCATCAAAACACGATGAAGTAGTCTGGCTGTGGGTCGAAGTCCAATAGACTTTGTGCCATCACTATTGTCTTCTATGAACTGATGACTGGTACTATTGCGAGTGAAGACTTCGCAGAAAGTAGATGAAAACTCAGCGCCTCGATTTGGTATACCAAGTATAGAGGCAATTCTAGCATGAGTAAGAAAAATTTGCTTGCCACAGACGACAGACCAGATGACTCCGTTTGGATTATCAGGTTGATACTCGTCGAGATTCATGTTGGCGTAAAACAATTTGATCATCAAATGATTTATCTCCACATTATTTTTTGAAAAATCTATCAATGGAGTAATGTTGGAATTATTGGCTAACCTCCGAACTCCATAAGCCGTGAAATCATCAAATTTGATGAAAGAGCCTGGATGAAACTTGTAATTTGTCATCTGATTCCATCTTGTTACAGCAATTGGACTTTCAAGCCACTTTTTGGCGGAGATGCTCAGAGATGAAGTTTCAGAGGATGTTCCTTTCTTGGATTTCTTTTGAGGAGGAGCCATTGTTGGAAGATTTGAGATTTGGGAATTGAAAATAGGAAACTAGGGTTTGTGATTTTGGAAAAAAATAACAGCTTGAGTCAAAAGAGAAGGAGGGTAGAAAGAAAATGACGCATAGATATATATATATAAACTGAAAATACGTCAACCGGTCGACCAATGAATTATGGTCGGTCGACCGTTTTCAACTAGAGAGCAAACGGTCGACCGGATATAAATGGGGCGGTCGACCGGTTTTGCATGCTGAGTAAGAACGTTTTATTTTGCAAGTTTTTATAATATATCAAGCTATATATATTATATTTCATTCTTAATACAAAATATAACCGTTATTACACAAGTGATAGATAAAGATATAATAACTATATATAAATCTAATAAGAAGTGGAAGGTTCGTCATTAGAATTATCGTTGTTTCCTTCAATACGTTTTGACCATGGATTCCAGTGTTTCTGAGCACCTTCATTCTTCTCATAGTTCCGATCCCAAGAGTTAGGACTTTTAGATGTTGATGGCCTAGACGGCATTGGTTCATGCACGTCATGCTTGTTGGAACTACAGAAAAATGTTGCCAACTTTTCTAAAACGGATAATCGTGCCGATGTCCGTTGTTGCTCATGATAAAGTTGACTTTGCCCATAATGGAGCTGTCTCTGAAGATCTATTTGATGTTTCTGATAGTGGTGAATCTCATCGATTTGTGCTTTGGTACGAGGAGAACAAAACAGTGTCCTCTTCACTCGTTTTGAATTTGGAGTATTATCAGAAATACAAGAGCATTGATGATGACAACTTGGTTTTTGTTTTGGTGTTGTAGGAGAATAATATTCCTCCGACTCAGAACTCGTAATAGAAATGTGTGATTCTTGAGCACATTTATCACAAATGTGAGCCATAGGGAATGTTGTATAGAATATTATGGTTAGATAAGAAAAGATGAACAAAATATGAAATTTTTGCAAGCTTATATACAAGTTTCTTATGTATAAACCTATGGATGTGAGTTAATAGAAAATTTTGACCAAGAAAATATAAGCAGAGACTTTATGTTAACTCTAAAAATAGCTCTCCTTCTAAAATTGAAATTATAAAATAAGAAAGGAAAGGACGATCACTAAAAGAAAAGAATGAAAAATGAGTAAAGAGAATTAACCATTAAATCAAGCAGTGGCTTATATTTAATGTAAAAAATAGTTTATGCAAAAGTTATGGTTAAAGAATAACTAAAAAAAAGACGTTCTTTAGAAATTACTTAGTCAAGATTTTTTCTTGAAATTAAACCAAGCTCTCTTCGTAATCTAATAAAATTATATTCGAGCGGAGGCTTAGTAAAAATGTCCGCTAATTGATTGTCAGTATGGATATATTCAAGACATATATTTCCTTTGTCAATATTATCTCGAAGGAAATGATGACGGATATCAATGTGTTTGGTTCTAGAGTGATTTACTGGATTGTTAGAGAGATTTATAGCACTAGTGTTATCACAGTATATAATAGAATTTGATAAATGAATATCAAAATCTTGAAGTGTTTGTTGCATATATAGTACTTGAGTACTAGCGAGAGCTGCTGATATATATTCAGCTTCACATGTTGATAGTGAAACACAATTCTGTTTCTTACTAAACCAAGAGACAAGTGATTTTCCAATAAAATGGCACGTACCACTTGTACTTTTTCTATCCGTTCGTGAGCCACCGAAATCAGCATTACTATATGATACTAATTCAAATGGACATTCTTTTGGATAAAAAAGACCGAAATCTTTGGTATTATTAAGATAACGAATTATATGTTTCACTGCTCATAGATGTGATTCCTTTGGATCGGCTTGAAAACGAGCACATAAACAAACACTCTTATTATATCTGGACGACTAGCTGTAAGATAAAGAAGAGAACCAATCATGCTTCGATATAATTTCTGGTCAACATTCTTACCACTTTCATCTTTTTCAAGATGTGTAGTTGTACTCATAGGAGTTGGTTTACCAGATGTATTTTCTAATCCGAAGCGTTTGATAAGGTTTTCACAGTATTTTTCTTGATTGATAAAAATACCGTTTGAAAGTTGCTTTATTTGAAGTCCAAGAAAATAAGATAGTTCTCCCATATGAGACATTTCGAATTCTTTGGTCATAATACTTGCAAATTCCTTGCAGAGTTTATCGTTTGTTGAACCAAAGATGATATCGTATACATATATCTGGATAACTAGAATATCTTTTCGAGAATGTTTAATAAACAAAGTTTGATCGACTTTGCCTATTTGAAATCCTGAGTTAATAAGATAGCTACGTAGTCGTTCATACCAAGCACGAGGTGCTTGTTTTAAACCATACAGAGCTTTCTTAAGTTTGAACACATGGTCAGGATATTTTTCATGTACGAACAAAGGAGGTTGTTCGACATAGACATTCTCTTTGATAAATCCATTGAGAAAAGCACTTTTGACATCCATCTGATAAAGTTTGAAATTATGGTGACAAGCAAAAGATAATAGGATTCTAATAGCTTCTAGTCGAGCAACTGGTGCAAAAGTTTCTTCATAATCGATACCTTCTTCCTGATTATATCCTTGTGCTACTAATCTTGCTTTATTTTTGGTGATATTTCCTTGTTCGTCAGCCTTATTTTTATAGACCCATTTAGTACCAATAACTGACTGATCAGTTGGTCTTGGAACAAGTTCCCAAACGTCATTGCGCTCAAATTGATTTAGTTCTTCCTGCATGGCAATGATCCAGTAATCATCTGTAGCAGCTTCTTTTGGATTCTTAGGTTCGATATTTGAGAGAAAAGCGACATGACCCATTTGATTGAGTTGACTCCTTGTTCTGACATGTGATGTTATTTCACCGATTATATTTTGGGTCGGATGGTCTCTTAATATTCTTGGTGGTGATTGTAACTCACATATTTGAGGAATATTCTCAATAATTATTTCCGAGTCAGAATCAATATTTGTGATGATTGGATTGTCAGTGACTATTGATTCGTCATCATCTGATATAGTGTGAGGATGCTGATAGATTTCATCAAAAGAGACATGAAGTGATTCTTCAATAGTTTTGGTTCGTTTATTAAATATCCGATAGGCCTTACTTCGTTCCGAATAACCGACAAATATTCCTTCATCGGCTTTTGGATCGAATTTGCCAAGCTGGTCTTTCGTATTTAAAATAAAGCACTTGGAACCAAAAACTTTGAAGTATGAGATTTTAGGCTTCCTTTTGTTAAATAATTCATAAGGAGTATTCTTGGTAAGAGGTCTTATGGACACACGATTTAAAACATAACAGGCAGTTGCGACAGCTTCCGCCCAAAAATGTTTTGGTAAGGTGGTTCCATTCAATAATGTTCTTGCACATTCTTGTAAAGTTCGGTTCTTCCGTTCTACAACTCCATTCTGTTGTGGAGTTCTGGGAAACGAAAAATTATGATATATACCTTTCTTTGTACAAAAATGTTCAAATTCATTATTTTCAAATTCTCCGCCATGATCACTTCTTATATTTTTAACTTTAATCCCTTTTGATTTTTGAATTCTTTTGACGAAAGATTTGAAATGATCGAAAGTGTCACTTTTATTTTTTAAGAAAATTGTCCATGTATAACGAGAGAAATCATCAACAATTACAAGCACATATTGACTGTGATTTATTGATTGAACCCTAGTAGGTCCAAATAAATCCATGTGTAGTAACTCAAGTGGTTGTAATGTTGATATGACTTTCTTGGATTTAAAAGATGATTTGGTCAATTTTCCTAATTGACATGCATCACAAATGTTGTTAACTTTAAAACTCATTTTGGGTAGTCCTCTAACTAGATTGTTTTTGGCTAGCTTGTCAATAGTTCTGAAGTTTATATGACAGAAGCGTTTGTGCCATAGCCATGGATCATTGTCATTAGCCACAAGACACATATCTGAATTAAGATTAATATTCATATTCAGAATATATATATTTCTGTCTCTATAACCTTCGAAAACCAAATTATGGTCTTTATCTAAAATACTATACTTATTATTCGAAAATGAAATTATAAAACCCTTGTCACATAACTGACTAATACTAAGCAAATTGTGTTTTAAATTTCTAACTAGCATGACATTAGTAATAAGAGGTAAGTTAGATGTACCGCAATTGCTCACATCGCCTTTGCCGATGATATAGCCTTTTGAATTGTCTCCAAAAGTGACGGAGCCACCATCTGAGTATGTAATATTTGTTAGTAAGTTCTTGTCTCCCGTCATGTGCTTTGAGCAACCACTGTCCAATATACACTTTCCTCTTTTCTTAAATGGGACCTAGGAAAAAATAGAATTAAGTCCATGGTACCCACTTTTTATAGGGTCCTAAGAGTTAGGTCTTAAGAGTCCAAACCCATATGGGTTCGGTATCCCCTTTATATATATAATTATTATTAAAATGCACAGTATTCATGAATTGCTGAATGTATTTGTTCCTAATCAAATTGTTATTTGTTTTAGGAACCCATATTTTGATAGTCTTGACATTTTTCTTTTGAAATTTCACAACTGGTTTTGGTTTGGAATATAATAAACTAAGATTTTTCTTAGCTTCAGTTTTTTGTACTTCTTCTTCCTTTTATTTCCAAGATGTTTCTTGGTTTCTTGTTTGTTATATCCCAATCCTTGTTTGTCTGAAATAGATTGTGAACTTTCAATGATTTTTGTCAAATTTTCTCGACCTTTGTTAAAGTTAGAAACATTTTGAGTAATGTCATCAAACTTTGTTTGTAAGCTAGCTTTTTCTAGGTCTAGAATTTTGACTTTTGCTTTAAGCTCATGATTTTCAGTAGTGAGAGCATTATTTTTCTCTTTTTGAGCTTCTATTTCTTGACTCAAAAGAGATATTTGAGAGTCAACATTAGATGATGATTCTTGAATATTTTCAAGTTCCTCTTCTAATGTTTTCTTCTCATGTTTTAACATATCTCGTTCAAACTCTGCTCTACTTAAATCTGCTTTGACTACTTTTAATTGACGTTTTATGTCTTTATATTTGACTATCAATTCAGCATTAATATCAAGTAATTCATCAAATGTAGGAATTTGTACCTCATCTTCTGTTGCCATAAAACAAACATTAGCTTGTTCATTCTCTGAATCACTTTCACTTTCTGATGAAGATGACTCTAAATCATCCCATGTTACTGAGAAGGCTCGTTTCTTAGATTTGTCCTTCTTATATTTGAATTTGTCATTTTCTGACTTCTTCTTTTGTTCTGGATAATCCTTCTGCATGTGTCCCTTTTTGTGGCAGTTGAAACATTCTATAGCAGATGAAGATGGTTTATTTGATCCAGGTTTCCTTTTATTGTAACGACTGGCTTTTCGATATTTTAGGAATTTTTTGAATCCTTTCGCAATGAATGCCAAATCTTCGTCTTCAGAATCTGATTCATTTTCATCTTTCTCAACATGAAATGCTACATTTTTCTTTTCTTCTTTCTGTTCTTTTCTAGCCTGCAAATTTGCTTCATAGGACATTATATTTCCTATCAATTCATCTGGCTTCATGACGGAAAGGTCATTGGCTTCTTCAATTGCTAATACTTTTCCTTCCCATTCACTAGGCAGAGAATGTAGGACTGTTGAAACAACATCGAAATCAGAATACTTTTGTCCTAAGCCAATAAGTGCATGGTGAATAGTTTGAAACCGTGAATACATGTCATTGATTGTCTCATTTGGTTTCATTTTGAAATTTTGAAATTGACTTTTCAGCATGGCTATTTTGGCTTGTTTAACCTTGTTAGTACCTTCATGAGTGATTTTTAGTGTTTGCCAAATTTGATATGCAGTAGTGCAGATACTAACACGGTTATATTCATTTTGGTCTAATACACAGAACAACATATTTATTGCTCTTGCATTTACGGCTGCTGTCGTTTTCTCAGCTGCAGTCCATTCTGAATAATCAGTTGTTGGATTCACTATTTCTCTTTGAGTGGCATTCCAAGCATCATAGCTATTTGATTGCATAAAGAATGACATACGTGTTGCCCAATAACTATAGTTAAGACCATTGAAAAATGGAGGTCTTTGTGTCGATTGACCCTCCGTGTAAGTGGTGTTTTGAGTGCTAGTACTTACGTTATTTGCCATATTACTATAATATATCAAATAACTGTGTTACGGTTATATGATGACCGTGCTCTGATACCAAATGGAAGTGCGGTGTGTATACGATTATATGTGCTAATATAGTACACACGGATCGTGTAATATGGACTATAATATAAATGCGGAAAATAGATGATAGTAGCAAAGTAAAAATAAAAATAGAAAAATCACACCAGAGATTTTTATACTGGTTCGGAGCACCGTCCTACGTCCAGTCCCAAACTTCTATCTGGATTTTCACTATTAACTACCTCGCTTCACCCGGAGGAACAGGTTTACAATACCCGAGCAAACTAACGGGATTTCACGCCTCTAATACACAGAGGACTTCAACACTTGCCTCTTACAACACCGAGGACTTCAACACTTGCCTCTTACAACACAGAGGACTTCAACAACAATGAATATAATTGTTTGTCGACGGTATGTGTTCTTGATAACACAGTTTTGTCACTTGTAGTACAAATTTCCTATAATCTTATCCTCAAAATATACGAATGATGTTTTGTGAAGATTAAGGAAAGTATATTACTTATTGAATCAAAAGATATGAAATAATTTCAATGATTCAATAAGCAATTAAAATAATTGAGAGCTTTTAGAATGCAGGAGTATGTAGAAAGTAAGATCAGAGATTAGAGTAAAAAGCATATACAATCATGTTATTTTTAATCAACGATTTAGATGAGTTTATATAGAGAAGAATGGTTGTAACTCTTTGTGAGCAGTTGCCATTAAGAGATATGATCTTTGATGAAAGGTAAGAGATGCAACCTTTGGAGAAAAGAAGTGTCTTTTGGAAAAATTGCTTTCTGTTTAAAAATGGTCGACAGGTTAAAAAGTGACCAGTAGACAGGAATTCAAATATATATACGTTATGTGCATGTGTGCACGTTCAGTGTGTAAATTATGCAGGAACGGTCGACCGCATATATTATGACCGGTCGACCGGTCCCTGTAAAGTTGCACACTGAATGTGCAACTACAATTTAGTCGTATATATATTGATTTCCTTGAAATGCATGATTATTTGAGGATAGATTTTAACAAGTTTATCACTATTATAATATCAAATAATCAACCTACAATCTAGAGTACCATATGTAGCTCTTTATAGCCATAATGACCTTATTTTGTCGATCGCCTTTATTTATTTGTCAGAAATCAAAACCTTCATAAAACTTGTGACTCAACACTAAGTACTTATAGATTTTCAGTCCTACGCCTGATCAACGTATGACCGAATTTCTATGAAAACAAGGATGGACTTGTGGAAACATCGAGTTACAAAAAAAATATTTTTATGAAAACTATTTTATAATATTATATAGATTTTAAAAAGTGTTTTAAGAAATGATCAAAAAAAGTGGTTTATCCAATTTTAATAAATTCTGGCTTCTTTTCTTATCGAGGACGAAAAGATTCAAAGGGGGAAGGAATGTGATAACCCGGTTTTTTAATAACAGATAAATTTTGATAATTAAAATATCTGGATGTATATAAGTGGATTTGAAACTGTGAAATGTTCGGAAATAATAAATCTTATAGGGAATTAATATATATATTTAGGCAAACTTTATAATATAGAAATTCAAGTATACATACATGATAAATATTTTAAGCTTAAAACGAAATTTAATAAAAAGGGTTGAAATATTTTCTTTTAAAAAAAGTTAAACTTGAAATAAAAATAGTTTGTAAGTATATATATAAAAAAATAATCATTTTTAAATATAAGACTAAATTGAAAATATTATATAAATATAAATATGTATAAAACATATTAAAAGCATGACTATCACAAATGTTAACCATTTGAGATATGAATGATACAATTGTAAGGTTATTTACATACATTTAAACAAGTGTCATTTTAAGTTTTATTTTTGAAGAAATTTATAAAAAAAATATATATAATAGATTTTTCATTCTCTTTGTTTCTCTCATTTTTTTTCTTCATTTTCAAAATACAAACTTGAAAACACTTTAATAACTCAAGATCAAAATCCTGTATATATTCTTCATCAACCTGTAAACATTTTCGATTAAAACAAAGCAAGAAAACCTAAAGCAAATCAACTTTCAGGCAAGTTAATCAAGCAATCTCTGTTCAAAATCTATAACCTGAGGCAAATCAAATTTAAGCTACAACAAGGGTCATCTCAACATCAAACAAGCTCAAAGGTCTGATACTTCAAGCCAGATTAGTTTAAACAAATTACAGGCCTTCACTATTTATCTTTACAGGTGAGTAAAACAAACTATTATCTATTAGAACTTGAGGCATGTGATGATCTTTAAATGTTATGTTATGAAATATGCTTGCATGGTTGAGAAAATGAGATTTAATGTATATATGCATAATAAATATATATATATATATATATATATATATATGCATGTCTGCGTTGCTCTGCTTTTAGTTCACAGGGTTTTAAATCAAACTATAAATTCAAAATCTCTACCCTAAATCTCTTATTTCTGGAGATGTTTAAACAAAAAGTTTCTAGATTAACAAGATCTAAGATCTAATTTTTTTTTGTAAGTACTAACAAGTTGAATATTATTTCAGAAATAAGAAAATACCGAGGGAATCAAAAAATTATCAAAATTTGATGGAAACTATTTCGTGATTGAATTGCATGATTGGAATCAGGATAGAAAATCTTGAATTTTGGTATAAAAATTGAGATTTTTAGTTTAGTATTCAACGAGATATTCGGTGTTGATTGTTTTTGGGAATTTTGACTACCGGCGGCAATCGAAGGTGAACTGGAGTTCGGAGTTTGGTTTGGAGGTGGACGAGTCATCGGGGATCCAAGAAAAAATGTCAAGATAATTTATCATTGCCCGTCGCGGCCAGGAGCATGAGGAGTAGGGTTTGGTGATGGTTTTGTATCGTCAGAGTTGATGAGGTTCGAACAGCGAGAAGGGACCACCGGAATGAATCGCATGGTGAGGAATCGGCATTGGAGGTAGAGGGGATGCTCTTATGGAAATGGCGAGGGATCTCGTGGTCCATGTCGGCGGTCGGAGGTAATTTTCCGATCAAGTTCGTTTTCAAATTTGGGCAAGATATCGATTTATGGATTGTCATCGTTTTTCGTATTTCGGTGTAGTCAACATGTTGGTCAAGGTCGATTCCAAGTTGGTGAGTATATCATTTAATTTATTGGTATCTTTCAGTTGTTCTCATGGCATTTAAAACTCATTTGATCTCAGTTTCACCCTAAAACCATGAATACATCATTAAAACAATCTAGTTCAAACCAACTAAATCATAAATCAAGCATATCATCATCCAGTATATCATAAAAACAGATTTACCCTTAAATCTGAACCCATATGAATATAAAACCAAAATAAAGATATAGTGATTATTATTCACCTTAGATTGGATAAGGAAATCGAAGATTGATTGAGAGAGGTTTCTTGTAGCTTGAATCCTAAGCTTTACTTTTATTTTCTCCTTTATGTTATCTCCTTAATGGTCGGCTTCTTTCTTTGTACAGTTATAAATTTTTTTGTGATAAAAATCAATGTGTATGGCTAAGGGGAATAGTGTAAGGGGAAATATGGGTGGCTATTTACACTAATGCCCTTATGTTTAATTACTTAATACTTAACCATTTATAAGTTTATTTAATTTAAATAATCATAGCCATGCATATTTATTAATCAACCTCAATCTTGTTATCTACATTATTCTATTTAATTTGTTCTAATCAAATCTTATGAATATTGTTATAAGAAATTGGGGTTGTTACAGACTCCCATCCTCAAAGACTTTCATTTTCGAAATTTAGTAAGGACTAACTAGCAATCAAAGAAATCATATATAACAACTCCTAACATCCATACTGGCCTACCCGACTAGCAACTAATCTATATAAATCTAATAGAGACATGCCATCAAAGCTGAATAGAATAAGCCTCTCGAATCCTTTCTTCTATCTCTAAGTACAGTCCTTCTCGTTGTCGCTCTACTGAACTTTCACCAACTTGAATGACTTGGTCCTCAATTTTTTCTCATCTCTCGCTGCAACCCAAACTAGTTGTCTAACAAAGTCAAATCAGGCTCTACTCCAAGTCCTCCAACACTTCCTAAGGAATAGTAGCCTCTGGATCATGCACATACTTGCAAAGATTAGACACATGGAATACATTATGGACACCCACCAAACTACTTGGCAACTCAACTCTGTACACGAGCTTTTCGATCCTTTCTATAATTTAGAATGGTCCGACATAACTCGAGGCCAACTTTTCCGACTTTCCAAACCGTACCACATCCTTCGTCGATGATACCTTAACGAAAACCCTGTCTCCTATCGAGAAGTCTAGGTCTTTATGCCTCTTATCTGCATAACTCTTATGCCTGGATTGAGCTTCCTTCATCCATCCTCGGATTAACTCAATCTTTTTTGACACCTCTCTAGCCAAATCCAAACCTAAGACCAATCTATCTCTAGTCTCCAACCAACATGCTAGCAATTTGCATGGCCTTCCATACAAAGCTTCAAAAGGCGCCATTCCTATACTAGTATGATAACTATTATTATAGGAAAACTCACTCAAATGTAGGTGATCTTCCCAAGATACACCGAAGTCTAATACACAAGATCTCAATTCGAGTATCTTGTTGACTCTCTTTGTCTGCCTATCTGTTTGTGGGTGATATATTGTACTCATCCTGAGCTTAGTACCTAATACTTCTTGTAGACTCCTTCAAAACTCGCTAGTGAATAATGTATCTCTGTCGTTGACTATGCTGCTAGAAATCTAATGAAGTCTAACTATGTTCCTCATAAACAACATAGCCAAAACAGGTGCCATCCTGGTTGACTTGACTAAGAAGAAAAGGGCACTCTTGGTCACTGTCCACTACAACCCATATGCTTTCATTTCCCCTGTTCGACCTTGGCAGCCCATCTATAAAATCCATCGATATCGAATCCCATTTTCGGACTAGAATGTCTAAAGGTTGAAGCAATCCACTCGACTTCTGATGTTCGGCCTTCACTTATTGACAGTTAACACACTGCCTAACCCACAAGCCTACATTCCCCTTCATGCCTTTGTAATAGAAGCGCCTCTTCATATCTTGATAAATCTTGGTCCCTTCAGGATGAATCGTAAACTTTGATCGATGACATTCCTCCAGAACTTCCCTCCTTAGGTACTCTGCATCTGGAACGTATAATTGTCCCTTCTTTCTCAACCATCCTCTTTGGTTAAGACAAAATCGTTTAGGTCGTCAATCTCTGATCCGACCTCAAGGCTTCTAATCCTCTTGGATATAACTGGATCTTCCCTCTCCTTAGAAGCCATCCTTTCGATCAACACTAGTTGAACTTCTAAACAAGACAACGTGGAAGTACCCTGACTAGAACTAGCAGTAGATCTCAACTGCATGCCACAACTGGCCAAAGTTTCTAGATCCTTCATTCTACGAACATCGCTAACCCCATATTCTGATGTTTTCTGCAGAGAGCATCTACTACTTTATTTAGTTTCCTAGGAGTATACTATATACCGAAATCATAACCAACCAAAAACTCTAGCCACCTCTGCTGCCTCATATTCAACTCCTTCTGAGAGAACAAGTATCTTAAAGACTTATGATCGGTAAACAACTCAAATCTCTCTCCCAAAAGATAATGCCTCCAAATCTTCAAGGCAAAGATCACCGCAACTAACTCTAAGTCATGAGTGTTATCTGGATGTGTAGCCAATAACTATACCCTTCTACGTCAGTAATGCTCCTAATCATGTCCCACATGCATCTGTGTACACTACCAACCCTTGATTTCCATTTAGAACTACCAACACTGGTGCATTGGTCAACAAATAATTTAACTTAAGGAACCCTTCCTCACATTTATGGTACCAAACAAACTTCACATCTTTCCTGGTCAACTTAGTCAAAGGGGCTACTATCCGTGAGAAATCCTTTATGAATCTCGGATAATAGCCAGCAAGTCCGAGAAAACTCCTGACCTTGGTTACCGTCTCTGGTCTCTTCCAATTATTAACAGCTTCGATCTTTATCGGATCAACTGACAATCCTTTCTCTGAAACCACATGACTAAGAAACTTAACCTCTTTCTTCTAAAAATGAAACTTTGAAAACTTCGCCTTTAGCTGATTCTGCCTCAGCGTCTCCAGCACCACTCTAAGAGGATCTTAATGGTACACTAAATTTTCATCAATGAGAACCAACACGAACCTATCCAAGTGCTCTCGAAAAACTTGGTTCATTAAATCCACGAAGAAAGCAGGTGCATTTGTCCATCCAAATGGCATCACCAACCACTCATATGAACCATACCTAGTCCAAAATGCAGACAAAGGAATATTATCCTCTGCCATCACAACTGATGGAACCCTGTCTCAAATCCAATTGGGAGAACACTCTAGCTCCACTCAGCTGAACAAATAGATCATCTATCCTTGGCATAGGGTAGTCATTCTTGATTGTCCTTTCATTTAACTTACGATAGTCGATGCACATCCTTTACGACCTACCTAGTTTCTTCATGAACACTGTGGTCGCTCCCTAAGAAAAACTGCTTAGTCTAATAAAATTCATTCCCTCCTGATCCACTAGATGCACCTTCAATTCCTTCACCACTGTCGATGTCATCCCACTAGGTGGTCTACTGACAGGTTTAGCTCTCGGTACAAGATCTGCCTGAAACTTAATAGCTCATTTCGGTGATAGCTCTGTGACCGGCTCAAAAACATCTACAAATTCCCTTGCCACTCGAACCTGACTTAACTCCTCTCCAACCTCCATGGCACTTAACAAAGCACTAACACTCTTGTTGGAATTAACCACCGAGAAGACGATTCGGTTATCATTATCTAGGTGTCTCAATGATGTTTCCCCATCCTAGCAAAATATCCTAGCCTCATACTTACCCAACCAATCTATACCCAAAATGATCTCGAAATCTACGAAATCAAAAACATACAAACTACATGCAAATTTATGACCTAACAAATCAAGTTCTAACTGATCACATCTCATCCTTAGAGTTGCATACCCTCTTGTAGGATTCGCAACCCTTAAGGAAGTAACAAGGTATGTGGGTTCTATGCATACCAATTAATTAAATACTGTGGTATAAATGAATGTGATGCACCGGTAATATTACCCTAACCGGTATACTTTGAATCAAAAACGTATCTTCCATCACAGTTTTTCCTTTCTCTACTAAAGTAGACCTAGAAGAAGATGGTGGTCCAATAGCAAATACCTTCCCTCTTTTTTCTTGGTTGGCTCTGGACACTGGTTCTTGTAATGCCCAACTTAGTCATAGTTGAAGCATTTCACATTGTTCTTCTCTTTGGGCTTCTTTCCCTTGCACATCCGACACTCATGAGCATAATTTCCCTTCTTATCACACTTATAGCACACCAAATCAACCTTTGCCTTCTTGGCAGCATTCCTTTTCTAGCCTTCCTTCTTTTTAAAGAATTTTCTTTTCTTTCCCGGTTGGCCCTGGGACTCAAATGGCTTCTCCCTAACAAACACAGCAAGCATCTCTTCATGGCGAATGACCATCTCTACCACCGCATTATAAGGCTCTCTGACATGTGTCATAGTCATTCTACCTAGCTCTGGTCTCAATCCTCGAATGAATCTCTCATTCCTTCTAACATCAGTGTCGACCAAAGCATATCCATATCGAGACAGGTCATTAAACTTAGCAGTCTACTCGTCCACTGACATATCTTCTTGAACAAGATCCATGACTTCCTTGGAAATGCCGATTTGGAAACTTCAGACAAGAACCTCTCCTCAAACCTTCTTCTAAAATCAGCCCATGTCAGCTCTTCCTCCGGAACTTCGACTGTCACACTGTTCCAGCTGTGAAGCGCTAACCCTTGCAACTGTCTAGATGCTAGCCTTCTCTTTTCTCCATCATCCTAGCCCAAATCAGTAAAGATCCTCTCAAAGTTCAAAAGCCACTTCTCAACTTCAACAACATCCTCTGTTCCAACAAACAGCTTCCCACCAAGACTGGTGTAGTCTCTTCTCAGCCTAGCATAGTTATATCTAGCTGCGACTACATGATTAACTCCACCAACATTACCAGTAGCTCCTGCTTACAAAAGATTGGCCAACAACTGATAAACCATTCCCGCATCTACTAGTAGATTTCCAGCATCTATGTTGGCTTCAGTGGTTTGGTTAGCATTAGCTTGTCGACCTTGATTTCTTCGGGTATTAGGTTGAGCATTTCCATTGGTTGTGCTATTTCCTCCACCTAGATTTCCTCTTTCATTTCCTGCTACCGTATCTTCTTTCTCGTAAATCTGCATATGAGCCTTAGTAAGATCAGAAGAATGGTCTAAGATAGAGGGGAATACGTATTTAGATATATACATATATATCAAATACAAGTACGTTACTATAGCATTTACCCAAACCCCAATCATATTTTCAAATTCATTGGATTATGTTTCAAAAAGCTTTTAGGTTTAAATTTTCTTTTAAAGTTTCACAAACCTATGCTCTGATACTAATTTGTAACATCCCTTAACTTAGAGGCCCAAAACTAATGGCTACGAATGCGGCTGTCATCCATAGATGTTATTTTTTGGCGACCAAATACCGCGGTGCTAGATTTATTGATACACAGATTACATGAATATGGAAAAAATTTAACAATTTAAAAACACATTTCCACATTCCATTCAAAACATTTGATGTTCATTACATAATTCCAAAAACATTAACTGCATTCAGCAAAATATAGTTATTACACATACGCCAAGAGAGACATATGAAGATGCCATATTGGTTGATCAAAGTATATAGTAAGGCTAATAAATCTGCCTTTACATCAAAATACATAACGGAAAAAGCAAACTTTAAATAATTAACTGCCTCCTACACGTCTCCAAAAGCTTTGTGCGTCTAAGAAGAGGACCTGAAAACCTTAAATCTCAAACTATTCAAAATTTATTGAGTACCTGAAAGTTTAAGGGGAAAAACAAAAACTTCGAGCCAGACATAAAGCCTGGTATGAATAATAATCTAACATCTCAATCCTTTAGTGAGACCACGTCGCTTAGCAGAACGGGTTTTCTCCTCACTGGTATCCTAAAACCTTTATAAAACCATACTGTGCTCCTACATCCACAATGGTTAAAAACATACATTTCAAAATATTATGATGATATGCATACATATAAACATTTTGGATTTCCTATCCCCGGTGTAGAATGGCACCTTGTCATAATTATAGTTTCTAGGGTCACTATTAACCTATTATGGGTTTACTAATAACCTTTTAGTAACTATTGGACACCCTGTCCTATTCATAGTTTTCATGGGATCACTAAGAACCTATAGGCTCCTGCTAGTTAACTTAATTAATTCATGATCCCCTTGAACCTATTAGTCATTCCAATAACTAATCATTTATCTTAGTTTTCATGGGTTGAATAAGAACCTATGAATTTATCCGGTAACTCACTTTTCATCCTACTCTTCATGGGTTAGCTAGGAACCTACCGATGTTTCCATTAACATCCTTCTTATCCTAGTTTTAATGGGTTGACTAGAAACCAATTGAATGGTGTCAATTCTTAATCCGGATATAGTTTTCATGGGTTCACTACAAACCAATTACCCCCGACCAACCTACCTCAATAGTTTTCATGCATTTACTATGAACCTATTGGTTACCTCTAGTAACTACATAATCATACTTTTCATGGGTTTACTATGAACCTATCTCCTAGACAACTTCAAGGACTAGGCATCCTATACTTTGGTCTCCCTAACTCACTAGAAGCAATTCTACTCATTCAAGAGTTTAATCAAATTATATTCACTACGGGGTTAACCTAGCAGTTTCTTCTACCCTTTTTATCCCCAAAATACATTTATGGGTTCTTTATCAAGTGAATAATTTCATATTTAAAGAAGCAACAAAACAATTTAACAATACCGCTTATGTTGGTTTATGGTCCTTGAAATACAATTCAAATAAAACATATGTAATCCCTTTAACTTATACATTTATCAAGGAAATACTTCTTCAAATTTCCATACTTAAAGTCCTTTCAAAACTCCTTTATTTAGCCATGGGTTTTTCCTTTAAAAATTTAGTTTGGACTTTAAAATCTTTCGTCGCCTTTGAAACCTTTCACATTCCCCCTTTCAAAAGCATTGGGTCTATACTTAAAACATCAATTCTGGTCAAAGTAAACATAGGTAAAAGCATTTCTTTCGAAACCATTTCCTTCGAAACCCTTAACCCCTTTCAAAAGCATTACGAAGTGGCTTTTACTCATAAAACAATAGCATCTTTCGAAAGCATTGAGGTCTTTAATACCATCGAAAGTTCATCAATTCACGAAAGGGTTTCGACTTGGTCAAAATTGCCACTTCCAAAAGCTTTAAATAAAATCTATGTAACTCCTTCAGAAGCTACTTCTTTAAAACATAGGCGGTAGCTCTCTTTCGAAAGCCTCTTTTGGAAAAAACCTTTTGCAACCAAAAGTTTCGACTAGGTCGAACCCCTTTATAAACAGGAAAGCGCTTTTCTTTCAAAATCAAATATAACAAAGGAACCAACCCCTTCGAAAGCCATCCTTCGACACCCTACGTTCCGCCTTTCTCCAATCCACTACGTACCATCAGAATGATACCATATGTATTGGTTTACTGGTTTCGACCTAGAAGGTTTTGAATAGGATGGAGGTGAATGGTCTTGGTTGATAGGTCCTTCTAAAGAAGGCGGAACCCTATTTTGCGCAAAAGGCCGTTTCTACCAAATAAAGTATACTTTTTGTAACAAACTTGCCTACTTGTAAATATTTGATTGGATATCTTAAACTTTCAAATTATTTCACTAAATTTATGATGTATTTTCTCAAATCTAAAAATAGATAACTCTTAACAATTAAGCCCTTCCTATTAACAAAACAATCAAAACATTTAGGTCCTCCCTTCAAAATAATTTAATTTTCATACTAAATTATTTAGTAAAAATTCCCAAAAATTTCAAAAATTCACTTTAATCATGTTATCTAACATATCAAAATTTCAGATCCGAATTCCTGGTAAATTTTCCAAAATAAATTACAAAACCCAATTAGCCATATTTTCTTTTGAAAATTCATAATTAATTCTCCACAAATTGGAAATTTATAAAAACTGAAACCCAACTCCAAAATTATGTTTTCCATAATATAAAATTTTCCCATGGCATTTAAAAATCATTTGATCTTGATTTCACCCTAAAACCGTGAATACATCATTTAAACAATCTAGTTCAAACCAATTAAATCATAAATCAAGCATATCATCGTCCATTATATCATAAAAATAGATTTACCCTTAAATTCGAACCCATATGATTATAAAACAAAAATAAAGATGTAGTGATTATTATTTACCTTAGATTGGATAAAAATTGAAGATTGATTGAGATTGGTTTCTTCTAGTTGAATCTTAAGCTTTACTTTAATTTTCTCTTCTTTGCTATCTTCTTGATGGCCGACTCCTTTCTTCTTGCGGTAATAATTTTTGCTTACGATAAAAATGAACATGTATGGCTAAGGAGAATAGTATAAAAGGGAAATATGGGCGGCTACTTACTCTAATGCCCTTATGTTTAATTACTTAATACTTAACCATTTGTAAGTTCCTATAATTTAAATAAGCATGGCCACTACATATTCATTAATTAGCCATGATCTTCTTATCTATATTATTATATTTAATTTAATTTAATTAAATCTCCTGAATAATGTTACTAAAAATTAGGGGTGTTATGTTATGTATCGATTATGGTAAGTTGAATGAAAAGATGATAGAGAATTGATATCCGTTGTCTAGAATCGATGATTTGTTCAATCAGATGAGAGGAGCCAAGGTATTTTCCTAGCAACAGGGTTCCACAGCTTAGATTGATAGAGGATAGTATTCCTTTGACGGCGTTTAAAACTAGATATGGATCATATGGATGGTTAGTAATGACGTTCGAAGAAACTAATGCGCCTGCAATCTTTATGGATTTGATGAAAAAAAATTTCTAAGGGCACTTGGATAGGTTCGTGTTGGTTTTCATAGACGATATTTTGATATACTCTAAGGATGAGAGAGAGCATGAAGTTCATCTTAGAGTGGTGCTTGAGATGTTGAGGCAGCATCAGCTGAAAGCGAAATTTTAAATGTTAAGTCTGGAAGAAGGAAGTCAAGTTTCTTAGTCATGTAGTCTCAGAGAAAGGGTTGTCTATATATCTAACTAAGATTGAGACGGTGAATAATTGGAAGAGATCCGAGATAGTGACCAAGATAAAGATTTTTCTCGGATTAGCTAGGTATATTGGAAATTGATAAAGGATTTTTCACGGATAGCAACACCGCTAACCAAGCTAACACGAAAGGATGTGAAGTTCGTTTGGACTGGTAAGTGTGAGGAGGCATTCCAGAAGCTAAAACACTTATTGACTAATGCACTTGTATTAGTTTTTCAGAAGGGAATTAGAATTTAGTAGTATACATGGGCGCATGTAGAACTGGCTTAGGAGCTATGTTAATGTAAAGAGGTAAAGTGATTGCCTATGCATCTAAATAGCTTAGACCGCATGAGGTTAGGTACCCGACTCATGATTTGGATTTAGATGTAGTAATTTTTACATTGAAGGTGTGGAGTTATTACCTGTTGGGAGAGAGATTTGAACTGTATATAGATCACAAGTCGTTGAAGTATTTATTTTCTCAAAAGGAGTTGAATATGAGGCAGTAGAGGCGGTTAGAGTTTTTAGTCGCTTATGACTTTGGTATTTAGTATATACCTGGAAAAGGCAACAAAGTTGCGGATGCACTTAGCACTAAACATCATAATGTAGTGTGGGAATTGATAGCCAAGTGGAAAGACTTGGAAGCATTGACGACATGTAGAGTATAGTGGAGATCTGAAGCTAGATCTAGTAAGGAGATAGTTATATTGTCATGTTTAGAAGTTTGACTGATGATGACCGAAAAGATTGCTTCTAAACAGATGGATGATCCATTATTAATTGAACAGATCAAAAGTTAAGGGATGGAACAGAGAGCGATGACTTGAAATATATTAGTCTTGACCAGAATGGGTGGTTGAGGAAGAAAGGAAGGTTATGTGTTTAGAGTGTGGGAGACACTAGGAAGGAAGTTCTTGAGGAATGCCATCGTTCGAAGTTCATTATTCATCCAGGAGAAACTAAGATGTATCATGATATGAAGAGGAGTTTCTCCTGGGAAGGTATGAAGAGAGATATAGGCTTATGGGTGAAGCAGTTTTTGAACTATCAATACGTAAAAGATGAGCAACAAAAACCAAGTGGGTTACTTCGGCCTTTAGATATTCCAGTATGGAAGTGTGATTCTATCTCAATGGAATTTATAGACGGGTTGCCCAGGTCAAATAGAGAAAATGAAAGTATATGGGTCATAGTGGATAGGTTGACCAAGAGTGTCCATTTCATTCCAGTTAAGTCAACCAGGACAGCACATGTTTTAGCTATGTTGTTTATGAAGAACGTAGTTAGATTGCACAGAATTCCTAGTACTATAGTAAGTGATAAAGATGCCTTATTCACTAGCAAGTTTTGGAAAAGTCTATAGGAGACTTTGGGTACCAAGTTTAAGATGAGTACCGCTTACCATCCGTAGACAGGTGGGAAAATAGAAGAGTTAACAAAGTTTTAAAAGGTTTATCACAAGCTTGTGTGCTAGATTTTGGAGGATCATGGAAAGACCATCTACACTTAGTCTAGTTTTTGTATAATAATATTTATTGGGCTATTATAGGGATGACACCATTTGAAACTTTGTATGGAAGGCCATGCAAATCTCCAGTTTGTTGGTTAGAATCGAGGATAGGTTGGTTTTTGGTCCGTATTTAGTTAGAGAAGCTGCAAAGAAGATTGAATTGATTCGAGCTTGAATGAAGGAAGCTCGGTCTAGGAAGAAGAGTTATGCTGATAGAAGATGGAAGGAATTGGAACTCTTAGTAGTAAATCATGTTTTCATCAATGTATCACCAATGAAAGTTGTAATTTGATTTGAGAAATCAGGGAAATTGGCACCGTGATTTGTTGAAGCATTTCCTATTATAGAAAGGATCGGGAAACTTGCATATAGAGTAAAGTTCCCGAACAGTTTGGTAGGAGTCCATGTTGTTTTTCATATTTCTCATCTAATGAAGTGTGTCCGAGATCCGAAGACTACTATAGCACCAACTATGTTAGAGGACTTAGTAGTTTAATCGAATTTGACTATAGTTAGGAAGCCAGTCCATATAGTCGCAAGAGATGAGAAGAGGCTAAGGAACAAGATAGTCAAATTAGATAAGGTCCAGTGGAGCAACGACGAGAGATATTGTACTTAGGAAACTGAGAACGGAATTAGAGATGTTTATCCTGATTTGTTTCATGGTATGTTTTACCTTTATAATTGATTTTTTGTGTACCTTACCCGTAGTTACGAGGACGAAATTCTTTAAGGAGGGATGTCTGTAATGGCCGTAATTTTGGTAAACATTATTTAAGAAATTTAATTAGTTAAATTAAATGAAATAATGAAATGGTTAAGGATTAAGATTTGTGTAAATAGAGGTAGTTGTGCCAATTTAAAACAATGAAATAAGGGGAAATAAAATGAAATAGGTAAGGCAAATAGATAAGGGGCAAAGTAGGAATAAGACATGTTCTAATACCCCAAACCCTTCATGCCCATTCGTTATACACATTCAAAACAAAAATGAAACAAAAGAGAGGTTGGACACCATTAAGGGAAAATAAATAGAAGATAAGAGGAATAATCTTAAGCAACTTAATACAAGATCAAATCTCGGCACCTTAATCACAAGCTAAAGGTGAATAGTAGGTTACATCTCATGTTTTCTTAATTTTTGGTTCTAGATTGAGATCCAAGTTATTTTGCAAATGTTTGCCATGTTTTGGTTGTTAAAATGGATATATGCTTGTTAGTGGTTTATATTATTTCATATCCTTGGGATTTTAATATAAGGTTAGAAATGATATTTTAAAGATGGGCTGCAAATTTCATAATTTTCTGAATTAATGTGGATTTATTATTGATTTTCTATTGAGGAAAATGATTAAATGGGTTTAAAATAAAATACAGCTAACTTATATTGTTTATTGGTCAGAAATTAATATATGTTAGAAAACATAATAAAAGTGATTTATGGGGATTTTTGTAGAATTTTCGTAAGTGTTTAATAAGCATATAAAATTATTTAAGGTATGGAACATAAATGTTTTATATATTTATGAAAGGAGAAGGGGTATTTTATAAATATTATAAATCATTTATCTCTGAAATTCTGTAGTAATTTTAGAAAATATTTTAGAAAGAAAGTAGCAACCAATCATATGTTAACAAATAAAGAAGGTTAGTTGGAAAGAAATTACCTTTTCAAGTTCAAAATTAGTTTTTATAAGACTTTGTTGTTTCGCCGCTTTCGGTACCAACCTTTCAGCTAGGCACTTCCGCCCCATCTCCATCAAAACCAATACACATGGTATCAAAAGCCTTGGTATGCAGTGGATTGGACATAGACGAAAGGTATGGAGTCGAAACAGGGGTTCCTAAGGGCTCGAAGCCTTGTTTTGCTTTTAATAGGAAACGTGTCTGCTTTGCTTTCGAAAAGAATGCTTTCGAACAAGAAAGCTTTCGACATAGTCAAATGGTTTCAAAGAGTGGTTTCGAAAGAGGTTGCTCCTTTTGTTTTATAAAGAAGCCATCGAACTGGTCGAAACCCCTTGCTGCCGCATCTTACCTTTCTAAGCAATGCCTATGAAAAGGTTTCTTTGTTTTAAAAACCTAAGCCGCTTCTCCAATGCTTTCGAAGGAAATGGTTTTGACGCCATCTACTTCTTTTACTTTGGAAATTGCATTGGAAAGAGTGTTTTCTACTTAGTTGTTTTAAGACCAATTGTTCTATTGAAAGTTAAACACAAATATTTCGAAAGGAATGGTTTTAAATGGTTTCGAAAGGTTGTTCCACATATTTTACTTGAACCCAAATGCTTTCGAAAGGTTTGATTTATATAAAGGACTTAATTCTTTTGAAAGTTTTGAGATAAAGGTTTCGAAGGGGTGATTCCCCATAGTTTTTGAAAGGTTTTAAAAGGAAGGTTTCTAATGGTTTCGAAAGGCATGTTTAAAGTGTTTAGAAAAGAAGATGTCTAAGGGTTTATAAAGCTTTCGAAAGAGATGGTTTCAATGTTTTCTAAAGGTTTAATGCAAATGGTTTCAAAATGTATGTTTTGGCCTTCGGCCTAGATTATAAAGTAAAGTAGTTTACTTGTATCGAAAGGGGTACTTTCAATGGTTTTGAAATGGGTACTTTCAAAAGTTTCAAATGTTTTCATTAACAATGTTGTGTAAATTATATATAACATGGCAAGGTGATTTGAATAAGGAATAGAATATATTTTCCTTGTTTAAGAATGATTTAAAAGGTTAAATCAAGTTGAAAGAAATGTTTTCACGGAAAAAAATTTAAGGGTAGATGACCCTAAGTAAAATGACTCAATGACTAGAATACCAGATGGGACTGGTTTGGGGTCACGCCCAATACTTTAGTTAGTAGCTTTTAGCTAATATAAGTCCAAAATTCCAGTATGTAGGGATTTGTCACAGGTAAGACTAAAATGATGTTACACACAAAAAGGTATATACAAAGTAGAGATTGGTTATTGGTGAGCCCGCAAAACCATTAGAATCAGTTAACCCTGGGAGAAGTAAGTTTGGGACAGACCGTCTAGAAGAAGAATATCTAATGGAAGTTAGATTATTTGGTTATTTTGTCTGGTAGGCCCGAGTCAGCCAAAGGTTAGTAGTTAGCCAAACAAAACTATAGTATTTAGATAGATAGTTCATTGATTACCTAGTTTGTATGCTTACATGATACTAATATTATTGGTTTAACCAGTTTGGTTGCAGGATTTTGGTTTGCAAAAGAAATGTCTTCAAAATGATAATAGTGAGGGGAAACCCATTCCGTTAAGCGGCATGTCTCACTTAATATTAGATAACCGAGTTGTATAGTATTATTCACACTAGGCTTTATGTCAGACTCGAAGTTTATGTTTTCCCCCTTAAACTCTTGGGTGCTCAAAATTGATTTGAGTAGGTTGGGAGTTGAGGTATACAGGTTTTAGCAGGCGGATGAATAAAACTTCCAAAGACGAGCAGGTGGCTGATGCTAGCTATATTTAGGAGTTGTTTTGTTTTATTTCCGCTGTGTTGTATTAAGTCTGATATGACAATTTAGTACTCTGGTCATCCAAGGAGGCATCCTCATATGTATCTCTTAGCGTATTTATGTAATAATTATATTTGATCTGAACCTGGGAAACTATTGGGATTATGTAATTGGATATGAGACATGTATTGTGATATGTTGTTAGAAAAGTAGTTGTTTTTGAAATCTGTGATTTTATTTCGTATTCATATGCTTCTGATATTATGGATACCATTAACATTACCGTATTTTATCATCGAAAGTTAATACTATGGATGACTGCGACATTTGTAGCTCTTAGCTTCGGGCCTCAAGATAGGGGATGTTACACATACTCTAGTATTTCAAAACTTAATTAAAGTTTAATGTAATGATTAAGACCGTATTCAGTAAGTGTTAAACAGTTTAAGAGATTTTTTTAGCTTATATAATCTATATGAATTTTTGAAGTTGCATGACTCGAAAAAACAAGGAAAAATACCCTAAACGGATGAAATAAGGTTAGACTAGGGAAGAGCAAGGGTTCAGATATTTTTAGGGAATTTATCAAAATTTTCTATAACTAAATAAAGGTAAAAATGGCTAAAACCACGTTGGGGTAAATGAGTGCTACAGGGGATGCAGTGAAATAAACTCCATATTCAAAAATATTAACAGTGGTTAGGAAAAGGGGAGATAAGATCCAAATTATTTGCTAAAGAATACTACAAATAACAAAAAGTGAAATAAGATCCAATAAGATAACGATACATGTAAAGGCATTATCAAGGATGTCATAGTTGTTGGGTAATAGCATTGGGACGACGACTCTATATTTATAAGCAAGAGTGTTGTGCTAAATATGAAAGAATCATACTGCGTTAATATTTAGAGAAGAACACTTTATAAGTAAAGTGTAAAGTATAGTAGATGAGTTAAGGGGACTGGGCTAAAGAGGTGAAATATAAAATATTTATTTAAGATAAGATAAGGGGACATGGGGTGAGGCTAGGTCAGAATGAGGTAGGGATCCTGCGTTAAAATGAAAAGGCGGAGTTGGAAGCACTATTAACACTGGGTGGGGATGCACACAAGAATGCACATCTAGGAAAGGTGAGTAGAGACATTAAACTTCTAGGAACTACAGTGGGACAGGCCAAGTAGTTCCAAATTAAATAAATGTGTAAAGGTTGCATATGGTTTCCTTTACGGTCTCAGGCTACATGTGGTTTTCTTTGTAGTCTACAGCGGAGGGTTGGTTCCAAGCAGTTTGAAAAATAAGTAAATAAATTACTACGGTGGAGTGATGCCAAGCAATAAGTAAATTTAATAATAAATATAGAAGGAACGTAAGTGGTTATTTCTTTGTAGTCCAACGCTTAACTAATTAAATAGTTAATACTGCGAGGGTTGGGTTTACGCAGTTCGAACTAAAGAATTAATTTAAATGGATACTGCGGGAAAGGATACCGCGGGGGGAATTCCAAGCAGTTAGATAAGAGAAACTTTTAAAGAATGAATTTAAAAGAATACTGTGGTGGGAGGTCCTAAGTAGTATGAGTTAAGAAACAAGCTTTAATGGGAAGCTAAGTAAGTTCTACGTGCAGTTCCAATACTAAAGTTATGCACGTAATAACTATGTGGGGTGCCCACCAAATACTTTAAAGGAATATTTTTTAAATCAAAGAAGAATTTATAAAGGAAACCAGGAGGGTCTACGAAAGGAGCACGGTATTTTGTACCTAGATTCAAAAACAATCTAAACTAGGGGTCGGGTGGGCTAAATGCAGGGTGCGTTGTTGTAAAGAAAGTCTACTTAAGAAAGCATTTAATTAAAGACGTAAATAAGAAATAACCAGCGTCAGTAGTTAAAAGTGTTTCACATATGATTGGTTGAATAATGGGGGAAACCTAACCTATGCAGTGCAGGTTGGTCTCACTATATATTTGTTTTTAATGACAATATTATTTACACCAGATTTTATATCTTACCCATGTTTACATTATTATTTTCCCCATAAACACATAGGTACTCATTTGAATAGACTCGGTTTATGGGTTTAGGTAGGGATAGGATAATGAACGTAGTACGAGGACTGAGGATGGAGCTAGAGGCTCTTTGGCTAATAAAGATATTATTCCCGTTGTATGATGGAGTGTGTGTTGCGTCTGCATATGTGGACCACACTCATTATTATTTTCTACTATATTTGACCCCTGCATAGGCATGTATTTGGGAAGTATTGACTGAAGTAATTGTAATGGAAATTAAAAAGATGCACTACATGGTGTACTGGTCAACCATGACCGATCAGAGCAGGTTTAGGGATGCTGGCATCAGGTAGGTATTGGTCGAGGTTATATGCATTGGTTGATGGGTTTTTCGAATCCTATTGTACCCGACTTCCTCCTTCCGTTTACTATCCCAATGAATTGATTCATGTCTATGTCCATATATGAAGATCAAACAGGGAGATGATGAAGCGGTGAAATAATAATGTGCATATTGATGTACTGACATGTATATCACCTTAATTTACACTAGCATAACCAACTAGACATAGTTGTGATCAATGGCACTCACCTTGATGGAAGAAGATCACTTGCCTTATTATCTCCTTCTTACTCCTCTACTGTTCCACCTCTTTCTCTTTACTATAATAACCTCTCACCCAAATTGATGCTCAACTCTGATTATTTGATTAAGAATTGGTATAGTGATGTTGAGAAGCTAAGATTTAAAGTTATTTTAATTTGTAAATTTAATTTGGATTTTCATTTGAATTATGAAGTGTTAGAGTTTTGTGGATGGGGATAATTTTCTAAACGGTAAAAGTTTAAGCCTAGGGCAAATTTATAATTGAAGTAGAATGTCAGAGAATGAATACTCTGGAATTTGGAATTATCAAGAAACAAGATGTTAGAGTTTTGTTTGGGCATTCAGCTATTGGGCTTCACTTATTTTCTCTTCTTTTCTTACTTTTTCTTCATTTATTAACTTTAAGAAGTGAAATGTATAAGCCTAAATAAAATTCAATTACTTCACTAAATCGCTTTCCAATGAGTTACAACTTTATTTATTATACAACACTATATGATTTTCTAGAGTTCATTAAATTTAAATATTTGAAATTTTATATTTTAAATCCAATATTAAATAACTTTCAAAATAGTTAATTTTACAGTTTTTAGAATAAAAAGTTATTATCAAACCATTTAATTCCATTTCTAATTATCTTGTAACAAATTCTGATATTCAAAACTAAATTCAAATTAATTATTTTAATTTCCAAAACTCCTTTTATAAATTAACTAATAATTTTTTTTATTATTATGTACCCAAAAGTCGCCTTATTAAAACTGCCAACCTTTTCCATCAAGGACTACGCGAGCCTCGACCCCTCCCTTGCCAACTAGCTATCCAATACGGTGAATCACCATGCGTTCATTTTCTTGTCAGAGACTACTAAGCTATCTAGCAAGATTTAATCACCATGAATTCAATTTTTTGTTCGAGGATCAACCACACACCATGAGTTTGGGAGAGGCATCTCTCCTCTTCATGTTGGGGTTCGTCGATGACTGGATACACGACTACAACTGCCAGGACTACCTGCCACTCCTTGCAACGTATCACCCAACAGAACCTCAATCCACTCAACACTTGGGTTTGTGTTGGGACTGCCCAATAGCAATGAAAAAAAATAAAGCCCAACTATAATGTGCCATCCTCTACGCCTAATAGGTAACCAGGTTGCTCGGTCAATGCTTACTTCTGAGTCCATTGACCAACCTGGCCTATTAACTAAAATCGATTGGTCAATCCAATGTAAGGGACCATGCTACGGTATTAGATACACTACTCTACAACACAAAACAACAAGTTCAAACTACAATTTACAAAAAATAATTTGTTTTACTCATTTCAGAAGAGTGCGGGGGCACAATGCCTTCCTTGCTAGGCTTACAATGATATTCTTAATGCTAAGTAGTTGAAAAGAAAAAATACGAGAGAAGGAGAAGCATGCCAGCGGAAAACTTTAGAAGATCCAGCTTCGAATGTGGAGAAGAACTCCCTCGATAATTACATCGATCAAGAGCTTATTGAAGAAAAAGGAGTATGCTACCAACTTTGAAGTCTTTCACATCGAATCTCACAAGAGACTTCACAAAACTTCTAGACAACATCGTCAAGGAGCAAACCAAGACATTACCCGTGACATCAAAAGCAGAGGCGGAAAGTACTACTCTTCCAGTACAGTTGTTGAGCTTCCAGACCGATCCTGGTTCGAGAAAGTCGAAGCAAGATTAGGAGGAGGCACACCAACATTAGTTGGATCATTATCTCAATAACTATGGGTAATCACTGTTGGAATGATTGCAAGAAAGTGCAAGCCAAAGCCAAGAAGAAAAGCAAGATCCATCTCAAGAAGTAGAAATCCAAAACAGCTTTCTGAACTATAATCAACAAAAGCAATTGGTTACCCAAGAAAATTTCCTCCACTTTGTTAACTTTAAATAAATTTGAAAAAACCAAAGGGATCAAGAGCATTTGGAGAGGAAGAGAAAGGCGAGTTTAACAATTTTTCCTAATGGAAAACCGTGCAAGGTTTGAGTTATCTAAACAAATTACATGGCAAAAGCTCTATGATTTCAAAGTGGAGGAAAAATGGGGTATTTGTATGCCTCTCCCTTCAATCATAGCCGTTGTACTCAAAACGATAAAAAGGGATTTCAACCATTAAAGGATACTCAATTGTTGTGTCATACCACAGGCAATAAAGAAATGACACCTCTCTACCACGTCTCGAGAAGTGCAATCGTTGCCGCCAATGGTGCAACACCTGTGGAAAATGCATTAAATAAATAATAAAGCCATCCATCGATGAAGCTTCATGATTTAATAAGCCCTTGCCAACATACGTGCATGAACTTGGAGAAAAATGTTACCCCTTTTTTTCAAGGATATAATGATTAAGGCTCCTAAGCCCGACCAGCCCAAGTCAGCATAGGTCTATGCCAATGTCCCTCAGGTTAGCCAAAGATTGGGGTCCGACCAGCAGTTCCATCGATCAAATCTCAGGTTTAGACCAAGACTGTAGTAGCTTATCTTCTCATGTTAACCCCGCAAGGCATGAGGACTAATTTAGGTCAACAAAGCATAAGAATGGCTCCTGGTCTCGCTTATGATTGGTCCTCTCATGTCGGTTTTCTTTCAACAGGGCACCAAGTTTGCCTTCCCATTTAAGCATCTCTCCTAGCTCCTTGCCGACTGAGTTAGCCTAATGTCATCTTCAGCATGATTCATCATTTGATCTAGTTCTAGTGCAACCACTTGTGGATTGCAGGTCATCTTGTTATTCCTCGCTCGACTTTGCATGTCCTCGGTTCTCAACATATCCTATCCTCTTCGTAGTCCCAGCAACCAGCAACTAACTCAATGTGTTCTTCCTCCAAGGCATAGGGAAGTAAGGCAATAAGAGGTACAGCAAGGTATACCGACTCTTAATAAGAAGCATGTTCCATTTCTCTAGCATGTAGCCACGGTAAAAATGCATTGAATGCGAAGTAAGGCAGGGCATTACTTTGGTATGGTTCCCCCGTTGGCCTTTATCTCAGCCATACTTTCTTTTCATTTAGCCAACTATCTTAAATCAAGTCCATTATCATTTAGCCAACTGTCTTCCATCAAGTCCATTCAATCATATCAACGATTAGGCATGCTTCTTTCCTTTTTTAACACATGATATCAATCGTCCAAACATTAGCTATAATCAACCATGCATTACAAAATCATAGAGCGTTGGGTTCGGTTCGATTCTTTCCAGTTCGGTCAAAGTCGACTTGGTTCAGTTAAGACCAGTTCCCCCGCTAGCATGAGGCCACTGGTTTTCTGTTTTCTAGTTAGCAAAAAGATAGCCACCTCATGAAGGTGGAAAACACAAGAATTCTGAATACTATACACATTATAGAGTTCTTTACACAACAAACAAATAAGATTAGCTGCTTCATTAGTCTTAAATGTCTCATTTCACTCGTTCTTTTCTTATTATTCTTTGGTAACTCCTTGTAACTGCAACAGAGCAGTATAACAAGAAATCTTCATAGTGGGTGTAGACAGCCCAATCAAACCGCTATATATCTTGTATCATTTGTCTTTAAATGCTCGCTTTCCCATAGTTTTTCACTCTTAAGCATAGTAATTAGCAAGTGACCTTTTCTCTTACCAATGCATTATCATAACTCCAAGATTGATGGAATATACAATTAGCATCGAGTTACCTATATTTTTCTAGTTAGCTTCAGTACCAGTAGTTCATGACTACCAGATGTCTTTTTCAAAGTTTTTGGTCTTCCACCTCACGGGGTGATTGAGTTTCAAATTTATCTTAAAGAGAATGTTAGACTTATTGCCTTACCTCTTAAGCATATGGCTCTTGGAGAAAAACGCGAGCGAAATAAGAAAGTGAATGAATTATTAGAGAAGGGCTTCATTAAGAGGAGTATTTCGGAGTTTGGAGCATCCGTTATTTGTGCTACTAAAGCAGACGGCTCTTTAAGGCTTTTTGTCGATTATCAAGAGCTAAATAAACCGAAAAGGAAGAATCGTCATCCACTATCCTATATAGACAATCTCTTTGATCGATAAGTTAAAGCAAAAATATGTTCCTAACTTGGCTTGGTACTAAATTCCATCAGCTTGGTGTACCCAAGGATAGTATTCAGAAAACTACTTTTCATATAGCAATTGAAATTTAAGAGTAGTTAATCATGTCATTTGGACTGATCACTGCACCAGTCTCAACTAGGTTTTTACCCAAGCAGGAATCCAGATGAGTTAGAACATTTAGGCCAAGCCAAAACAACTCAACACTCAACCAAAAGGACTAAAGGAATAAGCCAAGAGGGACTCAAGAAGAATTACCCAAAAATCCACTAATGGGATAGATCGTTAGCAATCCATCGCTTATGGATCGCTAGTGATACATAAAGAAGCTTCATGGGTCGTTCAAGCTCTTGCATCATGAATCAATATCTTTTCTAGGGATGTTTTCAAAGTTTCATAGTATTTCAAGCAACCTAGTTCGAGAAGTGAACATTCATATAATTCAAGTTGTAGAATAATCTAACCCGTGTGTGAACCATCATTAAAACAAGGCAACAAGCTATGAAACTGCATGGAGGATAGCTACATAGAGTAAGGAGCCTAACCCAATAGGGTTGGCTCAAAAATATGCCAAGGGCATGGATCGCTAGCGATCCATCAAAATGTCTTACATCGCCATGGAACTTTCAAAACTCCTTCGTTGCATCATGTGCAGGTATTTGGCAAAGCAGCCTAGCCCAATAGCTATCCAACACCTATAAATACAATCCTACTTGCAACATAAAGAGGATCTTCTGGACTGGCCACTGGAACTCTATAGAGATTACTCTTCACTCTTCTCCTCCCACACAATAGTCATCTAGGGATTCACTGGAACTCTATAGAGATTACTCTTCACTCTTCTCCTCCCACACAATAGTCATCTAGGGATTCACTGTAAGTCTCTAGTGAAATCTTGTACTTGTGACTTGATCTAACTTAGAAGATTTAACCATAATGAAATTCGATTCAACATGTAACAACAATCAGTTAATAGTAAGTTATAAAGTTGACGTAGACTTCATTAATAGCCGAAACATTATAAAAAAATCTTGTCTTTCTACTATTTTTTCTCGTTTTACATTTATTTTCCATATTATTTCTCTGTAAGAATAGGGCTGGCGCTTTCACACTCAATCCAGGGTGTTGATCCATTTTCTGGGTTAAAATTTCGATGCTTTCACTAAGAACCCTAAATCTAGGTTCAAATCTAGCTCTCTAGTTTGGTTCAGAGAGGTCAAGAAGTTAGATCATCAAATACTACTTGGAAGATTTTTTGTCGAAAAACAATGGCACCAAGGAGGAAGAGAACTACCTCCGAAAGATCCATGGGAGCTATTATTGCTTGAAAAGAAACAAGCCTTCGGCAAGTTGAAGTCAACAACCTTCAACTTGGAGCTAACATTGGAGATCAAGCGCAAGGATCCTCCACTCGACATGAAGTTGTGACTAAGGAAGAATTGAACCAGATGGTTGATGAAACTAACTAGAAAATGGCTAGTAGTCAAAAGGCTCTAATGGAAAAGATAGATGCGCTCTAGCGCTCCAATCACTAGCTACTCCTAGACTGGCACCCGAAGCCATTGCCGCTGCGGAGTAAGAACATTCTTATATTTTTGGCTCAAGTAGAAGAAACAGAAAATAAAAGCAAAAGGAAGTAGTGTATGGAGCTCCAGACATCACGATCATGGAAAATGCTAATACTCCTCCCACTGTAAAAGAAACAACTACAAGCCTGAACTTAGGAATGAAAATTCCATGGGAGGATATATTAGTAGCTGATACTGAGTCTGAGGAAGGTGAGCAACTTAAGGAAGGTAAACTGTGTTAGGAACTGGAGATAGTGGTTTTGATGACAACAACCTTTGTAACTTATTTTATTATAACTTATATACTAACACTATCGTCTAGATATATATGAATGCTATTATGTAGGATATATATAAGGAAAGTACTGATTATTGAAGACTGTACAGTATAAAGATCAAGAATGAAGAAATGAAGTTTGAAGACTCATGAGTATCAAGATTAAGATTTCAAGATAAGTGTCTAGTTTTGTTAAAACTTCATAATAGCATGGAAATCTTCATTCCAAATTTCATTTGGTATGGAACCCATTCTACCTTCTTAGTGGCTTACAAACCCACACAAGTAGCTTACAAACGTATGACAAGCGGCTTACAAACCCATGAACATCCTGGTTTTGTACAAGTTCTCGAGTCCTGATGTGATGAGACATTCTGCAGGAAGAAGCTTGCAAAACTACTTCAAAATGGTTTTTCAAAATTATTTTCAAAACTACTTTTCAAAATGTTTTAGCCTTAAAAATTATCTTTCCAAATAATTTTCAAAAAGATGTTTTAGCCTTAAAATATTCTTTGTATTTGTTTTTAAATAAACTCTTGTTTTAAACTTCGTTTGTTTTTAAAATTATTTTCTGATTTTTAAATATTCTTTATAATATATATATATATATAAACTTGAGATTTAAAATCAAATTTATATATACATTCTAAAATATATTTTTCTACTCTTCTTTATTTTAAAATAAAGGAAAATTAGTTTATTTTACTCCAGAATCATTTTATCCTGTTTTCCTTTCAATATCATTTTCAAAACAAATTTTACATTTTCTTTAACAAAGGGATGTCGACATCATGGGATACCCCATGTCGACATGATGGCCGTTAAATTCAAAAGTTTCAATTTTCAAAAGAAGTGTCTATTCGTTTAAATCTTTTCACGAATGGTTATGACCGTTACTGGTCTATAAATAGCCGTCACAAACGAATTTATTAACTAACTATTTTATAATTTTCTTCACTCCTTCTTCTCCACAAATGCATATTCTAAAATTTTCATATTTTTTAAGATCGTGCCGAAATTCTGCCAAATTCTCAAGTGAATCAAATTAGAATCTCATTCTTGTTTGATTCTCTGCCCTCTCTCGAAGATCAAAGTGCTATTCAGAGTTGTAGGATCAATTTGTAATCAAACGTTTATCGAGTCTCTCTATAAGGTGTGGTTGTGTCTGGAATCCCGTAAATCAAGAGAGTTTGCGCCGGACTGGAAGACGGGAGGGTACCTCAAGGCCTTTAGAAATTGAGGATTGTAATCTCGACATTGGTATAATATAAATCAGTACGAGGCATTTACCTTGATGTAGGATTGGATGAAGGGTAACTCCACACCAGTATAAAATCCGATTTGTTCTTTCCTTTTACTGCTTTTTATTTACTTTCTGCATCTGTGTTTGATTCTGTGATTGTTCTGTGATTAAGTTCTACATTTTTTTATGTCATAATTTTCAATTTAGTCCATATAAGTATTAGAATCCATTAAACACTATTCACCCCCCTCTAGTGTTAAATTGATCTTAAGATCCTTAATCCACACTCCCTTTCAATTGGTATCTGAGCATAGGTTTTCGTAATTTTCATAATCTGAAACTTGAAAAGTTAGAAATGGCATTTTTAGGAAATTTTCTTAATACTAGTTTGGATTTATGCATTTCATCAAAGTATCATAAGCATGCATATAGTTTTTATGAAAAACCAAGTTACCTACCGAATTGGTTTGTTATGCAGGAACAGACATGTTACATGGCTTTTGAAGAATCAACAACCAATGGACAAACTTTGCAAATTGGGAAAGATAAATGGATACTTGATAGTGGCTATTCAAGGCATATGACTGGAAATCTCTATATACTCAATGACATTATATATCAAGATGGTGGATTGGTCAACTTTGGAGATAACTCAAAAGGATATATGATTGGCATGGTTAATGTCGCTAATTCTAAAGCTCCTCTTATTTCTGATATTTTGCTAGTTAGGAATTTAAAACATAATTTACTTAGTATAAGTCAGCTATGTGATAAAGAATTTAAAATTAAATTTGAAAAAGATAAATGTCACATCGAAGATAATAAGTCAAATATTATGATTGAAGGAATTAGGAAGAAAAACATTTACATCTTTAGTATGAAAATTTCAAATGATAACTTATGTCTTTTGGCTAATACAAGTGACCCTTGGATTTAGCATAGAAGATTTAGTCATTTAAATTTCAAACTGTTATCTAGGTTATCAAAACTTGACTTAGTTAGTGGTCTTCCCAAGTTAAACTTTAAAGTAAATGGTATATGTGATGTTTGCCAACTAGGAGAACTTAAGAAAAGTTCATTTAAATTAAAAGATATGGTTTCTACTTCTAAACCTCTAGAATTTCTTCATTTAGCTTATTATATATTAAATAGGATTTCAATTAGACCATAAACTAATAAAACACCATATGGATTACTTTACAATAAGAAACCCATAGTAGCTTATTTTAAAGTTTTTGATAGTAAGTGTTTTATTCCTAATACAAAAGATAATTTAGATAAATTTGAACCTAAATCCGACAAAGGTATCTTTATCAGATATTCTAATAGAAGAAAAGCATTTAGAGTTTATAATTAAAAGTTAACACTATTGAAGAAACAATGCATGTATCTTTTAATGAAAATTTTAAAGATACCGTACAAATAGAAGATGAAGAAGATTTTGTAACTTTAAATAATGAATCTAATGAAACTAATTGTGAAATCATTCAACCTAATAAAAGAATTAGGTTATTAAAAGATCATCCTGTAGAAAATATACTATGAAGTATTGAATCTATAGTTAAAGCAAAAAATCAACTAAATAGTATGAGTAATGTAGCTTTTATATCAACTATTGAACCTAAAAATCCAAAGAAAGCATCATCAGATGATTCATGGATTCTTGCTGTGCAAGAAGAATTGAATCAGTTCACCCGAAATGATGTTTGGGAACTTGTTCCTAGACCCGAGGATAAAAGTATAATTGGAACAAAATGGATTTATAAAAATAAAATGAATGAATTTGGTGAGGTCGTGAGAAATAAAGCTCGTTTAGTCGCGCAAGGTTATTGTCAAGAAGAAGGAATTGATTATGACGAAAGCTTTGCACCTGTAGCAAGACTAGAAGCTATCAAGATTCTACTTACTTTCACAAACTACAATAATTTCAAGTTATATCAAACGGTTGTTAAAAGTGGTTTTCTAAATGGTTTTGTAAAAGAAGATGTTTATGTTGAACAACCTCCACTTTTTGAAGATAATAAATTTCCAAATCATGTATGTAAATTAAAGAAAGCTTTATATGGTCTGAAACAAGCACCTAGAGCCTGGTATGAAAGACTAAGATCTTATTTACTACAATCTGGTTTTGAAATTGGTAAAATAGATACAACACTTTTTATTAAAAGAAACAAAAATGATATTCAATTAGTACAAAAATATATAGACGATATAATATTTGGGCCAACTAATAACATAATGAATAAAGAATTTTCAAACATAATGACTAAAGAATTTGAAATGAGTCATATGGGAGAACTAAGTTTCTTCTTAGGACTTCAAATCAAACAATTAGATAAAGGTATTTTAGTTAGTCAAGAAAAATATGCTAAGAATTTAATTAATAAATTTGGATTGACCACTTCTAGTGGGAAACCAACTCCATTGACAATTAATGTAGCTTTAAGTAAAGAAGATAAATCAAAAGATGTTGATCAAAAGTTATATAGGGGAATGATTGGTTCGTTGCTTTATATAACAGCAAGTCGTCCTGACATCATGCATAGGTCTGTCTCTATGCGAGATACCAATCTCAACCTAAACAAACCCACTTAAAAGCTGTTAAAAGAATTTTAATATATGTAAAACTACTTTAGATTATGGTTTATTTTACCCTAAAAATGATGTATTTGATTTAATTTCATATTGTGATGCTGATTACGCTGGTTGTAAATCAGACCGAAAAAGTACGAGTGAAACTTGTCACTTTCTAGGACATTCCCTGGTTTCCTGATTTAGTAAGAAGTAAAACACTGTATCCTTGTCAATAACTGAAGCAGAATATATATCTGCTGCTTTGGCTTGTTCTCAAGTTATATATATGCAACAAACTTTAAAAGATTTTGGATTAACTATAACTAAATCACCAATTTATTGTGATAATACTAGTGTAATAAACTATCTAAAAATCCAACTCATCATTCTAGAACAAAACATATTGATATTAGACATCATTTTCTTAGAGATAATATAAGTAAAGAACTCATAACCCTTGAATATATTAATATTAAAAAAATTGTTGATATATTAACCGAACCATTAAATGAACAAAACTTTACTAATTTAGAAGAGAATTAGGTATATGTTCATTTACTGAAATATAAATTATGAATAATACAAGTATACTTCATAATTAATATAAATAAAAATTTCTCAAAAATTGAACTAGGCATGTCGACATGACCCATCCCCCTATGTCGACATATAGGTCGAGATTTTCAAATTTAAATTTCCCTCTAAAAGAAGTTATTTGGTTATATATTTATATATTTCGACATTTACTCCTTTTCTTTGTTCTATTCACTGTAGTAAACTTCTAAAACAGTAAATTAATGGCTTCCTCCTCTAATAATGAACCTTCTTCACCTACTCCTCCTCATTCTGGTCCTTTTCAACGTTCCATACACGTACGAGTCATCAAATTACATGAGACGATGAAAGATTTTCTTCAAATGATGATGGAAATTCAAGTGAGTCAACTGCAAATGGCTAGAGAACAAGATAGGCGAGGCAAAATCCTTAGGAATTTACAAAAATTCCATATGGATAACCATGCGAATCTCATTTTCATCGAAGAATCACCACAAGCCATGGATTTTGAAGAAGAAGAGCCTCTAGATGAACCACAAGAGGATCAAGAAGAAGAACATACTCTACCGAATCCAGATGTTCACATGGACGAAGACGATGGCGTGATTTACGTTGGAGAAGTCCTTTGTAACGCTAATGGAAACTTGGTCAAACAACGTGGAAACTTTTGTCTCCACTGTCCAAATTGTTCGGTCCATAAATCACCAATAGTTAAGGGTCCTCGTTAAGCGTTATTCGTTTTTATCTTTCTTGATTGTATATTGCTTTGTTAATTTGTATATAAATGTTATCTTAATTAATATTCTTCTAAAAACAATCTTTGGTGTATAAAATCTTGAACCCCATAACTTAGGATGCTATATTTTACTCATACATAGTTATTATTCTTATGTCATATGTTTGTTTCTCATTTTCTATTAAGTCCAAGGTATATAGGTTATTTTTGTTGATGACAAAGGGGGAGAAGTTATATAAAATAGTAGGCTTGGAGTAAGGAGGAGTTGTTGGTATAAGGGGGAGTTATGGTATGATCGAAGTGGTAAGTATATTTTATAAGGTTGTCATCATCAAAAAGGGGGAGATTGTAAAGAACTGGAGATAGTGGTTTTGACGACGACAACCTTTGTAACTTATTTTATTATACCTTATATACTAACCCTATTGTCTAGAAATATATGGATGTAATTATGCAGGATGTATATAAGGCAGGTACTAATTATTGAAGACTATACAGTGTAAAGATCAAGAATGAAGAAATCAAGTTTGAAGACTCATGAGTATCAAGATCAAGATTTCAAGGTAAGTGTCTAGTTTTGTTAAAACTTCATAATAGCATGGAAATCTTCATTCCAAATTTCATTTGGCATGGAACCCATTTCTACCTTCTTAGTGATATACAAACCCACGACAAGTAGCTTACAAACCTACGACAAGTGGCTTACAAACCCACTAACATCCTGATTTTGTACAAGTTCTCGAGTCCTGATGTGATGAGATATTCTGCAGGAAGAAGCTTGCAAAACTACTTCAAAATTGTTTTTCAAAATTATTTTCAAAACTGCTTTTCAAAATGTTTTACCCTTAAAAATTATATTTTCAAATAATTTTAAAAAAGATGTTTTAGCCTTAAAAATTATATTTTCAAATAATTTTCAAAAAGATGTTTTAGCCTTAAAATATTCTTTGTTTTTTTTTAAATAAACTCTTGTTTTAAACTTCATTTGTTTTTAAAATTATCTTCTGATTTTTAAATATTCTTTATAATATATATACGCTTGAGATTTAAAATCAAACTTATATATACATTCTAAAAATATATTTTTCTACTCTTCTTTATTTTAAAACATAGGAAAATTAGTTTATTTTACTCTTGAATCATGTTATCTTGTTTTACTTTCAATTCCATTTTCAAAACAAATTTTACATTGTTTTTAACTAAGGGATGTCGACATCATGGGATACCCCATGTCGACATGGTAGCTCTTAAATTAAAAAGTTTCAATTTTCAAAAGAAGTGTCTATTCGTTTAAATCTCTTCACGAATGGTTGTGACGGTTACTGGTCTATAAATAGCCTTCACAAACGAATTTTTTAACTAACTATTTTTTTATTTTCTTCACTCCTTCTCCTCAAATCCATATTCTAAAATGTTCATATTTTTTAAGATCGTGCCGAAATTTTGCCCAATTCTCAAGTGAATCAAATTAGAATCTCAATCTCGTTTGATTTTTTGCCTCTCTCGAAGATCAAAGTGCTATTCAGAGTTATAGGATCAATTTGTAATCAAAAGTTTATCGAGTCTCTCTATAAGGTGTGATTGTGCCTGGAAATTAATTGGGTGATCTTATATCCCGTAAATCAAGAGAGTCTACCCTGGACTCAAAGACAGGATAGTACCTCAGGGCCTTTAGAAATTGAGGATTGTAATCTCGATATTGGTAAAATAAAAATCTATACAAGGTGTTTTCCTAGGTGCAGGACTGGATTTAGGGTAACTCCAAACCAGTATAAAATCCAATGTGTTCTTTCCTTTTACTGCTTTTTATTTACTTTTTGCCTCTATGTTTGAATCTGTAAATAAGTTCTGCATTTGTTTGTGTCATAATTAATTTAGTCCATACATCCGTTAAACACTATTCACCCCCTCCCTCTAGTGTTAAATTAGCCTTAAGATCCTTAATCTGCACTCCCTTTCAAATTGATCCCAAACGATCAAACTCCACCCGTAAGACCATCCGCCTGCCAATGGCCTCCATAAGAGTCACTCACCCAAAAATTGAGCTAACCAAGACCGTTTGCAAAGTCAAACACTTGGTGCAACTACTGACAGCTGACCTACGGATGAACGAAAAAGTAAAGCATATATTATGGACATGGTCATATGCTTGATGGGAGAAAGCAAGGGTGGAAAGGATGATGATTGGGGTTCCACTTCGAGCAAAACACCCTTCACTGATAGTATCCTAAGGGCGGAGTATCCCAATAAATTCATCATGCCACCAACTATGCCCTCCTATAATGAAACTACTGACCCTCAACAGCACTTGTACAAGTACATTTGGAATATGGATGGTGCAAGGGAAACAAAAGCAGTTCATTGCAGATGTTTCCTTATCTATCAGGAAGGAGTTTCCTATATGTGGTTTACAAGACTCCATCCACGATCCATCTCAATCTTTGACGAGCTAGCCAGGAAGTTCTTGAATCAATTTAAGCTGCACACGGCTCAGCCAAATGAGATGATGTCTCTATTCGATTACTTCTAAGGACCCAATGAGTCACTAAAATTGTTCATGAACCACTTTAACACCACCGCCACCGAATGAGCTATCTAAATGAGGATATGATTTTCATGGCTTTAGTCCACTCGATCCATATAAAGACAAATTTTGGGAGATGGATTAAAATGAAGCAACTGACCACTATTAAAGAATTCAATCGAAAAGGCTATTCATACTTAAGATTGGAAGAGGCAAATACGTTAGAAGGTTAAAATACTGATATGCGACCAAATGAATCAATTTAGAGTAATGTGGCAGTCAATCAAAACGGCAAGAATTTTGAAGTAACTGCTAGAAAAGATGGGAACCACAAAGGAAGAACCAGTATCAGAACACCAGCAAGGGAAACATAGAGGGAAAGAAACTCAGAGGTATAAAACGCGGAGAATACACTCCATTGAACGACGGCTTGGAGAATATTAACCTGGCAACTCAAAGAACATAAGAGTACATGATGCTGCCTCAAAAAGAAGAGTCTAAGCAATAAAGGAAGTCAGTGAAGTTCTGTGCTTCCATGAAATCCTTGGCCATGACACAAACGAGTGTCGCCATTTGAAGAATGTGATCAAAGAACTGATTAAAGAAAACAAGCTTTAACAGCATGTGAAGAAGCCCCGAAATTCTGATCAGCCAACTGGAACTCATGCTCCTAACACCCATGGAAACCAATCTGGATCTAGCGGAGATCGAACCAAAGGAGCTGAATAGAGACTTATCATCGATACAATTTTGGGAGATCCTCGTCCGGCGTAGAAAAGTTTGAAAGATATGCTAGTTCACTCAAACATGCTCCAAAGGAAACTTTCTTTGTAATCGAAGACGACACCCCCACTAAACAGCAAAGGATTCTCAATGATGACATTATGTTTCGAAACTGGGATAGTGAAAGAATTGAAGCTCCAACTTTCGATCCAATGGTGGTGGTGATAGGAATCAAACCTGCTGTCATACGCTGGGTGTTGGTTGATACTAGAGGATCAGTAAACATTCTTTTAAACAGAACACGTATGACTAAATGAAGCTTAACATATAGGGTGTCACTATGTGCCGAACCAAAATCCAAGGATTCAATGGTAATCCACTACAACTGGTTGGCACAATCGGTCTGCCTGAACAGAACAGAAGATTGGAGAGTAGTTCTCACCCAAACCTTTGTGATAATTGACGAGATGTCGGCCTATAATGCATTCTTGGGAAGGCCAGCCCTCATTGCTTTCTGAATTATCCTAGCACAATGATGTCTAACTATGAAATTCTTTATCGAAAATGGATTTGGAGTAATAAAGGGAGACTAGAATGTCGCGAAGGAATGCTACAACGTTGAATTGCATGAAACAAGAATGAAAGAAAAGGGGAAGAGTGTAGAGAAAATTCTCCATAGCAACTACAAAACCGCGCCTAGCTTGGGGAACACAACCGATTCGATAAGGCTATAGACCATAGAAAGAAGAGTTTAGGGGAGGAACAAGTAGCACTAATAGAGATTACGGTGCATGTCCCTATAGATATGGATAACCCGAAACTAGTATTAAAAATAAGATCACAACTTGGAACCAAGACATGACAAGAATTACTCAAGTTTCTTCGAGCCAACCTGGATGTGTTCACCTGGACGCATTCCGATATGTGTGGGATATCGCTGAAGGTAGCTTGTCATGCACTTAATATCGATCCCAAGTACACTCTAGTGAGGCAAAATAGGTGCACCCTAGGACCGGTATAGTCTGCTGCACTAAGAGAGGAAGTGGATAAGCTATCGGAAAATGACTACATCCGTGATGCAACCTATCCCGTATGGGTATCAAATCCAGTTTTGGTAAAGAAGTCCAATAGAAAGTGGTGTACTTGCATTGACTACTCAAATTTGAACAAAGTATGCACAAAGGATGGCTTTTCATTTCCTAAGATCGATCAGCTTGTTGAAGCCATGGCGGTCCACGAGCTACTATCGTTTATGGACGCCTACTCAAAATACAACCAAATCATGATGCACGAACCTAATCAAGAGAGTATTAGTTTCATTACCGACCTTGGATTATACTGTTATTGAGTCATGCCCTTCGGACTAAAGAATGCAGGGCAACCTACCAACGACTGGTAAGCACAATGTTTAAAGATCAGAACGGGAAAACGATGAAAGTATACATGGACGACATGCTTGTCAAATCAAGCACATCAAAGAATCACTTGGACAATCTCACAAATATGTTTGAAATATTGTGAAAATATGGAATGAAGCTAAACCTGTTAAAATGCTCTTTCGGCTTTGCTTCTGCAAAATTCCTTAGTTTCATCGTGAATGCAAGGGGCATTGACGCTAATCTGGAACAGATTACCGCCTTAAGGAACGCCAAAGCCCCCACCGAAAAAAGGGAATTGCAAAGTCTAAATGGAAAGATTGCAGCGCTAAGACGAATCATTTACCGAGCGACTGAAAAATGCATATTGTTCTTCAATGCATTGATGAAGGTAAGAAAGAATTTGGAATGGAATGAAGCATGCCAAATAGCCTTTGAAGAATTACTCCATTATATGGAAACCCCGTCGGTCTTATCCAAGTCGATAAATGGGGAAGATTTGTTCGTTTATCTCGTTGTGTCGATCCATTCTTTGAGTGCAGCATTGGTACACAAGGAGGCTAGGGTCCAGCGACCCACCACTACATCAGTAAAGGTTTCACTAAATCTGAAAAGAATTACCCAAAGTTGGAAAAACACACCTATTGCCTCTTGATCACGTCAAGGAAGCTATGACCATACTACGAGGCTCATCCTGCCAAGGTGTTGATGGATCAACCTCTGAAATAAGAGTTGTATTGCCTAGAGACATCAGGTCGATTTCGGAAATGGAATATCTAGTTAAGCTAATATGAAATCACTTATCACCCTCGAAGAGCTATCAGCGAACAGGCAATGGAACTACCAAGCAGGAAGTGAGGAAGAAAGCACTTCGGACATGGTGCTATAGTGGAAGTTGTTTGTTGATGGTGCATCAAACGAATTATATTCAGTTGCAGGGGTAGTACTCGAAATCCCTAAAGGATGATCTGTTTGCTACGCTCTGAGACAGGAATTTCCTAACACCAACAATAAAGCAGAATACGAGGCTTTGGTGGCAGGATCAAAAATCTTTAAAGAATCAGGAATAAAAGCTGTGCATATCTACAGTGATTCTTAGCTAATCACCTTCCAATTGAAAGGGGAGTACCAGGCAAGGGGCAATCTTGCCCTCTACTTGTCAAAATGCGGGAATTGCTACAGGACATCGAGCATTACACTTTAAGTCATATTTTGAGGGAATAGAATATGTAAGCAGATCACCTGGCCAGACTAGCCAGTTCTAAAAATGGTCAGTCAATGGGACAGGCTCCAGTCGAAAAGTTTACATCACCCAGCATAAATGATATGAATATCGATTGGATTATGGAAGAAGCTGATCAAAGATTACCTAATCAAAGATACATTCCCCAGGGATCGGAATGAGCGAAAGAAGCTACTCCAAAAGGCATCATAGTTCATCTTGTAGGACAGAATTTTTATAAGAGGGGATTCTCTACTCCCCTAATTAGATGTGTAATCAACATCGAAGCCAAAAGGATCCTCAGGAAAGTCCATGAAGGTGATTGTGGAAACCACATTGCAAGGAAGACTCTAGCAAAGAAGATCCTCCAATATGGTTACGTCTGGCCATTCATCATCCATGACGCAGCGGACTATGCCAAGTGATGTGTGCAATGCCAAAAGTTTACCAAAATATAGAGAATTCCACCCATAGACCTTACACAATGGTTGGCCCATGGTCGTTCGCAGTCTGGGGAATCGACCTGATCAGTGTGCTCCCAATTGCTAAAGGAGGAGCCAAATATGTTGTCGTTGCTATTGATTACTTCACAAAATGGACCGAAGCAGAACCGTTGGCTACTATTACCACTAAGAAAGTAATTAACTTTGTCACTAAGAATATTATTTGCATGTGTAGGGTGCCAAAGAAAATCATCATAGAAAAAAGAACTCAATTAGAAAGAGCTTAATTCAAGGAAATTTGTAAGCGTTTCCGCATGAAGGAGTTTCTCCGTAGTGGCACACCCTCAAGCAAATGGGGAAGTGGAGGCAGTGAATAAAATCATCAAGTCCACCTTCAAGAAACGGCTAACGGAAATCAATGGAAACTGGGTTGATGAGCACCCATTTAGACTATAGGATTACTGGATGATGCACAAGTCAACAACTAGACACTCACCATTTTCCCTAGCATATGGGTCCGGAGCAATAATCCCGGTCAAATTGGAAGTTCCTCCCATCGGAAACGACACTTCGATCAAAAAGCAAACGAGTAGCTCCTACTTGAGTCACTTGATTGATTGACGAGAAATGAGAGGAAGCCAAGCTAAGGATGGCGGCTCACCAGAAAAGGGTAACATGGCACTTCAACTCTAAGGTCCACATACATACTTTTGAAGTGGGAGTTCTCGTTGATAGATCTATCCGGCTACAGAAACATTCATACTGAACTGGGAAGGACCTTACTCAATTGGGAAAAAGCTCGAAGCTGGCACTTACAAGCTGACTACGGTCAATTATTCAAATTACCTATGCTTCGAACAATGACTCGCTCCCGCATTACTTTATTTAGCTTTTATATGTGTATTTCCTATTTTCGCAAATAAGCCACCAGACTTCACAAGAGGCATTGTGAATAGGTAGAATTTTCTCTAGTTTCTGTTTTATCAATGAAAGGTCGATAGTTTCTTGAACCAATAAAACAATGTTCATATAAATTACTCATCAAGTCGACGAAAAAAAAGTGACTCAAAATCATTCACTAGCTACTTGGGAAAGTGAAACAACACCCAAGTATGCCCCGTTTACTTGCTAAGTCAACGAAAGTTAATCGACTCAAACTCAAAAGCCGAGCATTTGGCAAGCCGTGAACTCTCAAAAGTAATGCATTTTGCAAGCCGTGCACTCTTCAAAGCTGTACATTTTGCAAGCCACGCACTCTCAAAAGCCTTGCATTTCGCAAGTTGTGCATTCTCAAAAGCATTTCGTAAGCCACGTGCTTTTAAAAGTCGTGCATTTCGTAAGCTATTCAGTCTTAAAGGCCGTGTATTTCATGAGCTGCGCAAGCACTGCTTGATGTTGCTTCAACATCATCACCAAACCGTTAAGATTTTCTAAGTACCGATATTGTCCTGAACACACCGAGAAACTTGTTTATTGCAAGATTAACAATGATCGACTCCTACTACATCAAAAAATTGACGTGAGTCCAGTAAAGTCGCAAAACTTGAAATCGACAAAGAATTCTGATCGTTGAACAAAAAAATCTCTAGAGTCGAGGCATTCGAGTCACAAGTTTCTGTAGATAGGAACCGCAAAATAAATTTGGCTACAGATATCCGGGGATTCGCTCAGATCAACCGACATTTATCAAGCGTTCGGAGTAAACCACCCGGTGAAGTAGCGGAGCACACACCACCACTTAACTGAAAGGAAAACTACTCACATAGTCCTGTTACACCAACAAAGAATTTTGGCAATCACAGTAGATTTAGTTATAAAACTGAGAAAAAGCTTACATGATGCGTGAAATCGTGGAAATAAAGGCATCGTATACCACAAAACATGACGTGGCAATATCGAGTATAGAAATTGCAGAACAAGCAATCGTTTCATGTACATACATAAGTGGTATAAAAATAAGCTAAGTACGTAATAAATAAGAAAGAATACAGAAGAGATAGTATTAGAAACATTAATCTTTTCATCGCTCAAAACATGTTCTGTAAAAAGTCAAAATGTAAGGGTCATACCCGTACAATATCGGCCAATAAAAAGAAAAGTACAGATGCTATAACAATAAAAGTAATCATTCCAGACTCGGCACTTATACAAAATACATGTCAACCAAATCAAAATGCTACAAAATTCGGCTCCACTATCACTTGAGCCCATCAATGCTCCTTGCCACCATTTCCTTTCCCACCTTTGGTCATAAGCTTCCCTACCCGGAGTTGCATCGCTACTAGAGGTATCGATTATAGGTTTTGCATCCATGTCTCCTTCTTGTATATTGGCCCCCTCGGAAGACTCCACTTTGGTCTTGCGCTTGCGAGAGATCCTCGAAGACTTTTTCCCCTCTACCTTTTCCTTCCTTTTCCTTCTTATCTGCCACCATCTGCTACTCGGTTTTACCTGGATAGCTTGCTTGGTCTGTCTACTCTCGAGTGTCAGTTGCTATTAAATCGCCCTTTAGAGATATGGCGGGGTCATCTAGGCCATGCAACGTAGCGATCTTTTAAAATTTTGACTTTGATTGCGAACTAGACATGGGTGCGGTGATCAAAGCGGCTACTTAAACAAGCGTTGAAGCAGTCAAAATAGTAGTAGGCCCCAGGACTAAAGATATTGGCAATTCGACAGGCAAACAAGACAGACCTATAAGAACAAAAAGGAAAGCATTCAGTTTATCATGTTCTTACGGCATGAGCAGGAAGCCCACAAACTTGGGAGAAACAAGAAAGTTACCTACATCAGAAGTGTGACCATGAATCTCAACCTCATACTCCCTACCGTTTCCTTCTTTAGATGGTTGCACGGTCTTGGGCGAAGTTTCAGGACCACCAAAGACTTCGGAGATACCTGCTAAAGGGGTGGACCAAAGTAGTATCGGTTGAAGATAGAATGGTTTTATCTGATCAGGTGGCCGTAGGTCGATTCGCCAGGCCTAGAACAAAAAGGCTCTGATAATGCTTTAGCAACTATAGCTACGACAGCATCGGTAGCTTCTTCTACCTTTCAATCTGAATAATCTCTTAGCCCACTACCAAAGCCCACATTGATTCTTCGTTCAAGTAATCATCCACTAGCTCTTGTTCAGTGTATGCATTCCCATCTTCTCAAAAATGGATCAGGAATTCTTCCCAAATCAGAGCAAGAATACATGGAAATCTGGCGCTCAGATAATAAGGACTGCCCTGGTGCAATAGGGAGTTAATGTAGAAGTTCAAGATGATGTCATCCATATTAAAATTTATCTTCTTTTCCAAGGTATCTTGTAGCTCCAAGTAGTCCGCCATCATGACTACTTTATCAACTTCGACTTTGGCCTTTTCAACGTCAAATTACGCAAATTTTTCTCGAAGTGATGCAATCACTTATGCCTAGTTAGAGATGGTCTTATCTCGAGATTCCACCATCCCTGCATAATTATCAATTGTTTTCTTATGTGCTTTGATAGTTTCATCATGACCAACAATGGTTCTCTTTTGAGCTTCAGTGATCTCATCTCGAGTTTCAAGCTCCTTTTTCAGCTTGACTTCACTGGCAAGGGCTTTCTTGATTTCATCTCTGAACGTGATTTCAATGTGTGCATGAGCCTCCTTTAATTCCTTGAGAAAACTAGCATTTCTCTTACTATCTTGAATGGCGGTGTGCCTCTTTTGTCAATTAATCAATTCTGGTGTCACATTCTATCAATATCCTTTTCTGACTCGAAAGAAAGAATCTCTTGATGGCTGTTACGGTTTGTGTCCACCAGTTGCTTACATAATTTCTCCCATCCTTCAGGTTGATCTAAGTCACTCTGAATTACTTAAAGATGGGGTGTATAAGAATCCTTACGAATCAGACGTAGGCCACGGTCGAAGTTAACTCTCTTCGGGAACCAACCAAGGAACATAGCTTCAATTTTAGGTGGATTAGACAGGAGAATATAAGCAGGCCTCTAGCAAAGGCATGAAAAACCAGAAGCAGGCACAACATGAGTTGACGGAATTTGAGTTGACGGAGCAACCTGAACAATAGAAGTCGGAACCTCAACTCCGATAGAATTGGAGCCAAGGCAAATGTATGGTGCTCGGATGGACGAGGATCACGGTCTTATTTCGACTTTTTGGACGACTCTTCCCGATCATCAGGAGTCTTCCTCTTCTCATAGACACCCCTATGAACTCTGCCTCAGTCCCTGTCATCTCGACGATGAGCTTCAGCTTACCAATCTTTTCTTCTCCTCCATTCCTTAGTTTCTAGGGGCTGATGGTGGCTTGAAGTTTGTTTCGACCCAAGTTGTACATCTGTAAATTGTTCATGTGCACGACCTCCTATAGTACAAAATATAAAAAATGAAGTAACTTTAGCAGCACAATAATGCATACATGAGTGTTTATGACCCTAGTGAAGTATGTAACGTGTCATAGATGCCTTAAAAGGATTTCACAAACCGGGTCAGGAAGCGACTACAGTAGAAATCAGGCTAATTCTGGAAACGGTATGACTAGAGTGAGAAGACAATCGCTCGGGCTCAAAATCATCTCCCATGAGTTCCGTAACGTCCATATAAATTTGCTCAAATCCCCAAAATTTATACCGGTTTCCTTAGGCGGAGAATCATGGAGTCGTTCAGTTGTTGGGGAATCATCTTAAGCAATAACATCTTGGGTAGCGAACCCAGGAGAAAGGGTGTAATGAGCCGTATTTTCAACAATTAAAAATATTAAATTAAATAAGACTTTGGAATTTAATATTGGGATAAATTAAAAAAATTGATTTATTGATGGAAAAAATTATTAAAATATAGTTTAGTAATATTGATTGAAGATAACTGGCAACTGTTTTAATGTAATTGAATATTCCAATCAACTTTAATAATAAAGGTTAATAAGGATTAAAAATAAATGTTGTTTTAAAAAGATAAACATATGTTATTTAATTGGAATTGGTTTTAATATAGAATATGAAATCAATTATTTAGTATGTAAATTTATTGACATTTGTTTATAAATGACAATTTTATAAATGTGTTTACATTACTAAGATGTATAACAATTGTTTTAGTTATCATCATATTATTTAATCCATTTGAAATTAATTTGGAAATCGACGAAATTCAATGTAATTGAAATATTGTAGTTAATAGAAGTAAAGACGTTAATTGTGGAGTAATGTGTGTAATAAATGTAAGCTAATGTTAAATATATTACATAAGAGAACTAATGATTTACTATAAATAATTTATAAATCAAAAAAAAATTGAAATTTAAAATATAGTGAACAGATCTTATTACAGTTGTAATTAAGAGTTAAAATTAATTTAATATTTAAAATCTTGGGTTAACATAGAAGATTGTATTTTAAAACACAATTGGATTCTGTTTAATTAAGAATGATGACAGAACATTTTTAATTTGGAATTTAAAATTGATTGAATCAATTTAATAATAATTCGTTTAATTAACACGTAAAAATAAATATAATTTGATTTTTAAAGCTAACTTCTATATACAATAGAATTAGGGTTTGAAATTAGTTCCATTCGATTTAAAAATATAGATAACCTATATTTCAATATATGGGACGACCTATTTTGGTTTTGTGAACGAAACGGGCTTTTCGAACTTTAGACTCGATCAATCTGTATTCAAATGAAAAAGGTTATTTTTGAAATCTAATTATCCAAATTGATTCAAATATGGAAGAATAATAAAATCAAATTATTAATGAATGTCATAATTGCAATAACGTATTTGTAAATTAGAAATATTGTATTTGTCCATATTTGTGAATTGGTAAATTATTTGATTATAATTTAAATATATCGAACAATAAAATGTTAACTTTTATATACGATGGATGTAACGACCCAGAATTTCTGTCATTTGAAATTCATATATTTAATTGATTTTAAATATGCACAAAAAAAGTTGATAAGCTGAATAAATAGTATTTCGAATATCTAGATTTAATTGGATAATTAAATTGTTAATTTAATATTTGAAATTGCAGAAATAATTGAAAATTGGATTTAATATGAATAAAAATGTTTATAAAGTTGTTTTAAATCTTATTTGATTTAGAATGATGTTGCAGAACTTTTAAAATCGAATTAAAAGTTAATTTGTAAAAATTGAATATTTTAATATTTAATTGACGTGTAAAAAAAGTCATTTTTCAAACAATTTCGGATTTCGACGAAACTAGTTTCATTGGATCCGTAATGTTATATTATTGTAAGATTTCAAATTTCGTGTCAATCGGATTTACGGTTTGTCCGGGCAAGCTAATACGCGTAAGAAATCGGTTTAAGTGAATTTTAAATTTAAATAGTCGATTTGAAAACCTATCTTTCAAATACGATCGAATTGGCTCCAGATATATATATTCCATTGCATTCGGAATAGGGGTAAAACATTATGAACTCCAGACGGCATGCTTCGTTTCGAGTTTGGAAAAATTTCGGATGAATAGTGCGCGTATATTTTCTATAAAAGGCCAAAAATATATTCATTTTTCCCAAAACCCTAAGGGTTAGGGCTAGCCGGCACCCTCTATTTTCAATGGCCAGCAAATCACCATCTTCTTCCCCAAATATATCACGATCCGTCGACGTTTAGCAAAAGTTTTCAACTACAAAGATGAAGAGGGCGATGAGATCTACATTCTCAACGGGTGTGATCGAATTTGAGTGCGTGGATCAACGACAAATCAACGATGAACGTCGCACGTTCACCCACGCTTTTCCACACTGTACCTTGACCGAGCTTGACCGGAACTGAGGCGTTTATGGAGGGGGGTTCGTGCTATCATTTGGCAGTAGTTGATCGTTGTGAAGATGATCGAAGTGGCCACGATAATTCGATGAACGTTGGCGGCAATGGGTTAAAATTTGCGTTCAATTCACCTGGGGAAGAAATAGCAACACACGACCTGGATTTGGTAATCAAAAACATGCGGCCCAGATTGATATTAGGTTAAAAAAATAAAAAGAAAATTGTTAATTATTATATTATAATTCGTACAATCTTTAAAATGCTATAACTTTTTCATACGAGGTATGTTTCACACGAAACGAATTGCTTTGGGTTCGTATTGATGAGCACTACATTATGGAGCTAGATTGGGATTTATTGGAGCTAGTGTGAATTTTAGGAAAATTAAATGGCTATTTAATTTTTATTCGGAATAAAACGCTGAAAGTTCTTTTGGAACCAATGTGAGTACAACTCACTCTTTTTGACTCACTGATATTTTTATATAAGTGATAAATAATTTATTATATAACGATTGATGATTGTTTGGATGATATATGATATATTGATTGATATTTGGATATATATACCTACCTAGTGGAGCAGATGACCCTATATGTTCCCGTGTATGAGCGGATGACACTTTGTACATGCGTTTGCCTCGAAGCGGACATTATACACATATTCTAATATGTATATTTGTTGCAGGTGACATGTTGGAGGGACCAACTGGATTCCTCAACCGTATTGATTTTATTTACAGATATTGTGGTATATGCTGTTATCATATGATATATGATATTTTGAACGCCGTGATTGATGTATTTAGTGTTGTTGCAGCATTGGGCAAATTTTTAGAAATTTAAAAATGTTAAAGTGATGATTTCCAAATTTAAATGAATTTTCAAGTGATTTTGAAAATAAACATTTTATTGATTTTTGACGTGTTAAAGGAATTTATTTATTTTGAATAAATAAATGTGATGATTTTTATGTTATAAAAATTATGATGTTTTGGGAAATAAAATTGAAATGTGATTTTTGAAATATGAAGTTAACTGTTTCGTGAAATGATATAAATGGAGATTTTTGATTTCTTGTAAAATGGTTTATATAGAAGATTTATAAAATTGATATTTTATAAATTAAAATATTAGAATTATAAAATGAATTTTATAAATATTAAAATGAAGTTATAAATGGAGTTTATAAGTGAATAAGATTTACAATTGTGAAGTTATAAAATAAACGAATTTGTAAAATAAATGATTTATAAGTAATTAACTTATAAATTGATTTGGCATATGAATGAGATGAACGGAATTGGTTAATAAAAAAGATTTATAAATTGAAGTTTTTATAAAATATAAATGTGATTTATAAACATTGTTTTATAAATCCGAATTTGATTGAATTTGATAAGTTAAATATAAAAGTATATTAAAGGAATTATATCCACGATTTTGGACAGTGGATAATCCTTTAATAAATAAATGTGTAGAAATATTGGATTTGGCAAACGAATTATATTCACGATTTTGGACAGTGAATAATAATCATTTAAGTTGAATAAATGTTTTGGAAAGTAATATTTTAAATGGAGTTAAATGATTTAAAGATATTTTAAATCATGTTGAATATTGAAACCATAGATTTCAACATTCATTGTTGAAATAGACGTTTTCGAGAAGTAAAGAAATGATGGACTATAACACTGTTGTTATTGTAAATGATTTTCGAAAGAAAATGTTTTGTATAGTATTGGGGTTTATAAATCTATCTTATTTTCGAATCCCTATACTATTGATTTTGGGTTGTCGTAACGATGTTTTATGCAACATTCGTTTTGACCCAAATAAATGTGTTTAAGAGAATGTTTTCCTTATATAATGAAATATATACTTATGTTTTAAGTATATTGAATATTTTCCAAGTGTTGAAAATATAATTGAATTATGAATTACATATTATTAAATAAGTATTTGGAAATTTTTTCCAATATGAAGTGAAATGGTTTGAGATTATATCTTTTTAAAGATAATTTGAAATGAATATTTGGCAAATGGTTTAATTAATAAAAGATTAATCAAAAGGGCCTAGTGATTGTTATAGTGATGAATATTTGTTTGTTTGTTTTGATAGTTAAATAACCGACTATCAAACTTGGCCAAAATTTTAGTTCCTCGACTTGATGTGGGAACTATTTAGTCGTACACTTAGTACGTAGCCTTTTATGTAGGCTTGATTATCCTTTGTGTTGAGGATGTTGATTCGTATAGTGCGGAGTATTACTCTAATCTATCAAGCTTCCTTCTTGGCCCGAAGGATAGCAAGTTGGAAGTTGGAGACGTGATAAGTCTATGAGACTTAGTTGTTGTGTGAGGTTGAGAAACGCTTTTGCGTTGTTGGTTCGAAGAGACCGGGATCGGTTTATCCGAAAACCACTTCGGACCAACGTATATGCGATGATTGTGAAGGTTTCTTTGTGATGATATTGTTATTCCGTATTTTCATAGTGGAGGGACTGCTTGTTGATCATTTGGGGTTAAAATCCCAATATACATCAAGTAGCAGTGGTCTCTTCATTATGAAATATCCAATGCAAGGACTATTCGCTACTAATCCTAGGGATTTCCCGACAGGATGTGGTAGGAAAGTACCTTCGGTTTGTCCTGTTCCTGGACAACTTGTATGGATGTTTGTCTAACATTGCATTTCTATAGATTACGTGCATCGGTTTTGCTTGATTATGTTCAGCCTGATAGGGGGTTCTCGCTTCTTGTTAGGTAGCGAACGAATGACCCTTTCCCCTACATGTCCTTAGAGTGAAAGGGTTGGTTGTAGTCAAGAGGCTGGCCGTAAAAGCAAAGCGCGAGGCATCAGTGTGAGCTACAGAGGTATCACCCACTAGTTGCGTCGCGTCATATTTAGTATCAGAGCTTAGATTTTGTATATTCCTATGCTTTGATGTATACGCAGCACATATAGGGACAGTAGCACCCTAGATTGAGTTTGAGTGTAATATATATATATATATACATACATATATACATATATATATATATACATATATATATATATACATATATATATATATATCAGCGCATATTCCTTAGTGAATATAAAATGTTTTATATTGTGTTTTCTTATCCGTTGAGTTGTTTGTGAATTCTGGTCGGTATGTGGGACTCCATATTATCGATAGGGATTTCTAAACACTTAAACGAGGCAAGTCGACATAGTATCATTTTAAATTGGGTAAATGAAATAATTTTACCTTAATTATATTTTATGTATAAAGAAATAATTTTTCAAAATTTATTAAAGTATACATAAATTGATTGTTTGGTTGTTTGAAAATGTAAAAATATATATAAGTTAATAAAATCTGTTTGAATAATCTAAATAAAAGCAACAATTGTAAAAGAATAAATTATAAAAGCAAATGAATTAAAAAGTATGGAATTATAGTTAATATAATTTACTAGTGTGAAATAATCTTATATATAAGAAGTGGATCTATATGAATATATTTATAAGTTGTAAAAGAAAATGGATTTAAACTAAGCATTTGAAAATTTGAATCCTGTTTATTTTTGAAGTTATTTTTCAAAAGTAAAAGTGGTTATATTATTATAAATCTAAATAAGATAAAAGAAGTTGGAATGAATCTTATATAAGAAAAGTGAAATGGTGAAATGATATAAGTAAGAAAATTTATAAATGTGGTTTATAAATATAAAACGATATTTTTGAAAGAATATAAAGCACTAAATTCACTACTGTTATTGGGAAATAATAAGGGTGATGACTGCAGCATCATCGGTATCATTTCGAGTTTCTATGTGATGGATTTGCTACCAATAGTAAATTGAAAATTGAAGTTTTGTTGTGATAAACAAATTTAATTTAAAATTCAAGTTGAAATTGATAAAAATAAGTGAAACGAATTTGGATTTATAATATGAAATAAAGTTTTAGCTTTGGTAAAGTTGAAATAAATGTGAGTTAGCATAATAAATATATGATTTGAAATTATAAAAATGTGAATGGAAGTATACATAGGTAGATGTTCACGGAATTATTAATAAATAAGTTGTATAACTTATAAAGTGAGAAAATGTAAGTAAAGTCGATTGTTAAAATGGTTAAACAATTTTGTTAAGTAAAACAAAATCTGGATTTCAAAAGTGATATGAATTTGACTTAAGCAAAAGCTAAAAAAAATTGAAATGATTTAGAGATGAACTTAAGTTGTATAGCGAAAGTGAAGGTGAATGAAGTTGAAATGAAAGATAACTTAAGTGATGTTAAATGAAGTTGATTATGATATCGAAGTAAATTAGTAAAGTGATGAATGTGAACTTGAGTTATATAAAAATTCAACTTTAGTGGTAAAATGATTTAGCAACTGAATTAATAAATGAGTTGAATCTTAATCAATCGAATGTAAGTAAATTGATATGGAATAGTGGATGCAAGTGTTAATTCATTAAAAGCTAATGAAATTGAATAATTGAACGAAGTCAATTGAATGTTAAACCAATTTGAAATTGAAAGTGTTGAACCAAATTGAATGAATATAAAGTAAATTAATTTGGTATTGTTAGATATGCATTGATTGTTAGATGAATGTTAATTGATTGTATGGAAAATTCAAATGAAATTGAAAGCTAAGTAACTGAATTCAAATTGGATAGTAAGTGAAATTAATTAGAATTTAATTTGATTTGGAAGTGAACAAACTTGAATATAAATTAGTGAATGTAAACTAATTGAATATGAATGAATGAATGTTAGTAAATCCAATGTTAATGAATCAAATGTAATTTAATTGAAAAGCAATTCATTGAATATTAATGAGAAGTGAAAGTGTATTGATTTGGTTATGGATGTCAGTTGGATGATAGTTGTTTGATGGTTGGATTTGTTGCTTATTGATTGCATTTGCTATATTGGCATATATAGTTGTTGGTATATGTTGTATATTGATATTACTTTCATATATACATGTTTCTCATTATTGTTGAGTGTTTAGTAGGTGCGGATAGTGCTTGCTTCGCTTTTGAAGCTCGCTTTCGCGCTTTATTTGCCGTATATGCTCGCTAATAATATTTAAGGTACATATCTCGGATTACATATCGTACTTTTACACTTTTTCCCTTCGGGATGCCTCATCCACGATAATAAGATGTATATTTGTGATATAAATATATATTGCTATTTTTTTCAGATCGAACCGCACAAAGGAGACGCTGGCGAATTTTTTTGAAAATTTAAGGAGTTAGAAAATTTTAGGAAAATTGGAAAATTTGTGATAACTAAAGTTTTGGTTTTTGAGTTGAAAGTTAAACGATATAGTTGATTTTGAAAAAATAACTGTATATGGATTTGAAAACTTAGAAAAGTTTTTATAAGAAGTTTAACTGATGATTTTGAGAGAAGTTAAAATGTTTAAATGAATTTGAAATCTACTTTGAATGAATTATTTTGAATAAATAATGGATACTTTGACTTTTTCTTACTTGGTAATTTCGAGGACGAAATTCTTTTTTAAGTAAGGGAGAATGTAACGACCCAGAATTTCTGCAATTTGAAATTCGTATATTTAATTGATTTTAAATATGCACGAGTAAAATTTATAAGCTGAATAAATAATATTTCTAATATCTAGGTTTAATTGGATAATTAAATTGTTAATTTAATATTTGAAATTGTAGAAATAATTGAAAATTGGATTTAATATGAATAAAAATGTTTTATAAAGTTGTTTTAAATCTTATTTGATTTAGAATGATGTTACAGAACTTTAAAAATCGAATTAAAAGTTAATTTGTAAAAATTGAATATTTTAATATTTAATTGACGTGTAAAAATAGTCATTTTTCAAACAATCTCGGATTTCGATGAAACTAGTTTCATTGGATCCGTAATGTTATATTATTGTAAGATTTAAAATATCGTGTCAATTGGATTTACGGTTTGTCCGGGCAAGCTAATACGCGTAGGAAATCGGTTTAAGTGAATTTTAAATTTAAATAGTCGTTTCGAAAACCTATCTTCCAAATACGATCGAATTGGCTCCTGATATGTATTCTATTGCATTCTGAATAGGGGTAAAACATTATAAATGCCAGGCGGCACGCTTCGTTTCGAGTTTGGAAAAATTTCGGATGAATAGTGCGCGTAAATTTTCTATAAAAGGCCAAAACTATTTTCATTTTTCACAAAACCCTAAGGGATAGGGCTAGCCGCCACCCTCTATTTTCAATGGCCAACAAATTGCCAACTTCTTCTCCAAATATATCATGATTCGTCGACATTTAGCAAAAGTTTTCAACTACAAAGAGGAAGAGGGCGTTGAGATCTACATTCTCAACATTGTGATCGAATTTGAGTGCGTGGATCAACGACAAATCGACGATGAACGTCGCACATTCACCCACGCTTTTCCACGCGATAGCTTGATCGAGCTCGACCGGAACTGAGGCATTGATGGAGGGGGGTTCGCGCTATCATGTGGCAGTAGTTGATCGTTGTGAAGATGATCGAAGTGGCCACGATAATTCTATGAACGTTGGCGGCAATGGTTTAAAATTTGCGTTCAATTCACCTGGGGAAGAAATAGCAACACCCGGCCTGGATTTGCTGATCAAAAACTTGCGGCGCAGATTGATATTAGGTTAAAAAATAAAATTGTTAATTATTATACTATAATTCGTACAATCTTTACTGCTATAACTTTTTCATACGAGGTCCGTTTCGCACGAAACGAATTGCTTTGGGCTCGTATTGACGAGCACTACATTATGGAGCTGGATTAGGATTTATTGGAACTAGTGTGAATTTTAGGTAAAATTAAATGGCTGTTTAATTTTTATTCGGAGTAAAACGCTGAAAGTTCTTTCGAAACCAATGTAAGTACAACTCACTCTTTCTGACTCACTGATATTTTTATATAAGTGATAAATAATTTATAATATGATGATTGATGATAGTTTGGATGATATATGATATATTGATTGGTATTTGGATATATATATATATATATATATATATATATATATATACACACACACACCTGTCTAGTGGAGCAGATGACCATATACGTTCCTGTGTATGAGCGGATGACCCATTGTACGCGCATCTGCCTTGAAGCGGACATTGTACACATATTCTAATATGTATATTTTTGCAGGTGATAGGTTGGAGGGATCCAACTGGATTCCTCAACAGTATTGATTTTATTTACAGATATATGATATATGATGTTTTGGATGCCGTGATTGATGTATTTAGTGTTGTTGCAGCATTGGGCCTATTTTTAGAAATTAAAAAATGTTGAAGTGTTGATTTCCAAATTTAAAAGAATTTTCAAGTGATTTTGAAAATAAACGTTTTATTCATTTTTGAAGTGTTAAAGGAATTGATTTATTTTGAATAAATAAATGTGATGATTTTTATGTTATAAAAATTATGATGTTTTGGGAAATAAAATTGAAATGTGATTTTTGAAATATGAAGTTAATTGTTTTGTGAAATGTTATAAATGGAGATTTTTGATTTATTGTAAAATGGTTTATATAGGAGAATTATAAAATTGATATTTTATAAATTAAAATATTAGAATTATAAAACGAATTTTATAAGTGTTAAAATGAAGTTATAAATGGAGTTTATAAGCGAATAAGATTTATAATTATGAAGTTATAAAATAAACGAATTTGTAAAATAAATGATTTATAAGTAATTAACTTATAAATTGATTTGGCATATGAATTAGATGAACGGAATTGGTTAATAAAAGAGATTTATAAATTGAAGTTTTTATAAAATATAAATGTAATTTATAAACATTGTTTTATAAATCCAAATTTGATTGAATTTGATAAGCTAAATATTGAAATATATTAAAGGAATTATATCCACGATTTTGGATAGTGGATAATCCTTTGATAAATAAATGTGTAGAAATATTAGATTTGGTAAACGAATTATATTCACGATTTTGGACAGTGAATAATAATCATTTAAGTTGAATAAATGTTGTGGAAAGTAATATTTTAAACGGAGTTAAATGATTTAAAGATGTTTTAAATTGTGTTGAATATCGAAACCATAGATTTCAACATTCATTGTTGAAATAGACGTTTTCGAGAAGTAAGGAAATGTGGACTATAACACTGTTGTTATAGTAAATGATTTTCGAAAGAAAATGTTTTGTATAGTTGTGACGACCCTGAATTTTCAAGCGTTTGAAATAAGGATATTTAATTAATTTTAAATATTTTAAGGGTTAATTATAACTTGAATTCCAAATATCACAATTTATTTGTTAATTAAATTATTGAATTAAATAAGTTGAAGTTGGGTAATATGTTGAATCTGGGATTCTAAGCGTGTTAAAACAATTTGAAAGCTTATAAAATTTATATTGATAATACTGAAGAGAATAGAAGTGTTGAAATCAAATTTAACAATGATTTGTTCAGTTTTGAAATTTTATCATTTTAAATTGAATTTAAATATAGCCCACCGAGGCACAGTCTCGGAATTCGACGAAACCAGTTCCGTTGGATTCGTAATATTTTATTATTATCGCATTTCAATTTCCGCAGTGTTTGAAGTTACGGTTTGGTCGTACAACCCGTAAATGCACAAGAAGAATCTAATTAAATTTAAATTTACATAGTCAAACCTTTTCTTTGAATCCACACTCTCGTAGCTTCCAACGCAAACTTCTTTCCTCTCTCTTCAGATTTATTTTCACTTAAATAATTGGCCGAAGCCTTATTCTTCAAGATTGAAACCCGCAGTTAAAAAAAAAATCAAATCAAAGTTCAGGAAATAAAAATGGCCATTAGTACCCTCACCCCTCTCGTCCTCAATTCTTAGAAATCGTTCGTTCGAAACAAGGGGATCGAACCGAGCCTCCTTTTCCCCTCTTTTCGAATTCGAACGAATTCATTTCGTTCACCTAAAAAAAATGGTGTCGCAGCATAAATCGAAATCTCGTACATAGAGTGAATGTCGCGACCTTCTCCTTTGGTTTTCAAGCACGGCGAATGGAAGCAATTAGGGTTTTGCATCGAGAGGTTCGATCTATGAGTCGGCATCGTAGTAGCGATTCAGTCGAATAAGGGTCTCGCGATGTGCTATGCGGTCGAACTCGAAGTTCGATGGGAAGGTGTCGTGACTTGGGCAAGGCATAGAGCAGGACTTGGTGATGGTGGCTTCGAAGCAGTGCGTGGTGCGCTCGAGTTCAGGGACTTTGATGATGGCGGCACGTCGAGCTAAGAAGTGGTGGTCAAGGTGAGGTATACTATTATTTATTCTTTTCGAGATGCAAGGATTCAGATATAATTGTATAGATAAATATACAGAATTGGGATAAAAATATCTACAGTTGAAAACAGTAAAAAAAAAAAGATATGTAGTTTAAAGTTGAAACATTTATTGGTTTGAGAATTTTTGTTGAATAAAGTGTATACTGGTGGGTAATCATGTAAAAGAAATATATATATATATATATATATATGTATGTATATATATATATGTGTGTGTGTGTGTGTGTGTGTGTGTAATTTTCAAAAGTAGAAATAAACACGTGTAATTATAATTGTAATTTACCAAGTTATTAGAGATGAAGGAAATAATCTGTTTAACTGATTAACCCATTATTTTAGTTACTAAAAATAATTTACTAAAGGTGAGTTAATCTCACTCAGTTGAAATTTAAATTTAAATGATTAAATCTAAATAATTGTTTGAATGGTTGAATTGGTTGTTGTGTTATATAGTAGTACATACTACACCTTGAAATGATTGATTTCCCTCATTTTATAGTGAAAATATTTATATTGTGCTAATGTCTGTGGATGTAGGGAAAAAAACAGGTTGGAGGGATCCAACTGGATCCCTCAACATTTATTTAAAATATTTAAATTACCCTGTTGTGATGATTTGACATTTTATGATGGATTATGTTGAAATATGGAATGCTATGGTTTGATTGGATAAATGGGGTATAATAATTTTCCAGAAAAATATATAACTTGGATGTTGGAAAGAAAAATAACGGAAGTAAAATTTCAAGTAAAATAAATATAGGGAAAGTTGAATAAATTTAAGAATGAATTGGAAAAGAAATAATCTGATTTTAATTTTTATAAATAAAATGTGAGTATAGAAAGGAAAATTTGAATAAACAGGAAATTAATGAATTTAAAAAAAAAATTCAGTATTATTATTCAAAAGAACAAGCATTTACTTAAAAGTTAAGATTTAAATTATTGGGAAAACTAGAATTTTTATATTTCAGTTAAAAGTTAGAATCAAATGAAAAATAATAATAACAATAATAATTAAGTCCATACTTAATTAATTTCGGAATGAATTCAGTAATTAAAGAAATTTATTTCAAATGGGATAAGTTTGAAATCAATTCTGGGAAAATTGATTTAAGCAATTGAGGTTGGATCTTCTCCCAGTATAACCAAGTACGTTTCAAATTAAGTTTTTGAAGTAAGTTTTAAAACATAAATATAAGTTAAAAGTTTTAAGTTGATTTTAAAAAGCAAGTTGGAAATTTATTATTTCTAAATATTTAAATCCTAAAGTAAGTCTTTCCTTTTAATCTATTATAGCAATAATGATTTAAAGCGTGACTTAGTATTTTATTTAAAAAAAAATGAAAAAAAATCTAGTTTTATATTTTATTTAGTAACCTTATTTTCAAATATTCATATAATATGTATTTTTTTTCAAATCATTGAAGTAGTTTTAAAATAAATGTTTTAAAGTATAAATTGCAAAGTAAAGTGTTTAAATTATTTTAAAAATCTATTTTTGTGCTTGGTGATTTCCGAGGAGATAGAAAATATTTGGGAAAGTTGATTCTGAAAAGAAAGATGGTTTTGAAACGTTTTCAAAGGTTTGAAAATAGAAATATATCTTGTGAAGATATTTTTGAGGTAACAAATAATTTGGAAAATTATTTATTGTTTTATGGATGTTTGTAAATAGAAATTGATAGTTAAATAACCGACTATCAATACTGGACAAATACGTTGATATTTTCGAAGAGACCGGGATCGAGATTCATTTCTCGAAAACCACTTCGATCCGGTTTGTACGTTTTCATGAAAAACGGTTTTGGATTCGAAGATGGAGCAGTGAAGTGCAAGGGCTAGTTGCTACTAATCCTGAGGATATTTCCAAAATGGATGTAGTAGGAGTAGTGCCTTCGGTTCCGTTCGAACCCGGGACGGACTTGTATGGATGAATGCTTGCGAAATATCGTCAGGTTGACGATGGGCATTCTAAGGAATATATTCTAAAACGGTAACGCTTAGCCTCAAGCCTCATCAAATGGGAATGACTGAAAATCAGGGGTTATGCAGCAAGGCTAGGTGGGTAGCACCCAAGCAGGGTGAGGTCATTCTAGTCTAGATGTCCCTTTTTATTTCGGCTTAGTGGGCGGTTGCTGATCCCAACCGCGGGGTGATCTCACTCAGGATTATCCAGTAAGGGGTATTCCCGGCCTTGTGTTGCAGGGGAGCGGGCGTACTCCTCGGTACGGTGATCTAGGCCCCGTACTGTGACAGGTGGTACCCCAGTGCCTAGTCATTAGTTGGAAAACCATTTTCCCTACGAGCCTTGTACGAGTTTTGTTTGTATTACCCACTCTGTGGCTAGTAGCTGGAATTTAATAGATGTAACAATTTCGGCTATTTTATAAGTATTTGTATATAGACCCTATTATAATATCAAAGGATTTCTATAAAAATTGTTTTAGTTATCGTAAGGTAAAAACCCGACATGTTTATTTGTGGCGTGGTCTTACGCGATGCTTTTGTTTTCAAAGGATTTTTGAAACTTAATAATCAATTGGGCGTGATTTTCTCACGATGGTATTCCAGACTGACTCGGGTGTTATTTAACTGTAATGCTCAGGTCAGACCGAGTATTATAGGATACAGGATATGATGCTGTGGGGCTCAGGAGACGAGCTGGATGACGATACGTACTTCCGTACTTGTTTATATATATTCCGCTGTGTTGTTTAGCTGTATATTCAGTTGTACGTTATTGATGTTAAGCTGTGATTGATGTACTCTGATGATGTATGTATAAACAAATATAGTTTTGTTTTAAGTAAAGATCATTATTGTCTATTATATTTTATTCCGCTGCGATGGTTAGATTCTGTTGATGTTTTCTATTTTCTTCTTCTACCTCTTCTTCTTTAACCCAAATAATTCGTATTTCTGTACAACTTTAGTTGATTTAGGTAGAATAGTGTTGACTCAAGGGGTACGGATTTGCGGGCTGTTACAGTGGTATCGGAGCTGAGGTTGGTGATAACCTAGGGTTTGGTGGGAATTACTCATTATTAATAGAGTCAGTAGTACTCTAAAATGAGTTTGAGCGTATTAATAGATATGAGCGCGTATTTGTTAGTGGATATAAAGATTGTTTTAATATTGTGCTGATTGGTTTATTGAGTGGCATATGAACCTTCGTCGACACAGTCTGCGCAACTGTATCGAAGAGGTTTCTAAACACTTGAATAGAAAAATTGACACAGTATTGTTTTCGAATGTGGGTGAATGAAATAATTTTACCCAAAATATATTTTGATATAAAGAAAAGTTTTTATAAACTATTTTAGCTAATATATGGTTGCGTGGATGTTGGGAAGAATAATATTAAATTATTATCATTGTTAAGTGAAAATTTAACTAGAAACTGAAAATATAACCAAAGTTTAAGGGAATAAATTCATTATAAAATGAAATTCATAAATATGAATTATAAATGAAATTCATAAATTGAAATATAATCAAATAAGAATTTGTATGAGCATAAGCTATACAAATGAATTATAGTTAAAATTGATTTAAGCAGGATTTGGAAATTTAAAATCCCGGAGATTTTGGAAGTGTTTTCGAAATGTTTTAAAGATAAATGATAGCATTATTATTTTGAAGGTATTTCTGAAAGGAAATTGTTTTAAACCGATTTTGAAAGTGATATAGCATTGAAATCACTCGGATTATTGGAAAATAATTCTGATGATGACGGCCGCATCATCAGTATTCATTTTCAAATTTCTAAGTGACGGATTGCTACCAAATTGATTTGTTCAGAAAAGCTAGTTATTTTTGAAAGTCTCAAAAGAAATTTGTTGGGAATAAAACAGGATTGGTTTAACTTTTGAGAAATGTGATTTGAGATGTTGGAGATTTCAAAATGATTTGAAACCAAAGTCGGGAGTTTAAAAATCCTGATAGGATGGGTTGTAAGCTTAGAAAATTGAGATGAGTTTGAAATCAGGAAGGGAATATAAGCTTTGGATGTTGGAATTTAAATTTAAAGAGAAATGTTACAGATGAAATTAACTTGAATGGGAAATAAAAATTTAACTGGATTGGAATAAATCGAATAAGCTGGAATAATATCCGCTTGTATTCGAATCAAGTTGAAATTGAATTGAGATTAAATAAATCTGAGTTAAAGTAAAATTGAATTGGAATGAGAATTCAATTGAATTATGAATGGAATTATGTTCTTACTTAAATAATTGGAGAATAAGTTGGATAAGGATTGAATTGAAATAAATAAATAAGAATAACGTGTAAAAGAATTATAATACATGAAATAAAACATGTTTGGAATATAAATAAGTATAAGGCTTGAGTTAAAATAAAAGATGAATATATTCAAACCTAGAATGAATGGAATTGTGAAAATCATATGTGGTGACTTCTAAAATTTGATAAGTGAGATACAAAATCCCAAAATAAATATAGTTTGATGTTTTAGGAAATAAAACAAAAATCCAAACTTGAATTATAAAACACATTGAACTTAAGAAATCAAATGAAGTGATATTTGGAATTAAAAACAAGTATTGAATTTTAACTGAGGAAAGAACTAAATAGATAATAAATTAGTTAATGAAATTGAATTGTGAGTTTATGATGAAGTTTGGAAATAAAACTCAAGTTATAATAAAATTCGACTTAACTTGTCGATGAAGGAAATATAATTGAATTATGATTTATAAATTGGAGGGTAAATTGGAAATAAATGATGAATTCAGAACTTGAGTTATAAATTAAAATTTAGTTTGAAGTGTTAACAAATTAAATATAATTGAAATGTATCGAATAAAAATGGAAATGGATTAAAATAGTAATGGTTGTATTGCAAATAAAATCCAAATAAGTAGAAATAAATGGGAAATGGCATTGTAGTCAATTGAATGAGTTGAATCTGGATAGTTAAATTTTATAATAACTAATCAAAATAAATTGTAGATTTAAAATGAGATTTGATTGTGATAGGATCAAGTTGAATAGAAAAGAAGGATTTACTTGTAAAATGAAATGAGCTTAAGTATACAAATTTGAATAAATTGAAGTAAATTAACTTAAGCTAAATGGATGGAGGAGAGTTGAATTGAACTCAACTTAAAACTAAGTTTAATGATATTGGATTGTAAACCAAGTGAAAAATAAATGTTAATCGAAATAAAATTCAGTGGGTTACCGACAATATGAAATGGAATGTGTCGAGCAAAATAGTGAATAAATTTAAAAATGAAATAGAATAAAGTACAAATTGAGTTGAAATCAATTTAAATTGGTTATAAAACTTAAGTACTTATTTATTCACATGGATGTCATCAAGATTTCATAGAATGGATTTCCGTTTGATGTAAACGAAGGTAATTAAAATTCTATAAATTGATAGAAGTGTAATAAAATTGATTTTGAAATCAATTGAACCGAATATGAGTTTGTTTGGATTAAAAACATATTGAATGTAAGCATGTGAGTTGTTAACCATTCGGATTAAGTAAACGATGTGTAATTTGGTTGTAAGAATTTAAAATTGGTAGCGAAATTCTTGCATATGCTTATGAAAATTGTATAGCATGCCTTGTTCATAGAATTCATGTTTTAGTTATGTAAGTAAATGTGAAATGATAATAAATCGCATATATTTCATAGTTACATGTTTTGGTTGAGTAAGTACAGGTATTGGAAGCCGTGTGGCTGGATTTTGGGCACGCTAACTGCTAAATAAATAAGCTGTTTGCTTTAAAATGCTAAATAAAGGTACGCTTACGCAAAAGAATTCAAAATAGGAGATATGAACTGCATATATTGATATATATTGTGATTTCCGTCCTGAGGCCAATGTATATATATATATATATCTGTGCATCCTGCGATATCGCAGAAGTCCCTCCATACAAAGGGGACTCTGCCAAAAAATTTCGGAAATTTTGGGAGTTAGAATTTTTTTGAAAATTTTGGAGAATTTTGTTAACAACAAAACGGTTACAAACCGGAAATTGAAATAAATTATTAAATGAAGCTAATTAAAATAATGACATAAATTAGTTATAAATGGAGGATAAAATTAAATGTTTAAAGTTGAAAATAACTAAAATTCATATGGAAGGTGCTAAATTGAATAGAAATAGATATGAACTTAAATGGTGAAGTGAAAATAATAAAGAAGCATATAAATTGCTTATACTAAATTTAAGAAAGGAGTGGTGAATTCTTGGTTGGAAACTGATATTACAAATATATTCTTAAGTTAATATTTGGATGAATAGATATTGACATTTGTACGGAAGTCGATAAAATGTTTTGGGAATTGTAACGACCCAGAATTTTTAGAAATTAAAATTTGAATATTTAATTAATTTTAAATATTTATAAGTGAATTTTTAAGTCAAATAAATTTTATTTTGAATTATTGAATTTAATTGAATAATTAAATCGATAATTTAATACGTTAAATTATGGAAATAATTGAAAATATAGTTAAATATGATTGAAAATGATTTGTAAAATTTTATTTTATCATATGGGAGTTAGAACGATATTTTAGAACTTTTAAAATCGAATTAAAAGTTAATTTGTGAAAATTGAATATTTTAATATTTAATAATCGACTGTAAAATAGCCAATTTTTGAACAGTCTCAGAATTGAACGAAACCAGTTTCATTGGATCCGTAATAGTTAGTTATTATCGGATTTCAATTTTCGTGTCAATCGGAGTTATCGTTTGATCGTGGCAGCTCGAAACGCATCGGTTTATTTTTAATTTAAATTTGGCGAGTCAAAATAGCCATTTTTCAAAAAGTCTCGGATTTCGACGAAACCAGTTTCATCGGATCCGTAATGTGATATTATTGTAAGGTTTCAAATTTCAAGTCAATTGGATTTACCGTTTGTCCGGTACAAATTAAAACGCCTAGAAATCGACTTAAATCGGTTCAATTTAAATTGAGCGTTTGCAGCTATAACTCGCACATACTTCCGAATTAGCTTCCGAAACTTGTTCCATTGTGTCCGGAACGCGGGGTAAACCTTAGAAACGCTGGTTACGGCGCCTAAATCGGAGTTCGGAATTTCCGGGATGAATAGTGTCGCTCGTTCCTTATAAATAGACCCACCTCTTCATAATTTTATAAAAGAAACCCTAACCCTAATCAAAATGTTGTAGCCGCCAGTTTCATAATGAAGGGCCAGAAATCCATGAACTTCCACCTCCAATTACTCGAAATCCATCAAGAATTAGCAAGAAAGTTCAACTACAAAGTTGAAGATCTCCTCGAGTACTTCCTATCCAACGGTGGAGATCGCAAATGGCTTCACGGATTGGTGGGAAATGGAGTGCAAAGGTGGTCGTTCCTCTTGCGTGCGCGAGCATCTAGGTGAGGCCGAACTTCATGGTGTTTGGGGCGAGCATAGAGGTGGTCAAGAGCTTCAAGATGGTGAAGGTATGATCGAGTTTCATCGAGCGTTGTGATGGCAAAAGCAAACCCTAGTTTGCTATAATGGGTTTTGTTTGTGCGGCCCTTACCTGTAGCATATGCGTGGAAGAGGAAGATGGGGGGGACGGTCCAGATCAGGTTGGAGTTGGATCCAAGGGTTCAGAAGCTTAGGGTATTAAAATCTTTAAGTTAGTTGTAAATTATATAAATAAAGTCGTGTAACTTATAAAATGCATAACTTTTTCATACGAGGTCGAAAAAATGCAAACTCAGTTGCGTTGGAATCGTATGGACGAGCACTACGCGATGGAGTTGGATTGGAGTCGTTTGGAGTTAGTGAGAATTTTGGGTAAAATTAAACGTCCGTTTAATTTTATTCGAAATAAATCGCTAAAACGGAATTTAAAACCAAGGTGAGAACTTCTCACTCAATCGAATCAGTTTCGATTTTATTTTAAATAGTTAGATTTAAAATATTTGAATGCATGTTTGAATGATGATTGATATCTATTGATTGTTAAAATAGACATTATACGCCGTTAGTAAGCGGATGTTATTTAATAAAAACATATACCGCGAATATTTCATAAACAGTGAAATTGGTATTATAAATAATATCAATATATATATATTGGCATATGTATATATTGCAGTTGATTGATTTCCCGTATTTTTAGCGGATGAGACCCTATTACGCCGTTATTAAGCGGATAATATTTAATAAGAACATATACCGCGATAATTTCGTACTGGAGCGAAATTGGTATTGCGCTAATGTTTTTGGATGCAGGAAAACAGGTTGGAGGGATCCAACTGGATTCCTCAACAGTATTTATTTAATTTCAGATATTTTGATATTTGATGGATTATCATATCGATATATGATATCGTTGTAGTCGTGATTGACTATTTGGTGTGTAGCATCATTGGACCTAGATTTTGGGATTTTAAAATGATTTTTAAAGTGATTTTTGAAATTATTCTATATTTTTGGAAACTGATTTATTTTAAAAAAATAAAGGTTATAATTTTTAAAGTTATAAAAATTATGATTTTGGGAAATATAGTTAAAGATTGATTTTTGAGAAATATGGGTTAATGATTTTATAAAATATAGTTAAATTGGATTTTTGAATTTATTATAAAAAAAAATTTAGAAATAGAGTTTATAAAGATTTGACTATTTTATAAATCAAAATGATGAAGTTTTTAAAGGGATTTAAAGACGTTTTAAAGAATAATATAAATTGATTTATATTAAGAGATTTATAAATGAATATTTATAAATCGAAATATAGACATTATAAAACGAGTTTTTATAAGTGTTTGAATGAAGTGAAAATGAAATTCATAAATGAATGAAATTTATAGAATTATAAACTGTGAAGTTATAAAAGAAATTTATAAATAGTAAGATTTATAAATTTGGTGAAAATATTTGAAGAATAGATTGGCTAAATAAATGGATCTTATAAGTTATAAGATTCATAAATTGGAAAGTCTTAAAAAAAGAACGATTTTGTAAAATAATCGTTTTATAAGCAATTAACTTATAATATGAACGTTTAGTTTATAATTTAGTTATAAACTGGAATAGGTTAATAAAGGACTTTATAAAAGGAAGTTTTTATAAATAAATAGAAATGGAATTTATAAACGTTGTTTTATAAGTTCGCAAACGACTTATTTTGATAAGTTAATTGTTATAACTTAGAAATAGAGTTATATTCACATTTGAATAGTGAATAATCCTTTGAATTAAAATGAATAAAAGGATGAAATTTGTTAAAGAAGTATATTCACGTTTTTGAATAGTGAATGATATGTTTAAAGAAATTGTTTTAAATGAGATGTTTGAATTGAATTAAAACGATCTAATGATGTTTTAAAAGGTGTTGAGATTCGAAACCATAGATTTCAACATTCATTGTTGAAATAGACGTTTTCGAGAAATAGAAGGAAATGGTGGACTATAACACTGTTGTTATAGTAAATGATTTCCGAAAGGAAATGTTTTTGAATAGTATTGGGATTTATATATCTATTTAATTTCGAATCCCTATACTAGTGATTTTGGGTTGTCGTAACAATGTTTTACGTAACATTCGTTTTGGCCCAAATAAATATGTTTAAGAGAATGATTTCCTTAAAGAATGAAATATATACTTAATCTCGATTTAAGTATATTGAATATTTTCCAAGTGTTGAAAATAAAAGATTTGTGAATTACTTATGAATAAATAAGTATGGGAATGTTTTCCAATATAAAGTGAATATTTTGAGAATTTACCTTTTTGAAGATAAATTGAAATGAATAATTGAAATCATATGCATGAATATTTTGGAATATAAATTCATTATGGAATTTATATGTGAAAGTAGAATTTGTTTGAAAATAAATATTGATTTATTTTTGAAGTGTGAAAATTATATATCTTGTAAAGATATTTTGGAAAGTAAATAATTTGGAAAATTATTTGGAATCTGGTGATGTATGCATATCAATTGATAGTTCAATAACCGACTATCAATATTTCCCTTTGAATGGGTAATTGATGTGATTTGTTTGAATTTGAATGCCACACTTATTTTTGAATAAGCGCTCACTATTCGGGTTAACCGGGAAAGGACCATGGGGTCGTATAACCCATTCTGAATATGTGATACGTCGTTGTGAATTGCATTAAAGATCGGTGTTGAAGACCGAGTATTTGTGAAAGCGATAGGATGACCTATCGATTGTCTCTGCACTGGGTAGCTCCTGGTATAGAGATTTCCTTAAGTGATGGGAAATTCGATCGGGATTGTGAATACCCGGATTGCAAGGGCTTCGTAAGAAGTGCCTTCGGTTTTGTTCGAGCCCAGAACAGACTTGTATGGATTGTATGTCTGACATTACAAGTTGAGATATAAAGCCGATTTCTTTCAAATATATTTCTGTTGGTGGCGGAGAATTTATTCTTTTAGCTTAACACCCTTCTCTGAGACGTACGTGCTCAGAGGTTATATAGTTGAATGTTATCAGCGATATATTCCCAATTTGGTAATGTGACATGCTGAGTGATGCTGAAATGATCATTGTGTTGATTATTTGTGATAGGATCGTTTATTTGATCGTCTATCCTTGTGATCATTGTGTTGATCATTTGTTGACCCAAAGCATGGCTTTTGTATAAAGTATGTTTTTATGGACGTGACTTCGTCGAGCCTCACATCCCGTGAATGGTCAAAACAGGAAAGAAGCAGCAAGGTTATGAGGGGTAGCACCCTTTAGGATGTGTCCATTTCCTTCTGAAAAAGGGTGGTATCATGGTATGGAGCCCAGATACTTACTCATGTTGAAAACACTTTATGATTGTGTGAATTGATTACGAGCGCTCGGTGATAAAGGTCCCAAAGGACCGGGGGATGGCATATTCGGTCAGTTGTTACTCAGTTAGGAGTAACCCGGCCTTGTGTTGGTAGAGATCCGGTTTGGTTCTCGGGGATGTCCATCCAGAGGCATTCTCATGTGGCAATGGGAAGTTCCTTGGCCTGACCATTTGTTGGAAATCCAAAGAAACAATACGATCTTGTACGGTTTTAGTTGTAGAACCTGCCATCTAATATGGTAGCTATTAGTAGGCATAATATAATGGTACCTATGCTGGCTAAGATTTATATTCTACTTTCGAAATGAATTTCTTCTACACTATGCACTAATAATAATATCAAAATTGATTTGATTTTAATGCGTATCAAGCATCTTTGACTATCATAAGGAGAAATCTTCTCCAAGTCTGCGTTTGCATTGTGTGTGTGGCAGGAGGTCTTATGGTAGTCTCATTTTTAAAAGCATTGCGAATTGAATTTAAAATATTCTTCTATTTTGATTTTAAAGTAAATAAACTGTTTTGAGTTCTCACACCAGTCACATGACTGACTTGGAGTTTATTGTTTTCCTTCCTAAACTCTGGGTGCCCACCAATTTCCACACGGGCAGTTAAGAGTTAGGTTTATCAGGATATTCTGGATATTCAGGAGTTGCTGGAGGCAAGCTGGATGGCATGGCGTATTACTAGTTTATATAGTATTTCTTTTTCCGCTGCACTGTTTGTTGTTGCTGTATACTCTGATGATATGATGAAATGAAATGTATAAAATGTAATAACTGATATAGTTCTTTGTTTAAAGATTATTCATTTATTATTATATGTTGTTCCGCCGCGAATTGTGAGATTCTGATGTTGTTGTGTTGTGTGCTGTTCCGTTCTATTTTCTTTTTCTTCTATCTTAAAATTTTCTGTTCTCTTTTCTATTTTCTCTATGTTCTTTCTGTTATATCTTTCTTCTCTCCTATTTTCAAATTCTCCCTATTTTCTATTTCCTTCTTTCTCTCTTCTTCTACCTTCTTCTCTTTTCTTTTCTTAAATTCTTTTTAAAAACCCATAACTATCCGGTTTTCGGCCTTCGATTTCTCGGCAGTCGATAAAGTGAGTATCGATGTTGAATTTTCGAAAGTCGAAAATTCCTGTCTGTTACATTTGGTATCAGAGCTGATGGTTAAGCGACAACCATGGTTCTGTTGGGTATAATTCATTAGAGATAGAGTCAGCAGTACTCTAGAATGAATTTGAGTGTAATAATAGCTATGAGAGCGTATTTGTTAGTGAATATGAAATCGTTTTATATTGTGATGATTGGTTTGTTGAGTGGTATATAGATTCTGGTTAATACGAGTAATTAACGTTGTTGATAGGGATCTCTAAACACTTGAATAGAACAATTCGACACAGTATTGATTTTAAAATTGGGTAAATGAAATAATTTTACCTTGATTATATTTTATATATAAAGAAATAATTTTTCAAAATTATTAAAGTGTATATAAGTGATTGTTTAGTTGTTGAATAATCTAAATAAAAGAATAATTGTATAAGCAAAAGAATTATAAGAATTGAATTATAATTAAAGTGATTTACAATTGTGAAATAAACTTATATATATATATATATATATATAAGAAGTGAAATTATATGAATATATTTATGAATATGAGTTGTAAATAAACAAGTGATGTTTGTAAAATGAAATATGAACTTAAGTTATTTAAATGAAATTCAACTTTAGAAATTGAATTGGATTGAATGTTTAATCAATTGAATGTAATTTAAGTTGATAAGGAATAATTAATGAAAGTGTTAATTCATTGAAATCTAATGCTATTGGAAGTTGTATAATTGAATGAAAATCAGTTTAATTAAACCAATTGAAAGTGATGGTGTTAAATCAAATTGAATGAATATAAGCAAAGGAATTTGGTTGTAATTAATATACATTGGTTGTTATATGATTGTTAGATGATTGTGTATAATTCATTAAGTGTTAATGAAAGTGAATTAATGAAATTGAAAGCTATGTAATTGAAATTCAAATTAAAGATAAATAAATTTGAATAGAATTGAATGTGAATTGGATTTAATTAGTGAATGTTAACTAATTGAAATTAATGAGAATGAATGTTAGTAAATTCCAACATTAATGAATCAAATGTGATTTAAATTGAAAACCATTTCATTAAATATTAATGAGAATATAAATGAATATTTATTGGTTATGGATTATAGTTGGTTGATGGTTGATGTTTGCATTTATTGTTTAGTTGCATTTGCTATATGACATATATAGTTGTTATGTTGCTATATGTTTTATATCGATACTATGCTTTATATACATGATTCTCATGTTGTTTGTTGAGTTTAGTAGGTGCGGATCGCGTTTGCTTCGCATTTGGAGCTCGCTTTTGCGCTATATTAGCCGTATATGCTCGCTAATAAAATATAAGGTACATATCTCGGATTAAATATCGCACTTTTACACTTTTTTCCCTTCGGGATGCCTCATTACTTGATGAGATGTATATTTGTGATATATATACTGTCATTTTTTTTTCGGATCGAGCCGCGCAAAAGAGACTATGGCGAATTTTTCCGAAAATTTAAGGCGTTAGAAAATTTTTGAGAAAAATTGGAAAATTTTGAAAACTATAATTTTGATTTTGGAATTGAAAGTTAAACAATAGTAGTTGTTTTTGAAAAGATAACTAAGTATGATTTGGAAAACTTAGTAAAGTTATTATAAAAAGTTTAATTATGAATTTTGGAAAAATTAATAAATTCTGTAACTTTTCTTACTTGTTAATTTCGAGGACGAAATTCTTTTAAGTGGGGAAGATTGTAACGACCCAGAATTTTTAGAAATTAAAATTTGAATATTTAATTAATTTTAAATATTTATAAGTGAATTTTTAAGTCAAATAAATTTTATTTTGAATTATTGAATTTAATTGAATAATTAAATCGATAATTTAATACGTTAAATTATGGAAATAATTGAAAATATAGTTAAATATGATTGAAAATGATTTGTAAAATTTTATTTTATCATATGGGAGTTAGAACGATATTTTAGAACTTTTAAAATCGAATTAAAAGTTAATTTGTGAAAATTGAATATTTTAATATTTAATAATCGACTGTAAAATAGCCAATTTTTGAACAGTCTCAGAATTGAACGAAACCAGTTTCATTGGATCCGTAATAGTTAGTTATTACCGGATTTCAATTTTCGTGTCAATCGGAGTTATCGTTTGATCGTGGCAGCTCGAAACGCATCGGTTTATTTTTAATTTAAATTTGGCGAGTCAAAATAGCCATTTTTCAAAAAGTCTCGGATTTCGACGAAACCGGTTTCATCGGATCCGTAATGTGATATTATTGTAAGGTTTCAAATTTCAAGTCAATTGGATTTACCGTTTGTCCGGTACAAATTAAAACGCCTAGAAATCGACTTAAATCGGTTCAATTTAAATTGAGCGTTTGCAGCCATAACTCGCACATACTTCCGAATTAGCTTCCGAAACTTGTTCCATTGTGTCCGGAACGCGGGGTAAACCTTAGAAACGCTGGTTACGGCGCCTAAATCGGAGTTCGGAATTTCCGGGATGAATAGTGTCGCTCGTTCCTTATAAATAGACCCACCTCTTCATAATTTTATAAAAGAAACCCTAACCCTAATCAAAATGTTGTAGCCGCCAGTTTCATAATGAAGGGCCAGAAATCCATGAACTTCCACCTCCAATTACTCGAAATCCATCAAGAATTAGCAAGAAAGTTCAACTACAAAGTTGAAGATCTCCTCGAGGACTTCCTATCCAACGGTGGAGATCGCAAATGGCTTCACGGATTGGTGGGAAATGGAGTGCAAAGGTGGCCGTTCCTCTTGCGTGCGCGAGCATCTAGGTGAGGCCGAACTTCATGGTGTTTGGGGCGAGCATAGAGGTGGTCAAGAGCTTCAAGATGGTGAAGGTATGATCGAGTTTCATCGAGCGTTGTGATGGCAAAAGCAAACCCTAGTTTGCTATAATGGGTTTTGTTTGTGCGGCCCTTACCTGTAGCATATGCGTGGAAGAGGAAGATGGGGGGGACGGTCCAGATCAGGTTGGAGTTGGATCCAAGGGTTCAGAAGCTTAGGGTATTAAAATCTTTAAGTTAGTTGTAAATTATATAAATAAAGTCGTGTAACTTATAAAATGCATAACTTTTTCATACGAGGTCAAAAAAATGCAAACTCAGTTGCGTTGGAATCGTATGGACGAGCACTACGCGATGGAGTTGGATTGGAGTCGTTTGGAGTTAGTGAGAATTTTGGGTAAAATTAAACGTCCGTTTAATTTTATTCGAAATAAATCGCTAAAACGGAATTTAAAACCAAGGTGAGAACTTCTCACTCAATCGAATCAGTTTCGATTTTATTTTAAATAGTTAGATTTAAAATACTTGAATGCATGTTTGAATGATGATTGATATCTATTGATTGTTAAAATAGACATTATACGCCGTTAGTAAGCGGATGTTATTTAATAAAAACATATACCGCGAATATTTCATAAACAGTGAAATTGGTATTATAAATAATATCAATATATATATATTGGCATATGTATATATTGCAGTTGATTGATTTTCCGTATTTTTAGCGGATGAGACCCTATTACGCCGTTATTAAGCGGATAATATTTAATAAGAACATATACCGCGATAATTTCGTACTGGAGCGAAATTGGTATTGTGCTAATGTTTTTGGATGCAGGAAAACAGGTTGGAGGGATCCAACTGGATTCCTCAACAGTATTTATTTAATTTCAGATATTTTGATATTTGATGGATTATCATATCGATATATGATATCGTTGTAGTCGTGATTGACTATTTGGTGTGTAGCATCATTGGACCCAGATTTTGGGATTTTAAAATGATTTTTAAAGTGATTTTTGAAATTATTCTATATTTTTGGAAACTGATTTATTTTAAAAAAATAAAGGTTATAATTTTTAAAGTTATAAAAATTATGATTTTGGGAAATATAGTTAAAGATTGATTTTTGAGAAATATGGGTTAATGATTTTATAAAATATAGTTAAATTGGATTTTTGAATTTATTATAAAAAAAAAATTTAAAAATAGAGTTTATAAAGATTTGACTATTTTATAAATCAAAATGATGAAGTTTTTAAAGGGATTTAAAGACGTTTTAAAGAATAATATAAATTGATTTATATTAAGAGATTTATAAATGAATATTTATAAATCGAAATATAGACATTATAAAACGAGTTTTTATAAGTGTTTGAATGAAGTGAAAATGAAATTCATAAATGAATGAAATTTATAGAATTATAAACTGTGAAGTTATAAAAGAAATTTATAAATAGTAAGATTTATAAATTTGGTGAAAATATTTGAAGAATAGATTGGTTAAATAAATGGATCTTATAAGTTATAAGATTCATAAATTGGAAAGTCTTAAAAAAAGAACGATTTTGTAAAATAATCGTTTTATAAGTAATTAACTTATAATATGAACGTTTAGTTTATAATTTAGTTATAAACTGGAATAGGTTAATAAAGGACTTTATAAAAGGAAGTTTTTATAAATAAATAGAAATGGAATTTATAAACGTTGTTTTATAAGTTCGCAAACGACTTATTTTGATAAGTTAATTGTTATAACTTAGAAATAGAGTTATATTCACATTTGAATAGTGAATAATCCTTTGAATTAAAATGAATAAAAGGATGAAATTTGTTAAAGAAGTATATTCACGTTTTTGAATAGTGAATGATATGTTTAAAGAAATTATTTTAAATGAGATGTTTTAATTGAATTAAAACGATCTAATGATGTTTTAAAAGGTGTTGAGATTCGAAACCATAGATTTCAACATTCATTGTTGAAATAGACGTTTTCGAGAAATAGAAGGAAATGGTGGACTATAACACTGTTGTTATAGTAAATGATTTCCGAAAGGAAATGTTTTTGAATAGTATTGGGATTTATATATCTATTTAATTTCGAATCCCTATACTAGTGATTTTGGGTTGTCGTAACAATGTTTTACGTAACATTCGTTTTGGCCCAAATAAATATGTTTAAGAGAATGATTTCCTTAAAGAATGAAATATATACTTAATCTCGATTTAAGTATATTGAATATTTTCCAAGTGTTGAAAATAAAAGATTTGTGAATTACTTATGAATAAATAAGTATGGGAATGTTTTCCAATATAAAGTGAATATTTTGAGAATTTACCTTTTTGAAGATAAATTGAAATGAATAATTGAAATCATATGCATGAATATTTTGGAATATAAATTCATTATGGAATTTATATGTGAAAGTAGAATTTGTTTGAAAATAAATATTGATTTATTTTTGAAGTGTGAAAATTATATATCTTGTAAAGATATTTTGGAAAGTAAATAATTTGGAAAATTATTTGGAATCTGGTGATGTATGCATATCAATTGATAGTTCAATAACCGACTATCAATATTTCCCTTTGAATGGGTAATTGATGTGATTTGTTTGAATTTGAATGCCACACTTATTTTTGAATAAGCGCTCACTATTCGGGTTAACCGAGAAAGGACCATGGGGTCGTATAACCCATTCTGAATATGTGATACGTCGTTGTGAATTGCATTAAAGATCGGTGTTGAAGACCGAGTATTTGTGAAAGCGATAGGATGACCTATCGATTATCTCTGCACTGGGTAGCTCCTGGTATAGAGATTTCCTTAAGTGATGGGAAACTCGATCGGGATTGTGAATACCCGGATTGCAAGGGCTTCGTAAGAAGTGCCTTCGGTTTTGTTCGAGCCCGGAACAGACTTGTATGGATTGTATGTCTGACATTACAAGTTGAGATATAAAGCCGATTTCTTTCAAATATATTTCTGTTGGTGGCGGAGAATTTATTCTTTTAGCTTAACACCCTTCTCTGAGACGTACGTGCTCAGAGGTTATATAGTTGAATGTTATCAGCGATATATTCCCAATTTGGTAATGTGACATGCTGAGTGATGCTGAAATGATCATTGTGTTGATTATTTGTGATAGGATCGTTTATTTGATCGTCTATCCTTGTGATCATTGTGTTTATCATTTGTTGACCCAAAGCATGGCTTTTGTATAAAGTATGTTTTTGTGGACGTGACTTCGTCGAGCCTCACATCCCGTGAATGGTCAAAACAGGAAAGAAGCAGCAAGGTTATGAGGGGTAGCACCCTTTAGGATGTGTCCATTTCCTTCTGGAAAAGGGTGGTATCATGGTATGGAGCCCAGATACTTACTCATGTTGAAAACACTTTATGATTGTGTGAATTGATTACGAGCGCTCGGTGATAAAGGTCCCAAAGGACCAGGGGATGGCATATTCGGTCAGTTGTTACTCAGTTAGGAGTAACCCGGCCTTGTGTTGGTAGAGATCCGGTTTGGTTCTCGGGGATGTCCATCCAGAGGCATTCTCATGTGGCAATGGGAAGTTCCTTGGCCTGACCATTTGTTGGAAATCCAAAGAAACAATACGATCTTGTACGGTTTTAGTTGTAGAACCTGCCATCTAATATGGTAGCTATTAGTAGGCATAATATAATGGTACCTATGCTGGCTAAGATTTATATTCTACTTTCGAAATGAATTTCTTCTACACTATGCACTAATAATAATATCAAAATTGATTTGATTTTAATGCGTATCAAGCATCTTTGACTATCATAAGGAGAAATCTTCTCCAAGTCTGCGTTTGCATTGTGTGTGTGGCAGGAGGTCTTATGGTAGTCTCATTTTTAAAAGCATTGCGAATTGAATTTAAAATATTCTTCTATTTTGATTTTAAAGTAAATAAACTGTTTTGAGTTCTCACACCAGTCACATGACTGACTTGGAGTTTATTGTTTTCCTTCCTAAACTCTGGGTGCCCACCAATTTCCACACGGGCAGTTAAGAGTTAGGTTTATCAGGATATTCTGGATATTCAGGAGTTGCTGGAGGCAAGCTGGATGGCATGGCGTATTACTAGTTTATATAGTATTTCTTTTTCCGCTGCACTGTTTGTTGTTGTTGTATACTCTGATGATATGATGAAATGAAATGTATAAAATGTAATAACTGATATAGTTCTTTGTTTAAAGATTATTCATTTATATTATATGTTGTTCCGCCGCGAATTGTGAGATTCTGATGTTGTTGTGTTGTGTTCTGTTCCGTTCTATTTTCTTTTTCTTCTATCTTAAAATTTTCTGTTCTCTTTTCTATTTTCTCTATGTTCTTTCTGTTCTATCTTTCTTCTCTCCTATTTTCAAATTCTCCCTATTTTCTATTTCCTTCTTTCTCTCTTCTTCTACCTTCTTCTCTTTTCTTTTCTTAAATTCTTTTTAAAAACCCATAACTATCCAGTTTTCGGCCTTCGATTTCTCGGCAGTCGATAAAGTGAGTATCGATGTTGAATTTTCGAAAGTCGAAAATTTTCGGGGCGTTACAGGAATGTTGTAATTAGATATTATTACTAAGTAAGATATGCAGGTATTATAAAGGGAAAAGAGAATTGATTTTGATTTCAGAAAGATAAATTTGAAATGCTCGACGAAAAGGTATGTGTTTGAATTTCTTGAAATTTGATTGGGTTTTTGGATCGAGCCACTTGGCTTTTTGTTTTGTTTTTGGATTTGGGAGCCCGTAGAGGCCTTTTGTAGTTGTACCAAGCTAGCCATGCAAAGGAGACGCTGGAAAAAAATTTCGAAAATTTAGAGAGTTAGAAATATTTTGAGAAAATTTTGGTACTTCAACATTTGGTGTAAAATTGAAACTTGAAAGATCGAGAAAATGGTATAGTTTGAGAACTGAGGGAAAGTTTGGGAGGTTGATAAGAATGGTAATGGGTCTTTATAAAAGATAGTTGGGTAGGATGTTGAACTATTTGGTTTTGGGAAAAGTAAATGGGTATTGGATCATTCTTCCTAACTAGTGATTTCGGGGACGAAATTCTTTTAAGGGGGGAGGAATGTGACGACCCGGAATTTTCGAGCGTTTGAAATAAGGATATTTAATTAATTTTAAATATTTGAAGGGTTAATTATAACTTGAATTCCAAATATCACAATTTATTTGTTAATTAAATTATTGAATTAAATAAGTTGAAGTTGGGTAATATGTTGAATCTGGGATTCTAAGCGTGTTAAAACAATTTGAAAGCTTATAAAATTTATATTGATAATACTGAAGAGAATAGAAGTGTTGAAATCAAATTTAACAATGATTTGTTCAGTTTTGAAATTTTATCATTTTAAATTGAATTTAAATATAGCCCTCCGAGGCACAGTCTCGGAATTCGACGAAACCAGTTCCGTTGGATTCGTAATATTTTATTATTATCGCATTTCAATTTCCGCAGTGTTTGGAGTTACGGTTTGGTCGTACAACCCGTAAATGCACAAGAAGAATCTAATTAAATTTAAATCTACATAGTCAAACCTTTTCTTTGAATCCACACTCTCGTAGCTTCCAACGCAAACTTCTTTCCTCTCTCTTCAGATTTATTTTCACTTAAATAATTGGCCGAAGCCTTATTCTTCAAGATTGAAACCCGCAGTTAAAAAAAAATCAAATCAAAGTTCAGGAAATAAAAATGGCCAATAGTACCCTCACCCCTCTCGTCCTCAATTCTTAGAAATCGTTCGTTCGAAACAAGGGGATCGAACCGAGCCTCCTTTTCCCCTCTTTTCGAATTCGAACGAATTCATTTCGTTCACCTAAAAAAAAATGGTGTCGCAGCATAAATCGAAATCTCGTACATAGAGTGAATGTCGCGACCTTCTCCTTTGGTTTTCAAGCACGGCGAATGGAAGCAATTAGGGTTTTGCATCGAGAGGTTCGATCTATGAGTCGGCATCGTAGTAGCGATTCAGTTGAATAAGGGTCTCGCGATGTGCTATGCTGTCGAACTCGAAGTTCGATGGGAAGGTGTCGTGACGTGGGCAAGGCATAGAGCAGGACTTGGTGATGGTTGCTTCGAAGCAGTGCGTGGTGTGCTCGAGTTTAGGGACTTTGATGATGGCGGCACGTCGAGCTAAGAAGTGGTGGTCAAGGTGAGGTATACTTATTATTTATTCTTTTCGAGACGCAAGGATTCAAATATAATTGTATAGATATATATATATATATATATATATATATATATATATATATATATACAGAATTGGGATAAAAATATCTACAGTTGAAAACAGTAAAAAAAAAAGAGATACGTAGTTTAAAGTTGAAACATTTATTGGTTTGAGAATTTTTGTTGAATAAAGTGTATACTGGTGGGTAATCATGTAAAAGAAAAATATATATACACATAGATATGTAATTTTCAAAAGCAGAAATAAATACGTGTAATTATAATTGTAATTTACCAAGTATTAGAGATGAAGGAAATAATCTGTTTAACTGATTAACCCATTATTTTAGTTACTAAAAATAATTTACTAAAGGAATTAGTTTAAAATTTGAAGATTTGTTAATCAAATCAAATTGATAGAAATTAATTTGTTCGATTTATTTCAAATATTAATAAACCTTATAATATTTATACAAGGTTAAAATTTAATCATTTGTGATCAAAATAGATATTTGGTGGATAATTTTTTGATTGGTTCAAATAATAATAAACCGTAAATTGTTATACAAGGTTTAAAAAAATCAAGGAAACAAGCCAGTTTGGAATGGATTGCAAACAGCAAAGCAAAGGTGAGTTAATCTAACTCAGTTGAAATTTAAATTTAAATGATTAAATTTAAATAATTGTTTGAATGGTTGAATTGGTTGTTGTGTTATATAGTAGTTTATACTACACCATGAAATGATTGATTTCCCTCATTTTATAGTGAAAATATTTATATTGTGCTACCGTTTGTGGATGTAGGGAAAAAAACAGGTTGGAGGGATCCAACTGGATCCCTCAACATTTATTTAAAATATTTAAATTAACCTGTTATGATGATTTGATATTTTATGATGGATTATGTTGAAATATGGAATGCTATGGTTTGATTGGATAAATGGGGTATAATGAATTTCCAGAAAAATATATAACTTGGATGTTGGAAAGAAAAATAAAGGAAGTAAAATTTCAAGTAAAATAAATATAGGAAAAGTTGAATAAATTTAAGAATGAACTGGAAAAGAAATAATCTGATTTGAATTTTTATAAAAACTGTGAGTATAGAAAGGAAAATTTGAATAAACAGGTAATTAATGAATTTTAAAAAAAAATTCAGTATTATTATTCAAAAGAACAAGCATTTACTTAAAAGTTAAGATTTAAATTATTGGGAAACCTGGAATTTGTATATTTCAGTTAAAAGTTAGAATCAAATGAAAAATAATAATAACAACAATAATTGAGTCCATACTTAATGAATTTCGGAATGAATTCAGTAATTAAAGAAATTTATTTCAAATGGGATAAGTTTGAAATCAATTCTAGGAAAATTGATTTAAGCAATTGAGGTTGGATCTTCTCCCTGTATAACCAAGTACGTTTCAAATTAAGTTTCTGAAGTAAGTTTTAAAATATAAATATAAGTTAAAAGTTTTAAGTTGATTTTAAAAAGCAAGTTGGAAATTTATTATTTCTAAATATTTAAATCCTAAAGTAAGTCTTTCCTTTTAATCTTTTATAGCAATAATGATTTAAAGCGTGACGTAGTATTTTATTTAAAAAAAATGAAAAAAAATCTAGTTTTATATTTTATTTAGTAACCTTATTTTCAAATATTCATATAATATGTATTTTTTTTCAAATCATTGAAGTAGTTTTAAAATAAATGTTTTAAAGTATAAATTGCAAAGTAAAGTGTTTTAAATTATTCTAAAAATCTATTTTTGTGCTTGGTGATTTCAGAGGAGATAGAAAATATTTGGGAAAGTTGATTCTGAAAAGAAAGATGGTTTTGAAACATTTTCAAAGGTTTGAAAATAGAAATATATCTTATGAAGATATTTTTGAGGTAATAAATAATTTGGAAAATTATTTATTGTTTGATGGATGTTTGTAAATAGAAATTGATAGTTAAATAACTAACTATCAATACTGGACAAATACGTTGATCGTTTCGAAGAGACCGGGATCGAGATTCATTTCTCGAAAACCACTTCGATCCGGTTTGTACGTTTTCGTGAAAAACGATTTTGGATTCGAAGATGGAGCAGTGAAGTGCAAGGCCTAGTCGCTACTAATCCTGAGGATATTTCCAAAATGGATGTAGTAGGAGTAGTGCCTTCGGTTCCGTTCGAACCCGGGACGGACTTGTATGGATGAATGCTTGCGAAACATCGTCAGGTGGACGATGGGCATTCTAGGGAATATATTCTAAAAAGGTAACGCTTAGCCTCAAGCCTCATCAAATGGGAATGACTGAAAATCAGGGGTTATGCAGTAAGGCTAGGTGGGTAGCACCCAAGCAGGGTGAGGTCATTCTAGTCTAGTTGTCCCTTTTTATTTCGGCTTAGTGGGCGGTTGCTGATCCCAACCGCGGGGTGATCTCACTCGGGATTATCCAGTAAGAGGTAGTCCCGGCCTTATGTTGCAGGGGAGCGGGCGTACTCCTCGGTACGGTGATCTAGGCCCCGTACTGTGACAGGTGGTACCCCAGTGCCTAGTCATTAGTTGGAAAACCATTCTCCCTACGAGCCTTGTACGAGTTTTGTTTGTATTACCCACTCTGTGGCTAGTAGCTGGAATTTAATAGATGTAACAATTTCGGCTATTTTATAAGTATTTTTATATAGACCCTATTATAATATTAGAGGATTTCTATAAAAATTGTTTTAGCTATCGTAAGGTAAAAACCCGACATGTTTATTTGTGGCATGGTCTTACGAGATGCTTTTGTTTTCAAAGGATTTTTGAAACTTAATAATCAATTGGGTGTGATTTTCTCACGCTGGTATCCCAGACTGACTCGGATGTTATTTAACTGTAATGCTCGGGTCAGACCGAGTATTATAGAATACAGGATATGATGCTGTGGGGCTCAGGAGACGAGCTGGATGACGATACGTACTTCCGTACTTGTTTATATATATTCCGCTGTGTTGTTTAGCTGTATATTCAGTTGTATGTTATTGATGTTGAGCTGTGATTGATGTGCTCTGATGATGTATGTATAAACAAATATAGTTTTGTTTTAAGTAAAGATCATTATTGTCTATTATATTTTATTCCGCTGCGATGGTTAGATTCTGTTGATGTTTTCTATTTTCTTCTTCTACCTCTTCTTCTTTAACCCAAATGGTTCGTATTTCTGTACAACTTGAGTTGATTTAGGTAGAATAGTGTTGACTCAAGGGGTACGGATTTGCGGGCTGTTACAATAGTATTGGGGTTTATATATCTATCTTATTTCGAATCGTTATACTATTTATTTTGGGTTGTCGTAACGATGTTTTACGTAACATTCGTTTTGACCCAAATAAATGTGTTTAAGAGAATGTTTCCCTTATATAGTGAAATATATTGTTAATCGTGTTTTAAGTATATTGAATATTTTCCAAGTGTTGAAAATATAAATTGAATTGTGAATTACTTATTATTTATTAAGTATTTGGAAATGTTTTCCAATATGAAGTGAAATGGTTTGAGATTATATCTTTTTAAAGATAATTTGAAGTGAATATTTGGCAAATGGTTTAATTAATAAAAGATTAATTAAAAGGGCCTAATAATTATTATGGTGATGAATATTTGTTTATTTGTTTTGATAGTTAAATAACCGACTATCAAACTTGGCCAAAATTTTAGTTCCTCGACTTGATGTGGGAACTATTTAGTTGTACACTTAGTACGTAGCCTTCTATGTAGGCTTGATTATCCTTTGTGTTGAGGATGTTGATTCGTATCGTGCGAAGTATTACTCCAATCTATCAAGCTTCCTTTCTTGGCCCGAAGGATAGCAAGTTGGAAATTGGAGATGTGATAAGTCTATGAGACTTAGTTGTTGTGTGAGGTTGAGAAACGCTTTTGCGTTGTTGGTGCGAAGTGACCGGGATCGGTTTATCTGAAAACCACTTCGGACCAACGTATATGCGACGATTGTGCAGGTTGCTTTGTGATGATATTGTTATTCTGTATTTTCATAGTGGGGGGACTGCTTGTTGATCATTTGGGGTTAAAATCCCAATATACATCAAGTAGCAGTGGTCTCTTCATTATGAAATATCCCATGCAAGGACTATTCGCTACTAATCCTAGGGACTTCCCGACCGGATGTGGTAGGAAAGTACCTTCGGTTTGTCCTGTTCCTGGACAACTTGTATGGATGTTTGTCTGACATTGCATTTCTATAGATTACGTACATTGGTTTCTGCAAACGTGCATCAGTGGTGGCGGAGAAGGCAACTTCTCTTAGCTTAACACCCTCCTTGAGACGTATGAGCTAAGGGTTGTATTTTTGTGGAAGGCAATTAGTAGTCAACGAAAATGGCCGTGTGGCATTCAAAGTGATGTGATATGTGATTTTGAAAGGTAATCGTTACCTCATCAGGCCTCATCAACCGGAAATGACCAAAAGAGGGTTAGATGCGGCAAGGCTAAGTGGGTCGCTCCCATTAGGGTATGATCATCCTCTTCTAGATATATCTTTACACGCTATGATGTCGTGTATCTGATTACTGTGGTTTGTATGCTAGAGGTCCCTCGGTAAAGGTTGGTAGCGACCGGAGGATGACATATTCGGTACCATCTAGTTATAGAGGTGGCCCGGTCTTGTGTTGGTAGAGGGCAGATGTTATGTGCCTTGGGACATCCATCTAGAGGTGTACCCCTTCGGTAAAGGTAGGTCGTTCCTTTTCCTAGTTCAACATCAGGTCGTCCCCTCCTTTCTCTTCTCCCTCACGTACATCCTCCCAGGTGAAAAACGCAAGCATCAACCCATAGCCGCCCTTTAGGGTTTGAAACCACGGCCACCACAACGTACGAGACAACGATCAAATACCTCCACGCGAAGCCCCACTCGAGAGCCACCTTCAGCCGCCACCATGTCAAGCTCGACCTCCCCCCTATGCATAAAAACACGTGCGAATTACAGCCGAACACGGGTGTTTTACTATCGATCCATGGCTCCGAATGCGATCTTGACCGTTGGATAGCTAGTGCTCGTTGAGCTCTTCAATTTTGTAGTTGATAGTTTTCTGTAATTGTTTGTGGATCATGAGAGATTGAGGGAAGAAGATGGGATGAAGTCGGCCATTGATAATAGAGGGAGGCGGCGGCTCCTGAAACTAGGGTTAGGGTTTAGTTTGGTTTGCAAATTGAAGATGTGAAGGCCTTTTATAGAAAATTTCCAAATTACTATTCACTCGAAATTTTCCGAACTCCAAATCTCGCGCGGTGACTGGCGTTTCTAGGGTTTACCCCGCGTTACAGACACAATGGAATAGGTTTCGGAGGCTAATTCGATTATCTATGCGAGTTACGGCAATAAATGATCAAATTTAAATTAAATCGATTAAACGAATTCCTATGCGTTTTGGCTTGCCCCGGACAAACCGTAAACCCGATTGACATGAAATTTAAAACCATATAATAATATAACATTACGGATCCGATGAAAATGGTTTCGTCAAAATCCGAGACTATTTGAAAAATGACTATTTTCACTAGTCGATTAAATATTAAAACATTCAATTTTCACAAATTTACTTTTAATTCAATTTTAAAAGTTCATAATCATTGTTCTAACTCCAATAAAATTTAATATAACTTTATAAATCATTTTTAATCACATTAAACCAATTTCTAATTATTTCTGTAATTTCCAATATTAAATTATCGATTTAATTATCCAATTAAATCCAAATATTCGAAAAATAAATTATTCGACTAATAAATTTTACTTGTTGATATTTAAAATCAATTAAATATCTGAATTTCAAATGACAGAAATTCTAGGTCGTTACAAACTTCCACCCTTAAAAGAATTTCGTCCTCGAAATTACCAACTAAGAAAAAGTTACAGAATTCATTGATTTTTCAAAATCCACAAGTGAAAATTTTATGTTCACCTTTTCCAAAACCTTTAACTTCAACCAAAACACTGGTTTCCATTTTCTAGTTCAACTTCTACGTTTTCATTATGATTTGTTTTAAATTAAATTACCAAAATCACTTAAGTGTTTAACTTTCCCAAAAATTCAATAGTTAAACTTCTTAAAAATCTTTACTAAGTTTTCAAATCATACTTAGTTATCTTCAAAATCAACTATATCGTTTAACCTTTCAACACAAATCAAAACTTAGTTTTCACAATTTTTTCCAAAATTTCCCGAAAATTTTCTAACGCCTTAAATTTTCAAAAAAATTTCGCCATAACCTCCTTTACGCGGCTAGCTCGGTACGACTACAAAATGCCAAAACGAGCCCCCCAATTTCAAAAAGAAAACGAAAAGCCAAGCGGCTGGACAAAAAAATCATCAAATTTCATATTGAAATTGAAATACGTACCTTTTTGTTGAACAATTCAATTTTATCTTTGAAATCAAAATCCCAATTCCATCTCTTTTAATATACAATATTCAAAAATCATTTTGCACAATTCAAATTGGTTTCCCATTTATGCATGTTTGGTTTGTTAAGATTCATTCATTCGATTTTAGTTAGTTTACATTCACCAATTTACATTCACCTTAGTTCACTTTCAATTCAAATCAAATCCAGTTCATATTCATTTACTTCCAATTTGGATTCAATTACTTTAGCTTCCAATTTCACTAATTCAATTTCATCAACACTTAATGAATTCATATACAATCAACTAACAATCATATAACAACCAAGGTATATTCAACACAACCGAATTTATTCATTTTACATTCAACATTCATATTCACTTTGTTTTCCTTCAATTTGGTTTAATACATTTAATTAGCTTTAATGAATTAACACTTACATCCATTATTTCATATCAATTTGTTTACATTTGATTGATTAACATTCAATCCATTCATTAATCCAATTGCTAATTCATTTAACATTTCAAGTTGAATTTTCATTTATATAACTCAAGTTTATATTTATCACTTTACTCATTTTACTTCGGTACCAAAATCAACTTCATTCAACATTAGTTAAGTTATATTCCATTTCAACATTCAATTTCAATTACATTTACTTGCAATTGTAAATTTATTTATCCACATTCACAATTTTTTTTTCATAATTCAAACTCACTTCCAATTTATTTGTTACTAACCCAAATTTATTTTTAACTTAATAAATTTCCTTTAAGTGATCATTTCTTATATATATATATATATATATATATATAAGATCATTTCACTTAGCCTCCTTAGACCTTTCTTTAAATTCACTTTGTTTAATTGATTCACTTATACTTACTTTAATTTAACTCCATCCTTTAAGTTAAATTTATTCTATTAAAATTCAACTTGTATAAGTTATCAACTCACTTACCAATTCGATAAATATTTAAAATAGGATTCCAGAGCCTTTTCAACCTTTCAAAACCAATTTTGAAATCAATTAAAATTATCTTTTGAATTCCCAAAACCAAACCCAAATTTTCCAAACAACTTTAATTTAAAACAATTTGGCAGCAATTCCTCTTTTGGAAACCCGAAAATAAACACAGATGATGTCGCGATCTTCACCGGAATTATTTTCCAGCGACCGAAAAGAGTTTAGAGCTTTTATCCCTCCAAAACTTTGAAAATTATTTTCAAACCAAAAAGGGATTAAAACTTCCCAAATCTCCAAAATTATCAAATTTTCTTCAAAACATTTCCAAACACTTCTCTGGAATTTTTACTTCAAATTATAAATCACATTTACAATTCATATTCATAAATTCCATTTGTATGTGAATTTATTTCTTAACTTTGGAGTTACGATTTCAATTTCCTATTTAATAATCAATGGTAATAATTTTAATATTATCAATTCCTAACAAACAAGCAGCCATATACTATAATAATTTACAAAGGTTATTTCTTTTATCTAAGAAAATAGTTTTGGGTAAAATTATTTCATTTACCCTATTTTAAAACAATATCGTGTCGAATTGTTCTGAACAAGTGTTTAGAGATCCCTATCGATAGAGTTGTATAGACTATACCGACCAGAATCCATATACCACTCAACAACCCAATCATCACAATATAAAACAATTTTATTTAACAAATACGTTCTCATATCTATTATTACACTCAACTCATTCTAGAGTACTACTGACTCTATCTCTAATGAGTAACACCCAACAGAGCCAAGGTTGTCACTTAACCAAATGCTCTGATACCACATTGTAACGTTTCGAGATTTTCGACTTTCGAAAATCGACATTAATACGTCCACTGTATCAAATGCCGCATAATCGAATGTCGAAAAACCGAATTGTTAGGGTTAAAAAGAAGAGGTAGAAGAAAAAGATAGAAGAAGTAAGAAAAAAGATAGAACAGAAACAATATCAGAATCTCACATATCGCAGCGGAACAACATATAATAGATAAATGAATAATCTTTAAAACAGAGAACTATATCAGTTAATACATTACATTACATCATCATCAGAGTGGACAACAACAATATGCAACACAACTAGACAATGGACTGTTATACAAACATATCCTTACAAGTGAATTTATACAGCGGAAAGATAATATCATATACAAGTAATACGCCTCGCCATCCAGCTCACCACTTGAACTCCAAAGCACTCCTGAATCCAGAATGACCTGATAACCTGACTCTAGGCTGCCCGTGTGGAAAATTATGGGCACCTAGAGTTTAGGAAAAGAACAATAAACTCAAGGTCAGTCATGTGACTGGTGTGAGAACTCAAAACAGTTATTTATCTTTTAAAACAACAACAACAACAAGGGAAGTGAAAAATATCAGCAATGCTTTTGGAAAATGAAACTACCATAAGGCATCCCCGCACACACACAATGCAAACGCAGAATTGGAGGAGATTTCTCCTTATGATAGTCGACGATGCTTACTACGCAAAACAAATTGTTTTTTATATTATTATTAGTGCATAGTGATGAAAGCATTTCAAAAGTATAATATAAATCTTAGCCAACATAGACATTTCAAACTATTCCTACTATAGCTACCATCCAAACAGTGGGGCGCCACCATAAGTGAATGGTAGGTTCTACAACTAAAACCGTACAAGATGCGTATTGTTTTATTTGGATTTCCAACAAATGGTCAGGCTGGAACTTCCTACTGTCAATGGGATCGCCTCTAGCGGGACATCCCGAGAACCTAACGTTACGGTTAGATCTCTGCCAACACAAGGTCGGGCTACCTCTGTAACTAGGTAACTACTACACGAATATGTCATCCTCTGGTCCCTTTGGACCTTTATCCTAGCGCTCGATAACCAACATCACACAGTAATAAATATAGTGTGTCAACATGAGTTAGTATCTGGGCTCCATACCATGATACCACCCTTTCCAGAAGGAAATGACATACCCTAAAGGGCGCGATCCTCATAACCTTGCCGCATATTCCTGTTTTAACCATTTCCAGAGTGTGAGGTCTGACGAAGTCTCGTCCACAAAGCTACGCTTTTTCACAAAGCCACTCTTTAATCAACAAATGATCAATAAATAATCATCACACGGCAACACTCAGCATGCCACATTACCAAATTGGGAATATATCGCTGATAACCTTCAACTACATAACCTCTGAGCTCGTACGTCTCAGAGAAGGGTGTTAAGCTAAGAAAATAAATTCTCCGCCACCAACAGAAATGTATTTGAAAGAAATCTACTTTATATCTCAAAATTTAATGTCAGACACGTAACCATACAAGTCTGTTCCGGGTTCGAACAGAACCGAAGGCACTTCAAAAGAAGCCCTTGCAATCCGGGTATTCATAATCCCGATCGAATTTCGCATCACAAAGGAAATCTCCATACCGTAGCAAACGGTGCAAAGACAATCGATAGGTCATCCTATCGTTTTCACAAATACCCGGTTTTCACCACCGGTCTTCAATGCTATCCATTACGTCGTATCACTATTCGGAATGGGTAATCCGAATAACGAGCGCAATAAATTAAAAAAATAGTGTAGCATTCAATTTCAACCAATTCACAACAAATAGCCATTTAAGGGTCAATATTGATAGTTGGTTATTTAACTATCAATCAATATTCACAACATAACCTGATTTCAAATAATTTTCCCAAATTATTGATTTTCAAAATATCTTTACAAGATATATTTTCCACACTTCAACCATTTGAAAACAAATTTCAAATCAATTTTCACCTTTCAACTTTCATTTCAAAATGGTTCATTTAAATCAATCAAATAAATCAATGTTTATTTTTAAAACAAATTTCCCTTATAAATTTCCATTGTGAATTTACATTTCCAAATATTCACCTTTTATACGATTTTTCAAATCGATTTCAGTTATTCACTTTCAATTTATCTTTAAAAGATAAAATCTCAAAACATTCACTTCATATTGGAAAACATTTCCATACTTATTCAATAATAAGTAATTCACAAATCCATTTATTTTCAACATTTGGAAAATATTCTATATACTTAAATCCGAATTAAGTATAAATTTTATTCTTTAAGGTAAACATCCTCTTAAACACATTTGTTTGAGTCAAAACGAATGTTGCGTAAAACATTGTTACGACAATCCAAAATCACTAGTATAAGGATTAGAAAATTAAGATAGATATATAAACCCTAATACTATACAAAACTTTTCCTTTCGAAAATCATTTACTATAACAACAATGTTATAGTTCACCATTTCCTTCTATTTCTCGAAAACGTCTATTTCAACAATGAATGTTGAAATCTATGGTTTCGGTACTTAACACATTTTAAAACATTTTTTGAATCGTTTAAATTCTATTTAAAATATCACTTTCCCAAAATATTCTTTTAATATATTATTCACCGTCCAAAATCGTGAATATACTTCGTTAACCAAATTCAATTTCTACGTATTTTATTAAAGGATTATCCACTGTCCAAAATCGTGGATATATTTCCTTTAATAAGCTATAATAATTAAACTTATCAAAATAAGTCGATTTCGGATTTATAAAACAACGTTTATAAATTCCATTTATACTTTATGACAACTTCAACTTATAAAATCATTTTATTAACAAATTCTATCCATATCCATTTACACGCCAAAATCCAGTTTATAAGTTAATTACTTATAAATCTTTTATTTTACAAAATTTATTCATTTTATAACTTCACAATTCATAAATCTATAGATTTCATCCACTTATGAAATCCATTTATATTTCATTTTAACACTTATAAAAACTCGTTTTATAATTCCAATATTTTAATTTATAAATATCAATTTTATAAATCTTTTATATAAATCATTTATAGTAATTCAAAAATCCCAATTTAAACCATTTTATAAATTGATCAAATCACATTTCCGTTATGTTTCACAAAATCGTAATTTTTTTATAACATAAAAATTACAACATTTATTTATTTAAAATGAATCAATTTCAAAATTAAATTTTACTATGAATTCTCAACTTAAATTTTCAAAAATAAAATTTCATTTATTTACGGTATCTAACGATACCAAAAATATATTCGGCTAAAATTTAGCCTTTAACGATTTCAATCACAAAGATAATCACGCGGATTATAAATAGAATGACACACAACATTGAAACAAATTCAAATGTTTGAGGAATCTAGTTGGATCCCTCCGACCTGTTTCCCTGCATCCAAAGATGTTAGCACAATACCAATTCCGCTTCGGGACGAAATATCACGGTATATGGGATTTATGAAATATTATCTGCTATTATGCGGCGCAATAGGGTCTCATCCGCTATATAATGCGGGAAAATCAACTTCAAATACATATATAATACCAATTCCATACAAGTTGGAATTATCGCGGTATATATTTTTAATAAATAGCATCCGCTTAATATACGGCGTATAGGGTCTATTTCAATACAACAGATAATAATTATCATCCAATCACACAATCAAGAAAATTTAAGTCTAACTATTTAAAATTTAAATTGAAACAATTCGATTGAGTGAGAAGTTCTCACCTTGAGTTTCCGATAACAGTTGTAGCGTTTTATCTCGAATAAAATTAAAAGTGCGTTTAATTTTACCCAAAATTTTCACTAGTTCCAAACGACTCCAAACCAGCTCCATTGCGTAGTGCTCGACAAAATGAAGCCAACGCAAGTCGTTTCGTCAAATTCCAACCTCGTATGACAAAGTTATGATATTTTAAACATCGTCCAATTTATAATATAAAATGATTTACATTTTCTTTTTTATATTTTAACAACCTTCAATCCAGGACCTTCCTTTCCTAGCTCAACATCAGGCCGTTCCCTCCTTTCTCTTCTCCCTCACTTACATCCTCTCAGGTGAAAAATGCAAGCATCAACCCATAGCCTCCCTTTAGGGTTTGAAACCACGGCCACCACAACGCACGAGACTACGAACAAACACCTCCACCACGAAGCCCCACTTGAGAGCCACCTTCAGCCGCCACCATGTCAAGCTCAGCCTCCCCCCTATGCATAAAAACGTGTGTGAATTACAGCCGAACGCGGGTCTTTTACTGTCGATCCATGGCTCTGAATGCGATCTTGACCGTTGGATAGCTAGTGCTCGCTGAGCTCTTCAATTTTGTAGTTGATAGTTTTCTGTAATTGTTTGAGGATCATGAGAGATTGAGGGAAGAAGATGGGATGAAGTCGGCCATTGATAATAGAGGGAGGCGGCGGCTCCTGAAACTAGGGTTAGGGTTTAGTTTGGTTTGCGAATTGAAGATGTGAAGACCTTTTATAGAAAATTTCCAAATTACTATTCACTCAAAATTTTCCGAACTCCAAATCTCGTGCGGTGACTGGCATTTCTAGGGTTTACCCTACGTTTCGGACACAATGGAATAGGTTTTAGAGGCTAATTCGATCATCTGTGCGAGTTACGACAATAAACGATCAAATTTAAATTAAATCGATTTAACGAATTCCTATGCGTTTTGGCTTGCCCCGCACAAACCGTAAACCCGATTTACACGAAATTTGAAACCATATAATAATATAACATTACGGATCCAATGAAACTAGTTTCGTCGAAATCCGAGACTGTTTGAAAAATGACTATTTTCACTAGTCGATTAAATATTAAAATATTCAATTTTCAAAAATTTACTTTTAATTCAATTTTAAAAGTTCACAATCATTATTCTAACTCCAATATGATTTAATATAACTTTCTAAATCATTTTTAATCACATTAAACCCAATTTCCAATTATTTATGTAATTTCCAATATTAAATTATCGATTTAATTATCCAATTAAATCCAAATATTCGAAAAATAAATTATTCGACTAATAAATTTCATTGTTGATATTTAAAATCAATTAAATATCTGAATTTCAAGTGACAGAAATTCTGGGTCGTTACACACTATGTGTTTGCCATTTTGATTGTATTACCCAATTGGGCTATATGTTGGAATTTAATCAATGTAACAATTTCGGCTATGATTAATATTATTTGTATATAGTAGACACTACTATAATATAAGAGGATTTGATATGATATGTTTTAGTTATCGTAAGGTAGAAACATGTCCGTGTTTATGTGTGGACTTGTCTTAGGAGATACTTTTTTTTGAAAACTGAGGAAAAGTTTGGTAATTTAATAAATTCAATTGAGTGTATTTCTCATGCTGGTTTACCAGACTGGTCCGAGCGTTCTTCCCTTTCAATGCTCGTGTCAGACCTAGTGTATTTACAGGTCCAGATTTGATGCCTTTGGAGCTTCAGCAGGAGAGCTAGGGATCTTCATTTTCGTATACGCGTATCTGTTTTGATTATTGATTATCCGCCGTGCTTTGTTTGTTGTTGTATATTATCGGCAATTGTGAGGACGGGTTATTATTACTGTCCAAGCTGATAACTATTGATTGATTATTGAACTCTGATTGATGTGTGTGTATATACAGTTTCTGTTTTGTAAAGATCATTGACATAATATTATATATTTTCCGCTGCGATGTGAGATTCTGTATTGTTCTGTTTGGTTCTATCTTCTCTCTTTCTTCTCTTCTCTTCTTCTCTCTTTTTTTCTTTCTCTGGACTATCCATCGGTCTATGCTTTTTGGGTCGTACATATGTGGATTATTGTCGATTCAAATGGTACGGATTTGCTGGTCGTCACAATGGAATTAGGCCTCGAAACTAGTTCAATTGTGTCTAGAAGTCCCTTTTACATATCGATTGCCTGTAAGCACGCCTCGATTGGAGGTCGGGCTGCTTTGGAACTCACGCTATAAATTGGCATGCAAATCGAGATGAAAATATTATTAAAATATTAAAAGCCCTATTTTATTATGTCACGCCTATCCCTTTTCAATGGCCGAAAATCATCGATCTTTCTTCCTCGTTTTCTCTCAATTCGCTCAATGAAATTGAATGATTCGAAAAGGAAAGTTGTAAATCTCCTCGAGCTCTACATTTTGGATAGTTGGATCAAGCTATTTATATCAGAAATCACTGAAATCTAGCAACTAAAGCAGCGGAGGCCGTGGGTTCTTTGGAATTTTTTCGACGACAATAGGTGAGATCCTGGGAGGCGGCAAACCAAGGGGAAGGTGATTATAGTGCCTAATCTGAGTATTGATGTGCGTAGGGGTGGTGATCAAGGCATCAAGGAGGACGGCTGATGGATTAATCAGGCGCGATTGAACGTTAGTTGGTGATGGTAGTATTAATTAAAATTTATCCCAATTTAATTTTAAATTTCAAACTTCTATCACGCATTACTTTTACATACAAACTCCGATTCATGTGTGGTTCCTTCGGTTGGGATCATATCAAAATTCCAGACAACACGGATTTGGTTTGGTTTAATTTGGAGATTGTTGGAATTTTGGGATTTTATTGGATTTAGAATGGGCTTTAAATCAAATGTGAGTGATTTAACCCACTCACGCAAAACTAAATCTTCTTATGTTAGTTGAATTAAATTTATGAAGTGATAAGAATGTTATTAGTTGTTGTTTGATAGTTTAACTTGGCATTTTGATTGAAATTGAATTTTATTGAATTAAATTGCCATTAAATTAATATTGAAATTGAATTGCTAATTAAATACCTAATATTGATAAGTAGTTAATTATTTTGATTTATTGGCTAGTTTGGATGTTGATTGTGATGGATGTCTGTTTGTTGACACTTTGGATGATTGGATGTTTATTTATTTTTATATAACCCTGTATGTTAAGTGACAGCATATAAACTGTTATTTGATTTATTTCGAATAAATTAAGAAATGTGCTGAAATGATATATACCTATGACACTTTGATTTGGATTGAAATGATATAAATCCATCCCTAAATTTTAAAAATTGAAATAACTATTCATTTGGGCATAAGGATAGAAAATTATATACGGACATCAGATTGATTAAATTAAATGGTTCTAAAATCTTGAATTTGGATTTTGGTTAAAGGATTTTATTTTAAAGAAAATAAATTGTGGATTTATATGAATTGAATTATTTCTAGTTCAAGCATTGAAATGTTGGAATTGAAATTGGTTAAAAGAAATTGTTTTAACGAGTTAAAATTTAAATGTGAAGTTATAAGTGATATATGAATTTAATTTTGAAAATTGATTATTTTTAACTTTGAACCCTAAATTGAACAATGAAGTTTAAGTTGATTTAAGGGGTTTGAACCAATAAATTGAAATTGGACTTGAAATCGATATGAATTGAAATGATTTAAAATAAGAGTTGAATTGAAATTTAAATCGTTGAATTGAATTGTTGAATCGAATTTGAAGTTAAAAATGAACATTTCGAAAATTGAAGTTGATTCGAATTGATATTGAAATTAAGTTGATTTGAAACTAAATTGAAATTGAGTCAATTGAATTGAAAGATTGGAAATTGAGTTTTATTGATTTGGAATGTGGATATAGGTCCAAATTTATTGAAATGGAAGGAAACATTTTGATTTGATACTATTTTCAAAATAAATTATTTTAATATAAACACTTTAAAATTCTAACTTTTTAAAATATTCAAATTATTTTGATTTTCCAAACTATTTTTACTATATAAACCATTTTCAATACTCAAACCATTTTATACCAAACTACTTTAAATCCTTAAACTATTTAACTATTTTAAACTATTCAAACTATTTTCTAAAAACTCAAACAATTTTCTAAAAATTCAAACTGTGCAAAGTCAGAATGTTTATATTTAAACGTTCTTTTAAATGTGAATGTGGTTAAATGAGGTTATAACCTTAGTTGGAATTTGAAATGATATTTTTAAGTGAAAATGTCATATTTTGAGTAAATATGGTATTTTGAAATGAAGTTATATTTTTGAAGTGAATATGGTATTTTGCTATCAAATATGAATCATTTTCGAAATGTAAAAGAACCAACCGGTGTGTAAAACGACGTTTGGTCGTTAAAGAAACCGGGGCCTCTTATTGGCACACTCTCTGTCAATATTGGAACCACTTTAACAACTGTGTACGTAGTGGATGTTATCCAGAATGAAGTGGTTGAATTGGAGGCGTTCTTAGAATTGAAGAAAGAGAACAATGATGGATGACCCCAACACTTATGTCAATCGAAAAATGACTAAAACAGGAGCCTATGTCTGGCCAAGGGGTTTACAACCTTTAGGGTCCACTACCCTTTTGTACTATTATATTGATTTTAGACTCAATTGGTGAACCTTGATTTGATTTGGAGGTAGTTGACTCCATGGGCAGTCGTGGCTACGATGTGTTACGACTAGCCAGAAAGGGTAAACTGGTATAATCCTACCTTAGGCATTGCCTCACGTGTCTTGTCATAATTTTATCCTTATACACCACTACGACTTTGTTTTAGTGTTGTCTTATCATGGCGTCTCCTTGGCTATCGGCGTTACTGGTTGTGTTAAAGGCAAACTGTAGGAAAATGCTTCAAAATGTGTTAAGGGGGATCAGTGTAAAGCCTTAACGCTATTTTAATACTTTACTTTACTGAGAGGCACTACATATATAGCGTATCTTACTACATATAGATAGTTTGATGGATCCTTAGGAGATGGAAAATCCTGTAACATCTCTTAAGTTATTGCACTCATGTTTTACACTCGGTAGGAGATGGAAAATCCTATAAACATATCTAAAGCTATTACACTCATTTTAATTTGTTGTTGATTTAACTTACATAAGAACTTTTAGTTCTGACTCGAATGTTTTGTCTTTTCATTACGCTCGGGTCAGCTTGAGCATTTCAACGTTTGAAGGCATTATTTCTGGAGGACGAATACAGAGTTTGTATATTGTATTATTAGTATTTTTCTGCTACATTATTTTGGTATGTTTGTTAATTGTACTTTGATTATGTTATAAAAGCTGTGTAATCAAACGTATATTGTAAAATAGCTTCATGAACTGTTTATTTGATTATTATATTTTTTCTTCATTCCACTGCAAGATTCAATGTTTTACTTTCCTTCTTTTCTCTTATTTTCTTATTAAACCTCATTGACAATCCTCTCTTTTGAATTGGTTGAGTTAGACATGCATGGTTTATTGTTGACATGAATCGTCCAAAAAAGATAGGTCGTCATAGTTGGTATCAGAGCTTTGGTTTAAGGATACCTTAACCTATTGGGGTTAAACTCATTAATGATAGGGTTAATACAACCTTAGAATGAGTCTAAAAGTATATATACAAGAGAGCATATTGGTCAATGCTATAAAAAAAATGTTTTGCATTGTGTTAATTTGTTCTGGTGAGTATTTATAAATTTTAGTCGGTACATAGAAAGCTATGGCATGGATAGGGAATTCTAAACACTTGAATAGGGTAAACCGACACACTATTGTTTTTTAGATTGATAAATAAAATAAATTTCACCTGATACCATATTTTGTATATAAAAGGATAATTTTTCATAAATAGATATAGTTGTATGTAATATGTTTGTTTTGTTAGGAAGTGAAATTTTATAACCATGGTTTATAAAATAAGATCTAAAAATAAAATGAATTTAAGTTGAAATTTGAACACTTAAGCTCTAGTGTTTCGAAATTAGTTTTCAAAGATTTTTGGAAAATATTATTAGTATTATTTGGAAGTATTTTTGGATAGAAAAATTTTCAATTTGATTTGAAAGAAATGTTTTAAAAGAACTTTAAAGAAAATAAGTTCTGTACTCCCTTCTTCTATCGCTGAAAAATAATTTCCGTGATGACCACGCGGCATCATTGATGTTTGTTTTCGAGTTTCAAAGTAGGAAGACCACTAAAGTAGCCTTGCCACCCATTCATTTTGATAAGCAAATTTTAATTTTAATTTTAATTTCTGAAGTATAATTTGATATAATAAAATGATATAAGTATATGGTATTTCAAGATGATTTGAAATGAAACCTGGTATTTAGTTCTTAAGTTTATGTTAATTAGTGATTTTCAATTATTGAAATAAAATGGAACCTTTGACTATTTTAATAAGTTGGAAACTTCCAAATAGAAATCTGAATTAAGAGATAATTGTTTAATGGAAGTATAAAGAAGTTGAAATTCTATATATCTTGTAAATTTAAAAGATAATAGAATATCCAATTAGTAAAAACTTGAGTAACAATAATGTTTCAAAAAAACAAGTTATGTTTAAAGAAACATTTATAAATAAAGATGTCTATGCCAAATTTTGTAACGAACACCCAATTGCAGATGAAAACACCAATTCACGGTTACAGATCACAGAAAGACGATATGTAGAGAATATAAATGTGAAGAACACTCAAAAGATTAAAAGGAAAGTAGTAAGAACACAAAATTTATAGTGGATCGGCTTTGTAGCCTACATCCTGTTTGAAGAGTTTTTGTTTTATTGATGATTCTCTACTGATTTGCAAGAGTACAATCGATAGTGTCAGAGTTACAATGGAGTTCAGTAGAGTAATGGTGTAGAAGTGCCAAAAGGATCCCTTATCTAGAGGCATATGGCTGCTATTTATAGGCGTGGCATGGAAATATCTAACTTTGAATTTGGAATACTCCTTCTCACACATGGATGGGCCCATGTGATCTATCCGGGGTGGTTTGGGATCGATCCCTAGGTGCTTTGTGTCAATCCAAAATTAGTCCAATGGTGATGGTATCGATCACGAATATTCTTCTAGTGTTATGCAAGCTATAGTGAAAATTTGAAAGCATTTGGAGTTGTAGACCTTGAGTTATGATCGATCCAAGTTTGGAGTTGCAGTAGGCTGATGTCTTCGTACTGATTTGTGAACAGATTGATTGATTCGTATCTATCAAATGGCGGTGTCGTAAAGCGATAAGCTAGGGTAGATCCCTTCTTAATGCCACGTGACTGCCACCTTCTCTTTTCCATACTATGTTTGTATCATCCTGGAATTCTTCATTTCATATCGGTGATCTAGAGGCTGCTTCATATCAACGTATGGCTATCCTCTTCATATCAATCCGTGGCCATTGTTTCATATCGACCATTTGACTGATCTTTATGAAATATACAGAGACAAAATCGATTCGAAGCAAGCTACTTTTGGATCTCCAGTGTACTTCTCATCGATGCCTTAGGAGCGGTTTCATATTACAATCCAACCTCTCTTGTATCGATTGTTAATGTTGATTTTGTATCGATGTAATTCACTTTATTTCATATCGTTCATTCAGTGGCCGCTTTGTATCGATCAAAAGGGAGTACATTCGTATCGTTTCAATATATGTTCTTCGTATCGATCAATGGCCGATCGACACAAAATATGTGAATGGTTGGATCGATATGAAGCATGTAAACATGAGATCGACACGAAATGACAATTTTCCATGGACACGGTTAGCCTAACTTTGATGGATACGAAGGAGGTTGAATCCTGATGGATATGAAATGAGGCTTCCTTCGTGCATCTTAATCGATCAATAGCTTGAGCATACGAACTCTGATTCACTTGAAAATTGGAACATTGGCTCTTATAGCTTTGCTTGTCGTGTTATGTCAACTGTAGCTCAATCCGGACTCTGACCAAATTTGCCAGTATCTATAGTTGACCTATGTACAACCGATCTTTGAGATGGACTGCCTTTGGTTTCCAGTCAAATCCTAGGTGTCATGGCCTTGCTAGAAGGCAAGGATAACATTTGCCCTCCAAAACATGCCTTGCGATAGGAAAGTGTGTTTTGTAGTTCCATAAGCTGGATGTCTGTATCCTATTAATGATCTATAATAAGATTGATAATTTACTGGACTGTGAATAGTGATCATTCGAGATCGTATGTCATTCGGGGCGAAGGTGACAGTTCGAGGTCAGATGCCCTTTGAGGCGAATGGTGACCGTTCGAAGTCATGTTCCGCTCGTGGCAAATTCTGACCATTCACGGTCGGGTGCTATTCATGGCAATTTGTGTATACCCGAGGGGACTTAGTATTATTAATGTCGGATTTCACTTTCGAGTGAGTTTCTGAATCATTTGTTATGGCGGTGCATCGCAATCCCAGAGCATGCCCGAGGACCGTTCGCGATCTCGTGCATGTGTAAGTGACTTGGCCATTATGGAATTATAAATACCAAATTTACATTCAAATGAGTCTTATAAAAAAATGTCCAACTAAATCAAGTCCAAATGGAGAATGTAGAGAACAAAAGGAAAACAGAGACGTCGAAGCGCAAACACCTATACTGATGCAGTTGATAGTCGTCTCAGAGCATGCCTGAGGACCGTTTGTGATCTCATACATATGCAAGCGACTTAACCGCGTTAATATGGAGTTTACTACATATTCATCATTATTCTAATCAGCTGATGACAAGCTGACGCCTCGATCCAGAACCGTCCTTAATTGATGCAGATGGAAACCGTTCCTGTTCCACCGTTGTTATCTGCATCTTCACGTACTATAACAGCATTCCATTCTGGATATGTCCTTCGATCTGGTCCCTCAAGTGCTTGCAACCATTTGTGCTATGAACGTTTAGCTCATGGAATAGGTAGTACTTGTCTGATTTCCTTTCATTATTGGTTGGATCCCTCCACATTGGCCTTCGGTTGGGATCTGCCCCTTTGTGTCCTGATAGATTCGTTCCAAACTCTCATTTAACTCCATATAAGAGGTGAATCTCATTTACTTTTGCGGCCGCTTTAGCTCATCCTAGATATCCTCTGCTTTATGTTTCCCTTTACCCTTGCTTGAATCCTTTCCGAGCAGATCTTCGCTTTTGACTGCATAAACATCAACTCCCTCTCCTTCCTCTCTCTAAGTATTTGCATCCTCTTATCGTACAAACCTTTCTGCCTTGTGGTAAAAATCTCCAAGATCCATAGGTGGATCCCTCATCAATGAATTCTTGAATTCTGTTCCATTAGCTACAATGGATACAGCTGCCAACAAAACCATATATGGATCTGGACAATCCACCGATGCTACTGTGACATTAAACCTCATGAAAAATTTCCTTAAAGTTTCTTCGATTTTTTGCTTCAATGTTGTCAGACTCATCACATTCTTAAGCCTTGAGATATGAACACTGAACTTCCTCATAAACTTTTCAATCAAATCTGTCCATGTTCTAATCGAACCGCTTTCCAGTTGCCTTAACCATAGTGCTGCTATATCTGTCAGATACAAGGGGAAACACTGGGCCATAACCTCCTCCGATGCCTCCAGTACTTCCATGTGCCTTATATACCTTGTTAGATGAATAGTATGATTTGTCCTTCCATCATATGTCTCCATTGCTGGTAGCTTAAACTCGGAGGATTCTTGGCTTGCCTAATTGTAGGAGCGAAAGGGCTCATGTTCACATCTTCCAGATATCTATTCACTAGTCCCCCTCTCATGGCCCGTCTGACCATCACCGCCAATCTATCACTATCATCAAGTCAAGGTCCTTGTCTGTTGCCTCTGGTCTGCCCCCCGAGTTCATAAGGGAATTCTGGAATTTGCTCTCCTGGACGAGCGTCCATTCCTCTATCAATGCCATGTCACACAGTTCTGCTTGGTATCCTACCCGATATTGGATCAAAAGGATCTAGGGTCGCCCTAACTCAGGGGCTGCTCCTGATGGTCCCACTCTATTCTGAATCATGGTTGCTCCATGCTTCTGATTCTGGTTTTGGGCTTCCTCTCCTCTCTCTGCTCTGTTCTATTGATTCTGGGCTCCATGTTGTCCAATCTGTCAGAGTAGGTTCTGCATCATCTCCTCTTACCTTTTCAGCATTCCTTCCTGCATAGCTTCCATCATCATCTCCATCTCGTATCTGGTAATGAAAACTGAAGTTTGGTTAGCTCCTGAAGTGCCCTCCTGACTCCTTTCATGCTGGCCCATTTCTGCTCTTGGTCTCCTTGCTGATTGCTTCACCATAGCTTTCTAGATCCAAGTCCTCAAGCCTTTAGATCCAAAATACAAGCTGTAGAATCCCTAAGTGCTAGCCTTCTCAGTGAAAGCACCAAAATGTTTGCGCCAAATTTGGCCGCAAACACCCAACGACAGATGAAAACACCAATTTACAGTTACAGATCACAGAAAGATGATATGTAGAGAATATAAATATGAAGAACACTCATAAGATTAAAAGGAAAGCGGTAAGAACACAAAATTTATAGTGGTTCGGCATTGTAGCCTACAACCACTTTGAAGATTTGTTGTTTTATTGATGATTCTCTACTGATTTGCAAGTGTACAATTGATAGTGTCGGAGTTACAATAGAGTTCAGTAGAGCAACGACATAGAAAAGCCAAAAGGATCCCTTTTTAATTCGGAATACTCCTTCTCACACATGGCTGGGCCCATGTTATCAATCCGGGGTGGTTTGGATCGATCCCTATGTACTTCGTATCGATCCAAAATTGTCCAATGGCGATGGGATCAATCACGAACATTCTAATGGTGGTACATAAGCTATAGTGAAAATTTGAAAGCATTTTGAGTTGTAGATCTTGAGTTATGATCGATCCAAGTTTGAAATTGCAGCAGGCTGGTGTCTTCATATCGATTTGTGAACATATCGATTGATTCGTATCGATCAAATGGCGGTGATAAGCTAGGGTAGATCCTCTTTTAATGTCGCATGACCGCTTCCTTCTCTTCTCCATACTTTGTTTGTATCGTCCTAGAATGCTTCATTTCGTATCGATGATCTAGAGGCTGCTTCGTATCGACGTACGGTTATCCTCTTCGTATCGATCCATGGCCATGTTTCGCATCGATCATTTGACTGATCAATATGAAATACACAGAGACGAAATCAATACAAAGCAAGCAATTAATGGAGCTTCATTGTACTTCGCATCGATGCCTTAGGAGCAGTTTCGTATTGAGACAATCCAAGATTGTGGATGTTGATTTCGTATCGATGTAATTCGCCATATTTCGTATCGATCATTCATTGGCCGCTTCATATTGATCGAAAGCGATGACATACGTATCTATTCAATATATGTTCTTTGTATCGATCATTTCCCGATCAATACGAAATATGTGAATGGTTGGATCGATACAAAGCGTGTAAACATAAGATCGACATGAAATAACAATTTTCCATGGACATGAATTAGCCTGACTTTGATGAATACAAAGGAGGTTGAATCATGATGGATACGAAATGTGGCTTCCTTCGTGCATCTTGATTGATCAATATCTTGAGCATACGAACTTCGATTAACTTGAAATTTGGAACATTGGCTCTCATAGCTTTGCTTGTCATGTCTTTTCAATTGTAGCTCGATCCGTGCTCAGACCAAATTTTTTAGTATCCATAGTAGATCTATGTACAACCGATCTTTGAGACGGACTGCCTTTGATTTCTAGTCAAGTCCTTGGTGTCACGGCCTTGCCAAAAGGCGGGATATCAAAAGAATTAAGATGTACATAAAATATTATAAATTTAACTTAATGATTTGAAATGTTTAATGATTAAATTGAATAGTAAAAAGGTGAATACTGTTTAATTACATAATTATAAACTTAAGAATATGTTGAAATGATTCATAAATAGATTTAATGTTATATCATATATGAAGGAATAAATGTGAATTAAAAATTAGAAACACAGAAATATGAAATGATTCATTAGTGAATATTAATATTTAATGTAAACCAAATTACATAAGTAAATAAATGTGAATCAAACTATAGAGAACTTATGTAATACTTTAGGAATTAGTTCATTGATGACTTTAAATATTGAACGGGAAATAATCCATGTAAGTAAATGAGTGGAAATTAATAAAAGATGTCCTTGTATGAATGAATGTGGATTAAAAATAAACTGAAAGAAACCAATAGAATAAAATATGTAAGTTATGCGTAGATTATTTTATTCGCATAACAGTTCTGATACAGATTTGAATACATGATTTGTGGAAATTCACACCAGTCCGAACTAGAATTTTTCGCTCTATTCTTGACGGCGAACATTGATACGATTTTGAAGTTTTCTATCATAGTTATAGCTAAGCAAGGAGAATGGGGATTTCTAATCAAGAAATCAGATCAGTGTTCGCACTAGAGTAGTCGAGTTAACATACTAGCTCAAAAGTGAAATGTGCGTATTCAAGCAAACGATTATAATTGATATAGTGTATAAAAGGTTTATGTACATCATGCAAATTTAAATAATATTTAAATTCTATGTTGTTGGCTTATGGAAAGATTGGGAAACGCCACTTCAAATCGTTAAGGTTGTATGAATAATCTATTAAGTAATTGTCGAAGGTTGTTGAGCATAAGGTATACATGGTAGTTTATTTATCACCCTTATACGATGAAAAGTTTCTGAACTTGGACAAACCTTGTTTTTGTTTGCTATGGAATTGTGGTGGATTCTTTTGTTGAATATAATAGTCGTGCTGCTTTTGTTTGCATGTGATTATTATATATGTTGTGTTGCTTCTACTATGAATTGGAACAACTAATATATATTGTTCTTTGACAAAGTTTTAACTCTTTTGGATCATATAATTGAAATCCAGGTTTATGGAAGCAATAGCTATTACTTTTGATTTCATAAATAGAGTTTTGCTTGCCCGACAAATAGGTAACTTTTCGGATTACGGTTTTGTTGCAGTATTTTATTGTTTTTCCCATTATTCGGATGCTTTATTATTAAAATATGATTTATATAATGTAATTATTGATATTGTTATTTTTCTGGATCTAACCGCGCAAAGGAGATGCTAGCGAACTTTTTCATAAATTTAGGACGTAGAAAAAATTTCATCAAAGTTGAGTTATTTTCAAATTTTTATTAAACTCAAATATGGAAATTGTATATAATTTGACTGTTTAAAATAAACTATATCAAATTTCTTGGTTCCTTCTTGTTCCTTTTTGGGGACAAAAATTTTAAGTAGGGGAGATTGTAACGACTTATATTTTTGACAATTAAAAATATAAAATCAAATAAGACTTTGGAATTTAATATTAGGATAATTTAAAATTTATGATTTATTAATGGAAAAAATTATTAAAATATAATTTAATAATATTGATTGAAGGTAATTGACAAATGTTTTAATGTAATTAAATATTCCAATCATTTATAATAATAAAGGTTAATAAGGAACAAAATTAAGTGTTGTTTTAAAAAGAGAAATCGTATGTTATTTAAGTGGAATTGGTTTTAATATAGAATATGAAATCAATTATTTAGTACGTAAATTTATTAGCTTTTGTTTGTAAACAACAATTTTATAAATGTGTTTGCATTACTAAGATGTATAATAATTGTTTTAATTATCATCATATTAGTTCATCCATTTGAAATTAATTTGGAAATCAGTGAAATTTAATGTAATTGAAATATTGTAGATAATAGAAGAAAAGATGTTAGTTGTGGAGTAATGAGTGTAATAAATGTAAACTAATGTTAAATATATTACATAAGAGAATTGTTGATTTGCTATAAAGAACTATAAAATCAAAATAAAAGAATTAGTTCTGAAATTTAAAATATAGTCAATGGATTATATTACGGTTGTAATTAAATGTTAAAATTAATTTAATATCAAAAATCTTGGGTTAGCATGGAAAATTGTATTTTAAAATATTATTGAATTATGTTTAATCAAGAATGATGACAGAACACTTTTAAATTAAAATTTAAAAGTGGTTGAATCAATTTAATAATAATTCGTTTAATTAACGTGTAAAAATAAATATAATTTGATTTTTAAAGCTAACTTCTATATATAGTAGAATTAGAGATTGAAATTGTTTCCATTGAATTTATATGGGATGACCTATTTTCGTTTCGGGAATGAAACGGGATTTTCGGGCCTTTTGAACCAATCGATGTGTATTCAAATAAAAAGGTTATTTTTGAAATCTAATTATCCAATTGATTCAAATATGGAAGAATAATAAAATTTAATTATTAATGAACGTCGTAGTACGTATTTGTAAACTAGAAATATTGTATTTGTCCATATTTATGAGCTGGTAAATTAATTGAATATAATTTAATTTAAGTTTATCAAACAATAAAATGTTAACTTTTGTATACGATGAAATTAGGTCTTGAAAATAGTTCCATTGTGTTCAAAAGGCTTTTTTACATATAGATTGCCTGTAAGCACGTCTCGATTGGAGTTTGGGCTGTTTTGGACCTAATGCTATATTTGGCATGCAAATCGAGACGAAAATATTATTAAAATTTTAAAAACCCTAAATTTTTTTTTTCGGCCACATATCCCTTTTCAATGGCTGAAAATCATCGATTTTTCTTCCTCATTTTCTCTCAATCCGCTCAACGAAATTGAATGATTCCAGAAGGAAAGTTGTATATCTCCTCGAGCTCTACATTTTGGACGGTTGGATCGAGCTATTTACATCAAAAATCGCCAAAATATGGCGCCTAAAGCAGCGACAGTTGTGGGTTCTTGGCATTTTTCTGGTGACAATAGGTGAGCACATGGGGGTCCTGGAGAGGTAGCAGGACAAGGGGAAGGCGATGGTGGTGTCCAATATGAGTATTGACGTGCATAGGGGCGGCGATCAAGGCTTCAAGGCGGATGGCTGATGAGTTTATCGGGTTCAATTGAACGTGAGTTGGTGATGGCAGTACTAATTACAATTTTTCCCTTCATTATTTTAATTAAATTTTAAATTTCAATCTTCTAACACGCGTAACTTTTGCATATGAACTCGGATTCACACGCAATTTCTTCCATTATATAGAAATTCTGGACTACATGGAACTGGTTTGGTTGAATTTGGAGACTGTTGGAATTTTGGGCTTTTATTAGATTTTAGGCTTTAAATCAAAGGTTAGTGATTTAACCCACTTATGCAATACTAAACCTTCTTATGTTAGTTGAATTAAATTTATGAAGTGATAAGAATGTTGTTGGTTGTTGTTTGATAGTTTAAGTTGACATTTTAATTGAAATTTAATTTCATTGAATTAAACTGCCATTTAAATTAATATTGATATTGAATTGCAGTTAAATACATGATATTGATAACTGGTTAATTGTTGTGATTTATTGGTTCGTTTGGATGTTGACTGTGATGGACGTCTATTTGTTAACATTTTTGATTATTGGATGTTTTTTTTATATCCCTGTTATCACTCTGTATGTTAAGTGACAACATATAAACTGTTATTTGAATTATTTGAGTAAATTAAGAAATAGGTTAAAATGATATATAACTATGACACTTTGATTTGGATTGGAATGATATATATACATCCCTGAAATTAAAAATCAAAATAACTATTCACTTAGCCATAGGATGGAAAATTATATACAGACAGCGGATTAGTAAAATTAAATGGGTTTAAAATCTTGAAATTAGATTTTGGTTAAAGGATTTTATTAAAGAAAATAAACTATGGATTTATATGAATTGAATTATTTCTAATTCAAGCTTTGAAATGTTGGAATCAAAATTTGTTAAAAGAAATTGTTTCAATGAGTTAAAATTGAAATGTAAAGTTATAATCGATATATGACTTTAATTTTGAAAATTGATTTTTTTTAAGTTTGAACCTTAAATTGAACAATGAAGTTTAAACTGATTTAAGGGGTTTGAGCCAGTAAATTGAAATTGGACATGAAATCGATATGAATTGAAATGGTTTAAAATAAGAATTGAATTGAAATTTAAATCATTGAATTTAGTTGTTGAATCGAATTTGAAGTTAAAAATTAAAGTTTCGAAAAATGAAGTTAATTCGAATTGAAATTGAAACCAAGTTTGATTTGAAACTAAATCGAAATTGAGTCAATTGAATTTTGTTGATTTGGAATGTAGACATGGGTGGCAGATTTGTTGAAAGGGAAGGAAATTGTTTGATTTGATACTGTTTTTGAAAAAACTATTTGAATATAAACTGTTTAAAATTCCTTCTTTTTAAAATTTTAAAATTATTTTGATTTTCCAAACTATTTTTCTATATAAACCATTTTCAATACTCAAATCATTTTATATCAAACTATTTTAAATCTTTAGACTATTTAAACTATTTTAAACTATTTTCTAAAAATTCAAGCTGTGCAAAGTCAGAATGTTTATATTTAAATCGTTGATTTAAATACGAATGTGGTTAAATGAGGTTATAAACTAAGTTGGAATTTGAAATGATATTTTGAAGTGAAAATGACATATTTCGAACAAATATGGTATTTTGAAATGAAGTGATATTTTTGAAGTGAATATGATATTATGATATCAAATATGAATCTTTTTGAAATGTAAAAGAACCAACCGGTGTGTAAAATGACTTTTGGTTGTCAAAGATACTGAGGCCTCTTATTAACATACTCTTTGTCAATATTTGAACCACTTTAACAACAGTGTATGCAGTGGATGGCCAAAATGAAGTGGTTGAATTGGAGGCATTGTTGGATTTGAAGAAAAAGAACGATGATGGATGACCCCGACACTTGTGTAAATTGGAAATGACTAAAACAGGATTTCTATATTTGGCCAATGGGTTCGCAACCTTTAGGGGCCATCACCTCTTCGTATTATTATATTGATTTTGGACTCGATTAGTGCACCTTGATTTGATTTGCGGGTGGTGGACTCGGTAGACGGTCGTGGCTACGATGCATTACCACCATCCAGAAAGGGTAACTAGGTAAAATCTTACCTTGATCATTGCCTCACGTGCCTTGTCATACTTTTATCCTTATGAGCAACCACTATGACTTTGTTTCAGTGTTGTCTTATCATGGCTACCAACGTTACTGGTTGTGCTAAATGCAAACTGTAGGATAAGGCTTAAAAATGTGTTAAGGGGGATTAATGTAAAGCCATAACGCTATTTTAATACTTTACTTACTGATGGAAATTATATATAGCGTATTTTACTTCATATAGGTAGTTTGATGGATCTTTAGGAGATGGAAGACCCCGTAACATCTCTTAAGTTATTGCACTCACGTTGTACACTTGATAGGAGATGGAAAAACCCGTAAACATCTCTGAAGCTATTACACTCGTATTTATTTATTGTTGATTTAACTTACATAAAAAAAATTAGTTCTGTCTCGAGTGTTTCATCTTTTCATTACGTTGATCAGCCTAAGCATTTCAGCGTTTGAAGACATTTTTTCTGAAAGACGAAGATAGAGTTTGGCATATTATATTATTAGTATTATTCCACTGCATTATTTTGGTATGTTTGTTAATTGTACTCTGATTATGTTATAAAAGTTCTGCAATCAAATGTATATTGTAAAATAGCTTCATGAATTGTTTATTTGATTATTATATTTTGTCATTCCGCTGCGAGATTCTATGTTTTGTTTTCCTTTTTTCCTCTTATTTTCTTATTAAACCCTATTGATAATCCTCCCTTTTGAATGGGTTGAGTTAGACATGCGAGGTTTATTGTCGAATTGTCCAAAAAGGTGGATAGTCACAAAGGGACTCATTCTCGGAGTTTTGTCACGTGATTCAACATCTCCTTCACTCGAACCCGCATCAAGCTCCTCATCAGTAGATATTGTCACTTCCACTCCCAATTTCACCTTCCTTTTCTACTATGATCACGACAACCTTGCCTTCTCACTGTTTGAACTCCTCTTCCCCTTCCTTCCGGATTGGGGCATCTGTTTGGATTAATAGCTCCAGTTGTTACGCCCTTTTCTTCATGAATTTCCTCGGTTGATCCACCGGATGAACCTTCTTCTCCTTGTAGACTGTTCTCTTCAAAATCATGCAACGAAGAAGTTGAGCATGTTCTAATCCTTGAATGGGTGGGGATTGAACCTCAACAGTGACGGTAGACCTCTGGGACTGTGCCAATGCAAATTCTCGTTCGTCAGCAAAATTTTGACTGATCTCTCCCTAGCATCAATGGCCTTCAGAATATGGAAGATATGGCAAGGTACTGGATCTTTATTTGGCCTCGGAATAACTGTAAGAAGCATTTAGTCTATGAACACCATACACCGTCATAATAGATCTCAATGAGAGAAAAGAAAACTTACCCATGTCGTCCAAAGATGATTAAACCCTTTAGGACATCCAACGAAGATGAATAAACCCTTTATTCACTTTAAATGAAGAGTTTGGAGAACCAGCTGTTGCGCCCCACTCCGAGACCCATATTAACAAAGAGTATTGTAATGTCGTCTGCTAATACGGAGAAAAGGGCTGGTTAGGAATGACCATCTATAGTCTTGTCTTAAATATCTATCGAATATGTCGATTAGTGCTCTATATTTTTTTGAAACATTTTTATCATTTAAATCCTTTACTTCACAAAAATGCACTATTTTCGCAATAAAATGCAAAGGTCTACAGTCAAGTAGGTGTAGTAATATCAACAAGAAATAAAAGAGATATGTTGTATCAAACATGGACTTAGGAATTGGGATAAGTTGCTTTGGAGTTGCAACACAATTTTTCGATTTCTTTGAGCCTCAATAATCACAAGAGATGAACATTCTCTCTCTTCTTGAATGAAAGGAAGTATCTTAATTCATCGAAGCTTAGGGCATGGTTGAATATCCGCATAAACAAAACATGAAGACAAATCAAATTGCATAACCATTGGGATGAATTTGAAATGGTGTTTGCGCCAAAATTGGTCACAAACACCCAAAGTCGTGAAAGCACCCGTTTACGTACTCAAATCAATAACGATTAACATAGAACTCAGCAACAATCAGTATATAATTCAGCTCTAATCAACAAATCACAATAATTCACGAACAACAATCACAAACACAGGATTTATAGTGGTTCGGCGTTCGTGCCTACGTCCACTTTGAAGGGTTTCTCTTTATTGCTTTGCTCGATTCAATCGATTACAATGGATTACAGCTGACAATTGCTTTGAAATCTGAATACAACAGCGATTCTGATAGTTAAACTTGAATCCGGCAGAGTCTTGGCGTTCAATGGCGGAAAGATCCCCTTTTCTGAAGGCTTCAGGGTGCTATTTATAGGCGTTGGAGGCCCAGATCTTGCTGAAACTTCGTGAGACTCCTTCTGGCACGTGAGTGGGCCCACGCGACCGACCCCACCAAGTTTCGTCTCGATCTGACATCGGTTCGAAGTGATTTCGAACCCATCAAGAAATGGTCCAATCGAGCTGAAACTTGGCAGGAACAATCTTTACCTCACATGGAAGATACTGTGAAAATTTGGTTGTATTTGGATCTATGGTTAAGGAGATATGCTCGGTTCGAAATCGACACCTTCGGTTGGCTGAGGCGTTCGAACCCATTATTTCGAACCCTTCGTTTCGAATCCATCAGTGCACGTGAGCTTGCAGTGACGTGGCGCGCAATATTCGAATCGATCCTAACTTATCTCCGAATGGACCGCTTCGACTCCGTGAACTACGGCGAACACGTCATCCAAACCAATTGACTCGGTGGATTCGAAATAGGAAGCACTCTTGGTTTCGAACGTGACATTCGAATCCAGGAATTCTTATGGGTTCGAACGTGATCGGTTCGAACTGGGTTATTCGATGGGTTCGAAGTGAGGATGTGAGGCCGAGTGAAGTCGTGGATTCGAAGGTAGGTCACTGTGGTGGATTCGAAGGTAATGGAGTCGAAGGCGATGGAGTCGAGGCTGGGTACTAGCTGATGGGTTCGAACATCATGGGTTCGAAGGAGAGGGCGTGGATGGTTTCGAACAGCATGGGTTCGAAAAGGATGGGTTCGAAATTCATGGTTTCGAACCAGACAATGACTATTTCTCTTCACACTGAATCCATCATATCTTGAGCATACGAACTCGGATTGACTTGAAACTTGAAATGATGGCTCCTACAACCTTTCTTGTCGTGTCCTATCAATCGTGGCCTGATCCGGACTCGGGCAAAATTCATCGATATCCATAGCTAAGTGATGTATAACCAATCTCTAAGACGGACTGTTTCCCGTTTTCGACCAATCTTTTGATATCACGGCTTTGCCAAAAAGCGGGATAACACTTTGCCCCCCAAAACATGCCTTGCTGTAGGAAGGTGTGTTTTGTAATGCCTTGAGTTGGATGTTCGTATCCGATTATCAACCTGCAAAGAACTCAATAGTTTCATATGTCCTCGAATGACGATCGTTCGGGATCGAGCCATTTGGGATGAAGTGCGGCCGTTCATGGTCAAGCGCTCAACTTCAAATGACGATCGTTCGTGATCGAGTCATTCGAGGGGAAGTGCGACCGTGCGCGGTCGAGCGTACAAATGCATGCTTCGATCGTTCGGGATCGTATGCTGCTTGAAGTGAATCGGGACCGTTCGCGGTCCGTGCCGTTCGTGGCATAAGATGGAATAGGACCGTTCGCGGTCGATGCCGTTCGCGGCGAATGATGAGATGGGACCGTTCGCGGTCGACTGCCGTTCGTGGCAAATGATGATCGTTCGCGACCAAGTGCCGTTCAAGGCGAGTGGTGACCGTTCGAGGTCGGATTTCATAATCAGTGAGCCATGACCGTTCGCGATCGATGGCGTTCGAGGCAGGAAGTGATCGTTCGCGATCGTGTGCCGTTCGAGGCGAATTCGTGACCGTTCGTGGTCGGATGTCGGACCTCAAGTGACGACCGTTCGCGATCAAGCCATTGAGGTAAGGTGAGTTATGACTGTTCGAAGTCGGGTGCCGTTCGAGGCGGATTGTGTGTGTGCCCGGGAGGGCTTGATGTTATCGATGCCAGGGTCACGTTCGGGTGAGATCCTGGATCGTTTGTCAGGGCGGTTCATCGCCATCTCAGAGCATGCCTAAGGATCGTTCGCGACCCTCATACATGTGTACGTAGCTTAGTCATTCCAGAGTTATCAAAATCAAATAATTATTAAACAGATGAGTTCCAAAAACAATGTCCAAATAAACAAAGTCCAAACGTTCAAATCAAAATGAAACGAAAGTAAAGCATGGATGTCAAAGTGTAAGTTCCCACTACGAAACGGTCAACGATCATTCAGAGCATGTCTGGAGATCGTTCGCGATCTCGCACATGTGTAAATGATCTAATTACGTTAGTGGAAGCTTACAACTTGTTCATCGTTGTCTTACTCAATCGATAACCATACGGTGCCTTGATTCGGGGTCGCCCCTAGCTGATGTGGACGGTGGTCGTTCTGGTTCCGCCACAGGGGCTCGTCTCCTTACATATTGAAGTAGCATACCGTTCCTGATATGCCCTTCCACCTCATCCTTCAGGTGCCTACAATCGTTAGTATTATGACCATTTAACTCATGGAATACACAGAACTTATCTGATTTCCTTTCGTCAGAGGTAGGGTCCCTTCGCATCGGCCTACGGTACGGAATCTGTTCTTTGGTATCCTGATAAATTCGTTCCAGGCTCTCGTTCAGCTCGGTGTAGGTGGTGAATCGCGGCTCCCTTCGTTGCCGCTTCGATCTGTCTCTGTCATTCTCAATCTTTCTTTTACCTCTATCCTTGTCCGAATCCTTTTTAAGAGGCTTTTCGTCTCTAAATGCAAAAATTTCTATCCCATCTCTTTCTTCTCTCTCGGCATTCGCATCTTCTAATCGTAAAAACTTTTCCGCTTCATGATAGAATTCCTCCAGATCTGTGGGTGGATCTTTAGTCAATGAATTCTTGAACTCTGTGCCGTCAGCTATTCCGGACACAGCTGCCATTACCACCATGGATGGATCTGCTCTATCCACTGAAGCTGCTGCTGCATTAAATCGTGCTAGATAACTTCTCAAGGTCTCTCCGGCCTTCTGCTTTAGGGTTGCCAGAGTCATCACGTTCTTGGGTCTTGTAATATGAACCCTGAATTGCCTCATAAATCTCTCTACTAAACCATTCCAAGTTCCGATGGATCCGTTCTCCAACTGTCTAAACCATAGTGCAGCGATATCTGTCAAGTATAATGGAAAACACCGGGCCATAACCTCCTCCGATGCCCCCAGCACTTCCATATGCCTCATATATTTTGTCAGGTGGACCGTGGGGTCCGTTCTCCCGTCATACATATCCAACGATGGTAGTTTGAAATCAGGTGGGTTCCTAGCTTGCCTGATTGATGAAGTAAAAGGGCTTCTATTAACATCTTCCAAATCTTTGTTCACCATACCGCCTCTCAAAGCTCTCCTAACTATCTCTGCTAATCGGTCATTGTCTCCGAGATGTAATCCTTGTTTACTACTTCCAACCTGCCCCCCGAGTTCACGAGGTAACTCCGGGATCTGCCCCCTTGACTGAGCGTTTGCATCTCTACTACTACCGGGTTGCGCAGATGCTCCCCTTTCTCTCTCCGAAACTGGATCAACGTTCTCCAAGGGTGTGCCCCCTAATCCAGGTGCTACTCCGGATGGTCCTGCTCCGTTCTGGACTCCATTGGCTTCCCTATTATGTGCTCCGAGCTGTCCTATCTGTTGGAGTAAACTCTGAATCATGTCCTCTTGCCTCTTCATCATAGTTTCCATCTCGTCCCTAGTAATGTATATCGATGGTTGATTTGCTCCTGAGGAAGCCTCTTGGCTTCCTTGTGGTTCACTTCTCTCAGTCCTTGGCCTCCTACTTGATTGTCTTGCCATAATTCCTAGATCTGAACTTCTGAAATTTCAAATTCAACTTCTTCCTGAATTAGCTTCTCAGTGAAAGCACCAAAATGTTTGCGCCAAAATTGGTCACAAACACCCAAAGTCGTGAAAGCACCCGTTTACGTACTCAAATCAATAACGATTAACATAGAACTCAGCAACAATCAGTATATAATTCAGCTCTAATCAACAAATCACAATAATTCACGAACAACAATCACAAACACAGGATTTATAGTGGTTCGGCGTTCGTGCCTACGTCCACTTTGAAGGGTTTCTCTTTATTGCTTTGCTCGATTCAATCGATTACAATGGATTACAGCTGACAATTGCTTTGAAATCTGAATACAACAGCGATTCTGATAGTTAAACTTGAATCCGGCAGAGTCTTGGCGTTCAATGGCGGAAAGATCCCCTTTTCTGAAGGCTTCAGGGTGCTATTTATAGGCGTTGGAGGCCCAGATCTTGCTGAAACTTCGTGAGACTCCTTCTGGCACGTGAGTGGGCCCACGCGACCGACCCCACCAAGTTTCGTCTCGATCTGACATCGGTTCGAAGTGATTTCGAACCCATCAAGAAATGGTCCAATCGAGCTGAAACTTGGCAGGAACAATCTTTACCTCACATGGAAGATACTGTGAAAATTTGGTTGCATTTGGATCTATGGTTAAGGAGATATGCTCGGTTTGAAATCGACACCTTCGGTTGGCTGAGGCGTTCGAACCCATTATTTCGAACCCTTCGTTTCGAATCCATCAGTGCACGTGAGCTTGCAGTGACGTGGCGCGCAATATTCGAATCGATCCTAACTTATCTCCGAATGGACCGCTTCGACTCCGTGAACTACGGCGAACACGTCATCCAAACCAATTGACTCGGTGGATTCGAAATAGGAAGCACTCTTGGTTTCGAACGTGACATTCGAATCCAGGAATTCTTATGGGTTCGAACGTGATCGGTTCGAACTGGGTTATTCGATGGGTTCGAAGTGAGGATGTGAGGCCGAGTGAAGTCGTGGATTCGAAGGTAGGTCACTGTGGTGGATTCGAAGGTAATGGAGTCGAAGGCGATGGAGTCGAGGCTGGGTACTAGCTGATGGGTTCGAACATCATGGGTTCGAAGGAGAGGGCGTGGATGGTTTCGAACAGCATGGGTTCGAAAAGGATGGGTTCGAAATTCATGGTTTCGAACCAGACAATGACTATTTCTCTTCACACTGAATCCATCATATCTTGAGCATACGAACTCGGATTGACTTGAAACTTGAAATGATGGCTCCTACAACCTTTCTTGTCGTGTCCTATCAATCGTGGCCTGATCCGGACTCGGGCAAAATTCATCGATATCCATAGCTAAGTGATGTATAACCAATCTCTAAGACGGACTGTTTCCCGTTTTCGACCAATCTTTTGATATCACGGCAATAGAGATCAATGGCGATGATCTGTGATGGCGAAGTAGTTCGGGTCACTTAGCGCTTCTCTGGTTCAGATCATAAGGGAAACACGTGAAGAAAAAGGCAAGTGAGAAGGGTCGGTTGGAGCAAAGCTAAATAGGGAATGTTTGCAGAAAATTTTCTCAAGTCCATGGATCGCTAGCGATCCATCGATTATGGATCGCTAACGATCCATCAGGTTGCAACCGATCTTCTCCAAACTTGTCGAGCATGATCTACATGTTGTTCTCCAAGTTTCATAGTATTCCAAGCAACCTAGTTCAAGAAGTGAACATTTATCTGATTCAAGTTGTAGAAAAATCTAATCCGTGTGTGAACCATCACCAAAACAGGGCAAAAGCTATAGAACTACATGAAGGACAGCTACATAGAGCAAGGAGCCCAACTCTGCAGGGTTGGCTCAAAATGTGCCAAGAACATGGATTGCTGGCGATCCACCAAAATGTCTTAAATCGCCATGGAACTTTCAAACTCCTTCGTGGCAGCAAGTGCAGGCTTCTGGCAAAGTGTCCTAGCCCAATAGCTCACCGACCCCTATAAATACAATCTTGCTTGCAACAAAAAGAGGATCTTCTGGACTAACTGCTGGAACACTGTAGAGATTATTCTTCACTATTCTCCTCCCATGCAATATTCATCTAAGGGTTCACTGTGATTCTCCAGTGAACTATTATACTTGTGAATTGATCTAACTTAGAAGATTCAATTATATTTTAATCTAATTAAACTTGTAATGGTTATTTGTTAATAAAAAGTTATAAAGTGGATGTAGGCTTCGTTAACAGCCGAACCACTAGGGTGTTGATCCATTTTTTGCGTTAACAGCCAGTATATTTTATCAACCTCATAAGTCAAGTCTTTAGAAGGTTGCTAAATAAGTTCGTCGTGGTATTCACTGATGACATACTTATCGATTCAAAAAGGGAGGAAGAACAAATGTTGCATTTAGGATGAGAGCATGTAATTTTCTAAGTGTCTCTTTTGGCAAAAGGAGATTCACTTCCCAGGACATGTTGTCTTGAAGTATGGACTAGAAGTCAATCCTAGTAAAGTTTTTATAGTACTTGATGGACATGTAACAAAGAATGCCATGGAGGTGAGATGTTTCCTTGTTTTTGCTAGCTGTTATAGGAAGTTCATTAAAGATTTTGCTAAAATTTCAACACCGTTGACACACCTTACCAAGAAGAATTTTGTTTTCTTGTGGAGCTCGGAATGTGAAGGTACTTTTATTAAGTTAAAGGAGTTGTTGACTAGTGCAGATCTTTTACTACTCGCTGATGGTATGAAGGCCTTTACTGTACATACTAACGCTTGTGGTACATGACTAGGCGCAGTCTTAATGCAGCAGGGTACAGTTGTTTGTTATGCTAGTCAACAATTAAAGTACATAAGAGAAACTATACACCCATAGCCTAGAGTTGGCAGTTATTGTCTATGCCCTTAAATCATAAAGGCATTATCTTTTAGGGGAGCGATTTGAGCTATTCGTGAATCCTATGTCTCTGAGGTATTTATGCTTCCAAAAAGATTTCAAATTGAGGAAACAAAGATGGATGGAGTTATTGGAATTATATGATTTCAGTAGCGGATACACTCTAGGGAAGAGCAATGTCATAGCCAATGCCTTGAGTGGAAAGCATGCAATGTTAAATCCTATGTTTTTGGAATATAAGATGTTAGATTTTATTTCTACATTTGATTTTTGACCTTCATCAAACATTACGCCAAAAAAATTGGTAGCTTTTAAATGTTTAGCCTTCGCTTATGGACCATATTGGCTCAAGTAAGAGGCAAGACAAGAATTTGTTGGATATTTTGAGGGTGAAAATTCGAGTCATTTTGGATTGCTATTCCATTGGTTCAAAAGGATGATTACGAACGGGTGGTAGTTTGTGTATTCCTCTTGTTAAGGAGTTGGTAGACATGGTACTAGCAGAGTCCCATAATTTGAAGATTGTTATTCATCCTGATTGTGGAAAAATGTATCTTGATATAAACAGAGTATTTTACTGGCCTAGTATAAAGAGGCATGTAGTAGAGTATATTTCCAAGTGTATGACTTGTTAGAGGGTAAGGCGGACTCGAATACGCCTGGTGGATTAGTATAGCCACTGGATATTCGTAGTGGAAATGGGAAAGTGTCTCTATGGACTTTGTTGATGGGCTACCAAGGAGTAGAAGAAGGAATGAGAGTATTTAGACCGTAGTTGGTCGACTGACCAATTAAGCTCATTTTATTCCAATTAGGAGCATAAGGACAGCTACATCTTTGACGATTTTGTACGTGAGGGTGATAGTTTAGTTGAATGGAGTACCTTCTAGCCTTATCAGTGTCCGAGATCCACTTTTCACGAGTGATTTTTGGAGGATTCTTTAAGAGGCCTTAGGCATTGAAGTAAATTTGAGTACCTTATATCATCCACAAACTGATGAGCAAACCGAGAGGGTGAATCAGGCATTCGAAAATTTGCTTCAGATGTGTATTCTGAATTTTGGAGGCTCTTTGGAAGATCAATTATCATTAGTAGAGTCTGCATATAATAATAGCTATGAGGAAAGTATTGGGATGGCACTGTTTGAGGCATTATATAGGAGGACTTGTAGATCGTCCCCTTATTCATGTGACACTACATATAGAATGATTTTTGGACTAGATATCATAAGGAATACTTTGGAGAAAATAGACTTGATTCGTAGAAGCGTGAAGACTTCCCAATATAGGCAGAATTCATATTTTGACAGCAGACATATGGAGTGGGAGTTTGCTGTAGCAACATGATCTTTATAAAGGTCTCGCTGCTTATACATGCTTTGGTGGTTCGAGAAAGAAACACCAAGGTTTTTAAGGCCTTTTCAGATCATGGAGAGAGTAGCTAAGTGAGCTTATAAAGTGGAGCTTCTTGAAAAAGTTAGCAAGGGTTCACAGTGTCTTCCATGTGTCATATTTGCGAAAGTGTGTACATGATTCTATTGTTGTGGTTAAGCAGAGTCGGCTAGAAGAAGCTGAAGTGGAGAGAAAGTGACTTGTTTGTCGTCCACTAACCCATATTATTGAGTAGAGAATAAGATGACTCTACAACAAAATAATTAAACCGGTTAGAGTCCAGTGGGGAGATAATCTAGCTGAGCATATGTGGTAGCTCGAGGAAAAAATTCAAGCTACCCATCCAGAGCTCTTTTACGGAACATTTCCATTAAAATTTGTATAATTATTAGTGCACTAATTATTTAACTTAGAATATTCCATAGGTGGGAATGTTTAGGCATGGTTGTGAAATTGTCGCTAGGACATGTTTTGGATGATGGTTGCTAATGAATGAATTTTATTAGTTGGTATATATGAACTGACATATTCAGGCTAGCCTATGACACACACCACTGCATCTACTTTATTTTTTAGTTGCATGCATAATGGTTGTTGCCATTTTACTTATGTATTGAATGGTTGCTCATCCATATAGAATTGTAGGTATAGGATATTGCATACATTTTGTATAAATGGCATAAGAGCTTGCATTGAAGGGGTTAACCAGTTCAGGAGACCATCTAATTTTACTTACCTATATGTTCGTATGCATTCCATACTATATGTGCATATAACATTAGAAATTTTGAATTTAAGGGCAATATTTACAAATGGTTGATGATTGAGTAGATGGTTTTAGATATTAGTTATATAAGCTTATTACATTTTTCCATCCTTAGAGATTTAGGGGACAAAATCCATTTAAAGTGGGGGGAATGTAAACCTCGAAAATTTTAAGACTGGTTTAAACTATAAAATAAGGATAAAATGTAATTTTACATAAAGAACAAAATAGTAAAATTTTACAAACGTTGGAATTAGACCACCAAACCTATTCCATTGTGTCCAAAATGTCGTTTACAGTTAGGAAGCATATATTACTAGTTAAACTTGATAAAATGAAATAGCGAAACGTATACCGGTGAAATTTTCGTAAATATGAATTTCGGATTTAAGTCAGAAAACCCTAGTTTTCGGCTATAGATTATGCCCTAGCCTCCACCATTTCTTACTAAAAACCATAGCCATCACATATACGTATATTTCTTTTTTCTCTCTTTCGAAAATTCATCAATCTAAACAAAAATTCTTTTCTGCACAAAATCTTTGACGTCAAAGATAAAATAAAATGAGGAGAAAATCAGAATCAAAGAAAAGGAGATGGGAGCAATGAATCTAAGGACATATCAATAAGGGATAGAAGCACGAATTCCAATTAAACTAGAAAAGGAATTTCTTCAAGTTAAGTGAATTGATTACTATGTTATGTGGATTCAGTGGTAATAAAATTTATTGGTAAACCGATCTAAAGATATAATCTTTGAATTTGAAATGGAAGTTTCAATCTAAAGTTTATTTAAATTAACTGATTGTAAAAACCTACATTGGTAAATTGTAATTGTAGAAAAAGGAGAAAGATATACTGGATTATTAATTCATCTCTATGGATATAAACCCTTATATGACAAAGTTGGTGTGATTTGATAAATGAAGAAATCAAATACCCATTCATTTCACTTTGAATTGGTTATAACTTGAAATATACTTAGAATTTTCATTTCAAAAAATGATATACATATATAATAGTTGGAATTAACAAGTTGAATTCATATAACAAAAGTAAAGACTATACACAAAAATTGGTTAAAACTAACCATAATCCATACATGAAACAAAGAAGAAGATGAATGAAAATAACCAAAATAAACAAGCTATAAAAACCTAGAAAAACACAACTAAACGTCTGTCCAAATGTCTAAAAATTCAACCAGATGTTTGAAAATTCAACCATATGTCTGTAAAATTCAACAAGATGTCTTAAAATTCAACTAGACGTCTAGATTTCCTTAAATTCCAACCCAAGAGTTTATTGTCTAAATTTGTCCTTGTTCGAATGTCTAAATCCCTCTTTTTGACGTATAAAATCAAAATTAGACGTCTAAGGAGGGAAGTTGGACGTCTAAACATATAAGTTTTTATTAGAAAGGTTAAACTCTTAAAAAAAAATTTAGATGTCTGAATTGTTTCAGCAAGCATAAGTTTCCCCTAGACCTAGTGCAGGGTAAGTAGGCTGGATAGGGAAACTTGTACCCACTTTCTTGACTTATAGGATTTCACGTAGCTATATAGAGTAGGTGCAACGAATAGGATCACTTTAAGGCAGATGTTACATGGAGCTAGATAAGGCATGTGTTAGTTGCACAATTAGAAGCTTTTATTGCAACATGGGCGTGCCTGATCACAAGTTAAACATGTAGAAATCAGGGAAGGCAGATGAGGGCATCCTCATAATAGGGCTACACGACTGGGTAGGGACTGGACCTACAGGGGAATCACTATATTGATTTTCTTAATGCTTCAAGTTTAATGATAATGAGCATGAGAAACATTTACCATTGAGAAGTTGACACAAATGCTTTGGTAAGCCAAAAATCATCGAGGTAGTATACTTGGTGTGAACCCAAGCATTGTGATGTTCACTTAGTGTGTACGTGAGTTATACATAATTTGTCATTGAAAATGTTAAATCGATATTGTTAGGAAATTATTTATCAGGACCATATATTAGGAATAGACCTATAGTTGTTAGATGTTGGTTGCCCAACCCACGATCGAAACCCTTGTAAGTTTTTTATAGGTGTAGGTATAATTAGGATTATACCCATGATTTGTACAATAACCAATCCTTTATAAGTAATACATGAAAGTAAAAGGACATCCTAGGCAGTGTAGGTTATAAATGAAGGTAATGCATGTGAACACCATACACTGGTAATACAATTCATTCACAAGACTTTGTCTGATCCACTCCTTTTCTTCACCATTTATACCCACGATAGGAGGATAGGCCAGCATGTGATTTACCCAGACATAGATCGTGAAGGAGGAGACTAGGCACTTGGAAGTATATTATTTATAATTTCTCTCAATGTACTATTTATTTTATTATATTATCAGTTAGACACCATACTGTATTAGGGAACTTTAGTATGTCCGATGTTGTATGGACTACATATTGCTGAGATGGTTATTTGATTCGGTTATTTTTAATATTCATATTTTATTTCCTTTTGTTGTGAGATATAAAAGTATATAATGCTTTAAATTTTATATTAGTCTATGAATCATGTAATGTTCTAAAACCCTGATGACTCGTACTTCTTGGTACGACGTGAGTTCGCAGGTCTTTTTAGACTTTAAATCGATGTATTCGGAGGTGTAGGTTGTCACATTCACTCTCTTCACCTGTCCATCCATTTGAGGATGATAAGTCGTACTCCAACTTAACCTAGTTTCCATGCACTCTTATAAGCTCTAATGAGATTCCGATATGAACAATAGGTCATGATACGAAGTTTAACCATAGAATCCTATGTAATTGTGCTACATTCTTAATAAACAAGTGTGCTAACCCAATTGTTATTCGACGCAAACTAAGTGGTACAATGTGTACACTTTTGGTAAACTGATTTTCCATACCTATATGATCATATGGCTGCAACATTCCTAAAGGTTCCATATGTTCGGTCTTTACTTCTTGGCAGTCCATCTTTATTTTACTTGTATATGTGTGTGTGTGTAAAGGTTTCACATGTTCGGTCTTTACTTCTTGGCAGTCCATCTTTATTTTACTTACATATATATACATATGTGTGTGTGTGTGTGTGTGCTCGCGCGTGTGTGCGTGCATGTATGTATGTGTGTGTGTGTATGAATGTATGCATGTATGTACATGTTTATATGTATATGTATGTGTGTGTGTGAGTGTATGTGTGTGTGTATAAAATAAAAGATAAACCAAAATAATATTTTATAAAATAAAATATTAATTATAAAAGTGTAGATACTTACTAATATACATATATACATACATATTTATGTATGTATAAACTTAAAAGAATATACAATTTATATTTATAAATTATATCTCAAAAAATGTTTTTTTGCCTTTCAAAAACAATTTAAAATGATTTACAAATATTTATACATACATATATATAAATTAAATTAAATTTGTATATAAAACATGTTTATAATAATTTGAAGTTAGTTTAATATTTAATAAAATAAAATAAAATTCCATACATAGTTATGTATATAAAATAGGAAAAATTATTATTATTAGAATATAGAGAGAATATAAATGAATTAATTATGAAGGTCTATATATAAGTACATATATGCTTGATAGATTATTATATATGCATATAAGGGACAATAGACATATATATAAATTCATTGAATAATGAACAAGGTCTACATCATTATGATATATTGGATCTATAAACATTATAAGATTACCATATGGACATGGCCTGATATTTGCACCTTGATTGGTAGACATTCCTAGATTTGGCATCAATCCTAGCTTCATGATTTACAATGGCTTGGAGAACCACATTTGATTTTAATTTGATATTGTTTGAGTTGAAGTATTTTCGGCAAAGGAACGAAAGGCGGAGTTGATGGCTGGACAAGAGAAGGAAGAAAGGCCAAAATGTTAAAAAGTAAATGCATATGTCCAATATTACATGTTTTACTAAATCTTTTAATTCACTTTCTCATATGCTCGAAGAGTGTGCAAAATTAGCTTCAAACGAATAAGTTCGGAACTAATCGAAAAACTAAATGCACGTATCCCATACCACATGTTTTACTAAATCGTTTAATTCTCATAAGCTCGAAGAGTGCAATATTGTATATTTTTGTATAGAAAATAATTTGTTTTGTGAAAACTGGTTTTAAAACAATTTTCTAAAATCATTTGGAAATCATTCCTTTGAAATTTCTCTTTATCATAGAGAATATATAGTTTTAATAGCTTTAAATTAATTTATAAATATTATAAAATACATATTTCAAAAGTCATTTTATTAAAAAAATCTTTTTGAAATTTGTTTTAGAAAACCCGTGCTTGCAATCAATAGAAATCATCGAAACGCCACAAAATCGGCATAACATATCATCTCCAAAAACTCATCAATCTGAAATACGAAGAAAAAAAATGTAACATCCCGCATTTTTATACGTTTGAAATCGACGATAAACTACACACGTCAGACTCAAACATTACAAAAGGGCGAATTGTCATTGGGGTGAATAAGAAAAAGCAGAGAAAGAAAAGAAAAAACAAAATAGAATCTTGCAACAGAACAATAAAATATAATAATCAAATAAACGGTTCATGAAGCTGTTTTACAAAACATTTGATTATACTTATACAATACAGAATCAGAGTTACACATGCCAAAGAATAATAAATAACAATGCAGTGGAACAATGTGATGCAGTGGAACAATATAGTAAATAATAGTAATACAATCTTCGTCTTCGTCCTCCAAAATGTAAGGTCTCCAAATCCTGAAATGCTTAGGCTGACCCGAGCGAATTGAAAAGACAAAACACCCGAGTCATAACTAAAAGATCTTATGTAAGTTAAATCAATGGTAAATAAAAAGAGTGGAACAGCATTAGAAATGTTTATGGGATTTGACATCTCCTATCTAGTGTCTAACGTGATGTAGTAACTTAAGAGATGCTTGAGATTCACACCACCTAAGGATCCGTTAAACTATTTACTATGTAATAATATTTCACTATTATAATAATGTCTACTAAAATAAACTTACTTTTAAATAGCATTAAGGCTTTACATTTTCCACCTTAACATGAAATAGTCTTAGTAGTCCATCCAGTATCATGGTCCCTCCTGATCGGGAAGCCACCAAAGGATACCACATGGTCTACGGGAGAAAACGAAACTCGTACAAGGCGCGATGGGTAGGTGACACGGCACACAAGGCAATTCCAGGGTAGATATACCAATTGCCCATCGGGGCTGGTGGTAATGCGTAGCAGCTACTACCGCCCATCCCGAGCCACACCCCCAAAATCAAAAATCAAAAGTGGCCACCAAAACAACCCAAAGTCAGAACATAATATCGAAGGAGTGTGTCCGATAAGAGGGGAAACCTCCTTGGCTCGAGAATCACTCCAGTTTTAGCCACCTTATGCCAACTCATGGGAGTCGGGTCCACGTATATACCTTAATAGAACGTCGCCCCCATCCTACTTCATTCTGGAACCTCCACCACGTACACGGTTGTTAAAGTGGTTTTCGGTATCGACAGAGAGTATGCCCATATCCGATCTCGGTCTCTTTAACAACCAACCGTTACTATAACACCGCGGTCATTTTCAAAATAGTTTATACTTTAAAACCAGAATATCATTGCCTTTACGAAAACCAAATCAATATGATATCATTTTATTTCAAATATATCCTTCTAAAACCATAACACTTTTAAAGTTATAACATTTCGAAATCAGAACACTTGAATATAACACTTTCAAATTATAATACCTTAAAACTCATAAATTTGAAACATATTCCACCTCTTGAGTGGTTTAAATTTTCAAAATACTTTAATAATAAAATAGCTTCTTCAATTTCACAAATCAAATCCAACATAACTCGAATTTCTACAATTTTTATTTAACCAAATCCCAAATCAAAATTTTCAATTCTCAAATAAACTATTCCAATTTATTGATTTCAAAACAGATTTGATCTCCAGAATAAACCATTTCACATTCAATATATTTCGAAATTTAAGTATTCAAAAATTTCAAAACTAAGTTTGTTAATTATGATTCAACAATTAAATTTTTTATTACTTAGTTTTGAAATATTTCACTTAATAAATCCATTATCATTTAAATAAAACTTCAAAATTCAAATAACTAAATATTTCCTTCAATTTATTATTCTTGAACTATTTGTTTAATTCACCTTAAACATGATCCATTGATAAATCATATCCTTTAAAAATCTCAAATTCCATAAGTTCCAAATCGGTTTCATTTAATAAACTTCTTCATTTAATACAATTTCAAATCAATCTTCTCAGCCTTAATTTTATTAAAAATCATTATAAACTCTATATAAAATATAATTTATATAAATACTTAATCGTATTACAATTTTTAATAAAATCAATCTTTATTTTTAAACTTGTTTTATACCAAACAAATTTATACATAGCTAAAAATCAAGAATTTAACTATATATATATATATATATATATAAAGTAACATTATATAATATATGAAATCAATATTTCTATAAAACCATATTTTTCTCTACAAAACCATAGAAATCATTTCAAAATATTTATATATATATATATATATACACCGCGGTGTCTGTATAAAATTTTCTATCCTATGGTTAAGTGATACGGATATTTATCATTTCAATCTGTAATTTAAAATATAAATACAGTTGTATATCGTTTCAAACCGCAATCCCGAATGAAATAAAATCCATAACAACTTGCAGTTTATAACAATATAAAATACAACATCCATTCATCAATATCAATCATCAACCATTTATCACAATCTCATCTAATTCAAACAATAACATCAATATAGAACATATAATAAATAACAGGTATTTACTGGCAGTTATAATCAATAATAAATTAAATAACAATTTAACTGGAAGTTTATATGCAATAATAAATTAAATAACAATTTAATTTAATAAATTGAATTTAACTGAGATGATGATTAAAAATATGCCAAACAGTCATAAATAAATTTCTAATCACATCATAAATCAATTTAACAAACATAAAAAAATTTAGAAATTGTGAGTGGGTTAAAACACTCGCCTTTTGAATTTAAATTGAATTTAAATCCAATATAAACCCAAAATTTGAATAGTCTCAGAATCCATCCAAACCAATGCCAAAATGTCTAGAATTCCAATACGAACCTAGCGGAGAAAACCGCGTGTGAAACGGACCGTATAAGTTATGTGAATTAGACCGATTTAAGACTTTAAGTTAAAATAAATAAATAAATAAATAAATAAATAAAAACGAACCAAACCCTTGAAGCCACGTCATCACGCAAGATCTTCTCCCAGACGACACGCTACAGGAACCCTAAACCTAACGGCACCATCGCGTCCCAGCTCAAAGCTGCCACTCGCACTGAATACGCACGCCTCCTACGCCGCTAACTCCTCGATCCACCGTATCACGTCGATGCGCAGCCTCAGGCACATCCCACGGCGAGACCAAACGCCGACCCCTCGAGTAGCAGTCGTTGAAACCCTAAAATTTGAAACCCTAATCAAATTTTTACCATCGATCAAACCGCCAAAAGGCCAAACCAACGATGCCGATGAACTACGCTCGCCTCTCTGCACCCTCCAGTGTCCTTGATTCGACGATCGGTTGCAGTTCATCACGATGCGATGAACGGTCGAAATTTGTTCATCAGTTTCTGGCCACACTGAAGCCCAAATTGAAAAAGGAATCACATATTCGACTTGCGCTCGTCGAGAGCTTCAAATCGATATATAATTCGATATTGTTTGTGAAGTTTAAATTTTTGGCTTTGAATTTTATTTGAAATTGCAGTTCGAATTTTGGTTTTGTCTGCCATTGGAATGAGGAGGAGCAGCTGGAATTGTACATATAGAAATGAGAAATAGAAAGGCTGTTAGGGTTTATAACAGGTGTGTGTGTGTGTGTGTATACGTAAAGATGAAATTAGAATGGACCGGATTGATTTGGAACGAAAGTTGAACGATAAATGGCCCGAAAAGCCCGTTCTGACTCCGGAACGAAATTGGGTCAACCCATATATCAAAACAGATGTTTTAAAATATTTTAGAATCAATGGAACAAATTTCAAGTCCAAATTCCATCGTATGAAGAAATTATGCTAAAATCAAGTTATTTCAAATTGATTTCAATTAAATTGATTTCTAGGCATTTCGAGTCCGTACGATCAAATGACAAGGCCGATCGTTATGAAACTTGAAATCCTATAATAATTCACTATCACCGATCTGATAAAACTGGTTTCGTCAAAATCCGAGTCAATGGCCAAAATGGCTATTTTTATATTAATTAAATCAAATTTTCAATTTCAATTCGATAATTGACAAATTTCATCATTTTTGATTTCTTAATCATTTACAATGATTTAAAAAAAATTAGATGTCAATTTAACATTGATACATTCATCAATTCCAGCATTAAGTTTAAACTTCATTATATTCAGAAATTTATGAATTTGCACTATGCCATAGATGGCCTATTGCAACGAAAATACAAGATGTTGCTAGCTACAATGTAACGATATCATGCCGATTTTTGTCTATTACGACATTAGCTTCAGGATGTTAGCATAGATATCAACACTATGTTGCAGTAGCTATAGACTTATAAAAATATTATAAAAAATGAGTGCGGGCTGGAAAAAAAGCTGGCTGAAATAATTTTTAACGCGGGAAGCAAAAACAAAGCGGCAAAAGTTAACAAAATATTGAAGGGTTTCACTCAAACACTTAAAAAAATACGTACTCCGCCACTCAACCTCTCAAACACTCAAACACTCTGCGATTTCAATTAGGGATAAAAGTTCTAAGTTTACAAGCTCGATTACGGCAAGTTCGAATTCAAGTTCAATTGGGGCTTCGGTGTTTCAATTAGGTCTTCAATTGGGGTTCATTTGGGTTTCGAATTTCAGTTAGGGCTTCGATTTAATCTGCTGCTTAAGGTATCACTCTATGTATATTTCAAGTTTTTCCTGATTTGATTGTTGTGTTTCCTAATTTACTGATTTACTTGTGAGTTCAGGTGTAATCATATTCTTGATTTTATTATTGTGGTTGTCTTTGTATGTTATTTGTGTGTAAATTAGTGATGAACGATGAGGAAAAAATATGGGCAGAACTTCCTAAGTTCAGTGAAGGATATATCAGTGGAGTGAAATGTTTATTCAAAATACTTTTTCTAGATTCGCGGTAGGTGATGAAATTACATGCCCTTGCAAAAAGTGTCATAATCGCAAGTGGCATCATCAAGAGGTAGTCTACAACCATCTGATTTGGAATGATCCATCTGAATTTTACGTGAAATGGATTTGTGAGGTTTCCTGTCTAGATCCTGAAAGGAGCGATAACAATATGGATCGTGAAGCGGGAATAAATTTTAGAGATAATCTCGATGAGATGTTGCATCGTACTTGTGGAAATATGCAGAACAATGAAGGTGGATCTTCTGATGGAGCAAATGGAGTAGATGTCGATGCTAGAAAATTTCATCATCGTGTTGAAGAGGGAAAGCAGCCATTATATTCCGGGTGTACTAAATTTTCGCGATTAAGTTTCATCGTCAGGCTTTATTCTTTAAAATGCCTACTTGGAATCACCGAGTCTGCATTTACCGATTTATTAGAGTTGCTAAAAGAAGCTTTTCCACAAGCCCACATCCCTTTATCTTTCAATGCTACCAAAAATATCATTAAAGATTTAGGCCTCGATTACCAAAGAATACATGCATGTCCAAATGACTGCATGCTATATTGGGCAAAAAATGAAAAGGAATAACTGCAAAACTTGTGGTTTTTCCAGGTGGGCTATACCAGAAAAGAAAGCGGGTATTAACAATGATCCGGAGCAACGGATTCACAAAGTACCAGCAAAAGTGATACGTTATTTTCCACTAAAACCAAGGCTGCAAAGGATGTTCATGTCCAAGGAGTATGCAGAAGTTTCAAAATATGCCCCAACAACAAGCACATACATACAGGAGCTGGCAGCGAAGATGGGAAAATATAGCCGACGAAGTCGAAGAAAAGGTGAACAAGAAGTTCCGAAATGAATTTGATGCAAAGGTGAACCAAAAAGTTCGAGAGAACTTGACATGGTTGCTTAAGAAATTAGGCGAAGCAAACCCTGACATGCAAATTGATGTTGGGGATTTTTGTGCGACCGTCTGCAGTGATGGCACTGGAGGCACTGATGGCATTGATGGCACTGGAGGCTCGCAAATATGAATGTACTGTTAATAAGTAGAATTTAGTATGTACTGGCTGTAACTATAAATACACTGGCTATGTTTTTAAGTATGTTTGTTATTTTGTACTTGACTAAGTAAAACTTGTGTTGCTGGTTATTCTGAAATGAAAAGTTCTTTGTCGCAGCGTAATGTTGCCATTAGATATGATATAATGTTGTAGTATAATATTGCTGTAGATATGATATAATGTTGCAGTACATTTCCAATTTAAATTGCAAAAGGTGTTGCCATAGATATGATGTAATGTTGTAGTATGTGATGTTAAATGTGGTAATAAACTGGCAAAGTGTTGCCATTGGATGGTAAAAGTGTTACCATAGATTAATGAATATGGGCCCCACAATAGGGTTCCATAAAGGTGGGCCACAGAATTAGTGGGCCCACAATGTGGGCCCACATGTTGGGGCCCAGATTGTGGGGCCCACTTTTTAGTAAATTTGGTACATGTGGCAACAACAGAACCGATGTTGCCCTAGGGCCGCAAAGATGTTGACTTTGACTCTAGGGCAACGCGGCAAAATGCATCACCGAGAAAGTGTTTCATTTCCCCTTTTTTAGCCTACAGCAACATTTTTTGGCACTTCCTACATCACTTCTTGGGTGTTGTAGTATGCAATCTATGGCGTGGTGTTAAAATTCCAAAAATCCATTTATAAATTTTTAAACGTTGTTATTCAAGTCCTTTATTACAATAAGAATATAATTAACATTAGTTTATATCTTGGTATATTAATATTTCCCAATTTCAACTTAATTTCCATTTACGTAATATTTAAATATTAAATTTCATTTAATTTTTAATTAATCCAATTTATTAAATTTAAATTAGTAAACCTTGATAACTTTAACACTACTATATATCCAATTGCCCTAATGGTTTATAGTCATCGGCTAAATTCATATTAACTTAGTAATTAATTACATTTAATTGCAATGGATTTAGATTTGATTTAATAGATTAAATAAATGGGTAAACAATTAATAATATCCCAGATTTCCTAAATTAAATCTCATTTATACTTTATTATCAAATAACAAATATTATAATTACTTATCTAACATTGATTTTATCAAATTTCATTTTATTGCGTATTATTTCATCAATTTATATAACTCGAAATTTATTTCCTAATTTACTATTTACAATCAATTAGCCTTACAATTATTTCAATTAATTGGGATTGCACCAAATTAGTTATTTATTATCTTGCATTAACATTCTTACATTTCATTCCCGTCATTAATTCATTAACAAATTAAAAAAATTTATTTATTCCAAATTTAATCACCAAAATGTTATTAAATTAACAAATTTTAAACATCAAAAATTACAGGTCGTTACACTCTCCGCCACTCAAAACTTTTCGTCCTCGAAAAGGAAAAGGAAGGGTGAAGAAAGAATTGAGTAACAATACATCTTATTCAAAAATATTAACTTTATAAACAATTAAATTTACAAAATTAATTATTTTAAATAAAATATACCAATTTTACAACCATTAAATCTTTTAATGCTCAAATTAATAAAGTTTGTAAAACATTTTTCAAAAAATTTCTAAGTCCAAAATTTACGGAAAATTTCGGCAGAGTCTCCTTTGTACGGAGAGGCTCGGGAGAAAATATAATGTCAAATATGACAATGTACCACAATATTTCAAAATAACATATCCCAAGACAGGAAAATAATATAATAACGCTAGAAAACCGTAATCCGAGAACGTACCTATTTGTCGGGCAATTTACGCTTAATTATGAAATCAAAAGCAGTAGCAATTGCTTCCATAACCTGTATTTCACTTATATAATCTAACAAGTGTTAATAATTATAAAAATGAATATCTAAGTTGTTTCGATCAATAACAAACAAATCAATACAAACAACAATCACTTGCAACCAATATACAATCATCATATAAAATCAACACAAATCAATTATCCATTCATATCAAACAAAACAAATAGTTGTTCGGGTTCCAAAAACTTTAAATTGTACGTAATGAAAAATAAACTACTAAGTGCACCTTTTACTTAACAGTCTTGGATGAAACTAAATAGATTATTTATACATCCAAACAATTTTAAAGTATCCTTACCCAAACAACCATATGCCGAACAAACAACAATTCGAAACAACAGATCAAGTTAATTTTTATCAATTTCATTTCATAACCTTTGTTGTTTGATTTCCTTTTCATTCATATAATGGTTTATCTTTTTAATTTACATTTATTTCTCAAAGACTCTTATATTTCCACTCATTCATTCAGTGCTCGTTTCATTTATTTATAATACTTACCTTTCCATTATATTTAATTAGTAGCTTTCATCTTCACATTAAATTCTTATTGATAAAGAATTTCGTTGAATACTTTCACTACTTCAAGTTTTACTTGTATAATATCCATTACATTTTCTTATTAACATTTTAACTTTTTACATCATTTGGTAAGTTATATATATATACACACACACACACACACACACACACACACACACATATATATATATGCCTTTAAGAATGTAATCGAAAGTTATACAAGTTTTTCTCATTTCTTTTAACAAATTTAATGTTCCATAGTCCTATCCTTTGTTTTATAGGTTACAAATTTCAAGTTTCTTTTAATTCCATTTATAACTTAGCATTTAATCCCTTATTTTAATTAGAGGTTCCAATTATTAATTAGTTACATTCCATTTCACTACAATAATTGAAACTATTAATTAACGAAAACTTAAGAACTAAATACCGGTTAACTTTCAAATCATTTTAAAAATAATAGCTAGATATATACACTTAAAATTCATATATACGATTATATTTAAAAAAATTGAAATTTATATTTGTTTATCAAAATAAATACGTAGTAAAACTACTACAGTGGCCTTTCCACTTCGAAATTCGAAAATGAATGTCGATGATGCATGCACTCGTCACCAAAATAATTTTCCAGCAACAGAGAGGGGAGTACATAACTTATTTCTTTCCAAAATTTCTTTAAGTGATTATTTCAAATTATATTGAAATATTTATATCAGAAAATACTTATAAACAATATTACTATATTCCAAAAATCCTTTGAAAGTAGATTCAAAAGTCTCGAAACTTAAGTTCTAAAATTTCCAATTTACGTTTATTTTATTTTCTTCAAATTTGGTTTCCAATCAATATTTATAAATTTCACTACCAAACAACCAATATATTACAACCAAATACAACCTTTATAAAAATTTAAATTTTATATACGGAAAATATAATCGGCAAAATTATTTCATTCACCTATATTCAAAACAAATATTATGTCAGTCTGTCCTATTAAGTGTTTAGAAATCCCTATTGATGTCATAGCGTCCTATGCACCAACCAGAATTTATAAATATAAAACGGAACAAATTAACACAATATCAAAACCTTTTTATAACACCAACAAATACGCTCTCTCATATATATACTCTTAGTGACTCATCATCATAGGGTATTACTACCCTATTAATAAAGAATCAGACCCCACAAAGCTAAGGTTTATCGCTAAACCAAAGCTCTAATACCAGATGTAACATCCCGCATTTTTGTATGTTTGAAATCGACGATAAACCACACACGTCAGACTCAAACGTTACAAAAGGGTAAATTATTATTGGGGTGAATATGAAAAAGCAGAGAAAGAAAAGAAAAAACAAAATAGAATCTTGCAGCGGAACGATAAAATATAATAATCAAATAAACAGTTCATGAAGCTGTTTTACAAAACATTTGACTATACTTATACAATACAGAATCAGAGTTACACTTACCAAAGAATAATAAATAACAATGCAGCGGAACAAAGTGATGCAGTGGAACAATATAGTAAATAATAGTAATACAATCTTAGTCTTCATCCTCTAAAATGTAAGGTCTCTAAATCCTGAAATACTCAGGCTGACCCGAGTGCATTGAAAAGACAGAACACTCGAATCACAACTAAAAGATCTTATGTAAGTTAGATCAATGGTAAATAATATAAGTGGAACTACGTCAGAGATGTTTATGGAATTTGACATCTCATATCCAGTGTCTAACGTGAGTGCAGTAACTTCAGAGATGCTCGGGATTCATACCTCCTAAGGATCTGTTAAACTATTTACTATGTAGTAATATTTCGCTATTATAATAATGTCTGTACTAAAATAAACATACTTTTAAATAGCATTAAGGCTTTATATTTTCCACCTTAATACGTAATAGTCCCAGTAGTCCATCCAGTATCATGGTCCCTCCTGATCGAGAAGCCACCAGAGGATACCACACGGGCTACGGGAGAAAACCAAACTCGTACAAGGCGCGATAGGATAGGTGACACGACACACAAGGCAATGCCAGGGTAGATATACCAATTACGCATCTGGGCTGGTGGTAACGCGTAGCAGCTACTACCGCCCACCTCGAGCCACACCCCCAAAATCAAAAATCGATAGTGGCCACCAAAACAACCCAAAGTCAGAATATAATATCGAAGGAGTGTGTCCGATAAGAGGGGCTACCTCCTTGGCCCGAGAATCGCTCATGTTGTAGCCACCTTATGCCAACTCACAGGTGTCGGGTCCACGTATGTACCTTAATAGAACGTCGCCACCATCCTACTTCATTCTGGAATCTCCACCGCGTGCACGGTTGTTAAAGTAGTTTTCGGTATTGACAGAGAGTATGCCCATATCCGATCCTGGTCTCTTTAACAACCAACCGTTATTATAACACCGCGGTCATTTTCAAAATAGTTTATACTTTAAAACCAAAATATCATTGCCTTTTCAAAAACCAAATCAATATGATATCATTTTATTTCAAATATATCCTTCTAAAACCATAACACTTTCAAAGTTATAACATTTCGAAATCAGAACACTTGAATATAACACTTTCAAATTATAATACCTTGAAACTCATAACTTTGAAACATATTCCACCCCTTGAATGGTTTAAATATTTAAAATACTTTATAATAAAATAGCTTCTTCAATTTCACAAATCAAATCCAACATAACTCGAATTTCTACATTTTTATTTAACGAAATCCCAAATCATAAATTTCAATTCAATTCAGTTTCCCAAATAAACTATTCCAATTTATTGATTTCAAAACAGAGTTGATCCCCAGAATAAACCATTTCACATTCAATATATTTCGAACTTTAAGTATTCAAAAATTTCAAAACTAAGTTTGGTAATTACGATTCACCAATTAAATTTTTTTATTACTTAGTTTCAAAATATTTTATTTAATAAATCCATTATCATTTAAATAAAACTTCAAAATTCAAATAACTAAATATTTCCTTCAATTTATTTATTCTTGAACTATTTGTTTAATTCACCTTAAACAAGATCCAGTTATAAATCATATCCTTTAAAAATCTCAAATTCCATAAGTTCCAAATCGGTTTCATTTAATAAACTTCTTCATTTAATACAATCTCAAATCAATTTCAAATCTATCTTCTCAGCCTATCTATCTTGGATTTGGATTATTTATCTGAAATAGTAGCTTTAATTTGATAAATTTGCAAAAGATTTGAAGAAGTAGGTAATTGAATTTTGGTTTTGAAGAGGAAAAGGGTTTCACTATTTTCTTTCTTTTGTTTACAGTTTGAGGAAGAAATTCTACATACTAGTTTTTTGAGAAGGAGATGTTTTCTTTTCTTCGGTAAAAATATTTGGGCTTAACCCAATAAGAAAACAAATAGATTAAAATACCAACTATCACTAAAAAAAATTTATATTTACATAATGCAACTTACATTTTTATCTAAACAACTTATACTTACGAGTTTTCAACGTTATAAAATCAAACAAGCGTATTTTTATGCTCACAAAATATTTTTACAACGTACAAAAAGTTATTTTAGCCATAAAATTTAATTTCAATTATTAAAACTCCTTTTTTAAATAAATATGTCAATTTACTCTATTAAATACATAAAACAATATTTTAACCATCAAATTTTACAAAAAAAAATATTTTCTTGCCAATTAAAAGCAACAAACCATATTAACTTCATTTTACATCCAAAAATTATTTTAGAACAAGATTCCACCATTTTATTTATAAAACAAATCATAATAAATCCAAATGCTTCATTTAAAATTAATAAAAAATCACATTTGGCAATAATTTGCAAAATAATTGCATTTCATCAAATCAAAATCTTACAGTGTTCATTTTTCTTCCATAATAACATAATAAAGTTTCTAAAACTTTATTTTCAACATTTATATTTATTTCAACGAATTAATGTTGAATTAAATTCTTTTATCTCACCTAATTAATTCATTAACCACCAAATTAATAAAATATCTTCTTTGACAATTTATTACCGACCAAAACATCTTAATTCCACTTTATTTATTTAAAATCCATTGTTTATCTAAAATAAACAATTTTAACAAATTTTCTATCTCCAATTATTTTATTTTAGTTCAGATTCAACCCAACTCATAGTTTAAATCTATTTTCCTCAAGTTTTCACCAAAATAAAGGTATTTTCTCCAAAACTCCATATTTATATCATTTTCACTAATTTAACATCCCTTATCTAAAATTTCCCCAAGTAAATTCCAAAACCTAAATTTTATATTTTACTTAGATAATTCATTTAAATTATCTATTTCAAATTATATTTATCTCTTGATTAATAAATTAAAATCTCATCATAATTTATTATTATTTTTATTAACAGGTAATCGCCAAAACCAGGGTTGTTACAGACTCCCCATTATGAATATTGCGTCCTCGCAATTTCTAGAGAAGTGCTGTGTTCAACACGACTTGCTTCATCCAGCAAAGGAAAATGGATAAGCTTGAGTTTAAAATTTTCTCACCCTCAACACGAGAAGATAGAAAATCCGGATAAGATCACTTGATAAATTCTCTGGTTTCCCAAGTGCGGTCATTGGGATTAGCGGACCATTGAATCTTCACAAGCGGCACATCCTCATTTCGCTGGCGTTTCACCTCCGAAGCAAGAACACGGATAGGATGTTAACCAATAGATAGGTCGGGTGAGATGGATTCCTTAGAAGCTTCTCGAATAGAGTCGGGACTAGGCACAACTTTATCCTAGACTTGAGCCAACTAGATGGTGATCGACATGACTTTCCATATAAGTCTACGAAAGGAGCCATACCGAGATTAGATTAGACAAGCATTATGGTAAGAAAACTCAACAAGATGTTGGTAATCTCTCCAAATACCACCTAGATCATACGACTGCATAAGTGCAAGTCGCTACATAATTGCTCAAAGGCAACTTAAACACAAGGAATGGTTTTAATATTCTTAGAGTTTTCAAACACATTACCTTCATAATCAAATTCTCAATTTTCAACGCCTAAAAATTTTCAAACCTTCTATTTAAATTTTAATTTAAGCTCATTACTCTTTATTTAGAGTAAAACAAAATTTGAATTGTTTCATCTCCTAATTTCTTAACTTTGGAGTTACGATTTCAATTTCCTATTTAATAATCAATGGTAATAATTTTAATATTATCAATTCCTAACAAACAAGCAGCCATATACTATAATAATTTACAAAGGTTATTTCTTTTATCTAAGAAAATAGTTTTGGGTAAAATTATTTCATTTACCCTATTTTAAAACAATATCGTGTCGAATTGTTCTGAACAAGTGTTTAGAGATCCCTATCGATAGAGTTGTATAGACTATACCGACCAGAATCCATATACCACTCAACAACCCAATCATCACAATATAAAACAATTTTATTTAACAAATACGTTCTCATATCTATTATTACACTCAACTCATTCTAGAGTACTACTGACTCTATCTCTAATGAGTAACACCCAACAGAGCCAAGGTTGTCACTTAACCAAATGCTCTGATACCACATTGTAACGTTTCGAGATTTTCGACTTTCGAAAATCGACATTAATACGTCCACTGTATCAAATGCCGCATAATCGAATGTCGAAAAACCGAATTGTTAGGGTTAAAAAGAAGAGGTAGAAGAAAAAGATAGAAGAAGTAAGAAAAAAGATAGAACAGAAACAATATCAGAATCTCACATATCGCAGCGGAACAACATATAATAGATAAATGAATAATCTTTAAAACAGAGAACTATATCAGTTAATACATTACATTACATCATCATCAGAGTGGACAACAACAATATGCAACACAACTAGACAATGGACTGTTATACAAACATATCCTTACAAGTGAATTTATACAGCGGAAAGATAATATCATATACAAGTAATACGCCTCGCCATCCAGCTCACCACTTGAACTCCAAAGCACTCCTGAATCCAGAATGACCTGATAACCTGACTCTAGGCTGCCCGTGTGGAAAATTATGGGCACCTAGAGTTTAGGAAAAGAACAATAAACTCAAGGTCAGTCATGTGACTGGTGTGAGAACTCAAAACAGTTATTTATCTTTTAAAACAACAACAACAACAAGGGAAGTGAAAAATATCAGCAATGCTTTTGGAAAATGAAACTACCATAAGGCATCCCCGCACACACACAATGCAAACGCAGAATTGGAGGAGATTTCTCCTTATGATAGTCGACGATGCTTACTACGCAAAACAAATTGTTTTTTATATTATTATTAGTGCATAGTGATGAAAGCATTTCAAAAGTATAATATAAATCTTAGCCAACATAGACATTTCAAACTATTCCTACTATAGCTACCATCCAAACAGTGGGGCGCCACCATAAGTGAATGGTAGGTTCTATAACTAAAACCGTACAAGATGCGTATTGTTTTATTTCGATTTCCAACAAATGGTCAGGCTGGAACTTCCTACTGTCAATGGGATCGCCTCTAGCGGGACATCCCGAGAACCTAACGTTACGGTTAGATCTCTGCCAACAAAAGGTCGGGCTACCTCTGTAACTAGGTAACTACTACACGAATATGTCATCCTCTGGTCCCTTTGGACCTTTATCCTAGCGCTCGATAACCAACATCACACAGTAATAAATATAGTGTGTCAACATGAGTTAGTATCTGGGCTCCATACCATGATACCACCCTTTCCAGAAGGAAATGACATACCCTAAAGGGCGCGATCCTCATAACCTTGCCGCATAATCCTGTTTTAACCATTTCCAGAGTGTGAGGTCTGACGAAGTCTCGTCCACAAAGCTACGCTTTTTCACAAAGCCACTCTTTAATCAACAAATGATCAATAAATAATCATCACACGGCAACACTCAGCATGCCACATTACCAAATTGGGAATATATCGCTGATAACCTTCAACTACATAACCTCTGAGCTCGTACGTCTCAGAGAAGGGTGTTAAGCTAAGAAAATAAATTCTCCGCCACCAACAGAAATGTATTTGAAAGAAATCTACTTTATATCTCAAAATTTAATGTCAGACACGTAACCATACAAGTCTGTTCCGGGTTCGAACAGAACCGCACTTCAAAAGAAGCCCTTGCAATCCGGGTATTCATAATCCCGATCGAATTTCGCATCACAAAGGAAATCTCCATACCGTAGCAAACGGTGCAAAGACAATCGATAGGTCATCCTATCGTTTTCACAAATACCCGGTTTTCACCACCGGTCTTCAATGCTATCCATTACGTCGTATCACTATTCGGAATGGGTAATCCGAATAACGAGCGCAATAAATTAAAAAAATAGTGTAGCATTCAATTTCAACCAATTCACAACAAATAGCCATTTAAGGGTCAATATTGATAGTTGGTTATTTAACTATCAATCAATATTCACAACATAACCTGATTTCAAATAATTTTCCCAAATTATTGATTTTCAAAATATCTTTACAAGATATATTTTCCACACTTCAACCATTTGAAAACAAATTTCAAATCAATTTTCACCTTTCAACTTTCATTTCAAAATGGTTCATTTAAATCAATCAAATAAATCAATGTTTATTTTTAAAACAAATTTCCCTTATAAATTTCCATTGTGAATTTACATTTCCAAATATTCACCTTTTATACGATTTTTCAAATCGATTTCAATTATTCACTTTCAATTTATCTTTAAAAGATAAAATCTCAAAACATTCACTTCATATTGGAAAACATTTCCATACTTATTCAATAATAAGTAATTCACAAATCCATTTATTTTCAACATTTGGAAAATATTCTATATACTTAAATCCGAATTAAGTATAAATTTTATTCTTTAAGGTAAACATCCTCTTAAACACATTTGTTTGAGTCAAAACGAATGTTGCGTAAAACATTGTTACGACAATCCAAAATCACTAGTATAGGGATTAGAAAATTAAGATAGATATAAAAACCCTAATACTATACAAAACTTTTCCTTTCGAAAATCATTTACTATAACAACAATGTTATAGTTCACCATTTCCTTCTATTTCTCGAAAACGTCTATTTCAACAATGAATGTTGAAATCTATGGTTTCGGTACTTAACACATTTTAAAACATTTTTTGAATCGTTTAAATTCTATTTAAAATATCACTTTCCCAAAATATTCTTTTAATATATTATTCACCGTCCAAAATCGTGAATATACTTCGTTAACCAAATTCAATTTCTACGTATTTTATTAAAGGATTATCCACTGTCCAAAATCGTGGATATATTTCCTTTAATAAGCTATAATAATTAAACTTATCAAAATAAGTCGATTTCGGATTTATAAAACAACGTTTATAAATTCCATTTATACTTTATGACAACTTCAACTTATAAAATCATTTTATTAACAAATTCTATCCATATCCATTTACACGCCAAAATCCAGTTTATAAGTTAATTACTTATAAATCTTTTATTTTACAAAATTTATTCATTTTATAACTTCACAATTCATAAATCTATAGATTTCATCCACTTATGAAATCCATTTATATTTCATTTTAACACTTATAAAAACTCGTTTTATAATTCCAATATTTTAATTTATAAATATCAATTTTATAAATATTTTATATAAATCATTTATAGTAATTCAAAAATCCCAATTTAAACCATTTTATAAATTGATCAAATCACATTTCCGTTATGTTTCACAAAATCGTAATTTTTTTATAACATAAAAATTACAACATTTATTTATTTAAAATGAATCAATTTCAAAATTAAATTTTACTATGAATTCTCAACTTAAATTTTCAAAAATAAAATTTCATTTATTTACGGTATCTAACGATACCAAAAATATATTCGGCTAAAATTTAGCCTTTAACGATTTCAATCACAAAGATAATCACGCGGATTATAAATAGAACGACACACAACATTGAAACAAATTCAAATGTTTGAGGAATCTAGTTGGATCCCTCCGACCTGTTTCCCTGCATCCAAAGATGTTAGCACAATACCAATTCCGCTTCGGGACGAAATATCACGGTATATGGGATTTATGAAATATTATCTGCTATTATGCGGCGCAATAGGGTCTCATCCGCTATATAATGCGGGAAAATCAACTTCAAATACATATATAATACCAATTCCATACAAGTTGGAATTATCGCGGTATATATTTTTAATAAATAGCATCCGCTTAATATACGGCGTATAGGGTCTATTTCAATACAACAGATAATAATTATCATCCAATCACACAATCAAGAAAATTTAAGTCTAACTATTTAAAATTTAAATTGAAACAATTCGATTGAGTGAGAAGTTCTCACCTTGAGTTTCCGATAACAGTTGTAGCGTTTTATCTCGAATAAAATTAAAAGTGTGTTTAATTTTACCCAAAATTTTCACTAGTTCCAAACGACTCCAAACCAGCTCCATTGCGTAGTGCTCGACAAAATGAATCCAACGCAAGTCGTTTCGTCAAATTCCAACCTCGTATGACAAAGTTATGATATTTTAAACATCGTCCAATTTATAATATAAAATGATTTACATTTTCTTTTTTATATTTTAACAACCTTCAATCCAGGACCTTCCTTTCCTAGCTCAACATCAGGCCGTTCCCTCCTTTCTCTTCTCCCTCACTTACATCCTCTCAGGTGAAAAATGCAAGCATCAACCCATAGCCTCCCTTTAGGGTTTGAAACCACGGCCACCACAACGCACGAGACTACGAACAAACACCTCCACCACGAAGCCCCACTTGAGAGCCACCTTCAGCCGCCACATGTCAAGCTCAGCCTCCCCCCTATGCATAAAAACGTGTGTGAATTACAGCCGAACGCGGGTCTTTTACTGTCGATCCATGGCTCTGAATGCGATCTTGACCGTTGGATAGCTAGTGCTCGCTGAGCTCTTCAATTTTGTAGTTGATAGTTTTCTGTAATTGTTTGAGGATCATGAGAGATTGAGGGAAGAAGATGGGATGAAGTCGGCCATTGATAATAGAGGGAGGCGGCGGCTCCTGAAACTAGGGTTAGGGTTTAGTTTGGTTTGCGAATTGAAGATGTGAAGACCTTTTATAGAAAATTTCCAAATTACTATTCACTCAAAATTTTCCGAACTCCAAATCTCGTGCGGTGACTGGCATTTCTAGGGTTTACCCTACGTTTCGGACACAATGGAATAGGTTTTAGAGGCTAATTCGATCATCTGTGCGAGTTACGACAATAAACGATCAAATTTAAATTAAATCGATTTAACGAATTCCTATGCGTTTTGGCTTGCCCCGCACAAACCGTAAACCCGATTTACACGAAATTTGAAACCATATAATAATATAACATTACGGATCCAATGAAACTAGTTTCGTCGAAATCCGAGACTGTTTGAAAAATGACTATTTTCACTAGTCGATTAAATATTAAAATATTCAATTTTCAAAAATTTACTTTTAATTCAATTTTAAAAGTTCACAATCATTATTCTAACTCCAATATGATTTAATATAACTTTCTAAATCATTTTTAATCACATTAAACCCAATTTCCAATTATTTATGTAATTTCCAATATTAAATTATCGATTTAATTATCCAATTAAATCCAAATATTCGAAAAATAAATTATTCGACTAATAAATTTCATTGTTGATATTTAAAATCAATTAAATATCTGAATTTCAAGTGACAGAAATTCTGGGTCGTTACACACTACGTGTTTGCCATTTTGATTGTATTACCCAATTGGGCTATATGTTGGAATTTAATCAATGTAACAATTTCGGCTATGATTAATATTATTTGTATATAGTAGACACTACTATAATATAAGAGGATTTGATATGATATGTTTTAGTTATCGTAAGGTAGAAACATGTCCGTGTTTATGTGTGGACTTGTCTTAGGAGATACTTTTTTTTGAAAACTGAGGAAAAGTTTGGTAATTTAATAAATTCAATTGAGTGTATTTCTCATGCTGGTTTACCAGACTGGTCCGAGCGTTCTTCCCTTTCAATGCTCGTGTCAGACCTAGTGTATTTACAGGTCCAGATTTGATGCCTTTGGAGCTTCAGCAGGAGAGCTAGGGATCTTCATTTTCGTATACGCGTATCTGTTTTGATTATTGATTATCCGCCGTGCTTTGTTTGTTGTTGTATATTATCGGCAATTGTGAGGACGGGTTATTATTACTGTCCAAGCTGATAACTATTGATTGATTATTGAACTCTGATTGATGTGTGTGTATATACAGTTTCTGTTTTGTAAAGATCATTGACATAATATTATATATTTTCCGCTGCGATGTGAGATTCTGTATTGTTCTGTTTGGTTCTATCTTCTCTCTTTCTTCTCTTCTCTTCTTCTCTCTTTTTTTCTTTCTCTGGACTATCCATCGGTCTATGCTTTTTGGGTCGTACATATGTGGATTATTGTCGATTCAAATGGTACGGATTTGCTGGTCGTCACAATGGAATTAGGCCTCGAAACTAGTTCAATTGTGTCTAGAAGTCCCTTTTACATATCGATTGCCTGTAAGCACGCCTCGATTGGAGGTCGGGCTGCTTTGGAACTCACGCTATAAATTGGCATGCAAATCGAGATGAAAATATTATTAAAATATTAAAAGCCCTATTTTATTATGTCACGCCTATCCCTTTTCAATGGCCGAAAATCATCGATCTTTCTTCCTCGTTTTCTCTCAATTCGCTCAATGAAATTGAATGATTCGAAAAGGAAAGTTGTAAATCTCCTCGAGCTCTACATTTTGGATAGTTGGATCAAGCTATTTATATCAGAAATCACTGAAATCTAGCAACTAAAGCAGCGGAGGCCGTGGGTTCTTTGGAATTTTTTCGACGACAATAGGTGAGATCCTGGGAGGCGGCAAACCAAGGGGAAGGTGATTATAGTGCCTAATCTGAGTATTGATGTGCGTAGGGGTGGTGATCAAGGCATCAAGGAGGACGGCTGATGGATTAATCAGGCGCGATTGAACGTTAGTTGGTGATGGTAGTATTAATTAAAATTTATCCCAATTTAATTTTAAATTTCAAACTTCTATCACGCATTACTTTTACATACAAACTCCGATTCATGTGTGGTTCCTTCGGTTGGGATCATATCAAAATTCCAGACAACACGGATTTGGTTTGGTTTAATTTGGAGATTGTTGGAATTTTGGGATTTTATTGGATTTTAAATGGGCTTTAAATCAAATGTGAGTGATTTAACCCACTCACGCAAAACTAAATCTTCTTATGTTAGTTGAATTAAATTTATGAAGTGATAAGAATGTTATTAGTTGTTGTTTGATAGTTTAACTTGGCATTTTGATTGAAATTGAATTTTATTGAATTAAATTGCCATTAAATTAATATTGAAATTGAATTGCTAATTAAATACCTAATATTGATAAGTAGTTAATTATTTTGATTTATTGGCTAGTTTGGATGTTGATTGTGATGGATGTCTGTTTGTTGACACTTTGGATGATTGGATGTTTATTTATTTTTATATAACCCTGTATGTTAAGTGACAGCATATAAACTGTTATTTGATTTATTTCGAATAAATTAAGAAATGTGCTGAAATGATATATACCTATGACACTTTGATTTGGATTGAAATGATATAAATCCATCCCTAAATTTTAAAAATTGAAATAACTATTCATTTGGGCATAAGGATAGAAAATTATATACGGACATCAGATTGATTAAATTAAATGGTTCTAAAATCTTGAATTTGGATTTTGGTTAAAGGATTTTATTTTAAAGAAAATAAATTGTGGATTTATATGAATTGAATTATTTCTAGTTCAAGCATTGAAATGTTGGAATTGAAATTGGTTAAAAGAAATTGTTTTAACGAGTTAAAATTTAAATGTGAAGTTATAAGCGATATATGAATTTAATTTTGAAAATTGATTATTTTTAACTTTGAACCCTAAATTGAACAATGAAGTTTAAGTTGATTTAAGGGGTTTGAACCAATAAATTGAAATTGGACTTGAAATCGATATGAATTGAAATGATTTAAAATAAGAGTTGAATTGAAATTTAAATCGTTGAATTGAATTGTTGAATCGAATTTGAAGTTAAAAATGAACATTTCGAAAATTGAAGTTGATTCGAATTGATATTGAAATTAAGTTGATTTGAAACTAAATTGAAATTGAGTCAATTGAATTGAAAGATTGGAAATTGAGTTTTATTGATTTGGAATGTGGATATAGGTCCAAATTTATTGAAATGGAAGGAAACATTTTGATTTGATACTATTTTCAAAATAAATTATTTTAATATAAACACTTTAAAATTCTAACTTTTTAAAATATTCAAATTATTTTGATTTTCCAAACTATTTTTACTATATAAACCATTTTCAATACTCAAACCATTTTATACCAAACTACTTTAAATCCTTAAACTATTTAACTATTTTAAACTATTCAAACTATTTTCTAAAAACTCAAACAATTTTCTAAAAATTCAAACTGTGCAAAGTCAGAATGTTTATATTTAAACGTTCTTTTAAATGCGAATGTGGTTAAATGAGGTTATAACCTTAGTTGGAATTTGAAATGATATTTTTAAGTGAAAATGTCATATTTTGAGTAAATATGGTATTTTGAAATGAAGTTATATTTTTGAAGTGAATATGGTATTTTGCTATCAAATATGAATCATTTTCGAAATGTAAAAGAACCAACCGGTGTGTAAAACGACGTTTGGTCGTTAAAGAAACCGGGGCCTCTTATTGGCACACTCTCTGTCAATATTGGAACCACTTTAACAACTGTGTACGTAGTGGATGTTATCCAGAATGAAGTGGTTGAATTGGAGGCGTTCTTAGAATTGAAGAAAGAGAACAATGATGGATGACCCCAACACTTATGTCAATCGAAAAATGACTAAAACAGGAGCCTATGTCTGGCCAAGGGGTTTACAACCTTTAGGGTCCACTACCCTTTTGTACTATTATATTGATTTTAGACTCAATTGGTGAACCTTGATTTGATTTGGAGGTAGTTGACTCCATGGGCAGTCGTGGCTACGATGTGTTACGACTAGCCAGAAAGGGTAAACTGGTATAATCCTACCTTAGGCATTGCCTCACGTGTCTTGTCATAATTTTATCCTTATACACCACTACGACTTTGTTTTAGTGTTGTCTTATCATGGCGTCTCCTTGGCTATCGGCGTTACTGGTTGTGTTAAAGGCAAACTGTAGGAAAATGCTTCAAAATGTGTTAAAGGGGATCAGTGTAAAGCCTTAACGCTATTTTAATACTTTACTTTACTGAGAGGCACTACATATATAGCGTATCTTACTACATATAGATAGTTTGATGGATCCTTAGGAGATGGAAAATCCTGTAACATCTCTTAAGTTATTGCACTCATGTTTTACACTCGGTAGGAGATGGAAAATCCTATAAACATATCTAAAGCTATTACACTCATTTTAATTTGTTGTTGATTTAACTTACATAAGAACTTTTAGTTCTGACTCGAATGTTTTGTCTTTTCATTACGCTCGGGTCAGCTTGAGCATTTCAACGTTTGAAGGCATTATTTCTGGAGGACGAATACAGAGTTTGTATATTGTATTATTAGTATTTTTCTGCTACATTATTTTGGTATGTTTGTTAATTGTACTTTGATTATGTTATAAAAGCTGTGTAATCAAACGTATATTGTAAAATAGCTTCATGAACTGTTTATTTGATTATTATATTTTTTCTTCATTCCACTGCAAGATTCAATGTTTTACTTTCCTTCTTTTCTCTTATTTTCTTATTAAACCTCATTGACAATCCTCTCTTTTGAATTGGTTGAGTTAGACATGCATGGTTTATTGTTGACATGAATCGTCCAAAAAAGATAGGTCGTCATAGTTGGTATCCGAGCTTTGGTTTAAGGATACCTTAACCTATTGGGGTTAAACTCATTAATGATAGGGTTAATACAACCTTAGAATGAGTCTAAAAGTATATATACAAGAGAGCATATTGGTCAATGCTATAAAAAAAATGTTTTGCATTGTGTTAATTTGTTCTGGTGTGTATTTATAAATTTTAGTCGGTACATAGAAAGCTATGGCATGGATAGGGAATTCTAAACACTTGAATAGGGTAAACCGACACACTATTGTTTTTTAGATTGATAAATAAAATAAATTTCACCTGATACCATATTTTGTATATAAAAGGATAATTTTTCATAAATAGATATAGTTGTATGTAATATGTTTGTTTTGTTAGGAAGTGAAATTTTATAACCATGGTTTATAAAATAAGATCTAAAAATAAAATGAATTTAAGTTGAAATTTGAACACTTAAGCTCTAGTGTTTCGAAATTAGTTTTCAAAGATTTTTGGAAAATATTATTAGTATTATTTGGAAGTATTTTTGGATAGAAAAATTTTCAATTTGATTTGAAAGAAATGTTTTAAAAGAACTTTAAAGAAAATAAGTTCTGTACTCCCTTCTTCTATCGCTGAAAAATAATTTCCGTGATGACCACGCGGCATCATTGATGTTTGTTTTCGAGTTTCAAAGTAGGAAGACCACTAAAGTAGCCTTGCCACCCATTCATTTTGATAAGCAAATTTTAATTTTAATTTTAATTTCTGAAGTATAATTTGATATAATAAAATGATATAAGTATATGGTATTTCAAGATGATTTGAAATGAAACCTGGTATTTAGTTCTTAAGTTTATGTTAATTAGTGATTTTCAATTATTGAAATAAAATGGAACCTTTGACTATTTTAATAAGTTGGAAACTTCCAAATAGAAATCTGAATTAAGAGATAATTGTTTAATGGAAGTATAAAGAAGTTGAAATTCTATATATCTTGTAAATTTAAAAGATAATAGAATATCCAATTAGTAAAAACTTGAGTAACAATAATGTTTCAAAAAAACATGTTATGTTTAAAGAAACATTTATAAATAAAGATGTCTATGCCAAATTTTGTAACGAACACCCAATTGCAGATGAAAACACCAATTCACGGTTACAGATCACAGAAAGATGATATGTAGAGAATATAAATGTGAAGAACACTCAAAAGATTAAAAGGAAAGTAGTAAGAACACAAAATTTATAGTGGATCGGCTTTGTAGCCTACATCCTGTTTGAAGAGTTTTTGTTTTATTGATGATTCTCTACTGATTTGCAAGAGTACAATCGATAGTGTCAGAGTTACAATGGAGTTCAGTAGAGTAATGGTGTAGAAGTGCCAAAAGGATCCCTTATCTAGAGGCATATGGCTGCTATTTATAGGCGTGGCATGGAAATATCTAACTTTGAATTTGGAATACTCCTTCTCACACATGGATGGGCCCATGTGATCTATCCGGGGTGGTTTGGGATCGATCCCTAGGTGCTTTGTGTCAATCCAAAATTAGTCCAATGGTGATGGTATCGATCACGAATATTCTTCTAGTGTTATGCAAGCTATAGTGAAAATTTGAAAGCATTTGGAGTTGTAGACCTTGAGTTATGATCGATCCAAGTTTGGAGTTGCAGTAGGCTGATGTCTTCGTACTGATTTGTGAACAGATTGATTGATTCGTATCTATCAAATGGCGGTGTCGTAAAGCGATAAGCTAGGGTAGATCCCTTCTTAATGCCACGTGACCGCCACCTTCTCTTTTCCATACTATGTTTGTATCATCCTGGAATTCTTCATTTCATATCGGTGATCTAGAGGCTGCTTCATATCAACGTATGGCTATCCTCTTCATATCAATCCGTGGCCATTGTTTCATATCGACCATTTGACTGATCTTTATGAAATATACAGAGACAAAATCGATTCGAAGCAAGCTACTTTTGGATCTCCAGTGTACTTCTCATCGATGCCTTAGGAGCGGTTTCATATTACAATCCAACCTCTCTTGTATCGATTGTTAATGTTGATTTTGTATCGATGTAATTCACTTTATTTCATATCGTTCATTCAGTGGCCGCTTTGTATCGATCAAAAGGGAGTACATTCGTATCGTTTCAATATATGTTCTTCGTATCGATCAATGGCCGATCGACACAAAATATGTGAATGGTTGGATCGATATGAAGCATGTAAACATGAGATCGACACGAAATGACAATTTTCCATGGACACGGTTAGCCTAACTTTGATGGATACGAAGGAGGTTGAATCCTGATGGATATGAAATGAGGCTTCCTTCGTGCATCTTAATCGATCAATAGCTTGAGCATACGAACTCTGATTCACTTGAAAATTGGAACATTGGCTCTTATAGCTTTGCTTGTCGTGTTATGTCAACTGTAGCTCAATCCGGACTCTGACCAAATTTGCCAGTATCTATAGTTGACCTATGTACAACCGATCTTTGAGATGGACTGCCTTTGGTTTCCAGTCAAATCCTAGGTGTCATGGCCTTGCTAGAAGGCAAGGATAACATTTGCCCTCCAAAACATGCCTTGCGATAGGAAAGTGTGTTTTGTAGTTCCATAAGCTGGATGTCTGTATCCTATTAATGATCTATAATAAGATTGATAATTTACTGGACTGTGAATAGTGATCATTCGAGATCGTATGTCATTCGGGGCGAAGGTGACAGTTCGAGGTCAGATGCCCTTTGAGGCGAATGGTGACCGTTCGAAGTCATGTTCCGCTCGTGGCAAATTCTGACCATTCACGGTCGGGTGCTATTCATGGCAATTTGTGTATGCCCGAGGGGACTTAGTATTATTAATGTCGGATTTCACTTTCGAGTGAGTTTCTGAATCATTTGTTATGGCGGTGCATCGCAATCCCAGAGCATGCCCGAGGACCGTTCGCGATCTCGTGCATGTGTAAGTGACTTGGCCATTATGGAATTATAAATACCAAATTTACATTCAAATGAGTCTTATAAAAAAATGTCCAACTAAATCAAGTCCAAATGGAGAATGTAGAGAACAAAAGGAAAACAGAGACGTCGAAGCGCAAACACCTATACTGATGCAGTTGATAGTCGTCTCAGAGCATGCCTGAGGACCGTTTGTGATCTCATACACATGCAAGCGACTTAACCGCGTTAATATGGAGTTTACTACATATTCATCATTATTCTAATCAGCTGATGACAAGCTGACGCCTCGATCCAGAACCGTCCTTAATTGATGCAGATGGAAACCGTTCCTGTTCCACCGTTGTTATCTGCATCTTCACGTACTATAACAGCATTCCATTCTGGATATGTCCTTCGATCTGGTCCCTCAAGTGCTTGCAACCATTTGTGCTATGAACGTTTAGCTCATGGAATAGGTAGTACTTGTCTGATTTCCTTTCATTATTGGTTGGATCCCTCCACATTGGCCTTCGGTTGGGATCTGCCCCTTTGTGTCCTGATAGATTCGTTCCAAACTCTCATTTAACTCCATATAAGAGGTGAATCTCATTTACTTTTGCGGCCGCTTTAGCTCATCCTAGATATCCTCTGCTTTATGTTTCCCTTTACCCTTGCTTGAATCCTTTCCGAGCAGATCTTCGCTTTTGACTGCATAAACATCAACTCCCTCTCCTTCCTCTCTCTAAGTATTTGCATCCTCTTATCGTACAAACCTTTCTGCCTTGTGGTAAAAATCTCCAAGATCCATAGGTGGATCCCTCATCAATGAATTCTTGAATTCTGTTCCATTAGCTACAATGGATACAGCTGCCAACAAAACCATATATGGATCTGGACAATCCACCGATGCTACTGTGACATTAAACCTCATGAAAAATTTCCTTAAAGTTTCTTCGATTTTTTGCTTCAATGTTGTCAGACTCATCACATTCTTAAGCCTTGAGATATGAACACTGAACTTCCTCATAAACTTTTCAATCAAATCTGTCCATGTTCTAATCGAACCGCTTTCCAGTTGCCTTAACCATAGTGCTGCTATATCTGTCAGATACAAGGGGAAACACTGGGCCATAACCTCCTCCGATGCCTCCAGTACTTCCATGTGCCTTATATACCTTGTTAGATGAATAGTATGATTTGTCCTTCCATCATATGTCTCCATTGCTGGTAGCTTAAACTCGGAGGATTCTTGGCTTGCCTAATTGTAGGAGCGAAAGGGCTCATGTTCACATCTTCCAGATATCTATTCACTAGTCCCCCTCTCATGGCCCGTCTGACCATCACCGCCAATCTATCACTATCATCAAGTCAAGGTCCTTGTCTGTTGCCTCTGGTCTGCCCCCCGAGTTCATAAGGGAATTCTGGAATTTGCTCTCCTGGACGAGCGTCCATTCCTCTATCAATGCCATGTCACACAGTTCTGCTTGGTATCCTACCCGATATTGGATCAAAAGGATCTAGGGTCGCCCTAACTCAGGGGCTGCTCCTGATGGTCCCACTCTATTCTGAATCATGGTTGCTCCATGCTTCTGATTCTGGTTTTGGGCTTCCTCTCCTCTCTCTGCTCTGTTCTATTGATTCTGGGCTCCATGTTGTCCAATCTGTCAGAGTAGGTTCTGCATCATCTCCTCTTACCTTTTCAGCATTCCTTCCTGCATAGCTTCCATCATCATCTCCATCTCGTATCTGGTAATGAAAACTGAAGTTTGGTTAGCTCCTGAAGTGCCCTCCTGACTCCTTTCATGCTGGCCCATTTCTGCTCTTGGTCTCCTTGCTGATTGCTTCACCATAGCTTTCTAGATCCAAGTCCTCAAGCCTTTAGATCCAAAATACAAGCTGTAGAATCCCTAAGTGCTAGCCTTCTCAGTGAAAGCACCAAAATGTTTGCGCCAAATTTGGCCGCAAACACCCAACGACAGATGAAAACACCAATTTACAGTTACAGATCACAGAAAGATGATATGTAGAGAATATAAATATGAAGAACACTCATAAGATTAAAAGGAAAGCGGTAAGAACACAAAATTTATAGTGGTTCGGCATTGTAGCCTACAACCACTTTGAAGATTTGTTGTTTTATTGATGATTCTCTACTGATTCGCAAGTGTACAATTGATAGTGTCGGAGTTACAATAGAGTTCAGTAGAGCAACGACATAGAAAAGCCAAAAGGATCCCTTTTTAATTCGGAATACTCCTTCTCACACATGGCTGGGCCCATGTTATCAATCCGGGGTGGTTTGGATCGATCCCTATGTACTTCGTATCGATCCAAAATTGTCCAATGGCGATGGGATCAATCACGAACATTCTAATGGTGGTACATAAGCTATAGTGAAAATTTGAAAGCATTTTGAGTTGTAGATCTTGAGTTATGATCGATCCAAGTTTGAAATTGCAGCAGGCTGGTGTCTTCATATCGATTTGTGAACATATCGATTGATTCGTATCGATCAAATGGCGGTGATAAGCTAGGGTAGATCCTCTTTTAATGTCGCATGACCGCTTCCTTCTCTTCTCCATACTTTGTTTGTATCGTCCTAGAATGCTTCATTTCGTATCGATGATCTAGAGGCTGCTTCGTATCGACGTACGGTTATCCTCTTCGTATCGATCCATGGCCATGTTTCGCATCGATCATTTGACTGATCAATATGAAATACACAGAGACGAAATCAATACAAAGCAAGCAATTAATGGAGCTTCATTGTACTTCGCATCGATGCCTTAGGAGCAGTTTCGTATTGAGACAATCCAAGATTGTGGATGTTGATTTCGTATCGATGTAATTCGCCATATTTCGTATCGATCATTCATTGGCCGCTTCATATTGATCGAAAGCGATGACATACGTATCTATTCAATATATGTTCTTTGTATCGATCATTTCCCGATCAATACGAAATATGTGAATGGTTGGATCGATACAAAGCGTGTAAACATAAGATCGACATGAAATAACAATTTTCCATGGACATGAATTAGCCTGACTTTGATGAATACAAAGGAGGTTGAATCATGATGGATACGAAATGTGGCTTCCTTCGTGCATCTTGATTGATCAATATCTTGAGCATACGAACTTCGATTAACTTGAAATTTGGAACATTGGCTCTCATAGCTTTGCTTGTCATGTCTTTTCAATTGTAGCTCGATCCGTGCTCAGACCAAATTTTTTAGTATCCATAGTAGATCTATGTACAACCGATCTTTGAGACGGACTGCCTTTGATTTCTAGTCAAGTCCTTGGTGTCACGGCCTTGCCAAAAGGCGGGATATCAAAAGAATTAAGATGTACATAAAATATTATAAATTTAACTTAATGATTTGAAATGTTTAATGATTAAATTGAATAGTAAAAAGGTGAATACTGTTTAATTACATAATTATAAACTTAAGAATATGTTGAAATGATTCATAAATAGATTTAATGTTATATCATATATGAAGGAATAAATGTGAATTAAAAATTAGAAACACAGAAATATGAAATGATTCATTAGTGAATATTAATATTTAATGTAAACCAAATTACATAAGTAAATAAATGTGAATCAAACTATAGAGAACTTATGTAATACTTTAGGAATTAGTTCATTGATGACTTTAAATATTGAACGGGAAATAATCCATGTAAGTAAATGAGTGGAAATTAATAAAAGATGTCCTTGTATGAATGAATGTGGATTAAAAATAAACTGAAAGAAACCAATAGAATAAAATATGTAAGTTATGCGTAGATTATTTTATTCGCATAACAGTTCTGATACAGATTTGAATACATGATTTGTGGAAATTCACACCAGTCCGAACTAGAATTTTTCGCTCTATTCTTGACGGCGAACATTGATACGATTTTGAAGTTTTCTATCATAGTTATAGCTAAGCAAGGAGAATGGGGATTTCTAATCAAGAAATCAGATCAGTGTTCGCACTAGAGTAGTCGAGTTAACATACTAGCTCAAAAGTGAAATGTGCGTATTCAAGCAAACGATTATAATTGATATAGTGTATAAAAGGTTTATGTACATCATGCAAATTTAAATAATATTTAAATTCTATGTTGTTGGCTTATGGAAAGATTGGGAAACGCCACTTCAAATCGTTAAGGTTGTATGAATAATCTATTAAGTAATTGTCGAAGGTTGTTGAGCATAAGGTATACATGGTAGTTTATTTATCACCCTTATACGATGAAAAGTTTCTGAACTTGGACAAACCTTGTTTTTGTTTGCTATGGAATTGTGGTGGATTCTTTTGTTGAATATAATAGTCGTGCTGCTTTTGTTTGCATGTGATTATTATATATGTTGTGTTGCTTCTACTATGAATTGGAACAACTAATATATATTGTTCTTTGACAAAGTTTTAACTCTTTTGGATCATATAATTGAAATCCAGGTTTATGGAAGCAATAGCTATTACTTTTGATTTCATAAATAGAGTTTTGCTTGCCCGACAAATAGGTAACTTTTCGGATTACGGTTTTGTTGCAGTATTTTATTGTTTTTCCCATTATTCGGATGCTTTATTATTAAAATATGATTTATATAATGTAATTATTGATATTGTTATTTTTCTGGATCTAACCGCGCAAAGGAGATGCTAGCGAACTTTTTCATAAATTTAGGACGTAGAAAAAATTTCATCAAAGTTGAGTTATTTTCAAATTTTTATTAAACTCAAATATGGAAATTGTATATAATTTGACTGTTTAAAATAAACTATATCAAATTTCTTGGTTCCTTCTTGTTCCTTTTTGGGGACAAAAATTTTAAGTAGGGGAGATTGTAACGACTTATATTTTTGACAATTAAAAATATAAAATCAAATAAGACTTTGGAATTTAATATTAGGATAATTTAAAATTTATGATTTATTAATGGAAAAAATTATTAAAATATAATTTAATAATATTGATTGAAGGTAATTGACAAATGTTTTAATGTAATTAAATATTCCAATCATTTATAATAATAAAGGTTAATAAGGAACAAAATTAAGTGTTGTTTTAAAAAGAGAAATCGTATGTTATTTAAGTGGAATTGGTTTTAATATAGAATATGAAATCAATTATTTAGTACGTAAATTTATTAGCTTTCGTTTGTAAACAACAATTTTATAAATGTGTTTGCATTACTAAGATGTATAATAATTGTTTTAATTATCATCATATTAGTTCATCCATTTGAAATTAATTTGGAAATCAGTGAAATTTAATGTAATTGAAATATTGTAGATAATAGAAGAAAAGATGTTAGTTGTGGAGTAATGAGTGTAATAAATGTAAACTAATGTTAAATATATTACATAAGAGAATTGTTGATTTGCTATAAAGAACTATAAAATCAAAATAAAAGAATTAGTTCTGAAATTTAAAATATAGTCAATGGATTATATTACGGTTGTAATTAAATGTTAAAATTAATTTAATATCAAAAATCTTGGGTTAGCATGGAAAATTGTATTTTAAAATATTATTGAATTATGTTTAATCAAGAATGATGACAGAACACTTTTAAATTAAAATTTAAAAGTGGTTGAATCAATTTAATAATAATTCGTTTAATTAACGTGTAAAAATAAATATAATTTGATTTTTAAAGCTAACTTCTATATATAGTAGAATTAGAGATTGAAATTGTTTCCATTGAATTTATATGGGATGACCTATTTTCGTTTCGGGAATGAAACGGGATTTTCGGGCCTTTTGAACCAATCGATGTGTATTCAAATAAAAAGGTTATTTTTGAAATCTAATTATCCAATTGATTCAAATATGGAAGAATAATAAAATTTAATTATTAATGAACGTCGTAGTACGTATTTGTAAACTAGAAATATTGTATTTGTCCATATTTATGAGCTGGTAAATTAATTGAATATAATTTAATTTAAGTTTATCAAACAATAAAATGTTAACTTTTGTATACGATGAAATTAGGTCTTGAAAATAGTTCCATTGTGTTCAAAAGGCTTTTTTACATATAGATTGCCTGTAAGCACGTCTCGATTGGAGTTTGGGCTGTTTTGGACCTAATGCTATATTTGGCATGCAAATCGAGACGAAAATATTATTAAAATTTTAAAAACCCTAAATTTTTTTTTTCGGCCACATATCCCTTTTCAATGGCTGAAAATCATCGATTTTTCTTCCTCATTTTCTCTCAATCCGCTCAACGAAATTGAATGATTCCAGAAGGAAAGTTGTATATCTCCTCGAGCTCTACATTTTGGACGGTTGGATCGAGCTATTTACATCAAAAATCGCCAAAATATGGCGCCTAAAGCAGCGACAGTTGTGGGTTCTTGGCATTTTTCTGGTGACAATAGGTGAGCACATGGGGGTCCTGGAGAGGTAGCAGGACAAGGGGAAGGCGATGGTGGTGTCCAATATGAGTATTGACGTGCATAGGGGCGGCGATCAAGGCTTCAAGGCGGATGGCTGATGAGTTTATCGGGTTCAATTGAACGTGAGTTGGTGATGGCAGTACTAATTACAATTTTTCCCTTCATTATTTTAATTAAATTTTAAATTTCAATCTTCTAACACGCGTAACTTTTGCATATGAACTCGGATTCACACGCAATTTCTTCCATTATATAGAAATTCTGGACTACATGGAACTGGTTTGGTTGAATTTGGAGACTGTTGGAATTTTGGGCTTTTATTAGATTTTAGGCTTTAAATCAAAGGTTAGTGATTTAACCCACTTATGCAATACTAAACCTTCTTATGTTAGTTGAATTAAATTTATGAAGTGATAAGAATGTTGTTGGTTGTTGTTTGATAGTTTAAGTTGACATTTTAATTGAAATTTAATTTCATTGAATTAAACTGCCATTTAAATTAATATTGATATTGAATTGCAGTTAAATACATGATATTGATAACTGGTTAATTGTTGTGATTTATTGGTTCGTTTGGATGTTGACTGTGATGGACGTCTATTTGTTAACATTTTTGATTATTGGATGTTTTTTTTATATCCCTGTTATCACTCTGTATGTTAAGTGACAACATATAAACTGTTATTTGAATTATTTGAGTAAATTAAGAAATAGGTTAAAATGATATATAACTATGACACTTTGATTTGGATTGGAATGATATATATACATCCCTGAAATTAAAAATCAAAATAACTATTCACTTAGCCATAGGATGGAAAATTATGTACAGACAGCGGATTAGTAAAATTAAATGGGTTTAAAATCTTGAAATTAGATTTTGGTTAAAGGATTTTATTAAAGAAAATAAACTATGGATTTATATGAATTGAATTATTTCTAATTCAAGCTTTGAAATGTTGGAATCAAAATTTGTTAAAAGAAATTGTTTCAATGAGTTAAAATTGAAATGTAAAGTTATAATCGATATATGACTTTAATTTTGAAAATTGATTTTTTTTAAGTTTGAACCTTAAATTGAACAATGAAGTTTAAACTGATTTAAGGGGTTTGAGCCAGTAAATTGAAATTGGACATGAAATCGATATGAATTGAAATGGTTTAAAATAAGAATTGAATTGAAATTTAAATCATTGAATTTAGTTGTTGAATCGAATTTGAAGTTAAAAATTAAAGTTTCGAAAAATGAAGTTAATTCGAATTGAAATTGAAACCAAGTTTAATTTGAAACTAAATCGAAATTGAGTCAATTGAATTTTGTTGATTTGGAATGTAGACATGGGTGGCAGATTTGTTGAAAGGGAAGGAAATTGTTTGATTTGATACTGTTTTTGAAAAAACTATTTGAATATAAACTGTTTAAAATTCCTTCTTTTTAAAATTTTAAAATTATTTTGATTTTCCAAACTATTTTTCTATATAAACCATTTTCAATACTCAAATCATTTTATATCAAACTATTTTAAATCTTTAGACTATTTAAACTATTTTAAACTATTTTCTAAAAATTCAAGCTGTGCAAAGTCAGAATGTTTATATTTAAATCGTTGATTTAAATACGAATGTGGTTAAATGAGGTTATAAACTAAGTTGGAATTTGAAATGATATTTTGAAGTGAAAATGACATATTTCGAACAAATATGGTATTTTGAAATGAAGTGATTTTTTTGAAGTGAATATGATATTATGATATCAAATATGAATCTTTTTGAAATGTAAAAGAACCAACCGGTGTGTAAAATGACTTTTGGTTGTCAAAGATACTGAGGCCTCTTATTAACATACTCTTTGTCAATATTTGAACCACTTTAACAACAGTGTATGCAGTGGATGGCCAAAATGAAGTGGTTGAATTGGAGGCATTGTTGGATTTGAAGAAAAAGAACGATGATGGATGACCCCGACACTTGTGTAAATTGGAAATGACTAAAACAGGATTTCTATATTTGGCCAATGGGTTCGCAACCTTTAGGGGCCATCACCTCTTCGTATTATTATATTGATTTTGGACTCGATTAGTGCACCTTGATTTGATTTGCGGGTGGTGGACTCGGTAGACGGTCGTGGCTACGATGCATTACCACCATCCAGAAAGGGTAACTAGGTAAAATCTTACCTTGATCATTGCCTCACGTGCCTTGTCATACTTTTATCCTTATGAGCAACCACTATGACTTTGTTTCAGTGTTGTCTTATCATGGCTACCAACGTTACTGGTTGTGCTAAATGCAAACTGTAGGATAAGGCTTAAAAATGTGTTAAGGGGGATTAATGTAAAGCCATAACGCTATTTTAATACTTTACTTACTGATGGAAATTATATATAGCGTATTTTACTTCATATAGGTAGTTTGATGGATCTTTAGGAGATGGAAGACCCCGTAACATCTCTTAAGTTATTGCACTCACGTTGTACACTTGATAGGAGATGGAAAAACCCGTAAACATCTCTGAAGCTATTACACTCGTATTTATTTATTGTTGATTTAACTTACATAAAAAAAATTAGTTCTGTCTCGAGTGTTTCATCTTTTCATTACGTTGATCAGCCTAAGCATTTCAGCGTTTGAAGACATTTTTTCTGAAAGACGAAGATAGAGTTTGGCATATTATATTATTAGTATTATTCCACTGCATTATTTTGGTATGTTTGTTAATTGTACTCTGATTATGTTATAAAAGTTCTGCAATCAAATGTATACTGTAAAATAGCTTCATGAATTGTTTATTTGATTATTATATTTTGTCATTCCGCTGCGAGATTCTATGTTTTGTTTTCCTTTTTTCCTCTTATTTTCTTATTAAACCCTATTGATAATCCTCCCTTTTGAATGGGTTGAGTTAGACATGCGAGGTTTATTGTCGAATTGTCCAAAAAGGTGGATAGTCACAAAGGGACTCATTCTCGGAGTTTTGTCACGTGATTCAACATCTCCTTCACTCGAACCCGCATCAAGCTCCTCATCAGTAGATATTGTCACTTCCACTCCCAATTTCACATTCCTTTTCTACTATGATCACGACAACCTTGCCTTCTCACTGTTTGAACTCCTCTTCCCCTTCCTTCCGGATTGGGGCATCTGTTTGGATTAATAGCTCCAGTTGTTACGCCCTTTTCTTCATGAATTTCCTCGGTTGATCCACCGGATGAACCTTCTTCTCCTTGTAGACTATTCTCTTCAAAATCATGCAACGAAGAAGTTGAGCATGTTCTAATCCTTGAATGGGTGGGGATTGAACCTCAACAGTGACGGTAGACCTCTGGGACTGTGCCAATGCAAATTCTCGTTCGTCAGCAAAATTTTGACTGATCTCTCCCTAGCATCAATGGCCTTCAGAATATGGAAGATATGGCAAGGTACTGGATCTTTATTTGGCCTCGGAATAACTGTAAGAAGCATTTAGTCTATGAACACCATACACCGTCATAATAGATCTCAATGAGAGAAAAGAAAACTTACCCATGTCGTCCAAAGATGATTAAACCCTTTAGGACATCCAACGAAGATGAATAAACCCTTTATTCACTTTAAATGAAGAGTTTGGAGAACCAGCTGTTGCGCCCCACTCCGAGACCCATATTAACAAAGAGTATTGTAATGCCGTCTGCTAATACGGAGAAAAGGGCTGGTTAGGAATGACCATCTATAGTCTTGTCTTAAATATCTATCGAATATGTCGATTAGTGCTCTATATTTTTTTGAAACATTTTTATCATTTAAATCCTTTATTTCACAAAAATGCACTATTTTCGCAATAAAATGCAAAGGTCTACAGTCAAGTAGGTGTAGTAATATCAACAAGAAATAAAAGAGATATGTTGTATCAAACATGGACTTAGGAATTGGGATAAGTTGCTTTGGAGTTGCAACACAATTTTTCGATTTCTTTGAGCCTCAATAATCACAAGAGATGAACATTCTCTCTCTTCTTGAATGAAAGGAAGTATCTTAATTCATCGAAGCTTAGGGCATGGTTGAATATCCGCATAAACAAAACATGAAGACAAATCAAATTGCATAACCATTGGGATGAATTTGAAATGGGGCTATTCCCAAATTCAAAAATGCGTCTCTCAAGAAATGGCTAAATAGGGGCACTGCACCATTCAAGCCCATTTACCGATGGCAGGCGGTTTACCCTGGAGGTAGTTTGTGTGCGAATTCATCTTTCAGTGGAACGCGCATATCATCATCTGGAATAACGTGTTACATACAAATATAATGCAGAACTTTAGCAGAAATGATAGCAGAATCTCTCTCTGAAGGGTTATGTAAAGCTTTAAAGTTCATAGGAGTTCAATCAATGACCGGATCAATCGGCACTAATTGACCATATTGAGCTTGGGGTGCCGAAGAAGAAGGCGTAGCTGGAATCGTCTGTTAAGGCATAACTGATGTGGATTCTGCTTTCGAGAGTACTGGGCTTCCTCCATTGGATTTACGTCGAGATGATGGATGTTTCATTCTATATAATAGACTTCATATCCAGCATGGTCGGGTAACTCTATTTTTAACTAGAAATCCTCACGTGTTTAATACCTGAATCCGAAAAGAGGTTGACTTGTGCCAACTCCTTGGATTCCAAGCGTTAACCGAGGCAAGTGCAGTGTGCTATCTATATGAGGTGGGCTCGGTGTTCTGAACACTATGAATACTCTATCCTATGTAGATAGCTTACGCGTGGGGGAAGAAGAAAAAAGCTTTTCATGCCATTCAATGAAGTTATTCTTCTACACTTACCTGTTATTGATCGACGATCGACAACGGATTCGTTGTCTAAAGCCACACGGAAAGCTCCTTCTATTGTCAAGTACATAAGCGTGCAATAGTAAAACTAATCGATGATCGTATCCATAGTAAACCACCTTATCAAAACCATCGAGGCTGCATGCAAGTCGATTTTGATTTATTGAACGAAGATAGTAGAACATGTCAAGCGCAAGACATGACTACACTATCACCTCCAATAAATTGCAATCAACTCGTTTCATTCACCAGCCTCATAGATCTTCCCAAATTCAGCGGCCACCACCACCAATACAATAACCATGTCATTGCCAACCTTAGATCGAAAGCAAATGAGTTCAATTTTGGGTTTGTGGCGACCCAGGCTAGGGCTAGCGACCTATCGGTTGGCGGCGATCCAAAAAGCGACGATTCTAATGCTAGGGTTTGGAATAGGGAGATGGCAAGGGTAGCTGAGATTGGTAGCAGCAGGCGCTGGCAATAGAGATCAATGGCGATGATCTGTGATGGCGAAGTAGTTCGGGTCGCTTAGCGCTTCTCTGGTTCAGATCATAAGGGAAACACGTGAAGAAAAAGGCAAGTGAGAAGGGTCGGTTGGAGCAAAGCTAAATAGGGAATGTTTGCAGAAAATTTTCTCAAGTCCATGGATCGCTAGCGATCCATCGATTATGGATCGCTAACGATCCATCAGGTTGCAACCGATCTTCTCCAAACTTGTCGAGCATGATCTACATGTTGTTCTCCAAGTTTCATAGTATTCCAAGCAACCTAGTTCAAGAAGTGAACATTTATCTGATTCAAGTTGTAGAAAAATCTAATCCGTGTGTGAACCATCACCAAAACAGGGCAAAAGCTATAGAACTACATGAAGGACAGCTACATAGAGCAAGGAGCCCAACTCTGCAGGGTTGGCTCAAAATGTGCCAAGAACATGGATTGCTGGCGATCCACCAAAATGTCTTAAATCGCCATGGAACTTTCAAACTCCTTCGTGGCAGCAAGTGCAGGCTTCTGGCAAAGTGTCCTAGCCCAATAGCTCACCGACCCCTATAAATACAATCTTGCTTGCAACAAAAAGAGGATCTTCTGGACTAACTGCTGGAACACTGTAGAGATTATTCTTCACTATTCTCCTCCCATGCAATATTCATCTAAGGGTTCACTGTGATTCTCCAGTGAACTATTATACTTGTGAATTGATCTAACTTAGAAGATTCAATTATATTTTAATCTAATTAAACTTGTAATGGTTATTTGTTAATAAAAAGTTATAAAGTGGATGTAGGCTTCGTTAACAGCCGAACCACTAGGGTGTTGATCCATTTTTTGCGTTAACAGCCAGTATATTTTATCAACCTCATAAGTCAAGTCTTTAGAAGGTTGCTAAATAAGTTCGTCGTGGTATTCACTGATGACATACTTATCGATTCAAAAAGGGAGGAAGAACAAATGTTGCATTTAGGATGAGAGCATGTAATTTTCTAAGTGTCTCTTTTGGCAAAAGGAGATTCACTTCCCAGGACATGTTGTCTTGAAGTATGGACTAGAAGTCAATCCTAGTAAAGTTTTTATAGTACTTGATGGACATGTAACAAAGAATGCCATGGAGGTGAGATGTTTCCTTGTTTTTGCTAGCTGTTATAGGAAGTTCATTAAAGATTTTGCTAAAATTTCAACACCGTTGACACACCTTACCAAGAAGAATTTTGTTTTCTTGTGGAGCTCGGAATGTGAAGGTACTTTTATTAAGTTAAAGGAGTTGTTGACTAGTGCAGATCTTTTACTACTCGCTGATGGTATGAAGGCCTTTACTGTACATACTAACGCTTGTGGTACATGACTAGGCGCAGTCTTAATGCAGCAGGGTACAGTTGTTTGTTATGCTAGTCAACAATTAAAGTACATAAGAGAAACTATACACCCATAGCCTAGAGTTGGCAGTTATTGTCTATGCCCTTAAATCATAAAGGCATTATCTTTTAGGGGAGCGATTTGAGCTATTCGTGAATCCTATGTCTCTGAGGTATTTATGCTTCCAAAAAGATTTCAAATTGAGGAAACAAAGATGGATGGAGTTATTGGAATTATATGATTTCAGTAGCGGATACACTCTAGGGAAGAGCAATGTCATAGCCAATGCCTTGAGTGGAAAGCATGCAATGTTAAATCCTATGTTTTTGGAATATAAGATGTTAGATTTTATTTCTACATTTGATTTTTGACCTTCATCAAACATTACGCCAAAAAAATTGGTAGCTTTTAAATGTTTAGCCTTCGCTTATGGACCATATTGGCTCAAGTAAGAGGCAAGACAAGAATTTGTTGGATATTTTGAGGGTGAAAATTCGAGTCATTTTGGATTGCTATTCCATTGGTTCAAAAGGATGATTACGAACGGGTGGTAGTTTGTGTATTCCTCTTGTTAAGGAGTTGGTAGACATGGTACTAGCAGAGTCCCATAATTTGAAGATTGTTATTCATCCTGATTGTGGAAAAATGTATCTTGATATAAACAGAGTATTTTACTGGCCTAGTATAAAGAGGCATGTAGTAGAGTATATTTCCAAGTGTATGACTTGTTAGAGGGTAAGGCGGACTCGAATACGCCTGGTGGATTAGTATAGCCACTGGATATTCGTAGTGGAAATGGGAAAGTGTCTCTATGGACTTTGTTGATGGGCTACCAAGGAGTAGAAGAAGGAATGAGAGTATTTAGACCGTAGTTGGTCGACTGACCAATTAAGCTCATTTTATTCCAATTAGGAGCATAAGGACAGCTACATCTTTGACGATTTTGTACGTGAGGGTGATAGTTTAGTTGAATGGAGTACCTTCTAGCCTTATCAGTGTCCGAGATCCACTTTTCACGAGTGATTTTTGGAGGATTCTTTAAGAGGCCTTAGGCATTGAAGTAAATTTGAGTACCTTATATCATCCACAAACTGATGAGCAAACCGAGAGGGTGAATCAGGCATTCGAAAATTTGCTTCAGATGTGTATTCTGAATTTTGGAGGCTCTTTGGAAGATCAATTATCATTAGTAGAGTCTGCATATAATAATAGCTATGAGGAAAGTATTGGGATGGCACTGTTTGAGGCATTATATAGGAGGACTTGTAGATCGTCCCCTTATTCATGTGACACTACATATAGAATGATTTTTGGACTAGATATCATAAGGAATACTTTGGAGAAAATAGACTTGATTCGTAGAAGCGTGAAGACTTCCCAATATAGGCAGAATTCATATTTTGACAGCAGACATATGGAGTGGGAGTTTGCTGTAGCAACATGATCTTTATAAAGGTCTCGCTGCTTATACATGCTTTGGTGGTTCGAGAAAGAAACACCAAGGTTTTTAAGGCCTTTTCAGATCATGGAGAGAGTAGCTAAGTGAGCTTATAAAGTGGAGCTTCTTGAAAAAGTTAGCAAGGGTTCACAGTGTCTTCCATGTGTCATATTTGCGAAAGTGTGTACATGATTCTATTGTTGTGGTTAAGCAGAGTCGGCTAGAAGAAGCTGAAGTGGAGAGAAAGTGACTTGTTTGTCGTCCACTAACCCATATTATTGAGTAGAGAATAAGATGACTCTACAACAAAATAATTAAACCGGTTAGAGTCCAGTGGGGAGATAATCTAGCTGAGCATATGTGGTAGCTCGAGGAAAAAATTCAAGCTACCCATCCAGAGCTCTTTTACGGAACATTTCCATTAAAATTTGTATAATTATTAGTGCACTAATTATTTAACTTAGAATATTCCATAGGTGGGAATGTTTAGGCATGGTTGTGAAATTGTCGCTAGGACATGTTTTGGATGATGGTTGCTAATGAATGAATTTTATTAGTTGGTATATATGAACTGACATATTCAGGCTAGCCTATGACACACACCACTGCATCTACTTTATTTTTTAGTTGCATGCATAATGGTTGTTGCCATTTTACTTATGTATTGAATGGTTGCTCATCCATATAGAATTGTAGGTATAGGATATTGCATACATTTTGTATAAATGGCATAAGAGCTTGCATTGAAGGGGTTAACCAGTTCAGGAGACCATCTAATTTTACTTACCTATATGTTCGTATGCATTCCATACTATATGTGCATATAACATTAGAAATTTTGAATTTAAGGGTAATATTTACAAATGGTTGATGATTGAGTAGATGGTTTTAGATATTAGTTATATAAGCTTATTACATTTTTCCATCCTTAGAGATTTAGGGGACAAAATCCATTTAAAGTGGGGGGAATGTAAACCTCGAAAATTTTAAGACTGGTTTAAACTATAAAATAAGGATAAAATGTAATTTTACATAAAGAACAAAATAGTAAAATTTTACAAACGTTGGAATTAGACCACCAAACCTATTCCATTGTGTCCAAAATGTCGTTTACAGTTAGGAAGCATATATTACTAGTTAAACTTGATAAAATGAAATAGCGAAACGTATACCGGTGAAATTTTCGTAAATATGAATTTCGGATTTAAGTCAGAAAACCCTAGTTTTCGGCTATAGATTATGCCCTAGCCTCCACCATTTCTTACTAAAAACCATAGCCATCACATATACGTATATTTCTTTTTTCTCTCTTTCGAAAATTCATCAATCTAAACAAAAATTCTTTTCTGCACAAAATCTTTGACGTCAAAGATAAAATAAAATGAGGAGAAAATCAGAATCAAAGAAAAGGAGATGGGAGCAATGAATCTAAGGACATATCAATAAGGGATAGAAGCACGAATTCCAATTAAACTAGAAAAGGAATTTCTTCAAGTTAAGTGAATTGATTACTATGTTATGTGGATTCAGTGGTAATAAAATTTATTGGTAAACCGATCTAAAGATATAATCTTTGAATTTGAAATGGAAGTTTCAATCTAAAGTTTATTTAAATTAACTGATTGTAAAAACCTACATTGGTAAATTGTAATTGTAGAAAAAGGAGAAAGATATACTGGATTATTAATTCATCTCTATGGATATAAACCCTTATATGACAAAGTTGGTGTGATTTGATAAATGAAGAAATCAAATACCCATTCATTTCACTTTGAATTGGTTATAACTTGAAATATACTTAGAATTTTCATTTCAAAAAATGATATACATATATAATAGTTGGAATTAACAAGTTGAATTCATATAACAAAAGTAAAGACTATACACAAAAATTGGTTAAAACTAACCATAATCCATACATGAAACAAAGAAGAAGATGAATGAAAATAACCAAAATAAACAAGCTATAAAAACCTAGAAAAACACAACTAAACGTCTGTCCAAATGTCTAAAAATTCAACCAGATGTTTGAAAATTCAACCATATGTCTGTAAAATTCAACAAGATGTCTTAAAATTCAACTAGACGTCTAGATTTCCTTAAATTCCAACCCAAGAGTTTATTGTCTAAATTTGTCCTTGTTCGAATGTCTAAATCCCTCTTTTTGACGTATAAAATCAAAATTAGACGTCTAAGGAGGGAAGTTGGACGTCTAAACATATAAGTTTTTATTAGAAAGGTTAAACTCTTAAAAAAAAATTTAGATGTCTGAATTGTTTCAGCAAGCATAAGTTTCCCCTAGACCTAGTGCAGGGTAAGTAGGCTGGATAGGGAAACTTGTACCCACTTTCTTGACTTATAGGATTTCACGTAGCTATATAGAGTAGGTGCAACGAATAGGATCACTTTAAGGCAGATGTTACATGGAGCTAGATAAGGCATGTGTTAGTTGCACAATTAGAAGCTTTTATTGCAACATGGGCGTGCCTGATCACAAGTTAAACATGTAGAAATCAGGGAAGGTAGATGAGGGCATCCTCATAGTAGGGCTACACGACTGGGTAGGGACTGGACCTACAGGGGAATCACTATATTGATTTTCTTAATGCTTCAAGTTTAATGATAATGAGCATGAGAAACATTTACCATTGAGAAGTTGACACAAATGCTTTGGTAAGCCAAAAATCATCGAGGTAGTATACTTGGTGTGAACCCAAGCATTGTGATGTTCACTTAGTGTGTACGTGAGTTATACATAATTTGTCATTGAAAATGTTAAATCGATATTGTTAGGAAATTATTTATCAGGACCATATATTAGGAATAGACCTATAGTTGTTAGATGTTGGTTGCCCAACCCACGATCGAAACCCTTGTAAGTTTTTTATAGGTGTAGGTATAATTAGGATTATACCCATGATTTGTACAATAACCAATCCTTTATAAGTAATACATGAAAGTAAAAGGACATCCTAGGCAGTGTAGGTTATAAATGAAGGTAATGCATGTGAACACCATACACTGGTAATACAATTCATTCACAAGACTTTGTCTGATCCACTCCTTTTCTTCACCATTTATACCCACGATAGGAGGATAGGCCAGCATGTGATTTACCCAGACATAGATCGTGAAGGAGGAGACTAGGCACTTGGAAGTATATTATTTATAATTTCTCTCAATGTACTATTTATTTTATTATATTATCAGTTAGACACCATACTGTATTAGGGAACTTTAGTATGTCCGATGTTGTATGGACTACATATTGCTGAGATGGTTATTTGATTCGGTTATTTTTAATATTCATATTTTATTTCCTTTTGTTGTGAGATATAAAAGTATATAATGCTTTAAATTTTATATTAGTCTATGAATCATGTAATGTTCTAAAACCCTGATGACTCGTACTTCTTGGTACGACGTGAGTTCGCAGGTCTTTTTAGACTTTAAATCGATGTATTCGGAGGTGTAGGTTGTCACATTCACTCTCTTCACCTGTCCATCCATTTGAGGATGATAAGTCGTACTCCAACTTAACCTAGTTTCCATGCACTCTTATAAGCTCTAATGAGATTCCGATATGAACAATAGGTCATGATACGAAGTTTAACCATAGAATCCTATGTAATTGTGCTACATTCTTAATAAACAAGTGTGCTAACCCAATTGTTATTCGACGCAAACTAAGTGGTACAATGTGTACACTTTTGGTAAACTGATTTTCCATACCTATATGATCATATGGCTGCAACATTCCTAAAGGTTCCATATGTTCGGTCTTTACTTCTTGGCAGTCCATCTTTATTTTACTTGTATATGTGTGTGTGTAAAGGTTTCACATGTTCGGTCTTTACTTCTTGGCAGTCCATCTTTATTTTACTTACATATATATACATATGTGTGTGTGTGTGTGTGTGTGCTCGCGCGTGTGTGCGTGCATGTATGTATGTGTGTGTGTGTATGAATGTATGCATGTATGTACATGTTTATATGTATATGTATGTGTGTGTGTGAGTGTATGTGTGTGTGTATAAAATAAAAGATAAACCAAAATAATATTTTATAAAATAAAATATTAATTATAAAAGTGTAGATACTTACTAATATACATATATACATACATATTTATGTATGTATAAACTTAAAAGAATATACAATTTATATTTATAAATTATATCTCAAAAAATGTTTTTTTGCCTTTCAAAAACAATTTAAAATGATTTACAAATATTTATACATACATATATATAAATTAAATTAAATTTGTATATAAAACATGTTTATAATAATTTGAAGTTAGTTTAATATTTAATAAAATAAAATAAAATTCCATACATAGTTATGTATATAAAATAGGAAAAATTATTATTATTAGAATATAGAGAGAATATAAATGAATTAATTATGAAGGTCTATATATAAGTACATATATGCTTGATAGATTATTATATATGCATATAAGGGACAATAGACATATATATAAATTCATTGAATAATGAACAAGGTCTACATCATTATGATATATTGGATCTATAAACATTATAAGATTACCATATGGACATGGCCTGATATTTGCACCTTGATTGGTAGACATTCCTAGATTTGGCATCAATCCTAGCTTCATGATTTACAATGGCTTGGAGAACCACATTTGATTTTAATTTGATATTGTTTGAGTTGAAGTATTTTCGGCAAAGGAACGAAAGGCGGAGTTGATGGCTGGACAAGAGAAGGAAGAAAGGCCAAAATGTTAAAAAGTAAATGCATATGTCCAATATTACATGTTTTACTAAATCTTTTAATTCACTTTCTCATATGCTCGAAGAGTGTGCAAAATTAGCTTCAAACGAATAAGTTCGGAACTAATCGAAAAACTAAATGCACGTATCCCATACCACATGTTTTACTAAATCGTTTAATTCTCATAAGCTCGAAGAGTGCAATATTGTATATTTTTGTATAGAAAATAATTTGTTTTGTGAAAACTGGTTTTAAAACAATTTTCTAAAATCATTTGGAAATCATTCCTTTGAAATTTCTCTTTATCATAGAGAATATATAGTTTTAATAGCTTTAAATTAATTTATAAATATTATAAAATACATATTTCAAAAGTCATTTTATTAAAAAAATCTTTTTGAAATTTGTTTTAGAAAACCCGTGCTTGCAATCAATAGAAATCATCGAAACGCCACAAAATCGGCATAACATATCATCTCCAAAAACTCATCAATCTGAAATACGAAGAAAAAAAATGTAACATCCCGCATTTTTATACGTTTGAAATCGACGATAAACTACACACGTCAGACTCAAACATTACAAAAGGGCGAATTGTCATTGGGGTGAATAAGAAAAAGCAGAGAAAGAAAAGAAAAAACAAAATAGAATCTTGCAACAGAACAATAAAATATAATAATCAAATAAACGGTTCATGAAGCTGTTTTACAAAACATTTGATTATACTTATACAATACAGAATCAGAGTTACACATGCCAAAGAATAATAAATAACAATGCAGTGGAACAATGTGATGCAGTGGAACAATATAGTAAATAATAGTAATACAATCTTCGTCTTCGTCCTCCAAAATGTAAGGTCTCCAAATCCTGAAATGCTTAGGCTGACCCGAGCGAATTGAAAAGACAAAACACCCGAGTCATAACTAAAAGATCTTATGTAAGTTAAATCAATGGTAAATAAAAAGAGTGGAACAGCATTAGAAATGTTTATGGGATTTGACATCTCCTATCTAGTGTCTAACGTGATGTAGTAACTTAAGAGATGCTTGAGATTCACACCACCTAAGGATCCGTTAAACTATTTACTATGTAATAATATTTCACTATTATAATAATGTCTACTAAAATAAACTTACTTTTAAATAGCATTAAGGCTTTACATTTTCCACCTTAACATGAAATAGTCTTAGTAGTCCATCCAGTATCATGGTCCCTCCTGATCGGGAAGCCACCAAAGGATACCACATGGTCTACGGGAGAAAACGAAACTCGTACAAGGCGCGATGGGTAGGTGACACGGCACACAAGGCAATTCCAGGGTAGATATACCAATTGCCCATCGGGGCTGGTGGTAATGCGTAGCAGCTACTACCGCCCATCCCGAGCCACACCCCCAAAATCAAAAATCAAAAGTGGCCACCAAAACAACCCAAAGTCAGAACATAATATCGAAGGAGTGTGTCCGATAAGAGGGGAAACCTCCTTGGCTCGAGAATCACTCCAGTTTTAGCCACCTTATGCCAACTCATGGGAGTCGGGTCCACGTATATACCTTAATAGAACGTCGCCCCCATCCTACTTCATTCTGGAACCTCCACCACGTACACGGTTGTTAAAGTGGTTTTCGGTATCGACAGAGAGTATGCCCATATCCGATCTCGGTCTCTTTAACAACCAACCGTTACTATAACACCGCAGTCATTTTCAAAATAGTTTATACTTTAAAACCAGAATATCATTGCCTTTTCGAAAACCAAATCAATATGATATCATTTTATTTCAAATATATCCTTCTAAAACCATAACACTTTTAAAGTTATAACATTTCGAAATCAGAACACTTGAATATAACACTTTCAAATTATAATACCTTAAAACTCATAAATTTGAAACATATTCCACCTCTTGAGTGGTTTAAATTTTCAAAATACTTTAATAATAAAATAGCTTCTTCAATTTCACAAATCAAATCCAACATAACTCGAATTTCTACAATTTTTATTTAACCAAATCCCAAATCAAAATTTTCAATTCTCAAATAAACTATTCCAATTTATTGATTTCAAAACAGATTTGATCTCCAGAATAAACCATTTCACATTCAATATATTTCGAAATTTAAGTATTCAAAAATTTCAAAACTAAGTTTGTTAATTATGATTCAACAATTAAATTTTTTATTACTTAGTTTTGAAATATTTCACTTAATAAATCCATTATCATTTAAATAAAACTTCAAAATTCAAATAACTAAATATTTCCTTCAATTTATTATTCTTGAACTATTTGTTTAATTCACCTTAAACATGATCCATTGATAAATCATATCCTTTAAAAATCTCAAATTCCATAAGTTCCAAATCGGTTTCATTTAATAAACTTCTTCATTTAATACAATTTCAAATCAATCTTCTCAGCCTTAATTTTATTAAAAATCATTATAAACTCTATATAAAATATAATTTATATAAATACTTAATCGTATTACAATTTTTAATAAAATCAATCTTTATTTTTAAACTTGTTTTATACCAAACAAATTTATACATAGCTAAAAATCAAGAATTTAACTATATATATATATATATATATATATATAAAAAGTAACATTATATAATATATGAAATCAATATTTCTATAAAACCATATTTTTCTCTACAAAACCATAGAAATCATTTCAAAATATTTATATATATATATATATATATATATATATATATATATATATATATATATATATATATATACACCGCGGTGTCTGTATAAAATTTTCTATCCTATGGTTAAGTGATACGGATATTTATCATTTCAATCTGTAATTTAAAATATAAATACAGTTGTATATCGTTTCAAACCGCAATCCCGAATGAAATAAAATCCATAACAACTTGCAGTTTATAACAATATAAAATACAACATCCATTCATCAATATCAATCATCAACCATTTATCACAATCTCATCTAATTCAAACAATAACATCAATATAGAACATATAATAAATAACAGGTATTTACTGGCAGTTATAATCAATAATAAATTAAATAACAATTTAACTGGAAGTTTATATGCAATAATAAATTAAATAACAATTTAATTTAATAAATTGAATTTAACTGAGATGATGATTAAAAATATGCCAAACAGTCATAAATAAATTTCTAATCACATCATAAATCAATTTAACAAACATAAAAAAATTTAGAAATTGTGAGTGGGTTAAAACACTCGCCTTTTGAATTTAAATTGAATTTAAATCCAATATAAACCCAAAATTTGAATAGTCTCAGAATCCATCCAAACCAATGCCAAAATGTCTAGAATTCCAATACGAACCTAGCGGAGAAAACCGCGTGTGAAACGGACCGTATAAGTTATGTGAATTAGACCGATTTAAGACTTTAAGTTAAAATAAATAAATAAATAAATAAATAAATAAATAAATAAATAAAAACGAACCAAACCCTTGAAGCCACGTCATCACGCAAGATCTTCTCCCAGACGACACGCTACAGGAACCCTAAACCTAACGGCACCATCGCGTCCCAGCTCAAAGCTGCCACTCGCACTGAATACGCACGCCTCCTACGCCGCTAACTCCTCGATCCACCGTATCACGTCGATGCGCAGCCTCAGGCACATCCCACGGCGAGACCAAACGCCGACCCCTCGAGTAGCAGTCGTTGAAACCCTAAAATTTGAAACCCTAATCAAATTTTTACCATCGATCAAACCGCCAAAAGGCCAAACCAACGATGCCGATGAACTACGCTCGCCTCTCTGCACCCTCCAGTGTCCTTGATTCGACGATCGGTTGCAGTTCATCACGATGCGATGAACGGTCGAAATTTGTTCATCAGTTTCTGGCCACACTGAAGCCCAAATTGAAAAAGGAATCACATATTCGACTTGCGCTCGTCGAGAGCTTCAAATCGATATATAATTCGATATTGTTTGTGAAGTTTAAATTTTTGGCTTTGAATTTTATTTGAAATTGCAGTTCGAATTTTGGTTTTGTCTGCCATTGGAATGAGGAGGAGCAGCTGGAATTGTACATATAGAAATGAGAAATAGAAAGGCTGTTAGGGTTTATAACAGGTGTGTGTGTGTGTGTGTATACGTAAAGATGAAATTAGAATGGACCGGATTGATTTGGAACGAAAGTTGAACGATAAATGGCCCGAAAAGCCCGTTCTGACTCCGGAACGAAATTGGGTCAACCCATATATCAAAACAGATGTTTTAAAATATTTTAGAATCAATGGAACAAGTTTCAAGTCCAAATTCCATCGTATGAAGAAATTATGCTAAAATCAAGTTATTTCAAATTGATTTCAATTAAATTGATTTCTAGGCATTTCGAGTCCGTACGATCAAACGACAAGGCCGATCGTTATGAAACTTGAAATCCTATAATAATTCACTATCACCGATCTGATAAAACTGGTTTCGTCAAAATCCGAGTCAATGGCCAAAATGGCTATTTTTATATTAATTAAATCAAATTTTCAATTTCAATTCGATAATTGACAAATTTCATCATTTTTGATTTCTTAATCATTTACAATGATTTAAAAAAAATTAGATGTCAATTTAACATTGATACATTCATCAATTCCAGCATTAAGTTTAAACTTCATTATATTCAGAAATTTATGAATTTGCACTATGCCATAGATGGCCTATTGCAACGAAAATACAAGATGTTGCTAGCTACAATGTAACGATATCATGCCGATTTTTGTCTATTACGACATTAGCTTCAGGATGTTAGCATAGATATCAACACTATGTTGCAGTAGCTATAGACTTATAAAAATATTATAAAAAATGAGTGCGGGCTGGAAAAAAAGCTGGCTGAAATAATTTTTAACGCGGGAAGCAAAAACAAAGCGGCAAAAGTTAACAAAATATTGAAGGGTTTCACTCAAACACTTAAAAAAATACGTACTCCGCCACTCAACCTCTCAAACACTCAAACACTCTGCGATTTCAATTAGGGATAAAAGTTCTAAGTTTACAAGCTCGATTACGGCAAGTTCGAATTCAAGTTCAATTGGGGCTTCGGTGTTTCAATTAGGTCTTCAATTGGGGTTCATTTGGGTTTCGAATTTCAGTTAGGGCTTCGATTTAATCTGCTGCTTAAGGTATCACTCTATGTATATTTCAAGTTTTTCCTGATTTGATTGTTGTGTTTCCTAATTTACTGATTTACTTGTGAGTTCAGGTGTAATCATATTCTTGATTTTATTATTGTGGTTGTCTTTGTATGTTATTTGTGTGTAAATTAGTGATGAACGATGAGGAAAAAATATGGGCAGAACTTCCTAAGTTCAGTGAAGGATATATCAGTGGAGTGAAATGTTTATTCAAAATACTTTTTCTAGATTCGCGGTAGGTGATGAAATTACATGCCCTTGCAAAAAGTGTCATAATCGCAAGTGGCATCATCAAGAGGTAGTCTACAACCATCTGATTTGGAATGATCCATCTGAATTTTACGTGAAATGGATTTGTGAGGTTTCCTGTCTAGATCCTGAAAGGAGCGATAACAATATGGATCGTGAAGCGGGAATAAATTTTAGAGATAATCTCGATGAGATGTTGCATCGTACTTGTGGAAATATGCAGAACAATGAAGGTGGATCTTCTGATGGAGCAAATGGAGTAGATGTCGATGCTAGAAAATTTCATCATCGTGTTGAAGAGGGAAAGCAGCCATTATATTCCGGGTGTACTAAATTTTCGCGATTAAGTTTCATCGTCAGGCTTTATTCTTTAAAATGCCTACTTGGAATCACCGAGTCTGCATTTACCGATTTATTAGAGTTGCTAAAAGAAGCTTTTCCACAAGCCCACATCCCTTTATCTTTCAATGCTACCAAAAATATCATTAAAGATTTAGGCCTCGATTACCAAAGAATACATGCATGTCCAAATGACTGCATGCTATATTGGGCAAAAAATGAAAAGGAATAACTGCAAAACTTGTGGTTTTTCCAGGTGGGCTATACCAGAAAAGAAAGCGGGTATTAACAATGATCCGGAGCAACGGATTCACAAAGTACCAGCAAAAGTGATACGTTATTTTCCACTAAAACCAAGGCTGCAAAGGATGTTCATGTCCAAGGAGTATGCAGAAGTTTCAAAATATGCCCCAACAACAAGCACATACATACAGGAGCTGGCAGCGAAGATGGGAAAATATAGCCGACGAAGTCGAAGAAAAGGTGAACAAGAAGTTCCGAAATGAATTTGATGCAAAGGTGAACCAAAAAGTTCGAGAGAACTTGACATGGTTGCTTAAGAAATTAGGCGAAGCAAACCCTGACATGCAAATTGATGTTGGGGATTTTTGTGCGACCGTCTGCAGTGATGGCACTGGAGGCACTGATGGCATTGATGGCACTGGAGGCTCGCAAATATGAATGTACTGTTAATAAGTAGAATTTAGTATGTACTGGCTGTAACTATAAATACACTGGCTATGTTTTTAAGTATGTTTGTTATTTTGTACTTGACTAAGTAAAACTTGTGTTGCTGGTTATTCTGAAATGAAAAGTTCTTTGTCGCAGCGTAATGTTGCCATTAGATATGATATAATGTTGTAGTATAATATTGCTGTAGATATGATATAATGTTGCAGTACATTTCCAATTTAAATTGCAAAAGGTGTTGCCATAGATATGATGTAATGTTGTAGTATGTGATGTTAAATGTGGTAATAAACTGGCAAAGTGTTGCCATTGGATGGTAAAAGTGTTACCATAGATTAATGAATATGGGCCCCACAATAGGGTTCCATAAAGGTGGGCCACAGAATTAGTGGGCCCACAATGTGGGCCCACATGTTGGGGCCCAGATTGTGGGGCCCACTTTTTAGTAAATTTGGTACATGTGGCAACAACAGAACCGATGTTGCCCTAGGGCCGCAAAGATGTTGACTTTGACTCTAGGGCAACGCGGCAAAATGCATCACCGAGAAAGTGTTTCATTTCCCCTTTTTTAGCCTACAGCAACATTTTTTGGCACTTCCTACATCACTTCTTGGGTGTTGTAGTATGCAATCTATGGCGTGGTGTTAAAATTCCAAAAATCCATTTATAAATTTTTAAACGTTGTTATTCAAGTCCTTTATTACAATAAGAATATAATTAACATTAGTTTATATCTTGGTATATTAATATTTCCCAATTTCAACTTAATTTCCATTTACGTAATATTTAAATATTAAATTTCATTTAATTTTTAATTAATCCAATTTATTAAATTTAAATTAGTAAACCTTGATAACTTTAACACTACTATATATCCAATTGCCCTAATGGTTTATAGTCATCGGCTAAATTCATATTAACTTAGTAATTAATTACATTTAATTGCAATGGATTTAGATTTGATTCAATAGATTAAATAAATGGGTAAACAATTAATAATATCCCAGATTTCCTAAATTAAATCTCATTTATACTTTATTATCAAATAACAAATATTATAATTACTTATCTAACATTGATTTTATCAAATTTCATTTTATTGCGTATTATTTCATCAATTTATATAACTCGAAATTTATTTCCTAATTTACTATTTACAATCAATTAGCCTTACAATTATTTCAATTAATTGGGATTGCACCAAATTAGTTATTTATTATCTTGCATTAACATTCTTACATTTCATTCCCGTCATTAATTCATTAACAAATTAAAAAAATTTATTTATTCCAAATTTAATCACCAAAATGTTATTAAATTAACAAATTTTAAACATCAAAAATTACAGGTCATTACACTCTCCGCCACTCAAAACTTTTCGTCCTCGAAAAGGAAAAGGAAGGGTGAAGAAAGAATTGAGTAACAATACATCTTATTCAAAAATATTAACTTTATAAACAATTAAATTTACAAAATTAATTATTTTAAATAAAATATACCAATTTTACAACCATTAAATCTTTTAATGCTCAAATTAATAAAGTTTGTAAAACATTTTTCAAAAAATTTCTAAGTCCAAAATTTACGGAAAATTTCGGCAGAGTCTCCTTTGTACGGAGAGGCTCGGGAGAAAATATAATGTCAAATATGACAATGTACCACAATATTTCAAAATAACATATCCCAAGACAGGAAAATAATATAATAACGCTAGAAAACCGTAATCCGAGAACGTACCTATTTGTCGGGCAATTTACGCTTAATTATGAAATCAAAAGCAGTAGCAATTGCTTCCATAACCTGTATTTCACTTATATAATCTAACAAGTGTTAATAATTATAAAAATGAATATCTAAGTTGTTTCGATCAATAACAAACAAATCAATACAAACAACAATCACTTGCAACCAATATACAATCATCATATAAAATCAACACAAATCAATTATCCATTCATATCAAACAAAACAAATAGTTGTTCGGGTTCCAAAAACTTTAAATTGTACGTAATGAAAAATAAACTACTAAGTGCACCTTTTACCTAACAGTCTTGGATGAAACTAAATAGATTATTTATACATCCAAACAATTTTAAAGTATCCTTACCCAAACAACCATATGCCGAACAAACAACAATTCGAAACAACAGATCAAGTTAATTTTTATCAATTTCATTTCATAACCTTTGTTGTTTGATTTCCTTTTCATTCATATAATGGTTTATCTTTTTAATTTACATTTATTTCTCAAAGACTCTTATATTTCCACTCATTCATTCAGTGCTCGTTTCATTTATTTATAATACTTACCTTTCCATTATATTTAATTAGTAGCTTTCATCTTCACATTAAATTCTTATTGATAAAGAATTTCGTTGAATACTTTCACTACTTCAAGTTTTACTTGTATAATATCCATTACATTTTCTTATTAACATTTTAACTTTTTACATCATTTGGTAAGTTATATATATATATATATATATATATATATACACACACACACACACACACACACACACACACACACATATATATATATATGCCTTTAAGAATGTAATCGAAAGTTATACAAGTTTTTCTCATTTCTTTTAACAAATTTAATGTTCCATAGTCCTATCCTTTGTTTTATAGGTTACAAATTTCAAGTTTCTTTTAATTCCATTTATAACTTAGCATTTAATCCCTTATTTTAATTAGAGGTTCCAATTATTAATTAGTTACATTCCATTTCACTACAATAATTGAAACTATTAATTAACGAAAACTTAAGAACTAAATACCGGTTAACTTTCAAATCATTTTAAAAATAATAGCTAGATATATACACTTAAAATTTATATATACGATTATATTTAAAAAAATTGAAATTTATATTTGTTTATCAAAATAAATACGTAGTAAAACTACTACAGTGGCCTTTCCACTTCGAAATTCGAAAATGAATGTCGATGATGCATGCACTCGTCACCAAAATAATTTTCCAGCAACAGAGAGGGGAGTACATAACTTATTTCTTTCCAAAATTTCTTTAAGTGATTATTTCAAATTATATTGAAATACTTATATCAGAAAATACTTATAAACAATATTACTATATTCCAAAAATCCTTTGAAAGTAGATTCAAAAGTCTCGAAACTTAAGTTCTAAAATTTCCAATTTACGTTTATTTTATTTTCTTCAAATTTGGTTTCCAATCAATATTTATAAATTTCACTACCAAACAACCAATACATTACAACCAAATACAACCTTTATAAAAATTTAAATTTTATATACGGAAAATATAATCGGCAAAATTATTTCATTCACCTATATTCAAAACAAATATTATGTCAGTCTGTCCTATTAAGTGTTTAGAAATCCCTATTGATGTCATAGCGTCCTATGCACCAACCAGAATTTATAAATATAAAACGGAACAAATTAACACAATATCAAAACCTTTTTATAACACCAACAAATACGCTCTCTCATATATATACTCTTAGTGACTCATCATCATAGGGTATTACTACCCTATTAATAAAGAATCAGACCCCACAAAGCTAAGGTTTATCGCTAAACCAAAGCTCTAATACCAGATGTAACATCCCGCATTTTTGTATGTTTGAAATCGACGATAAACCACACACGTCAGACTCAAACGTTACAAAAAGGTAAATTATTATTGGGGTGAATATGAAAAAGCAGAGAAAGAAAAGAAAAAACAAAATAGAATCTTGCAGCGGAACGATAAAATATAATAATCAAATAAACAGTTCATGAAGCTGTTTTACAAAACATTTGACTATACTTATACAATACAGAATCAGAGTTACACTTACCAAAGAATAATAAATAACAATGCAGCGGAACAAAGTGATGCAGTGGAACAATATAGTAAATAATAGTAATACAATCTTAGTCTTCATCCTCTAAAATGTAAGGTCTCTAAATCCTGAAATACTCAGGCTGACCCGAGTGCATTGAAAAGACAGAACACTCGAATCACAACTAAAAGATCTTATGTAAGTTAGATCAATGGTAAATAATATAAGTGGAACTACGTCAGAGATGTTTATGGAATTTGACATCTCATATCCAGTGTCTAACGTGAGTGCAGTAACTTCAGAGATGCTCGGGATTCATACCTCCTAAGGATCTGTTAAACTATTTACTATGTAGTAATATTTCGCTATTATAATAATGTCTGTACTAAAATAAACATACTTTTAAATAGCATTAAGGCTTTATATTTTCCACCTTAATACGTAATAGTCCCAGTAGTCCATCCAGTATCATGGTCCCTCCTGATCGAGAAGCCACCAAAGGATACCACACGGGCTACGGGAGAAAACCAAACTCGTACAAGGCGCGATAGGATAGGTGACACGACACACAAGGCAATGCCAGGGTAGATATACCAATTACGCATCTGGGCTGGTGGTAACGCGTAGCAGCTACTACCGCCCACCTCGAGCCACACCCCCAAAATCAAAAATCGATAGTGGCCACCAAAACAACCCAAAGTCAGAATATAATATCGAAGGAGTGTGTCCGATAAGAGGGGCTACCTCCTTGGCCCGAGAATCGCTCATGTTGTAGCCACCTTATGCCAACTCACAGGTGTCGGGTCCACGTATGTACCTTAATAGAACGTCGCCACCATCCTACTTCATTCTGGAATCTCCACCGCGTGCACGGTTGTTAAAGTAGTTTTCGGTATTGACAGAGAGTATGCCCATATCCGATCCTGGTCTCTTTAACAACCAACCGTTATTATAACACCGCGGTCATTTTCAAAATAGTTTATACTTTAAAACCAAAATATCATTGCCTTTTCAAAAACCAAATCAATATGATATCATTTTATTTCAAATATATCCTTCTAAAACCATAACACTTTCAAAGTTATAACATTTCGAAATCAGAACACTTGAATATAACACTTTCAAATTATAATACCTTGAAACTCATAACTTTGAAACATATTCCACCCCTTGAATGGTTTAAATATTTAAAATACTTTATAATAAAATAGCTTCTTCAATTTCACAAATCAAATCCAACATAACTCGAATTTCTACATTTTTATTTAACGAAATCCCAAATCATAAATTTCAATTCAATTCAGTTTCCCAAATAAACTATTCCAATTTATTGATTTCAAAACAGAGTTGATCCCCAGAATAAACCATTTCACATTCAATATATTTCGAACTTTAAGTATTCAAAAATTTCAAAACTAAGTTTGGTAATTACGATTCACTAATTAAATTTTTTTATTACTTAGTTTCAAAATATTTTATTTAATAAATCCATTATCATTTAAATAAAACTTCAAAATTCAAATAACTAAATATTTCCTTCAATTTATTTATTCTTGAACTATTTGTTTAATTCACCTTAAACAAGATCCAGTTATAAATCATATCCTTTAAAAATCTCAAATTCCATAAGTTCCAAATCGGTTTCATTTAATAAACTTCTTCATTTAATACAATCTCAAATCAATTTCAAATCTATCTTCTCAGCCTATCTATCTTGGATTTGGATTATTTATCTGAAATAGTAGCTTTAATTTGATAAATTTGCAAAAGATTTGAAGAAGTAGGTAATTGAATTTTGGTTTTGAAGAGGAAAAGGGTTTCACTATTTTCTTTCTTTTGTTTACAGTTTGAGGAAGAAATTCTACATACTAGTTTTTTGAGAAGGAGATGTTTTCTTTTCTTCGGTAAAAATATTTGGGCTTAACCCAATAAGAAAACAAATAGATTAAAATACCAACTATCACTAAAAAAAATTTATATTTACATAATGCAACTTACATTTTTATCTAAACAACTTATACTTACGAGTTTTCAACGTTATAAAATCAAACAAGCGTATTTTTATGCTCACAAAATATTTTTACAACGTACAAAAAGTTATTTTAGCCATAAAATTTAATTTCAATTATTAAAACTCCTTTTTTAAATAAATATGTCAATTTACTCTATTAAATACATAAAACAATATTTTAACCATCAAATTTTACAAAAAAAAATATTTTCTTGCCAATTAAAAGCAACAAACCATATTAACTTCATTTTACATCCAAAAATTATTTTAGAACAAGATTCCACCATTTTATTTATAAAACAAATCATAATAAATCCAAATGCTTCATTTAAAATTAATAAAAAATCACATTTGGCAATAATTTGCAAAATAATTGCATTTCATCAAATCAAAATCTTACAGTGTTCATTTTTCTTCCATAATAACATAATAAAGTTTCTAAAACTTTATTTTCAACATTTATATTTATTTCAACGAATTAATGTTGAATTAAATTCTTTTATCTCACCTAATTAATTCATTAACCACCAAATTAATAAAATATCTTCTTTGACAATTTATTACCGACCAAAACATCTTAATTCCACTTTATTTATTTAAAATCCATTGTTTATCTAAAATAAACAATTTTAACAAATTTTCTATCTCCAATTATTTTATTTTAGTTCAGATTCAACCCAACTCATAGTTTAAATCTATTTTCCTCAAGTTTTCACCAAAATAAAGGTATTTTCTCCAAAACTCCATATTTATATCATTTTCACTAATTTAACATCCCTTATCTAAAATTTCCCCAAGTAAATTCCAAAACCTAAATTTTATATTTTACTTAGATAATTCATTTAAATTATCTATTTCAAATTATATTTATCTCTTGATTAATAAATTAAAATCTCATCATAATTTATTATTATTTTTATTAACAGGTAATCGCCAAAACCAGGGTTGTTACAGACTCCCCATTATGAATATTGCGTCCTCGCAATTTCTAGAGAAGTGCTGTGTTCAACACGACTTGCTTCATCCAGCAAAGGAAAATGGATAAGCTTGAGTTTAAAATTTTCTCACCCTCAACACGAGAAGATAGAAAATCCGGATAAGATCACTTGATAAATTCTCTGGTTTCCCAAGTGCGGTCATTGGGATTAGCGGACCATTGAATCTTCACATGCGGCACATCCTCATTTCGCTGGCGTTTCACCTCCGAAGCAAGAACACGGATAGGATGTTAACCAATAGATAGGTCGGGTGAGATGGATTCCTTAGAAGCTTCTCGAATAGAGTCGGGACTAGGCACAACTTTATCCTAGACTTGAGCCAACTAGATGGTGATCGACATGACTTTCCATATAAGTCTACGAAAGGAGCCATACTGAGATTAGATTAGACAAGCATTATGGTAAGAAAACTCAACAAGATGTTGGTAATCTCTCCAAATACCACCAAGATCATACGACTGCATAAGTGCAAGTCGCTACATAATTGCTCAAAGGCAAGTTAAACACAAGGAATGGTTTTAATATTCTTAGAGTTTTCAAACACATTACCTTCATAATCAAATTCTCAATTTTCAACGCCTAAAAATTTTCAAACCTTCTATTTAAATTTTAATTTAAGCTCATTACTCTTTATTTAGAGTAAAACAAAATTTGAATTGTTTCATCTCCTAATTCTACCATAAATATATAATAGTTTGAAACTTATATAGTTTTTTTCACATACTAATAATCAATTTAGTTACATTCACAAAAAGATAGAGCAACATTTGACCATTAAGGGAGACAATCATTTTCAATTTCAAACTTGTTGTAAAGAACTCAAGTTTTGACACAGCAAACAATAGAATATGAGAACTCTTATAAAATGAAAGTTGTTCTACTAAGTCTATGCTTTCCAACAATATAAAGATCATCTAAATTGGACTCACCGTTTGAAAGTTATGCTAAATTTACTTTCAGCTTAAATCTTATAAAATTTAAAATAGGACAGAGATGTCCATCCACCTTCAACCTATTTTAGACTGAAATAAGTGAAAAATCTTCAAAGTGGAAAAGAAAATAAGATTTATAGCTTACTGAAAGAATTTTCATTTGCAAAAATATTGAGCTCATTTGGAGTTATAATATCATGTTATCGTTGTTTTAGTATAGCAGTTTTTCCAAATAAAATTCAGTTTTTTTTTTTTTGAAAAGAAATCAATTTAAAATTTCCAATCCATTCTAATTTCAAACAACATTTTCAAAACAAAATTTTTGTGCTAAATCATTTATTACATGATTCTCTTTAAGAAATTCAAAATTATAATTAACTCGTGTAATTATTTTTAAAAGAAACAATTAATTAATTGGAATTATTTTCATCACTTTGCAAAAACAAACTTTTCAAACAATTAATTTTGAGGATTCATTTGAAAGAGATAACTAATCTCTTCCATTATTAAGAGAGTCTCATTCATCCAAAATAAATTTTGGATTTACTTATTAACTTAAAAATCTATACACATAATTCAAAGTGATTGAATCTCATATCTTATTCATTTATTGTACCTAGCATTCCCTAATATAGCACTTTGTAATAAATAAACAAATTTAATTCATATTTTCTCTTGTCACAAAATTAAATTTTCATCTTATTATCAACATAAAACTAGTTAAGCTTGATAATTAGCTTAAACTACTTTCCAAAAGAATTTTACAAATTCTTATCAACCAATCTTTAATACCACCAAAATTTAAAACAATGACTTGTTCACAATTCATGCCAAATGTTTAAAATTAGCATCTCTTTATTATTTTTAAGATAAAGCTTCTATCTATTATAATTTAAACACCCAATTGTCAAAACGAATTTTTACAATCATCCAATATAACCGTGAACTTAACCCTTCAATTGATATTTTAATTTTCTAACTAATGTATTTTTCTTATCTTGAATACACTATTTTATTAGTCAAAGCATCAAATGATACTTTCTTCCAATTAAGACATTTCCTTAATTAGAATTATTTACTTTACTTACTCAATTTCCCATGTGATATCATTATTTAGATTCCTACAGGTTCTGCTTACATAATCAATTAAAACATAACCATATTTTAACTTCACAAATTCCCAATAATATAATAGCTTTGCCTCGACATTGATTTTTAGTGAGTGACCCTATCAATTGGCTGCAGAGTTGACCAATTGACCAAAACTGCCTCGCCGCTAATCCAACAATCACTATGGTTCAATGGCTACATTTATCTTCTATAATATAATTAATACTCAATCCCATATTTATTTATTTTTAAACTTTTACTTGTTACAAATCAATTTACTATGTCTGACTGTCACATCAAAGCGTTCAGGAAATTCCTATCAGTAACGTTGATCAGATGCATCGACCAGAATCCTTAAAGCGCTCTATGCACAATCCAAGACAAAATCATTTTGTATATGATAAACCTATCTTTTATATAATTTTACAAAATATTCTATGCTTGTCTCAATAAACGAAATTCAATTATACTTATAAGTATATCTTCAATTAGAAAGAATTGCAATTTAAATTATTGCTTCACTCATCATCAACGAATACAAGGACGAACTCATCGAGATATTCTCAGAATACTCGATTCGTAAGATCGATGAAAAAAGATGGAGCATTCAATAAACGGCATAACGAGTCACTCCTAAGAACCATAACGAGTGTGGAATGCGGTAAGAGGAACGCTATCCTCCGTAATTCGTAGCTGATGAAAATCAGTTGCAAGGTTAAGCTAAGAAAAGACCCTAGCACCACTCAATTGATCGAACATGTCATCGATTTAGACAATGGATACTCATTCTAAATGGTTAACTCATTTAGCTTGTGAAAATCGATGCAAAGCCTAAGGTACAATCAGATTTCTTAAAAAAGACGACCATGGCACTCCACAGTGAAGAATTGGACTGAATTGATCGCTTGGCTTCAAGCTCCAATAATTACTTTTCGAGTTCCTCATTTTCCTTAATGGACATCCTCATGGGAGAACGACTAACAAGATGAGAACCAGGAATGAGATCAATATAAAACTCAATTGCCCAATTGGGTGACAAATCTGAAACGAACTCACATACATCAACATAATCACAGATGACTGGAACTTAAGATACATCATCATCATCACGAGACTCAAGGAAAAATAAAGATGCTTCTGAATCACCATCAACCTTCCAAAGAACAAGAGACAACTGATTAGCCGAACTAGGATACCTAAGACATTGGATCCTTTTAGAATATAGAATTTGGGCTTGATAATAAGCAAGCCAATCCATTCCAAAATCCAATCAAATCCAAGATAGTGAATAACGTGCAGATTTGCACGGAAAGAAAAACTACAAAGTGTAATCTCAATATTCTCACACAACAAGCTAAGTGTTGTGGATCCCTCAACATGATTCGCAATCCTCAAAAAAATGACAAGACAAGAAACATTCAACGGCATTAATAAACTCCTTTGATACGAATGAGTGTCAAGCACCTATATCGAAGAGAACTCGAATAGAACAATCATGATTAGGATTACTCATAGGGTAAGATATCATTAATTCAATTACGGAATACTAGGGAATTAAAATGCATTCCTAGACGTATTCCTAACTTATATCTACCCAAAGGACGCGAAAAGATTAAGGACACAATGATTAAGGAATATGTAACACTTATACTGTACTCTGATGTACCGTAATATATGTCATGTTCTGTGTTTATCATATTTTATTCTGAACCTTTCTTCGATACCAAGCTGTGATGCCCCACCCTGAGACCCACATTAACAAAGAGCATTATAGAGTAATACTGTCTGTTAATGCGAAGAATATGGCTGGTTATGAGCGACCATCCATAGCTTTGTCTTAAACATGTACTGAATACGTCGATTGGGTGCTCTAAATTTTTGTTACTTTCTCAAGTGGATCGACATACACAACATATGCTTAATAAAAAACTATAGTAGATTAATGGATCTATTAAAACAAAATATAACAACGAACACAAAAGATTACAGAATAGCAGTCAAACGTGTGTGTGTGTGTGTGTGTATATATATATATATATATTGTAACGACCCAATTTTTTGACTTTCGAAAGTCGACATCAATACGTCTACTATATCAAATGTCGCGCAATCGAATGCTGGAAAACCGAACCATTATGGTTAAAGAAGAAGAAGATAGAAGAAGAAACAGAAACAATAACAGAATCTCATATTTCATAGTGGAACAAAACATAATAGATAAATGAATAATCTTTAAAACAAAGAACTATATTAGTTTATGCATACATCATTAGAGTTTACTACAACACAACACAACACCGGCAGTCGATATTACTTGATTGCGTGGAAACTGAACTTGCACCAATCCATATGCAACAGATAATACATAGTATAAATGATACGCCCCGCCATCCATCTTGCTCTCGATCTCCACGGCAACTTCTTGACTTCGCTCCAGAATAATGATAACCTGACTCTAGGCTGCACATATGGAAAATTATGGGCACCCAGAGTTTAGAAAGGGAACAATAAACTCCAGGTCGGTCTTGGGACAGGTGTGAGATCTTAAAACAGTTATTTTTCATAAAAAAAGGAAAAGTAATCTGCTATGCTTTTGGAAAATGAAACTACCATAAGGCCTCCCCCACACACACAATGAAAACGCACAATTAGAGGAGATTTCTCCTTATGATAGTCATACATGCTTGATACGCAAAATCCTTTTTGATAATATTTTTATTAGTGCATAGTGCAGAAAACCTTTCGAAAGTGTACTATTAATCTTTGCCAGCATAGGTACCATTATATTATGCCTGCTATAGCTACCTCCTGAGGAGGCAGGTTATACAATTGCAATTGTAAAGGTCTCGTATTGTTTCGTTGGATTTCCAACAAATGGTCAGGCTAAGGAACTTCCTACTGCCACATGGGTACGTCTCTGGAGGGACATCCCGAGAACTTAACCAGCTCTCTGCCAACACAAGGCTGCGTTACCTCTGTAACTAGGTAACTACTACACGAGTATGCCATCCTCGGTCGTTTAAGGCCTTTATCCGAGGATCCTCAACCACAAAGTATAATAAATTTGCAGCAACAACATAGGTAAAATATCTGGACTCCATACCATGATACTTCCTTTTTTCCAAAAGGAAATAACATAACCTCAGGGGGTGCTACTCCCAAATAACCTTGTCACATCCTTCCTGTTTCGACCATTTCCGGGGTGTGAGGCCCGACGAAGTCTCATCCACAAAGCTACACTTTTTCACAAGGTCATGCTTCGATCAACAAATGATCAGCAGCACTTCATACGCCACATTATCAAATTGGGAATGTATCACTAGTAACCATCAACTACATAACCTCTAAGCTCGTACGTCTTAGAGAATGGTGTTAAGCTAAGAGAATAAATTCTCCGCCACCAACGGAAATGTATTTGATAGAAACCAGCTTTACATCTCAAAGTATCACTAGTAACCATCAACTACATAACCCTTTATGAAGAAGAACGAACGAGATGGTTATATTTTTCTCTTTCCTTATTTTTTTTAATTTTTATTTAAACGAGACATTAAAATAAACGACGCATGTTGAAATTGAAGACAGGTGTTAGATTAGGAGAAGCACGTGTTAAATCTTCACATTGAATGTAAATACATATATTCAATTTTAAATTCAAATTCAAATTCCAATCGTCTCGATTTCTGCAACTTAAAATTTTGACTTCTAATCGAAGCGTGCCGCCAGGCGTTTAAAATGTTAAACCCCTATTCCGAACGCAATGGAAAAGGTTCCGAGTCCAAATTCGATCATATGGAGAAGATAGCCTTTTTGGACCCAGCTATTAAATTGAATTTTTAATTTAAATTCAGTGCATTTGCTTACGTATGATCACACGATAATTCCGAATGCTACAGAAATAGAAATCCGAAATAATATAGTATTACGGATCTAATGGAACTGATTTCGTCGAATTTCGAGACTGTGCCTCGGAAGGCTATTTTTAAATATCGATTTAAACGATATAATTTCAAAACTGAACAAATCACTTCCAAATCCCATTCTGAAGCTTCCATTATCTTCAGCATTATCAGTATGAATTTTCAAAGCCTTCAATTTATTTTTTAACAAGCTTAAAACTGAAGATTCAAAATTTTACCTGACTTCAATAAATTAAATTCAATAATTTAATTGTCAAATTCAGAGTTACATTTCAAATTCAAGTTTAAAATAACTCCCAAACATTTAAAATCAATTAAATATTTCAATTTCAAATATTAAAAATTCTGGGTCGTCACATTCGTCCCCCCTTAAAAGAATTTCATCCCGAAATTACTAGATAAGAAGAATGAACCTTAACCCATTTACTATTTACCCAAAACCAAACAGTTTTATTAATCTTGCCAAAACAAATCTCTTTGTTAAAGACCATTATTACTTAAACAACTTCCAAAAATCTTTCCTACTTCCCAAACAACATTGTTTACTTCACATTTCAAATTTAATTTTAAATTCAAATTTTAAATTACCAAAATCCCCTCAAAAATTTTCTAACTCCCTAAATTTTCGAAAAATTTCGCCAGCGTCTCCTTTGCGCAGCTAGCTCGGTACGACTACAAAATGGCACAACGGGCCTCCAGATTTCAAAAAAACGAAAAGCAAAGCGGCTAGACAAGAAAGTCATCAAATTTCATATAGAAATTTAAACACATACATTTTCGAGAAATTCAAATTTTTATCTTCGAAATCAAAATCCCAATCCCAATCCCTTTTCTTTTAACACACCTGTATATCATGCCTATCATTTTGCACATTCCTTTACAAACTTTTCAATATATACTTCTTATACCACTTTTCACTTCACTACTGAAGTTATATATCCATTTTCATTCAATCTTGCATTATCAATTTCATTTTAATTCAATTCACAATCTCAATTCTATTTGGATTCAATTTATTTTAAATCCTATCCATTTGGTCATTCTTCAATTAGTTTCACTTATTAATTTTAGTTTAATACTTCGCTTTGTTTATCACAAATCAAATTCAATTCCAGTTCCAGTTCCATTTACTTACAAATTCGAAATGAATTTCAACATTCAATTTCACTTTCATTTACTTGCAACTGTAAATTTATTCATTCATTCACAATTTTATTTCCCACCTCAATAAATTTTACTCCATAACTATTTTTATCAGATTCCAGAGTCTTTCTAATATTTCAAAATCATTTTTTTGAAATCAATTCAAATTATCTTTGAATTTCCAAAATCAACCCAATTTGTCGCGATCATCATCGGAATTATTTTCCAACGACCGAAAAGAGTTTAGAGCTTTCATCCTTTCAAAAAAAATTCCAAACCCTTGAAAATCATTTTCAAATCAAAGGGATTTAAACTTTTCACCAAAATTTCAAATTAATTTTCGAATATTACCCTGGAATTCTATTTCAAATTGTAAATCACATTTACAATTTATATTTACAAATCCCATTTTGATTTTATTTTCTTAGCTCTTGGTTTTGATTTCAATTCCTCATACAACAATGATAATAATATAATATTATCACTCCCTAGCAACCAAGCAACCATATATTATATTAATTCATAGAAAATTTATTTCTTTTATATACGAAAATCGTTTTGATGAAATTATTTCATTTACCCTATTTTAAAACAATATTGTGTCAGTTTACCTCGTTTAAGAGTTTAGAAAATTCTATCGACACAGTTAGCTAGACTACACCGACCAGAATCTATAAACACTCAACTGATAAGTCAACATAATATAAAACAATTTTTTTATATTCACTAACAAATAAGCGCTCATATCTACTATTACACTGAAACTCATTCTAGAGTACTGCTGACTCTATCTCTAATAAGTAACACCCACCAGAGCCAAGGTTGTCGCTTAACCAAATGCTCTGATACCAATCTGCAATGACCCAATTTTTCGACTTTCAAAAGTCGACAGCAATACGTCCACTGTATCAAATGTCGTGCAATCGAATGCCGAAAAACCGAACCGTTAGGGTTAAAGAAGAAGAAGATGGAAGAAGAAACATAAACAATGACAGAATCTCACATTTCGCAGCGGAACAAAACATAATAGATAAATGAATAATCTTTAAAACAAAGAACTATATCAGTTTATAGATACATCGTCAGAGTTTACAACAACACAGCACTGGCAGTCGATATAACTTTAATACATGGAAACTGAACTTGCACCAACCCATACGCAACGGATAATACATAGTATAAATGATACGCCTCGCCATCCAGCTTGCTCCCGATCTCCACAGCAACTTCTTGACTTCGCTCCAGAATAATGATAACCTGACTCCAGGCTGCCCGTGTGGAAAATTACAGGCAGCCAGAGTTTAGAAAGGGAACAATAAACTCCAGGTCTGTCATGGGACTGGTGTGAGATCTTAAAAACAGTTATTTTCACAAAGCAAGGAAAAGAAATCCGCTATGCTTTTGGAAAGTGAAACTACCATAAGACCTCCCCGCACATACATAATTCAAACGCATAATTGGAGGAGATTTTTCATTATGATAGTCAAACATGCTTGATACGCAAAATCCTTTTTGATAATATTATTATTAGTGCATAGTGCAAAAAACCTTTTGAAAGTATAATATTAATCTTGGCCAGCATATGTACCATTATATTATGCCTGCTATAGGTACCTCCTAAGGAGGCTGGTTATACAATTGCAATCGTAAAGTGATCGTATTGTTTCTTTGGATTTCCAACAAATGGTCAGGCTAAGGAACTTCCTACTACCACATGGGTACGCCTCTAGAGGGACGCCCCGAGAACTTAACCAGCTCTCTGCCAACACAACGCAGGGTTACCTCTGTAACTAGATAACTACTACACGAGTATGCCATCCCCTGGTTGTTTGCAACCTTTATCTGAGGATCCTCAACCACAAAGCAATAACCATAAAGTATAATAAATATGCAGCAACAGCATAGGTAAAATATTTGGGCTCCATACCATGATACTATCCTTTTCCAGAAGGAAATGACATACCCTCAGGGGGCGCTACTCCTAAATAACCTTGCCGCATCCTTCCTGTTTCGACCATTTCCAAGGTGTGAGATCCGACGAAGTCTCGTCCACAAAGCTACACTTTTTCACAAAGCCATGCTTCGATCGACAAATGATCAGTAGCACTTCGTATGCCACCTTACCAAATTGGGAATGTATCACTAGTAACCATCCATTACATAACCTCTGAGCTCGTACGTCTCAGAGAAGGGTGTTAAGCTAAGAGAATAAATTCTGTGCCACCGAAAGAAATGTATTTGATAGAATCCAACTTTACATCTCAAAGTGTAACGTCAGGCACACATCCATACAAGTCCGTTCCGGGATCGAACGGAACCGAAGGCACTTCAAAGAAGCCCTTGCAATCCAGATATTCACTAATCATATCCGGACACCCCATCACAAAAGGTGACAAAATCTCTATACCGGAGCAACCCGGTGCAGAGACATTCGACAGGTAATCCTTTCACTTTTGAAAATACCCGGTCTTTAACACTGTCTTCAAATGCAATCCCATTTCGTCGTATCATTATTCGGAATGGGTTTTATGATACAAAGTCCTCCCCCGGCTAATCCGAATAACGAGCGCTTATTTTCAAAATAAGTGTTACATTCAGATTTCAAACAAATCACAACAAATTTTTCACTTTTGATCTTCTAAAAGATCCATCACAAAGATTCGATGTGGTTTTCGAATATCCATTAGGAATCCGAACCCCAGTCGCATTGAAATTCAAACGCCATTTAAAGGCCAATATTGATAGTCGGTTACTTAACTATCAATCAACATTCACAACCATCACTGGATTTAAATAATTTTTCCCCCGATTATTATTTTCCAAATATCTTCGCAAGATATAATTTTAACACTTCAACCATTTGAAAACAAATTTCAAATCACTTTTCACTTTTTAATCCTTTGAAAACAAATTTCAAATCACTTTTGACTTTTCAAACCTTTGAAAACAAATTTCAAATCACTTTTCACTTTCCAAACCTTTGAAAACAAATTTCCAATCACTTTCCTCACATGCAAATATTTGTTTAATTCCACTGAAAATCTATCGAGTTCAAATATTTTAAAATGCTTATTTAAGTATTAGCTATGAAAACCGTATACCAATATCTCATATAAAACTTCAAATCCAAACTAATTTTTAAATAAAATTAGTACATAGGGTATAACTACTTAAATATCCATTTTCAAAATCAAATATCAATTTTAATCTTTAAAATAATCCCTTCTATAATTAGTTAAATAAATCTTTGCTTTAAAGATTTGAAACTAGGTTAAGAAAATAATTTCTCCACAAACATCTTTTTTTAAAACCAACTTCAAAACTTTTAATTTTGAAAGCTACTTTAAAACGTACTCGGCTTTCTAGGAAAAATACACCTTCCATTTCAAAATGGACCATTTAAATCAATTTATAAATCTTTTTGGATTTATTTTAAATGTACGTTCCAAATCCGAAAATTCCTTTCTACACATTTAAAAAATAATCCAGTATTTATTTTTAAAACAAAATTTCCCTTTCTTTTATAAAATTCCCAATGTGAATTTTAAATTTTCAAATTTCCACTGATATGCAATATTTAAATCGATTCCCAAATATTCAATTTCAACACCAAATCAATTTTCAAATTGATTTCCAAATTTATTTCAAATACCAAATCAAATCCCAAATTGATTTTCCAAACATTTATTTCAAACACCAAATCGATTTCAGAATTGATTTTCCAAAATTTATTTTTAAATACCAAATCAATTTCAAATCGGTTTCCTAAAGATTTATTTTCAAACGCCGAATCAAATTCCATATTTATTTTCTTTTAAAAATAAATTCCTTTATTTCTTCCAAACTATTTAAAATCCATATGTTAAAATAAATTCTTCAACCTTTGAATAATATTACCCGAAATCCATTTATTAAGCCTTTTTCCCCATATTTGGGAATTTTATTCAATATGATTCAAAAATAAAATTTTATTCTTTTAGAATTCCTTCTTTTAAATTTATCCAATTATCAAAAATTAATTTTACTATAAACTTTCTACTTGAACTTCAAAAATCCAATTTTACTTATTTCAGGTATCCTACGATACCAAAAATATATTCGGCTAAACTATAGCCTTCAACGATTTCAATCACAATATAATCACACACAGATTATAAATAAATCAACATACAATATTGAAAACAAATTCAATTATTTGAGGAATCCAGTTGGATCCCTCCAACTTGTTTTCCCTGCATCCACAGACGTTAGCACAATAATTAAATACCCATTCTACTTCGAGGTGGAATATCGTGATATATGGGATTTATAAAATATCATCCGCTATTATGCGACGCATAGGGTCTCATCCGCTATATAATGTGAGAAATCAATCACCCCAAATACATATATAATACCAATTCCACTTCGTGGTGGAATATCGCGGTATATGGGTTTAATATAATATTATCCGCTATTATGCGGCGTATAGGGTCTAATTCAATACAACTGATAATCATTTATCATCCAATCACACAATCAACAATTTTAAATTTAACTATTTAAAATTAAATTAGAAAAATCTGATTGAGTGAGAAGATCTCACCTTTGCTCCTTTATTTTGCAATCCATTTCCAATTCGACTTGTTTTTCCACGATTTCGACCTTATATAAATAATTATATGGTTTCATTAACATTTGAATCAATGGAAAAAAATAATTATTTATTCATTTGATTTAGTTTAATCCAATAATTTAATTTTGACCCAATATTCATTTTATAAAATATTGTTATCGATTAAAATGATTTGATAAGTTTATTAACACTTTAAACTAATCGAACCATTTATTCCTTTTAAATAGATTTGATTCACTAATTATTTAGTTTAAACTATTTTTCTTTATAAATAAATTAAAGACAAAGGAAGTTTGTTATACCTATCTGCTTCAGCAAAAGACCCGGTGAACTTTACAAACGGCAAGGCTGCTTCTATTAACGCACTCTCATCATTTTCAAAATTTGGGTTTTGCTTTGTTTTGCAGACAATTGAATCCGACTGACAACAAAGCAGTAAAAACACAAAAGAGAAAGCATAGTGAGTTCACCAAAATCAACATCCTAACTCTTTAGTGCAACTTCAAATGACCCAGCATCTTCATTAGCCTCGCAAAAAATTGCATTGTTCTTATAGCGATGACAAATTATCAATTTCCAAAAGATATCTCTTGTAAGACATGCATTTTCATATCGATTACAGACCGTGCAATCAACCAATTCAAGCAGTCAGCAAAATTGGTCACATGCTTCCAAATTCAGTCAGTTAGTCGCATATCCAGATTTGATCATTACAAGGACAACTTCATGGAATCACAATCGAACTTAAGCATCGCCTTCGAAACTGCTACATCCCACCCAATGTTTCAACTCTGTTCTCAACCATCACCATCTTGATTCGACCTACCAAATAACCACCGCAACCCCAAAAATACTGCTCGAACCTCTCCCTCCCCTGCGAACACCAATGGTCTTCTTAATCGACCATTGACACCATGCGGCCCCACTTTACGCAAGCATCGACTTGACGCTTCATTCGACGAACTCGATACTGGGGGGGAAGAACGCGGTACGAAAAACTGAAGAGAGGAGGTCTACCTTTCTCGATCGATTCGCTCGGCTATTAGTTTTCAAACTATAGTTTTTTGAAAAAAGGGTTTCAATTGAAATTAAAAAACTCACGGCCTATCTCGATTTGATTTGAACTGAACACCATGATTTTTCTCTTTTTTTTCTAATTTTCAGCCTTTATGAAGAAGAACGAATGAGATGGTTATATTTTTCTCTTTCTTTATTTTATTTTTAATTTTTATTTGAACGAGACATTAAAATAAACGATGTGTGTTGAAATTGAAGACAGGTGTTAGATTAGGGGAAGCACGTGTTAAATCTTCTAATTGAATGTAAATACATATATTCAATTTTAAATTCAAATTCAAATGCCAATCGTCTCGATTTCTACAACTTAAAATTTTGACTTCCAATCGAAGCGTGCCGTCAGGCGTTTATAATGTTAAACCCCTATTCCGAATGCAATGGAAAAGGTTCCGACTCCAAATTTGATCGTATGGAGAAGATAGCCTTTTGGACCCAGCTATTAGATTGAATTTTCTATTTAAATTCAATGTGTTTGCTTATCGTACGATCACACGATAAATCTGAATGCTACGGAAATTGAAATCCGATAATAATACAATATTACGGATCCAATGGAACTGCTTTCGTCGAATTCCAAAACTGTGCCTCGGAAGGCTATTTTTAAATATCGATTTAAACGATATAATTTCAAAACTGAACAAATCACTTCCAAATCCCATTCTGAAGCTTCCATTATCTTCAGTGTTATCAATATGAATTTTCCAAGCCTTTAATTTATTTTTTAACAAGCATAAAACTAAAGATTCAAAATTTTACCCGACTTCAATAAATTAAATTCAATAATTTAATTGTCAAATTCATAGTTACATTTGAAATTCAATTTAAAAATAACTCCCAAATATTTAAAATTAATTAAATATTTCAATTTCAAATGTTAAAAATTCTAGGTCATCACATATATATACATAGATACATCATAGTATACTACATCGTGATACAAAAGTGGTGGTACATCCCGAAGGACAAACATCCTAAAGGAAAACATCCCGAAGGATAAAACTTCCCGAAGGACAACATCTCGAAGGACAAAACATCCCGAAGGACAAACATCCCGAAGGACAAATGACTCGAAGGTCCAGTATTGGAAATCAACCCGAAGGTCCATAAAAATAACTTCAAACGAACCAGTCCGGAATTAACCAAAAAAGTAAACGCATGTGTCTCATACCACATGTTTTACTAAATCGTTTAATTCACTTTCTCATATGCTCGAAGAGTGCCAAATTAGCTTCAAATGAATAAGTCCGGAACTAACCAGAAACGTAAATGCATGTGTCCCATACCACATGTTTGCCTAAATTGTTTAATTCTCTTCCTTATACGCTCGAAGAGTGTAAAAATGTATATTTTTATATAGAAAATAATTTGTTTTGTGAATACTAGTTTTAAAACATTTTTTTAAAATCATTTGGAAAACATTCCTTTGAAATTTATCTTTATTATAGAGAACATATAGTTTTAATAGCTTTAAAATAATTTATAAATATTATAAAATATTTATTTCAAAAGCTATTTTATTATAAAAATCTTTTTGAAATTTGTTTAAGAAAACCCATGCTTGAAATCAATAGAAATCATCGAAACGCCACAAAATCGGCATAAGATATCATTTCCAAAAACTCATCAATCTGAAATACAAAACAACAAAATATTGGATTGCCTATTGATAGATTATAGCCCTCCGAAAACATCCCAAAAATATCAAAAACTAAGTTGCAAAAGTTGCTGGAAGATGTAAAAGAAACAAGGCAATTCACTGGACAAGAGAGAAATCGACCTGGGCAAAATAACTTGCCCAGGCCAACCCATAGATCGACCTATGTGAGGCAAGGGTCAACCTATGCTTTGCTTTGGTCGACCTGTAGGTTGCACTTCCTATAGGAAATTTTGCCTCGTTCAATTCGTTTTTGATCGATCGTTTCTAGCACTTTTAGGTTGAATTAGATGATGAAAATTGACATGCATAACTACAACACACAGATTACAATCTTGAAGAATTCTGGCCAGATTTAATGACCAGAATCGGGAGATATAAACACAGAAAGAAGCAACCCAGAACGTACATTTAATGTAAACTATCAATCAATGGAAAATCACTTACAGTAAGAAATTTTGAGCAGTTTTCAACTTGCAGACTTTTTTTTTAGCTAGAGTATGTGAGTTTTCCACTCACCTTTGTAAAATCACTGAGCAACTAGAGCAAATCTTGAGGAAGGTAAGAGCTTTGGCCTTGTTTTAGCGGGAGGAACCTATAAACAAATAGTATACGGACATGCAAATAGGAAGAAGGAGGTTACATACAATACTAGGTCTCGAAACCTGAAGTAGATGAATTAGATTCTTGGTTTTGGATTATTTACCTAGAATAATAGCTTTAATTTGATTAATTTGCAAAAGATTTGAAGAATTAGGTAATTGAATTTTGGTTTTGAAGAGGAAAAGTGTTTCACTGGTTTCTTTCTTTTGTTTACAGTTTGACGAAGAAACTGTACGTACTAAGTTTTTTGAGAAGGAGATGTTTTCTCTTCTTCAGTAAAAATGTATTTGAGTTTGACCCGATATGAAAAAAATAGATTAAAATACCAATTATCACTAAAACACTTATATTTACATAATAAAACTTACATTTTTATCTAAACAACTTATACTTACAAGTTTTCAACTTTATAAAATCAAACAAGCATATTTTTACGTTCACAAAATATTTTTACAACATGCAAAAAGTTATTTTAGCCATAAAATTTAATTTCTATTATTAAAACCCTGTTTTTAAAAATACTTCGATTTACTCTATTAATTGCATAAAACGCTATTTTTACCATCAAAATTTACACAAAAAATATTTTCTTGTCCAATTAAATACAACAAACCATATTAACTTCATTTTTACATCCAAAAATTATTTTAGAACAAGATTCCACCATTTTATTTATAATGTCCTAATAGATCCAAATGCTTCATTTAAAATTAATAAAAATCACATTTTGTAATAATTTGCAAAACTATTGCATTTTATCAAATTAAAATCATATGATGTTCATTTTTCTTCCAAACTAATATAATAAAGTTTCTAAACTTCATTTTCAACATTTTATATTTATTTCAACAAATTAATGTTGAATTAAATTCTTTCATCTCACATAATTAATTCATTAACCACCAAATCAATAAAATATCTTCTTTCACAATTTGTTACCAACCAAAACATCTTAATTCCACTTTATTTATTTAAAATCCATTGTTTATCTAAAATAAACAGTTTTAACAATTTTACTATCTCCAATTAATTTTATTTTAATTTAGATTCAACCTAACTCATAGTTTAAATCTATTTTCCTAAAGTTTTCTCCAAAATAAAGGTATTTTCTAAAAACTCCATATTTAAGTCATTTTCACTAATTTAATATCCCTTATCTCAAATTTCCCCAAGTAAATTCCAAATTTTTTATTTTACTTAGACAATTAATTTAAATATTTATCTCAAATTATACTTATCTCTTGATTAATAAATTATAATCTCATCATATTTATTATTATTGTTATTAACAAGTAATCGCCAAAACCAGGGTTGTTACAATCTTTATATGCTCCTTCTTTTCATCATTATGAGGAGCGTCCTTCTTAGAAAGAACGGTTCCAGATTGCATCATAATGTTTCCGTGCTTAGAATTCCCCATACTGGACCTTTGAAATATGGTATATACGTACAGGGATTGGAACAATCCAAACAACCTCCTATATATATCTTTATTGATCTTAATTCCAAGTATAGGATGGTTGTCCTAAATCCTTCATGGAGAAGTTATTGGATAAACACACTTTCACTGATCACAACAACACAATGTCACTGCCAATCAATAGCAAATCGTTGAAATATAGGATTAAGAATACAGTAGCACTCTCTTTTTCTTTTCGATATATGCATGCTTCGTATGTATTCTAATAAAAAGAAAACTGTTTGATTACTTTATCGAAACACTTATTTCAAAATCTTGAAGCTTGTTTAAGACCATAAATCGGTCTTGCTAATTTGAATGCCATGCCCTAGCTCCAGCTGTCCTCGAAACCATTGGGCTGTGACTTTAATCTGTGTCTTCTAAATCACCATTTAGAAATGTCATTTCATGTCCATTTTCCATATTTCATAATCATAGATCGCGACAATGGTAAGCATCAGTTGAATGGACTTAAGCATGGCTATGGGTGAAAACATTTCGTCATAATGAACCACTTGATTTGAGGGAACACTTTTGTAACCCTTATTGGTATCTTCCTATTCATCTGCATTTAGTTTTTCCTTAAAAATCCATTTACAACCGATGAGTTTTATTCCTTTGAGTATGTCAGCTAAAGCTATAATCTGTTGTTACATGGAACCTACCTTAGATTTAATAGCTTCAAGCCAAAGTGCACAGTCCTTAGTCTGAAGTGCTTGTTGGAATAAGAGAGTAGTACCGCCATTTAAGAAGCATTCCTCTTTTTTGGCTTCCATGAGGAAACTACAGCATCTCTTTGGTGCACGAAATTCCCTGTTAGACCCTGTAACAGGTTGCATGTTTTTGTATATTAGTGAATTTGATTCATCTACTGATTTGGGATTTGTATTAATTTATCAGATCTAATCCAAGTATATAATCTCACTTTTAATTTCTTTCGTAAGAAATTCCTTTTTAAAAAGATAGCATGTTGAGAAACAATAACCTTTTACTCCTTGGTATTGTTGCAAAATAGAACTGAATTCTTAGGATATCTTATAAATTTCCACAACATGGATCTTACCTTAAGTTTATTGGGGCCAACATACGACCACAAACCTTCAAATACTTGAGTCAGGGTTTTATCCCACACTATATCTTCTATGGGGTCCTAGGCATAGATTTTGTTGGCATCAAATTCGACACACGCTACAATTTCCAATGCATATTGCCAATAGAAAAGAGGTAACGTAGCTTTACTCATCATGGAATGAACCATATCTAATTGGGTTTGATTCCTTCTTTCCCAAACAGCATTGTGTTGCGAATTATAAGGTGTAGTAACCTGAGGGATAATCCTATTATCTTTTAGTTATTATTGTAGATTTTGTCCGTTATACTCGCCTCCTTGATTAGATCGAAGTATTTTTATCTTATGGTTCATTTGATTTTCAACCTCATTATTATAATCTTTGAATTTCTCGTATTGAATTTATTCTTCATAAGATATACATATCCTACCCTTAAGAAACCATTTGTAAAGTTACAAAATAACAAGAATTATCTTTGGTAACTATAGACATTGAGCCGCATACATCGATATGTACAAGACCTAAGAGTTCATTAACTCTATCATTACTCCTACTAAAGGGGTGCTTGGCCATTATCCTTTTAGAAATGAATCACAAGTATCAATTGATTCAAGATCGAATAATGGTAGAAAGCCTTCGGTTTTCAACAATCATTTATCACTTATATGACCTAGTCCATAATGCATAAATAATTATTACTAATGTCAATATTAGAATAATTATTAATAGCATAGATACGATTAGAATTAAGAATAGAAATGCCATTATCTAAAAAACTATTGCAGATTTTATTTCCATTAATCAAAATGTTTGTATCACGGTTAGCATAATGAAACTTATATCCAGTCTCAGATAATTCGAACACAAAAAATATTCCACAAATAATTTTTAAACATGATAATAATTATTTTAAAATTAAGTCAAATCCATTTGGCAAAGTCAATGGATATTCTCCAACTGCATTTGCATGTACTAGAGATCCATCAACAACTTGAAGCCTCATTTCACCCTTTATCACATGTCTCATATTCCTAAGTCCCTATGACGAATTACAGATACGAGTCCCAAATCTAGTAACTAAAACTCATGATAATCTATTGATTGCAAAATAATTTTGAATCATAAACATACCTGTATGTGTAGTATAACTTTTCACTTTCTTCTCTTTAACAATTTCTAGGTAGTCCAAACAATTCTGGTTCCAATGCCCATTCTTGTGATAGTGGTTATATTCACCCTTATCATTAGGATAACTCTTCTTACTCTTCTTAGTTGCACACTTTCTCTTCTTTGAACCATTTGAATAAGATGACCTTTCCCTTTATAAAAAGCACTATGCCTTGATCTTTGCATGAGCAATCAACTGAACTGATCTCGACATATTAAGCAGCTCTAAGCAGCTTATGTTCAACTAGTTCATATTGTAGTCCAATATGAACGACTCAAACTATAGAGTGGGTGAACCTAAGATCAACTACAATTCGAATAAGGTATTTCTTATGAAATGCCATTGTGATTCAAGTGTCAAACACATCTAAAATAATGGTACACGTACTATGCATATGTATTTTTACTTAAACCTAATTTGGATTTCCTATAGTTCCTCTTTATTTAATTAAATCATAATTAACTTAATTTTAATTTTATACATTAAATCATATTTAATTAATTTAATTATTTTCTCTTTGGCTAACTAAATTTAAATTTCATAATTTTAATTACATTCATCTTAAATAATTTTAAAATGAATATTGACTATAGAATTTATAGTAATTATATATATATCATTATACATGTATATTATTTATTAACTAACATTCAATTTAATTAATAGGTTAAATAATTTTAAATAAAAAGTGTTATTTCAAAATTTTATTATTATTTACCTTAAACACTTTAACGTATATATACATATATCATTATAAGCATGTTTTAATTTAATTAATTAAATTTTAAATATATATTTATTTAATTAACCAACTTAATTAACTAATTAAAATAAAATTTCGAAAATAGTTTAGTAAATTTCAAAACATTTATAAAAAAAATTTATAACAAGTTCATTGATATTTCAAAACCAAACTTTAAATTTTAAAATATTAATTAAAATATTGCAATAAAATAAAAAATTCCTTTCATTGTATGTCCACTATTTTGTTTATAGCTTGATGGGCCCGAATTTTATATTTGATGAGGCTTATATGCCTCACCCATGTTATATTTGATGTAAAGTGGAACAACCAAAATGATCCTGCTCACTTGTGCAAAATAATAATATTTTGATTTGCCTACAAAAAAGCCTTCCGGCCAAACCTGAAAATATAAGAAATTAAAATAATATTTTATTAAAAAATATTAATTTATAAAAGTATATATACTTAATAATGAATGTATATATGTATGAGTTTAAAGCAATATACAATTCATGTTTATAAAATATTTTTGAAAAATGGTTTTTTACTACCGAAAACAATATGATAAAAATAATTTCAAATGACTACAAATATATACATACATATTTATAAATTAATATTTGTATATAAAACATGTTTAATAATAATTTTAAGTTAGTTTAATATTTAATAAAATAAAATAAAATATATTTAATCTCGGTAGATAATTATGTACATAAAATAAAAACAATTTTTTTAATTATTACAATAAATATTGAATATAAATAAATCAATTATGAAGATCTATATATTAGTGTATTATACTTAATATATTATAAATATATGCATAAGGAACAATAGACATATACATAAATTTATCGAATAATAATCATAGTTTACATAATCATATAGTAGAATTGTATACATTAGAAGATTACCTTATAGAAGTGGCTTAAGATTCGCACCTTGATTAGTAGAAAGTCCTAGATACGACCTCGATCCTAGTTCTTTTTTTACAAAGGCTTAGAGAACTACTTTTTATTTTATATTAGTGTTGTTTGAGATAAGTATGTTCTGCCATGGGATAAAATAGGGGAGTTGGCGGTTGGACACGAGAAGGAGGAAAGGCTAAAATGTAGAAAGAACTGTAACACCCAACCTCAATACCCATACCATCTAAGAGTATTACTAGGTAATACTGGCTGATAGGAAGGAGAATATGGCAATATTAGGCTACCACACATGAATATTCCCTAGGGCTAACATAGTTATGTATTTCAAAATCACAAACTACACGCCTCTACGAAACCAATTTCGACGCAAAATAATAAACATGTGCACTTCTAAAATAGAACAATATACAATATAAAACAAAAAATAAAGAACACAGAGTCAACAACGTAGTGATGATACATTATCGATGAAATACATAAGCTCATGTGAGTCTACACAAGAATCAAACGCCCACTATAATCCAATATACAAATTACGTCCAATACATACATTCCATCAACATAAATACATAAGAGGCTACAGCAAGATAATGGAACACTACTCTTTAAGTATATTAGCCTCCCACTAACCTAATAACCATATGTTGGCCGCATTGATCCGAGTATTATAAAAATAATGCACGGGTCAGACTATATCTGAAATGTGGATGTCAATATATTATAAATTTAGCATAGTATAACAAGGATACCACAAGCGGCATATAAATATCCCTAAGGTATCAGCATGTCTCAAAAGCATTAACATTTTCCTAACAAAACACGTATAATATCACCTAAAAATTCAATCAGTCACACTTTAAATGGTTCGAGGATAAAATGGGTGAATCGTCCTCAACATCCAAACAACAAAACAAATACAACCATCCAATGAGCATCTCTACCGTCAGCCTTAAGGAGAGACGAGCACTCTCAATTGCATGACCTAAGAGATATATATACAATAGGATATATAGACTCATAAATAACTCATAAATACAATAGAACACATATAAACATAATGATTTATCTTGATCAATAGTTCTAATAAGAGGATGTGCTCCCAACTAAATGAACCTAAGAGATACATAAATAGCACATCAAAAAATCTCTCGGTCCAAAGACTCTTAGAGAGAATGACAGACAAGCACGTAGTAAGTCTCCAATGTCATATAGAAAGGCAGCACATAGTTAGTCTAGGGTTGCGCTATCTAAGATGACGGACGAGTGTGCAACAAGTCTCTAACGTCGTATAATCAACATCTCCAATGTGGCGATACATCAAGTAACCCATTGGAAGTGGATCTACCAACGTCATCGAGATGGGAGACTGACATGCCGCACACTGCTCTAGGAAACGCTAATGACCATAGCATTTTTCCTACAGTCCATTAATTACTCCTAGAATCGTGACACGCATATCCATCGCATATCACATAGACGTTACAAGTCTACAATGTACACTAGTCACGACTCCTATTTTCCTATGGTAATGGACTATTAGTCCTTAAGCGACGTATAGGCAATGGCCTAATGAGAGAAATATCTCTCAGACTCAACCTTGTTAACTCAACGTATTAACAACGTGGATCAAGGGTGTGACCCCACAATCAGGACCGTTAGGATAGATACTAGTCTATTTAGTGAGTCCTAATTATGCACTCTCCATATTTGCTTAAATCCAATAACTTGGATTCCCAACAAACACTATCGAAGCAAGAGGTCCTAACGAGGGTGGTTACTAATACTCTTGACTCGATGAGTCCCAATGACTGCGTCTCAACCTAATAAATCCTAGATTACTAGACTTAAGTGTTAAATAATACTACTCGACTAGTTAGTCCGTAGAGGATGGATCTGTAAATTCTAATATATCTTCAACCTATAGCCCTCGGAGATTAATTGACCCTTGACTACTAAACTAAAAATTCACATCTAGACGACTACTATAATTCCTAACTCACTAAATATAAGTGACATTCACTTACAAAATGCAATCGAACAAATACCAAATCAGATGTACCATACCACATAGGGCTACTCAATCCTTTAGTCGATGCTCGTATATTAAATTCAATGCACATGATAATATTCTGTGCAACAAGTCCAAAGAATAACCAGAAAGATATTACCGGATGTATCATACCATATGTTACTATAACCTGATTTATCCAATATTCTCTTCACATAGAAAATATATGCAAACACATCTTTCGTATATAAAAGAGATTTCATTTGTAAAACATATCAAAACTTCTAAATGCCCTTTTAATACATTTAATTTAGGACCAAAATAAGGATTTTGGAACTTTTATTACATTTCAAAATTTCTTTTATGTATGTTAGATCATAGAATACTCCTCTATAATAAATTGTCATTTATAGAAATCATCTATAATTTTCTATAATTAAATATAATTTTTAAATGAATTTATAGCCCTCAAAAACCGTTTTCTATTTATTTTAAACCATAGATTACATTTTCAAATATCTTCTTTATACTCAAAAATCAAAGAAAAATCATTTAAAATCAATTAATTGCATCTATAAATCATATAATAATTTTATAGAAGTAAATAGGATTTTAAATAATTATTTAAGGTCCAAAAACAATTTCTAGCCATTTTTAAAATGCAATTCATTAAATAATTAATATTTGAGAGGAATGTGTGATCCTCTAAAGTGGAGGAGAGCACACATATTAGATAATTAATATTTATTTAGACTTTTTCACAATAGTTTATTATTTGGAATAATTCAAATTCATACTTCCAAACACATATTTTATATTAATTCTAAAAAATAATTTTCTTTATAACAAAAGTATTCACTGGCCTGAAGCATCACTGCTCCAAGCCAACCACTGGTCGACCACTCCCCCAAGGACAGGTCGACTTTCTGGTGATGGGATTAGAGTAAGGAAGCCGAGGCTATAAGCTATTTTTAGCTCTTTAAGCTCACTTCCTCTCCTATTAGTATTCTATACTATATTATTCCATTCTCACACGATTTCAAGTAATAATATTCAACAAACAAGCATTCAAAAAACATACCATTTCAATGATGATTTACAATAATGTGTTTATTGCACATAGAAGAAGCACAAAGCAAGGATCAAACACTTTAGCAATCATAACAACACATTATAGAGAGTAGACTTTGTAAGTGAAAACCACTCACCTTATCTCTTAGCAACCAAGATCTTTATTTGCACTTCATAGCTCTACCATTCATCATCTTCTCCATTTACCGAAATTAACTCTTGACTCTAATCTTGCTCAAAATCTAACCTTGATTCCTCTTAAGGGTGTATATTTTTGTTGAAAAACACATTTCCAAATTTCACTAATTTTGAGATTTTATTTAAATTATTATGAATTTTTAAAATGGAGCTAGGGTTAGAATTTTGGTACATGATAACGAAAAATGAGATAATGAACCTTAGGAGATGGTTTTGAAATAAATAAACAAAGTCCCTAAAATTCTCAAAAAAGACAAAGAGAAAATATCTTAACTCCACTTTTCTTTTTATTTGGGATAAATGAGCTTCATGATAAAACTATGCCGACCCAAACTCGACACCCACTGAATCCGACAATAAACCACACATGTTAAACCAGATTGCCCCGATTGCAGATAATCATGAGAAAGAAAAGAGAGGGTGAGAAGAAAGAGAGAAGAAAGAAGAAGAGAAGAGAAGAAGAGAGAGAAGCAAAATCAAAACAATACAGAATCTCACATCGCAACGGAATAACATATAATATAGATCGATAATATTTTCAAACAGAAACCGAAATATACATAATCAATATTAGAGTACACAATAAATAATCATCATCTTGGACAGTTATAATAACATGCCCTCACAATTGTTGATAATTTACAACAACAAAAACAACAATGCAATGCAGCGAAATAATAAACAGATACGTGTATACGACATTAAGATCTCCAGCTCGCCTGCTGAAGCTCCAAAAGTACCAATTCTGAACCTGTAAATATACTCGGTGTGACTCGAGCAATGAGAGGGAAGAACACCCGGATCAGTCTGGTAAACCAGCGTGAGAAAATACACTCAACTGAATTTATAAAATTATCAAAACTTTTCCTTTATCAAAACAAAAGGTATCCTGTAAGATCGAGTCGCAAATAAATACCGACCAAATTTTTTCCTTACAATAACAAAAATATCTCATATCAAATTCTCTTATATTATAATAATAGTGTCTAATGCATAAAACTAATATTACAATAGCGGAAATTGTTACACTAATTAAATTCCAGCATACACCTTGTAATACAATGCTTTCTATAATAGAAAATGGCAGGCACGTATTGGGCTTTGGATTTCCATATAAATGACTAGGTAAATGGGACTACCTTTCCGAACCAACACAGTACAACTCTAGAGGGTTGTATCTAGGGAGCAAATACTGCCCGCCTAAACCAACACAAGACTGGCCTATCTCTTCCTAGATAGTACCAAATATGTCGTCACTCCGGTCGTTACTAACCTTTAATTCATGGCCATGAAAATACACAACAAAAATCAGAAACACGATGTCATAGCATGTAAAGATATATCTAGAAGAGTGATAACATCTCCTAATGGGAGCGACCCATTTAGGCTTGCAGCTTCTATCCCTGCTTCAGTCATTTTCTTGGGAGTGAGGTATCGGTTACCTTTCACATATCACAAATCACATCACTTTGAATGCCACATTGTCATTTCCGTTGACTACTAATTGCCTTCCATAAAAATACAACCCTTGGCTCGTACGTCTAAAGGAGGGTGTTAAGCTAAGAGAAGTTGTCTTCTCCGCCACCACTGATGTACGTTTGTAAAAACCAATGTACGTAATCTTAGAAATGAAATGTCAGACAAAAGTCCATACAAGTTGTCCAGGAACAAGATAAACCGAAGGTACTTACCTACCACATCCTGTCGTAAAATCTCTAGGATTAGTAGCGAATAGTCCTTGCATTGGATATTCCTTAACGAAGAGTCTACTGCTAATATATGTATATTGGGATTTTAATTCTAAATGATCAACAAGAAGTCCTTCACTATGAAAATCCTAAGTATCAATATCATCGACCAACCTACACGTTCTTTGTATAAATGTTGGTCCAAAGTGGTTTTCAGATAAATCTGATCTCGGTCTCTTCGCACCAACAACGCAAAAGCGTTTCTCAACTTCACACAAATTAAGTCTCATAGACTTATCACGTCTTCAACTTTCAACTTGCTATCCTTTGGCTAAGAATGAAGCTCGATAGATTGGAGTAATACTCTGCACCGCAGGAATCAACATCCACAACACAAATGATAATCAAGCATACACAGAAGGCTACGTACTAAGTGTACGACTAAATAGTTCTCACATCAAGTCGAGAAACTAAAATGGCCAAACTTGATAGTTGGTTATTTAACTATCAAAGCAAACAAACAAATATCTTGCACCATAAGCAATCACTAGGCCCTTTTAGTTAATCTTTTATTAATTAATCACTTTTCAAATATCCACTTCAAATTATCTTTAAAAAGATATATTCTCAGCCATTTCAATACTTCAATATTGGAAAACATTTCCATATACTTATTTAATAATAAGTAAATTCACAAATCTCTTTTATTTTCAACATTTAGAAAATATCACATATACTAGAGTCACGATTAAGTATATATTTATTCTTTAAGGAAAACATTCTCTTAACACACTTATTTGGGTCAAAACGAATGTTGCGTAAAACATCGTTACGACAACCCAAAATCATTGGTACAGGGATTCGAAAATTAAATAGATATATAAGTCCCATATACTATACAAAAAATATCCTTTCAAAAATCATTTACCATAACAACACTGTTATAGTCCATACTTTCCATACTTCTCGAAAACGTCTATTTCAATAATGAATGTTGAAACCTATGGTTTCGATACTTAACCCATTTTAAACATCTTTAATCATTTAACTTCATTTAAAATATCACTTCCTAAAAATATCCATTTTATTTAAAAGATTATTCACTGTCCAAAATCGTGAATATATCTCCCTAACCAAATTCATTACTATTAAATATTTATTAAAGGATTATCACTGTACAAAATCGTGAATAAAATGCCTTTACCCAATTCATAACTATTGCACGTTTTATTAAAGGTTTATCCACTCCATTTATATATTATAAAAACTTCCATATACAAAATCCCTTTATCAGCTAATTCCATTTATCTCATTTATATGCCAAAATTCAATTATAAGTTAATTTACTTATAAATCTCTTATTTACAAATTTGTTCTTTTATAACTTCACAAATTCATAAATCTTATTTACTTATAAGATTCAATTTTATAACTTCATTTTAACATTTACAAAAACTTCTTTATAATTCCATCACTTTGATTTATAAAAAATCAATTTTATAAGTCTTATATATATCCATTTAAAATATTTTCAAAAATGTCAATTTAACTTATTTTATTCAACTTCGCATTTCAAAAATCACATTCTGGTTATATTTCCCGAAAATCATAATTTTTATAACATAAAATGTTTAACTATTTATTTATAAAATGAATTAATTTACTTAACTATTCAAAAATTAACAGAACATCTATTTTCAAAATCACTTGAAAATCCTTTTTAATTTGAAATCATCACTTTAACACTTTTAAATTATCCAAAATAGGCTCAATGCTGCAACAACACTAAATACATCAATCACAGCATGAAAACATCATATATCATATGATAACAGCGTATATCACAATATCTGTAAATAGACCAATACTGATGAGGAATCCATTTGGATTCCTCCAACATGTCGCCTGCAACAAATATACATATTAGAAAATGGGTACAATATTCGCTTCGAGGCAGATGCGCGTTCAAAAAGTCGGTCCGTTCATACATGGGAACGTATAGGGTCTCATCTGCTCTAATAGGCAAGAATATATCCAAATACCAATCAATATATATAATATCATATCTCATCGAAAAAATCATCAATCAGCATAAATAAAATTTATTCTCACTTATATAAAAATATCAGTGAGTCAGAAAAAGTGAGTTGTACTCACTTCGGTTCCAATAACAGTTGTAGTGTTTTATTTCGAATAAAATTAAACAGCCGTTTAATTTTGCCCAAAATTCACACTATCTCCAATAAACTCCAAACCAGCTCTAAAATGTAGTGCTCATCAATATGAACCCAATTTGCAACTTGTTTCATCAAAAACGGACCTCATATGAAGAATTTATGATGTTTTCAAACATCGATAATTAATAATATAATCAACTTTTTAAAAATTAAAAATAAAAACAAAAATACTTATCCCTCTTTCTTACCTCCCACTCTAATGCTACATGCAAACATAAGGTTACAACATTTTTTTTATATACGCGTGTGCCCCTTGCACGACGATGCCGCCGCCAACAAAGCTCTGCCGCCGACGCCATCCCCTGCCACCGCATCCTCTACCGCTCGCCCAAACCCCCACCAAAACTCGCGCACATGACGACAAAGCCTAGCCAAACCCAAAACTACTTGACGAACACCGGCGAATTGCAGCCACCTCACGATGCCGTTAACGATCTCCACAGTCCATCTCCTTTGCCTCATCGAGCTCTCCGTCTTATCAGTTGAAGTCGTCGATTTTGCCTCTAGATGTCGCGATAAACTCTGGCCGTTAGATCCTAGGGTTTGGAGGAAATGAAAATGGCGGCTGTGACCTTGTTTGACTCTAGGGTTTGCAATGAAATGATAAAGGTCCTTTTTTAGAAAATTTAAACGACACTATTCATCCAGAAATTTTCCGAACTCCAAACGAAGCTGCCATCTGGCCTTTATAATGTTTTACCCCTATTTCAAACACAATGAAATATATATCGGAAGCTAATTCGATCATATTTGGAAGATAGGTTTTCGAGTTGAATTATTTAAATTAAAATTCACTCAAACAAATTTTTAAGTGTTTTAGCTTGCCATGACTAAACCGTAAATCTGATTGACACAAAATTTAAAATTCTACAATAATACAACATGACGGATTCAATGAAACTAGTTTCGTCGAAATCCAAGACTGTTTGAAATATGACTATTTTTACACGTAAATTAAATATTAAAATATTCAGTTTCTATAAATTAACTTTTAAATCAATTTTAAAAGTTCTCTAACATCGTACTTATTCAAATAGAATTTAATTCAACTTTATAAACCATTTTTATTCACATAAAATTTAAATTCCAATTATTTCAGCAATTTCAAATATTAAATTAACAATTTAATTATCCAAATAAATCAATATATTTGAAATATAATTTATTCAACTTATAAAATTCACTTCTAAATATATAAATTCAATTAAATATCCCAAGTTCGAATGATTGAAAAACTGAGTCGTTACAAAAACATTCCTTCCCGTATCTTTTATCCCTTTCTTTATAAATTATTTTTCTACTTGTTCAAAGTAACTCCAAATCCCAAACAAAAATCATATGTACTTTCTTGTAGTGTCTGGACAATATTGTTTATTTTTATGAAAATTATATTCCCTTAATTTCCCCATTTAAAAATAATAAAACTCAAATAACCATATTTAGCCCATTATATACAAATGCTCGGTATTTAAATAAAAATTCATTCTTCACCATAATAAACCCTAAAATTATTTTATTTATCATTATTTAACTTTATAAAATTACTAAACCACTTTTAATCTATTTTCAAAATCTTTTCAAGCCTAAATGTTTATATTACTTTAAAATATTTAAAATTAACCTATAATTAATAATCCATAGCTTCAAAAATACTTATTACCAAAATAATTCATTTAACAATTATTCTAACAAATAATTTCTTTCAATATAAATTAATATATCCAATTAAATTATCTTTCTCCCAAATCCCTCTGATATATATATATATATTTCCCGATGAAAAAATAATATCTTCTTTGAATATTTTATCTTTAAATCCTAAATAAATTACTGTGTCCCCAATCCATCTCAAATTCCCGATATATACAATTTAATCCCAGGTTTCTTATATTTTATCATTTAACCCATTTAATCGTTTACATCTCTGTTATAAAATTTAATTAATTGCCTCTTAATGTCGTATTGTTATAGACTCCCCTCTAAAAAAATTGCATCCTCGCAATTCTTCTTAGAAAAGGTCTGTGACAAGCTCATACTTCTATCTTTACTACAACCATCTATAATTAAAAAAACATGCAACCATCAAAAGTTAATAAACATAACACACAAGGCTCAACTTATTAGATGCTTATGATGGCTAACCCAAACAAAGGATGATCATCCTTGCCCATCATCTATGACCATGGGCTATGAGTCGAATGACTCATTTAGAAAGATATCCATCTATTACCTCAATAAAAATACATTTAAGATGTTGAAATTTTCTAAAAAAAACTATAATCTTTATGGTAAGAAGTATATTCCGAAAAAATTCACAACACCAAAATCCAATATACAAACATTTCTTATATAAATCCATATCTTCCCTTTAAAACAAACACCTTATAATTACAAAAATCCCCCAATTAGCTTCAAGGTTTTAAAACATCAGGCTTAATTTGTTGTTGTAAAAAAAATATGTTAAAAGGAATAAGAGGAGAAGCATTAGAGAAAGAAGAGGAGACATTTTATTTATTCTAGAGATCAATAATCCATTTACATTACATAGCCTCTTTTATATAAAGGCTTTGGATGTTGGTATTAAATTTATCCCACAATGTGGGACTAAACAAAACAACATAAAAATCATATTCACTTTATGATTTACATATATTGTAACACTCCCCCTTGAATATGCATCTTCAAAATCTTGAATGCTCCGATAACTTGAAATTGTCCCTTTTGAAACGTGTATGATGATTGCTCTCTCTCCTTATTATCCTTCTTGCATTTATCCATTCAATCAATATAGACACTGTCCATTGCCTCATTACAATCTCTGTTAGGAAACCCCAATGGGAAAAACCTTAAACGAGGAAAAACGTACAACTTGTAAAATCATATTAAAAATGATATTCTTTCTAAAAGGTTTGATACTTCAGGATCAAAACAATGCCTCATTACTAAGAAAAATCTTAGTGAAGGAAAAAGAGTACGATGACATATTTGAATAATTTACTACATCAAATGGAGTTTGATACTCTTGGATCGATTTAATGCCTCGTTAAGCCCTACTAAGAAAAAACCGGTGGGAAAAATCTATCACGACCCGAACTCGATGTCCGACAACAACAACAAATTCGTATCGCGGGAGCTTGCAACGCCCATTAGATGATAAATAACACAGTGGAAATAAAAGATGATATCATTGATACAACATGAATACAATAATCGGATACATCAATTTGATACAATGATAACCATCAACATCAGAGAATATACAACATGTAATACAGCGGAACACGATACAATATGAGATAAGTCTTCTCAGAATCCAATACTGCAACTCTGATCCAAAAGCTCCAAAATTTCAAGCTTGATCCACCATTAAGATTGCACCAAAATAAGCAAGGTCAGTTGTCCGTACCATAGACTTCAATATCCAAGGTCTTCAAAGAATACCAAAGAGAAAGCTGAAAGCTACAGAATCGATTCTATGTCTACTATTTGAAAAACCCAACACAAGACTGCCCATGTGGAAAATTGTGGGCACCCAGAGTTTAGGAAGGGAACAATAAACTCCAGGTCAGTCATGGTACTGGTATGAGCAAACAAAAATAGTTTTCTCCTTTAAAACAAACAAAAGAATTTAAATTTTGAAATTCGCAATGCTTTTTAGAAAATGAAACTGCCATAAGACCTCTCGCCACACACACCATGCAAACGCAGAATTGGAGGAGAATTCTCCTTATGATAGTCAAAAATGCTAGATACGCAAAAAAAACCATTTTGATATTATTATTATTAGTGCATAGTGGAAAACATTTTGAAAGTATAATATTAATCTTAGCCAGCATAGACATTTCGAGCTATGCCTACGATAGTTACTATCCAAACAGTGGGGTGCCACCATAAGTAGATGGCAGGTAATACAACTAAAACCGTACAAAGCTCGTATTGGGTGAATGGATTTCCAACAAATGGTCAGGCTAAGGAACTTCCTACTGCCATATGGGAACGCCTCTGGCTGGACGCCCCGAGAACCATCCCTTAGTTCTCTGCCAACACAAGGCCGGTGTACCTCCTGCCCGGAAGTGTCACCCACAGACATGCCACCCTCGGTCCTTTTGGACCTTTATCCGAGAGCTTTCAACACCAACAACATCACATAGTAATAACGATACTACAGTGCCCACATGAGTAAGTATCTGGGCTCCATACCATGATACTACCCCTTTCCAGAAGGAATGGTCACACCCTAGGAGAGCTACCCCTAAAACCTTGCCGCATCATTCCTGTTTCGACCATTACCGGTTTGTGAGGCTCGACGAGGTTTCGTCCACAAAGCTACGCTTCACACTAAAGCCATGCTTTGATCATAATTGATCAACCAATGATCATCAACACACAGCAGCACTTAGCATGTCACACTACCAAATTGGGAGTATAACGTTGATAACCTTCAACTACATAACCTCTGAGCTCGTACGTCTTAGAGAAGGGTGTTAAGCTAAGAGAATAAATTCTCCGCCACCAACAGATATGTATTTGAAAGAAATCTGCGTTATATCTCAAAGTGCAGTGTCAGACATACAACCATACAAGTCTGTCCCGGGTTCGAACAGAACCGAAGGCACTTCCGAAGAAGCCCTTGCAATCCGGGTATTCACAATCCCGATCGGACTTCCCATCACTTAGGAAATCTCTATACCGTAGCTACTTAGTGCAGAGACAATCGATAGGTCATCCTATCGTTCTCGTAAATACCCTGTCTTCACCACCGATCTACAAACGCTATCCATAATGGCGTATCATTATTCGGAATGGGTTATATGAAACAAAGGTCCTCTCCCGGCTAAACCGAATAATGAGCGTAATATTTAAAAACATATGGATATTGGGATTTCAATTAAGTCACAACTTATCACCCAAAACTTTCTTTTCAAATGGTTTAGTCAATTACCATTTTCAAATCTTTTATTGTTTTCACAACATTCACCTAGTTTCACAAAGATCCATTTATGGATTTTCAAACAATTTCCATCTCAATTGGATTAACTTGTTAAATCTTTAAATCAAGATTATAGCTTTCAAAACTTGTTTCAAAATATTCATCTATAACTTGGAAAACTATTTTGATTCAAACTTTGAATTCCTTTAATATAAATTTGAAAGTTCATTTCTTAAAGGAAAGCTTTTATCATTTGAAACCACTAGTATTATTTCAGAGAAACTGATTTTATTTATACAAGTTAAACACTTTGGGTTAATTCAATCCCCCAAAACAATACTTTAGAAAGGGTTTAAAACTCATATAAACTTGTATAATCCTTTTTAAATCAAAAATACCAAATATAAAAATTAAATTTCAAATATTAAATTCCAATTTGAATCAAATTATTCAAATTTCAAATCTTTATCAAGTTATTGAGAATAACTTCTATTTTTTTTGAATTCCTTTTTCAACAGCTTTTTATATTTAATTCAGTTTCATTTCCAAAACTATTTGAATTAAAAATTGAAATTCAAAACTATTTAAAAATCTATGACTTAACCGATTTCCACGTGCAATCCATAATGTGTGTGTATAAGTGTAGTCCAGGGGTTTTACACAATAGTGCACAGCATCAATCATCACAGATATAATAATATCGATAAGCGGTATGAACTATAATGCTTATCTTTATTCACAGATTCATAGATAAAATAAATGTATCAGTCATAAAGAATCATCATTACGATTCGATGTAGGTTTCGGATAACTAACCCGAATCCGACTCCCTGCCGCATCGAAATCCAAATGTCATTTTAAAGGCCAAGCTGTAAATTTAAATTTAAACGGTTTAATTCAACACTTTGAATCCAAATAACATTTATCACAGATAAATCATACACGATCATCATATATATATATATATCACGAGCAATATCATAGGAACATCACAGAATATCACCAAGTAATTATCACAAATTAGAGATTCTATATACGCCATTATCCGTAAGCAATCATCTTAAATCATTAATTATCCATTACTTAATTAACTAATTATTTATTCGTAATTAAATTACTTAAAATTTCATCTATTAAGCATTTATAAATTAACTTATATAGTTAATTACAATTTAATTAATCACATAATCCATTGATTAATGAATCTCTAATTTTAATTCAAATGTAATTATTCTTAATTTCTTTCTAAAATAATTAATTGATATTAATTGTTCAACTTAACATTTAAAAGTCTTCTTTAAATTTTGGAAACTAATTTATTATTAACTACAACTTTAGATGATAATTAATTTTATACTTACTTAAATTAATTACTTAATTAAAAATATTAGTTAAGAATTTAAGCATTGTTATACATTAACTAAACAATTGAACTTGTATAAAGTTTTTAACTTAAGTTTGTCGAACATTTATTAAAATTTACAATGTTTAAACTCTGATAAAATCACAAGTTTGCTTAACTTCAATTATTTTAAACATTGCAATTTGAAGAAACCCGAGCCTTTCCCTGTTAAATCTCGAGAAGTACTTCGAGTAACCCCTTATATCACCCACGTTCTTTCATGTAACACCTTCTTCTTCTTCCCCTCTTTCTTTTTTTTTATTTCATGTCAGCAAGTTTAAATTTAAACTAAGTACAATCAAACTCTGGAAACCCATACGTGCGCACGAACTAAACCCGAAGCAAACCCCAAATAAACTCGAGAATAACAAGAGATGCCACGAACCAACGACACTGACACGAGATCCACCGCCGTACACATGCACGGCGGCACCACTGGCCTCCAGTGAACACCCATAACGTCGGCAAGTCCCAACTCAAACGTAGATACGAAATCAAGCCCGAATCTCCTTAAAAAAATTCAAATCGAAAATCAACAGTTCAACCCAAAAATGCAGAACTTAACCCAATTGCTAAAATCACCTCGTCACCATCGCAGACACCACCGAACGCGATGAAACTCCGGCCACAACTCGACCACGCCCTCCTCTGTCTTTACCAAGAATTTCATGATACTCGACCATCTCATGGATTCGAAAACTAGAATTAAAACAGACCAAACGATCCCAAACCCTAAATTCGAATCGACCCCAAAATTCGCGCATTAGAAAAATTATTTAGCATTTTTCTTGGATTCGTGGATAATTAAACTTACTATATAACAAATTTCAGCAGCTATCATTTGTTAATTTAACCAGAACTGATGAAAATAAAATTTGAGTTCATATAGGAACTGCACCGTGTTTCATCACCTAAAAATCATTGTTTTTGATTTAAAAATCTTAACTTTGTATACTTAATCATGATATGAAATCAAACCACAGTTTAAAACATTCGAATTTTTAACTTATAAATTCTTTTTACTACAATATGAACATCCAAAGTTTATATCACACTGTAAACTTTTCAAAACAGAACTAAGTTCTGATTGTAGTTCAAACAATCTTTTTAAATTTAAACTCATAAGTTTTAATTTAATTATATGAAGAAGTTTTGTTTTAATTTTAATAGCTTTCATTTGCTCTGAAACTTGAAAACATGGCAAGATACCATTTCCAGTAAACAAAATCAGCCCAGAACTCATATTTACACAGATAGCTTGCTAACCCAAAATTTCTACAAAGCAATCATCAAGTGTTAAACTTTAAAACAGTATATTCACTCACTTATATGATTAAAGGACAGAGAACAAAATTCAAAGCTGAATTTCTCACCTGGGTATGTTTGAACAGAGAACAGGACAATGAACCTATTATTGATTTTGAAGTCTGGAAATGTTATTTACTTTTGATCTAGATCTTCAACTTGCTTATTTGGTTAGCTCTATGATTTTGTTTCAATTTTGAACTTCATCAACTTGTTGATTTGGGATATACTTGAATCTGTTTTCAGGTTTTAATTAAATTTTTTTTCTTTGTTTTTTTTAAAATTCATATTCGTATCATTTAATTCCAAAGAAAGAAAAATGTTGCCATTTGTAACATTCATTTACACTTGTTAATTTTTTTATGTGATATAGTTTACATTTATCAAATTTTGTATATTTATGTTTTTAACCTTGTCTTGAATTTATTATATAAATATTGTTTTGGTCCTTTAGTTCAATTAATTTACACTTAGTTCATAGAAATTTTAAAAGAAAGAACTTTAAAACCTTTTTATTAACTTAGATATTGTATATATATACATATAATTTATACTTGCATAATTTTTTCCAAAAGAAAATTTTATCTAAATAAATTTATACATTGATAAATAAATTTCTAATTTACCACTCTAATAAATTTACCTTTAATTAATTTCATAAATTAATTCTTTTTGAAATTAAGTAAAAAAAAATTAATTACTTACAATCTAATTATTAAAACAATTCAAAGATATTTAACTTTAAGCATTTTAAATCTTTAATTACGTAGATATTTTCTTGCTTGTCTAATGTATATGTATTACATTTGTTATCATTTTATAGTTTGATTTTATACGTTTATTATTAACATAAATTCTTAAATTTTACTTCTATTTATAGTTTAAATTTCCAAACATTACATCTATAACATATATTTTTATTTTATACTTTACATTAAATATTGATAAGATAAATCTTATACTTCTTATACTTCGTAAAGAAAAATGGATTTAAAACACAGTACATACATTAAATAAATAATTAAACAAATTATTTTATTTTTTTCTTCCAAGTATAACCCTTCAAAGAAAATTCATTTTCAATTTCCAAATCAAAATTTTGTTTCAAATCCAATTCAATTTTATTTATGTTTCAAATCCAATTTATAAAATAAATAAGTAAATACATCTTATTAAATTTGAAAAATTCAAACAAATCCATAATTTAAACCAAAAATTTAATTTAATTACAATTTCAAATTCGTTTTTAAAAGGAGATCGTTAAAGATTCCCCCTTAAGAAATTTCGTCCCGAAATTTGCCAAGGAGATAACAAAGATGGATGAAAGATAAAGAAATATCTTTCCAAACCAAATCGAATATCAATTCTGCATTTGGCTTACCAAATCAGAATATCAACAATAGATGTGAGAACAAACTCAATCAACTACGAAACAATTGGGTTATCTGATCTATGAAATATACAGGGGTATTGGTTATTTTGAAGGAATAACTAACCATTTGTAGATTATATCGAAACCTAATGAAACATATAGAAATAGATTCGATTATGATCTCCGATTCAAGATTTAACTCATTTACGATTTACGGAGAAACAAAACTAAGGGTAGTTCTTATGTCGAACAAAATTCGAACAATTTAATCGTAAAGGAGATAGTTACCTTATAAAATTTTCATTTCCCTAAATAATTTTTAAGGTTGAAAAATCACCTTTGATTTCACAGGCCCTCGCTGCTTGATCTTGCTTCAGTGTTGGGCAATTTATGATCCTATGTCCCGGCTTGTGGCAGTAACAACATTCCCTACATTCCTGTTCTGGCTTCATAAATGGCTCTCTCTGTCCTTGTTTCCTGGGGTTCTTACAATTGTTCAAGTAATGGACTTTCTCCAAGCAGTTGAAACAAGTAACGTCTTTCACCTTTTTCTTCCGTACATTCTTCTTTCCTTTATCTTTCCTCAATTTCTTTCCACCAAATTTCTATTTTCTCCAATTCAGCTTAGTTGTATTTCCATTCTCCTCCGGATCTTTTTGCTTTTCCAGAGTATCGTATCTATAACCCATATCAATTAATTCAGAAAACGATTCCTTAACGTGAGTAGTCATCCTTTCCTGAAACTCTTGGTTCATTCCCCGAATAAACTTTTCATTCTTCTTTAGCGGAGTATTCACCAATTCTGGACCAAATCGAGATAATATATTGAATTTGTTTAAGTACTCCTCAAATGATAAACTTCCTTGCTTCAAATCTATGAACTCTTGGTACATTCTAGATATACCAGCAGACGACATATATCGCTTCTCGAACACTTCTTTGAAACGACTCCAAGTAAATTCATCCGCCAGCTCATCCAATGTAACCGTTTCCCACCAAATTAAAGCCTCATCCTGGAGTTTCCAAGAAGCTATCAATTGCATCTGGTCGTCTCCTAACTTTAGTCCTTTGAAAATCTTTTCACACGATCGAATCCAGGCTTGTGCTTCAATAACAGATTCTTTGCCTGTGAATGGTTTTCCACCAAGTCTAGAAAAACTTCGATATAGATAGGTCAAATTTGATTGAGATTGAATTGGAATATCTGTCGTTGCAGGGTATGACCAGCTGAAGTGGTACTTTTCTGTCTCTTATTTCGTCCTCTTCTTCCGCTCATTCTTACTATCTGTAAATAGTAAGAAGACCAATTTAAGCATTCGGACGAAATATCTTAGAGAATAACAACAGATAAAGAGAATAGACTGAGAAATTTGGATTTTTTGGTTCCACTGGTTGTGCTCATTCTATGGTATACTTCACCCTATCTCTAATGAGCCATCTAATGTGTTACACTCCGTAGCTAAAGTTCTTACTCAACCATTAGCTCTGATACAATCTGTCACGACCCTAACTCGATGTCCGACAATAACATCAAATTCGTATCGCGGGAGCTTGCAACACCCATTAGATGATAAATAACATAGTGGAAATAAAAGATGATATCATTGATACAACATGAATACAATAATCTGATACATCAATTCGATACAATGATAACCATCAACATCAGAGAATATACAACATGTAATACAGCGGAACACGATACAATATGAGATAAGTCTTCTCAAAATCCAATACTGCAACTCTGATCCAAAAGCTCCAAAATTTCAAGCTCGATCCACCATCAAGATTGCACCAAAATAAGAAAGGTCAGTCGTCTGTACCAAAGACTTCAATATCCAAGGTCTTCAAAGAATACCAAAGAGAAAGCCGAAAGCTACAGAATCGATTCTATATCTACTATCTGAAAAACCCAACTCTAGACTGCCCATGTGGAAAATTGTAGGCACCCAGAGTTTAGGAAGGGAACAATAAACTCAGGGTCATTCATGGGACTGGTATGAGCAAACAAAAATAGTTTTCTCTTTAAAAACAAACAAAAGAATTTAAATTTTGAAATTCGCAATGCTTTTTAGAAAATGAAACTACCATAAGGCCTCCCGCTACACACACCATGCAAACGCAGAATTGGAGGAGATTTCTCCTTATGATAGTCAAAAATGCTAGATACGCGAAAAAAACATTTTGATATTATTATTATTAGTGCATAGTGGAAAACATTTCGAAAGTATAATATTAATCTTAGCCAGCATAGACATTTCGAGCTATGCCTCCTATAGCTACCATCCAAACAGTAGGGCGCCACCATAAGTAGATGGCAGGTAATACAACTAAAACCGTACAAAGCTCGTATTGGGTGAATGGATTTCCAACAAATGTTCAGGCTAAGGAACTTCCTACTGCCATATGGGAACGCCTCTGGCTGGACGCCCCGAGAACCATCCCTTAGTTCTCTGCCAACACAAGGCCGGTGTACCTCCTGCCCGAAAGTACCACCTACAGATATGCCACCCCCGGTCCTTTTGGACCTTTATCCGAGAGCTCTCAACACCAACAACATCACATTGTAATAAAGATACTATAGTGCCCACATGAGTAAGTATTTGGGCTCCATACCATGGTGCTACCCCTTTCCAAAAGGAATGGTCACACCCTAGGGGAGCTACCCCTGAAACCTTGCCGCATCAATCCTGTTTCGACCATTACCGGTTTGTGAGGCTCGACGAAGTTTCGTCCACAAAGTAACGCTTGACACTAAAGCCATGCTCTGATCACAATTGATCAACCAATGATTATCAACACACAACAGCACTTAGCATGTCACACTATCAAATTGGGAGTATAACGCTGATAACCTTCAACTATATAACCTCTGAGCTCGTTTGTCTCAGAGAAGGATGTTAGGCCAAGAGAATAAATTCTCCGCCACCAACAGATATGTATTTGAAAGAAATCTGCGTTATATCTCAAAGTGTAGTGTCAGACATACAACCATACAAGTCTGTCCCGGGTTCGAACAGAACCGAAGGCACTTCCGAAGAAGCCCTTGCAATCCGGGTATTCACAATCCCGATCGGACTTCCCATCACTTAGGAAATCTCTATACCGTAGCTACTCAGTACAGAGACAATCGATAGGTCATCCTATCGTTCTCGCAAATACCCGGTCTTCACCACCGGTCTACAAATGCTATCCATAATGACGTATCATTATTCGGAATGGGTTATATGACACAAAGGTCCTCTTCCGGCTAAACCGAATAATGAGCGTAATATTTAAAAACATATGGATATTGGGATTTCAATTAAGTCACAACTTATCACCCAAAACTTTCTTTTCAAATGGTTTAATCAATTACCATTTTCAAATCTTTTATTGTTTTCACAACATCCACCCAGTTTCACAAAGATCCATTTACGGATTTTCAAACAATTTCCATTTCAATTGGATTAACTTGTTAAATCTTTAAATCAAGATTATAGCTTTCAAAAATTGTTTCAAAATATTCATTCATAACTTGGAAAACTATTTTGATTCAAACTTGGAATTCCATTAATATAAATTTGAAAGTTCATTTCTTAAAGGAAAGCTTTTATCATTTGAAACCGCTAGTTTTATTTCAGAGAAACCGATTTTATTTATACAAGTTAAACACTTTGGGTTAATTCAATCCCCCAAAAGAATACTTTAGAAAGGGTTTAAAACACATATAAACTTGTATAATCCTTTTTAAATCATATATACCAAACATAAAAATTCAATTTCAAATATTGAATTCCAATTTGAATAAAATTATTTAAATTTCAAATCTTTATCAAGTTATTGAGAATAACTTCTATTTCTTTTGGAATTCCTATTTCAACAGCTTTTTATATTTAATCCAATTTCATTTCCAAAACTATTTGAATTAAAAATTAAAATTCAAAACTATTTAAAAATCTGTGACTTAACTGATTTCCATGTGCAATCCATAATGTGTGTGTGTATAAGTGTAGTCCAGAGGTTTTACACAACAGTGCACAGCATCAATCATCACAGATATAATAATATCGATAAGCAGTATGAACTATAACGCTTATCAGTATTCACAGATTCATAGATAAAATAAATTTATCAATCATAAGGATTCATCATTACGATTCGATGTGGGTTTTGGATAACTAACCGGAATCTGACTCCCTGCCGCATCGAAATCCAAATGCCATTTTAAAGGCCAAGTTGTAAATTTAAATTTAAACGGTTTAATTCAACACTTTGAATCCAAATAACATTTATCACAGATAAATCATGCACGATCATCATCATGTGTGTGTGTGTGTGTGTGTGTGTGTGTGTATCAAGAGCAATATCATAGGAACATCACAGAATATCACCAAGTAATTATCACAAATTAGAGATTCTATGTACGCCATTATCCGTAAGCAATCATCTTAAATCATTAATTATCCATTACTTAATTAACTAATTATTTATGCGTAATTAAATTACTTAAATAAATCATCTATTAAGCATTTATAAATTAACTTATGTAGTTAATTACAATTTAATCACTCACATAATCCATTGATTAACGAATCTCTAATTTTAATTCAAATGTAATTATTCTTAATTTCTTTCTAAAATAATTAATTGATATTAATTGTTCAATTTAAACATTTAAAAGTCTTCTTTAAATTTTGGAAACTAATTTATTATTAACTACAACTTTAGATGATAATTAATTTTATACTTACTTAAATTAATTACTTAATTAAAAATATTAGTTAAGAATTTAAGCATTGTTATACATTAACTAAAAAATTGAACTTGTATAAAGTTTTTAACTTAAGTTTGTCGAACATTTATTAAAATTTACAATGTTTAAACTCTGATAAAATCACAAGTTTGCTTAACTTCATTTATTTTAAACATTGCAATTTGAAGAAACCCGAGCCCTTCCCTGCTAAATCTCGAGAAGTACTTCGAGTAACCCCTTATATCACCCGCGTTCTTTCCTGTAACACCTTCTTCTTCTTTCCCTCTTTTTTTATTTCATTTCAGCAAGTTTAAATTTAAACTAAGTATAATCAAACATCTGGAAATCCATACGCGCGCACGAACTAAACCCGAAGCAAATCCCAGATAAACTCGAAAATGACTCGAGATGCCACGAACCAATGACACTGACACGAGATCCACCGCCGTACACATGCACCGCGGCACCACTGGCCTCCGGTGAACACCCATAACGTCGGCAAGTCCCAATTGAAACGTAGATACGAAATCAAGCCCGAATCTCCTCAAAAAAATTCAAATCAAAAATGCAGAACTTAACCCAATTGCTAAAATCGCCTCATCACCATCGCAGACACCACCGAACGCGATGAAACTCCAGCCATGATACTCGATCATCTCATGGGTTCGAAAACTAGAATTAAAACAGAGCACAGAAAAACGATCCCAAACCCTAAATTCGAATCGACCCCAAAATCCGCGCATTAGAAAAATTATTTAGCATTTTTCTTGGATTCGTGGATAATTAAACTTACTATATAGCAAATTTCAGCAGCTATCATTTGTTAATTTAACCAGAATTGATGAAAATAAAATTTGAGTTCATATAGGAACTTCACCGTGTTTGATCACCTAAAAATCATTGTTTTTGATTTAAAAATCTTAACTTTGTATACTTAATCATGATATGAAATCAAACCACAGTTTAAAACAGTCTAATTTTTAACTTATAAATTCTATTTACTGTAATACGAACATCCAAAGTTTATATCACACTGTAAACTTTTTAAAACAAAACTAAGTTCTGATTGTAGTTCAAACAATCTTTTTAAATTTAAACTCATAAGTTTTAATTTAATTATATGAAGAAGTTTTGTTTTAATTTTATTTACTTTCATTTGCTCTGAAACTTGAAAACATGGCAAGATACCATTTCCAGTAAACAAAATCAGCCCAGAACTCATATTTACACAGATAGCTTGCTAACCCAAAATTTCTACAAATCAATAATCAAGTTTTAAACTTTAAAATAGTATATTCGCTCACTTATATGATTGAAGGACATAGAACAAAATTCAAAGCTGAATTGCTCACCTGGGTATGTTTGAACAGTGAACATGACAGTGAACCTATTATTGATTTTGAAGTCTGGAAAATGTTATTTACTTTTGATCTGGATCTTCAACTTGCCTATTTGATTAGCTCTATGATTTTGTTTCAATTTTGAACTTCATCAACTTGTTGATTTGGGATATACTTGAATCTGTTTTCAGGTTTTAATTAAAAAAAAATTCTTTTTTTCTTTTTTTTTTAAATTCATATCATTTAATTCCAAAGAAAGAAAAATGTTGCCACTTGTAACATTTATTTACACATGTTAATTTTTTTATGTCATATAGTTTACATTTGTCAAATTTTGTACATTTATGATTTTAACCTTGTCTTGAATTTATTTTATAAATTTTGTTTTGGTCCTTTAGTTCGATTAATTTCCACTTAGTTCACAGAAATTTTAAAAGAAAGAACTTTAAAACCTTTTTATTAAACTTAGATATTGTGTGTGTATATATATACATATAATTTATACTTGCATAATTTTTTCCAAAAGAAAATTTTATCTAAATAAATTTATACATTGATAAATAAATTTCTAATTTATCACTCTAATAAATTTACCTTTAATTAATTTCATAAATTAATTCTTTTTGGAATTAACTAAAAAAAAATTAATTACTTACAATCCAATTATTAAAACAATTGAAAGATATTTTACTATGAGCATTTTAATTCTTTAATTACCCAGATATTTTCTTGCTTCTCTAATGTATATGTATTACATTTGTTATCATTTTATAGTTTGATTTTATACTTTTATTATTAACATAAATTCTTAAATTTGATTTCTATTTATAGTTTAAATTTCCAAACATTACATTTATAACATATATTTTTATTTTATACTTTACATTAAATATTGATAAGATAAATCTTATACTTCTTATACTTCGTAAGAAAAATGGATTTAAAACACGGTCTATACGTTAAATAAATAATTATACATATTATTTTATTTTTTTCTTCCAAGTATAACCCTTTAAAGAAAATTCATTTTGAATTTCCAAATCAAAATTTTGTTTCAAATCCATTTCAATTTTATTTAAGTTTCAAATCCAATTTACAAAATAAATAAGTAAATACATCTTGTTAAACTTGAAAAATTCAAACAAATCCATAATTTAACCCAAAAATTTAATCTAATTACAATTTTTAAATTCGTTTTTAAAACGGGATCGTTACAAAATCTTAGTGAATGAAAAAGAGTACATTATGATTTATTTAGGTATACTCCCCCTGATTTTATATTTTTCCATTTAAGTTTGAATACATGTATTGATAATCCAAACAATTACAAATACTTTTGATCCATGTATGTGTAACATAGCATAGACAAGCATTAAGAAAATAAAATCGGGAGACGATAGTTCTTCTTTTCCTTCTTTCATCATTTATAAATATTTGTCCTCGATACGATTAATTTTTCTAAGATTGTTTCTTTTTAACATTGTTTGCATTTTATGCACTTTATATGTTACTTTTTTTAAAAGTACTTTGGGTGCTTTCATTTTGATGCATCATATCAGTTTTTCTTATTGCAACTACATCTTTGATGGAAATTAGGAGTTTTATTATAATAATACTTAAAAACAGGAAGTAATCTACCCATCATGAATTATATCCAGATTTTCATTACAACAATATTTAAAAGAAAATTGTAATATACACCCCTTATTCTTTGCATTCTTTATAAGCATCAAAGTAATTTATATTCTTCGGGCACCTGTAATGTAACAAGATGAAGACTGCTGTAGATGGAACAATGATGCGACCATCCTCTACTCGGGTGTGATTCCTAAAGCTAATAAACTCCTTCACTTTGCTTTCCCATCATAAACGGAGAAAATTTTCATCCTCCATAATCGAGTTTTGAACTTTGCAGAAGTGGTGAAGTAGCAACCATTTATTCCAAATATTTTAGATACTCTGGATTTGAATAGCCCTAAGATGCATCTAGCTAGCTAAAAAATAAGTAATAAGAACTAGCAAGTAGGAAATTAGATGGCAGCAACCAAACAGTTGCTTAAGAATTATAACGACCCGCAAATCCACACCATTTGAGTCAACACTATTCTACATCAATCAACTCAAGTTGAACAGAAATACGAACCATTTGGTTTAAAGAAGAAGAGGTAGAAGAAGAGAAAACAGAAAACAACAACAGAATCTAACCAACGCAGCGGAATAAAATATAATATATAATAACAGATCTTTACACAAAAGAAAACTATAACTGTTTATACATACATCATCAGAGTACATCATCAGAATTCCACATCAATAACATACAACTGTATACACAGCGGAATAATAACCAAATACAGAAGTATGTATCGCCATCCAGCTCATCTCCTGAGCTCCACAGCATCCTTTCCTGTATCCTGTAATACTCGGTCTGACCCGAGCATACCAGTTTAATAACACCCGACCCAGTCTGGAATATCAGCGTGAGAAATCACACTCAATTTATTATTAAAGTTTCAAAATCCCTTTGAAAACAAAAGCATCTCGTAAGACCACGCCACAAATAAACATGTCGGGTTTTTACCTTACGATAGCTAAAACACTTTTTATTAAAATCCTCTGATATTATAATAAGGTCTATATAAAAATGCTTATTAAAATAGCCGAAATTGTTACATCTATTAAATTCCAGCTACTAGCCACAAAGTGGGTAATACAAACAAAACTCGTAAAAGGCGCGTAGGGAGATTGGATTTCCAACTAATGACTTGGCACTGGGCTACCACCTATCACAGTACCTGGTCTAGATCAGCGTACCGAGGAGCCACCCTAACTCCCATGTAACACAAGACCTGGACAATCCCTTACTGGATAATCCTAAGTAAGATCACCCCACAGTCGGGATTAGCAACCGCACCACTAAGCCAGAAAAAAAAGGGACATCTAGACAGGGATGACCTTATCCGAAAATGGGTGCTACCCACCAAGCCTTGCTGCATAACCCCAGATTTTCAGTCATTCCCGGTTGATAAGGCTTGAGGCTAAGCGTTACCTTCTAAAACATATCCCTTAGAATACCCATCGTCCACCTGACGATGTTCCGAAAGTATTCATCCATACAAGTCCGTTCCGGGTTTGAACGGAACCGAATGCACTACTCCCACTACATCCATTTTGGAAATATCCTCAGGATTAGTAGCGACTAGCCCTTGCAATTCACTGCTCCACCTTCGAATCCAAACTCGTTTTCCTCACGAAAACGTACAAACCAGATCGAAGTGGTTTTCGAGAAATAAATCTCGATCCCGGTCTCTTCGAAACGATCAGTGCATTTGGCTAATATTGATAGTCGGTTATTTAACTATCAATTAACATTCACAAACATCCATCAAACAATAAATAATTTTCCAAATTATTTATTTATCTCAAAATATCTTCGCAAGATATATTTCCACTTTCAACCCTTTTGAAACGGCTTCAAACTATCTTCCTTTTTCAGAATAAATTTTTCAAATATTTTCTATTTCCACTGAAATCACCAAGCACCCAACTTTAGATTTTTAAAATAATTTAAAAACACTTTATTGTAAAATATGCTTTAACATTTGAATTTAGAAAAAATTCTACTTTAATACTTAATTTAAAATAATACTTTTAGAAATAATTAAAATAAGGTTACTTTATAAAATATAAAACTAGATTTTCTCCTTTAAATAAAATACTAAGTCGCCTTTAAATAATTACTACGATAATATATTTGAAAAATACTTACTTTAGAGTTTAAACATTTAGAAAATATAAATTTTCTAAAAACATGCTTTTTAAAACAAATAAAAACCTTTATCATGTATTTAAAAATTACTTTGAAAACGTACTTGGCTATCCAGGGAAATATACTTCTTTTCGCATCCTTTAAAATAAATCACTGTTTATTTTTAACAAATTTTCTCATTTCCATTAATAAATTCCCATCTTGAATTTATTCTTCCCAAATATCCACTAATATAGTTACTTTGCTTTTATAAACCCAGTTTATAAATTCCCAAAGTCTTATTTCTCTTTTAATAATCTCGGTTTTACACAATTAAATCAATCTCTAAATTGATTTCCAATTTACTTCGTTTGGAAATAAATTCCTTCTTTATCTATTTCAATAAATTTAAACTTGGAATTTAAAATAAATTCTTTATTCCTTAAAATAATGTCACGTAAGGTTTAAAATTCATTATTTCTCTGTTTATTCAAAATCCCCTTTCCATACTCGAAATTTATTTATTAGAATTTTAAAATCACTTTTATTCTTTTTCAGTTCATTCTTAAATTCATTCAAATTTTCTATAATTATTTCGCTTACAAATTCACTTCTTTTATTTCTTTCCAAAATCCAATTTATACATTTTGGTAACTCATTATACCCAAATACATTCAATCAAACCATAGCATTCATTATTCCAATATATTTCATCATAGAATATCTAATAATCACAACAGAGAATATTAAATAAGTTAAATAAATGTTGAGGAATCCAGTTAGATCCCTCCAACGTGTTTTCCATGCATCCACAGATGTTGTGATATCCCAGAAATTTGGCAATATAAATTCAATAACCTGTGTTAAAAATTAAATTGGTTTGATAAATTTTGATAAATTTTGAATTGATTTAATAATCATCTTTTAATAAATATTTAAATTGGAAGATTTTATCTTTTTAAAGCAAAAAAATTGTTTTCTATTTATAATATATATTTAATTGCATATATTGTAAATTGATAAATTTTGATTTGGAATTTAGTAAATGAATTAATTTTCTAATTCTAATTTATTTTTGGTAAATTGAAAATTTGGATTTAAATTTAATATTTAACTTTTCAAAGCAATTTAATGAATATCTATATGGTTTGTAAATATTAAAGGTAAATCTTATTTGTTTTAAAATTTTATTTAATTAGCTTAAATATGAATCTAAATTAGATATACATAAAAGCTTAGTTTTTTTTCTTTTTTAAATATTGCTTGAAATTATATATAAGAATTTAAAATACAATTTACTTCTGATCTTAATTTATTGAGTAATAGAAGTGATTTATAATCTCTTTTATAAATCATTTAAATTTGTTAAATTTATCATTTTCAAATAATAATTATAATACCTAGTTTTTATAAACATAAATAGATTTTTAGAAATAGAATTGTTATTTTTAAATTTAAATAAGAGTTATATATGCATACATATATATAACTTGATTTTTAAATTAGGTTTTATAATTAATTTAAATTTGAATTTAATTTTTTGAAATTTAAAAGAATAAATACTTAAAAATATTTGAATAAGCTTATATTTATAATTTGTTTTGTTTCATTTCTCTTTAAATAAAAAATGAAATTTATATATATAAGTAATAAAATATGTTAAAGTTTTTATAAATAATTTAAATTAAAATTAAAATACTTAAATTAATGGCGACTGAGCGATCTTCTGTTCGCTTCTGATGTCTTGGCCTTGTTTCCTTCCTATTGCTTTCGTTTCTTCCAACCTCGTTTCCATCTCCAATGACACTCTCTCCTTTCCCGCCGTCCATCCCTGTAGCCCCCCTGTAACATCCCGAAAATTTTGAATTTAAAATTTAGTAATATATTTTAAACTTTTTGAAATAAAAATTGAAAAGTAGTAAAGGAATAAAATATGAACAAAGTTTAGTATTTTTAGTTAAAACTTTTAAAAGAAATAAAATAAAAATTGTTAATGTAAGTTATGATAAAATTTTAAAATTTAAATCGCATCATAATAAAATTAAACAAATAAACCTATGAATAATTAAACAAGTAAACAATTAAACAAAAGAACAAACAAATAAACAAATGATTAAACCTATGATCAAATAAATAAACAAGAATCACATAAGCCTATTTTCCCTACCCTGTACAAACTATCTCTTCTAGATATACATGCATATTTGCTTTGGTCCATTCGAATAAGAACATAGCAAAGTCTGGGAAGAAAATATTTAAAACATCATTGTTTTTATAAAGAAAAAATAAAAGGAAAAAATCAGAGAGTGAAGGAGAGTAGGACCAACTGCAGATTCCAAAAACAAAAAGCATCCTCTATTTTCATATATTGTTCAAGTGAGTAAACATGATTATGTGAAGGATTTTAAGTTGTTTTGAAACAGTTTAAACTTCAATAGTAAACTGCCTTTGTTCATGCTTCACTGTGATGAAAATGTGATGCTCTCTCTATAAACACTTATACAGGGATTGTACACCAAGAAGCTAAACCAATATACAAACAAAATAAAGTAAGTTTGTATATAAATAAAAATAAAAGTGATAAAGTAACTTACCTGTAGGTGTATAAGGAGGCATGAAGCATTTAATGCTATGCACTTCAGCAAATATAAAGTAAGATTTCCTGTATAAGCATACAAGGAAAAGACTACAAACATGCTTACATTAAATGCAAGCCTCTACAAAGCAACATACTTGCATTTAATGCTTTTACTTCCAGCATGGGTTATTCATCCTGAACTTGTTTTAGTAAACTTCAATATACACACCACCTGTTATATATATATGTATATCTACTTTCTCATATCATTTCATTCGAGCATAACTTTGTGAATCAGAAAAAAAAAATTAGCAAAGAAGAATAGAAATTAAAAAGAAAAGAGAAGAGGATCAAATCTGCAGTTCAAAGGAAACCCATATAATCTCTGTTTCAAACTTTTGTCATGTGAGTAAACTTATTTCATTTGAAATCTAAGTTTTTATATTGTGTTTGTTGTATATAAGAAGAGAAATGTGCTCTGTATGTTTTTATGTTACTGGAAATTTTTTTTTTCTTTTTGTTATACAGTGTTGTTCAATATACTGTCTCCCTCCTTTTTCCCAGAGCAAAGTGTATTTGAACAAAAATTCAAATGAACTTCACTTAACATTTTTTTTACTTAGGATTCTTAAAACAAAATAGGTTGTGTAAACTTGACTCACACTTTAAATTTTTGTTTTAAGCTTGAAATAAAACCTTTGACTCTGTAACATGAATATTACAGTAAAAATAAGATTTTGAGATAAATTCAAGCATTGTAAATCATTGAATTGATGTTATAATTCGAACGAACATATGAAAATATGATTTTCAAAACAGTAATGATGATTTTTAATTCAGTAATTTAGGAGCAGTTCATATTATAACAAAAGTTGCTTTTAAATCGATTCCTGTTAATCGAAAGATTCTTGAATGTTGCAATTTCGCGTGGAGCTAGTTTAATACTCAATAATGTTAGGAAAAATATTTAAAAATTTAATTATTGCAAGAATTTTGAGCGCGAGATTGAAATAGGGTTTAAGAACCCATGTCTGTTCATGTTAAAAGAATCGGTCGCGATGGTTCTGGGGTGCATCGAGTTGAATGAGGTACTGGGGGTTAGCTTCGTGGATGACCGGAGGAGTTGTGATAGGGGCGGCGCGGTGTCAGGTGGACGGCGTCGCGAGGCCGAGGTGATTGGGGACGATGCAGTCGTATGGTTGGCGCACGTTTCAGGCAAATTTTGATTTAGGCAGTTTCATGAAAAATTAAGTCTCGATCTCGTATGAGGGAACGAATCACGATTTGCTGGCGATCGAAACGGCCACCGGAGTGACGCCGTGACGATGTACACGTGCATAGGGGAGGAGTCTCGTGTCGGTCGTTTCTGAGTGCCACTATGTTGCGTCTCGTGCTCGAGTTTTTTCTTGGTTTGCTTCGAGTGGATACTCGTGTTCGAACGAGTTTTTCCTGAAGCTATTTTTATTAGCTAAGGTCTTTAACTTAAAGAAAAAAAAGAAACTGAGAGGAGATAAGAAACTGGGGAGTGAGAAGAGGAAGGGGATGGGCTCGAGACCTTTGTACACGGGTTGTTTATGATGGGCTAAGCCCATTTAAAAATCTTCAAGAGGATTTTGTGTTGCAATGAAAATAATATAAATTTAGTTAAGTTAAATTATTTAACAAATGTTTTAGAATTGTTAATTCTTTAATTAAATGATTAAATTTTAAAAGAAGAATTTTAAATTAATTTACATTAAATTCAAATGTAACAATAAATTAATTTTTAAAAGTATAAAACAGATTTTCAAAAATGGAAATTAAGGTAAACAATTTTTATCAATAGTTTTGAAAGGGAATTTAGAATGATTTAAGGTTTGTAATTAAAATTGATTTAGTAAATAATTAAGTACTCAAATAAATTTATAATTAAGCATTTATTGATTAGATAAAGCAAGTTAATTAATTTAATTGGCAGTCAATTAAAATAACTAATTAAGGAAAAATCAATGTATCAAGATGATTAAGATTAATTCATTTATCATTAAGAATAATAAATCATTGATTGAATAATCAATAAAATAATTATTTGGTTAATTTATCCCATTCACTTTGATTTGTAAATAATTAACTATTTGTTGTTAACTTATATTGATATCATCTTTGTTCTGTTTGTAATTAGGTATGATGTAATTTCCATGTTATTGTACTGTGATTGTGATTCGTTCTGTATTAATGAGAAAACCCTGTTGTCTGTAAAACGACATTTAAACTTCGATGCGACAGGGAATCGGATTTCAGTTGGTTATCCGAAACCCACATCGAACCTGTGAATATTTGTGAATGACATCCACATGTTTTAAAATTTGACACTCACTATTCGAATTAGCCGGGAAAGGACCTTTGGGTCGTATAACCCATTTCGAATATGTGATTCGACGTTATGGATGGCATTTGAAGACCGGTGTTGAAGACCGGGTATTTGCGAGAGCGATAGGATGATCTGTCGATTGACTCTGCACCGAGTTGCTCCGGTATAGAGTTCTCCATATGTGATGGGGAATCCGATCAGGATTGTGGATATCCGGATTGCAAGGACTTCTTTGGAAGTGCCTTCGGTTCTGTTCGAGCCCGGAACAGACTTGTATGGATAGTCTGTCTGACATTACAAATTGAGATATAAAGCCGATTTCTTTCAAATATATTTCTGTTGGTGGCGGAGAATTTATTCTTTTAGCTTAACACCCTTCTCTGAGACGTACGAGCTCAGAGGTTATATAGTTGAAGGTTATCAGCAATATATTCCCAATTTGGTAATGTGACATACTGAGTGTTGCTGTGAAATGATCATTGTGTTGATTATTCGTGATAGGATCATTTGTTTGATCGTCTATCTTGGTGATCATTTCTATGATCATTTGTTGACCCAAAGCACGGCTTTTGTATAAAGTGTGTTTTTGTGGACGTGACTTCGTCGGACCTCACACCCCGAAATGGTCGAAACAGGAAAGATGCAGCAAGGTTATTGGGGGTAGCACCCCTTAGGGTATGTACATTTCCTTCTGGATAGAAGTGGTATCATGGTATGGAGCCCAGATACTTAACTTATGTGGATATCGCAGATATATATATATATATATGATTTTGTGATTTGTTGCTGGGGCCCCGGTTAAAGGTTGGTTACGACCGGGAGATGGCATACTCGTGTCAGTAGTTACCCAGTTAGGGGTAACCCGGCCTTGTGTTGGTAGAGATCCGGTTTGGTTCTCGGGGACGTCCTTCCAGAGGCGTTCTCATGTGGCAATGGGAAGTTCCTTGGCCTGACCATTTGTTGGAAATCCAAAGAAACAATACGAAACCCTGTACGGTTTTAGTTGTAGAACCTGCCATTTACTTATGGTGGTCACCACTGTTTAGATGGTAGCTATAGTAGGCATACGATAATGGTCGTATGTTGGCTAAGATTAATATTCTATTTTCGAAATGATTTCCTTCACTATGCACTAGTGATAATATCAAAGAATTTCTTTTCTCGTATCAAGCATATTTAACTATCATAAGAAGAAATCTCCTCCAATTCTGCGTTTGCATTGTGTGTGTGGCGGGAGGTCTTATGGTAGTTCCATTTTTAAAAGCATTCCGAAAATTCTTTTATAAATCTTGTTTATTTAAAATACAACTGTCTTGTTTACTCATACCAGTCCCATGACTGATCCGGAGTTTATTGTTTTCATTCCTAAACTCTGGGTGCCCATTATTTCCACACGGGCAGCCTAGTAGCAGGTTTCTGTATTTTGGAGTAGCAGTATTTTGGAGCTCTTATCTTGGAGCTATCTTAGGAGATTTTGGAGATTACAGGTGTTAACTTTTGGGAGTTCGTTATCATCTCTCATTTGAGAACTTTTGGATATATGTTCACTGTTGTATTATCATGATGTTGTATTTGGAGTTGTAGTGTATGTATTATGTACTCTGTTGCAGTATGGATATTATGTTGATGTTGTAACAGTGATGTTATTTATGATATTGATTCTGTTCCGCTGTTTTATATACATCTAATTGTTGTTATAAGCTCCGGCGATGCGAATTTGATGTCGTTTATTGGACATCGAGTTTGGGTCGTCACAAATTGGTATCGGAGCTGTTGGTTGAGTAAGAACTTTAGCTACGGAGTATAACACATTAGATGGCTCATTAGAGATAGGGTGAAGTATACCCTAGAATGAGTATAATCAAAATTGAAACTTTGAAATTTCTTAGTCTATTTCTTTTTACTGCTGATATTCCTTAAGATATTTCGCCTGTATATCTAAATCAATTTTCTTACTAATCTCAGATAGTGAAAATGAGTGGACGCAGAGGAAGAACTAGGGGTCTAGGCAATGCTGCAGCACCCAATCAAATTCCCGCAGCCGCAGAAGCAGTAATAGAAATTCAGCAGCAGCCGGACTTGGCTGAATTATATAAGAAATTCGAAAAGCTTGGTGGCAAACCATTTATTGGCAAGGAGTCAATTATTGACGCTCAAGCTTGGGTAAGATCGTGTGAAAAGATTTTTAAAGGGCTAAAATTGCAGGATGAGCAGAAAAGACTTATAGCTTCTTGGCAACTCCAAGGAGAAGCTTCAGCTTGGTGGGAAACCATCATTATAGATGAACCCGAGGAAGAATTTACTTGGGATCGTTTTAAAGAAGTGTTTGAGAAACGTTACATGCCATCGGCGGGAGTTTCCAGAATATATCAGGAATTTCTGGATTTGAAGCAAGGAAGTTTGTCGTTTGAAGAATACTTGAATAAATTCAGTGAACTATCTCGGTTTGGCCCGGAATTGCTAAATACACCTCTGAAGAAAAACGAAAGGTTTATCCGGGGAATGAACCAGAAATATCATGGAAGAATGACAGGTCATGTTAAAGAATCTTTTTCGGATTTGGTAGATATGGGGTACAGGTACGCTACTCTGGATATACAAGAAGCAACTATGGAGAGAGGTAATTCAGGTGGTCAGAATTATAAAAAGCGAAAATTCGGAGGCAAGAAACCTTGGCAAGGCAATGAGAAGAAGAGGAACACTCAAGGAAGAGCAACAGAAAATGTCACTTGTTACAACTGCAAAGAGAAAGGCCACTATTCAAATGACTGCCCAAAACCGAATAAACCAGCTAGAGAATGTTACAATTGTCATAAACCGGGACATTTAGTTAAAGATTGCCCAGTGATGAAGCCAGCGCAGGTGGCAAAGGTTTACACGATAAAGGAGGACCCCTCATCTTCAAAAGCTGACAAAGGGAAAAGTGTTTTGGAAGGTAACCTTACTATTAATAATAGAACTGTTAGAGTTTTATTTGATACAGGAGCTTCACATAGCTTTATCTCCCAACAAACCGTAAATGAATTGGGACTTGAAACTAAATTTGCTGACGATCTTATTTGCGTGAAAAATCCGGTTGGAGGTCCCGCAAATCTTAGTTCATATTGTAAGAGAGTTCCTATTTCATATGCTAGCTATAAATTTCCTATCAACCTGTATGTCATCGAATTTGATGAATTTGAAATCTTACTCGGTATGAACTGGTTAACGAGATACGATGCTATATTGGAGTGTAGTAATCGGACAGTTTTAATCAAAACAAGCCTTGGAAATTTTATTGAAATCTCTTGTGAGAATCCAAGTCCAAGGAGCGACAGATTGATATATACTTTGGGAAATCTTGAACCCACTTTGTAGTCTATACCTGTTGTTCGGGATTTTTCCGACGTATTCGAAGAAGTGAAATCTTTACCTCCTCATCGAGAAATAGAATTCCGAATTGATCTTGTACCTAATACTCGTCCTGTTGTTCACGCAAGTCGCAGGATGGCACCCAGGGAAAAGATTGAATTGGTTCATCAAACTAATGAGCTACTAGCAAAAGGATTAATTCGACCCAGTGTTTCTGAATGGGGCTCAGCCGTCGTATTTGTTGCTAAATCAGACGGATCTTTGAGATTGTGTGTAGATTACCGCGATCTAAATAAACAAACTCTCAAGAATAAATTTCCACTGCCCAGGATTGATGATTTATTTGATCAGTTGCACGGCGCTCGTTTCTTTTCAAAGATGGATCAAGCCCAAGGATTCCATCAATTACGAATCGCCGAAGATTGTGTCCATCTGACCGCTTTCAGAGGTCCTAATATGTTCTATGAATGGTTGGTTATGCCTTTCGGGCTAACCAATGCTCCAGCATACTTCGTAGATCTCATGACTCGTGTGTTTCGGGAAGTTTTGAATAAATTTGTGCTTGTATTCATTGATGACATCTTAATTTTCTCCAAAACTGAAGATGAGCATGCCAAGCATCTTAGAATTGTCTTAGAAATTTTGAGGAGAAATGTTCTATATGCAAAATTTTCCAAATGCCACTTCTGGGTCAATGAAGTCAAATTCCTTGGCCATATTGTTAATGAAGAAGGAATTTCAGTAGATCCTAGCAAAATTTCCGCTATTCTTGATTGGAAACAACCCACTACTCCAAGAGAAGTTCGAAGCTTTTTGGGTTTAGCAGGCTATTACCGGAAATTCGTTCAAGATTTTTCTAAGTTAGCTAGTCCGCTGACTAAGTTAACAATGAAAAATGCAAAGTTCATTTGGACTTCAAAATGTGAAGAAGTTTTTCAAGAGTTGAAAAAGAGATTGACCACTGCTCCTGTTCTCACTATTGTTAACGGGAACCGAGGCTTATCTGTCTATACTGATGCATGTGGTGAAGGGGTAGGTGCAGTATTGATGCAAAATGGAAAGGTGGTTGCCTACGCAGGTAGACAATTACGTCCGCATGAGAAGAACTACCCAACGCACGATTTGGAACTTTTGGCTGTTGTTTTCGCTTTGAAAATATGGCGACACTATCTCCTGGGTAAGAATCTTTTCAGCTTTCTTAATAATTTGCGAAATTAACTAAAGAAATATACCTAATAAACTCTCTGTGTTTTAGGTGAAAAATTCGAATTATTCACCGATCATAAAAACTTGAAATATCTTTTCACCCAGAAGGATCTGAATCTGCGACAACAACGTTGGTTGGAATTTCTGGCATCTTATGACTTAGATATCCAATATACGCCGGGAAAGGCCAATGTAGTTGCAGACGCTTTGAGCAGAAGTTATGCTGTTCTTGCTTATCTTGTTATCACTCCTACTCTTCTTAAGAAAATCGCGAGCAGGCAAACGGAAGACAAGTTTCTTCGAGAAATGCGTAGAAGAATAGATCGAGGAAAGGATACTACTTTTGAAATAGATAATAGAGAAGTTATAAGGATGAAGGGCAGAATTTGTGTCCCTGACATTCCAGAATTGAAACGAGAAGTATTGGACGAATGCCACAAGTCCAAATTCAGCATCCATCCAGGAGTCAACAAAATGTATCGAGATGTTAAAAGAACATTCTGGTGGAAAACGATGAAGAGAGACATATCTATTTATGTGAGTCGTTGTGCTACTTGTCAGCAGATCAAGAGCGACCAAAAGAAAGTGGCCGGTTTACTTCAACCTTTAGAAGTACCGAAATGGAAGTGGGATCAGGTAACGATGGATTTCATCGATGGATTGCCTCGTACCAAGAAAGGCAATGAAGCGATTTGGGTTATTGTGGATCGTCTAACCAAAAATGCTCATTTCATTCCAGTTAAATCTACTCGGACTGCGGCAAGCTTGGCAGGTATTTATATAAAGGAAATTGTTCGCCTCCATGGTATTCCCAGTAGTATAGTGAGTGATCGTGACCCGATCTTCACTAGTAGATTTTGGGAATCATTTCAGGATGCATTGGGAACGAAATTAAATTTCAGTACTGCTTATCATCCGCAAGCTGATGGACAGACTGAGAGAGTTAATCGAATTTTAGAAGACCTACTGCGTGCTTGTGTTCATGATTTTGGTGGTTCTTGGGAGGACCATTTGCATCTGGTTGAATTCTCTTATAATAACAGTTATCAGGCCAGTTTAGAAATGGCTCCTTTCGAAGCTTTATATGGTCGTCCATGTCGATCACCTACATGCTGGATCGAATCAGGTGACAGACTTGTTCTTGGACCGGATATGATAAAAGAAGCCACTGAGAAGGTAAATTTTATTCGAAAGAAGTTATTAACTGCCCAAAGCCGTCAGAAGAGCTACTATGACCGTCGAAGGAGAAATTTGGAATTTCAAGTTGGAGATTCTGTATTTCTGAAAGTATCTCCGATGCGGGGTGTGTTGAGATTCGGGAAAACTGGAAAGTTGGCACCGCGTTATATTGGTCCTTTTCCTATTCTGGAAAGGATTGGTTCTCTAGCATATAGAGTGCAGTTACCCAGCTGGTTGTCTGGCGTACATGATGTGTTCCATATTTCTAATCTTCGGAAATATGTGCACGATCCAGATGATATTATTGAAGAAGCTGCTCAGCAGGATCTTGAAATCACTCCCAACTTGGCAGTTAGAAGGGAACCGATGAAAATTGTTGATCGTGATGAGAAGCGATTGAGGAACAAAATTGTGAAATTGGTCAAAGTTAAATGGAGTGGCGATCCAAAGGACTGTACTTGGGAGACTGAAGAGAATATGAAGAAATCATATCCCAAATGCAGAATTGACATCTCGACTTAAATCTGTAAGTCATTTCCTTATTTCTGAATTCGTATATTCTTTGTTTAAGTTTCTCTCTCTTTCAATTTCGAGGACGAAATATTCTTAAGGAGGGGATATTGTAACATCCCGAAAATTTTGAATTTAAAATTTAGTAATATATTTTCAACTTTTTGAAATAAAAATTGAAAAGTAGTAAAGGAATAAAATATGAACAAAGTTTAGTATTTTTAGTTAAAACTTTTAAAAGAAATAAAAAAAAATTGTTAATGTAAGTTATGATAAAATTTTAAAATTTAAATCGCATCATAATAAAATTAAACAAATAAACCTATGAATAATTAAACAAGTAAACAATTAAACAAAAGAACAAACAAATAAACAAATGATTAAACCTATGATCAAATAAATAAACAAGAATCACATCAGCCTATTTTCCCTACCCTGTACAAACTATCTCTTCTAGATATACATGCATATTTGCTTTGGTCCATTCGAATAAGAACATAGCAAAATCTGGGAAGAAAATATTTAAAACATCATTGTTTTTATAAAGAAAAAATAAAAGGAAAAAATCAGAGAGTGAAGGAGAGTAGGACCAACTGCAGATTCCAAAAACAAAAAGCATCCTCTATTTTCATATATTGTTCAAGTGAGTAAACATGATTATGTGAAGGATTTTAAGTTGTTTTGAAACAGTTTAAACTTCAATAGTAAACTGCCTTTGTTCATGCTTCACTGTGATGAAAATGTGATGCTCTCTCTGTAAACACTTATACAGGGATTGTACACCAAGAAGCTAAACCAATATACAAACAAAATAAAGTAAGTTTGTATATAAATAAAAATAAAAGTGATAAAGTAACTTACCTGTAGGTGTATAAGGAGGCATGAAGCATTTAATGCTATGCACTTCAGCAAATATAAAGTAAGATTTCCTGTATAAGCATACAAGGAAAAGACTACAAACATGCTTACATTAAATGCAAGCCTCTACAAAGCAACATACTTGCATTTAATGCTTTTACTTCCAGCATGGGTTATTCATCCTGAACTTGTTTTAGTAAACTTCAATATACACACCACCTGTTATATATATATATGTATATCTACTTTCTCATATCATTTCATTCGAGCATAACTGTGTGAATCAGAAAAAAAAAATTAGCAAAGAAGAATAGAAATTAAAAAGAAAAGAGAAGAGGATCAAATCTGCAGTTCAAAGGAAACCCATATAATCTCTGTTTCAAACTTTTGTCATGTGAGTAAACTTATTTCATTTGAAATCTAAGTTTTTATATTGTGTTTGTTGTATATAAGAAGAGAAATGTGCTCTGTATGTTTTTATGTTACTGGAAATTTTTTTTTCTTTTTGTTATACAGTGTTGTTCAATATACTGTCTCCCTCCTTTTTCCCAGAGCAAAGTGTATTTGAACAAAAATTCAAATGAACTTCACTTAACATTTTTTTTACTTAGGATTCTTAAAACAAAATCGGTTGTGTAAACTTGACTCACACTTTAAATTTTTGTTTTAAGCTTGAAATAAAACCTTTGACTCTGTAACATGAATATTACAGTAAAAATAAGATTTTGAGATAAATTCAAGCATTGTAAATCATTGAATTGATGTTATAATTCGAACGAACATATGAAAATATGATTTTCAAAACAGTAATGATGATTTTTAATTCAGTAATTTAGGAGCAGTTCATATTATAACAAAAGTTGCTTTTAAATCGATTCCTGTTAATCGAAAGATTCTTGAATGTTGCAATTTCGCGTGGAGCTAGTTTAATACTCAATAATGTTAGGAAAAATATTTAAAAATTTAATTATTGCAAGAATTTTGAGCGCGAGATTGAAATAGGGTTTAAGAACCCATGTCTGTTCATGTTAAAAGAATCGGTCGCGATGGTTCTGGGGTGCATCGAGTTGAATGAGGTACTGGGGGTTAGCTTCGTGGATGACCGGAGGAGTTGTGATAGGGGCGGCGCGGTGTCAGGTGGACGGCGTCGCGAGGCCGAGGTGATTGGGGACGATGCAGTCGTATGGTTGGCGCACGTTTCAGGCAAATTTTGATTTAGGCAGTTTCATGAAAAATTAAGTCTCGATCTCGTATGAGGGAACGAATCACGATTTGCTGGCGATCGAAACGGCCACCGGAGTGACGCCGTGACGATGTACACGTGCATAGGGGAGGAGTCTCGTGTCGGTCGTTTCTGAGTGCCACTATGTTGCGTCTCGTGCTCGAGTTTTTTCTTGGTTTGCTTCGAGTGGATACTCGTGTTCGAACGAGTTTTTCCTGAAGCTATTTTTATTAGCTAAGGTCTTTAACTTAAAGAAAAAAAAGAAACTGAGAGGAGATAAGAAACTGGGGAGTGAGAAGAGGAAGGGGATGGGCTCGAGACCTTTGTACACGGGTTGTTTATGATGGGCTAAGCCCATTTAAAAATCTTCAAGAGGATTTTGTGTTGCAATGAAAATAATATAAATTTAGTTAAGTTAAATTATTTAACAAATGTTTTAGAATTGTTAATTCTTTAATTAAATGATTAAATTTTAAAAGAAGAATTTTAAATTAATTTACATTAAATTCAAATGTAACAATAAATTAATTTTTAAAAGTATAAAACAGATTTTCAAAAATGGAAATTAAGGTAAACAATTTTTATCAATAGTTTTGAAAGGGAATTTAGAATGATTTAAGGTTTGTAATTAAAATTGATTTAGTAAATAATTAAGTACTCAAATAAATTTATAATTAAGCATTTATTGATTAGATAAAGCAAGTTAATTAATTTAATTGGCAGTCAATTAAAATAACTAATTAAGGAAAAATCAATGTATCAAGATGATTAAGATTAATTCATTTATCATTAAGAATAATAAATCATTGATTGAATAATCAATAAAATAATTATTTGGTTAATTTATCCCATTCACTTTGATTTGTAAATAATTAACTATTTGTTGTTAACTTATATTGATATCATCTTTGTTCTGTTTGTAATTAGGTATGATGTAATTTCCATGTTATTGTACTGTGATTGTGATTCGTTCTGTATTAATGAGAAAACCCTGTTGTCTGTAAAACGACATTTAAACTTCGATGCGACAGGGAATCGGATTTCAGTTGGTTATCCGAAACCCACATCGAACCTGTGAATATTTGTGAATGACATCCACATGTTTTAAAATTTGACACTCACTATTCGAATTAGCCGGGAAAGGACCTTTGGGTCGTATAACCCATTTCGAATATGTGATTCGACGTTATGGATGGCATTTGAAGACCGGTGTTGAAGACCGGGTATTTGCGAGAGCGATAGGATGATCTGTCGATTGACTCTGCACCGAGTTGCTCCGGTATAGAGTTCTCCATATGTGATGGGGAATCCGATCAGGATTGTGGATATCCGGATTGCAAGGACTTCTTTGGAAGTGCCTTCGGTTCTGTTCGAGCCCGGAACAGACTTGTATGGATAGTCTGTCTGACATTACAAATTGAGATATAAAGCCGATTTCTTTCAAATATATTTCTGTTGGTGGCGGAGAATTTATTCTTTTAGCTTAACACCCTTCTCTGAGACGTACGAGCTCAGAGGTTATATAGTTGAAGGTTATCAGCAATATATTCCCAATTTGGTAATGTGACATACTGAGTGTTGCTGTGAAATGATCATTGTGTTGATTATTCGTGATAGGATCATTTGTTTGATCGTCTATCTTGGTGATCATTTGTTGACCCAAAGCACGGCTTTTGTATAAAGTGTGTTTTTGTGGACGTGACTTCGTCGGACCTCACACCCCGAAATGGTCGAAACAGGAAAGATGCAGCAAGGTTATTGGGGGTAGCACCCCTTAGGGTATGTACATTTCCTTCTGGATAGAAGTGGTATCATGGTATGGAGCCCAGATACTTAACTTATGTGGATATCGCAGATATATATATATATATATGATTTTGTGATTTGTTGCTGGGGCCCCGGTTAAAGGTTGGTTACGACCGGGAGATGGCATACTCGTGTCAGTAGTTACCCAGTTAGGGGTAACCCGGCCTTGTGTTGGTAGAGATCCGGTTTGGTTCTCGGGGACGTCCTTCCAGAGGCGTTCTCATGTGGCAATGGGAAGTTCCTTGGCCTGACCATTTGTTGGAAATCCAAAGAAACAATACGAAACCCTGTACGGTTTTAGTTGTAGAACCTGCCATTTACTTATGGTGGTCACCACTGTTTAGATGGTAGCTATAGTAGGCATACGATAATGGTCGTATGTTGGCTAAGATTAATATTCTATTTTCGAAATGATTTCCTTCACTATGCACTAGTGATAATATCAAAGAATTTCTTTTCTCGTATCAAGCATATTTAACTATCATAAGAAGAAATCTCCTCCAATTCTGCGTTTGCATTGTGTGTGTGGCGGGAGGTCTTATGGTAGTTCCATTTTTAAAAGCATTCCGAAAATTCTTTTATAAATCTTGTTTATTTAAAATACAACTGTCTTGTTTACTCATACCAGTCCCATGACTGATCCGGAGTTTATTGTTTTCTTTCCTAAACTCTGGGTGCCCATTATTTCCACACGGGCAGCATAGTAGCAGGTTTCTGTATTTTGGAGTAGCAGTATTTTGGAGCTCTTATCTTGGAGCTATCTTAGGAGCTTTTGGAGATTACAGGTGTTAACTTTTGGGAGTTCGTTATCATCTCTCATTTGAGAACTTTTGGATATATGTTCACTGTTGTATTATCATGATGTTGTATTTGGAGTTGTAGTGTATGTATTATGTACTCTGTTGCAGTATGGATATTATGTTGATGTTGTAACAGTGATGTTATTTATGATATTGATTCTGTTCCGTTGTTTTATATACATCTAATTGTTGTTATAAGCTCCGGCGATGTGAATTTGATGTCGTTTATTGGACATCGAGTTTGGGTCGTCACACCCCCTTTCTTCAACGCCCTCAGCAACTAGGTCTGGTAGGTCATTTAGGAACCCTGTGCCTAAGCCGCTGTCGCTCCTTGAGTCTGAGTTTCCTCCGCTACCATCCGCTAGCACCTTGTTACGTCCTGCTGTTGTTTCCTCCAGTGCCGGTAACGAGTGTTTTAGTTGTGACATTAGGGTTGTATGTTGACCTGTTTGTGGCACTACGAATAAGACTGTGATAGATGTAGTTGCATCTAGTGTAAACGGTGATGATTTTAGTGTTTTTGATAGTGTATTGCGACATGATGCAGCTGAGATATTGGATTTTGCTCATTGCACTACAGGTGATTGTCCAAATGTATCTGAGAATATCATTCCCAAGTCCCCTACTTTGAATTATGCTGCTCATTTGCAAGCAGTCTCCGCGTCTACTGAAGCCATTCCTGTTGGTGTTGCTGCCCCATCCCCGGCTGTTTCCACTAGAACTTGGTCTTCACTATTTACTTCTCTGCCCCGAAACGCGGGTGTATATGAACTAGTGGAATTTGATATCGTTGAGGAAGATGGCTTGATGATCCCACCGCCGATTGTTATGCAAGCAGGTATTGACTATTGGTCAGAATATTTGGTAGGGTTCTTTCTGGACCCAACGCAACGCCTTCATGATGCGGTTTCTGTTTGTCGTAGGGCTTGGAAGCTACGCGGGAATCTTCGTGTTAAGCTGGTTGACACAATGTATTTCCTGTTGTTTTCTTCCTCTGAGGATCGCTGTCGTGTTCTTGAGGCTGAGCCTTCTTTTTTTGAAGGGAAACCGTTTATTATCACTCCATGGTCCCCAACAGTTGCTTGTGCGCGTGAACAAGCGCGTTCGATCCCCGTTTGGGTTTATTTTTCTCAAATTCCATCTGCTCTGCAGCCGCTGCTTGGTTTGAATTGGCTTGCTTGTAATGTTGGAAAATTGAAATGTTTTGATGCTAATACTGTTGCGCGTGATAAGTTGGTGTATGCTAAGGCGCTGATTGAGATTTCCCCCTATAAGCCTCTCCCTACCACTATTCCTGTTCAGCTAGATGTAGGCCATGTGGTGGATGTCCGTGTGCGTTATGGTTGGGTCCCGGACATTTGTACCTCCTGTCTCTCCTTTGGCCACTTGGTTTCTACCTGCACGCATTCTACTGTTTCCGCTGCTGCGCCTAAGATTCCTCTCCCTCGTCCCCCGCTAAGGAAATGGGTTCCCAAAGTGCCTCCTGTTCCTCCGTTTCCTGATCCTGGGTAGACGTCTTCACTTGATCGGCCTTCTTTCCTTCCTGCACCCATTGTCCCTACTTATGATTCTGCGGACACCTCTCCTGTTCTTGCTACGCCTGAGTTGTCTGTCGTTTGGGTTGAATCTGAGAGATGTTGGGTTGATCGTCGGTCTGATGTGCGTTTTAACCCCGTTGATGATTCTTATTTTAGATATGTATCCTCTGATCCTACGGACCATCTTCGCCTTTATTATCGACCTTCTGGTGATTCCTTGGTTCTTGATTTGGATGGTTCGTATGCTGAGTTAAATTCTATCATGCTTGCTGATATGTCTTGGGATCGATCTTTTATTTACTCTTCTGATGTTGATATTTATGATCCTTCTCTTGCGCTCCTGTTTCGCCCCTATTTTGGTATTCTTGGGAAAGACTCTTTGGTTCCTTCCCAGGTGGAAGATGTTGATTGACTCACTACCTCTTCGGAGGAGTCTTAGTTTGATAGTGGTTAGCTGTAGTTGTGATATATCTATCACACTCCTGTGCTGTATTTTCTTATTTCTTTGTAGTAAAGGTGCCTATGCCTTACTCCTGTACTTCATGTTTTTATTACGTTCGTAATAAAAGTGGACGGTCCACTATAAAACCGGCTGGCCTTGCCAAAAAAAATACTTAAATTACAAGTGTAAGTTTCTTAACACACCTTAACGACATGTGTTAGTCATAAAATAAACCAAGTGACAAATGTTAAAACAAGCGTCCTCTTGAATTTTTCATTTTTCTTTTATTTTAATTAAAGCAAAATTTTACTTATATTAACACATCTCTTCTCAAATTATTTTCTTTTCTATTTTCTTCCTTACTTAAGTAATCTTAAGCTAAAATAAAAATCTGCAAACTTCTTCTTCAAAACAGAAAAATATGTTCAAACAAATTCCTATAAAAATCCCCTCAGAAACCAGTCTGCACTAATGTTTCCTCTAAGCAAATCAACATTCAAACCAAAACTATCTAAACCACTCCACATACCAGAATCATATAAACCTGAAATGCAAATCAAAGTATAACCTGAAGCTTTCTTCATATTCATCAACCTGAAAATCATTTGCAACTCAAAGACCTGCATGCAACAGCAATTTCAATCCATGCCTGCTTTTTTTTCACCTGGAAGCATGCATGCAATTGTTTCCAGGAAGCAAAGCATTTTAGTGAATCAGGATTTAAAGTTTACAAAAATCAAAGAAGCAACTTGAAGTTTTGAAATAAAAAGCAATTCAGGTTCAAGCTTTTCAAAAACAAGGGCTCTGCTCATAAAATTACTGGTGAGTAACATTTTTTTAAAACTTAAGTAAATATAGTTGCTTGAATTTTTTTCCTGTGATAATCATGTTTTGTGTGGATATATATGATGTAATTATCTGTATATTTATGGATGTCTGAATGCATGCTTATACTGTGATATGTTCTTGCCTGTTCTAGAATTCCAGGTTTAAATCCTGATCAAAAATCATGATATCATAATCTAATCTATGTAAGAATTAAGATTTAAACAAAATATGGCTGTGAATATAAGTTAAAGTTGAAGTTTTATTTAATATGAAAAAAAAATTCTGTAATGTCTCTGGAAACAAAACATAACAGAACAAATTTTATGAAAGTAGAATTTAAATTTTCCAGATTCATTGATTAAAGATTTTAAACCGATTACACAAACTAAAACTTGAATTTTAAAAATAAAATCAGAAAATTTAGTTTAAAATTGGAAAAGCATTTCTGGTTTGTCTAGAAATAGTATTTTGGTGTGTAGCTGTCCATCTAAGTGGTTGGGATGGCCAACGGCTTCTCTGGTAATGGAATGGTGATCGAAGATTTAGGGAAAAATGGTAGTAGGTGGATCAAAGCTTTGGGGCGATTGTGATTTTGAATCAAAGATTTAAACCCTAGTTTTCTATTCATCAGAAAAATTTGGTCGACGCAAACTCTAGAAGTGATCGAGCCTTCCCAGATTTGAGTTGGTGATAGATGGGGTGTGGAAGAAGTAGTAGCCGAAGGTGGAACTTCTCTGGTGGTCAGAGTTTGGTGTTTCCAGGTTTCGACATTGCTTCCTGTTTTGAGCTCGAATGCTCGTTTTTGATTTTGAGCTTATGCAAGTTGTTTGATGATCGGAATTGTATTGGGAGGTGACCGACGACTTGCGCGTGTGGTCGCGAGTGGTCGGAGTTGACGGTGGGGTTGGTGCAGGTGCACGGAGTACTTGGTGTCAGCCGATGGTTTGGGGAAGAATGGGTTCTCGAGCGAGGTTCGGGCTGATTCATGTTTTTGCTCGAAGCAGGGGTGTATTGGACTCGAAGTAGCTGTTGAGTGGGCTCGAGTGTAGGAGTGTTACAGGTTTATGTGTAAACCTGACAGTATTGTAAAATTTGAATAAATTCAAATGAAATGTTACTCGAGTTTTACTCGAGATATTTTATGTTTTTGCTCTGGTTAGGCTAGGGTAGGCTCGAGTGGTTTCTTTGTGAATCGAGTTAGTTTTGTTCAGGTTAGAAAACGTGTTCTGTTTTCAAATTTAAACTGAAATTTAAAGTGTTAAGCAAGAATTTAAAACAAGTTTAAATCTAATTTTTAAATTATGGATTCAAGTTTAATTTAAATCTTAAACTGGAAATGATAATGTTTTTAAATTCAAATTTGTTTAAAATACTTTAAAGGGATTTATTGTTTAAAAATGTTTTTAAAGGAATTTGAATTTTAGATTGGAATTTGAAATGAAAAGAAATGTTTTAAACAAAGTTTAAACTGATTCAAATCTGAATTTGAATCTTTGGTTTTTTAACAATTTTGAGTGATAAAGAAAAATTTAAATGTTTGAATTTAAAAAAAAGAATTTGTTTTAAACTCTTGTAAAATTTCTTTTATACGAAAAGTATTATTTATCATGTAAATTTAAAGGTTTTAAATTGATTTTAAAACTTGTTGAAGTCAAATTATAATTTAATGATTTGTTATGCATTTAATTATTAGGGTAATTAAATGGATAATTAATTTATCTAATAAATTAATGAAATGGATATTAAGGGTTTAATCTTAAAAGTTCAAGATTAATTATTCTTAGAATAATTAACTTGTAGTTTATGAATCATTAATTAATAAGGTTTGATTTTTTTTAATAAATGATTAGTAATTAATTAATCAAGTAATAAAGGATTAATTAAGTTACAGTAAACACTTAATTAATTAAATAATTAGGGGTAAATTAATGGATTATTAATGGTTAATTAATTTGTAAACATAATGATTAAAATAAGTTAATTATTTTAGAAAAATAATTAACGAATTGTTAATAGTTAATAAAGGTTATTAACTAAGGACTATTTAATAATTAATTAATGTGATTAATTTTTAATAATTAATGTGATTAATTTTTAATAATTAATTAGATTAATTAATTTAAAGATAATCGTTTGTGTAAATTGTTAAGTATAATTACTTATGGAAGTAATTAAGGAATTAATTACTTATTGTAATTGATTGATTTTAATTTGATTAGGTTAAGTTAATTAATTCATTTTAATTAATTTAGAATAATCATTTGATGATTTATAACTTATAATTACTTAATGTAATTAAATGAAGAGAAATTACTTAGGAAAGTAATTAATGGGTAATTACTGGATGTAATTAATTGGAAGTGATTTGTTGATGAAAGTAATTTGAGTATAATTACTTCGTGAATTAATCAAGGGATTAATTAGAGATAATTAATAAAGGAGTAATTAATTTATTTGGTGAAGTAATTAAGGGTGGTTAATTACTGAATGGAGTTAATCAAGGGTGATTAACAATTATGGTTTAAATAAAGATTAATTAATTAATGTAATTAATTTAAATAGAAATATAATTGGAAATCATTAATTACTATAATTAATGATGTAATTAAAAATAGATTTATTTGGAAATAATTAATAAATTAAGGAATTAATTAATGTAATTAATTAAGGATCAATGTAATTAATTATAGTTAATTAATTAAGGAAGTAATTAAAGATTAATTATTGTATTTGGTTAAGTATAATTAATTTGAGAAATTAATTAGTGGATAATTACTTGAATGTAATTAAAGGTTAATTAATCAGGGATGATTAATTAAAATGAATAACTGATTGATGATTAATTGATTGATTGATAATTAATTAATAATGATATAAGCAAGTTTGGTAATGATGAAGTAATTAATTTAATTCACTTTAAATTAATTAGAAATGATGTAATTAATTTTATTCATTTTAAATTAATTATATTTGGGGTGATTATTAATCATTGCTTATATATGGATGGATGATATTGTTTGCCTTGAATGGTTTGAATCTCAGATATGAGATAAGTGATATTGAGTGATATGGATGCATTGGTTGCATTGTGATGATGATCTGGATTACCTTTTGATAATGATAATATGGATTATTTGTTGTGATCATAATATTGATTATCTATTGTGAATCTGTGGATTATCTATCTGGATTTATATAGATAATTGAATTGTTTTAAACCTTTAAAACAACTTGGCCTTAAAAGACACGTTTTGGATTTCGATCAGACCGGGATCGGGTTTCCATATTTGGATATCCGAAAACAACATCGATCCAAATTTACGATAGGTCGTGAATGTCATGTGAAGAGTGAAGACTCGAGGTGTAAGGACTATTCGTCAGTATAACTCTGAGGGTGATTCCGAGATGAGTTTGACGGAGTAGTCTTTCAGATTCTAGATGAAGATTCAGAGTGCAAGGGTTATCGTCGTTAACTCTGAGGGTGATTCCAAAATGAGTGTAATGAGATAATGCCTTTGTTTCGTTCGAACCCGGAATGAACTTGTATGGATTGAATGCTTTTAGAACATCGTCAGGTGGACATGAGCATTCTAAGAGATGTGATCTCTAAAGGTAATCGTAGCCTCAAGCCTCATCAATCGAGAATGGCTAAAACTGGGAAGGTGCAGCAAGGCTAAGTGGGTCATGCCCAAGTAGGACAAGATTTTCCCATGTCTAGAAGTCCCTTTTTATTTCGGCTATGTGGGCGGTAGGAACGTACACCAACTGCGGGGTTGTCTTGTTCGAGACTGTCCAGTAAGGGATGGTTCCGGTCTTGTGTCGCAGGGGATTAGGAGTGATCCTCGGTGCGTTGATCTAGGCCACGTACTGTGACGGGCGGTACCCTGGTAGCCCTGCCATTGATGGAATCCAAAATCCAATAAGTGCCAACGGTTTTGATTGTATTACCCACTTTTGTGGCTAGTAGCTGGAATTTAATAGATGTAACAATTTCGGCTATTTCATATTTACTTGAGAACCCTAGACCTATTATAATATCACTGGATTTCCTATCAAATGTTTTGGTTAGCGTAAGGTAAAAACTTTTCCATGTTTATGTGTGGGAAGTCTTATGTGATACCTTTCTTTCAAAAGGTTTTTAAAAGTTAAGCAACTTTAACCTGTTACTCGCACCAGACTCATGTCTGACCCAAAGTTTATCTTCTGTTTTCTTAAACTCTTGGGTACTCAAATTTTTACGAGTAGCCAAGGGATTCATGTTAGCTTTTGACGAATTATGGATGAGCAATGAAGTAGGAGGCTTCGGCGTTAGATATATAGTTCCGCTGTGTGCTCTCTGTGTTGGTATCTCTTGTTTGAGTTGTATTGAATTGTAATAACTAGACAGGTGTTTATAACTGTCTAGTATGTGATGTGTAATCTGTGTAACTCTGATTAGTGTTGTATACTATGTAATATTATGTTATTAATATAATTTATTCGTTCCGTTGTTGAAATTCTGATGTTATTTCTTCTTTCTTCTCTTTCTTTTCCCTTTTCTATCCCTTTCTTTCTTCAAGATGATGCGACTTTCTGTGGAGAAAAAGTCGGGTCGTCCCAGGTCGTATCAGAGCGCTAGGTTGAGTGAATACCTAGGCTTTGAAGTAATTTCTTTCTTGAGAGAGCGTATTTGTAATTTTGAATATATATATATATATATATATATATATATTCTACCTATCGGTTGGGTTACCTGTTCGGGTTGCCAATATAAGTTATAAAGGTAGATAAGGTAGTGGTGTATGTGTAACACGACAACTACCATTGGTTGGAGTTTGAGTGTTAAGGTTGGAAGTGTATCTATCGAGACTGTAGAGATAATACTGTCTCGAGTAAGTTGTGCAGAGTGTAAAGATTTCATAGATCTCTGAAGGAAACCTGTTAAGGTTCGGAGTCTATCTTTGAAGTTGGATGAGTAGAATTTGGATCTGTCGGTTGGGCTGAAGAAAATAATGGTATCTTGATACCTCAGGAAGTGTAGCTGCGTGATGAGACGCAGTGACTATGGATGTCTCCGAAGATTTTTCTTTGGAACAAGTTTAGGAAGTATGTCTGCTTCGATGTTGTGGCTGAGTTCAGCGGGATGTTTTTGTCTGGTTTGAGTTCCGAGTTTCTCGAAGAGTTTTGGATTAGGAAGTCTTTGGCTTCGGTGTCAACAGTGCAGCTCAGAGTATTCTGTGTGCTAGCAAGAAGGTCTTCTAGTTAGCAGTTTTTCTAGAGGTGGAGTTTAGAAGTAGTAGAGTGGATCCATTTCTTCGATGGATTGACTAGATAAGCGTAAGTTGTTCTGATTGGTAAAGAGAGAACATTTTTCTTTGGATATTGGACTGGTTGATCGCAAAAGTGACTTGCGATAGTTTGAGTGTTCTCTTGAGTTATCAAAGGTTTGTCTGTATCTGGAGGTTGAGTTTTCTTTAATGAATCTGTTGAACCATATTTCTGAGATGTATTGTCCAGTTTGTGCTCGTGTTCTTCATCAGCATTTTCTTCTACTTCAGATCAGAGTTGTGCAGCAGAAACAGTTTGCTAGTGCTTTTGTTTTATCTTTTCGGGATAGGAGAAGTAAGTTAGTCTTCTGATGTTTGTGGAGTAGAGTTGGTATTCTTGGTTTGGGATTGATCATGAGGAGATCATTCTGTTGGGTTGTTTTGGTCCAGTTTGTTTCTAAAGACATCAGCAAAGGTTGAGCTGATCGGGAGAGATGAAGGTTGCCCAGGATCGTCAGAAGTGTTTTGTGGATAAGAGACGAAGGAATTTGTATTCCGGAGTCGGAGACTTGATTTTGAGTAAGACTGGATAAGTCAGCTCCGAGGTATTTTGGATTTTTTCAGTATTCTTATAAGGATTGGTGTTTGATTTTCAAGGTTGAATAGCCAGTTTGGATGACTGGGATTCGATGTGTTTCACGTATCTCTGAGGGAGTACGTGTATGATCAATCTCTAGTTCTGGAACCAGCATTTCAGGAGGATGTGATTGTTGAGTCAGTGTGACGACTGCCCATGACTCCTGCACTAAACAAGGTAGTAGTGCGCTGAAGGGTATGCCAGGCCGCCATGGACGATAGTCAGGGTAAGATAAAACAGGAAACTCTATCGTACAACTCACGGCGCATGGATAAAATACAATAGAGAAATATGAATATAGTGAAGCTCCATAGAACAGAATATCATCATATAAGCATCATAGAAGTTTGATACAAACATCTAAACAATCCATACATCAAGCCTCACTACATAACACTCAAAACATATATAAGCAGCAGAACATCCAGTACATATAGTAAGGAAACAATATGCAAAAGCCTATAGCTCGTCTTCGTCATCAACAGCGTTGGCCACTATGAACAGCACCTGTCACCTGCTACCTAGCCTGCCCGTCCCAACATGGATGAACAGCCCAAGGTAATAAGAGTTAAACATAAAACCTTGAGTCAGACAAAAGTCTTAGTGAGCAGTAAATCAACTATCAAACATACCAAAAGAGCATAAAGGGTAAAAAGCAATAGGAACCCAACCATCCCACTCCACCTCTTTCCACAGTGATAGCCCCCAGACTCACTAAGCAGAAACAAACATAGCAAAGCAGACAATTAAAGTAAAGTAATTATCACTCGAGTCAAGGTCGATGTTTTCCAAGTACAAACCCCCAAGGCCTAAACCAAGATCAGATAAGCACCCACAAAACATCGCTCTTGAGTCCGAGTGACGATACAACCAAACATCCATGACTCTGGCTATCACTGTTATCATTGCCTCGAAACCACCGTTAATTGAATGACCGGCACATTCTTTCAGCCGTAAGTCAAGGGCTAATGGTAACCCCGGTTCTAGACAAACTCCGCACGTCATCGTGACCCGTGCCTAGGACTTACCTACTTTGCCCAGAGTACTCGACCACCTGCCTGTAGTCTTTTGGGTGTCCCGACCACCTACCTGTAGTCGTTTTGGGCGCCCCATGTACTCTTGTTTTGAGTTTACTAGAACCTTCAACAACGATGAAATCCAAGCCTCCTAGTCATCCTCCTTGACGACTATTCTCATACTAGCCCAAGCTACCTCTCGAGCAATCCATTATCAACCAACTCGAACCATCCCTCGAGTTATCAACATGCTTGGAATGATCCTGTCTGGATTATGCCAAGGCTATATCACGTCATGCTTCGCCTCATCTCATCATAGCAAAGTCCCATCTCAACATCACCATCAAATCTATCCATATGAGCTTCAACATCCGCTTCATATGCCACAAGCAGCTTTCCTTATTCAAGAGCCTTTCCACTTAGCTTTTGAATCATCTTCGACCAACTTGTCCAAATCAACTATTAGCTAATTTGCAACAATCTATCAAATCAAACATTAATCCAAGTAATCAATCATTCAAACAAGATCTAAATAAACAATTACAACAATAATGGCAATTTCGTAAATAAAGAGTCCAAATCTAACATGCATTCTAACAAGCATGAATTATGAACAATATCTTTACAACTTGATGAATGAACTTGCATAAGTGAACATGTAGTAAAATAAATGTCAAATCATCATGAACACTAGATCTACATGCAGACTTGAGAAAAATGCACGAAATCACTCTCTTTAACACATAAACAAACCACCGATCCAATATACTCCTTTGGGTCCGTGTGAGAGATAACCACCACTCACCAAAACACCTAAACACCTCAAAAGATAACAACTTCAGATCTGGACAGCGAAGAATCATGCTTGATCCGACAAGATTCCGCTTCAAATGATGAAATCTCACTTTGATGGATGGAGATCTTCAACTTGGCTCTTGGATCTTCGATTTGATCTTCAATTTAGATGGAAGGAATCACAAGATTAGAGTGGAGAAAAGAAGTGAAGAAGTGTTGTAGTCGAGCTCTCAAAATGGCAGCACTTCGTCGCTTCAAAATCCGGTGCCAAAAAGTGAACCAAACCCCTCTATTTATAGGCTGAAATCCCCCATGAGTCGTCCCCCCCTTCTTAGGTCGTCGCCGACCCAACTGCCCCAACCTACGACCTAAGCAATCACACGACCTACCAACCTAACTCCTATGCGACCTAACAAACACAGCCGACCTAGCGACTCAACACACCCTGCCGACCTAACCACTTAACCTGATGCCGACCCAACGACCCACCCCAGGCGCGACTTAACAAACATGCGACATACGACTTTCCGAATGTCGCGACCTACCCAAACCCAGGCAACACGACTTAGCTATATGACGACCTAAAAACACGCATGACTCAAGCCTTAGGTCATTCACGACCTAACTACAACACATGGTCACACGACCTAACAACACACGAACATACGCGACTTAAAACACAGGTCAACCTAAAAACCTCACGACCTATGACTCAACAGGTCCTGTGACCTACGACCTAACTCCAACACAAGCTAACTACTAGGTCGCTATCCCGTTAAGTCGTTACAAATGAGTCACGACCTAAACCCTTAAGCCTCTAACTATCTTAGGTCGCTAACATCCTATAAGTCGTAACTCGCTAACCCACTCTAACTAATAACTTGTTAACGACCTATTCCCTAACTCGTTAACTAGTTCTAACATACTAACTCGCTAACTACTAGCTCTTCCCAGTCCCTAAGTCGTTCAACCGACCCATCTACTAACCAGCGACCTAAGCCATTACGCGACCTAACATAAATCGCTTACGACTTAAGCCTTAACACCTACACGCGACCTAACTCTCTTAGGTCGTTAACTATATTTTAGGTCGTCCAAATGCTTAAGTCGTCTATTCCTTAGGTCGGTCAATCCCCTAAGTCACTGGCTTCCCTAACTCGTTAGCTACCTTAAATCGCTCACCACCATGTTGTTAACACGTTCTAACACTAACACGCTAACTCGTCTAAACTTATAGGTCACTCCATTCCTTAACTCGTCCATGACCTAACTTCCATACGACCTAAGCTACCCACGACTTAAGCACCACACGAGTTAACTTTTACACGACTTAAACTCTGGACGAAATACTTAATACGAACGACCTAATTACAATTATTTTATGATTTATCGACTCGTAAAATACGGGTCGTTACATTCTCTCCCCCTTAGGAATTTAGCCCCCGAAATTCCAAACAAACAAGAGCAATCATAACTATTCTGCATGCCTATCATCCATAGCAATCATCAAACCATACATCCAATTACTAACCTAGCATGCAGAATTCTAAGATTAGAATCAAGTGACAAATTCATGAGATGTCACGACACCTTAGGGCCATACCTCGAAGAGTTTAGGATGAGCTGCTTTCATCCTCTCTTCCTCCTCCCATGTACAGTCGTTAACATCATCACTCCATTGTATCTTGAGCAACGTAATCGTCTTCCTCCTAAGTTGTTTCGTGTCGGTTTCCACAACACGAAGCGGCTTACGAGGTCTCGTAACAACTGGATCAACCTCTAAATCTTCATAGCTATCAGCAGAAACCACTGTATTCGAGTCGTGCACATACTTCCGTAGATACGATACATGAAAAACGTTGTGCACGCCCGACATCTTCTCTGGTAATTCCAACTTATAAGCGAGCTATCCAATTCGCTCGATGATCGGGAATGGTCCAACAAATCTGGGAGTCAATTTCCCTTTCTTCCCGAATCGAATAACATTCTTCAGTGGAGAAATTTTCACAAAAACCATATCTCCTACGTCGAATTCCAAATCTTTTCGACGCTTATCGGCATAACTTTTCTGACGATCTTGGGCTGCCTTCATTCGTTGCCGAATGATCTCAATGCAATCCGAAGTCTGTCGAATCATCTCTGGCCCAAGTATCAGCTTTTCTCTAGTTTCCAACCAACATGTCGGAGAGTTACACGGTTTTCCATACAATGCTTCATATGGTGCCATACCAATACTTGACTGGTAACTGTTGTTATACGCAAATTCCACCAAATGAAGATGATCTTCCCATTATCCTCCGAAATCCAAAACACATGCTCTCAGGAGATCTTCCAAAACTCGGTTGACTCTCTCGGTCTGACCATCTGTTTGGGGGTGATAAGCTGTACTCAAACACAACTCGGTTCCCAAAACTTCCTGGAAGCTCTTCCAAAATCCACTAGTGAACAATGGGTCTCGATCGCTCACTATACTCTTCGGAATACCATGGAATCGAACTATCCACTTAACATACAACTCAGCCAATTTCGATGCAGTCCTAGTTGATCGAACAGGAATGAATCTTGTACTCTTAGTCAAATGATCTACGATGACCCAAATCCCTTCATTCCCCGTTCTTGTTCTAGGTAATCCATCGATAAAATCCATCGATATCTGCTCCCACTTCCATGCAGGAACTTCTAGTGGCTGAAGTAATCCACTGGGTTTCTTCTGTTCGGCTTTCACCATCTGGCAGTTCATGCACTTGGAAATAAAATTTCCAACATCCTTCTTCATACCTTCCCAGTAATAGGTTCTCTTCATATCCCGATACATCTTATTTCCACCTGGATGAATTGTCAACTTCGAGTGATGACTTTCCCTCAGAACTTCATCTCTCAATTCATCTATATCGGGAACAACTAGTCGTCCTTGCTTCCGAAGCCAACCCTCTCGATCAACTTCGAATCCTTTATCCTTTTCTAGATCCAATCCAGATTCCAAATCACGGATAATCTTGACAAGCTTATCGTCTCGCTTTTGGCTCTCGCCAATTCTTTCCACAAGAGTAGGTCTTATCGATAAGTTTGCCAACATCTCAGGTTCCAATTCACACCTGGGCCTGAAGTCAAATCCAGCTAAATACTCAAGGCTCTTCCATTCTAAAAACATGGCTCCCAATCTTGCATGTCTTCAACTTAACGCATCTGCCACTGCGTTACCATTTCCCGGAGTATATGCTATACCAAAATCATATGATGCCAAAAACTCTAGCCATCGTTGCTGCCGAAGATTCAAATCTTTTTGGGAGAAAAGATACTTCAACGACTTATGATCTGTAAACAACTCGAATCGAACTCCCAATAGATAATGTCTCCACATCTTCAGAGCAAAAACTATCGCCGCTAACTCCAAATCATGAGTCGGATAATTCCTTTCATGCGGCTTCAGTTGTCGACTTGCATATGCAACAACTTTATCCTTTTGCATCAGCACTGCTCCAAGTCCAGTACCACATGCATCGGTGTAAACCACCATCTCTTCATTCCCACTTGGAATAGTCAAAACAGGAGCACTTGTCAGTTGCTCTTTTAGGATTACGAAAGCTTACTCACACTTATCATCCCATCTGAACACTTGGTTCTTTTTCGTCAATCCTGTTAACGGTGCAGCTATCTTGGAAAAGTCTTTGATAAACCGACGATAATATCCTGCTAATCCAAGAAAACTTCTCACATCAGATGCATTCTTAGGTCTAACCCAATCCTGGATTGCTGCCACCTTGGCGGGATCAACCGCTATTCCATTTCCAGAGATAACATGGCCTAAGAACCTCACTTCGCTCTTCCAGAAGTGACACTTCGAAAACTTAGCCCTCAGCTGATGTTTTCGCAAGATTTCCAAAACAATCCGCAAGTGCGTCTTGTGCTCTTCTTCAGTTCTAGAATAAATCAAAATATCATCCACGAACACAAGTATGAACTTGTTCAACTGATCCCTGAATACTCTATTCATAAGATCCACAAAATATGCTGGTGCATTAGTCAATCCAAACGGCATTACCATCCACTCATAGAAACCAGATGGTGTCCTGAAAGCAGTCTTCGGCACACTATCCTTTGCCACTCTTAACTGGTGAAATCCCATTGCCAAATCCATCTGAGAAAACACCCTAGCTTCGTGAAGCTGATCAAACAAGTCATCTATTCTCGGCAATGGATACTTGTTCTTCTTAGTCACTTTATTCAGCTCACGATAATCCACATACAACCTCAACGATCCATCCGCTTTGGTTGCGAACAAAACTGGTGCACCCCATTCGGACACGCTACGCCGAATGAATCCTTTCCGTAAAAGGTCATCAACTTGCACCTTCAACTCTTGCTGCTCCCTAGGCGCCATTCGCCTAAGAGGCATCACAACAGGTCTGGCTCCTTCAACTAGATCGATACGAAACTCGATCTCTCTATGCGGCGGTAACCCTTTGACCTCGTCAAAAACATCCCCAAATCAATTCACAATAGGCACCGATGACAGTCCATCCCGTGGAACAACCAGCGAATACATGAAGCTCATGAAGACGCCTTCTTCATGCTTACATCGTATCACAACCTTTCGCCCCTCCACATTCTCGACTGTCACCTCCAGCCTCTTACAATCAACCCTTGCCGCGTACTTCCTAAGCCAGTCCATACCCAAAATAATTCCGAACCCTGCAAAGTTCAGAACAAAACAATCACAAACAAAAGAGCGATCATGACTCGATACAACCAGACCACGGCATATCATACACAAACATGACGAACCCCCAACTGGATTAGTCACAACCAATGGCCTATCAACAATATCCGGTTCCAAACCCAACCGGCCTACAAGATCATTACAAATAAACGAATGCGACGCCCCAGTATCAAACAATACTCTAACTGGAACACCACATATGGAAAGAGTACCTTGAACCACTACATTCTTCCCCTTCTCTTCAGCAGTAGGAGTTTTTGAAGACGACGGCACAGCTCCCAAAGCATAAGCTTGTACAATCTTCCTGTCTTTCCTTGGTTCTGGGCAATCCTTCTTGATGTGTCCCAGCTTATCGCAGTTATAGCACTTTCCCGGCACCTTGGGATTCTTACAATCTCTGGAGAGATGACCCTTCTGCTGGCAGTTGTAGCAGGTCACTTCACTCCTCGGCTTCTTCTGGCCATTCTTACCCCTTTGCTGCTGCTTCTTCCTCTTCTTGTTCCCACCTTGTTGTGGTTTGGACTCCTCCTTGGTCACAGCAACAACAGATCCTTCTTTAGGAAACAAACTCTCATGCCTGAGAGCCTTCTCCACAAGCTTCTCAAACGGATCGTCCAAATGATCCACCAACTGCCTCCCAAGGTAACTATCCAAGCCTGTCACAAACTTCTCATTCTTCTGATATGAAGACTCAATATACGATCTAGCATACTTGGACAAAGCTTCAAACTCAGAAACATACTCAAGAACTGATCTCTCTCCTTGCTTGAGCTCCACAAACTTCTTGAACAAAACAGACTTCTGAGCTGTAGTGATGAACTTAGCTTCAAATCTGACTTGGAATTGCTCCCAAGTAATCTCTTCCACTGGAGTATCAATGGTGATAGAGTTCCACCAATCCGAAGCTCTCCCTTGAAGCTGCCTGGATGCAAGCTTCCTCTTAGTCGCATCCTCAATTCCCAAGTCACCAAAGATCCTTCGACAAGCATCTATCCATCTTTGGACTTCAATGGTTGACTCTGTTCCCAAGAAAACCTTTCCTCCAAAAGCAGTATAGTCCTTGCAAAGCTTAGCAAAATCCACTGGTTTTGGAGCTTGAACTTGAACTCCAACATCTACTGATGGTCCTGAAGCTGGTATCCTTCTCATGATCGAAGTCATCATGGCCTCGAACATAGCAGCGTAATCAACGGCCCCATCAACAGCACGGCCTTCCCTAGCAGCTGGTCTCCCTCTTCGACTCATCCTTAATATCTACAAAAAGGAATGATTAAGAACGCCTTGAGAAACAAGTGCATAAGGAGTTCAAATCCTTCTAACTACTATATTATATATAGTAATCATCCATCAAAATTACAATTACGTCTCTCATACGTAGTTATGTCAGCGAGCGATGGCTAAAATCGATTAACCAAAGCTCCGATACCAAATGTGATGACCGCCCATGACTCCTGCACTAAACAAGGTAGTAGTGCGCTGAAGGGTATGCCAGGCCGCCATGGACGATAGTCAGGGTAAGATAAAACAGGAAACTCTATCGTACAACTCACAGCGCATGGATAAAATACAATAGAGAAATATGAATATAGTGAAGCTCCATAGAACAGAATATCATCATATAAGCATCATAGAAGTTTGATACATACATCTAAACAATCCATACATCAAGCCTCACTACATAACACTCAAAACATATATAAGCAGCGGAACATCCAGTACATATAGTAAGGAAACAATATGCAAAAGCCCCCAGCTCGTCTTCATCATCAACAGCGTTGGCCACTATGAACAGCACATGTCACCTGCTGCCTAGCCTGCCCGTCCCAACATGGATGAACAGCCCAAGGTAATAAGAGTTAAACATAAAACCTTGAGTCAGACAAAAGTCTTAGCGAGCAGTAAATCAACCATCAAACATACCAAAAGAGCATAAAGGGTACAAAGGAATAGGAACCCAACCATCCCACTCCACCTCTTTCTACAATGATAGCCCCTAGACTCACTAAGAAGAAACAAACATAGCAAAGCAGACAATTAAAGTAAAGTAATTATCACTCGAGTCAAGGTCGATGTTTTCCAAGTACAAACCCCCAAGGCCTAAACCAAGATCAGATAAGCACCCACAAAGCATCGCTCTTGAGTCCGAGGGACGATACAACCAAACATCCATGACTCTGGCTATCACTGTTATCATTGCCTCGAAACCACCGTTAATTGAATGACCGGCACATTCTTTCAGCCGTAAGTCAAGGGCTAATGGTAACCCCGGTTCTAGACAAACTCCGCACGTCATCGTGACCCGTGCCTAGGACTTACCTACTTTCCCAGAGTACTCGACCACCTGCCTGTAGTCTTTTGGGTGTCCCGACCACCTACCTGTAGTCGTTTTGGGCGCCCCATGTACTCTTGTTTTGAGTTTACTAGAACCTTCAACAACGATGAAATCCAAGCCTCCTAGTCATCCTCCTCGACGACTATTCTCATACTAGCCCAAGCTACCTCTCGAGCAATCCATTATCAACCAACTCGAACCATCCCTCGAGTTATCAACATGGTTGGAATGATCCCGTCTGGATTATGCCAAGGCTATTTCACGTCATGCTTCGCCTCATCTCATCATAGCAAAGTCCCATCTCAACATCATCATCAAATCTATCCATATGAGCTTCAACATCCGCTTCATATGCCACAAACAGCTTTCCTTATTCAAGAGCCTTTCCACTTAGCTTTTGAATCATCTTCGACCAACTTGTCCAAATCAACTATTAGCTAATTTGCAACAATCTATCAAATCAAACATTAATCCAAGTAATCAATCATTCAAACAAGATCTAAGTAAACAATTACAACAATAATGGCAATTTCGTAAATAAAGAGTCCAAATCTAACATGCATTCTAACAAGCATGAATTATGAAAAATATCTTTACAACTTGATGAATGAACTTGCATAAGTGAACATGTAGTAAAATAAATGTCAAATCATCATGAACACTAGATCTACATGCAGACTTGAGAAAAATGCACGTAATCACTCTCTTTAACACATAAACAAACCACCGATCCAATATACTCCTTTGGGTCCGTGTGAGAGATAACCACCACTCACCAAAACACCTAAACACCTCAAAAGATAACAACTTCAGATCTGGACAGCGAAGAATCAAGCTTGATCCGACAAGATTCCGCTTCAAATGATGAAATCTCACTTCGATGGATGGAGATCTTCAACTTGGCTCTTGGATCTTCGATTTGATCTTCAATTTAGATGGAAGGAATCACAAGATTAGAGTGGAGAAAAGAAGTGAAGAAGTGTTGTAGTCGAGCTCTCAAAATGGCAGCACTTCGTCGCTTCAAAATCCGGTGCCAAAAAGTGAACCAAACCCCTCTATTTATAGGCTGAAATCCCACATGAGTCGTCCCCCCCCCCCCTTAGGTCGTCGCCGACCCAACTGCCCCAACCTACGACCTAAGCAATCACACGACCTACCAACCTAACTCCTATGCGACCTAACAAACACAGCCGACCTAGTGACTCAACACACCCTGCCGACCTAACCACTTAACCTGATGCCGACCCAACGACTCACCCCAGGCGCGACTTAACAAACATGCGACATACGACTTATCGAATGTCGCGACCTACCCAAACCCAGGCCACACGACTTAGCTATATGACGACCTAAAAACACGCATGACTCAAGCCTTAGGTCATTCACGACCTAACCACAACACATGGTCACACGACCTAACAACACACGAACATACGCGACTTAAAACACAGTCCAACCTAAAAACCTCACGACCTACGACTCAACAGGTCCTGCGACCTACGACCTAACTCCAACACAGGCTAACCACTAGGTCGCTATCCCGTTAAGTCGTTACAAACGACTCACGACCTAAACCCTTAAGCCTCTAACTATCTTAGGTCGCTAACATCCTATAAGTCGTAACTCGCTAACCCACTCTAACTAATAACTCGTTAACGACCTATTCCCTAACTCGTTAACTAGTTCTAACATACTAACTCGCTAACTACTAGCTCTTCCCAGTCCCTAAGTCGTTCAACCGACCCATCTACTAACCAGCGACCTAAGCCATTACGCGACCTAACATAAATCGCTTACGACTTAAGCCTTAACACCTACACGCGACCTAACTCTCTTAGGTCGTTAACTATATTTTAGGTCGTCCAAATGCTTAAGTCGTCTATTCCTTAGGTCGGTCAATCCCCTAAGTCGCTGGCTTCCCTAACTCGTTAGCTACCTTAAATCGCTCACCGCCATGTTGTTAACTCGTTCTAACACTAACACGCTAACTCGTCCAAACTTATAGGTCACTCCATTCCTTAACTCGTCCACGACCTAACTTCCATACGACCCAAGCTACCCACGACTTAAGCACCACACGAGTTAACTTTTACACGACTTAAACTCTGGACGAAATACTTAATACGAACGACCTAATTAAAATTATTTTACGATTTATCGACTCGTAAAATACGGGTCGTTACAGTCAGACTTGTCTGTAGTCTGATATCCTGTTTAGTTTGTAGATCTATTCGGATAGGAGCTCTGTAGCTTAGTAGTATTGATTGTTTGGATTCTGTAGAGTGAGTATCTCGGTACTTATATTTGGGAAACTCTGAAAATTCTTCCATAATTTTGTCTGGATAGTTAGATTTGTTTGTTTGAATGAATTGGTTGCTATGGTTGTTAGCATATGTTTGATAATATATGCTTGTGTTTTAAAATAAAATCTTAAGATAGATTATTAAATTACCTTTGCTTTTAAATTTCGGGGACGAAATTCTTTTAAGGGGGGAGGAATGTGATATCTTGAAAATTTGGCAATATAAATTTAATAATCTGTGTTAAAAATTAAATTGGTTTGATAATTGTTGATAAATTTTGAACTGATTTAATAATCATCTTTTAATAAATATTTAAATTGGAAGATTTTATCTTTTTAAAGCAAGTAAATTGTTTTCTATTTATAATATGTATATATAATTGTATATACTGTAAATTGATAAACTTTGATTTGGAATTTAGTAAATGAATTAATTTTCTAATTCTAATTTATTTTTGGTAAATTGAAAATTTGGATTTAAATTTAACATTTAACTTTTCAAAGTAATTTAATGAATATTTATATGGTTTGTAAATATTAAAGGTAAATCTTATTTTTTTTAAAATTTTATTTAATTAGCTTAAATATGAATCTAAATTAGATAAACATAAAAGCTTAGTTTATTTTCTTTTTTAAATATTGCTTGAAATTATATATAAGAATTTAAAATACAATTTACTTATGATCTTAATTTATTGAGTAATAGAAGTGATTTATAATCACTTTTATAAATCATTTAAATTTGTTAAATTTATTATTTTCAAATAATAATTATAATACCTAGTTTTTATAAACATAAATAGATTTTTAGAAATAGAATTGTTATTTTTAAATTTAAATAAGAGTTATATATGCATATATATATAACTTGATTTTTAAATTAGGTTTTATAATTAATTTGAATTTGAATTTAATGTTTTGAAATTTAAAACAATAAATACTTAAAAATATTTGAATAAGCTTATATTTATAATTTGTTTTGTTTCATTTCTCTTTAAATAAAAAAGGAAATTTATATATACATAAGGAATAAAATAAGTTAAATTTTTTATAAACAATTTAAATTAAAATTAAAATACTTAAATTACAAGTGGAAGTTTCCTAACACACCTTAATGACATGTGTTAGTCATAAAATAAACCAAGTGACAAATGTTAAAACAAGTGTCCTCTTAAATTTTTCATTTTTCTTTTATTTTAATTAAAGAAAAAAATTTACTTATATTAGCACATCTCTTCTCAAATTATTTTCTTTTCTATTCTTCTTCCTTACTTAAGTAATCTTCGGCTAAAATAAAAATCTGCAAACTTCTTCTTCAAAACAGAAAAATCTGTTCAAACAAATTCCTGTAAAAATCCCCTCAAAAACCAATCTGCACTAATGTTTCCTCTAACCAAATTAACATTCAAACCAAAACTATCTAAACCACTCCACATACCAGAATCATATAAACCTGAAATGCAAATCAAAGTATAACCTGAAGCTCTCTTCATATTCATCAACCTGAAAATCATTTGCAACATTCAAAGACCTGCATGCAACAGCAATTTCAATCCGTGCCTGCATTTTTTTCACATGGAAGCATGCATGCAATTGTTAGCAGGAAGCAAAGCATTTTAGTGAATCAGGATTTAAAGTTTACAAAAATCAAAGAAGCAACTTGAAGTTTTGAAATCAAAAGCAATTCAGGTTCAAGCTTTTCAAAAACAAGGGCTCTGCTCATAAAATTACTGGTTAGTAACATGTTTTTTAAAACTTAAGTAAATATAGTTGCTTGAATTTTTTTTCCTGTCATAATCATGTTTTGTGTGCATATATATGATGTAATTCTTTGTATATTTATGGATGTCCGAATGCATGCTTATATTGTGATATGTTCTTGCCTGTTTTAGAATTCCAGGTTTAAATCCTGATCAAAAATCATGATATCATAATCTAATCTATGTTAAGAATTAAGATTTAAACAAAATATGGCTGTGAACATAAGTTAAAGTTGAAGTTTTATTTAATATGAAAAAAAAAATCTATAATGTCTCTGGAAACAAAACATAACAGAACAAATTTTATGAAAGTAGAATTTAAATTTTCCAGATTCATTGATTAAAGATTTTAAACCGATTACACAAACTAAAACTTGAATTTTAAAACTAAAATCAGAAAATTTAGTTTAAAATTGGAAGAGCATTTCTGGTATGTCTAGAAATGGTATTTGGTGTGTAACTGTCCATCTAAGTGGTTGGGATGGCCAGCGGCTTCTTTGGTAATGGAATGGTGATCGAAGATTCAGGGAAAAATGGTAGTAGGTGGATCAAAGCTTTGGGGCGATTGTGATTTTGAATCAAAGATTTAAACCCTAGTTTTCTGTTCATCAGAAAAATTTGGTCGACGCAAACTCCAGAAGTGATCGAGCCTTCCCAGATTTGAGTTGGTGATAGATGGGGTGTGGAAGAAGTAGTGGCCGGAGGTGGAACTTCTCTGGTGGTCGGAGTTTGGTGTTTGAGACGTTTCCAGGTTTCGACATTGCTTCCTGTTTTGAGCTCGAATGCTCGTTTTTGATTTTGAGCTTCTGCAAGTTGTTTGATGATCGGAATTGTATTGGGAGGTGGCCGTCGACTTGCGTGTGTGGTCGCGAGTGGTCGGAGTTGACGGTGGGGTTGGTGCAGGTGCACGGAGTACTTGGTGTCAGCTGATGGTTTGGGGAAGAATGGGTTCTCGAGTGAGGTTCGGGCTGATTCATGCTTTTGCTCAAAGCAGGGGTGTGTTGGACTCGAAGTAGCTGTTGAGTGAGCTGGAGTGTAGGAGTGTTACAGGTTTATGTGTAATCCTGACAGTATTGTAAAATTTGAATAAATTCAAATGAAATGTTACTCGAGTTTTACTCGAGATATTTTGTGTTTTTTCTCGGGTTAGGCTAGGGTAGGCTCGAGTGGTTTCTATGTGAATCGAGTTAGTTTTGTTCAAGTTAGAAAACGTGTTTTGTTTTTAAATTTAAACTAAAACTTAAAGCGTTAAGCAAGAATTTAAAATAAGTTTAAATCTAATTTTTAAATTATGGATTCAAGTTTAATTTAAATCTTAAACTGGAAATGATAATGTTTTTAAATTCAAATTTGTTTAAAATAATTTAAAGGGATTTATTGTTTAAAATGTTTCTAAAGGAATTTGAATTTTAGATTGGAATTTGAAATGAAAAGAAATGTTTTAAACAAAGTTTAAACTAATTAAAATCTGAATTTGAATCTTTGGTTTAAAATAAATTTAAGTTTTATAAATTTAAGTGTTTAACAATTTTGAATGATAAAGAAAATATTAAGTGTTTGAATTTAAAAAAAAAGAATTTGTTTTAAACTCTTGTAAAATTTCTTTTATAAGAAAAGTATTATTTATCATGTAAATTTAAAGGTTTTAAGTTGATTTTAAAACTTGTTGAAGTCAAATTATAGTTTAATGAATTGTTATGCATTTAATTATTAGGGTAATTAAACGGATAATTAATTTATCTAATAAATTAATGAAATGGATATTAAGGGTTTAATCTTAAAAGTTTAAGATTAATTATTCCTAGAGTAATTAACTTGTAATTTATGAATCATTAATTAATAAGATTTGATTTTTTTTTAATAAATGATTAGTGATTAATTAATCAAGTAATAAAGGATTAATTAAGTTACAGTTAACACTTAATTAATTAAATAATTAGGGGTTAATTAATGGATTGTTAATGGTTAATTAATTTGTAAACAATAATGATTAAAATAAGTTAATTACTTTAGAAAAATAATTAATGAATTGTTATAGTTAATAAAGGTTATTAACTAAGGATTATTTAATAATTAAATAATGAGATTAATTTTTAATAATTAATTAGATTAATTAATTTAAAGATAATCATTTGTGTAAATTGTTAAGTATATTTACTTATGGAAGTAATTAAGGAATTAATTACTTATTGTAATTAATTGAGTTTAATTTGATTAGGTTAAGTTAATTAATTCAGTTTAATTAATTTGGAATAATCATTTGATGATTTGTGAAGTATAATTACTTAATGTAATTAAATGAAGAGACATTACTTAGGAAAGTAATCAATAGGTAATTACTGGATGTAATTATTTGGAGGTGATTTGTTGATGAAAGTAATCTGAGTATAATTACTTCGTGAATTAATCAAGGGATTAATTAGAGATAATTAATTAAGGATTAATTAATTTATTTGGTGAAGTAACTAAGGGTAGTTAATTACTGAATGGAGTTAATCAAGGGTGATTATCAATTATGGTTTAAATAAAGATTAATTACTTAATGTAATTAATTTAAATAGAAATATAATTGGAAATCATTAATTATTATAATTAATGATGTAATTAAAAATAGATTTATTTGGAAATAATTAATAAATGAAGGAATTAATTAATGTAATTAATTAAGGATAATGTAATTGATTATAGTTAATTAATTAAGGAAGTAATTAAAGATTAATTACTGTATTTGGTTAAGTATAATTAATTTGAGAAATTAATTAGTGGATAATTACTTGAATGTAATTAAAGGTTAATTAATCAGGGATGATTAATTAAAATGAATAACAGATTGATGATTAATTAATTGATTGATAATTAATTAATAATGATGTAAGCAAGTTTGGTAATGATGAAGTAATTAATTTAATTCACTTTAAATTAATTAGAAATGATGTAATTAATTTAATTCATTTTAAATTAATTATATTTGGGGTGATTATTAATCACTGTTTATATATGGATGGATGATATTATTTGCCTTAAATGGTTTGAATCTCAGATATGAGATAAGTGATGTTGAGCGATATCGATGCATTGGTTGCATTGTGATGATGATCTGGATTACCTTTTGATAATGATAATATGGATTATCTGTTGTGATGATAATATTGATTATCTAGAATATGTGGATTATCTATCTGGATGTATATAGATATTTGAATTGTTTCAAACCTTTAAAATAACTTGCCTTAAAGACACGTTTTAGATTTCGATGAGACCGGGATCGGGTTTCCATATTTGGATATCCGAAAACCACATCGATCCAAATTTACGATAGGTCGTGAATCTCATGTGAAGAGTGAAGACTCAAGGTGTAAGGACTGTTCGTCAGTATAACTCTGAGGGTGATTCCGAGATGAGTTTGACGGAGTAGTACTTTCAGATTTGAGATGAAGATTCAGAGTGCAAGGGTTATCGTCGTTAACTCTGAGGGTGATTCCAAAATGAGTGTAACGAGATAATGCCTTCGGTTTCGTTCGAACCCGGAACGAACTTGTATGGATTGAATGCTTTTAGAACATCGTTAGGTGGACGATGAGCATTCTAAGAGATGTGTTCTCCAAAGGTAATCGTAGCCTCAAGCCTCATCAACCGGGAATGGCTAAAACAGGTGAGGTGCAGCAAGGCTAAGTGGGTCATGCCCAAGTAGGACGAGATTTTTTCCTGTCTAGAAGTCCCTTTTTATTTCGGCTATGTGGGCGGTTGGAACGTACGCCAACTGCGGGGTTGTCTTGTTCGAGACTGTCCAATAAGGGATGGTTTCGGTCTTGTGTTGCAGGGGATTGGGAGTGATCCTCGGTACGTTGATCTAGGCCACGTACTGTGACGGGCGGTCCCCCGGTAGCCCTGCCATTGATAGAATCCAAAATCCAATAAGTGCCAACCGTTTTGATTGTATTACCCACTTTGTGGCTAGTAGTTGGAATTTAATAGATGTAACAATTTGGACTATTTCATATTTACTTGAAAACCTTAGACCTATTATAATATCACTGGATTTCCTATCAAATGTTTTGGTTAGCGTAAGGTAAAAACTTTCCATGTTTATGTGTGGGAAGTCTTATGTGATACCTTTCTTTCAAAAGGTTTTTAAAAGTTAAGCAACTTTAACCTATTACTCACACCAGACCCATGTCTGACCCATAGTTTATCTTCTGTTTTCTTAAACTCTTGGGTACTCAAATTTTTACGAGTAGCCAAGGGATTCAGGTTAGCTTTTGACGAATTATGGAGGAGCAATGGAGCAGGAGGCTTCGGCGTCAGATATATAGTTTCGCTGTGTGTTCTTTGTGTTGGTATCTCTTGTTTGAGTTGTATTGAATTGTAATAACTAGACAGGTGTTTATAACTGTCTAGTATGTGATGTGTAATCTGTGTAACTCTGATTAGGGTTGTATACTATGTAATATTATGTTATTAATATAATTTGTTCGTTCCGCTGTTGAGATTCTGATGTTGTTTCTTCTTTCTTCTCTTTCTTTTCTCTTTTCTATCCCTTTCATTCTCCAAGATGATGCGACTTTTTGTGGAGAAAAAGTCGGGTCGTCACAGATGTTAGCAATATAAAATACCAATTCCACTTCAAGGTGGAATATCGCGGTATATGGGATTAATATAAATCATCCACTATTATGCGGCGCATAGGGTCTCATCCGCTATATAATGCGGAAAATCAAACATTCCAAGATATAATATATACTACTATATATAATATAACACACCAAATCCAATTAATCAATCAATTATTTAAATTTAACCATTTAAATTTAAATTGACGTTCAGTTGAGTGAGATTAACTCACCTTTGCATTCGTTTGTAGTCCACTACCGTCTCGACTCGTTTTCATGACTTTTGACCTTGAATAAATATTGGATTCGTTTTATTAATATTCGAATAAATCGAACAAATAATTTCCATTTGCTAAATTTAATTTAATTAACCACAAATTTTACTTAAACTAATTTTCGTTTAATAAATTAGTTTTAAAAACTAAAATAAATTAAGTATGTTAATAGAACAAATTAATCACCTCACTAATTTATTTTTAAAATAGACCAGTAAATTTAAAATTTAAAATTTATGCCTCTTCAAATTTTAAATAAATTTTCCAGTTTTCTGTATTTTCTTTTCCTCCTAATTATAAATTAAGTTAACTGCCAGTTAAAATAAAATATAAAAAAAGAGAAGAAGAAGAAGATATACCTTCGGCCAATATTCGATCGCCTGCATCAACATCAAAGCTTTTTCCAGAACAAGCCGAAGTCGATCTGGTCCTCGATCGCGTCGAATGCGTCGCGCCAATGGTGGATGTTGATATCACGAATGAGTCTCCCCTCTCGGTTACATCGCACGACCCTAGCTTCGCCACGAAATCGCTACCGACCACAGCCTCATCGTTGATTCGAACACGGCCTAAATCCATTTTCTCGAACGAAAATTAATTCGATTCGTCATAGTACTTGAATGCGATGAGAGGAACGAAATACGCGATTGATTTTTCTTTTAATAATGATTTCGTTCGGCCTTTTCGAAGAAAATGAAAATGAGATCTGATTTTGATTTGAGAGGAAGGAAGGATAGGAGGAACATCGGCCATTAGCTTGGATTCGAACGAAGAAAGAAAGAGGGGTTTTTGTTTTGTTTTCTGAACGAAGAAAAATATCTACCCTCTTTTTTTATCAAACGAAGGAGCGTTATAGAGAAGCTAAAGAAACGTATCCACTTCGACTTGCAGAAGCAGCTTTGATTTTGACCCTGATATGAAATTTAGACTAGTCAAAGTATCATATTCAAGTTTTAAATTTAAATTTTAGATCGACTTGAATTAGTAAATTAAAATCTTGACCTTCTATCGAGGCATGCCGCTAGGCGTTTATAATGTTAAACCCCTATTTCGAATACAATGGAAAAGGTTTCGAGCCCTAATTCGATCGTATGGAGAAGATAGCTTTTTGAACCTTATGATTATATTGAATTTCTAATAAAAAATTCAGCGCTTTTATATATCGTATGCTCACACAACAACTCCAAACCGTACGAAAATTGAAATACGATAATAATGCAATATTACGGATCCAATGGAACTGGTTTCGTCGAATTCTGAGACTGCGCCTCGGAAGGCTATTTTTAAATTCAATTTAAACTATAAAATTTTAAAACAGAACAAATCAGTGTGAAATTCAATTTCAAAACTTTTATTATCCTTGGCACTATCAATATAAATTCTACAAGCCTTCAAATTATTTTTAATAGCCATAAAATCTCAGATTTCATATTTTACCCAGTTTCCAATTATTAAATTCAATAAATAAATAGTGATATTCGTAATTCAAGTTAAAATTACTCTATTGAATATTTAAAGTCAATTAAATATTTCGATTTTAAATGCTCTAAAATTCCGGGTCATCACATTCCTCTCCCTTTAAAAGAATTTCGTCCCCGCAATTACTAGTTAGAAAGAATGGTTCAGTACCCGTTTACCTTTTTCCCAAAACCAAACAGTTTCTAACAATTCAACATCCTACCAATCTATCTTTTTATAGAAGACCCATTATCATTCTTACTAACTTCTCAAACTCTCTATAGTTTTCAAACAATACTTTTTGCTCAATCATTCAAATTTTAATTTAAAACCAAATTTTGAATTATCAAAATTTTCTCAAAAATTTTCTAACTACCTAGATTTCCGAAAAATTTCACCAGCGTCTCCTTTGCGCGGCTAGCTCGGTACAACTACAAAATGCCTCTACGGGCTCCCAAATTCCAAAAGAAAACAAAAGGCCAAGTGGCTCGATCAAAAACCCAATCAAATTTCATATAGAAATTTAAACACATACCTTTTTGTCGAGCGATTCAAATTTATCTTCTGAAATCAAAATCAATTTCCTTTTTGTAACGACCCGATTTTTCGACGTCCGAAAGTCGACATTTATACGTCCACTGTATCAAATGTCGCACAGTCGAATGCCGGAAAAACCGAACCGTTAGGGTTAAAGAAGAAGAGGATAGAAGAAGAACGGAAACAATAACAGAATCTCACATTTCGCAGCGGAACAATATATAATAGATAAATGAATAATCTCTAAATCAAAGAACCATCTCAGTTAATACAATACAACATCAGAGTTTACAACGACATCATACATCACTGACAGTTTTTATAACTTGACTATATGAATATTGATTTGCACTAACCAAATGCAACGGACACTACATAGTAAGAGATACATCTTGCCATCCAGCTTCAACTCCTGATCTCCACAGCAACTCTTTTCTGACTTTGCTCCCGAATAACTGATAACCTGACTCTAGGCTGCCAGTGTGGAAAATTATGGGCACCCAGAGTTTAGAAAGGGAACAATAAACTCCAGGACAATCATGGGACTTGTGTGAGATCTTAAAACAAATATTTTTAACTAAGAAAACAAAAGAATTTAAAAGAAATCCGTAATGCTTTTAGAAAAAATGAAACTACCATAAGGCCTCCCGCCACACACACAATGCAAACGCAGAATTGGAGGAGATTTCTCCTTATGATAGTCAAACATGCTTGATACGCAAAATCCTTTGATATTATTATTATTGGTGCATAGTGTGGAAAACATTTCGAAAGTATAATATTAATCTTAGCCAGCATAGACATTCCAAACTATGCCTACTATAGCTACCATCTAAACATTGGGGCGCCACCATAAGTAGATGGCAGGTTATACAAATAAAACCGTACTGGGTTCGTATTGGGAATTGTATTTCCAATAAATGGTCAGGCCAAGGAACTTCCTATTGCCACATGGGTACGCCTCTGGATGGACGTCACGAGAACCTAACCGGATCTCTGCCAACACAAGGCCAGGTTACCTCTGCAAAAATAGGTAACTACTGACACGAGTATGCCATCCCCTGGTTGTAAACAACCTTTATCCGAGGATCCTCAACAACAACAATCACAAAGTATTATACATTTGCGATATTCACATAAGTTAAGTATCTGGGCTCCATACCATGATACCACTTCTATCCAGAAGGAAATGCACATACCCTAAGGGGTGCTACCCCCTATAACCTTGCTGCATTCTTCCTGTTTCGACCATTCCGAGGTGTGAGGTTCGACGAAGTCTCGTCCACAAAGCTACGCTTTTCACAAAAGCCGTGCTTCGATGAACAAATGATCGACAGCACTTCGTATGCCACATTACCAAATTGGAAATGTATAACTAGTAACCATCAACTACATAACCTCTGAGCTCGTACGTCTCAGAGAAGGGTGTTAAGCTAAGAGAATAAATTCTCCGCCACCAATAGAAATGCATTTGATAGAAACCAGCTTTACATCTCAAGGTGTAACGTCAGACACACATCCATACAAGTCCGTTCCGGGATCGAACGGAACCAAAGGCACTTCAAAAGAAGCCCTTGCAATCCGGATATTCACTAATCACATCTGGAATCCCCATCACAAAGGGTGATAAAATCTCTATATAAGAGATATCCGGTGCAGAGACATTCGTTAGATATCCTTTCACTTTCGAAAATACCCGGTCTTCAACACCATCTTCAAATGCAATCCCATTTCGTCGAATCGTTATTCGGAATGGGTTTTATGACACAAGGTCCTCTCCCGGCTAATCCGAATAACGAGCACTTATTTTAAAAATAAGTGTTCATTTAGTTTCAAACAGGTCACAACAATTTCACTTTGATCTTTTAACAAAAGATCCATCAAAATCACAAAGGTTCGATGGGGGTTTCGAATATCCATTTCGAATTCGACACCCGGTCGCATCGAAATTCAAATGTTGATTAAAGGCCAATATTGATAGTCGGTTATTTAACTATCAATCATCATTCACAACATTTATTGGATTTCAAATAATTTTCCCTCAATTATTATTATTATTTTCAATATATCTTCGCAAGGTAAAATTTCACACTTCAATCCTTTGAAAATAACTTTCAAATCAATTTCCAAACATTTACTCATTTCCACTGAAAATCTGCCGATTTCAAACATTTTAAAATAATACAAAAATACTTATTCAAAATATACTTGGAAACATTTAAAATAAACTATTTTAGAATATTTGCTTAAATATTAGTTATGAAAAAATATTATACTGATATCTCATATAAAAATTCAAGTCCAAAAACTAATTTTAAAATAAAATTAGTAGATAGAGTATAAATAATTAAATAACTATTTTCTAAATCAAACATCAATTTAAATCTTTAAAATAATTCCTTATGTAACTAATTAAATAAATTTTTACTTTAAACAATTTCCAAATTAATTTCTCCAACCATATTATTTTAAAACCAAATCTAAAACTTTTAAATTTTATTCAAAAGCTATTTTAAAAATATACTCGGCTTTCCAGGGAAGAATTCTTTTCCCATTACAAAATGGTTCATTCAAATAAACTAATAAATCTTCTTGATTTATTTTAATTTACATTCCAATTTGTAAATTTCTTTCCATACTTTAAAAATAAACCAATACTTATTTTTAAACAATTTCCCTTTTCTTTACAAATTCCCGTTGTGAATTTACATTTCCAAATATTAACTGATATACGAATTTTAAATCGATTTCCAAATATCATCTTCAACCCAATCAAATCCCAAATTGATTCCCAGTTTATTTCAAACACAAAATCAAATTCCAATTTGATTTCCCCAAATTAATTTTCCAATATCAATCAATTTCAAATTGATTTCCCAAAATTATTTCCAACACACCAAACCAAATTTCCGTAATCGATTCCTAAGATTTATTCTAACACCAAATTAATTCCCGAATCGATTTCTAAGATTAATTTCAACTCGAAATTAAATTCCAAATTAAATTTCTAAATTTATTTCCTCTTGAAATAAATTTATTTATCTCTTTCAATTATTTAAATACGTATCTTAAATAAATTCTTCAACTATTAAACAACATTCTCGAAATTTCTTTATTAAAATATTTCCCATATTTTTTTTAAATTAACTCGATCGGATTATAAAAATCAACTTTAATACTTTAATTGTAACGGTCTAGGCTTTTCTACTTTAATTTTCAAAAATACAATTTCATATTTCTGGTATCCTACGATACCAAAAATATATTCGGCCAAATTTTATCCTTCAATGGTTTTCAATCACAAGTAGTCACACACAGATAAAAAAATAATCAATACAAAATTTTGAAAACAAATCAAAATTTTTTGAGGAATCCAGTTGGATCCCTCCAACCTGTTTCCCTGCATCCACAGACGTTAGCATAACAATTAAATACCAATTCCACTTCGAGGTGGAATATCACGGTATATGGGATTTATAAAATATTATTCGCTATTATGCGGCGCAATAGGGTCTCATCCGCTATATAATGCGGGAAATCAACAACTCCAAATTCATATATAATACCAATTCCACTTCGAGGTGGAATATCTTGGTATATGGGTTTAATATGATAACCTCCGCTATTATGCGGCGCATAGGGTCTAAACTAATATAACTAATAATAAATAAATTATCCAAACACAAAATCAATCAATTTTAAATTAACTATCACTATTCCACAACCAATCAATAACTGGAATTTTCAATTAAAATTTTGAGTGAGAAGATCTCACCTTAGCTTTTATTTTGCAATCCATTTCCCATTCCAGTTTATCTTTCACGATCTCTAAACCTTTTAACAAACATCATAAGGTTCTTATTAATATTCAAATTTATCGAACAATGAATTTCCTTTTATTAATTTAATTACTTAGAATTTGGGTTTAAACTATTAAATTTGATTTTAGACAAATTTTCCTTTTTAACCTATATATTAAAACAAATTTATCTTATTCCAGTAAAGTATAAAATTTAATAATCATTTTCATTATTATCATTCTATAAATCAAAAAATTTCCCATAATAAATTATTTTCATTTTAAAACTGCATAAAAAAACAATTTATATTGGTTTTAAAATTCTACAGTTCTTAAAAATATGTATATATATCCATAATACATATATATTTTTTTTATTTGATAGACTTAATTAGCCAATGATTTAATTTTAAACCAATTTCTAAAAATTCAAATTAAAACTAAATTCCCTTTAATAATTTATTTTCAGTAGTCAAAATGATTTATATTTTAACTAAATCCCCTTTATATTTTTAGCAACAAAAATAATTAATGAGTTTATTAAATACTTAAAAATTTCCATTTTATTTTCCATATATTTTCTGTTTTGAAATCAATATTTTAAAATTTACTGCTTAAGTAAAAATAGAAATCAGGTTTAAATTTCTGTTTAAACATAGTGTCACTTTATTAATCTAGATCCATATATATGTATAGACTGCATTTAAATCCTTTACTGTAATTAATATAAAAAAAATTCTGCTTGCATAAAAACTGAAAATTGTATAAACCTAATTAATTAAATAAAGATTAAAAATTTATATACCTTAGTGCTCTAAAATCGCTTCGACGATGCCCACTGCCTCGAGGCGCGTCACCTTCTACCATCGCAGCCACCAGTGTCGTTATCGACCTAAACCCACGCGACCCCAACCCCTCGCGTGGCCGCTGCGATTCCACCCCTTACCTCGCAAAACCCTATGCCGTCGATCGCGATAACCCTAGAATTCACACGCGCCACCTCCACTTGTCGAGAACGAGAACGCGAATTTTGCCGTCGATCGACACGACTTTAGCCTTCGCCCCCTTGCGTGACGTCGACGAGTCATCCTTGCCTTCGATTTTCGCTGTGCCTGTCCCTTCGATCGGCGACTCCAGATAAATGAATTTGATTTGTTTTCAAAAAACGAACGAATGATTATATTTTTTTGAATCTGTAGGCGGCCGATGTCGTTTTTTTTCTCTCGGTGATTACTTTTCAAATGAAACTGAAAGAGGGAAGGAGGTTGCGATTTACTGAAGGAAAGAGGGAATCGGCCATTTTTTTTATCTTTGATTTTCAATTTGTAGTGAAAGAAGGGGAAGGAAATTTTTAATAAAAAGCTTCGTTCGTTTATTTTATTTTAATTTTTTCTTTTATTTTGATCTAAACGAACGCGTGTTAGAAGGAATTTGCCAAGTGTTTTACAGAACGAAGAAACGTGTTTAATGCTACAATAATATTGTAATTATTAAATTTAAATTCAAATTCAATTTTAGATTCAAATTGTCTCGAAAATACAACATAAAACTTCGAACTCCTATCTAAGCGTCCCACAGGCGCTTATAATGTTATACGTCTATTTCGAACGCAATGGAAAAGGTTTCGGAGCCAAGTTCGATCGTATGGAGAAGATAGCTTTTTGAAATAGTTAAAACATCGAATTTTCGATTTAAATTTCAACGCGTTTGCTTATCGTATGTCAAACGATCACTCCGAATGCTACGAAAATTGATATCCGATAATACCTAACTATTACGGATCCAATGGAACTGGTTTCGTCGAATTCCGAGACTGTGCCTCGGACGACTATTTTTAAATATCGATTTAAACGATAAAATTCCAAAACTGAATAAAACATTTCCAAATTCAATTCTGAAGCTTCTATTATCTTCAATATTATCAATATAAATTTTCTAAGCCATTGAATTATTTTTAACAGGCTCAAAATTGAAGATTTACAATTTTTACCCACTTCCAATAATTAAATTTAATAGTTGAACTGCCAAATTCATAGCAATATTTGAAATTCAAGTTAAACTATCATTTAAACATTTAAAATCAATTAAATATTACAATTTCAAATGTTGAAATTTCTGGGTCGTCACATCCTTCCCCCTTAAAAGAATTTTGTCCCAAAATTGCTAGTTAAGAAGAATGGACCTTAACCCGTTATCTAAGTGCCCAAAATAAACAGTTTTAATAACTTGTCAAAACCAATCTTTTATTAACAATCCATTATTGATTCAACTAATTTTACAACCTCAACCATAAACTCCAAACAATATTGCTTTCTTAACCATTCGAATTTAAATTTAAATTCAAATTTTAAATTTTCAAAATTTTCTCAAAATTTTTCTAACTCCTTAAATTTTCGAAAAATTTCGCCAGCATCTCCTCTGCGCGGCTAGCTCGGTACGACTACAAAAATGGCACCACGGCCCCCAAATTTTGAAAAGAAAAGAAAAGGCCAAGCGGCTAAACGAGAAGATCATCAAATTTCATACTGAAATTCAAATACATACCTTTTTGTCGAGCACTTCATTTTTTATCTTCGAAATCAAAATCCCAATTCCTTTTTCTTTAATACGCATGTATATCCTGCTAACCATAATATCCAATTACAACATGCAAATATCATTTTGCACATTCTTTACAAAATTTTCAATATATACTTCTTGTACCATTTTTACTTTACTATTGAAGTTATATATTCATTTTCATTCTATCTTGCATTTTCACTTTCATTTGAATTCAACTTACAATTTCAATTCTATTTTGGATTCAGTTTAACCTCTTGAATATTGAATTTTATCAATTATCTTTCACTCACAACTGATTCATCTTGCTATTTTAAATTAGTTTCTTTACTAATTAATTACAAGTTCTAATTCATTTTATTTCGGACCATTTTTATTTCACCTTTATTATCTTTAGTTCACTTCAAACTAATTTTACAAGTTCATTTTATTTCACACAATTCAAATTGGTTTTCAATATTCAGTTCCAATTCTAATTTTTATTCTTTTGTTTGTTCCTAAAAATATTTTCAATTCACTATTTTGGTTTATAACCACTTATATTTAAACTGGATTTCCAATTCTATATGAATTCAAATTTACCTTTTATTTATAATTATTGAATTCAATTCATTTCAAACTATATCTAAATTTATCATTTCTTCTATTAGTTTCAATTACTAATTTTATTTCAACACTCTACTTTACAAATCAAATTCAATTCCAATTCCAGTTCTATTTACTTACAGATTCGAAATGAATTTCAACATTCGATTTCATTTTCATTTAATTGTAATTGTAAATTCATTCATTCATTCACAATTTATTTTCTACCTTTATAGATTTTATTCCAATCGTTTATTCTATAAGACTTCTCAAATTCACTTTCATACAAATTAACTCAAATCTTCAATTTCAATTTCATTTTGAATCTATATCATCATTTTATTTGACTTAAATTTTCAATCTAATTCTTTAATTAAATTTTCATTTTTAATTCCACTTGATTTAAATTTTCCTTCCAACTCATTTTGTTTCCATATTTAATTTTTTCTAACTTCTCTTTAAGTTAGATTTTTATTTTAACAACTTCAAACTTTACAAGTTATCATCTTAATGATATTCCATAAATATTTTATATAACATTCCAGAGTCTTTTTAACCCTTCAAAAATCATTTTTGAAATCAATTCAAATTTTCTTTTGAATTTCCAAAACCAAACTCAGTTTTCCAAATCTTTCATTTAAAACAACTTGGCAGCAATCCCTCTTTTGGAAACCCGAAAATAAACATCGATGATGCTACAGTCATCACCAAGGTTATTTTCCAGCGACCGAAAATAGTTTAGAGCTCTTATCCCTTCAAAACATTTTTCTTTCAAACCCTTGAAAATCACTTTCAAAACAACGGAGTTAATTTCCAAATTTCCAAATCCTTAAAAAAAACATTTCCAAAAACTTCTCTGGAATTCTGTTTCTAATTATAAATCACATTTATAATTTACATTCTCAAATTTCATTTGTATATGGATTTTATTTTCTTAGCTCTTTGTTATGATTACAATTCTTATTCAACTTCAATGATAATAATTTAATATTATCACTTCCTAACAAACAAGCAACCACATACTATATAATGTATGGAAAATTATTCTCTTTTATATACAAAATAGTTTTGGGTAAAATTATTTCATTTACCCTAATTTAAAACAATATCGTGGCGAACTGTTCTGTACAAGTGTTTAGAGATTCCTATCGATAGAGTTGTACAGACTATACCGACCAGAATCCATATACCACTCAAAAAACCAATCATCACGATATAAAAGAAAAATTATATTCACTAACAAATACGCAAGCATATCTATTATTACACTCAAACTCATTCTAGAGTACTACTAACTCTATCTCTAATGAGTAACACCCAACAGAGCCAAGGTTGTCGCTTAACCAATTGCTTTGATAACACATGTAACAGTCTAGGCTTTTCAACCATCGACAGCGACCACTCTCGACTGGTAGGCTTTTCAAACATCCCAGCCTCGCAGTGGCATACAATGGTACCCGAAACTTTCTTTTACGGCCAACCTTTCTACTGTCATGGCTTACGCCTAACCAACCCCGTAAAGAGGACGTGTGGGGGTAAGAGTCTCCTGATCGCCACCAAACAAAAAGCGAGAACCCCCCATCACATTTCACTAAGACAAGCAAGTCTCGTCCACAAAGCTACGCTTTTCACAGAAGTCGTGCTTCGATCAACAAATGATCGACAGCACTTCGTATGCCACATTACCAAATTGGTAATGTATCACTAGTAACCATCAACTACATAACCTCTGAGCTCGTACGTCTCAGAGAAGGGTGTTAAGCTAAGAGAATAAATTCTCCGCCACCAACAGAAATGCATTTGATAGAAACCAGATTTACATCTCAAAGTGTTACGTCAGACACACATCCATACAAGTCTGTTCCGGGATCGAACAGAACCGAAGGCACTTCAAAAGAAGCCCTTGCAATCCGGATATTCACTAATCACATCCGGAATCCCCATCACAAAGGGTGATAAAATCTCTATACCGGAGCAACCCGGTGCAGAGACATTCGACATGCATCCTTTCACTTTCGAAAATACCCGGTCTTCAACACCATCTTCAAATGCAATCCCATTTCGTCGAATCATTATTCGGAATGGGTTTTATGACACAAGGTTTTCTTCCGGCTAATCCGAATAACGAGCGCTTATTTTTAAAAATAAGTGTTCATTTAGTTTTAAACAAGTCACAACAATTTCACTTTGATCTTTTAACAATAGATCCATCACAATCAAAAAGGTTCGATGTGGGTTTCGAATATCCATTTGGAATTCGACTCCCAGTCACATCGAAATTCAAATGCTGATTAAAGGCCAATATTGATAGTCGGTTATTTAAATATCAATCATCATTCACAACAGTTGTTGGATTTCAAATAATTTTCCCCCAATTATTATTATTTTCAATATATCTTCGCAAGATAAAATTTCACACTTCAATCCTTTGAAAATAACTTTCAAATCAATTTCCAAACATTTATTCATTTCCACTGAAAATCTGCCGATTTCAAACATTTTAAAATAATATAAAAATACTTATTCAAAATATACTTGGAAACATTTAAAATAAACTATTTTAAAATATTTGCTTAAATATTAGTTATGAAAAAATATTATACTGATATCTCATATAAAAATTCAAGTCCAAAAACTAATTTTAAAATAAAATTAGTAGATGGAGTATAAATAATTAAGTAACTATTTTCTAAATCAAACATCAATTTAAATCTTTAAAATAATTCCTCATATTAACTAATTAAATAAATTTTTACTTTAAACAATTTCCAAATTAATTTCTCCAACCATATTATTTTAAAACCAAATCTAAATCTTTTAAATTTTATTTAAAAACTATTTTAAAAATATACTCGGCTTTCCAGGGAAGAATTCTTTTCCCCTTATAAAATGGTTCATTCAAATAAGCTAATAAATCTTATTGATTTATTTTAATTTACATTCCAATTTGTAAATTTCTTTCCATACTTTAAAAATAAACCAATATTTATTTTTAAACAATTTCCCTTTTCTTTACAAATTCCCGTTGTGAATTTACATTTCCAAATATTAACAGATATACGAATTTTAAATCAATTTCCAAATATCATCTTCAACCCAATCAAATCCCAAATTGATTCCCAGTTTATTTCAAACACAAAATCAAATTCCAATTTGATTTCCCCAAATTAATTTTCCAATATCAATCAATTTCAAATTGATTTCCCAAAATTATTTCCAACACACCAAACCAAATTTCCTTAATCGATTGCTAAGATTTATTCTAACTCCAAATTAATTCCCGAACCGATTTCTAAGATTAATTTCAACTCCAAATTAAATTCCAAATTTAATTTCTAAATTTATTTCCTCTTGAATTATATTTATTTATCTCTTTCAATTATTTAAAATGCGTATCTTAAATAAATTCTTCAACTATTAAACAACATTCTCGAAATTCCTTTATTAAAATATTTCCCATATTTTTTCTAAATTGATTCGATCGGATTATAAAAATCAATTTTAATACTTTCATTGTAACGGTCTAGGCTTTTCTACTTTAATTTTTAAAAATCTAATTTCATATTTCTAGTATCCTACGATACCAAAAATATATTCGGCTAAATTTTAGCCTACAATGGTTTTCAATCACAAATAGTCGCACACAGATAAAAAAATAATCAATACAAAATTTTGAAAACAAATCAAAATGTTTTGAGGAATCCAGTTGGATCCCTCCAACCTATTTTCCTGCATCCACAGACGTTAGCACAACAATTAAATACCAAATCCACTTCGAGGTGGAATATCTCGGTATATGGGATTTATAAAATATTATCCGCTATTATGCGGCGCAATAGGGTCTCATCTGCTATATAATGCGGGAAATCAACAACTCCAAATACATATATAATACCAGTTCCACTTCGAGGTGGAATATCGCGGTATATGGGTTTTATATGATAACCTCCGCTATTATGCGTTGCATAAGGTCTAAACTAATATAACTTACAATTAATAAATAATCCAAACACAAAATCAATCAATTTTAATTTAACTATCACGATTCCACAACCAATCAATAACTGGAATTTTCAATTAAAATTTTGAGTGAGAAGATCTCACCTTAGCTTTTATTTTGCAATCCATTTCTCATTCCAGTTTGTCTTTCACGATCTCTAAACCTTGTAACAAACATCATAAGGTTTTTATTAATATTGAAATTTATCGAACAATGAATTTCCTTGTATTAATTTAATTACTAAGAATTTCGGTTTAAACTAATAAATTTGATTTCAAACAAATTTTCCTCTTTAACCTTTATATTAAAAAAAAATTACTTACTGCAGTAAAGTATAAAATTTAATAATCATTTTCATTATTATCATTCTATAAATCGAAAAATTTCCTATAATAAATTATTTTCATTTTAAAACTGCATAAAAAAACAATTTATACAGGTTTTAAAACTCTACATTTCTTAAAAATATGTATATATATCCATAATACATATTTTTTTTTATTTGATAAACTTAATTAGCCAATGATTTAATTTTAAACCAATTTCTAAAAACTCAAATTAAAACTAAATTCCCTTTAATAATTTATTTTCAGTAGTCATAATGATTTATATTTTAACTAAATCTGCTTTATATTTTTAGCAACAAAAATAATTAATGAGTTTATTAAATACATAAAAATTCCCATTTTATTTTCCATATATTTTCTGTTTTGAAATCAATATTTTAAAATTTACTACTTAAGTAAAAATAGAAATCATGTTTAAATTTCTGTTTAAACATATTGTCATTTTATTAATTTAGATCCATATATAAGTATAGACTGCATTTAAATCCTTTACTGTAATTAATAAAAAAAAGTTTCTACTTGCATAAAAACTGAAAACTGTATAAACCTAATTAATTAAATAAAGATTAAAAATTTATATACCTTACTGCTCCAAAATCGCTTCGACCATGCCCACTACCTCGAGGCGCGTCGCCTCCTACCAACGCAGCCACCAGTGTCGCTGTCGACCTAAACCCACGCGACCCCAACCCCTCGCGCGGCCGCTGCGATGCCACCCCCTTACCTCACGAAACCTTATGTCGTCAATCGCGATAACCCTAGAATTCACACGCGCCACCTCCACTTGTCGAGATCAAGCACGCGAATTTTGCGGTCGATCGACACGACTTTGGCCTTCTCCCCCCTTGCATAACGTCGACGAGTCATCCTTGCCTTCGATTTCGCCGTGCCTGTCCCTTCGATCGACGACTCGAGATAAATGAATTTGATTTGTTTTCGAAAAACGAACGAATGATTATTATTATTTTTGAATCTGTAGGCGGCCGATGTCGTTTTTTTCTCTCGGTGATTACCTTGCAAATGAAACTGAAAGAGGGAGGGAGGTTGCGATTTACTGAAGGAAAGAGGGAATCGGCCATTTTTTTATCTTTGATTTTCAATTTGTAGTGAAAGAAGGGGAACGAGATTTTTAATAAAAAGCTTCGTTCGTTTATTTTATTTTAATTTTTTTCTTTTATTTTGATCTGAACGAACGCGTGTTAGAAGGAATTTGCCAAGTGTTTTACAGAACGAAGAAACGTGTTTAATGCTACAGTAATATTGCAATTATTAAATTTAAATTTAATTTCAAATCGTCTCGAAATACAACATAAAATTTCAAACTCTTATCTAAGCGTGCCGCCAGGCACTTATAATGTTATACGTCTATTTCGAACGCAATGGAAAAGGTTTCGGGTCCAAATTCGATCTTATGGAGAAGATAGCTTTTTGAAATAGTTAAAACATCAAATTTTCGATTTAAATTTCAACGCGTTTGCTTATCGTATGGTCAAACGATCACTTCGAATGCTACGAAAATTGAAATCCGATATTAAATAACTATTACGGATCCAATGGAACTGGTTTCATCGAATTCCGAGACTGTGCCTCGGATGACTATTTTTAAATATCGATTTAAACGATAAAATTCTAAAACTGAATAAAACATTTCCAAATTCAATTCTGAAGCTTCTATTATCTTCAGTATTATTAATATAAATTTTCTAAGCCATGAAATTATTTTTAACAGGCTCAAAGTTGAAGATTTACAATTTTTACCCACTTCCAATAATTAAATTTAATAATTGAACTGCCAAATTCGTAGCAATATTTGAAATTCAAGTTAAACATCATTCAAACATTTAAAATCAATTAAATATTACAATTTCAAATGTTGAAATTTCTGGATCATCACACTTTTCCTTTATAATACCTGTATATCCTACATTGCAATAAGTCCAATCACAACATTCAAAAACATTTTATCGACTTCCTTACAAAATGTCAATATTTATTCATTCGAATATTTACTTAAAATATATTTGTACTATCAATTTCCAATTAAGAATTCACCATTCCTTTCTTAAATTTAGTATAAGCATTTAATATGCTTCTTTATTGATTTTTACTTCACTATTGAAGTTTATATTCATTTCTATTCACTACGCCTTTACAATCCCATTTGAATTCAATTAGCTTCAATTTACTAATTGCTTTCCAATCTAAATACTTTTTCCAAATTTCCATTCATATTTCCATCTTCTGATTCTACTTGAATTCAATATTGTCTTCAAACTTCGAATATTAAATTGTATTCGCCTTATCTCAACCCATATGTAATTAACCATTTTCTTTTATTAGTTCCACTTACTAATTTATTTAAAATTTCAAATAAAAGTTTACTTGCAACCTTTTCTTCCTTTAGTTTCTTCAAACAATTTCACCTTACTTTACATTCACACTTTTTAAATTAGATTTCAATATTCAGTTTTTTAAATCTATTTGCTTACTAATTTTAAATCCTTCGTCATTAGTGAAAATTTTTAAAAAATATTCGAACTCCCAAAATTTTCGGAAATTTTTGGCAGAGCCTACTTTGTACGGAGGAGCTTTTGCAATTTGACAAAAGATATAAATATATATACATCGACCCACACGGTCGGAAAAACAAAAACAGTTTATATTTCCTATTTTTATTGCGTAGGCGTGCCTTTATTTAGCATTTTAAGCAAGCGGCTTATTATTTTAGCAATTAGCGTGACCAAAATTCTGCCAAACGACCTTCAGATACTGTACTTACTCAATTAAAACATGTAAGTGCTAAATATATGCAAATTTATTAACGTTTCATTTACTTTCAATACCAAACACATAAATTTCACATATAACGCATGTTATATATTTTCCATAAGCACATATAAGGTTCCGACACCTATTACAATTGCTTGCTACCAATTTCCAAATCATTCCATATAGTTTAAGTGATTTACAACTTACTTGCTTATATTTAATTCATTCTAAGCAAAACAAACTCATATTTCATTCCAATTTATTTCAAAATCATCCTTTTTCACTTCTAATAATTCATACAATTTTATCTAACCCCGTTTACATCAAACGATCCATTTTCTAATGCAATTCGACAATATTAATGTGAATAAATAATTACTTAAGCTTTATAACCATTTAAATTGATTCCAACTCAATTTACACTTGATTCCATCATATTTTTAATTTATTCACAATCTTTCATTGCATCTTCTTTTATTTCCAAAAAGTTTGATTCCAAACCATTTTATTAAACTCGACAACCAATATTAAATAACCATCTCACAATTTACTTAAGTTACTTATTTTCTTCAAACTATTTCACCCAATAACTTAAGTTTATTTTATTCAACCAACTTTCATTTTAATTCTTTGATTTGATTTTCCTTTGATCAAATCCCAATAATTTTACTAACTTATTTGATTAGTTTATTCTTTTATCCATTTTTATTTTTTAATTTACATTAACAATTCATTATTGAATTTATTAATAATAAGGTCATTCAATTTATGTTTGAATTGGATTTTGTTTACAACTCGCACCAAATCTATTTTAATCCAATTCAATACTTACTTAGTTTACATTTATTTATTTAAGTAAGAATTTTATTCCATTCAATATTATCTATAACTCAACTAAATTCATTTCAATTCAATTTTATTTAACTTAACTCCAGTTAAATCTAGTTACATACCATTCTTTTGATTTTGTTAAGCAATGACTTAATTCCATTTAATATCATTCCAATATACAAATTTTTAACTCATGTGCCTACTCACCTGAATCATTAGTACTTACAAATCTTAACTCCAATACTTTGTTTAATTTAGTCTAACCAGACTGATTTTCCCATTCCACATAATTTAACACAATTCAATTTTAAATTCCAGTATTCAGTTTTCATTTTACTTACTTACAAAGTTAAATAAATTTGTCCTCCCACAAATTCACTTCCAGTAAATTTTTTTTACTTTTATTTACTAGGTTCAATTACATTCTATTTCCATTCAAATTTTTTTTTTACACTTCTTTAAGTTTCCAACTTATCTACATTCCATTCCCATTTCTTTTTAATTCAGTACATTGTATTGGTTTACTATCTTATTTTGTTTCCTACTTCCTTTAATTTAACTCTTTCAAGTTGAATTTTATTTCAACAAATTCCAAATTTACAAGTTATCAAACTTATTATATGCCATAAACATTCTTAGTTAAGATTCCGGAGTTTAAACAGTCTTTTAACATTTCAAAATTCCCTTTGAAATCACCTATATCCAAAATTCCTTGCATTTCTAAATCAAATCTATCTTTGCAAACAATTCCAATTTAAAATAATTTGGTAGCAATTTCTCTCTTGGAAACTCGAAATGAACATCGATGATGTTGCAGTCATCACCGAAGTTATTTTCCAGTGACCGAAAGAGTTCAATGCTTTTATCACTTTAAAATCCCTTTAAATATTTTTAAATTCCAAATCTCTCTAGATTTCAAATCCGGTTCAAAAATATTTCTCAAATATATATTATTTTTCCAACTTTTTGAGAATCATTTTCAAATTCAAAGGAATCTAAATTTCCAAATCCCAAATCCTTTAAATTCATATTCAAACATTACTTTGAAATTTTATCTTATTTTGATTATTAATCACACTATAATTCACATTTATAGTTTACATTTACAAATTTCCTTTGTATACGAATTCGTTTCTAGTTTTTAATTACGGTTTCAATACCTTATTCAATTATAATTAACATTTACAAATCCCATTTATTTATTTATTAATTAATTAATTTATTCCTTAATCTCTGGTTATTATTTTCAATTTCTTACTCAATTCTCAAACAATGATAATAATTTAATATTATCACTTTCTAACAACCAAACATCCACATATAACTATAACAATTTACGAAAAATTGTTTCCTTTATATACAAAATAATTTTGGGTAAAATTATTTCATTTAGCCTATTTAAAACAATGCTGTGTCGGTTTATCTTGTTTAAGAGTTTAGAAATCCCTATCGACGACATGGCGTCCCACACATCGACCAGAATTCATAAACACTCAACCGATAAATCAACACAATATAAAACAATTTTATATTCACTAATAAATACGCGCTCATATCATTAATACGCTCAAACTCATTCTAGAGTACTACGGACTCCATTTAAATGAGTAATTCCCACCAGAGCCAAGGTTATCACCAACCTAAGCTCTGATACCAAGTGTAACGACCCGTAAATCCGTACCCCTTGAGTCAACACTATTCTACATCAATCAACTCAAGTTGAACAGAAATACGAACCATTTGGGTTAAAGAAGAAGAGGTAGAAGAAGAGAAAACAGAAAACAATAACAGAGCCTAACCAACGCAGCGGAATAAAATATAATATATAATAACATATCTTTACACAAAAGAAAACTATAACTGTTTATACATACATCATCAGAGTACATCATCAAAGTTCCACATCAATAACATACAACTGTATACACAGCGGAATAATAACCAAATACGGAAGTATGTATCGCCATCCAACTTGTCTCCGGAGCTCCACAGCATCCTTTCCTGTATCCTATAATACTATTCTACATCAATCAACTCAAGTTGAACAGAAATACGAACCATTTGGTTTAAAGAAGAAGAGGTAGAAGAAGAGAAAACAGAAAACAACAACAGAATCTAACCAACGCAGCGGAATAAAATATAATATATAATAACAGATCTTTACACAAAAGAAAACTATAACTGTTTATACATACATCATCAGAGTACATCATCAGAATTCCACATCAATAACATACAACTGTATACACAGCGGAATAATAACCAAATACAGAAGTATGTATCGCCATCCAGCTCATCTCCTGAGCTCCACAGCATCCTTTCCTGTATCCTGTAATACTCGGTCTGACCCGAGCATACCAGTTTAATAACACCCGACCCAGTCTGGAATATCAGCGTGAGAAATCACACTCAATTTATTATTAAAGTTTCAAAATCCCTTTGAAAACAAAAGCATCTCGTAAGACCACGCCACAAATAAACATGTCGGGTTTTTACCTTACGATAGCTAAAACACTTTTTATTAAAATCCTCTGATATTATAATAGGGTCTATATACAAATACTTATTAAAATAGCCGATATTGTTACATCTACTAAATTCCAGCTACTAAACACAAAGAGGGTAATACAAACAAAACTCGTAAAAGGCGCGTAGGGAGATTGGATTTCCAACTAATGACTAGGCACTGGGGTACCACCTATCACAGTACATGGTCTAGATCAGCGTACCGAGGAGCCACCCTAACTCCCCTGCAACACAAGACCTGGACTATCCCTTACTGGATAATCCCGAGTAAGATCACCCCACGGTCGGGATCAGCAACCGCACCACTAAGCCGGAAAAAAAGGGACATCAAGACAGGGATGACCTTAGGGGGAAATGGGTGTTGCCCGCCAAGACTTGCTGCATAACCCATGATTTCCAGTCATTCACGGTTGATGAGCCTTGAGGTTAAGCATTACCTTTTAGAACATATCCCTTAGAATGGCCATCGTTCACCTGACGATGTTCCTAAAGTATTCATCCATACAAGTCCGTTACGGGTTCGAACGGAACCGAATGCACTACTCCCACTACATCCATTTTGAAAATATCCTCAGGATTAGTAGCGACTAGACCTTGCAATTCACTGCTCCACCTTCGAATCCAAACTCGTTTTCCTCACGAAAACATACAAACCGGATCGAAGTGGTTTTCGAGAAATAAATCTCGATCCCGGTCTCTTCGAAACAATAAGCGCATTTGGCCAATATTGATAGTCGGTTATTTAACTATCAATCAACATTCACAAACATCCATCAAACAATAAATAATTTCCCAAATTATTTATTTATCTCAAAATATCTTCGCAAGATATATTTCCACTTTCAACCCTTTTGAAACGGTTTCAAACTATCTTCCTTTTTCAGAATAAATTTTCCAAATATTTTCTATTTCCACTGAAATCACCAAGCACCAAACTTTAGATTTTTAAAATAATTTAAAAACACTTTATTGTAAAATATGCTTTAACATATAAAGTTAGAAAAAAGTCTACTTTAATACTTAATTTAAAATAATACTTTTAGAAATAATTAAAATAAGGTTACTTTATAAAATATAAAACTAGATTTTCCCCTTTAAATAAAATACTAAGTCACCTTTAAATAATTACTACGATAATAGATTTGAAAAATATTTACTTTAGAGTTTAAACATTTAGAAAATATAAATTTTCTAAAAACATGCTTTTTAAAACAAATAAAAACCTTTATCTTGTATTTAAAAATTACTTTGAAAACGTACTTGGCTATCCAGGGAAATATACTTCTTTTCGCATCCTTTAAAAATAAATCACTGTTTATTTTTAACAAATTTTCTCATTTCCATTAATAGATTCCCATCTTGAATTTATTCTTCCCAAATATCCACTGATATATTTACTTTACTTTTATAAACCCAGTTTATAAATTCCCAAAATCTCATTTCTCTTTTAATAATCTCGGTTTTACACAATTAAATCAATCTCCAAATTGATTTCCAATTTACTTCGTTTGGAAATAAATTCCTTCTTTATCTATTTCAATAAAGTTAAACTTGGATTTTAAAATAAATTCTTTATTCCTTAAAATAATGTCACTTAAGGTTTAAAATTCATTATTTCTCTGTTTATTCAAAATCCCTTTTCCATTCTCGAAATTTATTTATTAGAATTTTGAAATCACTTTTATTCATTTTTAATTCATTCAAATTTTCTATAATTATTTCGCTTACAAATTCACTTCTTTTATTTCTTTCCAAAATCCAATTTATATACTTTGATAACTCATTATACCAAAATATATTCAATCAAACCATAGCATTCAATATTCCAATATAATTCATCATAGAATATCTAATAATCACAACAAAGAATATTAAATAATTTAAATAAATGTTGAGGAATCCAGTTGGATCCCTCTAACATGTTTTCCCTGCATCCATAGATGTTAGCACAATATAAAATACTAATTCCACTTCGAGGTGGAATATCGCGGTATATGGGATTAATATAAATCATCCGCTATTATGCGGCGCATAGGGTCTCATCCGCTATATAATGCGGGAAATCAAACATTCCAAGATATACTATATACTACTATATATAATATAACACACCAAATCCAATCAATCAATTATTTAAATTTAACCATTTAAATTTAAACTAACATTCAGCTGAGTGAGATTAACTCACCTTTGCATTCGTTTGTAGTCCATTGCCGTCTCGACTCATTTTCATGACTTTTGACCTTGAATAAATATTGGATTCCTTTTATTAATATTCGAATAAATCGAACAAATAATTTCCATTTGCTAAATTTAATTTAATTAACCACAAATTTTACTTAAACTAATTTTCGTTTAATAAACTAGTTTTAAAAACTAAAATAAATTAAATACGTTAATAGAACAAATTAATCACCTTACTAATTTATTTTTAAAATAGACCGGTAAATTTAAAATTTCTGCCTCTTCAAATTTTAAATAAATTTTCCAGATTTCTGTATTTTCTTTTCCACCTAATTATAAATTAAGTTAACTGCCAGTTAAAATAAAATAAAATAAAAAAGAAGAAGAAGAAGAAGAAGATATACCTTCGGCCAATATTCGATCGCCTGCATCAACGTCAAAGCTTTTTCTAAAACATGCCGAAGTCGATCTAGTCCTCGATCGCGTCGAATTCGTCACGCCAATGGTGGATATTGATATCACGAATGAGTCTCCCCTCCCGATTACATCGCACGACCCTAGCTTCGCCGCGAAATCGCGACCGACCACAGCCTCATCGTTGATTCGAACACGGCCTAAATCCATTTTCTCGAACGAAAATTAATTCGATTCGTCATAGTACTTGAACGCGATGAGAGGAACGAAATACGCGATTGATTTTTCTTTTAATAATGATTTCGTTCGGCCTTTTCGAAGAAAATGAAAAGGAGATCTGATTTTGATTTGAGAGGAAGGAAGGATAGGAGGAACATCGGCCATTAGCTTGGATTCGAACGAAGAAAGAAAGAGGGGTTTTTGTTTTGTTTTCTGAACGAAGAAAAATATCTACCCTCTTTTTTTATCAAACGAAGGAGCGTTATAGAGAAGCTAAAGAAACGTATCCACTTCGACTTGCAGAAGCAGCTTTGATTTTGACCCTGATATGAAATTTAGACTAGTCAAAGTATCATATTCAAGTTTTAAATTTAAATTTTAGATCGACTTGAATTAGCAAATTAAAATCTTGACCTTCTATCGAGGCATGCCGCTAGGCGTTTATAATGTTAAACCCCTATTCCGAACACAATGGAAAAGGTTTCGAGCCCTAATTCGATCGTATGGAGAAGATAGCTTTTTGAACCTTATGATTATATTGAATTTCTAATAAAAATTTCAGCGCGTTTATATATCGTATGCTCACACAAAAACTCCAAACCCTACGAAAATTGAAATCTGATAACAATGCAATATTATGGATCCAATGGAACTGGTTTCGTCGAATTCTGAGACTGCGCCTCGGAAGGCTATTTTTAAATTCAATTTAAACTATAAATTCTAAAACTCAACAAATCAGTGGTAAATTCAATTTCAAAATTTTTATTATCCTCAGCGCTATCAATATAAATTCTACAAGCCTTCAAATCATTTTTAGTAGGCTTAAAATCTCAGATTTCGTATTTTACCCAATTTTCAATTATTAAATTCAATAAATAAATAGTGATATTCGTAATTCAAGTTAAACTACTCTATTGAATATTTAAAATCAATTAAATATTCCGATTTTAAATGCTTGAAAATTCCAGGTCGTACAAGAACAGTAAATGATTTGACCATGTAGTAAAAACTAATATTACTGCAAAATAAATAAAATTTGAATATCCGTGCATCATATAATTTTTATCATGTAGTAAAAATGATAGTAAAGTAAAATATTGCAACTTCCGCTTCGCATATTTGTTAGCATCTTTACGTTGAAATATATAATATAATATGTGTGTGTGTAAAAGAGACTATATGAATTATTTTTTTTAAATAGAATAAAAGATCTAAATATTGGGATAACAAAATTGTAGAAAAATTCATGCGGATAACGTGTTGTAAACAAATAATAATATGTTATAAAGGAGTAAGAGGAGAAGGATTAGAGAAAGAGATTGGAGACATGCTATTTATTCTAGAAATCAGTAATCTATTTATATTACATAGTCTCTTTTATATAAAGGCTTTGGAGGTTGGTATTAAATTTATCCCAGGATGTGGGATAAAACAAAACAACATAAAAGCATATTTACTTTATGGTGTACATATATTGTAACATTTATTGCTTTTTAAAGATGTAGGTGTAAAAAATCAGTAAACCTTCTTCTTTCCAAAACTTTCATAATATATACAAACTATAGAGGACATAAACATAGATTCACTCTTTCTTATTTAAATCAGTTCAATTTTGTAATATAAATTTAGATTTGTATAATTCCAAAGTAATATGCATAAATCCATATTTATTCGTTCAAACTACTCCAAACCTATAACATAAAGTCAGATTTACATGATTTCATGGTTGTATACATACATACATTCACTTTTATTTCATTCAAATTAATTCAAATATATTCCGTAAGATCAAAATTATACTTTTAAAGGTAAACGTCATTCAGTCTACCCTCCCCTAGAACTTCATTAATTATGTTGTCAAAATCATTGTTTGACGTATTCTATTTATTTTAATTCATATGATTCTTCAATAAAAAATCAAATCTATTAGAAATCACATTTTTTATACTTAATAGATTTAAAAATGAAATTTTGAAGTGTTTATTTATATTCTACTCGGTTCGTAAATAAACCCACTCACATTATATGATGTCCTTGAAGAAACTGCCTTTTTTATATGATTTGATTTGGTGTTTCTTCGCTCCTATTTAGCTTGTAGTTATTTTGGTTTGAATTCTCTTTCTTTTCAAGTTGATTCTGTGATTTGTTTTCTAGGAATGATATGCTATTTGTTTTGAAGAGACATGTTTTTAGGTTTGAGGAAGAAGAAAAGGATTGAGATTAGAAAAGCGATGGATAGGAAACAAAAGAGATGAAGGATGATGTGAATTAGGGTTAGAAATGTTACTTATATAGGCACAAAACCCAAAATCCTATGATCCCCAACCTAGGCCGTGACCCATTTCACTTCGTAACGAGCGCTAAAATAAACAATTTGTATATTCTTTATCCTATGACCGTTTCTGATGTTTTATATGTCAATTTGGGCTAGAAAACTCAACCTAAAACAATGGAAAAGTCGTATATACCAAATTCCTACATTTGTAAAATTCTATTTTCAGATTTATATAAAATTACTAAAATGACCTTTTTAATTAATTGTTTATTTTTATAAATATCTCGGGTGTTACATTCTCTCCCTTTAAAAGAATTTCGTCCCAAAAATTTCAAGACATGGAAAAATGCAACTCGTAGACTCAATTATACTTTACCGACCAAGTGCATGCGTAATACATACACTTAAACCACACCGCACACAAAGTATCCAAACCAATTCATATTAGAAATATATGTTTCCTAACATTTCTAGCGATAAGATGTGGTGCCATAAGAATACCACTAAAGTCTGGATACAAGCATCAATATATATATCAATGGTAAAATAAGTGCAAATAACAATGCATATCCATCAATCCACATATGTCATGAATATGGCATGTGATAAGTGCATAAATACTAATGCAAATCCTATATGAATACACAAGCATGACATATAGTCATGGATGCAGAACATCCTAAAATAAACTGATAATTTCTATATGTATGCAACATGATATATGATAAATAAATTCATATAGCAACATAAATCACACAATAAAGCATACCACACTATCTAATTACCTAATTTAACTAATCAAACAAAAAAGGAAACATATAGGAAAATGGTGAAGAATGGGAAACTCCAATCTTCTCCTTTGGCTCCTAAGTACTCTCAATCGAATCATCTCTCCATAGGACTCTAACTAGTTTGATTACTTTATTACAGAGTCATTTTGTCTCATGCTTAATAATCCGGGTAGGTGCATGATGAGCAATTGACTCTCTCTCCAGTTTCACCTATTTGAACTGACTTAGCTCGACCATAGTAGCCGAATCACGTAAATTCTTTCGCAAGTGAGACGCATGGAAAACATTATAAACCCCCGTCAACTTTTCAGGAAGCTTCACTTTATATGCCAACTTCCTAATTGTTTGCAAAATTGTAAAAGGTCCTACAGACGTCGGTCTCCACTTTCCTAAACTACCAAACCTCAAAACATGTGTAAGTGGCGAGACCTTCACAAAGACCATGTCACCAACTATGAATACCAACTCCATGCATATCCTGTCAACATATGAACTTTTTTCTTCTTGTGCTGTCTTCGTCCTCCTATGTATCAAATCCACTTTCTTTGATGTCTGACTCATCACGTCTAGTCCAAGAATAATCCTATCCGTAGTGTTCCACCAACAAGATGGAGATTTATATGGCCTCCAGTATAATGCCTCAAACGGTGTAATTCTAATACTTGCTTAATAGTTGTTATTATATAAAAAATCCACTAACGGAAAGTGATTCTTTCAAGAACCTCCAAATTCCAAAATACACATCTCTAGCAAATATTCCAACACTTGATGCACCCTATATGACCGTTCATCCGTCTTGGAGTGATATGGTATACTCAAATTCAATTCAATACTCAAAGCCTCCTTAAGGCTCTTCTAAAATTCACTAATGAAAAGTAGGTCTCGATTACTAACAATATCAAAAGGAACTCCATGCAAATGAACTACCTCCCTCACATATAAGGTTTTCAAAGAAACATTTGTCCTCGTACTCCTAATCAAGTTCAAATAACTGCATTTGGTTATTCAATCGACTATGAACCATACAGTCTCATCTTCTCTTCTATTCCAAGGAAGGAAATTAAAAAAATCCATAGAGATGCTCTCCTAATTCCACTGTAGAATATTCAAAGGATGTAATAATCCACCATGCTTTCTCTGCTCTTCTTTTATGCTCCGATATGTCACATACTTCAAAAAAAAATCCCCTACATGTCTTTTCATACTTGGCCAGAAAAACACTCTCTTAATACCTTGATACATTTTGTCACCACAGGAATTAATAATTATCCTAGAACGATGGGACTAATCCAATAGCAAATCAACCAACTCTTTAATCAGAGGGACACACAATTTACCATCTCTTCGCAGCCATCCTCTAGAATCAATGGAATAACGATCTAAAAGACTCGAATATTCTCCTTTATTTATAAATAACCTATCAACTCTGTTTCTTGTTTCTAATTTGAATAGATACAGTCCATCAGTGAAGGCTGAACATCTAAAGCTGCCAATAACCCCAGTGCAAGGTTTGATAAAGGTTGGTGTTGACAAGATTTTTCATCAACCTTGGAATTAAACTAATGCATCACGAAGAGAAAAAGTTGCTCGCTAGTCACTATGCTTAAAAAAATGGAAAATAAGGGGAAAAAAGCAGGCAAATTAGTGCAAATGACACCAAATGTAGACTGGTTCGGCAAGGTTGCCTACGTACACTGTAAAGTTATCTTATTACACGTCCCACTTACAATTATAAGGAACCACAAGAGAATAATAAGAAAAGTAAGTCGCTTAAGACTATTAAAGCAGTTTAACTTAAGGGCTTGTTACATAAGGAGCTCTTAATGGTGTATATTTGATGGAGTTCTTACCAATTCCAACCGTTTTGAAGTGATGATGCATGGGGTATTTATAGTTGCTGAGAATGATGCTTTTACGGTTGAGATTGAGCTGTAAAGCAGGCAGAAAGCATGTTTAGCTGTTGATCAGGTCGAACGGGAAAATAAGAGATGGCTAGAATAGTAAGAGGAATTTGTGGCTGAGATGAGGGCCAATAGGAGAATTGTGTAAGGTGCACGCCTTGCCTTTTCTGCACATTTAATGCAATATGTATTGTGGCAGCATGTTATAAGGATACGATATGCTTCTTATCAGAAGTAGATATACTTAGTTGTACTTATTGTCATTTACCTCTGCATGCTTACATGGCAAGGCAGGCTGGTTTCTTTAGCTGGCAATCGATAACATGAAAAAAATAGGAAGTTGCTAGACGAAACTAAGATAAAAACCAAGTTGGGTGGGAGATGAAGAGACAGACCACTCGAAATAGATTGTAGATGGTTGTACTAAAGCTGGGGAAAAAAATGGGCCATACGTGAACCGGCCTTCAGCTCAACTGATTAGCAAATGACTAAGAGAGATGCTTGAGCGAATGGGTATCTACTTGCTATACTGAATGCAGGTCGACATGTTGGGTGTAGGGTGGTCATAGTGAGATGGTTCGGGGTAGACCAGGTCGAGTATTCCTCTTTCCATGGTTGGTCTATAGTGGGTGGCCTGGATCCAAGCCGTCTTGAATTGAACCAGGCCAGGCTAAGAAGCCTTGATAAATTTTGATTTTACTTACAAAAAAATTGAGTAACATTTTTCCATTAAAATCTGTGACCACAAGCAGGAATGGGCTTGTCAAATCATAAGTCCCATGCTGATTTTCCACTCCGATATGCATTTACTATGCGTCATATGTGATTCTATGCTATTAGCTAAGGCGGGTTGCGGTTCCCAAGATTTGGCAGAGGTGTGTCACTTGCCCCATGCATATGGTGTGCAAAGCATTAGATTATTCCTAAACGGTTGAGATACTTTTTATCTTTTTTATTGTAACGACTGTGATTGATGGTATAGATATTTAAATACCCCTCTCCAAATGCTCTTAAGTGCATTTTGTTTTGTCAAACTTATTTAGTAGAAAAGGTTCCTTAGCGTCATTGTCCTGAACGATGATCTTTGTCTTGGACTGCTACTTGGAACATCGTTTAGAATGGATCTTACATCGTTGCTTGGCTTGAGCTTGTGCTCTTCGGTCATTTTTCGATGTCGATTGGCCATTTCTGCCATGCTAATGGTCTAGTTGATGTTGGTGGGTTTCCTTCCCATCTTGCTTTGGCAGTACTAAACCTAAGCTTGTTTGCACACTTTACTGCCATATTGGAAAGAGTAGTGGTTAGCGTGTCTACCTTTAATGTCACAGCTACAGTCTTTAGAGGCTCCTTCGCATCTTCAACTATTAGCTTTTTGAGATAGCTTGGGAGATTCGATCGGGAAGGCTTCGAAGGTAGCAGCACGCCCCTACTTCCACAGCAAAATATCAATCGATCGATGCCAAAGTGTTCATCTACACATTTGAAGCCGAGTATTCTTGGAGCGCTTCAAGAAGCGAGTCTCTTCCTTTCTTTTCAACAAGTTAGCAATAAATATGATTGTATGCCTAGCAGGATGGACTTTGTTCCCCCGCACTATTGGATTGAATAAAAAATACCATTTGCTGCCAAGTTTGCCTAAGAATTAGCTATTCTACCCCAGCTTGCTTGTTTTTGGTTGTCTTTTAAAGTGGAATTTATCGATTGACTGGCCTAGTACTTACATTATTTATAGAAAATATTCCATCTTAAGACATGTTGAATAGCAATGTATATTAACAAGATAGATTAAGTCTGGTGGGTTACGCGAACCATGCAACAGCCAGGTACAGTGCAATGGGAGGTTGAGGCATGAATGGGAGCATATGTTGGATCATGGGTTCTCTTGGATTACAAATGGTTATATGCGGAGTGGCGGATGAGCCCAGCTTGAATCGAAGTGCATAAGTGCTTGAAGTTTCTCCTGGGTGACACGGTGTCAATTATAATGAAATTATAGGTCCCGGCACAAACCGAACCGCATGGCTAGCATGTGTACTCTTGCATAAGTATGTTATATGATGATGAGACGAGCGTAGAGTGTCTCCATTCACTTGAACTTTAGTATATAAAAGAACTTACTATTGGGAGTGAGGACCTATTTGTGGTAATGGGTTGGGCTTGTAAGCATGCTCGAGAAAAGCGCCAGTTGTTAAGCCGACAATCATTAGATGAGCGAACAATTATCTAGTCATATGTTATCATTATAAGGATGAAGATGAATAAGGGAGCTATCCGGTGACCTTCTTATTGAATAAACTAGTTATTGGGGGGTCTTGGCCTAGCTTGGAACTGTTCCGGTCCCGTTGCTCAGTGCTTGGGGGATTCGGACATAAACCGAGGTGCCGCATTGCTCCAGGTCTTACCAAGATATGTGGTAGGTGGCTATAAGTAGTAGGCTAGGAGACTTTCCCCTTGGCCCCATTTTAAGCGCCGACTGACTCGAAAATATTTTTTCGAGGAAACATTCATAGGTAGAGGAAAGGGCGTGTCCATTCCATTTACGTAAAGCAGTGTCATTCATAGTAGCATAGCCACCATCACTTGATGAAAGTTAGGAGGTAAGGGAATTTTTTGAGTGGTTGGCATGATCCATATACATACTATGTGCATAATTACCATGACTTGGTTGATAGTAGCAGTAATGTGAAGGAGTGAATGAGCATGCATCATAACCGCACATGGCATGGAGCCAAACTAGGGTTGCGATCTAAATCCTCAAAGGAAAATATTCATATACCTAAGGGGATGGTGGAACACTATTCATCGTTGCTACCAATGTTAGACGTTTTGAAAAAAAGACATGAAAAGAGTTAACAGAAGAGAAAAGGTGAGGAAAATTTGAGAGCTTTACGAGGAAGCCCTCCTTCTAGCACTATAATGTTGGCTAGATTTTTCGTCAACCTCAGAATTAGACTAATGCGTCGTGAAGAGCAATGGGTACTCGCAAATCACCAGGCTTTAAAAATGGAAAATGAGGGAAAACCGAAAAAAAATTAGTGCAAATGACACCACAAGAAACCACAAGAGAATAATAATAATAAATGTGAGGCCTTAAGACTAATGAAACAGTAAATCTTAAGAACTTGTTGCCTGAGGAGTAATGAATGATGTAAATTTGCTAAAGTTCTTGCCTATGCCAACCCTTTTGAAGTGGTGATGCATGGGATATTTATAGTAACTTAGTATGATGCTTGAAGGGCTGAGATTAAGATGTAAAGCAGGAAGAAAGCATGCCTGACCATTGATCAGGTCAAATGGGCTGATGGAAAACGACTAGAATAATGAGAGAAATGCGTAGCTGAAATGAGCACCAATAGGAGAACTGTGCAAGGTGCATGCCTTACCATTACTGTTCATTTAATGCATTATGTACAGTAGTATCATGTTATAACAATACGACATTCTTCTTGTCAAAAGTAGATACATCTGGCTGTACTTCTTGTTGTTTACCTCTGCCAACTTAGATGGCAAGGTGGGCTGGCTTGGTTAGCTGACTATTTAGGACCTAAAGAGGACGGGAAGTTGCTAGATGAAGCTGAGATGTGGCCCGAGCCAGGCGAGAGATGAAGGGGTGGGCTACTTGAAATAAATCATAGACGGTTGTACTGAAGATAGGCCAAAGACGGGCCACGCTTGAACCGGTCTTGAGCTGTGTCGATCAAAAAATGGTTGGGAGAGATGCTTGAACGGACAAGTGTCTGCTTGGTACATCGAATTTAAGTCGGCATTGGGGGGCGTGGTTGCCTATGATATGGGTCGGCACGGACCATATTCAGAGATGCTTAGGTCTGGCATCGCCAGGCGGGTTGGTTGCTGTAGCTGCTTCGGGATGTGCCAACCGATTGTTGGCCTTATGAACTCTTGAGCAGACGGGCTGATATAAACCCAACCTGGACCTAGATTGGCAACCAAGGATGCTTAGCTAGCTTGCTTCTTGCCATTGTTGATGGTGGGTTGGCCTAGATCCTAGCCGGCTTGGACCAAACCATGCCAGACCAAGAAGCCTTAATTATTGAACCTTTTTACTTACGAAAAAAATTAAGTAACAGTTGGAAATCAAATGCAGAAATAAACTCCAAGTGCTTCCACCCTAAAAAATAGACCCTAGCATTCTGTGTTTTCTACCCAAGGCATCGGCTACAACATTGCATTTGCCTGGGGTATAAGATATACTGAAACAATACAAGCTAAGAACTTCATCCACCTCTGCTGCTTCAACTTCATATGTTTTTCGAAGAACAAATACTTTAAGGACTTATGATCTATGAACAGCTCGAATCATTCTCCTAAAAGATAATTCCTCCAAGATTTGAGAGAAAAAGTACTTAAAGATCATGAGTCGGATAATTCCTCTTGTGTATGCCTAACCGTCGACTAGCATAATGAACAACTTTACCCTCATGCATCAAAACAGCACTCGGTCTTGTACCACGAGCATTAGTCTATAGTCCAAATGCTTTTGAATTATCAGGGAGTACTAAAACAGGTGCACTAATCAACAAATCCTTAGCTTAATAAAAGCATGCTTACACTATGGGTTCCATGGAAAAACTAATTTCTTCTTAGTCAGACGTGTCAATGGCTCAAAAATATTCGCAAAGTCCTTAATAAACTTTTTATACTAGCTAACGAAACCAAAAAACTTCCTACATTCCTAGCACTTTTCGGTACATGCCAATCATGTACTGCAGCAACTTTACTAAGATCAACTAGTGGTCTAAGCTTGGAAACAATATGATCAAGAAAGCAAACCTCCTTGCACCAAAAGTGACATTTGAAAATTTTCGCCTTCAACTTATGTCTACGAAGAGTATTGAGCACTTCTCTCAAATGTAACTTATGCTCTTCCTTGCTTTTCGAATAAAAAAGTATATCATCAACAAATACTACCATGAACTTATTCAATAAGATCCTAAAGACTCGACTCATGAGGTCGAAAAAATATGCTGGTGCATTGGTTGGTCATGATCAACCAATCATAAAGTCCATCAAGTGTACAAAACGTGAGTTTTTGAACTCTATCCTCCACCATACGCAACTGATGAAATTTGACAGCCAAGTCAAGTTGAGAAAATTTCCATGCACCAGCTACCCGATTAAATAGGCATCGATTCATTGCAATGGATAACAATTCTTCTTTGTTAGTTTGTTTAATTCATGATAATCGATGCAAAGCCTGAAAGAACTATTTGCTTTGGTAACAAAGAAAATTGGTGCTCTCCATTCTAAAATATAGCTTCGAATAAAGCCCTTCGCCAACAATTCATTCACCTCTTTACTAAGCTCACATCTTTCTCTAGGAGCCATATGCCTAAGGGGTAAAGAAATAGTTCTGGCATCCTTTTCTAAATAAACTCGAAATTCGATCTCCCTATGAGGAGGAAGACCAAAAACTTCGGTAAAGGTATCTAGGAAGTCACGAACTAAAGGAATGGAATCATGTGATAGGTTTAGGGAAATCAAGTAACTCAACATAAACGAACTTCTAGGATCGTAGTAAGCCTCAAGGCTACATCCGATACAAGTATCCACACGAGCCACCTTTCTATCATAGTTTAATACCACTCCATACATAGCCATCCAGTCCATCTTCTGAATTAAGCCAAACCTTGTAAACCCCAATAAAAAAAAGTACCATAATCAAATTTAACACCCAAAATAAATAAGTTCAAATCCTTAGAAATCATAGATAAATGGACCGACCCCCCAACAGAATTCAACACAATAATAGGGTTTGTGACTATACCAGTCTTTAAATGCAATTTATCTACTAGCTTACTTGAAATAAATGAGTGTAATGCTACGGTGTCAGGTTAAGTGCGAATAGATAAATCAAAAAGAGTTAACACGCATTCTTTGATGACTTTCTTCCCTTTTTCCACAGTTGAGTAGCGCTTGAGCTAGGAACAACATTAAGTGCATAAGCTAGAACCACATGGGGTAAAAGTCTTAAGCAAGGTTGGATACTCCCTCTTCATACCATACTGGCTATAGTTGTAGCATTTGATCCATGAAAAAATCATTTTGCAATCCTTAGCCACATGCCCCTTGATATTGCACTATCTACACCTAAATTATGGTTTCTTTATCTTGACTTGGGCCCCCTTTTCACCCTCACCTTTATTCTGATGAACTAACATCCCTTTTATCTTCGTAGGTTCTTTCTCAACAATTGAATTCAATAGTGTCATCTCAACTAAGCTCTCAAAACTAGCACTAGTTGGTACATGGTTCAACGCAATTTTCCTCAAAGGCAGATTCATCCCCGTAGCAAATTTTATTGCCCACTTCACTAGTGTATTGATAAGGTTTATACCATACTTCGCTAGCTGGTTGAACTCATTGACATACTCCTTAACACTACGGTCTTCCTTCAAATGAATGAACTTCTTCAGCTCCACTCCCTATTTGACTTCCGATATAAAGTTAACTTCAAAGCATCTCCTAAAATCAGTCCAAATAATCACATTCTTTTCTGTTTCAACAATAACAATATTCCACCAGATCAAGGCCTCCCCTTACAAGTGTCATGAAGTCAATTGTGACTTTATCGCATCCTCTGCACCCATTATAGCAAATATATGATCACAATTCCTTAGACATGCCCAAGTCTCAATAAATGATTTAGTCCTCAAGTAACTATTTCCATCCAAACTCTGGAAACCCCGACATAATTTGAGAAAATACAAATCAAGCGAAGGAGCGAGAACTTCCTCATGTGCTTGAGTTGTGGGTCCTCCGTTGGGGTTAGTCTCGGCATGGCCTCTTCCTTTGAGATAACAGCGGAACCATACTAGAAAATTCACACCCGGTGCCTAAGCTACCTCACCGGAACTAAGAGTTGATTGCTCATTTTCACTTATCTGTAAATAGGAATTATTAGCAACTTTCCTCGGAGAGTAGTAAGCGTTACGGGAATTTTATGGATGTGTTTGTGCTATACTTATGTATATTCATAATAAAATTTAAAATATACAAATACGCTCCCTTGATATGAACCTAATCCCCAAGGAATTCTAGACCTAGGCTCTGATACCATATGTAATAACCTACACCCCTAAACACACTAACTCAAAGCCCACCATATGTAATAACCTACACCCCTAAACACACTAACTCAAAGCCCAAAAGCAACGTTTGAACTCATGTCATGCCAAGAAGTGTGAGTCGTTAGGTTATTGTTGGCTTATAAGGTACGGAGATACATATAACTTTAAAACATTCTACACTTTCAGATCTCACGCCGGATGGAATAAAAGATAAATACTGGAAATATCCTAAACCATTACTGTCTCAAAAAACAGTGATCCATATAAAGAATGTCCAATAAAGTCTCTAAATGGAAACACGTCCAATAAAGTCTCTAAATAGAAATATAGTATAAGCATAATTGATTAGAGAAATAAGATACATAGATAATGTCAGCAAAAATTATACCTCCAAGGCACACGTTTACCTTCTCCATGAATCTTACTCTCTCCACCATCATTAACATCATCTTAGAGTTCCCCTTCATAATCCCTAAGGGCCACTCTCTTCGATCGATTGGTACTAATCCATATGGGTCTGCTGATACTAACAGATCATGTTGCTAGAAAAGTTTCCCCAACTTGAGCACTTTGCATCTGTGACATCCCTGTATCCTTCCTTTTAATCTTTTGTTTGCCTTCATTCGGTTCTGATCTGATGAAGGTTCATCGGAATTGGAAGTTGATGAATCTCTATAACTCTTCCTATGCCTTTGAGGTGGCTAAGACATTAAAGAAAAGCTCTTGTTCATTTCATCCATGAGGGCCTTCTGGTTCTCCATCATCTTCCTTTCCATCTCTGTCATCATCCTATCCAATTCAACCTTTGTCACAACTTCCTGTTGACAGAAGATTTTGGAAAAGCAGTTAGAAGTTGGTTTTTTCTCCATCAGTTTGGTGATCTCCATCATTATGACCTTCAGAAATTGCACCAAATATGTTTTTCCTTGGAGCCATATCCTTTAGATCATGCCTTTAGGCTTATCCAAGTCCAAAGTGAAAGCATGGATCTACGCCTAAGAATTTTCTTTCTTAGTGAAAACACCAAATATTGTTGTGCCAAAAAATGGTACAACACTCCAGTCAATTGAAAAACATGAAAATCAAATCAAAATTAAAATTAAAATTACTAAGAATCAAAAAGAGAGAAAAAATAATATTTGTAAAGTGGTTTGGTCTCAATTCTACTGTCTATGTCCATAATTAGTTTAATTTTGAATGATCCTTGCAATTACAACCACTTTTGCAACAAGTATACTTTTATAAAATAGTTGACAATAAAAAAAAGGGTAGTAAATCGATGTAAGGATCCAAAACTCTTTTTCTTGTTGACGATAACTCTCTATTTATAGACGAAATTCACCTTCAAAGTCGTAGAATCCAGTCTGAATGAGTTACCTTCTACAGATTCGAAGTTCCAACACGAAGAACATGTCAAATAGTGCAAATTCCCACAACTCATATGGGTTGGTACCAATTAATAAGGTGACTCCTAGTTGCGTTCCTTTGCAAATACAATTCTCCAAACCTCTTTTCTGCAAATTTCTCTAGGAACAAGTATGGGTCGGCACTGACCCATATAGGTCGATACTGAACCATGTCACATCAACTTGGTCCTTGCCTTCGTCTTTAAGTCTTGGTTTTAGCTTTAAGCAAGAGGGTCCCCACACACTTCAATGCTACTTTGGATTCCAACTTAATGTGTTAGCGCTTGCATCAAGTAGAGTGGGTCTTCCCATTGCTCCATATGGTTCGACACCAACCCATATGACTTTAGTAATTTTAGCTCTAACTTCTTGAGTCTTGCAATTTTGACACTCTAGATGTCTCCCAAGCTCCTTGACTCATCTCTTCATCTTTTGGTAGTCCAAATCTGTTGAAATGTAACTAGGTTCAAATGTCGGATAACACTTACCCCCTCAAAGTATGCTTCTGTGGAATACAAAGCATGCTTTGAATTAGGAAAAGCAACTGAATTCGAACTTAAATCTATAGATGTACTTCCTTCATCTGAATCGTCTTCATGAAATGATGCATCCCTTTGAGAATGCCAGCATGTCATTTCAAACAGTTGTTGAACCACATCTCTTCGGTAGATATAAAAGTTGAAGTATTCCACTTGGATTCTTTGTTCAACTCCAAGATTTTCTGAATGTCATCCTGTCTCTCTAGTCAAGTAGACTTCCATCTCATCAACACTCTTATCCTCTTTTTTGTATATATGCTCGTATGGGTCAGTACCGACCTATATAGGTCGTTACCGACCCATTTGAGCTTCTGAGTATATAAGCAAAAGACATAGAAAAAATTGAACACTTTGCCACTTCAAGCTTTCATCTACACTTTCCCTTTGCGAACGCTTGCGACCTTTGCAACCTCATCTCCAACCGCCTTCAACCAACCAATGCCACTGCAACCAGACCTGAACTTCGCCGAGCTCTGCCAACCCATACAAACACAACTCATTTCTCAAGTCTTTGTTAATCTCCAATGCCACGCTTCACATTCAAATCTAGGTTTCAATCTTCAACAGGAGGGAGTCGTTGTGCCATTTTCTGCCTTGACTTCATCACGACCTCACCTACACCGTCACTTCATCCACTGGCCATTATCGATTCATCCCCGTAGCCAACACCAATTCTGGCGCCACTTCCTCTATACCCCAATATTGAGAACAATAAGAAATTCACGGCAAGGAGATGGTGGTGAGATGAAGCACAAAATTTTCGAACTAAGCTATGGGGATGGGTCGGCATGGGTTGCTCAAACGAGTCAATTTGCGAAGTCCACTCATCAAATACACTTTAGCATTCAACGACCTTGAGTGTCGACGTGTTTAATAATTCTATCCCATTGACACTTTGAACCAAATATCTCATATTTTAGTCTCCTTTTAATATCAAGTAGAACTAGTTTATGTACTTATTAGGAGCATAAGGTATGTGCCATCAAATCAGGTTGCAACTATCAAATGCAATACATAAACCAAATTTACTTATTCAAGCTTTTCAAATGTTTATGATATTGAAAATAAAATCTATTTGAGTATGATTTATTTACATTCAAAGATAAGATAATATAAACCATTTATTTCAACTCTACTTAGAACATAGAAATCAAAATAATATAGTTCGGATTAAAATGAAACTTGAGTTTATTATTGATTGAGTAGGCATATTATGATAATCGGATAACATAAGCTATCAAACATCATATATATAAACATCACTATTTTGTTCTGATATAAATCAAAATTAAACTCCTTTATTCAATGATATGTATTGGAATTTGATGGTTTTATCTAACTTGATTAAATTTTCCATATTACATACCCTTATTAAATACATAAATTAATTCCACTTATTTGTTAAATGAGATCATAAAATTGTTGTGTTAATTTTAATGAACATGTAAATGGATTTATCCTTATATTGCATTTTCAATATAATCTTCCTAGTTTTAACTTTTTTTTAGCTTTATTTTTTCTATGAAAGTACATTTTTCTTGTTATTTAATTTTTACCAACCTTCGTCGTTTTGGTTAACTTTATTGAATAAATTAAAATTAGACGTTTTCCTTATGGTTCAACCTATATGTGTACTTACAACTATTGTATGTTATAAATTTGTTGTAATTATTACGATATCTTGTTCTTTAATTCAATAGAAAAACATGAACATCATTAAACATCTTTAATCACATATTAGTACTTCTTCGTCACTTTATAACTGTTCAAATCTTTACTTTTCCGTTCGTGACTTTGAATTCTTTCTTTTTCGAATCATGCTCCATATTTTAGTTGAACCTCATTTTGAATGATGAAAAATTCATCCTTTTCTACTAATTTCAAAAATTTCCACATCTTTTATGCTTTCATTTTTCATATGATTGAATATTTCAAATGTTGCTTGCAAAATTTGACCGATTGTGACTTCTGAAACCCCATATCTTTTGATCTCTTTCAAATCGAACGTACGCATTCTTTGAGTTATTGCAGTTCTTTATTAGAGTAGAATCTTAAGAGTGTAATCGTAGAAACAAACTTGTTTGATAGAATTTTGTTGATTGTTGTGCATGATTCAAATGATTACACATAAGAATTCAAGTGGGAAACTAATCTTAATGACATGTCCATGCACTTTCGATCTTAGGTTTTGTAGTCACCTTATCGCAATGTTATAAGAAAATATAAGACAACTGATTGGACACGTAAGTGCATGCTTCAAACATGGGAAATCCTTTAACATTTTTAGGTGGTATTTGGAGACTTTTGTTAGCCTTCTTGATTTTATCAATATCTGGCACTGGCCAAGAATAGATCATCATGTGAGATTTTTAGGTTATGTGGGAATTTCAGGTCATGGCTATGTAGTTTTGATCGCTCTTCATGGTTGAATCCTTGACAAGTCCTTGCGTCGAAGATTTCTACAAGTCTTTTACCTTGGTATCCTTAACTCGCACATTCTCATACTTTCTTCGTTACAGTTTCCGTTTGAATGTGACATGTTCTATTTTTTTGGACATGACTTCGAGTTTACATTCCCCCTAGCTTAGAGCATGTTAATGTGCATCATGCATCTAGAGTTGGCTTGATTCTGCTTATTAATTTTTTCATGCTAAGTTTGTGAAATTTGTGGAGCATAAATCTAGTTAGCTCTGGATCAGTTATCTATTTAGTGTCTGCAATTGGGTGCTTAAGCGCTTTTGTCAACAAATCTTTCCGCTATGGTTGATGCCGATTATGGACTTCCTATTTTGGAAATTGAAAGACCAGATCTCTGGAGGGGATACATGGTAGGGCTTTCACTGTTAGTCCTAAAACGAAGAAGAACAAGTAGTCCTTTTTCTAATACCTCGAGATAGTAGTCATCATCCTCTATTTGGCTGGCGGTTTTTAATATTGTTTGACTTGGCTTTGTATGGTTCCATCTTCAAAAATCTACGACGATAACTTTAGTTCTCTCGTCGATACTTGAATATATTTTACCTGTTATTCTCATATTCATGTAACTATCTTTAGTGCCTGCAGTAATGTAATGGTTATATTTCTAGCTTCATACACTCACTTTTAGTTGGATGGATCTCAATTCAGAAGTGTAATACAGCTTACGACAAATATTATTCATATACTTATATGGTACCAATAAATTAAGTGGATTTTAAATGAAACAAATAAGAATTAACAGCTTAAGACAATATTATTCATATACTTATATAGTTAACATGCTTCTTCTACGATAGCTCTTAATTTGTAGTATGTTGCAAACATGAGGGATGTATGCATGGGTTACTTACAATACTGGATTTTGTAATTTTTTTTGGAATTTCATCTTTGATCAATCTTGAGTGCACGAATTAGACTTTGTTTACCTACACCTTACTTTTAAGAGTATTTGGAGTTCACTCGACGCCCCTACATTGAAATGATAATCGATTTTTCTTGCTGTTATACTTTAAATAGTATTTGGAGTTCACAAAATAGTCTTCTGCTATTCATGCTTAGTAGATTGGATGTCTGAATGGTGTCTAGCCTATTCACATTTTAAATTCTTCTTCATTTTCCCAAACCAACAAGCGGTTTTATATCCACACTGCCTACCTTTGTGGGAAATTTGAACTACTTATAAAATGATCTTCAGTTTAACATTCTTGGGTCTCGTGGTCTTAAGCATGATGATGAACAATGTCATGTTTGGAACAATCGGTATCAAATCATATACCAATCGGAAGTATTCTTACCTAATGGGACACAACTCCTAAGAGCCCCAACACCCCACACCCCCCCCCCCCCCCCCCCTCAAACCCAAACCAACCCCCCCTCCCGATTTTAATCCTCCTACAAGTGAGGTTGGAAGGTTATTGTACTGCGAAAAATAACCCTAAGAGACTCTGTTAGAGGCGTTTTCAAGTAGCTTAATATTGTTTTCAAGTAGTTTTTAAACATTTTTAGAGCCTTCATTTAGGAGATGTTGTGACTAATTACACAACTATTATGCCACCAAATTCTTCTTTCTTTTTTTAGCACAGTTTTAAAATAAACTAGTTTTATTGTATATGAAAGACGAAGTTTTAAGTAGTAAAATATTAAGCTTTTTCCAAGCGTTTAAAAAATTCGAAGACAATTTAAGATAATATTAAAATCGAATTTTCAAAACAAAACAAAAATAAGTTCCAAATTTTGATGCTTTATGTTTTACATATGCATATTCGATATTTGTAAATATGTGTTTTAATAATAAAACAAATCCATTAATCCGACCTCATAGCAAAAGTTGCTGAGAGTTGAATATTAAAATGAAGTTGTCACACACACATGCATATCTAAGCAAAAACACAACGTAGCTGATTATTGTCCTTGTTATGAATTTAGTCATTTTATGTAATAAAATACAAGTAATATGAATTAATATCTTTATAGAAGTTGAGGAAACAATTTTCACATCCGCAAGGATATCCGTTTTTTTAGTATTGAATATTTTTCATTTTCTAAATGAAGGTGCAGAAGCATCTCAAAATTTTAATATCTGGACCTATTTATCATATAAAACCCTCACATATTCAATATTCTATTGCAAATCGTGGTCACATCATATTTAAGGTACAAGCAATTTTGAATTGCGTTGAGGCAAACAAACCAGATTACTCCGAAGAATAAAGATTGCCTAATGGCATTTATTTAGAACATTTCAGTATACATAAATACACTTAGAAGCCCATTTAGTTTAGACTGCAAATTTAATCACAAAAAAGGGTCAAAGTAAACTAAATCACTGCATCCGCAGCATACATATACAACAAACATGCAAATACAGCTTAATTATAGTAACCCTCAAAGTTCAAAATTATTCACCAAAAATATCTCTTACCCGACAAATGGGTACACAAGAATGATGGCAAGGATGACAAATCTTAATATGGATAGTTGATGGGGTCCAACTGTAAAGCTTTTTTGACAAGGCCAGTTTGCTCCTGTACATGTACAGAGTAAAAGCCAGTAGCAGTGGCAGCAGACGGAGCTCTCCCTACGTACTTTATGTCCTCAATGGTTCCTCTATTTACCGATTTCATGGCAGTCAAAAGCCGAGGATTGATGTAACTGTATGCTCCCATGTTCATTGGTTCCTCTTGACACCATACTACTTCTGCATCTGTGTTTTCGAAGATGAACTAACTCAGTTTCGCTAACATGGTAAAGCTGATGATAAATAAATTTTATTGGCATCTCTTCCAACGCCTTCAAAATGGGATTGAAGACCTAAATTCCAAAGTTCAAATTTCAAATTGTATTTGAATTGTAGATGATTGGTCTATTGACCAAGTTTCGGAAACAGTCTCCCCAATATTGGAAGTATGACTACATACAACTGTCAATTCCATCCCCGTTCAAGCGGAAGCCTTGTGCATTGGAGGCTAGATGATGATGACGACATTCGAAGAATTCATATTGTAATACGTATAACATACTTGTATGTTAGAGGAAAAAAAAAAATATTCTTTTCGAATTAGAAATTGAATTTCTATCTCTAAATCCAAAACGGTCATTTTTCTCCCATCTTAGGCATTTTATTCTATTTAGATTTTTAATAGACATTTAAACATGTAATAACATTCTTCTTTTCATAATTCTCTATTTTTTTAAATTGATTTTGATGGTGAGATTGATGAAGATGTTAGTTTTAGAATTCGAGCGAGATGGGTGTAATGGCGACAAGCATCTGGTATTCATTGTGACAGGAAAGTTCCACAGAAACTTAAATGAAAGTTCTTCAGAACGGCAATCAGGCCTACAATGTTGTATGGTGCAGAATGTTGGCCTACTAAAAGCCAACACGTCCAGAAGATTAACGTAGCAAAGATGCGTATGCTGCGATGGAGCTACGATCATACAAGAAAAGACCGAATTAGAAATGATGATATATGTGAAAAACTTGAAGTAGCGCTAATTGACGAGAAACTAATTCAACATCGCTTAAGATTGTTTAAGCATCTGCAACGGAGGTCGTCCGAAGCATCTGTACGCGTTGGAATTATAGGCCGCCTCGAATTCACAAAGAGATATAGAGGTCGACCAAGGTTGGCATGAGAGAAGGTAGTAAAAAGGGACTTGAAGGATTGGAATATATCCGAAGAGCAGGTGACGAACAGAAGCGAGTGGAAGTTAACGACCCACGTGCCAGAACCAATGAGCTATGAGTTTTATAAATTTTAAATTATAGAACTAGAGAACAGAAGCCTAAGATGTAGCATTTGATCTTTGATCAATATTATTATCAACACCATTATTACTATTAGTATTATTATTATCATTTTATTTTATTTTTATTATTTTATTTTTCTTTATATACATATATATGTATTTTTATCTTTATTTTTATTTTACTTAGTTATTATTATTATTAATTTACTTATTTGACTTTATTTCATTATTTTTATTGTTATTGTTATTATTATAACTTTTAAATTGGCTTTGTCATTCAGTTTTGGGTTCCATCTCCAGCCGACCCCAACTTGTTTGGAAATAATGGCTTAGCTGCTGTTGATGATTTTGATAATTGAATTTCTATCTCAAAACCTAGAAGGTCGGTTTTCTCTCATGTTGGATACTTGCATCTTTTTGAAAATAATACACTTGGATAGTAGATTTAATGTGTATCTTAATAATAGTCATTTCATTTTCAATGATTATTCTTACTTACTATTTGAATTTAGTTTATATGGATTATGATAACAGAATAAAAAATGTGAAAAAGTCAACCTAAAGTGGGATTTGAATTGTTAAGAATTTTAAAATCCATTGATTTCTTACTTGGATATCTCTTCAACTCTCTCTGAACAAGATCATAGGGGAATGGGCAAAGTTGTTCAACTCTGCAAATAGCAACATCCTTGCGACCAGTGTTCTTCCTTTCTTCATCTAACTCATAGTATACCTGCAAGCCAAAAGTGTAGGTGATTGATGAGCTGGTCGGTTTTTAAGCATATGTTATTCGATATTTTGTATATGTACTAAAAAATAAGATTTTTAACATAAAATACTTAACAGTAACAAATGATTCTATTCAGCATTAAGCTTCTTTTTAATAGAAAACAATACGGGTCATTTGAGAATAAAACACACTGTACCTTTCCAGAACACAAGACCAATCTACTGATGCCCTCTTCAACATCTTTATGATCGTTCTGATCTTTGATTAAACGTTTGAAACGAGTGCCTTGTTTATCAAATCCGGGATGGCCAACCACATCATCAAACTCTGATAAATTTGATTTGCAATCCTTGTGTCGAAGCAGATTTTTGGGAGACATTACTATCAATGGTTTACGGAAATCTCTGTGAATCTAAAAAAGAAATACGGCCGTGTGTTCAGATATTTAAATTGGTACTGTTACGAATAAGCAGAAATGACAAGTAAATTCGTATTCCAACCTGACGTCGCAGAACATGGAAATAATTAGCAGGCGTTGTAACATTCACAACTTGCCAATTGCACTCCTGGATTTGTTTACGAAGGGTTGGTTCCATCTCAGGAATCACATAAGGGTTATCATCACTCATCTAGAAAGAAGGTATTAGAAAGGATGAAGCTGTTAGAAATCAACAGTGAAGTAATGCAAAGTTTTCCAAAGAATGAAAAAAATATTATTATAATTATTTCCAATACAAATTTAGGAGCTGATAAATTTAGGAAATGTAGTAAAGTCCACAAGCCCTGTAGAGGTAAAAGGCTACTAAAGATATCTTATGATTCACTTGCCGATTGAATAGCAATATACAGGTATGTAGGCAAGAAACATAGGCAACTAATCCCGCCTCAATAAATAGATATTCTGCTACTAACACAGTATGTTGCTTATAAGCAGTCAGAACACTACAACATTTTAAAACATAGCAGATTCAACAAAAGAATAAAACATACCAGAGATATAGTGGCAAAGCAAATATTCTTGACGTATATATTCATTTAGTTACGTTTAAATTACCTGTAGAAAACGTTCTAATCGTCCACTTGAATGTTCAGGCCCTTGACCATCATACCCATGAGGAAGCAATACAACAAGTCCAGTCTGACGAAGCCATTTTGACTCTCCACTGCTCAAGAACTGATCAAATATTACCTGTGCACCGTTTGCAAAGTCACCAAATTGTGCTTCCCATAAGACCAAGGAGTTTGGATTTTCCATAGAGTAGCCCAACTCAAACCCAAGTACAGCAAATTCAGAAAGTGAGCTGTAAAGAACAAGTTATATCAATGGTTAGCTCAGTAAACGTAATATGGAGATGTTGATAGAAAGAGTAAGTATATTTTTGATGATTTATAATTGTTGATAGAATTAATACAAAAATTTCAATTGAGCATTGTTGGAAATTGTTGGAAACGTTTTTGGACATAAAAAGCAGGATACTTTAATTGCAATGGCAGACATGAAAGATTAATAAATTGCAATGTTTTGCTACCAGGTGCATCAGATTTTGTTATTGTTCATAAGAAGCACATCAAATAAACAAATATATATATATATATATATATATATATAATATAAAAAAGAAGACGGGATGTAAATGGACTCCGTCGTCATATATGACCTGATTGACCTCCAATAAAGGATGTCCCCCAACAAGATTATGCAGATCAATTTCCCGTTGAAGGCAATGTTATAAATACCATCAGGTTAAAGATGTCATATGTTGGACTGGAAAACTTTTACGCCATACAGTGGGAGATAAATGCCAGTATTAAATGTTTGTGCTCGAGGGCCTAAAATTACATCTTCACAAACACATTGGATATGTAGTAAGGGGAAAGTTGAAATAGTCAATTAGGCTCTGACAGAAATAAATTTGCATGGACATATATAAACATATAATGTATATGGTTTGGTCTGGAAGTGTGTTGCATATGGACATAAACATATGACAGATGCAGTTTAATTTGGAAGTGTTTTAACCAATTTAGCTGACTTAACTTGACAATTGACTCTATTCCCACATATTTTTCTCTAAACCCACACTTGCCCTCTGCAATAAAAGTATGCATACATTTCTATTGAAACTCCCCACATAAAACGGATATTCTAGTTTCCAAGGTCGCTGGGGTGATTTGCAATCTTTATTCGCTTTAGTGAGCAAGTTAAGTTGGGAAACATACACATCATTGTTCTATATAAAAAATTGGCACAAAAAAAGAAATTTTGGCAATAGGTAAACACCCCCCTAGCAACATAGATTCAATTCTATTCCTTGTTCTTACTAAATGTACTAAAACTCATCTTTCCTTCGAGTAATCTCTATAAAAGATGATCCGCTTAACATTTATTTAACATATCCAAGCAAGTAAAGTTCAACAAATCACACCAATTTCATTTGATGAACACAAATGCATACAAATTCTGCCAAAAAGCTGAATTCCTTATTGTAGTAACAACTGTTTCCCACGTAAATGTCAGTAAGTTATTCCATACCTGTTACTAACAGTAAACAGCTCCTCATCCTGATTCATGACAAGATGATCCAATGGACAATATTTTTGTCCAGTCTCTTGATCATGAATAACTGAATGCCTATGACTGAAAGTCCCCCTTTCTACATCTTGACCGCTCAATCTCACGTGATTACCTTCCACAATCAGGGTTGCAAAAGCAAGTGCCTCCCCAACTGCCCAATCAATTCCTTCTCCAGATTCAATCATCTGTGCACGTTGCTCAAAAATCTTCTTAACTGCTCGGTGAGGTTTGAAGCTTTCAGGAATGGCTGTGATCGCTTTGCCGACAGTTTTCAGTATTTCAGGCTTGACTCTGAGAAAAGAAAGCATTTAGAAAGCAAACATATAAAGTTGGGAAATATGGATTAAAAGTTGTAAAGTCTGAAAATAAGTTACGCTACCCAGTGTTACGGATGCGTGATATTTGTTCAGGAGATTTAAATCCAGCCCAATAAGCTGAGAGCCAGTCCCTTTTCTTAGGAACATAGTCCTTGCTTTTGTTGAATTCCTCATTCAGAATGGAAAGAACCTTGTTGTTCAACCTATCGATATCTTCTTTGGAGATTTGGCCTGATTTTAAGAGTTTGTCTTGGTATATATCAATTGATCTTGGATGGTTACGAATAATCTGTGTAAGAACAACAGTAGTTAGCGTTTGATAACACAATGTTGATTTAAATATATGACATTTAAATATATGACAGAAGCAAAGGCTAATGAATACATAAGATAATTTAACTTGTATACTGATTTAAATGTAGAGATTATCAATATTGAAATTTACGTTCTTTCCACTATTTGTTGTTGCCTAATTAAGTTAGATCCATAATCTGTTCTGAAGCCAGAGCATATATTTTGGTATCAAATGTTAAAAAGCTCATTTCAAAATGCATTGAGGTGCCCTTTTTCAATAATAGATCTGGACCAAAATGATGCTTAGTTCTAGAGCATGTTTGGAAACAACTTTACCTTCATTTAGCTCAAAAGCAACTTCGTAAAACAAGTGTCAGTCAATTCCTTACAAATTTTCGGTTTATAAGTGAATTTGTTAATTTGGGAAACATCCATCAATTGCTTTTCATTGATAAGTAAAAATTAATGAAGTTATTTTAAATTATTCTCTACAAATTATTCCCAGACACTTCCTTAGGCTTATAAAGTGAAAAGCGTTTCAAAGACGAATATATTGGAATAAACATACCTTGTACATCTTAGGCTGTGTAAATGAGGGCTCGTCAATCTCATTATGTCCAAACCTACGATAACAAACAATATCTACCACAACATCCGAATGAAATGTCTGCCTCCACTCAGCAGCAAGCTCACAAACATGAACCACAGCCTCAATATCATCCCCATTCACATGAAAAATGGGAGCATCCAAAGCCTTAGCAACATCAGTACAATATTGTGACGACCTCCCTGCCCTTGGATCCGTAGTAAAAGCAACTTGATTGTTCACCACAATGTGAATAGTCCCACCAGTAGTATAATTCGGAAGCCCACTCAAATGAAGAGTCTCGTAAACCACTCCTTGCCCAGCAAAACTTCCATCTCCATGAATCAAAATCCCTAAATTCTTAACTCTCCCACTATCATTCGAGTAATATTGCTTTGCCCTAGTTTTTCCAATCACAACAGGATCCACTGCCTCCAAATGACTAGGATTAGCAACTAAGGACAAATGTATCCTCTTCCCACCTCTAGTGGGTCTATCATATGAAGTACCCAAATGGTACTTCACGTCACCTGTGCCCGTATATAAACCAACCTCATCTACGGGTTTGGTGCCCCCACTAAATTCGCTAAATATTTGCCTTAGTGGTTTCCTAACCACATTGCCCAACACATTAAGTCTTCCTCTATGAGACATACCTATAACTATACTCTCGACTCCCAAATCTGCCGCTCTATCAAACATCTCCTTCATACCCGGAATCAAAGTCTCTCCACCTTCAAGACCGAATCTTTTTGCGGCGGTCCATTTTGTAGCTAGAAAGTTTTCAAATTGGGTGCTCCAAATTAACCTATCAAGAATAACCAACTGCCTATCAGGACTATATGCCCTAGGCTTTACTGTCTCTATCCTATCTCTCAACCAATTACACTTCTCCCTATCTGGAATATGCATATATTCATATCCAATACTTCCACAATATGCCCTTTCTAACCTATTCAAAATCTCTCTTAATGTTTGCACAGGTCGATTCTCTGACAAAAATCCAGCCATTCTCCAAACCCCAAGGAAAAACTCCCTATCCAAGTCGGCCTCAGTGAACCCGTAAAGAGCAGGATCCAAATCATCAGGTATGACACGCTCCTCTAACCCTAATGGGTCTATTTTGGCCTTCATATGGCCGCTAACTTGGTATGCCCGAACCAATAAAAGTAACCTCATACTCTCCTGGATAGTCTGACCGGAAATTCCGGGAGACGTGCTTGCTTGACCTACAAAGTTCCGGAAGAAATTGTCCCATGATTCGTCTACTGAATTCGGATCGTTTTCCCAAGCCCTTTGTAGCTCTTCCAGATAGACGCTGCTTGTGCCATCGAGGAAGGAATCGGTTAATCGCGATAGAGGAACGGCACGCGGAACTGGGGCGTTCGATTCGGCTGCTTTGAATTTTACGGGAGAGGAATGGATGAACCTAGGGTTTATTCGAGATCTAGTGATGTGATGGGTGGATTGAGCTAGGTTTCTTCTTAAGGCTTGTCTGGTTATGCTTGTTGCTGCTCTGAACCACGCCATCAATTAACAAATTTTGAATCAAACTTTATAATTGTTTCTGCAAGGAAAATGAACTGATTTTAATCTACCAATTATACAGATCTAACAAAATGATACAAAATTAATACAGAATAATGAACAGTGGTCAAAGTTTGGAACAGTCGATTGAAAAATGGGAAAATTACTTGAGAAGATAGGAGATGGGCGAGAATCTACAAGTGGGATGTTCTCATCATGAATTGTGGGAGGAAAATGGAAAATTGAGAATAAATAAGAGAAACAGATTAAATCAGGGTGCACTTATCAAATATGCTCAAATATTAAAAATTAAATAAAACAGTACTATTTAAACTAGTCCGAACACGGTATGAAAAAAACACATTTATTGTGGTTAAAAAATAAAATTTTCTAAAAAATAATCAGAATATACTAGTTACGGGAAGGAATTAGAAACATTATTACAATATCAAATATAAGTGTAAAAATTAGTAGACAATCTTTATTGAGTCAATGTAGTAGTAGGACTGAATGCTCTTAAACATGTATGTAGGCGAAAGAGTTAAAAGGACAAAGTAGACTCGTCAGTAGTAAGTAAAAAAGCAGCAGATGCCCTGTAATGAAATACAAAAGCAGTAAAAAGCATGCTCCTGTAAAATAGGACTAAAGACGTATCATAAAATAATGTTTCCACTACACTGTATATCATTCATTAAATCGAATCCTATTTTAATGCAACATAGAAAACGTGATATATATTTGGTTGTGTTAACCTTATTTTTTAACTGCTTTTATAGCATAAACAGAACAATCAGTATATGATATCGTCAACATACATGATAACTATTGACAAAGAACTGGGTTTATTAAATTAAAATATTAATAAATATATATATCATAGATGTTACAGCAAACATATAGTCTGAATTCATAGATATCTGCCTTTATTACAGTAGCATGACAACAAAAGAATAAAGTGATAAATATATATATCTTCGTAATTATTCTTCCAAGTTTATAGATGAAGCACTCAACTATATTTAGTGTATAGACTGGGGATTCAGTCTGTATATTAATAGCTCTCCATATATCTAGTTTATATATATGATAATTTCAATATATCCTCGTATTATGAAGATGTATTTGCTAAACTACATCTTAGATAATTATTCGCATATGTTATTGCATTATAATATAGTTTTTAACATTCATGATGTATATATATAGTATAAGATAACCTCACATAAAACAGTATTCACTCACCCATACCTGTAAATACGAAGAAAAAAAATGAAATATTGACCAATGCGGAGTGCAGTAAATGATAAAAATTAAAGGTTCATTCACTTAAAATAACATAGAACTTATAATAGCATTATTTAGTTTTCAAGAATGCAAATATAAACTAATCATGGAATGATGATATGTGTTTCTCAATGACAATGGCAGTTAAGGCTGTTAAGCTAAAAGGGTTGCACGTTAAACATAAAACAAAGTGTACTCCACTTGTAGACTTTAACTTATCTTGACTTTCCTTATTTTTATTTACACTTTCTGCAGGTTATTATTAGCTTCTTTTTCTATTGAACTATGAAGTACCTTAGCATCAAGCTTCACATGCTCTTAATATTCTGCTTTTCCTTCACTTTCCATTTCTTCTTCTTCTTGCTCCTCGACTTCTCATTCCATGTCAGCATCTCTTTGTCCCTCAACAAAAATATTGCATTGTCAAACTTTATTGGTGAATTAGTTTCCATATTCTTCTTTATCTAAAAAATGTAGGAACAAAAGATGAGCCACTTGAACACAATTTTGTAGTCAAAAAACAACTTTAAAATCTCTTAAGGTTCAAATGTGTCTTAATCTTAAGCATGAGCTCTAAAGATTGGATTGCATTAGTCATTGGATTATCACATTATAAAGGCATCAGAAAACAAAATTTTCCTTAAGCATTAATTATATTTTGTAAAGAAAATGTATGTTTTTATTTGGTATCTTTTTTAATAATATTTAAAACATTCTCATAACTATGAGTGCACTGCGCTTCTTGTAAAAAAATGACTTATGATGTTGTTGCTTACTTATGACCTGTAAAACTACTTATCTACATAAGAGATTACTTTTGGACTTACTGCAAGATCATAGGCAATGCACAATAGTAATATTATATAAGAAGAGTTCAAATAAAATATTTAAAAAAATAAATAAAAGAAATTGAAAGAAGGTGGTTAAAAATGAAGAAAAGTTAATGCGAAAAATCTATTTGCTTACACTTTGGAAATGATGACCAAACCGATGACTCTACGCCATGGCTATTTCGACCACTAAAATTTTATTGCTCTTTTCAGTAATTCGGTATTAACAGAAATACTAGCTGATATTTCTTGTCATTTTCATTAAAAGAAGAGAAGTCACAAAAACAAAAACCAAACATGCAATACTTAGCATAAATTCATGTATATAATTAGAAGATATAACGTATGAAGTGAAGCCAACACAGTTATGTACTAATTTACCTGAAGCAACATAATTGATTTCCTTCGTGCACCTAAAAGTATTTATTTATCAATTCTAAAGTAGTATTTCTTACTAGAAATTGATGAAGGATCGGTAATATGTAATCGATAGGATGTTTTGTGTTGTGGACATGCTACCTTGAAAGTGAAATTTTCTATACCTGTGGTTTACATCATGTAGATATAGATATAGATTAAAGTGGGTTATTACTTTCCAAAATTTTGAACATCGTTATTTGATCCTCCAGTCTTTAACTCAAATGAAATTTGTTCCGTGTGTAACTAATAGTTTGGCACTCTAAACTAAACACATAAATGATTGTCAAGGGTTGAAAATAATACTCTTCATTTATAACACTATGAGATTGAAAATTAAGTTAACTATTAACATAATATTTTCTATAAGCAGCACCGCTGTATCTTTCTCCTTATGCATATTTACATGTCACATGTGCATCCTAAGATTTTTCAAATTAATTATACAAATATGAAGTGTATAAATTTATGATGAATGAACGTAATAATACAAATACAAATACGTAGAGAATAAATACAACCAACTTATGGTATATAAACTACTCATTTAATGAAAATTATATCTTAAAAAATAAAAATTCCCGATACAATTCTTGGATGCTAATGAAAAATATTGCTAACTTTTACTGTTCTCATTTGATGGTAGAAGTATAACTAAGATTAATATTGATGTACCAATTTATTGGCAACTTAATTCATAAATTTAACAAAAATTATGTCAAATACGCTTATAAAGAGTATAACGTTGTAAAAAAATAATAAATGACTTTGAGTCCATATTACAGTAGATTCATTGAAAATTATATTGGTTTAATATACTCACATGCTCTTTGATATATTTGTGTTTTTAAGAATATCTGATTGAATTTCTATTTCAAATTGTTAATGAGAAAATTAAATCGTCTCAATATTACATATATTTGAAAGTAAGGCATTTCGAAAAAATGCTTGAATAGAAATACAACATTACAAAATTAAACTCTTTTCGAACAGCTTCTTTGAAGGTAGGCAACGATTGATTAAATAAGATAATAAACCTTACGCATAAGCCAATTAAAGCCATTCAAAACATTCATTAAACCATTATAAATTCAAATAAATTTTCTTAAAATAGGTATATATGCAAACTCACATTTTGTAGCCCAAATATGTAATTAAAGGTAACAACAAGGGAGCAAAAAAATCACAATGTAAAATTGAAGATTTATACATTTATTATCATTTGATGTTTGGAAGTGGCAAGGAAATTTGATGTTAGTTAAAAAAACAAATAAACCTTTATATTAATTTTGAGCCTTTAGATTAATAATTGCTCCTTCAACCACAATATAAACTACAACTAAAAACAAAATTACTTCAAATCATGAATATATGAAAATAAAGCATCAATAATAAAAAAAATCAATGAATTAGCATTAAGATATCAGATATTTTTGGTGATCAAGACATTATTCACTATATTTAAGAGGAAGGATACAATACTTTTATTATACAATTGAATCAAAGTTATATGGTTTATTTTGACAACATCTAATTATCTATTTCAAAATCATCGTATTGATAATAATGTACCTTTATAGTGTCCCCACATAAGCAATATTGCAAAGAATGTATGCTCAAACACACCCATCGCTATAAATACTCTGCAACTATAGAACCTGTGTACAACACAGTTATATATTTTGGTATAAATCAAGTTATACGAGGAACTAAAATCATAGTCCACATATATGTACTTAGAAAAATAATTTTGTATCTACAAAAAAGATGGATGTAGAGTTGTGGTCTTCCACTTAGTACTCCTGATCAAAAAATGTACACTGCACGTAATTACCAGAATTAAAAAAATACAGTGAAATGAACTTTCAAACACTTAGATCAATTTGTTCCAAAATACTAATGGAGAGAAAATATTGTTAAATATTTCCTTTCAGACATAATATAGTGATACGACATGTACTGTCCATTTAGACATGAATACACATTAGCTCAAAATCATAACTAAGATAACCTATAAAATAAGTAGATGATATGAGAACATCACATGACAAAGTTAAATTAGGCAAAAATTCACTGTGTAGACTACTTTGGCTCACACTAAGATATATAGATAATAATATTTTAACTTATTTTAATCATTATAGTTTCAATTATTATTTCTAAATGTTTGTTTTTTTACATCAATTTTTTTAACTTGTGAGGAATCTCCACTCAAATTCTTGTATATTAGTCTTGCTCATTGAATGTCAGCTTTTGTTTCGTTTTCCTTGGTTAATTCATTGTGATAGTTTTTCTCACCTAGGAGTAAACATGTAAAATATAAAAATAATTAGGTTGTACCAATTTGACCAATGATTGTTAAAGATATATATGGAAAAAATTAGCAACTTCTCCTTAAAGCTTAAAATTACAAACAAAATTTAAAATTTCAATCAAAAAGTTAGAAGAAACATAGAAATTTATTGATGGGGGATAAAAGAATTAGGGTTTCGAAGTATAGAAGAAGAATTAGACCAACCTCTATGCAAAGTTCTTCCCTTTGATTACTACTTCCGATCCGACTACGTTGTCACCATTTTCGTTTATTTTGATGAAAAAATCAATAACTTCCCCTTAAAGCCTTAAATCATAAACAAAAAGTTAAAATTTCAACCTAAAAGTTAGAAGAAACTTAGAAATTGATTAATCAGGGATAAAACAAATTACGATTTCGAAGTAGAGAAGAACAATTAGACTAACCTCTATGCAAAGTTCTTTGTGTTTATTACCTCTTCCGATCCAACTACGTTGTCACCATTTTCGTCTATTTTGATGAATAGTCAGTGGAAAGAGTGGATGTAGTAAATTAGGGAAAAAACTTTTGATTGTGATGGTGTAGATTTTCCTATAGGGGAAAACCTAGCAAGGCAATACGAATGAGGGGTTAGAAGACTTTGAAGGACGCTCTCCACAATAGTAGAAATTTTTTTTATTGTTGAATATTTTCTTCACCATCAAAAGAAGATCTTATGTAATTTTGTTTGGAAAATGGTTGATTGTAGAAAGGAAGAAGAATTGAAAGGATGTCAAAAGAAATGTTACGAAAAAATAAGAAGGGAGTCGTGACTGTTCATTTCACAAAATACTCAGGAGTGTTAGGGAAAATCCCTTCAGATGATCGGTCTAAGGGAATAAAAAACCCAACGCAGTGGAAAAACAACGAATTGGATCGTGATTATAGTGAGACGGAACAAATGGAGATAAACACCAGAACAGATAGTCACAGATCAACGCAATGTAGAAAAATAAATAACACTAGTATTTATTGTGGTTCCACTACTGCGAGGCAGTGTACGTCCACTTGGAAAGAGAAGATTTTATTAATCACCGAAAGATCAGAGTTACAAGATTGATTCACTTTTGGAGGCTATACATAAGAAGAATTAACAATACAGCTAAAATTCTGCAGAGTTTCAGCTCTTTACGATGGCTCTGAAATTGGCTGAAATAAGCTCTCAATTTTGGCTGCCATTGTGTCTAGAAGCTCATTTATTTATAGAGTGAAGAAATGAGGAGGGTTAGCTGCTATATAACAGCCCTGGGGTTTGGTTCGACATGCATCTGGTTCGGCGCAATTTGATTCGGTAAAATGCCGAGCGAAAAATTTGGACCGGTAGGCAAACCACCGAATGAAATATTTCGTTCGACAAATCACCGAATGAAATATCTCGTTCGGAAAATCACCGCGCCAAATCCTTTCAAGCCCTAGCACCGCGGCTTCTTCCTCGTCAACATTTTGTTCGACATTGCTTCTTCTCCGAACAAGCTACTCTACCGAACAAACTCGATATCTCCAAATCACGTTTCTTCTTCTTCCTCTATCACTCCTAGGGTTTCAACCAAGCTCTTCCTTGTCAGCTTCTCCACCGCGACTTCCTTCTTCTTCGTCGATGATGGAATCAGGTATCACCTTCAACAATCTCCACATTAATACCATATTCCATCAAGACGTCCAGGACAATTTACACCTTAATGCTCCAAGCAATGAATACTTACCTAATAAGCTTCGCCGGTGCCATCACTCATTGCACTCTGTTAACGAACTCCGACAAGGCCACCAACCATCAACAAAGTATTAAAAAGTACCCATTCCGTGTAGAACCTATCAATCTCCACCATGAAAACAAACGTCTCTATGAACCATCTCAACTCTCCCCTCGTGCCACCGCGTGGCACCTAGCACTTCATTAACGAATCAAGTCCGAGCAATGCTTGAATTTAGCAACAGGCAACGACTTGGTAAATATGTCTATTGCATTTTCCTTTTTGTGAATTTTCTAAAGACGAACTAGCTTCTCTTCACTCGTCGAAACAAGGAACGACTCTCTCACCTCAATATGCTTCGTCCTCGAGCTGAATGCCAGATTTTTAGCTAAGTGAATTGCACTCTGACTATCACAGTACACATTCACTCCTTCGTATACGAAGCCTAAATCACACAACAGTCGCCTCAAATAAAGCTCCTCCTTAGCCGCTTTAACGCAGCTATGAGCTCTGCCTCTGTAGTAGACAAAGCCACAATCGCCTACAGCCTCACTCTCCAACTGATCGATGTCCCACCAATGGTGAACACATATCCGGAGGTTGTCTTCCTTCGATCTCTATCACCGGCATAGTCGGAATCACAAAATCCAACCAAGCTGAAATCTCTTCCTCTACTGCTAAAGGAAAGTCCACAGTTTGGAGTTCCTTCTAGGTATCTGAAGATATATTTTGTTGCTTCCCAATGGGACTTTCCTGGATTCTCCATGAATCTACTCACCAATCCAACAGCCTATGCAACCAACTGCACTTGCATATGGGACCTTCATCATATAAGCCTTGTCCTTTTCCGAGATTGGAGAGCCTTCACTAGAAAGTTGTATGTGCAAGGCATGGGTGTGCTGATTGCCTTTGCCCCTTCCATACTAAACCGAGCAAACATCTTTTGAATGTACTCATTTTGAGTGAGGCTCAAAAGCCTACCTTTCTATCCTTTTGGATTTCCATAACCAAAATTTTCTTTGCTTCTCCAAGGTGCTTCATTTCGAATTTCGCTTTTAGCTTTAGCTTCAAACTATTGATTTCAGCCTTATCCTTGGAAGCAATCAACATATCATCCACGTACAAGAGTAGGCACACCCATCTACCATTCTTTAAATGTTTAAAGTACACACAAGCGTCTTTGATTCTACGATCAAAACCAAGTGAAAGCATAAAAGAGTCAAACCTCTTGTACCATTGTCTAGGCGACTGCTTAAGTCCGTACAATGACTTCTTCAATTTGCAAACCTAATTTTCTTTCCCATTTACAACAAATGCTTCTATTTCTTCATGTAGATGGTCTCATTCAAGTCTTCATGCAAGAAAGCGGTTTTCACGTCTAGTTGCTCCAGCTCCAAGTCATGAGCTGCAACGATAGCGAGCAAAATGCGGATGGACATATGCCTCACTACTAGAGAGAATATCTCATCATACTCCAATCCCTTTCTTTGTGAAAACCCTTTAGAAACTAGTCTAGCCTTGTATATCCCATCATCCTTTACCTAGAATACCCATTCTCAACCTATGGCTCGGCTTCCTTAAGGAGGAGGTACCAAATCTCAAGTCTTGTTCTTCTTCAACGACTCTAACTCCTCTTCCATAGTGCACATCCACTTTGAATTGTCACCTAACTTCAAAGCTTCATCAAGGCCAAGCAGCTCCTCAAGAACCATATGCAAGGCTTAGTCAAGCTGATCAACAAGGCTAAGGTTCATAAACTGTCAATCACCATATCTTTCGAGCGGCCTAATAATCCTACGACTGACTCAGATAGCTACTGCTTCATCTAAACTCCTTTCAGATCCACCTTGAATTGAACTTCCTCTAGATTCATGCACATTACCAACACTACTAGAAGGTACATATGGACTATCATGTGATGTTTCATCAACTGTGTTTTCCTCGACAGCATCAATAGAAACTCTACTATTTGGCTGGAACATGGGAATTTCTTCCATCTCCTTAGGCCTATCAGAATCTTTTGATGTGGTAGGTAGCTTCTCCTTTGGATCGAACATATCAGACTCATCAAAAGTAACATGTCTAGAATGAACAATCTTCCGATCAACAGGGTTCTAAATTCGATATCCTTTGATAGCATCGGTGTATCCCATTAGTATGCCCTTGTATGCTCCAACCTCTAACTTATCATCACCTGTATTGTGAACATACACAGTACAACCAAAAATTCGAAAGTAACTAAGATTCACTGCTTTACCTCTCCACTTATCCTCTGGAATCTTCCCATCTATGGCTGAGCACGGAATTCGATTTATGATATGTGCCGCAGTTGATAATGCCTCAACCCAAAAGCCTCTAGACAAGCCCGCTATTAATCTCAAGCAATGAGCCTTCTCCAGTAGAGTCATGTTCGTCCTTTATGCAACCCCAATGGATCGCAGATCTCCGGGTGTAGTGAAATGTCTCTGAATGCCATGTTGTCTACAAAAATCAAGGAACTCCATAGAGACAAATTCACTGCCATTATCAGATCTCAGCACCTTCAACCTAGCACCAGATTGATTCTCAATAAGCACTTTCCAGTCTTTGAACTTCTTAAAACTTTCTGATTTGGCCTTCGTCACATATACCCATACATTTCGAGGAAACATCAATAAAAGAGATAAAAATACATTTCTTCTCCAAGAGAATGAGTAGCAACTGATCCCCAAACATCTGTATGCACATACTCAAGTACTCACCTCGATCTATGGAGTCCAACACCAAAAGATACTTTAGTTTGCTTGCCTAACACACACTCTTGGAAAAAGTCGATCTTGTCGAAGCTTTCTCCTTTGATTCTTTTCCGTCTCCGAAGAAACTCTAAACCATGCTCTGAAATATGACCCAACTTGAGATGCCAATGCTTTGTGGCATCCAAAGCACGAGAATTGTCTACTCCAACACAGGACTCTCCAAGAACTGTGGTTCCTTTTAGCAAATACAGATTTCGGAACACATTTCCTTTCGTAAGAACTAGTGCACCTCTCGAAACCTTCAGACTATCCTTCTCGATAGTTACCTTGCATCCCAAAGATGCCAATTGTCCTAAAGGTATTAAGGACTTCCAAAGACCTAGAACATACCGAACACCTGTCAAAGTGCGTATTACTCCGTTAAACATCATGTTCCTTACCGTACCTTCATTCGTTGCTCTACAGCTAGCATCATTACCCATAAGAATAGAGCTTCCCTCTCATCCAACAAAAGAACCAAAGTAATCCTTATTAGGTGTTATATGGAAAGACGCCCCCAAGTCCAGTGTCCAATGGTCTGAAACATCCGACACTATTACAGACAATACATCGTTAGATTCAGACTTCTCTGCCGCAAATGATGAAGATCTGTCTTCTTCCTTCTTCTTCAAACCTTGACAATCCCTTTTCCAATGACCGGGTTTATTAGAGATAAAGCAATTTTCGTCCTTAGACTTTCCTCTCCTACCATTACCGGGCTTCCTAGACTTGGAACGCCCTCTAGAGTGCCAATTCTTCTTATCTTCTCTATCTCTTTCAACAAACAGGCTATGACTACTACTTCCACCTCTACTACCTTCACTTATCTCCTTCATTTGCTCTCTCAAGCCCTTAGATAGAAGGCCTAACCTCACATTTTCTACTTTCAATGTGTGTCTAGCGAAGATAAGACTGTTAGCGAAACTTGTTTATCGCTCTGCAAGAGAACACAAAAGAATCATTGTCATTTTCTCCTCATCCATCTTCTAGTCAATAATCTTCATCTTCGTCACGAGATCTTCAAAGAAATTAAGATGTTCCTTCACCGAAGTACCCTCTCTCATCTGCATGGTGAAAATTGTCTTCAGCAATATCAAACGGTTAGTCAGAGATTTTTTTCAAGTAGAGATCCTCTAGCTTGGTCCAAATGCCCGTAGTAATGGTCTCACTGCTAATCTTTGAGATGACATTCTCTCCCGTAGCTAGCTGTAAAGTAGTAAATTACCATTTCTCCATCTTCTTCCTTTCCGCGAATGAGATGTCAACCGTCAACTCCTCAGAAGCAAAAACTACTATATGGACTTCATTCCTCATTACAACGGACTTCATCCTCCATTGCCACTTCTCAAAGTCTTTATCCCCATTCCATTTTTCTACTTCCAACTGTGATCCTGACGCGATATACATCCCTCTAGTATAGGGTCTTATAACAACCGAAGTCGCTTCATCTCCTGCCATAGCGTCTAACACTTCTCAATCAACCTTGCAGCTTTGATATCAGACTGTTGGGGAAAATCCCTTCAAATGATCGGTCCCAGGGAATAAAAACCTAACGCAGTGGAAAAACAAGAAATTAGATCATGATTGTAGTGAGACGGTACAAACAGAGATAAACACCAGAACGGACAGTCATAGATCAATGCAATATAGAAAAATAAATAACAACGATATTTATAGTGGTTCCACCACCGCGAGGCAGTGTACGTCTACTTGGGGAGAGGAGATTTTATTAATCATTGAAAGATTAGAGTTACAAGATTAATTCACTTTTGGAGGCTATGTATAAGAAGAATTAACAATACAGACAAAATTCCACAGAGTTTCAGCTCTATATGATGGCTCTGAAATTGGATGAAATTAGCTCTCAATTTCAGCTGCCATTGTTGTTCAAAAGCTTCTCTATTTATAGAGTGAAGAAATAAGAAAGGGTAGTTGTTATATAACAACCTTGGGGTTTGGTTCGACATGCATCTGGTTCGGCACTATTTGATTCGGCAAAATGCCAAGCGAAAAATTTGGACCGGTAGACAAATCACGGAACAAAATATTTCATTTGGAAAATCACCGAACGAAATATCTTGTTCGGCAAATCACCGCTCCAAATCCTTCCAAGCCCAAGCACTACGGCTTCTTCCTCGTCAACATTTCATTCGGCATTGCTTCTTCTTCAAACGAACTCCTCTATCGAACGAACTCTATATCTCCAATTCACGCTGCTTCTACTTCCTCTATCACTTCTAGGGTTTCGGCCAAGCTCTTCCTTGTTAGCTTCTCCACCATGACTTTCTTATTCTCGTCGATGATGGAATCAGGTATCACCTTCAACAAGAAGGCATGTGTGCACTTGAAATCTAACTCGGTAATAATAATATAGTATAGATGAAATAATACTATAGGTGCGTAGAAATGTATGGGGACATAGTTCAGTTGGTCATGAGTGCCAACCGATCATGAAAGAAAGTTCATTAAAATCACGGGTTCGGGTCTTAGCAGGCTGCGTTGTGCATCTCATAATACTTGAAGTGTTGATCCCTCCAAAAAGGAAAAAAAATTACATAAATATAATGAATATAAAATCAAATCTAACTTTTGCATAGCTTTTGATAAGAAGGTTTTCTAACTCAAAAATAGAGCAAAATAAACAAAGTATGTTGTTATTGCCATTCAGAAAAATGCTTCTACTTTCCAGAACTAAAGGTCGTGCCCATTTCTATTTTTTAGGCACCCAAATGTTTTAAAACACAATAGTTATCCCTTCCATTTCCTATAGTAAATTCAATTTTTGTCAAAACAAAACAAAAATTATGTAAGATGCACAAAAAGTCAATGATAAAACAATAAATTTTATTTCTTCGATCGATGACAAAATTTTAAACAAATACTTACTTGACTGGATAAGGAATTGTTTTCAAATCAATTTGCATGTCTTCTGAAGCATTTGACTGACAATCTTCTTTCATATTTCAATGTCAAACATTTTTCCATTTGAGACGACAAGCGTATTCTCAATTTTATTGTGATTAGTATCTAATAACAAAAAAACAAAAAAATATAAGGTAAAAACCTCATCCAATTTTATATCCTTCAAATTTATGTTAACCATGAAATCATTAAACTCGTCCTAAAATAACAACGAAAAACCCCTAAACAATAAATCTAAGACTGTTGTGTGATGAAAAATATATTTCAAAAAATAAAAGGTAGACTAAGCTCTTTATATTCATCAAAATTAAGACAATCCACTAAATCTTTATCTGACTTAATCTATTAGACAAAAAAAGGTTTTTTTTCGCTTTTAGAGTTTGAAAATTGTTTTCTAATGATGTTTTGGAACAGTGTGCATGAATTTTTCCAAGTAAGATTAGGAGGTTAGGACTATTTAGAGCTAAATGAAAAAAAAAGTTTTGGTAGGCATATATGCGTATGAAGAAAATGGACATGATAAAAAAACTAATGGTAGGAAGAACCGTTTTCCTATATGATAATGATAGCGCACAAAACAAATTATTAAACGTGTGAAATGGAATCCAAAAGGATCAATGTTTTAAACCTACTTAATTATATTGGGAATGTAGTAAATTAAATAACTTCTCAAAAAAATATAGCATTTCCTTAAAAGTGGGATTCATATTTGTAACACTAACCACTTTAATATACCAAACGATTTAAAATAATTAATATAAATTAAAATAATTCCTAATTGCAATTAACGTTGAACTGAATCGAACCTGATCTACATAGGGTGCATCTTAGATCAGGTATAGTTGATAAAAAATATCATAAAGATATGGTCAAACCCGACATGATTTGAAAGATTCAGCCAAAATATATAGAAATGTACAAATTTGTAGTTTTACTAAATAGTGACCAATCAGACCCGTACCGACCTAAATCGAACCTTGGATCAGATAGGGTTCAAATTTGAAAGTGCACGGTCTGAATTCCACAAAAGCCGATCTGAGTAGGCTTGAGAATCATTGATTGGAACATTAATCTGATCTGAAGGGTCCAATTACCGCCACTATTCCCAACACTAGTTCCATATTTAGTGTATTCAAATTAAAACAAGTAATTAACCATGCTAAAAGTTTTTAGTGCATTTGCTTCATTTTGGTGATGAAGGAGATTTACGATATTTGAATAAACGGTGACTTTATGATGTTTCTAACACAACAACAAATATACACTATTACAACATCTAAAAAACATTTTAATGTGTGTTTTGTAACGTTTTTACAAACGTCATTTTAGACGAAGTTGTAATAGAATCAGCGCCTTTCACAATGTTTTCTAAATGTTGTAAAAAGGTGTGATATAGTTGTCTATAACTATTTTAGATGTTGAAATGGAGTCAACTAAAACCAATTTTAGATGTTGCTAAATATGTTTTACAATTTGAATTATTATAGAATCACAATTTCAGAAAATAAAATATATATAATTCATCGATTCAAACACATAGAATTCATCGATTCAAACAATAATACTTTTTCAAGTTATTTGCCGTTCAAAATAAGTTAACATTATCAACACAAAGGAATACAATACAGTATGCTAGTATATAATTATTAACACAAAGTAGTACAACACAAAGTAATACATATATGAACCCACGTCGTTTGAACCCACGCCTACATATTAAAATAGCACCAATCAGATCCAACCCACCATACCAAAACCCAAACCCACACTACAATTGCTAATACCCAAATGCAAACCCACACTACAATTGCTAACACCGAAACCTCACGTTGATGATCCTTTATCAACAACCTGCATCAGTAACATGTGGTAGACGATGTTGAGGAATTCAAACACTAGTAACATCTTTCTCTCAATCAACAGTCTGAACATGAAAATGATAAGAAATTCAAAATTATAACATAAAGGATCAAACAATACAAGTGCTTCATAGTTAGTAAAAAAAAAAAGAAGTCGGTGTAAGTTTACCTCAGGATACCCAAGAGTATATAAGAATGATTCTCAGACCCTTAATTACTCTTAGACTAGTCTGTATTCCAAGATCACTACAGTTACCAGAAAATATATTCAGTTTCTCAAGTGAACCAAGCTGTGAAATATAGAAAATATCTAATGCTCGTTAGGTTATTGCAAAATATTTTATTTCTTTTACCTACCATATAGTAATAAATGACTAATAATTTAACCAAATCAAGCTTAATAAACTGGTAAAAAGTTAGCATACATGGGACATAACTTTTTCCTAATTTTTTGAAGAAAATAATAATTAAAATTCATTCCTAAAATCTATAAATGTAACATGAAATCTGAATGAGAATTTCATAGTAATGAGTCAAAACTACAACACTAAGATTAAATGATTACCGTCACTGGTAATAATATTGAGGAAAAAGTCCACATGATATCCATAACATCACATAACACAACTAAGCTAATAAAGAATTAACATCAGAATGTTTTGGTTCATAGCAAGCTTAAATCTTTCCAATATTTAAACAAGTACTTGAATTTAGCGATTGAAAGCGATTTCTACATAAAAATTCAACAACCCTATCTAGTAAATACATGTGTATCATCGCCGATAAGTATCAATGAAAGACTTCCAAGTCAGATATTCACTTATTTTTAGCTTCTGTAAACCATGTTGTGAAAATAGATGTCTTATATAGTTATAGCTAAGACACGAATTCACAACTACAAATGCACAGACAAATTAGAAAAGTAAAAAAGAGGAAACTTACAAATGCACTATCTGTTAGGAACTGAGATGTTGGTTTTGATGACAACAACCTTTTTAACTTATCTTATTATAAAATATATACTAACACTACTGTCTAGCTAGATATGTATATATAGGATATATATGTGTGTATATATATATACTGGTATTGATTACTGAGGACTGATCAGTATAAAGACTCAAGACTCAAGATTCAGAATTGAGATATCCAGATTGAAGACTCTAGAGTATCAAGATCAAGATTTCAAGGTAAGTATCTAGTTTTTGTTAAAACTTCATAATATCACAAAAATCTTCATTCCAAATTTCATTTGGGATGGAACCTATTTCTATCTTCTTAGTGGCTTACAAACCCACGACAAGTAGCTTACAAACCTACGACAAGTGATTTACAAACCCACGAACATCCTGGTTTTGTACAAGTTCTCGAGTCCTGATGTGATGAGATATTCTACAGAAAGAAGCTTGCAAAACTACTTCAAAATGGTTTTTCAAAATGATTTTCAAAACTGCTTTTCAAAATGTTTTAGCTTTAAAAATTATCTTTTCAAATAATTTTCAAAAATATGTTTTAGCCTTGAAATATTCTTTGTTTTTGTTTTTAAATAAACTCTTGTTTTAAACTTCGTTTGTTTTTAAAACTATCTTCTGATTTTTAAATATAATATACTTGAGATTTAAAATCGAATTTATATATACATTCTAAAAATATATTTTTCTACTCTTCTTTATTTAAAACATAGGAAAATTAGTTTATTTTACTCCAAAATCATTTCATCTTGTTTTCCTTTCAACGCCATTTTCATAACAAATTTTACATTGTTTTTAACTAAGGGATGTCAACATCATGAGATGCTGCATGTCGACATGGTGGCGGTTAAATTCAAAAGTTTCAATTTTTAAAAGAAGTGTCTATTCGTTTAAATCTCTTCACGAATGGTTACGACCGTTACTGGTCTATAAATAGCCTTCACAAATGAATTTTTTAACTAACTAATTTTTTATTTTCTTCACTCCTTCTTCTCCACAAATTCATATTCTAAAATTTTCATATTTTTAAGATCATGTCGAAATTCTACCGAATTCTCAAGTAAATCAAATTAGAATCTCATGCTTGTTTGATTCTCTACCCTCTCTCGAAGATTAAAGTGCTATTCAGAGTTATAGGATTGTAATTAAAAGTTTATCGAGTCTCTCTATAAGGTATGATTGTGCCTAGAAATCTATTGGGTGATCTTGTGTCTCGTAAATCAAGAGAGTTTGCCCCGTACTCGAGAGACAGGTGGGTACCTCAAGTCCTTTATAAATTGAGGATTATAATCTCGACATTGGTGTTAGTTCGTGAGATGATGGTTTTGATGACAACAACCTTAGAATAGAGTATAAATACTAACATTATAAGTTTAGATATATACGTATATGCAGGATTTAATCATGCAGGTACTAAGAATGAAAACTGTACAGTATAGAGATTCAAGATATCAAGATAGAAGACTCATGAGTATCAAGATTATCAAGAGTTTAAGATTTCAAGGTTAAGTATTTTCATTAGGAATTTTGTTAAAACTCATAGAAAAACACTGGCATCTTAAAATTCAATTTATTCGTGGAATGGAATCCACTTCGAGCCTGTTAAAGGGATGGAACCCTAAGTAGGACGGAACCTATGAAAAATCTAGTGGAACATTGTTTTGTATCCGTTAACTTTTTATTCAAAATGATTTTCAAAATTATATCCGGTTTTCAATATGTTTTCAAAACTTTCCTTTTAAAAGATTCAAAACCCTCTATCCTGATTTTAAATTATCCTAGCCTCAAAATTATCTTTAATTTCAAAGTCAAATTACTCCCGATTTTAAACTATCTTTTAATATAATATATTTAACTTTTAAATGTTTATACTTAGATTTAAAATATAAAATTAGAGTTAAATTCTATATATATTATTCTCTATATTTACTTATGAATTTTAATTATATTCTAGTATATTTATAAAGTTTAAATTAGATTTAATATAAGATAAATGTTATTTTCAAAGAAAATCAAAACATCAAAAAATGCTTTGGGATGTCAACATGATTATGTACCCCATGTCGACATGGTGTCAGTTGAGTTCAAAATTTAAATTTCAAAAGAAGTGTCTATTCGCCATAACTCTTCACGAATGGACATGGCTGTTGTTCTTCTATGAATAGGGGTTAGTTTCAATGAATTTTATATCAGATTTTCTAGTTTTTCGCTCCTCTTCTTCTTCCACTTTTATTAATACATATTCTTATCATTACTCTGCCGAAATCAACATTGAATCGAACTCGATTACTTCTAGTTTGATTCTCTATCACTCTCTCTGCAAGATTCTCGGTGCTATTCAGAGTTATAGACTTTTTTGTAATGTATTAAGCAAGAAAAGGTGTGATTGTAGCCTTGAAAATCAATCAAGAAAGAAAATGTGTGATTGTAGCCTTGGTAAATCAATTGGGCAAACTTGTGGCCCGAAGATCAAGTATCTCTACCCAAAGGATCGAAATACTGGAGGGTGTACCTCATAGCCTTGAAACCGAGGGTGTAATTGTACAATTGCTTTTGAAAGGAAATCTGTACTTGTGTTGCGGGACTGGATGTAGGGTAACTCCGAACCAGTATAAAATCCGGCGTGTTCTTTCCTTTATTGCTTTTATTTTATTTCTGCATCTGTGTTTGTTTCTGTGATCATATCTGTGTCTGTATATTGCATACATTGGTGTCTAAATTAACGTAAATCGAAAAAGATTTAGTAATTCTTTATTAACACTATTCACCCCCCCTCTAGTGTTAATCCTAGTCTTAAGATCCGTAATCCGCATTTCTCGTAATTGGTATCAAAGCGAGGCTTTCAAAGTTTCATAATCTGATTTTTGAAAAAGTTTTTAAAATGGCTATATTTGTTAATACTAGTTTAGAAGCATTCAAACCATCATCCTTTCTTGAGTCTGCATATAATCAATATTCAAATTCAAGTTGTCTACCAAGATTGTTTGATGTGCAGGAATCACGCTTTATGGGTGTTGAGGAATCAATCCACAACGGACAAATTGTGCAGATCAGGAAGAACAAGTGGATACTTGATAGTGGGTGTTCTAGACACATGACTGGCAATCCAGATATGTTGAATGATATAATATACAAAGACGGAGGATTGGTTAACTTTGGAGACAATTCAAAAGGATATGTGATTGACATCGCAATGTCGGTAATTCTGAAACTCCTACTATTACTAATGTTTTGCTAGTTAAGAATCTGAAACATAATCTGCTAAGTATAAGTCAATTATGTGATAAAGGATATAAAATTAAATTTGAAAAAGATAAATGTCACATTGGAGATAATAATTCAACCATTATATTTGAGGGAGTCAGGAAAAAGAATATTTATATTCTTAGTATGAAAGTTTCAAATGATAACCCGTGTCTGTTGGCAAATACAAGTGACCCTTGGATTTGGCACAAGGGATTTGGACATTTGAATTTAAAACACTTATCTAGACTGTCAAAACATGATCTAGTAAGAGGTCTCCCTAAAACGAATTTTAAAGTAGATAGTTTATGTGATGCTTGTCAATTAGGAAAACTTAGAAAAAGTTCTTTTAAGTTAAAAGATGTGGTTTCAACTTCAAAACCTCTTGAATTACTTCATCTTGATTTATTTGGTCCACCTCAAATTCTATCAATAAATCATAGTAAATATGTCTTTGTAATTGTAGATGATTATTCTAGATTTACATGGACAATATTCTTGACACATAAAAGTGATACTTTTGAATGTTTTAAGACATTCTTAAAAAGAATTCAAAATCAATTTTCTCTAAAAAATTATAACTATTCGAAGTGATAACGGTGGTGAATTTGGAAATGAAAAGTTTGAGGAATTCTGCAATAAAAAGGGAATAACTCACAATTTTTCATTTCCAAGAACTCTACAACAAAACGGAGTAGTAGAACGTAAAAATAGAACGATTCAAAAGTGTGCGAGAACTATGCTTATAGATAGTAATTTACCAAAGAATTTTTGGGCAGAAACATTGCTACCGCTTGTTATATTTTGAATAGGATTTTAATTAGACCTCTAACTGATAAGACATCTTATGAACTTCTTTATTCAAAGAAACCTAAGGTGTCTTATTTCAGAATTTTTGGAAGTAAATGTTTATTTTAAATACAAAAGATAATTTAGATAAATTTGATCCTAAATCCGACAAAGGTATCTTTATCGAATATTCTAATAGAAGTAAAGTGTACAGAGTGTTTAATTTAAAAACTAATTCCATTGAAGAAACAATGCATGTTTCATTTGATGAAAATTTCAAAATTTTTGAAGATACAAATGATGAAGAGGATTTAATTACTCAAAATCCAGAATCAATCGAAACTAATAATGAAATTAATCATCCTAATGAAAGTACTAAACTTTTAAAATATCATTATATAAAAAATATGCTGGGAGATATGCAATCTGTTGTTAAAACTAGAAATCAACTAAGTTAAATGAGTAATGTAGCTTTTATATCAACTATTGAACCCAAAAATCCAAAAGAAGCATCAACTGATGATTCATGGATTTTGGCTATGCAAGAAGAATTAAATTTCTTTTTAGGATTACAAAAAAAACAATTAGATAATGGTATCTTTATTAGTCAAGAAAAATATGCTAAAGACCTAATTAGTAAATTTGGTTTGACTACTGCGAGCGGAAAACCTACTCCCATGGCAACCAATAAGTACCTTAGTAAAGAAGATCTCTCGAAAGATGTAGATCAAAAACTATATAGAGGAATGATTGGATCACTACTCTATATTACTGCTAGTAGACCTGATATCATGCATAGTGTTTGTCTCTGTGCCAGATATCAATCCCAACCTAAAGAGACCCACTTAAAAGCCATAAAACGAATCATAAGATATGTTAAGCACGCATCTGATTATGGTTTATTCTACCCTAAAATGATTCTTTTGACTTAATATCTTACTGTGATGCTGACTATGCTGGTTGTAAATCAGACCGAAGAAGTACAGGTGGTACTTGTCACTTTTTGGGGCATTCTCTGATTTCTTGGCTTAGTAAAAAGCAAAACACATTTTTTTTTATCAACAACTGAAGCAGAGTATATTTCTGTTGCTTTGGCTTGTTCTCAAGTAATATATATGCAACAAACCTTAAAAGATTTTGGTTTAAAATTTTCAAAATCACCAATTTATTGTGACAATACAAGTGCGATAAATTTATCCAAAAGTACCACTCAACATGCTCAAACTAAACATATTGATATCAGACATCATTTTCTCAGAGATAATATAAGGAAGGAAGTAGTTACTCTCGAGTATATCGATTCGGAGAATGAAATTGCTGATATCTTAACAAAACCCTTAAATGGATCAATATTTACTAAATTAAGAAGAGAATTATGTATTTGTTCTATAACTGAAATATAAAATATAATAACAAGTATAATTAATAATTAATATTAAAATAATTCAAAGAGTTAAAACAAAAAGGACCATGTCGACATCCCCCATATACCCATGTCGACATGCAATGTTTTTAAATTTTGAAATTTTCCGACCAAAATTCAAAAAATTTAGTTATATATTCTTCTCTATTTCGAATTTTTGTTCATTCTCTCTGTTTTCTCTTTAATCTATCTTCTGAAATAAATAAAATAATGGCCTCCTCTTCCAAATCAAATATAAAATCAACCTTTTCATTCCCCTCTCCTACATCGGTTCCATTTCAACGTACTACTCTCGCTCGTGTGACTAAAATGGAGGAATCTATGAAGGATGTACTTCAGATGATGACTGAAATTCAAGTGATTCAACTTCGTACGGCAAAGGAAAGGCAAGGCAAGATTCTTAGAAATTTGCAAAAATTCCTAATGGATAACCAGGCCAACCCTATCTTGATTGATGAAGACTCTTCACTCAATCAAGAACAAGAGGCCAGTGAGGAAGAAGAAAAAGAAGAACCCATGGAAGAAGTGCACGAGAAGGATGATAACCAAGTCATGTGTGTTGGAGAAGTGTGTTTTGACAAGAATGGAAATCTTGTCGAACAACGTGGAAACTTCTGTTTCCACTATCCAAACTGTTCGATTCATAGATCTCCTATGTTTAGTGGAAACTTCTTATTTGTCAATGACCACTAGTCCAAATGTTTAGTGGTATGACGCTCTAGCCTTAGGTGATGGAGGTCATGGGTTCTAATCTTAGAGACTTTAAAATGAGTGTACTGCTTGAATAAAGTATCACTCTTATTATTAGAAAATATACTATTTCTTATTTATCGTTTACTAATTATTACGTATTACTTCTTAATTATAATTGAATATTAATTATTAAAGGTTAATTATTATGTATATATTATTAATTATTGATTATTAATAATTATATATATAGTATTAATTATTAAATATTAATTATGAAAACTTAATTATTAACTACTTAATAGTAATTATTAAAAAGTACTTATTACTTAATAAATATATTTATTATAACTTTTCAAAAACAATAGTCGTTCAAAATCTAAGAGTAAGACGACTTATCAAAAAATTATATTATAAATCATTATTTACAACGTTTAAGGAAAAAAAATGTTATTAAAAAATATTATTACAACTTACATGGAAAAAGGTGTAAAAATAAGATTTTCTTTAAAAGCATTGTAAAATGGATATTTTACAACTAGTTTTGCAGAAATCTTGCAAACAAAAATGTTGCAAAAAGGTATTTTGTTGTAGTGTAATTGTTTCATAAGATTCAACTTTGTACACCAAGTGAAATGTCATGATTTAAGCCAACCTCTAAGCAAGGAATGTACAAGAGGATATAGAAAATATTATTGATTGGTTTTCATCAAGTTAACGTTGGCAATGTTTTCAAGAGCTATGATTTAGTAAAAACTTTACTGTATGTGTCAAAATAATGTAAGGAAAAGATATGAAAAACCTTATTCCACAAAAAATGCAAAATCCCTTATTTCAAGATCTGAAAATTAACACCAATAGTGATGTAACCATCACTGGTATTATTTTCAAGCAACAAAAATGAAATGTGTTCTTTTTCCATATAGAATTAAGTAAGGCTATTATGATATCGGTATATTTTCCACTACCATACCTTTACCAGTCAATCGTTTATCATTTTTTAGCAACGTTGATATACTAGCATAACTGGTATGATAATGGTAAATTTATCATTTTCTTTGGTAGAATATTGATAACTTTTACCAAAACCACTGGTAAGGGTAATTATACCAAACCTTAGTGGGCACGAATTTCGGTAAAATTGAAATCCAAGTCCATTAAAGTATGCACTGTTGGTTTTGGTAACCTGTAATAAACATAAGTATAACAAAGATCGATCAAATAAAACTCACAATAGAAAGAAAAGAACGAGATCTAATACTAAATGAGGCTACAACTTCAGAATCAACTACATCCCACGGACTTCCATAAGCCTCACCAAAATTGAGCTAGAACAGGGATAACTCTCCATCAACCGTTCCATCAGCTCCAGTTCCATCCTATGATTATAATGAGGATAGGGGAAGAACAACGTAAAAGTTACATACATAACTTATAGCATATACTCTTGCCGATTGGCTTCTATTCAAATGTTATGTCTATTATTTAATGTAATATGTGCACGTATGATATCCTTATTCTTACATAAAGCACGACTACCTATATACATCTACCTATAACGTGTGTGTGTGTGTTTAAGCATTTTACTACCTAAGGATTCCCGACAACTTAATACTTTTTAAATAGGAAAGGAGCAGACCCAACAACCATTTAATACCCCAATTGCAAAGCAGACCAGCGTCTGATACCAAATGTAACGTTAAGTTAATCAGTCCTAGAGACGCTTAACTCTTGCACGTGGCTTACTAACACATAAATAGCTACTGTGCATCTACCGCTCTTTTAGCTATATGCTAGTTTCCACTGTAAACCCAAAGGCTGTTTCGGTCCAATTATGGAATTCTAATGTACTATTGCCTACGATGTGAGAGAGAGTACTCAAACCACTTAATACCTCTGCTGCTAGAAATTAAGCAGATTGTGATCATTTAAGATCTATAAAATAGGCAGGCCCTCGTCATTTAAGACCTAACCCCAAGGCGAGTCTGTACATGGTTCTCTCTAATAGACATCATAAGGAATCCCACATCGTCAGTTAATACTTCTCCTAAGAAAGCGGCAGACCCTACCATAGCCACTTAATACCTCTAACTTGAAGCGGATCCTGCTAAAGGTTCCTCCTATCATATTAATAGCGTAGTTATGACTCATAACACAAACCATGACGTCCCATATTAGTCCGATTGTTCATAGGTACTGGTAACCAGATTGACTGGGCAGTTCTACCCTACGGAATTGGGACTAACCTCGCATCCTCTATGGTTATTTATTATAGGCGATATCCCACATTAGTCAGCAAAGTCATACCACTGGTAGGCAAATCTAACTACGTAGACTTCTATATAACTTTAGACCAACATCGCATCCCTATAGGTTGGTAATACCTCATATGTGTACTAATTATATACGTATATCATCCTACATGATTAATAGTTGAAGCCATATAAGGTAACCCCTTATTACGCCCCTAATTAAGAATTAACTCCCTATTTAATTATTTTTTCTACTATTCACTTATAAATCACTTTTTATTCTAGGTGACTTCTACACTTTTATTTCTTGCCTTATTCCCTTATAATTACTTTAATACAAATTTCTTGTCCTATACAACCTTTCAACTATTTAAATTCTCATTTATTTGCACATTAAATGTTTATTTAAACTTTCTTCCTTTATTTATAATTATTAACATTTATTGTACTATTTATTTTAATTTATAGTTCCTTTTATCGCGATATTGATACGCATTTTTTGTATTAATTTTGATTCTTTTAGGAATTAGCGCGGTTGTATATGTTTATGCATTTACTTTCTTTTATTTTTCTTTTGTCTTTCTAGTTAGAATCATCCTTACCTATAATATTTCTTCATGTTCTAATATACGAGAACCTTCTCTTTTTAAAAATGTTTCCCATTATCCGGCCTTTTAGCAAGGCCATGATAACATCGACTTGGCTAGGAATGGATGGTTATCAGTCTTAAGAATCAATTATATACAAAACTGTGGACGATGGTCGGGCAGGTTCGGACCAGGTCCCAATCGAGGTGTAATCAGTATAGAGTGACTGGCAGAGCCCCGTGAAGATACATTACGGACAAAGCAAAGATTTATATGGATCGATTGGGAACAATCCATAAAACAACTCAAATCAGAGAAGTTCGATTGATATCTCAAAATCCACAATTCCAATCCACTTGAAACTTTCAGAGCATCAATATATTGAAGAGTGAAGCCTATAAAAATGATCATAGGATAAAATTTGAAGTTTAAGGAAGGCCGATCGTTTTGTGTTGATCCTTCAAAACGATCGGTGTAACTCAGCGAACTATCCAAATGCGATAGAGATTGATCCATATCTCGCAATCTACAACTCGGAATGACTTCATATTTTAGGGACAAGTTCAAAAGGCATGTGGGACCCCCTCAAAAATGATCACACATCAATTGGAGACCAAAAATAATGATTGATATAATTTTGGTTGACGTTCCAAAATATCAAGTTAGGGCCATCGATCACTACAGTGGGCCCCTATGGATCTAGAGAGCCTTCTACTGAAATCTTAGTGAAATATCTCATCATCTCACCCTATAAATATAAACCTATTGGTTCATTTTTAGGATATTTATGCTGCTTGTTACTCTATACTCCATTGTAATTGGGTACTTACTATTTTCTACTACTGCAATCAGATTTAAAAGTGACTAATAAAGGATAATCTTCAAAGTGGACGTAGGTATACAACGCCAAACTACTATAAACCTCTGTGTCTCTGATTACCGCTGATCTTCTATTGCTTACTTGTTCATTTACTCAGTTTAATTTTGCTTTTCTTCATTTACTTTTCTACAAAACTATTCTTGGGTGTTTGTAACCAATTTAGTTGATAATATTTTGGTGCTTTCATTAAGAAACTCGATTCTCAGCTTATTAGGATCCCTTTGTTGCTACTGGATTGGATAAATCCCCAAAGGAGATTTGCAGTAATCTTCAGGAAGTTGCTTACGCTACTTAGATTTGCAGAAATTTGAGAAAAGCTATCGATAATGATGATGAATGCCAGATTTAATTCTCAGAGCATGGAAGGAAATGAAAATGCTACTATCCAACAAGGAGGCCCGAGCAGTCAACCAATGGATGTGAACGTTGAATCATTTGAAGTCTATAATTCAGCTAATTCTATTACGAGGGCTGAATTCCAAAATCTGACGAGAGAGTTAATGAATAGCCATCGAGAGTTAAATCAAGATATATAGGTCAACATCAACCTAATGAACAAACTCACTTATCAATAGTAAGGAAAATCTAAAGGGACCCTACTCCTTACTCGGCATCAGAGAGCTCTAGTTCATAGGATGGGTACCACAAGCATAGATGTCGTAGAACATATGGATATCATATAGAAACTTCGAAGCATCAACAGGCAGACCACTGTGGTTTTCTAGGAATGATCAGTGCTAATCCATCCACTAGAGATGTGAACTTACCTTTGCACGCTGGGATTCAAACAAGAGCTGCTATGGCTAATTTGGATGATGGAATTCGGTCAAATGTTAACAAAATGATTCCCCTAAATGATGAAGCCAATTTACAAGATGCATATCGGGAACATGGTGAACCAAGAAGGCATGAAACGACCCGCGGACATCGACCGGACCATTTACGCGAGCTGGAACGCGAACACAGCTTAACACCAACCATCCAAACGCCGAATTTATCGGCAATGGTCAAATAGTTAGTGAGAGAGAGCCAGGACTTGACTAAGGATGACTGGGGAATCTCAAAAAGCCATACCCCGTTCAATAATAATGTTGTGCATGCAGCATATCCAAGTGGGTTCAACATGCCGTCGATGTCTGCTTATGAGGGAAAAACCGACCCCAAGAAGCACATCATGAGATATGAATGGCTAATGAATTCTGCATGAGAGTGTTGATGTTTTCCCATAACTATCTCTTGAATAGCAACAATGTGGTCCACAAGGTTACCCCAACGATCAATATCTAGATTTGATGATTTGGAAACAAAGTTTGTAGAGTAGTTCCAATGCACGCAACCAGTCCCAAGGATGTAAATGTCCCTGTCCAGCATGATCAAGGCTCCAGGAGGATCGTTGAAAGATTATTTGAAGAGATTTCATACAACTATTAAGGAGATTAGTAATTCGAACGACCATTCGATGTTGATGGCCGTAACAAGAGGGATGGATCCATAATCTAAATTGGGCGGTTGGTAAGCTGGCAAGCCGGCCACAACATTGGTACGCTTTTACGCAAAGGTAGCTCAATATTTGATAAAGGAGGAAGCTAGATCCTCCAGAAAGAAGAATGTTGTAGGGCCAAGTGGAGAGGGAGTGTAGTGTAATATTGTCGTAAAGCTGTCTGATGAAAGCTCTGGAAAAGTTCAAGTGAATATCCAGAACAAACCAAATAAACAAAAGAAAGGAAGAGATAGGTGCCGAGAACGAAAGGGGTATTCTGAAAGGGGAAATCCTAGAATTCCAATATACAATACTTACACGTCACTAAATACGATCTGGAGAATGTCTATTTGTCTACCTGCAATACTATGCAATACAAGAAGCCATCTCCGAGAGAATCTATAGAGAAGCAGAAACAAACCAGGAAATATTATCGGTTTCACAAATGTTTTGGAAATAACACCAATGAATGTAGGCACATCTAGGATATTATTGAAAAGCTGATTCAAGAAAGGAAGTTACAACGGCTCAATTAAAACCCACAAGATGGTGGGCATGGAACATTGAACCCAACGGAGGACATGTACCGCATAGAGCCGAGGAACCTGCATGAACAGGTAAAAGATTAGTGATCAATACAATAGTCAGAGGACCACATCCGGCCGACAAAAGTTAGCATGAGATGGAGCGCTATGCTATTGCGATTTAGCATGTGGATTTTGAATGACGTTCAACAACAGAGGATGGAGCTCCGACAAAACAACAACGTACAATGGCAAATGATATCGTATTTAGAAATAGAGATGTAGACAAGGTAGAGGCTCCGACGATCGACCCAATGGTTATTTCGGCATGATCGGTCCTGCTTTTGTGAAAAGGATATTGGTTGACTGTGGGAGTTCTGTAAACATAATTTTTGAGAAAGCTTATGATTAGATGAGGATGGAAGCAGAGGACTTAAAGCCATCTAAAGCTCACATATACGGTCTTAAGGTGTTACAATTAAAGCCATTGGTTATTTGAACTATCTGTGGAGTTGGGAGAAGGTGTCCGTATGGGAGTTCAGATCTTACCGTCTGTTATTTTGGATGTTGACTCTCCTTACAATGCTTTTCTAGGCCGACCGGCCCTAGCAGAATTTTGGACAGCCCTTGCCCCATAGTGTTGGACTTTGAAGTTCCTAACCAATAACGGAGTTAGAGTTGCTCATGGTGATCAGGCAATAATACATGCCTATTATGTAGCTGAGTTGAGGGATGCCCAACGCAAAGAGAAAGGTAAGGGTGTAGATAAGATTGTCCGCATCCAAGCTACCGAAGATTGACAACCAACGTCCGAGCCTTGGCTTGGGCGCTACAACCGGTTCTATAGAGATATAGATCCGAGAGATGAGGAGGAAGAGCCCAAAGAGACCAAGGCTGCACCGACTGAGCTGACGACTGATATCACCACCAACCACGACGACCCATCATGGATCCTAAAGATTAGACCATAGCTCAACGCCTCGATAATGAACTTACCGGATTTCTCCAAGTGAATCTTGACATGTTCGCTTGGACTCACTCTGACATGTGTGGAATCTCGCCTGCAATTGCAATCCATGCATTGAATAACGTCCCGAGGCATGTCCTGGTGAAAAAAAAGATGCGTCATGGATCCGGAGAGGTCTGCCGCTCTCAAAGAGGAGGTGGATAGACTCAAAGAAGACGGGTTTGTCCGCAACACCCTCTACCCTTAGTGGGTATCTAATCCTATCTTATGGAAAAGGCGAACGGAAAGTGGAGAACATGTATTGATTATTCAGACCTGAACAAGGCATGTCCAAAAGACAAATTTTCCCTTTCGAGGATCGACCAGCTGGTAGACTCAACCACAAGACATGAATTGCTATCTTTCGTGGATGCATACTCGTGATATAAAAAAATCCCGATGCACATTCCAGATCAATAACACACCATTTTCATTACCGATGTTGGATTATATTGCTATGTGGTGATGCTATTTGGATTGAAGAATGTAGGAGCGACTTGCTTAGTCAACAAGATGTTTAAAGATCAGATTGAAAAAAATATGAAAGTATATGTGGATGATATGCTTGTGAAGTCATGACGATCAAGAGACCATATTAGGGACTCGGAAATTTTTTTCGACATCCTTCGACATTGCAAGATGAAATTAATACTTTGAAATGTTCTTTTGGCAAGCAACAGGGAAATTCCTAGGTTTTATTGTTAACGCCTATTGAATCGAAGTTAATCCCGAAAAGATTTAGGCTATCTGTGATATCCAAGCATCAAAGACTACCAAACAAATGCAAAGTGTGAATGGCAAAGTTGTTGCCTTAAGACGATTCATTTCCAAAGCTACCGAAAAATGCATTCCTTTCCTTGACTTAATTAGAAAAGGTAAAATAAACTTTGAATGGACATAAGATTGTAAAGATGCATTTTAGGCTTTGGTAAATCATTTGGAGAGACCCCCTGTCTTGTCAAAGCCGGTGGATCATGAAGATTTATATATATATATATATATATATATATATATATATATATATTTGGCTGTATCGATACATGCTATAAATGTTGCATTACTTCATGAGGAGAACTTTCAGAGACTTGTTTATTACGTCAGCAAGCGATTGACGGGAGCTGAAAGAAAATATCCTAAAGTAGAAAAACTAGCATTCTACTTACTAATTGCATCACGAAAGCTCCGTCCATACTTCTAGGCACAACCGATTAATGTTTATATCAACCAGCCGTTACGACAGGTCATACAACAACCTAAGACATCTGGAAGATTACTAAAGTGGAATATTGAGCTTAGTCAATTCAATATCACTTATTTCCCTCAAAGGTCTATCCAGGGTCATGCACTGGTAGATTTTATAGCATAATTCACCGCGCAAAATGATTCCCTGGAGAGCAAAATCCCTACCATACGGTGGAAATTGTACACTGATGGAGCATCCAGTAATCGTGATTCTAGAGTCGGAACTATGCTTGTAACTCCTGAAGATCGGTCGATGTGTTATGCTTTAAAGCTTTATTTTCCAGTGACAAACAATGAAGCTGAGTATGAGGCTCTGATTGCTGGACTCAAATTCGCAAGGGAACTGGAATAAAGTCTCATGAAATCTATTGCAATTCACAATTGGTTGTATGCCAAGTCAGGGGAGATCGCAAAGCTAAGGGATAACGACTTGCTCCATACCTCACCCGAGTCCAAGAGTTGTTGACTGAATTTGAGTAACAGAGAGACGGATTCATTGGCAAAATTTGCTAACACCGGCGACGCACAACAGATAGGCTTGGTTCTGGTCAATGTATCAAACCCGAGTATAAACCTGGTAAAAGTCGATAAGGTACTAGTGGCAGAACCTAAGAGGAATCGCGGATGACTCCGATTAAAGACTATTTGTTACATGAAGTCCTACCTAAATAAAGGAATGAAAAGCGATAAATTCTTTGCAAAGCTTCACCGTATATTATACAAGGAGTACGGAAAAAGGTTTCTTCATTCCCCTTCTTTGATGAATTTCTCATGATGAAATAAAACGAGTCCTAAGGAAGTCCATGAAGAGGAACGCGGTGATCATACTGGAGGGCAAACCCTGGCAAAGAAAATATCCTGTTATGGGTATTATTGGCCAATGGTTAATCGAGATGTTGTAGATTATGTAAGGTGATACGACAAGTGCTAGATATATGCAAAAGTTCAACAAGCTCCAACGATCGAAATTACACAAATGGTCAGCCACGGTCGTTTTCCATCTGGGGCATAGATATTATTGGTCCTTTACCGATCTCTAAATGTGGTGCAAAGTATGCTATTTTCACAGTTGATTACTTCACTAAATGGGTCAAAGTGGAACCTTTAGCCACGATTACAACTAAGAAAGTAATCAATTTCATTATTCGAAACATCAACTGTCATTTTGGTCTTTCACGAACCATCGTAACAGACAATGAGACTCCATTCGATAGTATTGAATTCAAAGATTATTTCTTGGACTTCCTATCTTTCCTTTGTTTCTTGGGAGTGGTTCCTCCCGAACTGCCACATGATCCTCTCTTTGGCCATTTTCCACCTCGACTTCTCTTCGAAGAAACATCTTCAGTTACGTGGATCGAGGCAGCATCGTCTTTAGAAGCAGGACAGATCAAGGCACTCTCAGCACCAGAAGCACGAGGGGGAGGGGGGACCTTATCCTAGGGAATTGTTCTGGCTGGAGGGATCATCTAGAGCAGGATAGGAATTGGCTCATCGAAATCCAAGTAAATAGACTCGGTTTTTGCCTTATTTTTCAACAATTCTTCCTTCTCAATGCACTCTTTTATGCTAGACTCATTAGTATGGTTCGAAGAGTCCATGATTATAACATACTCATCAACGGGAATTTATGGTGTGCATCACTTCCTTCCTCAAACAATGCCTCCATGAATTGATCATCAATAATAAAGGCTTCTTCTTGAGCACCCTGAACAGCGGTCGAAGTTGTAACTTTAATGGATTCCATCATAGCCACTTGTGATACCAATTGAGGCTCTTGCGAGGAAGGAGGAATGACACCTGACAGATTTAAAGTTGTGAAAAATTAGGCGAAAATATTAGAAATATCAACTAATAACACCCCAACTTTTTGAAAAACGAAAAATGTCGACGAAATACCTTCCTCGGTGTAACTCCCAAGTTGAGCTGAAATATCCTCAGAACTATGTTTGGGAATTAGAGAAACCTGAGGCTTGTTCGGATCATTCCTGGGGATGGTTGAAGAATCGACCGTGGAGCTAGGGATAACCTAGGGTGCTGGAGGCAATTCAGTTGTAATATTAGGTTGTGCTAACCCGAATCCTTCACCTACTTCTTGTGAAGAAGTAGCAGATTCTTTCTGAAGCGTAAGAGCATGCATTGTTTTGGGTTCATCACCTATTAACATTTCACTTTCAAGCCTAGACAATTCAATTTCCTCAGAATTAAGAAGTTTATTTTCTTCTGCAACGAGAAATTCCCACGTATGCTAGAGCTAGTATGGATAATCGTCACGAAGCCATGTTAATTTTCTATGCTTGAGAACGTTTGTGTTGTAAAAAATAAGAAGTAAGTCAAGCTCGTTCATTATCTCCTCCCTAACCTTACCCTTGGTAGCTTCTACTTCACACTGAATAAGTGTGTCAATATCTTTGGCCCATTCAACAGCCGTGTCTCTCTCAATTTTAACATTCATCAGCTCATCACAAGCATCTGGAGCGATTTTATGAGCATTATCTTTCTCCTTGTTTACATACTCGAGCTTAGCCTTGAGTTCCACTATCTCCTTTAAGGCTGCAGGTTCATTACCTCGAGCTGTATCCCTCTCGAGTGCTATTTCCTAATTCGATGATGCAACACCTAGACCATACCAAGATGACTGGATTTCATCTCCTTTATGGATCTGATAGTAGCATTAGCTTTTCCCTCGACCTCTACTAGGGAGGTCCTAGACGCCTCTAACTTGTTTGTCAAAGTATCGATAATTCTTTTATTTTGAGCTTCTTGTCGTTTTAACTTTTCAATTTGCGCCATGCGCTCAAAAGATACTTTTGACATTTTCTCTGCTGCCTTCATCCATTCATGGTACTACATGTGGATATCAACGACTTTCTAAAAATGTTCTGGGACCCTCTTCAGATTAGGATAGAAGAAGAACCCTTCAAAACATAAATTTGGAAACTCTTCTCGATGTTGTGCCATCCGAGCGGTTGGATTGACCATAAGATCTTCGGTAGTGGTTTCGAATTTAGTACTTTCCTTGCTAGGTTTTTTGGTAGCAACATGTTCACTATAGCGACGACGATCATTGGGCCATTGAGAATGAGAAGGAACCAGAGGCTGTGAGGGAACTGAAATGGGGGGAGGACCACGAGAGTGATTGATAGGTAGATCTCGACGATCAGTTGGCTTATCGAAACCATTTGGAGGAGGGGATTTCGATCTTGATCAATACTTACCTTGGAATGGCTTATCTTTATCACCTCTATCTTGTTGACCCTGATCCCGATCGGGGGGATAACTGGAACCATAATACTCTCGACTACCACCTTGACGATAAAGGCTAGAGCGTGAACCAGAGGATTAGTAGTGTATATCCCAGAGGGAATCAAATGTTTTCCTTTTCTTCATCATCTTTTCTACAAGGGAAAATAGAAGTCAATCAACTATAAGCTTTAAAAAGTGCAAGTCGAGCGTAATGCAATGTTGAGGGGTGCAAGTGTGTGCAAGTGTCCTTGTGTTGCCGCTCGACAAAGAAGGAGAAGGAGCTATGCTCATTGGAGTAACTTCTCCTCTAGAAGTTGGAATCTCAATGCCCATTCTAGAAGTTGGAATCATAGATCTGCAAAGAGAATTAGGATTTAAGGGAAGATATAGATTTATTAATTTGATATATACTTTGTTGTTGCACAATGCTAATTCGTACGTTCCTCTCTTCTTCTTATTTTTCGATCTTCTCAAATTTGTATATTTAAAGTCAATTTTATTTTAGGGGAGAAAGTAGAGGAGAAAAAATGGATAAGCTTTCCTACGTGCGTTGGAAAACATGAGAAGAGGAGGAGGGCCTGGACGTGTATTTATTGGATGCTAGAACGAATCGTATGCGTCGGGTTGGAAATTATAAAATCCGGGATATTAGCCGAGGTTTAACCTCAACCTTTTTGGTTCTGATAAATTAGCACTAAATGTCGATCGCTCCTCTTTAGGGGTCGACCGGTGGGGTGCAGTTGATTACCATTATTAATTTATAATTTTTATTTTTAGTTATTTCATTTCGATTTCATCAAACATACGTATCTTCTTTGTTTGAACTCCATTCGCAAACCTCTAAATATGAAAATTGCTCAAAAAATTGCCACAAACGCAATGGCGCAAGTTTCGTGGCCAATTTCCATTTTTTGCAAAAAATTCATTTTTGGAGCCTGATTAATTATTTAATTAACTAACGTAAATTTACGCGGTTTTACAGTAATTTATTGGTCCACTTATCATACATGGATGTGATATGTCGTATTATAGGTGTTTAGAAGAAAGAAGATGATTAGATTTAGTTCAAGAATTCGGTTACTGATGCTAAATGCATTTCTTTTATTTCACGTCGATGCTTTTCATTAAGTGACACTGTAAAATGTATGATAATGCATCATACATAGTAAAAATAAATCAATTTTTTTATTTCTTTATATAAATGATAATTTGCTATTACCAATGTTGCTCTTGACTTAAGAATATTATCCGTCTTCGATATGAAAGCTCTACTTTGATTATAATTAAATCATGGCATAACGTCCATCGAATGACTAGGTCGAGTGAAAATATTGGAAGTGAAACATTATCCAAGAGAGGATTCATCTCTATGGTTATATGAGGTTAGTATCACGGTCAACTACAGTCAACTCAAGGTCAAAATGTTTGGGTAGAGCACTTCGGTTGATAAATTGGAATTTTGATCATTACCAAATTCCTTAAGTCCTAATATGATATAGTGTTAGCAGAGAGAATTGGTGTAAAAAATTGTCACTACCGGACAACACTTAAATAGAGTAAAATTGGTATCTACCGAAGCTAGGTAAGCTATCAATTTGTCCATAATGTCACACCTACTACTAAGTGACGTGTGAATGACAATATTCGAATTATTTGAAATATTAATAGTTGATCTAATTTACACCTAAGAGTCATACAACCGAAATGTTAAATACTCATATTACCACTCGATTTAAGTAATTATAATTGTTATAATTCAATTAAATTAATTAATTTTTATGAAATACTAATTATAAATTTTATTTAATTTGTGTTGATCAATATTAAATAGTGTGCATATGATAGTTATAAACACACATATCGATATACGATATCGAAGTGCATTTGATTTAGACTTAAATGCATTTTTTATTACTCGAGCTTAAAGCGATTTTGAGGCCCATATAGGAGCCTAGGTTGGTCGACCATATTAGGGAGTTATGGGTGGACTTTTGATTCAAAAGGAGGTGATTTGGTAAGAGAAAATTATGGATTTAATATGTTACATATTTATTCATCTCTAAGCCCTATCTTTAGCTTATTCTCTCTTGCTCCATTGTGCCAGTAAGCCCGACAGTTATAGCATCTTTCCTCCTCAATTTCAAGCATCCAAATACATAAACCAAATCAAATTCAAAGACCGATTGTTATTGCTTTCATTTTGGTAGCTCTTTTTGAAGGTTTGTATACTAAGTAAGGAGTGATCGGATTCAACATCTCAAGATGTTTTATCTAATCTTTGTACAAAGTATTAGTCCCATTTATATTATATATACGAGTGTTGTAAATGCAAATGTTTTGGTAGTCTAAACAATTTTATTTTAAATTGTTTTGTCGACGATATCGGTGATAAATTAATAGTAAAATTCCATTGATGGGTAGCGAGAGAAAAAATAACGGTGGATGTTGCAAATCGATGGTGAGATTCCGTTGATGGATGAGAGTATTTCCAGCATTTCAAAAGGACATCGTGAAAATCATTTTCATTAAATTTTCTTTATTAATAATAGAGATAGAGATACTGTTTGACATAATGTACTTAATATTAAATCATATTGATTGAATTCTCTTTATTAATAGCAAAGATAGATATAGAGATGTTTGGTACAATGTATCTAATATTAAATCATGTTAATTGAATTCTTTATTAATAATAAAGATAGAAATAAAGATGTTTGGTACAATGTACTTAATACTAAATCATGTTCATTGAATTCCTTTTATTAATAGTAAATATAGAGATAGAGATGTCTGGTACAATGTACCTAATACTATTTGTTTTTTTATTTTGCTTCTTGTCAAGTAATCCATCTTGTTTTACTTACACAATTAATAAACTTGAAAGATTTTGATCGCAATCCAAATAATCAATGTGTATACTATGTACTAATACAGATTGTTTGAAGCGGCCAAATTGTGTAAATCCAATGTAATATTCTTTCCATGCAGTTTGTATCAGCAAAATTGTCTTTTATTGGAAGTCTTAGATTTGGGTGTGTAGTTTTGCAAAGGGGTGTGTATTTCCATGAAATTACCTCGCTACCATGAGAGATTTCTGGTTTGATCCACACTTTAAAGCCTCACTGCTAGACTGATGGTTCTTGACATCACCCATATAAGCATACAGTATATGCGATGTGTTCATGTACAATTCTTGTTCTAGCAGAAATCAAAGCAAAATTTTAAGCATTTATATTTGATTAATAATCTAATATGCATGAAAGTATTTTTTTATTACTACCAGTAACGTGCATAAGCATTGAACAAATTAAAGCAGTTGTACATGGAAACAAATTAATTTTAATTAGTCCCGCATCACCTAAAACATCTTTATTGTTAGTGTATATAACCTAAGAGAGGAAGTAATAGGTTGTCCTGATGTGTAGAGCTTATAAAATTGTGATAATGAGGGGAGGGTAGGAGAAGTTAACTTGATTGCATGGTCGTTGAAAAATGATTATTATGTTTTCTGAACCTTCATTGATGTAAAAGGCATTTTTGGAATTTCAAAAATACATGGTTGAAACTAATGGATTGAATTCTCATTATTAATAGTTGAGATATATGTATATTGGTTATCATGTTATTATGTCGCTATTATCTATGTGCATGTTATCATGATTTCATATAATGTTTGTGCCATTAACATTGGATGAATATGCTTATGTATATATATGTGTTAAACATATTATATATATATATATAAATTTGTACATATAACATTTGGCAATAATAAAAATGAGGGAATTAGGGAAAAGGACAAACTTTGAAAAAAATTAGACTGAAAGACACCAAGTTTTATTTTTAGGCTGAAGCACAAATGCTAGTTATAATTAGCATTATATTCAACTTTTATACTGCACAAAATGCTAGTTAGATCTAGCATTATATTCAGTTTTACACTATACAAAATGCTAGTTATAACTAGCAACGTCCTTCAACCTAAAAAACAAACTTGTTGTTCTTTAGCCTAATTTTTTTTCTAAGTTTGTCCTTGTACCTATTTTCCTGTAAAAAATTATGTATATTTTAATTTTTGAAAATATTTAAAACATATAACAATGTTTAAAACTAGTTTAATTTTAAATACGTATACATATATATATAATATATATATATATATATATATATATATATATAATATACTCATAAATTTAGCAATACACACACACCTACTATGTTTTCGAAAATAAAATTCAATTGTATATATGTATAAATTTATATGTGCATATATTTTATGTAATAATTTCAAATATAAAATCTGACTTTATAATATTTATATATATATTTGTAAAACATATATAACATGTAATATATATATATATATACAGTAAATTTATATATGTTTTACTTTTGAAAATTTTCAATTTTTTATGCTTGATGATCTCCATACAGAAATCAAAATAAATAGAAATTTAAACTGCAAGTTTTAAAAAATGTTGTTTTTTCTCGTTGGATGTATACCTACATACATACATACATATATAATCTGCATACATACATATACATATATATTAATTATTTATTTACCTCAATATATACATTATTATCTATAGATTTCTAAATATTAATTTAATATGCATATACAAGATATGTATATATATAGAATTTTTTTATAAGTTTTAATATATATATATATATATATATGTATGTATGTATAATATTTATTTAAAATCAATATACTAATTTAAATTTGAATTGTTAGTAATTTTCTATATAGATCTAGATCTAAGCTCTAGAAATTTGAATTTAAAATTTCAATTTGAACTTACAGTTATTTATATTAAATTTTGGAGTAACTACTTACTATAATATTAAGGATATACATACATACATAAACTTATATATTTTACAAATATCATTTTATAATTTTTATACACATGCACACTCCCCCTCACTTACATATTAGATGACACGTGTGTATATGAAGGGGAAAATACATCCATTGCGTTGTAAATCCCATCATCTATATACCGACATGCTAAATAACATACAACTTTTATGTTGTACGCGCACGTACACATATATGTATATGATACACATATTATAATATATATTAAAGATAGAATTAATATAATAAAACTTTATTATAAATAAAATAAAATATTTACAAATTTAAACTTTATAGGCCCAATATGTTCCAAATATAATAATTTTCTTTTTTAAATTTACCCATTTACCTCACCGTTTATTGGCTTAGTTCCAAAACAGGGTGCATTCTTTTGTTAAACGAAAGAAACATATCAAAGGGGTACGAAAGGAGAATGCATTTATGTTGCAAAAGGAGCACATAAAAGAGGTATTTTAATTGTTTTATTATGAATATATTATTGTTATTGTTTTATTGTTTTAATTATTTTTAATTAATTAGTCAATTTATGTAATTAAAAAAGTCATTTTTCAAAAATTGAAATAAAAATACAAATGAAACCAGTAATACAATGAAATACAATGAAAATAAAACTAAAAACTAAAATATCGAATATATTGAAATAAAACTAAAATTCGGGTGGTGGGTAGGGTGATTGTGTTGGAACTGGACCTGCTAGCAGCAAAAGTTATTGGTGAATTTCAATTTTTTTTACCATATTGAATCTTTATTGGACTTATAAAGTCTAGTTTATTTTGAACATTTCAAAATTTTATTTAAATAAATCTTTTATTTTATTTAAATTTATAAAATGATGTGGTATTATTTAATTTATGTTGTGATATACATACACATATGTATCATATACACACATGCATGGATGCATGTGCGCACGCGCACACACTCACACACACTCACATACATATATATAACTGTGTATGTGCATGTGTAACATATCAATCCATGCAATGTATAACATGTTTATGTATAGATGTTGAGATTTACATCGCAACAGAAACGTTAGCTCATCCAACATACAAATATATTATTTATGATTGTATACTTTTATTTACGTATATAAAATGTTACACACACACTCACATAAACCTATGCAGTTAAAGAACTTAGTGGTTCTACAATGACGGACGTGCAAAAAGTTATAGCGGAGATAAAACATGGATATAGTGGAAAATAGCGGAGGTGCAAATAGCTTCATTAGGTACAAAACCAAATATTTAAAGTTAATTTATTATCATTCTTACATTATTTGTATAGTAAAAAGAAATAATTTTCAATCTTATATAACCAAACCGAAGAATATCATGATTTATGTAGTCTAAATTTGGTGACTACGATAAATTTCTAACTTATATTGAACATCTAGGTCATAAAATTAGGTATTTACCCAAACTTTGTTAATTGGTCTAAAAGAGAACTAGTTAAATCAATCATTTTATATTAATGTTGCTAAAGTGGGTGTTAAAAAAGCCTTGACTTAGCAAGTGTAGCGGAAAATAACAGAGCTTAAAGTGGATATACTATTTAATGACACTAAATCGAAATAGTGTAGCGTTCGAAGAGCATTATGCGCTATAGGAGGAATTGTGTGGAGGTTTAGCAAAGATTTTACCACATAGATATAAACTTAAAAAAAATGAAAATATAAGTATGTGTGTGTGTATATATTTATAAACATAATTATGAAATATTAACAATATATATACATATATAATTATGTGAAATATATTTAAATCACTTATTAAATAATAATTTTAAAAAAAATTTGAAATCAATATATACATATGTAAATCAAATAATTATATATATTTATGTTAACTGATTATTTATAAATGTATAATAATATATTAAAATATAAGTTATGACTTATAAATAAAGAAAAATGTTTTTTTAATAAAAAATGTATTTACCTAGTCTTGCGCATGATTCAAATGTTTTTTTAATTTTAAATATTATTTTAATTAATTTCTATATGGTTTAATTTTAAAATATTAATATAAAATAATTTCAAGCCATAATTTTGAAATTAAATCTCAAGCAAAATTCTAAATGTTATTTTTGGCTTTTATTAAAAATATATTTAAATAATAGAAAATGTTTATATTCTACTGAGTATATATTTTATGAAAATATATTATTATAAACGTGAAAAATAATTTTCATATAATTTTTATATTAATATATTTAATTTATGTGATTAAATGGTTTAAGTAATATTTAAACAATAATATATATATTTATAAATATTCTTATTGCCTCCAATATAATAAATCTATGATAAGTTATACATAAATTTATATAACCATATTTATATAAAGTACAATGAAGTAACTAAATTATAAACTATATATTTGCATAATATATATATATATATATATTATTAAATTACTTAAATAAATAAAAAAGTTTTTGTTCATTTTATTTCTGATCCGTGCCTTTATAGGTATGTACATAACAATTTTTTACATATAAGTATATGCATACATACAACCAAACTAATTTGTGACAATATAATTGTACATCGGAATCATCACCTAACTACCAATGTGTATGTGTATGATAAAACATTAAATCTAAGCACAAATGATCATTTTTAGTTATAAATTACATTACTTCTAATGCCTTGAAGTACGCCTTTAGATGATGAAGTATATTCCATGGACCGATTTCTAATCTAAAAGAGTGCTAGTCCTTTAACCGTTGATCGCCAGCTATCCAATAGTAGTTGAATTGATTTGAGCTTAGAAAATTTGAGAGATAGGCAGGGAGTGCAGCCAGCAAAGCATGAGGATTGAAGCTCTAAAAAAGATCAATATCAAATGAAGGTAGGGATGCTTAAATGGAGGAAGAAAAGGTGGGAATTTGGGATCTCATTTGTTACTTAATCTCCTTCCATCTCAACCATCCAAAATCAAGCCACTCTCCCCGTATTTGGCCCGCCTATAGCCCCATGATGCAGCCAAATTAACTAGCCCATTTTTTGGGCTTTAGATTGTTTTAAAGCTCGAATAAATATTTTGCAATTAAATCTGATTTAACACTTATCAATATCATATATAGATTGATATATTTATAACTATTAGAAATATATTTAATAATATTTGTTTATCAAATCAAAATCAAATTTTCATAACTAAAATTTCACAAATATTAATTAATTTACTTAATTTATAATAATTACAAATAAATTAAATCGTTTGGTCAAAGGAGAATTCATCATTTTGGTTGTGTGACTCGTCATGTGTAAATTTGGTCAGCGATTATTATCGAACTATTCTAATATTAACATTCAAACGTCACTTATCAAATGGTGTGACATTTTGGCCAATCTTATCATTGATTAGTTTTGGTAAAATCCAATTTTACTTTGTTAAGCATTACTCGATTGTGACTTTTATTTACACCAAATCTCTTCGTCAAAACTGTATCACTTTGGCTTATGGAATTGGTAATAGTCAACATTCCAATATCGTCCATATTCAACACTATAGTCCAGATAAAAATTCCTTTGTTCAGTAATAACAATTATGATTAACCGAATTACTCTGTTGGAGAATTTGACTTTGAATTGACTTAAGTTGACCGTGATATTAAGTCGATATGATTGAGGAGACAAATCCTCTCTTAAATAGTGCTTCACTTTTAATACTTTCACTCGACCCAATTATAGTCACTCAATGTATGCAGTGTCATGATTTGACTATAATCAACGCAAACATATTAAAAATAAACTGTATTCTTAGGATGAGAGAACTGTGTAAATCGGTCACATCGATATTTTTTGTTTGAACTTAGTTATATTTTTTTGATTAAAATGATATGCGGCTCAAGGCTGCATAGCCGTACGATGCATAAAGATAAATAAAGTAGCCAACCAGTAGGCTTGGTCGGTGACCATAGTAGCCCAATATGTACATCACAAGTTCAGAGCCATAATCCAGTTTTTAATACTAACCTATAAAAAAATATCCCATCCTAGCCTAAAAGGGTACATAGTAATATACATAGTCATTCATTTTTCGATCATCATCCCTGCCCACTAACTCCCTTGGTTGTTACTCTTAGCCGAGCTTGGTCCTTGAAGGAAGAACTGCAGGTTTCTTTGAGCTGCACTTGTCTAAGCATCATCCATATACATATTTTTGTAAGCGATTGTCAAAAAAAAGTGAGATACAGAATTGAAGCAACGATCATTACTTTCCAGCCAAACTGCCTAGATGAAAGCCAAGACCAGTAAGGCATTAGTGGACGTAAGAGAGTAAGTCTCCCAGAGGTGCATTGTATTGCAGCTCGATAAGGAAGTTTGCATATTCAGGTTAGATGCACATAATGCATTAAAATGGAAGGCATAATCACAATCAAAGAAAATATTACTACAGGAGTCAGCGCTGGCCAAACAATGAAAACATATCTAAAAGCTCCCCAGATTCTTGCTAGCTAGGAAATCAGTACTATTAAGCTTGCCTAGTAGGACAAGCCATGCATGAATTTTATATTTTGTAAGGGCCTTGATTGCCCATAGATTGCCAAAGTTTAGGATCATACTAGAGTGCATCAAAAACGAGTACATAGATTTCACCGTGTACTATCCAGAGTTGTTTATGCCCTAGGAAAATTGTTCATCTCTATTTGTAAGACTAGTGTTAGCAGTGAGCATAAGGCCCAAGTGTTACTACTAGTGATGATTTCGGAGAACTTCATATTGCATGTCCCTCCAATGAAAGCTTTGCACATAGATATGAACTTGTCCGTCGCAATTGAGTAAAGGTAAGGGAATAGAGAGAAAAGCACCACGTTGTCCAACCATGGGTCTGTCTAGAAGGAATTCGAGTTCCATTACCCACCTTGATAGAAGTACTGATATGCAAACGCTAACGGCATGAAAGGATGTCCTTCCAGAAAGTTGAGGCAGTAGGAGGTGGAAGTGAACTTAGATCCACAAGGTTGAATTCACCATTGTAGTGGCACTGATTTACCCAACGGGCCCAAGGTTTGGAGCATCCTATTAACAAAACCCAGCCCCATTTTGAAACAAGGGCCTTATTAAAGAAAGAAAGGTTGATGACTCCTAACGCGCCATGAGACTTGGGTCTACAAACTCTACCCTAAGTCACCAAGTAGTTGGCTGGAGAGACGTTGGTGGTATCCCACTACTACAAAACATGTCGTTGCTTTAGTCTTTACTACCCTATTGCTTCGGTTCAATGATCGAAGTAAATGAAGACGATGCTAAAGACCAACATCTGTTGCTTCAGTTGTTGGACCAAAGCAAATGACGTCTTTTGCTTCGGCCGTTTGGGAACAACCGAAGTAAATAATGCTCTTTTGCTTCGGTCGTTAGGCAACGATCGAACCAAATGATGCTCTTTTGCTTTGGTCATTAGGTAACAACCGAAGTGAATGAGTATCATTTGCTTCGGTCGTTACCAAATGATCGAAGAAAATGTTAGCTAAAGAAAAAAAATGATACGTTTTAGATTTTGAAACCTGAAATGGTATGAAATTGCATTTAAGAATTTCGTAAACATATTATTACTAAGAATCTTGTCGACAAACAATATAATTATATTATTTATCAACGTAGTTCGTGTTTACTACATAAACCAAAATAGAAGCACAAATAGTACACAATTACATTATAAAACTGCAACATGTTCACTATAATTTTTTACAAACAAAATAAACTTACAATGAAGCTTGACATAATAGCAACTAAGCTCAACCTTGCTTCCATAGGCAAAACAACAACTTGATAACATGCATGCATTGGAAATGGCTCTAAAAAAATCTATACAACGGGAAGCCATAGTTGCATAAATAACATGCTTTAAATCATAATTAAAAATTACAGCAAGTTATGTTAACACTTGTAGTAGCTGCAAAAGGCAAGTTAATGAAGATGAAGACCAGAAATATCAAAGTAAGTGTGACATCAAACTAACCAAATCTTATGTCATTTAATATGTGTCCAGTTATATAAAGTGAAAATTAGGTTGAAGGGGTTCTCATTTTAGGTTAATAAGTTTTAAGGACAATACTTCTAAATAATTAGTTTTAAAAACAATTTACAGAAAAATGATAAATTCATTTATCTTTGAGTTATACGCGAAAATGATAAGTTCATTTATCATTATTTCTGTATAACTGAAAATGATAACTTCATTTATCTTTTTCTGTAAATTGTCCTTAAAACTAATTTTTAAGAAGTGCTATCTTTAAAAGTTATTAACCTACACAGAAAACTCTTTGGGAGAAAATCCCCGTATATAAACATTTATTTATTAACACAATAAATGTAAGCAATGTTTACTGTCATATTTGTACGAACTGTTATGGTTATATACAACAAAATTCCAACCGTGGTATTGTTATATTTACTGTATAAAATAAAATAACATTCATATATATGATTTAATATAGTTTGTACCTGCAACTGTAGGCTAATATTTTCACCTAATCATGCACTGTCCTATTTCGCTAGTGGTCCGATTTCTTGAGTTACTGCATTTCTTGGAAACAGCTTAGAGAATTACTATACTAGGAGAATTTGAATCTATAGAAAGTGCAACTGGATGTATAATGAAAGTTGAAAAGTGAGGACCTAATATATTAAGAAAGGATCGAGAGTGCATGAAATAGTGTTATATTCATCTTGAGAAATGTCAAAACTTCTCTTTAACTCATATGCATATGTCTGAACTATGAAGTACATTTGACACGTGGATAAAACTAAAGAAATTCATGATTATACATTGTTATCAATCCAAAAATAGAGTTGAAGTGATTACCTTTCTTGTGTTAGTTTGAACACTAAATTGATTGCATTTAACTCATAAATCTTTCTATAACCATTATGATTAGAACCCGAATGCTTTCATACCAAAACCCAGTTAGTACATCCTGGACTTGTAAAGTCCAATGAGGTAGAAGATAATAAAAAGAGGACGAACCTGACAAACAAAAAAAAAATCTATCAAAACATATCGCTAGAAACATTGTTCATGAAAAGGAAGAAATTGGTTTAACCAGAAAGAAGTAGACTACAATAAATAACCCAAAGTGTGCTTAAACCCTAACCCCTGCAAAATTAGAAAAGCATTGACATCTAGTGAAAATATTCATTTATATAATTCTTTCTCATTATTTTATCTAAGAATTAATGACTTATAAGCAGTTACTATTGCCCACCTAACAATCATCCTCAACATTAGCTAAGACTTACCAGCAAGACAACCCATAAACGTCATAAACTTACGTACCGGATAACCAACTATTATGACAGTAAAAAGTGAATACTTGTACATAATTGAATTAACCATCAAAACCAAAAATCAAAAGTGATAAACAAACACAATCCATATTGAATTGACTCGATAACTCAACTCAGTCTTATGTTATACAGCTCCAGAAATAAATCTGGAGTGTAAAGAAGAATTTAGTTTCACAGTTCTGTCAAAATTTGAGAATTACTTCGAGGAATCAAACATTCTTCTTTAGCAACTCTAATCAATAAATTAAACTGAAAAGAATCAAACCCCTTTCAGGGAATTGATATAATTCTACCGCATTTCGTATTGGAAGTCTTTACGTAATTTAATAAAACTACGTACGTAGAGATGTTGTAACATTCATAACTTTCTCCAGACCTTTGCTTATTGTACTATCCCCTCTGTATCATTATTGGCAAGACAAAAAAGAAACTACTCAAATCATGAACTTTAAAATCAAGTACGAGGATTACTGTTCTAGCAATAATGAAACCAGACTTCAAATTATCAATATAGGACTGAACTAATAGGACTTTAAACTTAAAGTCAGTCAGTGTACATATAGGATTGAACTAATATATTATCAATATAAACTATTAACTCAAATAATTATTCTAAGATGAGGAAAGTAAGGTAGTCAATGGGGATATACTTATGGTTGAAAGGGAGGGCAGTTGATAGCAAATGTTGATACTAATGTTTTAATTCATAGTGATGAAAGGGAAGTTAATCTTGTTGAGTAGAATAGCAACAAAATAGTAAATTATGGAGAGATTGTTGTATGGTCAAATTATGATGAAGTTGCGACAGAGCAATGGGTTTATTTTGATACTATATCGAGTTTTAAACCAGATATGCCACCGTTAATAGAAAATTCGTCCGTATAAGAAAAAGAAGAGAATGAGGTAGATATGCACACTGATATGAAGGATATGCATACTGTTTTACAAGCAAATGTGATGGTTTATAACAAGAAAGATTTGAGCTGCTGTTGTGGTTCCGATGTTTCCTTTCTCGATTAGTTCCAAGGGGATAAGGCAAGTCAGGCAATTATATTACATTAAGGGTAGTGATCTAGGGGTTGAAGCGATGAGGGGTGTCGTGTATAAATATAAAAATACGAGAATAGAACATTGATATATGTAGGGGGTACAGATTGTAAAGTGGGAAAGATGGGTTCTGTATATGGTGATGTTTTTGTTGTGCACACATGATTTGCACAAATCTGTAAATGTTGACTTTGAAATGGTAGTGATGGGTAGAGCAGTTGTTCTGATTGATGATTGAAAATGGCTATGGAGGGGAAGTTGGGTTATGAAAATGACGCGGTTATTTCTCCTGAACACGTGAAAATGATGAAATGTCAGCTTATTATTGACTTTAGCCATGCAAAAGCTGCCATTTATTCAAAGGAACATATATAGAACTGCAACCGCTGCTATGCTAAGCTATTATTCCCAAACAAGTTGAGTTCGGGTAAAAATGAAACCCAAATCTAAATGACAAAGTTAACTTAGAAGTCATAACAACAACAACACCAACAACAACAATAAAAACCATGATAATAATAATAAAATAAAGTTAAATAAGTAAACAAATAATAATAATAAGAAGAACTAAGTAAAATAAAAATAATGATAATATATATACACATACACATACACATACACATACATATACATACATACATACATACATACATACATACATATACAAAAAAACGATGATGATGATAATAATACTAATAGTAATATTGATCGAAGACTAAAAACCGCGTCTTAGGCTCCTATTCACTAGTCCTATAATCTAAAACTTATAAAACACCACCCTTAAACCAATCCTAAGTAAAAAAAAAAAACCATAGCTAATGGTTCTGGTACGTGGATCGCTAATTTTCACGCGCTCCTATCCAACACTAGCTCTTCATATATATTGCAATCCTTCAAATCCATTTTACTACTTCCTCTCCAATATCAACCTTGGTCGATCTCTACCTCTGTTCGAGCATTCGACGACGGCCTATAATTCCAACATGCGTAGGTGCCTTGAGAGGCCTCCGTTGGAGATGTCCAAACCATCTTAAGCAGTGTTGGATTAGCTTCTCCTCAACTGGTGCTACTCTATTTTATTACATATATCATCATTTCTAATTCAGCCTCTTCTTGTATGACCGCAAATCCGTTGCAGCATACGCATCTCTACTACACTTATCTTCTTAACGTATTGGTTACTAGTATGCCAACATTCTGCACCATACAACATTGAAAGCCTGATTGCCGTTCTATATAACTTTCCTTTAAGCTTTTGTGGGACTTTCCTATCACAGAGAATGCCAGACGCTTGTCGCCATTTCACCCATCCCGCTCGAATTCTAAAAATAACATCTTCATCAATCTCACTATCATACTGCAACATTAATTCTAAATATCAAAAGGATTCTTTTTTGGTCACTACTTGTCCGGCCAGAGTTACATCTCCATCCTCTGACCTGACACCATTGAGCTCGCACTTATATACCATGTTTTAGTTCCGCTAAGCATAAAACCCCTTGATTCTAAAGTCCGTCTCCACATCTCTAGTTGTCTATCAACCTCAATCCTACTTTTGTCAAATAACACAACATCAGCAGCGATGAGCATATACCAAGGAATCTCATCTTGTATACCCTTCGTAACCTCATTCATCACTGGGGCAAAAATGTAGGGGTTCAAAGATGACCCTTGATGTAATTCTATGTTAATGGGAAAGTCACTAGTTTCACTTTTGCATGCTCTAACACTATTCACAACATCATCGTACATATCCTTGATAAGGATAATATACTTTGTTGGAACTCTTTTCTTTTCCAAAACCCACTACATAACATTTCTCAATACTTTGTCATAAGCATTCTTCAAATCGATAAATAACAAGCGTAGCTCCTTCTTTTGCTCCCTAAACCTCTTCATAAGTTTCCTTGTCAAGGAAATGGCTTCTGTGGTCAACCTTCTAGGCATGAAACCAAATTGGTTTTTTTCAAACGCTTATTATCCCACTTAATTGATGTTCAATGATTCTCTTCCAAAGTTCATTATATGGCTCATAAGCTTGATTCCTCTGTAGTTTATCCAACTTTGAATATATCCTTTATTCTTAATAACTGAAACTAATATGCTTCTCCTCCACTCATCTGGAATCTTGTTTGATTTGAAAAGATTATTGAACAACTTAGTTAGCCAGGTTATCCCTACATCTCTAAGGCATCTCCACAGCTCAATGGGGATGTCATCAGGCCCCAATGCCTTCCCCGCTTTCATCCTTTTTAGCGCCTCATTTACCTTGGACTCTTGGATTCTCCAGACAAAATATCTACTAGTGTCTTAAAAAGAGCTGTCCAGCTCGATCATAGTGTTATCACCTTTTTTCAATAAATAACTCGTTGAAGTAATCTTTCCATCTATTTTTTATTTCATTGTCCTTCACCAAAAGTCTATTATTATCATCCATGATGCATTTAACTTAGTTGAAGTCTCCCGTCTTCCTCTCGCGGAGCTTAGCTACCCTATAGATGTTTTTTTCACCCTCCTTCGTACTTAGATTTTGATATAGATCTTCATACACCTGACCCTACTTCACTCATCGCTCTCTTTGCGTTCTTCTTTGTCACTTTGTACTTTTGCATGTTGTCCTCGCTTCTGTGATGATGTATGTACTCTTAGCATTCCTTCTTCTTTTTGGTAGCCTTTTGCACATCACTGTTCCGCCACCATGAACCTTTAGGTTTGCGTTTATTTCATTTCGTTATCCCAAACATCTCTGTAGCCACGTTTTGAATATGCATTGCCATCTCATCCCACATGTCATTTTCTTCTCCTTTCATATTCCATGTCTCTTCTCCCATTACTCTTCCTTAAACACCCGTGAGGTGTCTCCTTTGAGTTTTCACCATTTCATCCTACTAATCTTGGCTCCTTAATCCTGCCGAACACGTATTCGAAAAGGAAACTCAGATATCAAAAGCTGACGTTGTGAGACGACACATTCTCCAGCTATGACATTGCAATTTACACAAGCTCGTTTTTCATCTCTTCTAATAGGGATAAAGTCAATATGGGTAAATTGTTGGCCACTGTTGAAAGTAACTAAGTGTGCTTGTCTCTTTTTGAAGAAGGTATTAACTATCATGAGGTCATACCTGGAGTAAGGCATCTATATATTTTCATGTAGTTGCAGTAGTAATGTAACGACCTAGAATTTTGGTCGTTAGATTTTGAACATTTAATTCATTTTAAATATTAAATGTGAATTATAACTGGATTTTGAATAAGAAGATTTTGGTTAAATTAATAAGATCAGTTAAGTTTCAAATATGGCCATTCAATTGTATTTGATTAATAATAATTTAATATTTGAAATTGGGGTTATCGGTGAATCTGGATATAAAAGGTTATGGAAATGGTTTTTAAGATTTATTTGAAGACTATTTTGATTTGAATTTTAATAGTGGACTTTTGGATGGAATAAAAAGTCGATAAGTTAAAATTGGATTTTTATATTAATTTAATAAATGAATTTAATATATAGTAATGGTAAATAATCAGATTTTGATTTAAAATGGATCAGAATAATTTCTAATGTGATTATAAATTCTATATGATTTATTATTGAGAAAATTTTAAAAGCGAAATTTTAGATGATTTCGACGATTTTGAAAATCGTTCGAATTAATCAACGAGTTAAAATAGCCTTCCGGGGCACTGTCTCGGAATTCAACGAAACTAGTTCCATTGGATCCGTAATAATGTATTACTATCGGATTTCAATTTTCGTAGCAATCGGAGTTGTTATTTGACCCTGGCAGCTCAAAACGCATAGCAACTATTTTAATCGATTTAATTTAAAATCGATCATTTATTTCCGTAACTTGCGCATATGATCGAATTAGCCTCGGAAACATGTTCCATTGTATTCGAAACATGGGTAAAACCTTATAATCGCCTGGCGGCATGCTTAATTCGGAGTTCGTTTGAAATGTTGTTAAAAAATGAACTTAATATTAAAATAATATTATAAACGTATATATATACGTATAAGGGATGAAACCCTAGTTTCCTATTCTCAGCCGTAGTTCATATTTTCTATGGCCGAAATTCGTTAATCTTCCTCCTTATTTTTCTCCACATCCAAGCGATATCGGGCCTCGTCTTCAACATGAAACTTGAAGCACTCGAGGAGCTTTACCATATCAACGGTTGAGATCGTGTTTGGCACGATGGATCGACCAATTTTCGAGCTCGAAGGCGGCGGGCTTGCGAGCGTTTTTAGGGGAGAAGGTGGCACCGAGATCGCCACCTTTCGAGGCGTGGGGGTGTCGTGCGATGGGCCTTCATTTGGTGGTATCGGATCGTCTTGTAGTCGAGTAGAGGAGGAACGGTTCCAAACCCTAGTTTGGCAATGATGGGTTCGGCTCCCACCTATAACGCATGATTGAGAAGAGGAGAGCGGCCTTGATTTCGGGTTGGAGATGAACGGCCAGATATGTTGATGGTATATAAAAGAAAAAAAATTAGGAATTTTGTTTTAAATTTACATACCAATCTTTAAAACTGAATAACTCTTATATACATTATCAGATTCAGACGAAACAAGAAGCGCCAAAATCACAGGGACGCGATCTACGTGCTGTAGTAGATATGGAGTCGTTTTGTGCAAGTGGAAATTTTGGATTAAATCGAACGTTCGATTTAATTTAAAATTTAAATGCTCGATGAAACTCAAGGTCAATTTATCTCACTCACATCTGGATGTCGTTTAATTTAAATAGCTAATATTTAAATGATTGTTTGGTTGATTAGTTGAATGTGACAATTGTTATCAGATTGGATCGATATTTATTGGTTGTGCTAATATCTGTGGATGCAGGGAAACAGGTTGGAGGAATCCAACTGGATTCCTCACAATATAGAAATTATTTTCGTAATTGATGATGTATTTCATTTATATACTGTGATAGATTAATTTGAAAATTGAATTGTGCTGTGTTATGATTGGATAAACATAATATGAAATTTTAAATATAAATATAATAAATTGGGATTAAAAGGGAAGTGAAAAGGAAATTTTGAGTAATGAATTTAAGGAAATTAAATTCAGGAAATTGTTTTGGAATTTGAAGTGTTTTTGAAATGGTGTTTAAAAAGGAAATGAGGAATGAGAATTTATAAACTGGGTTTATAGATGAAGTGGAATATTTATCGGAGGATAAATTTAAAAGTACATATTACCCATGGGAAATTCTATAAGAAGTGTAAATCATTTAAAAGAGCAGAGAGATTGCTTTTAAAGATGGAAAGTGTATTCCCTGGAAAATTTAGTATGTTTTCAAAGAAAAGTTTTCAAAATATAAACTAAAAGTTTAAAATGTGATTTTATAAATATTTTAGAAAAATATACTATTCTTAAATATATTTTAAGTAAGTGGATATTTATTTAAGTAATTATGGAATTTAAATTATTTAAAGGTAAATTAGTATTAAGTTTCCAAAAAGGGAATTTTGATATAAATATTTGATTTAATAACTTTATTTTAAAAGGTAATTTCCGTTTAAATTACTTAGAAACTCCTCTATATTTTCCTAAGTATTATTTTTATTAAGTTAACTCCTGGTAGCCTTATTTTAAATAGTTTAAGCATATACTATGAAAGTGATTTTTCCAGGAAATGGGAAATGTGTTTAAAAATAAAAAGGTGTTTATTTTTAAAGTATGGGAAGAAATTTACGGGGTTGGAACGTACATTTGAATGGAGTTAAATCAAACAGGATTTATAAAAGGAATTCTTTGGATTATTGTGGAATGGAAGTGTATTTCCCTGAAAGCCAAGTGCATTTTTAAGCAGGTTTTTGAGTAAAAGTTAGAAGATTTGAAGTTGATTTTAAAGGAATGTTTTAAGAAGATTATTATTTAAGTTGTATAAATTTTGAAGGTAAATATTTATTAAATTAGTTATAATAGAAATTATTTTTAAAGGGTAATTGGTATTATGTTTTAAAGATAATGATTAATATTTATATTTTAAAAAAATAGTTTATTTTAAAAATAAGCTTAATTAAAAAATTTGTGGAAACTAGTATAGAATTTCATAACTCTTATTTTAAATTTAGTATGGCTTAACTGTTATTTTAGAGAAAAGTAGTTTGTATTTTATAAAGCAGTTTTGTTTGAAATATTTTAAAGGTATATATGTTAAATAAAATATTTAGGTAGTTTAAATTTAAATGTAAAGGTATATTCAAGAATAAAGTGACTTAAATTATTTTAAATCTGTAGTATTTGGACTTGGATGAATTCAGTGGAAATAAATATATGGTAATTTATTTCATGAGAAGAGTGTGGTTTGAAACTGTTTTCCAAAAAGATTTGAAGTGGAAATATATCTTGCGAGGATATTTAAGATTAATAAATAATTTTGAGAAATTATTTATTGTTTGATGGATGTTTGTGAATGTTAATTGATAGTTAAATAACCGACTATCAATATTAGCTAATGCGTTGATCGTTTCGAAGAGACCGGGGTCAGGATTAATTTCTCAAAAACCACTTCGATCCGGTTTGTACGTTTTCATGGGAAAAACGAGTTCGGAGTCAAAGATGGAGTAGTGAAGTGCAAGGGCTAGTCGCTACTAATCCTGAGGATGATTCCAAAATGGACGTAGTAGGAGTAGTGCCTTCGGTTCCGTTCGAACCCAGGATGGACTTGTATGGATGAATGCTTTTGGAACATCGTCAGGTGGACGATGGGCATTCTAAGTGAAACGTTCTAAAAAGGTAACGCTTAACCTCGAGCCTCATCAACCGGGAATGACTGAAAATCAGGGGTTATGCAGCAAGGCTAAGTGTGTAGCACCCATTAGGGTAAGGTCATCCCTGTCTAGATGTCACTTTTTATTCGGCTTAGTGGTGCGGTTGTTGATCCCAACCGTGGGGTGATCTTACTCGGGATTATACAGTAAGGGGTAGTCCTGGTCTTGTGTTGCAGGGGATTGGGAGTAATTCTCGGTACAGTGATCTAGGCCACATACTGTGACAGGTTACTCCAGTGCCTAGTCATTAGTTGGAAATCCATTCTCCCTACGTGCCTTTTATGGTTTTGTTTATATTACCCACGATTGTGGCTAGTAGCTGAAATTTAATTAATGTAACAATTTCGGCTATTTTAATAAGTATTTGTAAATAGACACTATTATAATATCAGAGGATTTTGATAAGAAATGTTTTGGCTATCGTAAGGTAAAAACCCGACATGTTTATTTGTGGCGTGGTCTTACGAGATGCTTTTGTTTTCAAAGGATTTCAAACGTTAATAATCAATTTGGATGTATTTTCTCACGCTGGTATTCCAGACTGACTCGGGTGTTATTTTATTATAATGCTCGGGTCAGACCGAGTATTATAGATTACATGAAAGGATGTTGTGGAGCTCAGGAGAGGAGCTGGAGTCCGAGACGTATTACCGTATTTGTTTATATCCGCTGTTGCGATTATATGAAATTGTCAGGCTGGTAATTGTTGTTTATTTTTGATACTCTAATGATCTAATATATAAAAACAGATACAGTTTTCATTTTGTGTAAAGATCTGATATTATGTATTATATTTTTGTTCCGTTGTGATTGTGAGATTCTGTTATTGTTTAGTCCTTCTTTCTTCTATATTCTTTCTTTTCCCTCAACAATCTGTCTTTTCCAGCATTCGATCATCGGCATATTATATTATGGCGTATTTTGTGTCGATTTTCGAGGGTCGAGAAGGGGGGTCGTGACAGTGGTATCAGAGCTTAGGTTAGCGATAACCTAGGCTTTGGTGGGAAAATTACTCATTAGAAATAGAGTCCATGGTACTCTAGAATGAGTTGAGTGTAATAATAGATATGAGAGCATACTTGTTAGTGAACATAAAACTGTTTTTATACTATGTTGACTTATCGGTTGAGTTTTTATGAATTTTGGTCGGTACAGGAAGTACAACCGTGTCGATAGGGGTTTCTAAACTCTTAAACAAGATAAACCGATATAGCATTGTCTTTAAAGTGGGTAAATGAAATAATTTTACCCAAAATTATATTTTGATATAAAAGGAATAATTATCTGAAATTATTATATATTTGAATGTTTGGTTGTTAATATTATAATCAAATATAAGAATCTAAAATTTGAAATGGTTATAACCAAATAGGATCCTATAAGTATGATTTATCCAAAAGAAGAATACCTAAAATTTGATTTAATCTAGAATTTAAATCCCGGAAATTTTGAAAAGTGTTTAAAATGAATTTAAATAAAAAGTTTGGGAATTTAAAATCTTGGAAATGTTTTCCAAAGTATTGGAGGGCAATAATGGAATATTATTTTGGGAAATATCTTTGAATGGGAATTGTTTTGAAAGGAATTTGTGGAAGTAAGGAAGCACTGAACTCAGTTCAGTCGCTGGAAAATAATCCTAATGATGATGGCCACATCATCAGGATTCATTTTCGAGTTTCTAAAGTGATGGATTGCTACTGTAGTGATTGGTTATGATATTTGTTTGCTTGTTGGGTATACAAGTGGTTTTATAAAATTCAAAAGGGGAATTGTTTTGGTAAAACCAAGTGTTTTGGAAATTCGATGATTTGATTTGATATACCATGTGGGTATGTGTTATTTATGATTTCAAAATGGTTTTGAAATAAAACTGGGTAATTGAATTCTGGGAACTCTAGTTAAATAATGTGAAAAGTTAAGATAAAGCAACCATTGAACCTATTAAGTGTAGTTGATATTAATAAGAAGAAAATGAAAATTTTAATCCTGGAATTAAATTGAACTTGAGTAAATGGATTGCATTAAAATTTGTGAAATGAAAATTTATATCCTTAAGAATTCAGTGACATATATATATAATTTGGAATTGTGATTATAAGGTGAAAATGACTCAAATGAGCAATATAAGCTTTTAAATAAATAAATTAGCAAACATAAGAATAGGAAATCAAAATAAAATGGTTGGTATTTTATGTGAATTTCAAAACTTGATCCTAAATGAAAATTAAATTGGAATAAGGTGAAGAAAAATAAAATGTGAATGGACTTAGGTTAGTAAATAAGTTTGAACTTATATATAGAGAAATATAATTTAGTTGAATTTGAATTGAGTTGAAATCAAAATTCAATTGTGTTATAAATAATCTTGAATAAAATTAAATTCTTATTTAAGGTAGTAAAGGAAATGGTATGAATTTAAGTTGGCTAAATAAAATTTGGTTGAACTTGAATTAGAATTGGAAAAGAATTGAATTGAAAGAAAATTTAATTTAGTTAAAATGATATTGAATAATTAAATTCTCACTTGACTAAATTCAAAAAGAATTGTTTGGAAATGCATTTAGCGTAAGACAAATTAAATAAAAGGGTAATGGAATGAATAAAATTTTGGTAGCTTGTTAAAAATTTGAAAAGAAAAATAAAACCCATTTCTAGTTTAGAATAATTGGAATGGTTATGTTATTATAAATTCAGAAATGAATTGAGAAGGTGGATAAATTTAAAATGGATTGAGTAAGTAAACAAATTGAATTAAAATTTGTAATGGATTGAAATTTGATTGAATAAGAATCAAATTAAAATGGAAATAAGATTAAGGTGAGAAGAAATGGAGTTATTTTGTTATTGGGATAACTTAAGAAAATTGGAAAATGATTGTGGTCGAGCTTTATAAGGTGTTTTGACTGAACTTTGTTTAGATAATAAAATTTTAATGCAAGTGAAAGAATTTTAATTTCTTATCGTGATGAAATAAGAACGTATGAGTTGTAAATAATTCAGAATGGTATGGAATTAATATAAATTATGTTGGAATAAAATTAATATATATCGAGATGAATTAATTGAAATTGGTATAAGCTTATGTAATTGTTGTTTGTATGAATAACATTAGAATTTGCACAAGAAAATAGTTGTTTTGTCGTAAATGGAAGTAAATTGATTTGAAAAAGCGAATAAAGTTGGTTTTTGAATATATTGGAATGGGTTGGAATTCTAATTAAGTGGATTTGTATATAAATGAAAGAAATTATGAATATGATGCAAATAAATCAAATTGGAGATAAAATTGATTGTGGATCAATTTATAATTTGCGTAGAAGTAAGTTTAAATAAGTAGGCATATGTTGATCATATTGAAGTAATTTTGAGTTGGTTGTGAAAAATATAAATTGAATGTAGAAAACTTGGTTCTAAATCCTTTTGAGTGATATAAAATGAAATATGGATTTGTAAAAGGACTAAAATAGTGTTGAAACTTGTGGATTGTTTATAAAGATGGTTAACATGTAGGATTACAGAAATGTGTTGATCGGGCTTTATAATTGATATGTTTGGCTAAGATTAATGAATGGAATGTTGTTGAAATTTCATATTATTGAAAACTTATGGCTTGTTTGAGTAAGTACAGGTATGGGAGGCAATTCGATAGAGTTGAAGCGCGTAAATGCATAATATATTAGCCGCTTGCTTAAAAAAATGCTAATCAAAGGCACGCCTACGCAATAAAATTTGAAAATGGTATATATATTGTGGTATATTTTGTTTTCCGACCGTGTGGGTCGATGTATATATATTTATATCTATTGTGATATTGTGAAATGCTCTCTGTACAAAGGACACGCTGTCAAAAATTTTCAAAATTTTTGGGAGTTAGGAAATTTTCAGAAGTTTTGAAAATTTTGGGTTAACTAGGAAAGTGGGTTTTGAAGTGATATTGAAAACAAGCTTTTGAGTTAGAAATAAAAACAAATGGTTTTGAAATTGAACTAAAGGTTTTGATGAAGTGAATGTAAGTTTTTAACTAAGTAAGTTTGGGTAAGTAAACGAGTTTAGTAGCATTTTCCTCCCTTAGCAAATTTCGAGGACGAAATTTTTATAAGGGAGAGGAATGTAACGGCCAAGAATTTTGATTGTTAGATTTTAAACATTTAATTCATTTTAAATATTAAATGTAAATTATAACTGGATTTTGAATAAGAAGATTTTGGTTAAATTAATAAGATTAGTTAAATTTCAAATATGGCTATTCAATTGGATTTTGATAATAATAATTTAATATTTGGAATTGGGGTTATCGGTGAATCTGGATATAAATGGTTATGGAAATGGTTTTTAAGATTTATTTGAAGACTAGTTTGATTTGAATTTTAATAGTGGACTTTTGGATGGAATCAAAAGTCGATAAGTTAAAATTGGATTTTTATATTAATTTAATAAATTTATTTAATATATAGTAATGGTAAATAATAAGATTTTGATTTAAAATGAATCAGAATAATTTTTAATGTGATTATAAATTCTATATGATTTATTATTGAGTTAGTAAAATTTTAAAAGTGAAATTTTCGATGATTTCAATGATTTTGAAAATCGTTTGTATTAATCGACGAGTTAAAATAGCCTTCTGGGGCGCAGTCTCGGAATTCGACGAAACCAGTTCTATTGGATCCGTAACGATGTATTATTATCGGATTTCAATTTTTATAGCAATCGGAGTTGTCGTTTGACCCTGGCAGCTCAAAAGGCATAGCAACTATTTTAATCGATTTAACTTAAAATCGATCGTTTATTTCCGTAACTCGCGCATATGATCGAATTAGCCTTCGAAATACGTTCCATTGTGTTCGAAACATGGGTAAAACCTTATAATCTCCTGGCAGCATGCTTAATTCGGAGTTCGTTTGAAATGTTGTTAAAAAAATGAACTTAATATTAAAATAATATTATAAACGTATATATATACGTATAAGGGCCGAAACCCTAGTTTCCTATTCTCAGCCGCAGTTCATATTTTCTATGGCCAAAATTCGTTAATCTTCCTCCTTATTTTTCTCCACATCCAAGTGATATCGGGCCTCGTCTTCAACATGAAACTTGAAGCACTCGAGGAGCTTTACCATATCAACGGTTGAGATCGTGTTTGGCGCAATGGATCGACCAATTTTCGAGCTCGAAGGTGACGGGTTTGCGAGTGTTTTTAGGGGAGAAGGTGGCACCAAGTTCGCCGGCGTTCGTGGCGTAGGGGTGTCGTACGATGGGCCTTCATTTGGTGGTATCAGATTGTCGTGTAGTCGAGTAGAGGAGGAACGGTTCCAAACCCTAGTTTGGCGATGATGGGTTCGGCTCCTACCTGTAACGTGTAATTGAGAAGAAGAAGAAGAGAGCGGCCTTGATTTCGGGTTGGAGATGAATGACCATATATGTTGATGGTATATAAAAGGAAAAAAAGGAATGTTGTTTTAAATTTATGTACCAATCTTTAAAACCGAATAACTCTTGTATAAGTCATCAGATTCAGATGAAACAAGAAGCGCCAGAATCACAGCGGTGCGATCTACGCGCTGCAGCAGATCTGGAGTCGTTTTGTGCAAGTGAAAATTTTGGATTAAATCGAACGGTTCGATTTAATTTAAAATTTAAACGCTCGACGAAACTCAAGGTGAACTAATCTCACTCACATCTGGATGTCGTTTAATTTAAATAGCTAATATTTAAATGATTGATTGGTTGATTAGTTGAATGTGATAATTGTTATCAGATTGGATCGATATTTATTGGTTGTGCTAATATCTGTGTATGCAGGGAAACATGTTGGAGGAATCCAACTGGATTCCTCACAATATAGAAATTATTTCCATAATTGATGATGTATTTCATTTATATACTGTGATAGATTAATTTGAAAATTGAATTGTGCTGTGTTATGATTGGATAAACATAATATGAAATTTTAAATATAAATAAAATAAATTGGGATTAAAAGGGAAGTGAAAAGGAATTTTTGAGTAATGAATTTAAGGAAATTAAATTCAGGAAATTGTTTTGGAATTTGAAGTGTTTTTGAAATGATGTTTAAAAAGGAAATGAGGAATGAGAATTTATAAATTGGGCTTATAAATGAAGTGGAATATTTATCGGAGGATAAAGTTAAAAGTATAGATTACGTGTGGGAAATTCTATAAGAAGTGCAAATCGTTTAAAAGAGCGGAGAGATTGCTTTTAAAGATGGAAAGTCCCTGGAAAATTAACTATGTTTTCAGAGAAAAGTTTTCAAAATATAAACTAAAAGTTTAAAATGTGATTTTAGAAATATTTTAGAAAAATATATTATTCTTAAATATACTTTAAGTAAGTAAATATTTATTTAAGTAATTATGGAATTTAAATTATTTAAAGGTAAATTAGTATTAAGTTTCCAAAAAGGGAATTTTGATATAAATATTTGATTTAATAACTCTATTTTAAAAGGTAATTTTCGTTTAAATTACTTAGAAATTCCTCTATATTTTCCTATGTATTATTTTTATTTAAGTTAACTCATGGTAGCCTTATTTTATATAGTTTAAGCATATACTTTGAAAGTGATTTTTTAGGAAATGGGAAATGTGTTTGAAAATAAAAGGTGTTTATTTTTAAAGTATGGGAAGAAATTGATGGGGTTGGAACGTAAATTTGAATGGAGATAAATCAAGCAGAATTTATAAAACGAATTCTTTGGATTATTATGGAATGGAAGTGTATTTCCTTGAAAGCCAAGTACGTTTTAAGCAGGTTTTTGAGTAAAAGTTAGAAGTTTTGAAGTTGATTTCAAAGGAATGTTTTAAGAAGATTATTATTTAAGTTGTATAAATTTTGAAGGTAAATATTTATTAAATTAGTTATAATAGAAATTATTTTTAAAGGGTAATTGGTATTATGTTTTAAAGATAATGATTAATATTTATATTTTAATAAAATAGTTTATTTTAAAATAAGCTTAGTTAAAACATTTTTGGAAACTAGTATAGAATTTCATAACTCTTATTTTAAATTTAGTATGGCTTAACTTTTATTTTAGAGAAAAGTAGTTTGTATTTTATAAAGCAGTTTTGTTTGAAATATTTTAAAGGTATATATGTTAAATAAAATATTTAGGTAGTTTAAATTTAAATGTAAAGGTATATTCAAGAATAAAGTGATTTAAATTATTTTAAATCTATAGTATTTGGACTTGAGTATATTCAGTTGAAATAAATATATGGGAATTCATTTCATGATAAGATTGTGGTTTGAAACTATTTCCAAAAAGATTTGAAGTGGAAATATATCTTGCGAGGATATTTGAGATTAATAAATAATTTTAGGAAATTATTTATTGTTTGATGGATGTTTGTGAATGTTAATTGATAGTTAAATAACCAACTATCAATATTGGCCAATGCGTTGATCATTTTGAAGAGACCGGGATCGGGATTAATTTCTCGAAAACCACTTCGATCCGGTTTTACGTTTTCGTGGGAAAAACGAGTTCGGAGTCGAAGATGGAGCAGTGAAGTGCAAGGGCTAGTCGCTACTAATCCTGAGGATGATTCCAAAATGGATGTAGTAGGAGTAATGCCTTTGGTTCTGTTCGAACCCGAGACGGACTTGTATGGATGAATGCTTTCAGAACATCATCAGGTGGATGATGGGCTTTCTAAGTGAAATGTTCTAAAAAGGTAACGCTTAGCCTCGAGCCTCATCAACCGGGAATGACTGAAAATTAGGGGTTATGCAGCAAGGCTAAGTGGGTAGCACCCATTAGGGTGAGGTCATCCCTGCCTAGATGTCCCTTTTTATTCGGCTTAGTGGTGTGGTTGCTGATCCCAACCGTGGGGTGATCTTACTCGGGATTTTCCAGTAATGGGTAGTCTCGGTCTTGTGTTGTAGGGGATTAGGAGTAATCCTCGGTATGGCGATCTAGGCCATGTACTGTGACATGTGGTACCCCAGTGCCTAGTCATTAGTTGAAAATCCATTCTCCCTACGTGCCTTTTATGGTTTTGTTTGTATTATCCACGATTGTGGCTAGTAGCTGGAATTTAATTAATGTAACAATTTTGGCTATTTTAATAAGTATTTGTAAATAGACACTATTAGAATATCAGAGGATATTGATAAGAAATGTTTTGGCTATCGTAAGGTAAAAACCCGACATGTTTATTTGTGGCGTGGTCTTACGAGATGCTTTTGTTTTCAAAGGACTTTGAAACGTTAATAATCAATTTGGATGTATTTTCTCACGCTAGTATTCCATACTGACTCGGGTGTTATTTCATTATAATGCTCGGGTTAGACCGAGTATTATAGATTACAGGAAAGGATGCTGTGGAGCTTAGGAGATGAGGTGGAGTTCGAGACGTATTACCGTATCTGTTTATATCCGCTGCTGTGATTGTATGAAATTGTCAGGCTGATAATTATTGTTTGTTTGTGATACTCTGATGATGTAATATAAAAACAGATATAGTTTTCATTTTGTGTAAAGATCTGATATGTATTATATTTTGTTCCGTTGCGATTGTGAGATTGAGTTCCTTCTTTCTTCTATCTTCTGTCTTTTCCCTCAACAATCTGTCTTTCCCAACACTCGACCATCGGCATATTATATTGTGGCGTATTTTGTGTCGATTTTTGAGGGTCGAGAAGTGTGGGTCGTGACAAGTAACAAGGGTGGCTTTGAAGAGTAAAGCGAGATAAACTTAATATTACAGCTTCGAGCCATTCCCATCTTGACATCATCACACTATAACCATAAAAAGGGTTATCGTTTTTATGGCCATCTTCCTCTACCTCTATATTCTTTACAATATCTTTTAAAAGTATGAGTGAATGTTGTTGCACATCGTGATAACTCCCTTCGCTTTTCAATGCCATGTACTCGTGTGCTACTGCTTTTTGTACATTATGATCTCTCACTGGTGCCCACCTAAATAACAAAATATATTATGTGCTGCATCATTATAGTATGCTTATATATATGATGATAATTTATATATATGATAATAATAAATAAACATACCCAAATCGACTACCAGCATGTCCGATGAACTTAGGTATAGAAAAAATCATTATATCTTCATCAGGGGATTTTGTAATTGGTGTAAAATGAGGCCAGTAGTAAACGTTATCAGCGAAGGCCAAATAACTATTGATCACAAATTGGCTAAAGTTGATATCTGGATTATTTAGTGATGTCACACTCTATGAAGTCTTTTGGTGTTGTTGTGTTTACATAACTCATTGTATTTCCCTTCCATTGATAGTACTTGGAGTCAAAAAGCTCTATTTGTTCCTTGAAAACCTACATGTGTTTATTGTAGTTTAACAATAAGATAAGTGTCTATACTCTATAGGCAGTGTTTTATCAATTATCAAACATAACTATATTTGAATTGTGCTACAAGATCCAGCTAGATAAAAGATCAGTATATCTGTTCAAATAAGTTAGTTTTATATTAGTAACTTTACATCAATTAACCTTAATGATCTTGATTAGAGTAGGTAATTTATATGCATTTCACACATTGTATTTGTAATTTTTATTCCTGTTAATTATGGTTGTCTTGTATGAGTAACTATACAGTTACCGGATAATAAGGAGCTCAAGCAAAAACTTTTAGTATCCTTAGAGCAAAACAAACTCTAGGGCATGAAAGTGCATGGACAAATGAGTTGATAAGTTGTGTGACACCGTTACCAAACATGATGCAACTACTGCATTACCGACAACATCATGCAGGGTTCGACATACTTTTCAAGATTGATAGAGATATAGTCTAGTCCACTAGCATAATAGCTCATTCTGCTCCATCTTTGTAAAGACTTGTATTTTGATAACTAAAAATATTAATATAAATAAGATTTTGAAATTTAATATTATGAGAAATTAAAACTTATGATTATTGATGAGAAAAATAATTAGAATATGATTTAATAGTGTTGTTTAAATGTTATTGACAACTATTTTAATGTAATTTCAATCAGTTGAAATAATTGTAAAGTTAATTTGGTTATAATTGTAAATATGGAATAAATTAAATGTTGAATTAAATGTTGAAATTATCTGTTACAAATTGAAATATGTTTATCATAGAATATGAAATAAATTGATTAGTACATAAATTTATTAGCTTTTGTTTGTAAACAATAGACTTAGAAATGTGTTTGAAACACTAATGTGTAATAATTGTCTTAACTATTATTTTATTATTTAATTTGTTTGAAATTAATTTGGAAATCAACGAAATTAATATAATTGAAATATTGCAATTAATACGGTAAAGACGTTAACTGTTGAGTGATTAGAATAGTAAGATGGAAACTTATCTTAAACTAATTCATCAGGTAATAGTGATTTAATATAAGAATTTAAATCTATGTAAAAGATTTTGTTTGAAATTTAAATTATAATGAATGGATTCATTACAGTTGTAATTGAACGTTAAAATTAATGTAATATTTAAATCTTTGACTTAATATGCAAAATTATATTTGTAAAATATTATTAATTTCTGTGTAATCAAGGATGATGAAAATTGTTAACTTCTAATCTAGAATATTAAAGTGATTAAATCAATTTAATAATAATAATTTATGTAATTAATGTATAAAATTGATTTTTTGGGCACTGTCTCATATTTCGACGAAATTAGTTTCATCAGAATTATAATAGTGAATTATTATAGGATTTCAAGTTTCGTAGCGATCAAACTTACCGTTTGATCGTGCGAGCTCGAAATGCAGAGAAATTGATTAATGAATCTTAGTAAATATAATTTATTTTAAAAGATAACTTCTATCTACAATGGAATTAGGGTTTGAAACTAGTCCCATTGAGTTTAAAAATATTTAAAACCTATATTTCGATATATTGGATGACCTATTTTTGTTTCGGAAACGTAACGGGCTTTTCAGGTCGTTGTTATCGTTCCGACCCAATTCAAGCTGTCCATTCGTTCTTATTCATCTCTGTCTATATAAATAGATATTTTCGAAAACTCTAGAAGCTTTTATTTCTGACTTCTCTATGTACTTAATTCTCATCGGTTCCTTCCCCAATGGCTATGTTTCCGAAACCCTAATTTCAATTTCAAATCAAACTCTAAAATTCAAACTTCTCAAACCATAGCAAATTATATATAGTTGGAAGGATCTCGACGAAATTACCTATATCTACAGTTCGTTTTTGCAATCGAATCATAGTTTGGCCGGAAATCAATGAAGAAGCCTCGGCCGTCCATATCAAGGCTTGGGATTTAACGGTGAATCGTCGACCGTTTGACGATCGGAAAGTTGCTGCTGGTAGAGGGAAGTAAGGCAAGTGCATTATTATGGTTGGTTCGTCACATAGGTAAAGGAGTTTGCCACAATCGACGATATAGGCGTGTGATAGCGAAGTTTAAGGGGGAGGTCGGAGTGGCTGTGCGGCGTGGTGGTGCGCCTCGGCCCAGGGGTTCTGGCGGTGGTGTCTGATGGTGGCGGCGATGATGGTGGCAGCGACGAATCGATGGTCAACGTGGGGCTGGGTTGTTCGTGTACATGAATCGAGAGTTTGAACGTTGATGGTAAATTTACGATGATTCCCTTATTTTATTTTTATTTAATTTTGAATTTTAAATCTTCTAACGCTAATAACTTTTTCATACGAGCTCAAAATTAGACGTGGTTTCTTCCGTTGGGATCGTATCGAAATTTCGGATAATAGAAACTAGTTTGATTATATTCTGAGACTGTTGGATTTTATTGGATTTTAATTGGGTTATAAATCAAAGGTGAGTGATTTAACCCACTCACGAAATACTAAACCTTCTTATGTTAGTTGAATTAAGTTTATAATGTGATAAGAAATTTATTAATTGTTGTTCGGAAATTTAAATTGTCATTTAAATTTAATTTGAATTTATATTGAATTAATTTGCCATTTAAATTAATATTGAATTTAAATTGTTAGTTAAATACCTGATAATGATAACCAGTTAATTGTTGTGATTTATTGGCTAATTTGGATGTTGATTGTGATGGATGTTTATTTATTGATATTTTGGAAGATTGGATGTTTATATCCCTGTTACCAATATGAGTTGAAATGATACATACCCGAACGATCATATAGATCAGGGAAAATCGTCATGGGTTGAAACGATACATACCCGAGCGATTTTATTGATTTGGAAATTATTGATTCGAGATTCGGGTTGAAATTTAACTATTTTGGGTTGAATTGATACATGTCCTATCACTTGACCATATGGTAGAAAATTATGCACGGACACCGTTGGTCAATTTTTAATTATTTTCTAAATGGTAAAGTATGTTTGATTTATAAATTTGATTTTTTTAATTTATTTTAATGATTTTATTTAAAAATTTATATTTGTAAAATAATTTATTTTATATGTTTTAAAGCTTCAAATTATAATTTAATATATGGTTTAAATATAAATTTAAGATTTTAACTTATAATATTATTTAGTTTTAAATATATTTTTAAATAGTTTGAAATTTAGTTTAGTAAAATATTTAATATGTTTTTAAATATATATTCTAAATTTAGTTTAATATAATAGATATAGTTTTGATTTAAGATAATAAATGTAGACTTTTATAATAACATTAATAGATAAAAGATTTTTGTGAAAGATTTTTAATTTTTTTAAAGGGTTTTGTAAGGAATTTATAAAAGTTTTATAAGAGATTTTATAATGGATTTTATAAAAGGATTCTTATAAAAGATTTTTATAAGGGATTTTATAAAGAACTTGTATTAAGGGATTTGGTAGCGTTTTAAAGGAATTTGCGTAGAAGTTTATAAAAAGGGAAAGAGTTATAAACTGTTTTGGAATTTGTAAATAGCTTTATAAATGGTTTGATAGAGATTTATAAATTATTTTCGAAATTGATTGAAAGAAATTGTCCTCGGCATTGATGAATATATTTAAACTTTTGGAATAAGTATACGGATATCTTGATACGAAGGTATAAACCGCCTTTTGGATTTATTATTAAGAAAGTTTTATAAAATGACAATGGTGTGAAATTAGCGTTTGGTTGTCAAAGGGACCAAGGTCGGATATTGTCGTACTCTCTACCAATTCCGAAACCACTTTAAGAACTATGCACGTGGTGGAGAATCCAAAACGAAGTAGGATGGTTTGGCGAACACTACTGGTATGAGGTAAGAATGCAGCATTGACCTTCGGGTCATCTTGATATGACTAAAACATCAGCTATACCGGGCCAAGTGAGGTCGCTCCTCCTATCGAACACGCATCTTCGATACCATGTCTATTACTTTATGATTGATTGGTGGCCACCTTCAATTTGATCATGGGAGTGTGTTTCGAGGTCGGCGGTAGTAGCTGCTATCTATTACCACCGGTCCGAGAGTGCAAAATGGTAGAATCCTACCGTGGGCGTTGCCTCGCGTGCCTTGTCATATACCTTATCGAGCCCACTATGATTTTAGTTTGTGTCATACCTATGGAGTCCTCCCTGGTAGCCCATCAGTTTAAGGTGGAGTTTACAGTACCGTATAGACTACGATGCCTATAAAATGTGTTAATGGGGATATGTGTAATGCCTTAACGCTATTTTTATACTTTACTTTACTTGTAGACACTACATATATATAGCCTATTTTACTACATATAGATAGTTTAATATATCCTTAGGGGATGGAAGATCCCAAAACATCTCTTAAGTTATTGCACGCATGTCATACACTGGATAGGAGATGTAAATCCCGTAAACATCTCTGAAGCCATTACACTCGTATTTTCTTATTGTTGATTTAACTTACATAAGATCTTTTAGTTACGACTCGAGTGTTTTGTCTTTTCACTACACTCGGGCCAGTCTGAGCTTTTTAGCATATTGAAGACTATTTTATTTTTGGAGGATGAAGACGGAGATTGGTATACTATTTATTACATTTATTCCACTGCATCATGTTATTCCGCTGCATTATCCTATTATACCTGCTGTATGTATAACTCTTATTGTATTGTAAAAGTTTAATCAAATGTTATTTGTAAAACAACTTCATGAACTGTTTATTTGATTATTATATTTTTTCATTCGGTTGTGAGATTCTGTGTTTTGTTTTTCCTTATTTTCTCTTATTTTCTTATTTACCCCATTGAAAATCTTCATTTTGAATGGTTTGAGTTGGCATGTCTGGTTTATTGTCGATTTAAACCATCCAAAGAGGTAGGTCGTTACAGTTGGTATCAGAGCTTTGGTTCAGCGATAACTTTAGCTTTGTGGGGTTTGACTCATTAGAGATAGGGTAGTAATACCCTAGAATGAGCTGTTTGAGAGTATATATATGAGAGAGCGTATTTTTTAGTGGTATAAAAATGTTTTTATAATGTGTTAATTTGTTCTGTTTAGTATCTATAAATTCTGGTTAGAATATAGGACGCCATGGTATCGATAGGGATTTCTAAACACTTAACAGGGCAGACCGACTTAATATTGTTTTTAAAAATAGGTAAATGAAATAATTTTACCTAGCATTATATTTTGTATATATAAAAATATATGTATATAATTTTTCATACATTAAAAAATTGTTATTTGATGTGTTGGTTGTTAGGAAATGATAATATTCAGTTATTGTCATATATTATTTGGATAGTCAAGGTTCTTAAAACTATTGACTATTATATATTATAGAAAATGTAATTTTATAAATATGGCATTAATTATGATTTACAAATAAAATGAATTTAAATGGAAATTTGAGAACATAAATGCTATTGTTTTGAAAAAAAATTGAAAGATTTTGGAAAAAAATGTGTCTATATTATTTGGAAGTATTTTTGGACATTAATATTATCAACATGATTTGAAAGAAATGTTTTAAAAGAATTTTTAAAAGGAAATTAGTTTTTTACTCCCTTCTTCTGTCGCTGGAAGATAATTTTGGTCATGATCCAGACATCATCGACGTTCATTTTTGAGTTTCAAAGTGGGAAGACCACTATAGTAGCTTTACTATACATTTGACTTGATATTATTTTCTTAAGTATGATTTTATATGTATAAAAGATATGAGTGTGTATATATATTATTTCAAGATGATTTGAAATGGAACCCGATATTCAATTCTTAAGTTTCCATAAATTAGGGATTTCAGTTATTGTAATGAAATGATATCTTAACTATTTTAATAGTTGGAACTTTTAAAATGAAAAATAAGAAACTAGAAGCTAAGTGATTAATGAAACTGTAAAGAAATTGGAGATTGATCACCGGTAAATTAAAAAGCAACGAAATTTAGAAGATGTAAATTATTGAATATTTTTCCAACTAAAAGAATAAGATAAATTTGTATAACAATAAATTACATTCTAATAACATATATAAAACTTACCTGAAATATTTAAAAGCTGAAATGTTAATATGAATATGTAATAGAATTTTATACAAGTAAAACTTAAGTAACGAAGATATGTCTACAAATAAGAATTATGATGCACAAGAAATATTTTAAGCATAAGTTAATATTTTGAAATGCTAGTGATTAAATTAAATGGAAAAAAGTGAATGCTGCTTAAATAAATGATTACAAACTCAAGAAAATTACTGAAATGATTCATTGATGAATATTAATATTAAAATGGATATCAAGGTTATAAGTAGTAACGATCCAGATTTTCAGTCGTTTTATTTTGAATATTTAAATGATTTTAAAAGTTGTATTTGAATTATTAATCGATTTTGAAAATGGTATTGTTGATTGAATTCGAGAAATAGATTTAAATTTCAAATATAACGATTTATCGTAATACAGAAATGAGAAATAATTGAAAATTGAGTTGAATATGAATCGAAATGATTTCTAATTTTGATATAAATTCTTTTGATATTATAATTGAGTAAATAAGTTTTTAAAACTGGAATTTCAAGTGATTTCATAAATTTTTGAAATCGTTGATTTTAATCGATGCGTTAACATAGCAATCTGGGGCACAATCTCAGAATTCATAGAAACCAGTTCCACTGGATCCGTAATAGTGTATTATTATCGGATTTAAAATTTTCTAGCATCTGTAGTTACCATTTGGTCATACGGGATAGAAACGCTTTGAAAATAATATTGGAAATTTAATATTTTAATTCGTTTCGAAAGACTATCTTCCACACATGATCAAATTAGGCCTTGAAACATGTTCCATTGTGTTCGGAATAGGGGTAAAACATGATGAATTTAAGGTGGCATGCCTCGATTGGAGTTCGTCAAAAATTTCACGTGAATAGTCGAGATAATATTAAAATATTATATATTCATGTATATATAAGCGTACACATACACCCTAACCCTTATATTTCTTGCCGCCGTCCTTTGTTATTTTAATGGCCGAAATGCAATGCTCTTTCTCCTCAATTTTCACCAAATCCATTCGCTTATATCGAAATCTTCCAACATGAAAGTTGAAGAGCTCGTCGAGCTCTATGAGATGAACGGTGGTGATCGATTTTCGTGGCCATGTTTGGCCGTATTTGGCTCGAGATAGTGGTGAGTTTAAACGTGATTTCCAAGGCAAGGGGGTTGCTAAGCTTTATGGCATTTGGGTCGAAGGTGGAGTCAGCAATGGGCTTCAGCATGATGGTCTTCGATCAACCTCCTGCTGCATGTGGTGGTCGCGGTGCGTGGATGAGCGAACGACGTATGGGTTGCGTGGTTTCAGCGTACCCAATGATGGGAAGAAATAGTGAGCGGCCGAGATCTGCTTCAAAATGGAACGAACGACCATGATTATCTGGGTGATTAATGTAATGTAAAATTTTAATTAATCATATTTAAAATCATATAACCTTGTAAATATCTTAACTTTCGTATACAAGGTCCGATTGGGACGAAACAAGCGGCGATGGAATCGTGTCAACGAATGCTTTGGCATGGAATTGAAGTGGCATCTATTTGAAGACAAAATATTTTCAGTTTCAAATAAAAGTGGAGTGTTTTTAATGCTCACGACGTACTATAATATTTTTATGTTCGTTAAAATTAAATCGTGAAGTTATCTAATTTTATTCACTGTTATTCGAAAATGAAATTGACATATGAATTGACTATAGGTATTAAAGTTGACAGTTAGATTTGAAATTTGAATTTAATTGCCAGAAAATTACCTGATATTGATAACTATGAATTGTTGTGAGTTATTGGCTGATTTGGGTGTTGATTGTGATGGTTGCTATTGATTGAAGTTTTGGAAGATCTGGATGTTTATTTATTTTGATATATTCTGCTATCATCATATATATTATTTTCAGTATATAAAACTGTGAATCGAATAATTTTGAATAAATTAAGAAATATGTTGAAATGTTATATACCTATGACATTTATTTTGGGTTGAAATGATATATATCCATCCCTGAATTAAATTGAAATAATTGATTCACTTGGCCCTTGGATAGAAAATTATATACGGACATCAGATTGGTTAAATTAAATAATTTGATTTTTAAGAAATAAAAATTGAATTTAAGGAAATCAAACTATTTTTTGAACTTGATATGTTCAAATTTAAGTTGATAGCAGGAGTTGTTTAAATAATTGAAGTTGAGATTTTGAAGTTATAATCGAAATACGATTCAAATTTCAAAAATTAATTTGTTTTAAAAGATTGGATTTTATTCGAACTTTGAATATTGCTAAGTAAAAGTGATATAAAACAATATTTTGAAATTGGGCTCGGAATTATATTTTATTTGAAGATTTGGATTTTTAAATTGGATATTGAAGGTCAATTGGATTTAAGTGTTTTGAATCGATATTTTGAAAACCGAACTCGAAATTGATATAAATCGAAATGTTTTTGATTTGGAATTGGAATTGAAATTAATTTGGAATTATAATTGAAATTAACTTGGAATTGGAATCAAAATTAATTTTAAATCGAAGTAAAATTCGACTCGAAATCGGAATTGAATCTATTAAATCGAATTGGAATTGGTTTGAACTGAGAAATTTCAAATTGAATCAGTTTGACTTTGAAACTATTTTCAATGAATTATTTTAGTATAAATGGTTTAAAATCTATACTCTTTAAATATGCAAATTATTTTGATATTCCAAATTATTTTACTATATAAACCTTTTCTAATACTCAAGCTTTTTACTATTAAACTATTTTAACTATTTAACTATTTTAAAACTATTTAATCTAAAAAATTCAAACTAGTCAAAGGGTGGAATGTTTATAATTGAATCATGGATTTAAATTTGAATTAGGTTAAAATGAAGTTATAACCTAAATTGAAATTTCAAACAATTTTGGAAGCGAAATCGAGAAATTAAGGCGAAAATGATTTTAAATCGAAATAGTATATTTTGAGTAAATATGATATTTCAAAATGAATTTGATTTTAAAGCAAATATGATACTTTGATATCAAGTACGAATTATGGAGGGAAATGGAAGGATTTTTCTGGTCCCCCTTTCGCTTGGGGGTGCTTGTGGAGGGGGGATGCCACGACGAACAAGGGAATGAAAGGTCGCTTTGCGTTGGATGCTCTTTACCCTCCCTATAATGATGGCTCTATTGTCTTGGGGAGCATTAAAGCTTGCTTCTTCGCTAGAGTTTTCTTCGTCATCATGGTCGTCAATACGATGACCTATCCAACATAGAACTGATCAGATTCTTAGAACAAGAGGAATTTCGTTTCGAAATATAAAAGTACCAACCGGTGTGTAAAACGACGTTTGGTTGTTAAAGAGAGCATATCCTCTTATTGGCATACTCTCTGTCAATATTGGAACCGCTTTGACAATTGTGTACGTGGAGGAGACTCCAAAACGAATTGGTTGGATTTGGCTTCGTTTGCTGGATTTGAAGAAAGAGAACCATGATGGATTGACCTGACACTTATGTCAATTTAAAATGACTAAAACAAAAGCCGTACCAGCCAATGAGGCTAGTTACCTCTAGCAGACAAAATTCTTCGTATTACCATCATTTACATTGTGATTGAGTGGTGCACACCCCCTTATTTTGGGAATGTTGGACGCGGTGGGCCATTAGGGGTTACCATCAGCCGGGAAGGGTAAACTGGTAGTATCCTACCTTGGACATTGCCTCACGTATCTTGTCATACTTTTATCCTTATACGAGACTCCTACGATTTTAGTTTAGTGTTGTCGTATCATGGCGATCCCTAGCCAATGACGGTTTACTGGTGTTTTATATGCAAACTGTACGGCAATGCTTAAGAATGCGTTAATGGGGATCAATTTAAAGCCTTAACACCATTTTGATATTCATTTTATTGATTAAACATTATATATGTAGCGTATTCTACTACATATAAATATTTTGATGAATCCTTAAGAGATGGAAAATCCCGTAACATCTCTTGAGTTATTATTGCATGCACGTTATACACTGGATAGGAGATGTAAAACCCTATAAATATCTCCGGCGCCACGACACTCATGTTATATCCAATATCGATTTGACTCACATAAGAATATTTATTCTTGAAGTGTTTTGTCTTTTCATTACGCTCAGGTCAGCCCTGAGTTTTCGGCCTATTGAAGATTTATTCTCGAGGGCGAAGACGAAGATTTGTTATATTATTACTATTATTATTCTCTGCATCATGCTGTTCTGCTGCATCATTTATTTATCCTTGATGTATATATAACTCCGATAAATGTTGTATAGATTATAATCTAATGGATAATATAAACAGCTTCATGAACTGCTTATTTGATTATTATATTTGTCGTTCCGTTGCAAGATTCTGTATTTGTTTTCTCTTTCTTCTCTTGTTTGTCTTAATTAGCCCCAACGATTATCTATGTTTCGAATTGTTTAAGTTGGGCATGTGTGGATTATTTTCAATTTAAATCTTTCGAAATGTGGGTTGTCACACATGGTATCAGAGCTTTGGTTTATCGATAAGCTTTGCGTTGTGGGGTTTGACTCATTAGAGATAGGGTAGTGATACCATAGAATGAGTTTGTTTGAGAATATAAATATGAGAGAGCGTACTTTTTAATGTTATAAAATGTTTTATGTTGTGTTTATAAATTCTGGTCGGTGCGTGGGATGCCATGTTATTGATAGGGGTTTCTAAACACTTAAATGAGGCAAGTCGAAATAATAACATTTTAAAATAGGGTAAATGATTTTTTTTTTTACCTAAATTATATTATATATATAATGATTATAAATGAAATAGTTGTTAGGAGATAATAATATTTAATTATCATCGATTATTGATTGAGTTAAAATAAAAACGAGTACTTTGTGAACTCCATTTCACGAAGTGTTTGATAATTAAATTGAATTGCAATCAATTACAATAAAAATTGTTTAAAATGATAAAGTTGTAAATTAATGGAATGTTGGCAATAAGGTAATAAAATTTGTATAAGTATATTTATAAAAAGCTTATAAATAGAAAGGATTTAAAAGTCGATATTTTTGAATTTAACACATGTTGCTTTTAAAATTTATTTTCAAAGCCTTCAAAAATTAATAATAATATTATTTGGAAGTGTTTTGACTAGAAAAACATTTTGAAAGGACCTTTGAAAAAATAAAAGCATTGAACTCGCTATAGTCGCTGGAAAATAATCTCGGTGATGACTACATCGTCATCGGTATTCATTTTCGAGTTTCTAAGTGATGCGTTGCTACCTTTATTATTTGTTTTGGACTTGTTTTGGATAAACCAGGTTTGGTTTAAAATTTAAAAAAGTGTAATTTGGTACAAATTCTATTTCAAATCATTTTGGAATCATATATACATACACACACACACATATATACATACATATATATATATATATATATGTATATATGTATATATGTGTGTGTGTGTGTGTATGATTTCAAAATGATTTGGAATAGAACCGAGTGATTGAATTCTAGAATTTCCAACTAAATGAGAGGTAAAACCAAAAAAGAAAGAAAAAAAGATAAGTTTTTGAACTTATAATCTGGGAAATGAGAATTTCAATATAAAATTAAAATTTAACTTATGAAAGTTAAATAAATTAAATTTGTAAAAGGAAATTTTATGGATTTGAATTTAACTCAAGCTAGGTTAAATAAAATTGGATGTGATTTGTGATTAAGTGGAAAAGAAGGGGGGACTTAAGAAAAATTGAATGGAATGGAAATTGATTACAATAAAAATGAACTTAAGTATAGTCGAAGTGTTTATATGATAACAAATTAACTTAAGTCAATAGAAATATGTGAATAGAAATTTGACTCAAGTAAATTTGAAGTGAACTAATTAGACTAATAAATTAGTGAATTGAATTTGAATTGGAAATATTGAGTGATTAAATGCAATATCAACTTAGGTTTAATGTTGTTTATATAAACTTAAGTAATGGTATAAAATGTATATAATAAGAAATAATTTTGATGGAATGAATTAAGGGAAGTGAGATTAAACTTCAAAATGGAGATTAGAATTTGAATTATAAAATGGATTTATACTCAAGCCAATTGAATGAAGTGATTTTTGAAATAAAATTCTAATTGTAATTGGTGAATGGAAGCAATTAATTAGATGAATTAGTTAGTAAGTTGAATATTGAAATGAGACTTGATTTATAAATGAAATTTAACCTAAATATAAATATATTTTGAAATGTTGTCGAATAAAATAGAAAAGATTGAAGTGGTGATGACTTAAGTTATAAACAAATCTAATTTGCGTGTAAATTGAATATGGTCGGAAATATTATTAATAGGAGTGGAATCTAATATAAGTAACTAATTTATGAATTGGATCCTAAATAAATTGATGAAAAGTCAACGTAAGAGGGAATAAACTAAGTTTGAATTGTAATGATTTAATTAATGAATATGGATTGGTATTTGGAACCGAGTAATGGAATGAACTAATAAATTAAATTTGTGAATGGAATTGGATTGCTTGGAAATGAATTAAAGGAGTGGATAGGAATATGTTGAGTGCAAATATGAATTGAATACAAGTGAATTGTTTGTGAATCACTTGGAATTGAATAAAATGGTATGTAAATCGATTGAAATAAATGATCGAATGTTGGAATCTTGTGATTATTGATAAATTCATACCATAACTTGTTTGGTTATGAAATCTATGTGTTTGCACTAGTTACATAAATGAGATGTTATTAAATTTTCATGTTTTGGTACTTACATATTTAAATTGAGTAAGTACAAGTATGAGAAGACCGTTTGGCTATATTTTGGGTTGCGAAATTGCATATAAGTAAGCTTGCTCGCTTAAAAATGCTAACAAAGGTACGTTTTTGGATTAAATACAACGTCGATATAAATATTGATATATATATATATATTGTGTTTATGACCATGTGGATCGATGTATATATTTTTATCACTTTAGTCATATTGAAAAAGGCTCTCCATACAAGGGATACTCTACCAAAAAAATTCAGAAATTTAGGGTGTTATAAATTTTTTGGAAATTTTAGAAAATTTTTGTTAACTTAAAAGCTGATTTTTGAATTGAATTTGAAATAAGGGATTTTGAATTAGAAAATAAAGCTAATTGTTTTGGTGAGAACCAAAAGATTAGAAAATTAAAATTTCGAGTTTTAATTAAGTGGATTTTGACAAGTTAGTGGGTCTGGAGCATTCGTCCTACCTTAGCAGTTTCGGGGACAAAATTCTTTTAAAGAGGTGAAATGTAACGACCTAGATTTTTAGTTGTTTGATTTTGAATATTTAAATGATTTTAAACATTGTATTTAAATAATTAGTTGACTTTGCAAATGGTATTGTTGATTGAATTCGAGAAATAGATTTAAATTTCAAATATAGCGATTTATCATAATGCAGAAATGGAGAATATTGAAAATTGAGTTGAATATGAACCAAAACGATTTCTAATGTTGATATAAATTCTATTGGTATTATAGTTGAGTAAATAAGATTTTAAAACTTAAATTTCAAGTGATTTTGTAAATTTTTGAAATCGTCAATTTTAATCGCTGCGTTAAAATAGCGATCCAAGGCATAATCTTGAAATTCGACGAAACAAGTTCCATTGGATCCGTAATAGTGTATTATTATCAAATTTCAAATTTCGTAGCGTCTGGAGTTACATTTTGGTTGTACGGGATAGAAACACGTTGAAATTAATATTGGAAATTTAATATTTTAATTCATTTCGAAAGGATATCTTCCGCATATAATCGAATTAGGCCTCGAAACATGTTCCATTGTCTTCGGAATAGGGGTAAAACATTATAAATGCCAGGCGATATGCCTCGGTTGAGTTCGTCCAAAATTTCACGTGAATAGTTGAGATAATATTAAAATATTATATATTCACGTATATATACACGTACATACACACCCTAACCCTGATATTTCTTGCCACTGTCGTTTTTTATTTCAAAGCCGAAATGCAATGCTCTTTCTCCTCAATTTCGACCAAATCCATTAACTTATATTGAAATCTTCCAACATGAAAGTCGATGAGCTCGTCGAGCTCTACAAGACGAACGGTGTTGATCGATTTTAGTGGCCACGTTTGGTCATATTTGGATCGAGATGGTAGTGAGTTAGAAAGCGATTTCCAAGGCATGGGGGTGGCCGAGCTTTAGGGCGTTTGGGTCGAAGGTGGAGTCAGCGATGGGCTTCAGCATGATGGTCTTCGATCAACCTCCAATTGCGTGTGGCGGTTGTGGCGTATAGATGAGCGGATGGCGTATGGGTTGCTTGGTTTCTTGAAGCAGCATACGCGATGATGGGAAGAAACAACGAGCGGCCGAGATCTGCTTCAAAATGGAACGAACGGCCATGATTATCTGGGTGATTAATGTAATGTAAGTTTTATTATATTTAAAATCATATAAAATTGTAAATATCATAACTTTCATATACGAGGTCTGATTGAGATGAAACAAGCAGCTTTGGAATCGTATCGATGAAGGCTTTGGCATGGAATCAAAGTGGCATTTATTTGAAGCTGAAATATTTTCTGTTTCGAATAAAAGTTGAGTGTTTTAATGCTCGTGACATACTATAATATTTTTATGTTTGTTAAAATTGAATCGTGAAGTTATCTAATTTTATTGACTGTCATTTGAAAATGAAATTGATGTATGAATTGATTTTAGGTATTAAAATTGACAGTTAGATTTGAAATTGGAATTTAATTGCCAGTAAATTATCTGATGTTGATAATATGAAATTGTTGTGAATTATTGGTTGATTTGGATGTTGATTATGATGGTTGCTATTGATTGATGTTTTGGTTGAGTTGGATGTTTATTATTTTGATATATTCTACTATCATCCCGTATATTATTTTCAGTATATAAAACTGTAAATTAAATTATCTCGAATACATTAAGAAATATATTGAAATAATATATACCTATGACATTTATTTTGGGCTGAAATTATATATATATATATATATCCATCCTTGAAATAAATTGAAATAATTGATGCACTTGGCCCTGGATAGAAAATGATATACAGACACCAGATTAATTAAATTAAATGATTTTAATTTTTTTAAATTATGTAAATGATTTGATTTTTAAGAAATAAAAATTGAATTTATGAAAAGCAAACTATTTTTTGAACGTGAGCTTGAAGTGTTGAAATTTAAGTTGATAACAGGAATTGTTTAAACAATTGAAGTTGAGATTTTGAAGTTATAATCGAAATATAATTAGAATTTCAGAAATTGATATATTTTAAAAGATTAGATTTTATTCGAACTTTGAATATTGCTAAGTAAAAGTGATATAAAACGATATTTCGAAATTGGACTTGAAATTATATTTTATTTTAAGATTTGGATCTTTGAATTGGATATTGAAGGTCAATTGGATTTAAGTGTTTTGAATCGACATTTTGAAAACCGAACTCGAAATTGATATAAATCTAGATGCTTTTAATTTGGAATTGGAATTGAAATTAACTTGGAATTGGAATTGAAATTAATTTGGAATTGAAGTAAAATTTGACTTGAAATTGGAATTAAATCGATTAAATCGAAATGGAAATTGGAATTGATTTGAATCGAGAAATTTGAAATTGAATCGGTTTGACTTTGAGAATATTTTCAAACGAATTGTTTTAGTATAAATGGTTTAAAATCTATACTCTTTAAATACTCAAATTATTTTGATTTTCCAAACTATTTTACTATATAAATCATTTTTAATACTCAAGCTATTTACTATTATACTATTTAAGTATTTTAAAACTATTTAAATTATTTTCTAAAGTCAAGGGGTGAATGTTTATATTTAAATCGTGGATTTAAATACGAATTGGGTTAAAATGAAGTTATAACCTAAATTGAAATTCCAAACAATTTTGGAAGCAAAATTGTAACGTCCCGCCTTTTCGCACGCTTTAAATCGACACACGTGCCAATTCAAACCATACGGAAGGGCGGATTGTTATGGGGTAAATAAGAAAAACAGAGAAGAGAAAAAGTAAACAGAATCTCACAGCGGAAGGATAAAATATAATAATAAATATACAGTTCATAAACTGTTTACAAACATTCCATTCTTCTTTATACAATAAATATCAGAGTTCACATACCCATAAATATCAATGCAGCGGAATTATATAGTGTAGTGGAATAATATAGTAGATAGCAATACTACAAATCTTCGTCTTCGTCCTCCAGAACTAAAGTCTTCGATCCTAAAACCCTCGGACTGACCCGAGCGAATTGAAAAGACGAAACACTCGAGTCAGAACTAAAAGATCTTATGTAAGTTAAATCAACAGAAATAAATATGAGTGCAATAACTCAAGAGATGCTCGGGATTTACATCTCCTAAGGATTCGTTAAACTATTTACTATGTAGTATATTTCGCTATTATAATAGTGCCTAATTGTAAAATAAACTTACTTTTTAATAGCGTTAAGGGGTTACCCATATAGCCCTTAACACAAATAATGCCAATAGTCTATACAGTACCGTAATACCTCTTGATCGGGAAGCTACCAGAGGATACTCCATAGGTACGACACAAATAGAAACTCGTAGAAGGCACGCTAGGGTAGGTGACACGGCACAACTAGGCAATGCCAGGGTAGATATACCAATTACGCTTCTGGGCTGATGGAAACGTGCAGCGCGCAGCTGCCGTCCACCTCGAACAACACCCCCAAAATCAAAAGTAAAGTGGTCACCGAATCAATCCAAAAGTCATAGTTTAATATCGAAGGAGTGCGTTCGATAAGAGGAATGACCTCATTGGCCCGTCAATCGCTCCTGTTTTAGCCACCTTATGCCAACTCACGGGAGTCGGGTCTACGTATTTACCTTACAGGAAACGCCGCCACCAACCTACTTCATTCTGTAATCTCCACCGCATACACGGTTGTTAAAGTGGTTTTCGGAGTTGGCAGAGAGTATGACAACTTCCGATCCCGGTCTCTTTAACAACCAAACGTTATTATAACACCGCGGTCATTTAAAAAATAATTTAAACTTTAAAACCGGAATAAAATATCCATTTTAAACCCATATAAATACGATATCATTTATATTTTTTTAAACCCCAAATCAATATGATATCATTTAGACCCAAAATCATAAAATGTCATTTTATTTTCCAATATATATTCTTTTCCAAAATCATAGGGTTTTCAAAGTAAAATATTTAGAAATCAAAATTCTTGAATATAATATTTTCAAATCATACTACCTTGAAAATCATAACTTCGAAATAAATTTCCATCTCTTAAATGGTTAAATATTAAATTACTTTATAAAACACAATAGCTCCTTTAGATTTCACAAATCAATTTTCAAATATCGATTTAAACTTCCAAATACCATTTCAATTCTTATGTTTCAAAGCTTTAAATATTTCACCATTTCAAAACAAACTCATTTGGCAATCCCATATATATTAAATTCAATTACTTATTATTTAGACTTGAAATATTTACTTAATGAATTCAATATAATTTCAGAAAAACCTTTAACTTCACATAACTGGAAAATCTTTCAATTTATTATATATTCATTAAAATCAACATGATATTCATTTAGATCACTCTACACAAAAATCAAGTTATAAAATCATATCCTTTAAAAAAATTCTAACTTTTTATTTAATTCCAATTAACTTAATATTCATCTTCCAACCTTATCCTCATTTAAGTCAATGAAACTCCAGAAATTGAATTTTAAATAAATGTTAAATCGTATTTGATCTTAAAATCAAACTTAATTTTAAACTTCAAATCAAATTTATACAAAGCTTAAAAACCGAAAATTACTATATATATAATAACCTTTATCAATAACCAAATCAATATCCCATAAACGATATATATATATAACTTTACAAAATCATAGAAAAACATTTCAATATATATATATATATATATATATACCGCGGTGCATGTATAAAATTTTCTACCCTATGGTCAAGTGATTCAGATGTTTATCATTTCAATCCGCAATTTAAAATAAAAACGCGGTTGTATATCATTTCAAACCGCAATCCGGAATGAATGAAATGCACGATAACTTGCAGTTTATACAATATAAAATACAGCATCCATTCATTCAAATATCAATCATCATCCATTTATTACAATCATCATCCAATTTAAACAACATCAATATAAAACATATAAATTTATACAGGTAATAAAAAACATGTATTAACTAACAGTTTATATTCAATAATAAATTTAATAACTGTTTAACTAGCAGTTTATATGCAAATAAATAAATTTTAATTGTCAATTTATATGCAATAATAAAATTAATTAACAGTTAAATTAAATAAATGCGATTTAACTGAGATGATGAATAAAACATGCCAAACAGTCATAAATAAATTTCTACTCATATCTTAAATCAATTTAACAAACATAAGAAAACTTAGAAGTTGTGAGTGGGTTAAAACACTCACCTTTTGAATTTAAATTGAATTCAAATCCAATTTAAACCCAAAAAATTGACCGTCTCAGAATTCGTCCAAACTAACGTCAAAAGATCCGAAATTTCAATACGATTCTAACAAAAAAAATCGCGCGTGAAACGGATATAGTATGTGAAAGATATGACGATTTATGCCATTGAAAACAATTTAAAAATAAAATAAAAAGAGAACATATTTCAACTCACACAAACTTACCTTTCCACGTCACTGCACAGTTCACTCACGTGATCATCCTCCTACACTACAGGCCGAACAAAATTGCACGCATGCCCAGCTACATGACCGCCTCTTCACGTACGCAACCTCGCACACCGCCGCCTCTACCATTTGCGTCGCACCCTCCTGAAGCTTCCTCCATCGAAGACCGAGTCACCTCTTCCACGACGCGCCACACGCCTCCCAAAATTTGCAGCCGCCGGTTGATTATTTTAAACCCTAATCAAAAATTGCCGATAATCTGACCGTCCAAACGACGAACAAACTATACCGATGCGATCCCCTCGGTCCACTCCACAAAACCCAGAAAGGGTTTGTCGATCCGACAAGTTTGATCGCGACGATGATGAACAGCCGTGGATAAACCTTAAATTTCAGAGCAAACGGTAACTCGAATTGAAAAACGAATTTCACCCGCAGATTTCTCACTTCGAGAGCTTCAACATATATTTTTCCAGAATTTTTTTGAGGAGTTTGGATTTTCAACTTTGAATTTGGTTTGGAACTGTATTTGGATTTAGGGTTTGCATCCATTGAGAAAGAGGAGGAGTTGAAGAAACGAACGCATAAACAAATGAGAATAGATAGAGGCTAGGGTTTATAACGGGGTTTATATAGGCAAATTGGAATAAATATATGGATCGGGTTGATAGATGTACGTGCTAACGCTAACGTGGCCCAAAAAGCCCGTTCTGACCCCGGAACGAAATTGGATAAACCCATATATCAAAATAGGTGTTTTAAAATATTTTAAACTCAATGGAAAAGGTTTCAGGTTCAAATTCCATTGTATGAAGAACTTATGCTAAAAACAATATTTTCCAAATTGATTTCAATTGCGCAAATTTCAATGCGTTTCGAGTCCGTACGATCAAACGACAAGTCCGATCGCTACGAAACTTGAAACACTATTATAATTCACCATTACGGATCCGATGAAACTAATTTCATCAAAATCCGAGTCAGTGGCCAAAATGGCTATTTTTACATTAATTAAATAAATTTAGTACAAATTGATTAAATCGTATTTCCTATTTAAATTCTGAAATTGACAATCTTTATCACTTTTACTTTCTTAATCCTTCACATTAATTTAAACCAAATCTAGATGTAAATTTAGAGTTAACCAATTTATTCATTTCAGCGTTAAATTTCAATTTCATTATATTCGCAAATTATAAATTAAATTTGCAAAAATTTCTTTTTATTTGACTTTCATTCAAATAATTAATAAATCTTGATTTACAATGCTACATCAACCAATAGTTATATTATGAATGGAATTGACATAAATTTCAAATATTACTACAATTAACATTAATGTAATAATTATTTTATTTATTGCAATTGATTATCAGTTATAATTTAATATACTAAATAGATGGTTAATCTTAAAATACTTGTTTTTATTAACGTTTTATTCTCACTTAAAAGCTATTAATAACCAGCCAAATGTTGCTATTTGATTGAGACCTAATTCAATGCATTAATGAATGGGTAAATGATTAAAGTTTTGCACTATTGCCACAATTTCATTAATATACATTAAGGTTTATTAACCTCTAATTGACTCCCATTTAATTATTACAATAATTACTACCCTTGCTTCAAATTTCCAAAATTTAGAAATTACAAATTCTATTTTCGATATTTCCATTTAATAGACTTTCCATTCTATCATCAATCTAATTGCCCTATTTTGGATAGTATTACATTATTGAATCGATTATCCATTTATGTGAGAGTTATTATTTGTCTACTCTTTTTACATTAACAATTATCATCTTATTCCAATATCCAATTAATATAGAAATAAATTTCGTCCACTTATAAATAAATGCAATTATTACATATTTCCTTCCAAATAATCTAACATTGATTTCTATAGATTGACTTGATTTAATCGCCAAATATATATATATATATATATATATATATATACACATAAATTACATTACATTCACATTTCCGTTATGTTATTAATTATCAACAAAGAAACGTTTATTAATTTCAACAACATTGTAATTACTAATTACCTACATTGATTGTATACGTTTTCCATTATTATCATTCATTAGAATTCCATTCAACTTTCCATTTCTTGCAATAACTCATATACTATACTTTTCAGATAAATAAACAAGGTTCCAATAAATAGGATTTATTCAATTCACTCCCTTTAAATTAGTCTATTACAATCAATGTAATATTTCATCAAATACCAATTGACCCAATTATTTCATTTATACTAAGTCATGTCATTTAAAGTAATTTATCAAATTTAAATGTTCATTCAAGTTTATAGATTATACTTGCGTTACAAAATTCCTTAATTTATTCCAATTACTGTTTAACAATGTTTTATTACATTAAATCAATTTAATACTTTCCTTTAATTTCTCATATTCAATTTATATACAGGTAAAAATCTTTTCACTACTTAAATTCATTTGAATTAAATTCGAATTCCTATAAGTAGGTTTTAATTACCATTGCTATTGTTTAATTTAGCGTTCACTCCAATATTAATTTATAAAGTTTTTTTTCTACTAAATTAAACTACAAAAGTCTTATTTAATTAACAAATTTAATTGTCGAAATTTACGGATCGTTACAAAAATCGAGATATTAAGGCGAAAATGATTTTAAATTCAAATAGTATATTTTGAGTAAATATAATATTTCAAAATGAATTTGATTTTAAAGCGAATACGATATTTTGATATCAAGTACAAATTGTTTTCGAAATATAAAAGTAGCAACCGGTGTGTAAATGACATTTGGTTGTTAAAGAGACCAGGGCCTCTTATTGGCATACTCTTTTTCAATATTGGAACCACTTTAACAACTATGACGTGGATGAGACTCCAGAACGAAATGCTTGGATTTGGTGTCGTTTGCTGGATTTGAAGAAAGAGAATGATGATGGATTGGCCTGACACTTGTGTCTATTTGAAATGGCTAAAAGAGGAGCTGTATCAGCCAATGAGGCTAGCTACCTCTAACGAACACACTTCTTCATATTACCATCATTTACCTTGTGATTGATTGGTGCGCACCCTCTAATTTTAGGAGTGTTGGACACGGTTTGTCGTTAGTGGTTACCACCGGTCGGGAAGGGTAAACTAGTTGCATCCTAATTTGGGCATTGCCTTACGTGCTTTGTCATACTTTTACCCTTATATAAGACCCCTACGATTTTGGTTTAGTGCTGTCGTATCACGGCGCATCTCTATCCACCGACAGTTTACTAGTATTTTATGTGCAAACAGTATGGCAATGCATAAAAACATGTTAAGGGGGATCAATTTAAAGCCTTAATGCTATTTTGATATTTATTTTATTGATTAGAAATTATATATGTAGCGTATTATACTACATATAAATGTTTTTACAGATCCTTAAGAGATGGAAAATCCCATAACATCTCTTGAGTTATTGCACGCATGTTATACACTGGGTATGAGATGTGAAACCCTGCAAACATCTCTGATGCCACATCACTCATGTTATATATGATATCGATTTGACTAATATAAGAATATTTTAGTCTTGACTTGAGTGTTTTTTCTTTTCATTACGCTCGAGTCAACCCTGAGTTTTCAGCTTATTGAAGATTTATTCTGGAGGACGAAGACAAAGAGTTGTTATATTATTACTATTATTATTCTCTGCATCACCTTGTTCTGCTGCATTATTTATTTATCCCTGATGTATATATAATTTTGATAAATGTTGTATAGATTATAATCAAATGTACAATATGAACAGTTTCATGAACTATTTATTTGATTATTATATTTGTCATTCCGCTATGAGATTTTGTGTTTGTTTTCTCCTTCTTCTCTTATTTTTCTTAATTAACCCCAATTGTAATCTATGTTCTGAATTGTTTAAGTTGGACATGTGTGGATTATTATCAATTTAAACCTTTCGAAATGCGGGTTATCACATAAGTAAATAATAAATGTGAAATAAACTATAATGAAATGTACGTAATACTTAATAATGGATTCATTGATGATTTCAAATATTGATTGGAAAATAAATTATGTAAGTAATGAAGGAAAATTAATAAAAGGTAAGTATTTTATGAATGAATTGAAATAAATGAAAAGTAAATAATGATGTGAAAAGAAATTAATTGAATAAAATATGTATATTGTGCGAAAATCATTTTATTCGCATGACAGTTCTGATTCAGATTTGAATACAAGATTTGTAGTAATCACATCAGTTCGAATTAGGATTTTTTTGCTCGATTCTTGACGATGAACAATTGATATGAATTTGAAGTTTTCTATCATGGTTTATGACTATGCAAGGAAAACGGAAATTTTGAATTAAGAAATCAGATCAGAGTCTACACCAGAGTGTTCAGGTTAACAATAGTAGTTCAAAAGTGGAATGTGTGTATTCAAGCAAGTGATTAGAATTGATATTGCGTATAAACGATTTATGTACATTGTGAAAATTTAAAAAATACTTAAATTCTTTGTTGTTTTGGCCGATGGGAAGTTCAGGAAATGATGCTTTAAATTGTTTAAGGATGTATGAATAATATATTAAGTAATATCTAAGGTTGTTGAGCGTAAGTACACTTGATAGTTTATTTATTACTCTTGGACGATGAAAAGTGTCCGAACCTGGACAACCCATTAGTTTTGGTTGCTATAAATGGATGATGGATTCTTTTGTTACACATAATGGTTGTATTGTTTTGTTTGCGTATTATTATGATATATCGTACGTTGCTTGTGCTGTTAATTTGAAATAACTAAAATATTACTCTCATTTTCCTGCCTTTTGGACAAGTCTAGGATATCTACAAATTGGCTAAAACAGATGGATATCAAGATTGGAGATCGATTTGAAACAAGGCTATGATCGATACCATCAAAATTGGGCCTAGCTCCAATCAAGGTGGGATCGTTAGGGAATGATAGACAAGGTTTGGAAAGGCTACATTTCAAATTTTAGGTCAATCGGAGTTCGTATGCTCAAGTTATGGATGGATCAACGTTCATGTAAAATCAACTCGTATCGATGCTTTCGTATCGATCGGAGCGATGTTGATTGTGTACTTTGGATCGATAGGCTTTGTATCGATGCAATGTGCATCGATTGGATGGATATGGCAAGGTGTGTTGGCATGTTTTGTATCGATCAAAGTTTGGATTCATACGAAGGAAGCAAGGCTTGGATGGATATGGATTCAATGGATACGAAGTCAGATGCTTTATCCAGGCACTCAGTTTTGATACAAAGAAAAGAGCGGCTGATGGATACGAAGAAGGGGATGGATGATGGATACGAAAAGCAGTAACCCATCGGCTATTTCGTATCGATCGATAAGAAGGAGCCGGTCAAGTAATGGAGCGTTCAACATGGATCGAGGCTTGAAACTCGGATCGATGCATACTTGGTGGATGATGGACATGGATATGATGGATACAAAGCCCTGGATCGATACGAATCCCTCAGCCTCCTTGCAAGTCGAATCTTGGATCGATTGTAACTCACAAACTACAAGTTCAAACATCACAAAATTTTAACAAAAGCTTGCTGATGCACTAAAGAACCTCCATGATCGATCTCAACCCAATTGGACAATTTTGGATCGATACAAATTATACTTGGATCGATCATGATCGATCCCAAATGACTCCAGATCGATCTGATGGGTCTATCTGCGCATGAGAAGAGGTATTTCAGGTTTTGGGGCGGATATTTTTAGATCTACATCTATAAATAGCAGCTCTATGGCAACTAAAAAGGGATCTTCTTCTGCTTCCTAGGCGAAACTTTGTCATTTTGTTTACTGATTTCAAAGGTTTGTAATTGTAATTACAGTATAAAAGGAATAAAATGATTGATTCAATGTGGACATAGGTCGGAGATAGGCGAATCCTCTATAAACCTTGTGTTCTTTACTTTCTTACTCATCTTAATTTTGCTATTTCTTCATTTTTATTCTCTGCATTATATAGGTCTGAGATCTATGTTAAGATATTGAGGATTTTTGAATAAATACTTATGCTTTCCCTACTTCTGGGATTTGTGACCAATTTTGGCGTAAACACTTTTGTGCTTTCACTGAGAAGGACTAGCATCCGCTATAACAGACTTGGAGTTCAGATTTGGAAAGCTAAAGGATCAGATCTAGAAGGAACCATGGCCAAGCAACCAACAAAGAGACAGAGAATGGAAATGAGTTAGCATAAAGGAAGTCATGAGGCCTCTTCAAGAGATAATCAGACCTTAGTTTTCATCACCATAGATGAGATGGAGATGGTGATGGATGCTATGCAGGAAGGGATGTTGAAAAGGTAGGAGGAGATGATGCAAAACCTATTACGACAAGTTGGACATGCTGGAGTGAAAAATCAAGAGGTCACAACTGCAGGAAATGCTGGAAATAAGGATCATGAAGCTAGACAAGCAAAAGAAGAGGAAGTTCCGAATCGCGACCATAAAAATGCAGCAAACAAGATGCAAGAGTGACCTGGACCATCGGGAGCAGCTTCTGTACTTAGGGGCATGCCCCCGAATCATGTTGACTTGATTCCAGTAAGGATGCTAGGAAGTGCTGCGCAGTTTAGAGTTGATCGGGAAATGGACACTTATCCAGAAGGACATGTTTCAAGATTGCCTTGCGGACTCGGGGGCAGGTTGGTGATAGCAGGCAAAGGCTATCACTTGATGACAACGATAGATTAGCGAATATGATCAGATGGGCTATGAGAGGAGTATTGGTGAATAGAGATATAGAGGATGTGAACAGGAGTCCCTTCATTCCTATGATTAGGAAAGCTAGAAATCAACCAGACTTCAAACTACCAACGCTGGAGATGTATGATGGGAGAACGGATCCCACTGTTCACTTGACAAGGTACATGAGACACATGGAAGTACTGGAGGCATCAGAGGAAGCCATGACATGGTGCTTCCCTTTATATTAGATGGATATAACGACATTATGTTTTAGAAAATTGAAGAGCGGCTCTATTGGAACATGGACAGAGTTGATTGAGAGATTTATGAGGCAATTTTGGGTCCACATAGTCAGACCCAAGAATGTGATGACTTTGAGTCAATGAAATAGTAGAAAGGAGAGCCACTTAGGGATTTCTTAACCAGATTCAATGCGGCAGTAGCCTCGGTTGATTGACTCGATCCCTCGATGGTCTTGATGGCAGCCATCTCTAGAATTACAGATGATTCAGATCTTAAGATATCGTTGGAATGAGATCCGCCAATGGATCTTGAGGAGTTTTACCATGAAGCAGAAAGGTTTTTAAGATGGGAAGATGCAAAGGTTGAGAGAGAAGGGAGAGAGGCTGAAGCTTAGGCGGTAAAAGGTGGAGGTCCACCTAGTTAGGATTCAAACAAGGATGATAGAGGCAAAATTAAAATGAATGACAACAACAACACTTTGAAAAGGCAATGGAGGGAATCAAAAATTTCTTCTTACATGGATTTAACTGAAACTCTGGAAAGGATTTACTTGGATACAAGAAAGCTCCTCCAGTATCGAAGGCCGACAAAAAGGGAACCCTCTGAATGCGAGCGGGCATCAAGAAAGCATTACCTACTCCATGAGATGTATGGGCACAACACAAATGATTGTAGGCATATGAAGGATATTATTGAGGAACATGCGAGGAATGGTAATTTGCAACAATACATAAGGAATCTAGCTATGGCAGTGGAACAAGAGCGGCCACTGCCCACCTCAAACGAAGATGGAACTGGATCTAGGCAACATCATCAACTTAGTATCAGTTGATTGGATTTATGGTTTTGACTAAGTAGTAAACCCCAAAGTGATGCAGCTGTCACTTACATATGTACGAGATCTAGGACGGTCCCTAGGCATGCTCTGAGATGATGATAAACCGTGATGTCCGGGTTTATGAAATCTTGTTTTCTTTGGACTATGGTTTCTTTCTTGGTACTGTAGACATTTGATTTTCTTAGTTGTACACATAAAATTCCTCGATCGAAGAGTCGAGACCGTAGAATATAAAAGTCCTCGACCGGAGAGTCGAGGTCGGAGAATATAAATTTCCTCGACCGGAGAGTCGACGCTAGGGAATAAAGGCCCTTGGCCGGAGAGTCAAGGCCAGGGAAGGATAAAGCGACTCGGCAAGGTCTATGGATTTGGATTGGGACCCGAAGAGGTCCCGGCTTTGGATTTGGACCCGGCGAGGTCCCGGACTTGGATAAATCGACCCAGAGAGGTCATGGATTTGATTAATTGGTTGATGGATATGGATGGATTAGAACTCAGTTGTCGGGTTCGAATGGATATGGAGTTGGCTAAGGATTTGGTTATTGGATTCGGAATCGGATATTGAATCGGAGCAGTCGCAGATCTAGATAAGGATATGGATATGGCACTTGGATAGAATGGCTTAGTAGTGGATTGGATTATGGATAGGATGATATGGCTATGAATGGAACATGGACTGTGGATGTCGGATGTAAAGCTATTCAAAACACGCCTTTTTACCGCAAGGCATGTTTTAGGGGAAAATTGTTACCCTGCCTTTTGGACAAGGCCGGGATATCAACAAATTGGCTTAAATAGATGGATATCAGGATTGAGATCGATTGGAAGCAAGGCTATGATCGATACCATCAAAATTGGACCAAGATCCAATCATGGTGGGATCGATAGGGAATGATAGATAAGGCTTGGAAAAGCTACATTTCAAGTTTCAGATCAATCGGAGTTTGTATGCTCAAGTTATGGATGGATCAATGTTCATACAAAATCAACTCGTATCGATGCTTTCGTATCAATCAGAGCGATGTGGATTGTGTACTTCGAATCGATAGGCTTCGTATCGATGCAATGCACATCGATTGGATGGATACGGCATGGTGTGTTGGCACGTTTCGTATCGATCAAAGTTTGGATTGATACGAAAGAAGCAAGACTTGGATGGATATGGATTCAGTGGATACGAAGTCACATGCTTTATCAAGGCACTCGGAATTGATACAAAGAAAAGAGCGACCGATGGATATGAAGAAGGGGATGGATGATGGATATGAAAAGCAGTAACTCATGGGCTATTTTATATCGATCGATTTCGTATCGATCGATTTCGTATTGATCGATACGAAGGAGCTAGTTAAGTAATGGAGCGCTCAACATGGATCGGGGCTTGAAACTCAGATCAATGTGCACTTGGTAGATGATGGACATGGATATGATGGATATGAAGCCCCTGATCGATACGAATCCCTCAACATCCTTGCAAATCGAATCTTGGATCGATTATGACTCACAAACTACAAGTCCAAACATCACAAAATTTTCACAGAAGCTTGTTGATGCACTCAAGAACCTCTATGATCGATCTCAACCCAATTGGACAATTCTGGATCAATATGAATTATACTTGGATCGATCAGGATCGATTCCAAATGACTCTAGGTCGATCTGGTGGCCCCATCTGCGCATGAGAAGAGATATTCCAGGTTTTGCGTGGATATTTTCAGATCTACACCTATAAATAGCACCTCTATGGCACTAAAAAGGGATCTTCTTCTGCTTCCTAGGCGAAACTCTATCAATTTGTTTAATGATTTCAAAGGCTTATAATTGTAATTATAGTATAAAAGGAATAAAAGGATTGATTCAAAGTGGACGTAGGCCGGAAATAGCCGAACTACTATAAACCTTGTATTCTTTGCTTTCATACTTATTTTAATTTTGCTTTTCTTCATCTTTATTCTCTACATTATCTAGGTTTGAGATCTATGTTAAGATATTGAGGATTTGTGTATAAACATTGGTGCATTCACTACTTTCGGGGTTTGTGACCAATTTTGATTCAAATAACTCTTTTACATAATTTTAATTCTTTTGGATTATGTAAGTGAAATACTGTTTTATGGAGGCAATAACTACTGCTTTTGGTTTCATAAACAATGTTAATTGCCCGACAAATAGGTACGTTTTCGGATTACGGTTTTGCAACGATATTTTAACTGTTTTCCCATGGTTTGGGATGTTTTATTATGAAAATATGATATATATTGTAGTTATTGATATTATTATTTTTTTAGACCTAACCTCGCAAAGGGGACTCTGCCGAAAATTTTCGTAAATTTAGGATTTATAAATTTTTCATGGAAACATGGTTATTTTCAAAGTTATATTTGTAAATTTGAAGTGTTTATAAATCGAATAAGTTGAATAAAATTATATCAAATTTCTTATTCCTTCTTGTTCCTTTTTGGGGACGAAATGTTTTAAACGAGGGAAAGTGTAAAGACCCGTATTTTGATAATTTAAAATACTAAGTTAAATAAGATTTTAAATATTAATACTGTGAGAAATTAAAATGTACGATTTATTAATGAGAAAAATAATTATAATATGATTTAATAATGTTATTTGAATGTTATTGACAACTATTTTAATGTAATTTCAATTAATTGAAATAAGTGTAAAGTTAATTTGGTTATAATTGTAAATATGGAATAAATTAAATGTTGGATTCAATGTTTAAATTATCTATTATGAATTGAAATAGGTTTATTATAGAATATGAAATAAATTAATTAGTATATAAATTTATTAGATTTTGTTTGTAAACAATAGACTTAGAAATGTGTTTGAATTACTAATGTGTAATAATTGTTTTAATTTTTTTATTTAATCCATTTGAAATTAATTTGGAAATCAACAAAATTAATGTAATTGAAATATTGCAATTAATACGGTAAAAGAAGTTAGCTATTGAGTGATTAGAATATTAAGATGGAAACTTATGTTAAGTTAATTCATCAGGTAACAGTGATTTAATATAAGAATTTAATTCTAAATAAAAGATTTTGTTTGAAATTTAAATTATAACGAATAGATTTATTATCATTGTAATTGAACGTTAAAATTAATTGTATTTGTAAAAGATTATTAATTTTTGTGTAATCAAGAATGATGATAATTGTTAACTTTTAATCTAGTTAATAATAATAATTTATTCACTTAGCGTGTAAAATTGAGTTTTAGGCACCGTCTCGGATTTCAAGGAAACCAGTTTCATCGGATCCTTAATAATGAATTATTATAGGATTTTAAGTTTCATAGCGATCGGACTTATCGTTTGATCGTGCGTGTTCGAAACACGTAGAAATCTATTAATGAATTTAAATGAATATAATTTAATTTTAAAAGCTAAATTCTGTATACAATGGAATTAGGGTTTGAAACTAGTCCCATTGAGTATAAAAATATTGAAAATCTATATTTTGATATATTGGATGGCCTATTTTCGTTTCGGGAACGTAACAGGCTTTTTAAGCTGTTGTTAACGTTTCGACCCTGTACGATCTGTCCATTCATTCTTATCCATCTCTGTCTATATAAATAGATATTTTATTAAACCGTACCAACTTTTATTTCTAACTTCTATACGTACTTTATTCTCATTAGTTCCTTCATCAATGGCTGTCTTTCCAAACCTTAATTTCAATTTCAAATTAAACTCCAAAATTCAAACTCCTCAAACCATAGCAAATTATATTTCATTGGAAATCTCTCAATGAACGTAACTTACATCTGCAGTTCATTTTTGCAATTGAATCACGGTTTGGCCAGAAATCAGTGAAGAAGCCTAGCCATCTATATTAGTGCTTGGGATTTAACGGTGGATTGTCGACAGTTTGACGATCGAGAAGTTGCTGCTGGTAGAGGGAAGCAAGGCAAGTGCATTGGTATGGTTGGTTCATCTCAGAGGTGAAGGAATTCTCCATAATCAATGATATAGGCGTGCGACAGTGGAGTTTAAGGGGGAGGCCAAAGTGGTCGCGCGGCCTGGTGGTGGTGCGCCTCGGCCTGGGGGTTCTAGCGGTGGTGTCTGATGATTGCGACGACGATCGTGGTAGTGGCGAATCGATGGTCAACGCAGCGACTCGGTTGTTTGCGTATATGAATCGAGGGTTTGAACTCTGATGGTAAATTTACGATAATGCCCTTATTTTATTTTTATTTTATTTTGAATTTTAAATCTTCTAACGCCATTAACTTTTCATACGAGCTCGGATTTATACGCGGTTTCTTCCTTTGGGATCATATCAAAATTCTGGAAAATATGAAACTGGTTTGGTTGTATTTTGAGACTGTTGGATTTTGGGCTTTTATTGGATTTAAATTGGGCTATAAATCAAGGTGAGTGATTTAACCCACTCACGAAATATTAAACCTTCTTATGTTAGTCGAATTAAGTTTATGTTGTGATAAGAAATTTATTGATTGCAGTTTGGTAATTTAAATTTTCATTTTAATTTAATTTGAATTTATATTGAATTTAAATTGTTAGTTAAATATCTGATAAGTTAATCGTTGTGATTTATTGGCTGATTTTAATGTTGATTGTGATGGATGTTTATTTGTGGACATTTTGGATGATTGGATATTTATATTCCCGTTACCATTATGAGTTGAAATGATACATACCCGAATGATCTTATAGATTAGAGAAAATTATGGGTTGAAATGATACATACCTGAGCGATTTTATAGATTTGGAAATTATTGGTTCGGGATACGGGTTGAAATGATATATACCCATAAAATTTAACTATTTTGGGTTGGAATGATACATATCCTATCACTTGACCATAGGGTAGAAAATTATATACGGACACTGTTGGTTTTAAATTATTTTCTAAATGATACAGTATGTTTGATTTATAAATTTGATTTTTTTAATTTAATTCAATTATTTTATTTAAAAATTTATATTTGGAAAATGATTTATTTTATATGTTTTAATGCTTCAAATTATAAGTTAATATATGGTTTAAACGTAAATTTAAGATTTTAACTTATAATTTTATTTAGTTCAAATATATATTTTGCATATTTTAAATTTAATTTAGTAAAATATTTAATATAGTTTTAATATATATATTTTAAATATAATTAATATAATAAATGCAGTTTTGATTTAAGATAATAAATATAGACATTTATAATAACTTTAATAGATAAAATATTTTTGTAAAAGATTTTTAAATTTGTAAAGGGTTTTGTAAGGAATTTATAAAAGTTTTATAAGAGATTTATAGCCATGGTGAATGAAGACTTAGAAGCGGGAACGGTTTTGAGCATCCACCCCCTCCAAAATCGCCTGACGCCTCCTCCTCACCAGCAAATCCGGCACAGATCTCCGCACCTTCTACGTTCACATCTCCAACATTAATGAATCAAGTTAGGGACCCTTTGATACCATCTAAGACCTGTTGTTCTCCATGCATAGGTTCAGTGCCCAGTTAAATTTCATCTGCAAATGGAGTACACAACCCTCACTCACATTCATGGCAAAGATCTTGGGTAGAAACTGTAAAAAAAAATTCCGTAGAAAGAGAGGTGGAGATCACTAATCTTTCATATTATCCGCACTCAAGGAAGGAGAAACAACTTTAGGAATTATGCCCAAATCAGTTTTCGCGGCCGCTGTTCATAAATGGAATCACACATTAGTCGTATATTTCATGGGGAGAAGACCAATGTATGCTAATTTTAAAACTTTTATTGATAAAATGCGAAAGCCTACTAGTACGTATGAATTATATTTCAAGAAGAATGGCTTCATGTTTATTAAATTTTATGACCCAGAGGACTGTGCTAAAATTATAAGATCTGGTCCATATACCATTGGTTCTAGAATCTTGATTATTAAGAAGTGGAAACCGGGTATCAAAATTAACAAAGAATCATTCTCCATAATAACACTTTAGGCACGATTTGCTGATTTGAAATTAGAGTATTGGTGTAATGAAGGCATTAGTCGTATTGTTAGTGTTCTCGGACATCCAATTCGTATGGATTCTACTACGGTTATGGAAAATAGATTGAATTATGCTCGCGTACTAATAGAAGTTGATGTAAAGTTTTCCTACCCATCTACTATTCAATTACAGCTATATAGTTGTGCAATAGACGAGGTTAAAATAGAATTTGAACACAAAATTATTCCTTGTTCAGTTTGTAACTCTTTTGGTCACTCAGATTACAATTGCGATAATCAAATGAGAAAGGAATGACGACCAAAACAAAACATATCAGCTACAACTACAGTATAATCCAAAGTTCATAATACAACTGACTCTAGCAATCGTACATAAGAAACAATAGAGCACAATCGTACTTCAATAGTTGAACTGACAACGATCGTTCTATCGGAAGCTGTAAGTTTGCATAACCCTCCGTCTTGCCGAGTTCGATGACATCCCTGTCCACATTAATAGTACCATGCTTGCTTCTACTTCAACTTGTATTCCACCTATGAGATTGTCTACAACTCCAAGCTCTCCTATCAATAACATAGTACAAATAGTAGAGACTAATAAAGGGAAAACAATGTACTTGCTGACAACGATGAGAATGCAGATGCTCTTGTCAAGGATGTTGCATAACATATTCAATAAGTTGGCAATAAAAATAGCTAGAAATAAATGTCTCCCTCATGGTGTCGAAGAACCCCACATTCATAAAGAAGCACGACAACACTGAAAATTCCAAAAATCCAAAATTGGCTACTTTAAAAAATCAACTAGGAGCTCTTCAATGGGTAAATAAATGTAATGAGCTGGAACATTAGAGGCATGAATACTAACGATAAAGTTAGTCACGTATTCACGCTTCTAAACACTCACAAGCTTAGCCTTCTAAGCTTAGTTGAGACCAAGCTAACTACACGTAACATTGATAAATTGCGAACAAAGTTTCCAGCATGGAATATAATTCATGATAATGACACTAGTACTAAAGGCCGTATTTTCATTATGCTCGATAAAACAGTAAGGCAATATGTTTTTGCAAGTTCCTTGCAACAACATATGACCTTGTTGTTATATATGCAAGGAGGGTTGCAATGTTATTGCACATGTGTCTATGCTTGTGACTCTTCCTCCGAATGACAAAATCTTTGGGATTTGCTTCGTCACGACGCTTCAACTAAAAGGTCTCTGTGGCTTGCTATGAGGGATTTTAATAATTCTCTCAACCCAAAGGATAAAAAGGGGGTTTGCCTATCCCTTTCTCCTATTTGAATTCTTTGCAAAACTATTTATTTAATTGCGGTTTGGTTGAATCTCCATTGCAGGGATGTAAATATACTTGGCGACATAGTGAAATTGCAACAAATATAGACAAAGTCCTAGTTAGCTATGAATTCATGTCTATGTTTCCAAACTCTGTACTATTGCATTGCCATCATCTATGAGTGATCATATCCCTGTTTTAACGTGTTTCGGCTCATATTACAAACGTCTGAAACGCGCTCCATTTCGATACATCAACAACTAGTACTATTCACAGGGATATACTCAATGTATTACAAAGAGCCTATATCCACTACCACACGGGGATCTTCTTTTGAACAACTTATTTATAAACTAAAAGCAGTCAAGGTTGAATTGAAAAAGTAGCATAAGTTGAGAGCTTCTGACAATCTAATCAATATAATGCAGGATGATTTTGACTCAATATTCTACCATACTAATCCTGATTATGAGAATTACACATTATACGATAACATGTATGAACTGGGCCAGAAGTTAAATGAGTACACACAATGGCATAATGAATTTCTCAGGCAACAAAGCTAAGTGATGTGGTTACAACAGGGGGACTACAGTGCCAAGTACTTCTATGCGAAGATGAATATGAGAAGGCATAGAAATAAAAGTCATGCATTACTTGATGCTTAAGGACAATATATTTATGATTACAGCAACATTAAAGCTGTTACCATTCAATACTATCAAGAGCTATTTAACGGGGACTTAATGATAGATTTCCCACAAATTGAAACTAAAATGCGAATAATGCAGCGGGACAAGATTACTTATCTTCTCCAGTAACTATGGAAGAACTTAAAGCAGCTGTGTTCTCAATCTATGATGCTAAGAGTCCAGGGACCAGACAGTTTCTCAGCCAAATTCTATAAGCTTCACTGGGATGACCTTAAAAACAATATATTCACTACTAGTCAAATCTTTTCTTTCAACAAAATTGCCATGGGGAGTTAATCATACTTTCATTACATTGATCCCCAAAAAAGATAAGCCACAATTAATCTCAGATTACCGACCTATAGCATGTTCTAATGTGATATATAAAACTATTTCAAAAATCATATGCAATAGAATTAAATGGTTTCTTTAACTCTTAATTGCATAAAATCAATCATCTTTTATGCCGAGTAGGAATATTGGTGAAAATGCGCTGCTGGCTCATGAACAAGTTTGGGATTTCGCTAAATATGATAAAGGAAAAATGTTCATCAAAATCATGATATGGTTAATCATGAATTTGTTTGCCACATGCTTAAGTGTTTTGGCTTTCCCTTATCTCTTGTTCAATTAATTTATTAGTGTATTTCAACTCCCACCTTCTCTATAATGACTGATGGAAGGCCGTAAGGGTTCATTACTTCTAACAGAGGCTTACGATATGGTGACCCTTCATCCCCATATTTATTTTGCGTACCTATAGATTATTTTTCACTATTAATGGAAGAGGGTATGTTTGAAAAGCATTTAGAGCCGATAAATAAATTTCAGCCTTCCATATCTCATTTACTATATGCTTATGATGTTATGATTTTTTTAGCTGCAACTATAGCAAATGCTACTTACATGAATCATATTTTCACTAAAATGGAGAATACAGTTGGTTTACTAATTAATCAAACAAAATCACAGATATTTTTCAGTAAAGGTACTATGTGGAAATCAGAATAATAGGTATTTTAAATATAGCAGAGAAGGAATTACCTGTTAAATACCTCGGGGTGCCACCGTCAATAGATTACATTCATGCTTTCCACTGTTCTTCCCTGCTACAAAGGATTAGTACAAAATTAGAAGGGTAGGACAACAATTTTTTAACAACAGCAGGGCATGCGAGCTGATACACAACATAATAACCCCTATTGTTATGTATTGGATTCTTACAAACCATCTCCCTGTCTTAGTCGTTCGGAAAATTGATCGTTTATGTGCAGATTTTTTCTAGAAAGGCAAGTTACATAAAATATCTTGGGATACTTTATGCAAGCCTAAAATGGAAGATGTAATAGGACTACAAAAATTCACTGATCTTGATTCAACCGCCAAAATTAATCTATTATGAAAGCTATTAACTTCTAATTACTTATGGTCTAGATGGATGAAAACCAAATATTTATCTAAGCCTAATTTCTTGATTCTTCACATCAATAATAATTTCTCTAGTACGATGAAATCCATTCTACGACAACGAGATTTGGCAGCAAATATCATGAATCGAATTATTGTCAATGGGGGAATAATGACTTGTGGTATGATCCGTGGATCAATCACAAATCTCTCATGGATCTAATTGGTTGGGACAAGGTTTTCATATCCAATAATAACCATAGTAAAGTCAGTTGCATAGTTCAAGGTGGACAATTACAACCTCAAACTCTGCCAGAGACCAGGGAGGTGGCTGATCATATCATACAAGTTCATTTATCTTCAGACCAACCGAATGATTACTGGACTATTGCCCACCAGAAATTTTTTCAATTTTGCTGCAGTATGGAATGATATTCGACTACATGCTCAATAAGACGACACACTTAAACTCATATGGTTCAATAGAACTGCTAGAAAATTCTGCTACACTATGTAGATGGCTTGCATACATCATTTTCCTACTTCCGATCGCCTATCGGCGTTGGGGATGATAGTAAATGCACAATGCGAACTTTGCAAACAACGGTATGAATCTCATCAAATGCTATTTATAGATTGTTTATATAGCACTTATCTGTGGAAATGCTTGCTGTACAAACTGGAACTTCGGCCTGTAGCAGAAAAATCACTGAGACAACAATTTCTGACTTTGCGGCGAAGCTTTGCAAACAAATCAGGTGCTCAACACTGGCTTATGTTGCGGCAGCTACCACCACACATCACATCTGGATAGAGAGAGTTCAGTGTCGATTTGAAGGTAAGATTTGCTCGGTGGAACAAAGAAGCAAACTTATTGAAATTGATGTTCGCCTTTAGCTCACGAGATGAATTCGGCATTATCATATAACATGGAATGACCGACATATATTTATGAAATGGGGAATCTACCTTGATGATACTGGATAATTGTAGTGACAGCACTGAAGTAGAGAGATTAGTGTATGTTTTGTACGCAAAGTATTAGGCCAGTTTCGGTTGTTATTTTGGTAGAGGCGATGTGACATGTTGCCTATATGGGTCGATGCTTTTTTATATATTTTTTATAATTTTGGTTTGGTTTTTTGTTTTGTACTTGTTTCCCAATTTCAAAGTTTTAATGTACTGGAGATGTTGATATAGAGGATGTCGTGCTCTTTTTCCTTACTACAATGGTGAGGTTTTTTAAGGCGGTGAATCCTGCTATTGTATGGTTTTTATTTGTTATTAATAAAAGAACCTTTTTTAAAAAAAGATTTTATAATGGATTTTATAAATGGATTCTTATAAAAGATTTTTATAAGGGATATTATAAGGGTTTTAAAGGATTTTATAAACGGGTTTTATATAGAACTTGTATTAAGGGATTTGGAAGCATTTTAAAGGAATTTGCGTAGAAGTTTATGAAAAGGGAAAGAGTTGTAAACTGTTTTAGAATTTATAAATAGCTATATAAATGGTTCTAAGCATACAAATGGTTTAAGAGTGATTTATAAATTATTTTCGAAATTGATTGAGACAAATCTTCCTCGGCATTTATGAATATATTTATACTTTTGGTATAAGTATACAGATATCTTGATATGAAGGTATAAATTGTTTCTACATTTATTATTAAAAATGTTTTATAAAATGATCACGGTGTGAAATAAGCATTTGGTTGTTAAAGAGACCAGGGTCAGATATTGTAATACTCTCTGCCAATTTCGAAACCACTTTAACAACTGTGCACGTGGTGGAGAATCCAGAACGAGGTAGGATGGTTTGGCCAACGCTACTGGTATGAGGTAAGAACGCAGCCCTAACCTTCTGTTCGGCTTAGTATGACTAAAACATGAGCTATACCGGGCCAAGTGAGGTCGCTCCTCCTATCGGACACGCATCTTCGATGCCATATCTCTTATTTTGTGATTTATTGCTATCCATTTTCGATTTGATTATGGGAGTGTGTTTTGAGGTAGGAAGTAGTAGCTGCTAAGTGTTACCACCAGTATGGAAGTGCAAAACGATAGAATCCTACCTTGAGCATTGCCTCGCGTGCCTTGTCATATGCCTTATGAAGCCTACTATGATTTTGGTTTGTGTCGTACCTATGGAGTGCTTCCTGATAGCCCACCAGTTTACAGTAGAGTTTAAAGTACTGTAGACTATGATGCCTATAAAATGTGTTAAAGGGGATACTTGTAATGACTCAATGCTATTTTAATACTTTACTTTACTGATAGACACTACATATATATAGCATATTTTACTGCATATAGATAGTTTAATGGATCTTAGGAGATGGAAGATCCTGAAACATCTCTTAAGTTATTGCATGCACATTTTACACTGGATAGGAGATGTAAAATCCATAAAATCTCTGAAGCCATTACACACATATTTACTTATTGTTGATTTAATTTATATAAAATCTTTTAGTTCTGACTCGAGTGTTTTGTCTTTTCATTACGCTTGGGTCAGTCTTAGCTTTTCAGCGTATTGAAGACCATTTTATTTTTGGAAGATGAAGACGAAGATTGGTATACTGCTTATTACATTTGTTCCACTTCATCATGTTGTTCCACTGCATTATCATATTATACCTGTTGTATGTATAACTTTGATTGTATTGTAAAAGTGTAATCAAATGTTATTTGTAAAACAGATTCATGAACTGTTTATTTGATTATTATATTTTATCATTCCGCTGTGAGATTCTGTGTTTTGTTTTTCTTCTTTTCTTTTAGTTACTTATATACCCCATTGACAATCCTCCGTTTGAATGGTTTGAGTTGACATGTGTCGTTTATTGTCGATTTAAACCATCCAAAAAGGTAGGTCGTTACAATCTTGATATTAGTATTGCACTGCTCACTTTTTGGTTCACCCACTAGTTTTCTCGAAACATTGCATCTTGACTGCATTCAAAATATTATTCAAATAAAGTTCGTATATCGAAAATTTATCCACCTCATGCATGCAATGTCAGTGTGCAGGCACACACATATGTACACGCACACGCGCACGACGCGCGCGCACACGCATATGAATGTATGAAATTTATCTACCTCATGCATGGCATCTCCACTGCATTTTTGTTCACCCAATAATCTTTTTTGTATTTTGCTGTTGATATGAATGTATGAAACCATTTTTATATCGAGATAAAAAATAGATGAAATAGATATAGTCAATACGACATCAAACCTAATTGAAATTTTTATTTTCACTCGAGCGTTACCTAATCCAAAATTATATAATACATGAGTACCGTAATATTCATTTTTTTCCAACTGACTGTGGTCAACTAAAATTCCTTACAGTGGTTCTTTTCCAATTAGTGGAATAAGATACTTTAAAATAATTGTAAAATTTGTGTGCGATGAACTGTTATTGTGATTATATCCCTTTACTATATTTTCTTATCCTATTTCTCTTATCATGAAGATTAGTTTAGTCAACGATATTCTTATCAAACTACGTATCCAATAATTTTGCAAGTGAATACTGAATACAAGTATGAAAATAATTATAACCATGTATATACTACTCAACTAAACATGATTTGTCTTACAAACTTTTTGCAAGAATTGAAAACTTTTCAAAGTATGAACAACCTATTAATCAAAATCCCAAGGGGCCACATATCTGGTAAATATAGTAAGAACGATATGAAAATTATATCAAAATCCCTAATTTATTGAAAAAATAAATCAGTACAAATGAAATATTAATTTGGAAAAAATCTATAATTTCAAAAAGCCAAAATAATTACCTACTTCCAAAAAATCAAAAGTGACGTTCATTTGTGTAGTTTGCCTTTGATTTTCTTATTTTGATTTGGCAAAGTACCATCCATAATCTAGTAAAATAGATGTAAGATAATTTGTCGATTTATGAATACATTATCAAAATATACATTATCAATAATAGAAATACTCGTCGTTTAATGAACATGCACATATACTAATTACATTATATTCAACTTATGTTGTCAGTTATAAATGGTATATTTCATAAATAGAATGCATTAAATACTATCATTAACTATGTATTTAAGTACTTCCCATGTTTTGAAATGCAAATCTAATATTTTCTGATCAGTACAAACCTGATTTGCATAGGTCATCGCAAACACTGGGTTTTAACTGACCAGTACAAGCTTTGGGTTTGTACTAATCTATACATCTAAGTGCAACCCCAGAGTTTGCAATGACCAATGCAAATAAATTTACACTAATCTATGCGAAGTACGTTGCACTATTCAATTCAAACTTCTTTATTTGTATTACACTTATATTGTATATGCCTATAAAATTGCTAGCAGACGACAATAGGTTTGAATTTTATTTTTTTTACATTGTTAAAATTGAGAAAATGAACAGAGCTAAGAGATGTAGATACAACTGCACCATTAATAATTTTTGCATGGTGGCAACTGATATTAACGAAACATTTTATCTGATGTATGGGAAATAAGAACTCTTCATAAACAAAAAATCTCCACTAAAGCTTAAAAACCAAATGAAATTGCACTAATAGCACATAACAACAGTTATATCTTTGCTTATTTTTTATAATAAGTCCAGTCAAAGAAATGAAACAAACAACATTGAACTACAAGTTAAACATACAAATAGATCGAAAAGGAAAAGAGTTCCTACTCATTATAGAAACATGCTTTGAATTACTGGATACTTTCTTGAAAGCTTGAAAAGTTCTAATGTCGACAGTGTAAGTGCAATTTTCATTGAAAACAGTGAAAGAAGGGTCTCATTTGAACAACACGATTTGATTTTTTTTTCACTAACATCAGATCGCTCCTAATTTAAATTAATAAATAATATATGGGTATGTTAGACAACTACTATGGAACATTTTTTATTCAAGTATTTACATGTTGCTAGAAAGTATTTCTAAGCGTTTTTAAAGAATACAACACACTAGAATCCAAGGTTGATAGTCTCCAAGAAAAGCTATTTCCTGGTACAAAGAGTATATATCATAGTAACTTCTGGAATTTCTAGAAGCAGGTTATTAAATATAGCAGAATGCAGAGTTCAAAAAGCACAAGATAACATAATATATTTTTAACTTATTTATGATTCAAATCAAATATCAACTATACAAGTTTAGTACAAAGATGGAGCAGCACATACATAACTCCCAATATAATGGGCGTTATCATATAAGGTATTGCTACTATGAGGCCAACCTATTATTTGAAAAAACTCAACAATACTTTTTAGTTAGTATTATTCTATAAATATAAATTTAGTACCTCAATAACTCTAAACCTGAGCGTGTTTAACAAAAAGTGATACAGTTTATACCTGTTTACATATGGCTAACTAGGAAATGCCATGTTCCAGGTATAATTAAACCAAGCAGACATAAAATAAATTATGTAAGGCAATCTGCAATTGTCAAAATGATAACTTTTTAAGCTATTGTATAAATGAATATATTCATCTTCAAGGTTCCTACTAAAATGATGGATCTAAAATCAATGTTAATATAGAATTATGTGCATGATTGTCCATGTTTCTCTACTAACTTCTCATTTTATAATAAAGCTCCATTTAAGCCATTATATACTATTTATGTGTTATGGTATCCAAAGATCCAAGCAATATCCAGTGAATGAATATGGAAAAATACTGCATGATTTCTAATAAATTGCATTCTTGGCAATTTCGATAAATCACATTGGTGTAGATGAATATGACTCTTGACATCAAGACTGGTAAACACGCATCATCATGATCATTCTTGCATTTTCCAATCGAATGGATCATCAACATGAATTATTATATCAGGTTCAATAAGAGTCGTTGAAAGTGTAAAGTGAACGTTTATTATTTGGTAATATAAATAACACACAACATGTCAAAATATTTGATCCATTTTTAAAATCTACGGCCTTCTATTAGACCATTCCATCATCCTTTACTAATACATAAGAATTTACAGTTCAGTTGAAAACGATAACCAACGAAGAAAGCAGTTAGTAATTGTAAATTTTGGTTGGAAGGAGGGACGTGAGGTTTTTATAAGTAAGTGAAATCAAATATAGGGACGTATGATGAAAAGAATTACAAAATTAACTATGGCGCTAATAACGTATAGCTAAATTTTACCTAGCTTTCTCTTTGGTTCAGAGCATTAGGCACCCGCGATCCGTAGTAAGAAAACGCCGGTTCCAATGCCTCTTACCACCATTAAGGAAAACAACAATCATGCCAGGTTCTTTACCAAACTTTCTTTGGATTCTGCTTCTATATGGTGTCCAATCGCTCAATAATAAACTTTCATTTGAAATGGTGTTACATCTGCATTTGTTTTCCCAAACGGCGTTAGCATATCATTGCTGTTGCATCTTTATCAACTGCCACCTCTTCAACTCAAAACGCTAAATATAACAGAAGAACATGTTAATTGATAAACTTCAAATGAAAAATATGTTAAACTCAAGGATGAAAAAATCGATATATATATATATATATATATATATATGGACACTAGTAGCTTGCAACTGCTAACTGAGTAGTTCCTGGCATTGTAAAATAGCCATCCAACAAAGATAATAGTTGTTTTCAAGAGCCAGCTTCTCGACTTGACCAACTGTGGCATTAAGAAAGTTAAACAAATCCTTTGATGGCAATACAATTGGGTCGACGATGCGTCAGGGCTATCATTGCTTGAGAAGAACAAGCTTTCGAAACTGCCGAGGGTAGACTGAGGTGATGAACCTAAAACAATGGAATCTTGAAATAAATCCACTAAACAAATTCTAAAATAAAGTTTACCTAACAGGTTGATTTACTAAAATACGGCAGATATTAATTACCTTTGGATTTTCTTCACCACTGCTCTCCGTTACATTAAACATATTGTCAGTGAGAAAATCGGAGGAGAGGAAAAATTCGGGTCTAGAGTTTTCCATGGAGTCGTCGGTGCTGGAAAATTTTGGTTGCAGGAAGGGACGTGAGGTCGATTGAGGAGGTGGCTGAGAAGGTGGTGTTCAAGGGTGGAGTAGTCATCGCGAGGTCGATTGAGAAAGCGACGAAAAGGATCAGATTGAAGTGAGAAGTGAAGATTGAGATTTTAGAGGTTACTTTTTTATGGAAAAGGGAAAAGGAACTAAGCAGGGAGGGTAGAAAAAGGAAAGAAGCAGGTCGGGGGCCCAAAAACTAAGTGCAGGCCAAATAAAAATAAATTACATTTGCTTCAGTTCTTAAGGTGTTGAAGCAAATAAACGTATTGCTTCGGTTATAAAGACAACCAAAGCAAATAAACTTATTGCTGAGGTGCATTTTCTTCGATTCTAAAAGACAACTGAAGCAAATTGCATTAGTTGAATTGTTTGCTTTCTACGTACCAATTTCTTTGGTTATTAAGGAAAAACTGAAGCAATTGGTACTTTGTGCTTTGGTTGTTTATACAACCGAAGCAAATAAGGCGAGGCAACAAGCCTATTTTGTACAAGCGCCCTTCTAGAAGAAGGCATGACGTATTGAGTCAATTCTATTGCTCTCCTCGATTATAGCTTTGTAGAAAGAGAGCTAGTGCGTAGGGATGGAGCTGAGAACTGAGTTAACTAATGTTAGTCTCCCCGCATGAGATAAAGAAGTTCCTTTCGATCCAGCTTGGTGCTTTGTCACTTTTTCAAGCAGAATATTTCAATCTTACGCTTAGGCTCTGAGGTTCTAAGAGAAAGCCTAAGGTAGCGGATAAGGAATGGTTAGAGAGAGAAGTTCAGGGTGGTTGCACATTAAAGGATCTAACATGTCCTCATCAGTAACCATTGTAACAGAGCTTTTGGAGAAGTTAATCTTGAGCCTAGAAGCCATTTCATAACAGTAAAGAAGAAGCTTCAGGGTAGCAATAGATGATGGGATTGGTAAGGTTAGATGGATTATTTCATAGGCAAATTGGAAAGAACTTAAGGTAGAGCGAATTACCTCGTTCCCAGAATAAGCCAGAAGCCTAGAGTTGCAAGCTAAGTCAATCATATGGGTGAAACAATCAACAACTAAGTTGAAGAAAAGCAGTGATAGCGGGTCCTCCTATCTACACCCCTTGAGATTTACATAAAGGTTTCCCTTTTTTCCATTAATGCAAATTAAAGATGAGGAGGAGTTTAGGAGATGATTGACCCAGATGATTAATCTCTGCGGGAACCCTATAGCCTTCAGAGAATCCAAGATAAAATTCAATGAACTTAAGTCAAAAACATTGGAAAAATCCAGCTAACAATCGCACAGTTGATGTTGTTGGCTATGCAGTAAGTAAGTTCATGCTGAACAGACGCAGCGTTATTAAGGAGGGATCTATCAGAAGTGAAAGCGGATTGTCTCTGGGAGATCAGATCTTTCAAGGTAGGCTTAAGACGATTGGTCATAACTTTAGAGACGAGTTTGAAGATTTTGTTTTGAAGGATGATTGGACGAAAGTACCTAACCGAAGTGGCTCCTTAAAATTTGGGGATGAGGATGATGTTAGCGTAGTTGATTCTAGAAATTAGATAAGGATGGTAGTAAAATTCGTCGAAAATAGGCAGGATGCCAAACTTGAGAAATCCCTAGTTTCTCTTAAAGAAGGAGTGGGAAAGGTCGAGGCCAGAGCCTTGTCACCGGCCATGGCATTGAGCGCAAACCAAATCTCATTGATTTCAAATTCCCCATCGATGGGATGAGGAGGTTGGCACGTTGAAGGGAACAGTTGTTCCTAGGTGATGATATCGAAGGTAGGGGTTAGATCTTAGAGAGAGGCCTTGAAATGCAAAGTGAAGACACTTGGGATTTCATTCTTGTCTGTGATTACTCTACCATCCTGGAAGATGCTCGAGATATGTTTACATATGGGTCTGCCATTAGAAATTTTGTGGAAGTAAGCAGCATCGTGATTGCTTTCCTTTAGCTACTGGGATCTAGATCTTTGTTTGCAAGCCATCTCCTTCTGTCTCATAATCCCATCTAGCTTGGTTTCCAGCGTTGGCAGTGCATCTCCGTCGGAAAGCAAGAAAGGGGAACTCTTTTCTTTTATGTTAAAATCCATGATCCGATCCTGAAGTCTCTCCTTCTTAATCCTTAGTGCATCCTAAAGACCAACAAACCATTTCTTTAGATCTTCACGCAAGAGCCTTAGTTTAGTGACTAGATCCATAATAGTAGCGCCTAAAGCTTTGAAAGAGCTCCAAATCCTCTCAACCATCGCATCAAAGCCAGGTTCAAGGGTCCAGAAGTTTTCGAATTTGAAGTGCAGCGGTGAGGAGAACCATCACTAGTCTCAAGAAGGATATAGCAGTGGTCAGAGATAATAGAGGGCATGCTATGCAGGAAAAAAAGATGCATATCTTCCCAGGATAAGTTTAGAAAGAATCAATCAAGTTTGGAAAGAAAAGAAGAGTCGTGTTTGTTAGACCACACGATGGCTCGATTGTTTATAGACAAGTCAATAAGGTCACACGAGGACATAAAGTCATTGAATCCGTCCATATCCGAGTCTTAACCTAAGTTATTTCTTCTCGAGTGGAAGCATGTATTATTGTAATCACCTCCTATAATCCACGGACCATTAACTTAGCAGACAAAATCGGTATAAGTATCCCAAAGTTTCAAATGGAGAGCCGAGATATGGGGACCATAGAAATTTGCAAAGGAGTAGATAATCTCAAAGGGGATATAATAGAGGATTACATGTAAGACATTAGGTGACAAATTGAATTGCAATAGTGTCCATCTTGATTCATTCCAAAGAGTAATGATCCCTTCCTTAGAGCTAATGGCATCCAAGGAAGCCTAACCAGAAAATAAATTTCCAACTACAAGTCTAATTCTAGTAGGGTAGGTTTGCAAAGCTTTGATGCTTCGATAAAAAATTGATCTAGCTTCAAAGACTTAGTAAATTTCTTAATTAATGCACATTTATCTAAGCACCCTAGACCATAGGCATTCCAGGAAAGAATCTTCATAGGGTATCGTAAGCCCTTTGCTTTTCCAAATTTTTGATAATTTTCATACTACTTCCGACGATAAACTAATACCAAATTTAAAGGCAAAAGATATAATTGTAGGATGATTAACTGATCACAAAGTATTAGGTATAAAAATGCTACCTTCCAGATTGTACCCCCCACTTATAGCAAGTACGCGACCACTCCTCCTAACGACCAGAAGCAAGTTGGATGGCATATAAGCAGTGATTGGGTAATTGGTGCAACTAATATGAGAGCAGAAGGAGTACTGAAAAGCTGAGGTCAGTTCTAAGTCCATTATTTGAGCAGCAGTTTGTTGTGCACCACGATGAAGGTTCCTTTTGAAGTTGAGGTCCATGTCTTGAGTCGGATATTGGTCTCTCCCCGCCAACTTCAACTACGCAGGCTGGGGCTCAGGGGAAGAGACCCAGGCTAATGGCCCTGGTGGCCTAACATGGGAGCATCTTCATCCTTATAAGAAGCTATCGTAAGCACTCTTTTTCCGACTGCAATTTCCTCTCTCTTGTCCTGCAACTCAGCCTCTTCCAACATTACATAACCAACAAAACTGAGGGAGGGTGGGGTAAGAATACCTTTCCAAATCTACAAATCTTCATCATCCAATACATAACTGGCATTGTCGCCTATAGCTTCAGGTAGTCCGTCTTCCCAAGAATGATGAATTCAAGCTCGATTGGAGGATGATGGTGGATCTAATGAAACTAAAGTCGTGTCCAAATGCTTTTTGAACTAGTGAACCAGGAAGGACATCGGACTTGTCAAGTCTGATCTTGATGAAGGTAAATCGATGATCCTGAAAAGCCTAGGAATAGTGATCTGTGGCAATTAATTCACATATGGGAAGAGCAATTGACGGAGATCACCATCGCCTCGAAGAAAATATGGGAGGCCCGAGATTCGAATCTAGAATGGCCCAAAGAATTATCTGGTCATGCATCCACGCTTGATGGACCACTGCTTTGCAAACACCGTCCCACTACCCTTATGGAAAATAATAATCCTTTTTTGATTGCAATGGTAATGAGGTGGCGGGTGGGGAATCAAACCAGGAAGGAGTAGTTACTGTAAATTTAGATTCTCCAACCTAAGCATTAGAAATGAAGTTCTACACACTGATGTAGATCCACCGTTGACCATAACCCAGTGACGACTGGAAAAATGATGTGCATTTGGGCATCCATAAGCTTTGCTTTTGATGCATGCATGTTGATGGAGAAGAAAGTGGAAGTGGGAATAGCGAAATTCGGGTTAATAAAATCTCTAGGCCAGAATATAGGACCGAATTATGGATGGATGCTGGATTGACATAAGTAGAAAGAGAAGCAGTCGAAAAGACTTTGCAATGGCTTTTCCCTAAACCATCACATCCACCAGCCTTGCATTAAAGAGAGATGTAGATTTAGGGTATTTCACTGAATGATGCATTGATTTTCTACAGTTAAAATACAGAACATGGTTTCTTTAGACTTGCGCATAATGACCATGAAGACCATAACAGAAACTCCTTTTCTGAGAAATAATCTTGGATATGTGGCTAAAAATCAACCCCTTTGAAGTTAGAATAGCCGTTATAGGCCCACCAAAATTTGAATTCAAAAAATATATAATGGAGGGACGTGGTGCAGTAGGCGACCAAACAACGTCTGCATAGGAAAGATGAACCAACAGAGACTTAGGCAGTGGAAAAATCCTAGCTGGCAGAGAAGCCTCGATAACCATAGGATTAGACTGGGATAGGCTATCAGTCGAGTGAGTTGAGATTTCATCCCAGAATGTCGGAGCCGTCGACCTTGGGGATGTTATGGACGAATGATCAAGCGGATGCCGATAGGGAGTAGAAGAAGGGAGAGAAAAGGACATAGAGGACAGCGAGCTTAGATTATTGTTCAAAAAATTTATTTCACCTCCATTCTTCAAAAACTTATCAAGTGAGTTGTTTCACAGTTATCTAATAATTATTGATACATAACCTCCTGGTGCCTCCAGCAATCATGAGCATTATATACTCTAGTCTCAATGGATACTTCGATATCCAGTCTCCATGTATCTTGACTAGGAACATTTAAAATGATATGTTTTATAATATTATGACACAATACTCATGATCACAACTATTTGTAACTACTATCACAGACACACTATTTATGGATTTTCTGTTAAATATATTTTAATTAAATATTAATTATTTATAACACGTTATAAAAATATATAATAGAAAGAAAAACACCTTTATTACGAATGAGAACCGATTATAGAGTTATTTAATTTACAATAAATTACAAAATTTCCCCTAGGGCATACCCCTTCAATCTCCCACTTGCACTTGGGGACAATTATGGAATCTCAGTCCCATCCCTTTAATCAGCTTCTTAAGAGATGACCGAGTTAGAAACTTAGTGAATGGATCTACAATATTGTCCATGGTATCCACCCTTTGAATCACGACCTCTTACTGCTCAATAAATTCTCTAATAAAGTGGAACTTTTAAGGAACATGTCGTGACCTCTTGTGTACCATGGGCTCATTTGCGTTCTACATCGCTGCATTGTTATCACAAAACAATGCCATAGGATTCTCGGTATCAGGAATCACCCCGAGCTAACTAAAAAATTTACGCATCTAGACTAACTCTTTAGTTGCTTCATTGAGGGCCATCGTGGAATCAACAACTGTTTCTTGCTTGGAACTTGTCGAACTAACGGTTCCGTCATTAAGCATAAAGACATAACTAGACACCGATTTATCATCATCTATTTCAGTTTGAAAGCTCAAATCTGTATACCCCTTCATAAGGAGGTCTCCATTCTAGTATATAAGCAATATGTCTTGACTATTTTTTAAATACTTTGGTATTCATTTTGCGGCGGTCCAATGTTTTTCTTTAAAATTAAACCGGTATCGGCTTATGCATCCTAGTGCGTATGCATATCCGCTATAGTGCATAACATAACATACATTATGGATCCTATGGCTGAAGCATAGGGGATCCTCTTCGTATGCTCTTTCCCCTCATCGGTATGAAGAGCATCCTTTTTAGAAAAACGATTCCAAACTGCATTGGAACATTTCCATGCTTGGAATTCTCCATATTGAACCTTTTTAGTATTATGTATATGTATAGAGATTGGAACAATACCAACAGCCTCTTAGATCCGTCTCTATGGATCTTTATAGCAAGTATATAGGCTGCTCCTCTCAAATACTTCTTGTAAAAGTTTTGGAAAGCCGAGATTTAACTAATTGCAACAACTAAGTGTCGTTTCCAATTAATAATAGGTCATCAAAATAGAGCATTAGGATTACAACATTGTGCCATGTTCCTTTCTATATACGCACATTTTCTCTATATTCTGATAAAAATCAAAACAATTTGATAACTTTATCAAAACACTTGTTCCGACTCCTTAAAGCTTGTTAAAGTCCATAGATGTACTTTAACAACCTACAAGCCTTGCCCGCACTCCCACCAACTATAAAACCGCTAGGCTATGACATATGCAGATTCTTCTAAATCACCATTTAGAAAAGTCACCTTTACATCCAATTTCCATGTTTTGTAATCATAGAATGCAACAATGGCTAGCATAATCCAAATGGACTTAAGAATGGTTATGTGCAAAAAGGTCTCGTCATAATCAATACCTTGAATTTGACAAAATCCTTTTGTAACTAGCCTATTTTTGTAAGTCTCTAATTCTCCATCCATAATCAATTTTTTCTTAAAAATCCATTTGCAGCCGATGTGTTTTATCTCTTTGGGTACTTCCAACAAAGTCCATACATTGTTTTCGTACATGGAATCCATCTCCGATTTCATTGCTCCAAGCCAAATGTAGAGTCGTTACTTTGCAGCGCTTGTTAGAAACACAGAGGAGTGTTACCATCTAAGACACAATTCTCCTTCTAGCGATCCATGAGGAAACTATAGTATCTATATAGTATGTAAGATTCCCTACAAGACCATCTAATAGGTTGCATTTTTTCGTATATAAGTGAACTTGGTTCTCCCACCGGTTTGGACTCGGTGTTAATTTCTTGGATTTCATCCAAGTATATAACTCCACTGTTAATTTCCTTTGAAAGAAATTCTTTTTCTGAAACGACAACATATTGAGAACTAATGACATTTTGTTCCTTGATATTCTAGAATATACATCCTATCGTGTTTTTGGGATATCCTATAAATTTACATAGTATGATCTTGCCTCTAGTTTATTCGAACAAACGTTCTTAACGTATGCCAAACAACCCCACAGCTTAAAATATTTGAGTTGGGGTTTCTTACCATACCACATTTTATATGGTGTTTTAGGCACAAGTTTAGTGAGTTATAAGTTCAACATATGCGTCATGGTTTCTAGCGCATATTCTCAATAGGACAGAGGTAACTCAACCTTACTTATCATGGAAAGAACCATATCAAATAGGGTTCAGTTCCTTGGCTCCAACACACCATTAAGGTATGTAGTATAGGGTTGAGTAACCTAAGAGATAATCCCATTATCTTTTAAATACTGTTGGAAATCTTGCCCAACATACGCACCTCTCGATCTGATTGAAGAATCATAATCATATATCCCATTTGATTTTCTGTTATATTTTTATATTCAACAAATCTTTCATAGACATTGCATTTGTTCTTCATAGGATACACATATCCTAGTCTCGAGAAATCATTAGTGAAGCACCAAAGTAAGAACTATTATCTTTGTTAATTATAGGCATCGAGCCACATACATCACTATATACTATCCCTAAGACTTTATCAACTTTCGGTACTCCCACTAAAGGGGTGCTTGATCATTTTATCGAGACACGACTTATACATGTTAAATGATTTAAATTAATTGATAGTAGAAAACCTTTGATTTTCAATTTGCGTAGTCGTTTCTCACTAATATGACTTTGCTTATAATGCCAAAAATAACTATCATTAATATTGTTAGAAGCATTATTCATAGAATACACATAATTAATATTAATCACATAAATGTCATTTTCAAGAATACCATCGTGGACTTTATTTCCATCCAAACTAATGTTCATAACATTATTTGCATAATGAAATATATATCTAGTCTCAGATAATCTAGATACATAAATAAACCATAAATTAAGTCTTTTACAAAATAGCAATTATTTAATACTAATACTGCTCCACTATGCAAAACTAAATGATAATCTCCTACTGCGGTTGCATCTACAATAGATCCATCGACAATTTGGAGCCCCATCTCTCCTTTTGTCATGCGATGCCAGTTCTTAAGGCCCTATAATGAATTACATATATAAGTACCTGATCCAGTATCTAAGACCCAAGACATTTATTGTTTAAAAACAATTTTGAATCATAAATGTACCTAATGAGCCTCAGAACCATTCAGTTTCTTTTCTCTAACAATCTTCAAGTACTCAAGACAATTCCTTTTCCAATGATCTTTCCTATGGCAATGTGACATTCACCCTTGTTATCAGTCTTCTTACTCTTCTTTTTTTACCTTCCCTTTTTTGCTTCCTCGAACTCTTCGAAGATGACGCATTACTCTTAACAGCAGGTACAACCCCTTGATCCCTAGATTGTGATTCGGTCGACCTTAACATATTGAGAAGGTCCAAAAGATTCACATTCATTTGGTTTATGTTCTAATTCAGTATGAACGGTTCATACTGATGAGCAAGTGAATAAAGGATAAAATCTACATGCAATTCATAGCTTATTTGTAAGTCCAATTATGAAAGCCTATCAATATAGCACTTCATCATTAACATGTAATTATCCACCTTTTGTCTTCTGGTCATCTTGTTATTGAACATCTTCTTTCTAATTTTTTACATTGAGGAATGTGACTGTTCACCAAAATGAGCCTTAGACTCTCAAATATCTCATGAAAAAACATATTTTCATGCAGCCTTTTCAACAGCATGAAAACTTGGACGATCTCTAGGTCTGATACCTATTTTTCATGAACAATTCGTAGTTCGGGGTCTGCATCATCGACATGTTTTTTATTAGGTTTGCATGTAATAATAGTTCAAAGACACTCATAAGTCAATGTTATTTTAATTGCTCTTAGCCAATCGATGTAGTTAGGTCCGGTGAACTTGTTGTTTTCAGAAAACAGTTTTGGAGCTGTCATTTTCTACAAGTTTGAGTGGTAGATTATTAGGACAAATCATAGTAGATATTCTTATAATATTGTAAGGTTAAACTTTATGTTTCATTTTACTAATAAGCTCCCATTAGTCTTTTTTGTTTCGCCAAACCCTATGTCTAAATCTAGAAGTCTTTCGACTTTACTAGTATGTGTAAGGAGTCATCTGTCTTGGAATTCTGACTTTGAGTTTACTCAACAAATCATAGCTTCATGGACGATGGATAACTCCTTATCGGTTGTATCATTTAGAACTCCCAACTCTTTGTTACCTTATCCTAATTTACTTAGACCTTGAGTTTTCTCAATAAATCAAAATAAAATTATTCACCCATACCAACCATATCATGACGGCCTAAGTATAGCATATGTACCTTGAGTTTTCTCAACAAATACATATAGTTAACTTATCTCTGCTATTAGATATATTAATAATAGTACACAAAAGATCCCTAGCTTGAGTTTGCTCAATAACTAAGTAGTATGCAAATAATTTATTAATATATATGGTAGAAGACAACATTCTATTAAAGATTCATAATCTACAGTGTATTATATTGAGTGATATCCACTTATAGAATAATGTAATTCTTATGAATTAATCTTGTGATTCAAGTGTCAAATACATCAGAAATCATAGTATAAGTATGTTAACATATGTATTTATTCCTTAAGTCTATTTGAGTTTCATTAACATTCCACCTTTAGTTTATACGTTCATATTATATAAGTTTTATTATTTATATAACTCTTATATTTCATATTACTTATATAATAGCCTTATGTATAATATCATATTAATTAAGTCTTATTTAATTACTTTTATTTTATTAACATTTTAACTAATTTTATATTAACTTAATATAGCATTTAATTTAATATTTATTATATACTATAACCTTTATAGTATAACACACGCATACACACACAATATATATATCTATATGTATGTATGTACGTATATTATTTAATTAATTATTAACCTTTTAATTAATTTATTTAATTAAATAATTTTTAGTTAACTTATATAAATTTCGAAAAATAATTTAAAATATATACACGTAGACTTATGATATCTTAAACATTTTAAAATATCGTAACATATATCAAATATATAATACATGCATATCAAAGTTAACCATTTAATTAATTTTTATACTTTACTAATCTTTTTTTGATATAAAAGATATATGATCTGAAGATCATACAACTATAATATATATATGTATCTATGCATGTATGTATAAAGTAATAATAATAAAGGTACGGGAGTCCCAGGCAACACGCCCACAACACAAAATAATACCGCCAACATGCCTGGCCAATAGTAGGATAACGACAAATAGACAAAGATGAATTGTCCAGGCACAACTAAAGTATCATAACAATATATACCATCATAAGTACCAAAAATATAGGAAATAACTAGGAAGAAATCCAACTAGGTCCAAGCACATCTATGAAACAAGCTAATAATCTCAGGGTAATATCCAGAAGTGCAAAGGGAGAAGATGAATTTCCGATCCTAATCTGTAGCTACCAAAATCTCCTCATTATTAGCACCAAAAATTCACCATCATTGTAGACGGCAAGCTCATCATTTATAAGTCTGTAGTAGAGCTCATCCTTATCATCATCCGAGGTCCATTTTATTAATCTTATTAGTATATTTATAATTTTTGAAATTAATTTATTTAATTTTCAAATATTTTGAAATTGTTTACTAAATTATAACTTTTATAACACATGTATATTTTATTTTAAATTTAACTATTAAATTTAAAATCTTATATTTTTAGTTTTTAGACAATTTTGAAATTTAGCCCATGGCCCAATTCAAATTGGGCTATTTCTGTTAGGGGCGACTTTTGAGCTCACATATCTGTTCAGGCCAGGATGTAGCCAAGTAAAGTAGAATACTTGATTATCCAGACCTAATCCTAGATGCTACCTTTCTAGATATCCTACTATTTGGGCTATGAGCTTAAGAGTTTACCCTAACATGACTAATTTAAAATGCATGGACTATTGGGCTCTAATACCATTATTGAAACTGGACCAGCCCACAGTGGAAGTTATGAGTGAATTTCATTTTATTTGCCATATTGGATCTTTATTGAGCTTATAAAATCTAGTTTACGTAGAACATTTTTAAATTTTATTTAAATAAAATCTTTTATTTTATTTAAATTTATAAAATGATATTACACACACAAACATGTAAATATGTGTACCATTACACATATATGTGTGCGCATGTGTAATATATCAATCCATGTAAGATATAACAGCTCGTGTATAAACGTTAGGATTTACATCGCAGCGGACACATTAGCTCTCCAATGTCCAAATATGTTATCCAAATGTTTGTTTGCGTACTTTTATTTACATATATAAAATATTTTAAATATATATGTATATACTTTTATTTTTTTAAAATATATACGTGTGTGTCTATATATATATATATAAACATAATTATGAAATATTAAAATATATATAACTATGGGTAGAAAAATGGTGGATTTATATTCAAATTGAAAAATCCCTTTCTTCTCTTTCCTCCAAACTTCTCGCATCCTTATTGTAGACCTTTTGCTGATGGCTTGAGTAAATTTCATCCTGATATTACCCATAATAGAGTTTCTTCTCAGTCAAGAGGTCCGAAATCATATTTTAGGGGTTTTGTTCTCGATCATATGCCAACATTGTAAAGGAATCGAATCCTCAATTTTGTATATCCTAACCTAACCACAAGCAAGCCCGGCCCAAAGGGCAGCCCACCAAGCCCGTGGGCTATGGCAACCCCCTAGGTTATGGGCAACATAAAAGGATTAATACTTATAAACTAAATATCAAACTTTAATAGAAATTAATATACATAGTTGTGGGTAGGTTGTTTGTGCATGCTGTTACCGTTATGATGGCTTGGGTTCGAGGCCCGTGCTTGGTAAAAATTCTTCTTTTCATATGCAGTTGAATATATATCTTTTTTTTCATGCTTCAAATTTTTATCCCCAAATATGCATGGGCTTGGGCAACCCAATGTTTGGGCCGACTCCACAAGAAAGCTAGTAAATTTAGGGCATGGAATTCTAAACCAAAATGCAATTATTTTTTCTATTGGTGTATTGAAAAGAATCATCTTGCAAAGTCTTTTAGAGAACCTGTTTTCTGTTTTAAATATGCGTATTTTGGTCACAAGAAATCAAATTGTTCAGCAGGTGCAAATTCTTTTCTGCCGAAAGCAATGAGTTATGCATATTTTTATTTTTATTTTGTTCTGGAATTCCTGAAACTAAGAAATTTACTGCTTGATTGTTGTATTGGTGGAAAGGTTGAAGGTAGCTTCTTATCCAGTAAACTTTACTGGCATTTTGGCAATCTAATTTTGAAAATATTGGATACCATTCAAATGGTAAGATTGGGGCTGAGAAACAATCTAGCAAAGACAACAAATGGAAAGGGAAAAGTTTTATACCAAAGGCAATAGTGATCTTTCTTTGTTAAACAATGAAAAGTTATATCAAGATTCTAATTCTAGTTCTTTTGATGTAATGTGGATAGATCCAGATGTAATAGGATACGTACTTAATGACATTGATGATAATGAAGCTTCAAAAAATAGGAAAGATCCGAAGCTATCTTGTAGGAACAGGGTGTTAAAAACATTGGTGAGGTGTTTAAAAGGCTACTAAAAATGTATCGAAATCAGAGACTCAAGATGATTTAAGTATAATTTTTTTCAATAAATTTGATGTCCTTGCTAATATGGACGAAGATTTTAGCGATGATAAAAAAATATAATGGTGGTGATATTGAGGATAGTATTAGGATATTGTCTAATGAAAATTCCGGCTTTGAATATACTAACTTATGTGAAGTTGATAATTGGAAACAAATAGTTGTTTCAGATTCGACAAAGAATGAATGTGTGTTGCAGAAAATCTAATCACTTTGGGTGGTGGATGTAGGAGTGGAGATTGCTCGGTAGTCATTAGTGATGTGATGTTGAGAGTTTTATGTCGAAGAAGAAGAGATTAATAGTGCAAATCTCTTTAAATCGCAAGATAGTACATGTATAGGCACTATTAGACTGTATAACAGTACATGTACATTAGTACTTGGGCAAGTACATGGTGATAATTTTTGCTCTATACCATACAAGGTAGTTTTCAACTCAACGCAAAACAATACCTCTATATGCACTGTTCCAGGGCATGGGAATACATGCACAGCAGTACATCTACTACTAATAAAGAAAATTCATTAAACTAATTTACTCCGGGTCTTTTTAAAATTCCAAAAACGTCCTTCTTTCCATTTATGATAATACAAACAGTCCGCATACGAAGCACGGACCCATACTAGTGCACAAAATGGCAACTATCTTGGAATACACGGTGATAATGATTGCGCAACTTCATGCAAGTTAGTCTTCAATTCAATGCAGGACAAGAAATATACAAATATTTTAGATGAAAGGACACTATTACTTGATAGTCTGAACAAACAAGGGTACTTCAGATGAAAGGACTAGTCAGATTGAAAATTCAAAAAGTAATCAGTTAATAGTCAAACAAATATCAATGTTTGTTGAAAAGTTAATGTGCTATATAGATGCTGCAGATCAAGTTTATGACCACATTAAAGATGATGTTCAAAATATCAGGTCTGCAGATATTACATATTATGAAGGAATATCAGTATAGTGTTCAAGCAAGTCGAGGAGAATGAGAGAGATTAATTATGGGGATGGTAACTAGTATGTCTGAAGTCTCATGTTCGGTGTGTAGAGAGGCTGATTCTGCAATGCTTAGAGAGATTGTGCCTTGTTTGAGTATGTCTAGAGCAGTGAGGAGGAGAGTGAGGAGGAGTGCTCATCTTCGTAGCACATCCACTATAGCTTCTTGTAGCTTTAACATCGGTATGGGATTTTTTTTAGGTAGTTGTTGGGTGAATCCTCACCACCAATCCAAGGTCCCACCGAACCAGGCCTCGCCTCGTACTTGCCGAATCGGCCCTAAGACCAACCATGCCGAACCAAAAGCGCTCACCAACAACTGCCGAACCAACCAAGACCGGACCAACCCTCACCACAACTACCGAACCAAGCCAAGACCGTACCAACCCTCACCACAACTATCGAACCAAACCCAGACCGGACCAACCCTCTACACACCACCGAATCAAACTCCACCAAGCTACGACCGAACCAAGCTTCGCCGAACCAAGCTCCGCCGAACCAGATGTGCCAGGCCAGATTGCTTCAGCTCAGGACCACCAGCAGCTATATACATCCAAGACCCCTGCCCCCAGCCTCACTCTATAAATAGAGGGGCAGGGGTACAACAATGACGGACAAGTTTGAGAGCTCAAGCACAGAAGGAACCTTCAAACAACTTTCATATACTTGTATGCAAAGCTTTGTACTTGTAATCTGAAAGAAAAAGGATAATAACATATAAAGTGGACGTAGGCACGTTCTGCCCGAACCACTATAAATCTGTGTGTCTTTTACAGTTTAGTCCCTGCTTCTTACATATTTGCATAAATCACCCAAATCATTGAAAACAACATAAAATCAACTAAATAATACGACTTGGAGGTGTTTGCCCATTTCTTGTGTAAATATTTTTGGTGCTTTCACTGAGAACTCGAGCTAGAAGCTACAGCTTCTCCTACTCAACCTTCTTCCTAACAGCATCGTTCCTTGCTCCGACAACATGACTTCCAGGCAAAGGAGAGATGTTAACAAAGGAAAGAACGTCGCAACTAGCAATATCCCAGATCCAGTGGCCCCAAATCAAGAGAATCATCCCGTTTTAACAGCAGTACCAGATGAAAATCAGGCAAATCCAACAGCCCCCGCCGCAGAACAACCAATTAGTAGGGCAGATCTAGACAGGGTTATGGCTGAAGTAACTAACCGCTTCGCATCTCAATAAGAAGCCTTGGTGGACCAACTCATGTCACGCCTAAGGGATGCTGAAGAATCCAACCGCAACACCGAATCATGGGGTGAGTCCCAATCTGGAGGATCTGGAAGGCGACATAAACCTTTCTTCTTCGAAGAGATTAACAACAGAAATAGCCATGGTAGGAGCCGAGCCCGGACTCAGCCCGAATTCCGACCCGAGGAAACACTTGGAACCGAACCCAACGGGGGAGGTGCCAGGCAAGGGTCGGATGTAGCTGATCCTGTCATGCTACCTAACCATGAAAACACCAGTAGACGGGGCCGAGCTGGAATCCAGCCCAAAGTTGGACCCAAGGAAGTGCTAAGAACAGAACCCAGCAGGGGAAGATCAAGGCAAGGGCCGACTATGGCTGAACCCAGCATGCCCTCAGAAGACCAGAGGCAGCCTTTGGAGAATGTTAGGAGTGACAGACGATACCATCCCTACAAGTCGTCTGGACGGACTCAATCCCGCAGAGAAGAACCAAACTCATTTCTATCCGCTCCAAGTTCTGATGAAAGGATGGCGCGGTTGTTCAGAGAGTGCGTCCAACGGGAGCAAAGGGATCGAGGAATAGGCGCTAGGGTAACCAGCCCCTTCACCCGCAATATCGAAACTGCCATCACCCCCCGGGAATGGAAAATGCCAACAATGGAACCTTACAAGGGAACCTCTGACCCCTTCGTACACTTACAGAGATACACCCAGCATATGCTCATGAGCGGAGCAACAGAGGGAGTGTTATGTAAATGTTTCCCACTTTTCTTGGCAGATCTAGCTACCTCCTGGTTCTGCCACCAACCCCAAGGGTCCATCAGCTCATGGAAAATGTTGAAAGAGAAGTTCATCATCCAGTTCCGCATTCATGTGGAACAACCCAAGGACGCTTATTTCTTATCTAATATCAAACAGAAGCCCGGAGAGACAGTGCAACAATATCTAACCCGATTCAACGCCGCAGCGGCCGCAGTCCAAGATGCCGACGAGAAACTTATCCTAATGGCCCTCTGCAGTGGTGTACATCCGGATACTAAATTCGCTAGAAGACTAACCAAGGAAAAACCAGCTACTTTACCTGATTTCTTCCATGAAGCTGGAAAGTATATGAGACATGAAGACGCTGCCACTGAGAGGCAATCAGGGCAACAGGCTAAGACGGCTACAGACAGGGTTTCCGCTGCAACAAAGGATGTTCGAAGAAATGACTCTAGAGACAATGCTGGGGGCAAGAAAGGGGAAAAGCGCCTATATCGACCTGGACCAAGATTTGACTCCTACGCTCCTTTGAATGAAACGATCGAAAACATCTTCCTAGCCACTCAAGACGAAGTTAGATACAAGCGCCCCCCGCACAAGAAGGAGTCAGATAACGCACTCAAATCTGGAAAGTTCTGCCGCTTCCACGAATCCCACGGACATGACACCAATGAATGCCACCATCTCCGGGACTTGATTGAAGAACACATCAGAAGGGGGAGACTGGAACGCTATGTAAAAAGCCAGAGCAGGACTCCAGCTCCCGCCAATGAAAACCCAGGGTTACCCCTCCCAGAGGAAGGCGGAGGAAATCGCAACACCAGCGGCTCTAGTCAAGAGAAAATAGTAGTCCATACCATATCAGGAGGACCACACATCGCCGACAGAAACTGGACAGAGATGGAAAGATACGGTAAGTCACTTAGAAACGCTGAAGGCTACGTTAATTCTGTTATGGAAGAACGCCACCCGAAATGGAAAGAGAGTGACGACATCACATTCAGTAGGCGTGATCTAGAGGGAAGACAGTACCCACACATGGATCCTATGGTCATCTCTGCTTGGTTCGGTCCAGCCATAGTTTTCCGAATTTTAATGGACACTGGAAGCTCAGTAAATATCCTATTCAAGCATGCTTTCGACAAAATGAAGCTGTCAATGAAGGATGTGTCTCCCTACAACAAACCACTACATGGTTTCACTGGAGATGCGAAGATGCCCCTCGGGCAGCTGGACCTATTTGTTGAAATAGGAAGTCATCCCCGCTCCGATGTGCGAAAACAAACATTCATACTGATAGAGAACCATTCGGCCAACAACGCCTTTTTAGGAAGACCAGCCTTGTCTGACTTCCAAATTGTCCTAGCCCCATGGTGCCTGAAGATGAAATTCCCAACAGATAACGGAGTAGGAGAAATAGAGGGAGATCAAGACGCCGCTCGAGATTGCTATGTAACCGAGCTTCGCAATAACCGCAGGAAGGATAAAGGAAAGGATGCAGAGACTTCTCTCTGCAAGAAAAGCCTGGAAGCATAGCAATTAAAGAAAGCCCCTCCTCTTCGATATACCAGCGATCCTTTCAACGAATTAGACCCCAGGGACAAAGAGGAGGAGGCCACCACCGAACCTGCAGAGGCTATGGAATTCGTAGCTGTAAACAAACATGACTCAAGTAGACTATTGAAAATCGGATCTCAACTGAAAGAAGAGTTAAAGGATCAACTCATTGATTTTCTTCGCCACAACATGGATGTATTTGCATGGACGCATGCTGATATGACAGGAATCTCCCCAGATGTAGCGTGCCACGTACTGGACATCGATCCCACGAAGGTTCCAGTAAAGCAGAAAAAGAGAAGCATGAGGGCAGAACGATCAGCAGCCCTCGAGGAAGAAGTAAAGAACTTACTTGCCAATGAGTTTATACGAGAAGCCATCTACCCAGAATGGATCGCCAACCCGGTACTGGTAAAGAAAGCTAATGGGAAGTGACGAACATGCATCGATTTCTCCAACTTAAATGACGCTTGCCTGAAAGACTGCTTCCCACTCCCCCGAATCGACCAACTCGTGGACAGCACAGCCGGACACGAACTCTTATCCTTCATGGACGCATACTCAGGATACAACCAGATCCCTATGCCCGCCCCTGATCAAGACCACACCAGTTTCATCACTGACCGGGGGTTGTACTGCTACAAAGTAATGCCTTTTGGACTTAAGAACGCCGAAGCTACTTGTCAACAAGATGTTTGCAAAATTAATAGGGCAAACCATGGAAGTTTATGTGGATGACATGCTGGTAAAATCGAGAAAAGCCAACGATCATATAAACCACCTGGATGAGATGTTTCAAGTACTTCGCCAATATGGAATGAAGCTGAACCCTCTAAAGTGCTCCTTCGGAGTATCGTCGGGAAAGTTCTTGGGATTCATCTTTCATGCCAGAGGGATTGAAGCAAACCCCGAACAAGTTCGAGCTTTGCAAGATATCAAGATACCATCCACTCGAAGAGAGATGCAAAGCCTAAACGGGAAAGTGGCCGCCCTAAGTAGGTTCATCTTTGAAGCAACCGACAAATGCATCCCTTTCTTCGAAGCTCTAAAGAAAGACAAAGGAAGGTTCGAATGGACTGACGAATGCTCGACAGCCTTCCTTAACTTAATTGGACACCTCCAGAGACCACCGGTGCTCTCAACTCCAGATGAAGGCGAGGAACTGTACTTATACCTTGCTGTACCATCCCACGCTTTAAGCGCCGCTTTGGTGAGAGAAGACAACCACGCACAGCGGCCCGTATACTTTGTAAGCAAGAGATTTGCAGGGGCAGAAGCCAGATACCCTAAACTTGAGAAGCTAGCATATTGTCTGCTAATCACGTCATGAAACTGCGACACTATTTCCAGTCTTATTCCATCAGAGTTTTAACCGATCAACCGCTAAGGCAAGTGCTCCATCGCTCCGACACTTCTGGGCGATTACTTAAGTGGTGCATTGAACTAAGCCAATATGATATCACCTACCATCCTCGCACCGCTATCAAGGGGCAAGCCATAGCTGATTTCATTGCCGAATTCACTACTAACGAAGGTAAGGAGCAATCTGAAACAGCAGAAGATATCAAGTGGAATCTCTTCGTAGATGGAGCGTCAAACGAACAAGGCTCGGGGGCAGGTGTTGTGATAATCACCCCCAGGGGAAGGAAGCTGCACTACGCCCTAAGGTTGGAATTTGCTGCCACCAACAATGACACAGTATACGAAGCGGTGATAGATGGATTAGAACTGGCCTTGGAGATTGGAGTCGGTTCTTTATGTCTCCATAGTGATTCTCAACTCATTGTAAATCAAATACTGGGAGACTTCCAGACTCGAGGAGAACGACTCACAGCATATCTTAAAAAGACCAAGCTGCTGCTCAATCAATTGGATCACTATCTAATCAAACACATTCCTCGAGAAGAGAACCAAGAGGCCGACGAACTAGCAAAGCAAGCTAGTATGAAGAACATCATTATTTTCAGAGCATTAACCATCTCAAAACAGCTGGCATCAAGTTTCGAGCAAGTGAATCTGATAGCTGCGATCGACGAAGAAACTTGGATGACTCCTATCCGGAAATATTTACAAGATGGCACACTGCCCGACAGGCGTAACGAAGTCAAGAAAATCTTGAGAAAAGCTTCCCACTACACAATACAAGAAGGCATCCTCTATCGGCTCGGCTTCTCTAACCCCTTATTAAGATGCGTCGCTGGGAGGGAAGCCAAGGAAATCTTATTCAACATCCATCAGGGAAGTTGCGGAGATCACACTGGAGGGCAGACTCTGGCAAAAAAGATACTCCGATATGTATATTACTGGCGCACCTTAAACAAAGACGCCTTAGACTTCGTCAAGAGATGTGACAGATGTCAGAAATTTGCCAAGATTCCTCGGCTACCCACAAATGAGATTACCCAAATGACCAGCCCTTGGCCCTTTGCAGTATGGGGAATTGACTTGATTGGCGAACTGCCAACGGGCCGAGGCGGAGCCAAATATGCTATAGTGGCAGTTGACTATTTCACCAAATGGGTGGAGGCGGAACCTCTAAATAAAATATCTTCAGCAAAAGTTATCAACTTCTTGATCAAAAATATTCTGTGCAGGTATGGAGTCCCACTCAAGATCATATCAGACAACGGACTTCAATTTGACAGCGAAGAATTCGCCGATTGGTGCCAAGAGCATGGAATTCACAAAAGCTTCTCATCTGTAGCTTATCCTCAAGCAAACGGACAAGTCGAAGCTGTCAACAAAATTCTCAAAACCTTAATGAAGAAGAAACTTGAAAAGTCGAAAGGCGCTTGGGTGGACGAACTTCCTACGGCACTTTGGGCCTATCGCACATCTTACAGAACTTCAACAGGGCATACTCCTTTCTCTCTGGCATACGGATTGGAGGCCATGCTCCCAGTTGAAACTATAGTGCCCTCTCACCGTAGGATCCACTACAACCCGGAAGAGAACGAAGAACTCCTCCTCATGTCTTTGGATCTAATTGAGGAGAGAAGAAACGATGCAGCACTCAAAGCAGCAGCTCATAAGCAAAAAGTTGCAGCACAATACAACTCCAAAGTCAAGCACCACAGCTTACAAGAAGGAGATCTTGTCCTCAAACGGATCTTCCCCCCGCCCCGGAGCGCTAGATCCAATCTGGGACGGATCCTACGTAATTCATAAAGATCTCCGCAACGGAGCCTATATTTTGTCAATAGTGGACGAAGAGGTGTTCTAGAGGGCATGGAACATCCAACACCTCCGTCGATACTTTTCTTAACTTGTACTTCCCATATGAAGTGAATTAACAAAGAGAATCAGCGGATGTAGGCATTTTCATGCCGAACCACTTTAAAAATCTTGTCTCTTTTTAACTTGTTCCTCTATATCTTGGCTGCTTGTTAAGCTTTATCCTTTTCTGTTGAACAAAATCATGTATAACGACATTTCCATACTGGAACTTCACGGCGCAACCTCACCTGGACAAGACTCAACAGGTACTATGCGATTCTATGCACTCGCCAATGAGACACTTTTGCTCCAGCATCCCTCTGCTGCGGGTTAACTCATTGCTCGCGACTGCCCTCAAAGCCAACTGCAATGAGCCGATTATAAGCCATCAAGAAGGTCGACTATAGCCGATGGCAGCTCATTACGGCGTTCGGCCCGCAGGCAACTGTGAACCTACTTTAAGCCCCAACATAAGGTGTGGCCAGCCAGGGGTAGTTCACGGTTGACGATCGGCACCCACGCTAGCCGGCCACAGTAAATCGAATAATACCCACGATTACGGGCCATAATGGCCCGGGTAGTTACTGTGCGCGATCTCGGCTCCGATGTGTCTTAAGTGCAGCTGTGGTAAAAAAGAAAACTCCTCGCGGAGGCGTAAGGTGGGTGACAAATGTCTCCAAGACCCACAGCTAGGGAAAGTGACTACAAAACCCGTTTGCCACGAACTTAAGCACATCGACGGCCTTCCGTGATTGGAAGTTTTACCTTTCCTATATTTTCATTTTATTTAAATACTTTTCTCCTATCCTATATAACGGTCCCCAAAGTACAGGACGCCAAATAGGAGGCATTCGCTTATGAGAATCTGAGCCCAGAAACTGGCTGACAAGGCACTCAGCCGCACCCGTGGTCAGTTACACAAGACGTTCAAAGCAACCCCCTGCAACTAAAACATGAAGGGCGGTACTTTCTTCTCTTGTACATAAGCATGTAGCTATAACTTATTCGTAACATTGCAAAACATAAAATTATATTTCAAGCAAAAGCTTAGCATCAAACACAATCAAATCACAGGCATATGCATGGTTATATTTCTTATACAACACATCAAAATAATAGCAGCATTCAAAATATAACAGAATCGGCTCGTGTTATAAAATTACATAGAGTCGTTCAATGACATAATTACAATCCGAAAATACACTAACGTTTTTGACTAAGTATAAACAGGAAAGTCAAGAAAACCAAAAACTATACAGATCAGGTCAAGTAGTCAACTGCATCAGGGCTCCGCCTTTATCCTGCCTGCCCTTCGAATCTACTTAACTGCAGGGTTGGAACTCCCAGCATGTTGACCAGAGGTCCCGCCTGTCCAATTCAGGAGAAAAATCCCTTAATATTCATAAACAATAAACAGTCAAGATATGAAAAGCTAAAAAAGAAGAAGGAAAACTCACCAACACAAGCTCCTCGGTCCTCATCCCCCAACTGCACACCGGCTTCCTCCGCAGCAAGTAGCCGCATCCCCTCCTTCACCGCTACCTTCTCCTCCTTTGAGAACTGGGCGGTAACCATATCCATCCTGAATGCCGCTCCACCTTCCTTATCCGCATCGGCCTTGGCCTCCTCCAAATCCCGAAGATATATCCTAGCCATGATCCGGGGATAGTCATCCATCCAGGATAGATTGCCCTGCTTCCAAGTACGGAAGTACATATCCTGCAACATCTCGTCCATCATCCCCTCATTCTCCTCAAACTCCCTCACCCGGGCCTCGGAGGACAGCAACTTAGCAATGGCAACATCCCTCTCCGATCGGTATCTTGAGCAGTTAGCCTGGAGAGAACTCCTCATCTCCTCCATCTCCTCCTTTAGCTTGGCCTGAGCAAGCTCTGCGGCTTTAAGCCTTCCAGACAACTCCTCTACCTTCTCGAGATCCGCTCTCCGAACCTCATCCACCGTCGCAATGGCCATGTCAATCCGTTCCTTACAGGCAGCCTCCATCTTTCGTAGTTCTGCCTTACTAGCCTCTTCCATAGTCTTCTTCAATCGCCTGGAGGCTGCCTCATGCTGGGAAATCTGAACGGCCTGATCGGCAAGCTGCTTGGCCTGGTCAGAAACCATTAACCGTAGTCGGATGTTGGCACTCCCAATCTCCTCTCCAGCTTTGACCAGTCGGGCATGATGCCCCATCAACTTCCTGGTCTTCTCAGCGACCCGGTCAATGTTTGCCTTAGCCTCATCCCCCATGGTTACGATCCGAGTAGTGAGAAAATCAAGATCCAAGGCCTTGGCCTCATCGAGCACCCTTACCATGGGGTTGCGTGGGAGAAGATGTTCACTAGTAACCTCGTCAAAGGAAATATCTTGAGCACTTGGACCCAGATCCGGATGACCCGCAAATGGATTACGAGCCAAGCCGGGACGATCGATATGAGTAGCAGTAGGATTTTCAGACGGATGCGGGGAGGGGATATACTCAGTGTCCTCCGTGACATCATGAATAGGTTGAGGTGGAGGCTGCAGGCCAGGTGAAGATTCAAATAAGGAGCGACTCCTCTTCTTCTTCTGAATACTCTCTTCAATGACCCCAAGAAGAGGATGGTAGCTAACTACGTCTCCTGGACGACTAGTGGGTGGCTTAGGCTTGGCAGAGGCTCTGAGTAACTTGTATTGTTCAAGGCGGTGTCGAACGTCTGAAGTCTTGGCCACCTCGCCTGCCCCTTGAATAAAGAACAAGTGTTACGAACATACAATGATCCATAATTCAAGAAATATGTTAAGTTAAAAAGAGTGAAAAGGCACATCTATTATACAAACCCTGCGGAGGAGTAGGATACTGTAATAAGTCCTGAATCTCATTCCAGGACGGAAGCGAACCATAAAATATTCCTAAGTCCCTATCGTAAATGGAGTCTGCAGAAGGAAAAAGTTCACCTTGAATCGCCAAAGTCGCCTTAGTTGAATAGCTCTTAGAGGATGGATCGGCACCAGCCCCAGCCTTGTCAACCTCCTTTGCCTTCTCAACCAAAGCCGATCCTCCCTCCGACTCCCCAAAAGCTTGACGGAAAGCATCATCCGTCCACTCATGAATCTCTCCCGCTTGCCCGGAGGTTAAGGCACCAACGCCACTACCGCTCTGTCCATCGCCTCCTTCACCCTCACCTCTATCCTCCTCCACATCTTCCTCCCCCGGAGCAATTGGGCAAGTGCTAGGAGAGGGGCCATCGGACTTCTTGAGCTTCTTACCTCCGACAGCTGGAGGCTTTGTGAAAGGCTCCCTCTTGCCACTTTTCACCGTGGCTCCTTCCTTGGCTCTGGCGGCCTTCTCCTCGGCCGTATCCCTCTTCTTAACCACGGACTGGTGCGGCAGGATCAAGCTGTGCTCTAGGAGAGTAGCATTCCTGATCAGGTAAGAAGCCGACCTATCCCGTCCCGGAATGGCCTTAATTTCCGCAGCCATCTGAGCCAAGGAATCACTCCCCACGACCGCAAAGCCACCTGTCGCTAACAAAAAATGAAAGCATATAAGAAGAAGCATTGCAGTCGGAACAAGGAAACTATAAATAAAGTTCAACTTACAGCCAGAAGTGAAGAGGTGGAAGGAGACAGAGTCATCCTTGATAAAAAACCATTCTTTCTTAAACATGCTGAGCTTCAAATACAGGTCCAGGACCGGTTTGAAGGGAACGGCCGCTTCCAAGCTAATGTACGGAGACCCCTTCTTATAACCTCTCAAGTTATATAAATACCGAATCTCCCTGTTGGAAGGGGGCGCCCGTACTTTCTCTGGAAAATAACGTATAGGCACACCAAGATGGCGTAGGAGTTGGGCTGAAGCTGGAAGGGAGCCACCTTCAAGTAAGTGATGAAGCTGACTATCCAGGTATTAATGGGAGGAATGGCCCCGCACATGCAGTGGTACCTACTATATGCAAAATATCCTTCGGGGGGATTGTACGGCATCACTCCATCCCCCGGCAACAGCATATGTGCTCTATCAATCCCGAAAGAGCGAGAAATGACATCGAGCTGCTCCTCCTTGAGAGAGCTAGGAAAACAGTCGAGCGGAAAATTCAGAAGCTCCTGAGGACCGTACCCGTCTACTAGTGACCTCGGGGCGGGTCCAGGACGTTCCAGTCTTGGCTGAGCTCGGGGCACTGAGGAGGACTCCCCTTCGCCCTTGGACTTCCTTTTATCTGATCGAGTTTCCACTCTTTGAGACATTTATCTGCAACACGAGAAAGTACGTCGTTAAAACACATAAACTATGTAATCTAGAGTTTCACTAATAGTTCAAGTATAAAAGTCCATTCGGTAAGGGATTCATTCAACACTCGGAATTCCCAAGCTCATTCGATAGTACAGCCCAGAGCTCATTCGGCAGTACACATTCGGCATTAAACGTCTCTTAACCCATCCGGTATTAGGTTCATTCGGTAATCAGCATCACCAAGGTCATTCGGCGTTCACACTCCCAATACCATTCGGTAGTTTAAAAACCCAGGGATCATCCGACAATTACCTGGTCCGGTTGTCAAAAGGTTTCAGCAATATAAGTTGATTCGGCAGAAATCTGGTTCGGTTCTCTCGATTCAGTAAGGAATAATGAAGGGGTGTAGCCCCTACTTATAGGCAGATATAGGATACCGAACCAAATGGATCGGCACTCAGGGACCGAATGGAAACATCCTAGCTAAAACAAAGCGCGACACATACAGGCATGTGCCCCACTTTGGAGGGCAAATGTTGGGCGAATCCTCACCACCGATCCAAGGTCCCACCGAACCAGGCCTCGCCTCGTACTTGCCGAATCGGCCCTAAGACCAACCCTGCCGAACCAAAAGCGCTCACCAACAACTGCCGAACCAACCAAGACCGGACCAACCCTCACCACAACTACCGAACCAAGCCAAGACCGGACCAACCCTCACCACAACTACCGAACCAAACCCAGACCGGACCAACCCTCTACACACCACCGAATCAAACTCCACCAAACTACGACCGAACCAAGCTTCGCCGGACCAAGCTCCGCCGAACCAGATGTGCCAGGCCAGATTGCTTCAGCCCAGGACCACCAGCAGCTATATACATCCAAGACCCCTGCCCCCAGCCTCACTCTATAAATAGAGGGGCAGGGGGTACAACAATGGCGGACAAGTTTAAGAGCTCAAGCATGGAAGGAACCTTCAAACAACTTTCATATACTTGTATGCAAAGCTTTGTACTTGTAATCTGAAAGAAAAAGGATAATAACATATAAAGTGGACATAGGCACGTTCTGGCCGAACCACTATAAATCTGTGTGTCTTTTACAGTTTAGTCCCTGCTTCTTACATATTTGCATAAATCACCCAAATAATTTAAAACAACATAAAATCAACTAAATAATACGACTTGGAGGTGTTTGCCCATTTCTTGTGTAAACAGTAGTACATATTGTTCTTGTACATTGAGTAGTTTATCCACAAGTGACATGAGATATTTAGCTAAAAATATGGGTTTTTTGATGCTATTCAAATATACACTGAATATATTAAAAGTAAAGAATTAGGACATGTTAGTACACTTAGATTACGAGATATGTTAGTTGAATCTAAGGTTTTAGCTAATAGATTAAATACTAAAATGAAGGAATTAACAGGTAATGCCTAAACTGCGTTCATTAGGGGTACAAATTTTATGCTTGAGGTTGCTAAGAATTTATTAATTACTGCTGAAAAATAATACTACATGTGTACTTTTAAAACTTAATTCTGCTAAAACTTTTGATTTAATTGATTGGAATATTCTTAAAGATTTATTATTACCTAGGGGTTTCAATATTAGATGGGTAGGACGGATTATGTCTTTACTTAAAACTAGAAATTCAAGTATTATGGTTAGTAGTATAATTAGTAACAAAATTCAATTGAAAAGTGGTCTTACACAAGAGGATCCATTGTCCCCTCTTTTTTTTAATTTAGTAGCTGATTTTTTTGCTATGATTATGAAGCTAATCGCTACTAATCTGATTTTAGACAACGTAGGACATGAGATCACAAGAAATGGACTTTCTGTCCTACAATTTGCGGATGACATTATGATTTTTACTTCTCATTTGCCTAATCATATTATTAAGCTTAAATTTATTCCCCATAGTTTTGAATTACTTTCGGGATTAAAAATTAATTTTGATAAAAGATCAGTATTAATACTTAATGATATGGTTGTTCAGAAACAAGTTGGATATACGTTAAACTGTAAAACGTTGGAATTTCCCGTAGAATATTTAAGATTTCGGATAAGGCCACCAAAACTTAAACATGGTGATTAGCCAACCATAATAAACAAAATCAATAAAAGATTCTCTAAATGGAATAGTATATATTTATCAAGGGTAGGTCAGATAGTTCTCATTAACTCAATTTTATCTGCATTTCCTATATATTGGATGTCGTTCTATCTGTTTCCTAAATGGGTTATTGATAAAATTAAGAAAGATTTTTTTATGAAGGGGCGATAAATTAAATGGAAGTTCTAAATGCTTTGTTAATTAGGAAATGTTCGTAAATTCAAAAATAAGGGAAGGCTTGAGATTATAAACCGACATAATTTAAATATATCTCTTTTAGGAAACTGGTTATGGAAATTTAATGATAATAAAGAAAATTTATTTTGGAAAAGAGATAATATCTAATTAGTGGTACGGTGCTTCTTATAATTTGCATTAAATTTCTACTGGTACTACAAATGATATTTCTCACTTTTGAAAATCGATAATAGTAAATTTTGATACGCATAAATTAGGTATTAATAATGTAGTGCATTCGGGGAATAACACTTCATTTTGGCATGATTATTGGACAACTGTTATTCCCTATAAAGTAGATTTCTGTAACAACCCACCTCAGAACAGACCTAAATTTCGACCTTGAAAAAGGCCCATCGAAACTTAGGTCCATTTTAAGGTTAAGCTGTTGGTAGTAAAAAGAAATAACATCGTAGAGTCATAACTAAACATTTAGAACTCGCAGCGATTATAATAGTAAAGTATACCCATTTATTTCAAAACCATAAAAATGTCATGACACAAAATCCTATAAAAAAAAATAATCTTATATCCGTTACAATAATTTTTTAAATCCGTGGATAAACATGAAAGCAAATAATAATAAATACTACCACTTGCCAAGCTTTTTCACCTTTAGGCATCATCACTGCCACCACTCTGTCCTTAACCCGTGTTGAATGAAGAGGTAATCAGAACAATAAATGTTCGGTGAATAAAAAAACCTCGAGTCTTACCTTTTCAGCACTTAGGAAGTATATTCCAAAATAAGAATATGTTTACGAACATAAAATCATTAAAATCGCTCAATACTTCTTAATAAGGATAGGAGGCGGGTCCAACCACTTCATACCTTTCATTCTAGAAGTATATCCCATATCCAAATCATATGTCATAAATAGCTAATAATGTAAGAGACAGTACTCAAGCTACTTAATACTTCCCAGTGGAAAATAGGCAGACCCCGTCATTTAAGGCCTAATTTCATAAGCGGACCTCTATAGATATACCACCTAGCATAACCCCTTGGCCATTTAACACTTTATTTGGAGAAAAGGAGGGTCCAACCACTTAGTACCTCAAACCCCGAAGCAGGTCCTTCGACTTATGGCTCATACCTATAATGATGTCTCATATTAGTCCACTATTCCTAGGAACATGTAGCCAGATTAGCTTGTGGATTTCTCCTACTGGATTTGGAACTAACCGTGTGATTAAAAATATTTATCATAAGGGTATCTCACATCAATAAAAGTATACACAACTGTTGGCAACCTCAAAATGAAGGGCAAACTTTTGTCATGCAACTCTATTGACCTCGCATCCCTACGACTTAGCCACAAATTAATTACTCTCTATCTACATATACACACATATTTCACCGTTTCATAAATAATGCCTTAAAAGGAATCTTTCTTGTTATGCCTTAAAATGGTAATTAGGCTATATAAGAGTTTCCTCTTAGGTTACCGGTCGATCGGTTCACCTATTCAGGTCGACCGCTATCTTATTTAGGGGCATATATTTTACTTTAGTTGCCGAATTATTTTATTCCCTAATTAACTTTTTAACGTTATACGTTTACTTAGCCCCCAAGCTAATATTTAAAATTTTAATCCTAAATTTTATTTCTTATTTGAATTAGAATTTAGACTAAACTAATTTAATTCTGAAAAATTCAAACGCTTATAACTTCTTTGAATGAGCTCCGTTTTCAGCACTATATATTGAAACAGATCAGATTTTTGCCACGAACGCAACAAAGTAACTTCCATGGTCAAAATTCAACTTTTATAAAAAATTCCCATATCCAACCTTTATCATATTTAATTCAATTTACATTTTTTATTTATGGTTAATTTTATGGTATGTTACATTCTTTCCCACTTAAAAAAGATTTCATCCTGAAATCTTCTAAGGGGCAAACAATGTAACTCGCTATACATCCATGTTATACAACCAAGTTCTCTACACAACTATCTACTAAACTATTAGCGCAATGCATTATGTACTGCAGACATGCTAAAATAAACTTAATCCTAGTGTGAGTGTGTAATCATGTCATGTAAGTATATATGCAAATATCTCAAAAATGCATAAAAATTACTACATGAATGTAAAGTGATTGTGAAAAGGTATAACAATCATTTCCTACCATCTAATCTACCAACCATGATGCAACCAAAATTCTAATTTTGGAGAGAAAAATTACAAGTGAAAAGCTATGGGTGAGCATTCTTCATCTTCTCCTTGGTCTCTTATGTGACTTCCACTTGATAGTCCCCATTGGACTTGGACCAACTTAATTATTTTTATTACGGAGTCTTATAGTACCTTGCTCCACAGTGCATGCTGTGGCACGGGCCACTGTTGACTCCATCTCAAAATCCCCAACTGATTAGGTTCTACCCTTCTAGCGGTGTCATGAAGGTATTTCCGAAGGTGGGAAACGTGGAAAACATTGTAGACTCCTGCCAACTTGTCAGAGAGCTCCAAACAATACACCAGTTTCCTATTCTTTTTAGAATTCTGGATGGCCCAATAAATCTAGTGCAAATTTTCTAGACTTTCCAAATCTAACAACTTTCCTAAGCAGGGAGATTTTAACAAATACCATATCCCCAACCTCAAATTCGAGTTTTTCCTTCTTCTATCTGCATAAGATTTCTAGCGGTCTTGCACTACCTTCATCCTTTGCCTAATCAACTCTACATTTTCCGTGGTATCGCAAATCAAATCGGGTCCGAGCAACACTTTGTCGGTGGTTTCCCACCAACAATTAGGCGATTTGCATGGCCTCCCATAAAGTGCTTCAAAATGGGCCATACCAACTGTAGTCTGATAGCTATTGTTATACGCAAACTCAACCAAAGGTAGATGTTGCTCCCAATGTCCTTCGAAATCCAAAACACAAGCTCTCAACAAGTTTTCCAAAATTCTATTCACCCTCTTTGTTTGTCCGTCAGTTTGCGGGTGATATGCTGTACTAAGGTTCAAAGAAGTTCCCAAAGCTATCTATAGCCTCCTCCAAAATTCGGTGGCGAACAAGGGGTCTCTATCATGGACCGTGCTTACTGGAATTCCATGTAGTCGAACTACTTCTTTAATATAAATCTGGGAAATAGAGATGCTAGTCCTATTTCTTTTAATCGAAGCAAAATGAGCACTCCTGGTGATACTACCGACAACAACCCAAATAGCGTCGTTGCCCTTCCGACTTTTAGGAAATTTTTCCACAAAATCCATTTAAATATGCTCTCACTTCCAAGCCAGAATTTCCAAAGGTAATAATAATTCACCGCTTCCCTTTCTCAGCTTTTATCTTTTGGTGGGTTAAACACATAGCAACAAACTCAGCTACGCTCCTCTTCATTCCATTCCAAAAGAAAATTCTCTTCATGTCCTTGTACATCTTATCTCCTCTGGGATGAATGGTTATCCTTGAGTGATGAAACTCCATGAGCGCATCTCTCATCAAACCTTTAGTCATTTGGATTCAACAATTGAGTACCTCTTAACATAGGTAAAATGCTCTCCTTTCCTTAATTTTTTCCAAAATCTCTACTAGCTCCTTGTCTTTTATTTACTTATGCCCTACACGATGCATCGAGGTTGGTATAACCTCCATGATTGATAGAAAACTTTGGCTAGGTTATGTTGATGATTGAAGGTTAAAATTTGAAAAAAAAAACTCAAGTTGTCTTCATTTATATGTAACACATAAGGTAGTGTGTCTCCTACTAAAGGCGTTGGCGACTACATTCTCTTTTTGGGGGTTATATTGAATACCTAAGTCGAAGGGATGTTATATACTCCATTAACCTTGTTGCCTAAGATTCAAATCATTTTGGGAAAATAGGTATCTAAGTGATTTATGATTAATGAATAGCTCAAACCTTTCCTCCAAAAGATAATGTCTCTGCATCTTCAAGGCAAAAACAATGGTTGCCAATTCTTAATCATGCACTGTATACCTTTTCTCATGATCTTTTAGCTGTCTGCTAGCATATACAACTATCTTCCCCTCTTGCATAATAATTGCTGCTAACCCTATGCCACATGCATTCATGAAAACTGTTAATGGCTTGGATCCATCCAATAGTGGGCACTGGTGCACGAGTCAACGACTCCTTAAGCTTCTCAAATGCCTTGGTGCACTTATCGTCCCAAACAAAGACTAGATTCGTCTTAGTCAATTGGGTTAAAAGGGCTGCTATTTGTACAAAGCTTTTGATGAACTTCCTATAGTAGCCTGCTAACCTTAGAAAGCTTCTAACCTCCGATGCATTACTAGGAACCTTTCATCCTTTGATAACTTCCACTTTAATAGGGTTTACCACCAATCCTTTCTCCAAAACAATATGCCCAAGGAACCTAACTTCATTTTTTCAAAAGCGGCATTTAAAAAACTTGGTTTTGAGTTGGTTTCTCCTCAAGGTCTCCAATATCTCCCTAAGGTAGTCCTCATGCTCCTTCTTTCCTTTGAAGAAAACCAAGATATCATTAACAAACACCACGACAATTTTATTAAGTTGCACTCTAATATTCTACTCATCAAATCCACAAAGTATGTTAGGGTATTTGTCAGTCCAAAAGGTATTCTTCCCACTCATAGAGTCTATCTGGCGTATAGAATGCGGTCTTCGGCTTTCTTTCCTCCGTAATCCTTAACTGATGGAGGAAAAGATTTTATCTCCTATAAATTGGTCGAACAAGTCATCTATTTTAGGTAGAGGGTACCTCTATTTCCTTGTTAACTTGTTCAACTTCCTATAATCGATGCAAAGTATTAAAGAATCATCTGCCTTAGTAGCAAGAACGATAGGGGCTCCACACTTAGAAGTACTCCTACGGATGAATCCTTTCTTCAATAGCTCTGAGATTTTCTTGTCCAATTCCCTTCTTTCTGTAGAAGGCATATGTCTTAAAGGTAGAGCGACGGGTCTTGCATCTTTCTCCAAATTGATTCGGAACTCAATCTTCCTATGGGGTAGGAGACCCAAGACCTCCTCGAAGACATCAAGAAATTCATAAACTACGGGTATAGATAATGGTTCTCGATCAATAGATAGACTTAATGAGTATAAATGGCTTAACTCAACTAAAGCTTTGGGTGTACAAAGAACTTCTATGTCACGAACTCAACAACTCCTTAACCGTACTACCCTTTTATCACAGTTAAGAATGGATCCGTAATATGACAACCAATCCATACCCAAGATAAGTCCATAACGCTCAAAATTTAGAACGTACGCAGTACATATGAAATCAATGTCGTATATGTTTAGCACTAGGTCTTTGCAAATAAGGGAAAGATAGGTCGAACCCCTAGCTGTTGACCATCTGAGTTTTAAGGTTTAAAGAATTTACTACATCCCTAGCTATAAAGGAATGTGATGCCCCTGAGTCAAATAGGGTACGAATAGTAACCTCAAAAATAAGAGTTACACCTTCTAGAGCTGCTTTTCTTGGTCCCTTGGTAGGTCACTGGAAATAGGGACAACCTCAATAACACAGACATGTCCGCTTGGTTCTTCCTTAGCCATCTTGGGACATTAGTTCTTGTGATGCCCTTCCTCGTGGAAGTTAAAGCACTTTCCTTTAAAGGCTTCCTCCATCAGACTCACTCTACAACCTCTGGCTTCGTGACCTCTCCTTTGGCATCTCTTACACACCTTTACTTCCTTCTTAAACTTCCCCTTCGACTTCTTATTGGCCCAAAAGCTCCTCTTCTTAGACCTTCCTTGCTTTTGGGTCTGTGTAAGCTTCTCTGTTTCTCTCTTATCTTCCTCATTAGCCATGTGCAGGATTGCCATTTCTACCAACATGTCATAAATGACCTTATAGGTACTTAGATTAACAACATTTCTCTTAGTGGGGAATTTAAGCCCTTTAAGAACTTCATGAACTTTTTCATAGGTGCGTCTATCAGGTTCATCCAGAATTTAGCCAATTTAGTAAACTTAGCTATGTACTCCATAAGGGTAGAATCTCCTTGTCTCAGTTGAATAAATCTTTCCAACTGCAAGCTAACCTCTGCTCTAGACATGAATCTCATCTTGAATCGATCCTTGAATTCATCCCAAGAGAATATCCTCCCCGTGTGCTTGTAAGTCACAAAGTTCCACTAATTTAAAGCTTCTTCCCTAAGGTGCCAAGCTTCCATTCTTCTTCTTAACCGATCATCCTAATTTAGTTTTCTAAATATCTTCTTATAGTTACCAATCCTTGCTTTAGCCTCCAAATATCCTTCGGTTCCGGAGTATGTCTTTCCTCCCATGTTGAGAAAGTCCTTACATAGCTTAAGAAAGTTAGCAGGACTCGGTATTACATCAGTGGCCGAGGTATTGTGTGCTACTAATACAATTGGAGGAGTGGGAATCTTCTCGATAGTCCTAAGATATTGTTTAAACTATTTGGGCATTCAACGAATGGGTGGTCTTCCATGGGTAGGGATATGCTGTTCGAAGGAAGATTGATTATCAGCCATATCTACTATTTGTAGATTAAACCTTTAGTGATGATTTCCTAAGATAGTATTTACATGCTGAAAGAAAAGAAAAGTTTTCCTTATGTATGTGCCTATGTTCAAGAAGAGAGGGTATGGATATATATATATATATATATATATATATATATATATATATATATATGCGCGTGTGTGTGTAGTAAGAATCCTTTTGAAAATTATTTTTGAAAAACCTTTTTCAAAATAACAAATGTGTCTCTCATACGTATAGTCTTTCCCTGTTGATCGGGTAACCTAGAGCTCTAATACCAAATGTAACAACCCACCCCAGAATATGCCTAAATTTCGAGCCAAAAAAGGCCTATCGAAACTTAGATCCATTCTAAGGTAATCTATTGGTAGTAAAAAGAAATAACACTGTAGAGAAATAACTAAACTTTCAAAACTCATAAAGGATGGACTAAAATATAATGGAAAGTTGTACCCATTTATTTCAAAACCATAAAAATGTCATAACACAAAATCCTATAAAAATTATAATTTAATATCCGTTACAACAATTTTTTAAATCCATGGGTACACATGAAAGCAATAATAATAAATACTACCACTTGCCAAGCTTCTTCACCTTTAAGCATCATCCCCGCCATCACCCCATCCTTAAACTGTGTCGTAATTAGGAAGAAGTCAGAATAACAAGTGTCAGGTGAATAAAAAACATTGAGTTTTACCTTTTCAGCACTTAGGCAGTATATTTTAAAACAAGAATATTTTAAAACAAGAATATGCCTACGAAAATAAAATCATTTAGTACTTTTTTAGAAGGAAAGGAGGCGGGTCCAACCACTTTATACCTTCTATTCTAGAAGTATATCTATATCCCAAGCATACGTTATAAATAGCCAATAATGTAAGAGACAGTACCCAAGCCACTTAATACTTCCCAGTGAAAATTAGACAGACCTTATCCATTAAGGCCTAATTATAGAAGCGAACCCCGATAGAGATACCACCTAGCATAACCCCTTTGCCATTTAATTCTTCATCCGGGGAAAAAGGCCGATCCAACCACTTAATACCTCAAACCCTGAAGTAGACCCTTTATCTTATGGCCCATACCTATAATGACGTCTCACATTAGTTCACTATTCGGTGGAACTGGTAGCCATATTATCTGGACAGATTTCCCCTACAATATTTGGAATTAACATACATCATTACAAATATTTATCATAAGGATATCTCACATCAGTAAAGGCATACACAACTACTGGTAGCCTCAAAGTGAAGGGCAGACTTTTATCATGCAACTTTATTGATCTCGCATCCGTATGACTTAGCCTTAAATTAATTACTCTTTATATATATATACACACATCTCACTGTTTTATAAATAAGGCCTTATGATGGATCTTCCTTATTAAGCCTTAAAATAGTAATTATGCTATATAAGAGTTTTCTCTTATTTTCATCTCAAAATCAATTACCTTCCTACCAGGGAAAAATAAATATAAATAAATGCCTAATTAGCTACGTCATAGATACAATAGTTATGAATTAATTATGTAGATAAAAATAAATAAATATTCACATTTGATAATTTCTAACCACATGGATTTTACGCCCTAAACTAGTGTTTAATGTCGATCCCTAACAAATTATTATTGCAGGTCCTTTTTCTTCAATTTCCTAATATTTAATGGAATTCAAATGTCCAAAACAGGGAATAGATTTTCATAATCAAAACTACAATAATAGACTTGTAAATAAAATATAAACTCAATTTATTACCCCATTAAGTGGAGTATCTTAAACAATAAAATTGCAATCTAAACCCATATTATATCAACTCCTCTTTTACAAAGAAATAGATAAGAATAAGTGGTGTAAATTACAAATAAAATTCGTAGCACACCACTTATTATTTTGAAGAACCATAATTTAGCCCAAAGATAAAGAAGAAGTGGAATAGACTATGAAATTATCAAAAATTACATAAACGCAACAAATTCCATCAAATTAATGTAAAGAATTGAGAATCTCAGCATATAATTGACATTTCGAAATAAAAAGGAATTTTGGATGATTTTATCTATAACATTTTCGAAATCCCAAAATTCTTAAGGCATATTCAAATTCAAAGAAATACATTAAACAATTGCTGAAAAGAAATACTAAGGTTTTCACTCGCAGCATAGCCTTAGCTTTACTCAAATGAATTTGTAGCCTTCCGATCTCTTCCAGAATCCTTTTATTTGTTATGTATATACACGCACACACAATAGGGAAGAGGTATATATATTCATTAGATTCAGAATAATTGGAGAAGAATAAGATAATAATAGATTGGAGGAAGAAGCAAGTTAAATCCTCAACTGAATTTTTTACCGAGTTTCTGAATCTTAGTAGAGAGATAGTAATGGCAGAGTTTCATCGTATTTCCAAAAATAATAGGAACAAAAGTAGAGAGGATAAAGTCCTATTTATAGGAGTTGAAATGCACCGGAATCGTAGGATGGAAGTAGGTAGAAAATGGATAAATTTGCGCATAACCGAATAGAACACAACATAAAACCCTAGCCGCCAATGGCAACTTTCATTGCCAAGCGGTCGACCGCCCTTGGATGATTGACTGGCCTCTACAGTCGACCGGTTGACCTATTCAGGTTGGTCGTTATCTTATTTTGGGGCTTATATTTTAATTTTGGTTGCCGAATTATTTTATTCCCTAATTAAATTTTAATGTTATTCGTTGATTAAACATTTACTTAGCCCACAAGCTAATGTTTGAAATTTAAATCCCAAATTTTATTTTTTATTTGAATTTGAATTCAAACTAAATTAACTTAATTATGAAAACTTCATGCGCTCATATATTTTTTGTTTGAGCTCCATTTTCAGCATATTATATATGAAAACAGATCAGAATTTGACCACGAATGCAATAAAGTAACTTCCATGGTCAAATTCTAACATTTATAAAATTCTTGTATCCAACCTTTATCATATTTACTTTACTTTGCTTTATTTATGGTTCATTTTATAGGGTGTTACAATTTTCAAACAATATGAAATCTATAATTTTAAAAACGCACTGATATCGAAAATATATGAGCCAAATATGAGTTTTCTGTGGGAGTTTAGTTTTAATTGTACGTTGGAGGGAACCACTTTATCTCAATTTGCCTTATTATGTGCTAAGCTCGAATTGTACAATATTGATAATGAAAATGACTTTTAAGTATGATATTAGGATACAAGTAAAATTTACACATCTCGTTTATTTTATAAGTTTATAAACTTTTTGGGAGAAAAGTCAAACATTTTTAACTACCCTTGGAAAGTTAATGCTCCACTTTTAACTACCCTTGGAAAGTTAATGCTCCACCTAAACAAAAATATATATGTGGTTAATTATACATGGAAAATTAAATACTATTAAAATGTTAATAAAGAAAAATATATTCAATGGTAATAATTGTTTTTTATAAGAATAGAAGATATAAACATTTATACTTCAAGTGTAGTAATACTAGGTTTATTCTCCTAAATATTTTTAGTATATTTGTTTTCAATATAACAAATAGGTATATTAATTGTGAAATATTTGTCATAGTTTTATATTTATTATAAATGTTCTAATAGATATTTAATATATACTATTTATACAATTATGTATTGGTATATTTGGTTTTTAAGAAACCAAAGAGTGTTTAATAAAATTAACATTGACCTGGATAATTTAATATATATAATTCTAGTTATAAATTAAGTAAACATGATACACTCAAAGAATTCCTTAAAAAGGTAAAATTTCTTATTGATCTTTTGATGGAAAAAATTATCCTAAATAGTAGAGGCAATAGTAATAGTTTAGTTTCAGTATCGTTGGACATATTTCCTGATGATATCTATGATAATTTGTTATTGTTAGAAAATTTGTTTTATGCTAGAAGTTCCATTGAGTTTTTTTATAATTTCTTGCTCCTAAGTTTTTATATATAGGTAATTTGATTTATATTATAGCCTTTAATGTTTCTTACTTAGCATAATCATTCTATTGCTTATTTCACTACTTTTTTGAAGGAAACTTATTTCATTATTATTGCATATTATGCATAAAAATATATATTCGTACACATATACATGTTTTTTGTCTTATACTTATTGTTTAGTTTTTGTACAACTATAGATATGCTCGTCGTTAGGATGAATTCGATCGATTTATTGAGACGATCTCTACCATTTTTAGTGAATTATTGGTTTTTTTGTTTCATTTTACCATGGACTTCGGTTTTTTAGGTTTTGGAGGGGTTTAATTATTTTTATATTGTACAGGGTGAGTATCGCTACCTGTCTGATATGCTGATAGCTATATTTCCTAAGTGTATAATAAAATACATGAGTGCTCTCATCTTCTAAAGGAGAATCACTCATTTCTTTCAAATATACATATATACGTATGTATATATGTATGTATGTATACATGTAACATCCCTAATTTTTGATAACATTATTCAAGAGATTTAATTAGATATTTAAATAGAATAATGTAAGAATAGGAATGATAAGGGGGTTTAGATTCGAATAAATCATATAGGGCCGTGCTTAATCAATTAATTAGGCTTAAATTAGCTTTTATGTATTTAATTAAACATGGGCATATTAGTAAATAGCCGCACTATTATTACTCACGGCTATACATTTCACGTTCTTGCCCATTCACGTACATTTTTCATTTTCATAAACGTAAATCAAAACTAAAAAGAGCCGACCATTAACAAAGGAAAAGAGGAAGACAAATTTAATCAAGTTAGGGGATTTAATCTACAACAAATCTCAACATACTTATCATATACAAGGTGAATAATAATTTTATACCCTCTCAATTTTTTTCTATGATTATATGCTTTCAAATTTAAGATTAAATTCGTTTTTATGATGTTTTGAATGATGACACGCTCTAACTTTCATATGTTTGATTAAAATCAATTCGTTTACATACGAATTTACACAGTTTTAAGGCAAAACCGATTGTTAATGATTTGAGAATGCCATGGAAAAATTATTCGTTATGTAAAACATGATATTGGAGATGGGTTTCAATTTCTCTAATTTTCCAAGCTATGAAAAATTTATTATGAACTTTCAGAAGAAAATATGATAAAATTGGGTTTAAAATTAATATCGATTGTTTCATGAAGAATCTGGGTCTGAAATCTCAGTATGTTTGTAATGACCCAGAATTTCTGTCATTTGAAATTCATATATTTAATTGATTTTAAATATTAACAAGTAAAATTTGTAAGTCGAATAAATTATATTTCGAATATCTAGATTTAATTGGATAATTAAATCGATAATTTAATATTTGAAATTATAGAAAAAATTGGAAATTGGGTTTAATGTGATTAAATTTGATTTGTAAAGTTGTATTAAATCATATTGGAGTTAGAATGATGTTATAGAACTTTTAAAATTGAATTAAAAATTAATTTGTAGAAATTGAATATTTTAATATTTAATTGACGAGTAAAAATAGTCATTTTTCAAACAGTCTCAGATTTCGACGAAACTAGTTTCATTAGATCCGTAATGTTATATTATTACATAATTTCAAATTTCGTGTCAATCGGACTTACGGTTTGTCCGGTGCAAGCCAAAACGCATAGAAATTAGTTTAACCGATTTAATTTAAAATTTGATCGTTATTTCTGTAACTCGCACATATGATCAAATTAGCTTTCGAAACATGTTCCATTGTGTCCGGAACACGGGTTAAACCCTAGAAACGTCAGTCGGCATGCTTCGTTTCGAGTTTGGAAAAAAATCGGATGAATAGTGTTTTGGCAATTTTCTATATAAGGACCTCATTCTCTTTGTTTTGCACAAACCATAGGGTTTCGAGCTTCAGCTGCCACATATTTTTCAATGGCTGAGAAAGGCCAACCTTCTTCCTCTATTTTCTCCAAATCCGTAGACAATTAGCAAGAAACTTCAACTAACAAATCGGAGAGCATCATGAGATCTTCGTACCCATACAGATGTGATGGATTTTAAAGCAACGAATCGACGGCAATAGGCGTTCAAAGTCACGGTGTTTTTCAACATTTTTCTCGACCTCCGTACAACCGAGTTCGAGTCCTTCTGGCCGAAGGAAGGTGGGCTTGCGAGCTTCATTGCGGTGTAACCTGATCGTCGTGGAAGTGGAAGACGTGGTCGCGTTAATTGATGAAGGAAGGCGGCTATGGGTTCACGTGGTTGCGTTCGAAACTGGGTTGGAGAAGAAACGAAGTGCGGTCGAGATGTGGAGGGTTTGGAATCAACGGTAGTGGTTGAATCTAGGTTATAAAATAAATAAAAAATTGTAAATTGATATATTATAATTCGTATAATGTTTAAACAGAGATAACTTTTTGATACGAGGTCGAAAATTGACGAAACAAGTTGCGTCGGGTTCGTATTGACGAGCACTACGCAATGGAGCTGGATTGGAGTTGATTGGAGCTAGTGTGAATTTTGGATAAAATTAAACGCATGTTTAATTTTATTCGGAATAAAACGCTGAAACCGCTATTGGAAGCAAGGTGAGACTTCTCACTCAATCGAACTGTGTTTCGATTTAAATTTTAAATAGTTAGATTTAAAATTGCTTGATTGTATTGATTGTATGCTTAGATGATAAAGTACTTTTTGTTGTATTGAAATAGACCCTATACGCCGCATAATAAGCGGAGGTTATTTTATTAAACACATATACCGCGATATTCCATCTTGAAGTGGAATTGGTATTATATATGTACTTGGAGTTGATTTCTCGCATTATATAGTGGATGAGACCCTATTGCGCCGCATAATAGCGGATGATATTTTATATAAACTCATGTACCGCGATATTCCGTCTTGAAACGGGATTGGTATTGTGCTAACATCTGTGGATGCAGGGAAACAGGTTGGACGGATCCAACTGGATTCCTCAAATAATTGAGTTTGTTTCAATTTTGTGTGTTGATTATTTATAAATCTCTGTGTGATTATCTTTGTGATTGAAATCGTTGAAGGCTAAAATTTAGCTGAATAAATTTTTGGTATCGTTACATACCGGAAATAAATAAAGATTTGATTTTTGATGTTAGCGCCAAAATTGGTCACTAACACCCTTAGAGAGTTTGTGTAGAGAGATTAATGAAGAAGATAAATAGAGAAGATAATATAAATTAAAATGCGGGAGACGAGAACACAGAATTTATAGTGGTTCGGCGTTGTAGCCTACGTCCACTTTGAAGTTGATCCTTTATTTCTTCACTTTAAACTTGATTACAGATACAATCCGCTTTTAAGTATTCGAATACAATTGTGAAATAAAAGTAGAAGTCTTGGATGAGGTTTGGATGAGGCAGAGTCTCCCCTGTGTTCTCTGAAATCTGATCCCGTTTTCTGTGCCCCTGCCTCCCTATTTATAGACGATAGTGGGTTGGACTTCCCTGGTGGGCCAGGTGGCTAAATAGCTCGGTCCAAGTAGCATAAGTACTATGCGCCGAACCAGAGAGGCCGAACGAGGTATGCCGAGCCTTCCTTTTCGTGCCAAATGAGGTATGCCGAGCCTTCCTCTTTGTGCCGAACAAGGTATGCCTTTGAGTGAGGGATGTAGGTTGAATGAGGCTGGGATGCCGAACAACTTGGGAATGTCGAATGTTCCTTGGAGGATGAACGTTCATGGATGCCGAACGATCTTATGCCGAACGATCGCATGTCGAGCGTCCTCCTTTGGCCGAACGGTATTCAATACCGAGCGCTTCTTGATGCCGAACGCGATCCCATGCCGAATGATCGTTTGTATGCCAGACGCCCTTTGACCGAGCGTTTACTTCAGCCGAACGTTCACTTCGGCCGAACGTTCACTCTGGCCGGACGTGTTCTGGATGCCGGGTGTCCTTCGAATGCTGAACACACTTTACACCGAGTACTCCTTAGAGGACGAACGTTCACTTTGGCCGAACGTTCTTGGGTAGCCGAGTACCCTTTGGATGCCGAACCTTCCTGGGAGGCCGAGCAGTGGTCAAGCCGAGTACTAAGTTGCCTGGTCAATCCCTTGGGAAACACTTTCCCCCCAAAGTACACCGTGTGTTCAAACAGGGTGTGCTTTGAACTACTGGATTAGTGCATCGTCACCGAGTGATGAGGATGCCGAATGATTTTTGCCGAACGTCTCTTGTGCCGGACGATTGGGAGCCGAGTGAAACCGCTTAGTCCGGTAGAGCCGGTCAGAGTCTCTTCGTCTTCTTCTTTTTCTCTATAAAAGCCGCCTTCTTTCCTTCTCTTTTCTCACTTCTTGCTTTTACAATTCCGAGCTCACAAACCATTCGTGCAATCAGAATTCAAGGGTTCCTCATAACTTTCCTACGCTCGATTCACGTACTAGGTACAGTCTTCTCACCCGTGTTCCTTTTCTGGCAATTTCCCATCGATTCGAATAGATTTAATGTTGGTGAGGACTCGAGTTCGATTTGGAGCGTTTCCAAGGTCGAGCGTCTAGAGGTGGGGAGAGAGAGAGCTAAATTCGAATGCCTTGTAGGATTTTTAGTGGGTGTTCGGTGGAGGAGAGGAAGGTATGGAGGATGTGCCGAGTGTTTGGACTCGGTCATGATCTTAGTTGGCACGGCGTAACGATGGCCGAACAAAGGAGTTAGAAGGATGAAGTGTGAGCCAGCGGCAAGGCCGGGCGTTGATTTGGCCGAATTGTACTCTGGCCGAACGTCACATTCTCAGTGCGAACTGAGCTTTGGTCGAACGATGGATGTAGGCCGAACAATGGCCTTGCCGAGCCTTCAGTTAACCGAGCAAACTGTCCTGCCGACCGTAGTTAGATGCCGAGCCAACCCTAATGCCGAACACATACACATGCCGGACATACCTAAATGCCGAGCACTCTTAACATGCCGAACATAGCTAGGCGCCGAGTGTACCCTAGTGCCGAATACAAGCAAATGCCGAATATACTTAACATGCCAATCATACATAAATACCGGACCTATCTTCATGTCGAACATAGTTAGCATGCCGAGCCTAATTAAGTGCCGAGCACACATAAATGCCGGATATATACAAATGCCGAACATACTCTCCTTGCCCAATTTCATAACTAGCCTTTACTTGGAATAATCAGATAATTATTCAGAAGGCTTTCGGAGACGGTCAGCGATGACGGTTTTCGGAAGCGATGATTATAGGCTTGACGTTATATTAAATGCTTATGCACGATTGATTGCACTAGTTCACACACCACACGGGGGGGGGGGGTTATCTGCGTTTTTAATTCTAACGTCGATTATTTTTCGAGTATAGTTCACACAGGTGCTTGGTTGGGTCTGCTATTTATTCAAGATGTCCAAAAGATCCAGTTCTGCTACACTTTCCGACAAACCTGGGACGTCTTCTAAGCGAACGTCCCCCGACACAACTGACCCATCAGTTTCTCCCGCTCATGACTGGGCTCCCGATACTTTGGAATCGTCGATTTTACTGGATGACCCAGTTGACTCACAGGCTTCGAGAGTCACTGAGGCCGCTCTTAAGCAGATATGTTCTACTCATGGCATTCCGTTTGCTGACGTGCTCGTTCCGTCGGGGCAGGACCGCCAACATCTGCCCCCAGTGGGATATACGGCGTGTAGCAAGTTCATGTGCTGGGTTGGTAGCGTGCCACCTTTCAATCTATTCCTTCGCGACGTGCTGCAGTATCTGGACGTCGCCTCGTCTCAACTTCATCCAAATGGTCACGCTTTCATTTATGGCACGTACATGCTTTTCATGGCCGTCTTCTCCAGGCCTCCAACTCCCGGCGATATAAGGTACATCTATATGACCAAGAAACGGGGAGAAAACCCCTCTTACATGTTTTTTGAGCCACATCGGAAGTGCCAACTTTTCACTAGCGCGTGGAATAGCAAATTCGGCCTGTACAAACAGGAGTGGTTTTACGTGCGCTGCCCCCAAGGCTTTGCGAGGCGGTGGGTTGAAGGAAGTAAGTCCTTTCTCTGAGTTGATGTCCGTTCCCGATTGAGGTTGAAGTTCTCCTAACTCATTGTTCTATTTTTTCAGATCTCGTCCCCCGTCCCGAGGGCCGGGGGTACTCCGATGCTGTCGACGCCATTAGAGCTCTTCCTGCTGAAGAGCAAGATATCCGAGCCCTCATTTCCAATGAGTCACTATCAAAGTTCGGCTTGCTAGCCCCTGGCCGCCGGGTTAGCCTTCCAGAGGGCGTATCGCTTCCCAAGTCCGTGCCCGTCAGAGGGAAAAAATTGCATGAATCATCCGTTCGCCCTTCTCTTGAAGCACCGGAAGAAGGGGAAATTCTAGGCGAGCCACCTAAAAGGCGAGGTTAGGATTTAGGTCCTGCAGCTGAAGTTCATGATATCGAAACGTCATCTTCCCTTTCGAAGGGGAGAAAGGAGCTGGCGCGCAAGTTGAGGAAAGAGGAGGTTGGTGGGACTTCCAAAGCTACGCCTGTTCAGCCAGAGAAAGAGGCTTCTTCACAGCGCGTTGGAAGTTCTCTGAAAGGCTTATCGAACCTCACCATTCCCGACGACTTGCTCGACTATGATTTCGATGACCCGGAGCTGTTTAAGTTTCGCTCACCCGTCAGGGGTGATGCGGGCGTCCTGGCCCCGATCCAAGGGGAAAAAACTCCCGTTAGCAAAGCCACTGGTCCGTCGGGGGGTAGCACTAGGACACACACAAACACATGCATTTCACTTTGCACCTACTTTTCTTTCACCATTCTGCTCTCTCGCTAATTCGCTATTGTTTGATTGCAGGTGACATGGGGCGCTCTTACGGATACGACCACCTTCGCGGTTCGTCGACTTTACGCCAGTCTGGTCGGGACTCGGGCCTCGGGAAGCGCCGAGACAGAGACCGCAACCAAGATTATCATGCCCGGGACTCGTCATCCCGGAAGAAAACTTATTATCAGCCCGAACACCGCCAGGAGACCTCTTCTTATCAGGAGCGAAGCAAAGACAAATGTAGCCATAAGAGGTCGCATTCTGATGCTCCCCGGGACCAACACTCTGACTTTTCTTCTTCCCGGCACTCCCGAGATTCTCATAGGAAGGGTGAACTTTCAAAGCCGTCTCATCCTGCTCCCGTAACGGACCCGACAGTGTTGGAGAGATTGAACGAACTTAAGGCTAAGTTTCCGAAGATTTGTTTTGATGGGTTAAAAGTCCTCCCGGCGATTCATCCTATTCCCGGAGATGTCAAACAAAATGCTATCGCCTGTACCAATGACGTCTACGTGCAACATGACGCGTTCGTCCATCTAGCTGAGAAACTTTCTGAAGTCTCTATGGAGCGCCAGCACGAAATCGATCGTCTAAAACTCGAGGCCATCCATGACAGGGATATCATTAAGGCCCAGGACGAAGAGCTGGCTACTTACAAGTCCGAGCTTGATGCTGCTCGTCTTTATGCTCGAGATACCGCCGAGGCAGTCTCTCGGCTTGAATTGACTCATAAGAAAGAGCTTGACGAAGCGGTTCAACGGAGCGGAGCTCTGGCCTTGGAGAAGGATTCCGTCCAAAAGGAGCGAGATGTGCTTAATAGGCGAGTTAAGGAGCTCGAGGAGCAACTCGATAAGGAGAAGAAAGAGAAAGTGGCCGTCCCGGTTGAGGCACAGCACTACTGTGATGAGATCGTCGCCACCCGGCTCTTAAAGGGGAAACTTGAAGACGATCTCTCCAAAGTTGAGGCACTGAGGAATGAGGCCCGTGAGGAAGGTAAAAGGGCAGCAACTGTCGACATCGACTCTCACCTCGAGGCGGCCAGGGAAGAAGGCAGGGAGGAGATAAAGACCGAATTCGACCCGCTCATCGCTGAGTTCAATGCCCGAGTTCTCATGCATCGAGATCTAACTTTTCTGGGCGACGGCTACCTTGAGTCATTAGTCGAGGCGTGGGAGACCCTGATTCAGATCAGGAAGGTTGAGAGCGACGCCGATGAGGTCGACGAAGAAGCATTGATAAAAGAATTCCTGAGGGGGAAGGAGCCTTCAGATTTATCGGCGGCTAAAGCCCTCTACAGCAAAGGTTCTCCCTTCAGGAAAGGGAAAGAGGTGGCTACGGACCCTTCCGGCGTTGTGCCCCCAGTTCACGTGCCTACCCAATCGATCAGTCGGTCAACACTTGACCCCTTCGAGCAGCACGTTGGTTATGACCCGGAAGCCCCCGGGCTTGGCATTCATGTTTTATCTCCCATCCCGGAGGGCGGGACACCCCTGAGGACTGAGAACCCACCGGGATCTGGTGAGTAACCTCTGGGCTTCACAAAGATCTTTCTCTTTCCCTCAGAAGTTGTTGTGTTCTAACACTTGTTTATTTTCGTGTCTTCTGTGTAGGCTGTTCTGACCCCGAGCCCACTCCGAGGAGCGATGCCGCCAAGGAGGTGGAGATAAAGGCGAGTGAGCCTACTCAAGTCGGCGGAGATCCTGGTCCAGATGCTCAAGTAATCGGGGCGCTGGATGAAGGCAAATCTGACTCTTCCTCGGAGAGTTTCGAAGTAGGAATCACAGGCGCCTCTGAGCACACATCCGACTTGAGCATGAAGGAACGACTCGAGAAAGAGAAAAGAGATACGACCTCAGTCAAGGTCGAGCCGTGTGAAGTGAACCTGGACGATCCTCTGAACAAACCATTGAAGATCATTCTTCCTGGCAAGTCCCAGCCCATGGATGTTCCCCCTACGTCTTCGGTCGTCACCCCTCCGTCAGGGAAGGATTCCAAGAGTAAGCGCTCTGGGAAGGAACCATCCGGGAAGAAGTCAAAGAAACACAAGAAATGACCATCGTCCCCGTTCAACGAGAACTAGTTTAAGTCATGTACTAATTTTTGTAGACTGTGTAAATAGGCTGTTGGCTCCGGACTTCGGAGCGTTTTTGTAACGGGAAGCTTTTTGTGAATAAAATTTGATCTTCACTTTTGTCTTCTCAAAAGACTTTTATTATTCAGTTTCTTTTATGGTTGTGATTGAAATCTGAATTGTTATGGGTAACTTAGATTTCTTGGTTCGTCTTTACATGGCTTGGGAACTTCCCTGGATTTGATCAATCTCCACTTGGTGCTTCAAGCACTTGGAATATTTCATAGCCCGTATGTTGGGGACTTGACATATCCAAGTCATTTGCGTCGTAGTTCCTATTCAAGGAACTCGGAGGTCTGAACTGCTTGTAATTAAGTCTATACACCGGACTTCGAGTACTCCAGTACGTGCTCCGGGGACTTGGAGATTTCGAGTCATTTGTATTCGAGTCCGCACTCTGGGGACTTGGAGATTTCGGATCGTTTATACTTGAGTCCGCGTTCTGGGGATTTGTAGGTTTCAAATCGTTTATACTCGAGTCCGCACTCTGGGGGCTTAGAGTACTCCAGTCCCCGCTCCGGGGACTTGGAGATTTTTTGTCATTTATACTCGAGTCCGCACTCCGGGGACTTAGAGTACTCCAGTCCGCACTCCGGGGACTTGGAGATTTTGAGTCGTTTATACTCGAGTCCGCACTCCGGGGACTTGGAGATTTTTTGTCGTTTATACTCGAGTCCGCACTCCGGGGACTTAGAGTACTCCAGTCCGCACTCCGGGACTTGGAGATTTTTTGTCGTTTATACTCGAGTCCGCACTCTGGGGACTTAGAGTACTCTAGTCGGCACTCTGGTGACTTGGAGATTTTTTGTCGTTCATACTCGAGTCCGCACTCTGGGGACTTAGAGTACTCCAGTCCGCACTCTGGGGACTTGGAGATTTTTTGTCGTCTATACTTGTGTCCGCACTCTGGGGACTTAGAGTACTCCAGTCCGCACTCTGGGGACTTGGAGTTTTTTTGTCATTTATTATAAGCGTTCGTACGCTAGCCAGGATATCATAATTTTTAATTGCGCGTCACAGGAATATCATACGAAGAGACATTGGTCATTCATGGAAAAGATGGCTTCAAGCCTTTATTGATGAAAACAAGCTAGATTATCTCATTACATGCCAAGAAGAAAGCATACTGGAAATAGATGCAACTACCGCATCTATGAAATAGACTAAGTGTAATAACGCCGCAAATGCTCGCTGTTCCATGCTCGGTGGAGTGTCGCACCATCGACGGTCGTTAGCTTGAAAGTTCCTTCTCCAAGCCTCCGTTCGATGACGTATGGACCTTCCCATGCGGGATTCATGTGCGAAGGGGTTGGAAAGACTCGTTTCAAAACGAGATCTCCCACACTAAAGTTTCTTGGCTGGACTTTTCCATTATAATATTTAGCGACTCGGTGTTTGTATGAGGCTGCTCTCAAATCAGCTTCTTCGCGTTTCTCATCAATGAAGTCTAATGATTCCAATAGGAGATCCTGGTTTGACGCAGGATCGTAATAGGTTACCCGATGTGACGGAACTTCAAGTTCTACGGGTATGACAGCTTCCGTGCCGTACGCCAGTGTGAATGGTGTGTGGCCAGTCGCGGTCTTGTGGGTAGTTCTATAGGCCCAAAGCGCTGTTGGGAGTTCATCCACCCACTTGCCTCTAGCCTTTTCCAAACGCTTCTTCAATATGGACTTGATGATTTTATTAACCGCTTCTACCTGTCCATTCGCCTTCGGGTGAGCAACTGCTGCGAACCTTTTCTCAATGCCACACCTCTGACAGAACTCTTTGAATTCCTTGCTTTCGAATTGAGTTCCGTTGTCCGTTATGATGGTCCGTGGGAGGCCAAAACGACATATGATATTTCGTACAACGAAATTAATGACTTTCTTGGTGGTGATTGTGGCCATTGGCTCTGCTTCCGCCCACTTGGTGAAATAATCGACTGCCACTATTGCATATTTCGCGCCTCCTTTGGCTATGGGCAGAGATCCAATTAGGTCGATTCCCCACATTGCAAATGGCCAGGGACTAACCATTTGTGTGAGTTCCGTTGGCGGAGCTCTCGGAATCTTTGCATATATCTGGCATTTGTCGCATCTTCTCGCATAGTCTGCATCATCCCGATTTACAGTCGGCCAATAATATCCATAGCGGAGGATTTTCCTCGCCAAAGTTTGCCCCCCGGTATGATCACCACATTCTTCCTCATGGACTTCTTCCAACACCCGTTTTACCTCGTCATGGGCCACGCACCGGAGTAAGGGGGTCGAGAATCCCCTCCGATACATTATCCCGTCTTGCATTACATAACGCGAAGCCTTACGAAGACTTGGCGTCTTTCGCTTCTTTTCTCAGGTAAGTCCCCGTATAGCAAGTATTGTTTGATCAGGGTCAGCCATGATCCCCTTTCGAGTTCGGTCTCCAAGACGAGATCTATCTCCATCATGTCTATACTTGGAGCAAGCAGAGTCTCGATAGGGAACAATCCCATCTGCTGTGCATCGCCAGTACTCGCGAATTTAGCCAACGAGTCGGCCTCCCTGTTCTATTCGCGCGGGACATGCGAAATGTCATAATATTCCAGGTTTACTAGTAGCTCCCGGACCCGAGCAAGGTAAGGAGCCAGTCTCTGTCCTTTCGCTTGGTAGTCTCCCCGTACCTGATATACCACCAGCTGTGAGTCGCAGAAGATTTCGATGGACTTTACCCTCAGTTCATTGGCAAGTCTTAAGCCAACAATCAGTGCTTCGTATTCGGCTTCGTTATTTGTTGCTGTAAATTCGAGCTTCAAAGCGTAGCAAAGCGATCGGTTTTCGGGAGTTACCAGAACTATCCCAGCTCCCGACCAACGGTCGTTAGATGCCCCGTCAGTGAACATCTTCCATCGGACAGGAGGGATTACTTTGTGATTTTCACTCGGTTCATTCGGAATGGTGAACTCAGCAACGAAGTCAGCTAATGCTTGCCTTTGGATGGTCCTTCGTGGCAGGTAGGTGATATCAAACTGGCTTAACTCGATGTTCCACTTTAGCATCCTACCGGAAGTTTTCGGTCGTTGGAGTACCTGCCGCAAGGGTTGGTCAGTGTAAACACTGATTGAGTGCGCCTGAAAGTAGGGACGAAGCTTGCGTGATGCAATCACCAGGCAATAGGCAAGTTTCTCGATCTTTCGATAATTCTTTTCTGCCCCTGTCAGTCGTTTACTAACATAGTACACCGGCCTTTGAATCTTGTCTTCTTCGCGAACTAGGGCTGTACTGATAGCGTGTTGAGACACAGCCAAATATACGTACAACGTCTCGTGGTCTACTAGTTTTGACAACACTGGAGGACTTTCCAAGTGTCTTACCAGGGATCGGAATGCTTCCTCGCAGTCAGTCGTCCATTCGAAGTTTCTCTTTCCTTTCTTTATGACATCGAAGAAAGGAACACACTTATCTGTGGCTCTGGATATGAATCGACTGAGCGCAGCTACTTTTCCGTTCAAGCTCTGTACCTCTTTTATGGTTCTAGGTGCCTGTATATCTCGGATGGCCTGGATCTTTTTCGGGTTAGCTTCAATTCCTCGTGCATTCACAATGAAACCAAAGAACTTTCCCGACGCTACGCCGAAAGAACACTTTAGGGGGTTGATTTTCATTTCGAAGAGCCTCAGTATATCGAACATTTCCGCCAAGTCTCGAATGTGGTCGTTTGACTGCCGTGACTTCACAAGCATGTCATCCACACAGACTTCCATTGTTTTCCCAATCTGATCTTTGAACATTCGATTTACCAGACGCTGGTAAGTTGCTCCGGCGTTCTTCATTCCGAAGGGCATCACTACATAGCAGTATAACCCAACATTTCTGACAAAGCTTGTGTGTTCTTGGTCTGGGATGTGCATTGGAATTTGGTTGTATCCAGAGTATGCATCCATAAATGACAATAACTCATGCCCTGCAGTTGAATCGACCAGTTGATCAATTCGTGGTAGCGGGAAGCTATCCTTCGGGCATGCTTTGTTTAAATCATAATAATCAACGCAGGCTCTCCATTTCCCGTTTGCTTTCTTTACCAACACAGGGTTGGACACCCATTCCGGGTAGAAGGCGTCGCGGACAAACCCATTGGCTTTGAGTTTATCCACCTCCTCTTTGAGAGCTGTAGACCTCTCCGGGTCCATGCCTCTCCTTTTTTGCTTCACAGGTACGTGTTTCGGGTCTATATTCAACATATGGCTCGCAATTGCATGGGAAATCCCACGCATATCAGAGTGTGTTCAGGCGAAGACATCAAGATTCGCTCGGAGGAAATCAGATAAATTCTCTGCCATTAGGGGATCGAGCTGTGACCCAATTTTAAGAACTCGTGTCGGGTCGCTGTGGCTAACTGGAATATCAATTGTTAGTTCGGCCGGTGCTGCGTCTGGTTCCCTGGGTTCCCCTTTGTCATCTCTCGGATCTATGTCTCCAACGACCCGAGAATGTCGCCCGAGCCAGGGCTCGGGCGCTAATTGTAAATCATCAGAATTCGGGATGCGGACGACGCTGTCCGCAGTCTTCCCCTTTTCTCTGCGCTGAGCCTCTCTCAGCTCAGCCACGTAACATGCACGTCCGGTTGCTTGGTCGCCATGCACTACGCCAACCCCTTTGTCTGTCGGGAATTTCAGTGTGAGACACCACGGGGCCAAGACTGCCCTGAAATCTGCGAGGGCTGGTCGTCCCAAAAACACATTGTGTGGTGAATCAACATCCAGCACTATGAATGGTAGGATTCGCACTCTCCTGCGTTCACCTTGTCCCAGTTCAACTGGTAACTCCACATATCCTACTGCGTCTGTGGGTGCGCCGTTAAAGCCATGGATTCGGGCTTTAGATGGTTTCAAATCCTTAGTCTCCAGCTTCATTTGGTCATACGCTTTCCTGAAGATGATGTTAACGGAACTTCCGCAATCAATTAGGATTCTCCTTACGAATGCCGGTCCGATGGTTGCGGATATGACCAATGGATCGATGGTGGGAGCTTCCACCTTATCCGCGTCTCTATTCCTGAATACAATATCGTCGTGCATCGTGCGTTGCTGCTTTGTGGGAGTTCCATCCTCCACATTTGAACAACACTCATGCTCTGTATGTCTCAAGGAATTAGCATATCGCTCCATTTCCTGCCAATTTTTATCCGCAGGATGAGGTCCACCAGCAATTGTGTTAATAACCAATCTTCCCACAGTTCGAGTAGGTTGCTCTGGTTGGTGTGGAGCTGGGCCACGTCCGGGGTCTAAAGTCTCTTGTCTTCCTTCTGGCGTATCTTTGACGAATTCCTACAGCTTCTTCTGCCTAATCAATTTCTCAATAGCGTCATGGAGATGCCTGCATTCGTCTGTGTTGTGCCCATAAGACTCGTGAAAGCGGCAATACTTTCCAGTCCGCTTTTGCTCCTCTGTTGATTCCTTAGGGCGTGGTTTTCTGTATTGAAAAGTGTTGCAGGTCGATAAGTAGATGTTTTCAAGAGACGCATTCAGTGGAGTGTATTCGTTGTAGGTTGGGATCCTTGACTTCCATCTCCCCGTTTCCTTCTTCTTTCCAGGATTTCCACTTCCAGTTCCCTTAGACTGCTCGGGCTTATTTTGGACGCTGGCCTGAGTCTTTCCAGGGTTATCGTCGGTTGCTTTCATGGCGATGTTGCCCTTTACAAACTCCTGAACGGTCCCTGGTGCCTTGTCTTTCCTTATCCACCAAGCTTCTTGCCTCCTTATGAACTGGTGGGCTTTCGAATAGAAATGTTCCAACGTAGCTGGTGGCTTTCCCGCCAACCAATCCCCAAATTCAGAGTCTGGATCCACTCCACGCATTACTTCCATCAAAATCGCGTGGTCGTTTGGATTGCTCACTTCAGTAGCGGCAACATGAAATCTCTGCAAGTATACTTTCAGTGATTCTCCAGGAGCTTGGGTCACGCTTGATAAGGACATCACATCCTTGGGTCGAGTGGCGTGTATCCTGAATTGTTCTATGAATTTTCTTGCTAATTCGTCGAAGTTTGAGATTGACCGTGGAGGAAGTCGAGTGAACCACATGGTGGCAATTCCGGACAGAGTTATTGGAAAGCACCTGCACTTAGTTGCGTCGTTGGCCCTTGCTGAATCCATCATCCATCCATACCTCATTACATGTTGTCTAGGGTCAGTTTTTCCTTCATAGGCGGGTATGGTGGGCATGTTAAACTTCCTTGGGTATTCAGCCTGTAGAATGGTATCTGTGAAGGGATTATGACTATTAGACATTCCCCAATCTTCATTAGTCAAACCTTGATTCTCTCTCATCAACTGCCTGACCATAGATGTCAAATCCGGGGTTTGTATGGTAGGAGGAAGGTTGGGTTCCGCTCCACGGGCTTGATTTCTAGTAGAGCGATCAGTGGCACCTGCTTGGTCATCTTCATCCTTGCGGCATCTACGCCTGGGAGGTTCATCAGCTGAAGTTAAGCTATCATCTTCGGAGTAGGGGACAGGGCTACCTCCAGCGTTCTGATGCTGTTGTTGAGCAAGTTGGGCCATGAGGTCAGCATTAACTTGCATTTGCTCAGCGAGTTGCCTTCTGCTTTCCGTAAGCTCTTTTATCAAGTCATTCAATTCTGCTCGTGAAACAGCTTCCGCTTGGTTTTGGCTGGAGGGCCCCGTGCCTCGAATTGCTTGTTGATCGTTAGGTCCAAGTTGTTGAACACTAGCGGTTTCACGGGCATCTACATTTTGGGAGGTCGATCTTGTTCGTGGTCTTCCCATGGTAGAGTCGTTGGCAGTAACTCTGAGTAGAATCAACAGATGCCTTATGAATAATTACGGATCTTCTTCGGGGGATTTATGCAATCCAGTAGCTACAAAGTAGATCCTCACAACCTGAGAATTCGATTCTCAGTGAAAGCACCAAAATGTTAGCGCCAAAATTGGTCACTAACACCCTTAGAGAGTTTGTGTAGAGAGATTAATGAAGAAGATAAATAGAGAAGATAATATAAATTAAAATGCGGAAGACGAGAACACAGAATTTATAGTGGTTCGGCGTTGTAGCCTACGTCCACTTTGAAGTTGATCCTTTATTTCTTCACTTTAAACTTGATTACAGATACAATCCGCTTTTAAGTATTCGAATACAATTGTGAAATAAAAGTAGATGTCTTGGATGAGGTTTGGATGAGACAGAGTCTCCCCTGTGTTCTCTGAAATCTGATCCCGTTTTCTGTGCCCCTGCCTCCCTATTTATAGACGATAGTGGGTTGGACTTCCCTGGTGGGCCAGGTGGCTGAATAGCTCGGTCCAAGTAGCATAAGTACTATGCGCCGAACCAGAGAGGCCGAACGAGGTATGCCGAGCCTTCCTTTTCATGCCGAACGAGGTATGCCGAGCCTTCCTCTTTGTGCCGAACAAGGTATGCCTTTGAGTGAGGGATGTAGGTTGAATGAGGCTGGGATGCCGAACAACTTGGGAATGCCGAATGGTCCTTGGAGGACGAACGTTCATGGATGTCGAACGATCTTATGCCGAACGATCGCATGTCGAGCGTCCTCCTTTGGCCGAACGGTATTCAATACCGAGCGCTTCTTGATGCCGTACGCGATCCCATGCCGAACGATCGTTTGTATGCCGGACGCCCTTTGACCGAGCGTTTACTTCAGCCGAACGTTCACTTCGGCCGAACGTTCACTCTGGCCGGACGTGTTCTGGATGCCGGGTGTCCTTCGAATGCTGAACACACTTTACACCGAGTACTCCTTAGAGGCCGAACGTTCACTTTGGCCGAACGTTCTTGGGTAGCCGAGTACCCTTTGGATGCCGAACCTTCCTGGGAGGCCGAGCAGTGGTCAAGCCGAGTACTAAGTTGCCTGGTCAATCCCTTGGGAAACACTTGAAAATTCAGGTTGAAAGTTATATTAAAATTTATTTTTGAGGATTAGATAAATTTAAAAGAAGGAATTCTAAAATAATAAAGTTTTATTTTTAATCTTATTGAATAAAATTTCAAAATTTGGGAAAAATTTTAATAAATGGATTTCGGGTTTTATTATTCAAAGATTGAAGAATTTATTCAAAATACAGATTTTAAAGAGTTTGAAAAATAAAAGAAATTGTTTTCTTTAAAAGGAATTTAATTTTAAAATGAAATAAAATTTGAAACCCATTTGGGAATTGATTTTTGGTGATTGAAGTTAAATCTTTTGAAACTCCATTTGGAAATTTATTTGGTGTTTTGAAATGAATTTGTAATCTATTTGAAAATTGACTTGAGGTTTAGTAGAAATTGATTTCAATTTGAGATTTGAATGAAATTCATTTGGGGTTTAATTTTTTGGAAAATCAATACGGAATTTGATTTGGTTGTTTTTGAAATCAATTAAAAAATTGAATTTTTGTTGAAAGTGAACATTTGAAATCGATTTAAAAAAATCGTATATCAATGGATATTTGGAAATTTATATTCACCATGGAATTTATAAAAGAAAGGAAAATTTGTAAAAAAATAAAAAAAAATAAACATTGCTTTATTTTTGAAGTGTGGAAATAGATTTATGGATTTGGAACGTAAATTTAAAGTAAATCGGTGAGGATTTATTTAATTAGTTTAAATGAACCATTTTGAAATGAAAGTGTAATCTCCCTGTAAACCAAATAAAATTTCTAAATAGCTTTGAAATACATATATACACACACACACACACACACATATATATATATATACATACATATATATATATGTATATGTATATAATTCTAGAATTGGTTTTGAAAAGGATACTTTGGAGAAATTAACTTCTTAAATTATTTTAAATCCTTTAAGTAAAAGAATTATTAAGTTGATATAGAAATGATTATTTCTAAGATTTAATCAATAATTGTTTTAGAAAATAGTTATTTAAATAGTTATACTCTATCTACTAATTTTATTTTGAAAATTAGTTTGGACTTAAGTTATATGTAATATTGGTACAATATTTTTTATAACTAATATTTTAAGTAAAGTGTTTAAAGAAAAATAGTTTTATTTCAAAGTGTTTTCCCGATATATTTTGGATAAGTATTATAAATTATTTTAAAGTATTTGAACTCGGCAGATTTCCAATGAAAATGAATAAATATTTGAAAGTGTTTCCGCGTAAGGAAAATGATTTGAAATTTGTTTTCAAAAATTGTAAAGGTGAAAAGTGATTTGAAATTTGTTTCAAATGGTTGAAGTGTGGAAAAATATATCTTGTAAATATATTTTTGGAAAATAAATAATTTGGGAAATTATTTGGAATCTGGTGATATTGTGCATATCTATTGATAGTTAAATAACCGACTATCAATATTGACCTTTAAATGGGTATTTGTTGTGATTTGCTTGAATTTGAATGCTACACTTATTTTAAAAATAAGCGCTCGTTATTCGATTTAGTCGGGAGAGGACCTATGGGTCATGAATCCCATTCCGGATAGTGATACGTCATAATGGATAGCATTTGAAGACCAGTGTTGAAGACCGGATATTTTCGAAAATGGAAGGATTACCATCGAATGTCTCTGCATCGGCTGATCCCCGATATAGAGATTTTATCACCCTTTGTGATGGAAAGTCCGGACGTGATTAGTGAATATCCGAATTACAAGGGCTTCTTTGGAAATGCCTTCGGTTCCGTTCGATCCCAGAACGGACTTGTACGGATGTGTGTCTGACGTTACAATTTGAGATGTAAAGCTGGTTTCTATCAAATACATTTCTGTTGGTGGCGGAGAATTTATTCTTTTAGCTTAACACCCTTCTCTGAGACGTACGAGCTCAGAGGTTATGTAGTTGATGGTTACTAGTGATACATTCCCAATTTGGTAATGTGGCATACGAAGTGCTGCTGATCATTTGTTGATCAAAGCACAGCTTTTGTGAAAAGCGTAGCTTTGTGGACGAGACTTCGTCGGACCTCACACCCCGGAATGGTCAAAACAGGAAGAATGCAGCAAGGTTTTAGGAGGTAGCGCCCCTTAGGGTATGTTCATTTCATTATGGATAGAGGTGGTATCATGGTATGGAGCCCAGATACTTAACCTATGTTGTTGCTGCAAATTTATTACTTTGTGGTTGTTGGTATTGAGGATCCTCGAATAAAGGTTGTTTACAACCGGGGGATGGCATACTCGTGTCAGTAGTTACCTACTTTTGCAGAGGTAACTCGACCTTGTGTTGGCAGAGATCCGGTTAGGTTCTCGAGGCATTCCTCCAGAGGCGTTCCCATGTGGCAATAGGGAGTTCCTTAGCCTGACCATTTGTTGGGAAATCCAAAGAAACAATACGAGCCCTGTACGGTTTTAGTTGTAGAACCTGCCATCTAATATGGCAGCTATAGTAGGCATACTATAATGTACCTAGCTAGCTAAGATTAATATTGTACTTTCGAAATGTTTTCCTGCACTTTGCACTTATAATAATAATATCAAAGAAAATTTCTCGTATCAAGCATGTTTGACCATCATAAGGAGAAATCTCCTCCAATTCTGCGTTTGCATTGTGTGTGTGGCAGGAGGCCTTATGGTAGTTTCATTTTCTAAAAGCATTACGGATCTATTTTAAAATATTTCTTTGTTTGTTTTTTTAAAAGATAAGCTGATTTGAGTTCTCACACCAGTCCCATGACTGACCTTGAGTTTATTGTCCCCTTTCTAAACTCTGGGTGCCCACAAATTTCCACACCGTCAGCCTAGAGCAAGGTTATCAGGATATTCTGGAATTCAGGAGGTGCTATAGAGCTCAAGAGGCGAGCTGGATGGCGAAACGTATCACTTGTATATGATATTATCTTTTCCGCTGTGTATTCAGTTGTGAGGATAGGTTTATATAACTGTCTATTGTTGTGTTGTATATTGACTCTGATGATGTAATTTATAAAATGTACAGTTCTTTTGATTTAAAGATTATCCATTTATCTATTATACGTTGTTCCGCTGCGATTGTGAGATTCTGATATTGTTTCTGTTGCTTTTTCTTTCTTTCTTACTTCTTCTATCTTTTGCTTCTTCTTAAACCCTAAGGGTTCGGTTTTCCGGCATTCGATTGTTCGGCAGTTGATACAGTGGACGTATTAATGTCGATTTTCGAAAGTCAAAGAATCGGTCCTGACAAAGTTAGATAACATGATGAAAGTGAATTTTTATGATTATTTGGGATTTTTTATAATTGATTTGCTATGGAAAATAAATTATTTTAAAAGGACTTATTTGCAATATTGGTTTTGCTTAATGGAAGGGCTTAAATGTTAATTTTTCCTTGTTTTAGATACGATACATGCAGCGATTATTTTTGTAAAGGATTTGAAAAGTTTTAAGGCAACCAATTAAAAGATTACAAATAGACAGGTTAGTTATAAAGTAATTAATATAATTAGTATGATTTCAACATTTATTCAGAAAAGATGGTTCCGCCTCCTTTAGTAGTGACTTTCGATTCTAATGCCTCCGCTTTGACTCCGTCGAAACCAACTAGTGGAAACCCACCTAGTCGAAACCGATACACAAGGTATCAGTTAGATAGTACGTAGTCAATTGGAGGAAAGGCGGGAACCATGTGTCGAAAGTAATGCTTCCGATGGGGTCGAAATCTTAGTTTTGTTTTCAAATGTTATGTGCCTGCTTTGTTTTTACTCAAAGCTTTCCACGTAGTCGAAACATATGTGTTTGAAATGGGTTTTTCTAAAAATATTTCGAAGGAGGTTGCCATACTATGTTTTAAAGTGGGAGCTTTCGAATGAGATCCATTATTCTTAAATAAGACTTTCAAAGACGATGGTTCCGACCTAGTCGAAACCTCGCTGTCGTTCATGTGCCTTTCGAGTGTATTGAAGTTATCAATGCTTTTAAAGGGTTCCTTTGTTTTAAACTTACACTAAGTCGCTTCTTAAATGCTTTCGAAAGGGTTCAAAGGTTTCGAAGGCAATGGTGTCGAAAGGGGGTTTTGATGCAATCCTTCAAATTTTTACTAAAAGGTTTTATGCTTTTGAATAGATGGTTCCGACATCATCAAATTTTTCCCAAATAATTTTATTAAAGGTTTCAAAAGAGATAATTTTGCATGTGACCACTTTGACCCAAAAGATGTTTCTAAAAGTAAAACCCAATACTTTGAAAAGGGGCACTTTCATTGGTTTCAAAGCTGTATTTTAAGGTAATGTTTGATGCATTCGAAAGGTATATACTTAATGTTTTGAAAAGAAGTTTTCTATGCTTTTGAAGGAGGTTATCCAGGGGTTTCGAAAGTGATGTTTTATGGTTTCAAAACAAATAACCCAATCTCATTTAAAGGAAAAGCCATGGCATAAATAAAGAGTTTTGAAATGAATTTTTTGAAGAATTTTTCCTTGATTAACAGGTTAATGGGATTAATCAAGTTTTATATAAAATGATTTTAAGGATTTTTAACCACAAATGTTGGTATTATGCTGTTATGATTTCTTCTTCAATTATTCATATTGTTATGACCCCATAACGATACTTTGGGAAGGGCAGAATAACCAGCTAGGTTGACCCAATAGTGAATATAGGTTAAGGATGTCAAAATATAAATTAAAGATATTGGCAGGAGCCAATAGATTCATAGTAAGCCCATGATAATTGTGTAAAGGAAATGATATTGGTAAGGCCCAATAGCTTCATAATTAGCCAATGAAAACTATGATTTGATGTTGGTAGGGGATAATAGGTTTGTAGTTAGCCCATGAAAAGTATATTCGGATTAAGATACTGACAGAAGTCAATAGGTTCCTAGTCAGCCCTTTAAAACTAGGATAAGAGAAAAGTATTGGAGTTACCAATAGGTTCTTTGTAATCCCATGAAAACTATGAAATCAGACAGGGAGTCTATAAACATTTCACAGGTTATTAGTAAGCCCATGAAAACTAATAGGTTAATAATGACCCTATAAACTATAAATGAGACATATAGTTAGACCTGATGAGGATTGGTACTCCATATTAATTTACTTGTTTGCATATCATCATATTGTTTTGAATTGTTTCAACCATTATGGATGCCTGAGTACAATATATGGCTTTATAATGGTTTTAGAATACCAGTGAATGGAAAACCCATTCTGCTAAGCGGCGTGGTCTCACTAGATATCTAAATTATTTGAGATGGCATATTATTATTCATACCATGCTTTATGTCTAACTCAAAGTTTTTGTTTCCCCTTAAACTCTCGGGTGCTCAATTTAGTTTGAGTAGTTTGAGGGTTAAGGTTTTCAGGTTTCTTTTAGATGAATAAAGCTTTCATAGACGTGAAGGAGGCATGCTAGCTATTTAGAGTTCTTTTTATTCCGTTGTATTTTCTTGTAAAGGCAAATTTGTTTATTGCTTTATTATATACTCTGATCATTCAAGGGGCATCTTCATATGTCGCTCTTGGCGTATATTGTATTTATATTTTATCCGAACGTAGTTTGTGTACTGAGATTATGTAATGAACATGAAATGTTTTGAATGGAATGTGAAATGTGTTTTAATGTTTTAAATTTTTTCCATATCCATGTGTTTCTATGTAACAATATATCTAACATTGCCGTATTTGGTCATTGAGGATCAATAACTATGGATGACTACAACATCCGTGGCCATTAGTTTTGGACCTCAAAGTAGAGGGATGTTACAAGTTGGTATCAGGTCATAGGTTTATGAAACTTTAAAAGAAATTTAAACCTAAAAGATTTTCCAACACACAATCCAATAAACCGGATAATAAGATTGGTGTAACGTTATAGTAACGTACTTGTAATAGATATATATAGTCATATATAAGTGTGTATTCCTAGCTCTCATAGATAACTCTTCTACATCTTACTAAGGCTCATATGCAGATGTACGAAAAAGGAGATATAGAAGCAGGAAACAGAAGAGGACATCTAGTGGAGGCAGCACCACAACTAATAGAAATGCTCAACACACCATCAGGAGGAACCCGGGTCGACCAGCTATGCTAATAACCAAAATGCTGATGTCAATGTGGGTGCTGGAAACCAACCAGTAGATATGGGGGTGATGTATCAGTTCTTCGTTAATATGATGCAAGGAGGAGTTGTTGCTGGAGTTGCTAGAAATGTTGGAGGAGCTAATCCTGTAGCTCCAATTTGGAATAATTATTCTATGCTGAGTAGAGACTACACTAGTCTTGGTGGGAAGCCATTCAGGGGACGGAGAATGCTATGGAAGTTGAGAAATTGTTTGTTTCACCGTGAAAGGATATTTGCTGATTTGGGTTTAGACGATTAGCGAAAGAGAAGGTTGGCCTCTAGATAGTTGCAAGGGTCAGCGCTTCTGTCATGTTCCAAATTTCAGCGTTCGAAAATCGACACCCGTACTCCACTTGTACTTGAATGCCGCAGATCCAAACTTCGAAATTAGACTCGTGCCGGAGCTTATAACACATTAAGTATAACAACACAGCGGAAGAAAATGAATAATACATTTGATATACAACATTTGATACAGTATTCAGATACACGATGATACAATAGAATGATACAATAGACATCAATACTATCAGAGATACAAGAAACAGCAGCGGAAAGATAACGTCTTCAATGCCAAACTCCAAAACTCCATCTTCAATCCAAAGCTAGCTCGAACCATCATCACGTTTCACAAAGACAAGCACGGTCAGTCGTGAATGCTGAAGTGTAGCAAATACGATCCACAAATCCAAAGGGCTTCGAAGGCTAATGAATCAATTCCTACTATTCGACTTTCAGAAAAACCAATCTCCAGACTGCCTGTGTGGAAAATATTGGGCACCCAGAGCTTAGGAAAGGAACAATAAACTCCAGGTAGTCGTGAGACTGGTATGAGCATACGAAAATAGTTTATTTTTAAAAACAAACAAAAGAATTTAAATTGAAATCCACAATGCTTTTTGGAAAATGAAACTACCATAAGGCCTTCCGGCACACACACCATGCAATCGCACACATGGGGGAGATTTCTCCTTATGATAGTCAACTATGCTTAATACGAGAAAACTTTTTGATATTATACTAGTGCATAGTGGAAAACATTTCAAAAGTATAATATTAATCTTAACCAGCATAGGTACCATTATATTATGCCTACTATAGCTGCCATTTTAAACGGTAAGTTCTACAACTAAAACCGTACAAGGCTCGTATTGGATGATTGGATTTCCAACAAATGGTCAGGCCAAGGAGGTTCCTATTATCACATGGGAATGCCTCTGGAGGGACGCCCCGAGAACCTATCCGGCTCTCTGCCAACACAAGGCCGGTTAGCCTCTTCCCGGGGAGTAAAACCTAAGATATGTCACCCTCGGTCGTTTGCGACCTTTATCCAAGGATCCTCTACACCAACAACATCACACAGTAATAGATATAATACATTCTCCACATGAGTAAGTTTCTGGGCTCCATACCATGATACCACCCTTTTCCAGAAGGAATGGTCATACCCTAGGGTAGCTACCCTTGAAACCTTGCCGCATCTTTCCTGTTTTTGACCATTACCGGTTTGTGAGGCTCGATGAGGTCTCATCCACAAAGCTACACTTTTTCACAAAGTCATGCTTTGATCAACAAATGATCAGCAGCACTTCGTATGTCACATTACCAATTTGGGAATGTATCACTAGAAACCATCAACTACATAACCTCTAAGCTCGTACCTCTCAGAGAAGGGTGTTAAGCTAAGAGAATAAATCTCCGCCACCAAACCGAAATGTATTTGATTGAAATCGGTTTTACACCTCAAAGTGTAATGTCAGACACACGTCCATACAAGTCAGTTCCGGGTTCGAACAGAACCCAAGGCACTTCCGAAGAAGCCCTTGCAAATCCGGTTATTCACAATCCCGATCGGACTCCCCATCACTTAGGGAATCTCTATACCGGCGCGACTCATTGTAGAGACAATCGACGGGTTATCCTTTCATTCTTGAAAATACCTGGTCTTCACCACCGGTCCTCAAATGTTGTCCATATCGTCGTATCATTATTCGGAATGCGTTATATGACACAAGGTCCTCTCCCGACTAAACCGAATAATGAGCGCAATATTTAAAAACATATGGATAATGGGATTTCGATTAAGTCATAACTTATTATCCAAAACCTTTCTTTAAATGGTTTAAAACAAATTACCATTTCAAATCTTTAAACAAAATGGTTCATTTCACAAAGTTTACCAATTTCCACAAAGGTTCATTCACGGCTTTTCAAAACAATTCCATTTCAAATTGGATTAACTTATCCAATCTTAAATTAAAGATTTAATTCATAACTTTCAAACCATTTCCAATTCAAATCTTTTATACGAAAGATATAAGGTTTAACAATCTTTCACAAAGGTTAATTCATAGTTTTTCCAAACTATTTACAATTTCATTTAAAACTTGAAATCTTTCGATACAAATTGGAAATCATTTCTTTTTATGAAAGCTATTATTAATTGAAACAAATAGTTTTCGTTTCGGGAAAAACTGATTACATTTACATAAGTTAAAGCCATTCAAGTATAAAACTTGGATTTACATTTAAATTTCAAAAACCATACTTTTAAAATGGTTAAAAACCCATATAAACACCTTTATAACTTGTATAATCTTTTTAGACCATAATTTCCAAATCATTGAATTCAATTTCAAATGTTGAATTCAAATTTAAATCAAATTATTTAAATTTAAAGTTTTATTAAGTTATTTAAAATAAATTTGATTTTTGAAACTCATTTTCAAAAGCTTTCAATTCCAATTCCAAAACTATTTTGGATTCAAAAATTCAATCTTTAAAACCATTAAAAACCCGTGACTTAACCGATTTCCTCGTGCAATCCATATTTGTGTGTGCAAGGTGTAGTCTAGGGGTTTTACACAATAGTGCAACAACATCTATCATCACAGATTACAACACAACAATATCGATAAGTGGTAAATCCTATAATGCTTATCAATATACATAGAACCACAGATAGAAAATATGAATGCATTATAAATAAATAAATTACATCACAGTTTACAGCACAAATCAGAATAATTCGTATCACAAAGCATCACATATGAGGAATATCAAATTCAAACATTCAATAGAATTCAAACATCCATAAGAAAAAAATTAATTTAAATTATCTGATTTAAATTAAATCAGATTAATAATTAATTAATTAATCCGTAATTAATAATCATTTCTTAATCACTTCTATTAATTAATTAACCTTTAATTAATTAATTATTCTCAAATTAGTTACCTTAATTAATTAATCGCATTAATTAATTATTCTTTTAAATAAATAAATCTTTAAACACTTGATAAATCCACTTTAATCATAAATCAATTACTTTTAATTAAGTAATTACCATTAAGTAATTAATTTCTTTCAATTACTTACATAAATTAACCTTAATTTGTTAATTACCCTGTAATTACACAAAGTACTCTTCCCTTAATTACATTGAGTAATAATATTTTTATTAATTAAATTAGGTAATTTTACTTAATTGATTTCATTAAGTAATCATTCTTTAATTACAACATCTTATTACATTTGAAAACACTTAGGAATTTTATTACAAAATTAACCTAATATATGATTACTTTAAACTAAACAATTTCAAAACATTTAACTTTAAATTTAAATCTTTGTAAACTTATTTGAAACTTGTTTTAAATAAATTACTTTAGAAATTTGGTTTACATCCCTTTCAAAACTTATTCATTTTAGTATACTTTTAACATGATCAATTTTTTATTTAAAAACTGTTTAAGAAAGTTGTTTTACAGTAAAAACTTGTTTGCTTACAAAAATGAAAACTGGTTAATATAAACTTGACAAAAAGCTAACCCAAGCCGATTATCAAAAACCCCGAGCACCACATCGAGTTCGACTTCAATTCTCTACCGAGTTCAACCCTTCTTTTTCTTCCTTTCTTTTAACTTTGTTTTGTTTACAATGTCAAAACTGTTTCCAGTCATTTGTGTACGCACTCAAACTAACCCGAGCTACCATGCTATTTTCTCGAGCCAGAAACCCATCTTCCCAAAGTTAAACCCGAGACCCATTTCATGTTCCTCCCGAACACAACTCCAGGTCAAATGCGTCACCAAAACTTCGAGTCAAATCCACATTTTCGTGCGTGCTACCTCGATCTAACCATTGTCTTCCTCACCAACTCAAAACACTGATACAAAAAAGGTGCACGTATACGTGCACGAACCCCACGATCAGCTCCGATCAACTCCACAACCATTCGATCATCGAAGATGATCACCAGAGTCGATTCGAACAACCCAAAACACGAAATCGACATTAATTCAAAATCAAGCTAAAATTCGAAGCCAATAATACTTCCAGAACCCAAATCGATTTCTCAATGCACCTCGCTCCACCGCGATGAGCCACCAGAAATCATGCCACTCCGACCAGAGTTGCGCCAAAGCCTCCTCCTCCTTTTCCCCCAGTATTAATCACTCCGATAAACCACTAACTCTACACAAGCACGAGAACCATGCCGACCCAAAACTTCACATTAAATCCTAAATCGTTCTCGTCCATCATCCAAAACGAATTATCAAATAAATGAGCATTTTTCTGATGATCCCCTAGCCTCCAGCCTACTCCAGCTCCAACCCCGATGATCAACACTTCATCGATCACCGTGAATTGATGATTATAATTATTCTGTTCAACTCCAGAAATCTCAACCATTTCAAGTTTAAAAATCAAATAATGATTATTTAGATTCATAAGATTGTAATACGAATCGATTTGTAAAGCCAAACCATGAAATCAAAATCATTGATTTTTGACTTAATTTAAGTTATCACTGTAATTTTCCCAATTTTAAATTATTTATACAATAAATATACTTGAAACTATTTTTAAAATTGGCTTTACATAGTTATGATCATCTTTCATTTAGAAAACGAAACCTGATATTATCTAACTTAGATGATTTTGGATTTTCTAACAAGTTTTAAAAACCTGTAAAAAGAAACAGAGGTGTTTCTTCCTATTCCAGAGATACACACTTATAAACCCACACATGCAGCCCAAAATTACACACATGCAAACATATCACAACAACTTCTTTTCTAGCATTGTCAGACTGTAAACAGATTCTAGCTTTTAAGTTTAGAAGTTTGCTCACCTGGAACATTTTGAAACAGATAACAACTCTTATTTGAAGGCTGCAGTTTGATTTCCTTGTTAATCACTTTTCTGTTTTGTTGTTGAACTGAATTTAAATTTGTAAAAAAATAGTGATGTTTACTTTTCTGGTTTACTATGTTTTGATGAACGAAATGAAACAAGAAGATACACCTATATATATAGAAGAAACAGTTTGTACAGGGGAGGCTTTAATTGGTGTATTGTTTTCCTTTGGGTCGGATTTTTTTTTCTCACTGACTAAAGATTTTTTTCAGTTGGAGGCTTAAATGATTTTTATTACATATTTCGAATGACTATATTTTATGCTGAGATAATAGTAGTAAATGCAATTGTTTCCCTATAGGTTTACATCTTATCCTATTCTTGTATTTACTTAGATTTGTTTATGGATATTTTTTTGTTTTGTCTTCTTGCATACACTTGTTAATATCATACTTCATATATCTTACATTTATCATAATTAGCATTTTTATGTTAAAGGCCTCTATGGGAATAAATTTAAAGTTTATGGTTTAAACCTTGTTTACAAATTAATATATAACTTTGTTTTTAAACCCTCATTTCATCTTAATTTATTTCTTTCTCAAAAATAAAACTAAATGACACTTGTCCAATTCAAATTATAAAATCATCACATTTGTTAAACAACTTATTGTTTGAATTACACTTGTTAAACCTCGTGTTACATTTTAACACTTGTATTTCTCATGAATTAAAAGCTTTTAAATAAATTTTATACTACATTTTCCTTTTTTTATAGATACATCTTCTTAACCATTATTATATACATATATTTCATACATTTTACATTCTTACATTCTTTACCGTTTATTTTTGTACAACTATAAAAAAAAGAATGATTTAAATATTTTTATTTCATATTAACAAATGATCACTTTTATTTATATAATTATATATATAAGAAGATTAAATCTTAAAAATAATGTTTTGAAAATTAGTACATTAATTCTTTTGAAAATTAATACATCTTCCAATTATATTAATATAGTTAAAAATATTTAGAAACAAACTATCATTAACTTTTTTAAAGCTTTCAAATTCTATTTATTTCCAATACATTTGTTTTTATATTCAATATTTGTTTATGAAATACTTTTTCTTATATTTCAAATCAAATTGCTACTTGTAATTTAAATTTTATTTATTTACTCTAGAAATTTTCTGATTAATTCATAAATAAATTCACAATTTAATTCCCATATTAAATTAATTGTCAAATTAATCTTGGTTGATTTTCAGGAATGTTACAGCTTCACTAGTAGAATAGTATTACCGTTGGAGTTCCATAGGAGCTGTTGACTTAGGCTGATTTTCGAAGGAGATTTGAGAAAAAGTTTGTGTCTGAGTTTGCTAAGTTAGAGATGATGAAAAGTTCATGGATCTGGAGTAGGGAGAGACGTCGGTTGTTGAGTGTGCCACTAAGTTTGATGAATTTTCCTGCTGTGGGCATAATACAATGGACACCATCATTAGAAGGAACGAAAAAATTCATTAGGGGATTGAGGCCCGAGATTACTAGAGAAACCCTGCCACATCTTCGTGATCCTGGTAATTTAGTTATGGAGATGGCCCTTCGCCATGAGAAGATGCTTGCTGATTATGTTAGAGAGAAGCCAATGGAAATCCAGGGTTCTCAAGGGAAGAAAATAAAGTTCTTTAAGACAAAGGAAGCCTAGAAGGAAGATGTTGCCAAGAAGGCAAAGGCTAAGTTAGGTCTGCTTTAAATGTGACAAGAATGGTCATTATGCGAATGAGTGCCAGTCAGGTAATGGGAAGAAGGTTGCAAATAAGAAGAATGTAAAGTGCTTCAACTGTAATCAAGTTCGGCATTAAAAGAATCATTGTCCAAAACCAATCAGGGCAGGCAAAGGGAAAGTTTTTGCTATTGGTGTAACGACCCAGAATTTCTGTCAATTAAAATTCGTATATTTCATTAATTTTAAATATTAATAAGTGAAATTTATAAGTTGAATAAATTTTATTTCGAATAATTGGGTTTAATTGGATAATTAAATCGATAATTTAATATGTGGAAATACAGAAATAATTGAAAATTGGGTTAAATATGATTAAAATTGATTTGTAAAATTTTATTTAATCATGTTGGAGTCAGAATGATATTTTAGAACTTTTAAAATTGAATTTAGAGTTTATTTGTGAAAATTGAATATTTTAATATTTAATCGACTAGTGAAATTAGCCATTTTTCGAACAGTCTCAGAATTGGACGAAACTAGTTCCATTAGATCCGTAATAGTTAGTTATTATCGGATTTCAATTTTCGTAGCAATCGGAGTTTTCGTTTGATCGTGGCAGCTCGAAACGCATCGAAATTGTTTTAATATTAATTTGGCAAGTTAAAATAGTCATTTTTCAAACAGTCTCAGATTTCGACAAAACTAGTTTCATCGGATCCGTAATGTGATATTATTGTAAGATTTCAAATTTCAAGTCAATCAGATTTACCGTTTGTCGGAGGCGAGCTAAAACGCACAGAAAATCTTTTAATCGGTTTAATTTTAAATCGATCGTTTATTGCCGTAACTCGCACGGATGATCGAACTAGCTTCCGAAACCTGTTCCATTGTGTCCGGAACATGGGATAAATCCTGGAAACGCCAGCCGGCACGCTTCGTTTGGAGTTCGGAAATTTTTCGATGAATAGTGTTTTGAGAAATTTTCTATTTAAGGACCTTAATATTTCATTTTGCACTCAAGCCCTAGGTTTTGCTTCAGCCGGCCCTAATATTCTAATGGCTGAGAATTTTCGAAACTTTCTTCCTCAATCTCTCTCAATCCATAAGGAATTAGCAAAAACTCTCAACTACAAAGTTGTAGAGGACGATGAAAGCTTCAAATCCATACGGAGATGATCGAAAATAGAGCGACGAATCAACGGAAATTTGCATTCAAAGTTGTGCGTTTGTCCTCGATTTGCATGCCGCAGAGTTGGCCGAGCTCCACCCTACTCTGGCCGATGGTAGCTTCTTTGAAGGCCTTCGACGTGGTATGCTTTGATCGTCTTCTAGCGGGACGTGGTGATGGCTATAATTCGATGAAGAAGGAGGGTTATGGGTTTCTAAACCCTACAGGCGCATACGTGAAAAAAAACTGGGAGGAGAGATGGTGCGTGCGGCCTGATCTTGGTGAAGGAAATGAAGGGCTGTGATTGAAGGTTGTAAAAATAAAAGAAAAAAAAATGTGAATATTATTATATTAAAATACGTACAAACTTTAAAACTATGTAACTCTTTCGTACGAGGTCGGAATTCGACGAAACTTTTTGCGTTGGAATCGTATCGACGAGCTCTTCGCAATGGAATTGGATTGGAATCGATTGGAGTTAGTGAAAATTTCGGGTGAAATTAAACGCGCGTTTAATTTTATTCGAAATAAAACGCTACAAATTTCTATCGGAAATTCTAGGTGAGAACCTCTCACTCAATCGAATCGGTTTCGATTTATATTTTAAATAGTTAGATTTAAAATTATTGATTGTATGTTTGAATGATGATTGTTATCTATTGATTGTTAAAATAGACATTATGTGCCGTTAGTAAGCGGATGTTATTTATTAAAAACATATACCGCGAATATTTCACAGTACAGTGAAATTGGTATTATTTATGTACTTGGAGTTGATTTCCCGCATTATATAGCGGATGAGACCCTCTTGCGCCGTCTATTAAGCGGATAATATTTTTATAAATCCCATATACCGCGATAATTCCGTACTGGAACGGAATTGGTATTGTGCTAACATCTTTGGATGCAGGGAAACAGGTTGGAGGGATCCAACTGGATTCCTCAACTGTATTGATTTATTTACAGATATTGTGATATTTGTTGATTATCATATTGATATATGATATTTGGATGTCGTGATTGACTATTTGGTGCTGCTGCATCATCAGATCCATTTATGAAGTTTTAAAATAATGATTTTGGTTTTAAAAGGGATTTTAAAGTGATTTTCGAAAGTATATGTTTTTATTTAATTTTGAATTGATTCATTTTAAATAATTAAAACGTTATAAATTTTTATGTTATAAAAAATTAAGATTTTTGAGAAATATAACCGAAATGAGATTTTTTGAAATAAATAGTTAATTAATTTATAAATTGGTTTAAATTGGGATTTTTGAATTATTAAAAACGATGTGTATAAAAGACTTATAAAATTGATATTTTATAAATTAAAAATATTGGAATAATAAAACGAGTTTTTTTATAAGTGTTAAAAATGAAATAAAAATGGATTTCATAAGTGAACGGAATTTATAGATTTATAAATTGTGAAGTTATAAAATGAATAGATTTTGTGAAATAGAAGATTTATAAGTAATTATCTTATAAATCAGATTTTGGCATTTAAATGAGATATAAATGGAATTTGTTAATAATGAGATTTATAAATCGAAGCTTATAAATAGAAAAGGAATTTATAAACATTGTTTATAAATTCGAAATCAATTGAATTTGATAAATTGAATATTGAAGTTTATTAAAGGAAATATATTCACGATTTTGGACAGTGAATACATTTTTGAATAAAATGGTCATGTTTGGAAAAATGAATATTATACAATGAAGTTAATTATTTTAAAGATGTTTTAAAATGTATTATGAATCGAAACCATAGATTTCAACATTATTGTTGAAATAGACATTTTCGAGAAAGAAGGAAATGGTGGACTATAACACTGTTGTTATAGTAAATGATTTTCGAAAGGAAATGTTTTATATAGTATTGGGATTTATATATCTATTTAAACTTTGAATCCCTATACTAGTGCTTTTGGGTCGTCGTAGCGATGTTTTACGTAACATTCATTTTGACTCAAATTTATGTGTTAAGAAATGATTTCTTAAAGAATGAAATATATACTTAATTTCGATTTAAGTATATTGGATATTTTCCAAGTGTTGAAAATAAATGGGTCTGTGAATTACTTATTATTAAATAAGTATGGAAATGTTTTTCCAATGTGAAAAGAAACATTTTGAGAATTTATCTTTTTGAAGACAAATTGAAAATGAATATTAGAAATTGATCTGGGAATCATATATTCATAAATATTTTAGAATGTAAATTCACTATGGAATTTATAAAAGAAAGGAAATTTGCTTAAAAATAAACGTTGATTTATTTTTGAAGTGTGGGAATAAATTTACGGATTTGGAATGTAAATATAAAGTAAATCGTTAAGGATTTATTTAATTGGTTTAAATGAACCATGTTGAAATGAAAGAAATTCCGCGTAAGGAAAATGATTAAAATTTGTTTTCAAAAGTGATAAAGGTGAAAAGTGATTTGAATTTTTTTTTCAAATGGTTGAAGTGTGGAAAATATATATCTAGTAAAGATATTTTGGAAAGTAAATAATTTGGGAAATTATTTGGATTTGGTGATGTTGAACACGCCTATTGATAGTTAAATAACCGACTATCAATATTTACCTTTAAATAGGTATTTGTTGTGATTTGCTTGAATTTGAATGCCACACTTATTTTTGAATAAGCGCTCACTATTCGGGTTAGCCGAGAAAGGACCTTGGGGTCGTATAACCCATTCCGAATATGTGATACGTCGTAATGGATTGCATTTGATGACCGGTGTTGAAGACGGGATATTTTTGAAAACGAAAGGATTACCGTTGAGTTACTCTACATCGGCTGATCTCCGATATAGAGGTTTTATCACCCTTAGTGACGGGAAGTCCGGTCGTGATTAGTGAATATCTGGATTGCAAGGACTTCTTTGGAAGTGACTTCGGTTCTGTTCGAGCCTGGAACAGACTTGTATGGATTGTATGTCTGACATTACAAATTGAGATATAAAAGCTGATTTCTTTCAAATATATTTCTGTTGGTGGCGGAGAATTTATTCTCTTAGCTTAACACCCTTCTCTGAGACGTACGAGCTCAGAGGTTATATAGTTGAAGGTTATTAGTGATATACTCCCAATTTGGTAGTGTGGCATGCTGAGTGTTGCTGTGAAATGATCATTGTTTGATCATTTGTGATAGGATCATTTATTTGATCATTTATCTTGGTGATCATTTCTATGATCATTTGTTGACCCAAAGCACAGCTTTTGTATAAAGCGTGGCTTTGTGGACGAGACTTCGTCGGACCTCACACCCCGGAAATGGTCAAAACAGGAAGGATGCAGCAAGGTTATTAGGGGGTAGCGCCCCTTTAGTGTATGTCATTCCTTCTGGATAGAGGTGGTGTCATGGTATGGAGCCCAGATACTTAACCTATGTTGTTGCTGCAAAATTTGTGGCTGTTGGAAATCGAGGATCCTCGGATAGATCGGTTACGATCGGGGGATGACATATTCGTGTCAGTAGTTACCCAGTTAGGGGTAACCCGACCTTGTGTTGGCAGAGATCCGGTTAGGTTCTCGGGACGTCATTACAGAGGCGTTTCCATGTGGCAATGGGAAGTTCCTTGGCCTGACCATTTGTTGGAAATCCAAAGAAACAATACGATCTTGTACGGTTTTAGTTGTAGAACCTATCATTCACTTATGGTGGCGCCCCACTGTTTGGATGGTAGCTATAGTAGGCATAAGTGCGGAATGCCTATGCTGGCTAAGATTTATATTCTACTTTCGAAATCGTTTTATACACTATGCACTAGTAATAATATCAAATGTTTCTTTTTAATGTGTATCAAGCATCTTTGACTATCATAAGGAGAAATCTCCTCCGATTCTGCGTTTGCATTGTGTATGTGTGCGGGAGGCCTTATGGTAGTCTCATTTTTAAAAGCATTGCGAATTGACTTTAAAAATATTCCTCTATTTTGATTTTAAAGATAAATAAACAGTTTTAGTTCTCACACCAGTCACATGACTGACTTGGAGTTTATTGTTTTCCTTCCTAAACTTTGGGTGCCCACCAATTTCCACACGGGCAGTCAAGAGTTAAGGTTTATCAGGATATTCTGGAATTCAGGAGTTGCTGGAGGCAAGCTGGATGGCATGGCGTATTATTAGTATATAGTATTTCTTTTTCGCTGTTTGTTGTTGTTTGTTGTTATACACTCTGATGATGTAATGTAATGTAATAACTGATATAGTTCTTTGTTTAAAGATTATTCATTTATCTATTATATGTTGTTCCGCTGCGATTGTGAGATTCTGTTATTATTCTGCTGTTTTCTGTTATGTTCTATCTTTTCTTATTTCCTCTATCTTTTCTTCTACCTCTTCTTCTTTAACCCTAACGGTACGGTTTTTCGACCTTCGATTGCTTGGCAGTTGATACAGTGGACGTATTGATGTCGGCGTTCGTGGACGAAAAATCGTTATCGTTACAATTGGACCAGCATCAGCTTGGCTTACTACAGCTGATAAAGGGAAGACTGTGATGGAAGACACTCTTTTGATTTAGAGTATACTAGTTAGGGTAATTTTTATACCTGTGCATCACATTCATTTATATCTTAGTGTTTGGTTGATAGATTATGCTTAGAACCCACTACCTTGTTACTTCCATAAGGGTTACGAATCCAATAAGAGGGTATGCAACTCTAAGGTTGAGATATGACCAGTTAGAACTTGATCTGTTAGGTTATAAGTCTGCATGCAGCTTGTTTGTTATTGATTTTGTAGATTTCAAAATCATTTTGGATATGGAATGGTTGAGTAGGCATGAGGATAGAATATTTTGCCAGGATAGGGAGATATCACTGAGACACCCTGATTGTCATAACCGAGTAATATTTTCAGTTGAGAATTTCGACCAAAGTGTTAGTGCTTTGCTTAGTGATATAGACGTAGAAGATGAGTTAAGTCAGGTTCGAGTAGCAAGAGAATTTGTAGATGTCTTTGAGCTGGTTACGGGATTACCATCGAAAAGAGCAGTTGAGTTTCAGATAGATCTTGTGCCTGGAGCTGAACCTATGAGTGGAACACCTAGCATGATGATACCGACTGAGATAAAGGAATTGAAGCTGCTGATAGTGGATCTTGAAGAAAGCAATTCACCATGAGGAGCGGCCATGATGTTTGTGAAGAAACCAGATGGGTCGTTGGGGATGTGTATCGACTACCGTAAGTTGAATGAGAGGATGCTCAAGAATAAGCATCATTTGCCAAGAATAGATGATCTATTCGATCAGTTGAGCAGAGCTAGAGTGTTTTTTCAGTTGGATTTGGCGATTGGTTTCCATTAGTTAAGAGTGGCAGAGGACAATATTCCTTAGACAACTTTTTAGACTAGGTATGGTTCATATGTAGCTAGTGATGCCATTTGGATTAACGAATGCACCTGCTTTCTTCATGGATTTGATGATCTGAGTTTTTCGAGAGTACTTGAATAGGTTTGTTCTGTGAGAAATGCGGATTATGGATCTTAAAGCTAAGATTAACACTAGAGGGGGGTGAATAGTGTTAATAAAGAATTACTAAATCTTTTTAATTTTTGTTAATTTAGACACAAAAGTATGCAATATATAGACACAGATATGATCACAGATGCAGGAATAAAATAAAAGCAGTAAAGGAAAGAACACACCGGATTTTATACTGGTTCGGAGTTACCCTACATCCAGTCCCGCAACATAAGTACGGATTTCCTTTCAAAAGCAATTATACAATTACACCCTCGGTTTCAATGCAACGAGGTACACCCTCCAGAATTTCAATCCTCTAGGTAGAGATACTTGATTTCCGGGCCACAAGTTTACTCAATTGATTTACCAAGGCTACAATCACACCTTTTCCCTTTTGATTGATTTTCAAGGCTACAATCACACCTTTTCTCGCTTAATAGATTACAAAGAAGTCTATAACTCTGAATAACACTGAGAATCTTGTAGAGATAGTGATAGAGAATCAAACTAGAAGTAATCGAGTATGATTCAATGTTGATTTCGGCAGAATAATGATAAGAACATGTACTAAGAAATGAGGAAGAAGAAGAGGGGTGAAAATCAGAAAATTATGATTTAAAATTTGTTGAAACTGACCCCTATTTGTAGAAGAACAACAGCCATGACCATTCATGAAGAGTTATGGGGAATAGACACTTCTTTTGAAATTTGAGTTTTTGAATCAAACTGTCACCATGTCGACATGGGTATGCTAGGCATGTCGACATCCCAAATGATTTTTGGTGTTTTTGATTTTCTTTGAAAATAACCTTTATCTTATATAAAAACTATTTTGAACTTCATAAATATGCTTAACTATAGTTAAAATTCATAAGTAAATATAAGGAATAATATATAAAGATTTGGGGATTTTAGGCTCAAGGAAAAAGTTGTAGAAAAATTTAGTTCTAGGGACAAGAAGTTTGCTTTTTAGTTTGAAGGTCACTTTTCAGTGTAAATAACAGAATGATAGTTGTAACTATCATTTTCTATTTACACTTACAAATGTTCTTCTGACTAAAAAGAAAACTTACTATCCCTGAGACTAAAATTTTTCGCAACTTCTTCCTTGCGCCTATTTTCCTGTTGTTTAAAATCAGGAGTAATTTCACTTTGAAAATAAAGATGTTTTTGAGGCTAAAATTATTTAACATCAAGATCGAGGGTTTTGAATCTTTTAAAAGGAAAGTTTTGAATCTTTTAAAAGGAAAGTTTTGAAAACATTTTGAAAACAGGATATAATTTTGAAAAATCATTTTGAATAAAAGTTAGCGGATACAAAACAATGTTCCACTATATTTTTTGTAGGTTCCATCCTACTTAGGGTTCCATCCCTTTAACGGGCTTGAAGTGGATTCCGTTCCACGAATAAATTGGATTTTAAGATGCCAGTGCTTTTCTACGAGTTTTAACAAAAATTACTAATAATAATAAAAAATACTTATCCTTGAAATCTTGAACTCTTGATAGTCTCGATACTCATGAGTCTTCTATCTTGATATTTTATCTTGATATCTTGAATCTCTATACTGTACAGTCTTCATTCTTAGTACCTGCATTGTTAAATCCTGCATATACATATATATCTAAACTTATAATGTTAGTATTTATATTTTATAATCTATTCTAAGGTTATTGTCATTAAAACCATCATCTCACGGACTAACAATCTCTCCCTTTTTGGTGATGACAACCTTTTTTTATAAAATATTATTTCTGTTCTAATAACTCCCCCTAAAACTAACAACTCCCCCTTAATCTATACCTAATTACCCTATTTTATATTTCTCCCCCTTTGTCATCAACAAAAACTTACTCCTCCTCATTCTTGGACTTCAGTACCTACATTGCTAAACTATACAACAGAATATATAGAGTAGGAAATAATTATACTTTTAAGCATGATAACTAATTTAAAGATTATATACATTTCAATGTGTATATATATATGTTTTACACACCAATCTTCAAATCAATAAGAAATCAATCCACATAAAGTATCAATTCAAACCAAATCAATTCAAACAAATCAAACAAAGTAAATAAAAAATCAAACGTTACGTGGAACTTCCACCCATCCTTCTTCTCCAAAGATTGGGTCTGCCTTAATAGCGTCCCAATTATCATTGCCATTGATGAGAGAGGCAGGAGGATGTGCTTCATTATCATCCTTGTGCAGAGAGGAGATCATCCATCGTATCGCATCGAAGTGCCTTTCTTGTTCCTTTATCATCTGCATTTGACTTAATTCTAAATGACGCTGGTTTCGTAGAATAAATGAGAGAATATTCTTGAACGAATTAAGAGTTTCTTCAAGATTTTCGGATAGATTGTGAATATGATTAGCCATAGTTGAATTTGTGAATGAAATGGAGGATATAGATGATAAGAAATAAATTTCAGTAAAGAATTCTAGAAGAAACAGGTATATATAAGTGTAGAAATTCGTCTGAATTGAATAGACATGTGGTAGTTATTTAAATTTTAAATTCAAAACCAATTGCCATTTCTGACCAGTACATGTCGACATGGTCACATAGGGGATGTCGACATGGTTTAGTGAAATGTTATAACTAATTTGATTTTTTGAATAATTGTGTGTGTGTGCGTGTATATATATAAAATATACAAACATTTATTCTAGAGATAAGGTAAGGTAGATAACAGAAAGGAAATTTCATTTCATTGCATACTACGATAATACAATGATTAAGCACACAATAAACTACATGAACATTCGAAATAAACCAAATTAAAACAAATACAACAAGATACGAAAAGATAAAACTAGTTAAAGGATGAAGATGATGAAGATAGTCCAAGTTTCTTGCTGACTTTGGAAAATAACTTGTTCATCTTCGAAGAAATGTTATCCAACTTTTTACCAACGGATCGTTTTAGAATCGGTTGATTCTCCACAATTATCTTTTGGTTTTTGAGAAGGGTTTTGTTGGATGGATTGTGTAACGATCCCGAGTTTTAAATTATTTTAAATTGATAATTAAATTAATTTTTGATTTAAAATTATGAAGTTGTTTAAAATTTTCAAGTTAATATGAGAAATATATTTGAATTAAATTTGAATTGGGATCTATAAATAATGTAAAGGAAATTTTGCTTTGAAAATTAAAAAAATAAACATTTAATTTAGAAATAGAAATAAGAATATATAAATGATGAATTATTAAAATATATGTGTATTCATGTACAAAGATAATAAGTTGAGTGTGTAGACACAAAGTACATCAACATTAAATGTTTTCATCTTAGCCACCACAAAGAAGCTTTGTCAATGATAAAGTGTGAACAAACAAATTAAAAATATAAATAAACAAAACAAAGTAATATGACTAAAGAGAGGGAAAACTGGAAATATAAAATCAAGTTGCAAAGCAAGAAACAAAAGTACATTCTGATATGTTGCTGTGTAAAACATAAACAAGGTATTGTTAAGCTAAACAAATAAATGAAAATAATAACAACAAGCAAATATATCTATGAAGCCACAAGACAGTGAAAATACATTTGCATACAAACAAATTTAGATGGGCAAATATGATCAAGTATTCAAACATATAGAAAACAATAGTACATATCTAGGCATAAACAAATAAAAGAAGTCAAACATAATAAATGCGGCATCACTTCAATAAAAAGACACTAAATACATACAAACAAAAGACAAAGAAAAAGGAAAGAAGGAATATATGTACGCAAGTAAACAAAAATAAATATAGGTATGTAAACAAATGAATATGCATGTAAATGAAGCTTGCAAAGGAAGCCAAAGAAAATATCTCATATTTGTACAAACAAAATGAAAAAAACAATATATGAGTTTGTACAACGCTAATAAATGCAGCCACCATGCAAACATCCGTCAGCCACAAGAAAAATAAATAAAATCTCTGATCAACTTGTACACAAACCATATCAACTTGTACTAAACAAAATTATATACCCAGTACAAATAAAAATAACATACCCTGTATATTTCATTTTCACATGTCAATCTCCTCCTTTCAGTTCGTTTCTTCAAGTTGATAAAACTGAAGTAATATCATCTTAAACTTAACACAAAATTTTTAACTTAAACAAAAACATAAATCAAATAAAAGCCAGAGAATCAAAGAAATGGGTTCAGCAAGCAGTAAGAAATTCAAGCTCTGTTTTCTTCTTCTGGAAAACACTGTGAGTAGCACATTCTTCTTAATTTTTAAAGGCATTAAATCGTTGTTTATCTATATGTACATCTGTGAATAAGTTGTATATATATACGTGGATCCTCTGTATCTAAATTGAAACCTGAAAGTGTTTATACAGGCTTACAGTCTGATGCTTTGAACACCCAAATTTTGATTTTAAGAATCAATTCTTCCCAATCCACTTGATGTTTGGACTTAGGAAAAAAAAAATGTTTGTTTGATCTTGAACTAAATTTTAAAAATGTATTCGAGTTAAAATAACTTAGTATTATCAATGGAAAACAAGATATATGAGAGAAACTTTGAATGGGTTAAAATTTAACCCTTTTAATTCACGAATTCAGGAATATAAATTGAATTCCTATAATATGACATGATTTTTAAATCAAGATTCACAATTTTTACATCAAAGAATGAAGAGCAGTTTGGGTTCGACTGTATTTTACATTTTGGGTCGTCGTGGGTGATCTCATTGATCGGAGGGGTCGAGTTTCCTCCTGGAGGTAGTGGAGTGACCAGTGGGGTTGGGAAAAATGGCTGGAGCTGTTCCAGTTCAACAAGGTGACGGCGACGAGCTCGTGAAGTTTTTAAACCTAGCTTTGGTGAGGTTAGGAATTTCGATTCGTTCGTCACCATCGTTCGATCGAGTGCTGCGTGTTCTTGGGAGCAAGTAGAGGAGGTATTGACGAAGTGATGGCCAGAGTTTCACGTGTTCTGGTGGTTGGGTTGTAGCGAACGACGCGTTGACAGGTATAGGAGGAGTTCTTGTTTTGTTTCCAGGTATCGATTTTGGCACTCGATTTTGATTCAGAGGGAATGGAGGAGTTTTGGTGATCGGGGGTTGGTTGGTGGAAGATAGTCGACTTGCTCGACGTTGCAGGGTTGGTCAGAGGAGTTTTTCGGCTCCGTGCATGTGCACGATGCCCTGAGTTGTTTTACTGGTAAAGTCTTGGTTTGGGGTAGAGTTATACTCGAGTTCCTCGAGTCGCTCCAGGGTTTTGGCTCGAGATTTTGGATGTTGGGCTCGAAGCAGGAAGGGTTGAATCTCGGGTAGAATTGTGTTACAGGTTTTAAACCTGTTCTGTTTTTACAATTTAAAATTTTCATTTTTGAATTTATAAAGAAAAATTAAAACTAAGTTTTAAATCAAAAGTTTAAATATGAATTTCAAGTTTAGTTTCAATCTTAGTTTAGGAATAAATAAAGCTTTTAAATTTACAATTGTTTAATAAAAGTGTTTATGTAATCAAAAGTATATTTAAAAGAATTTGAAATTTAAATAGAATTTGGAATTGTAAAGGAAGGATTAATTAATAAATGAGATTTATTAAAATTAATTAAAGATTAATTACTTAATGTAATTAATGTAAATAGAGTAATTAATTAAAGAAGTAATTAGAGATCATTAATTAATATAATTAATGGTATAATTAAGGGTTGATTAATTAAGATTAATTAATCAATGATAAGTGATTATGAAGTAATAAATTAATATAATTAATTAAGGATTAATGTAATTAATTTTAGTTAACTAATTAATAAAGTAATAAAAGGTTAATTACTGTAATTGGTTAAAAATAATTAATTTGTGTAATTAATTAAGGATAATTACTTAATGTAATTAGAGTGTAATTAATCATTGATTTAAGATAATTAATTAAATAGTGAATTAAATAATAAAAGGTTAATTATTTAATAATTAAAGGTTGATGAATTATAATTAAAGGTTAAGTAATTTATTACTAGTGGTTAATTAATAAATGATTAAAGAATAATTAATCAAAATGATTTGTAATTTATTAATGTTAATTAACCAGGATTTGTAATAAAATTCATAAGTAAATGATCTGATTGAATAAATCAGACAGTTAAATTAATCCTACTTACGGATGTTTGAATTGTATTGGATGTTGAATTGTTTGATACCCTAATATGTGATGCTTTGTGATGTACCCTGATTTGTGTTGTGACCTATAATGAAATTGATTCTCTGTGATGTACATTGTTATATGTGATACATTGGTATATTATCTGTGAATCTGTGAATGGACGATAAGCGTTATCGTTTATATCGCTTATCAATTATATTTTTGTTTGATCTGTGATAAATGAATGATGTTGCACTATTGTGTTAAACCCCTGGACCACGCTTATGCACATATAAATATGGATTTCACGAGGAAATCGATTAAATCACAGATTTTTGAAATGATTTTTCAAAGTTGAATATTTAAATTCAAATGTTTTGGAAATGGATTGGGTTTAAAGAGAAAAGCTTTTGAAATGGAATTTCAAAGATGAAATTTATTTTGAATAACTTGATTGAATTTTGGAATTTAAATATTTTGATCCGAATTCAATATTTGAAATTGAATTCTATGATTTGGAAACTAGCGTTTAAAAAGGGTATTCAACTTATAAATGAGTTTATATGGGTTAAACTATTGTAAAGGTATTGATTTGGAAATTTGAATTTAAATTCAAAGGCTTTAACTCGTGTAAATATAATTGGATCTTTCTGACATGGAAACTATTCGTTTCAAATAATAAAAGCTTTCATATAAGAAGTGAACTTCAAAATTGTGTTAAAAGGGATTTCAAGTTAAAAATGAAAATGATTTTCCAAGTTATGGAAACGGTTTGAAAGCTATGAGTTAAATCTTTAATTAAAGATTTTAAACGAGTTAATCCAAGTGAAATGGAAATTGTTTTGAAATCCGTAAATGATTTTTGTGAAGCTGGGTGAACTTTGTGAAATAAATCTTTTTGTTTAAAAGATTTGAAATGGTAATTGGTTTAAACCATTTGAAAGAAAGTTTGAAATTATTAAGTTGTGACTTAATTGAAATTCCATATACATATGTTTTAAATGTTGCGCTCACTATTCGGTTTAGCCGGAAGAGGACCTTTGTGTCGTATAACCCATTCTGAATATGTGACCCGACGTATATGGATAGCATTCGAAGACCGGTGTTGAAGGCCGGGTATCTGCGAGAACGATAGGATGACCTATCGATTTTCTCTGCACTGAGTTGCTCCGGTATAGAGATTCCCTAAGTGATGGGAAGTCCGATTGGGATTGTGAACACCGGATTGCAAGGACTTTTTCGGAAGTGCCTTCGGTTTTGTTCGAACCCGGAACAGACTTGTATGGTTACATGTCTGACACTACACTTTGAGATATAAAGCAGATTTCTTTCAAATACATTTCTGTTGGTGGGGGAGAATTTATTCTCTTAGCTTAATACCCTTCTCTGAGACGTACGAGCTCAGAGGTTATGTAGTTGAAGGTTGTCGGCGATATACTCCCAATTTGGTAGTGTGGCATGCTGAGTGCTGCTGTGTGTTGATGATCATTTGTTGATCATTTATGATCAGAGCATGGCTTTTGTATAAAGCATAGCTTTGTGGACGAGACTACATCAGGACCTCACACCCCGAAAACGGTCGAAACAGGAAAGATGCGGCAAGGTTATGAGGGTCGCGCCCTTTAGGGTGTGTCATTCCCTTCTGGTAAAGGGTGATATTAGGTATGGAGCCCTGATATTTAACCTATGTGGTTGCTCCAATCTCATTTACTGTGTGGTTGTTGCTTAGAGGCGCCTCGGATAAAGGTCCCAAAGGACCGGGGAGTGGCATGCTCGAGTAGTAGTTACCTAGTTACAGAGGTAACCCGGCCTTGTGTTGGCAGAGATCTGGTTAGGTTCTCTGGACGTCCCGCCAGAGGCGATCCCATGTGGCAGTAGGAAGTTCCTTAGCCTGACCATTTGTTGGAAAATCCAAAGAAACAATACGCGCCTTGTAGGGTTTTAGTTGTATTACCTGCCATCTACTTATGGTGGCGCCCCACTGTTTGGATGGTAGCTATAGTAGGCATAGTTCGGAATGTCTATGCTGGCTAAGATTTATATTCTACTTTCGAAATGTTTTCTGCACTTTGCACTTATATTAATAATATCAAAGAATTCACGTATCAGCATGTTTGACTATCATAAGAAGAAATCTCCTCCAATTCTGCGTTTGCATTGTGTGTGTGGCGGGAGGTCTTATGGTAGTTTCATTTTCTAAAAAGCATTGCGAATTTACTTTAAAATTCTCTTGCTGTTTGTGTTTAAAGATAAAATGTTTTTGTTACTCACACCAGTCCCATGACTGATTCGGAGTTTATTGTTCCTTTCCTAAACTCTGGGTGCTCACTATTTTCCACACGAGCAGTCTAGAGTTAGGTTTTTCAGATAGTTAGGTTCAGTGGATTATCTGGAGCTAGTTCAATCTTTGGAGATGACTGACCTTGCTTAGCTTGGTGCATCGTTATTTGGAGTTCGAGCTATTTCTGGATTGGTTCTTGGAGATGGAGTTGCAGTTTTGGAGTTCTTTCTTGAAGACTATCTTGAGTTATTTGTTCCGCTGCTTGTGTTATCTATTTTCTTTCCGCTGCTATTTTATTATCTCATATCTCTAATGTATATCGATATCTATTGTATCATCTGTTGTATCAGGATGTTGTATCAGATGTTGTATATTGATATTCTATTTCTTCCACTGTGTTATTTACTTAATTGTGTTATATGCTCCGGCGACTCGGATTTGAACGGTCGAATCTGCGGCATTCGAGTGCGATGTAAAGTATGGATGTCGATTTTCGAACGCGAAAAATCCGCTTCGTTATAGATTGGAAGGATATTCAATGCTTTCCAAAGACGTTTCACCTTCTTCTTCTTCTTTAATTTCCATTTCATCCCCTTCTTCTTCTTCTTCAACTTCCTCTTCTTCCATTCCTCATGAGCCAAACGCTCTTCCTTTTTGGTAATCGTCTCATAAGGTTGAAAAACAAATGGAATTTTCATACGCGAAATGTTGGAATGATTGAAAACTTTTCTAGAAACAAATTCTTCGCCTTTGAAATCCACTCCAAAATAGTTAAAAATCCGAATGAGATAAATTCCATGGTATAAAGTATTCTCACCCATTTCAAGATTTTTAGGACGAAGTTTATCCAAAATAACTTGCGCCCAATTTATGTCATAGTTTTCGAAAATAGAAAAAAAGAGCTTTGCAAACTTTTGAAGTAGGATTGTTAAAATTTCCCGATCTTGGGTCAAAGTATGTTGCAAAAGAAGATTAACAATTCTTGATTTTGGTCGAAAATTTCTATTTTTAAAATCAAAATCATCATCTCTTTCGAAAATGTGATGAAATGTCTCACGATCATGTTCATTGATTTTAAAGTTAGAAAGATCCATTCCTGAACTTTTGCATTTGAGAATAGTACCCAAAACATCACAATTCAAAACAATTTGAGTGCCTTTGACACTACTCCTAACTTCATCTTCGTTTCCAACATAAAATCCGGGATTTAAATTTGCATAGAAAATTTTGACAAGATTAGGATAGCAAACAAAATCATTTTGAGAAGCATCAATAAGACTAAGGACACCATTGTTTGCAAAAAGATAATCAATTTCATAAGAAGAAAATCTTGAAAAATAGCAAATTTTCTGGGATGGACTTTGGCATAGTTAGCATAATTGATGTATGCTTTAATTACCTCCAGATCATTGAATAATTGCCCTTTGATTTTTCTGGAAATTCTCATGGTTGAGGGATTTCTTGAAGAAGCCATTAGAGTAGAGAGTAGAGAGTAGAGAGCTTGAAGTTATGAAGACAGTTTGAATTTGAAAATGAAAGTGAAAAGATATGATAAAAGATAGTGAATAAGATTCTTAAAGGACATATTCTCTGGTCAAAAGCTATCTTTTCAGAGAATTGAATAAAGTGAAAAGGTGAAGGGAAATTCAAACATTTGAATTTAGATTTTGAAATTCAAATTCAGGTAGCCATGTGGACATCATGGTAGGGACCATGTCGACATGTGCTTTTGAATTTTCATGAATTGATTTTTCCTAAGATCTCTAATATATATATTATTATTATTAACGTCTATTATATATTTCTGAAATATTATTATACTTATAATATATTTCAAAAAATATAAAAAATAATAAAAACAATAATAAAAATAATACAAATAATAAAAAATAGAAAATAAATTTTAAAATTCAAAAAACACGCCAATTCAAAATCAATCAATCAAGCAACTAATCTTAAGCAAGCAATTTCAACCAATTGTATTGTAAACATGTACCTTTTTCTGAGTCCGTTTCTCTGAATTCCTCGGAGTCGTGAATAGCTGTGTAACACAAATTCAAATTATCTGTCTTCTGATCATCATCACTTGAGGACGAGTCTGAGTCATCTAGAGTAGGAGTAAATGCACGCTTCCGTTTCTTTGCTGGTTATTGTTCATAGGAGGATTCAGCATTTTTGGATACGGACAGTCTCTTTTGAAGTGGCCTGGTTTATCACAGTTGTAACACTTGTCATTATTTGACACTATATTCCGATTTCCAGAATTCTTGTAGTTATTTCTCTTGAGATTATTCATCTTTCTGTATTTCAGGAATCTCCTAAAATTTCTGATCATAAAGGCTATCTCTTCATCATTATCGTTGTTTGAGTCTGATTCATCGGTCTATGCATTGAATGCCACTGATTTCTTTTCAGATGCTTTACTTTCTCTTCTTCCTATCATTTGAACTTCATACGACACTAGATTTCCAATTAATTCTTCTATCTTCAAAATACTGATGTCATTTGCCTCTTCGATCGCAAGTGTCTTTTGATCCCATTCTGGAGTTAGAGAATTTAAAATTTTTCTGACTTGATCTTCTTCACAAAATTCCTTTCCCCAAGATATTAGAGAATGCACAATATCCTGAAATCTACTAGACATATCTAAAATAGACTCGTTAGCATTCATTTTAAATAATTGAAACTGATTTGTGAGCATGGAAATTTTGGTCTATTTAACTTTTCTTGTTCCTTCGTGAGTAACTTGCAAAGTTTTCCAGATTTCATATGCAGACTTACAAACTGACACTCTATTCAATTCATTTCTATCTAGTGAACAAAACAGAATATTCATTGCCTTAGAATTATTTTATGCAACAGTATTTTGCTCAGCAGTCCACTGTGCAAAATCAATTGTGGGTTCAAAATATTCAGGTTGTATGATATTCCAAGTGTCTAATCCTATAGATTGTAAATATATTTTCATCCTACATGCCTAATATGCATAGTTACTGCCATTAAAAAGTTGTGGTCTGACAGTAGACTGACCCTCTACAAATGAACTAGTGACAGGGACACTAGTGTTAATAACAGTACCAGTGTTGGTAGCCATTTTGAAAACTTTTCAAAAATCAGATTATGAAACTTTGAAAACCTTGCTCTGATACTAATTGTGAGAAATCTGAATTACGGATAAGGCTAAGATTAACACTAGAAGGGAGGGGGGTGAATAGTGTTAATAAAGAATTACTAAATCTTTTTAATTTATGTTAATTTAGACACAAAAGTATGCAATATACAGACACAAATATGATCACAGAAACAATCACAGATGCAGAAATAAAATAAAAGAAGTAAAGGAAAGAACACACCGGATTTTATACTGATTCAGATTTACCCTACATCCAGTCCCACAACACAAGTACAGATTTCCTTTCAAAAGCAATTGTACAATTACACCCTCGGTTTCAAGGCTACGAGGTAAACCCTCCAGAATTTCAATCCTTTGGGTAGAGATACTTGATTTTCGGGCCACAAGTTTACCCAATTGATTTACCAAGGCTACTATCACACCTTTTCTCGGTCTATAACTCTGAATAGCACTGAGAATCTTGTAGAGATAGTGATAGAGAATCAAACTAGAAGTAACCGAGTATGATTCAATGTTGATTTCGGTAGAGTAATGATAAGAATATGTATTAAGAAATGAGGAAGAAGAAGAGGAGTGAAAACCAGAAAATTATGATTTAAAATTCATTGAAACTGTCCCCTATTTATAGAAGAACAACAGCCATGACCATTCATGAAGAGTTATGGCGAATAGACACTTCTTTTGAAATTTGAATTTTTGAATCAAACTGTCACCATGTAGACATGGTCATACTAGGCATGTCGACATCCCAAAGGATTTTTTGGTGTTTTTGATTTTCTTTGAAAATAACCTTTATCTTATATAGAAACTATTTTAAACTTTATAAATATACTTAACTACAGTTAAAATTCATAAGTAAATATAAAGAATAATATATATATAGATTTTAACTATAATTTTATATTTAAATCTAAGTATAAATGTTTAAAAGTTAAATATATTATTTAAAAAGATAGTTTAAAATCAGGAGTAATTTGACTTTGAAAATAAAGATGTTTTTGATACTAAAATTATTTAAAATCAAGATCGAGGGTTTTGAATCTTTTAAAAGGAAAGTTTTGAAAACATTTTGAAAATATGATATAATTTTGAAAAATCATTTTGAATAAAAGTTAGCGAATACAAAACAATGGTCCACTAGATTTTTCGTAGGTTCCATCCTACTTAGGGTTTCATCCTTTTAACGGGCTTGAAGTGGATTCCATTCCACGAATAAATTGGATTTTAAGATGCCAGTGCTTTTCTACGAGCTTTAACAAAAAATCCTAATAATAATAAAAAATACTTATCCTTGAAATGTTGAACTCTTGATAGTCTGGATAGTCATGAGTCTTCTATCTTGATATCTTGAATCTCTATACTGTACAGTCTTCATTCTTAGTACCTGCATGGTTAAATCCTGCATATACATATATATATATATATATACTTATAATGTTAGTATTTATATTTTATAATCTATTCTAAGGTTGTTGTCATCAAAACCATCATCTCACGGACTAACATTATCTGGTGTTTATAGATGACATTCTAGTATACTCTAAGGATGAAAAAGAGCATGGTGATCATCTTTGAGTGGTGCTTGAGACAGTGATGCGGAATTAACAAAAGGGGAAGTTTTCGATGTGTCATTTTTGAATTAGAGTGGTTAAGTTTCTTGATCACGTGGTTTTAGAGAAATGCCTATAAGTTGATCCAGATAAGATCAAAGCTGTAAACAATTGGAAGAGACCAGAGATGGTGGTCGAGATTAGAAGTTTTCTTGGGCTCACTAGCTACTATCGGAGATTCATTAAGGATTTTTTGCAGGTAGCAGCACCTTTGACTAACTTAACCAGGAAAGAGGTGAAGTTTATCTGGTTCGACAAATGTGAGGAAGCATTCCTTAAGTTAAAGCATTTGTTGACAAATGCACTAGTGCTAGTAGTTCAAGATGGAAACCAAGGGTTGGTGGTGTATACGGATGCATGTGGGATTGGATAGCGGTGTTGATGCAGAAGGGTAAGGTTATTGCCTATGCTTCACGACAACTTAGACTGCATGAGTTAGATATCCTACTAACGATTTGGAGTTGGCTACGGTGATCTTCGCATTGAAGATTTGGAGGCATTATCTCTTAGGGGAGAGATTTGAGCTATACAAAGATCATTATTCTTTAAGATATTTATTTTCTCAGAAGCAGTTGAATATGAGACAACAGAGGTGGCTGGATTTTTTGACTGCTTATGATTTTGGTATAAAGTATATTCCAAGGAAAGGAAATAAGGTAGCTGATGCTCTTAGCAGTAGACATTAGAATGTGGTATTAACTATGTTGGCAGAGTGGAAGGATTTATAATCTTTGGTCAGTTGTGGTGTGCATTTAAGATCGATTGCTAGTTCAAGTCAGAGTACCACCATGTTGTCTTATTTATAAGTTATACGAGTGTTGATCGAAAGGATTTCTTCTAAGAAGAAGGGGGATCCATTATTGGCCAAGAGGATTACAAGGCTTGAGATTGGAACAGAGATCGATGATCTAAAGGATTTTAGTCTTGACTAAAGAGGATGGTTGAGAAATAAGGGATGACTGTATAATTTGAATGTGGAGGACCTAAGGAAAAAAGTTCTTGGCAAATGTCATCGATCCAAATTTATGATTCATCATGGAGGAACTAAGATGTATCACGATATGAAGAGGTGCTTTTATTGGAAAGATATGAAGAGGGATTTTGGCTTGTTGGTTAGGAAGTGTGCAAACTATCAACAAGTGAAAGCCGAACATCAAAAGCCAAATGGGTTGCTTCAGTCTTTAGAAATTCTAGTTTAGAAATGTGATTCGATATCCATGGATTTTATATACGGGTTGCAAAGGTCAAATAGCGGAAAGAAAGTATATGGCTCATAGTGGAAAGATTATCCAAGGGTGCCTATTTCATTCAAGCCAAGCCAACTAGGATGGTACATGTATTAGCTAAGTTGTTCATGAAGAATATAGTTAGACTACATGGAGTTCCTAGTAGTATAGTCAGTGATCAAGATGCATTGTTCACTAGTGAATTCTGGAAGAGCCTATAGGAAGTGTTGGGTACCAAGCTTAATATGAGTACTGCATATCACCCTTAGACATATGGGCAGACTGAGGGAGTCAACAAGCTACTCGGGGATTTTTTAAGAGCTTATGTATTAAAATTTAGTGGATCTTGGGAAGATCACCTACATTTGTTTGATTTTTTTTTATAATAATAGTTATCAGGCTAGTATAGGAATATCGCCTTTTGAAGCTTTGTATGGAAGGCCGTGCAAATCACTGGCATGTTGGTTGGAGATTGGAGACAAATTAATCTTAGATTTAGATTTGGTTATAGAGGCATCAGAGAAGATTGAGTTAATCCGAGAAAGGATGAAGGAAGCTCAGTCCAGGCAAAAGAGTTATGTGGAGAAGAGGCGTAAAGACCTAGAATTCTCAGTTGGAGATAAGGTTTTCATCATGGTGTCACCGATGAAGGGTGTGATGCGATTTAAAAAGTTAGGGAAGTTAGTCCCGAGATATGTTGGTCCATTCTAGATTATAGAGAGGATTGGAAAGCTCGCATAAAGAGTGGAGTTGCCAAGTAGTATGGCAAGTGTCCTTAATTTATTTCATATGTCTCATCTTCACAAGCACGTGCATGATGCAAAGACTATTATTCCTCTGACAAGGTTGAAAGATTTGGTAGTAGAGCCTAATTTGACTTTTGTTAGACAACTAGTTCTGGTTGTAGCCAGATATGAGAAAAGATTCAGGAAGAAGATAGTCAGGTTTGTGAAAATTCGATGGAGCAACAACGATAAGCACTGTATTTGAGAAATAGAAAACAAGATTCGCGATACTTATACTCGTCAACTTTAAGGGTATGACTATATTGGATTTATATAGATAGTTGCTAGTCAGATAGGCTAGTATGGTTGTTTGGAGTTGCTACAGATGATTGTTATGTTTAGAGTTTAGTCCTTACTGAATTTCAAGGATGAAATTCTTTATGGAGAGGAGCCTGTAACATCCCTAATTTTTGATAACATTTTTCAGGAGATTTAATTAGATAAATTAAATAGAATAATGTAAGAATAGAAATGATAAGGAGATGGAGATTTGAATAAATCATATAGGGCCATTCTTAATCAATTAAATGGGCTTAAATTGGCTTTTATGTATTTAATTAAACATGGCTGTTATCCTGCCTTTTGGCAAGGCCGAGATATCAAAGAATTGAATGGAAATCAAGGATCACTTGTCCCGGATAGTAAGTATGCACAGGTTCGTTGTGGATGTCGATGAATTTTGACTGAGTCCGGATCAGGCTAAAATTGACGAGAGGCAACAAGCGAAGCCATAGAAGCCAACGTTCCAAATTTCAAATCAATCCGAGTTCGTATGCTCAAGTTATGATCGATGCAAGTTGGAGGAAATAGCCTCATTTTCGTATCCATCAAGTAATAACGCACTTCGTATCGATCGACTTCGCATCCATCAAGTAATAGCACACTTCTATCGATCGACTTTGTATCCATCAAGTAATAAGGCACTTCGTATCGATCGTCTGGTGTCATTTTCATATCCATCAGGTATTTGCTTTGTTCTTATCCCTCAAGGAGATCTTTGTTTGTACCCATCTATCTTCGCTAGTTCATATCCATCATGAACCTTTGTTTGTATCCATCAAGGCCTGTCAATGCCACCAACTGTTCGTGTCCATCTAGTCATTCGAATCCATCAGATTGGAAAGATGTGGATCGATACAAACAAGACCCCACAACCGATGCGAACTACGCGATTCCACACCGATACAAACTACGCACTTTCAACGATACGAATTAACAACTTCTGTTGATATGAACTGAGCAACGACTTTCGATACGAATGAGGTGATGTTCAGGGATGACTCAGTCAACTCGGAATGAAAGGTGGATCGATGCGAGGAGTGCACGCCACGTCACCACACGATTATGTGCAACCATCGATTCGAAGTGATCGAGTCGAAGAGATCAATTCGAAGCAAACGGCCAACCGAAAAACTCCATTTCTTATCGATCATAACTCGAGATCCACAAGTCCGAATACTATGAAATTTTCACAGGAGTTTACGTACAAGCTAGAGAAGGCCCACACCAAGTTTCCACTTCATTGGACAAAATCTTGATCGATACGAATTGCATTCGTATCGATCACAGATCAAGTCGAAATTTCCCAAGATCGATCACGTGGGCCCACTCACGTGCCAGAAGGAGTCTCCCGAAGTTTGAGCGAAATGTCAGCCTCCTACGCTATAAATAGAGCCCCAGGGCCTACATAAGAAGGATCTTTTGATTCTGAAGTGCCCATACTCTGCCGGATTGAACTTTGCATCCTATTACCGCTGTTGTACTCGAATTTTAAGTTGTAATTCATTGTTGCTTGCTGTAATCAAGTGTATTCAATGAGAAATAATCAATAAAGTCATAGAAACTTCATAGTGGACATAGGCAACACGCCGAGCCACTCTAAATCGATTGTGTCTGTGCATCCATCTATTAATTTTTTGAATTTTTGTTAGATAAGCCACCTTTTAATTTATATTTTTCATTTTCATCTCTTCAAAAACTTTCGAAGAGTGTTGTGCCATTTTTGGTACAAACACTTTGGTGCTTTCATTGAGAAAACCTAGAATTTCTCATGCTCTTTGGATCTACTATCGATACCGGATTGCAAAAATCTAAGAGGAAGATCCAGATCTCTACTCCAGAATCCTTCAAGCTATTCAGATTTGCAGAAAATCTACGAAAGGAATTCATTCCTCATAATGGTGAGCACAAGGACCACCTCCAATACCGCTGATCAGGAAGGCCGGGATGGACAGAATCCCGCGCTATTGCCTCCATCCAACCGAAACACTACCGGACCCTCATATCCGTCAGGCCCAGTCATGAGGAAAGAATTCCAGATGCTACTACGAAGCTAACCTAGAGTCGGCAACAACTAACTAAGCAGCTGTGTGCTAATGCTGAGTTGACCAACGAGCTAAACCGCCAAAGGCGCAGAAGATCTAGAAGGGATCGTGCCTCCAATTCTCCATAGAATGTTCTGCCTCATCCGATTACCATCACAGATCCACCCGTCCTCGAGTGGACGGGAGTTACACACAGGCTACCGGACATCAACCGGTGATGACCGTTGGGCAGCTGAGGCCCATCGACTAGTTTCCATACCGGACCCTCCTCACGGGGAGGTACAGTCCCACACTATACCGCATATAACTGCACCGCGACCGCCGCTGTAGAACAAAGGGTTGATGCCCGAAATCAGCCCGATCCAAACCAACATCAGCATGGGTGTACTCCTGAACCAGACGTCATTGAAGACTATGAACCAAGGAGGCGAGACGTGGACCATCGACAGCGCCCGGTCCAACCTCGCACTGTGGCGCCCGACCACATCTTAGCTCAACCTGCACAGAATGTCCAGATGCTGGTCATTCCAACTATGATACAGAAAATGATCCTGAAAGCCAGGGTCTTACTAACGACGACTGAGGAATCTCTCGGAGTCATACCCCTTTCACGGATGACACACTTTATGTCGAACCTCCTCGGCGATTCAGAATGCCTGCTCTGGCAGTCTATGAAGGGAATTCAGATCCAAATCAGCACATCTTGAAGAATGAGTGGCTGATGAATGCTGCAAGAGCGGATGATGCAGTGAAGTGTCATAGCTTTCCCATCTCTTTGGAGGGCATTGCTACCATGTGGTTTACACGATTTCCACCCCGATCCATTTCTTGCTTTGACCAAATGGCCACCAAGTTTGTAGAACAGTTCCAAATGCATGTGGCAAGGCCTAAGGATGTTAATACTTTATCCAGCGTCACTCAAGCTCCCGGGGAGACGCTTAGACGCAACTTGGAGAGATTTCATGCTGCATGTGCAGAGATTAGCAATCCCAATGACAATTCTATTCTGATGGCACTAACAAAAGGGAATTGATCCTGATTCCGAGTTCAAAAATTGGCTAGCCGAAAAAACCCCCGCATCGTTGGACCGTTTCTACTCCACAACCGCTCAATTCTTGAGGCGAGAGGACGCGAAATAGTCTAGGAAACAGTATGACGCGGGTCCCAACATGGAAGGCATACAAAGCAATGTTGCAGTTAAACAATCCGGTGAGAGTTTCGAGAAGTTCAGTTGAACATACAGAACAAGCAAGCTCAGCCAAGGAGTAATGACAGTCAAAATAAGAAACGAGACCAAAATCAAGGCCCGCGACGTAGGGCTCCAATGTTTGATAATTACACCCCTTGAATACGTCACTAGAGAACGTGTATTTATAGACTTGCAATGCCATGCAATACAAGAAGCTTGCTCCAAAGCCATCATCGAAGAGGCAGATTCAGACGGGAAAGTTCCGTAGGTTTCATGAAAGTTACGGCCACAATACAAACGAGTGTCGTCATTTACAGGACCTCATTGAGAAGTTGATCAGGGAGAGAAAGTTAGATCAGTTTGTACGGAAGCCGCAGTCTGGAAGTGCAGGCCCATTAAATCAAAATCATGTACAGAGTCAGGAATGTTGAGACTTGGTTTTGATTCATGACACAAAGCTATCATCTACAACATACAGATTTGACGACTGCTACGATAAAAAGAGAATATATACTACAAGGAGACAAGACTTCAAAATCAGTGCATCAATTTTATTATTATTTGATTTTTTGAGTCTTAGGTCAACATTGTTAAAATCTCCTCAGTTACGTATATATTAGCTTATATATTTTTATCACTCTATTTACAATTTTTACACACATATATAAGCATATAATTAATTTACAAAAGATTGAAAGTTATATATATATATATATATATATATATATATATATACACACGCAAACTGTGCATATTGCACAAAATACACCAGGTCAGTCGACTGACCTAAATTTCCAGTCGACTGACACTGGTGAAAATGTGTAATATGCATAGTGCACGAATATATGAATTTAAATTAGTTTGAATATTCAGTCGATTGAACCTAAAGCCCATTCGACTGAATTTCTATAACAGCCATATTTTTGAAAGGATACGATTTTTGTGAAGAGTTGCAAACCTTTAACGAAAACATTCAGATGCAACACTTCGATCGAAACTCTTCACCAACTATCATAGCTTTCTAACTCTTATAAATACAAATTCCAACTTCATTTTAAATTACTAAAGTACAATCGATTTCTCTTATTCTCTGATCTAACTTTCTGAAATCTATTTGCAATCATACTTCCAATTATTCTGCATAAAAGCAATTTATACCTTTCTATTCTTCATATACTTCAAATATAAACATTTAAACTTGAGAAGAAGATTATAGGAATGTTGTACTACAAGTGAAAAATCCGTGTTATCAGAACACTTTAGTCAAACTTATTTCTATATTAGTTGAAGTCTCGTTCTGCTGCTCAGGCAAGTGAAGTCCTCTTCGGCTGTTGAGGTGAAATCCAGTTCTGCTGCTTGGGTCCCTGTTCAGATGCTGAGGGGTTGTATAGACCTGTTCCTCCGGGTTAAGTGAGGGTTGTTGTTTTAGTGAAATTCCAAAAGGAGTCTGGGACTAGATGTAGGACGGTGCTCCGAACCAGTATAAAAATCTCTGGTGTCATTTTACTATACAACTTTTTATTCCTCACTATTTACAGTATTATCATCATCATTATACTCTGTAGTATTATATATCCATATTACATGATCCATAACACACTTTCATTTGGTATCAAATCTAGGTCATCATATAACCATAACACAGTTATCTGTTAATCTATTAATATAGACACTAACACCAGCACTAGCATTAACACTTAGCTTTGTTGAAGGACAATCCATTGCACGTCCACCACTACTTAATGGCATGAATTATAACTATTGGTCCACATGAATAAGAATATAAATGCAAGCAAATAGTTTTGAATCATGGAATATAACTCAAACAGAATATATTACACCTACTGAAGAATATTCCACTTGGTCAAATACGCAGAAATTAGATGCCACAACTAATGCAAAAGCCATGAATACGTTGTTTGTGCCTTAGATAAAAAAGAGTTTAACTGTGTTAGCATGTGCAATACTGCTTATGAAATACGGCGTACACTCAAAGTCACACATAAAGGAACCAACAAGGTTATACAAAGCAAAATATCCATTCTCAAGATTCAGTTTCAAAACTTTAGAATGAAAGAAAATGAATCCATAAATGACATATACTCAAGATTTTAGGTTATCTATCATTCATTAGTAGGACTAGGAGAAAAATATTCAGATTTTGATATCGTATCCAAAATCCTTAATTCTTTAACGGATGAATAGGAAAGAAAAGTTCTCGCTACTGAAGGAGCGGACGATATTTCCAAAATAACTCCAGAAGAATTAATAGGAAATCTAATGTCTTACGAAGTAAATTTGCAGGCAAAAAGAGTTCAGGCTCAAGATAAAAGTAATATAGCATTTCATGCAGAACAAGAAGAATCAAACTCTGAAAAAGACAACCTAGCCTTTATTGCAAAGAACTTCAAGAAATTCTTGAAATATAGAAAAGGACACAGAAATAATAACAAGAGAAGCTCAACCAGCAATAAACCACCATTTTTATCAGCTATGCAATGTTATAACTGTCACAAAAAGGGGCATATACAGAAAGACTGTCCAGATCAAAAGAAAGAACATCGAAATAAAAGGAAGGACAAATTCAAAATAAATGTTGTTTCAGTCACATGAAATGATTCAGATTCCTCATCATCTTCTTCGGGTAGTGAAAGTGACAGCGATAACGAACAAGCTAATGTATGTTTTATGGCTAAAGCTAATGAGGTTAGTGATTTTACTTTTGATATGATAGAAATAAACTCTGAATTATTAGATACTTTAAAAAGTATTAAAATAAAATATAAAGAAGCTGTAGAAAATCAAAAAAGACAGAATTCGAAAGAGATATGCATAAAGATGAGAAGAAAATATTGGAAGAAGAACTTGAGAAAACTCAAGAATTTCTCTCTAATGTTAATTCTCATCTTATATTATTGAGTCAAGAAGTGAAACTCAAAAAGAAAATAATGATAGTCTTGTTTTTGAGAATCATGTTTTAAAAACTAATATTAAAATGGTAGAACCAGAAAATTCAAGTCTAAAAACTAAACTAGATGGAATCACTAAAAATGTATCAAATTTTAATAAAGGTAGAGAAAATTTATCTAGAATTATTGAGAATTCACAATCTGTTAGTAATAAACACGGTTTAGGATATAAGAAGAAAGTTAAAATGTCACAATCTAGTAATTTGAAAAAAGTTAAATATGATAAAACATCCTGGTCTTTAAATAGACTAGTTTCTAATACTATAAGTATATGGATACCAAAAACCAATAACAAACTAATAAGAAAGAAGCATATTAGTTCATTCATAGAAGATGTTCATAATAATAAAAATTATATTTATAAAAGTGATACTAAACCCTCTTGGGTTTGGTTTCCTAAGACCTAACTCTTAGGACCCTATTAAAAGGGTGGGTACCAACGATATCTCATATTTTTTGCAGGTCCCACTCAAGAAAAGAGCAAAATGGATACTCGACAATGGTTTCTCAAAACATATGACAGAAGTTAAGGACATGCTGATAAATATTACATACTCAGATGAAGGTTCTGTCACTTTTGGAGACAATTCCAAAGGATATATCATCGGCAAAGGTGATGTGAGTAATTACGGTACATCTAATTTACCTCTTATTACAAATGTTTTATTAGTTTAGAATTTAGAACATAACTTATTAAGTATAAGTGAGTTGTGCGATAAAGGTTTTAAAATATCATTTTCTGAAAATAAGTGTAGTACTCTTGATCAGAATCAAAATCTTATTTTCGAAGAAAATAGAGATCAAAATATTTACTTTTTAAATACGAAAGTTAACCATAACTCGGATTTATGTTTAATAGCTAAAGAAAATGATCCTTGGATATGGCATAAATGATTTTGTCATATCAATTTCAAAAATATAAATAAAATTTCTAAAAATAATATTGCAAAAGGATTACGAAATATTAATTTTAAAGTCAATGATATATATGACTCATGTCAATTAGGAAAACTAACTAAATCCTCGTTCAAATCTAAGAAAGTTATCTCAACAATACAACCACTCGAGTTACTTCATATGGATTTATTTGGTCCTACCCAAATTCAATCCATAAATCATAATAAGTACGTATTTGTAACAGTTGATGGTTTTTCTAAAACCTTTGAAAATTTCAAAACTTTTGTTAAACAAATTCAAAATTTAAAAGTATTAAAATTAAAAATATTAGAAGTGATCATGGAGGTGAATTTGAAAATATACAATTTGATAATGTAACGACCCAGAATTTTAGTCATTTGAAATTCGTATATTTAATTGATTTTAAATATGCACAAGTAAATTTTATAAGCTGAATAAATAATATTCCGAATATCTGGATTTAATTGGATAATTAAATTGATAATTTAATATTTGGAATTGAGTAAATAATTCTAAATTGGATTTGATGTGAATAAAAATAATTTATAAAGCTGAATTAAATCTTATTTGATTTAGAATGATGTTAGAGAACTTTTAAAATTGAATTAAAAGTTAAATTGTAAAAATTGAATATTTTAATATTTAATTGGCGAGTAAAAATAGCCATTTTCAAACAGTCTCGGATTTCAACGAAACCAGTTTCATCGGACACGTAATGTTACATTACTATAAGATTTAAAATTTCGTGTCAATCGGATTTACGGTTTGTCCGGGGCAAGCTAAAACGCGTAGAAATCGGTTTAAGTGAATTTTAAATTTAAACAGTCGATTTAAAAACTATCTTCCAAATACGATCGAATTGGCTCCCGATATATTTCCATTGCATTTGGAATAGGGGTAAAACATTATAAACGCCAGGCGGCACGCTCCGTTTCGAGTTCGAAAAAATTCCGGATGAATAGTGCGCGTAAATTTTATGTAAAAGGACCTCAACACTTTCATTTTGCCAAAACCCTAACCAAACTAGGTCTAGTTGCCAAATGATTTTCAATGGCCGAAAATTTCCAAATTTGTTTCACCAATTTCTTCCAATCCACACATCGATTCGAAAAACAATCAACTATAAAATTGTCGAACTCGTCGAGAGCTTGAATCTCAACGGCTATGATCATAAACTACGAAGAGGATCGACAATAGTTTTCATTTGAATACATACGGTTCATTCACGATTGCCAAGGCAGTGAGACAGCCAAGTGCTTGCGGTCTTCGGTCGCTGCTGCCTCTCGAGTTGGGCTTCAACCCCCTTGTCGCCAATCGTCTTCAAGCGGCTTGTGGTGGTCGCGTTAATTCAAGCAAATGGGCGGCTATGGGTTTATAGCACGGTCCTAACCTGATGGAGAAGAAGAAGCATTAACGTGCGACCTAGATTTTCTGGTGCTAGATCGAACGGCCGAGATTATTTAAGGTTATAAAAATAAAATAAAATGTGGAATAAATTATATATTAATTCGTGTTATGTTTAAAACGTGATAACTTTTTCATACGAGATCCGTTTCGCACGAAACGAATTGCGTTAGGTTCCTATGGACAAACACTACATGATGGAGCTGGTTTGGGGCTGATTGGAGCTAGTGTGAATTTTGGGTAAAATTAAACGGTCGTTTAATTTTATTCCGAATAAAATGCTGAAACCGCTATAGCAAGCAATGTGAGTACAACTCACTCTTTTTGACTCATTGATATTTTTATATAAATGAAAAATAATTTATTACATGATGATTGATGATTGTTTGGATGATATATGATATATGATATATTGATTGGTATTATGATATATACCTGCCTAGTGGAGCAGATGACCCTATACGTTCCTCTGTATGAGCGGATGACCCTTTGTACGCGCGTCTACCTTGAGGCGGACATTGTACACATATTTCTAATATGCATATTTGTTGCAGGTGACAGGTTGGAGAGATCCACCTGGATTCCTAACCAATATTTATTTGTTTACAGATATTGTGATATATTCTGTTATCATATGATATATGATGTTTGGATGCCGTGATTGTTGTATTTAGTGCTATTGCAGCATTGGGCCTATTTTTGGAAATTTAAAAATGTTAATGTGATGATTTCCAAATTTAAAAAAGGATTTTTAAAGTGATTTTTGAAAGTATACGTTTTATTGAATTTTGGAATTGATTCATTTTAAATAAATAAAAGTTATGAATTTTATTGTTATAAAAATTATGTTTTTTGTGAAATATGATTGAAATGTGATTTTTGGAAATATGAAGTTGATTATTTTATAAAATAGTTGAAATGGTGATTTTTGGATTCATTATAAAAGGTTTATATATAAGATTTATAAAATTGGATTTTTATAAATCGAAATAATGGAATTATAAAGGAGTTTTTATAAGTGTTAAAATGAAGTTATAAATGGATTTTTATAAGTAAATATTGTTTATAATTGTGAAGTTATAAAATGAATGGTTTTGTAAATAAATGAATTATAAGTATTTAACTTATAATTTGGATTTTTGGCATGTAATTGAGTTATAAATGAAATTGGTTAATAAAGTAATTTTATAAGTCGAAGTTTTTATAAAATATAAATTTGATTTATAAACATTGTTTTATAAATCCGAAATCAATTGATTTTGACAAGTTAAATATAGCAGTTTATTAAAGAAGATATATACACGATTATGGCAGTGGATAATTTTTTAATAAAAATGTGAAATAGTAATGAATTTGGTACAGGAGATATATTCACGATTTTGGACAGTGGGTAATCCTTTAATTAAATATGTAGAAGTGTTGAATATGGTAAACGATTTATATTCACGATTTTGGACAGTGGATAATCCTTTAATTAAATATGTAGAAGTGTTGAATTTGGTAAACGATTTATATTCACGATTTTGGACAGTGGATAATCCTTTAATTAAATATGAAGAAGTGTTGAATTTGGTAACCGATTTATATTCACGATTTTGGACAGTGGATAATCCATTAATTAAATATGTAGAAGTGATGAATTTGGTAAACATTTATATTCAACGATTTTGGACAGTGAATAATATATTAAAGAAATGTTTTGGGAAGTGATATTTTAAATGGAATCAAAACGATTTAAAGTTGTTTTAAAATGTGTTAAGGATCGAAACCATAGATTTCAACATTCATTGTTGAAATAGATGTTTTTGAGAAGTAAGGAAATGATGGACTATAACACTGTTGTTATAGTAAATGATTTTCGAAAGGAGATGTTTTTTTATAGTATTGGGATTTATATACATATCTTATTTTCGAATCCCTATACTAGTGGTTTTGGGTTGTCGTAACGATGTTTTACGTAACATTCGTTTTGACCCAAAATAAATATGTTTAAAGGAGTCTTTTCCTTAAAGAATAAAATATATACTTAATCGTGATTTAGGTATATGGAATATTTTCTAAATGTTGAAAATAAATAGAATTGTGAATTACTTATTATTAAATAAGTATATGGAAATGTTTTCCAATATAGAAAGTTGAAATGGTTATGAGAATATATCTTTTTAAAGATAATTTGAAGTGAATATTTGGCAAGTAATTTAATTAATAAAAGATTAACTAAAAAGGGCCTAGTGATGTTATGGTGCTGAATATTTGTTTGTTTGTTCGTTTGTTTTGATAGTTAAATAACCGACTATTAAACTTTGCTAAATTTTAGTTCCTAGACTTGATGTGGAAACTATTTAGTCGTACACTTATTACGTAGCCTTCTGTGTAGACTTGATTGTCATTTGTGTTGAGGATGTTGATTCATATAGTGCGGAGTATTACTCCAATCTATCGAGCTTCCTTCTTGGCCCGAAGGATAGCAATTTTAAAGTTGGAGACGTGATAAGTCTATGAGACTTAGTTTCTGTGTGAGGTTGAGAAACGTTTTTGCGTTGTTGTTGCGAAGAGGCCGAGACCAGATTTATCTGAAAACCACTTCGGACCAACGTATATGCGACGATTTGTGCAGGTTGCATTGTGATGATATTGATATTCCGGATTTTCATAGTGGGGGACTGCTTGTTGATCGTTTGGGGTTAAAATCCCAATATACACCTAGTAGCAGCGGTCTCTTCATTATGAAATATCCCATGCGAGGACTATTCGCTACTAATCCTTGGGATTTCCCGACAGGATGTTGTAGGAAAGTACCTTCGGTTTGTCCTGTTCCTGGACAACTTGTACGGATGCTTGTGTGACATTGCATTTCTACAGATTACGTACATTGGTTTTTACAAACGTACATCAGTGGTGGTGGAGAAGGCAACTTCTCTTAGCTTAACACCCTCCTTGAGACGTATGAGCTTAAGGGTTGTATTTTTGTTGAAGGCAATTAGTAGTCAACGAAAATGGCCGTGTGGCATTCAAAGTGATGTGATATGTGATTGTGAAAGGTAATCGTTACCTCGTCAGGTCTCATCAACCATAAATGACCAAAACTGGATTAGATGCGACAAGGCTAAGTGGGTCGCTCCCATTAGGATATGATCATCCTCTTCTAGATATATCTTTGCATGCTATGACGTCATGTATATGATTATTGTGGTTTGTATGCTAGAGGGCCCTCGGTTAAAGGTCGGTAACGACCGAAGGATGACATATTCGGTACCATCTGGTTATAGAGTTGGGCTGGTCTTGTGTTGGTAGAGGGCAGATGTTCTGTGCCTCGCGACATCCATCTAGAGATGTACCCCTTTGGAAGGTAGTCCCTTCACCTAGTCATTTGTATGAAAATTCAAACTCCACTACGTGCTTGCCATTTTGATTGTATTACCCAATTGGGCTGTTGCTGGAATTTAATCAATGTAACAATTTCGGCTATGATTAATATTATTTGTATGTAGTAGATACTACTATAATATAACATGAGATTGGATATGATATGTTTTAGTTATCGTAAGGTATAAACATGTCCGTGTTTATGTGTGGACTTGTCTTACGAGATACTTTTGTTTTGAAAACTAAGGAAAAGTTTGGTAATTTAATAAATTCAGTTGAGTGTGTTTCTCACGCTGGTTTACCAGACTGATCAGGGTATTCTTCCATTTCAATGCTCGGGTCAGACCGAGTATATTTACAGGTCTAGATTTACTGCCTTTGGAGCTTCAGTAGGAGAGCCGGAGATCTTCATTTTTGTACATCTTTATTTGCTTGATTATCCGCTTTGCTTTTTTTGTTGTTGTATACTATTGGCAATTATGAGGACAGGTTATTATAACTGTTCAAGCTGATAATTGTTGCTTGATTATTGACTCTGATTTATGTATGTATATATACAGTTTCTATTTTGTAAAGATCATTGATATGATATTATATGTTTTCCGCTATGATGTGAGATTCTGTTCTGTTAGTTCTATCTTCTCTCTTTCTTCTCTTCTCTTCTCTTCTTCTCCCTTCCTTTTCTTTCTCTTGACTTTCCGTCAGTCTGTGCTTTTTGGGTCGGACTTGTGTGGATTATTGTCAATTCAAAGGGTACGAATTTTTGGGTCGTCACATTTGGTACCAGAGCTTAGATTTGTACTCAGTATAGATAGGACCGTAGCACCCTAGATTGAGTTTGAGTGTATTATATATATGAGCGCGTATTTGTTAGTGAATATAAAATGTCTTGTATTGTGTTGCTTATTCGTTGAGCTGTTTGTGAATTCTGGTCGTTATTGAGACGCCATGTTATCGGTTGGGATTTCCAAACACTTAAACGAGGCAAGTAGACATAGTATCATTTTTTAATTGGGTAAATGAAATAATTTTACCTCGATTATATTTTGTATATAAAGAAATAATTTTTCAGAAATTATTAAAGTGTATATAAACTGATTGTTTGGTTGTTTGAAAATGTAAATATATATAAGTTAATAAAAGCTGTTTGAATAATCTAAATAAAAACAACAATTGTAAAAGAACAAATTGAATAAGAAAATAAATTATAAAGAAGGAATTATAATTAAAATGATTTACAATTGTGAAATTATCTTATGTATAAGAAATGAAACTATTTGAGTTGTAAATAAAAACGGATTTAAACTAAGAATTTGGAATTTGAATCCCGTTTATTTTGAAAGTTGTTTTTCAAAAGTTAAAGATATTATATTGTTATAAATCTAGATAAGATAAATAAGTTGAAATAATCTTATATAAGTAGAGTAAAATAGTGAAATTATATAATTAAAGATTTATAAATGTGATTTATAAATAAAAGGATTTTTTTTTGAAAGAATATAAAGCACTGAATTCACTATTGTTGCTGGAAAATAATAAGGGTGATCACTGCAGTATCATCATTATCATTTTCGAGTTTCTATGTAATGGATTTGCTACCAATAGTAAATTGAAATTGAAGTTTTGTTATAATAAAAAATTTTGATTTAAAATCGAAGTTAAAATTGATAAAAATAAGTGAAACGAGTTTTGGACTTATAATATGAAGTAAGAATTTACTTTAGTAAAGTTGAAATAAAATTTGAGTTAGTATAATTAAATATACGATTTGAAATTTAACTAAGGAAGGTTAAATAATTTGAACCAGATTAGATAAGTCATTGAAATGAAATTAAACTTAAGTGGTAAGTGTTTATAATATGAATTTGGAAGTTTAAACAAACCTAAGTTGTAAAGTGATTGTATAATCATGAATTGAAATAATAAAATGAGTTTTGAAAATGGAAGTATACTTAGGTAAATGTTTATGGAAGTTGAGTAAATAAGTTGTATAACTTTTAAAGTGAGAAAAGGTAAGTGAAACCAAACATTAAAAATGATTAACAATTTTGTTAGGCAAAACAAAATTTGAATTTCAATAAGTGATATGAATTTGACTTAAGTAAAGTTAAATAAAATAGAATTTGAAATGAATTGGTAGTGAACTTAAGTTGTATAATGGAAGTAAATGCAAGTAAGAATGAAATGAAATATAACTTAAGTAATGTTGAATGAAATTGATTTTGGTATCAAAGTTAATTAATAAAGTGAATTAAATGAATGTGATCTTGAGTTATATAAAGAAATTCAACTTTAATTGTAAAATGAATCAACATTAGAAATGATGTTGTTAAGAATTGTATAATACTTAAGTTAAGAAGTTGTGAATATAGTGAATACTAGAATCCAATGTGAATTGAATGAATTATCAATCGAATGTAAATGAATTGATATGGAATAATAGACATAAGTGTTAATTCATTGAAAACTAATGAAATCGGAAATTGAATAATTGAATGAAAGTAAATTGAATGTTAAACCAATTTGAAATCAAAAGTGTTGAACCAAATTGAATGAATGTAAAGTAAATTAATTTGGTATTGTTGGATATGCATTGATTGTTAGATGGATGTTAATTGATTGTATAGAAAATCCATATGAAGTTGAATCAACAAAATTGAAAGCTATAAATAACCGAATCCAAATTGGAAGTTAAGTGAATTTAAATAGAATTGATTTGATTTGAATTTGAAAGTTAACAACTTGAATGTAAATTAGTGAATGCAAACTAATTGAAAATGAATAAATGAATGTTAGTAAAATCCAATCTGAATGAATTAAAATGTGATTAAATTGAAAAATCAATTCAATGAATGTTAATGAGAAGTGAATGAATATCGATTTGGTTATGGATGTTAGTTGGATGCTAGTTGGTTGATGGTTGGATTTGTTGTGGTGGTTGCATTTGCTATATTGGTATATATAGTTGTTGTTGTGGTATTTGTTATATATTGATATTATTTTCATATATACATGTTTCTCATTGTTGTTGAGTGTTTAGTAGGTGCGGATGGCGCTTGCTTCGCATATAGAGCTCGCTTTCGCGCTATATAATCCGTATATGCTTGCTAATAATATATAAGGTGCATACCTTGGATTACATATCGTACTTTTACACTTTTTTCCCTTCGGGATGCCTCATCCTTGATGATGAGATGTATATTTGTGATATATATATATTGTTATTTTTTTTGGATCGGCAAAGAAGACACTGGCGAATTTTTTTAAAATTTAAGTCGTTGGAAATTTTTTGGAAAATTGGAAAAATTTATGAAAATTAAAGTTTGATTTTTGAGTTGAAAGTTAAACGATAATAGTTGGTTTTAAAAAGATAACTAAGAATGGATTTGGAAAACTTACAAAAGTCTTTACAGGAGTATAGTAAATGGATTTTGTGACTTTTTCTTACTTAGTAATTTCGAGGACGAAATTCTTTTAAGTGGCGGAGAATGTAACGACTTAGAATTTCAGTCATTTGAAGTTCGTATATTAAATTGGTTTTAAATATGCATAAGTAAATTTTATAAGATGAATAAATAATATTTCGAATATCTGTATTTAATTGGATAATTAAATTGATAATTTAATATTTGAAATTGAGTAAATAATTGTAAATTGGATTTAATGTGAATAAAAATGATTTATAAAGTTGAATTAAATCTTATTTGATTTAGAATAATGTTAGAGAACTTTTAAAATTGAATTAAAAGTTAAATTGTAAAAATTAAATATTTTAATATTTAATTGACGAGTAAAAATAGCCATTTTCAACGAAACAATTTCATCGGATCCATAATGTTATATTATTGTAAGATTTCAAATTTCGTGTCAATCGGATTTACGGTTTGTCCGGGGCAAGCTAAAACACGTAGAAATCGGTTTAAGTAAATTTTAAATTTAAATAGTTGATTTGAAAACCTATCTTCCAAATATGATCGAATTGGCTCTCGATATATATTCCATTGCGTTCGGAATAGGAGTAAAACATTATAAACGCCAGGCGGCACGCTCCGTTTCGAGTTCGAAAAAATTCCGGATGAATAGTGCGCGTAAATTTTATATAAAAGGACCACAACACTTTCATTTTTCCAAAACCTAACCAACCTAGGTCTAGCTGCCAGATGATTTTCAATGGTCGAAAATTGCCAAATTTGTTCCACTAATTTCTTCTAATCCACACATCGATTCGAAAAACTTTCAACTAACAAATTGTCGAGCTCGTCGAGAGCTTCAATCTCAACGGCTATGGTCATAAACTACGAAGAGGATCGACAACAGTTTTCAATTGAATACGTATGGTTCGTTCACGATTGCCGAGGCAGTGGGACAGCCGAATGCTTGCGGTCTTCGGCCGCTGCTGGCTGTCAAGTTGGGCTTCAACCCCCTTGTCGCCGATCGTCTTCAAGCGGCTTGTGGTGGTCGCGTTAATTCAAGCAAAGTGCTGGCTATGGGTTTATAGCGCGGTCGTAACCTGATGGAGGAGAAGAAGCATTAACGTGCGGCCTAGATTTTCTGGTGCGAGATCGAACGACCGAGATTATTAAGGTTATAAAAATAAAATAAATTGTGGAATAAATTATATATTAATTCGTATAATGTTTAAAACGTGATAACTTTTCATACGAGGTCCGTTTCGCACGAAACGAATTGCGTTGGATTCGTATGCACAAACACTACATGTTGGAGCTGGTTGGAGCTGATTGGAGCTAGTGTGAATTTTGGGTAAAATTAAACGTTCGTTTAATTTTATTTGGAATAAAACGCTGAAACCGCTATTGCAAGCAATGTGAGTGCAACTCACTCTTTCTGGCTCACTGATATTTTTATATAAATGAGAAATAATTTATTATATGATGATTGATTATTTTTTGGATGATATATGATATATTGATTAGTATTTGGATATATACCTGCCTAGTGGAGCAGATGACCCTATACGTTCCCGTGTATGAGCGAATGATCCTTTGTACGCGCGTCTGCCTCGAAGCAGACATATTACACATATTTCTACTATGTATATTTATTGCAGGTGACAGGTTGGAAGGATCCAACTGGATTCCTCATCAGTATTTATTTGTTTACAGATATTGTGATATATTCTATTATCATATGATATATTATGTTTGGATGCCGTGATTGTTGTATTTAGTGCTGTTGCAGCATTGGGCCTATTTTTGGAAATTTAAAAATGTTAAAGTGATGATTTCCAAATTTAAAAAGGATTTTTAAAGTGATTTTTAAAGTATACGTTTTATTGAATTTTGAAATCGATTCATTTTAAATAAATAAAGGTTATAATTTTTATTGTTATAAAAATTATGTTTTTCGTGAAATATGATTGAAATGTGATTTTTGGAAACATGAAGTTGATTATTTTATAAAATAGTTTAAATGTTGATTTTTGAATTTATTATAAAAGGTTTATATATAAGATTTATAAAATTGGATTTTTATAAATCGAAATAATGGAATTATAAAGGAGTTTTTATAAGTGTTAAAATGAAGTTATAAATGGATTTTTATAAGTAAATATAATTTATAATTGTGAAGTAATAAAATGAATGGTTTTGTAAATAAATGAATTATAAGTATTTAACTTATAATTTGGATTTTTGGCATGTAATTGAGTTATAAATGAAATTGGTTAATAAAGTGATTTTATAAGTAGAAGTTTCTATAAAATATAAATTAGATTTAAAAACATTGTTTTATAAATCCGAAATCAATTGATTTTGCCAAGTTAAATATAGAAGTCTATTAAAGAAGATATATCCACGATTTTGGACAGTGGATAATTTTTTAATAAAAATGTGAAATAGTAATGAATTTGGTATAGGAGATATATTCACGGATTTGGACAGTGGATAATCCTTTAATTAAATATGTGGAAGTGTTGAATTTGGTAAACGATTTATATTCACGATTTTGGACAGTGGATAATCCTTTAATTAAATATGCAGAAGTGTTGAATTTTGTAAACGATTTATATTCACGATTTTGGACAGTAGATAATCCTTTATTTAAATATGTAGAAGTGATGAATTTGGTAAACGATTTATATTCACGATTTTGGACAGTGAATAATATATTAAAGAAATGTTTTGGGAAGTGATATTTTAAATGGAATTAAAACAATTTAAAGTTGTTTTAAAATGTGTTAAGGATCGAAACCATAGATTTCAACATTCATTTTCGAAATAGATGTTTTCGAGAAGTAAGGAAATGATAGACTATAACACTGTTGTTATAGTAAATGATTTTCGAAAGGAGATGTTTTTGTATAGTATTGGGATTTATAAACATATCTTATTTTCGAATTCCTATACTTGTGGTTTTGGGTTGTCGTAACGATGTTTTACGTAACATTCATTTTGACCCAAAATAAAGATGTTTAAATGAGTCTTTACCTTAAAGAATGAAATATATACTCAATCGTGATTTAGGTAGATGGAATAGTTTCTTAATGTTGAAAATAAATAGAATTGTGAATTACTTATTATTAAATAAGTATATGGAAATGTTTTCCAATATAGAAAGTTGAAATGGTTATGAGAATATATCTTTTTAAAGATAATTTGAAGTGAATATTTGGCAAGTAATTTAATTAATAAAAGATTAATTAAAAAGGGCCTAGTGATGTTATAGTGCTGAATATTTGTTTGTTTGTTTTTTTTGGTAGTTAAATAACCGACTATCAAACTTTGCCAAATTTTAGTTCCTCGACTTGATGTGGGAACTATTTAGTCGTACACTTAGTACGTAGCCTTCTGTGTAGACTTGATTATCATTTGTGTTGACTGTTCCTGGACAACTTGTATGGATGTTTGTCTGACATTGCATTTCTACAGATTACGTACATTGGTTTTTACAAACGTACATCACTGATGGTGGAGAAGGAAATTAGTAGTAAATGGAAATGGCCGTGTGGCATTCAAAGTTATGTGATATGTGATTGTGAAAGGTAATCATTACCTCGTCAGGCCTCATCAACCGGAAATGACCAAAACAGGGTTAGATGCGGCAAGGCTAAGTGGGTCGCTCCCATTAGGATATGATCATCCTCTTCTACATATATATTTATATGCTATGACATCATGTATCTGATTATTATGGTTTGTATGCTAGAGGGCCCTCAGTTAAAGGTCGGTAACGGCCGGAGGATGACATATTTGGCACCATCTAGTTATAGAGGTGGGCCGGTCTTGTGTTGGTAGAGGGCAGATGTTATGTGCCTCGGGACATCCGTCTAGAGGTGTACCCCTTTGGAAGGTAGTCCCTTCACCTGGTCATTTGTATGAAAATCCAAATTCCACTACGTGCTTGCCATTTTAATTGTATTACCCAATTGGGCTATATGCTGGAATTTAATCAATGTAACAATTTCGGCTATGATTAATATTATTTGTATATAGTAGACACTACTATAATATAACATGAGATTTGATATGATACGTTTTAGTTATCGTAAGGTAAAAACATGTCCATGTTTATGTGTGGACTTGTCTTATAAGATACTTTTGTTTTGAAAACTAAGGAGAAGTTTGGTAATTTAATAAATTCAGTTGAGTGTGTTTCTCATGCTGGTTTACCAAACTAATCTGGGCGTTCTTCCCTTTCAATGCTCGGGTCAGATTGAGTATATTTACAGGTCTAGATTTGATGCCTTTGGAGCTTCAGCAGGAGAGCTGGAGATCTTCATTTTCATACATCTGTATTTGCTTGATTATCCGCTTTGCTTTGTTTGTTGTTGTATATTACCGACAATTGTGAGGACAGGTTATTATAACTGTTCAAGCTGATAACTGTTGCTTGATTATTGACTCTGATTTATGTATGTACATATACAGTTTCTATTTTGTAAAGATCATTGATATGATATTATATGTTTTCCGCTGCGATATGAGATTTTGTATTATTCTGTTGGTTCTATCTTCTCTCTTTCTTTTCTTCTCTTCTTCTCTCTTCTTCTATTTCTCTTGACTTTCCGTTAGTCTGTGCTTTTTGGGTCGGACATACGTGGATTATTTTCGATTCAAAGGATACGGATTTTCGGGTCGTCATAGATGACTATTATAAAAAGAAAGGAATATTTCATAATGTTTCATTTCCTAGAAATCCATAACAAAATGGAGTTGTAGAACGAAAAAATCGATCTCTACAAGAATGTGCAAGAACTTTACTAAATGAAAGCACGTTACCAAAACAATTTTGGGCAGAAGCTGTTGCAACTGCTTATTATGTTTTTAATCGTGTTTCTATCAGACCTCTCACCAAAAATACTCCTTACGAACTTTTTAACGGTAGAAAACCAAATATATCTTAATTTAAAATATTTGGATCAAAATGCTTTATACTAAATACTAAAAACTGGCTTGGCGAATTCGATTCAAAATGTGACGAAGGAATATTTCTTGGATATTCGAATCGAAGTAAAGCTTGTTGAATTTTTAATAAACGAACAAATTCTATCGAAGAATCACTTCATGTATCTTTTGATGAAAACGCTAAAACTGTTTCTACTACATTTAATGACAATGATTTACTTAATAAAATAAAACAATAATAAACAATATGATAGACGATGACGATATCATTTTATCTAGAGAAGATGAAAACATTGTTTATATCTAGAAAATAGAAATACTACTAATACATTAAGATCTTCTCGAAGAGTTTTAAGAAATCACCCCACAGAAAATATAATTGGAGAAATAAATTCAAATGTTCGAACTAGAAGTCAGTTAAGTTTAATGAGTAATGTAGCTTTTATCTCTACTATAGAACCTAAAAATACTAAAGAAGCATCATCCGATATAAATTGGATTATTGCTATGAAAGAATAATTGAATGAATTTGAACGAAATGAAGTCTGGGAATTAGTACCCAGACCGACGGATCAAATGGTTGTAGGAACTAAATGGGTTTGTAAAAATAAAGCAGACGAATTAGGAAATATAACTAGAAATAAAGCAAGACTAGTATCACAAGGATAGAACCAGGAAGAAGGAATAGACTACGAAGAAACATTTGCTCCAGTTGCTAGACTAGAAGCAATACGGATCTTATTGGCGTACGCTTGTTTTAATAATTTTAAACTTTATCAAATGGATGCTAAAAGTGCATTTTTAAATGGTTACATTAAAGAAAATGTTTATGTTGAGCAACCTCCTTTATTTATTCATGAAAAATATCCAGATCATGTATATAAACTTAAGAAAGCTTTATATGGATTAAAGCAAGCACCACGTGCTTGGTATGAACGTCTTAAAAACTATTTAATTAATTTTGGATTCGAAATAGGAAAAGTAGATCAAACATTATTTATAAAACGATCTAAAAAGGATATATTAATAGTTCAAATATATGTCGGTGACATTATATTTGGCGCAACTAATAATGAATTATGTGAAGTATTTTCTGAAATAATGACTAGAGAATTTAAAACGTCCCATATGGGAGAATTATCATATTTTCTAGGACTACAAACTAAAAAAGTTTCAAATGGAATATTTATTAATCAAGAAAAATACTATAATAATCTTATTAAACGTTTTGGAATGGAAAACACTTCTGCCAAACCAACTCCTATGAGTACAACAACACATCTTAATAAAGATGAAAACGGCAAAATTGTAGACCAGAAATTATATCGTAGTATGATAGGATCACTACTCTATTTAACAGCAAGTAGACCAAATATTGTGATGAGTGTATGCTTATGCACACGACTTCAAGCAGACCCAAAAGGAATCACATCTACATGCTGTAAAACGAACACTACGTTATCTTAGTATAACTACAAATTTCGGACTTTTTTTATCCAAAAAAGTGTTCGTTCGAATTAGTATCATACAGTGATGCAGATTTTAGAGGATCACGAACAGATAGAAAAAGTACAGGTGGTACGTGTCACTTTATTGGTAAATCATTAATATCATGGTTTAGTAAGAAACAAAACTGTGTCTCTCTATCAACTTGTAAAGAAGAATATATTTCTACAGGACTAGCTTGCACACAAGTAATTTATATGCAACATACACTTAAAATTTTTGGAATCAACTTATCAAAATCAATAACTTACTGCGATAATTCTAGTGAAATAAATTTATCTAGAAATCCAGTAAATCACTCGAGAACTAAACATATAAATATTAGACATCACTTTTTACATGATAATATAGAAAAAGATACAATAAATCTAGACTACATACCATCAGAAAATCAGTTAGCCGATATTTTTACTAAACCACCATTACATAATACGTTTATAAAATTGCAACGTAAGCTCGGGATAATCTCAAGTAAGGATATATAAATAAAAATATAAAATTTTCTAAACAAAAAAGTCAAAAATAATTTATTTATTTTTCGAAAAATTCAAATTTCTGACCATGCCGAGACTCGAACTCGTGACCTGTTGTGAATAGCCCAGATGTCTTAATCAGCTGATCTATTAATGTTTCCTATTCTAGTCTTTTATGGTCGTTCTATTATATAGTTACATATATTTTATACTACTTTATATGTCACAATTAGTTTTATAATTTAATATTAATTTTACAGATTAGCTCAGCCATAAGAATACCTGTGTCTCTACATTCTTTTAAGCTAGAATTGATATAATCCACAAACTATATCCTATTTTCTCTAAAAATAAAACTATAAATAGGTACATTCTCCCATTCCTATGCACTCAAAAACAATACTTCATTCGATTCTCTGAAATAAAAAAATCAATTAATAGTAGTTTTTAAGACAATGTCAACTTCCTCTTCTACCGACTCTATCGAAATCCTTGCCATGTCCGACTCCAACAAAAACACTAGACCACAAAGGTTCACCATCATCGGTTTACCACACTGGATATACGCTGGACAAGAAAAAAGGAAAAAAGACCATTGATATTTCACCAAACACAAAACAAATGATCGACGATCTCCACCGTTATCAACAGGAGTCTCTAATGCTTCAGCGGGAGATGTATTATGAACAGAAAATTAACTCCAAACGTATAGGTATAATCGAGCACATAGCAATGAAATTCTGCAGGGATTCGTCACACCCAATAGATTAAAATGCCATTTCACCTATCCGACGTCCTTTGACTTCATCTCCTCTGCGACAACCATACTCACCAAATTCATGGGATCGCAACGAAGCATCCAACGTTTGTCATAAACAGCTGAAAGAATTCAAGACACCGAGTCCTAAAAGATAATCATAGTGTTTAATAATTTTTCTTTATGTTTAATAAATTTTCTATCTGTTTGTACATTTATATATCTGAAATAAAATTATTTCCCGTGCAATTAACAACAACTTAGATAAAAAAATTATTCACATCTAACTGCAAAACAAAGTTAGTTTTATAGAATAAATAAAATATAAACATTTTATATCATATAAATAATTCACTGTGCAAAAAGTTACAGGCCAGTTGACTGGATATGAAAATTAGTCGAATGACACTGCAAAACTTTTACAATATAAACAGGCCAGTCCACTATTGTGGGGCCTCAGTCGACTGGTCCAGAAGGTTGAATATAATCAACCTTCAGCATCAGTCGACTGACCCCCTGCACCAGTCGACTGACGCTGTAACATTCACAAAAAATAAACATGGCCAGTCGATTGTTGCAGGGCCTCGGTCGACTAGACCAGAAGGTCAAAAAATCACAACCTTCAGCTTCAGTCGACTGGCTCCCTGCACCAGTCGACTGAGCCGTAGATCTGAAAGGTTTTTTTAACCATTTTACCTACCTTTTTACCCCATTATTTATCACTTTACCTTCTCTTCTCTTTCACAATTCAGTTTTTTGAAAACCTTCAAAACCCTAGGCTCTCCAAAAATCAAAATTTTCTCCTCAAAATAAAAATTAAGTGGCGCCAAAACGTAAAGGTCAAGCCTCTTCCTCGACTCAGCCTCCTTCTAATGAACAAATTCGGCAGTGGCTATATGACGACGCTGCAATGAAGAGATGGAGATGGATGCAAGATTAGAGAATATTTGAAGGTTCCTTCGTCAAATTCCCTGATTTTTCATCTTATCGTATTCAAGAATTAGCCCGCCGTAGCAATTTAGAGTCGTTAATTGATATCGACGAAAATAAACAAAAAATTAACCAAACTATGCTTAAGTTGTTCTACGCTAATCAACTTGGGTCATCAAGATGTGCCAAACCAGGAACATTGCATATAGAGTCTCGTTTATGGTAAGCCCGTCTTCTTTTCTCTGGATCGTATGGCTCATATACTAAAAATAGAAAATGATGGAGTTGAGTTATCTACTATTGATGTTGATTTGGTTGTTCGAGATCGCGTAAGCCATTTATTTCTCGAAGACGATATGCGTCAGTTAAAATCATTATCTTTACGACCAAAGGCACGAATAATTCATCGCACCTTAATGCAAAAGTGTAAGTCCCAGAACCGGGAGTTATGAACTCGTCTATGAACATAATTTTCGAGCCTTGTATGCAATTTTTGGAAACATCAAAGTAAACTGGCTTCGTTTAATACTTGACGAGTTTTTTAAGATTTAACCAAGGAAAGATGAATATAATTTATCACGGCGAATATATTATGTGTCTTCTCAAAGCATGTGAAGTTCCGGAACCGGATTCACCAGTTTTACTGTTGGTATTTAAATGCTCGGACCTTAGCTTTAATGTAATTACCGGTTGCCCAATCCTCTCCTATAATATCTTTTAAGGAATGGACATAAAGGCAAACAACTCAAGTCCAACCACAACAAGGCGAATCTTCTCACTGACCATCTCGTCAAATATCAACTCGATATCAACAAGAAGAAATTACGATTCCAAGTGAAGGTCTTCAACTACGTGCGGCCATCAATATAATGTGCCATAATCAACAAATCCTTCAATCAGACATCCTCAAGGTTGATAAGAAGCTCGATAAAGTCAAAATATTTTTTACAAAGTTGTGGCAAGCTATATCATGCTCTTTCGGTACGTCCACCTCTTTTATAGACGATCCGGGTAGGCAACCCGTATTCATGGTCTCCTTGTTCTTCTAGGGACGATCAAGCTAGTAGTGATGATGATGGTAATGAAGGAAATGGTGGTAAGGGTAAGGGTCCGATGGAGTAAACTATTTTTTTTTCTTTTATTTCAAGATGTTTATTTTAATTAATATGGCTTGCACTTAAATGGCCATTCTATTTTATTTGTTTCGATGGAGTAGTCTATTTACTTTTTCAACATTCTAGTTTATTTGTCTATGGATATTAAATGTGGATCATTATTCTTGGTTTTATTTCATATTGTCTTTCACATTATAATATCATATTACTTATTCCTTTTTATGATGAAAAAGAGGGAGAAAATATTCAAAAATATTGTTGCTGCTAATAAAAATGCAGGATATAGAGCGTCAGAGATTAAGGGGAGTAAGTATTTATGTTATTTTATGTACAGTCGAAATCTATATCTATTTGCAGGTTGTCATCAATCAAAAAGGGGGAGAATGTTGAGACTTGGTTTTGATTCATGACACAAAACTGTCATCTACAACAAACAGATTTGATGACTGCTACGACAAAAAGAGAATATATACTACAAGAAGACAAGATTTCAAAACCAATGCATCAATTTTATTATTATTTGATTTTTTGAGTCTTAGGTCAGCATTGTTAAAATCTTACTTCGGTTACGTATATATTAGCGTATATTTTTTATCACTCTATTTACAAATTTTTTATACATATATATAAGAATATAATTAATTTACAAAAGATTAAAAGTTATATATATATATATATATATATATATATATATATGCAAACTGTGCATATTGCACAAAATGCACCAGGTCGGTCTACTAACCTAAATTTCCAGTCGACTGACACTGATGAAAAAGTGAAACGTGCACAGTGCACGAATATATGAATTTAAATATTTAAATTATTTTTAATATTCAGTCGACTGACCCTAAAGCCCAGTCGACTGAATTTCTATAGCAGCCATATTTTTGAAAGGACACGACTTTTGTAAAGAGTTGCGAACCTTTAGCGAAAAGATTCGGATGCAACACTTTGATCGAAACTCTTCACCAACAGTCATAGCTTTCTAACTCTTATAAATACAAACTCCAACTTCATTTCAAATTACTAAATTATAATCGATTTCCCTTATTCTCTGATCTAACTTTTTGAAATCTATAAGCAATCATACTTCCAATTATTCTGCATAAAAGAAATTTATAACTTTCTATTCTTCATATACTTTAAATATAAACATTTATACTCAAGGAGAAGATTATAGGAAGGGTGTACTACAAGTGAAAAATCCGTGTTATCAGAACACACATTAGTCAAACTATTTTCTATATTAGTCGAAGTCCTTTTTTGCTGCTCAGGCAAGTGAAGTCCTCTTTGCTGTTGAGGCGAAATCCTGTTCTGCTACTCAGATCCCTATTCAACTGCTCAGGGGTTTTATAGACCTGTTCCTTCGGGTTAAGTGAGGGTTGTTGTTTTAGTGAAATTCCAGAAGGAGTCTGGGACTGGATATAGGACGGTGCTCCAAACCAATATAAAAATATCTGGTGTCATTTTACTATACCGCTATTTATTCCTCACTATTTACTGTATTATCATCATCATTATACTCTGTATTATCATATATCCATAATCCGTAGCACACTTTCAAGGAAAGGCAGGAGGAACCCACTCGTACAAGTGGGAGGTTAGTTATAAACACTGTGAGTTGTGGTCCTCATCCAGCAGACCGAAGCTGGAGGGAAATGGAGTCGTATGCCCACTCTATCAGGCATGCGGACTTTGACTGTTGTAGTAATCTTGATGATAGGGCTCCAGCCAAGCAACAAAGGACAATGACTAATGACATCGTATTCAGAAACCGGGAAGCTGATAAGGTCGAAGCCCCCACTATCGACCCACTAGTCATATCTTCCCAGGTAGGTCCTGCTTGGATTAAGAGGATTCTGGTTGATAGTGGAAGCTCTGTAAATATTCTGTTTAAGCGAGCTTACGAATTGATGAAGATGGAAGCCAAGGATTTAAAGCCTTGCCAATATAGAATCCATGACTTCATTGGGAGTGCAACTATACCCACTGGAGTGGTGGAACTGCCAGTGGAGTTGGGGGTTGGAGAACGCCGGAGAGTCCGGATTTTACAATTTGTTATTCTAAACATTGATTCTCCATACAATGCTTTTTTGGGCCGATCGGCCCTTGCTGAATTCAGGGCAGCTATTGCCCCGTGGTGTTTGACCTTGAAGTTCTCCACCGATTAGGGGTTCGAAGTATTTCAAGGAGATCAGGCTGTTGGGAGAGCCTGTTATGTTGCTGAGCTACGTGAGGCGCAGCGAAGGGAGAAAGGAAAGGGCGTAGAGGAATCTCTCCACGTCCGTTTTGCCAACAATTGACAATTGGTTCCTAGGCCTAGGTCCGGGCACCCCAACCAATTTCAGAGGGATTTTGACCCAAGAGACACTAAGAACAAAGACGAGTCTAAAGAGAATCAAGTTTCCCCGGCTGAATTGACAATCGATATTCTGATTGATGATGATGATGGCTCAAAAATGCTAAAGGTTGGGTCCCAGTTGAGCCAACATACGCAACAGGATTTGGTTGAATTTCTCTGGGCAAATCTCAATGTGTTCACCTGGACACACTCTGATATGTGTGGAATCTCTTCGGACATCGCGAGCCACACCCTGAATATTAACCCGTGGTGTATACCGATCAAACTGAAAAGGCGTGGTATGGATCCAAAGAGATCTGCCGCCCTTATAGAAGAAGTTGATAATTTGAAAACAAATGGGTTCATTCGAGATGCTTTATACCTAGGGTGAGTATCTAATCCCGTACTTGTTCGAAAGCCGAATGGGATATGGAGGACATGTGTAGATTATTCTGACTTGAATAAAGCTTTCCTGAAGGACAGCTTCCCACTTCCCCGAATTGATCAGCTTGTAGATTCAACGGTTGGACACGAATTATTATATTTTATGGATGCTTATTCTGGTTACAATCAAATACCCGTGCATTTACCTGACCAAGAACACACCAGCTTTGTGATCGATCTGGGACTCTACTGCTACAGAGTCATGCCTTTTGGGATTAAGAATGCCGGAGCAATGTATCAATGCCTAGTTAACCAGATGTTCGCCAACCAGATTGGAAAGACCATGGAAGTATATGTAGATGACATGTTGGTAAAGTCACGATTCTCCACTGATCATATCAGAGACCTGGAATCAATGTTCAACATTCTTCAAGAATACAGGATGAAGCTCAATCCACTGAAGTGTTATTTTCGAGTCGCATCTGGAAAGTTCCTTATGTTCATCGTCAACACTCGAGAAATATAAGAAAATCCCAAAAAGATCCGAGAAATCATAAATTTACAAACTCCAAGAACTATAAAGCAGGTCCAGAGTCTCAACAGAAAGGTAGCAGCACTGAGCAGGTTCATTTCAAAGTCCATCGACAAATGCATCCCTTTCTTCGATCTGATCCGAAAAGGAAAGAGAAACTTTGAATGGACCACTGAATGTGAAGACACATTCAAAACACTAGTTCAACATCTCTCCACGCCACCAATTTTGTCGAAGCCTATCGACCACGAGCAGTTATATCTTTAACTGGCGGTGTCAGAGAACGCGATCAATGTTGCCTTAGTTCAGGAGGAAGACCTAGTGCAGGAACCGGTCTACTATGTTAGCAAACGGCAAACCGGAGCTGAGAGAAATTGTACGAATCTAGAAAAATTGGCTTACTTCCTTGTCATTGCCTCGAGGAAGCTCCGTCCTTATTTCCAAGCTCATCCTATTACTGTATACGCTGATCAGCCGTTACGACAAGTCCTTATGCGGTCTGAGACGTCTGGTAGGTTAGTCAAGTGGAACATTGAACTGAGTCAGTTTGATATCACTTATACTCCAAGGAGAGCCATTCACGGGCAAGTCCTAGCAAATTTTATAGATGAATTTACCATTCCAAAAGACTTGCCCGAAACCAGTAAATCTCCTGAATACATTTGGAAGCTGCATACCGATGGTGTATCCAAAGATCGATGCCCGGGTGCTGGAGTAGTACTTGAAACACCCGAAGGCCAATCCATATGCTATGATTTGAAATTCGAATTTCGTGCGACCAATAATGAAGCTGAATATGAAGCCTTGCTTGCTGGAATAAAGCTCGTCTGCGATTTGAGAATTAGTGCTATGGAAATTTATAGTGATTTTCAATTAGTCGTATGTCAAGTTCGGGGTGAATATCAGGCCTCGAAGACTAGCTGCTTATCTATCTCGAGTCCAGGAAGTGCTAGATCAGTTTGATTATTATGCTATCTTCTACATACCCTATGAGCACAACCAAAAGGCCAATTCATTGGCGAAATTAGCGAGTATGGGCGAAGCATAGCAAATGGGGCTTGTTCCTGTAGAGACATTATCTTCTTCGAGTATTGATCAGATGGAGACAGACTTCGTATTCGAAACCGCTCCCCATAGGGAATCATGGATGACTCCGTACCAAAACTACATCGAGCATGGAACACTGCCTGAGCGCAAGAGTAAAAGAAGACAGATTCTTCAAAAGCCTCGCGGTTCACCATTCAAGATGGAGTAATGTATAAAAGAGGATATTCTGTTCCTCTCCTCCGTTGCATCACGCACGATGAATTTAAACGAGTGTTACATGATGTACACGAAGGAGAATGTGGCGATCACACCGGGAGGCAAGCTCTCGCTAAGAAAGTACTCTAATACGGGTATTACTGGCCCACCGTAAACCGCGATGCAGCAGACTATTCCAGGAAATGCGATAAATGCTAGAAACATGCTCAAATTCCTAGAGGCCCACCTACTTAGATAACCCAAATGGTCAGCCCATGGCCGTTTGCAGTATGGGGCATTGATATTATTGGCACTCTTCCTCTGGCCAAAGGTGGAGCGAAGTATGCCATCGTCGTAGTTGATTATTTTACCAAATAGGCTGAAGTTGAACCCCTTGCAATAATCACGATGAAGAAAGTGATCAACTTCATAGTTTGCAACATTATCTACCGATTTGGTCTCCCGCATACCTTTATCACTAATAACGGAGCCCAGTTCGACAGTGTTGAATTTAAGAATTTCTGTGAACGATTTCATATTCACAAGAAATTCTCTACGATTGCACATCCTCAAGCGAATGGCCAAGTTGAAGCTGTTAACAAGGTTATCAAATCTATTCTGAAGAAACGACTGGAAAAAGGTGGGGGCAAGTGGATTGATGAACTTCCTATGGCTTTATGGGCATACCGAACAAACCACAAGTCCGCGACTGGACACACTTCATTTTCTCTATCTTATGGCTCCGGAGCCGTTATTCCAGTCGAGATGGAAGTACCTTCACATCGCGTGACTTATTATGATCGAAAGACAAATGCCATATTACTTGCTGAATCTTTGGATTTACTGGATGAGAAGCGGAAAGAGGCTGATTTGAGGGCAGCTGCGTATCGAAGTCGAGTCCCCTGATTGTACAATCCCAAGGTTCGGCCATGAACCTTTGAACTTGGCTATCTCATTCTAAAAAGAATCTATTGGTTCCTTCGCGCATGAAGCCAAATTGGGAAGGGCCGTATGTGATTGCACAAAAGCTCGGAGATGGCACGTTCAAGTTATCGACTGTTGACGGTCTTACTTTGCCAAGAGCCTGGAACAGCGAGAGTCTCCGTCGCTACTACACATGACAGGCTCTATTTACTCCAGTCTATTTTTTCCATTCACAACTTGTTTCCGCATTTTGAAATTTGAAATTGTAATAAGGCAACTGATTTTGCCATATTTTTTCATTTCAGCAATAAAATGCCATCTCTTTGAGCCATAGCTGTGATTTATTGAATATGACATACAACATCACGATGCATGGGGAGCTAAGTACCATCGTGTGGTGGAATTTTTTCGAATAGAGAGTGATTGTGATACGACCGGTCACACACTAAGTGAAACCCAAGCTTGGGGGCAAGTCACTACACTAAAATCGAAAAGGATTGATACACGACAATCCTTTAACCAACTCCAAACTCCCATAGTGTGAGTTGGAGCATAAAACTCATAAATACGGTTCTAGAGAGGGTAGACCTATCCTCCTAACGACTCCAATCGTACCTTGACCAAGTTTGAGGAGGATAGACCCGTCCGTCTAACGACCTCACTTGTTATCAGGGTGAATGTGAACTGACCATTCACGATCCCGATAAATCCTCGTTCCCAAAGTGCGTACGAACTCCTAAAAAGCCTAAACAGATGTGATTGACCATCTGTCGGCCAACTCCCAATTCCCAGAGTGTGAATTGGGGTATAAACATCAACTCTAGGTTCTCGGAGTGCGAACCAGAGTATAAACACCGACTCCAAATTCCCAAAGTGTGAACTGGTGCATAAACATCAACTTTAGGTTCCCGGAGTGCGAACCAGAGTATAAACACTGATCCAAATTCCCAGAGTGTGAATTGAAGTATAAACATCAGCTCTAGGTTCCCGGAGTGCGAACTAGAGTATAAACACTAGCTTCTAACTCCTAGAGTGTGATTTGGAGTATAAACATCAACTCTAGGTTCCCAGAGTGCGAACCGAAGAAGCATAAACGCTACCTCCAAATCCCCAGAGTGCGAATTGGAGCATAAACACTGACTCCAAATTCCCAGAGTGTGAATTGGAGTATAAATGCCAAGTTAGAGTTTCCGGAGTGCGATCTGGGTTACAAACGTCGATAGTCTACGGATTCCCAAAGTGCGAGCCAGACTTTCAATCACAAATAACTCTGAGTCTCCAAAGTGTGGTCAGAGTATAAATATAACTCGAGTGCGAATGATCACTCATAAACTAACCTAAGTCCCCAGAGTGCAGATATGTGCTTGAAAACTTCAACATGCGCGACTGATCACCGAAATACAAATGCGGACCAGAGCGCGGGTGTAAGTACTATGAGTAAGCGAGTATGATTCGATCGCTCGACTCTTACTTGTTTTAGCATCGATCCGACGATGTTAAGTCTGAAATGTTACAGACAAATGGCGATCACTAGCTGATCGTTGAAACCTATCCTCGGAACCTAGGGCAAAGCCTAAGTGTTAGTCATTGATAAAGCAGTGCAGCGCCAAAGATCCAATCCAATCTCCAGCTATGACTTATGTTCATGATTTTCAGACTTGGTGAATGAAATAAACTCAATCCAAAAGTTAGGATTCTACAAATGCACTAAACTGAGGATCAAGTCCTACAACATTTAAGCATAAAAGATTGGAATAACAGTTGAAGCAAGAAGACAAAATTTCATTTCAACTGATTGAAAGTGAAGATCGATATACAAGTTCTTTCAAAAAATTCCTACTCCTAAAAATTTCATTTCTATGCACGGCCTATGAAATAAAAAACAAGTTCCTAACTATCAAAAAATGCGCCAAAGGGGCCTATCTATTCCTTTTTCTTCTTAGGTTTCCTCTGCAGTGTGGATCCGCCAGAGCCACTAGTGATTTTTTGCTTTGAGCTTTTACCCTTTAGCGGATCACCTTCAGGCGGAGGCATGATGTGGACATCCTCCTCTGAACTTGAGTCTAGAGGAATGCTCTCTGCAAGAGGAGTCGGGGGAACCGGATCTACAACCGAGGGCGGAATGGACACACTAGTATCAACTAGTGTACCCCCAGGAGATATCATTCTAAGTGAAGTTGGGCCAAGCGCTATCATTCCAGCCTTAGAACTACCACCATGTGCTGCTGCCTCCAACTCAGCATTGATTTCAGCCAGTGCTTCTGCTTCTCGAATAGATCGGGCTTCACTGGAGGCAGCGGTGGTCTATGGTGAAGCGCTACAGGCGGGCGCGAATCCACTAATGACGAATGGAAAGTCCGCGAAGGGGTCACTTTGATAGCCTAGAAGCTCATTCATCACCTGTTCATTAAAAAAAAGTGAGCCCCCCTGTGTAACTTCAATGGGAACGGACGTTGTTGTGGTGGTCGCTTCGGTGATGATGACCTCCTGCGCTTGATGTGTTTCCTGGATTGCAGGAGGTGATGTCACTGTAACTTCTGTCATTGGACAAAGAAGAAGAGAAGTTGTTAATACACACTTCAAAGAAAGTTCTTCATTTCAAACGCACATGAGATTTTTTCAGAGTACCTTCCTCAGTTTGGTTCGGAGTTGACTGAACAGCATCGAAAATGTGCTCCTTTATAAAAGATAAATGTGGCTGCTCTAGGTCGTAAGTTGGGACAGGCTGCGGCTCAACCACTAAAGTAGGCTCAAATCGAGATGAAGTAATAATTTCGCGACTTATTACATGATGCTCGACACCTGAGCCTTCCCCACTCTCCTGGTGCTGGATGTCAAGCTTCTCTGTTGCATGTGAAATCATGGAGTTGTGGAGAACCTTCTTTTCATCTTCGTTTAGTATACGGTTCTCCAGTTCGAACTCATCAAATGCACCACCCAGAAGCACCGTCTTCTCCTCTTCGACCAACAGATTCCAAGCATTGTAGAGATGAGTTGAGTAATCATCGAGCCAAGCCAAGTTTCTATGTCTCAGCACGTTGGCATTGTAAGTGATAAGAAGTTCTTCTACTTCAGCCTCAATCCTAGTTTCGTCTAGTCCAACCTTCTCATCAACCTCAGCCTCTTCCACATGAACTTTTTCCATATCCGCGTCTCTCTCACCCCGAAGCATCACCGCCTGATCACATGCCTCTTGTGGGAGATTTTGGCAGCATCCTTCTCCTTTATAATTTCAGAGAACTTAGACTTAGGTTCATTGAGCTCTTTAAGGGCTGCATCCCGCTTGGCGGCGACGGTGGTATTCCTGTGGCCCATGTCCTCCACCATGGCGTAATGTTCTTGCTTTATTCTATCCATGGCCGCGCGGGAATCATCGGTCTTTATGAGAGCCTCCATTTTGGATTTTCTGGAAGACTCTGCTTCATTTTAAGCATCTGAATAATCCGATCTTTTTGTGAAAGCTCTTTATCCAGTTTTTCAACTGTGGCAGCCCCATCGAAAGCCACTTTCGATGCTTTTTTCGTGGCTTTCGACCATTCCTTGTACTGGAAGAAGATATCTGCGACATAATCATGAACAGTGTTCTCTGCCTCCGCCGGGATTCTCTTTATGTGTGGGGGAAGATGTAACCATCAAAGCATATATCAGGGAAATCTTTCTTCAATTGAGCAAGCTTAATCGCTCCTGCACTGGTAGGCTCAGTGAGGACCTATTCTGTAGTTGGAGGGGCCGCTATTTCAATTTTGCGATGAGAATCAGACCTTGGAGCATGAGAAGGCTTATGCCGTGAAGATTCAGAAGGCCGTGAAACATGAACTGGAGGCAATGCAGGAGCTTTGCGAGGGGGTGAACGAGATAGAGACCGGCGTACGTATCCCCTATCTCTATCTTATCGTTCTTGACGGGAATACCCTTAGTCATAATCCCTGTCTCCTTCTCTTCTGCACGACTCGTAATACGACAAAGATCGACGATTATTCCATAAACTACCAAGCATATAGCCACGACCAACCATCATATCTGCAACATAAAGCAAGAACAGAGTTAGTGATCTTCCAATAGTGGAGAGTTTATGGTCAGAAATCGTGTGGTGCTGTGAATCGTGTATGTGTGTGCAACCCCCTGACCAATCGGAAGTATCGACCACCCTGCTGGGAAGAGAGACTCACTTAAATCTAAGGCGTGTTGAAGCTCTTCCAATCCGGCATTATGTTGAAAGGACACATAGTCCGGGACTGGGATATCGGCGAGCCCTTCGAAGAGATTTTCCACTCATGGGGGGAAGCCTTTGAAATTCTAACTCCGGAAGCAGGCCGAGACATAACCACAGATTTCCATCTCCTAGGTTTGGTACATTTAAAAGTGGTCTCCTTGCCTTTTCTTTTTCCTTCGGAATCCTAGACTACATCCGAAGGCTCAGCTAGAGGTTCGTCGTCGGTATGTGTCCGCTCCGAATCAACTTCCTCAGTTATAACAAGACGGGGCGTCTTGCGCTTGGTCCATTTTTTTGAGCTAGTTCGAAGCGTCCCCTCGAGCCTTATACTTTGTTTTCGCTCTATCAGCTCGATAATTCTCAAGTTCCTGTCCGTTAGAACCAAATCAATGTGTCTATCTTCACTCGGGATTTCTTAGAGAGTCCGAACTATCTCCCCATAATAAATGCCTTTGGGTCGTTGAATTACCGTTGTAAAGAAAAAGAGATATAAGTTGACTTCATTTATGACTGTCTTATCAGCTATTTGAGAAGATTACAATACTTACGTCGAAATAGCCATCGACTGGAAAATCTCGGGAGGCATCAGACATAAAACCATTCCATCTTGAAGTAACTTAACCTCATCCAGGATCACATGACTACTTGGCAATTTCTTACTACCTCCAGGAATGTGAAAGATGGGCTATCTCCCCGACTCTTGAAGCTGAATAGATATCTGATCTCAGTTAGGAGCGGTGGTTGAAAGAGATACTCCATGAATATGATGAACACGCTGTTCAGCAAAGCATATTCGTTCGGGTGCAACTGAGATGGAGCAATTCCAATGAAAGACAACACTTCTCGGATATATTGGTTAAATGGAGGAAGCGTTCCAGCTGTGCATGCATGATGATTGAATGCGGTATACCCTTCCGGAGGGCAATGCGGTCTATCATCGGGTCCTAGTAATAGCACATCCTTAAGAGATAAGCCATGCCTCAAACAAATTCATCTGAGCATGTCTTCGGAGACATCGGATGGGACAGAGTCCGCTGGATTGGCAATGAAAGATGCGTCTGGTGCCTCGTCCTAGCTGGATCAATAATTTCAGCCTCGATGGCCGGTAACTCGATTGTTGGAGGAATTGAACCCTGGGCTTATTGTTGCTGTAAGCTTGAAGGTTCTATAACCAGCTAACTCATAAGAAATCATCATTAGATGACAATGAGCCTGTGTGACCCCCAGTGTAAAGTGTGTGAATGTGTTGTGCAGTGCACTGCTATGCATTACTTGAACAGATTCTATAGAGATAATGAAAATATGCAAACAACAAGACTTCGAAATCTAGTCGGAGTAACAATCATCGCTAATCGTCACAACCGTGCCATCCAGATAGTAGCGATCGATCCGAGTTAAAGTCCGTTGCCATTACGTTAAGTTACATTTCCATCGACGAGCTTCGAAGGGCAGTCAAGTATGAAGTATAACAGTTAAGTCCAGATATGCAAGAATGAAGCTTGTCGAAGTCAGATGTTCGATTTTAAAGGATTTCGTATCCATCACGGGACGAGTTCGAATCGATTGGGAGGGACCGTTCGTACCCATCAAGGTTCGGGTTCGTATCGATCACCGGGAGCTTACTTAATCGATCGTTAGTGTCCGGTTTCGTATCGATCAAGGTCAATGGCTTCGAATCGATCATCGATGTTTTAGTTCGTATCAGTCAGGGGAGCCTCGGCTTCATATTGATCACGTTCGAGTCGATACATTTTGTATCGATCATGAGGGTATTTTTCGAATCGACTCTAAAGTCGAGGACTTCGCATCGATCACTGGCCTAATTTTCGTATCGATCGTTGGAGTAAGAATTCTGCATCGATCGTACAGGACAAGTCCATGCATCGATCATTACAGATCAACACAATTTCCCACCATCCTCGATCGATATGAACTACAACATTCAACTTAACACTTCTGGGATCGATGTGAACCCCAAGATAGAAACTTATCATCTGGATCGGTTCGAAAGCAAACACCCCAGATCAACAAGAAATGAGGATCAAGCCATTTTTTCTCCACCTTCCTTCTTCCCCAAATAGACTCAACTCCATTTCCATGCTCCATCCTCGACCTTACTCCGGCACGTCTCTAGCTTTGATTTCGTCGGAATCGATCGCAAGAGCAAATAGAATGGCAAGGAAATCAAGTCTCATCATTTACGCGTTAAGATTTGATTAGTGAATTGCCTAAATCTGATAGTTTGTTCGAGTAATTGAGGGATTCGGTTTGATTCGAAAGTGAACAGTTTTGTTTTCTAAGCTCTCTGAGTCGATATGAAGCACAAAGGAAATAAAGTAGAAAAAGTGAAGAGTGGATAAGTACAGTGGTATTTATATGGACCTGAGGACAGAAGGAAAACGATTCGCCTCCCAATCAAAAGCGACCGGTAGCAACGGCTCCTCCGGATTGATTTGAACAAGCTATTCGAATCCGTTAGCCCAAGCTTCCATCGGTTTGAAATAGTCAGCAGGGTCTATCGATGCGAAGTACATGATGAAGACAATTTCGAAGGCATTAAGCTCCCTCGATTCAAAACCTTTATTCGTATCGATGATTCTGCGGCTCCATCCACGTTCCATCGATGCGAACGACACTGTTCGAATCCATCGATTCACGACCTCCAAACATTTGTACCCATCGGTACGAACTGGCTAGTCGAATTCAACGACTCGATGCTTCATCGATACGAAAGGGAACACGAAGACCTACTGGAGCTACTGAAAACAATCGATTCGAATGCTAGATTCGTATCCATCAGTGCAAAACCTACCGATGCAAGAGCAGCCTTCCAACCTTCTATATCGATTCAGGAGAGGATCGATACGAAGGATCATCTAAAGACAACCATCAAGCGTTGTTGCAACTCGAATTTCACATCGGTTCAGGAGAGGATCGATACAGAACTCAATGCAAAAAAACTGACAACAACTCGTGAACGTGCAACGTTAACAAGAGTCAGATTAACATATTGCAATTATGTCAAACTAATATTCAATTTTCAACATACATAGGAATTGGATACTCATCTAGTAATTATTATGATGACATACAGCCAACAACTATCATACAGCAGTCAGTCACAACAGTACAGGGTGCAACAGCTGACAATCAGCAGCTCGCATTGCTGAGAAAGTCAGTCAAAGGTTACCGCGTTCAATAAAAAAGCAATAAATGTTTGGAATGAAGACTGCAGCTTTTCAAAGCATGTCATGTTTACACAAGACATACTTTGGGGGGCAAATGTTATCCCGCCTTTTGGCAAGGCCGAGATATCAAAGAATTGAATGAAAATCAAGGATCACTCGTCTCGTATAGCAAGTACGCACAGTTCATGGTGGATGTCGATGAATTTTAGCACAAGACGCAACAAGCGAAGCCATAAAAGCCAGCGTTCCAAATTTCAAATCGATCCGAGTTCGTATGATCAAGTTATGATCGATGCAAGTTGGTGGAAATAGCCTCATTTTCGTATCCATCAAGTAATAACACATTTCGTATCGATTGACTTCGCAACCATCAAGTAATAGCACACTTCATATCGACCGACTTCGCATCCATCAAGTAATAGCGCACTTCGTATCGATCGTCTGGTGTCATTTTTGTATCCATCAGGTAACAGCTTTGTTCGTATCCCTCAAGGAGAGCTTTGTTCGTACCCATCTGTCGTCGTTAGTTCGTATCCATCGTGGACCTTTGTTCGCATCCATCAAGGCCTGTCAATGCCACTAACTGTTCATGTCCATCTAGTCATTCGAATCCATCAGATTGGAACGATGTGGATCGATATGAACAAGACCCCACAACCGATGCAAACTATGCGATTCCGCACCGATACGAACTATGCACTTTCATCGATACGAATTAACAACTTCTGTTGATACGAACCGAGCAATGGCTTTCGATATGAACGAGGCGAAGTTTAGGGATGACTCGGTCAACTCGAAGTGAAAAGTGGATCGATGCAAGGAGTGCGTGCCACGTCACCACATGATCACACGCAACCATCGATTTGAAGCAAACAACCAACCAAAAAACTCCATCTCGTATCGATCATAACTCGAGATCCACATGTCCAAATGCTATGAAATTTTCACAGGAGCTTACGTACAAGCTAGAGTAGTCCACACCAAGTTTCGACTTCATTAGACAAACTCTTGATCAATGCAATTCGTATTGATCAAGAGTTTGTATTCGTATTAGACAAGCTAGAATTGCATTCGTATCGATCACATATCGACTCAAAATTTTCCGAGATCGATCGCGTGGGCCCACTCACGTGCCAGAAGGAGTCTCCCAGAGTTTGAGCAAATATTAGCCTCCTACGCATATAAATAGAGCCCCAGGGCCTACAGAAGAAGGATCTTTTAATTTTGAAGTGCCCACACTATGCCGGATTGAACTTTGTATCCTGTTACCGCTATTGTGCTCGAATTTCAAGGTGCAATTCACTGTTGTTTGCTGTAATCAAGTGTATTCAATGAGAAACAATCAATAAAGTCATAAAAATTTCATAGTGGACATAGGCAACACGCCGAACCGCTCTAAATCGATTGTGTCTGTGCATTGAAGATTTGGAGGCATTATCTCTTAGGGGAGAGATTTGAGCTATACAAAGATCATTATTCTTTAAGATATTTATTTTCTCAGAAGCAATTGAATATGAGACAACAGAGGTGGCTGGATTTTTTGACTGCTTATGATTTTGGTATAAAGTATATTCCAAGGAAAGGAAATAAGGTAGCTGATGCTCTTAGCAGTAGACATCAGAATGTGGTATTAGCTATGTTGGCAGAGTGGAAGGATTTATAATCTTTGGTCAGTTGTGGTGTGCATTTAAGATCGATTGCTAGTTCAAGTCAGAGTACCACCATGTTGTCTTATTTATAAGTTATACGAGTGTTGATCGAAAGGATTTCTTCTAAGAAGAAGGGGGATCCATTATTGGCCAAGAGGATTACAAGGCTTGAGATTGGAACAGAGATCGATGATCAAAAGGATTTTAGTCTTGACTAAAGAGGATAGTTGAGAAATAAGGGATGATTGTATAATTCGAATGTGGAGGACCTAAGGAAAAAAGTTCTTGGCAAATGTCATCGATCCAAATTTATGTTTCATCATGGAGGAACTAAGATGCATCACGATATGAAGAGGAGCTTTTATTGGAAAGATATGAAGAGGGATTTTGGCTTGTTGGTTAGGAAGTGTGCAAACTATCAACAAGTGAAAGTCGAACATCAAAAGCCAAATGGGTTGCTTCAGTCTTTAGAAATTCTAGTTTAGAAATGTGATTCGATATCCATGGATTTTATATACGGGTTGCAAAGGTCAAATAGCGGAAAGAAAGTATATGGCTCATAGTGGAAAGATTATCCAAGAGTGCCTATTTCATTCAAGCTAAGCCAACTAGGATGGTACATGTATTCGCTAAGTTGTTCATGAAGAATATAGTTAGACTACATGGAGTTCCTATTAGTATAGTCAGTGATCAAGATGCATTGTTCACTAGTGAATTCTGGAAGAGCCTATAGGAAGTGTTGGGTACCAAGCTTAATATGAGTACTGCATATCACCCTTAGACATATGGGCAGACTGAGGGAGTCAACAAGCTACTCGGGGATTTTTTAAGAGCTTATGTATTAGAATTTAGTGGATCTTGGGAAGATCACCTACATTTGTTTGATTTTTTTTTTATAATAATAGTTATCAGGCTAGTATAGGAATATCGCCTTTTGAAGCTTTGTATGGAAGGCCGTGCAAATCACTGGCATGTTGGTTGGAGATTGGAGACAAATTAGTCTTAGATTTAGATTTGGTTATAGAGGCATCAGAGAAGATTGAGTTAATCCGAGAAAGGATGAAGGAAGCTCAGTTCAGGCAAAAGAGTTATGTGGAGAAGAGGCGTAAAGACCTAGAATTCTCAGTTGGAGATAAGGTTTTCTCATGGTGTCACCGATGAAGGGTGTGATGCGATTTAAAAAGTTAGGGAAGTTAGTCCCGAGATATGTTGGTCCATTCTAGATTATAGAGAGGATTGGAAAGCTCGCATAAAGAGTGGAGTTGCCAAGTAGTATGGCAAGTGTCCTTAATTTATTTCATATGTCTCATCTTCACAAGCAACGTCACGTCACCACACGATTATGTGCAACCATCGATTCGAAGTGATCGAGTCGAAGTGATCAATTCGAAGCAAACGGCCAACCGAAAAACTCCATTTCGTATCGATCATAACTCGAGATCCACAAGTCCGAATACTATGAAATTTTCACAGGAGTTTACGTACAAGCTAGAGAAGGCCCAAACCAAGTTTCCACTTTATTGGACAAAATCTTGATCGATACGAATTGCATTCGTATCGATCACAGATCAAGTCGAAATTTCCCAGTATCGATCACGTGGGCCCACTCACGTGCCAGAAGGAGTCTCCCGAAGTTTGAGCAAAATGTCAGCCTCCTACGCTATAAATAGAGCCCCAGGGCCTATAGAAGAAGAATCTTTTGATTCTGAAGTGCCCATACTCTGCCGGATTGAACTTTGCATCCTATTACCGCTGTTTTACTCGAATTTCAAGTTGTAATTCATTGTTGTTTGCTGTAATCAAGTGTATTCAATGAGAAATAATCAATAAAGTCATAGAAACTTCATAGTGGACATAGGCAACACGCCGAGCCACTCTAAATCGATTGTGTCTGTGCATTCATCTATTAATTTTTTGAATTTTTGTTAGATAAGCCACCTTTTAATTTATATTTTTCATTTTCATCTCTTCAAAAACTTTCGAAGAGTGTTGTGCCATTTTTGGTACAAACACTTTGGTGCTTTCATTGAGAAAACCCAGAATTTCTCATGCTCTTTGGATCTACTATCGATACCGGATTGCAAAAATCTAAGAGGAAGATCCAGATCTCTACTCCAGAATCCTTCAAGCTATTCAGATTTGTAGAAAATCTACGAAAGGAATTCATTCCTCATAATGGTGAGCACAAGGACCACCTCCAATACCGCTGATCAGGAAGGCCGGGATGGACAGAATCCCGCGCAATTGCCTCCATCCAACCGAAACACTACCGGACCCTCATATCCGTCAGGCCCAGTCATGAGGCAAGAATTCCAGATGCTACTACGAAGCTAACCTAGAGTCGGCAACAACTAACTAAGCAGCTGCGTACTAATGCTGAGTTGACAAACGAGCTAAACCGCCAAAGGCGCAGAAGATCTAGAAGGGATCGTAGCTCAAATTCTCCATAGAAAGTTCTGCCTCATCCGATTACCATCACAGATCCACCCGTCCTCGACTGGACGGGAGTTATACACAGGCTACCGGACATCAACCGGTGATGACCGTTGGGCAGCTGAGGTCCATCGACTAGTTTCCATACCGGACCCTCCTCACGGGGAGGTACAGTCCCACACTATACCGCATATAACTGCACCACGACCGCCGCTGCAGAACAAAGGGTTGATGCCCGAAATCGGCCCGATCCAAACCAACATCAGCATGGGTGTACTCCTGAACCATACGTCATTGAAGACTATGAACCAAGGAGGCGAGATGTGGACCGTCGACAGCGCCCCGTCCAACCTCGCACTGTGGCGCCCGACCACATCTTAGCTCAACCTGCACAGAATGTCCAGATGCTGGACATTCCAACTATGATACGGAAAATGATCCTGAAAGCCAGGGTCTTACTAACGACGATTGAGGAATCTCTCGGAGTCATACCCCTTTCACGGATGACATACTTTATGTCGAACCTCCTCGGCGATTCAGAATGCCTGCTTTGGCAGTTTATGAAGGGAATTCAGATCCAAATCAGCACATCTTGAAGAATGAGTGGCTGATGAATGCTGCAAGAGCGGATGATGCAGTGAAGTGTCGTAGCTTTCCCATCTCTTTGGAGGGCATTGCTACCATGTGGTTTACACGATTTCCACCCCGATCCATTTCTTGCTTTGACCAAATGGCCACCAAGTTTGTAGAACAGTTCCAAATGCATGTGGCAAGGCCTAAGGATGTTAATACTTTATCCAGCGTCACTCAAGCTCCCGGGGAGACGCTTAGACGCAACTTGGAGAGATTTCATGCTGCATGTGCAGAGATTAGCAATCCCAATGACAATTCTATTCTGATGGCACTAACAAAAGGGAATTGATCCTGATTCCGAGTTCAAAAATTGGCTAGCCGAAAAAACCCCCGCATCGTTGGACCGTTTCTACTCCATAGCCGCTCAATTCTTGAGGCGAGAGGACGCGAAATAGTCTAGGAAACAGTATGACGTGGGTCCCAGCATGGAAGGCATACAAAGCAATGTTGCAGTTAAACAGTCCGGTGAGAGTTTCGAGAAGGTTCAGTTGAACATACAGAACAAGCAAGCTCAGCCAAGGAGTAATGACAGTCAAAATAAGAAACGAGACCAAAATCAAGGCCCGCGACGTAGGGCTCCAATGTTTGATAATTACACCCCTTGAATACGTCACTAGAGAACGTGTATTTATAGACTTGCAATGCCATGCAATACAAGAAGATTGCTCCAAAGCCATCATCGAAGAGGCAGATTCAGACGGGAAAGTTCCATAGGTTTCATGAAAGCTACGGCCACAATACAAACGAGTGTCGTCATTTAAAGGACCTCATTGAGAAGTTGATCAGGGAGAGAAAGTTAGATCAGTTTGTACGGAAGCCGCAGTCTGGAAGTGCGGGCCCATCAAATCAAAATCATGTACAGAGTCAGGAATGTTGAGATTGGTTTTGATTCATGACACAAAGCTATCATCTACAACATACAGATTTGACGACTGCTACGATAAAAAGAGAATATATACTACAAGGAGACAAGACTTCAAAACCGATGCACTGATTTTATTATTATTTGATTTTTTGAGTCTTAGGTCAACATTGTTAAAATCTCCTCAGTTACGTATATATTAGCTTATATATTTTTATCACTCTATTTACAATTTTTTACACACATATATAAGCATATAATTAATTTACAAAAGATTGAAAGTTATATATATATATATATATATTTATATATATATATATATATGCAAACTGTGCATATTGCACAAAATACACCAGGTCAGTCGACTGACCTAAATTTCCAGTCGATTGACACTGGTGAAAATGTGTAATATGCACAGTGCACGAATATATGAATTTAAATTAGTTTGAATATTCAGTCGATTGAACCTAAAGCCCATTCGACTGAATTTCTATAACAGCCATATTTTTGAAAGGATACGACTTTTGTGAAGAGTTGCAAACCTTTAACGAAAAGATTCGTATGCAACACTTCGATCGAAACTCTTCACCAACTATCATAGCTTTCTAACTCTTATAAATACAAATTCCAACTTCATTTTAAATTACTAAAGTACAATCGATTTCTCTTATTCTCTGATCTAACTTTCTGAAATCTATTTGCAATCATACTTCCAATTATTCTGCATAAAAGCAATTTATACCTTTCTATTCTTCATATACTTCAAATATAAACATTTAAACTTGAGAAGAAGATTATAGGAATGTTGTAATACAAGTGAAAAATCCTTGTTATCAGAACACTTTAGTCAAACTATTTTCTATATTAGTTCAAGTCTCGTTCTGCTGCTCAGGCAAGTGAAGTCCTCTTCGGTTGTTGAGGTGAAATCCATTTCTGCTGCTCAGGTCCCTGTTCAGATGCTGAGGGGTTGTATAGATCTGTTCCTCCGGGTTAAGTGAGGGTTGTTGTTTTAGTGAAATTACAAAAGGAGTCTGGGACTGGATGTAGGACGGTGCTCCGAACCAGTATAAAAATCTCTGGTGTCATTTTACTATACTGCTTTTTATTCCTCACTATTTACAGTATTATCATCATCATTATACTCTGTAGTATTATATATCCATATTACACGATCCATAACACACTTTCGTTTGGTATCAAATCCAGGTCATCATATAACCATAACACAGTTATCTGTTAATCTATTAATATAGACACTAACACCAGCACTAGCATTAACACTTAGCTTTGTTGAAGGACAATCCATTGCACGTCCACCACTACTTAATGGCATGAATTATAACTATTGGTCCACATGAATAAGAATATAAATGCAAGCAAATAGTTTTGAATCATGGAATATAACTCAAACAGAATATATTACTCCATTCCACTTGGTCAAATACGTAGAAATTAGATGCCACAACTAATGCAAAAGCCATGAATACGTTGTTTGTGCCTTAGATAAAAATGAGTTTAACTGTGTTAGCATGTGCAACACTGCTTATGAAATATGGCGTGCACTCAAAGTCACACATAAAGGAACCAACAAGGTTATACAAAGCAAAATATCCATTCTCAAGAGTCAGTTTCAAAACTTTAGAATGAAAGTAAATGAATCCATAAATGACATATACTCAAGATTTTAGGTTATCTATCATTCATTAGTAGGACTAGGAGAAAAATATTCAAATTTTGATATCGTATCCAAAATCCTTAATTCTTTAACGGATGAATAGGAAAGAAAAGTTCTCGCTACTGAAGGAGCGAACGATATTTCCAAAATAACTCCAGAAGAATTAATAGGAAATCTAATGTCTTACGAAGTAAATTTGCAGGCAAAAAGAGTTCAGGCTCAAGATAAAAGTAATATAGCATTTCATGCAGAACAAGAAGAATCAAACTCTGAAAAAGACAACCTAGCCTTTATTGCAAAGAACTTCAAGAAATTCTTGAAATATAGAAAAGGACACAGAAATAATAACAAGAGAAGCTCAACCAGCAATAAACCACCATTTTTATCAGCTATGCAATGCTATAACTGTCACAAAAAAGGGCATATACAGAAAGACTGCCCAGATCAAAAGAAAGAACATCGAAATAAAAGGAAGGACAAATTCAAAATAAATGTTGTTCCAGTCACATGAAATGATTCAGATTCCTCATCATCTTCTTCGGGTAGTGAAAGTGACAGCGATAACGAACAAGCTAATGTATGTTTTATGGCTAAAGCTAATGAGGTTAGTGATTTTACTTTTGATATGATAGAAATAAACTCTGAATTATTAGATACTTTAAAAAGTATTAAAAGAAAATATAAAGAAGCTGTAGAAAATCAAAAAAGGCAGAATTCGAAAGAGATATGCTTAAAGATGAGAAGAAAATATTGGAAGAAGAACTTGAGAAAACTCAAGAATTTCTCTCTAATGTTAATTCTCATATTATATTATTGAGTCAAGAAAGTGAAACTCAAAAAGAAAATAATGATAGTCTTGTTTCTGAGAATCATGTTTTAAAAACTAATACTAAAATGGTAGAACCAGAAAATTCAAGTCTAAAAACTAAACTAGATGGAATCACTGAAAATGTATCAAATTTTAATAAAGGTAGAGAAAATTTATCTAGAATTATTGAGAATTCACAATCTGTTAGTAATAAACACGGTTTAGGATATAAGAAGAAAGTTAAAATGTCACAATCTAGTAATTTGAAAAAAGTTAAATATGATAAAACATCCTCGTCTTTAAATAGACTAGTTTCTAATACTATAAGTATATGGATACCAAAAACCAATAACAAACTAATAAGAAAGAAGCATATTAGTTCATTCATAGAAGATGTTCATAATAATAAAAATTATATTTATAAAAGTGATACTAAACCCTCTTGGGTTTGGTTTCCTAAGACCTAACTCTTAGGACCCTATTAAAAGGGTGGGTACCAACGATATCTCATATTTTTTGCAGGTCCCACTCAAGAAAAGAGCAAAATGGATACTCGACAATGGTTTCTCAAAACATATGACAGAAGTTAAGGACATGCTGATAAATATTACATACTCAGATGAAGGTTCTGTCACTTTTGGAGACAATTCCAAAGGATATATCATCGGCAAAGGTGATGTGAGTAATTACGGTACATCTAATTTACCTCTTATTACAAATGTTTTATTAGTTTAGAATTTAGAACATAACTTATTAAGTATAAGTCAGTTGTGCGATAAAGGTTTTAAAATATCATTTTGTGAAAATAAGTGTAGTACTCTTGATCAGAATCAAAATCTTATTTTCAAAGAAAATAGGGATAAAAATATTTACTTTTTAAATACAAAAGTTAATCATAACTCGGATTTATGTTTAATAGCTAAAGAAAATGATCCTTGGATATGGCATAAATGATTTTGTCATATCAATTTCAAAAATATAAATAAAATTTCTAAAAATAATATTGCAAAAGGATTACGAAATATGAATTTTAAAGTCAATGATATATATGACTCATGTCAATTAGGAAAACTAACTAAATCCTCGTTCAAATCTAAGAAAGTTATCTCAACAATACAACCACTCGAGTTACTTCATATGGATTTATTTGGTCCTACCCAAATTCAATCCATAAATCATAATAAGTACGTATTTGTAACAGTTGATGATTTTTCTAGATATACATGGACTATTTTTATAAAAAATAAAAGCGATACCTTTGAAAATTTCAAAACTTTTGTTAAACAAATTCAAAATTTAAAAGGTATTAAAATTAAAAATATTAGAAGTGATCATGGAGGTGAATTTGAAAATATCCATTTTGTAATGTAACGACCCAGAATTTCAGTCATTTGAAATTCGTATATTTAATTGATTTTAAATATGCACAAGTAAATTTTATAAGCTGAATAAATAATATTCCGAATATCTGGATTTAATTGTATAATCACGTTAATAATTTAATATTTGGAATTGAGTAAATAATTCTAAATTGGATTTAATGTGAATAAAAATGATTTATAAAGCTGAATTAAATCTTATTTGATTTAGAATGATGTTAGAGAACTTTTAAAATTGAATTAAAAGTTAAATTGTAAAAATTGAATATTTTAATATTTAATTGACGAGTAAAAATAGCCATTTTCAAACAGTCTCGGATTTCGACGAAACCAATTTCATCGGACACGTAATGTTACATTACTGTAAGATTTAAAATTTCGTGTCAATCGGATTTACGGTTTGTCCGGGGCAAGCTAAAACGCGTAGAAATCGGTTTAAGTGAATTTTAAATTTAAACAGTCGATTTAAAAACTATCTTCCAAATACGATCGAATTGGCTCCCGATATATTTCCATTGCATTCGGAATAGGGGAAAAACATTATAAACGCCAGGCGGCACGCTTCGTTTCGAGTTCGAAAAAATTCCGGATGAATAGTGCGCGTAAATTTTATATAAAAGGACCTCAACACTTTCATTTTGCCAAAACCCTAACCAAACTAGGTCTAGTTGCCAAATGATTTTCAATGGCCGAAAATTTCCAAATTTGTTTCACCAATTTCTTCTAATCCACACATCGATTCGAAAAACATTCAACTAACAAATTGTCGAGCTCGCGAGAGCTTGAATCTCAATGGCTATGATCATAAACTACGAAGAGGATCGACAATAGTTTTCATTTGAATACATACGGTTCATTCACGATTGCCAAGGTAGTGAGACAGCCGAGTGCTTGCGGTCTTCGGTCGATGCTGCCTCTCGAGTTGGGCTTCAACCCCCTTGTCGCCAATCGTCTTCAAGCGGCTTGTGGTGGTCGCGTTAATTCAAGCAAATGGGCGGCAATGGGTTTATAGCACGGTCCAAACCTGATGGAGAAGAAGAAGCATTAACGTGCGGCCTAGAATTTCTGGTGCTAGATCGAACGGACGAGATTATTTAAGGTTATAAAAATGAAATAAAATGTGGAATAAATTATATATTAATTCGTGTTATGTTTAAAACGTGATAACTTTTTCATACGAGATCCGTTTCGCACGAAACGAATTGCGTTAGGTTCGTATGGACAAACACTACATGATGGAGCTGGTTTGGGGCTGATTGGAGCTAGTGTGAATTTTGGGTAAAATTAAACGATCGTTTAATTTTATTCCGAATAAAATGCTGAAACCGCTATAGCAAGCAATGTGAGTACAACTCACTCTTTCTGACTCATTGATATTTTTATATAAATGAAAAATAATTTATTACATGATGATTGATGATTGTTTGGATGATATAAGATATATGATATATTGATTGGTATTATGATATATACCTGCCCAGTGGAGCAGATGACCATATACGTTCCTGTGTATGAGCGGATGACCCTTTGTACGCGCGTCTACTTTGAGGCGGACATTGTATACATATTTCTAATATGTATATTTGTTGCAGGTGACAGGTTGGAGAGATCCACCTGGATTCCTTACCAATATTTATTTGTTTACAGATATTGTGATATATTCTGTTATCATATGATATATGATGTTTGGATGCCGTGATTGTTGTATTTAGTGCTGTTGCAGCATTGGGCCTATTTTTGGAAATTTAAAAATGTTAAAGTGATGATTTCCAAATTTAAAAAAGGATTTTTAAAGTGATTTTTGAAAGTATACGTTTTATTGAATTTTGGAATTGATTCATTTTAAATAAATAAAAGTTATGAATTTTATTGTTATAAAAATTATGTTTTTTATGAAATATGATTGAAATGTGATTTTTGGAAGTATGAAGTTGATTATTTTATAAAATAGTTTAAATGGTGATTTTTGGATTTATTATAAAAGGTTTATATATAAGATTTATAAAATTGGATTTTTATAAATCGAAATAATGGAATTATAAAGGAGTTTTTATAAGTGTTAAAATGAAGTTATAAATGGATTTTTATAAGTAAATATAATTTATAATTGTGAAGTTATAAAATGGATGGTTTTGTAAATAAATGAATTATAAGTATTTAACTCATAATTTGGATTTTTGGCATGTAATTTAGTTATAAATGGAATTGGTTAATAAAGTAATTTTATAAGTCGAAGTTTTATAAAATATAAATTTGATTTATAAACATTGTTTTATAAATCCGAAATCAATTGATTTTGACAAGTTAAATATAGAAGTTTATTAAAGAAGATATATCCACGATTATGGCAGTGGATAATTCTTTAATAAAAATGTGAAATAGTAATGAATTTGGTACAGGAGATATATTCACGATTTTGGATAGTGGGTAATCCTTTAATTAAATATGTAGAAGTGTTGAATTTGGTAAACGATTTATATTCACGATTTTGGACAGTGGATAATCCTTTAATTAAATATGTAGAAGTGTTGAATTTGGTAACCGATTTATATTCACGATTTTGGACAGTGGATAATCCATTAATTAAATATGTAGAAGTGATGAATTTGGTAAACATTTATATTCAACGATTTTGGACAGTGAATAATATATTAAAGAAATGTTTTGGGAAGTGATATTTTAAATGGAATCAAAACGATTTAAAGTTGTTTTAAAATGTGTTAAGAATCGAAACCATAGATTTCAACATTCATTGTTGAAATAGACGTTTTTGAGAAGTAAGGAAATGATGGACTATAACACTGTTGTTATAGTAAATGATTTTCGAAAGGAGATGTTTTTTTATAGTATTGGGATTTATATACATATCTTATTTTCGAATCCCTATACTAGTGGTTTTGGGTTGTCATAACGATGTTTTACGTAACATTCGTTTTGACCCAAAATAAATATGTTTAAAAGAGTCTTTTCCTTAAAGAATAAAATATATACTTAATCGTGATTTAGGTATATGGAATATTTTCTAAATGTTGAAAATAAATAGAATTGTGAATTACTTATTATTAAATAAGTATATGGAAATGTTTTCCAATATAGAAAGTTGAAATGGTTATGAGAATATATCTTTTTAAAGATAATTTGAAGTGAATATTTGGCAAGTAATTTAATTAATAAAAGATTAACTAAAAAGGGCTTAGTGATGTTATGGTGCTGAATATTTGTTTGTTTGTTCGTTTGTTTTGATAGTTAAATAACCGACTATCAAACTTTGCTAAATTTTAGTTCCTAGACTTGATGTGGAAACTATTTAGTCGTACACTTATTACGTAGCCTTCTGTGTAGACTTGATTATCATTTGTGTTGAGGATGTTGATTCGTATAGTGCGGAGTATTACTCCAATCTATCGAGCTTCCTTCTTGGCCCGAAGGATAGCAATTTTAAAGTTGGAGACGTGATAAGTCTATGAGACTTAGTTTCTGTGTGAGGTTGAGAAACGTTTTTGCGTTGTTGTTGCAAAGAGGCCGGGACCAGATTTATCTGAAAACCACTTCGGACCAACGTATATGCGATGATTGTGTAGGTTGCATTGTGATGATATTGATATTCCAGATTTTCATAGTGGGGGACTGCTTGTTGATCGTTTGGGGTTAAAATCCCAATATACACCTAGTAGCAGTGGTCTCTTCATTATGAAATATCCCATGCGAGGACTATTCGCTACTAATCCTTGGGATTTCGCGACAGGATGTTGTAGGAAAGTACCTTCGGTTTGTCCTGTTCCTGGACAACTGTACAGATGGTTGTCTGACATTGCATTTCTACAGATTACGTACATTGGTTTTTACAAACGTACATCAGTGGTGGTGGAGAAGGCAACTTCTCTTAGCTTAACACCCTCCTTGAGACGTATGAGCTTAAGGGTTGTATTTTTGTTGAAGGCAATTAGTAGTCAACGAAAATGGCCGTGTGGCATTCAAAGTGATGTGATATGTGATTGTGAAAGGTAATTGTTACCTCGTCAGGTCTCATCAACCAGAAATGACCAAAACAGGATTAGATGCGACAAGGCTAAGTGGGTCGCTCCCATTAGGATATGATCATCCTCTTCTAGATATATCTTTGCATGCTATGACGTCATGTATATGATTATTGTGGTTTGTATGCTAGAGAGCCCTCGGTTAAAGGTCGGTAACGACCGAAGGATGACATATTCGGTACCATCTGGTTATAGAGTTGGGCCAGTCTTGTGTTGGTAGAGGGCAGATGTTCTATGCCTCGCGACATCCATCTAGAGATGTACCCCTTTGGAAGGTAGTCCCTTCACCTAGTCATTTGTATGAAAATCCAAACTCCACTATGTGCTTGCCGTTTTGATTGTATCACCCAATTAGGCTGTATGCTGGAATTTAATCAATGTAACAATTTCGGCTATGATTAATATTATTTGTATATAGTAGATACTACTATAATATAACATGAGATTGGATATGATATGTTTTAGTTATCGTAAGGTATAAACATGTCCGTGTTTATGTGTGGACTTGTCTTACGAGATACTTTTGTTTTGAAAACTAAGGAAAAGTTTGGTAATTTAATAAATTCAGTTGAGTGTGTTTCTCACGCTGGTTTACCAGACTGATCATGGTGTTCTTCCATTTCAATGCTCGGGTCAGACCGAGTATATTTACAGGTCTAGATTTGATGCCTTTGGAGCTTCAGTAGGAGAGCTGGAGATCTTCATTTTCGTACATCTTTATTTGCTTGATTATCCGCTTTGCTTTTTTTGTTGTTGTATACTATTGGCAATTATGAGGACAGGTTATTATAACTGTTCAAGCTGATAATTGTTGCTTGATTATTGACTCTGATTTATGTATGTATATATACAGTTTCTATTTTGTAAAGATCATTGATATGATATTATATGTTTTCCGCTATGATGTGAGATTCTGTTCTGTTAGTTCTATCTTCTCTCTTTCTTCTCTTCTCTTCTCTTCTTCTCCCTTCCTTTTCTTTCTCCTGACTTTCCGTCAGTCTGTGCTTTTTGGGTCGGACTTGTGTGGATTATTGTCAATTCAAAGGGTACGAATTTTTGGGTCGTCACATTTGGTACCAGAGCTTAGATTTGTACTCAGTATAGATAGGGACCGTAGCACCCTAGATTGAGTTTGAGTGTATTATATATATGAGCGCGTATTTGTTAGTGAATATCAAATGTCTTGTATTGTGTTGCTTATTCGTTGAGCTGTTTGTGAATTCTGGTCGTTATTGAGACGCCATGTTATCGGTAGGGATTTCCAAACACTTAAACGAGGCAAGTAGACATAGTATCATTTTTTAATTGGGTAAATGAAATAATTTTACCTCGATTATATTTTGTATATAAAGAAATAATTTTTCAGAAATTATTAAAGTGTATATAGACTGATTGTTTGGTTGTCTGAAAATGTAAATACATATAAGTTAATAAAAGCTGTTTGAATAATCTAAATAAAAACAACAATTGTAAAAGATCAAATTGAATAAGAAAATAAATTATAAAGAAGGAATTATAATTAAAATGATTTACAATTGTGAAATTATCTTATGTATAAGAAATGAAACTATTTGAGTTGTAAATAAAAATGGATTTAAACTAAGAATTTGGAATTTGAATCCCGTTTATTTTGAAAGTTGTTTTTCAAAAGTTAAAGAGATTATATTGTTATAAATCTAGATAAGATAAATAAGTTGAAATAATCTTATATAAGTAGGGTAAAATAGTAAAATTATATAAGTAAAGATTTATAAATGTGATTTATAAATAAAAGGATTTTTTTTGAAAGAATATAAAGCACTGAATTCACTATTGTTGCTAGGAAATAATAAGGGTGATGACTACAGCATCATCATTATCATTTTCGAGTTTCTATGTAATGGGTTTGCTACCAATAGTAAATTGAAATTGAAGTTTTGTTATAATAAAAAATTTTGATTTAAAATCCAAGTTAAAATTGATAAACATAAGTGAAACGAGTTTTGGACTTATAATATGAAGTAAGAATTTACTTTAGTAAAGTTGAAATAAAATTTGAGTTAGTATAATTAAATATACGATTTGAAATTTAACTAAGGAAGGTTAAATAATTTGAACCAGATTAGATAAGTCATTGAAATGAAATTAAACTTAAGTGGTAAGTGTTTATAATATGAATTTGGAAGTTTAAACAAACCTAAGTTGTAAAGTGATTGTATAATCATGAATTGAAATAATAAAATGAGTTTTGAAAATGGAAGTATACTTAGGTAAATATTTATGGAAGTTGAATAAATAAGTTGTATAACTTTTAAAGTGAGAAAAGGTAAGTGAAACCAAACATTAAAAATTTAACAATTTTGTTAGGCAAAACAAAATTTGAATTTCAATAAGTGATATGAATTTGACTTAAGTAGAGTTAAATAAAATAGAATTTGAAATGAATTAGTAGTGAACTTAAGTTGTATAATGGAAGTAAATGCAAGTAAGAATGAAATGAAATATAACTTAAGTAATGTTGAATGAAATTGATTTTGGTATCGTAGTTAATTAATAAAGTGAATTAAATGAATGTGATCTTGAGTTATATAATGAAATTCAACTTTAATTGTAAAATGAATCAACATTAGAAATGATGTTGTTAAGAATTGTATAATACTTAAGTTAAGAAGTTGTGAATATAGTGAATACTAGAATCCAATGTGAATTGAATGAATTATCAATCGAATGTAAATGAATTGATATGGAATAATAGACATAAGTGTTAATTCATTGAAAACTAATGAAATCGGAAATTGAATAATTGAATGAAAGTAAATTGAATGTTAAACCAATTTGAAATCAAAAGTGTTGAACCAAATTGAATGAATGTAAAGTAAATTAATTTGGTATTGTTGGATATGCATTGATTGTTAGATGGATGTTAATTGATTGTATAGAAAATCCATATGAAGTTGAATTAACAAAATTGAAAGCTATAAATAATCGAATCCAAATTGGAAGTTAAGTGAATTCAAATAGATTTGATTTGATTTGAATTTGAAAGTTAACAACTTGAATGTAAATTAGTGAATGCAAACTAATTGAAAATGAATAAATGAATGTTAGTAAAATCCAATCTGAATGAATTAAAATGTGATTAAATTGAAAAATTAATTCAATGAATGTTAATGAGAAGTGAATGAATATTGATTTGGTTATGGATGTTAGTTGGATGATAGTTGGTTGATGGTTGGATTTGTTGTGGTGGTTGCATTTGCTATATTGGCATATATAGTTGTTGTTGTTGTGGTATATGTTATATATTGATATTATTTTCATATATACATGTTTCTCATTGTTGTTGAGTGTTTAGTAGGTGCGGATGGCGCTTGCTTCGCATATAGAGCTCGCTTTCGCGCTATATAAGCCGTATATGCTTGCTAGTAATATATAAGGTGCATACCTCGGATTACATATCGTACTTTTACACTTTTTTCCCTTCGGGATGCCTCATCCTTGATGATGAGATGTATATTTGTGATATATATATTGTTATTTTTTTCGGATCGGCAAAGAAGACACTGGCGAATTTTTTTTAAATTTAAGTCGATGGAATTTTTTTGGGAAAATTGAAAAAATTTATGAAAATTAAAGTTTGATTTTTGAGTTGAAAGTTAAACGATAATAGTTGGTTTTGAAAAGATAACTAAGAATGGATTTGGAAAACTTACAAAAGTCTTTACAGGAGTATAGTAAATGGATTTTGTGACTTTTTCTTACTTAGTAATTTCGAGGACGAAATTCTTTTAAGTAGCGGAGAATGTAACGACTTAGAATTTCAGTCATTTGAAGTTCGTATATTAAATTGGTTTTAAATATGCATAAGTAAATTTTATAAGATGAATAAATAATATTCCGAATATCTGTATTTAATTGGATAATTAAATTGATAATTTAATATTTGAAATTGAGTAAATAATTGTAAATTGGATTTAATGTGAATAAAAATGATTTATAAAGTTGAATTAAATCTTACTTGATTTAGAATGATGTTAGAGAACTTTTAAAATTGAATTAAAAGTTAAATTGTAAAAATTAAATATTTTAATATTTAATTGATGAGTAAAAATAGCCATTTTCAACGAAATAATTTCATCGAATCCATAATATTATCTTATTGTAAGATTTCAAATTTCGTGTCAATCGGATTTACGGTTTGTCCGGGGCAAGCTAAAACACGTAGAAATCGGTTTAAGTGAATTTTAAATTTAAATAGTTGATTTGAAAACCTATCTTCCAAATATGATCGAATTGGCTCTCGATATATATTCCATTGCGTTCGGAATAGGAGTAAAATATTATAAACGCCAGGCGGCACGCTCCGTTTCGAGTTCGAAAAAATTCCGGATGAATAGTGCGCGTAAATTTTATATAAAAGGACCACAACACTTTCATTTTTCCAAAACCTAACCAACCTAGGTCTAGCTGCCAGATGATTTTCAATGGTCGAAAATTGCCAAATTTGTTCCACTAATTTCTTCTAATCCACACATCGATACGAAAAACTTTCAACTAACAAATTGTCGAGCTCGTCGAGAGCTTCAATCTCAACGGCTATGGTCATAAACTACGAAGAGGATCGACAACATTTTTCAATTGAATACGTACGGTTCGTTCACGATTGCCGAGGTAGTGGGACAGCCGAATGCTTGCGGTCTTCGACCGCTGCTGGCTGTCAAGTTGGGCTTCAACCCCCTTATCGCCGATCGTCTTCAAGCCGCTTGTGGTGGTCGCGTTAATTCAAGCAAAGTGCCGGCTATGGGTTTATAGCGCGGTCGTAACCTGATGTAGAAGAAGAAGCATTAACGTGCGGCCTAGATTCTCTGGTGCGAGATCGAACGACCGAGATTATTAAGGTTATAAAAATAAAATAAATTGTGGAATAAATTATATATTAATTCGTATAATGTTTAAAACGTGATAACTTTTCATATGAGGTCCGTTTCGCACGAAACGAATTGCGTTGGGTTCGTATGGACAAACACTACATGATGGAGCTGGTTGGAGCTGATTGGAGCTAGTGTGAATTTTGGGTAAAATTAAACGTTCGTTTAATTTTATTTGGAATGAAACGCTGAAACCGCTGTTGCAAGCAATGTGAGTGCAACTCACTCTTTCTGGCTCACTGATATTTTTATATAAATGAGAAATAATTTATTATATGATGATTGATTATTATTGGGATGATATATGATATATTGATTAGTATTTGGATATATACCTGCCTAGTGAAGCAGATGACCCTATACGTTCCCATGTATGAGCGGATGATCCTTTGTACGTGCGTCTGCCTTGAAGCGGACATTTTCCACATATTTCTACTATGTATATTTATTGCAGGTGACAGGTTGGAAGGATCCAACTGGATACCTCACCAGTATTTATTTGTTTACAGATATTGTGATATATTCTATTATCATATGATATATTATGTTTGGATGCCGTGATTGTTGTATTTAGTGTTGTTGCAGCATTGGGCCTATTTTTGGAAATTTAAAAATGTTAAAGTGATAATTTCCAAATTTAAAAAGGATTTTAAAGTGATTTTTGAAAGTATACGTTTTATTGAATTTTGAAATCGATTCATTTTAAATAAATAAACGTTATAATTTTTATTGTTATAAAAATTATGTTTTTCGTGAAATATGATTGAAATGTGATTTTTGGAAATATGAAGTTGATTATTTTATAAAATAGTTTAAATGTTGATTTTTGAATTTATTATAAAAGGTTTATATACAAGATTTATAAAATTGGATTTTTATAAATCGAAATAATGGAATTATAAAGGAGTTTTTATAAGTGTTAAAATGAAGTTATAAATGGATTTTTATAAGTAAATATAATTTATAATTGTGAAGTAATAAAATGAATGGTTTTGTAAATAAATGAATTATAAGTATTTAACTTATAATTTGGATTTTTGGCATGTAATTGAGTTATAAATGGAATTGGTTAATAAAGTGATTTTATAAGTAGAAGTTTTTATAAAATATAAATTTGATTTAAAAACATTGTTTTATAAATCTGAAATCAATTGATTTTGACAAGTTAAATATAGAAGTCTATTAAAGAAGATATATCCACGATTTTGGACAATGGATAATTTTTTAATAAAAATGTGAAATAGTAATGAATTTGGTATAGGAGATATATTCACGATTTTGGACAGTGGATAATCCTTTAATTAAATATGTGGAAGTGTTGAATTTGGTAAACGATTTATATTCACGATTTTGGACAGTGGATAATCCTTTAATTAAATATGTAGAAGTGTTGAATTTTGTAAACGATTTATATTCACAATTTTGGACAGTAGATAATCCTTTATTTAAATATGTAGAAGTGATGAATTTGGTAAACGATTTATATTCACGATTTTGGACAGTGAATAATATATTAAAGAAATGTTTTGGGAAGTGATATTTTAAATGGAATTAAAACGATTTAAAGTTGTTTTAAAATGTGTTAAGGATCGAAACCATAGATTTCAACATTCATTTTCGAAATAGATGTTTTCGAGAAGTAAGGAAATGATAGACTATAACACTGTTGTTATAGTAAATGATTTTCGAAAGGAGATGTTTTTGTATAGTATTGGGATTTATATACATATATTATTTTCGAATTCCTATACTTGTGGTTTTGGGTTGTCGTAACGATGTTTTACGTAACATTCATTTTGACCCAAAATAAAGATGTTTAAATGAGTCTTTACCTTAAAGAATGAAATATATACTTAATCGTGATTTAGGTAGATGGAATAGTTTCTTAATGTTGAAAATAAATAGAATTGTGAATTACTTATTATTAAATAAGTATATGGAAATGTTTCCCAATATAGAAAGTTGAAATGGTTATGAGAATATATCTTTTTAAAGATAATTTGAAGTGAATATTTGGCAAGTAATTTAATTAATAAAAGATTAATTAAAAAGGGCCTAGTGATGTTATAGTGCTGAATATTTGTTTGTTTGTTTTTTTTTGGTAGTTAAATAACCGACTATCAAACTTTGCCAAATTTTAGTTCCTCGACTTGATGTGGGAACTATTTAGTCGTACACTTAGTACGTAGCCTTCTGTGTAGACTTGATTATCATTTGTGTTGACTGCTCCTGGACAACTTGTATGGATGTTTGTCTGACATTGCATTTCTACAGATTACGTACATTGGTTTTTACAAACGTACATCACTGGTGGTGGAGAAGGAAATTAGTAGTCAACGGAAATGGCCGTGTGGCATTCAAAGTTATGTGATATGTGACTGTGAAAGGTAATCATTACCCCGTCAGGCCTCATCAACCGGAAATGACCAAAACAGGGTTAGATGCGGCAAGGCTAAGTGGGTCGCTCCCATTAGGATATGATCATCCTCTTCTACATATATCTTTACATGCTATGACGTCATGTATCTGATTATTATGGTTTGTATGCTAGAGGGCCCTCAGTTAAAGGTCGGTAACGACCGGAGGATGACATATTTTGCACCATCTAGTTATAGAGGTGGGCCGGTCTTGTGTTGGTAGATGGCTGATGTTCTGTGCCTCGGGACATCCGTCTAGAGGTGTACCCCTTTGGAAGGTAGTCCCTTCACCTGGTCATTTGTATGGAAATCCAAATTCCACTACGTGCTTGCCATTTTAATTGTATTACCCAATTGGGCTATATGCTGGAATTTAATCAATGTAACAATTTCAGCTATGATTAATATTATTTGTATATAGTAGACATTACTATAATATAACATGAGATTTGATATGATACGTTTTAGTTATCGTAAGGTAAAACATGTCCATGTTTATGAGTGGACTTGTCTTATGAGATACTTTTGTTTTGAAAACTAAGGAGAAGTTTGGTAATTTAATAAATTAAGTTGAGTGTGTTTCTCATGCTGGTTTACCAAACTGATCTGGGCGTTCTTCCCTTTCAATGCTCGGGTCAGATCGAGTATATTTACAGGTCTAGATTTGATGCCTTTGGAGCTTCAGCAGGAGAGCTAGAGATCTTCATTTTCATACATCTGTATTTGCTTGATTATCCGCTTTGCTTTGTTTGTTGTTGTATATTACCGACAATTGTGAGGACAGGTTATTATAACTGTTCAAGCTGATAACTGTTGCTTGATTATTGACTCTGATTTATGTATGTATATATACAGTTTCTATTTTGTAAAGATCATTGATATGATATTATATGTTTTCCGCTGCGATATGAGATTTTGTATTATTCTGTTGGTTCTATCTTCTCTCTTTCTTTTCTTCTCTTCTTCTCTCTTCTTCTATTTCTCTTGACTTTCCGTTAGTCTGTGCTTTTTGGGTCGGACATATGTGGATTATTATCGATTCAAAGGATACGGATTTTCGGGTCGTCATAGATGACTATTATAAAAAGAAAGGAATATTTCATAATTTTTCATTTCCTAGAAATCCATAACAAAATGGAGTTGTAGAACGAAAAAATCGATCTCTACAAGAATGTGCAAGAACTTTACTAAATGAAAGCACGTTACCAAAACAATTTTGGGCAGAAGCTGTTGCAACTGCTTGTTATGTTTTTAATCGTGTTTCTATCAGACCTCTCACCAAAAATACTCCTTACGAACTTTTTAACGGTAGAAAACCAAACATATCTTATTTTAAAATATTTGGATCAAAATGCTTTATACTAAATACTAAAAACTGGCTTGGCGAATTCGATTCAAAATGTGACGAAGGAATATTTCTTGTATATTCGGATTGAAGTAAAGCTTGTTGAATTTTTAATAAACGAACTAATTCTATCGAAGAATCACTTCATGTATCTTTTGATGAAAACGCTAAAACTCTTTCTACTACATTTAATGACAATGATTTACTTAATAAAATAAAACAATAATAAACAATATGACAGACGATGACGATATCATTTTATCTAGAGAAGATGAAAACATTGTTTATAATCTAGAAAATAGAAATACTACTAATACATTAAGATCTCCTCGAAGAGTTTTAAGAAATCACCCTACAGAAAATATAATCGGAGAAATAAATTCAAATGTTCGAACTAGAAGTCAATTAAGTTTAATGAGTAATGTAGCTTTTATCCCTACTATAGAACCTAAAAATACTAAAGAAGCATCATCCGATATAAATTGGATTATTGCAATGAAAGAAGAATTAAATGAATTTGAACGAAATGAAGTCTGGGAATTAGTACCCAGACCGACGGATCAAATGGTTGTAGGAACTAAATGGGTTTGTAAAAATAAAGCAGACGAATTAGGAAATATAACTAGAAATAAAGCAAGACTAGTATCACAAGGATAGAACCAGGAAGAAGGAATAGACTACGAAGAAACATTTGCTCCAGTTGCTAGACTAGAAGCAATACGGATCTTATTGGTGTACGCTTGTTTTAATAATTTTAAACTTTATCAAATGGATGCTAAAAGTGCATTTTTAAATGGTTACATTAAAGAAAATGTTTATGTTGAGCAACCTCCTTTATTTATTCATGAAAAATATCCAGATCATGTATATAAACTTAAGAAAGCTTTATATGGATTAAAGCAAGCACCACGTGCTTGGTATGAACGTCTTAAAAGCTATTTAATTAATTTTGGATTCGAAATAGGAAAAGTAGATCAAACATTATTTATAAAACGATCTAAAAAGGATATATTAATAGTTCAAATATATGTCGGTGACATTATATTTGGCTCAACTAATAATGAATTATGTAAAGTATTTTCTGAAATAATGACTAGAGAATTTAAAACGTCTCATATGGGAGAATTATCATATTTTCTAGGACTACAAACTAAACAAGTTTCAAATGGAATATTTAATCAAGAAAAATACTATAATAATCTTATTAAACGTTTTGGAATGCAAAACACTTCTGCCAAACCAACTCCTATGAGTACAACAACACATCTTAATAAAGATGAAAACGGCAAAAGTGTAGACCAAAAATTATATCGTAGTATGATAGGATCACTACTCTATTTAACAGCAAGTAGACCAAATATTGTGATGAGTGTATGCTTATGCACACGACTTCAAGCAGAACCAAAAGGAATCACATCTACATGCTGTAAAACGAACACTACGTTATCTTAGTATAACTACAAATTTCGGACTTTTTTTATCCAAAAGAGTGTTCGTTCGAATTAGTATCATACAGTGATGCAGATTTTAGAGGATCACGAACAGATAGAAAAAGTACAGGTGGTACATGTCACTTTATTGGTAAATCATTAATATCATGGTTTAGTAAGAAATAAAACTGTGTCTCTCTATTAACTTGTAAAGAAGAATATATTTCTACAGCACTAGCTTGCACACAAGTAATTTATATGCAACGTACACTTAAAATTTTTGGAATCAACTTATCAAAATCAATAACTTACTACGATAATTCTAGTGAAATAAATTTATCTAGAAATCCAGTAAATCACTCGAGAACTAAACATATAAATATTAGACATCACTTTTTGCATGATAATATAGAAAAAGATATAATAAATCTAGACTACGTACCATCAGAAAATCAGTTAGCCGATATTTTTACTAAACCACCATTACATAATACGTTTATAAAATTGCAACGTAAGCTCAGGATAATCTCAAGTAAGGATATATAAATAAAAATATAAAATTTTCTAAACAAAAAAGTCAAAAATAATTTATTTATTTTTCGAAAAATTCAAAATTCTGACCTTGCCGAGACTCGAACCCGTGACCTGTTGTGAATAGCCCAGATGTCTTAACCAGCTGAGCTATTAATGTTTCCTATTCTAGTCTCTTATGGTCGTTCTATTATATAGTTACATATATTTTATACTACTTTATATGTCACAATTAGTTTTATAATTTAATATTAATTTTACAGATTAGCTCATCCATAAGAATACCTGTGTCTCTACATTCTTTTAGGCTAGAATTGATATAATCCACAAACTATATCCTATTTTCTCTAAAAATAAAACTGTAAATAGGTACATTCTCCCATTCCTATGCACTCAAAAACAATACTTCATTCGATTCTCTGAAATAAAAAAATCAATTAATAGTAGTTTTTAAGACAATGTCAACTTCCTCTTCTACCGACTCTATCGAAATCCTTGCCATGTCCGACTCCAACAAAAACACTAGACCACAAAGGTTCACCATCATCGGTTTACCACACTGGATACACGCCGGACAAGAAAAAAGGAAAAAAGACCATTGATATTTCACCAAACACAAAACAAATGATCGACGATCTCCACCGTTATCAACAGGAGTCTCTAATGCTTCAGCGGGAGATGTATTATGAACGGAAAATTAACTCCAAACGTATAGGTATAATCGAGCACATAGCAATGAAATTCTGCGGGGATTCGTCACACCCAATAGATTAAAATGCCATTTCACTTATCCGACGTTCTTTGACTTCGTCTCCTCTGCGACAACCATACTCACCAAATTCATGGGATCGCAACGAAGCATCCAACGTTTGTCGTAAACAGCTGAAAGAATTCAAGACACCGAGTCCTAAAAGATAATCATAGTGTTCAATAATTTTTCTTTATGTTTAATAAATTTTCTATCTATTTGTACATTTATATATCTGAAATAAAATTATTTCCCGTGCAATTAACAACAACTTAGATAAAAAAATTATTCACATCTAACTACAAAATAAAGTTAGTTTTATAGAATAAATAAAATATAAACATTTTATATCATATAAATAATTCACTGTGCAAAAAGTTACAGGCCAGTCGACTGGATATGAAAATTAGTCGAATGACACTGCAAAACTTTTACAATATAAACACGGCCAGTCCACTATTGTAGGGCGTCAGTCGACTGGTCCAGAAGGTTGAATATAATCAACCTTCAGCATCAGTCGACTGACCCCCTGCACCAGTCGACTGACGCTGTAACATTCATAAAAAATAAACATGGCTAGTCGACTGTTGCAGGGCGTCGGTCGACTAGACCGGAAGGTCGAAAAATCACAACCTTCAGCTTCAGTCGACTGGCTCCCTGCACCAGTCGACTGAGCCGTAGATCTGAAAGGTTTTTTTAACCTTTTTACCTACCTTTTTACCCCTTTATTTATCACTTTACCTTCTCTTCTCTTTCACAATTCAGTTTTTTGAAAATCTTCAAAATCCTAGGCTCTCCAAAAATCAAAATTTTCTCCTCAAAATCAAAATTAAATGGCGCCAAAACGTAAAGGTCAAGCCTCTTCCTCGACTCAGCCTCCTTCTAATGAACAAATTCGGCAGTGGCTATTTGACGACACTGCAATGAAGAGATGGAGATGAATGCAAGATTAGAGAATATTTGAAGGTTCCTTCGTCAAATTCCCTGATTTTTCATCTTATTGTATTCAAGAATTAGCCCGTCGTAGCAATTTAGAGTCGTTAATTGATATCGACGAAAATAAACAAAAAATTAACCAAACTATGCTTAAGTTGTTCTACGCTAATCAACTTGGGTCATCAAGATGTGCCAAACCAGGAACATTGCATATAAAGTCTCGTATATGGTAAGCCCGTCTTCTTTTCTCTGGATCGTATGGCTCATATACTAAAAATAGAAAATGATGGAGTTGAGTTATCTACTATTGATGTTGATTTGGTTGTTCGAGATCGCGTAAGCCATTTATTTCTCGAAGACGATATGCGTCAGTTAAAATCATTGTCTTTACGACCAAAGGCACGAATAATTCATCGCACCTTAATGCAAAAGTGTAAGTCCAAGAACCGGGAGTTATGAACTCGTCTATGAACATAATTTTCGAGCCTTGTATGCAATTTTTGGAAACATCAAAGTAAACTGGCTTCGTTTAATACTTGACGAGTTTTTTAAGATTTAACCAAGGAAAGATGAATATAATTTATCACGACGAATATATTATGCATCTTCTCAAAGCATGTGAAGTTCCGGAACCGGATTCACCAGTTTTACTGTTGGTGTTTAAATGCTCGGAACTTAGCTTTAATGTAATTACCGGTTGCCCAACCCTCTCCTATAATATCTTTTAAGGAATGGACATAAAGGCAAACAACTCAAGTCCAACCACAACAAGGCGAATCTTCTCACTGACCATCTCGTCAAATATCAACTCGATATCAACAAGAAGAAATTACGATTCCAAGTGAAGGTCTTCAACTACGTGCGACCATCAATATAATGTGCCATAATCAACAAATCCTTCAATCAGACATCCTCAAGGTTGATAAGAAGCTCGATAAAGTCAAAAGATTTTTTACAAAGTTGTGGCAAGCTATATCATGCTCTTTCGGTACGTCCACCTCTTTTATAGGCGATCCGGGTAGGCAACCCGTATTCATGGTCTCCTTGTTCTTCTAGGGACGATCAAGCTAGTAGTGATGATGATGGTAATGAAGGAAATGGTGGTAAGGGTAAGGGTCCGATGGAGTAAACTATTTTTTTTTCTTTTATTTCAAGATGTTTGTTTTAATTAATATGGCTTGCACTTAAATGTCCATTCTATTTTATTTGTTTCGATGGAGTAGTCAATTTACTTTTTCAACATTCTAGTTTATTTGTCTATGGATATTAAATGTGGATGATTATTCTTGGTTTTATTTCATATTATCTTTCACATTATAATATCATATTACTTATTCCTTTTTATGATGAAAAAGAGGGAGAAAATATTCAAAAATATTGTTGCTGCTAATAAAAATGCAGGATATAGAGCGTCAGAGATTAAGGGGAGTAAGTATTTATGTTATTTTATATACAGTCGAAATCTATATCTATTTGCAGGTTGTCATCAATCAAAAAGGGGGAGAATGTTGAGACTTGGTTTTGATTCATGACACAAAACTGTCATCTACAACAAACAGATTTGATGACTGCTACGACAAAAAGAGAATATATACTACAAGAAGACAAGATTTCAAAACCACTGCATCAATTTTATTATTATTTGATTTTTTGAGTCTTAGGTCAGCATTGTTAAAATCTTTCTTCGGTTACGTATATATTAGCGTATATATTTTATCACTCTATTTACAATTTTTTTTATACATATATATAAGAATATAATTAATTTACAAAAGATTAAAATATATATATATATATATATGCAAACTGTGCATATTTCACAAAATGCACTAGGTCGGTCGACTAACCTAAATTTCCATTCGACTGACACTGATGAAAAAGTGAAACATGCACAGTGCACGAATATATGAATTTAAATATTTAAATTAGTTTTAATATTCAGTCGACTGACCCTAAAGCCCAGTCGACTGAATTTCTATAGCAGCCATATTTTTGAAAGGACACGACTTTTGTGAAGAGTTGCGAACCTTTAGCGAAAAGATTCGGATGCAACACTTTGATCGAAACTCTTCACCAACAGTCGTAGCTTTCTAACTCTTATAAATACAAACTCCAACTTCATTTCAAATTACTAAATTATAATCGATTTCCCTTATTCTCTGATCTAACTTTTTGAAATCTATAAGCAATCATACTTCCAATTATTCTGCATAAAAGAAATTTATAACTTTCTATTCTTCATATACTTTAAATATAAACATTTATACTCAAGGAGAAGATTATAGAAAGGGTGTACTACAAGTGAAAAATCCGTGTTATCAGAACACACATTAGTCAAACTATTTTCTATATTAGTCGAAGTCCTGTTTTGCTGCTCAGGCAAGTGAAGTCCTCTTTGCTGTTGAGGCGAAATCCTGTTCTGCTACTCAGGTCCCTATTCAGCTGCTCAGGGGTTTTATAGACCTGTTCCTTCGGGTTAAGTGAGGGTTGTTGTTTTAGTGAAATTCCAGAAGGAGTCTGGGACTGGATATAGGACGGTGCTCCAAACCAATATAAAAATCTCTGGTGTCATTTTACTATACCGCTATTTATTCCTCACTATTTACTGTATTATCATCATTATTATACTCTGTATTATCATATATCCATAATCCGTAGCACACTTTCAAGGAAAGGCAGGAGGAACCCGCTCGTACAAGTGGGAGGTTAGTTATAAACACTGTGAGTTATGGTCCTCATCCAGCAGACCGGAGCTGGAGGGAAATGGAGTCGTATGCCCACTCTATCAGGCATGCAGACTTTGACTGTTGTAGTAATCTTGATGATAGGGATCCAGCCAAGCAACAAAGGACAATGACTGATGACATTGTATTCAGAAACCGGGAAGCTGATAAGGTCGAAGCCCCCACTATCGACCCACTAGTCATGTCTTCCCAGGTAGGTCCTACTTGGATGAAGAGGATTCTGGTTGATAGTGGAAGCTCTGTAAATATTCTATTTAAGCGAGATAACGAATTGGTGAAGATGGAAGCCAAGGATTTAAAGCCTTGCCAATATAGAATCCATGACTTCATTGGGAGTGCAACTATACCTACTGGAGTAGTGGAACTGCCAGTGGAGTTGGGGGTTGGAGAACGCCGGAGAGTCCGGATTTTACAATTTGTTATTCTAAACATTGATTCTCCATACAATGCTTTTTTGGGCCGATCGGCCCTTGCTGAATTCAGGGCAGCTACTGCCCCGTGGTGTTTGACCTTGAAGTTCTCCACCGATTAGGGGGTCGAAGTATTTCAAGGAGATCAGGCTGTTGGGAGAGCCTGTTATGTTGCTGAGCTACGTGAGGCGCAGCGAAGGGAGAAAGGAAAGGGCGTAGAGGAATCTCTCCACGTCCGTTTTGCCAACAATTGACAATTGGTTCCTAGGCCTAGGTCCGGGCACCCCAACCAATTTCAGAGGGATCTTGACCCAAGAGACACTAAGAACAAAGACGAGTCTAAAGAGAATCAAGTTTCCCCGGCTGAATTGACAATCGATATTCTGATTGATGTTGATGATGGTTCAAAAATGCTAAAGGTTGGGTCCCAGTTGAGCCAACATACGCAACAGGATTTGGTTGAATTTCTCTGGGCAAATCTCAATGTGTTCACCTGGACACACTCTGATATGTGTGGAATCTCTTCGGACATCGCGAGCCACACCCTGAATATTGACCCGTGGTGTATACCGGTCAAACTGAACAGGCGTGGTATGGATCCAAAGAGATCTGCCGCCCTTATAGAAGAAGTTGATAAGTTGAAAACAAATGGGTTCATTCGAGATGCTTTATACCCAGAGTGAGTATCTAATCCTGTACTTGTTCGAAAGCCGAATGGGAAATGGAGGACATGTGTAGATTATTCTGACTTAAATAAAGCTTTCCCGAAGGACAGCTTCCCACTTCCCCCGAATTGATCAGCTTGTAGATTCAACGGCTGGACACGAATTATTATATTTTATGGATGCTTATTCTGGTTACAATCAAATACCCGTGCATTTACCTGACCAAGAACACACCAGCTTTGTGATCGATCTGGGACTCTACTGCTACAGAGTCATGCCTTTTGGGCTTAAGAATGCCGGAGCAATGTATCAATGCCTAGTTAACCAGATGTTCGCCAACCAGATTGGAAAGACCATGGAAGTATATATAGATGACATGTTGGTAAAGTCACGATTCTCCACTGATCATATCAGAGACCTGGAATCAATTTTCAACATTCTTCAAGAATACAGGATGAAGCTCAATCCACTGAAGTGTTATTTTCGAGTCGCATCTGGAAAGTTCCTTGTATTCATCGTCAACGCTCGAGAAATAGAAGAAAATCCCAAAAAGATCTGAGAAATCATAAATTTACAAACTCCGAGAACTATAAAGCAGGTCCAGAGTCTCAACAGAAAGGTAGCAGCACTGAGCAGGTTCATTTCAAAGTCCATCGACAAATGCATCCCTTTCTTCGATCTGATCCGAAAAGGAAAGAGAAACTTTGAATGGACCATTGAATGTGAAGACACATTCAAAACACTGGTTCAACATCTCTCCACGCCACCAATTTTGTCGAAGCCCATCGACCACGAGCAGTTATATCTTTAACTGGCGGTGTCAGAGAACGCGATCAGTGTTGCCTTAGTTCAGGAGGAAGATCTAGTGCAGGAACCGGTCTACTATGTTAGAAAACGGCAAACCGGAGCTGAGAGAAATTGTACGAATCTAGAAAAATTGTCTTACTGCCTTGTCATTGCCTCGAGGAAGCTCCGTCCTTATTTCCAAGCTCATCCTATTACGGTATACACTGATCAGCCGTTACGACAAGTCCTTATGCAGTCTGAGACGTCTGGTAGGTTAGTCAAGTGGAACATTGAACTGAGTCAGTTTGATATCACCTATACTCCAAGGAGAGCCATTCAAGGGCAAGTCCTAGAAAATTTCATAGCTGAATTTACCATTCCAAAGGACTTGCCCGAAACCAGTAAATCTCCTGAATACATTTGGAAGCTGCATACCGATGGTGTATCCAAAGATCGATGCCCGGGTGCTGGAGTAGTACTTGAAACACCCGAAGGCCAATCCATATGCTATGCTTTGAAAATCGAATTTCGTGCGACCAATAATGAAGCTGAATATGAAGCCTTGCTTGCTGGAATAAAGCTCGTCTGTGATTTGAGAATTAGTTCTATGGAAATTTATAGTGATTTTCAATTAGTCGTATGTCAAGTTCGGGGTGAATATCAGGCCAAGGATCGAAGACTAGCTGCTTATCTATCTCGAGTCCAGGAAGTGCTAGATCAGTTTGATTATTATGCTATCTTCTACATACCCTATGAGCACAACCAAAAGGCCAATTCATTGGCGAAATTAGCGAGTATGGGCGAAGCATAGCAAATGGGGCTTGTTCCTGTGGAGACATTATCTTCTCCGAGTATTGATCAGATGGAGACAGACTTCGTATTCGAAACCGTTCCCCATAGGGAATCATGGATGACTCCGTACCAAAACTACATCGAGCATGGAACACTGCCTGAGCGCAGGAGTGAAAGAAGACAGATTCGTCAAAAGCCTCGCGGTTCACCATTCAAGATGGAGTAATGTATAGAAGAGGATATTCTGTTCCTCTCCTCCGTTGCATCACGCACGATGAATTTAAACGAGTGTTACATGATGTACACGAAGGAGAATGTGGCGATCACACCGGGAGGCAAGCTCTCGCTAAGAAAGTACTCCAATACGGGTATTACTGGCCCACCGTAAACCGCGATGCAGCAGACTATTCCAGGAAATGCGATAAATGGTCAGCCCATGGCCGTTTGCAGTATGGGGCATTGATATTATTGGCACTCTTCCTCTGGCCAAAGGTGGAGCGAAATATGCCATCGTCGTAGTTGATTATTTTACCAAATAGGCTGAAGTTGAACCCCTTGCAACAATCACGACGAAGAAAGTGATCAACTTCATAGTTTGCAACATTATCTACCGATTTGGTCTCCCGCATACCATTATCACTAATAACGGAGCCCAGTTCGACAGTGTTGAATTTAAGAATTTCTGTGAATGATTTCATATTCACAAGAAATTCTCTACGGTTGCACATCCTCAAGCAAATGGCCAAGTTGAAGCTGTTAACAAGGTTATCAAATCTATTCTGAAGAAACGACTGGAAAAAGGTGGGGGCAACTGGATTGATGAACTTCCTATGGCTTTATGGGCTTACCGAACAAACCACAAGTCCGCGACTGGACAGACTCCATTTTCTCTATCTTATGGCTCCGGAGCCGTTATTCCAGTCGAGATGGAAGTACCTTCACATCGCGTGACTTATTATGATCGAAACACAAATGCCATATTACTTGCCGAATCTTTGGATTTACTGGATGAGAAGCGGAAAGAGGCTGATTTGAGGGCAGCTGCGTATCGAAGTCGAGTCCCCTGGTTGTACAATCCCAAGGTTCGGCCATGAACCTTTGAACTTGGCTATCTCATTCTAAAAAGAATCTATTTGGTTCCTTCGCGCATGAAGCCAAATTGGGAAGGGCCGTATGTGATTGCACAAAAGCTCGGAGATGGCACGTTTAAGTTATCGACCGTTGACGGTCTTACTTTGCCAAGAGCCTGGAACAGCGAGAGTCTCCGTCGCTACCACACATGACAGGCTCTATTTACTCCAGTCTATTTTTTCCATTCACAATTTGTTTCCGCATTTTGAAATTTGAAATTGTAATAAGGCAACTGATTTTGCCATATTTTTTCATTTCAGCAATAAAATGCCATCTCTTTGAGCCATAGCTGTGATTTATTGAATATGACATACAACATCACGATGCATGGGGAGCTAAGTACCATCGTGTGGTGGAATTTTTTCGAATAGAGAGTGATTGTGATACGACCGGTCACACACTAAGTGAAACCCAAGCTCGGGGACAATTTGCTACACTAAAATCGAAAAGGATTGATACACGACAATCCTTTAACCAACTCCAAACTCCCATAGTGTGAGTTGGAGCATAAAACTCATAAATACGGTTCTAGAGAGGGTATACCTATCCGCCTAACGACTCCAATCGTACCTTGACCAAGTTTGAGGAGGATGGAACCGTTCGTCTAACGACCTTGCTTGTTATCAGGGTGAATGTGAACCGACCATCCACGATCTCGATAAATCCTCGTTCCCAAAGTGCGTACGAACTCCTAAAAAGCCTAAACAGATGTGATTGACCATCTGTCGGCCAACTCCAAATTCCCAGAGTGTGAATTGGAGTATAAACATCAACTCTAGGTTCTCGGAGTCCGAACCAGAGTATAAACACCGACTTCAAATTCCCAAAGTGTGAACTGGTGCATACACATCAACTTTAGGTTCCCGAAGTGCGAACCAGAGTATAAACACTGATCCAAATTCCCAGAGTGTGAATTGAAGTATAAACATCAGCTCTAGGTTCCCGGAGTGGGAATTAGAGTATAAACACTAGCTTCTAACTCCCAGAGTGTGATTTGGAGTATAAACATCAACTCTAGGTTCCCAGAGTGCGAACCGAAGCATAAACGCTACCTCCAAATCCCCAGAGTGCGAATTGGAGCATAAACACTGACTCCAAATTCCCAGAGTGTGAATTGGAGTATAAATGCCAAGTTAGAGTTTCCGGAGTGCGAACTGGGTTACAAACGTCGATAGTCTACGGATTCCCAAAGTGCGAGCTAGACTTTCAAACACAAATAACTCTGAGTCTCCAAAGTGTGGTCAGAGTATAAATATAACTCGAGTGTGAATGTTCACTCATAAACTAACCTAAGTCCCCAGAGTGCAGATATGTGCTTGAAAACTTCAACATGCGCGACTGATCACCGAAATACAAATGCAGCCCAGAGCGCGGGTGTAAGTACTATGAGTAAGCGAGTGTGATTCGATCGCTCGACTCTTACTTGTTTTAGCATCGATCCGACGATGTTAAGTCTGAAATGTTACAGACAAATGGCGATCACTAGCTGATCGTTGAAACATATCCTCGGAACCTAGGGCAAAGCCTAAGTGTTAGTCATTGATAAAGCAGTGCAGCGCCAAAGATCCAATCCAATCTCAAGCTATGACTTATGTTCATGATTTTCAGACTTGGTGAATGAAATAAACTCAATCCAAAAGTTAGGATTCTACAAATGCACTAAACTAAGGATCAAGTCCTACAACATTTAAGCATACGAGATTGGAATAACAGTTGAAGCAAGAAGACAAAATTTCATTTCAACTGATTGAAAGTGAAGATCGATATACAAGTTCTTTCAAAAAATTCCTACTCCTAAAAATTTCATTTCTATGCACGGCCTATGAAAGAAAAAACAAGTTCCTAACTATCAAAAAATGCGCCAGAGGGGCCTATATATTCCTTTTTCTTCTTTGGTTTCCTCTGCAGTGTGGATCCGCCAGAGCCACTAGTGATTTTTTGCTTTGAGCTTTTACCCTTTGGCGGATCACCTTCAGGCGGAGGCATGATGTGGACATCCTCCTCTGAACTTGAGTCTAGAGGAATGCTCTCTGCAAGAGGAGTCGGGGGAACCGGATCTACAACCGAGGGCGGAATGGACACACTAGTATCAACTAGTGTACCCCCAGGAGATATCATTCTAAGTGAAGTTGGGCCAAGCGCCATCATTCCAGCCTTAGAACTACCACCATGTGCTGCTGCCTCCAACTCAGTGTTGATTTCAGCCAGTGCTTCTGCTTCTCGAATAGATCGGTCTTCGCTGGAGGCAGCGGTGTTCTATGTTGAAGCGCTACAAGTGGGCGCGAATCCACTAATGACGAATGGAAAGTCCGCGAAGGGGTCACTTTGATAGCCTAGAAGCTCGTTCATCACCTGTTCATTAAAAGAAAGTGAGCCCCCCTGTGTTACTTCAATGGGCACGGACGTTGTTGTGTTGGTCGCTTCGGTGATGATGACCTCCTGCGCTTGCTGTGTTTCCTGGATTGCAGGAGGTGATGTCACTGTAACTTCTGTCATTGGACAAAGAAGAAGAGAAGTTGTTAATACACACTTCAAAGCAAGTTCTTCATTTCAAACGCACATGAGATTTTTTCAGAGTACCTTCCTCAGTTTGGTTCGGAGTTGACTGAACAGCATCAGAAATGTGCTCCTTTATAAAAGATAAATGTGGCTGCTCTAGGTCGTAAGTTGGGACAGGCTACGGCTCAACCACTAAAGTAGGCTCAAATCGAGATGAAGTAATAATTTCGCGACTTATTACATGATGCTCGACACCTGAGCCTTCCCCACTCTCCTGGTGTAGGATGTCAAGCTTCTCTGTTGCATGTGAAATCATGGAGTCGTGGAGAACCTTCTTTTCATCTTCGTTTAGTATAAGGTTCTCTAGTTCGAACTCATCAAATGCACCACCCAGAAGCACTGTCTTCTCCTCTTCGACCAACAGATTCCAAGCATTGTAGAGATGAGTTGAGTAATCATCGAGCCAAGCCAAGTTTCTATGTCTCAGCACGTTGGCATTATAAGTGATAAGAAGTTCTTCTATATCAGCCTCAATCCTGGTTTCCTCTAGTCCAACCTTCTCATCAACCTCAGCCTCTTCCACATGAACTTTTTCCATATCCGCGTCTCTCTCTCACCCCGAAGCATCACCGCCTGATCACATGCCTCTTGTGGGAGACATTGGCAGCATCCTTCTCCTTTATAATTTCAGAGAACTTAGACTTAGGTTCATTGAGCTCTTTTAGGGCTGCATCCCTCTTGGCGACGACGGTGGTATTCCTGTGGCCCATGTCCTCCACCATGGCGTAATGTTCTTGCCTTATTCTATCCATGGCCGCGCGGGAATCATCGGTCTTTATGAGAGCCTCCATTTTGGATTTTCTGGAAGACTCTACTTCATTTTAAGCATCTGAATAATCCGATCTTTTTGTGAATGCTCTTTATCCAGTTTTTCAACTGTGGCAGCCCCATCGAAAGCCACTTACGACGCTTTTTTCCTGGCTTTCGACCATTCCTTGTACTAGAAGAAGATATCTGCGACATAATCATGAACAGTGTTCTCTGCCTCCGCCGAGATTCTCTTTAGGTGCGGGGGAAGATGTAACCATCAAAGCATATATCAGGGAAATCTTTCTTCAATTGAGCAAGCTTAATCGCTCCTTCACTGGTAGGCTCAGTGAGGACCTATTCTGTAGTTGGAGGGGCCGCTATTTCAATTTTGCGATGAGAATCAGACCTTGGAGCATGAGAAGGCTTATGCCGTGAAGATTCAGAAGGCCATGAAACATGAACTGGAGGCAATGCAGGAGCTTTGCGAGGGGGTGAACGAGATAGAGACCGGCGTACGTATCCCCTATCTCTATCTTATCGTTCTTGACGGGAATACCCTTAGTCATAATCCCTGTCTCCTTCTCTTCTGCATGACTCGTAATACGACGAAGATCGACGATTATTCCATAAACTACCAAGCATATAGCCACAACCAACCATCATATCTGCAACGTAAAGCAAGAACAGAGTCAGTGATCTTCCAATAGTGGAGAGCTTATGGTCAGAAATCGTGTGGTGCTGTGAATCGTGTATGTGTGTGCAACCCCCTGACCAATCGGAAGTATCGACCACCCTGCTGGAAAGAGAGACTCACTTAAATCTAAGGCGTGCTGAAGCTCTTCCAATCCGGCATTATGTTGAAAGGACACATAGTCCGGGACTGGGATATCGGCGAGCCCTTCGAAGAGATTTTCCACTCATGGGGGAGAAGCCTTTGAAATTCTAACTCCGGAAGCAGGTCGAGACATAACCACAGATTTCCATCTCCTAGGTTTGGTACATTTAAAAGTGGTCTCCTTGCCTTTTCTTTTTCCTTCGGAATCCGAGACTACATCCGAAGGCTCAGCTAGAGGATCGTCGTCGGTATGTGTCCGCTCTGAATCAACTTCCTCGGTTATAACAAGACAGGGCATCTGGCGCTTGGTCCTTTTTTTGAGCTAGTTCGAAGCGTCCCCTCGAGCCTTATACTTTGTTTTCGCTCTATCAGCTCGATAATTCTCAGGTTCATGTCCGTTAGAACCAAATCAATGTGTCTATCTTCACTCGGGATTTCTTAGAGAGTCCGAACTATCTCCCCATAATAAATGCCTTTGGGTCGCTGAATTACCGTTGTAAAGAAAAAGAGATATAAGTTGACTTCATTTATGACTGTCTTATCAGCTATTTGAGAAGATTACAATACTTACGTTGAAATAGCCATCGACTGGAAAATCTCGGGAGGCATTAGACATAAAACCATTCCATCTTGAAGTAACTTAACCTCATCCAGGATCACATGACTATTTGGCAATTTCTTACTGCCTCCAGGAATGTGAAAGATGGGCTATCTCCCCGACTCTTGAAGTTGAATAGATATCTGATCTCAGTTAGGAGCGGTGGTTGAAAGAGATACTCCATGAATATGATGAACATGCTGTTCGGCAAAGCATATTCGTTCAGGTGCAGCTGAGATGGAGCGATTCCAATGAAAGACAACACTTCTCGGATATATTGGTTAAATGGAGGAAGCATTCCAGCTGCGCATGCATGATGATTGAATGCGGTATACACCTCCGGAGGGCAGTGCGGTCTATCATCGGGTCCCAGTAATAGCACATCCTTAAAAGATAAGCCATGCCTCAAATAAATTAATCTGAGCATGTCTTCGGAGACATCGGATGGGACAGAGTCCGCTGGATTGGCAATAAAAGATGCGTCTGGTGCCTCGTCCTAGGCTGGATCAATAATTTCAGCCTCGATGGCCGGTATCTCGATTGTTGGAGGAATTGAACCCTGGGCTTATTGCTGCTGTAAGCTTGAAGGTTCTATAACTAGCTAACTCATAAGAAATCATCATTAGATGACAATGAGCCTGTGCGACCCCCAGTGTAAAGTGTGTGAATGTGTTGTGCAGTGCACTGCTATGCACTACTTGAACAGATTCTATAGAGATAATGAAAATATGCAAACAACAAGACTTCGAAATCTAGTCGGAGTAACCATCATCGCTAATCGTCACAACCGTGCCATCCAGATAGTAGCGATCGATCCGAGTTAAAGTCCGTTTCCATTACGTTAAGTTACATTTCCATCGACGAGCTTCGAAGGGCAGTCAAGCATGCAGTATAACAGTTAAGTCTAGATATGCAAGAATGAAGCTTGTCGAAGTCAGATGTTCGATTTTAAAGGATTTCGTATCCATCACGGGACGAGTTCGAATCGATTGTGAGGGACTGTTCGTACCCATCAAGGTTCGGGTTCGTATCGATCACCGGGAGTTTACTTAATCGATCGTCAGTGTCCGGTTTCGTATCGATCAAGGTCAATGGCTTCGAATCGATCATCGATGTTTTAGTTCGTATCGGTCAGGGGAGCCTCGGCTTCATATTGATCACGTTCGAGTCGATACATTTTGTATCGATCATGAGGGTATTTTTCGAATCGACTCTAAAGTCGAGGACTTCGCATCGATCACTGGCCTAATTTTCGTATCGATCGTTGGAGTAAGAATTCTGCATCGATCGTACAGGACAAGTCCACGCATCGATCATTACAGATCAACACAATTTCCCACCATCTTCGATTGATATGAACTACAACATTCAACTTAACACTTCTGGGATCGATGTGAACCCCAAGATAGAAACTTATCATCTGGATCGGTTCGAAAGCAAACACCCCAGATCAACAAGAAATGAGGATCAAGCCATTTTTTCTCCACCTTCCTTCTTCCCCAAATAGACTCAACTCCATTTCCATGCTCCATCCTCGACCTTACTCTGTCACGTCTCTGGCTTTGATTTCGTCGGAATCGATCGCAAGAGCAAATAGAATGGCAAGGAAATCAAGTCTCATCATTTACGCGTTAAGATTTGATTAGTGAATTACCAAAATCTGATAGTTTGTTTGAGTAATCGAGGGATTCGGTTTGATTCGAAAGTGAACAGTTTTGTTTTCCAAGCTCTCTGAGTCGATATGAAGCACAAAGGAAATTAAGTAGAAAAAGTGAAGAGTGGATAAGTACAGTGGTATTTATATGGACCTGAGGATAGAAGGAAAACGATTCGCCTCCCAGTCAAAAGCGACCGGTAGCAACGGCTCCTTCGGATTGATTTGAACAAGCTATTCGAATCCGTTAGCCCAAGCTTCCATCGGTTTGAAATAGTCAACAGGGTCTATCGATGCGAAGTACATGATGAAGACAATTTCGAAGGCACTAAGCTCCCTCGATTCAAAACCTTTATTCGTATCGATGATTCTGCGGCTCCATCCACGTTCCATCGATGCGAACGACACTGTTCGAATCCATCGATTCACGACCCCCAAACATTTGTACCCATCGGTACGAACTGGCTAGTCGAATTCAACGACTCGATGCTTCATCGATACGAAAGGGAACACGAAGACCTACTGGAGCTACTGAAAACAATCGATTCGAATGCTAGATTCGTATCCATCAGTGCAAAACCTACCGATGCAAGAGCAGCCTTCCAACCTTCTATATCGATTCAGGAGAGGATCGATACGAAGGATCATCTAAAGACAACCATCAAGCGTTGTTGCAACTCGAATTTCACATCGGTTCAGGAGAGGATCGATACAGAACTCAATGCAAAAAAACTGACAATAACTCGTGAACGTGCAACGTTAACAAGAGTCAGATTAACATATTGCATTTATGTCAAACTAATATTCAGTTTTCAACATACATAGGAATTGGATACTCATCTAGTAATTATTATGATGACATACAGCCAACAACTATCATACAGCAGTCAGTCACAACAGTACAGGGTGCAACAGCTGACAATCAGCAGCTCGCATTGCTGAGAAAGTCAGTCAAAGGTTACCGCGTTCAATAAAAAAGCAATAAATGTTTGGAATGAAGACTGCAGCTTTTCAAAGCACGTCATGTTTCCACAAGACATACTTTGGGGGGCAAATGTTATCCCGCCTTTTGGCAAGGCCGAGATATCAAAGAATTGAATGAAAATCAAGGATCACTCGTCTCGTATAGCAAGTACGCACAGTTCATGGTGGATGTCGATGAATTTTAGCACAAGACGCAACAAGCGAAGCCATAGAAGCCATCGTTCCAAATTTCAAATCGATCCGAGTTCGTATGATCAAGTTATGATCGATGCAAGTTGGTGGAAATAGCCTCATTTTCGTATCCATCAAGTAATAACACACTTCGTATCGATTGACTTCGCAACCATCAAGTAATAGCACACTTCATATCGACCGACTTCACATCCATCAAGTAATAGCGCACTTCGTATCGATCGTCTGGTGTCATTTTTGTATCCATCAGGTAACTGCTTTGTTCGTATCCCTCAAGGAGAGCTTTGTTCGTACCCATCTGTCGTCGTTAGTTTGTATCCATCGTGGACCTTTGTTTGCATCCATCAAGGCCTGTCAATGCCACTAACTGTTCATGTCCATCTAGTCATTCGAATCCATCAGATTGGAACGATGTGGATCGATATGAACAAGAATCCACAACCGATGCGAACTATGCGATTCCGCACCGATACGAACTATGCACTTTCATCGATACGAATTAACAACTTCTGTTGATACGAACCGAGCAATGGCTTTCGATATGAATGAGGCGAAGTTCAGGGATGACTCGGTCAACTCGAAGTGAAAAGTGGATCGATGCAAGGAGTGCGTGCCACGTCACCACATGATCACACGCAACCATCGATTCGAAGCAAACAACCAACCAAAAAACTCCATCTCGTATCGATCATAACTCGAGATCCACATGTCCAAATGCTATGAAATTTTCACAGGAGCTTACGTACAAGCTAGAGTAGTCCACACCAAGTTTCGACTTCATTAGACAAACTCTTGATCAATACGAATTGCATTCGTATCGATCACATATCGACTCGAAATTTTCCGAGATCGATCGCGTGGGCCCACTCACGTGCCAGAAGGAGTCTCCCGGAGTTTGAGCGAAATATTAGCCTCATACGCCTATAAATAGAGCCCCAAGGCCTACAGAAGAAGGATCTTTTGATTTTGAAGTGCCCACACTCTGCCAGATTGAACTTTGTATCCTGTTACCGCTATTGTGATCGAATTTCAAGGTGCAATTCACTGTTGTTTGTTGTAATCAAGTGTATTCAATGAGAAACAATCAATAAAGTCATAAAAATTTCATAGTGGACGTAGGCAACACGCCGAACCACTCTAAATCGATTGTGTCTATACATTCATCTATTAATTTTTGGAGTTTTTGTTAGATATGCCACCTTTTAATTTATATTCTTCATTTTTATCTGTTCAAAAACTTCCGAAGAGCGTTATGCCCATTTTTGGTACAAACTATGGCCATATTATTAAATAGCCGCACTATTATTACTCACGGCTATACATTTCATGTTCTTGCCCATTCACGTACATTTTTCATTTTCACAAACGCAAATCTAAACTAAGAAGAGCCGGCCACTAAAAAGGGAAAAGAGGAAGAAAATTTAATCAAGCTAGAGAATTTAATCTACAACAAATCTCAATGTCCTTATCATATACAAGGTGAATAATAATTTTTTACCATCTTTATTTTACTATATGATTGGATTTAATATTAAATTTGCTTTTATGATGTTTTGAATGATGATATGCTTGAACTATCATATATTTGATTCAAATCAATTCATTTACATATGAATTTACACGGTTTTAAGGAAAAACTGATTGTTAATGATTTTAGAATGCCATGGAAAAATTATATGCTATGTAAAACATGATTTAAGAGATGATTCTCAATTTTTGTAATTTTCCAAGCCATGGAAAATTTATTATGAATTTTCAAAGGAAAATATGATAAAATTGGATTTAAACTTAATATCGATTTTTCTAGGAAGAAACTGGGCCTGAAATTTTAATATGTTAGATAACATGATGAAAGTGAATTCCTACGATTTTTGGGGATTTTTTTCAATTGATCTGCTTTGGTAAATAAATTATTTCAAAAGAAGAGTTTATTTACAATATTGGTTTTTCTCAATGGACGGGCTTAAACATTAGTTTTTCCTTGATTTAGATATGATACGTGTGGTAGTTATTTTTGTAAAGGATTTGAAAAGTTTTAAGGCAACCAATTAAAAGAATATAAATGGATAGGTTAGACATAAAGCAATTACTAGAATTAGTATGATTTCAGCATTTATTCAGAAAAGTAGGTTCTGCCTCCTTTAGTAGTGACTTTCGACTCCAATGCCTCCGCTTCAACTCCGTCGAAGCCAACCCATCTTTTACTCAATCTCCTTCCATCTCAGCCATCCAAAATCTGGCCACTCTCTCCTATATTTAAGCCGTCTATAGCCCCATGAAGCAGCCTAATTAACCGGTCCCTTTATTAGGCTTTAAACTCTTTTAAGGCCCAATCAAATATTTTGTTATTAAATCGCATTTAATGCTCATTGATATCGTATATCGATTGATATATTTATAATTATTATAAATATATTTTATAATATTTATTTATCAAATCAAAATAAAATTTCCTAACTAATATTTCACAAACACTAATTAATTTATAATAATTAATTAAATTGTTTTGGTCATAGGAATTCATCGTTTCGGTTATGTGACTCATTGGGTGTAAATTTGGTTAGTAATTAATGTGAAACTATTCGAATATCAATGTTCACATGTCACTTAGTAGGCGGTGTGATATTTTGGCCAACTTTATCATTTACTTGGTTTTGGTAAAATCCAATTTTACTTTATTAAGCTTACCCTATTGTGATTATTATTTACACCAATTCTCTTCGTCAAAATTATATTACTATAGACTTATGGAATTTGGTAATGATCAAAATTTCAACGTCGTCCATATTCAACTCTATAGACTAAACATAAAGTCTTTGGTTTAATAATAATCATTATTATTAACCGAACTATTTTGGATAGAGATTTGACTTTAAGTTGACTTGGGTTGACCGTGATACTAATCCATATAACTGAGGAGACTGATCCTCCCTTGAAAACTGCTTCACTTCCATACTTCCACTCGACCCAATTATAGTCACTCGATGGACGCAGTGCAATGATTTGACTATAATCAAAGCGGAGCTTTCATATTGAAGATTGATAATGTTCTCAAGTTGAAAGAATCGTGTAACTCAGTCACATCAATATTTTCTATTTGACTTTAGTTATATTGACCAATAGAAAACTATCGAGTGAGTCGTTTCATAATTGTTTAATAATTATCAATATGTAACCTCTTAGTGCCTATAATAGTTATGAGTAATACATTGCCAACATTTGGAGAGCATTACTGTAAAACCCCAAAGATTTAAGAGAGAATTTAATAAATTAAATTTAAAATATAACAAGGGAAACACTGGAATTTTTATAAATGCTAGAATCTGTAACGACCCAGAATTTCCAATCCCGAAAATTTCAGATAGTTAGTGAAAGAAGAAAGAGAAAGAAAACGAAAACAGGAACAAGTCACAGAAACCTCACATTCACAGCGGATAAAATATAATATCAAATAACATATCAGTTATACAAAGAATACTATATCTGTTAATTTACATTTAAATACATCATAGTTACACATATACATAAACACTGGACAAACAATCATGTCCAGATACTACAATATCACAGTGGACACTCTCCATACGTCCCAGCCATTCAGCTCGCCTCCTGAGCTCCAGTACGTCCTTACCTGAAAATCTGTAATACTCGGTCTGACCCGAGCATTACATCAAAGTAACACCCGGGTCAGGCTGGAAACCAGCGTGAGTAAACCAATTAACAAGAAATACTAATGCACAGAACTCATTTAAATCCCGGGTGACTCATAAATTTACATCTTCGCAAGTTGTTATAGACACCCCTTATTTCACACATCAATTTTTCAGGGCCAAAACTTATATTAAATGGTCCAATTCACTTTAGTCATTCCATTCCAGTTTATCTATTTCACATATTAATCTATAAAGAATCGAAGTGGTTTTGGGTATTTTCTAATACCCGACTCCGGTCTCTTCGAATTAAACGTCATCTAAAACCAAGTTATCCAATTAAATACAACTCAACTTTAATTACCGGATAACACTTTTACACCACAATTCATAATAGATATTTAATCACATTATCACCATCCATGCAACATATCATATCACAAGCAATTCATATTAGAGATATCAACCAGTTCACAGCACTAATCATCATTTAATCATTAATAAGCATGATTGATCACCTCCATTAATTATATTAATTAATTAATGATCCTCTAATTACTTTAATTTTCCATAATAATTAACCGTTACCTTACTTATATTCATTAATCAACCATGATAAATCACAATCAGAAATTGACTTCTTAATTTCTATATCAATTAACTAACTCCTTGATTAACTATATTAATCTTTTAATTACACTGAGTAATTTATCGCTTAATTTCTTCCACATAATAATTATCCTTTAATTACTACCCATCAGTCAATTTCCTTAAATTAAATTACATCCAGTAAGAATTACTTTACTAAGAAATTTCACCTTACTAATTAACTTAAGTAATAATACTTAAGCCAACACCAAATGATTAGCTTTAATTAATTAAACTGAATTAGTTAACCAAAATTGACCACATCTAATTAATTAATCATACTGAGTAATTAATTCTTCTAATTACTTCATTAAGTAATTATTCATAATAATTCTTTTACATTAAGTAATTTACCTCGTAATTACTTCTTACTTAATTACCTCTAAATAAATTATCCTTGATTACTCAATCTTTAATTATCACCTTTAAGTTCATTGAGAAAATTAGCCTTTAATTAATATTACAAATTAATTATTCCTCGCCCATCCACCTTAATTCTCTTACCCTATTTTTTTATCCTATAATCTCTTACATTGGCTAATTAATCATCATATGATCTATATGAATTAATTATTAATTATTTAATCTTTAATAATTAATTAATTAATTACTTACTTAACAATTAATCCTATTGTTACTCGAGCTAAACCTGGGCTCCAACTTCCCCCTTCCTTTTCTTCTTGTTATTCTACATGTAGAACTTTGTTTAAGTCTGATCTGTTAAACACTACATACACGAACCCGAGACTCAACTCGAGTCACTATAATAAAATTCCGATGTATACTTCGAGGCGAAGACCTTTCTCCCCTATTCAAGCTCTGACACAAACAAGAACTTCGTGCACGTGCACACCATCCCAGAACGTCGATGAACCCAGCTCCGACCTCCGACGCATCACCTTCGTCCACGGTGACAACCTGCAATCACTCAATTACCATGAATCGATCGAGATTCGAATTCGATCCAATAACCCAACACGGCCTAGGAACCCATTACTGGAAAACCCCTTGTCTCCGACGATCCATGACTCCAGAGACCTCGCCATCATCACCGTTGCGCCGTCAACCCTTCTAGCACCTACGCCACTCCTCGCGATCAACTCCGATCACGTTTCGTCACCGCGAAACCCGGTTGAACTCCTTCAACAAACACGGTTCGTTAAACCCTATTCCACTGTCGCAAAGCCCTAGCGATCACCTAGAAATCAAATCACTAATTTTCTAATGACCCCCTTCTTCCCCTCGACCTTCAGATCCAAACATTCCTGCCAACTCAACGTTAATCATCGGAAATCGCTCAAAACCGCCCAAACGATCAACACAGAAATGCCCATCAAATCTTGAACTAAAAATCAAGATATACTCATTAAAATTCATGGTTTTCTATCATGAATACAATCGTGAAATCAAATCTCAAAAATTAAACTTATAAAATTTTACCTCAAATACATTTTCACAGTTCTTTATAAAATTTTGAGTTAAATAGTTAATAAAAATTTCAGAACATATTTTTAGTAGAGTTATAACATGTTTCCAAACATTCTTCATTTACAAATTACAAGCTAACTGTGATTAAAAGGTGAGATATTGGATTTTCAAAGAAACTAAACCCTGATGAAACAACAGGACCATATTCAGGTATTACTCAAGCATCAAACCCATACCCATGCATGCATTCTTTTAATTTAAACATTGTAGCTAACAACATGACTTTCATTCACATCATCAATATGAAATCCAGGATTTAACTATTTTTAAAGTAGATTTACTCACCTGTTAATGAATGGACAGAGGAGTTTGAAACAGGGGTCTGGAATCTTGAAAGCAAAAAAATTTGATTCCTTCTAGTTTGATAATTTAAGCTTGAATCTGGTCTTTGTTTAGCTTTAATTTTCTTCCAGGTTGAAGATGTTATGCATGTTGATAACTTGATTTCCAGATTTTATAAACTTGCATGCATGCTTGAAAGGTGGTTACAGGCTTGATCTAGAACTTGCAAATTGGCTATAGGGCTTTGAACTGAAATTGGGTTACAGATTTGGAATAAAATGTGACAGTGTTTGGTCTTGAGAAACTTCAGGCTTAAAGGTAAATGATGTTTGGGTTGCAAATGCAGATTTTGTTAGAGAGGAGTGTTCAGGTTTGCATTGTATATTTGGTTTACAAGGTTTTTGATCTTTGGTTTTTATTACATTTTTTTGTTAAGATGAAGAAAGAATTTTTTTTTTTAGCTGAAGATTAAGAGTAAACTCCTTCTTCATATTTTACAAATTTTAAATTTAAATTAAGTCACCAATAGAAATGCCACTTGTCCCCTTTAAGATTTAATTTTCTTACACCTAAGTCTATATGTTGACAAGTGTTTTATTATTGATTTACAAGTGTTTTAGGTGTTTAATTAATGTTTTACAAATATTACTTTTCTTATTTACAAATTTATTTAAGTTATGAATAATTAAGTATGTAATATTCACATGAATATAATGTGTATTTATTTTATATAAATAAGCTTTAGATTTTTGTAAATATACATGTGAATTTATATAAACATTTATTTATACATAACTTATGTTTTTGATCAATTCAATATAACATATATTTAAAATATACTTCCTTTTTAAATTTCAAATTCAAATTCAATCCTTTAACTTCCATTAAAAATTCAATTCAAGATCTATTCAAAATAAATATATATATATAAACAATTTTGTCTAACTTAAATAATTTACTTATATAAACAATTATCATTACTTATTATTAAAAGAATACTTTGTCAATTTTAAGTGATTATATTAAGACATGATCAAATAAATATTTACGATTAGATTCATTTGTTAAATTTACAATTCAGTATTTCTATAAATTGACCCAATTATTATCAACTAATAGATACTCCAAAATCCGGGTTATTACATTCCTCCCCCCTTTGAATCTTTTCGTCCTCGAAAAGGAACGAAACCAGAGTTCATTAAGATGCTTACTTTTTAGAAAAAAAAATTATTCTTTGAAGCATTTTTAAAATCTATAAAATATTATAAAATAGCTTATAAAAATATCATTCTATAGATCAATGTTTCAACCTGTCCATCCTTGTTCTCATAGAAATTCGGTCATACGTTAATCAGGCGTAAGACTGAAAATCTACAAGTGCTTGGCAGACCCATTTTCAACATCTAGTGAAAATACTTTGAAATTTTTTTATTGAAAATATAGAAATCAGATTTTGAAAATAGAGGACATATCTTTAGTGAGGATGCTCTGGAAATCATCACCCCCATCCATAGTCGCAGTTAACCCGATGGTTACGTTGCCATCCTGACAAAATCCATAGATAACTGTAGGCCTCCGTGCCCCCTCGATTACACCATGGAACCCGCTACAAATCGCAGCTACAACTGGGGTTACGTAGCTATCTCAGCAAAAACCCATATAACTGTAGGCATCAGCGCCCTCGAATTTTGCTGCCAAAAGAATGAAACTTCTCCACTCCACTTGACCATAGATCGTAGTCTACCGATGTTACGTTGCCTTCCCGGCAAAATCAAGTGTAGACCGTTGACACTCATCCTCCACACGATTTTCGCTATGGTCCCCACAGTAGATCGTAGTGACATCGAGTTACACTGTCGTCACAGCATAACCCAAATGCCCCTGTAGGCATCAGCGCCCTCGACTTTCGCTACCCAATAATCCTCAGGAACTAGTTTGTCTGGACTCCTCACAGGATCAACTTTAGAACCCCCCCCCCCGGGCTCAAGGAAGCACCACCCAGTGGTACTCCTAAGAAATTCATTTCAAGGGAGCGCCTTTTTCCCAAAGCCATCATCAAAACATTTTATACTATACACATATAGTATTTTCAAATCATACACCTAGTATGATCTCATACAAAGCTCCTTTACACAAAATCGATTATTCCAAAATCGATAATTCTCAAATTAGGCTTTCTAAATTTCAATATTGATTTTACCCAAAAATCAAAAGCCTTTCCAAATCCAAAGGTTCCCGAAACCTTTTCCAAAATCCTCATAAGATCCTTTATATATGTATACAGACATATACAATTTTCAAAACTTTGGATCATTTCAAACTCGTATAAAACTCCTTTTATACTTCAAAACACCTTCAAAATCCTTTTCTTCTGGCAAAAGATTCAACAACGGGAGTTTCGTTTTATAAAACAAAGATATTTAACTTTGTTTACTCAAAATTAAATATTCAAATTCGGTTACTCCTTTCAATATCAATTTTATTCAAATCCGTACGATGTACACATATCATCCGTACGCTATACCAATCTGATCGCTCACTCGATCACAAAATTTCACTTCCGAACTAGTATCGTCCACCCGACCTCCTAGTGCGGACACAGATCTGGTTTCTTGATCAGAAACCGTCATTCTCCTTGCATAGCCATAACTATGATAGAGAATATCCAGAACCAATCAACAATCCATTTCCAGGTTCGCCGTCGAAAATCGAGCGAAAAATCCCACTCGGATCGATATGACTATCTCGAAATTCTATGCTCGAATCTGGATCAAATCACTATGCAAATAGAATAACATACGTACACCCTACGTATTTACCTTTATTGGTTATTAGCCAAATCAATTCCATTTCTATTCACATTCACTTTGATTTTCATTTGCTTACTCTCAATTGCTTCAATCCATTTGGGTTATCACCACTATCTCGATTGGGTATTTAACCATTAACAGTTTGAACTCCGACCAGTTTATTTAGATAATAGTTTGAAAATTTAAAAATAGATAAGTTGTTGGAAAATAATTACCAGTTTGTAAAATAGCTGTAAAATAGTTAGAAAATAGTTAAAATAATTATAGAAATTTTAGATAATTGCAAAATAATAGTAAGATAGTAATTAGTTTTGTAAAATAGTTGAAATATAGTAATTAGTTTTGTAAAACAGTTAAAAATTTGTTAAACAGTTTCAAAAATAATTGTAAAACAAGTATAAGATAGTTTGGCTTTTAAAAGAAAAGTTGTATATATTATGAATAGCTTGGAAAAATAGGTTTATATTAAAAACAATTAAAAATAGTACAGTGTCAAAACTGTTCTCTTCCCAATCTCCATACTTATCAATTCAAATTTAAATTCCACTTTCATTTAAATTGACTAAACTCCAAATTAAATAACTTCAATTTCCATTGAAATTGATTTATTCCCAATTCAAGTTGAATTAAGCTCAGTTTCTTCCCAAATTTAACTTTATTCAACCTTGATCACAAATTCTACTAATTCAAATAAATTTCAGTTGAACTTGTTCAATTTTCAATTCATTTCAACTCTAGTTTGAACTAATCTCAATTTCAAACTCCATTTCCAAATCAAGTTGAATTATTCTTGATTTCTTCTCAAATTCAATTCAAATTCCATTTGAATTTAAAACTTATTCAACTTTAATTACAATTCCAAATCATTCAAATCAATTCGGACTAATTTCAAATTGAACCCACTTCAATTCCAAATTGTTACAAAATAATCCAATTCAAATTTCCATTTGAATCTTATACTTATACATCTTCAATCACAATTTCAATCAATTCAAATCAAATTCAGTTTGAACTAATTTCAAATTTCAAATTTAAACCATCTCGAATTATATAAATTCGAGTTAATACTTCAAATGTTGATTTAATTCTTTTAAATCAATTTACCTTTTTATCCCAACAATGGATTACCATACTCCATTTCTCATTCATTTAAACAAATCTAATTCACAACTTAAAGATTTTTAACAACGATAGGATGATATCATCTAATTCGTCTTAAAACATCCATCAATTTACAATTTCCAGATCTCAAACTCATTTTGAGATCACACAGACTCCCAATTCAGATTAACCATTTAACTCCCTAAATTAAATTCCAATTCCATCTTGAAATTCCCAAATCATGTTGATCATTCCAACTTATTTGAATTTATCCCAAGTTAAACTCAATTCACTTAATCCAGTCAACCTTACCCAGTTTTAACTTCTATTTTCAAATTTTGAACTTCTCATAAATAATCTTCCCACTTATTAAGTTCAAAACCTAACACTTCGGGTATCACATCTTATTCCACATTCAAAACTCAACAATTATAGTTTATTTCAAAACCATATTTGATATTATGTATATCCACATATATACATATTAATTTCTTTTACATACCAAGTTTTTCTTTAAAAATTTAAACCACCTTTGATTTTTAATTCAAAACAAATTTCTTTTAAATTTTCAAACAACTCTTGTTTGCATAAGACTCTTCTCAAATAATATTATTTATTATTCCTTTAAATAATTTGAAAACAAATCTCAAATGTTTTTAAATCTTAAGATTCAAACTTCAGAATTTAGATCAACTTCAATTTCAATTTATATCCCATACTTATCTAAATAGTTTACTTCCTTAAAACATTTTATTGTTTATTGAAGAACAATCATTTCATTATTAAACACAATAACCATTTATTTCCTTAGTTTGAAACCAATTCTAATTCATCTTATTTTGAATTACTCCTCCAATTCAAGATTTCAATTTTAGTTTGAATCCATTTCAAACTTATCTTTATTTAATTCCAATTTCAATTTGGTTGCATTCTATTATTTCTTAATTTAATTCTTACTATTACTTTTAATTTAATTAATACTACAACCAATTTCCTTAATATAATAGATAATCTATTTCTTATATAAGATTCATTTACTTTTGAAATCATTTAAAAACATTTATATAAGAAAATAACAAGTACGCTCTCTCATACACACACACACACACACACACACTCAACTCATTTTAGGGTACCACTTACCCTATCCTTAATGAGTAATCCCACCAGAGCCAAGGTTCTCGCTTAACCTTCTGCTCTGATACCAAATGTAACGACCCAGAATTTTCGATCCCGAAAATTTCAGATAGTTAGTGAAAGAAGAAAGAGAAAGAAAAAGAAAACAGCAACAAGTCACAGAAACCTCACATTCGCAGCGGATAAAATATAATATCAAATAACATATCAGTTATACAAAGAATACTATATCTGTTAATTTACATTTAAATACATCAGAGTAACACATATACATAAACACTGAACAAACAATCATGTCCAGATACTACAATATCACAGTGGACACTCTCCATACGTCCCAGCCATTCAGCTCGCCTCCTGAGCTCCAGTACGTCCTTACCTGAAAATCTGTAATACTCGGTCTGACCCGAGCATTACATCAAAGTAACACCCGGGTCAGGCTGGAAACCAGCGTGAGTAAACCATTTAACAAGAAATACTAATGCACAGAATTCATTTAAATCCCGGGTGACTCATAAATTTACATCTTCGCAAGTTCTTATAAACACCCCTTATTTCACACATCAATTTTTCAGGGCCAAAACTTATATTAAATGGTCCAATTCACTTTAGTCATTCCATTCCAGTTTATCTATTTCACATATTAATCTATAAAGAATCGAAGTGGTTTTGGGTATTTTCTAATACCCGACTCCGGTCTCTTCGAATTTAACGTCATCTAAAACCAAGTTATCCAATTAAATACAACTCAACTTTAATTACCGGATAACACTTTTACACCACAATTCATAAAAGATAATTAATCACATTATCACCATCCATGCAACATATCATATCACAAGCAATTCATATTAGAGATATCAACCAGTTCACAGCACTAATCATCATTTAATCATTAATAAGCATGATTGATCACCTCCATTAATTATATTAATTAATTAATGATCCTCTAATTACTTTAATTTTCCATAATAATTAACCGTTATCTTACTTATATTCATTAATCAACCACGATAAATCACAATCAGAAATTAACTTCTTAATTTCTATATCAATTAACTAACTCCTTGATTAACTATATTAATCTTTTAATTACACTGAGTAATTTATCGCTTAACTTCTTCCACATAATAATTATCGTTTAATTACTGCCCATCAGGCAATTTCCTTAAATTAAATTACATCCAGTAATAAATTACTTTACTAAGAAATTTCACCTTTCTAATTACCTTAAGTAATAATACTTAAGCCAACACCAAATGATTAACTTTAATTAATTAAACTGAATTAATTAACCAAAATTGACCACATCTAATTAATTAATCATACTGAGTAATTAATTCTTCTAATTACTTCATTAAGTAATTATTCATAATAATTCTTTTACATTAAGTAATTAACCTCGTAATTACTTCTTACTTAATTACCTCTAAATAAATTATCCTTGATTACTCAATCTTTAATTATCACCTTTAAGTTCATTGAGAAAATTAGCCTTTAATTAATATTACAAATTAATTATTCCTCGCCCATCCACCTTAATTCTCTTACCCTATTTTTTTATCCTATAATCTCTTACATTGGCTAATTAATCATCATATGATGCATATGAATTAATTATTAATTATTTAATCTTTAATAATTAATTATTTACTTACTTACTTAACAATTAATCCTATTGTTACTCGAGCTAAACCTGGGCTCCAACTTCCCTCTTCCTTTTCTTCTTGTTCTTCTATATGTAGAACTTTGTTTAAGTCTGATCTGTTAAACACTACATACACGAACCCGAGAATCAACTCGAGTCACTATAATAAAATTCCGATGTATACTTCGAGATGAAGACCTTTCTCCCCTATTCAAGCTCTGACACAAACAAGAACTTCGTGCACGTACACACCATCCCAGAACGCCGATGAACCCAGCTCCGACCTCCGACGCATCACCTTCGTCCACGGCGACAACCTGCAATCACTCAATTACCATGATTCGATCGAGATTCGAATTCGAACCAACAACCCAACACGGCCTATGAACCCATTACTGGAAAACCCCTTGTCTCCGACGATCCATGACTCCAGAGACCTCACCACCATCACCGTTGCGCCGTCAACCCTTCTAGCACCTACGCCACTCCTCGCGATCAACTCCGATCGCGTTTCGTCACCGTGAAACCCGGTTGAACTCCTTCAACAAACACAGGTCGTTAAACCCTATTCCACTAATGCAAAGCCCTAGCGATCACCTAGAAATCAAATCACTATTTTTCTGATGACCCCCTTCTTCCCCTCGACCTTCAGATCCAATCATTCCTGCCAACTCAACGTTGATCATCGGAAATCACTCAAAACCGCCCAAACGATCAACACAGAAATTCACATCAAATCTTGAACTAAAAATCAAGATATACTCATTAAAATTCATGGTTTTCTATCATGAATACAATCGTGAAATCAAATCTCAAAAATTAAACTTATAAAAATTTCCCCAAATACATTTTCACAGTTCTTTATAAAATTTCGAGTTAAATAGTTAATAAAAATTTCAAAACATATTTTTAGTAGAGTTATAACATGTTTCCAAACATTCTTCATTTACAAATTACAAGCTAACTGTGATTAAAAGGTGAGATATTGGATTTTCAAAGAAATTAAACCCTGATGAAACAACAGGACCATATTCAGGTATTACTCAAGCATCAAACCCATACCCATGCATGCATTCTTTTAATTTAAACATTGTAGCTAACAACATGACTTTCATTCACATCATCAATATGAAATCCAGGATTTAACTATTTTTAAAGTAGATTTACTCACCTGTTAATGAATGGACAGAGGAGTTTGAAATAGGGGTCTGGAATCTTGAAAGCAAAAAAATTTGATTCCTTCTAGTTTGATAATTTAAGCTTGAATCTGGTCTTTGTTTAGCTTTAATTTTCTTCCAGGTTGAAGATGTTATGCATGTTGATAACTTGATTTCCAGATTTTATAAACTTGCATGCATGCTTGAAAGGTGGTTACAGGCTTGATCTAGAACTTGCAAAATGGCTATAGGGCTTTGAACTGAAATTGGGTTACAGATTTGGAAAAAAATGTGACAGTGTTTGGTCTTGAGAAACTTCAGGCTTAAAGGTAAATGATTTTTAGGTTGCAAATGCAGATTTTGTTAGAGAGGAGTGTTCAGGTTTGCATTGTATATTTGGTTTACAAGGTTTTTGATCTTTGGTTTGTATTACATTTTTTTGTTAAGATGAAGAAAGAATTTTTTTTTTTTAGCTGAAGATTAAGAGTAAACTCCTTCTTCATATTTTACAAATTTTAAATTTAAATTAAGTCACCAATATAAATGCCACTTGTCCCCTTTAAGATTTAATTTTCTTACACCTAAGTCTATATGTTGACAAGTGTTTTATTATTGATTTACAAGTGTTTTAGGTGTTTAATTAATGTTTTACAAATATTACTTTTCTTATTTACAAATTTATTTAAGTTATGAATAATTAAGTATGTAATATTCACATGAATATAATGTGTATTTATTTTATATAAATAAGCTTTAGATTTTGTAAATATACATGTGAATTTATATAAACATTTATTTATACATAACTTATGTTTTTGATCAAATCAATATAACATATATTTAAAATATACTTCCTTTTTAAATTTCAAATTCAAATTCAATCCTTTAAATTCCATTAAAAATTCAATTCAAGATCTATTCAAAATAAATATATATATAAACAATTTTGTCTAACTTAAATAATTTACTTATATAAACAATTATCATTACTTATTATTAAAAGAATACTTTGTCAATTTTAAGTGATTATATTAAGACATGATCAAATAAATATTTACGATTAGATTCATTTGTTAAATTTACAATTCAGTATTTCTATAAATTAACCCAATTATTATCAACTAATAGATACTCCAAAATCCGGGTTATTATAGAATCTGCCTTCCAAGCTTGCACCATTAGAATTATAACGATTTTCTAACGATTTTCATATATAACACTTTGAAATCGGAGCTAATACGAAAAGATTATAAATATTTTATAATTCGTAGTTGGAAATAATTAAATATATAAATTTGGTAAGAAATAAATTAACAAATAAATAAAAACAATAGTCAACAACCTAGAGGGTGGTTGGTCGACATGTAGCGTCGATCAGTCAACACCCAACACCCAACAATCGACCGGTTGAACCTCCAGATCGAGAATTTTGAGCGGCCTAGGGCCTATATTAAATGAAATATTTTTACTTGGGTGCGAAGAAAAGGATTTGCGTATAAGATGAAACCTTATATTCTCTAGGGTTGATGAATGGTGCATATCAGTTTGAAACCCCTATAAATACACAACTAACCTAAAATCCAATTGATTAGAATTATTTTTATATCGAAACTTTGTCATATCTTTTCTCCTCAACTTACACAATTCTTCAAAGAAAAATAAATATAAAAGTAGAGAGATTGACGAGGACAGATCAACCAAACTACCAACGAAGGGGGAATATTTCAATCGGGATTCAAATGAAAGCTTGGATTAGAGCTGAGTGGCTGAGTGGGTATATTTTTAATAAGATGATTTATATGTAGTCGATTTTGGTATATTCTATTTGATTTATATTGCTAGAAACTAAATTGGAGAATCATATTATTTAAATCTGAAACTAAATTATAAATTAAGTTGGTGTTAACTTGTTAAAATATGAGTTTATCCAGGTTAAATCCCTCTCTAATCGAGTAAAAATCCCAATAATCTGTTAGTATAATCAGATCACGTTGAAAATGGTTAAACACGAAAATGGTAGATTTACTAATGAGATTTGAGAATGAAGAAAACGGAAAAACAAACAAACTAACCAAAAAATTTCATTGGGGCCGATCGACCGCACTATTTGCAACATTCGATAGCAAGCGGTCAACCTCTCCAAGAGCAGGTAGTTGACCGGTTGGTATTTCCTAAATGCGACCTAAACCTCGACCTAAGGCCTAGGTTATAAATAAATTAATTAATTAATAGTTTGTATATACATGTTAATATATGTATATGGATTTTAGGAGTAGGGAAGGTAGTTTCCTGTGAGGCAACACTAGGACGTTGCAAGGATGGGTAAATATTCTTATCCAACAAGGGTCAATAATCAACCAGGTGCGATTCCATCGCAAATGGAACTTATAGAAGGTTCTGCGATGGATGTGCAACACTGACTAATGCCTGATGAAGTGTGTGGCCTGACATAATGGGAGTTCCTTGGTATTCATTGGTACTAGCACGACGAGATACCATGTTTCCGCTGGATCTCGACACATGCAATATGAGGCATTATGTTACCATTGAGAGGTAGACATGGATATAGATGATGAGACACTTCGAAGGGTGGACATTGTGTGTTCCCCATAATGCGTAATGAGGGTACGTGTGGTCGTAGTTGTGGGAAACTTAATCCTATGGTAGAAATTATAGGGGAACATATGTGAAAGAGTTATGCCAGTCACAGTGTGAGAGATGTAGTCCCATAAATAAAACTATAGGATAACCCTATATTGGAAAAGTTCCAATAGCTATTATCTAATCGTTAGTTTTCTATAGGTTCGATCTATTGTTCGATCCTAGGTATGAGCATGCACAAGTAGTTGGTGCAGGTGTGTATTGAGTCAAACACCTTAAATTAAGTAAACAAGTAATTCACGAAACCTTAGGTCATGTACAGTATTTTTAAAGTCAACTACCTGTGATCATCATATATTAATAGTGTACTCATTCACCAAACATTTGTTTAACCCACCCTATTTCCTTTCTTTTCCCCATCCCAAGAGGACAAGGCAGCTAATGATAGGCCCATGATCAGTACATGGAGAGGTGAGCTCATCATTGGAGTTGCTTGTAATTTTATTTTACTCTCCATGTTACTTTCTATCTTGTTTAGTACTTAGTATTTATCAGACTATGTATCTTATTTCTATGTATTCTGGATTTGAATACATATTGTTTTCTGAGATTGTGTTTTGAGATGTTTTCTGAGATGGTTATTTCCTTTATTTATATTTTGTTGCCTTCCACTTTGAGTTTTAAAAGTCAGTATATTTTAGATCATATCTGTACATCTTTGGTTTGTGTAAGTTTAAACACCTAAACAACATCTGATTCTCGGCATGGACACATGTTAGAAATTCACTCTAGGCTATGGATCGGTGTTTTAGGAAGTATGGATTTTCTAGTTGGTACCAGAGCTTAGGTTTGGAATTTCCTAAGGATTAGGAGCGTATTGATAGAACGTACTTGAGAAAAAATTTCGAAAAGAAAATGTTTTCCAAATGTTTTTCAAAAGGTTTTCCAAAAAGGTTTTCAAAATGAGTGTCCAAAATGTGTATATATATGTACGTATAGATAAAAGCTTTTCAAAAGATTTTATATAAATATAAGGCAAATAACTCTTTCCCTCTTCTTGTAATGCTACATGTGAAAAGTTGCTAATAAATTCCAAAATCATAGATATAAGAGTGAATCAGGCTCAGGCAATGCGGTTGAGATTCCGAGCATGAATGTTCTAATTTGTTTCTTCTAGTGTCATCAAGCAAGAGGACAAGCCAAACTTAACCCTAATATAGGAATAATGGAGCAAGCACCAGTTGCCATTCCTGCCCACCCACCTGCCGTTGATTTTGCCAAATTTTGTAAGGATTTTGCGTGCTTTTGAGGCTAGCCGTATGTGGGGACAGAGTCATATGTGGATTCGAGGACGTGGATTCATACACGCGAGAGGATTTTTGGTTAGATTGGTCTAAGGGATGATGTGAGGAGACAGCTTGCTACTTGGCATCTATTAGAGGATTCCTTAAGTTGGTGGGATGTTGTTGAGGCTGGGACTGATGAAGGAGAGATCATTTGAGGGGAGTTTAGGAGATGTTTTGAGATGAAGAGGGAGTGCAATTAGATAAGTTTATTCATATAAAGCAAGGAGACATGTTGGTAAAAGAGAATGTGAACCAGTTCAATGATTTGGCTAGGTCCGGGTTGGAGTTGATCAATACCCCAACTAAAAGGCTTTGAAGTTTTCCAAAGGGTTAACCAACTCCTTCAAGATTTAGCTCTTAGTCATATTCCCATGGGTAGGACATATGAGGGTTTTGTGGAGATAGCCCTGTAGAATACCATCTCCAAGGAGGAAGTATAGGAAGAATCAAAGAAGTCTGGAGGAATAGCGTCACAGCGGAATCAGCGTAAGAGCGAAGGAGGACCCAAGGGAAAGATTAAGAAGTAGCATTTGCATTATTGAAAGTGTGGCAAAAAGGACATATTGCAAAGGAGTGCAAGGCATATGGATTGAACATTAATTATTACAATTGAAATCAATATGGGCATATGAGGCGGGAGTCTCCAATACCTCGAAAGACCTCTGCCCAAGTAGTTATAGTTTATGCATTGGGTGTAGTTTCTAGCTCGAGTGTGTCTCCAGTAGCGAACAAGGAGAATATGGTCAAGAGTGAAGATGTGTTAAATCTATCTGGTTCATCCATTCGTATCTTATTTGATACTGGGGCATCACACTCTTTTATTCCTAGTAGACTTGTGGATGAGTTAGACTTAGACACTAGCATGGTTACAAACCTCGTGGTTGTATCAAACTATGTTGGAGGATTGGTTTATTTATCTATGATATGTAAGGGGTAGAAATTATTTATTTTGGGGGTCAAGTTCGATTGCGATGCGTTTCTCTTAGGATTTTCTGGGTTTGGGTTTATTTTCGGCATGGACTGGATGACGAAGTATTAGGTTATTTTAGATTGTGAAGATGGTTGTTTGTTTCGGTACCTGTTGTAGACACAGTTTAGAGGTTTACTACGATCCTAGAGGTTCCTTTATGTTGAGTTACCAATATTTATTAGAACTATCATATGACGTGTCAAATTTAGCGCCTGTACTTAGAGATTACCCAGGTGTCTTTTTCGAGATTATCGGCCTTCCACCCTAGAGAGAGATTGAGATCAAATTTATCTTGTGGAGAACACTAGACCTGACCTTGAGGCATATGGGTCCAAAAGAAGAGATGCGAGTTGAACAAGCAGGTGAACGAGCTATTGGAGAAGGGCATCATTAGGAGTGTTTCATAGTAGGGAGCACCAGTCTTTTTTGTCACCAAGGCAGATGGTTCTCTGAGGTTTTATGTCGATTATTGGGAGTGGGATAAGCCAACAAATCATTGCCTCGTATGGATGATATCTTTAATTAGTTGATTGGAGCGAAGGTATCCTCATAGATGTATTTGTCCATCGGATTCCACCAGTTGTGTCTTGCTGTAGCGACCCTGACTCGACCTCGAAAATAGGCACCGAATACGACACTCGTATCAAATGCTGTAGATCCAAACGTCGAATCTGGTTTGCCGGAGCTTATAACACATTATGTACAACACAGCGGAAGAAAAAGAATAACATATATCATATACAACATCGATACAATATCAGATGTAACAGAATGATAGAGTGGATATCAATATACATCAGAGATATGATACAAGACAATAGCAGCGGAAATAAAAGGTAACACCAACAGCGGAACAATATCTTCAAGATGGTCTTCAAGGAAGAACTCCAGCATCGGTAATCTCCATCTCTAACACACCAATCCAGAAATAGCTCGAACTCCCAATACGATGCACAAAGATAAGCAAGTGCAGTTCAGATCCAAAGTCTGAACTAGCTCTAGATAATCTACTAAACCTGACTATCTGAAAAACCCAACTCTAGACTGCCCGTGTGGGAAAATTGTGGGCAGCTAGAGTTTAGGAAAGGAACAATAAACTCCAGGTTAGTCGTGGGACTGGTGTGAGCAAACAAAACAGTTTATCTTTTAAACAAACAACTGAAATAATTTAAAATAAATCCGCAATGGTTTTTGGAAAATGAAACTACCATAAAGCCTCCCGCCACACAAACAATGCAAATGTAGAATTAGAGGAGATTTCTCCTTATGATAGTCAAATATGCTTGATACGAGAAAATTTCTTTGATATTATTACTAGTGCATAGTGTAGAAAAACCATTTCGAATGTATAATATAAATCCTAGCCAACTTACGACCAGTATCGTATGTCTACTATATCTACCATGTTCAATGGCAGGTTACCACCACATTCCATGGCAGGTTATACAACTAAAACCGTACAGGGTGCATATTGTTTTGATTGGATTTCCAACAAATGGTCAGGCTAAGGAACTTCCTACTATCCATGGGATTGCCTCTGGCGGGATGTCCCGAGAGCTTAACCAGCTCTCTGCCAACACGAGGTCGGGTTACCTCTGTAACTAGGTAACTACTACACGAGCATGCCATCCCCCGGTCCATTGGGACCTTTATCCGAGCGCTCGACACCAACAACCACAAAGCAATCACAAAGTAATAGATCTGCAGTATCCATATGAGCGAAGTATCTGAGCTCCATACCATGATACCACCCTTTTCCAGAAGGGAATGACAAACCCTAAAGGGAGCGACCATCACAACCATGCCACATCTTTCCTGTTTTGACCATTTTTGGGGTGTGAGGTCCTGATGCAGTCTCGTCCACAAAGCTACGCTTTATACAAAAGCCATGCTTTGATCAACAAATGATACACAGCAGCACTCAGTATGCCACACTACCAAATTTGGGAGTATATCACTGATAAATATCAACTACATAACCTCTGAGCTCGTACATCTCAGAGAAGGGTGTCAAGCTAAGAGAGTAAATTCTCTGCCACCAAGCAGAAATGTATTTGATAGAGATCAGTTTAATATCTCAAAGTGTAGTGTCAAACATACAACCATACAAGTCTGTTTCGGGTTCGAACAGAACCGAAGGCACTTTCGAAGAAGCCCTTGCAAATCCGAGTATCCACAATCCCGATCGAATTTCCCATCACTTAGGGAGAACTCTATAATGGAGCAATTCAGTGCAAAGTCAATCGAAAGGTTATCCTATCGTTCTTGAAGACGCCCGGTCTTCAACACCGGTCTTCAAATGCAATCCATAACATCGTATCACTATTCGGAATGGGTTATATGACACAAGATCCTCTCCCGGCTAAACCGAATAATGAGCGCAATATTTTAAAAACATATGGATATGGATTTTTAGTTAAGTCACATCTTATAAAATCCAAAGCTTCCCTTTTAAATGATTAAACAAATTACCATTTTAAATCTTTTAACAAAAAGATTCGTTTCACAAAGTTCACCTAGTTTCACAAAGATCTACCTATAGATTTTAAAACAATTTCCATTTCAATTTGGATTAACTCAATTAAATCTTTAAATTAAAGATTTAATTTATAGCTTTCAAACCCGTTTCCAAAGATTTATTCATAACTTGGAAAACTATTTCCATTTTAGACTTGATACCCTTTTAACACAAATTGGAAGTTCATTTCTTATGTAAAAGCTTATATTATTTGAAAACAAATAATTTTCATTACGGAAAAATCCATTTATACTTATACAAGTTAAAAGCTTTGGGTTAAATTTAAATTCCCAAAACAACACTTTTAAAATGGTTTAAAAACCGATATAAACACATTTATAAGTTGAATAACCTTTTAAACATAGTTTCCAAATCATAGACTTTGATTTCAAATATAAAATTCAAATTTAAATCAAATTATTTAAATTTCAAAATTCAATCAAGTTATTCAAAATAACTTTTATTTTTTAAAATTCATTTTCAAAAGCTTTCAATTCTAATTCCAAAACTATTTTGGATTCAAAAATTCAATCTTTAAAACAATTTCAAATATCGGCGACTTAACCCATTTCCACGTGCAATCCATATTTGTGTGTGTATAAGTGTGGTCCAGGGATTTTACACAATAAAAGTGCCACATCATCAATCAGCACAGATTCAAATACAGCAATATACTTGATAAGCGGTATAAATTATAACGCTTATATCGATAAGCGGTATGAACCATAACTGTAATATCCCGGAATTTTAACAATATCAATTTAATAATATGTAGTTAAAATTAAATTGATATTGATATTCTGTTAATAATTATTCAAATAGATTTAATAATCCTCTTCAATAAATATTTAAATTGGTTATTTTATCTTTAAAAATAATAAATTGATTTCTATTTATAAATAAACATATGGTCTATAATTTTAATAGATTAGCTTTGTTTTAATTTTAATAAGTAAAGCATATTTTCTAGTTTTATTATTTGTAGTAATATGGAGAATTTGTTTTATTTAATATTTAAGCTTTTCAAAATTTAATAAATGATTTTGGTTTAAATTTAATAATTGAACCATGTTTTAAAATTCTAATATATACATTATAAATTGGAAATTTTGATTTAAATTAGTATTGAGTTTTCAAAAACTATTTCATAAATAAATATATGATTTTAAAATTGATAAGAAAAATATTAAAGTGTTTAAATTAAATTAGATAGAGTTTTTAAATTTAGAATAATCAAACAAAATGGTTTCATGGCTTAATAAAATGGATATTTTATTGATAAAAATATAATTTCTTGTAAAATGATTTTAAATTCAATAATAAGAGATTTATAAAAAACAATATTGATATTGTATTTATAAATAAGTTTTGAATAGGATTTGCAAGTTTTTATTTCAAATTGAATTTATATTCATAACTTGATTTGGAATTAATTGATTTTTGAACTTAGTTTGAATTTAAGTTTAAAAGTATAAATCTTAAATTGCTTAATTGTTTTAATTTTTAATATGTATAAGTTTATTTATAAACATGATTTGTTTTTGTTAAATTTAAGCTAACACACTTTAGTTTGTAATTTAAATACTAATTACCTTTAAAAGAAAATAAGTGTTTCATTCTTTAACATTCATGTAACATGTGTTGCATTCTTTAACAAGTGTTCAAATTTAACTAATATACAATTTGACAAGTGTTGTAACATTTGTACAAGTGTAAATTTAGTTTTAATCTTTCTTTTATTTCCTTAAATCTGAAAATACATTAGTTTAGTTTGCATCTTCATTCATGCATATTCAACAATTCTAAATCAAAGAAATCTTCAAAATTCTAAAATCAAAAGCATCTTCATATTAACAATCAATCTGCATTTCCTCAAATTTCAGAAACCCTGCATATTTAACCATGTTCAAATATGTTTATTCCACCTCTTCAAAATCAAACCCATCTTCCTCAAATTCAAACATCAATATGCATTGATCTGCATGCCACCTGAAAGCAAAAAGCACATCTGCATTTTTATAAAGCCTGCACTTTTTTTTTCTGCACTCTGTTTTAAACTTGGGAAGGATAACATCTGCATGCATTTGAGGAATTAGCTACCGCATTCTTCCTGCATGCAAGTATTTTAGGCTGAGATCATGAGCATTTCATCAAAATTCAACTCAGATATTATAACAGAGGAAGCATGCCTGCATTTATTTTCTGCAAATTTCATAAAGTCAAAACAGGAGCTCTGCATTTAACAAGGTGAGTAACATTTAAATTTTAAACTATAATTAGGTTGCTTGTTAAATGTTGAGATAAAATATGTTTGTGTGCTTATAAAAGGTCTGATGTAATTATGATTGAATGTGCATGTTGATTATACTTTTCTGTGTTCCCAGATTTATCATTCTATTTAAAAAAAAAAAAATCCCTACCATCGATCTAAATTGAGATAATATCTGGGTTTTAAAATAATAAGAGGGTTTGCTTATCATAGATTAGTGTTTAAATTTATATAGTATTGCTGTTTAAATTTCTTAAGTTCAGGTTTAAAATTTTAGGTGAGTTAAATACAGGGTGTCATTTCTGTAAACACAGGTAATGTCATCATATGTTTATATTGATCAAAACCAATCATATTAATATTGAAATCCAGTTTCATAAACTTAATGTATTAACAAAAACTTGATTTTTAAATCAGGTAGTAGTATTTCTAGGTGTTTGTTTCAGTAACAGTTTGTTATTGAACAAAATATGAATTTGAGCAAAATTCTTGCAATCTATAGTTTAAGAAAACTTATAATTCTTCTGGGTTATAGAGTAAGGATCATAGATCCTTAGAAAAAACAGAAACGAGGATTTTATTGATTAGGGTAGATGCAGTTTTGATTTTTAGAATTGAACCCTAGTTTTGAATAGGGGTTAAAGATTGAGTCAGTGTGAGGTAATGGATTGATCGAGTGTCTTGGTATCTAGGGATTGGGTAGTTGAAGTGTGAGGGAGTTCGTGGCCAAAGGGGTCGAGTGTCAGATGGTCGGGGAGGCGCAATTTCGTCGTTGACAGGTTTGCAACAGGAACCTGTTTGAAGTTTACAGGTTTTGGGATTAGGGGTTAAACTTTGAATTCTTGTTTATTTGCTTGATCTGGTGATTGAGGTAGGGCATGGATGAGTTATTGGTTGTGGTTTGATCGTCTTTGATGATGAGAAGAGGCGGTGGTCGCCGTGCATATGCACGGCGATGAAAATTCTGGTGATGTATATTGGGGTTTTGGATGTTGCAGGGGAAAGTTGAGTTTTGCTCGAAGTAAGTTGTATTATAACTCGAAGTAAAGAAGCTTTTAACTCGAAGTAAAATTTGGTTTCTCGGGTTGAACTGTAAAATTGCAGGTTTCAGGAAATTGCTTTTAATCTGGGTTTTAAAACTTTTAGAATCTGCAGTTTTGTTTAAAGTAAAGATTTAGTTTAAATTCAAATTCAAGTTTAATTTCTAATTTAAATTCAAATTCCAGTTTTTAAATTCAAAATTAAAGCTTCAAAATTTAACTTAATTAACTATTTTATTTTGGGTAAAAAGTTGAAACTTTTTAATAATGAAGTTTTTAAAATGTGAGTAAGATTTAAAGATTAATTTTAAATCTGGAAATCTAAATTTAAAGGTGAACTTCACTTTTAATTTAAATGAAGATTTAAATTGAAAGTTTAAACTAAGAATGAGTTGAAAATTTCTAAAATTTTGAAATGAATTTAACTTCAAAATTTTATGATTTCATTTTTAAGACAAACTTTTGTTTTGTCCTAAAATTTAAATAAGTTTTAGATTATTTAAACTTGTATTTTAAAATGGAAATTTAAAGGTAGTTCAAAAGTACTTGTTTCAATTAAATTGTTTTAAACATAATTAAGTTATGTTTTATCTTGAAATTTAATTAAGATTAATATTTCAGGATTAATTTAATTAATAATGTAATTAAGATTGATTAATTAATTTAATTAATTGATTGATTTTGGAATTAATAATTGCTTAATGATTAATCAATCTATAATTAAGATCATTACTTAGATTATTAATTAATGATGAATGAATATTATTAATTATGTAATTAAGTTTTTAATCGAGGTTAATTAATTTAATAATTAACTTTAATTAATGAATGATTAAAGATAATTTAATTTGTAATTAATTTAAGTTAATTACTTTATAAAATAATTAAAGAATGGTTAATGAAGATCATTAACCAGGATTATTTAACAATTAATTAATATAGTTAATATTTATAATTAATTAGATTAATTAATTTAATAATAATCAATTATGAATGGTTTTGAGTATAATTACTTAGTAAAGTAATTAAGGAATTAATTACTTAATGTAATTTGTTTAGTTGAATATGATTGTTTATTTTAATTAATTAAGTTTAATTAAATTTTAAACACTTGGATTTTATAGATAATTACTTTATGTAATTAATGATTTGGAAATTACTTAGTAAAGTAATTGTTTAATAATTACATGATTGTAATTAAGTGGAGATGTTTAAGTGTGAGGTAATTTGGTTTAATTACTTAATAATTAATCAAGGGATTAATTAAGTAATTAATTAAAGAATAATTAATTTGTTTAATAAGTAATTAAGTCAGTTAATTACTAAATGTAATTAATCTGTGAAGATGATTAATAATTATAAGTTAATTACTTAAGGTAATTAATAAAGGGTGATCATTAATCATTATAATTAATGATGTAATTAAAGTTGATTAATTATGATTAATTAATCAATGATAAGTAATTAAAGGTAATCAATTAATGTAATTAATTAAGGATTTATGTAATTAATTATAGTTAATTAATTAATTAAAGTAATTAAAGGTTAATTACTGTTTAGTTGAGAATAATTAATTTGTAAAATTAATTGAGGATAATTACATGAATTTAATTAAGGGTAATTAATCATGGGTGATTAATTAAGGTGATTAATAATGGATTAATAAATTGATTGTAATCAATTAAATGATTGAGTAAGCAAGGTTTATATTGATGAAGTAATTAATTTAATTTAATTTAAATTAGTTAAAGATGAAGTAATTAATTTAATTCACTTTAAATTAACTAGAGATAGAGATAATTAATTTAATTCATTTTAAATTAATTATATGATGATGAGTAAATCATTGCTTATGAATGAATGGATGACATTGATTGTCTTGGATGCTTTGAGATCTCAGTAATGAGATAAATAATATTGTGTGGTATGGATGTTTGATTGTATTGTGATGATAACATAGGTTATCTATTGTGATGGTATTATATGGAATATCTATGTGATATTGATGATATGAATTACCTGTTATTTGATAATGTTGATTATCAATTGTGATTATGAGTTATCTATCTGTGTGTATATAGATTCTGCAATTGAATTGTTTTAAAAACTTTAAAATAACTTGGACTTAAAAGACACGCTTTGGATTTTGATGAGACCGGGATCGGGTTTCCATATTTGGATATCCGAAAACCACATCGATTCCAAATAACGTTAGGTCGTGAATCAAAGTGGAGCTTTGTGAAGACTCGAGATGTAAGGATTATACGTCAGTATAACTCTGTGGGTGATTCCGTAATGAGTTGACGGAATTAGTTCTTATAGATTCGAGATGGTGAATCAGAGTGCAAGGGTTATTGTCGTTGACTCTGAGGGTGATTCCAATATGAGTGCAACGAGATAATGCCTTCGGTTTTATTCGAACCCGGAACGAACTTGTATGGATTGAATGCTTTCAGAACATCGTCAGGTGGACGATGAGCATTCTAAGTGATATGTCCTATAAAGGTAATCGTAGCCTCAAGCCTCATCAACCGGGAATGGCTAAAACAGGGGAGGTGCAGCAAAGCTTCGTGGATTGCACCCACTGGAGAGCAAGATTTACCTCTGTCTAGAAGTCCCTTTATATTTCGGCTGTGTGGGTGGTTGCTAGCTACAACCACGGGGTTATCTTGTTTGGAACTGTTCAGTAAGGAATGGGTCTGGCTTTGTGTTGCAGGGGAGCGGGCGTACTCCTCGGTACGTTGATCTAGGCCACGTACTGTGACGGGCGGTACCCTAGTGGCCCTGCCATTGTATGGAATCCAAAATCCAATAAGTGCCAACGGTTTTGATTGTATTACCCACTTTTGTGGCTAGTAGCTGGAATTTAATAGATGTAACAATTTCGGCTATTTCTTATTTATTTGAAAACCCTATACACTATTATAATATCATCGGATTTCCTATCAAATGTTTTGGTTAGCGTAAGATAAAAACTTTTCCATGTTTATGTGTGGGAAGTCTTACGTGATACCTTTCTTTTCAAAAGGTTTTTAAAAGTTAAGCAACTTTAACCTGTTACTCACACCAGACCCATGTCTGACCTGGAGTTTATTTTTGTTTTTCATAAACTCTTGGGTACTCAAATTTTTACGAGTATCCAAGGGAATTCAGGTTAGGATTCAGGTTAGCTTTGACGAATTGTGGAGGAGCAATGGAGCAGGAGGCTTCTACGTGTAAATATATATATAGTTTCCGCTGTGTAGTTTTCTCTGAGATGTTCCTTGTACTGATTTGAGTTGTATAACTAAACAGGTGTTTATAACTGTCTAGTATGTGTTGTATATCTGTATAACTCTGATAATGGTTGTAAACTATGTAATATTTATGTTATTAATATAGTTTATTCGTTCCGCTGTTTAGATTCTGATGTTTTTTCTTTCTTCTCTTCTTTCTATTCTCTTTTCTATCCCTTTCTTTCTTCAAGATGATGCGATTTTTTGTGGTAAGAAAGTCGGGTCGTCTCATTTGGTATCAGGGAATTAGGTTGAGTGAATACCTAGGCTCTGTAGTGTTGTTTTTCTTGAGAGTGCGTATTTGTAATTTTTAATATATATATATATATATATATATATATATATATATATATATATATATATATTTCTACCTATCTGTTGGGTTACCTGTTCAGGTTTTCCAATATAAGTTATAAAGGTAGATGGGGTAGTAGTGTGTGTAGCACGACTACCATTGGTTGTAGTTTGAATGTTTGAGTTTGAAGGTGTTCTGTCGAGACTGTAGACCTAATACCGTCTCGAGTAAGTTCTGTAATGACAAAGAACTTCATTTATCTCTGAAGGAAACCGGTGAAGGTTCGGAGTTTATTACTGAAGTTGGATGAGTAGAGTTTGGATCTGTTGGTTGGCAGAAGCGAGTGACGGTATTTTGATACCTCAGGAAATAGTAGCTGCGTGATGAGATGCAGTGACTATGGATGTTCCCGAAGATGTTTTCTTTGGAACAAGTTAAGGAGGTGAGTCTGCTTCGATGTTGTGGCTGTGTTCAGCCGGAGTTTCTGTTTGCATTGAGATTTGAGTTTCTCGAAGAGCTTTGTTTTGGAATTCTTTGGCATCTGTGGCAGCAGTGCAGTTTGGAGTGTTCTCGGTGTTGGTAAGAGATCTTTTGGCTTAGCAGTTTTTCTGAATGTGAAATTCAGAAACATTTAAGTGAACCCGTTTCTTCGATGGGTTGACTAGTTAAGTGTAAGCTATTCTATTTGGTTAAGGGAGAACAGTTTTTCCTTGGATTTGGTTTGAATGGTTCGCAAAAGTGACTTGCGATTGTTTGAGTGTTCTCTTGGGTTATCTGAGTTTTTCTGGATGTCTTCAGGAAGTCAGAGTTTGGTTCGCATCTGGAGTTTGAGTTTTCTTATCGACTAGGATTCCAGGAGTGGTACCGGTGATTCAGCTATATAGAAGAATGGTTCCAAGAATTGAGATGGTGTAGCAGCTCGGAGTTTTGGAGGAACTTCTGAAAGTTCTTATGAATTTTTTAAACCATATCTCTGGGGTGTGTTGTCCTGTTTGTGCTTGCGTTCTTCTTCAACATTCTCTTCTACTTCAGATCAGAGTTGAGCTGCGGAAGCAGTTTGGAAGTGCATATGCCTTTCTTTTCTGGACAGGAGAAGTGAGTTGTTGTCTTCTGATATTGAGGAGTTGAGTTTGAGATCTTGATCTTGGTTGATCTTGAGGAGATCATTTTGTTTTTTTGATTGGTCTAGTTTGTTTCTAGAAGCATCAGCGAAGGTTTAGCTGATCAGTAAGGTTGTGGACAGCCCAGGATTGTCTGAAGAGTTTTGTGGATAAGAGTCGGAGGGATTTGGACTCTGAAGTCGGAGATTTAATCTTGGATAAGTTTTCTCTGATCTTAAGTGAGCTATAAGTTTGGGTAAGTATGAGAAGCTAGCTCTGAAATGTTTTAGATCTTTTCTGTGATCTTGGAGTAAGTGATTGATCTACAGGATTGAATTGCCAGTTTGGATAACTGGGATTCGATGAGTTTCACGTATCTCTGAGGGAGTACGTGTATAATCTATCTCTGGGTGTGGAACCAGTAGTTCTGGAGTTTTGATTGTTGAGTCAGACTCGTCTGTAGTCTGATATCTTGTCTAGTGTTATAGATATAGTTGTATAGGATCTTTATAGCTTCATAGTATTGTTTGTTTGGATTCTTTGGAGCAAGTATTCCGGTGTGTATATATATATACCTGGGGAAACTCGATAAAATTCTATCCAGAATTTGTCTGGATAATTAGATTTGTTTGATTGGTTGTTTTTGGTTGTTAGCATATGTTTGATATATGCTTGTGTTTTTAATATAAAATTTAATAAGATTATTAAATTACCTTCGTTTTAAATTTCGAGGACGAAATTCATTTAAGGGGGAAGGATTGTAATATCCCGGAATTTTTAACAATATCAATTTAATAATCTGTAGTTAAAAATAAATTGATATTGATATTCTGTTAATAATTATTCAAATAGATTTAATAATCCTCTTCAATAAATATTTAAATTGGTTATTTTATCTTTAAAAATAATAAATTGATTTCTATTTATAAATAAACATATGGTCTATATTTTTAATAGATTAGCTTTGTTTTAATTTTAGTAAGTAAAGCATATTTTCTAGTTTTATTATTTGTAGTAATATGGAGAATTTGTTTTATTTAATATTTAAGCTTTTCAAAATTTAATAAATGATTTTGGTTTAAATTTAATAATTGAACCTGTTTTAAAATTCTAATATATACATTATAAATTGGAAATTTTGAATTAAATTAGTATTGAGTTTTCAAAAACTATTTCACAAATAAATATATGATTTTAAAATTGATAAGAAAATATTAAAGTGTTTAAATTAAATTAGATTGAGTTTTTAAATTTAGAATAATCAAACAAAATGGTTTCATGGCTTAATAAAATGGATATTTTATTGATAAAAATATAATTTCTTGTAAAATGATTTTAAATTCAATAATAAGAGATTTATAAAAAACAATATTGATATTGTATTTATAAATAAGTTTTGAATAGGATTTGCAAGTTTTTATTTCAAATTGAATTTATATTCATAACTTGATTTGGAATTAATTGATTTTTGAATTTAGTTTGAATTTAAGTTCAAAAGTATAAATCTTAAATTGGTTAATTGTTTTAATTTTTAATATGTATAAGTTTATTTATAAACATGATTTGTTTTTGTTTCATTTATAAATTTATAACTATGTTTAAATATAAACTAACAACTTAAATTTAAGCTAACACACTTTAGTTTGTAATTAAATACTAATTAACTTTAAAAGAAAATAAGTGTTTCATTCTTTAACATTCATGTAACATGTGTTGCATTCTTTAACAAGTGTTCAAATTTAACTAATATACAATTTGACAAGTGTTGTAACATTTGTACAAGTGTAAATTTAGTTTTAATCTTTCTTTTATTTCCTTAAATCTGAAAATACGTTAGTTTAGTTTGCACCTTCATTCATGCATATTCAACAATTCTAAATCAAAGAAATCTTCAAAATTCTAAAATCAAAAGCATCCTCATATTAACAATCAATATGCATTTCCTCAAATTTCAGAAACCCTGCATATTTAACCATGTTCAAATCTGTTTATTCCACATGTTCAAAATCAAACCCATCTTCCTCAAATTCAAACATCAATATGCATTGATCTGCATGCCACCTAAAAGCAAAAAGCACATCTGCATTTTTATAAAGCCTGCACTTATTTTTTTTCTGCACTCTGTTTTAAACTTGGGAAGGATAGCATCTGCATGCATTTGAGGAATTAGCTACCGCATTCTTTCTGCATTCAAGTATTTTAGGCTGAGATCATGAGCATTTCATCAAAATTCAACTCAGATATTATAACAGAGGAAGCATGCCTGCATTTGTTTTCTGCAAATTTCATAAAGTCAAAACAGGAGCTCTGCATTTAATAAGGTGAGTAACATTTAAATTTTAAACTATAATTAGGTTGCTTGATAAATGTTGAGATAAAATATGTTTGTGTGCTTATAAAAGGTCTGATGTAATTATGATTGAATGTGCATGTTGATTATACTTTGTTGTGTTCCCAGATTTATCATTCTATTTAAAAAAAAATTCCCTACCATTGATCTAAATTGAGATAATATCTGGGTTTTTAAATAATAAGAGGGTTTGCTTATCATAGATTAGTGTTTAAATTTATATAGTATTGCTGTTTAAATTTCTTAAGTTCAGGTTTAAAATTTTAGGTGAGTTAAATACAGGGTGTCATTTCTGTAAACACAAGTAATATCATCATATGTTTATATTGATCAAAACCAATCATATTAATATTGAAATCCAGTTTCATAAACTTAATGTATTAACAAAAACTTGATTTTTAAATCAGGTTGTAGTATTTCTAGGTGTTTGTTTCAGTAACAGTTTGTTATTGAACAAAATATGAATTTGAGCAAAATTCTTGCAATCTGTAGTTTAAGAAAACTTAGAATTCTTCTGGGTTATAGAGTAAGGATCATAGATCCTTAGAAATATCAGAAATAAGGTTTTATTGATTAGGGTAGATGCAGTTTTGATTTTTAGAATTGAACCCTAGCTTTGAATAGGGGTTAAAGATTGGGTCAGTGTGAGGTAATGGATTGATCGAGTGTCTTGGTATCTAGGGATTGGGTAGTTGAAATGTGAGGGAGTTCGTGGCCAAAGGGGTCGAGTGTCAGATGGTCGGGGAGGCGCAATTTCGCCGTTGACAGGTTTGCAACAGAAACCTGTTTGAAGTTTACAGGTTTTGGGATTAGGGGTTAAACTTTGAATTCTTGTTTATTTGCTTGATCTGGCGATTGAGGTAGGGCATGGATGAGTTATTGGTTGTGGTTTGATCGTCTTTGATGATGAGAAGAGGCGGTGGTCGCCGTGCATATGCACGGCGATGAAAATTCTGGTGATGTATTTTGGGGTTTTGGATATTGCAGGGGAAAGTTGAGTTTTGCTCGAAGTAAGTTGTATTATAACTCGAAGTAAAGCAGCTTTTAACTCGAAGTAAAATTTGGTTTCTCGGGTTGAACTGTAAAATTGCAGGTTTCAGGAAATTGTTTTTAATCTGGGTTTTAAAACTTTTAGAATCTGCAGTTTTGTTTAAAGTAAAGTTTTAGTTTAAATTCAAATGCAAGTTTGAATTTCTAATTTAAATTCAAATTCCAGTTTTTAAATTTAAAATTAAAGCTTCAAAATTTAACTTAATTAACTATTTTATTTTGGGTAAAAAGTTGAAACTTTTTAATAATGAAGTTTTTAAAATGTGAGTAAGATTTAAAGATTAATTTTAAATCTAGAAATCTAAATTTAAAGGTGAACTTCAGTTTTAATTTAAATGAAGATTTAAATTGAAAGTTTAAACTAAGAATGAGTTGAAAATTTCTAAAATTTTGAAATGAATTTAACTTCAAAATTTTATGATTTCATTTTTAAGACAAACTTTTGTTTTGTCCTAAAATTTAAATAAGTTTTAGATTATTTAAACTTGTATTTTAAAATGGAAATTTAAAGGTAGTTCAAAAGTACTTGTTTCAATTAAATTGTTTTAAACATAATTAAGTTATGTTTTATCTTAAAATTTAATTAAGATTAATATTTCAGGATTAATTTAATTAATAAGGTAATTAAGATTGATTAATTAAATTAATTAATTAATTGATTTTGGAATTAATAATTTATTAATGATTAATCAATCTATAATTAAGATCATTAATTAGATTATTAATTAATGATGAATGAATATTATTAATTATGTAATTAAGTTTTTAATCGAGGTTAATTAATTTAATAATTAACTTTAATTAATGAATGATTAAAGATAATTTAATTTGTAATTAATTTAAGTTAATTACTTTATAAAATAATTAAAGAATGGTTAATGAAGATCATTAACTAGGATTATTTAACAATTAATTAATATGGTTAATTTTTATAATTAATTAGATTAATTAATTTAATAATAATCAATTATGAATGGTTTTGAGTATAATTACTTAGTAAAGTAATTAAGGAATTAATTAATTAATGTAATTAATTTAGTTGAATATGATTGTTTATTTTAATTCATTAAGTTTAATTAAATTTTAAACACCTGGGTTTTATAGATAATTACTTTATGTAATTAATGATTTGGAAATTACTTAGTTAAGTAATTGTTTAATAATTACATGATTGTAATTAAGTGGAGATGTTTAAGTGTGAGGTAATTTGGTCTAATTACTTAATAATTAATCAAGGGATTAATTAAGTAATTAATTAAAGAATAATTAATTTGTTTAATAAGTAATTAAGTCAGTTAATTACTAAATGTAATTAATCTGTGAAGATGATTAATAATTATAAGTTAATTACTTAAGGTAATTAATAAAGGGTGATCATTAATCATTATAATTAATGATGTAATTAAAGTTGATTAATTATGATTAATTAATCAATGATAAGTAATTAAAGGTAATCAATTAATGTAATTAATTAAGGATTTATGTAATTAATTATAGTTAATTAATTAATTAAAGTAATTAAAGGTTAATTACTTTTTAATTGAGAATAATTAATTTGTAAAATTAATTGAGGATAATTACATGAATGTAATTAGGGGTGATGTGCACGTAATTGTGCATATATTTACATCCATATTTTATCTTTTTTTTAAATAACATCATATTTGGGCATTTTAACATGTTTAAAACCAAAATTCAATTATTTCCAAACCATCATATTTTCATCATCATTCAGGGGCAAAACGGTCATTTTTGTGCATGTGTCAATGTAAGAATTTTTACTTGGACATTTTTTGATTATTTTTATAGGAATTTGGATGCATATGGAAGAGGCTTATATGAAGATACATGCATGCACAAGGAAATACAAAGGAATGAAGAGAAAATAATTCAAGTTCAAGATCATGGAGGACCCCACCCACTTACCTAACTTCCAATTAGAAGCTAAGCACATGCTAAAAGGACTTAAAGCTTCATGTACATATTAAGTGGGGGATTAGTGAATGTTAATGATTACTTGGAGGCTACACCACCTCAAGGGTATTTTGGGAAGCTCCCTAAAAAGAGAATTAGGGTTTTATGCATGTATAAATAGCCCTCTTATGTACATGAAGAGGATCATCTACTCTTTCATTTTACTTAGGAAATTAAGAAATCAAAGTGTAAGCTCAATGTTCTATGAAATAAAAATGGCTTCCAAGCCTCTTTCTTCTCTCTTTTCTACATGTTTTTCTTTGTTTTATTGTTAATGTTTATTTATATGCTCTCTTTCTCTTTATGTTCATAGCTTAGATTTACATTTATGCAAGTAGTTAGTAGCTAATCTCTTTTGCTTTCTTTGCTTATTTTCTATTTTCTTTTCTTTAATGTTGAAACTTACTTGTGATGCTTCAATGCCACAAATGAGTAGCTAAACCCCTTCAATTTAGGGGTGATGAAGCTCTCTAACTTTATGTAATTTCAACATTTTTTATGATTTATGATCTCTTTGTTTATGCTTCATGAATGTGAATTTTGATGTAAGTTTATACAAGTGGGTTTGATAGCTTATATTGCTTATGCAAATGAGCTATTCTTACTCAACATAAACACAATTTACATCAACATTTGCTAATTAATTTTTGATTATGAAATGAAAGTAAAAATGAAATTTGATGATCTATGTTACTAGTTACAATAGTAAATAGATCATACTTAAAATAGTTTTTGCTTTGGCTTCTTTTTCATGAGAATTGTAAGTGGTATAATTGTTGTATTATAGTTTGATGGTTTGAGTTATGTTAACTAATAACATAAACAAACCATACTTATGATAAATGCAATGATTATTTCACTTAATATCAAAGTTAGAGATCATAAATTATGTGTTTGTTGATTTACAAAAATTTGAGAGTGGATTTGCCTCTAAATTGTTCTTAAGTCTAATAATTTTTGAATCGCATTTTCTAGTGTTAGCCTCATTTTATTTCTAGTTAACAAATCCTCTTCGACTTTGGTATAATTTGATTGAATAGATTTTTTTTAAATCATCAATTCCCTGCGGATCGACCCGTATTCGCCACGTACTTCAAGTGTACGCCGTGCGCTTGCGGTTATATTTTAATTTGAAATTTTTCGACAAATTTCTAAATCAATAGAAATTTTGTCGACGAACAAAGGGTAATTAATCATGGATGATTAATTAAGGTGATTAATAATGGATTAATAAATTGATTGTAATCAATTAAATGATTGAGTAAGCAAGGTTTATATTGATGAAGTAATTAATTTAATTTAATTTAAATTAGTTAAAGATGAAGTAATTTATTTAATTCACTTTAAATTAATTAGTGATAGAGATAATTAATTTAATTCATTTTAAATTAATTATATGATGATGAGCAAATCATTGCTTATGTATGAATGGATGACATTGATTGTCTTGGATGCTTTGAGATCTCAGTAATGAGATAAATAATATTGTGTGGTATGGATGTTTGATTGTACTTTGATGATAACATAGGTTATCTATTGTGATGGTATTATATGGAATATCTATGTGATATTGATGATATGAATTACCTGTTATGATAATGTTGATTATCAATTGTGACTGTGAGTTATCTATCTGTGTGTATACAGATTCTGCAATTGAATAGTTTTAAAAACTTTAAAACAACTTGGACTTAAAAGACACGCTTTGGATTTCGATGAGACCGGGATCGGGTTTCCATATTTGGATATCCGAAAACCACATCGATTCCAAATAACGTTAGGTCGTGAATCAAAGTGGAGCTTTGTGAAGACTCGAGATGTAAGGATTATACGTCAGTATAACTCTATGGGTGATTCCGTAATGAGTTGACGGAACTAGTTCTTGTAGATTCGAGATGGTGAATCAGAGTGCAAGTGTTATTGTCGTTGACTTTGAGGATGATTCCAATATGAGTGCAACGAGATAATGCCTTCGGTTTCGTTCGAACCCGGAACGAACTTGTATGGATTGAATGCTTTCAGAACATCGTCAGGTGGACGATGAGCATTCTAAGTGATATGTCCTATAAAGGTAATCGTAGCCTCAAGCCTCATCAACCGGGAATGGCTAAAACAGGGGAGGTGCAGCAAGGCTTCGTGGGTCGCACCAACTAGAGAGCAAGATTTACCTCTGTCTAGAAGTCCCTTTATATTTCGGCCGTGTAGGTGGTTGCTAGGTACAACCACGGGGTTATCTTGTTTGGAACTGTTCAGTAAGGAATGGGTCCGGCTTTGTGTTGCAGGGGAGCGAGCGTATTCCTCGGTACGTTGATCTAGGCCACGTACTGTGACAGGCGGTACCCCAGTAGCCCTGCCATTGTATGGAATCCAAAATCCAATAAGTGCCAACGGTTTTGATTATATTACCCACTTTTGTGGCTAGTAGCTGGAATTTAATAGATGTAACAATTTCGGCTATTTCTTATTTATTCGAAAACCCTAGACACTATAGTAATATCATCGGATTTCCTATCAAATGTTTTGGTTAGCGTAAGATAAAAACTTTTCCATGTTTATGTGTGGGAAGTCTTATGTGATACCTTTCTTTTCAAAAGGTTTTTAAAAGTTAAGCAACTTTAACCTGTTACTCACACCAGACCCATGTCTGACCCGGAGTTTATTTTTGTTTTTCATGAACTCTTGGGTACTCAAATTTTTACGGGTAGCCAAGGGAATTCAGGTTATGATTCAGGTTAGCTTTGACGAATTTTGGAGGAGCAATGGAGCAGGAGGCTTCTACGTGTAAATATATATATAAAGTTTCCGCTGTGTAGTTTTCTCTGAGATGTTCCTTGTACTGATTTGAGTTGTATAACTAGACAGGTGTTTATAACTGTCTCCTATGTGCTGTACATCTGTATAACTCTGATAATGGTTGTAAACTATGTAATATTTATGTTGTTAATATAGTTTATTCGTTCCGCTGTTTAGATTCTGATGTTGTTTCTTTCTTCTCTTCTTTCTATTCTCTTTTCTATCCCTTTCTTTCTTCAAGATGATGCGATTTTCTGTGGTAAGAAAGTCGGGTCGTCTCAATAACGCTTATCTTTCATTCACAAATCAAAGGTATATATATCACAGATAATAAATTACAGTAAACATAGCTCAAATCAAAACATAACATATCAGGGTATCAAACAATTCAATCATCCAATAGAATCCGAACATTCATAAGTAAGATCACATAATTGTCTGATTAATTCAACTCAGACTAACCACTTATGAATTACTAATCCTGGTTACTTAACGTCACAAACATCTTCGGTTAATTATTCTTTAATAATTTATTAATTAACCATTAATAATTAATTAACTTTTACTTTTAATTCATCCACATTTAATTATTAAATAATTAACCATTAATTATTTAATTCACCATTTAATTAATTTTCTTAATTAATTAATTAATTATCCTTTAATTAATTATCATTCCTTAGTCACCTTCATTTATTAATTAACCTTTAAGTTAATTACATAAGTAATTATCCCTTAATTACATTAAGTAATTACAAATAAACTTTTAATCATCAATTAGTCAACCTTTAAATTATTAAGTAATTAACCTTTACTTGCTTAATAAATCTTTAAGTTACAAATTTATTAACCAACCTTTAATAAATTACCCCTTATATTAAGTAATTATCCTTTAATAAATCTCATTAATTAATCCTTCTTTAAACAAAAACCTTTTAATTTTTGTTAATAACCCATCATTAATTATTTAAGAACTTGATTAATTAAAAGATAAAACATTCTATCTTAATGAAGTACATTACCTTGTTTAATAGTCTTGTAATTAACCATCTTAACTTAACCTTTAAGTTAAATTAAAGATTCAAAACTCTTCATTCTTTAATTAATTACAATGGTTAATAAATTAATCCTTAATTAATAATGATTCCTTAACCACTTTCATAAATTAATTTACTTTTAATTGATTGATTATTTTCAAATTAATAACCTTTATTAATTAATCACATTAATTATTCTTTTAAATTAATTAACCTTTAAACACTTGATTTATAAATCCTTAAAACATTAATTATTCATTATTAATTACTTTCATTAAGTAATTAACTTCAAGTAATTAATTTCCTTTAATAATAAATTAAGTTTAAACTTTAAAAGTTAATTAACCATTAAAACATTTAATTAAGATAAACCTTTTATCTTCATAAAACCTTATTAACCTCCTAATTTCATTTCTAAGTTTATTTAAAATAAATCTTTTTAAAACAAAGGTTATGTAAAATAAAACTTTAACTTAATTACTTCAAAAATACTTTTCTTAAACTTTTGATTTATTCCCAAGCTCAAATCAATATTTATTTTCAAAAGGTAAGTTTAAATTTAAAAACTTGCATCATTCAAACCTTTGATTCAAATCTATCATTATTTAAAACACGAGCCAAACTTGTTTTTACCCGAGCCATTTCACATTCTCCCTGAGCCACACTAATATTTGCTTCGAGCAAAAACCTGATCAACATCAAGCTGTAACCCGAGCAACACCCCTTTCTTCTTCTTCTCTTTTCTTCCTAAATCACGATTTGCTTTTAAAATTCAAAACTATTAAAATCATTCGCGTCCCTCCTTTACTTCGAGCCAATCCCTCAAAGATTCGAGACAAGCCCCGAGAAAACTTATCTTCTTCCCCTCACCCAAAAGCACAGCGAACATCAACGTACATGTGCACGTGTGCACCTCCACCGATGATCAACGTCACTCCGGTCATCGACATCGGCTTCTACACTTCACCGATGATCCACTCAACCAATCACGGTCACAGCTACCACTCAATTCGATCGAGGAATGAATCTGACCCAAAAATCCAGATTCTGGAGCAAAACCCAATCGACAAACTACCTCACCGTCGATGGACCACGCCACCAAAAATTGAACCACTCCACCCAGAGCATCGTCAACCACTCGAGCTTCGATTCCAGCCCCTGCAGTGAAGTCCGATCTTCCTTTGACAGCGCAGTAACCATAAACACAACGTCATCCAAACAAGGTCCCAAAACCCTATTTTTTTCGAACCCAAGATTATTTGATTATCAAAAAAATTTCATACCATTTTTCTATCGATCAACAACACCCCATCTATCTTCAGGCTCAAACCCGAAGCCCAATTTCGCCTTGATCATCGGAAAACTATGAATTTCGTTTTCTACTTATCTTATAATGTCTTGCAAATTACTTCATTAAAAATCTTGAAATTTCATCAATATTCCTGGATTTGTAATACGAATTCACTCATACAATCAAAACCTTAATTTCTGAGGTATAAATTTGGACCAATTTAAATTTTCTACTGTTATTTAGCAATTCACAAAATATTACCCAATGTTTTTTTATTGAAAACTATTTTTAAAACAATTAACTTACGATTCCAGACAACATTTATTTCTACACCTAAGTTTATAAATGATTGGTTACGGAGATGTTGATTTTTTTTGTTCTAGCCTGTAACCATTTGAGCAGATATTCATATATCTGTAAAAACAGGCATGCATTTTTATATACCCAGTGATTCAACCATACTTCGACAAAATTTCATCCATGCAATAATATATACATATACATCACTACTTAGATCAATTTCATGCATCAAGTATATTAGGATTTTAGCTTGGAAAATAAAACGGAGTTTACTCGCTTGTTGGTTGTACAGGAAGAAACAGAGAGGAACAGAAAGAGACCCAGGCTTGAATACTGGAATGAAGATTTTGCTTAAGCTTTGAATTTGTTTTAATTGATGTTGTTTGATTCCAGACTTGATCCTTGCTTTGATATTTTGACTTGTATTTTTGCTTTGCTCTTTTATATTCCTAGGCTTTGATTCCTTGTTTTAGTTGTAGACTGAAGCTCTTTTTTTTTTCTTTGGAATTGGATTTGCTTCTTTGATTTGAAACTCTCTTTTGTTTCAAAATTTTTTAAAGAGGAGGGAATTTGAGTTTTTAAGTTGAAGATGAATCTTGTTATTCCCAGGATGAAGATTGAAGTCTGAACTATGTTGTTTTCTCTTTTTTCTGATTCTTTCTGTTTTCTTTGTGTGTTGAAGCTTGGAATTGCTCAATCTTTTTTGTACTGTATTTTCAGATTTTGTGAGATACTATATGATTGAGCATGGGAAGAGGAATGTTTTCATAATTTTAAACTTCATTATTTTATTCAATTAAATATTGTGAATGCCGTTTGTAAAAAGGAATGATTATGAAATTTCAATGTATGATCATTCCTATACTCTATCCCCTTGTGTACATTTATCATTTGCAATTTTCAAAGATAAAATATTTTTTTTAAATAAATTTTATACCATATTCACTTAAGTCTTTCATGTACCTAGGTTTGCATTTTACATTTTCATGTTAATAACTCTTAAATATAACTTTATATTATGTTTCCCATTTAAATAAATACAATTTTTTTCTTTTTAATTATGTATGTGTTGTGTTTTTCTTTTATATTTATATTTACACAATTTACATTCATACTTTTTATTTATTTATTTTTGTACAACTTTATAAAAAGAAAAGAATGAATTTAAATACCTTGATTTCATATTAACAATTAATCCCTTTTATTCATATATGAAAATTTAACTTAAAAATAACATTTTGAAAATGAGTACACAATTTTTTTCTTTTTATTGCAACTTCCAAATATTAATATAATTAAAAATTAAGAAAACAACTATCATTATCTTTTTATTAATCTCAAGCTTTTAGTTACTATTTTATTTTTAATACATTTTATTTTGAAATTCAATATTTGTTTATAAAATGCTTATTCTTATATTCTAAATCAAATTTCTATTTATTCCAAATATTTATTTGTAAGATACTTATGCTTAAATTTCAAATTAAATTTCTATTTAAAATCAAAAAAATATTTATTTATACTAGAAATCTCTAACTGATTCACAATTTATTTTCAAAAATTAATTTAATTACCAAATTAAACTTGGTAAATTTTCAGGAATGTTACAGATTCCCCCCTTAAAAAAATTTCGTCTCCGAAATTTGCTTGGGAGACGAGAAAGATTATATGATAGATAAAGAAACGATTGATCAAATCAGATCGAATATTTATTCTGCATTCGGCTTACCAAATCAGAATATCAACAAATATGAGAACAAACTAATACCATTATTTCACAAGATACTCGGGTCCACTGGTCTACGAATATGCAAGGGCATTGATTAGTTCGAAGGGATAACTAATCGTTCGTAGAATATATCGATCTCAAACGATAGATAAATGGATTTAATCTTTCATAATTTCTCAAATACTAGGTATGGATTCCAAATTCGAGTCGGAATACCCCAAAGTATATATACTTGTCCCTCTTCGAACTTTGATATACATAAGAAATTTACAATAGAATTTCCAATTTGGTTTTAACCGATATCGTTTTATTGATACAATTCAAATTTAGCCTTATATTTGTTAACCAATTTAACTCAATTTAAAATTCCCAAATTGTTTAAAATTTTCACTTTCAAATTCAAATTCATTAAAGTTTAGATCGAAAAGCTGATAAGAAACTGATGAAGATACGAAGTAAGAATTTTCTACAATGATTCCTAAGGCCACCTTCACACCGAAACTTCTTTCTGGAGCTGCTACGAAGCAATCAAAAGAATTTGAAGTCGAATCAAAGGTGATTGATAGAGAAAAGTTGTTTCCGCTATTGCAGGGTATTGACCATTTGTAGTGGTACTCTTCTGTCCCCTATCTCGTTCTCCTTTTGCACTCATGCTCACTATAAGTGAATAGTAAGAGAATTTACTGAGGCGTTCGAACGAACATTTTAGGGATATACTCATTCTAGGGTATACTTCACCCTATTTCTAATGAGTTACTCAATGTGTTATACTCCTGAGCTAAAATTTTAACCTTCAGCTCTGATACCAAATGTAGTAGTCTAGGCTTTTCAACCATCGACAGCGGCCAATCTCGACTGGTAGGCTTTTCAACCATCCCAGCCCCACCGTGGCATACACTGGTACCCTTCCCTTTCTTTTACGGCCAGTCTTTCGATTGTCACGCCTTACCGACTAACCAACCCCTTAAAGAGGACGTGTAGGGGCAAGAGTCTCCTGCTCGCCACTAAACAAAAAAGCGAGAACCCCCCATCACGTTTCACCTAGATAAGCAAGGTCAGTCATGGGACTAGTATGAGCAAACAAAACAGTTTATCTTTTAAACAAACAACCGAAAGAATTAAAATAAATTCGCAATGTTCTTGGAAAATGAAACTACCATAAGGCCTCCCGCCACACACACAATACAAACGCATAATTGGAGGAGATTTCTCCTTATGATAGTCAAATATGCTTGATACGAGAAAATTTCTTTGATATTATTACTAGTGCATAGTGTAGAAAAACCATTTCGAAAGTATCATATAAATCCTAGCAAACATACGACCAGTATCGTATGCCTACTATAGCTACCATGTTCAATAGCAGGTTACCACCACATTCCATGGCAGGTTATACAACTAAAACTGTACAGGGCGCGTGTTGTTTTGATTGGATTTCCAACAAATGGTCAGGCTAAGGAACTTCCTACTGTCCATGGTATCGCCTATGGCGGGACGTCCCAAGAGCTTAACCAGCTCTCTGCCAATACAAGGCCGGGTTACCTCTGTAACTAGGTAACTACTACACGAGCGTGCCATCCCCCGGTCCTTTGGGACCCTTATCGGAGCGCTCGAACCAACAACTAAAAAGCAATCACAAAGTAATAGATCTGCGGTATCCACATCAGTGAAGTATCTGGGCTCCATACCATGATACCACCCTTTTCCAGAAGGGAATGACAAACCCTAAAGGGAGCGACCCTCATAACCTTATCGCATCTTTCCTGTTTTGACCATTTCCGGGGTGTGAGGTCCTGATGCAGTCTCGTCCACAAAGCTACGCTTTATACAAAAGCCATGCTTTGATCAACAAATGATACACAACAGCACTCAGTATGCCACACTACCAAATTTAGGAGTATATCACTGATAAATATCAACTACATAACCTCTGAGCTCGTACATCTTAGAGAAGGATGTTAAGCTAAGAGAATAAATTCTCCGCCACCAAGCAGAATGTATTTGATAGAGATCAGTTTAATATCTCAAAGTGTAGTGTCAGACATACAACTATACAAGTCTGTTCCGCGTTCGAACAGAATCGAAGGCACTTCCGAAGAAGCCCTTGCAAATCCGGGTATGCACAATCCCGATCGGACTTCCCATCACTTAGGGAGAACTCTATACCGGAGCAACTCAGTGCAGAGTCAATCGATAGGTTATCCTATCGTTCATGAAGACACTCGGTCTTTAATACCGGTCTTCAAATGCAATCTATAACGTCGTATCACTATTCTGAATGGGTTATATGACACAAGGTCCTCTCCCGACCAAACCGAATAATGAGCGCAATATTTTAAGAACATATGGATATGGATTTACAGTTAATTCACATCTTATAAAATCCAAAGCTTTCCTTTTAAATGATTAAACAATTTACCATTTTAAATGTTTTAACAAAAAGATTCGTTTCACATAGTTCACCTAGTTTCACAAAGATCTATCCATAGATTTTAAAACAATTTCCATTTCAATTTGGATTAACTCAATTAAATCTTTAAATTAAATATTTAATTTATAGCTTTCAAACCCGTTTCCCAAGATTTATTCATAACTTGGAAAACTATTTCCATTTTAGACTTGAAACCCTTTTAACATAAATTGGAAGTTCATTTCTTACGTAAAAGCTTATATTATTTGAAAACAAATAGTTTTCATTTCAGAAAAATCCATTTATACTTAAACAAGTTAAAAGCTTTGGGTTAAATTTAAATTCCCAAAACAACAATTTTAAAATGGTTTAAAAACCCACATAAACACATTTATAAGTTGAATAACCTTTTTGAACATAGTTTCCAAATCATAGAATTTGATTTCAAATATCGAATTCAAATTTAAATCAAATTATTTAAATTTCAAAACTCAATCAAGTTCTTCAAAATAACTTTTATTTTTGAAAATTCTTTTTCAAAAGCTTTCAATTCTAATTCCAAAACTATTTTGGATTCAAAAATTCAATCTTTAAAACAATTTCAAAAATCGGTGACTTAACCCATTTCCACGTGCAATCCATATTTGTGTGTGTATTAGTGTGGTCCAGGGGTTTTACACGATAAAAGTGCCACATCATCAATCATCACAGATTCAAATACAGCAATATATTCGAAAACATTATAAACTATAATGCTTATATCTGATAAGCGGTATGAACCATAACGCTTATCTTTCATTCACAAATCACAGGTATATATATCACAGATAACAAATTACAGTAAGCATAGCTCAAATCAAAACAGAACATATCGGGGTATCAAACAATTCAATCATCCAATAGAATCCAAACATTCATAAGTAAGATCAGATAATAGTCTGATTAATTCAAATCGGACTAACCACTTATGAATTACTAATCCTGGTTACTTAACATTACAAACATCTTTGGTTAATTATTCTTTAATCATTTATTAATTAACCATTAATAATTAATTAACTTTTACTTTTAATTCACCCACCTTTAATTATTAAATAATTAACCTTTAATTGTTTAATTCACTATTTAATTAATTTTCTTAGTTAATTCATTAATTAATTATCCCTTAATTAATTATCATTCCTAGTCACCTTTATTTATTAATTAACCTTTAAGTTAATTACATAAGTAATTATCCCTTAATTACATTAAGTAATTACAAATAAACTTTTAATCATCAATTAGTCAACCTTTAAATTATTAAGTAATTAACCTTTACTAGCTTAGTAAATCTTTAAGTTACAAATATAATAACCAACCTTTAATAAATTACCCCTTATATTAACTAATTATCCTTTAATAAATCTCATTAATTAATCATTATTTAAACAAAAACCTTTTAATTTCTTTTGTTAATAACCCATCATTAATTATTTAAGAACTTGATTAATTAAAAGATAAAAGATTCTATCTTAACGAAGTAATTTACCTTGTTTAATAATCTTGTAATTAACCACCATGACTTAAACCTTTAAGTTATATTAAAGATTCAAAACTCTTCATTCTTTAATTAATTAGAGTGATTAATAAATTAATCCTTAATCAATAATGATTCCTTAACCACTTTCATAAATTAATTTACTTTTAATTGGTTAATTATTTTCAAATTAATTACCTTTATTAATTAATCACATTAATTATTCTTTTAAATTAATTAACCTTTAAACACTTGATTTATAAATCCTTAAAACATTAGTTATTCATTCTTAATTACTTTCATTAGGTAATTAACTTCAAGTAATTAATTTCCTTTAATAATAAATTAATTTTAAACTTCAAAAGTTAATTAACCATTAAAACATTTATTTAAGATAAACCTTTTATCTTCATAAAACCTTATTAACCTCGTAATTTCATTTCTAAGTTTATTTAAAATAAACCTTTTTAAAACAAAGGTTATGTAAAATAAAACTTTAACTTAATTACTTCAAAAATAATTTTCTTAAACTTTTGATTTATTCCCAAGCTCGAATCAATATTTATTTTCAAAAGGTAAGTTTAAATTTAAAAACTTGCATCATTTAAAGCTTTGATTCAAATCTGTCATTATTTAAAACACGAGCCAAACTTGTTTTTTCCCGAGCCATTTCACATTCTCCCCGAGCCACACTAATATTTGCTTCGAGCAAAAACCTGATCAACATTGAGCTGCAACCCGAGCAACATCCCTTTCTTCTTCTTCTCTTTTCTTTTTAAATCACGATTTTCTTAGAAAATTCGAAACTGTTAAAATCATTCGCGTCCCTCCTTTACTTCGAGCCAATCCCTTAACGATTCGGGACAAGCCCCGAGCAAACTTATCTTCTTCCCCTCACCCAAAACAACAGCGAACATCAACGTACACGCGTGTGCACCTCCACCGATGATCAACGTCACTCTGGTCATCGACACCAGCTTCTACAATTCACCGATGATCCACTCAACCAATCACGGTCACAGCTACCACTCAATTCGATCGAGAAACGAATCTGACCCAAAAATCCAAATTCTGGAACAAAACCCAATCGACAAACTACCTCACCACCGACAAACCACGCCACCAGAAATTGCACCATTCCACCTAGAGCATCGTCAACCACTCGAGCTTCGATTCCAGCCCCTGTGGTGAAGTCCGATCTTCCTTTGACAGCGCAGTAACCATAAACACAACGTCATCCAAACAAGGTCCCAAAACCCTATTTTTTCAAACCCAAGATTATATGATTATCAAAAAAAATTCATACCATTTTTCTATCGATCAACAACACCCCATCTATCTTCAGGCTCAAACCCGAAGCCCAATTTCGCCTTGATCATCGGAAAACTATGAATTTTCGTTTTCTGTTCATCTTATAATGTCTGGCAAATTACTTCATTAAAAATATTGAAATTTTCATCAATATTCCTGGATTTGTAATACGAATTCACTCATAGAATCAAAACCTTAATTTCTGAGGTATAAATTTGGACCAATTTAAATTTTCTACTGTTATTTAGCAATTCACAAAATATTACCCAATGTTTTTTATTGAAAACTATTTTTAAAACCATTAACTTATGATTCCAGACAACTTTTATTTATACACCAAAATTTATAAATGATAGGTTACAGAGATGTTGATTTTTTTTGTTCTAGCCTGTAACCATTTGAGCAGATATTCATATATCTTTAAAAATAGGTATGCATGTTTATATACCCAGTGATTCAACCATACTTCAACAAAATTTCATCCACGCAACAATATATACATATATATCACTACTCAGATCAATTTCATGCATCAAGTAAATTAGGATTTTAGCTTGGAAAATAAAAAGGAGTTTACTCACTTGTTGGTTGTATAGGAAGAAACAGAGAGGAACAGAAAGAGACCCAGGCTATGTGTAGGGTCGTGACAGGGGTTACACGTAGACGAGCCAAAGGTGGATGTGGTTACGATGTCCATCGAGGTAACTGAATAATGAACATATCCGGCTATTAGCGGGAGGCTAGCAGACCCCGGGTTCCTAGAGTGTGCTATGTTCTATTAGTCCCCCTTTCTGGTTCGAGGATACATGTGTTGTGGATTAACATATATTATTCACTATCCAATTATTTGGCTACATTAGAGACTGTGTGTCTAAATTGTAGTCGGTCCTTATTATATCCATAGTCTTGATGTTTTGGTATTTTAGATATAGCCTCTATTTATTGATTATGATTTGAATTGTTATTGATCATCTTTATGATTTATTTGATTATATGGATGATTTTGTGGGCAATCTCACATTATCTGTCGATTATATAATTTTATGATATTATATTAGGGCATTGCTATGTGCCAGCCCGATTCTTTTGATGATTTAGTTTTCTATAATGATGATTTTTGGTATGGATGATTCACCCATTGGATATAGTATTCTTCATTCTTTTTGAATTGTTTTATTAGGGATGACAATTTTACACATGGTTTTGGAGATATTTATGTTTTGAGATATTTTGGTGATCTTTTAGGTTGTAATTTTAAACCAGGTATACGTCTCCATCTTTATATATACACATACATATATATTTCTATGTGTGTATTATAGTTCGATCATTAACATGAGTTGTTATACTATGTTATCATGTTATTATCCTAGTATATATTGTTTCATTCAGAATTATTAACCCTGTGATTTTGACATAGTCAGACCCATGTGTTATTTATATAATGCTCAGGTCAATCTGAGCTATTTTTGGTTCAGGGACGAGATGGCCGATTTTTAGATGTTGGGTATAGAGGGAGGCTAAGATATCATTATATATATTGCCATTGTGTACGCTTGAGATGTATTTATATTTATGTATTGGATGTTTTGATGTTAGCATGCTTGATGTACATTCTATATCTATGTATACATTTTATTATATATTATCGCTGCCTTTGACTCTATTCTCTATGAGTCACTGCATATTATGTGTTGTTCTATTCTAGAAGCGCACGTGTTTATTGCTTTATGCGGATACTGTGTATGCATATATGAGTTATATATTCGATATTCAGATACGTACCAGTTTTAGCCCAAGGGAATATTCACATATGTAGCTCATTAAGCCTCATTCTTCATAATACTGACAGTATTACTTAGTAATACTGTTGGATAGTATGGGTATAGAGGTGGAGTGCTACATTTTGATATCAGAGTAGGTTTAGAACAATACATCATATATAAGAAGCATGAGTCTTGACCTTAAATGATACTTAGAGTCTCTATCCCTTTGGATTTTTGATATTATTGCATATATTTTAGGGATAGTGGGAGTATACGATGATTACTGAGAAAATCATCTAGGGATATATTTATTATTATTCCTACCATGTGTATTATTTTTATTCCTATCGATTTGGTATGTTTCCTTCCAAGTGAACTTTAAATTGTTGATTGAGGTAGTGGAACAAAGAGTTATTAGCTACACAAGTAGTTTCGGCATTAATGAAGGTGAATAAACATTTGTGTGGCAAGCTAAGTAGAAGGATCCAGTAGTGATTAAGCTGCGTAGCGGATACCGATAGATAGCTTTCCACTGAAGGCTTTTTTATTTGCTTGATTAATGTATTTATTGCTATGTTAGTGGTTGTTTTATTTGTTTGGGTCTAGTCTAGAATGTGAGAATTGAGTAGGAGCTATCGCTCAAATATTTATTAACCTACTTAAATCTGGATGGAGCCAAATATTAATAGAAGCCAGTGGTTTCTCTAAATTTGAACCGCTAGGGGAGAAAAATGATAAAATAATAATATATATATAACTAAAATATGAATGAAATTAGTTAATTAATTAATAGAATGCTTGTTTGATTATGGATGAATATGTATGGTATTCTTTGCTATTGAGTGATGTTTTAACTATTAAAAACGACCATGATTCTAATGTATATTGGAAAAAATGTATATGTTCTACGTAAAAGTGTTGTTTGATTATGCTCTAAGACAAAAGCAAATAACTATTTAATAAATGTAAGAATAATTAAAATGTATGTATATAAAGTATTTAAAGGAATTTTTTGTCAGGACCCGATTCTTCGTCTTCCGAAAATTCAACATCGATACTCACTTTATCGACTGCCGAGCAATCGAACGACGGAAAACCGAACACTGAGGGTTTAAGAAAAATAAAAAGGATAGAAGAAGAGATAAGAAGATAGAAAATGAAAAGAAAAGAAAATAGAAAATAGAATGGAATAGAAAACAACAGAACAATATCAGAATCTCACAATTCGCAGCAGAACAACATATAATAAATAAATAAATAATCTTTAAACAAAGAACTATATCAGTTATTACATTACATTACATTTCATTACATCATATCATCAGAGTGTACAACAACAAACGACATCAAATAGTGTAGCGGAAAAAGAAATACTATATACTAGTGATACGCCATGCCATCCATCTTGCCTCCAGCAACTCCTGAATATCCAGAATATCCTGATAAACCTTAACTCTTGACTGCCCGTGTGGAAATTGGTGGGCACCCAGAGTTTAGGAAGGAAAACAATAAACTCCGAGTCAGTCATGTGACTGGTGTGAGAACTCAAAATAGTTTATTTATCTTTAAAAATCAAAATAGAGGAATATTTTTAAAGTCAATTCGCAATGCTTTTAAAAATGAGACTACCATAAGACCTCCCGCCACACACACAATGCAAACGCAGACTTGGAGGAGATTTCTCCTTATGATAGTCAAAGATGCTTGATACGCATTTAAAAGAACATTTGATATTATTACTAGTGCATAGTGTAGGAAAAATTTATTTCGAAAGTAGAATATAAATCTTAGCCAGCATAGGTACCATTATATTATGCCTACTATAGCTACTTCCTGAGGAAGCAGGTTCTACAACTAAAACCGTACAAGTCTCGTATTGTTTCTTTGGATTTCCAACGAATGATCAGGCCAAGGAACTTCCCATTGCCACATGAGAATGCCTCTGGATGGACATCCCCGAGAACCAAACCGGATCTCTACCAACACAAGGCCGGGTTACCCCTAACTGAGTAACAACTGACCGAATATGCCATCCCCCGGTCCTTTGGGACCTTTCAACCGAGCGCTCGCAATCAATTCACACAATCATAAAGTGTTTTCAACATGAGTAAGTATCTGGGCTCCATACCATGATACCACCCTTTTCCATAAGGAAATGCACATATCCTAAAGGGCGCTACCCCTCATAACCTTGCCGCATCTTTCCTGTTTTGACCATTCACGGGGTGTGAGGCTCGACGAAGTCACGTCCACAAAAACATACTTTATACAAATGCCATGCTTTGGGTCAACAAATGATCATAGAAATGATCACCAAGATAGACGATCAAATAAACGATCCTATCACAAATAATCAACACAATGATCATTTACAGCAACACTTAGCATGTCACATTACCAAATTGGGAATATATCGCTGATAACATTCAACTACATAACCTCTGAGCTCGTACGTCTCAGAGAAGGGTGTTAAGCTAAGAGAATAAATTCTCCGCCACCAACAGAAATATATTTGAATGAAATCTGCTTTATATCTCAAATTGTAATGTCAGACATAACAATCCATACAAGTCTGTTCTGGGCTCGAACAAAACCGAAGGCACTTCTCACGAAGCCCTTGCAATCCGGTATTCACAATCCCGATCGAATTTCCCATCACTTAGGAAATCTCTATACCAGGAGCTACCCAGTGCAGAGACAATCGATAGGTCATCCTATCGCTTTCGCAAATACTCGGTCTTCAACACCGGTCATCAATTTCAATTCATAACGACGTATCACATATTCGGAATGGGTTATACGACCCCATGGTCCTTTCCCGGTTAACCCGAATAGTGAGCGCTTATTCAAAAATAAGTGTGGCATTCAAATTCAAACAAATCACATCAATTACCCATTCAAAGGAAAATATTGATAGTCGGTTATTGAACTATCAATGGATATGCACACATCACCAGATTCTAAATAATTTTCCAAATTATCTTTACTAGATATATAATTTTCACACTTCAAAAATAAATCAATATTTATCTTTAAACAAATTTCCTTTCTATTCATAAATTCCATAGTGAATTTATATTTTCAAAATATCCATGCATATACGATTTCAATTATTCATTTCAATTTATCTTCAAAAAGATAAATTCTCTAATATTCACTTTATATTGGAAAACATTTCCATACTTATTTAATAAGTAATTCACGGGTTTTATTTATTTTCAATACTTAGAAAATATTTAATATACTTAAATCGAGATTAAGTATATATTTCATTCTTTAAGGAAATCATTCTCTTAAACATATTTATTTGGGCCAAAACGAATGTTACGTAAAACATTGTTACGACAACCCAAAATCACTAGTATAGGGATTCGAAATTAAAATAGATATATAAATCCCAATACTATACAAAACATTTCCTTTCGGAAATCATTTACTATATCAACAGTGTTATAGTCCACCATTTCCTTCTATTTCTCGAAAACGTCTATTTCAACAATAAATGTTGAAATCTATGGTTTCGAATCTTAACATATTTTAAAACATCGTTAGATCGTTTTTAATTCTATTTAAAATATCTAATCTAAACATTTTCTTTAACATATTATTCACTATTCAAAAACGTGAATATACTACGTTAACACATTTCATCCTTTAATACATTTCATTTTAAAGGATTATTCACAGTTAAAAATGTGAATATAACTCCATTAATAGGTTTCAACAATTTACTTATCAAAATAAGTCGTTTGCGAATTTATAAAACAACGTTTATAAATCCCTTTATTAACCTATTCAATTTATAACTCAATTATAAAACAAAAGTTCACATTATAAGTTAAATGCTTATAAAACGATTATTTTACAAAATCGTTCTTTTAAACTTCATAATTATAAATCTTATAACTTATAAGATTCATTTATTCACCCAAATCTATTCTTTTAACAACTTTATAAATTTTATAAACCTACTGCTTATAAAATTCCTTTATAACTTCACCGTTTATAATTCTATAAATTTCATTCATTTATGGAAATTCATTCACAATTCATTCTAACACATATAAAAACTCGTTTTATAATTCCAACGTTTTAATTTATAAATATCCATTTATAAATCTCTTATATAAATCAATTTATATTATTATTTCAAAACGTCTTTAATCTCCTTTATAATTTCACCATTTTGATTTATAAAATAGTTAAATTTCATAAATCCTATATTTAAACTTTTCACAATAATTTCAAAAATTCCGATTTTACTATTTTATAAAATCATCAGCATCATATTCTCAAAAATTAACTTTTAACTATATTTCTCAAAAATCATAATTATTATAACCTTAAAATTTTATCGTTTATTTATTTAAAATGGATCAATTCCAAACATATTTTATAAACGTTTTCTTTCAAAAAAAATCACTTTAAAAATCATTTTAAAATTCCAAATTTGGTCCAATGATGCTACATACCAAATAGTCAATCACGACAACAACGATATCATATATCGATATGATAATCCATCAAATATCAAAATATCTGAAATCAAATAAATACTGTTGAGGAATCCAGTTGGATCCCTCCAACCTGTTTTTCTGCATCCACAAACATTAGCACAATACCAATTTCGCTCCAGTACGAAATTATCGCGGTATATGGGATTTAAATATTATCCGCTTAATAGACGGCGCAATAGGGTCTCATCCGCTAAACAAATGCGGGAAATCAATAACTCCAATATATACATATGCCAATATATATATATTGCTATCATATATAATACCAATTTCACTGTTTATGAAATATTCGCGGTATATGTTTTTAATAAATAACATCCGCTAACTAACAGCGTATAATGTCTATTTTAACAATCAATAGATAACAATCATCATTCAAACATACATTCAACAATTTTAAATCTAACTATTTAAAATAAAATCGAAACCGAGTCGATTGAGTGAGAAGTTCTCACCTTGATTTCATTTTCGTTTTAGCGATTTATTTCGAATAAAATTAAACGGACGTTTAATTTTACCCGAAATTCTGACTAACTCCAAACAACTCCAATCCAACTTCATCGCGTAGTGCTCGTCTATACGATTCCAACGCAACTGGTTTCGCGCGTTTTCGACCTCGTATGAAAAAGATATGTATTTTATGAAGTTTACATGATTTAAACTATAAAAATTTACAACTTTCTTTTATAATTTCAACCTATTCCAGTTCATCACCGTTGGATCCATCATCTTGCAATCCTGGCCGCACACCCCCTTCTTTCCAAACTCACGCATATTCTACAGGTGATATAACACGGCCGAACCCACTTATGCAAATTAGGGTTTAAAAACACCGCTTCCTCGATCGCCTCTAGCTCGATCAATGACCACCATTAGCAAGCTCTACGACGCCTCAACGACCACCCTTTCGAATGTCACGGCTTCGCCTAACCAACCCCGTAAAGAGGACGTGTGGGGGTAAGAGTCTCCCGTTCGCCACCAAACCGCGAAGCGAGAACCCCCCATCACATATCACCTAGCATAAGCAAGTCTCGTCCAATTCTGAGACTGTTTAAAAATTGACTATTTTCACTAGTCGAATTTAATATTAAAATATTCAATTTTCACAAATAAACTTTTAATTCGTTTTTAAAAGTTCTAAAATATCATTCTAACTTCCATTATAAAATAAAATTTTAGAAATCATTTTCAATCATATTTAACTCAATTTTCAATTATTTCCATAATTTAACATATTAAATTATCGATTTAATTATCCAATTAAATCCAATTATTCAAAATAAATTTATTCGACTTATAAATTTCACTTATTGATATTTAAAATTAATTAAATATTCAAATTTTAATTATCAAAATTTCTGGGTCGTTACAATCTTCCCCCCTTAAAAGAATTTCGTCCTCGAAATTATCAAGTAAGAAAAGTTACAGAATTTATTAACTTTTCCAAAATTCATAGTTTAAACTTCTTACAATACTTACTAAGTTTTCAAATCATACTTAGTTATCTTTTCAAAACAATTACTATTGTTTAACTTTCAATTCCAAATCAAAATTAAAATTTTCCAAATTTTTCTCAAATTTTTTCTAACGCTTTATATTTTCGAAAAAATTCGCCAGTCTCCTTTGCGCGGCTCGATCTGAAAAAAAAATGACAGTATATATATCACAAATATACATCTCATCAAGTAATGAGGCATCCCGAAGGGAAAAAAGTATAAAAGTACGGTATGTAATCCGAGATATGTACCTTATATTTTATTAGCAAGCATATACGGCTAATATAGCGCGAAAGCGAGCTCCAAATGCAAAGCAAACGCGATCCGCACCTACTAATCACTCAACAAACAACATGAGAACATTCATATATGAAAATAATCTCAATATACAACATATAGCAACATAACAACTATATATGCCAACATAGCAAATGCAGTAAAACAACAAATGCATACATCAACCATCAACCAACTATCATCCATAACCAATAATATTCATTCTTATTCTCATTAATATTCAATGAATTGGGTTTTCAATTTAATCACATTTGATTCATTAACAGTGGATGATTTTACAAACATTCATTTTCACTTAGTTTATATTCACTAATTCATATTCAAGTTGGTTCACTTCCAAATCAAATTCAATTTTATTCAAGATTCACTTAACTTCAAATTGAATTTCAATTACTTTAGCTTCCAATTTCATTAATACTTAATGAATTATATACAATCAACTAACAATCATATAACAACCAAATTCCTTTGCTTATATTCATTTGTTTTAATTAATTGATTTTCATTCAACCTTTCAACTTCTAATAACATTAGATTTTAATGAATTAACACTTACATTCATTATTTCATATCAACTTAAATTACATTCAATTGATTAACATTCAATCCATTAATTCAATTCAATTTCTAAAGTTGAATTTCATTTATATAACTTAAATTCATTTTCATTTATAACTCATATTCATAAATATATTCATATAGTTTCACTTCTTATATATATAAGTTTATTTCACAATTGTAAATCACTTAAATTATAATTCATACTCTTATAATTCTTTATACTTATACAATTATTCTTTTATTTAGATTACTCAAACAACTAAACAATCAACTTACATACACTTTAATAATTCTGAAAAATTATTTCTTTATATATAAAAATATAATCAAGGTAAAATTATTTTATTTACCCAATTTAAAACAATATTGTGCCGAATTGTTATATTCAAGTGTTTAGAAACCCCTTCGGCATAGTCTTGCGGACCACGCTGACGAAAGTTCATATGCCACTCAATAAACCAATCATCACAATATAAAACAATTTTATATTCACTAACAAATACGCTCTCATAGCTATTATTACACTCAAACTCATTCTAGAGTACTACTGACTCTATCTCTAATGAGTAATACCCAACAGAACCATGGTTGTCGCTTAACCATATGCTCTGATACCACATTGTCAGATCTAGGCTTTTCAACCCTCGACAGCAGTCACAACCGGTAGGCTTTTCAACCATCCCAGCCCCACCGTGGCAACAAATGGTATCCCAAACTTGCTTTTACGGCCACCCTTTCGAATGTCACGGCTTCGCCTAACCAACCCCGTAAATAGGACGTGTGGGGGTAAGAGTCTCCCGTTCGCCACCAAACCGCGAAGCGAGAACCCCCCATCACATATCACCTAGCATAAGCAAGTCTCGTCCAATTCTGAGACTGTTCAAAAATTGACTATTTTCACTAGTCGAATTTAATATTAAAATATTCAATTTTCACAAATAAACTTTTAATTCGATTTTAAAAGTTCTAAAATATCATTCTAACTTCAACATGATAAAATAAAATTTTACAAATCATTTTCAATCATATTTAACTCAATTTTCAATTATTTCCATAATTTAACATATTAAATTATCGATTTAATTATCCAATTAAATCCAATTATTCAAAATAAATTTATTCGACTTATAAATTTCACTTATTAATATTTAAAATTAATTAAATATTCAAATTTTAATTATCAAAATTTCTGGGTCGTTACATTTTTCAAATAAATTTGCATTAATTTCTTTGTTAAGTGCTTTAAGAATTCTAGTCGATGTATCTGGATAACGTTATCAATAGTAACTAGAACGAGACATCCCGACATAATCTTTCAAAAAGATAACTGTAACGACCCGTAAATTTTAACCGGTTTTAGTACGTATTTTATTTAAATTTTGTGAAATTTTAACGATAAAATTTTGAAATAAAAATTTGATATTTGGAATGCGGCTAGTTAAACATAGCAACTGGTAAAGTTTCGTCCGAAGATATGAAAGTTTATTTCGCGCGTAAATTTACTTCAATCTAATCAGTTAAAAAGCGATGAAAATAAAACGTTTCCAAAACCAAAATATTTTTACATAGAAAAATTCTAAACCATCTTCTGAGCAAGATGTCAGTTTATCGTTTTTTCAAATTCAAACATCTTTGGCTCCGTCGATCTTAATTTCCTGTGATTTTTACGCATTTTCCGCTGGTAGAAATTTCGAATTTTTATAATTCAATCGTACTACTGATATCTGTATACCATTTTGATCTTCTCGTCGTACTGATCTCTAAGGTATACTCATTTCTGTGTTTTGACGTCCGATGCACGACGAAATCGGTTGATCCGATAAATCGTATCGGTACCGTTTTGACCCTTTAAATTCTTTATCTATTCGTTTATCCACTGTGTAAATTGCAATGGACACTTGCATTTAATTTCCTTGAATTCAAGCACATTGGAAATTTACAATTCCCTACGTTAATATTTCACCGGTCCCTTTCCCTTTGCATTGCCTCTGCTTTTTCTCTTCCCTTTGTGTTTATCTGAAACCATATAATATGAATTATATGTAAGACATAAAGGCACGTTTCCACTTTCAATTTTTTTGTTGCTACTCCTCTTTCCGTAGAAAAAAATCTACTCAGTAAGTTTAAATCACTTTTCTTCTTCTAATTCATTTTCTTCCCTTCTCAAGTTTCGGCCACCTAAGCTTGACCTTCCACCTCCGCTTAGCCTCCTCCGCCTGCCATGTCGACAGCCGCTCCACCTCCAGCTACCACCACATGAGCAGGTTCCATCGTCGAAGCAACAAAAGCACCTACCCTCACCGACCATGCACATAGCTCCTCCACTCTTCATGCTGTGCATATTTGAAAAATATGATTTTATATATGAAATTAGGCAGCCTCTTCATTGCTTTACTCTGAAGCTTGCATGTATTCATTTGCATGAAACCCACTTCGGTTATACACGAACACACCGCAGTCGCGCCTCCGCTTGGTGACAGCGGCCACCGTTCCTTCCTCGCGTGCCGCAGCCCTCCACCATCTCTCTCGCCACGCCTTCCACCGTGAAGTCAACCGACCACTTTGCTTGTTCCTCCCCTGGCCATGCTCAAAATCCCACCATGTGATAGCCTACCTACCTGAGTCCACCTTCTTACTTATCTCCTTGCCATTGCCCTGCCGGCGGCCGCCTTTCTCCGCACATGTAGCTCATCGAAACCCCGACTTCTTGCAAATCTCTGCTGTTGTGTAAGGTGAATATATATACAGTCGTATATATTTGGGTTTGTATACGTTTTATAATCTGCTGCGAAATTTGTTTATATTTTATTTTTTATTTGATTTTGGTGTATAGGTCACGGTATTGATTTATGATAAAAATGTATGATGCGCGTTAGATGTCATCAGTTATATTATTCTTAGGTACAGGGCTACTATATTTTATGTAAATATGCATAAGTTGTTAATTATATGGAGTCTGCATATTTATTTTGGGTTAGCTTATACATAAATAGCTATATGCATTAGCACTTGCAGTTTTATTATTTGTATTAGCATATATGTAGAAGCTTTGGTAACAGTTTAGCGAGAAATATAATTCTGTTCAAGTATATTATAAGTACAATACTGTTTTAAATATAGAATATTGGCAGCTTTCAGATTTTATATAATATAGTAGGGTGCAAATTCCATTTTTGTAGTGCTCAGGATATATTTATACTATATTTGCAGTGGTACTTATATGTATATTTTGTTCAGTGAATCAGGGTGTTAAATTTTGTTGTCTTGTTACACATGCTTGATTTTTCAAATATATGTATTTGGATAATTGCAATTGAACATGCTTTATATAAATTTAAGTATTTTATATTTTATTAAGTATATATAAGTATTGAATTCAAATTTTATTATGTATATATATATGTTGTATATATATGTATATATTTAATTCAAATGTATTCGAATTTAGAATATAAATTTTATGTATATATAGTTATATACATGGTTATTTAAGTCCGCTTATATATATTATCTTCATCAACCCAGTTCTGAGTACTTCATCTATTCGTATTATCAGATATGTTCGTCAATTCGTGCCAATCTAGCTTTGCTTGGGATTCGTGCTTGAGTTTGTAACTCATCTCATTCTCGTTCTTCTCTTGCCGCGAAAGGTGAGCAATCACTCACGATTAATATTCTTTTATTTATTAAATTGATTTCAATTGGAACGACAATTGAAATATCCTGCTGTTATTTATTGCACTGTTATTTTGTATCAGTTCACCTTTGACATCTAACACCGTTATCTGTTATGTATGCAATAATAAATCCAGTTTGGTTGATAATTGATTGATTGATTGTTGTTTATATTGGATGCTAAATTGTAATGAATAAGTGATAAATATTATGAAACTGAATTTGACGCAGGATAGTTAAAATTTTGAATTGACATATGTGTTGAATTTGCTTAGTTAAATTTGTGTAATACGACCTTTAAATGTTAGATAAATATTGACACGTAGAATTGGTTAATTACACCTTGAACCATTGAATGTATGATTGTATAGGTTGATGTAATATGAAATTGAATAATTGAGATAAAGTGTAGAATTGCTTAGAATAATTAGTGTAATAATCTTTAATCTACATGAAATGATAGTGTAGATTCTAGAAATAATTATATTAATTTGCACAAACAACAATGTGAATTAATACGATTATTTCGGGATTATTTGAATTAATTATTGAATTGTTATTGATTGTTGTTATTGCTTGTTTATTTACTTTGACACCATCCCAGTTATCACACTGCAAGTTCCCTTTATTATGCTTGATCTTGAATTGAATTTGGAATCGGGTTGAAATGATAAATACCCAAATGAATTTGACCTAGGATAGAGAATTTAATAAATCTGATTGGTCAAAACAATTTGATTTAGAAATAAAATAATGATTTTATTCGAGTAAAGAATAGGTTTTGAAATGAAGTTGGAATTTAAATTTTATGAAAGAAAATGTAAAGATTGAAATCTGAAACAAATGTTAACGTAGTAATTATTGAAAGAACGTTGTTTGAAATTTAATTAATTAATAATTAAATTTGAAATTATTAATAAATAATTTGGAATTAGTAATAGTTGAGTTTCGAAATTATTAAGTTTGAAATCATTTAATAATTATTAAGTTGAATTATAATTAAGTTGAAATGATTTGATAATTAAGCTTGAATTCATAATTGAGTGGAAATGATTTAATAATTAAGTTGAATTTATGAATAAGATTTAATTATTTGATAATTGAATAAAAATTGAATTCTTTGATAAGAGAAAACCAAAATTTTGATTAAGTGAATTTGATCTTCGTTAATAAATGAAATGGGGTTCTTTATTTATGAAGTTTGGAAAATATTAAATAAGTAAATTAGTGGAATAGAACTTCTCGAATATGTGAAAGTTAGTTTTATTAATTGAGTTTGGAATTTATGACTAAGTAAATAAATAAGTGAAATTGAATTTCTTTAACAAGAAATAAATTGCGATTTATTGAAAGTAATGTAAGACTTGGAATTTAAGAATTTGATTGACGAACCTAATTAAATTAAATTTGTAAGTTGATATAATGAAGTTGGACGTAAGTAATTGATTTAATGATTTGGAAATTAAATGGAAACCGTTTGAATGATAAATAAACTTAACGAATTTGAAAGAAATCGATTAATGAATTGAAATTGATTTTTGAATGTTAAATTTAATATAATTTAAATGATTTCGGAATGAAACTTATATATATGAACTTGAGTTATTATTTAAATAAAATTGAAATTGAATTGTAAGACTTTGAAATGGAAATTTGGAAAGTTGAACGTAAATTTTGGAAATTGATTTAGAAAGACAAACGAAATGTTGATTTACGAATTGAAATTGATTTGGTTTTGAAATTTATTAAACGACCAATCGGTGTAATAATTACGAAAGTTATTAAAGAGACGGGAATCGGTTATGGACATACTCTCTGTCTAAACTGAAAACCACTTTAATAACTATACGCGGAGTGATGAACCAGAATGAAGTGGTTGGGATGATGAACGTGATGACTGAAGAAAGAGAACGATAATGGATAGCCTTGACACTTGTATCAAATTGGAAATGACTAAAATCAGGAGCCGTCCCGGGCCAAATGGGGTTAGCCACCTCGAGCGAACACACTTCTTCGTAACTACTACTCATTACTTGTGATTGATTGGTGCACCCTCGGAATTTCAGGAGTGTTGTTTCGCGGTGGTGCGATCGCTGCGGCGATGCGTTCTCACCAGTCCGGATCAGGCAAACGGTAGTTTCACTACCTTGAGTATTGCTTCATGTGCCTTGTCATACTTGTATTCCCATATACGCGACCACTACGAATTTGTTTTGTGTTATACCTATGGAGTACTCCCTGATATCCCACTAGTTTACGTGGAGTTTACAGTGTTGTATAGACTATGACATTTATATAAAATGTGTTAAGGGGGATAATGGTAACGCCTTAACACTATTTGATACTTTATATTACTGATAGACATTATCTATTTAGCGTACACTACTACATAGTAGATAGTTTAACGGATCCTTAGAGGATGGTGATTCCAACATCCTTTGAGTTACTTGTATTTCGATTGCTTTTTCACTTGAGTTGGATTTATTGATATGAGAATATTAATCCTGACTCGAGTGTTTTGTGTTTTGCTTTACGCTCGGGTCAGACTGAGTGGTTCAGCTTTTGAGACTCGCCTTTGGAGTTGGAGCTTCGCCTGGAGATCCAGCTATCTATCCAGCTTTCAGATATTCGATGATTCCAGTGATGTATTCTGGTTCTTATATTTGACTGTTGTATTCGAGACTTCTGTTGTAACTTATTTAACTCTGATGTATCTTATATATTTATATAGTAGCTTCATGAACTACTATCTCTTTTACTTCCGCTGCATATTATTACTCTGTGTCTGTGATTCTGTGATTATTTATTTACTGCATATCTGAGTTTTGTCAAAGTTAAATTAAAAATTCGGTATTTTGAATTATTCAAGTCCGACATGTGCGGATGCGAATAGTCCAAAATAGCGGGTCGTTACAGTTGGTATCAGAGCTTTTGGTAGCTCTAAGCAGAACTTAGCATATATGGTAAATGTATTTACAGTATCACTCTCATTCGAGTTTCAATCTCTTCCTTTTAAATCAATTTCTTTGGATTTTGGAACGTCCCCTCGGTTTCAAAATTCATTCATGTCCCTCACTATTCGTTTTCTTTCCATTCTGGAGTACCCCATAACTCCACTTCGAATGACCTTTATAATGAATCGGCGGTCGCGCCAATCTTCGAATTAGTTGTAAATGGGTGAAACTCCTTTACAATAGACATCAATTTACCGGAGATTCCTGTATCCTCGGTTTACGATGCTATCTATTTCCCGCTATGCCTGAATTCTATCTCTTAAGATCAAATGTTGATTTACCTCGGAATTCAGCATCGATTCTATTCTTGAAGTAACAGTCGACCCGGTTAAGGTTGCCCGTGAATTAAATAAGCTTATCCATCTCCCGGTTCTGTTAATTGAATCATCTTATCTTTTCTTTCAAACTTGTATTCGAATCAGAATTCTCTTTGATTTGATTTCCATGAAATTTGAATCTCTATACTTATTTTAAAATCCATCCTTGTATCGTCGAGCGAGGAAGTGTATTTGTAAATTTATGTTAAAAATGTTTTATATATTGTGTTGTTTGAGTTGTTAATGTTGATTTGGATTTTCGATCGATTCGTCTGATCAACGCTATCGATAGGATTTCCAAAACACTTTAGCAGAGCAAACTGACACAATATCATTTTCAAAATTGGTAAGTGAAATTTTTGAATGATTATATTATATATAAGTATAAATTTTTCTGAAATTAAATGTTAATGAACCTGTTGTCCGAAATGATAATATCTTCATTTATTATATTATAAACCATTGACTATTGCATAATATAAATAAATGAATTTATAAAACTTGGATATAATTTGATTTGGAATTTAAAATGAATTTAAACTAGAATTCAAGAATTTAATTTTCGATAATTTCAAACTATGGTTTTAAAGTTTTAAAATGTATATTACTTAAAATATTTTCGAATAGAAATGGTTTTCAAAGAAATTTTAAATGTTTAAATTAGAGATCTTCTGTTTTGTCGCTGGAAAATAATTTCGGTGATGACGGCCGCATCATCGACATTCATTTTCAAGTTTCGAAGTGGAGAGACCATCAATAGCTTGCTACACTCTTGTTTTGAAATGAATTTGATTTGAAATTTTTTAAAGTACAACATGATTTAAAATATATCTATAAGTATTTGATTTGATTTGGATATAATGTATATATATATTTATTTCTAAATTGTTTGAAGTTAATTGGAAATTTAATTCTTAAAATTTGGGTAAAAGATGATTTCAATTATAAATGAAACCAAATTTCGAATTGATATTTAAACTTGAGAGAATTGAATTAGAAATTCATTTGCGTAATATTTAATTGCACTCAATATAACTTACCTAAATTTTCAAAAGTCAACTATGTAATTGAATATTATACAATATAAATGATAACAAAGGAATTTTTAAATAAATTGGAGTATTTATATTAAATGTAAATATACTTAATATGAATGGGATAAGACATAATAAGTAGAATAAATTTTATAATAATTTGGCATAAAGAAGAATTAAAATTTGTCGAATAAAGCATGATTATAATAAATGACTATTTAAAATGTGAGTGCGTATAATAAATATTATTCACTTAAATTTTAATTATAAAATGTTTATGAAGATAAACAGGATAATGAGTTAATCGAATAATAGATGTGATTAAAATGAAAAAAATAAATTGTTGTTTGAAAGTTAATAAATTGAAATTAAATCAACTTAATGAGATATCTTGAATTAATTGAATTTAAATTGAATTTAGTTTTGAGAGAAACTTTTGTGCCTAACATTAATAAATGTGAAATCAAATCAATTTAATGAAAATCTTGAATTTAAAAACAAATTGATTTAAAATTGAAATTTATATGGTTTAAACTAATTGTTTATAATGTAATTCAAGCTTATTTTCTTTTGGTTGTTTCTATTCTCCTACTTCCTTCCTTTTCGAAGACGAAAAGTTTTGAGTGGGGGAGAATGTAACGACCCGTAAATTTTAACCGGTTTTAATACGTATTTTATTTAAACTTTGTGAAATTTTAACGATAAAATTTTGAATATAAATTTGATATTTGGAATGCGGCTAGTTAAACATAGCAACTGGTAAAGTTTCGTCCGAAGATATGAAAGTTTATTTCGCGCGTAAATTTACTTCAATCTAATCAGTTAAAAAGCGATGAAAATAAAACGTTTTCAAAACCAAAAAATTTTTACATAGAAAAATTCTAAAATATCTTCTGAGCAAGATGTCAGTTTGTTGTTTTTTCAAATTCGGACATCTTTGGCTCCGTCGATCTTAATTTCCTGTGACTTTCATGCATTTTCCGCTGGTAGAAATTTCGAATTTTTATAATTCAATCGTACTACTGATATCTGTATACCATTTTGATCTTCTCGTCGTACTGATCTCTAAGGTATACTCATTTCTTTGTTTTGAGGTCCGATGCACGACGAAATCGGTTGAACCGATAAATCGTATCGGTACCGTTTTGACCCTTTAAATTCTTTGTCGATTCGTTTATCCACTGTGTAAATTCCAATGGACACTTACATTTAATTTTCTTGAATTCAAGCACATTGGAAATTTACAATTCCCTACGTTAATATTTCACCGGTCCCTTTCCCTTTGCATTGCCTCTGCTTTTTCTCTTCCCTTTGTGCTTATCTGAAACCATATAATATAAATTATATGTAAGACATAAAGGCACGTTTCCACTTCCAATTTTTTTGTTGCTATTCCTCTTTCTGTAGAAAAAATCTATTCAGTAAGTTTAAATCACTTTTCTTCTTCTAATTCATTTTCTTCCCTTCTCAAGTTTCGGCCACCTAAGCTTGACCTTCCACCTCCGCTTAGCCTCCTCCGCCTGCCATGTCGACAGCCGCTCCACCTCCAACTACCACCACATGAGCAGGTTCCATCGTCGAAGCCACAAAAACCACCTACCCTCACCGACCATGCACATAGCTCCTCCGCTCTTCATGCTGTGCATATTTGAAAAATATGATTTTATATATGAAATTAGGCAGCCTCTTCATTGCTTTACTCTGAAGCTTGCATGTATTCATTTGCATGAAACCCACTTCGGTTATACACGAACACACCGCAGTCGCGCCTCCGCTTAGTGACAGCGGCCACCGCTCCTTCCTCGCATGCCGCAACCCCCCACCATCTCTCTCGCCACGCCTTCCACCGTGAAGTCAACCGACCACTTTGCTTGTTCCTCCCCTGGCCATGCTCAAAATCCCACCATGTGATAGCCTACCCACCTGATTCCACCTTCTTACTTATCTCCCTGCCATTGCCCTGCCGGCGGCCGCCTTTCTCCGCACATGTAGCTCATCGAAACCCCGACTTCTTGCAAATCTCTGCTGTTGTGTAAGGTGAATATATATACAGTCGTATATATTTGGGTTTGTATACGTTTTATAATCTGCTGCGAAATTTGTTTATATTTTATATTTTATTTGATTTTGGTGTATAGGTCACGGTATTGATTTATGATAAAAATGTATGATGCGCGTTAGATGTCATTAGTTATATTATTCTTAGGTACAGGGCTACTATATTTTATGTAAATATGCATAAGTTGTTAATTATATGGAGTCTGCATATTTATTTTGGGTTAGCTTATACATAAATAGCTATATGCATTAGCACTTGCAGTTTTATTATTTGTATTAGCATATATGTAAAAGCTTTGGTAACAGTTTAGCGAGAAATATAATTCTGTTCAAGTATATTATAAGTACAATACTGTTTTAAATATAGAATATTGGCAGCTTTCAGATTTTATATAATATAGTAGGGTGCAAATTCCATTTTTGTAGTGCTCAGGATATATACTATATTTGCAGTGGTACTTATATGTATATTTTGTTCAGTGAATCAGGGTGTTAAATTTTGTTGTCTTGTTACACATGCTTGATTTTTCAAATATATGTATTTGGATAATTGCAATTGAACATGCTTTATATAAATTTAAGTATTTTATATTTTATTAAGTATATATAAGTATTGAATTCAAATTTTATTATGTATATATATATATGTTGTATATATATGTATATATTTAATTCAAATGTATTCGAATTTAGAATATAAATTTTATATGTATATATAGTTATATACATGGTTATTTAAGTCCGCTTATATATATTATCTTCATCAACCCAGTTCTGAGTACTTCATCTATTCGTATTATCAGATATGTTCGTCAATTCGTGCCAATCTAGCTTTGCTTGGGATTCGTGCTTGGGTTTGTAACTCAGCTCATTCTCGTTCTTCTCTTGCCGCGAAAGGTGAGCAATCACTCACGATTAATATTCTTTTATTTATTAAATTGATTTCAATTGGAACGACAATTGAAATATCCTGCTGTTATTTATTGCACTGTTATTTTGTATCAGTTCACCTTTGACATCTGACACCGTTATCTGTTATGTATGCAATAATAAATCCAGTTTGGTTGATAATTGATTGATTGATTGTTGTTTATATTGGATGCTAAATTGTAATGAATAAGTGATAAATATTATGAAACTGAATTTGACGCAGGATAGTTAAAATTTTGAATTGACATATGTGTTGAATTTGCTTAGTTAAATTTGTGTAATACGACCTTTAAATGTTAGATAAATATTGACACGTAGAATTGGTTAATTACACCTTGAACCATTGGATGTATGATTGTATAGGTTGATGTAATATGAAATTGAATAATTGAGATAAAATGTAGAATTGCTTAGAATAATTAGTGTAATAATCTTTAATCTACATGAAATGATAGTGTAGATTCTAGAAATAATTATATTAATTTGCACAAACAACAATGTGAATTAATACGATTATTTCGGGATTATTTGAATTAATTATTGAATTGTTATTGATTGTTGTTATTGCTTGTTTATTTACTTTGACACCATATCAGTTATCACACTGCAAGTTTCCTTTATTATGCTTGATCTTGAATTGAATTTGGAATCGGGTTGAAATGATAAATACCCAAATGAATTTGACCTAGGATGGAGAATTTAATAAATCTGATTGGTCAAAACAATTTGATTTAGAAATAAAATAATGATTTTATTCGAGTAAAGAATAGGTTTTGAAATGAAGTTGGAATTTAAATTTTATGAAAGAAATGTAAAGATTGAAATCTGAAACAAATGTTAACATAGTAATTGATGAAAGAACGTTGTTTGAAATTTAATTAATTAATAATTAAATTTGGAATTATTAATAAATAATTTGGAATTAGTAATAGTTGAGTTTCGAAATTATTAAGTTTGAAATCATTTAATAATTATTAAGTTGAATTATAATTAAGTTGAAATGATTTGATAATTAAGCTTGAATTCATAATTGAGTGGAAATGATTTAATAATTAAGTTGAATTTATGAATAAGATTTAATTATTTGATAATTGAATAAAAATTGAATTCTTTGATAAGAGAAAACCAAAATTTTGATTAAGTGAATTTGATCTTCGTTAATAAATGAAATGGGGTTCTTTATTTATGAAGTTTGGAAAATATTAAATAAGTAAATTAGTGGAATCGAACTTCTCGAATATGTGAAAGTTAGTTTTATTAATTGAGTTTGGAATTTATGACTAAGTAAATAAATAAGTGAAATTGAATTTCTTTAACAAGAAATAAATTGCGATTTATTGAAAGTAATGTAAGAATTGGAATTTAAGAATTTGATTGACGAATCTAATTTAATTAAATTTGTAAGTTGATATAATGAAGTTGAACGTAAGTAATTGATTTAATGAATTGGAAATTAAATGGAAACCGTTTGAATGATAAATAAACTTAACGAATATTGAAAGAAATCGATTAATGAATTGAAACTGATTTTTGAATGTTAAATTTAATATAATTTAAATGATTTCGGAATGAAACTTATATATATGAACTTGAGTTATTATTTAAATAAAATTGAAATTGAATTGTAAGACTTTGAAATGGAAATTTGGAAAGTTGAACGTAAATTTTGGAAATTGATTTAGAAAGACAAACGAAATGTTGATTTACGAATTGAAATTGAAATTGAAATTGATTTGGTTTTGAAATTTATTAAACGACCAATCGGTGTAATAATTACGAAAGTTATTAAAGAGACCGGAATCGGTTATGGACATACTCTCTGTCTAAACCGAAAACCACTTTAATAACTATACGCGGAATGATGAACCAGAACGAAGTGGTTGGAATGATGAACGTGATGACTGAAGAAAGAGAACGATAATGGATAGCCTTGACACTTGTGTCAAATTGGAAATGACTAAAATCAGGAGTCGTGTCGGGCCAAATGGGGTTAGCCACCTCGAGCGAACACACTTCTTCGTAACTACTACTCATTACTTGTGATTGATTGGTGCACCCTCGAAATTTCAGGAGTGTTGTTTCACGGTGTTGCGATCGCTGCGGCGATGTGTTCTCACCAGTCCGGATCAGGCAAACGGTAGTTTCACTACCTTGGGTATTGCCTCATGTGCCTTGTCATACTTGTATTCCCATATACGCGACCACTACGAATTTGTTTTGTGTTATACCTATGGAGTACTCCCTGATATCCCACTAGTTTACGGTGGAGTTTACAGTGCTGTATAGACTATGACATTTATATAAAATGTGTTAAGGGGGATAATGGTAACGCCTTAACACTATTTTGATACTTTATATTACTGATAGACATTATCTATTTAGCGTACACTACTACATAGTAGATAGTTTAATGGATCCTTAGAGAATGGTGATTCCAACATCCTTTGAGATACTTGTATTTCGATTGCTTTTTCACTTGAGTTGGATTTATTGATATGAGAATATTAATCCTGACTCGAGTGTTTTGTGTTTTGCTTTACGCTCGGGTCAGACTGAGTGGTTCAGCTTTTGAGACTCGCCTTTGGAGTTGGAGCTTCGCCTGGAGATCCAGCTATCTATCCAGCTTTCAGATATTCGATGATTCCAGTGATGTATTCTGATTCTTATATTTGACTGTTGTATTCGAGACTTCTGTTGTAACTTATTTAACTCTGATGTATCTTATATATTTATATAGTAGCTTCATGAACTACTATCTCTTTTACTTTCGCTGCATATTATTACTCTGTGTCTGTGATTCTGTGATTATTTATTTACTGTATATGTGAGTTTTGTCAAATTTAAATTAAAAATTTGGTATTTTGAATTATTCAAGTCCGACATGTGCGGATGCGAATATTCCAAAATAGCGGGTCGTTACAATAACAATGTTTTGGAGGAAATGAAATATTTTGAAATATAATACAATGTGTCGATAAAAAGAAAATGTTTTGAGAAGAATACAAGGTTTGGAAAGAGAACAATACTTTGTGGGGTACTATAAATAATATTTTGAAAAGAATATTATTTTGAGAATATATATAATGGTATTTGATATGATAATGGAGAATTATTTTAAGAAGTGAAAATATTGATAATAATAGTAGTAGGTGATAAATATATAGAGCTTGGCAACACATATGTCAAAAGATATGCCAAACTCTTAACACCCATATCCCAGACTGTGTTTGAAAATGCCCAACGTCCCTTTGTTCGTAAAAAATAAAAATAAATATATAAAAATTAAAACACAGCTGAAAGCTACATCTATCCCTGCTATGGTCAACAACAGCATGATTATTGTTGTTCGCAGCAGCATAGCTGTTGATGCATGCTAGCTCCAACCCATCTGCGGTTAATGAGCTGGCAGCCCATAATATATTAGAAGAAAAAAATAAAAATAAAAATATTTTGCCCAAATTTTCATCCTCTTTAACAATCTACTTTATGTTTATGGCTATTTGATCAAATAATATTATATTTGTAACTAAGATAAATGTTAAATGCTTGGGTCTATTCATTTCTGTATACTCATAATGCATTTAATGTTGATTTCTTTGATTTAAACAAACTGGGTTGTTGCTTAAAAATGTTTAATGCGTTCATCAGTAAGAGATTTAATTGTTGAATTAAAAAACAAACACTTTTTTAAAAATGATAATAATATTGGCGGCTTATGAGTTGTGGCATGGTGGTTCCACGGCATACAAGTCCATAATTGGTATAGTGTTACTGTAATGCCTGTAGAATTATAAGTAATTTTCTATATGCTTGGTAATAGCCTTTTATATCCAACTTTTGGGTTAACTTGTTGGGTACTGCTGCAATATTCATTTATTGCCCAAAAGTTGTTTATGCCAATTTGATAAGAATAGTTATTACACATCTTCACAATATGGAATATTGTAACATATATAATGCTTGTGTCTTTTAAGTTCTCTAAATCTAAGTTATTATATGCCATAATTTACATGATATAAAAGACAACATAAATTTTTTAAAAGCTATATATATTGATGCAATGCCACTTTATGTATGTATATATATGATCTCATGTATGTTATTTGAGTCATGCCTAGGTAGGTGAAGATGTTATGGATTGGATTTTGCGTGCATGCTCTCTTTTGCTTGCAAAAATGAAATAAACTTGCTTAAATGCAATGCCAAAGGTACGTTTTTATGGTATACTATTATATGTTGTGATATTCTATTTGTTTCCCCATGTTTCGGGATGCACAATGTTGGGATGTTTCTTTGAAGATATATACCATGTAATTATATTGTGTTTTGATTTTTTGGAATGCTCTTTGTACAAAAGAGACTCTGCCAAAAATTATGAAAAAACCGGCACTTTAGAGATTTTTTACAAAATAATGCCGTATGTGAAAAATAGATAGTCATAAATTGAATCTATTTAAATTGTAGCATATGATAAGAGAATTGGGGGAAACGCCGCATAGAGGATTGTGTAAGTTTGGTTTGATAGAGAAATGTAGTATACTAAGAAAGTTAGGGTATGAGTTGTGTATGTTCCCCTATAAGAAATTGCAAGGATGCACTTTTCTTAAGAGGGGAAGTCTGTAACAACCCCATTTCTACATTGTATAAATAAATTTGTATTGAATTAATGCTTATTAGATAATTATTTTATTCAATAAATTGAATTAATTCATATATTCTTTATAGAAAATATATATTGACTTGAATAAAATATTTTTGGTACTGTAAATAAATTTTTTCATGGTTGAAATAAATGAAAAGAAATTTTATTTAATATTAAAATAATAATAAGAAAAGTAACCAAATCATCAAAGTTAAAAAAATTGTTGAATTAATATTTTGAATATATATAAAAATAAATATATGGTGGATCAATTTGATTGGAAATGCAATTATAAATAAAGGATGAGGGTTAAGATTTGAATTTAAATGGAAATTGGATTAATTAAAAATCAAATTGGATTTAAACTATAATTTGCTAATGGCCTAAATCAGAGCAAAAAGACCATTCTTTTCCCTTCTTGTCTCTAGAATACACTTCCAACCCTACCAAAATATAAAATCCGTAAAATGTATCCCTGACCTCTCAAGAATTCCCTAAGAGAACCACAACATCTTAAAACAATAAATATATAAAAAATAAAATTTGTGCGACGCTGTTGCACGTAAAAAGGCAAGGATGGCCGCAAGGACTGATGATGCTAGGCATGCAAAGCATGATAAAGGGAGCACAACTTGACCACGACCTGAATGGATGGAGGTCAAGATGGGGGTTTAAGGGCGTCCCAACTGGCGTGGTAGCGATGATTGGATGTTACTATGCCAACTTTGTTGGATGTTAGGACACACGACCTAGGCTGGCCTTTCATGGGAGGAGGTGGTTGATTTTGAGCTGCTACATGAATCTAGTTTGTAGATGAAGTCAAGGCGCATATAGACACCGTGTACGGGCATGAGTAACAAGGAAGAGCGACTGATATTGATGGCTATTGAGGGCATGGCTAAGCACTTTGTTTCTTTATTACGAGTTGAGGCAATGAATTTGGATTCGAGCTTCAATTTGATGAGTTTACTTAACTTACGTATATGTATAGGATACAATACCTATACACATACATAAATATATTTGTATATAGTTTTCCTGTTTATTATTCAAAAGCATAGTTGAATTGGATTGATTGACATTCAGAATGTTGATTAGTTGTGTAGATTGAAAGCTTCAATTTGCAAATGGAATTTTGTTCGATTGCAAATTGAACTATTTTATACATATATATTTGAATGTCGATGTGTGTAATTTAGGGAAGACCAGAGTTCGACGAAACTCGACCCGAGTCGCTCGATATATTGATACTGATGTTTGGTTGGGATGCTATGGAGTAATCTTACTCCGTAATTTATATATTCAGATAATTATTTACTTTCTTGTTTTAAAAAGTGGTTTGAAAAGATTTGAAGAATTATCTAATGGTTTTGGAATTTTATTTAAGTATTTCATAAATAATTTATTGAGATATTATACAATTTAGTGTTTTCCTATATAAAAATATTTTTTTAGTTATAAGTATAAACATAGTTTTCTTTTGGTTATAAAATTCTTTTTAAATTATTATTATAATATATTATAAGTTTGAAATAGTTTTAATGGAAAATATAATATACTGTAATTTTATAAAATGTATTGTGAAAATTTTAATTTCGCTTGTAAGTGGTATTTCATTATAAAAGTTAATTATGTGTATATAGAAGTAAAGGTTTGGAAGTGAATTTTGATATTTAATTTTTTTTTAGCATTATTGAAATAAAGTTAAAGTGTTATTTTCTATATAATGTATTTTAAAAGTTCTTATTCATTTTAGGATATTAAATTTAATTAAGAAGTGTTATCTAAATATATTGATTTATTGAAGAGAAACTTTTATATTAAATTATGAAAATATGATATATTTTTCGATTAATATTTTAGGTGCTTTAAAGTTTAGTTCACTTATAACATGGTTACTTGTGAATTATTAAAGTGTTATATATATATGTATGTATATGTATGTGTATATATATATATTTGAATACTCTATCTAATTGTTTAAAAGAAATATTTTGTTGAGATTTATTATTATTACATTTCTGAACTAAATTGGGATTTCTATAGTGATTTCTATATTTTATGATTTTTTATTTTCCTATGTTGATTTTAATAACATGAATGACTCATTATTGATATTGATTTGAGCGTTTATTTTAAGATGATACAGTGATGACATCCTTCTATTCAATTTGTGAGATTTCATTTATGTACGACGAGAACTTTGAATAAATGAAATAGTGATATCATCTTGTATGTGACTTTCGGTAACACTTTTCCTATTATTCATTAGTCTTGTTATATAGACATATCCAGTGTGGATCGAGTGTAGTTATAAGCCTTGAATAAAAATCCGAATAACATGCAGTAGTATGGGATGCCATTATGTTATACGTTTGATTACTCCTTATAAGTAAATGTCATGCAAATGGGGGTTACACTCATGTAAATATAGTCATGTGTTGGCATGTAAGTTGAGCCATGTGTTGGCTAGGATTGGAGCTCTAGTGCTTTATACTCATGTGTTGACTTACATACATATAAAGCCAAGTGTCCGCTTATGTCTAGAGCTATATGTTGCTATAGGATATGAGTACCATGCGTCATCCACTTGTGTCCAGCTTCCATTACGGTTTCGAAGTGAACAAGACCGGCCAGTATCCTCCCTGGCGGTCTGATCATTGGGTTACGCCTCAGATCTATGACATTGTTGATGTTTATTAGATTCGATGCGCATCATAGGATTGGTATAGCCCCTTGTGTCACATAAGCCAGTAGTCTGTTACCATAAGAACAAGTGTAGGGTCGTGGCCAATGATATGAGTAGACGATCCATAAGTGGATATGGTCACGACGTCCATCATGGTAACAGAAAACTATAGGCCGGCTATTAGTGGGAAGCTAGTAGACCCTGGGTTCCTGGAGGGTGTTGTGTGCTATCAATCTCCCTTTCTCGTTCAAGGTTATGTGTATATTGTTGATAAACATATATTGTTCACTATCTAATGAGTTTGCTATACTAGAGACTGTGTCTAAAGTGTAGTCGGTCCCTGTTTTTCCATGCTCTTGATGTTTTGATATTTTAGAGATGGCCTCTGTTTATTGATTATGGTTTGAACTATGATTGATCGTCTTTATGATTTATATGATGTTGGATATTGTATAGATAATTTGATGGGCTATCTCACCTTATTTATTGATTAGGAGATATTATATTAGGGCATCGCTGTGAGCTAGACCGATTCACTTGATAATTTCATTTTCTATGATGATAATTTTTGGTATGGATGATTCACCCATTAGATATAGTATTCTTGATTTTTTCTGAATTGTTTTATATAGGTAATGACATCTTTACGCATGGTTTTGATGATATTTATGTTAAGGGATATTTCGGTGATCTTTTAAGGTTTAATTGTAAACCATGCATATGTCTCCCTCTTTATATATATATATATATATGTATGTATGTATGTATGTATGTATATGTATGTTTATGTATGTATATGTATGTATATGTATATGTATATTATCTGTGTGTGTATGTTACGGTGTGTTATTAACATGAGTTGCTCTACTATGTTATCATGTTACTATCCTAATATATAAATTTCACACATATTTATTAACCATATGATTTAGACATAGTCTGACCCGTGTGTTATCTATATAATACCCGGGTTAGTCCAAAACATTCCAGGTTCCGGAGCGAGGTGGCCTATTTATGGATGTTGGGAATAGATGGAGGCTAGGATACCATTATATATATATCATCATTGTGTACATTTGAGATGTATTTATATTTATGTATTGGATGTTTTGATGTCTATATATTTAATGTATATTTTGGATCTATGTATACATTTTATTATATATTGTCACCATGTTTGACTCCGTCTTCTTTGTGATTCACAGTATATTATGTATTTTCTGTCCTAAAGGCATACATATTTATTATTTTGAGCCAATACTGTGTATTTATATGTGATTTGTTTATTCTATGTTCAAATACTTACTAGTGTTAATCCAAGGGAATATTCATGTGCGTACCCCATACAGCCTCATTCTCTGTAGTATCTAATAATATTACTCAGTAATACTCTTGGATGGTATGAGTATAAAGGTAGGGTGCTATAGGATATGATTATTCTTTGACTGGACATGGTGAGGGAGACATCAAAAATTATAGACTTGATCTGTTGAGGGATGAATACTACATAGGACATGCAAAAGTTTTATGTTGATAGGCGAGATACAGATATTGAGATGCAGAGGGAGACATGGTTTTTGTGAAGATCTCACCGCTTAGGCATGTTATGAGATTTTGTGTTTAGTATTGAGTTTGATAGCTTATGTTGTTCAAAACAAATAGGTTATGCTTAGTCATATGAATCACAAATTGTCTCTTCGTCTAAATATGATTATGGCAATGAAGTGAAATCAAATCAAAATTTAATGGTCTATATTTCCAATCAATTGTTAATAGGTCATTCTTAAAATAAATTTCATTTTCAACTTGTTATCATTTTTCATGAGAATTAGTAAGTGGTTTAACGTGTGTATTATAGTTTGATGGCTTATGTTGAGCAAATTAATAGCACAAATAGGCCTTACTTATGATAAACACATCAATTAAACTCACTAATGACCTAAAAAGAGAGATCATAATTTCATATGATATTGAACTATGTGATCTAGAGAATGGATTTATCTCTAAATTGTCATTTTATTATCATAGTTTTCATTCACTTTTGTAGTTTATTTTGTTAGTTTTCCCATTCTCTAGCTTAACTGTAATATCCCGGAATTTCTGGCAATATAAATTTAATAATCTGTGTTTAAAATTTAAATTGATTTGATAATTTTTGTAAATAAATTTGACTTGATTCAATAATCTTCTTTTATTAAATATTTAATTAGTGAATTTATTTTTAATAAGCTAATAGACTATTTTAAATATATGTGTTTGGTTTTAAATTAAATTAATACAGTATATTTTCTAATTTCAAATATTTTGGCAATTGGAAATTGGTTTTTATTTAATATTAACTTTTCAAAGCTATTTAATAAAATAAGTACATGATTTTAAATATATAAGATAAATGTTTTATTTGTTTAAAGTATATTTTGACTTAAGTTTGAATATTAAAATAAGGTTATAAAAATGTTTATTTTAAAAATAATGTTTAAGAAATATGATTGCAATTAAATATGAAACATTTTTTCATTTAAATAACAAGTAATTTATAACCTCTTTTACAAATTCATTTAAATTATCTAAAATGTTATTTTCAAATGATTGATATATATATTGTTTTTGTTTATAAATATAATGGTTTTATTTCTTTAAAAAAATTATCTATATACATAACTAAGTATTTATTAACTAATTAATTAAGAATAGTATTAAATTAACACTTTAATTATAAATACTAATTAATTAAAGGGACATGTGTAAACATCTTAGAAACATAATTTAACATGTGTTAGATGTTTAAGTAAGAAAATTAACAAGTGTTACATTTAAGCCAAGTGTCAAATTGTTTATTTTTATTTTCTTTGATTTTTATTTTATCATAAATAAGTTATATAAACTTGCATTTCTTTCTTTCCTTTCCTTTTTCTCATTTTCATTCTAAACAAAGAAATCTTTCAGCTGAGAAACCATTCCACTTTAAACCATCCTCAAATCAAATTAAATCTGAGAATCAAAAACTCTTCATTCTCATATCCAAACACATGCAAATCTGAGAATCAAATTCCCTATAACATATTTCAAATTGCATATCAATCCTTGTAAACAAAACATGCAAATTTGAAATCCCTAATTCATTTTCTGCATGCAATTAAAGATGCATATTCCTATAACTCATTTTCAAAAAGCTAGCAACCTGCATTCAATTCTTTCTAAAACTAAAAATCAAAAAAACCTGCATTCTTCTAAAATTTGGAAGTTTAGCTACCTGCATGCAACAATCTAAAGCAAGTTATAGACATTAGCAACTCAATCTTTCATCAGCAACATTCAAGTTTTAAGGATTCAAAGCACTAAAGTTTTGTGAAGGCAAAGCAAATCCAGTTTTAAGGTTTTCAGAAGCTTTTCAAATCTAAAGCTTTGATCTGCATTTTTAAAATCAGGTGAGTAACTCAACTTTTAAAAAATTTAAGTAGGTAAAAGTTGTTTTCATGCTTTTAAATTAGAAATGAATATATAATATGATTTTTCTGTGAATATATATATATATATATGTGTGTGTGTGTGTGTGTGTGTGTGAATATATTTATGTGTGCATGTTGTTATCTGTTACATTTCTGTTCCTCAATTTCAATCTTCCGTTTGATTTTAAAATCCATTATCTCTTGATTAAAATCTTGGTTTAGATTTAAGGGTTAGACAAGATATGTTATTTCATCATAAACTATAGTTTAAAATTTTAACATAAGATTAAAAAACTCCGTATCATCTTTGGACAGATGATCAAACATTAATTAGTGAAATTCCAAGTACAATGATTTGAAGTTCCAGGGTTATAAATCAAAATTTCATACAAAAGCATGAATTTTAAACCATAAATTACAAATTTTAGAGTTAGAACCAGTAAGCAGTTCTAGTTTTACTGTAAGTTGTATTTTGGGGCATCTCTGTAGCCACAAGTGGTTTGAGGTGCCGAGATTGTTTCTGGAGGAGGAGTAGTTATCAGGGATAAGGGGAAAATTATTTGATTGGGTTGCATTTCATTTTGGAAGTTGTGGTTGTGATTTGCAGTGTAGAACCATAGTTTTTCTAGGTTAGGAAGGATCGATAATTTAGGCCTGTATAGTTGATCGAGTTGTTTGGGCTCTTGGGTATTGGAAATTGATGAGTTGACGAGGTCTTCGCCGGAGTTGCAGAGATAACGGTGGTCGGAGGCGTTTGGGTGAGGCGTTGACAGGTTTTGGATGGAAGTGGGTAGTGTTTGTTCCAGGTTTGGGAATGTGGTCGCGATTTTGAATTCGTGCAAGTGTTGATCGGGTTGTTGCTTGGATGATCTGAGGTGATGATTGTCGACTGTGGAGTGGTCGCGTAGTTGGTCAGAGGTGGCCGGAGGCACTGTACATGTGCACAGAACAGTGTGGTGATGCTGGTGAATGTTGGGTGGTTACAGGTTTGATGGCCTCGTGTTGGTCTCGGGAAATTCGAGTTTTAGCTCGAAGCAGTAGTGGTTCTGACTCGAAGTAAATTTAGGGTAGGCTCGAGTTAATCATTGTTTCAGGTATTAAAGTAAAAACAGGACCTATTCTGTTTAAAAAGTTTAAAAAAAGTAAAATTTTAAAATGAAAACTGGAATTTAAACTAAGTTTAAAATCTTAATTTGAAATCTGATTTCAAATTAGGTTGAATCTGGGTTTTGAAATAATTTGAATTTTGAAATTTAAATTTGGTTTTAAACTTTTAAGTATAAAAGCATATTGATTTAGAATTTAAACTGTAAGTTTTAAATTGTAAAATAGGAATTTGAAATAATTTTAAATCTGATTTTTTGAAATCTGGAATTTAGTTTAAACTTCAGTTTTTAAATTTAATTTGTTTTAACTATTTTAGAAATGGTTAAATGATTTAAATTTAAAATGGAGTTTAAAATGTAAGTAAGCTTTTAAAGATGTAAGTTAAATTTGGGATCAAGATTAAAGTTGTATTTCAGTTTTGAAATTAAAAGTAAAATTTTAAAATTGAATTTGTTTTTAAATAACTTGAAATGTTTAAAGTGTATGTTTAATTTGATTTGAACTTTATATTCTTTTAAACTTATTTTATAAAATGGTTATTCTTTAACATATGAGATAAAAATGTTTTGAATTATTTTTAAAACCTTGTTTAAGTTAAAAATTGTATTCATTTTAAAATCTTAAATTTAAAATGAAGTTTTAAAATGGAATTTAAAGTAAATTTAAAAACATATTGTTTTTGAATACTTTGATTAAGTAAGAAATGTTTATCTTAAAGATAAATAAAATTTAATGATTTGGATTCATTTAAATTATTAAGTTAATCTAAACGGGTAATTAATTATTTAATAAATAATATGGATGATTAATTAAGTAATTAAGAATTTTTTTTCTATTGATTAATTAAGACTTAAGATTAATTAATTAAGGTTAGTTAATCTGTAATTAAGGATTATTAATTAAACTATAACTAATGATTAAAGATTAATTAATCAAATAATTAAGTATTAATTAAGATTGTAATTAACACTTAATTAATTAAATAATTAGAGATCAATTAATTGGTAATTAAATATTAATTAATAATGATTAATCTAAGTCAATTTCTTAATAAAGAAATTAAAGAATAGTTAATGAAGGTCATTAACTAAGATTATTTAACAATTAATTAATGTGATTAATTTTTAATAATTAATTAGATTAATTAATTAATAATAATCATTTATGTAATTGTTTATGTTTAATTAGTTAATAGAAGTAATTAATGAATTAATTACTTAATGTAATTAATTGTTTTAGTGTGATTAGTTTAGATTAATTAATTAAGTTTAATTAGTTTGAACACTTGATGGTAATAGATAATTACTTTATGTAATTAATGGAATTATAATTACTTAGGGAAGTAATTAATTGATAATTACTGGATGTAATTAAAGATGTTTGATGATGGAAGTAACTAGAATTAAATTACTTTGTAATTAATCAAGGGATTAATTGAGATAATTAATTAAGAGTAATTAATTTATGGAATGAGTAATTAAGGGTGGTTAATTACCGAATGGGATTAATCAAGGGATTAATTAGAGAATAAATTAAGAAGTAATTTATTAATGATGTAATTAAGGGTAGTTATTATTGGATTGTTATTAATCCAGGGTGATTAATATATGTGTGGTTTAATTGAAGATTAATTACTTAATGTAATTAATTTAAATAGAGAAATTAATTAAAAATGAAATTCAGAAATCATTAATTAATAAAATTTATGATGTAAAATTTAGTATTGATTAATTAAGGAATAATTAATAAATGAAGTAATTAATTAATAAAGGATTATTGTAATTAATTTTAGTTAATTAATTGATTAAGTAATTAAAAGTTAATTATTATAAGAGTTAAGTATAATTAACTTGTGTAATTAATTTAAAGGCTAATTACTTATTTTAATTAGAAACTTTGTTAATCAGGAATGATTAATTGAAATGAGAAATGAGATGGTGATTAATTAATTAATTTGTAATTAATTAATGGTCAAGTTAAGCAGGATTATAATGATGAAGTAATTAATTTAATTTATTTTAAATTGATTAGAGATGAAGTAATTAATTTAATTCATTTTAAATTAATTATAGATGGTGTGATCATTAGATCATTGCTTATGTATGAATGGATGATATTGGTTGCCTTGAATGGTTTGTAATCTCAGCTATGAGATGAGTAATGCTGTGTGGTATGGATGCTTTGGTTGCATTGGGATGATAATATGGATTATCTGTTTATAATGATATGGATTATCTGTTGGTGATGATAATATTGATTATCTACTGTGATGTTGTGAATTATCTATCTGTGCGTATATAGATAATGAAGTGTAATTGTTTTAAACTCTAAAACAACTTGACCTTAAAAGATACGTTTTGGATTTCGGTGAGACCGGGATCGGGTTTCCATATTTGGATATCTGAAAACCACATCGATCCAAATTAACGTTAGGTCGTGAATCTCAAGTGAAGATGAAGATTCCGAGTGCAAGGGTTATCGTCGTTAACTCTGAGGGTGATTCCAAAATGAGTGTAACGAGATAATGCCTTCAGTTTCGTTCGAACCCGGAACGAACTTGTATGGATTGAATGCTTTTAGAACGACATCAGGTGAAGATGAGCATTCTAAGTGATGTGTCCTATAAAGGTAATCGTAGCCTCAAGCCTCATCAACCGGAAATGGCTAAAACAGGGGAGGTGCAGCAAGGCTAAGTGGGTCATGACCAAGGAGGACAAGATTTACCCCTGTCTAGATGTCCCTTTTACTGTGTGGTGAGGTTGCTGATCACAACTGCGGGGTGGTCTTGTTCGGGACTGTTCAGTAAGGAATGGTTCCAACTTTGTGTTGCAGGGGATTGGGAGTGATCCTCGGTACGATGATCTAGGCCACGTACTATGACGGGCGGTACCCCGGTAACCCTGCCATTGTATGGAATCCAATCTCCAATAAGTGCCGTACGTATTAGTTGTGCCCAACTATGTTGGAACGTGAGATGTAAGCATTCCTGCTATTTCTGTATTTTACTTGAAAACCCTAGACCTATTATAATATCACTGGATTTCCTATCAAATGTTTTGGTTAGCGTAGGATAAAAACTTTTTCATGTTTATGTGTGGGAATTCTTACGTGATACCTTTTCTTTTCAAAAGGTTTTCAAAAGTTAAGCAACCTTAACCTGTTACTCACACCAGACCCATGCCTGACCCGGAGTTTATCTTCTATTTTCTTAAACTCTTGGGTACTCAAATTTTTACAAGTAGCCAAGGGATTCAGATTAGCTTTGACGAATTGTGGAGGAGCAATGGAGCAGGAGGCTTCTGCGTATAGAATATAGAGTTCCGCTGTGTTGGTATCTCTGAGTGTTTTCTGTATTGTATTGAGTTGTAATAACTAGACAGGTGTTTATAACTGTCTAGTATGTGTTGTATTGTCTATGTAACTCTGATAATTGTTGTATACTATGTAATACTTATGTTATTAATATAATTTATTCGTTCCGCTGTTGAGATTCTGATGTTGTTTCTTCTTTCTCTTCTTTCTTTTCTCTTTTCTATCCATTTCTTTCTTAATGACGATGCGATTTTCTGGTAGTTGAAAGTCGGGTCGTCTCATTAACACTTTCTAAATCTTTGGCTAATTTGATTGAATAGTAATTTTAAATCTAACATTTCCCCATGGATCGATCCACACACGCCATGTACTAAAATTGTACGTCGTGCGCTTGCGGTTGTTTTTATTATAAATCCATTCGACGGTTTTCTAAACCGATAGAATTTCAGTCGACGAACAAATGAGAGAGGGTGCGACCATTTTTGGCTATTAGAAGATCAAATATCTTTAACATTTCTCTCTCTCTTGAATCCCAATCTCATCTGGACTCATATACCAGTCAAATTCTCCTATATTCTCCTTGTTATAGCCTATTAGTTCCTTTATAGGGATATGGCATCGGGCCTAATTAATATACCATATATTAATTGTTTAACCCATAACAATTACATATTATTTTAATCAATTTTAGTGCCGCAAGAAAATAATTAAAATGCCATAAAAATTCAATACAACATTTGTATTAATCTTATTATTAATTTATCACATTTACAAATTAATTTTGAATTGGTAGAACTCAGAAATCAACTAGCAACTCAGTTGTGTTGGCTATTCGGTGTGCACTTAGTCCTTAGTTCAACAATTTAAATACCAAATCCTATACGAACTTTGCTGAAGTACAGTATCTGGCACAAGTTTAGCTAGTTGTAGATCATTTTAGAGAAATTTAAATTTTAAACTTTATTACGCTGCATCTTATAATGATATTCTATGTAGGTTTTTCTTTCGTCATCGCCATATCACTATGTTATCGAGTTTGGTCGGTTGTAAAAAACTCTAATAATATTCGTAGTTAATTGCATGAAGCAATTTAAAGTAATTAGTTCAATCCGATAACATTTATCAATTAAACCATTTTACTATGGTAAAAGAATTTGACTTTGACTACCAGTTATGGTGATACTAATCTTCTACTATGAAGGAGATGAATCCTCCTTTGAGTAGTGTTTCACTTCAAGCAGTTCAGTATGTACCCAACTATAATCGTGACATGATTGTAATATCATATGGTTGTCCATTATTGGAGCATAGTCTAGTTACTTAAGATCAACGTTATTCTCAAATTTGAAAACTATTGCACATTATTACATGAGATCTTCTACGTTGACTTAGTTGTATTAACCTATGCAAAATTTAAATTATTATAAATATACCTCAAATTTTCTATGGAGTGGAGACATTCGATATGGCAGTGGGAGAGCTTGCATGTGGGTGATAACAGTTTTTGGTTTAGAAGAGATTTAGGGAGTGAGTAAGGTTTGTTTTGGTTTGGATCAAAACGACCATGGGATTGGAATGACACTGGGAAAACATTGGAAACTTTCAATATTATTTTGACACCTTTTATATCAAAAATTTACAAATGCAACAGAATGACGTTTGTGCTTTTCAATGCTTTTTTATCTGTTGATAGTTATATGAAACACAATGAAAAGACGTTGAAAAATACTAAAGTCATTCTGATGCCATGTCTAAAGGTGTTGGGATGGCGTTGGTGAACCAATAGAACTAACCTATGTAATTAAAATATAATTTTATTATTTACTATTAAAGGGAAGGTATCCAACTTAAGTTGACACACACACACACGTATGTATGTATATATATAAAGAGACTATTAGTTGGCACTTGTGAGTCAACTACATATGATAAATGAAATAGATTTAGGATAGGTCTTATCATCATATGTGATTTAAACTACTTTAAAAGGGGATTTAAATGTAGAATATATTCAATGTCTATCAAAAAATTCATTTTAGCATGTAACTGGTATTCCAATACATTTGTCAACAGATAATGTTGTTAATGAGTATCCAAAAAATTCAAAATCCATCCACATCCGTATCTAAAAAATGAAATGATATTCAAAATTCAGAAAATGGATATCCATCTGGTTTTATTTATAGTACATAAACTTATTAATATGTATATTTTTGCCAGGTAATAATTCACATTATGCTTATATAAATGAATATTTGCTGTCCAAATCATATTTCTATCATCGTATTTTTTATATTTATGTTAGCATTAGTACTGTTCACCCAAAAAATGGATCAACACCCTTGTGTGATATGTCAGAGTAAGAACCCTGTTAGAATAGGGCAAAGATAATAGAAAATAGCAATAAAGTCAATGAAATAAAGAAAGAGACAAAAGATTTTATAGTGATTCGGCAATCTAAGGCATACGTCCACTTTATAGCTTTGTTGCTTATATATTTGATTGAGATTACAAAGAATTTGAGAGAGAATAAGCCATAAGTACATGGGTTAGACTGTGACGACCCGTAAATTTTAGTAGTTTTATTAATTAATTAATTGAATTTTTATGAAATTTCAAATAATAAAAATTTGAAACAAAAATTTGATAATTGGAATACGTATATTTAAACATAGCAAATGTAAAATTTTCATCTGATAATATGAAAGTTTATTTTCCGGTGTAATTTTATTTCAATTCAAATCAGTTAAATTTGATGATAATAAAATGTTTTCCAAACCTTAATATTTTTAAACATTAAATTTGGAAATCACCTTCTGAGTGAGACATCATATTTCGTTTCTTCAAATTTGAACCGCTATTGCTTCGTTTATCTTATTTTCGACAGATTTGCAGCATTTTCGGTACCGATTATCGACTTTTAATACGATGATCATACCACTGATATCTATATAACATTTTGATCGTCTCATCGTGCTGATATCTGCCGCATATTCAATTCTATGTTTTGAAGTCCGGTACGCGGCGGAATCTGTGAAATTCTGATCTGTATCGGTATCGGTTGAGCTTTCTGAATTCTTGTGTCCATACAAATTTCCAACATATGTTAACTCAACAGCCATTGGTTAAAAATATTTTCTGAATTAAAACTGAAGGCTTTTGCTATTACCTATGTGTCAATATATTATTGCTCGGTTCAATTTCTTTTTGTTCTATTCATCTATTCGTACTATTTTAAAGAAAAATTATATATGTACAAACTGTATTTCACGTGAAGACTACTGACTTCAGCAAATTTATCTTCATCTTCATTCTCCACCAATTCCCTTCCCTTCTCGTGAAGCAGTTCACCATGCCACATCTCCTCCGAGCGCATAAGCCTATCACCAACACAGCTAGCTCATCACCACTTTTCCACTTCGAGCCTGCAACCTATCCTCCACTTCACACACACAGCTCGGCCGTAACCCGTTGCCTGCCACCCACGTCTTCCCCACTTCACCATCCTCCGTAGAGACATGACCACTTCCCTCAACCTAACATTTGCCACCTTCTTCACAGACCTCTAGGGTGCGCACACAGTCATCTCCTCGTTTTTGCCGAGCCTACCTGATCCAAACCCTTTTTGTTTGCCTGCAACCCGAAGACCAGAGCCGCTCCACTACATAAGCTGCCTCGGCCTTCCAGTTCTCCTCTCCCCTGTCATGCCACAGTTCCACCTTCAAGCTATAACAGCCGCGCCTTCCACCTAGAGCCATTCAGTCGCCTTGTGCTTTGACCATTCACAAGCAACTCGAGCCCACTGACTTGATCTTCGTGTGGCCTTTACAGTCCTGTAAGCTTATATATATTTATGTAGGTCTTATATATATTTATGCTATGAGTTATATAAGTATATATACGTAAGTTTACTTGTTTATCTATAACATTCCCGAATAATGAAGGACAATAATAGAAGACAGATGGCTCAGCTTTAATAAAGCTAACACATGCGGATTTAAATAGCTTTGAATTCCGAAGCCTTATATATTGGGATGCTTTCTGCTCAGAAGGACAGACTCAGAAAAATCTTCTCCATCTCCTTCAAGAAAAGCTCTCTGCCATTAATAGTATTGAGTGTAATATTTGAGTGTAATATAAGTGTGTAAGGTGTGTACAATAAGGAAGAAGACTACTTCTTTATATCTGTAAGTTTTTAATCTTTGTAATATATTAAGCCTGATGGCAGGCTAATTATCTAAGTGTTGAATTATCTCTGTGCTTTGCATTTTATCTCATGACTATTTAATTTGTTGCATTACATGATAAGCTATAAATTTAAAATACATGGGTTAAGAATAGCATCAGAAGGCAGTAAATTCTGATAAATACAGTGTACCAAAGTCCATTTTTAGCCATGAGAAGGCGTTGTTTAGGACAGGTCTTACACTGATTTGTAGCTAAAAATGGACTTTGGTACACTGTATTTATCAGAATTTACTGCCTTCTGATGCTATTCTTAACCCATGTATTTTAAATTTATAGCTTATCATGTAATGCAACAAATTAAATAGTCATGAGATAAAATGCAAAGCACAGAGATAATTCAACACTTAGATAATTAGCCTGCCATCAGGCTTAATATATTACAAAGATTAAAAACTTACAGATATAAAGAAGTAGTCTTCTTCCTTATTGTACACACCTTACACACTTATATTACACTCAAATATTACACTCAATACTATTAATGGCAGAGAGCTTTTCTTGAAGGAGATGGAGAAGATTTTTCTGAGTCTGTCCTTCTGAGCAGAAAGCATCCCAATATATAAGGCTTCGGAATTCAAAGCTATTTAAATCCGCATGTGTTAGCTTTATTAAAGCTGAGCCATCTGTCTTCTATTATTGTCCTTCATTATTCGGGAATCTTATAAAGTCTTCTTCTTTATCAAAGTAGGTATGCCACCTGTAACTATTTTTGAAAAGTAATTTGTTTGCTAGCCCTTGATTTCAGCTGATTGTTTTACCTTTACCCATATTGTGGGCCTCTCTTTCTAATTTTTCAAAAATTTCATTGAAATCTTCATCATTAAGATCGGAATAATGCTCCTCCTTGTCATCCTTGTCATCATTTGCCCTAGACGATGCCATTGATACGTCTGAAACATTATCTGCTTCAAAGTTTTTGGCTAAGTCTTTCTTCATTTCATCAATATATGCATATAAAATGTCTTCTTTGGTGACATTTTCTTTCTGCATTTTCAGCCTTCTATAGATATATCTAAAAGGACTTTGAACCGGTTTTTCCTTCCTTTTCTCATTCTGCTCCTGATATTTCTTAATAGAGCTTTCAATAACTGAAATCATTTCTTGACCATATATTTGGCCAGACTCATTATCTATTCTGGTTAATTTATCCCAGAATTTTGTTAAAAAGCATCTTTTTAAACAAGGAATTTCCTTGTCAGTTTCACCAATTTCTGGTTTCCATTTCCAAATCCAAGGAATGGAGAACTCCAAAAAGAAGAACATGCTTCCTGATCCTGAAATCATTAGGCTTTGATCTAATTCATATAATTTAGGGGAAATTTTCACCCACTGAGAATATAATTCCATGATATTATTTGGAAGAATAGATAATGACGGACCATAATTTGTCCACCAGTCATAGAACCAATTAGGAATTGGTCTTTTGTAAATTTCACCGCAAATCTTTATGAACCAGGAATGCTTCTTTTTAGTGTTTTCATAAAGAAACACCTTGCTTAGTGCTTTTACATAATCCCAATAGTTATATCTAATGGTAATCTTCTTATCTTGTAGGAATATTTCCTTTTCTTTAAGGGTTGATAACCCCCATTCTTCTGGCATTATGAGTTTTTTAATAATTATTTTTCTGAACCCATAATTGCTTTGGTCATTACCTGTATTATAATGGGTAATTTCACAAGTTTCTGAGGATTTCATTACTGCTTCATAATATCCCCTGTTTTTATAAGCTGTAATCGGGAATGAAGCAGTATCAAGATATCTCTGCATTAAATTCCAGGGATTATTTTCCCTTTTTATGTCACTAAATTCAAGGAAAATTATTATTTCCTTATGAGGATTTTCTGCATAAGATGTTATACTTTCCTCGTTTTCTTCATTAGCTATGCTAGCATATGATGATGATGAAGCTTGGCTATTACCCTCTTGCCTTTTCTTAAATTCTAAGAATTCCTTATATAAAGGATCATTTGTAGATGTCAAATCTGCAGCTATAAGCTTTTTGTTTCCATATTGAGCGAGGATATTTCCTCTACCTCTTCCTCCGCGAAAAGAGGAACTACCCTTTCCTCTGGGAATCATTGTCCTGTAAAAATTCACGGGTTAAGAAATCGGGAAGACTATTCTCTTCTCCTTTTTTATAAATTATTTCAAAATCAAAAGGGGCTAAATGAGCTTGCCACCTAGCAAACATTTGTTTAGAAACATCATGTTTAAAATCTTTGTTAAACATATATTTTGCAGATTTGCAATCTGTTTTTATAATAAACTTTTGATTATACAAATCATCCTGAAATTTTAAAACACACTTTACTATGGCCAGAATTTCTTTAGCTATAGTTGCATAATTTCTTTGGCTATTATTCCATTTTCCAGAATAAAATCTAATAAGATATTCTTGTTTGGAGTTTGGACAAATTTGTTTTAGGATTCCTCCAAACCCTATGTCTGAAGCATCAGTCTCTATAACCTTATCCCAATTTGGATTTGACAGATTTAGGCAGGGTAAATTTTTAACCTTTTCTTTTATTATTTGGACAGCTTTGGTATGCTGTGCAGTCCATGGTCCTGGATTCTTTTTTAGTCGATCATATAAAATAGCGGAATCTGAAGCTAGATTGGCGTAATAAGAAGAAATATAATTTAAACTGCCTAAAAACCTTTGTAATTGGGTTTTTTCTCTTATTATATCAGGGAATTTTGAAGCAAATTCTATACTTCTATTTATAGGAACTATCTTTCCCTTTTCAATATTATGACCTAAAAATCTAACATTTGTTTGAAATAAAAACATTTTCTTTTTTGATATAACTAATCCATTTTGAATAATAATTTTTCTAAAAATATCCAAGTGTTTAAAATGCATTTCAATGTTTGCAGAAAATACCAAAATATCATCTATATAGACTATGATAAATTCACTATATGGAATGAAAATATCATTCATTATTTTCTGAAATTCAGAGGGAGCATTTTTTAATCCAAAAGGCATTACTGTCCATTCATAATGTCCTATTGGAACATTGAAAGCAGTTTTATATTGATCTGATTTATCAATTTGAATTTGCCAATATCCAGATTTTAAATCAAATTTGGAAAATATGAGAGCATTGTAAAGTCTGTCTAATAAATCCTTTTTATTAGGAATTGGGTGTCTTATCCATTTCAAGACTTTATTTAAAGGTTTGTAATTAATTACTAACCTTGGAACACCGCTCTCTTGTTCACTATGTTTATTAACATAAAAAGCAGTACATGACCAAGGTGATTGGGATGGTTTTATTAATTTTTTTTGTAATAATGATTCAATTTCATTTTTACATAATTCCAAATATTCGGAATTCATTTGGCATGGCCTTGCCTTTGTAGAAATTTTCTTTTCATCAAAGCCTTCTTCATATGGAAGACTAACAACATGCCTTTTTCTATCCCAAAAAGCATTTGGATGTTCATTACATATCTCTAAAGAAAATTTGTTATAAATCAATTTTATTTTCTCTTCTAGTTTAGGATTCTGTAGCTTTTCTTCTATATTGAAGAAATTAATTTCTTGTTTTAAATAATTTAAATGAAAAGTCTTTTGTGTCAAAAGATCTTTCATTTCATGAAGGACCCTTGTAAAAGGTTTGGTTATAAATTGGAAATGTATGGGTTTATTTTCATAAATTCCTGTAATTCCCTTTTTATCAATATTAGTGATAGGATAGATTTTATCTAAGAATGGAGTTCCAAGTATAACTTGGTTAGTAATATTTTTTACTAATAAAAAACTTGTAGGGATACAAATTTTTTCCTTGCAAATATAAGCATGTGGTATTTTAAAATTTATATCAAGTTTTTGTCCACCTGCATGCCTTAAAGAGTTTGTAGTTTTTTGAAAGTATTTAGTTGACTCACCGTATACTATATTTTAGAAGTATTATATATATAAAGTTATAGTATATGATATATATGTTACATGTTAAATAGTATATATATAAGTTATGATAGTAAGCATATCTCACGTCAGTTGTATATATACAATATAAAGCATGTATGAAAATGTTGTTTATATAAAGTATGGCCTCAGATCTATGTATTACATAAAGATTGCTATGTTGTAATATGATTTTACAAGTATATATACATAAAAAATATGTTCTACTAGTCTGCATAAGTCTATTTAGTACATTTTAGTGTCAGCACAAAAAGTAATATGCATATATATACTAGTTATATATATGTAATATATTAAATTATTTACTTAAGTTATGCGGTATTTTGGAACAGTTTTAATAATTGTTTATACATTAGCTTATGCATATAGTTTGTCTTATAGGCATATGTTATTTGCATGCTGTTGATTTCAAAGTATCATACGTATGTAAGTTTATATTTATTAGTTTCATATATATGTTATAATATGGCAGTGTATATATAGGTGGATACGTTGGTCAGTTTATATATTAATTAAATATATATGTATATATATATTTTTACAATAACTATATGTTTACAGTAAAATTGATGTTTTTAAAATATATATAGGTATGTTAATACTGTGAAATATATATGTAATATAGTGTGTTAGTATTTTAAACATATATATGATATGATATGTTGATATTTGCAATATATAATATATAAAAAATTTAAGTATCTAGCATTTTTAACAAGTGTATATATATTGACTTAAAAATATAATATGTATATAAGTTTGATTTCAATGTATATATATGTTTAAATTTAAGATTTATTTAAAATTAATATGTATTTTTAAATTGAATATTGGGTTTAAGGAAAATAGTGATATAATATACATCTCGTCTAATTTTTTTTTATATATCAAGCTAATTTGATTTGTTCCCATCGATTCCTGTATCAGATCTGTTCGTCAAATTCGTGCCAACCTTGCTTTGATTTGGAATTCATGTTGGGATTCGTAACTCATTCTATTTTTGAATTTCTCTAGCCTAAGGTGAGCAATCACTCACGTTAACATTCTTATATTTATTAAATTTGATTTTAATTGAAACGACAATTGAAATATGCTGTTGTTAGTTATTTACATTGCTATATATATGCTATTATCTATATCTGCTCACTTGTGACATATGACACCATTATTTTGATGATATATGCATGTTACATTATTATCATATCTGTTATCACTCTGTAAGTTCCCTGTTAATATAGAATTCCCTATGGGTTGAAATGATACATACCCGGAGGATCTGTAGAATATGAGAAGATCTTTATGGGTTGAAATGATAAACCCAAGCGATCTTCATAGAATTGAATTTGAGATTACGGGTTGAAATAATATATACCTGTATATATATATATATTTAAATTGCGGATTGAAATGATAAGTATTCGTATCACTTGACCATAGGATAGAAAATTATATACAGACACCGTTGGTCTATATATAAATATTTTGAAAATGATTTCTATGGTTTGGAAAGAAATATACGGTTTAACAAATATTTATTTAAGATATCATATAAATTTATTTTATAAAATTTTAAATTTTAGATTTTTAAATTTTATGTTTTGAAAATTTTAAAATTATAAGTTAGTTTTGAAAATTATAAATTTTAAGAATTTACTTATAATTTTCCATTTTAAACATGTATAAATTTGTTTTAATATAAAATAAGTTTAATAATAAAGTTTGATTTAATAAAATATAATATGGTTAAGTACTTATTTAAATTTATATTTTAAAAATAGATTTTGTAATGATATTTATGAATTAAGGTTGGAAAGATAAATAGATATTGATTTATTAAGGATTTTATTTAATTAAATAAATTTGAAACTTATTGAGGTTGAGATTTTTAATGGATATGATTTTATAAATTGAATTTAATTTGAAATGATAAATGAATATTTTAAGTAAATAAGTTGAAAGGAATATTTAGTTATATGTAATTTAGGGTTTTATTTAAATTATATTGGATTTATGAAGTGAATATTCAAAACTAAATAATAATGAAGTTAAATTAAAATATATACGAAGTTATCAAATTTAGTTTTGAAATTTTGGAATAATTAAAGCTTTGAAATATATTGAAATTGAAATGGTTTATCGTGTAGTTCAAATCTTTAATTGAAAGCGATATAATTAGAAATGGTTTATTGAGAGACTGAATTGAATTGAAATTGATGAAATAAGGTTTAGTTAAATTTGTATTTTTAGGAATTCGAGTTGATTTGAATAGATTTATGAAATTTGAGGAAGCTATTTTATTATATAAAGTATTTTATATTTTATATTTAAAAATTATTTTTATATTTTTCTTTATGAATTACTTTAATATAAACTATTTTTAATATAAATCATTTTTAATGTATACTATAATTGATATAAACTATTTTAATATACAAATATAAACCATTTTAATTTATAACTATTTTATATAAACTATTTTAACTTATAATTATTTTTATATATACTATCTTAAATAAACAATTTTATTTTATAAACTATTTTATTATATATGTATTTATTAATATCTAAACTATTTAAAGGAAAGTGTTATGGTTTCTAAAGTGCTATGATTTCAAAGTGTTATGATTTCCAAAGTGTTATCATTTCAAGTGTTTGGTTTCAAAAGTGTGATAACTTTGAAAGTGCTATGATTTTGGAAATGGATATATTTAAGTGAAAGATTGATATCGTATTGATATGGTTTTGAAATGGATATGATATTTCTGTTTTGAAGTATAAACTATTTTGAAATAACCTCGGTGTTATACTAACGTTTGGTTGTTAAAGAGACCAGGATTCGTTATTGTAATACTCTTTGCCTATGCCGAAAATCACTTTAACAACCATGTACGCGGTGGAGATTCCAGAATGAAGTAGGATGGTGTCGACATCCTATTAAGGTATATACGTGGACCCGACTCCCGTGAGTTGACATAAGGTGGCTGAAACATGAGCGATTGACAGGCCAAGTGAGGTAGCTCCTTCGGTCGGACACACTTCTTCGATACCATTCTATTACTTTATGATTGATTTGGGAGTGTGGCTCAAGATGGGCGGTAGCTGCGACTATGCATTACCACCATCCCGGATGCATAATTAGTATATCTACCCTGGCATTGCCTAGTTGTGCCGTGCCACCTACCCTATCGAGAGCACTACGAGTTTTTTTTGTGTCATACCTATGGAGTGCCCTCTAGTAGCCTCCCGGTCAGGAGGTATTACAGTACTGTATAGACTATTGGCACTATAAAATGTGTTAAGAGGATATGGGTAACGCCTTAATGCTATTTTAATAGTTTGTTTTACTTTCGAAATTATCATAATATTGTATATTACTACATAGTAGATAGTTTAATGGATCCTTAGAGGATAGGTATCCCAAACATCCTTTAAGTTACTTGTATTTCGGTTGATATTTCACCTGAGTTGGATTTATTGATATAAGAATGTTAATCCTAACTCGAATGTTTTGTGTTTTGCTTTACGTTCGGGTTAGACTAAGTGATACAGCATTTGAGACTCACCTTTGGAGTTGGAGCTTCACTTTGAGATCCATCTATATCTATTCAGCTTTCGGTTATCTAGTTGACTCCAGTTGCATATTTAGATTTGTTATTTGACCATTGTATTGAGACTTCTATGATTCAAAACTTCTGTTGTATCTTGTTTTAACTTTGTATATACATAGTAGCTTCATGAACTACTATTCCTTTGTTTCCACTGCTTATTGTTATATTACTCTGTGTTTGTGATTCTGTGATTTATTTATTTACTGTATATGCTGAGTTTGCCAAATACAAATTAACAATATGATATTTTGAGCAATTCAAGTTCGACATGTGCGGATGCGAATGGTTGAAATTATCGAGTTGTTACATAGATAGGTTCTAAGTCCTAGAATTTCCTAGAGTAGCTGCTTTGGTGACTATGGTGTAGAGGAAAGAGTTGAAGAGACTGAGCTTCCGTGAAGTGATGGCGGAAATAAGGTATTTTCCTAGTTGCTATATGGTATTTATGTATAGGGTAGAATTCGTGTTGGGCCAAGATAAGAGTTGAATTACAATCCAGAAAAAGGTTTGAGATAGTGTATCGTGAACCCAACTAGATTAACACAGCATGACGGTATCAACTTCTCAAGTCGGATCTGACATCTACGGTTCAACCTAGGTAGGCTGAGTTCTCTTGCATCCTTCATACTACTTGATTTCTAGGTGTCCCGTGTTGTTTTTGTCGATAGATAGTTAGTGATGGCTCCTTTATCACTTGGTTTTATTCTGTCATTCTGACTGCAAGTTCTCCAATTATTATAATTGGTTTATTCAGAATTGTTTGATGTTTCTTGGCACATGTAAAATAGGTAAAGAAGAGCCTCTATAAAGTTTGGGTAAGAAATATAAAGGTGTGTGAATTCATCACCAAACTCTTGAAGTCGGTATCAACTTCCCATGCTTGCTTCATTCTTGTTGAAATTTCTCAAAATTGTTTCTCTAGCCTATTTAGGTGTGCGTCTAAGATTTTAAGTCATTTCGTCTTCATCTTTACAATCTAACTCCTGTTGATTTCCGGTGAGTAAAAAAATCCAATTAACATTTTCCACCAAGCGTATGCTTTCATTGAAAACAATGTGTGCTCTAGAATGGAACAGGTCATGGTCTATTATTCTTCAAATTTCATTTGACTTGTTTATGTGATGACCCGTCTTTCTGACCCTTTCGAACGACACTCAATGCAACCTCAGTGTTCATGTACCGTTGCCCAAGCTTCCAAAAGACGAGTTGCCATAGGGTAAAATAATAAACAGATCAAAATAGAAAAGAAAAGGCTCACATCGGAGAAGTTACATATAATATAAAAATAATATAGTACATCAAGTTACTCCTAACTTGGAGTTATCGGAGTTACACAAAAGTACTACACCTATCTGACTATGCAGTTATACATTCTGCTTTTACACTTTTTGATATAAAATACACAAACACAATCATACAGCGGAAGTAGATAACTAGATAGGTAAAGGAGCCTCCGTCTCATCCATCATCTTCAAAGATCCCAAAGGAAACTTGCTACTCTGACTACCCAAAAATAATCGAGTATGCAAGAGTTTAGGGAAAGCAAACAACTCGGGTCAGACAATAAGTCCGGTATGAGCAAATCCTTAATCAAAAGGGTGGAAATAAATACATTATGTGAGACCATGCCACTAACCGTGGAATAGGTTTTCCCCTCACATAATAACATCCAATCACAACCATAATACATTCTATTACACATCCGAAGTGCTTACAACACTTCCTGATGCAATTAAGAAAGAGGTAAATTTAGAAAAATTTGAATCGAAGAAAAGAAGGAAATTTTTCCAGCAAATAACTAGGAGGATGCGCCCCCTTACCAAAAGTATACCTCTAATCTATCTCTCGAGACTCCAAATCGAACCCCGCCAGCCTTACCGAGAATCCAAGTATTTCATATACCCTAATGGGAGCAAACCCAAATAATTGCCCACCACTCGCTTTATTGTTTTAGTCATTTTCGAAAAAGGATGATAACGCTCAAAAAGAGCAACAAATTGTCTTAAATTGACGATACATAAAGAAGAAAGCTAAATCGATAGTCAATAAATCAACTATCAAGGATAATTAAAATGATCGTACATGGACAATAAATATCATATTCCTAACACTACTCATCCATTTCAAATTTGTACTTTTTTTGGTTAAAAATGAATTCGGGCAAGTGAATGTAGTGTTACCTCTATGCATTGCCTTGAAGACATTTTTAACCTTTGAGACAAGGACGTGTTTCCGTACCTCGACGTTTAGTGCTAAGAGTATGATTAAATCCTTTACATATAAGCAATATCGGAATATTAAAAATTATATTTCTTATCCTTTCCATAACCAAATCAAACTTTATTTTTAAAACTGATCTTGTGCTCGGGTTTCACATTTCAAAATTAGCATTAAACAACTTTATCAAAATGGTTGATTAGCTTAATAAAACAATCTTCAATATCATTACTTAAAATGATTAATCAACTTAAATTAATGATTAATTAATTCAAACATATTTATTTAAAATAATTAATTAGCTTTAACCATGATTAATTACTTCAAACATCATTATTTAAAACGATGAATTCACTTTAATCATCACTATTGAAGTGACTTATTAACCTTAAAAACATCATTATTAAAATGATTACTTAACTTAAACATTATTATTAAAATGATTAAAAAATCTTAAAAAATCATTATGAAAAGGATTAATTAATTTAAACATTATTATTAACGTGATTAATTAATCTTAATACATCATTAATAAAATCATTAATTAATCATTAAATTTCCTTAAGCATCGTTAGTTAAAATGATTAACTAAATTTAAACATCATTAATAAAATGTTTAATTAATCTTAATCACATCATTACTTAAATAATTAATTAACCTTAATCACCATTATTTAAAATAATTAATTGATTTTAAAATATTATTATTAAAACAATTAATTAACTTCAATCACATCTTTATTTGAATAATTAATTATCTTTGCAAAAACCCAAGCACAAGATTTAACAAAAAATTTCACATGAATAACATTTTTTTTCAAAGCGCCCATATAGCGATAGTTGCTATACGGACACTTCCACAAACACTTCCCATATGTCATTTATTCAAATCACATCACATAATGTTGAGCATAAATAATAAGATAAGTGACAACTAAACATCATGTAGAAAGAATCCTAATATTATCTACTAAAGCCTTTTTTATTTATTTTCAAGTTACTTTACTAAATACCAAGATATCAATTTTTCAAGTGGTTATCAAGCCAACAAATTGAACACTTGAACACATAACGATATAAGGAAATAACGTATAGTTGCATCACAATAATGAAGGTCAAAACTTTAATTATAAAGATGAGATTTTTGCTCATCAAAATGCGACCAAACTAAGTCGAACTACTTGTACTAATACTTGATTCTTTGTTTTTCTTCTAAAAATTCGAATTTTTAGATCCTAAATAGGCTACATGGGTTCGGCCATGGTCTATAGGGGCTCGACCATAGTGGGTTTGAGGGAGTATGCATCTAATTTTGGTTAGTGAGGATGTGTGGAGGAGAAAGAAACAAAATTTAGTGATTTTACTTAAGAAAGAAGTTAAAAAAAACTTGAAAAACTAGGAAGCCATTAAAAAGTTTTTTTAAAAGCTTAAGAACAAAGATGAAAAGCTGAGAATAATGAAACTAAGCTTCCTTTTTTAAGTGAATGTGGATGTGTATTTATAGGCTAACAAAGCTTCCGAGAGAAGTTATCCAAAACAAAGCTTTTAAGCGAAGCTTATTAAAACAAAGCTTCCTTGAGAAGACAACAACCATCATGAAGCGTATTAAAGAAGCCCAGGGAAAATCAGCTTCTAAGAGAAGATAACCAACATAAAGTGTATTCATGAAGCTAAGGGAGGTCCAGACAAGGTCTTGATGAATTTTGGGCTTGTTAAATAAGTTAGGCACATAAAAGTCATTATCACAAATATAATTCATTTCAAACAATATATATTCTCATATTTAGCCAAAAAATATACTAAAGAAAATCATATTATTTTTCGATATTGACAACTTAAAAATATGTATTATTTAAGAATATGTTAGATATTCAATTTAAAATAATTAAATTATGGATCATTACAGTTTAAGTGTTGTCTCGGGACGTTGCTTTTGTTTGGCTTTAATTGATTGATTTATATTTGTTTTCCACACGAACTTGAACTAAAACTTGTATTCTTGATATTGTTTATACGATTTGGGCATCAGAATTTGCACACAACTTCACATAGCCAAATAGGCTTATTATAGGAAGTTTAGAGGAATTTGGGTATAATATGGGATGTTGGTTATGACCTCTGATGTCGGTACCAACATGTACACTTTAGAATTTTTTTCTTTAATACCTATAAGTAAAACTTAGTTTACTTAATTCAGTCCACTTTTTCTTTCTAGCCACCAATTTCCTATAAGTTTGTTGCTGACTTCCTTCAGTGCCGAATTGATTCAAACTTGCTCCAATCCATTGCCATCATTCTACCTTCGAGCTACTACTGATCGTTGTTGCCTTACCATGCCACTCACCACCGCCCAACATTACCATCACTTCCAGAATCACCTCCTAAAGTTTTTGAGATCGAATTGACTTGGAACCCTAGGTGTCGAGATCCTTTTTTGTTTGATTCCATGGTAGGTGTTGGCAATTGTGAAGTGGTGATGATGGGAGAGTCAGTTTTGGTCCAATCAATCTCAATCCCATTGAGGAGAAGATTGGACTTTGGTGTGTTCAAGTGGTGATAATGTAGGGGCTTAGACTAGGGTTTTGCCCGATTGAACACACATGATCCTAGAGAGAAGTTTGATCCTCCGGCTCTATTTGTCTTTTCCATAATATTAGCCAAGTCGTGACCGTTGACGCCAAAAACGAGCATCAACACCCATAGAATCTCATGGAGATTAAACAAAGAGTGGAATTGAAAACAAAGCGGAAGAAGTAAATGAACATAGATTTTTATAGTGGTTCGGCAATCTTGGCCTATATCAACTTCACACTTTTATTGATCCTTCGCTTCATTATGACTAAAAGAATGTATGGATCAGTTGGGATCCATTAGTACAAAAGTGAAGAACAAAAATGGAAACACTTCGGCAGAGAAAGCAGGATCTCTTTTCTGATGCTATGCCTGTTGTATTCATAGGGAAGACGTGCACTGATCGTACAAAAATTTTGGCAGAAGGTTCAGGAGACCAAGACAAGGTGACCCAAAATTTTGCAGGCCCATCAGGGCCCATAATAGGGATCGGTACAACACCCTATAAATGCATCCAAATGGGCTGAAATCCCTATGAGGGATGCCTTATGATGTTAGCTAATCTCTCTCCAAATTTCGTGCAATTCGACATACGGTTTATAAGATATAGTATTTTCCATGAAGTAGCGTTGCTTGAAATTTGATTTTTTTTTGATCCCTCTAGTGGGATAGGTACCACACCCTCCAACTTGCTCCAAATGCCATACGATCTCTATGGGGTGTTCCACATGATCCTCTAATTTTCATGATAACATCTGTAGATTTTGAGTAATTGACCGATCATTGTTGCAATATGTAGTGAAAGTTGAATATGGACGATCTCTTTTATACCGATCTCTTTTATACCGATCCCTTTTGATAGGTGAAGTAATTTGTCCATAACTTGAGCATACGAACTCCAAATGACTTGAAACTTGAAATATAGCCTCGTGGGGCCTTCCTCGTCACCCTGTATTAATCTTACCAAGTTTGGGACATTAATTGAGGATATGTACCGATCCCCTAAGGAAAGGGATATGCACTGAACCCTTGCCTAGGGGAGGCATTATTCCATACTTAGAATATTATGAAGAGACTAGCTATTGGCCTGGTCGATCGTTGCTTCATATCATTACATGCACTTGATCTCTAAGCCCAATAATCATCTCTCTGTGCTGTAACGACCCGTAATTTTGCTACTTCGAAAATGAGAGATTTCGTTGGTTTTAAATTTAAAAAGGTTTAAAACTTAAATAAATAAGATATATATAATATATAATAATAGAGTAATTATTTTTCCTTATAGTTAATAACTTAAAAAGTATAAATTTGGATTTTAGAACAAATCAATAAAAGTTAATTTTTGTTAAAAATAAATAAATTCTTGAATAAATAGGTTTAAAATTATATTTAAAAAGATAAATCTTATTGAAAACATTTAATAAAGATGATAAAAGTATATTAAAATATTTCTAATATGTTAATAATTGTTTTACAAAAATAACCAAATTTTGTCACATTTTGTGAATTTTACATACACCGTAAAATTAGAGATTTTGGTATTACCTAAATATGATTTTAAAATATAAAAAGACATGTTTTAATTCATTTAAGTAAATAGTTCATTTTTAAATTTGGTTTATATAAATAAATAGTTTAACTAAAACGTCAAAATGTGACCGTAAAACATTTTGTCGAAAACCAATTGTCAATTAAAAGTTGTCGCAATATCGTCACACCTTTATTTTCTTATATAGGAACATATATTCAAATAGTAAAGTACTAATTAATTCTCTAATCAAGTTTACTTTTACTAAACAAGGTTAGAAAATTCTACAAAACAATTAAGAAAAAGTATGAACAAAAAGACAAAAATGATTTACTTTTGTAAAATAAAGTTAGAAATCCTTTGATTTGATGTGTAATTAAGTAAGATTTGATTTGACTAGAAAAATATTTAAAATTATAATTATAATTATTTAAACATCTAATCACCATTAATGAATGTCAAATCCATGCTTACTTTAAACATAATTATTACATAAATTTCACATCACATTTATACACTTCCTTTTCATATCAAATCTACATTTAATATATGTTTAGTCATGTTTCGGAAAGAGTGTTTTAGTGTACTTAAAGGAGACAAAAATTGATTTGGTATGAAGGGTATTTTGGTCTTTTTGGTTAAGGGTGATAAGGTAATTCTGTAGTAAACTTCAATTATAAAAAGACCACCATCCTTCCACTTTCTTTTACACATTGTTACATCTTCTTCTTCCTTTCTCAAGCTTTCTAAAAGCTTCTCTAATGGCTTCTCTTCTCTTCCAAATCCTTACTAACTGTTTCAAAATCATACCAAATCAACTCCAAACACAACCAAACTTTTCCAAAGTCATTAGAATACCATTAAAACATAATTCAGCATCTAAGAAGTAAAGAAATGATGGAGGAAGAGGTAGAATAGGGCATGGCCGAACCTATGGAGGAAGAAGAGCAAGTTCAATAAACTTAAGGAGCTAGAAAAAGAGAAGGAAATGCCATCGATTTCATTCCAAGGAACTAGGAGCAAATTCAAGATGTCGCGGAAGCTCTGTCGAATTTTTCTAAGTTGGCTGAAGTTGAAAACAATAGTGAAGTGTTGGAAAAACTATGTTGGTAGGAAGTTAAAAAAAATTAGTGAAAGGTGAACACTCAAATCTTAGTTTTATTTTAATATAACTTAAGTTGATAATACACATGTTAAATTAAAAATTAATATGTTGAATATTGGTTGATATTGGATGATAACTTGGTTGATATTATGGTTGATTATATGTTTGTGATATGGATGATAACTTGGTTTGATAAATGATAAGAGAAATGATTAGTGATTAACCATAGTTAATTAGATGAAAATTAAATCTACACAAATGTGTGTATGGAAATTATTAAGCCTTTTAATGATTTCAAATATTTAAAAGATTTGAAATGATATTATAATAATATGATATTATAATATAAAATGAAATGTAAAATGAGTTTGAAATGATGAAAATATTGTTTTAAATAAGTTAAAATCGTTCAAAATATGGTTTAAAACAAATTTGAAGTGTTTAGGACTAGTCCCGAAGCAATTCACTAAATTGGTCAAAATCGAGCTCGTCGCGTAGCGGTAGTTCGTAAATTTCGACCCATAACTTTAAACTAATGTAGAGAATGATTTGTAAGTCGGATTTCTTCGAAATAAAAATTCTTTAGTCCACAGTGATAATAGTTTTCCAATAAAGGAAGAAAATCAAGATTTAATCAAGTGGATTTTGAAATATGTCCAAAACAATTTTCTAAAAACATTGCGGTTTTGCAGTTCGGAATCCAAAAATTGATTTCTTTATAAATGATATTTTTAAATATGTTAAAACTATGAAATAAATTTTATAAATCTATTAAAATGGTTTAAAAGAGAAATGGAATGGAAAATATGAATTTTTAAATATGAAAAAGTAATTTAAATCAAATAAGCCAATATAGAACTTTCCACTACACTTTTATGCCGCGCATTCTATAACCTTTTGAAATATCATTTTGAACTTAATAATTCTTTTCCAAATCTTTGTGAATGATTTTAAAAGAATAATTAAGTAATGTGAAGATGATTTGAAAGTTTTAATAAGAGTTTGAAAAAATGGTTAAGAGAAATAGTTTGTAATACTTAAACAAAAAGTAAAGAATATTGAATGTCTTAAAAACTGAGTATGCGGAAATGACCTGTATATTTGTCCCGCCTGTGAGATCTAGGAAGATGAAAACAAGGTGCTTAACTAAGGTTAGGGATGGAGCAACCAATGCATTAAACTACCTGGCCTATGTTTTCTCTTTTTAGGCGAGGGGTGGAACAGATCGAAAGGAAAGCCCGGATGCTCTGAAACATCATATTTAAGTTTTTACCAAGATAAAGAAAAGAAAAAAATTCTTTGAATGTTAATTAACCACTTAACACTTTTTATCAATGATTAGAACGAAGGAACCGGGATCGGATTCGGGTGATTCCTATCCAAAGAACCGGGATCCGATTTGGGTGATTCCTATCCGAAAATCACTTCAAGCTAATTTTCAAAACCTCAAATGAACTTAACATCTTTTTATCGATGATCACCACGAAGGAATCGGGATCGGATTTGGGTGATTCCTATTCGAAGAACTGGTATCGGATTTGGGTGATTTCTATCCGAAAATCACTTCAAACTAATTTTCGAAATAAAATATATTGAAGACAATGATCATTGATGACAAAGATATTCATTATGTAGGATTACTTGCCATTAGTACCTAGAGGTGAAATTTACCATATCTATGGTGGCAGTAGTGCTCTATCTTGAAGCTCTTCGATTTGCAAGAATATGATTTTATGTTAAGAAATAAATCTTTGATTAAGATTTAATAAATGATTTGTGAATATTTCCCTAAATTAAAAGTTAAAACTTTAATATAAGAAATCTTTGATTTAGACTTAATGAATGATTTAGGAATATTTTCCCTAAGTTAAAAGTTATAGCTTGAATATAAGAAATCTTCTATTAAGATTTAATAAATGATTTGGAAAAAGTTTCCCTAAATAAAAGAGAGAATAATCTGGAATTATTCTAAGATTTAAGAAAGGATTAAATAAATCAAAAGATTTGATAAATGAGGCTTAATGATTCCATATATCTTGAAAGAAAATGGAATAAATTGAAAATAATATATCTAAGAAAGATATTTGATTTAAGTAAAGATGAAGTAGTTGATTGATGATTGATATCCACGTATGAACTTAACATCTTTTAAAGTGATGATTCGCTTCGATGCAACCGAAGTCGGATTTGGGTGATTCCTATCAAAAACCACTTCTAACCAATGTATAAATTCGAAAGTGAAGACATATTGAAGATGATGATTTTTGAAGACCGTGGATCTTCATAGCGTGAGGACTGCTTGTTGAACATGCTCTGGGTCGCTCCCATTATAGAGTTATTTATAGTCATGGTCTCCTTGTTGTGGATATTTTTCGGATTGCAAGGACTACTCCCTACTAGTGGAAGTAGGAGAGTGCATTCGGTTTCGTTCAGTCCTAGAACAGACTTGTATGGACGAATGTTTGACATTGTTTTTCTGAGGCACAACGTTTGACTTTTACAATGTACATCTGTGGTGGCGGAGAAGACAACTTCTCTTAGCTTAACACCCTTCTCTGAGACGTACGAGCTCAAAGGTTGTATGCTTGTAGGAGTCAAAAAGGAATGACAGTATGACATTCAAAGTGGAACCTTTTATGATCAAAGCGTGACTTGTATGAAAAGCGTGGATTTAAAGAAATTGAACGTAGCCTCGTGAGCCTCACACTCCGGTTATGATGGGAAACTATGTGGTCTAACAAACGCAAATTTGGAATAAGTGAGTATGTATGATGGTGTCAAATACGTTTGGCCCTTTGGGGGATACGTCCCTCAAGGCATTTATTGTCCCATTTAGGATAAAGTGGTTAGCTTGAGAAAAGCAGGGAACTACCGATTATCAATTGTAGTATAGCAAGTATAGTACCAAGTGACTAGTTTGAGAAAAGCGATTAAGGCACCGTGGGAACTATGTTTGTTATACATGGATCGGAGAAAAGGCCACTAGTTCCCTATCATGTTGGAAATCCAATCCCAATACGAGATTTACGATTTTGATTGTATTCCCAAAACAGCTGTAATGACTTGCAAATATTTCATCTACCCCTTTTTGGTATTATATATTCTGCTTGGTATATTTCGTTGACTTAGTCCGGATATATTCCCTTAGACTTAGTCCAAGTATTGATACCTTATTTGAATAAGTTTGTTTGAAAAGTGTTTTCCAAAGAATGTCATTAAAAATAATATCAAGTGTATTTTGGTGTAAAAGTGTTTTGGTTATCATAAGGTAAAACCCGTCCGTGTTTATGTGTGGGTGTGGTCTTATGAGATACCCTTCTTTTTAAAGGTTTTGATAACATAGTCATTTTAAATTTCAAGTATCTCACACTGGTTTGTCAAGCCCGATCCGGGTATTTTTATTACTCGGGTCAGATCTAGGTAGTTTCAGGTTTAGCTAAAGACGGTTGGAGTTCCAGAGGAGAGCTGGAGATCTTCATCATCGTATGGACGTATTCTATTATCCGCTACATCTATTGCATTTGCTTTATTGTTTTTGGCATTTGTAAGGACATGGTTTATAACCGTCCAGGCTGAATCTAGGTTAGACTCTGATATTGCATTTAAAATTTTCCACTGTAAAGAATATTATTGAAATAATATATGTTATTCCATTCGTGTGAGATTCTATTCTGTCCTTATTTTCTTTCTAGCCTTACTGATCCGCTTGTGCGTGCAATTTGAGTTGGACATGTGTGGTTTATTATCGATTCAAAGGGTATGGAAAAATAGGCCATTACATGGGCTGTCTTCCTTGATGATCGTCTAGTCCAACTTGTCCGGTCAGTTTGAATATTGTCGGGCCAAAAGGCCGAATAACATCGACTGTCGAACAAATCTGAACATGACAACTTAATCTAAGTTTAAATGTGTTGGATGGCCTAACCGCGTTCTTATTACTACATTTTCACGTCGCTTTAGACAATGGATCCATTATCGATTGTTGATCGATAATGGGAAAGTGTAGACAAATAATTTCAATGGACAATGCAGAATGTTTTTCAAATGCAAGTTAGCTATCTATACTGAATGGTTCATTTGCAATGTTCGGGACACTGGATTCATTCCATATAGATAACACATTGCACTTTCCCAGATTAACACTTAGAATTCAATTAGTCGCATACGTCAGCTTCCTTTTAATTCCAAGTATTGGTCATATGGGTATTTCTGTTTCAATATTAATTTTGCCTAACCATGTTGAACGCCAAATCTGTTATCTTAGAATGACTCGTCAATCATCTCTCCACAAGTCTGGCAAAGGACTATCTACTCTTTTTGAGGATGTATCCACTACTGCCCTGGTTTCACCATTCGGTTCGATTGGAACCAACCAACCTACGACCTCTGGATCTGAGAGCCAGATAGTGCTTATAGTTCCCATTCTGCCCCCATTGCTTCCAGGGTTAATCATAACCGACCCATCAAATTAGATTTCCACTTTTTTGACCTAGAAGATGCTTAGCAACATTTGTTTGCAACATGGCATCCCCATATAATATGTTCGCCTACCTACAAAATGAATTAGAACATCATCCCCTCCGGGTTTCACTACTTGTAGCCAATATTGTTCTTAGTAGCACTGCCCCGCCTTTTAATTCCTTCCCAAGGAGTTTCCTGGGAGAAGTCGGTTTGGCGCCTTTTCAGGTTCACCTGAATGGGCTTGCCTTATTGAGTTCATTGTATGTTCTATTCATGTGAAGATTTGAACACCCTCCTCGATTCCATGAGCTTATATGTCTGCTCACTTTTAAAAGGATAAAAGATGGCCAATCTTTTATAATCATTAAGGTATGGACTAGATGTAGGGTCACCAGGAAACTCCATAATAAATGCTCCATGTTCAAGAGCAAATACTTATTTGTACACTATCCAGAAGGATTCAATAGATTTTGGTTAAAAGGAAGTGAGTTCCTCTCTATTATTTCCTCTCATTTTGGAATCTCTACATTCATAACTTAATGTGTGTCTCTTACTTCTATACCAAAGCAGGAAAAAAATTCAAGCACAAGAAGATGTTCAAAAACTTGAAAGCCATTAGAATGAGCCACAGCTCTGTCAAGTTCCTTTTGACAAACCATAACTTACAAGAATATGGACAGCTTGCTCTAGGAAGAATACCTGATATTGAAGCTTCGATGAAGAAATGCTCTAAATCATGCACATGTTCTAATGCTACTTCTCATAGCTTTGATGAGGATACTCAAGGGAAAGAAGATAAATGTGCTATCAATGAGGAACACGAGGAAGGAGCTGTTGATGCAGAAGCCGATGAGCCTATGAAGGGTGATGAGGAAGAAGCAGTTAGGACAAGGGCTGATGGTTCCATGCAAGATGGTGCCACTGGTCATGCTGACGATAACAGTAGAATTCGCAAAACTATGAAGGAAGACGAGCCATTTAAAAAGAGAGATGGGAAAAATCCAATAGTGGTTGAAGAAGAGGTGATCTTAGATGATGATGATGATAGTGACTTTCATGCCACAGAGGAAGAAGAATATGAATCCTTCGATGAATCGTCAGGGTTTATCCCCATCTTTCCAAATATTCCTTCTCCGAATCTGTTGACCACTAAGGCACTAAGCCCCAAGCTCTTGATCTCCCCTCTTCTAGGGCAGACTACTGTTAATACTCCACAATCTATTGGAAGTCAAGCTGCTACAATTCCCATCGAAGATACGTCAACTTTTGACTTTTTGAGAGATGTTTTCACTCATGTGAATGAATTCAAGGATATCTCAATTAGCAAGATGTTGGACAAGATTGATTCGCAAATCAACATCTCTTCTAGCTCTTTTATCTACGAAGGTGGAAAGAGTCCAACTCTTAAACCATGATGATATGGTTGGCAGAGTACAAATGGGGTCACCGGCACTACACACTTCACTTTAGGTACACAAACACACATTTCAACATCGAGTCAACTTTCCTATCCAAAGTGTTGGTTCTACTTTCCTTTTTGTTTCAAGTTCAATGGGTTATGAACTGCACCACCAATTTCATCAAAAATTTGGCTCATATAAAGATCAAACTTTAGATCCTTTCCATTGCTCCTTTCGTGGAATGGACGAGGAAAGAAAGAAGAGAAAGGAAGGGGAGGCTCGACACTTGGAGAGAGAGCATAAGAGGGGAAATAAAAGATAAGGGACGATGAGAGTAGTGCTTTTGACGATGTACATAAGCGCCATGGAGACTCTCATGAATGCCATGAGGCTTAATTACCCATTGCTCTTCCTTGCATCGAAGTTCAGACAGCTGCACTACAGGAAGTACCCTCATCTCGAAGCTAACTATTAGCCATAACTACTGTAGTTGCCCCTAGTTCTTCTAACCAAAAGGAGAAGTCTGTACCCCTGCCTGGTCTAACCATGCTTCAGGCTGCTTACCCGCATTTATTCATAAAGGATGTTAAGTTCGATATGAACATCAAGCCCACTAATAGAACCACTTCCTTGTGCAATCTTAAAATAGTTCACAAGGACTTAGAAGCTGGGTTTGATTAACAACATCTCGTAAAGGCTATTATGGGTGCGAATCATATAAATTATCAAGAAATTCTCTCATTCGAGGCTGAAAGGGATGATCATGATAAAGCAATCAAGGATCGTGATACTGAAATAGTGAAACTGAAAGTTAAGAGGGATGCAACCTTAAAGGTAAAGGTTGCCAGTGATAATTTATTGATCGACGCGAGCCAGGCTCAGACAGAGCATTTATTGTAATTAAAGATCAGCTCAAGGATGGTCATAGAGAATCCGACAGCCAGACAGAATAGATCACCATTGCAGAGAACACTATCAAATTCCAGGATCAAACCATTACTGGTCAAGCTACCGCCATCATCGAACAGGCTGTCGAACCTACCCAACTCCATAAGGAGAAGGCACAGTTAGTTAAGGACAAACAAGAAGCTATAGGTGGCAAACTAGCGGAAGAGATTGACCATCTGGTCACACGTTCAGAGCTTTCAGAGCTTCAAACAGCATATGACGTGGCGATTAGCTAGATGGATGCTAGCATGCTTCACCTTTACACTTGCATTGTGATGGACAATGGCAGCCTGAAATGGCTTGGCGATGATTATCCTTGGACTCTCGCCATAGTCTGGGAGGAAGTGTTGGTAAGATTAGAGAAGGCCAAGGATATGCGCTCTAAGGAGGAATTAATGGCTCCTACCTCAGCCTCAAAGACATAGACTTTTGGTCATTAATAGACAAATTCTTCGTGAAAAGAGAGAGAAGGATACCACGGATGCCGCTGCCAAGGCTCTTTCTAGCCCAAGCTCTTCAGGATAGCGAGAAACACTTGTTCCTACTTCCCAAGAGAAACGATAACCATTTCGGTACCCACAACTACTATTTCTAAAGCTGCTCATGCTCATGAAGCCTTAGGTTAGCCATACCTTTCTCTAGTATCATGTGACCCTCCGAGATGGGGACTGACGGAGGAAACTTCAAAGTTATATTTGTGACTAAACTAAACCTCCTAGATCAGGTATTTTCCTTATCTCTCTAGTGTTATAGGCACTTTGATTCACTCCAAAATCTTTTACTAAACCATACCACCATGTTTTATAAATTATAGATTAGGTAACTCTTCCTTTACTATCCTTAGCTACTCAGAGCTCAGGAACCTTTGCTCTCTTCACTACTTCCACTATCATCTCTGTAGTGGCTTCCGACATGATTATCTCTAGATTTTAGCCTGGATCCGATTTCGAGCAAATATAAGCGTAGTTGAATCAAGAGGATGCCTCTATATCTGTGGATGAAGACGTAGGAGTCGCTGGTGAGTCGGAGCCAACAGACAACACAACGATGGAGGAGAGGGTAGAAAAAGAAAAGAAAGGGCTTCGACCGAAGAAGGAAATGGAGGGGGAGAAGTGCAAGACTCTGACCACTATTAAGCTACGGATGTTAAAGGAAGGAAATGCGATTATCGGAGGATCTAAGGAGTCTGGCCTTGCTATAGAAGACGAGACTACTAAGGATAGCAGGAAGAAGATCCTAATCCTCCCCGGAAAAGGCAATGAAGGCAAGAAGAAGTGATCGTGCACTCTAGCGCTGGTGGAGTGCGTTACTTCTGTCCTTTTGGTATGTTTCTTTTGTGTTGTTTGGGTCTGTACAAGTACAAGTTGTACTTAGTATTCCTTTCCTTTATCGTTACATCGGTAGAGTTTGTATTTTTGCTTTTTTGTATCCAAACAGGCTGATATTATGCGGGTACGGTGCCCGCTATTTAAATTGTACAAAGAATGATATTGGTAATGCAAAGATTAGCGTTTCTATTAAAATATTTCCTATGTACTTTCCCTATACTTTATGTACTATGGCTGTTTATATACTACTGTATGTATACACAATACGATTGTCTATCTTGCAATTTCAATATTATATAATACTCTATTATGTGATGTGTGTATTTATCGCAACTCTGTGCATGTAAATAATGTGAGTAGTGTACTTGTTTATTTACCACAACTTTATGCATGTAAATAGTGAAATTTACAGTGATTTTGTGTACTACTTTGCTTAATTCTATTATGGTTGCCAAAATTCTCTGATTTGCATAATAGAACCATCATATGATTTGTTTTATTTTAACCAAGTGTTAGTGTATGCCTCCACTCCACAGGGATGGTTACTCAGAATGCTCGACCTCAACACTTGATAAGAGATCGGGTACTTTAGGCAACTCTTTGATTGCCCCAGTCTGAATTATACGATTGCTCCTGTCTTTGGTAACTTATGGTTTGTATGCTCGATTCTGAGCATTTTTCACTTCTATCGTGGTTGAGTTTGTCCAAGTTTGGTATCGAGGTCCCATCTATGTGTTAGTTTTATCTTCGAAAACTGACGAACAACTCAATCCCCTGGTTTTCCTATAATGTTGCTATCTTCGAGCGATGTCGAGTTTTGGGTGATTTGTGCTGATTTCCCAACCAGCTTGGTGATTTGAGATTTACTAGCGGTGCTGGATGACACCAATACTTAAAGGGTAGAGATCGGATTTTACCATCGATCATCTAGCTTGGAATCTTTATGGCACTGTCGGGATATCACCGATCTCTTAGAATGAAGGGATAGATTTTTACCGACCTGTTAATAGATAAATTTCCCGATATTGCTGGAGCGATGCCGATATTTAGGAGATTCTAGTAAACTATCGATATTGCCAGAGTAACATCGGTACCCAGATATAAAAAGGTTTTCCAGCATTGTCGGGGCAGCATTGGTACTTAAAGAGTTGTAATTGATTTTTCCAATGACTTGATGGTTCTGGAGTCAATACCTCTTACTTGAAGGGTAAGAAGCACATTTCTAGATATGTATGCATATCATTTTCGAGAATGCAGTTCCACCGATCTAAGAAGTGATATGCAGCCTATCAAATGGAGTATGGGTGTATTACATACTAGAACGCGATTCCATTGGTTCAAGCAACTTTGTGCGGCTTATTATGTAGCACACGAGAGGAGTGTTTACTTGGACTCGATCCCATTGGTCTAAAAAGCAACGCATGGATTATGGGATTTATACAAGGAGTTCTTGCATACTTGAATAAGATTCCATCATTTGAACAAGCAATGTGCAGTTTATGGGATGCACATAAGGAAATATGGCCTACTTGAAAGTGGTTACACTGGTTGAAGCAGCAACGTGTGGCTTATGGGATGCGCATAAGGAAATATAGTGTACTTGAATACAGTTCCACTGGTTTAAGTAGCGAAGTGTAGCTTATGGGATGCTCACAATGAGATATAGCATATTTGAACGTGGTTCCACCGGTTCAAGCAGCGATGTGCGACTTATGGAATGCTCACACGAGAATGATGAGTTCCCATATGCCGCCGAAGAGACAATGAGTCTTCTAGTTAAATTATGGGCCTCTCCAATGCTATCGAAGCAACACCGGTTCTCAAAAGGCAGGGGGCATTTTCCCCATCGATCTGGCGATTTGAATCGATTTTCCCCATTGATTCGGCGATTTGCTTACAAGAACGTTGTTCTGTTTGTTCAAGAAGCAAAACTTTACTGATAAAATAAAGAAAATGGCAAGTCTTGCCTACTTACAATGCCCTCAATGTCCCTTAGTGGCTTATTTGGGAAGATAGAAAATACATAGATAAGTATTAAATGAAATATCATCGCAGCTAGTCACTATTCCAAGCACAAGGAATTAGAATTCCATCGAACGTTGTCAGCTTCAACGTTTCGTCTTCAAGTTTCTAACCGATTATTTAGGGCCCTTCCCAATTTGGACCAAGTGCCCCCATACCCAGGAAGCTTCATTTCAAGATGAGATCTCCTACTTTAAAGGTGTGATTACGAATCTTGGTGTTGAAGTGTCATGCTACTCTTTTCAGGTGAGCAGCATTCCTTAGATCAGCTTCCTCCCGCTTCCATTGTTTTGGTCAACCGAATCGAGCAGGAGCCTCTCATTTTCTCTTTGATTGAAGTGTCGCCTTTGATGGGAAGGGATTTCCAGTTCTATTGGGATCATTTCTTCTAAATCATAAGCCAAGGTGAACGGTGAGTGCCCGATCATAGAATTATGTGTGTTATATATGCCCATAGTGCAAGTAGAAGTTCCTCCACCCAATTTTCTTTAGCCTTCGATAGTCGCTTCTTGATGGTGGATTTGATGGTTTTGTTCACCAATTCCACTTTCCATTTGCTTGTAGGTGGGCCACATGGACAAAATCTTCTAGATCCGATAATGCTTGCATAAGTCCTTGAATGCAACGCTCTTAAACTGAGTTCCATTGTCTGTAATGATTTTCTATTGTACTCCAAACCCGCAAATAATGTTTTTTGTTATGAAGTTAATTAGATCTTTAGTGTTAATGGTGGCGAGAAGTTTCGCTTTAGCCCATTTGGTAAAGTAATCAACCATAACGATAACATATTTGGCTTCTCCTTTTGTTATTAGTTGTACTCCGATTAAATTGATTCTCCATATTGCAAACGACCAAGGGCTGACCATTTGTGTAAGCTATAAGGATAAGGTTCTTAGGATATTTGAAAATCTCTGGCATCGATCACAATTCTTGATGTAGTCCGATGCATCACGGTTGATTATGGGCTAGAAATATCCGTAACATTGAACCGTCTTATCCAATGTCTGCCCTCAGTGTGGTCGCTGCAACCGCCTTCGTGGACTTCCATCAGAATCCTCTTGGCTTTATTTTTGGTTACACACCTTAGTAAGGGTGGAGAAGCCTCTCCTATATAACACTCCATCTTATAGCATGAACCATGGTGTATTTTGAAGGTGATTCTTTCATTTATTCCGGTTTCTAAGGAGTATACCTTTGAGAAGATAATCCTTGATTGGAGTCATCCACAATTATTTCTCTTTCGCGGTCTCTAGAACCCAGCCTTTATCCATCTGATCTATGCTTGGAGTTATTACACTTGAACTGGAACCATTCCATTATTCTGCATCTCCAAAACTGGACAGCTTGGCTAAGTAATCAGCATTCATGTTCTGTTCCCTGAGAATATAGGTTATCGTGTACTGTACCATGTCGTTGAGTAGTTCCCATGTTTTTCACAAGTAAAGAGTGAGATTTTTTCCCTTAGCTTGATATTCCCTCTTTACCTGACAAACGAGTAGGCGAGAGACGCTGTAGATATGCATAGCTTTTATTCCCAGTTCTTTCATATTTTTCAATCCTGCTATCAATGCCTCGTACTCTGCCTCATTGTTAGTACTAGGGAAATCCAACCTTAAAGCATAGTAGATCGATCTTACTTTGAGAGTCTCAAGCACAACTCTTGCTCTAGAGCAAAATTCGTCTGATGCACCATCAAGAAACAACTTCCATTGGGATACCACTTCCGTTGTCTCCTATTGTTCTCCATCTTGAATGGTGAATTCCGTGATAAAATCAGCCAATGCCTATCGATTAATCGCCCTCCATGGATGATAAGTCATGTCATACTGGCTCAATTCAATATTCCAATTCGGAAGCCACCCTGAAGTCTCAGATCAAAGTTTTTTCCCAAAGTTGACCCTTCAACACTTTAATTAGATGAGCTTGAAAGTAAAGTCGCAACTTCCTTGATGCTATCAGTAAGTAAATGCCAAATTTTCCAACTTCGGATAGTTCCGTTCATCTCCAGTAAAGCATTTGCTCATGCAGTAGATGTGCCATTGAATTCGGGCTTCCTCTCGTACATGCGCTACACTTATAGCATAGGGGGACACTGTCAGTAAATGAACAAGTCTTTTCTCTCCACCGACTTGAATAGGACCAGTGGAGTCTTGTAATTGTTCCTCAAAAACTATTTGACAATCCTAATTACACTCGATGTTCTTCTTACCTTTCTTTAGACCATCGAAGAATGGTATACACTTATCTGTAACTTTAGAAATGAATCGACTTAATGCTGCGATTTTCCCATTCAAGCTCTACAATTCCTTTTTTGTTGGGGGTTTGCTTCCTTTCCAACAATTATTGCTCCTACAGATCTCGTATAAGCAGTTCTCTTCTTAGGTGTCATTGGTCCCCAATAGCAAGCCTATAAATCCTTAGAGAAAATTTCCTCGATCCAACCACTGCACCTCTTCTAACCCAAACTAGCAAGCTAGATCTAAGCTTGGATTCAGATGTTCCCAATGAAAGCACCAAAATGTTAAATCAAAATATGGATCAACACCCTAATGTAAAATGTGAAAGCACCAGCCCTTTTAGATAGGGCAAAGACAATAGAAAATAATAATAAAGTCAAAGAAATAAAAAGAGAGACAAGAGATTTTATAATAGTTCGACAATCTAAGACCTACCCCCACTTTATAGCTTTGTTGCCTATAGATTTGATTAAGATTACAAAGAATTTAAGAGAGAATAAGCCACAAGTATAGGTGTTAGACTGATTCTAAGTCCTAGAATTGCCTAGAGTAGCTGTCTTGGTGACTATGGTGTAGAGGAAAGAGTTGAAGAGACAGAACTTCCATGTAATGATGGTAGAAACTAGATCCTTTCTTGGCTTCTCTATGGTTTGTGTTTATAGGGGTAGTAGTCATAGTTTTCCAAGATAAGAGTTGGAGTACAATCTAATAAAGACCCGAGATAGCTCATGAAGTCGTGAACCCATCTGGGTTAACGCCACATGTTGATACCGACTTCTCAAGTCAGTTACAACATCTGCGGTTCAACCCAAGTGGATTGATTTCTCTTGCATCGTCATGCTACATGATTTTTAGGTGTCTCGTGTGGTTGTTGTGGGTAGACAGTTAATGTTAAAGATGGTTCCTTTATACTTAGTTTATTCTGTCGTTCAGACCGCTAGTTCTCAAATTCTTATAATTGGTTGCTTAGAATCCTTTGATGTTTCTTGGGCGCACATAAAATAGATAATGAAGAGCTTCTACAAAGTTTGGGTAAGAAATATAAAGGTACGTGAAGTCATCATCGACTTCATGAAGTCTATACCGACTTCCCATGCTTGCTTCATTCTTGTTGAAATTTCTATGAATTGTTTCGTAGCCTATCTAGGTATGCTTTCAAGATTTCAGGTCATTTCGTCATCGTCTCGATGTTTAAATCCCATTGATTTTGCCTATTCGAAAACCCAATTAATACTTACTTGAAAGTTCTATTGGACCAAAATTTTCTATTTAATTTTTTAAATTTATTATTTGTGAGTGGAGTGGGTTAATATGTGATATTTGTCCATATTTGTGACTGGAGAGAGTTAGCATGCGATATTTATGAGTAGAGTGAGTTAATATGTGATACTTGTGAGTGGAGTGGCTTAATATGCGATATCGATTGATTTTAAACGAAGCTAGTGCAAATGGATATTTTTGAAGTTTACATTGTAACTGTTTGAAATAATTTCAGTGTGAGTTTTCATGAATCTTCATTCATACAATTAGAATCATTTACCAAGTTAGCACCATTAAATTTGTAAGATGCTTAAAAATAGAATGACTAGGAGACTCTAAGAGGATCTCCAACAGCACATCAAAAATCGCATTTTATAACATGTAACCCAAAATGCATATGCAACAAAGTGTAGAAATTATAATCGGTTATAAATTCATTCAAAATGGTTACAAATCTATAATCTATTTGGGCCTTTACTCAACAAGCGCCTATATATCAAGCACATTTTAATAAGCGTCTAATGTTTGGGTGCTTGTTGAACAAGCACCCAAATAACGACTCTCCAATGACTATTTTCCCTTCCACATACAAATACTCTTTGCCTCCGCTCTCTTCTTCTCTCACACCAACATTCTACAAGATCAAAAATCAATATATTCTCACTTCTCTTCAAAAAAATATTCTCGGATTTCGACGTGGATGTTGTAGGATGTAACTTTGAGAGATTCAATTTTGAAGATAATGCAATTTCAGTTGGAGGAGTGTTCACTACTGCCAATTGGACTTCGATAGAAGTCTACGATGTTACATTTCATGTGCACTCTACACCGATTCGATTTGAGCTACTAACCAAGGTGGAGATACTTTTGCGGCAAAATTAAAAATTGTTATTATCGAAAAAACATTGATAGTAAAAGATCGCTTTCTTTGATCAAATGTTGTTATGGAAAAATTAATCAACAAACACAATTTTCATTTTGGTAAGATTAACTAATTTTCATACGTTTACCATTTTTTACCATTCTTTAAATATTTTATTCTTATATTTTATAGAGGGCGGTCGAAAATAAATTGTTTAAATAAGTCAATGGACCTATGAATAAACAAACACCTCATTTGTATCAGTTCATATAAGTTCATAACCTGCTAGTTGAACATGTAAAATGGAAATTTTCTCTTTAAAAAACTATTCAAGAAGTCCAATCAAACAAGTCTATAAGTAAAATGCCGAGAGCTAAAGGATGCTCCAATCCTCGAGATTCACAAGAAAGCCAGAGCATGGGGTTAAAAAAACATCTAACCCTTATCAAAGATTGATTTTTTAGGCCTCAAAGATCCAAAGTAGCAGACTGCTAGTGCGGATCCACATTTGAATACTACAAAGGGGCATTTGGCTAGAAACTCGAGTTACGTCGCGCTTTCTATCATATCATTGCACCATACATTTGGTATTGCTTTAGTATCCTCGTAGTTAAATTCTTCTTCCATATCATTCTCATCCTCAATAATCATGTTAAAATGACACAAGTGTACATTATCTTTGTCATTTTAAGTGGTGGCCAAAGTCTACATGGATTGTTTACTATGGAAAATATTGATTGAAGAACACAAAATGCTCTTCAACATTCCTTCTTTCTCCTTCTTGCATTGCCACAAACTTTGATTGTTTATTATTTAATGGGTTAGCAATTATCTTAACAATGGTACTCTATTTATGTTATATATCATCGAACAAGATAATATCTATATCATATGTGTTTCCTCCTAAAGCAAAGGTACACATAGTTGATCTTCCATTACCTAGATCATTATATAAAGTATATCATTCTAATATCTATAGGTCACTGTTAGAACCTGACATTCAAAAAAAAGCATGCTAGATCCGTAAGTCAAATGAAACTACTACTATAAAATAATCATCAACCTATGAGACTTATCTAGATAAACCCTGGCATAAGCTTTTGAATGGTTCTTCCACTTCTAATGCATACAATCTATACTACCCAACATTCTTGGTCATCCGCTACTGCTATGCATCTCCACTAATCTTGCTATGTCAGCTTCGTTTGGTCTTCATAAGTACTAATCGTCGAATATATTGATGATAATTTGATAGAAGTGGTCCAAAGTTGATAGTATTTTGCTTTCCCTTAGATAAAATTTTCCACTGAGAGAGTCTATTGGTCTAGCATATGCAAGCATTCTCAATGCAACGATCATTTTTTGATGACCAATCAATCCTAAAGTACAAAACGCATTGGGTTTGAAGACAAGTATTGATCATATTGTTTAATGGTTTATAGAATCCTAGAGAATAAAAGTCGGCGCATTCGAAATCCTTTTCTAAAAACATCATCGATGTAAGTATGATTTGGAATAAATTAAACTTTTGTTAGTCTTTCATTATACTAAGAATGATTGTGATTTTTCTAATGATGGCCAAAAATGATCCACCATGCTGCCTACTGGATTAGCCAGTTTGTAGCATAAACATTGCTATTAGCTCTCTTTCATGAAGGAAATGACCTTTCATCATTTCATTGAAGCTATCATCGCCATCAACGAAAAATATAAGTTCTTCAGTTGAAATTATTATTCTGCGTTTGAATAGAAATGAATAAGTACCAGAGATTTGAATGAGCATGAACGAACAAGAACATTATGGGTATTTGTAGTTTCCAAATATTTGATTTGTTTAGGATAGATATAATGACTTAGTGTCCAGTCATATCAAACTCTATAGCCATATTGTCTATCTATCTACACATGCCAGCTTGTTTAAGCTGGACAAAATGGCTTGGTGTCCTATCATGTTAAACATTGTAGCTATGTTGTCGATCTATCCACACATGCCGGCTTGTTTATGATAGAAAAATGGCTCGGTGTCCAATCATGTCAAACACTACAACCATGTTGTCTGTATGTCTACATATGTCATTTTATTTAGGGCAGATAGAATGACTAAGTGTCATGTCAAATACTATAGTCACATTGTCTGTCTATCAAATGCCAGCGTATTTAGGGTAGACAGAATGGCTTAATGTTCTATCATGTCAAATACCATAGCCATATTGTATGTTTGACCATACATGCTAGCTTTTTTAGGGTAGAAAAAATGGCTTAGTGCCCCTATCAAGTTAAATACTGTAGCCACGTTGTCTATCTATCTAAACATGCCAGCTTGTTTACGGTGGACAAATAAAATATTGCTATATTATATTATTGTTTGCAACCAAATTGGTCAAAAACACCCGAGAATAGGTTTAAGTAGTGAAATAAATGAAGAAATTAAATGGAAACCGAGGAGTAACGCTAGATATTCAAGGAAATATATTGCAGAACAAAAATAACAAGACTTATAATGGTTCGACACTGATTGCCTACGTCCGCTCCGAATGCTTTGTATTTTGCTTTACCACTCAATTAATTACAATTACAATCAATAAGAAATAGCTTGAAAACAAGTTAGAACGAAAGGAAACTGATTACAAAAATGGAAGAATTTTACTTGTTAGCCAAAAAGAGAGATCCTAAAAATGGCCCCCTCCCCTGTATTTATAGATGAAGGCAGCCTCTAACCCGATGACATCTCAAGACCTCGACCCCTCTGACCACTTAGGCCTACTAGAAGGAAGGCTCAACCAAACTTACTATGCTGATCTATATCATTATGTCGAGCCGATCAATCTTAGTATGTCGACCAGGTCCATATTGGTATGTCGATCCCTCTGTCTTTGTGTCCTTTGCCGGTCCATCTTGGTATGTCGACCTGATCCATATTGGTACGCCGATCCCACTATCTTCATATCCTATGCCGATCCACCTTGCCATGCTGACCCGATCCATATTGGTATGCTGATCCCACTATCTTGTCGATCCTCCTAGTATGCCGACCCCATCATCTCCACACTCCATGTCAATCCATATTATGTCAATCCAAGCTCATTACCATGTCGAACCATTTTCTAGAAGCATTAACATGCTGACCCCATTGTGTTTTACTCACCATGCAAACCCCTTTGGTTTTCATTCAATCGGTCTAACATCCACTCCGACCCCTACTTCAACCTTTCCAAATTTTAAGACTTCGACATCCGGTATTATCTATTTGTTAAACTTATTTACCCTGGGATAACTGTTCAAACATTATACTTTGGTCATGCGAATGTTGTCTCGTGATCATCCTTCCCATCAATAGTCGAGTTTGGACTTCGTGATCAACCTTTCATAGCTAGGACAAAGCGTCGGGTAACACTTGCCCCCTAAAGTACATCTTGTAAATAACATGACGTGCTTTGAATTGGATGAAGCCAGGTCCCCGGAAGTAGGCCTATCCAAGTCACTAGTCGGTCATTGTTCTTCTATTAACTTTCGAAGAAACAGGTCGAACTGATCAACATTTCTCCGTGCACGTTTATGCACATATTTCTGTTGTACTTTATCCTTCACGATATCGGTTGCCATTTGGGTTTTCCAAACATTTGCCATTGCCTTCTATTCCTCTTCTTATCTCATGCACATTTCCCCTCTCCATTCATACTCATCATTCATGTGTTTCTCTTTTCTTCTCCCATTACGTATCTTTCAATATTTCATCATTATCTATATATTATTTTTATTATATATATATATATATATATATATAAAAGAGGGGTCGGTAATTGGTATGCCGACCCCTCGATGGATCTTCATGGATAGGGGTCGCCATACCTTAAGGCTTACCCCTTCTAATACGATGACTGGGTCTCTTGCATATGAACGGTTCGTATTCCCCTTTTTATCGCATATATAAAAACTCGCTCCCCTCCTTCTCTTTTTTCTTTTGATTTTTATTTCTCTCTGTCTTACTTTTCCCCTTGCACTTTCAGGCTTCCTTTCTATCGAACCCTCTATCACCACGAAACCTCTCTTCATCCAAGCATAACTTTTTCGATTTCCAATCTTAAACTTGAACATTAATTCGATCTATTCCTTCATAGTTGCTCCTTGTCAACCTTCGATTCCAAAACCCAAACATTCGCCCTCTAACTTGACCTGATACAAACATATTGGTATGAATTATTCCATTACTTGTGTTATTGAGTCATAATCTATGAGTTTGGGCGAGATAACGTGTCGTTTAGGTGTATAGGTGGATGTGTTCATTGATATGCATCAAGGAAGAGGAGAAGATGAGGGAATAGGAGAAAGAGAAGGAAGAAGGAGAAAAAAGGGTTCGGACGAGATGGCATTGGTTGGAGAGGGCTCGGTATGGGTCTGAGTGTAAATGGCGGTTGAGCTCTGGATTTGATTAGAGAGGGCTCGGCATGGGTGTGAGTGAAGTGATGAAAACTTAGTGTGAAGTGGCTAGATGAGGGGTCGGTGAATAAGATGTAAAAGATGGGATTGGTAGTACTAGGGATCCGTATTTTAGCTTAGGAGTAGGGATCGGTGTATATTGGCTAAACAAGGGGTCGGTGTGTATTGGTCAAGCAAGGGATCAATATGCTGTATTAGGTATAGGGTTTAATGTCTGTTAGGAAAGAAGGGATCGTTATAGATGTTGGAGAGGAAGGGATCGGCAATCAGTTGTAGATAGGGGTCGGTATCCCTATGCGAATCTAAATCTAGGGATCGGCTATGGATTTAAGACGTAGGGATCGGCATAAATAGCTGGGATCGGTGTTAGCCAACTAAAACCATCTTAACTCATGTTACTTAAACATATGACTGTATATTGTCTTGCCCAAGCATAAAGTTACTGATAATGACACGACTAGCATATATGGATCAATGGACTTAAAATTGAATGAACAAATTCCCAATCTACTCAATTGAGTTAAGTATAAAACTGGCCCAACATACTCAAACAATGGACTTCATAACCCAGAACGCCAACATTCGATCCTCAATCTTTTGTCGCCAATCTCCTTTTACGTCATTTGAGAGGTCAGCGATGACGGTCTCTCCAGACGAAATCTCTAAGCTTCGATGTTTTATTTTCACTTTTTTGATTTCAAACTGTTCAATTCATTTCATATTGCATTTCACTAGTTCACACACGCACATGAGGACATGTTATTATTTCTACTATTGATTATCCCCTGAGTATAGCTGGCACAGATCCCGAGTTATATGAAGCGTTCAACCACAATGTCTTCTAGATCGGATATGAAATCAAGCTCTGCTACCTAGTCTGAAAAGCCTGTACCAAGTCAGCGAAGAGAAGAAGTTGAGATATCCAATCCATAAGCAAATCTTTTTTTTGATATCCCGATTCTTTCTGCAGAAGTTATAGGTCCAGCTCTCGATGTTGCGGAGGATGTCATTATTTTGAAAAATCTGGCTGACTCATAGGCTTCCAAAATTGGCGAAGCTACTCTTCTTCGATTGTGTTCTATCCATGGGATTCCTTTTGAAGATGTTTTAGTTCCATCAAGCCAAGATAGACCTCATTGCCCCTAGTTGAATATACCGCATGCGATAAATTCATGTGTTGGCCTGGGTGCGTACCACATTCAACTCTTTTATTCATGAACTGCTGAGGTACATGGGAATCACTCCCACCCAACTACACCCCCAATAATTACACTTTTATCCATGGTACTTTCCATCTATTCATGAATGTCTTATTTCGTCCACCAGCTCCCAAAGACTTCCGGTACATTTACAACTTCAAAAGATGAGCCGACGGTCCTTCGTACATCTTCCTCTAACCCTTGCCCAAATGTCAAGTCTTAATGGGCACATGGAATAAACTCTCCTTGTTCAAACAAGAATGGTTCTACGTACGATGTCCTCCCCTCTTCGCAAGAAGGTGGATGGAAGGATGTAAGTGCTATTTCTGCCTTTGCCTTTAGTTCAAGGATTCAAATGGCATCTTCTTCCTTAATCGTACGAACTCTTTCAACTTTTTCAGATGTTTGCCCTCGGCCCGACGGCACTAGATACTCCAGGGTTGTTGCGGCTATCCGCGCTAATTTGGTGGAGGATAGGTACATCAAGCTCCTTGTTACTAATGAAATGCTCTCTCTATTCGGGATATTAGAAGACGACTGCGGAATTGGTCTACCAGAAAGCAGAGTGATTCTGAAGATTGTCGGCGAGAGATGGGAAGAACTAAATAACCCCACGGTGCCCCTACTGAGGGAATCCAATAAGGCACTAGAGAAGGGAGATAAAGGAATCAGAGGACGCAGGGGAAGGAAACGAAGATGTGGGCCTTGGAAAAACACCGCTAGTCGATGCGCGCATACTAGCCAACCACGGTCTCCTCCAAAAAAGGGAAAAAGCTTAGCATATAGTAAGAAAAAGAAAACCGAGGCGTCCCCGTAATTTGTCATAACTTCGGTTGAGAAAGGTTCGTCTTCTCAACAGATGGAGAGCGTGTTGAAAGGACTTTCTGATATTTTGATTTTGGATGATCTATTAAACTATGACTTTACCAACCTTGGCATTGAAGGGCTTAACTCACCCACGAGAAGTGACGAAGGCTGGCAACCTTCCAACCGAGGAGAAGAAACTCCCTTGAGGAAAGAAAATGTTATTGGTCCATCGGGGGAGGGGAACACTAAGACATACACACAAGCACTTGCACCCCATCATCCACTTGTAATTAAACATTGACGTAGAAACTCCTAACATGCTTCTGTTTGGTTCTTTTACAGGTGCAATATCTTATTCACATGCTTTCGATCGCCTCCGTGGCTCTTCCACATTCCACCGTTCAAGTCGAGATTCCATATCCAGAAGACGCTGAGACAGAGTTGAAGGATGGGAAAGAGTCTATCATTCTTCATAATCTTCTTCATCATCTAGAAGGAAATCCCAAGCACATGCTTCATGTCAAAGCGACCCATCCATCCCTTTTGCATGTAGTGGAGACAAGTCCGCACATCTGGGTTCTCAATCTGACGCTCCCCATGACCAACACTCCAGATCATCAAGTACCTGGCAATCCCGCGAGCATCGTAAACTATTGCTCGTCACATCTGATAAAATTCCCCTGATTCTTGCCCATGATTCGACTATGGCGGAGAAACTAGCTGAACTTAAAGAGACCTTCCCAAAAATTTATTTCGACGGGCTCATATTCCTCCCCTCCAAACACATTATCCCTGGAACTACCAAAGACAGCTCACTAGCATGTGTGAATGATGTGTATGTCCAGCATGAGGCATTCATTCACTTAGCCAAAAAATTCTTCGAGGTTTCTATTAAGAGCCAGCATGCAATTGATCGCCTTAGGCTAGAGGCCATCCATGATAAGGATATCATTAAGCATCAAGATGCTGAGCTGCTCGAATTTAAAGCTCAACTTGATGAGGCAAAGAAAAATGCAAAGAAGATGGCCGAAGCAGTTTGTCGCCTAGAGACTTCTCATAAAAAGGAACTGAATAATGCACTTCAACGCAGCAGCCTTTTGGCTTTAGGGAAGGACTCCTTACAAAAGGAGTAAGATGTCTTGGCCCACTGCATTGAGGAGTTATAAAAACTACTGTCCAAGGAGAGGGAGGAGAAAATCGAGGCACAAGAAGAGTCGTAAAGATGTTGCGAGGAGATTGTCGAAACAAGAAATTTTAAAATGAAACTTGATGAGCAACTCTCCCAAATTGAAGCCTTAAAAGAAGAAGCTCATGAAGATGGCAAAAAAGAAGTGCTTGCAGAAGCCAACTCTCGAGTTGAGGCAACGACTGGGTCCGTATGGAGGAAATCAAGAACTTATTCGATCCACTCATCGCCGAGTATAATGCAAAGGTCATCCTTTACCATGACTTAACTTTCATGGGCGAACGATATCTTGAATCGCTTGTCGTGGCTTGGGATATCATCACCAAGATTAATAAAGAGGAGTAGGGGTAGTTGGAGCTTGACGAAGGGGCACTTGTGCAAGAAGTGTTCCGAGGAAATAAGCCATCTGACTTGGCCACCGCAAAACTTCAATACGGAAGAGCCCCTACACCGCCTAAGGAAAAGGAAGATATCATTGGGTCTTCTGGCACTAATCCCTAGGGTCTGCCTCCCGTTCAACCGGTTGGGACTTCATCTTCTCAACACCTCGAGCAAAACGTTGGTAATGGCTCGGACAGGCCTAGACTTGACACAAACAAGTTGACACAAACAAGTTATCTCCTATCATCCAAGGGAGTACCTTAATGACTACCGAGAGTCAACCGAATGCTGGTACAACATTGAGCCCTTCTTAATCAAAAAGTTGATGTTATGAATAAATAACAGCCATAGTCTAACACTTCCTTTTTTATGAAACTTCGTAGGTCATCTCGGTCCTGAGACAACTCCTAGGAGCAATGTCGCTACGGAACAGGAAGGAAAAGAAGTCGAGGCTTCGACTGCCGCATATATTCCAGGGCCCGATGCCCTGGTGATTGGGGCGCTTAATGAGGACAAGTCTAAAGATCCATCGCTTACAGAAGAACATGATGATGTGTAGTTATGGGTGCTTCTAAACACAATTCTAAGTTCATCTTGAAGGAACAAGTTTAAGAGGAGGAGAGATCAAAGGTCAAAGTCAAGGGTGAACCCGATGTGGTGGTGGTTGAAGATCCTCTCCATAAGCCTTCACAATTCATCCCTCCCAATGGGTCAACTCCTATTGCGGTTCCTCCTCCTTCCTCAAGCACTTCTAGTCAAGGTGGCAAAGGGTCTCAAAAAAACGCTCAAACAATTAGACCCCGAAAAGCCGAAGAAGGGGAAGAAGTCTAAGGAATAGCTCGGGTCTTGCATTATTGTACTTAGTCAAAATAGGTTAGACATCGTTGTTTTCTCTTTTTAGTTGTACATGTATGGGCATGGATCCCAAACCCGCAAATGGTTTGTAAGGAATTTTTGAGATTGCAAATAAAAGATTTTGTTCTTTGGTTAATCTTCAAGTGAATTATTACTTCAATGGCAGAGTAACCTTTTCCTATTTCAAGTACTTATGATAATTTTCACAAGTTTCGTTGATAGTTCATTATCTTAATCTTGAAGCTTCTATGCAGGCTCCACCTTAAGTCACAAGTGATGCCAAGCCGGAAGCGTAACTAACGGTCGTCTTCCACCTTTAATAGTTTAATCATCTTCCATTGATCTTAGATCGGAGTTCGTGGGATAACAAACGATTGAAAGCCCACCTGGCTGTCCATTGGTTTTTTGAACTAGCTTGTGGTTTGGAGACTAAGAAATTTTTAGTCCGCTTTAAGGACTTTTGACATTTTTCCTCCAAAGTGTTTATATTCTAGTCCGCTTTAGGGACATCTGACATTTTTCTGTCAAAGTGTTTATATTCTAGTTCGCAGTTGGGGACTTAGAGGTTTTCGTTAAGTCGTTTATACTCTAGTTCGTGCTCCGGGGACTTAGAGTACTCTAATCCGAACTCCGGAGACTTAAGATATTTTTTCAAGTCGTTTATACTCTTGTCCATGCTTTGGGGACTTAGAGTACTCTAATCCACACTTAGGGGACTTAGAGATTTTTGTTAAGTTGTTTATACTGCAGTGCATGATCCGGGGACTTAGAGTACTCTAACCCACACTCTAGGGACTTAAAGATTTTTTTTAAATCGTTTATACTCTAGTCCATGCTCCGGGGACATAGAGTACTCTAATCCACACTCCGAGGACATAGAGATTTTTATCAAGTCATTTATACTCTAGTTCGCATTCCGAGGACTTAGAGTACTCTAATCTGCACTCCGGGGATAGAGATTTTTATCAAGTCATTTATACTTTAATTCGCACTCTAGGGACTTAGAGTACTCTAACCTGCACTCTGGGGACATATAGATTTTTAATTCTATGTGTCCGTTCATACACCTCAGATATCGATATTAATCAATTCCAACACATAATTAGCACAACATGAAATAACAGTAGTTTAGGGAAAGGAAGCTTCAAGCTTTAGTCATCATAAAAATAGGGACAGAATAACTTGCCTTATTACATATATAAAATAAAGTCAAATACTTAAAAAATATTGAAAGCAAAAACTACTAGAATCTGAAACAGACTATCTAGGTGAAATAGCAATGTAAATGCTCACTATTCCATGCTCTGGGAAGCGTCACACCATCAACAGTCGCTAGCTTGAAAGTTCCTTGTCCAAGCCTCTGTTCGATGATGTATGGCCCTTCCCATGTCGGGTTCATGTGCGGTGAGACATGAAATTTTTTCTTCAGGACAAGGTCACCAACTTCAAAGGTTCTTGGTCGGACCTTCATATTATAATACTTGGCAACTCGGTGTCGATGTGCAGTGGCTCTCAAATTGGCCTCCTCACGCTTCTTGTCAATGATGTCCAATGACTCTAATAAGAGCTCTTGGTTTGTTCTGGGATCGTAGTAAGTTACCTAATAGGAAGGGACTTTAAGTTCCACAGGAATGACCGCTTTGGCTCCGTAAGCCAGGGCGAATGGAGTGTGGCCTGTCATAGACTTATGAGTGGTCCTGTAGGCCCAGAGTGCCGTAGGAAATTCATCCACCCACTTGCCTTTAGCCTTTTTTAAACGGTTTTTAAAGATGGGCTTTATAATCTTGTTTACAGCTTCAACTTGTCCATTTGCCTAAGGGTGAGTGACTGCCACAAACCTTTTCTCAATACGATACCTTTGACAAAACTCCTTAAACTCAGCACTATCAAATTGAGTTTCATTATCAGTTATGATAGTTCGTGGAAGACCGAAACAACATACAATATTTCGAACAACAAAGTTAATGACCTTCTTGGTTGTGATCGTGGCTAATGGCTCTGCTTTGGCCCGTTTAGTGAAGTAGTCAACCGCACGCGACAATCGCATATCTTGCATCACCTTTGGAAATCGGCAAAGAGCCGATAATATAAATTCCCCATACAGCGAAGGACCATGGACTAACCATTTGCGTGATCTCTGTCAGTCATGCTCTTGGGACTTTTGTATATATCTAGCATTTATCACATCATCTCACATGATTTGTAGCGTCTCGGTTCACGGTCGGCCAGTAGTACCCATAACGAAATATCTTTTTAGCTAACATTTTCCCCCTAATGTGATCGCCACACTCTCCTTCGTGGACTTCTTTTAAGACTGGCTTTATTTCATTATGGGCGATACACCTGAGTAAGGGAACAGAGAATCCCTTTTTATACATAGTTCCTTCTTGCATAATATACAATGAGGCTTTACGAAGGACTTGTCACTTTACGTTCCTTTTCTCAAGCAAGACCCCATGCAATAGGTATTCTTTAAATGGAGACAACCATGATTCCCTTTCTGATTCTTTTTCTGGTACTTGATCAACTTCCATCACATTCATACTTGGGTATGTAGTGTCTCGACTGGAACCAAGCCTGACTGTTATGCATCGCCATTTCTTGCAAACTTTGCCAACGAACTGGCTTCTCTGTTCTTCTTACGCGGGATATGTGAAATATCATAGTATTCGATGTCTGCCAATAACTCCTAAACTGGGATAAGGTACAGGGAAAGCCATTGTCCCTTTGCCTAGTAGTCCCCACTAACTTGGTGCACCACCTGCTACGAATCACAAAAGATTTTGATTGATTTCACCCCGAGCTCTTTAGCAAGCTTCGGTCCAGCAATCAACACCTCATACTCGGCTTCATTATTCATAGCAGGGAAATTGAGCTTCAAAGCATAGAAAATTGACAATTCTTAGGGGTTACAAGAATGACACATACTCTAGAACAATGATCATTGAACGCTCCATCGATATATAGTTTCCATCATACGGTAGGAATTACATCGCTGTCTAGTGGCTCATCCTGCATGGTAAATTCTGCTATGAAATCCGCCAATGCTTGTCCCTGGATAGATCTTCAAGGCAGATAGGTTATGTCGAACTGACTGAGCTCGATGATTCATTTAAGCAACCTTTCAGATGTCTTGGGTCACTGTAGGACCTATCGTACGGGCGAAGTTTGGCGATGCAATCACTAAGCGATACGCTGGGTTTTCTATCTTTGGGTAATTTCTTTCCATCCCCAGTAATCGTTTATTGACCTAATACACTAGTCTCTGGATCCAGTTCTCCTCATGAATCAAAGCGGCACTTATGGCATGTGGCGATACGACTAGGTAAATATACAACTCCTCATGATCCATGGGCTTTGACAAAACAGGAGGTCTCTCCAAATGTCTCACCAAAGCTCAGATGCGCCTTCGCAATCTTGCGTCCATTTGAAATTCCTCTTCCCCTTCCTTATCAAATCGAAGAAGGGAATGAAGTTATCAGTTGCCTTGGAGATGAACCGACTCAAAGCAGCGACCTTCCCGTTCAGGCTCTTTACTTGCTTAATAATTTTGGGTGCTTGTATATCCCGAATGGCTTGAATCTTCTCTGGGTTCACTTCGATTCCTCGTGCATTTACAATGACGGCCGGGAACTTTCCTAACGCGATAAAAATGAGCATTTCAATGGGTTGATTTTCATGCTATAAAATCAAAGGATATCGAACATCTCCGCGAAGTCTCAAATGTGGTCGTTTGATTGTCGTGACTTCATAAGCATATCATCCACATAGACTTTCATCTTCCTACCAATCTGATCTTTAAACATTTGGTTAACCAACGTTGATAGGTCGCTTCTGCATTCTATAATCCAAACGGCATCACCACATAACAATATAACCTAAAATTTGTGAAAAAATTGGTGGCTCCTGATCCAGGATGTGCATTTGGATTTGGTTGTACCTTGAGCATACATCCATCAACGATAACAATTCATGCCCCGTAGTCGAATCAACCAACTGATCGATCCTAGGAAAGGGAATATTCTTGGGGCATGCTTTGTTCAGGTCTGAATAGTTAGCACACATCCTTCATTTCCCATTTGCCTTCTTTACCAATACAGGATTAGATATCCATTTAGGATAGAGGGCGTTGCGAATAAACTCGTTAGCTTTAAGTTTATCCACCTCCTCTTTAAGAGCAATGTATCTCTCTGGGTCCATGCTTCATCTTTTCGGTTTTATAGGGACATGCTTCGGATCAATATTGAATGTGTGGCTCATGATGGTAAGAGAGATCCGACACAAATCAGAATGAGTCCAAGTGAATACGTCAAGGTTCGCTCGAAGAAAATCAATAAGTTCCCTCATCATCAAAGGGCTGACTTGTGATCCAATCTTCCACACTCGCGATGGGTCGTTGTCGTTGACGGTGACATCAATTGTCAGTTCATCTGGTGTAGCCTTGGCCTCTTTGGGTTCCTCCTTATGATCGTTTGGATCTATATCTCTATAGAACTGACTGTGGTGCCCAAGCTAAGGCTTAGGTGCTATTTGTCAATCTTCAGTAACTTGGATGCGGAAAGACTGGTCCACACCCTTTCCCATTTCTTTCCGCTGAGCTTCTCACAGCTCAGCCACATAACAAACACGGCCAGTCGCCTGATCGCCATGCACAATACCTACTCCTTTATTTGTCGGAAATTTCAAAGTTAAGCACCACAGGGAAAGAGCTGCCCAAAACTTAGCCAGGGCTGGATGTCCTAGAAAAACATTGTTTGGTGAATTAACATCCAAGACAATGAACGGTAGGATTCGCACCCTCCTACATTCACCTTCTCCCAACTCAATCGGTAACTCGACATAACCTACCACCTCAGTAGCCATACCATTGAAACTGTGTATACGAGCTTTAGATGGTTTCAGATCCTTAGTCTCCATCTTCATTTGATCATAAGTCTTCTTAAAGATGATTCACAAAACTTTCACAATCAATCAAAATCCTTCTCACCAGAGTAGGGCCAATCATGGCAGAGATAACCATCAGATCAATAGTATGGGCCTCTACTCTATCGATGTCTCTACTTCTGAATATTATGTCATCCGTCATCGTATGTTGTTGCTTGTCTGGAGTTCCATCCCCCATATTCGAACAACATTCAGAGTTCAATATGCCTTATTGAAATAGCATAATGCTCCATTTCCTACTAACTTATTTCCATAGGAAGCGGTCCACCAACTATCGTGTTTATTACCAACCTTCCACCGGTTTGAGCGGGCTCTTCGAGTTGACATGGAGTTTGTCCTCAATTGGGATCATACATTCCTTGTCCGCCATCTAGCGGACTCTTGACAAACTGCTGCAACTTTTTTTGGTGAATTATTTTCTTAATGGCATCATAGAGATGCATACATTCATCGGTGTTGTGCCCGTAGGATTCATGAAATCGACAGTACTTCCTAGTTTGCTTCTGTTCCTCAGTCGATTCCTTTAGAGCAGCTTCATATACTGGAAAATGTTATAGGTACACAGATAAATGTTTTCTAGAGAGGAATTCAAGGATGTATAGTCGTTATAAGTAAGAATTTGTGGCTTCCACTTTCCAGGCTCCCTCTTCCGATGAGAATTTCCTTCTCCGCTCCTTTTCTGTTGACCCGGCTTATTTTGAACATTGACCTGAACCTTTCCAGAGCTCTTGCTAGATTACTTTACCGCGATGTTGCTTTGTACCACTTCTCTACTTGGCCCTATAGCGTTGCTTCTTTTAGACAATCTGGCCTCCTCCTTTCTCATGAGCTGGTTTGCCTTTGTGTAGAAGCGCTCCAACGTAGCCAATGTTTTTCCAGCTAGTCAATCACCAAACTCGGATTCTGAGTCAACTCCCTTGTCACAGCCATAAGTATGGCGTGGTCATTTGGATTACTAACCTCAGTGGCGACAACATGAAATCTGTACAAGTAATCCTTCATTGATTCGCCCGAGCCTGGATTACACTGGATCGTGACATCACGTCTTTAGGGCGTAGCGTGAATTCAAAATTGCTCCATAAATCTTATAACCAACTCATCAAATCTGGAGATTGATCATGGTGGTAACTTTGTGAACCACGTTGTAGCAATCCCAGACGGAGTTATAGGGAAGCATCTGCATTTGGTTGCATCATTCGATCCTGTCGAGTCCGTCAACCATTCGTACCTCATGACGTGCTGCCGAGGGTCAGTCTTCCCTTCGTAAGCAGGCATGGTAGGAATGTAAAACCTCATGGTATATTCAGCTTGTTAAATGTTGTCGGTAATTATAGTATGATTCCTAGAGACTCCCCAATCATCGTGAGTCAAGCCCGGGTTCTTCCTCATCAGCTGCCTGAGTATTACGGATAAGTCCGAAGTCTGGATAGGGGGTGCTAGGTTAGGCTTCATCCTGTATGAATGTTCTGGCCGGTGTATGCGGGGAATCTCATGTCTTCTTGGCCTGTGGTCCTCCATATGTGTATCCTGAGGATTCACTTCACATCATCCTAGAGAGGTAGTTGATCATCATCCAAGCATGCTCTAGTGCCAAAGTTCCTGGTTTCAAGTCGAGCATGACCCCCCAGGTGTAGTTGAGGAGCCATCCTCCTGGTTGAGGGATCGGTAACGACCCCTAGGGAAGGATCGACACCGACCCGATTTGGCTGCCCGCGGTGGTCTGCCACATGTTGCTCCATTGCTCTAGCTTGTGTCGTTTCAATCCTGCGGTGCCTATGCATGTGGTGTTCGTCCAATGAAGTTGAGCCATCTGATGTCGAGTACGACACGGGACTTCCTTCGGCGTTTTGACGCTACTATTGAGAAATCTGGTTCATCACGTTGGCATTTTCTTGGATTTGCTCGTTTAGCTAAATACGGCTCTCCATCAGTTCCCACATCAAAACATTAAATTCGGCTCTGGTAACGGAATAGACAGGGGTATGGACTATAAGGGGCTCCACATTTACATTTGAAGGCTGGTTGCTTGGCCTCCCTTATTGGACACTAGTAGTTTCATTGGATTCAACATTATGGGAAGTAGATCAGGTGTGCCTTACCATCTTAAATTCCTTAGCATCTACAGGCTTCTGAAATGAACCCGAATATTCTTTAGGGGATTTCTTCAATCCAGTAGCAACAAAAATGATCCTGATAGCCTGAGAATCGAGTTCTCAGTAAAAGAACCAAAATGTTTGCAACCAGATTGGTCACATACACCCGGGAATAGGGTTAAGCGGTGAAATAAATGAAAAAATTAAATTAAAACCGAGGTGAAATGCTAGATATTCAAGGAAAGATATCAGAGAGGAAAAAACAAGAATTATAGTGGTTCGGCACTGATTGCCTACGTTCACTCTGAATGCTTTCTTTTTTGCTTTACCACTCAATTGATTACAATTACAATCAATAAGAAATAGCTTGAAAATAAGTTAGAACAAAAGGAAACTGGTTACAAAAATGGCTGAGTTTCACTTGTTAGCCAAAAAGAGGGATTCCAAAAATGGCCCCCGCCCTTGTATTTGTATATGAAGGAAGCCTTCAAGCCTACTGACATCTCAAGACCTGGACCACCTGACCACTTGGGTCCACCACAAAGAAGGCTCAACCCAACTTACTATGCCGATATATATCATCATGCCGATCCAATCAATCTTAGAATGCTGACTCAATCCATATTGGTACGTTGATCCCACTATCTTTGTGTCCTATGTCGATCCATCTTGGCATGCTGACCTGATCCATATTGGTATGCCGATCACATTTTATTCATATCCTATGTCGATCCAACTTGGTATGCCGACCCAATCCATATTGGTATGCCGATCCCATTGTCTTGCTAATCCTTCCAGCATGCCGACCCCATCATCTCCATAATCTATGTCAATCTATATTATGTCAATCCATGCTCATCATCATGCCGAATCGACTGATGTGCACGTAAATGTGCATACTTTTACCACCATATTTAATCTATTTAAATTGAATAAATGATCATATTGGGTATTTTAACTTGTTTTAACCAAAATCCATATTAATTCCAAAATGTCACATATTCATCTTCATCCAGGGGCAAAATGGTCATTTTTGTGCATATATTAATTTGAGAAAATTTAATTGGAAATTTTTATATTATTTTGTAGGAAATTACACTCAATTACAAGTGGGTTCATGAAGGAATATGCATGCACAAAATCAATACAAAGGAATGAAGATGAAAATAATTCAAAGTGAAGATCATGGAGGACCCCACCTACCCACCTACCTTAATGTACAAATTAAAGGCTAAAGCACATGCTTATGGATTTAATGGCTTCATGTACATTTAAGTGGGGATTAAAATATGCTAATGATAACTTGGCCTCCACACTTTCTCATGGGCATTTTGGGCATTCCCCAAAAATAGGAATTAGGGTTTTAAACTTGTATATATACCCCTTATGTTTCATGTAACATAACTCTCTTCTTCTTAGTTAATCTCTTTACTTAGTCTCTCTTCTCATTAGTTTAGGCTCCAAATAAAAGAAAGCTCTCTTTCTCTTTTCATGGCTACTTAGCCATTTTTATTTTATGTAACTTTCTTTTCATTTTATGCAATGTTAGTTATTGTTTCTTTTTAATTACATGTTCATTTCCTTTTATGCAAGTAGTGTAGATTTATTTTTCATGCAAGTAGTATAGTTTTTCTTTATCTTGCTTTCTTTTTCCTTTTCTTTTTCTCTCATGTTGAATGCTACATTTGTTGATATGATAACAAAAATGAGAGCTTAACCCCTTCAATTTAGGGGTAATGAAGCCTCTAATCATGTAGCTTCAACATTTTGATGTTTATACTCTCTTTTTGTGCTTTAATGGTAACACTTGAAGTGGTTTAATGATGTTGTTTAGCTTTGATTTTGATATTCTATGTTGTTCATAACAAATAGGCTATGCTTAAACAAACATAACACAAATTGCCTCTTCATCTAAATATGATTATGGCAAAGAAGTGAATGTTGAAATTGAAATTTGATAGCCTATATTTCTAAACAATAGTTAATAGGCTATGCTTAAAATAGATTTTTATTTCCACTTTGTTGTCATATTTCATGAGAGTTAAATGTGTATTAGTGGTTGTGTTATTAGTTTGATGGTTTATATTGAGCTAATTAATAGCACAAATATATCATACTTATGATAAGCACATCAACTAATTACACTAATGAAAAGAAAAGAGAGATCATAACTTCATTTTGTTGATTTATGTGATCTAGAGAGTGGATTTATCTCTAAATTGTCCTCAAACTCTCATATTTTTATCAATTTTCTTTTAGTTAGTTAGCCAATTTTCTAATTTTCTAGCTTAACTTTCACTAGACTGTGGTTTAATTTGATTGAATAGAATTTTTAAAATCATCAATTCCCTGCGGATCGACCCGTATTCGCCACGTGTTACATTCGTACACCGTGCGCTTGCGGTTATTTTTAATTTAAATTCGTTCGACGGTTTTCTAAACCGATAGAATTTCCGTCGACGAACAAGTTTTTGGCGCCGTTGCCGGGGAATTGTTTTGATTTTATTTTCTATTTTTCGAATTATTTTCTTTTAATTTTTGTGTGTTTGTTTTGTGTGTTTGTCTTGCATTTAAAAAAAATTATTGTTGTGTGTTGTATGCATTTCTTAGTTTCTAGTTTCCTTTTGCATTGCATTTTCTGTTCACATTGCATTCTCTGTTAAAAAAAAATCTCTCTGTTACAGTCTTGGATTGCATTTTTCACTGTTACAACTTTTCATCCCAGACTTCATTACTGCTTTCATTTCCATCCCATACTACAACCTTCCTCAATAGCCAACATCCCTGCGCCATCCTCTGCCACAGACCACAACTCCCCTTGCTTCTGCACCATCCTCCACAACAGACAACTTCACAAACATTTCATTCCCTCCCAGTCCAGTGCTTCACCCCACTTCTCCTTCCATTCTACCCACACTTCTACAAAACAGTCATCACCACACCACTACACTGCAATACATCCCCCTACAAACTGCAGTTACACAACTCCTGCCTTCTTCCCATCAATACAATCACCCACTGGTCACTTCCACAGAGACAACCTTCATTGCCTTCCCTTGCATATTCCTACATCAACGACCACTTCATCTCTGCTCCCACTCATTCACGTCACTTGCACCAAGCTTCACCCCAAATTCCACTGACAACATCCCCATATCACTGTTTTCATCCCAGTGCCTCTTTCCCCCAAACTATCATCAACTCATTCATCCCACCACAAATCATACAACAAAAACAACTTCCTCACTGTCATACCAATACTCCCCACATCACTTCAAGCGAACCACATTACTGCTCCTCTGCACTACAACAGTTCAACCAGTCATCTTTGCTTCCCCATCAACTGCATACCTTCATCAAAACAAACCACAGCGCCTTCATCAAACAAATCAGACCAACATCAACAGCAATTCTTTACCCACCATCCTCTTCCATCCGACTTCCTTCGCCAAACTGCATTTCAATCACTACTCCTCAACAAACCCATCAACTTGCTCAAACAGCCTCATCCAATTTGACAACCTTCTCCCTTCAACCTCGAATTCACAATCGAACCACCAATATTCTCAAACCATCTCCACGACAATCGCGCCTGCAAATCCCCAATACAGTGCGACAAACTCCTCCGACCTCAGTCACTAACCCATCGCCTGAATCAACGTCACCAACATTGACAGCTACAACCAGAACAATCGATTGCGACACCTACAAACACCGACACCCACAGCCTCACCTGCAATACAACTGCCCCCGCCTGCAATTTCCACCAGACCACCATACGTCTTCCACGAACTTCACCCGAAGCCCAACAAATCCCCTCAAACCTGCAATCACCGTAACCCCCAATTACGCAACCATCTGTAACTCGAACTCCAACAAACCAGAAATTGCAAGGAACTAAACCGAACTTCATCTTTAGTTGCTGATTTACAGTGGATTGAATCTTGAATTGAGATTTGAAAATTTCGATTTGAAGCTTTGTGTGTTGAGTGCGTTTGATAGGAGTTTTATTCTGAATTCACGCACGCGTGTGTTGAAAATTATTTTCAAATTGGGTGAAGATAACAGTGAGTCGCGTGTTTTAAAAACAAAAATTGATATGGATTTATGGGCCCAGCTTTGTTTGTTGTGAATTTTGTTTCTGAAATTACAATTGTGAAGTTGTTTTGTGTTATTATAGTTTGTTTTGTTTTTTTTTAATTTGTTTTAAGTTCTTTTTCATTTTTATTCTTTCTTTTCTTTTCAAAAAAAAAAATTTTTTTTTAAAGTAAAACCCTACTTTTAAGTTTCCTTTCAAAAAAAAAAAACCAATTGTATATGTCTTGTTTTTAATTTCAGGTTGCAAAAGCAGAAATTCAAAGGAGAGGAACCGTTGCCAATGCTTCGCTTTGCTTTATAAAAAGAAAAAAAACTGCTTGCTTGATATATCTATTGTTTTTATTTGTCTTGCATTGTATATATCTATTGTTTTGTTTGCTTTGCATTGTTATTTGCTTGCATTTAAAAAAAAATCATTCATAGCTGCATTGTTAATACACGTTTAATTTCAGTATTGCATTTCATCTTAAATTTTGATTAATAATAACGATTAGACATCGATAGCTTTTAATTGTATATTCACAATTGTTTTCTTTGAACAATTTTATTTCTTGGTGTCTAGGCTACGACAGAGTAATAACCATTTATAAATATTACGGTGATTCGTAAATATTATAGTGGTTGTTCCTCTAAAAGTACTTAAACCTTCGGCTGCATTGCTATGGTGATTCGTGGTGCACCGATAAATCCTGCCCGTTACCTGGCTGAGAACTATCTTGTTGATCTAAGACAATTTGTGATTATACAATTTTGGGTTAACTTAGGATAAATCATTTGTAATTAACCCTTGTATTCATTTAGTTTCATTAGTTCATGCATATTTAAAAAAAAAAAACTCAAAATCCAAAACTAAAAAAATTGTAAATATTCCTTTTTCCTTTGAAATTTTTAAATCCTTTTTCTTTGAAATTTCAAAAATCCAAAAAAAGTTATAAAACCTTTTCATAAACAAAGAAAAAATTAAAAAAACCAAAAAACAAAACAAAAAATCAATTTCCCTTTTGAAAAATAAATTTTATTTGTAAATAATTTTCCTTTATAAAAAAAACATTCTTGAAAATGTCCGAGTTTTCCCACTTACATGAATTTTACAATAGATGTGAAAATCAATATAATCCAAATAATTTCACTTTCAATTCTTATGAATATTTCAATGACAACTATTGTTCAAACGATTCGGATTTTGAACTACAAAATTTTCAAAATGATGAACAATCCTCGAATTTCGAAAAAAGCATTGAAATGATTTCGTCTTTACTCGAACTCTCCACACAACAAAATCAAGAGATAAATGAGTTATGTAATTCATATTTGTGTGATACTCGAATCAAAGTTTTCAAAATAATCAAAATTTGAATTCACTTCAAAATTTAAATGATTACGAGTATAACCCATGCCAATTCAATTTCGAGCTTCAAAATGAATTTCAATATCAAAACGAAAATGTGAACCAATTTTCAAATAATTTTGGCAATGGGAATAGTTTCAATAACGATACGATTGATAACTTTGGTTGTCAACAAATTCAGAATGAAAATTTTCAAATTAATAATCATGAATTTGATTTTGTTGACCAAATGGAAAAAGATAACGGGGATTTATTATTGAAAAATACAAAACTTTTTGTGAAAATCATAATCAAATCTCAACTTGCGAAGAATCAAATAATAATCTACCGTTTATCGAAATTGACAATTCTTGTTTTCAACAAGTCCAAATTGAAAATTTTCAAGTTAATAACTACAAATTGGATTTTGTTGAACAATTGAACGAAATTTACGATGATCACACGGATTCGTTGTTTGAAACATACATGAAACAACGTGAAAAACAAAATCAAATTCCAATGTGTGACGAGTCAAGTGATAACCCATCTTTTACCCAAATCGACGATTTTCAAATAACAACTTTTGAAATTGAAAATAACAATCTTAATGAAGTTGTTGAAAACACGGTAATTGAGCTGGATTTCAATTCTTTTGAGGGTGAGAAACTCAATTTAAATTTCGATCTTCCTTTTTCTGAAAATTCGAATACACCAACTTTGAATTTTGAACTTGAGACATGTAATAAAGTTGTTGATAATCCAATAAAGGAAGACGAGTTTAATGAACATGAATTTTTTGGACTTTTGGATGACGAGTTGTTAAATTCCGAAGGGGAAGATGAAAATCACCATTTTGATTTTGAAATCAATAATTGTGAAAATGTTTTCAATGATAAGCTTGAATTTCAAACTGGTGAAAATAAACTTGAACTTCAATCAATTGTTTTGTCGACCCTAAAAATCATCGAAAACAAAACAACTCGTTCAATTTTTAATAAAAGAAAATTCGTTTTTCCAAATCGACAATCAACTTTGAAATCTTTTACGAATTGGTTTTTCGTGCTTAAGCTGTGTCTCGTATACTTGGCGAGACAAATGAATCGGTTTTTGAAAGACCGTTTCATTTACTTTCTAACGGCATACTTTCTCATCTCTTGTAAATAATCATCTTTTCATTTTGAATTAAATAAAGGTTATGTTTTAAAAAAAAAATTTCCTTTCACTTGGGTTGACTGTGGGGACACAGTCAAAATCAAGTGTGGGGGGAGAGTCATCTTCTTCTTGAATTTTTAGGATTAATTTTTTTTTCTTCTTCCAAAAACTCAAAAAAAAAATCAAAAAAAAATCCCAAAAACAAATTTTCTTTTGATTTATTTTTAAAAGAAACACTATAAGATAAATATATGGCTTTGGTTTATTAAATTGAAATTTTTGAAAATTTATTGGTCTTAACAAAAATAAAAATGAAGTTTGATTACAAATAATAATGGTTTAACTAGCATATAGGAAGATTCATATGTGTTAATTATGAAGTACATCCTAATTGAAAATCTTTGTTTTAAAAAGTGGTTGATTTAAAGTAAAGGATATAACATTTTTTTTTGTCTTCTAAGTTAAATGGTGCTAAGATGATTTTGCAAAACTCCCGCTCAAAAAAAAATATAAAAATAAAAAATAATAACATCCAAGTATTCACTCTCATTTAAAAGTCCTCACGGTTATGCATGGGTGATTACTTGGAATTTTTGATTATGTGATTTCATACTCATTTAAAAATCCTCACGGTTATGATGTATGGAACACATGTAAAAAAAGACTTAATAAAAACCACCTACGGTCGATAGTATATGCATGAAAGTGTGTGCACTCGCCATGCTTTGTACTCCCCTCACATAAGCCCAAAAGGCAGTGCATGGGTGGTATATCTGGCCTCAGTTTATCTGAGCTAGGTGTGTAATTTTTCTTGTAAATAATGAGAGAGCAAGCAATTGAAATCCTAACACTATTTTTAGTTATTTGATTTGATTTGTTATTGAAAAGAAATGAAAATACCACTTTGATAAACTTTGATAATCAACTAAGGATCCTTTTCATAATTACACTTTGTTATCAACCGAAAAAACGAGTTAAACTATAATCTATTTGTTATGATAACTTTGTTTTTATTGAAAATTTTGACGAGTAAATGACCGAAAAATTTCAAGATAACAACCAAAACCTATATTTAACTTATTTGTGTCGATTTAAAAGTAAATCCTTCATTGTAAATATTTTCAAAAATTCACATTCATCTCTTTGTAAATAAATCTTGCATTTTGTAAATATTTTCATCCTGCATTTGGATTTTGTGGGTAGTATCCGCTGAAAACCCTCACGAGACAACACTCGTCCTACTGGGGACACCCAGAGGTTTAAAGGCTTGTTGCATATGCTCAATGCAATCGTGCTCCCTACGAAAACGGACTTATCTTGGTTTTCCTTTATTCGAGGACGAATAAAAAGATAAGTGTGGGGGTATTTGATGTGCACGTAAATGTGCATACTTTTACCACCATATTTAATCTATTTAAATTGAATAAATGATCATATTGGGTATTTTAACTTGTTTTAACCAAAATCCATATTAATTCCAAAATGTCACATATTCATCTTCATCCAGGGGCAAAATGGTCATTTTTGTGCATATATTAATTTGAGAAAATTTAATTGGAAATTTTTATATTATTTTGTAGGAAATTACACTCAATTACAAGTGGGTTCATGAAGGAATATGCATGCACAAAATCAATACAAAGGAATGAAGATGGAAATAATTCAAAGTGAAGATCATGGAGGACCCCACCTACCCACCTACCTTAATGTACAAATTAAAGGCTAAAGCACATGCTTATGGATTTAATGGCTTCATGTACATTTAAGTGGGGATTAAAACATGCTAATGATAACTTGGCCTCCACACTTTCTCATGGGCATTTTGGGCATTCCCCAAAAATAGGAATTAGGGTTTTAAACTTGTATATATACCCCTTATGTTTCATGTAACATAACTCTCTTCTTCTTAGTTAATCTCTTTACTTAGTCTCTCTTCTCATTAGTTTAGGCTCCAAATAAAAGAAAGCTCTCTTTCTCTTTTCATGGCTACTTAGCCATTTTTATTTTATGTAACTTTCTTTTCATTTTATGCAATGTTAGTTATTGTTTCTTTTTAATTACATGTTCATTTCCTTTTATGCAAGTAGTGTAGATTTATTTTTCATGCAAGTAGTATAGTTTTTCTTTATCTTGCTTTCTTTTTCCTTTTCTTTTTCTCTCATGTTGAATGCTACATTTGTTCATATGATAACAAAAATGAGAGCTTAACCCCTTCAATTTAGGGGTAATGAAGCCTCTAATCATGTAGCTTCAACATTTTGATGTTTATACTCTCTTTTTGTGCTTTAATGGTAACACTTGAAGTGGTTTAATGATGTTGTTTAGCTTTGATTTTGATAGTCTATGTTGTTCATAACAAATAGGCTATGCTTAAACAAACATAACACAAATTGCCTCTTCATCTAAATATGATTATGGCAAAGAAGTGAATGTTGAAATTGAAATTTGATAGCCTATATTTCTAAACAATAGTTAATAGGCTATGCTTAAAATAGATTTTTATTTCCACTTTGTTGTCATATTTCATGAGAGTTAAATGTGCATTAGTGGTTGTGTTATTAGTTTGATGGTTTACATTGAGCTAATTAATAGCACAAATATATCATACTTATGATAAGCACATCAACTAATTACACTAATGAAAAGAAAAGAGAGATCATAACTTCATTTTGTTGATTTATGTGATCTAGAGAGTGGATTTATCTCTAAATTGTCCTCAAACTCTCATATTTTTATCAATTTTCTTTTAGTTAGTTAGCCAATTTTCTAATTTTCTAGCTTAACTTTCACTCGACTTTGGTTTAATTTGATTGAATAGAATTTTTAAAATCATCAATTCCCTGCGGATCGACCCGTTCATGATCAACCTTTCATAGTCAGGCCAATGCGTCGGGCAACAATTATGTATAACATATTTTTTTTCCATAATGCTCTATACTCATTTCTAATCACTTTCATATGGTATACAAAAATGGTGGGTTACAACCATAATTTTCTTCCCTTACCAAACTCAAATTGTAACACCTTGAAAATTTAAGAGAAAAAGTAGTAAAATAATTAAACTAAATATAACAAGGCCAAAAATAAATTTTTCACAAATATAGCAAGTTTGTCTACAAAACTTGCACCATTGCGTTCGTGGCAATTTCCGAATAATTTTCATATAACACTTTAAAATCGAAGTTAATATAGAGAAGTTACGAGTGCTTTAAAATTTGAAAATTAAATAAATTAAAATATAAATCTTTCCTTAATTACACTACTCTACCAGTCAGTACCCTAGGGTGTGCTGGTCGAAAGGTAACGGTCGATCAGTCACCCTTAGTGTTGGCTGGTTGGTGTTTGGTATCGGGAATTCTAAAACGAAGCATAATGGAGACTTAACAAAATATTTTTTCTTAGCTATGAAGTTATCATAGATGCTTTGGATGTAACCTAATATTCTCCAGGGTTAATCTAATAGTTAAGACTAATCTATAACCCTTATAAATATAGGGCTAACCTAAACGCTAATTAATAAGAAATTCATCTCTATACTTAAATTTTACCAAATTCTTTCCCCTCTGCTTATAAATTCTTCAATAATAAAATAATATAGTAAGAGGGTTGGATCTAGGAAGGGGCAAGAAAATAAGGATAGATTTCTATGTGAAGTTTAGGAGCAAGGTTGGATCAGAGGTGAGTGGGAACATTTTGATAAGTTGATTATTTGTAGTTAACTTTAAATTAAATTATTTGATCGAGGATGGTAGAACTAAATCTAAGAATTATATTGTTTAAATCTAAGTTGAATTCACAAGTTATTTTGGTATAAACTAATTAAGAGACATATGCCACTCTAGGTCAAACCCATTCTAATTAAATAGATATTTCCCTAACATATTAATGTGTAACTTGATTATATCGATGCTGGCCTGGTATAAACTGATTGGGAAAGGACAAATATCACTTAAGATCCATGAAAATTATAAAAGCTAAAAACTATAATTATAGAGTTTACCGTTGAAATCACAGAACATACAATTTTAAATAAACTATAAGCAAAAACCTAATTTTTACACCAAGATTGGTCGACTGTTCAACCTGAGAGGTCAGCAGTAAGTGGTCGATCGACAAATGACCCAAATGAGCAATTTGAACCTTGGCCTATGACCTAGGTTAAAATTAAAAATATTAGTAATGTGTATAGTTATATTATACATATGTGGATGTTACAGATAGTATAATAGGGAAGTTCCCTATAAGATGATGCTAGGGCATTACATGGTTCGGTAAATGCTCTTTACCCAATGTGGGGTCGATTATTCGATTGGGAGTGATTCTATCATAAATAATGCTCATAGAATGGTTTATAGTGGATGCACAACACTGACTGATGCCTTATGAAGTGTGTGGGCTCTGTACAGTGGGAGTCATTTGTACGCATGAATACTGATGCGATGTGACACCGTGTTGTTGACGGATTATGGCACATGCAATAAGAGGCTAAACTACTACTGAGAGGTGGACATGGATGCAAACGATGAGACACTCAAGAGTCGGCATTGCATGTCACCCCCATAATGCATAGTTGGGGTACGTTTCATCGTATTTGCAGGAAATTTAATCCTATATGGAAATAGTAGGTAAATATATACGAAATAGTTACGTGTAGTCATAATATGAGTGGTAATCCCATAAAGGAAAGTTGTAAGATGATACTATGTTGAGTAGCTCTACCAGGTCGTTAGTTATTGAGGTTCGACCCATAGTTTGATCCTTGTAGGAGCTTGCAATGGTAGTTAGTGTAGGTGTATATTACATTAAAACCCTTAAGTGAATGACCTAGAAATGGACAGACACTTTTAGAGTACCTTAGGTCACGTAAAGTAGAATTAAACTCAACTGCACATGACCACCATATATTAAAAATGTACTCATTCACTAGAATTTTGTCTAACCTACCACTTTCTTACTTTTCCTCATCATAGAAGGACAAAACAATTGGTGAATAGCCCTATTTCTGTATATGGAGAGGCGAGCTCATTACCGGAGTTGCTTATCCTTTTATTTACTCTCCATATAACTGTTTATCTTATCAGCGCTTAGTATTTTATCAGACTACGGGTTGTATTTCTATGTACTATGTATTTGACTATGTGTTGTTTATCTAAGACTATGTTTGGAGATATTTTATGAGATGGTTATTTTCTATATTTATATTTTATTCCTTTAGCTACGTGTTTTGAAAATATGGTATGTTCTACATTACATCTATTTATTCTTAGTCTTTATAATGTTGTAAAAACTAGATAGCTCGTACTTCTTGGTACCAATGCGAGTCCGAAAATCACCCTAGGCATAGGATTGGTGTGTCGATGGGTGTGAGTTGTCACATTCGGTATCAGAGCCAAGGATTAAAATTCCTTAGGGATAGAGGAGTACTATGAGAACATACTTGAAAATTTTTTGAAAAATAAATTATTTTTCAAAATGTTTTCCATAAAGTTTTCAAAATAGGTTTTCAAAGTGTATATATATAGATAAAATTTTCCAAAAGTTATATATACATGTAATCTCTCTCTTATCATTACCTATCCTACCTATGGAAAGTTGCTAATAAATTCCTAAAAATCCCAGATAGAAGATGAGTGATCCTAGAGGTTCAGCCCCATGCGACGTAGCTGAGATTTCGGGCATGATGTCTGGATTTGGTTCATCGGTATCTTCGGATGAAGGGGCAATCCGAGCATAAGCCACTAGAGAACCCATGGGGAGGGCGACAGGTACAGTTCCTAGTCACCCACCTTCCATCGAATTTGCTAAATTATGTAAGGATTTATTGAGCTTTAGAGGAAAGTCATATATGGGGCACTGAGTCATATGTAGATTCGAGGACATGGATTCGTAATTGTGAGAGGACTTTTGGGTTGATAGATCTTGCTGATGAGGTGAAGAGGCATCTAGCTACTTGGCAGTTACAGGGAGAGGCCCTGAGTTGGTGGGAGGTAGCTGAGGCAAAGGCTGATGTAGGAGAGATCACTTTAGGGAGTTTCGGAGAGATAAAGTTCTTATCTAGAGTTGAAAAGGGAGTACAGTTGGAGAAGTTTACTCATTTGAAGCAAGGAGACATGTCAGCATAGGAGTATGTCAATCAATTCAATGAGCTGGCTAGGTTTAGGATAGAGTTGATCAATACCCCATATAAAAGGCTTTTAAATTTTCCAAAGTGCTGCACCAACCTCTTTAAGGTTTAGCTCTAAGTCATATTCTCATAGGTGCTATATATGAGGGTTTTGTAGAGATGGCCTTGCTGACTACCATCTCCAAGGAGGAAGCAAAGGAAGAATCTAAGACTACCGGAGGAAAAGCGTAGCAGCAGAATCAGAGTAAGGGAGGTTTGGGCCAAAGGGAAAGATCAAGAAGTAAGATATGCATTGCAGAAAGTGTGGCAAGAAGGATACTTTGCGAAGGGGAGAAAGATAGATGGTTCGAACGTCAAGTGTTACAATTGCAATCAGTTCGGGCACATGAAGTGGAAGTGTCAACACCTCACAAGGCCACAACTCAGGTGGTCCCAACTTATGCATTGGACGCAGTACTTAGCTCGAGCATGCAACCAACTGTTGATAAGGGGAAGAAGGCCGTGATTGAAGGTGTTTTTACTTTATCTAGTTTATCCATTCGTACTTTATTTGACACTGTGTAACAACTTGTAGATTTGGCATTAGTTATTTAATTACTAGTTAGTTTATCAAGCTCCAATGATGGAATTTATGAAAATGATGAGATTTGACCACGAAACTTGCACCATTGCGTTTGTGGTGAAATTATGAGCATCTTCCATATTTGAAGTTTTGCGATCGGAGTCTAAACGAAGAAGTTACGGACGATAAACGAATTCGAAATGGAAATAATTAGTTTAGAAAAATTAACGTATATATATTAATTATCAGGACCTATGGGTCGACAGGCTCATTACACTCGCTTAACATGTAGCGCTCGACCGGTGCTATGGAGCGGCCAACCGGTTAGGAGCACGGCTGCTAGGCTTTGCCTTGGCCAAGCGGCCCGAATTTAATCTATTTTAATCTAACTGTTGTGGTTGATTCAAGTGCCTATAAATTTAGGCGTAACCCTCTCTTCTTTCTCATATTTTTCTGAAAGCTGTAGCGAAGCTTTGCCATTCGTTTTTCTCGATATTTTCTAAAATATAAAATATATATTTATATTTGTATATATACAAATTGGAGAAGAATATAAATCAAATTAGAGAAGAAGAGAAGCGAATCAACACTATGCCATAATGAGGTTATATATATATATATATATACACATTTGTATTTATATTTTCCTTCTACCCCAAATTTCTTCTCAGATATGTAATTCTAATATATGTATGTACCCTTTTTATACATATACCTTGGAAGAAGGAGGAAATGAAGTTTAATTAAAGGTTTTACTTTAGATCTTGAGTTTTGGAAAGCTTTTAGAAGGTAAGTGGGAAATTCATATATTGTTTATGATTTTCAATCTATTCTGTTGGCATATGTTTGATTTTTATGCCTAAATAAATATATGTGAATCGTAGGCTAAAAATGAATGCAATTGGCATCAGCTATATATTATTAGGAGATTAGATTGGAATTATTGTTACACCCTAATCTGGAAATCAGTCCTAAAAGTTATATATATGAATATTGATTAGATATGAAATTTATTCTAGATCTGAAATTAGATTGTTGATTATTTGTGTTATTTGATTATTACCCTAATTATGTTTAATTGGGAAGTCTTCATAGTTGTTTTGCGGAAAGAACGTTCGTTTGATTTTTATAATTTTTTATTGTTTTCAAATTACATAGAAAGTGAAGTGTTTGATTTAACAAGGAATATATGCAAATGAAAGAGAAGTGTTGTGTAAAGTATAGATTTATTCTTCGTAGTTTAGACTGTCTATTTCGATAAAAATAAAATAATAATTCTTTGTAATTTAAAACGAGGCAAATCTTTCCTTTTATTCTCGATCTTTTGTTTTAAACTAGATTATGGAAATCACAATAGAGAATCTTCCTAAGAAATGTAATTTCAGCAAATTAAATATGGAAAAGAATATTCTAGTTAAAGATTCGTGAGATTTATGACGAGAATATATTTGGTAGAAGTAGGTATTTATACGTGCTGATAAATATAATGATTTATATGTAACACTTGCATAGGCTGTTATTTATACGTAGTAATAACGTTGATTTGCAAATAGGAAATAGGAGGAAAATTTGAAAAGAATGTAACTCCAATTAAAGGGTAACAAAGGTGAAATAAATTTGGGAGTTATAAATTACTAATGGGATAAATGGATTAACGGGAGTGATAAATAAAGAAGTTAGGTTAATAACTATAGAATAGTTAGGAGAGGTTATAAATAGTGTATATATATATATATATATGTCTTAGAAAATGACCGTTAGGATGATATTCTTTATTGTGGATAAATTGACATATATGGAGGAAGCAAATAAATGGGCTTATGGGTAATTGAAAATTTAAGGTAATTTATATAACCTTAAATAAGTAAAAGGAGGTTGTAAGCTAAGTCCAATATACAATTTAGGATGATGAAGCTTAGTAATAGTGAAGCCTAGGATAATATGGCTTAAGTTAGTAAAGCTAGAATAATTAATTGGACTTAGTAGGTTGGGATGCGAGGTCGGCAGAGTTACACAACAGAAGTCTGGCCTTCACTTTAAAGCTACTAGCAGTTGTGTACATGCTTCTCCTGTGACACATCTTTAACCATAGGACCCATTGAATAAATGAGCTTAGAAGAATGGGATGCGAAGTCAGTAAAGTGACACAACGGAAGTCTGTCCTTTACTCAAAGGCTACCAACAGTTGTGTAAACTTATTACTGATGTAGGACATCACCAATCACATGACTCATAGGAAACAATTATGGATGATAGGATCTGCTTAGGGGTTATAGGTATTAAGTGGTTTTTTGAGGGCTCGCCTCTTTTCTAGTTAAAAGTATCAAATGGTTTGAATTATCGATTAGGAGAGGTAGTGGATATCTCAAGAAGGGTCCACCTAGGGTAAGATATTAAGTGACTGATCCAGGGTCTACCTTTTTCCTATAAAGAAGTATTAACTATCCCAATGAGATTCCAAGCAATGTCAGCTAGATAGTACTAGTAAGGAGTCCGCCTTGTGGTTTGATATTAAACAACAAAGTCCTGACTAGAATATAGGTATAAATGGTCAGGGGTCTGCCTAGTCCTTATTAATAAGTAATTAAGTGGCTTGGGTACTATCTCTCACGTAGCTAAGACTTTAATGACAATAGATGCATTAGTAGAATGCCTATTATATATATTAAAGCCATAAATAGCGGTCAAAGGTCTCTACAGCTAGGACCAGTAGACCAACAATGACGATGCTAGGAGCCCGTTTTATATTTGGAATTATTAAGTGGCTAGTAGACTTACGTCGATATTTTATACATTGGGAAGGGTTGGTAGATGAATTGTGCTAGGTAGGAATATCGTGTGTGTAATATTAGGTTAATTTAGTCAACCTTAGAATAGTAGACATAACAAATAAATGGAAACCAATCGATATAAATTTATGTTATGACCACTTTATAGATTTTTCAGTAAGCAGTACATTGTTCTAACCACCTCCTCATTACAACCCAGAGGATACATTCAAAGGATAGGTCACTAGAGCTAGATGTTATTGGTTATTGGAGAAGTATCCTTATATCTCATGCTCAATGCTGATGTGGTAATCTGACATATAAGGAATACTTTTAATTCCAAGGTCGTATCCATAATAAGCATTTTAATCCTATTATTATTTCTGCTGTGAGTTTAGATTTTATCAGTCTCTGATAATGCTCATGCTTATTTGTAGGTACTAGGACTTGGTTTTTGATTCTCATCGAAATTTAGGCTCATTAACGTGCGGGTTGTTGCACACCGGGGCATCACACTCTTTCATTTCTGATAGACTTATGGATGAGTTACACTTAGATACTAGCATACTTACAGACCCTGCAGTTGTATCAAACCCTGTAGATATATAAGCTTATTTGTTTATGGTATTTAAGGATTTAAAATTATTCATTTTATGGGTTGAGTTTGCTTGCGATGCTTTTGTCTTATGATTTTTTGGGTTTAGATTGATATTGGTCATGGTTTGGATAATTATGTATTTTCCTATCCTAGACTGTGAATGGAAGGTTATTAGGTTGAGTATGTGTAATGGACGTAGCTTGGAGTTTAAGCGATCCCTAAGGATATGTTATGTTGAGCTACCCATATTCATTTGACCTATCACATGACGAGTTATATTCAGCGTTTATAGTTAGAGATTACCCAGATTTCTTTTCCAAGGTTACAAGTCTCCCACCCTAGTGAGAGATTGAGTTTCGAATTTACTTTATAGAGAATGCCAGACTTGTTGCCTTACCCTTAAAGCATATGACTCCAAAGGAGAGAAATGAGTTGAACAATCAAGTAAATGAGAAATTCGAGAAAGGCTTTATCAAGAGGAGCATTTAAGAGTGGGAAGCATTGTCACCTTTGCCACTAAGGCGAAAGGTTCACTAAGACTTCACGTCGATTATAGAGAGCTGAATAAACTGAGAAAGAAGAATCAATATCCACTACATTGGATAGATGATCTCTTGATCAGCTGGTTGGAGAAAAGGTGTTCTCACAACTTTATTTGGCTACTGGATTCTACCATTTGTGTGTATTCGAGGATAGTATCTAGAAGACTTCTTTTCATACACTCGACGGACTTTATGAGCAGTTAATCACTCCCTACGGACTGACTATGCACTCGCCTATTTTGTGGATTTGATGGGCCGAGTTTTCAAAGGATTGCATAAAAAGTTCGTTATGGTACGTGTTGACGATGCTTTAACCTATTAAGGTGCAAGGAGGAGCACATGTTGTATTTATAAGAAGTGCTCAATACACTCTATGATCATAAGTAAAGGTGATGTTTTCGAGTGCCACTTTTGGAGAGAGGAGGTACGCTTTTTGGGACACGATGTCTTGGAAAGTGGCGTGGCAGTGATCTTGGTAAAGTTGTAGTTTAGGATTTGCATGTGCCTAATAATGCCATGTAGGTGAGGAGTTTCCTTAGTTTGGTGGGCTACTATCGAAAGTTCACTAAGGATTTCGCAAAGATCACTGCCCCTCTGACCTGCCTTACCAAGAAGATTTTGGTTTTCTTGTGGGACGAGAAGTGAGATCGTGCTTTTATTAAGATGAAGGAGGCATGTTGACTAGTGCACCTGTTTTGGTATTGTCCAATGGTACGAAGACATTCACATTATACACTAATGCATATGGTATAGGGTTAGGGGCGGTCTTGATGTGAGAAGGAAGGGTGGTGAGCTATGCTAGTCAGCAGTTAAAAGTCCACAGAAAAACTACCCTACCCATGATCTTGACTTAACGACCGTTGTCTTTGGGCTCAAGTCAGGGAGACATTATCTTTTAGGAGAGAGGTTTGTGCTATATGCAGATAATAAGTCTTTGAAATACTTGTTCTCCTAAAAGGACTTGAATTTAATGCGGTAGAGGTGGATAGAGTTTTTGACATCATACGATTTTGATATCTCATATACCCCGGGTAAGAGCAATGTGGTTGCCGATGCCTTGAGTATACATGCAGGGTTTATCCCTCTGTTCTTGGAGTGGAAGCATTTGTAGTTCGTTTCTATATTTGATTTTCACCATCATTAGAAATTACCCTTGGATTGTTAGCAACTTTAGATGTGCAGCCTACATTTATGGAATGTATTAGTTCAGTCAGAAGTAAGAATAAGGTGCTAGTAAATATTTTTGAGAAGTTTGGTGGAGGAGAGCAGTCGAGTCATTTGAGGTGTTATGCCATTGACTCGAAGGGATGGCTATTGAGAGATTGTGTATTATGTGATCCTCTTGGTATGGATTTAATAGATGCAGTACTAGCTGAATCTCATCGTTCTAGGATGACCATTAATCCTAGAAAAGATAAAATGTACAATGACGTTAAGAGATTCTTCTATTGGCCGAGACTGAAAAAACATGTAGAAGAGCATGTAGGTCGATGTATGACTTTCTAGAGGGTAAAAGCGGAGTAAAAGAAGTTAGATGGATAGTTGCATCCCCCGGATATTCCTTAGTGGAAGTGGGAGAGCATTTCTATGGACTTCGTAGATGGTCTATTGAGGAGTATGAGTGGGAATGAGAATATTTGGGTCATAGTCAATCCGCTGACCAAATGCGCTCATTTTATTCCGATTAGCAGTACGAGGACGACGGCATCTTTGGCGACTCTGTACATAAAGGAGGTCGTTAGGTTACATGGATACTAGCATCGTTAGCGACTAAGATTACCTTTTTACTAGTGATTTTTGGAGGAGTATATAAGAGGCTTTAGGAACCGAGTTGAGCTTGGGCACCGCCTATCGCATGCTGGCAGATAGACAGACAGAGAGAGTGAATCAGCTATTTGAGGACTTATTTCAGATGTGCATCATGGATTTTGGAGGCTCTTGGGAAGATCCCTTGTCGTTCGTGGAGTTTACCTATAGTAATAACAATGGGACGAGAATTGGGATAACACTTTTTAAGGCACTATACGAGAGACGATGTTGATCATAGTTGTGTTGATGGGACACTACAGATAGGACTATTCTTGGACTGGACATGGTGAGGGTAACCGTGGAGAAAGTGGACATAATCTGTAGCGGAATGAAAACTGCGTAGGATAAGCAGGAATCTTATGCTGACAAGAGATGTATAGAGTTAGAGTTCATGGTGGGCAACATGGTGTTTATAAAGGTCTGTTTAATGACAAATTTTCAATCGGTTTAGAAAACTGCCGAAAAATTTCAAATTAAAATTTTACCGCAAGCGCACGACGTACTACATAGTACGTAGTGAGTAAGTGTTGATCCATAGGGAATTGTTGATTTTAAATCTCCATTCAATCAAATTAACCAAGCTGAAAAGTGTAAAGATAAAAATGTTGAAAAATGACAAAAAAAATTGATAAAAATATGAGAGTTTAATGAAAATTTAGAGATAATTCCACTCTCTAGATCATATAGTTCAACAAATTATGAAATTATGATCAGATCATATAGTTCAACAAATTATGAAATTATGATCTCTCCTTTTTGGTCATTAGTTAGTTTAATTGATGTATTTATCATAAGTATGACCTATTTATGCTATTAATTAGCTCAACATAAGCCATCAAACTATAACATACCCCTTAAACCACTTACAAACTCATATGAAAAATGACAACAAAGTTGAAAATAAAATCTGTTTTAACTATGGCCTATTAACTATGAATTAGAAACATAGACAGTCAAATTTTGATTTCAACATTCACTTCATTACCATCATCATATGTAGATGAAGAGATAATTATTGTTTGTGGTTGTTTAAGCATAGCCTATTTGTTATAAACAACATAGACTATCAAATTCAACATGAAACAATAAATCACATCAACATTCTTTAAGCGCAAAAGAGATCAAAATTATCACAATGTTGAAGCTATGTAATTAGAGGCTTCATTGCCCCTAAATTGAAGGGACCAGCCTCTCATTTGTGTTATCATATCAACATAATATAACATGCAACATGAAACAATAAGAAGAGGAAAAAGAGAGCAAAAAGAAAAGAAAAGCTAAGTAAAATGAAATAACCTAATCTACTTGCATGAAAAGTAAACTACACTACTAACATGAAAGAAAATAAACAAGAGAAGAAAAAGCAATGTATTAAAGTAGCATAAAAATATATTACATGAAAGAAATGGCTAAGTAGCCATGAAAAGAAAAGAGAAGCTTTCTGTTGAATATACGCTTTGCGCTATATGATTTTTGTTTGATGATAATAAACATATATACATTCATATAAATGTATTTGGTAATGTACTATTTTGTTTTTCATAGTTTAAATAAATATTTGTTGAATAAAATTAAATTACACAGAATTTGAATTTGAATTCAAACAGAACAAGTTAAACAGATTTTGAATTCAAACAGAAATTTTATTCAAACAAATATTTTGAATAGTATGTATTTGGTTAGATAAATATCTGTTGAATAAAATTAAATTACATAGAATTCGAATTTGAATTCAAGCAGAACAAGTTAAACAGATTTTGAATTCAAACAGAAATTTTTATTCAAACAAATATTTATTACAATTTTAAATAGTACAATTTCATGCTCTCACTATACATATACATTTTTGATTACAATCACATCACATTTACATTGATAACCTCACTACATATCACTCACACTCGTATTTTGTCTTCAACTGCATGCCAGTTTGAATCCAGCATCTGAGAAATCTGCAAAAATATTCACTAACGCAGTAAAATTGAAAAAGAAATATTTTTGCAATATAAAATGAAATACGATTTTTGAAAATATCGTTTGCCTCAGTTATTTGGGTTGTTCGCCATCATTCACACTTGAATTCATCACAAAGTCGTGCACATAGATATTACAGGGACAGGAAATCATAAGTGGCTGCAATACACACGTGTACATTCATACACGTGTGCATTGCCTCGCCAACTCGTGTGCACAGCTCCAACCAGAAATTCAAGGCAACAGAGACCAAGCAATGAACAACTCAAAGCAACAGTCAACTGGCCAAGACTACAAGTACAAGCAGCAGTGTGTAACTCGAAAATGTACACAAGTGAAACCAGGAAAATCATGACAACAAGTATGGTGAAGCACTGACTCAAATAAACAACTACACTGACCAGAATACAATGCAACAACACAGTCAACAAGGCAACAATGCAAATGAACATCACAATGAACCAACAGGTCAGAGGTGAAACTCAAGCATGTATGCAGCATCAAGTCAGAACACAGTGAAAACTCGAGTCACAGTATAGGCCAAGACTACTGCATGCAACATGGAATACTAAAACAATGAAACTGTCTCAAAGCACAAAAGTGCACAGCAACCATCAAGTACACAGTGAACAAAGCAAGGTGAACCATGAAATCAACTAAATCAGTAGATGATACAGGTTGACAATGAATCAAAGCATGGTTCAAACCAAAGGCATCAGAACTTCAACCAGCACACAAGAAATAATGCCCATACATGCAAACTGCCTCAAAAATGAATCAGAAGCAATCAAGTGCATCACAACAAAACAAGATCAAATGGCACAGTGCACCACTGATTTGAAGAACATATGAATAAAAAACACAAGTACAAGCAATGTGCAACTGCAGTGATACATAGGCAACATGAAGCAATGCACATGTCACCAGAACATAATGAAGACTGCATCATGATACAAGGCTTCAAATACGCAAATGCTCAAACTCAGATGAACAACAACAGGGATGAACACATGAGAATGGACAAGGCACAAATCAAGTCCAGTTACTAGTTGCAGACTCCAAGTTGCAGACTCAAAGCAAACATGACACCAAACTACAAAATCAAATGCAAACTCAGTATACACATATGTACAGGTACAAACAACAGTGAGTAGACTCATATGAACAAATGCAAAGAACAGTGAAGCATGCACATAGGCCACCAGTGAAACAAAGCAATATATACATGAACAAGTGTAGCATCTGTTACAGTGAAAAGCCTAAGTCAAGATGGAGTTACAACAATGCATCAGTGAGGAACACAACAACAATGAATACCGCAACAACCAAATGGAGATGGCATCCCACAATATCCAGAAGTTTAGAAAATCAAATGGCCGAAGTAAACACTCAGTATCAAGGCCGAAGTGACAGTGAATCGAAAATTCAATGATGAACAAGTCAACAAAGTGAAAACTCACGAAATCAGTATTGTCAAAGTCAAACAAGTGTTCACCGTGGTAGCCAAGCAAAATTGATCACGAAATCAAAATCGAAGCCGTGTCAACCAAGCATCAAAATACGAAATTGAAAAAGTCAGAATCGATCTCAATCATTCAAACATCATCAAGTGGCCGAGATAAAGAATTTGACAAATTCAATCAAATTGATACGAACGCAAATATAGGAATTCAACCTATATAAATGCCCTAATCATCATCGGCAAAAAAGCATCGAGTTCAAGTATCAATTTAGAAAAACAAAAGGAGACAGTACATACCGAATTCACAAGCAACGAACTCGATCGAGCAACTGCAAACAAGCAATAGTCAACCATCAGAGAAGCAGCGAGCTAGGGAAACATATCACAGATCAATTGAAGAAGCCGAAGGCCTAATTGGAACAAAGAGCTGAAGCCCTAACTGGAACAAAAGGGAACGAAGCCCTAATCAGAAAGAGGCCGCCATTTTCTCTTCTCAAAAGAAAGTGAATCGGGTTAATAAAAACAAGGGGCCGGCCTTGTTTTATAAAAGGGCTTAAGTTTTTTATTAGGGTTCAATTAAAAAAAAGGGGTTTTTTTAGTTATTTTATTTTGAGCAAAAATCACGTATTCAAGTTGTAGTTTAATTTTTGCTCCGGTGTTATTTTTGAAGTTGTTTTTTCTTTTCGAGTCGAAGAATCTGTAAATCACCACCTAGGGATTAGGTAGTGTCAGATTGTCTATTTAGAATTAGTTCAGTGAGCAGGGAGTGCGAGTTTGCAAAGCTCTATAGGCGGGAGCAGTGTTTGCGAGTGAGCGAAACTCTATAGGCGGGAGCAGGGTGTGCGAGTCTAGTAGAGTGTTTGTGAGCGGGAGCAAAAGGGTCTGCGAGTCTAGTAGAGTGTTTGTAAGCGTGATACTGTTTAATTCTAATAGAAATCTGTGAATGCAGCAGCAGGCAGGGGTTGCCGAAGCTGGGTAAATTTTGTGTGTGATTTACTTTTCAGCATATTTATTTCTGCTATTATATTTCTGTGTTTAATTCGAGAAAATTTGCTATAACCCTATTCACCCCCCCCCCTCTAGGGTTAATCTAGATCCTACAAGTGGTATCAGAGCGCGGTATATTTTTTATTTAACTCTAGAGTCATGAGTCTACAAAATAATGCTTTTTCTGAGGGGCAATCTATTGCTAGGCCACCCATGTTTAACGGGAACGATTATGCTTATTGGAAAGTTAGGATGAGTATTTATCTTAGTTCCGTTGATTATGATGTTTGGGATATTATTGAAACTGGCTATAAACCTCCCACTATAATTGTTGGTGGTACTGAGATTCCTAAACCTAAGGATAGGTGGGATGCTAACGATAAGAAATTGAAAACGACAAATGCTAAAGCCATGAATGCTTTGATATGTGCTCTTGATAAAAATGAATTTAATAGAATTTCTCATTGTACAACAGCACAGGAAATATGGCATACTTTGGAGGTGACACACGAAGGAACTTCTCAAGTCAAGGAGTCTCGGCTAGCCCTATTCAGCAATGAATACGAAAACTTTGTGATGGACAAAGGCGAAAGCATAAAGGATATGTTTGGACGTTTTTCAACCTTGGTATACAATGCTAGAGCGCTTGGGAAGGTATTCACTGAGGTAGAGCTTGTGAGGAAGATACTATGAGTTTTACCAATGAACTTTGAGGCAAAAGTCACAGCAATCCAAGAATCGAAAGATCTGAGCAAACTAAGCATGGAGGAGTTGATTGGCAACTTGACGACATATGAGCTTGAGTTAAAAGCAAAGGAAGAACGCAACAACTGCGAACCAAAGAAGAAGACGATTGCCTTAAAAAGTAAAGAAGAAAGCGATGAAGAAGATCCAATTGAAGAGCTTGCAATGGCTGTCAATAATCTTAGAAGATGGTCTAGATTCAAGCCACGCAAGAAGAAAACAAAGGGCAATAGGTCAAAAGATTCCGAAAATTCCGATAATGAACTGACATGTTATAACTGCAACAAGCCTGGCCACATCAAACCAAAATGCCCACTTCTCAAAAACAACAAAGAAAAGAAAAAGGCGAAGAAGGTATTTGCAGCGACTTGGGATGATGAAGAAGGAGAGGAAGCTTCGGATAGCAGCCCAGAGGAGGCTAACTTGTGTTGCATGGCAAAATCAGAATCAGAAGCAACCTCCGACGAATCTAGTGAGGCAGGTGAGTTTTCTTATAAAGAACTTGTTTTTATGTGTTCTGATATTACTAAGGTAGTGGATACTCTTGAATCTAAAATTGAAAAACTGAAATCTGATAGGAGAGAATTTGCTCGTGAAAATTTTAGGTTAAAAACTGAACTTGAAAATATTCAAAACCTAGAATGTAAAAAATGTAAGATTTTAGATTCAGAATTATCAAAACTGAGGAATAACTTTGAAAGTCTTGAAAATGAAAACTTGAATCTTAAGGAAACCATCGACACTAGGAGAAAGGATTTTATTAATCGATGCACCTCACTTGTCACTGAAAATTCAACATTAAAAACCAAAGTCCAAAATCTTGAGAAATCTTTGAATAACTTTTCAAGAGGCGAAAAATCTTTCAAAATGTTATTTGGAAATCAAATTTTTGCTAACAATAGAAAAGGACTAGGTTATGGAAAATCACAAGATGATGGTAAAGGTAAAAGTGTTGCTCGATCTGAAATAATTGGAAATCATGTTGAAAATCATAGTCATAGGAATACAAAATTTAATCAAGTCAATTTAATGTGCACGTTTTGTAGAGAATTTGGACATAATCGAAATAATTGTTGGTATAGACCCATACACGTGAGAACTATACCAATTTGGGTTCCAAAAGGCACAAATATAAAATCTTTGAAAGTCAAACAAATTTGGGTGCCAAAAGGAACATATATAAATAGTTTTGAGTCTCCAAAAACATATTTTTCATATTCTGCCACTAACAACAATGGACCTATAAAAACAAATAGGTCACACAAATCTTTTATCGTGTAGGTGTGGTGGCAGGCTAAGGAACAACAACAGTGTTCTCTGGATTTCGGCTGTTCCAGAAACACAACGGGCGACAAAGCAAAGTTCCTTAGCCTAGTATAAAGGTGACAGAATCACAATGGGCAATCACGAAAAATTATCGTAGAGGTAAAACAGGTAATTGTTTCTAAATGTGATTATCTGCACCATACTCTAAATTAAAATCGGCCAATATTGAGATGAACAAAAGATGATGATTTTGATGCTATGATTTTTTTTAAAATATTGACTAACCATCTTTAAATAGAGTTACTTGGAGTAATTATGATGGTTGACTGATTCGGACTTAATTGATATGATTTTTTGACTTGTTCTTATTTATGACATTAATTTGTGCTTAATTGATGACCAACCAGATTTTCAATTTTTGAACTAATTTATATAAATTTGTTCAGTCAAATGCTGGTTACTCATGCTACACGTAGATATATTGGTTCTGACATTTTGATCACTGCTTGTAATTTTGCACGATTTCAAATTCATGAGAAAAAGGATTTTAAGAAATTGTTTTTGAAATAATTATGATGTTGATTGACTGTTGATTACTCATGAAAATAATTGTTTATCCTCTGGTTTCTGAAATTAACATCATGATATTTGTTTGAGTGTTAACACGGCTTAAATTCGAAATTCAAAAGAATGATGTTTTGAAATTTTTGGTGCACATCTCATGGTTTGATTCAACAAGTGAATATTGAGTGAAATTTAAATTCAGATGCGGATTACACTGGTAATATAGTTGATAGAAAAATTATTAGTGTAACGTGATTAATTTTTGAAACATTCATTTGCTGCATCGTTTTTTTTTCAAAGAAAATGTCTGCATATTTTTCACTTGAAATAATGTTCAAATAGCAGAAAATTTTCTTATAAAACTCCCCTCAAGAAAATCATGTTTGACCATATTTACAGCTTAATTATTTTTGAAAAATTGATTTTATAATTTTTAATTTGATTTTAAATGACAAATTTGACTAATCTGACTCCCTTTGATTATCGAAAAGATAAATAGTGATTGAAAAAGAGATGAGTGTTGATATTTATCATATATTATAACTCGAGAAAGTATAATTAAAAAAATTTCTTTAGAATTTCATAACAAGAGTTATAAAAACTTTTTGTTGGGTAATAATTCCATGACCATTTCTATTTTCTATCGAACATCACTCATCAAGATCATATTTAATATGTAAATTTGTGGTAGTTTACAAAGGAAATCATTTGTTCTTCAATATCTTTAAATCGGTGAAGGAAATTATTTGTGCTTCAATTTCTTATATTCAGCAATTAAAAATAAATATCCAAAGTATTCACTCTCATTTAAAAGTCCTCACGGTCATGCATGGGTGAATTACTTGGATTTTTGATTATGTGCTTCCATGCTCATTTAAAAGTCCTCACGGTTATGCATGTATGGAACGCATATTAAAAATAATTGATTTAATAGACAAGTTGATTCTAATCCCATTTAAAAGTCCTCACGGTCATGCGTGGTTAGAAGATACTTGATTTCATTTTTTAAATTAAATTGAAATACTACTAATCTCATTTAAAAGTCCTAACGGTTATGCATGGTTAGTAGATATTCAAATTTCCAGAAATAAATATACCACAAATAGACATATCAATATGAATTTTTGATGATTCTATCTCCATCACTTCTGAAAGTGGAATATGCGCTTGACAAGGGTAATTATGATTTTTGTTTGAGTTTTATTGAAATTTGATATTTATATTTAATTGAGTTAAATGTTTGATTCATGTCTATCACTTCATCCCTATTTTTATAACACTGTTATTCTTTTGCTGATAACAAAAGGGGGAGAGAAAAGTTAAGATTTTGTCAAATAGAATCAAGCAAAGGTCAAATAACCTTCAATTTGCATATAGGCTCATTTACATATTTTTATTTGTATGCATATATGTAGGGGGAGCCATATATGTAGGGGGAGTATCACATAAAAAGGAAGCATTCAAATAGGGGGAGCAAATGAAATTATCAAATACATTTAATATACTCAAAATCTTAAATATATGTTTGTTATCATCAAAAGGGGGAGATTGTTGAATATACGCTTTGCGCTATATGATTTTTGTTTGATGATAATAAACATATATACATTCATATAAATGTATTTGGTAATGTACTATTTTGTTTTTCATAGTTTAAATAAATATTTGTTGAATAAAATTAAATTACACAGAATTTGAATTTGAATTCAAACAGAACAAGTTAAACAGATTTTGAATTCAAACAGAAATTTTATTCAAACAAATATTTTGAATAGTATGTATTTGGTTAGATAAATATCTGTTGAATAAAATTAAATTACACAGAATTCGAATTTGAATTCAAACAGAACAAGTTAAACAGATTTTGAATTCAAACAGAAATTTTTATTCAAACAAATATTTATTACAATTTTAAATAGTACAATTTCATGCTCTCACTATACATATACATTTTTGATTACAATCACATCACATTTACATTGATAACCTCACTACATATCACTCACACTCGTATTTTGTCTTCAACTGCATGCCAGTTTGAATCCAGCATCTGAGAAATCTGCAAAAATATTCACTAACGCAGTAAAATTGAAAAAGAAATATTTTTGCAATATAAAATGAAATACGATTTTTGAAAATATCGTTTGCCTCAGTTATTTGGGTTGTCCGTCATCATTCACACTTGAATTCATCACAAAGTCGTGCACATAGATATTACAGGGACAGGAAATCATAAGTGGCTGCATTACACACGTGTACATTCATACACGTGTGCATTGCCTCGCCAACTCGTGTGCACAGCTCCAACCAGAAATTCAAGGCAACAGAGACCAAGCAATGAACAACTCAAAGCAACAGTCAACTGGCCAAGACTACAAGTACAAGCAGCAGTGTGCAACTCGAAAATGTACACAAGTGAAACCAGGAAAATCATGACAACAAGTATGGTGAAGCACTGACTCAAATAAACAACTACACTGACCAGAATACAATGCAACAACACAGTCAACAAGGCAACAATGCAAATGAACATCACAATGAACCAACAGGTCAGAGGTGAAACTCAAGCATGTATGCAGCATCAAGTCAGAACACAGTGAAAACTCGAGTCACAGTACAGGCCAAGACTACTGCATGCAACATGGAATACTAAAACAATGAAACTGTCTCAAAGCACAAAAGTGCACAGCAACCATCAAGTACACAGTGAACAAAGCAAGGTGAACCATGAAATCAACTAAATCAGTAGATGATACAGGTTGACAATGAATCAAAGCATGGTTCAAACCAAAGGCATCAGAACTTCAACCAGCACACAAGAAATAATGCCCATACATGCAAACTGCCTCAAAAATGAATCAGAAGCAATCAAGTGCATCACAACAAAACAAGATCAAATGGCACAGTGCACCACTGATTTGAAGAACATATGAATAAAGAACACAAGTACAAGCAATGTGCAACTGCAGTGATACATAGGCAACATGAAGCAATGCACATGTCACCAGAACATAATGAAGACTGCATCATGATACAAGGCTTCAAATACGCAAATGCTCAAACTCAGATGAACAACAACAGGGATGAACACATGAGAATGGACAAGGCACAAATCAAGTCCAGTTACTAGTTGCAGACTCCAAGTTGCAGACTCAAAGCAAACATGACACCAAACTACAAAATCAAATGCAAACTCAGTATACACATATGTACAGGTACAAACAACAGTGAGTAGACTCATATGAACAAATGCAAAGAACAGTGAAGCATGCACATAGGCCACCAGTGAAACAAAGCAATATATACATGAACAAGTGTAGCATCTGTTACAGTGAAAAGCCTAAGTCAAGATGGAGTTACAACAATGCATCAGTGAGGAACACAACAACAATGAATACTGCAACAACCAAATGGAGATGGCATCCCACAATATCCAGAAGTTTAGAAAATCAAATGGCCGAAGTAAACACTCAGTATCAAGGCCGAAGTGACAGTGAATCGAAAATTCAATGATGAACAAGTCAACAAAGTGAAAACTCACGAAATCAGTATTGTCAAAGTCAAACAAGTGTTCACCGTGGTAGCCAAGCAAAATTGATCACGAAATCAAAATCGAAGCCGTGTCAACCAAGCATCAAAATACGAAATTGAAAAAGTCAGAATCGATCTCAATCATTCGAACATCATCAAGTGGCCGAGATAAAGAATTTGACAAATTCAATCAAATTTATACGAACGCAAATATAGGAATTCAACCTATATAAATGCCCTAATCATCATCGGCAAAAAAGCATCGAGTTCAAGTATCAATTTAGAAAAGCAAAAGGAGACAGTACATACCGAATTCACAAGCAACGAACTCGATCGAGCAACTGCAAACAAGCAATAGTCAACCATCAGAGAAGCAGCGAGCTAGGGAAACATATCACAGATCAATTGAAGAAACCGAAGCCCTAATTGGAACAAAGAGCCGAAGCCCTAACTGGAACAAAAGGGAACGAAGCCCTAATCAGAAAGAGGCCGCCATTTTCTCTTCTCAAAAGAAAGTGAATCGGGTTAATAAAAACAAGGGGCCGGCCTTGTTTTATAAAAGGGCTTAAGTTTTTTATTAGGGTTCAATTGAAAGAAGGGGTTTTTTTAGTTATTTTATTTTGAGCAAAAATCACGTATTCAAGTTGTAGTTTAATTTTTGCTCCGGTGTTATTTTTGAAGTTGTTTTTTCTTTTCGAGTCGAAGAATCTGTAAATCACCACCTAGGGATTAGGTAGTGTCAGATTGTCTATTTAGAATTAGTTCAGTGAGCAGGGAGTGCGAGTTTGCAAAGCTCTATAGGCGGGAGCAGTGTTTGCGAGTGAGCGAAACTCTATAGGCGGGAGCAGGGTGTGCGAGTCTAGTAGAGTGTTTGTGAGCGGGAGCAAAAGGGTCTGCGAGTCTAGTAGAGTGTTTGTAAGCGTGATACTGTTTAATTCTAATAGAAATCTGTGAATGCAGCAGTAGGCAGGGGTTGCCGAAGCTGGGTAAATTTTGTGTGTGATTTACTTTTCAGCATATTTATTTCTGCTATTATATTTCTGTGTTTAATTCGAGAAAATTTGCTATAACCCTATTCACCCCCCCCCTCTAGGGTTAATCTAGATCCTACACTTTCTTTTATTTCTAAGCTAAAACTAACTAATAGAAGAAGGCAGGTTACATGAACATAAGGGGTATTTATACAAGTATGAAAGCATAATTCATATTTTTAGGGAATGCCCAAATTGTCCTTGAGGTAGTATGGAGGCCAAGCAACCATTAGCATGTCTTAATCACCCACTTAAATGTACATGAAGCTTTAATGACCTTTTAGCATGTGCATTAGCTCCTAATTGAAAATCAAGGTAAGTGGGTAGGTGGGGTCCTCCATGTTCATGAATTTGAATTATTTTCATCTTCATTTGCTTTGTTTCCTTTTGTGCATGCATATCTTCATGAAACCACTTGTAATTTCCATCCAATTTTCCTACAAAGTAATACTGAAATTTCCAATTAAATTTTCTCAAATTAATATAAGCACAAAAATGATCATTTTGCCCCTATATGAAGATGTGTGACATTTTGAAAATAATTTGAATTTGTTTTAAACAGCTTAAAGTACCTGATATGATCATTTACTTAATTTAATTAGAATAAATATGGTGGTAAAAATATGCACATTTACGTGCACATCAAATACCCCCACACTTATCTCTTATTCATCATCGAATAAAGAAAAACTAAGATAAATCCATTTTCGTTGGGAGCATGATTGCATTGAGCATATGCAATAAGCCGTTAAACCTCGGGTATCCCCAGTAGGACGAATGTTGTCTCGTGAGGGTTTTCAACGGATACTACCTAAAAAATCCAAATGCAATATGAAACTATTTACAAAATGTAAGATTTATTTACAAAGAGATGAATGCGAGTTTTTTTTTGAAAATATTAACAAATGAAAGATTTACTTTTAAATCAACATGAATAAGTTAAACATAGGTTATGGTCATTGTCAATAAAATTTAAGTCATTTATTCGTCAAAATTTCCAATAAAAATGAAGTTATCATAACAAATAGACAATAGTATAAATCGTTGTTTTAGCTGATAACAAAGTGTAACCAAGAAATAGATCCTTAGTTGATTATCTATGTTTATCAAAGTGGTATTTTCATTTCTTTTCAATAACAAGTCAAATCAAATAAGTTAAAATAGTGCTTAGATTTCAATTTCTTACTCTCTATAAATTTTTATTTGAAAATTTTATTGATGTTAATAATATTCACACATGCCTAACTCAGACAAACAGAGGCCAGATATATTACTCATGCACTGTCTTGCAGACTTATGTGAGGGGAATACAGAGCATGGCGAGTGAACACACGAGTGTGAACACCTATTGATTGTAGGCGTTATTAAAAAGAATTTACTAACTCAGATAAACCAACGCCAGATATACCGATCGTGCACTACCTTTCGGGCATACGTGAGAAGGGTACAGAGCATGGCGAGTGAACACACAAGTGTGAACACATGACTCTAGGTGTTTATTAAAACCTATATATACATATATGCAAGAAATATTATTTTTTTTCATTTGCTTTGATTTGTTTTTTTTGTTGAGACAGTTTTGCTAAATTATCTTAGCATGACTTAACTTAGAAGACAAAAAATATTATATCCTTTACTTTAAATCAACCACTTTTTGAAACAAAGATTTTCAATTAGGATATATTTCATAATTATTACTTATGAACCTTCCTAATTCTAGTTAAACCATCGTTATTTGTAATCAAACTTCATTTTTATTCTTGTTAAGACAAACAAACTTTCAAAATTTCAATTTAATAAGCCCAAACCATATATTTATCCTATAGCGTTTCTTTAAAAATAGATCACCTTTTTGTAAATAACAAGTAAAAATAAATCATGAAAAATCGAAAATGATGACGAGTCTCCCCCAATACTTGATTTTGACCGTGTCCCTACAGTCAACCCAAATGGAAGGGAAAAAATAAAAATAAAATAAAAATGGCCTTTATTTATACGAAAATGAATGGTATTTACATGAGATCAGAAAGTACATCATCAAAAACTAAATGAAACGGTCTTCCAAAGACCGATTCATTTGTTTCGTCAAGTATACGAGACACGGCTTAAGCTCCAAAAACCAAACCATAAAAGATTTCAAAGTTGAATGTGAATTTGGAAAAACGAATGGCGTTTTATTGAAAATCGTATGAATTGTTTTATTTTCGATGATTTTTGGGGTGGATAAAACAACTGATTGAAATTCAAGTTTATTTTCACTAAATTAAAAGTTAAGTTAATCATCAACAAATTTTTCAAAATTATTCATTTCAAAATTGAAATGGTGATTCATATCTTCCCCTTTAGAATTTAACAACTCATTTTCAAAAATTCCAAAGAAATCTTGTTCATTAAATTCGTCTTCCTTTATTGAATTATCAACAATTTTATTACATATGTCAAGTTCAAAATCCAAAGTCGTTGTATTTAAAATTTCAAAATCAGAAAAAAGAAGATCGAATATTAAATCAAGTTTCTCATCCTCAATATAATTGAAATCCAACTCAACAACCATGTTTTCAATAACTTATTTAAGATCATTATTTTCAGTTTCAAAAGTTAATATTTGAAAATCGTCGATTACTATTTGACTCATCACACGTTGGGATTTGATTTTGTTGTCTATGTAATTTTTTTGTATGTTTCAATCAACAAATCCATGTGATCATCATAAGTTTCGTTTATTTGTTCTAAAAAATCCAATTTATAGTTATTAACATGAGCATTTTCACTTTGAAATTATTGAGAACAAAGATTTTCGATCGTAACGCAGTCGAGATTATACCATTGCCAAAATATTTGAAAAGTGGAACACATTTTCCTTTTGATTTGTAATTAATTTTGGAGCTCAAAATTGAATTGGCATGGGTTATACTCAAAACCTATAACATACCAATATTTTCAACCATTCGCATCCATACATGTCCGAATTGAATTGTTCAAAATATCAAATTGTTAATTTATATTTGACAAAACTCAGTATATACAGTAAATAAATAAATCATAGAATCACATGCATAGAGTATTACATTAATAAGCGGAGGAAACAAATGAATAGTAGTTCATGAAGCTACTATATATATATATATGACAGAGTCAAAACAAGATACAGCAGAAGTCTCGATACATAGAAGTCTCAACACAATAGTCAAATAAAAGATAATAATATATCATAGGAGTCGACTAATAACTGCAGCTGGAACGGTAGATGGATCTCCAAGCCAAGCTCCAACTCTAAAGGTGAGTCTCAAATGCTGTGACACTCAGTCTGATCCGAGCGTAAAGCAAAATACAAAATACTCGAGTCAAGTTAACATTCTTATATCAATAAATCCAACTCAAGTGAAATATCAACTTAAATACAAGTAACTTAAAGGATGTTTGGGATGACCATCCTCTAAGGATCTGTAGAACTATCTACTATGTAGTAATATACGCTATTATAATATGTCTATAGTAAAGTAAACTATTAAAATAGCGTTATGGCGTTACCCATATCCCCCTTAACACATTTTATAGTGCCAATAGTCTATACAGTACCGTAATACCTCTTGATCGGGAGGCTACCAAAGGATACTCCATAGGTATGACACACAAAAAACTTATAGTGGTCTCGATATGGTAGGTGACACGACACAACTAGGCAATACCATGGTAGATATACCAATTACACTCCAGGCTGGTGGTAACGCATAGCCGCAACTACCGCCTACCTCGAGCCTCACTCCCAAATCAAAGGCACGCACCAAATCAATCACAAGTAATAGAATGAAAATCGAAGAAGTGTGTCCGATCGAAGGAGCCACCTCACTTGGCCCGTCGATTGCTCATGTTTTAAACACCTTATGCTAACTCACGGGAGTCAGATCCATGTATATACCTCAAATAGAATGTCATCAACCACCTACTTCATTCTGGAATCTTCACCGTGTACACAGTTGTTAAAGTGGTTTTCGGTATTAGCAGAGAGTATGACAATAACCAATCCCGGTCTCTTTAACAACCAAATGTTATTATAACACCATGGTCATTTCAAAATATCATATTTTGAAACCAAGATATCATATCCATTTCAAAACCACATCAAACCTGATATCATTATTCCCTTAAAATATATTCATTTCAAAATCATAGTACTTTCAAAGTTATAACACTTTCGAAACCTTAACACTTGAAATTATAACACTTTGGAAATCATAGCACCTTGAAATCATAACATCATGGAAATCACAACACTTCCCTCTTAAGCAGTTTAGATATTAATAATATATATATAATAAAATAGTTTATATGTTAAAAATAATTATAAGTTAAAATAGTTTATATACATTAAAATAGTTAATAAATAAAATAGTTCATAAAATAAAATAGTATATATGATAAAATAGTTTAAAAATAATTTATAAAGTAAAATATTTATATATAATATTAAATTACTGAAGATAGTAAAATAGTTTCCTTAAGTTCACAGATCAATTCAAATTAACATGAACTCCAAAATCCCATTTAAATCAAATCTCAGTTCTTCTATTTCAATTCAAATCTCAATAAACCATTTTATATCAATGTCAACATAGATTTGAATTTCAAAATAAACCATTCGATTTCAACAGATTTCAAAACTTTAAATATTCAAACATTTACAAAGGTAAATTTACCGGTTTTATATATATTTCAAATTCACTTTATCATTATTTAATTTTGAAATACTTACTTAATCATTCCAATAACATATAAATAAACTTCAAATTACAAATCTAGATAAAACTAAATATTCAATTTAAGTTTATGTAAATTTGAAAATAATCACTTAAGTCACTTTTAATCGAAATCAAGTTATAAAATCATATCTTTGTAATATTAAATGTAATAAATTTCGTCCTAAACTTATTTAACTAAACTTCTTGGTTAAATACAATTTCAAATAATTTTAAGTTTTCTTTACAACCTCAATTTATAAAAAAATATTATAAAATTTATTTTATATACATATAAAAGAATATCAATTATATATAATATTTAAACCTTTATAAAAGACTTTTAATTATATATAATATTTAACAATCAATATTAAATAAATACACACACACATATATATATATATCCTTTGTTCATGGAAATCATTTCAAATTATATATATGTATATAGACTAACGGTGCTTGTATATAATTTTCTATCCTATAGTCAAGTAATACGAATATTTATCATTTCAATCCACAATTTAATTATCTACAGTTATTTATCTTTTCAACCTGCAATCCTAAATTCAATTCAGTGGAAATCGCTCGGGTTTATCATTTCAACCCATATTGATTTTCTTCTATTCTATAGATCGCTCGGGTATGAATCATTTCAACCCATATGGAATTCTATACTAATAGGAAACTTGCAGAGTGATAACAAATATGATAATAATATAACATGCATATATCATCAACATAAATAACATATAATGGTGTCAAATGTCACAGGTGAGAAAATACGGATAATGGAGTAAATATAGCAATGTAAATAAATAATAGCAGCATATTTCAATTATCGTTTCAATTGAAATCAAATTTAGTAAATATAAGAATGTTAATTGTGAGTGATTGCTCACCTTTCGAGGCTAGAGGAATTTGACAACCCAACAAGATACGAATTAAATCATGAACCAGTCGATCGACCAATCCAACGACAAATCTCAAAGGGAAGCAAATGGAATCGAGATCGATGAGAAAAAGCTGAGAATTTGAAATCGAGGAAAACAAATCAAAAATCAATTGGATACAACTGAAAGGAGATGCATAATATATATTTTTAAATTTTAGAAATAAACATTTAAAAATAAAATCTCCATATGATATATCTAAACATAATATATTATACTACACAATCATTATTTAATTTAAAGCACGTATATTTTAAAATCAAACGTATATATAACCAGAACTAGTATAATTGGAAACACATAAAATTATAAGTAAAGTATAAAATACTTTCATGAACAATACACATATAAACGTCTTTATAATTATAAAGTAATATATAGTAATAGGTAAAACTAGATTATGCAGACTTGGCTTATATCTAAAATATATATGCGTGTGTGTGTGACTAACATATATATATACACATACACACACACCGTACCACATTATCTAATTAATATAACTTGTATAAAACACTTAAACACATCATGTTATTATATATTATAGTTATCAAAACATATCAAAACATATCACGTTATAAAAACCAAACTATATATGTATGTTAAACATATATATCCTTTACTGTACAAATAAAAAGAAATATAACATATGACAAATGTGTAGACAATTATATATATAACAACTATATACAACCTATTCAAAGAATCATATACGTACTATATACACAATCAATAAAATATACATATATAATCTGACAGTTTTATAACTCATATAACTAACAGATTATGATCTACAAATATATATAAAACTTACTTTTATACTTATTCATACGCAACACACATATATAACATATACGGAATGAAATTCTATAATATACATATACATATTATCATAACTTTAAAGCACAAATAAACTATACAGCCTAACCCACCCTATATATATATATATATATATATATATATATAACAGCAAAATCATATATATCATAATTGATGGCAAGTTATCACTACCATACACCAGTAACCAAGACATTAGAGCTGTTTGGAATAAGTATCAATCTATAACTTTCATTCCCACTCCGACTGATGAGATACTTTGGAAAGGAAAATCTCACTCTATCTCTTCTGTTTATAAAATGCTTGTGATCTATCCTGCAACAACTGACATAAAATGGCACAAAGTTCTATGGACCAGAAAATCTACTCACAGAGACAACCTAATGTTATGGAAGGTCATAAACAGTGCACTACTAACCAAAGACAGATTGTTCAACTATGGTTTGCCTGTTGATCCTCTTTGCTTCTTCTACAATATGCTTCCTGAGACTGTGAGTCACCTATTCTTTGAATGCAGTAATCTTTTGGGCTTGTGGAGTCATCTCATAACTGCGTTGAGTGTTAATCATATCCATGGCATATCCAGTGTTGAGTGGGCTCTCATAGGGAAGACTACTAGGTGGAAGAAAAATGAAAGCTTTGTGTATTTTTTTCTGATCAAAAGATATCTTAACTTCGTTTGGGAAGAAAGAAATTTGAGGTGCTTTGAAAACAAGTTAAGGAATAGTGACCAACTTTTGAATGCTTTACACGCCAACATTAAGATAGGAATAAAGGATTGTGAATTTAATTTCACATCCTTTGTCTCGTCCGATTGGCTATAGTGTTGTTCTCCTCTCGGTGTTCTCTTTTCTCTTGTCTTTCTTCTTATTTTTCCTTTATGTTGTAATCCTCTCCTCTTATTCGTGTGTTTGTTTTCCGTTTGCGAATGTGAGCTTGTTCATAGTCGCTTTTCTTTTCTCATTTTTATAATAATCTGGTAGGGAACCAGTTAACCCCGCTTGCCTTTCAAAAAAAAATCATATATATCAATACTTACGTATATATAAAGTAAACAATACAAAATAGCATTTTAAAACAATGTTTATATTTATACACAACCAAATATATGCAGGCTTAATAACATATTTATAATACATGGTATTTAAAATATGCCATATATATACATAACAACCTATAATATATATACTTCTCCTATATACTGTAATATATAACTTATATATTATTCTTTAAATAATAAACTTATTTGTATATACGTATACCTATAAATGCATACATATATATATATACGCAATGCTCTTATAAATTACAGAGGATAGATGCACTGCTTAGATTGAAGGCGATGAGTGAGAGGAGGGGTTAGAGTCTCTAGCGGAGCTACATTCTCGGCTATGCGGGGGCAGAGCTTTCGGCCTGGGAAGAGAGAGGGGATTACGGCTAAGGGGGCTGCTCACTGCAGATTTGAGATGTGGCGCCTCGGCCAGATGAGTAGAAGGCAAGCCGAAGGTCGGCACAGGCGGCACTGGACGAAGAGGGAGGGGATTGGTGGCTCACGTGCTGGAAATGAAGGTGGGGGTGGTAGGTACGGTTGGACTTCGTGGTTGAGAGCGGTAGAGTGGATAGTGATTTAATTCAGGGTTTGGAAAAAATGGGTTTTGCTTCGAGTTATAAAAGGGGAAGCACGACAATTTGCCTTGAAATTTCATGGGGAAGAAAAGAAGAAATTTAAGCGTACATTTTCTCTTTTGGGATGAACAGTTAGGAAATGTAAAGGCTGAACAAATATCTAAAAGTAGAGGTAATTTCCATGGTCAAGCCATTGATTCAGGTGGAATTATTAAAGCAATTAATATTTTTTTTGGGCGGCATGTTTCAGGTTTTGAAACCGAAGGAAAGTATAAAGTCAAAATTTTGGTACCATCACGACGGGCTATTTCATCGTTACCGTTACGTACCGGACCTCAAATTATACAAATTAATATACCATGAAGATCAGCACGACGACGAAAATAGAACGGTATAAAGATATCGGCTATACGATCGAATTATAAAAACTTGAATTTTCGCTATCGAAAATGCTGCAAAAATGTAGAAAATAAGATAAACGGAGCTATAAAAGTTCGAATTTGCCAAAACGAATTATGACGTCTTTCTCAGAAGATGAATTGCATTTTTATTATATAAATATATTCAATTTCAAAAATATTTAAATTTCACAATTTAACTAAATAAATTTAAATTTAAAATTTCTACCAATAAATTAACTTTAATACTTTCAATAAAATTTATCAATTTACTATATCTAAATAGACGCAATCCAAATATCAAATTTTTTATTTCCAAATTTTATTATTTAAAATTTGATAAAATTTTCAGTTAAATGTATAATTAAAACCAATAAGATTCCAGGGTCGTTGCACTCTCCCCTACTGAAAACTTTTCGTCCCTGAAAAGGAAGGAGGTAGAAGAATAAAACAACCAGAAAGAAATAGATTTCAAAATAAAACAAGTAATTTAACCATATAAATTTAAATTTTAAATTGGTTTATATTCAACTAATTGATTTCAATTCAAGTTATTTCATTTAATTAATTTAATTTTAAATTTATAAGTTCTTTCAAAACAAAATTTATTTTATCTATTGTTGGGTACGATTCTACACCACCGAATCAGGATGGGGAAGCAAGGGACGAGACACCGAATCTCCTACATCTGGACCACCCACCGGACCGATACCATTAACCCACCGAACTAACTTCACCTAGGCATTACCGGACCGGTGCCTAGCCGAACCAACACACCTCCTTCTCTCTACCGAACCATCCTGGCCGAACCAAAGCTCCACCGGTCCACTCACCGAACCAAGGAAGACCGGACCACTCGCCTCCTACCACCGAACCAAGGAAGACCGGACCACTCGCCTCCTACCACCGAACCAAGGAAGACCGGGCCACTCGCCTCCTACCACCGAACCAAGGAAGACCGAACCAGATGTGCCAGGCTAGATTCCTCCAACCCAGGCCCACCAGCAGCTATATACATCCAAGACCCCTGCCCCCAGCCTCACTTTATAAATAGAGGGGCAGGGGTACAACAATGGCAGACAAGTTTGAGAGCTCAAGCACGGAAGGAACTTTCAAACAACTTTCATATACTTGTATACAAAGCTTTGTACTTGTAATCTGAAAGAAAAAGAAGAATAACATATAAAGTGGACGTAGGCACATTCCGGCCGAACCACTATAAATCTGTGTGTCTTTTACAGTTACTTTTTATATATTTGCATAAATCACCCAAACCACTAGAAACAACCTAAAATCAACTAATTCATACGACTTGGAGGTGTTTGTCCATTTTTTGTACAAACATTTTTGGTGCTTTCACCGAGAACCGAGCTAAAAGCTAAAGCTTCTCCTACTCAACCTTCTTCCTCCCAACATCGTTCCTTGCTCTGACAACATGACTTCCAGGCAGAGGAGAGATGTTAACAAAGGAAAGAACGTCGCAACTGGCAGTATCCCAGATCCAGTGGCCCCGAGTCAAGAGAATCGTCCCGTGTTAACGGCAATACCAGATGAAAATCAGGCAATTCCAACAGCCTCTGCCGCGGAACAACCAATTACTAGGACAGATCTAGACAGGGTTGTGGCTGAAGTAACTAACCGCTTCGCATCTCAACAAGAAGCCCTTGTGGACCAACTCATGTCACGCCTAAGGGATGCTGAAGAATCCAACCGCAACACTGAATCATGGGGTGAGTCCCAATCTGGAGGATCTGGGAGGCAACAAAGACCTTTCTTCTTTGAAGAGGTTAACAACAGAAACAGCCATGGCAGGAGCCGAGCCAGGACTCGGCCCGAATTCCGACCCGAGGAAACACTTGGAACCGAACCCAGCGGGGGAGGTGCCAGGCAGGGGTCGGATGTAGCTGAGCCTGTCATGCTACCCAACCATGAAAAGACCAGTAGACGGGGCCGAGCTGGGGTCCAGCCCGAAGTTGGACCCGAGGAAGTGCTGAGAACAGAACCCAGCAGAGGAAGATCAAGGCAAGGGCCAACTATGGCTAACCCCAGCATGCCCCCAGAAGACCAGAGGCAGCCTCTGGAGAATGTTAGGAGTGACAGACGATACCATCCCTACAAGTCATCTGGACGGAATCAATCCCGCAGGGAAGAGCCAAACTCATTTTTGTCCGCTCCAAGTTCTGATGAAAGGATGGCGCGATTGTTCATAGAGTGCGTCCAGCGGGAGCAAAGGGATCGGGGGATAGGTGCTCGGGTAACCAGCCCCTTCACCCGCAATATTGAAACTGCCATCACCCCCCGAGAATGGAAAATGCCAACGATGGAACCTTACAAGGGAACCTCCGACCCCATCGTACATTTACAAAGATACATCCAGCATATGCTCATGAGCGGAGCAACAGAGGGAGTGTTGTGTAAATGCTTCCCACTATTCTTGGCAGATCTAGCTACCTCCTGGTTCTGCCACCTACCCCAAGGGTCCATCAGCTCATGGGAAATGTTGAAAGAAAAGTTCATCAGTCAGTTCCGCATTCATGTGGAACAACCCAAGGACGCTTATTCCTTATCTAATACCAAACAAAAACCCGGAGAGACATTGCAACAATATCTAACCCAATTCAACGCCGCGGCAACCGCAGTCCAAGATGCCGACGAGAAACTTATCCTAATGGCCCTTTGCAGTGGTGTACATCCAGATACTAAATTTGCTAGAAGACTAACCAAGGAAAAACCAGCTACTTTACCTGATTTCTTCCATGAAGCTGGAAAGTATATGAGGCTTGAGGACGCTGCCACTGAGAGGCAATCAGGGCAACAGGCTAAGACGGCTACAAACAGGTTCCCCGCTGCAGCAAAGGATGTTTGAAGAAATAACTCTAGAGACAATGCTGGGGGCAAAAAGGGAGAAAAGCGCTTGTATCGACCAGGACCAAGATTTGACTCTTACACTCCTTTGAATGAAACGATCGAAAACATCTTCCTAGCCACTCAAGACGAAGTTAGGTACAAGCGCCCCCCGCACAAGAAGGAGTCAGATAGCGCACTCAAATCTGAAAAGTTCTGCCGCTTCCACGAATCCCACGGACATGATACCAATGAATGCCACCATCTCCGGGACTTGATTGAAGAACACATCAGAAGGAGGAGACTGGAGCGCTATGTTAAAGGCCAGAACAGGACTTCAACTCCGGCCAATGAGAATCATGGGCTATCCCCCCCCCCCCCAGAAGAAGGTGGGGGAAATCGCAACACCAGCGGCTCTAGTCAAGAGAAGATAGTGGTCCACACCATATCAGGAGGACCGCACATCGCCGGCAGAAGCTGGGCAGAGATGGAAAGATACGGTAAGTCACTGAGGAACACTGAAGGCTGCGTTAATTCTGTTATGGAAGAACGCCACCCGAAACGGAAAGAGAATTACGACATCACATTCAGTAGGCGTGATCTAGAGGGAAGACAATACCCGCACATGGATCCTATGGTCATCTCTGCATGGTTTGAACCCGCCAAAGTTTTTCGAATTTTAATAGACACTGGAAGCTCGGTGAATATCTTATTCAAGCATGCTTTCGACAAAATGAAATTATCGATGAAGGATGTGTCTCCCTGCAACAAGCCACTACATGGTTTCACTGGAGATGCGAAGATACCCCTCGGGCAACTGGACCTTTTTGTTGAAATAGGAAGTCATCCCCGCTCCTGAGCGAAAACAAACATTTGTCCTAATAGAGAACCACTCGGCCTACAACGCCTTTTTGGGAAGACCAGCCTTGTCTGACTTCCAAATTGTCCTAGCCCCATGGTGCCTGAAGATGAAATTTCCAACCGATAACGGAATAGGAGAAATGGAGGGAGATCAAGACGCTGCTCGAGACTGCTATGTAACTGAACTTCGCAATAACCGCAGAAGAGATAAAGGGAAAAATGCAGAGACTACTCTCTGCATGAAAAGCTTGGAAGCATAGCAACTAAAGAAAGCCCCTCCTCTTCGATATACCAGTGATCCTTTCAATGAATTAGACCCCAGGGACAGAGAGGAGGAGGCCACCGCCGAGCCTGCAGAGGCTATGGAATTCGTATCTGTAGACAAACACGACTCGAGTAGACTATTGAAAATCGGGTCTCAACTAAAAGAAGAGTTAAAGGATCAACTCATTGATTTTCTTCGCCACAACATGAATGTATTTGCATGGACGCACGCTGATATGACAGGAATCTCACCAGATGTAGCATGCCACGTACTGAACATCGATCCCACGAAGGTGCCAGTAAAGCAGAAAAAGAGAAGCATGGGGGCAGAACGATCAGCAGCCCTAGAGGAAGAAGTGAAGAACCTACTTGCCAATGACTTCATACGAGAAGCCATCTACCCAGAATGGATCGCCAACCCGGTACTGGTAAAGAAAGCTAACGGGAAGTAGCGAACATGCATCGATTTCTCCAACTTAAATGACGCTTGCCCGAAAGACTGCTTCCCACTCCCCCGAATTGACCAACTCGTGGATAGCACTGCCGGGCACGAACTCTTATCCTTTATGGACGCATACTCAGGATATAACCAGATCCCTATGCACGCCCCCGATCAAGACCACACTAGCTTCATCACTGACCGAGGGTTGTACTGCTACAAGGTAATGCCATTTGGACTTAAAAACGCCGGAGCTACTTATCAGCGCCTCGTCAACTTTTGCAGAACTGATAGGACGAACTATGGAAGTTTATGTGGATGACATGCTAGTAAAATCGAGGAAAGCCAACGACCATATAAACCACCTGGACGAGATGTTTCAAGTACTTCGCCAATATGGAATGAAGCTGAACCCTTTAAAGTGCTCCGTCGGAGTATCGTCAGGAAAGTTCTTGGGATTCATCTTTCATGCCAGAGGGATTGAAGCAAACCCCGAGCAAGTTCGAGCTTTACAAGATATCAAGATACCATCCACTCGAAGGGAGATGCAAAGCCTAAACGGGAAAGTGGCCGCCCTAAGTAGGTTCATCTCTAAAGCAACCGACAAATGCATCCCTTTCTTCGAGGCTTTAAAAAAGGACAAAGGAAAGTTCGAATGGACTGACGAATGCTCGACAGCCTTCCTTAACTTAATCGGACATCTCCAGAAACCACCGGTGCTCTCAACTCCAAATGAAGGCGAGGAACTGTACTTATACCTTGCTGTATCGTCTCATGCTTTAAGCTCCGCTTTGGTGAGAGAAGACAACCGTGTATAGCGGCCCGTGTACTTTGTAAGCAAGAGATTTACAGGGGCAGAGGCCAGATGCCCTAGACTAGAGAAGCTAGCATACTGTCTGCTAATCACGTCACGGAAACTGCGACACTACTTCCAGTCTCATTCCATCAGAGTTTTAACCGATCAACCGCTAAGGCAAGTGCTCCATCGCCCCGACACTTCTGGGCGATTACTTAAATGGTGCATTGAACTAAGTCAATATGCTATCACTTACCATCCTCGCACCGCTATCAAGGGGCAAGCCATAGCTGATTTCATTGCCGAATTCACTACTAGCGAAGGTAAGGAGCAATCTGAAATAGCAAAAGATATCAAGTGGAATCTCTTCGTAGATGGAACGTCGAACGAACAAGGGTCGGGGGCAGGTGTTGTGATAATCACCCCCAGGGGAAAGAAGCTGCACTACGCCCTAAGGTTGGAATTCGCTGCCACCAACAATGACGCAGAATACGAAGCAGTGATAGCCGGATTAGGACTTGCACTGGAAATTGGAGTCAATTCTTTATGTCTCCATAGTGATTCTCAACATATTGTGAATCAAATACTAGGAGAATTCCAGACTCGAGGAGAACGACTCACAACGTATTTAAAGAAGACCATGCTACTGCTCAATCAATTAGATCACTATTTAATCAAACACATTCCCCGAGAAGAAAATCAAGAGGCCGACGAACTAGCAAAACAAGCTAGTATGAAGAACATCACCATTTTCGGAGCATTAACCATCCCAAAACAGCTGGCACCAAGTTTCGAGCAAGTGAATCTGATAGCTGCGATCGACAAAGAAACTTGGATGACTCATATCCGGAAATACTTACAAGATGGCACACTGCCCGACAGGCGTAACGAAATCAAGAAAATCTTGAGGAAGGCTTCTCGCTATACATTACAAGAAGGCATCCTCTATCGGCGCGGTTTCTCTAATCCCTTATTAAGGTGTATCGCTGGAAAGGAAGCCAGGGAAGTCTTATCCAACATCCATCAAGGAAGTTGCGGAGATCACACTGGAGGGCAGACTCTGGCAAAGAAAATACTCCGATATGGATATTACTGGCCCACTTTAAACAAAGATGCCCTGGACTTCGTCAAGAGATGCGACAGATGTCAGAAATTTGCCAAGATTCCTCGACTACCCACAAATGAGATTACTCAAATGACCAGCTCTTGGCCCTTTGCAGTATGGGGAATTGACTTGATTGGCGAACTGCCAACGGGCCGAGGCGGAGCCAAATATGCTATAGTGGCAGTTGACTATTTCACCAAATGGGTGGAGGCGGAACCTCTAAATAAAATATCTTCGGCAAAAGTTATCAACTTCTTGATCAAAAATATTATGTGCAGGTACGGAGTCCCACTCAAGATCATATCAGACAACGGACTTCAATTTGACAGCGAAGAATTTGCCGATTGGTGCCAAGAGCACGGAATTCACAAAAGCTTCTCATCTGTAGCGTATCCTCAAGCAAACGGACAAGTCGAAGTTGTCAACAAGATTCTCAAAACCTTAATCAAGAAGAAACTTGAAAAGTCGAAAGGCGCTTGGGTGGACGAACTTCCTACGGCACTTTGGGCCTACCGCACATCTTACAGAACTTCAACAGGGCATACTCCTTTCTCTTTGGCATACGGATCGAAGGCCATGCTCCCAGTTGAAACTATAGTGCCCTCTCACCGTAGGATCCACTACAACCCGGAGAAGAACGAAGAACTCCTCCTCATGTCTTTGGATCTAATCGAGGAGAGAAGAAACGATGCAACACTCAAAGCAGCAGCTCATAAGAAAAAAGTTGCAGCACTATACAACTCCAAAGTCAAGCATCGCAGCTTACAAGAAGGAGACTTTGTCCTCAAGCGAATCTTTCCGCGCCCCGGGGCACTGGACCCCATCTGGGACGGACCATATGTAATCCATAAAGATCTCCACAACGGAGCTTATATTTTGTCAACAGTGGACGGAGAGGTGTTCCAGAGGGCATGGAACATCCAACACCTTCGTCGATACTTTTCTTAACTTGTACTGCCCATATGAAGTGAATTAACAAAGAGAATCAGTGGACGTAGGCGTTTTCGTGCCGAACCACTTTAAAAATCTTGTCTCTTTTTAACTTGTTCCTTTATATCTTGGCTACTTGTTAAATGTATCCTTTTCTGTTGAACAAAATTCTGTGTAATGGCACCTCCATCCAAGCCACATCAGGGCACGGCCTTATCTGGACAAGGCCTAACAGGTATTATGCGATTCTATGCACTCGCCAATGAGACACTTTTGCTCCAGCATCCCTCTGTTGCGGGTTAACTCATTGCTCGCGATTGCCCTCAAATCCAACTGTAATGAGCCGATTATAAGTCATCAAAAAAGGCCGACTATAGCCGATGGCAGCTCATTACGGCATCCAGCTCGCCGGCAACTGTGAACCTACTTTAAGCCCCAACATAAGGTGTGGCCAGCCAGGGGTAGTTCATGGTTGACGACACCCACGCTAGCCGGCCACAGTAAATCGAATAATACCCACAATTACGGGCCATAATGGCCCGGGTAGTTACTGTGCGCGATCTCAGCTCCGGTGTGTCTTAAGTGCGGTTGTGGTAAAAAAGAAAACTCCCCGCAGAGGCGTAAGATGGGTGACAAATGTCTCCAATACCCACAGCTAGGGAAAGTGACTACAAAACCCGTTTGCCACGAACTTAAGCACATCGACGGCCTTCCGTGATTGGAAGTTTTACTTTTCCTATATTTTCATTTCATTTAAATACTTTTCTCCTATCCTATATAACGATCCCCCAAGTACAGGACGCAAAATAGGAGGCATTCGCTCATGAAGATTTGAGCCCACAAACGGGGTGACATGGCACTCAGCCGCACCCGTGGTCAGTTACACCAGACGTTCAAAGCTACCCCCTGCAACTGAAACATGAAGGGCGGTACTCTCTTCTCTTGTACATAAGCGTGTAACTATAACTTGTTCGTAACATTGCGAAACATTAAATTATATTACAAGCAGAAGCTTAGTGTCAAACATAGTCAAATCACAGGCATATGCATGGTTATATTTCTTATACAACACATCAAAACGGTGACAGCATTCAAAATATAACAGAATCGGCTCGTGTTATAAAATTACGTAGAGTCGTTCAATGACATAATTACAATCCAAAAATACACTAATGTTTTTGACTAAGTATAGACAGGAAAGTCAAGAAAACCAAAAACTATACGGATCGGATCAAGTAGTCAACTGCATCAGTGCTCCGACCTCATCCTACTGGCTCTTCGAATCTACTTGACTGCAGGATCGGAGCTCCCAGCATGTTGACCAGAGGTCCCACCTATCCAATTCAGGAAAAGAATCCATTAGATAAACCGCGAATGATCAAGTTATGAAAAGCTAAAAAGGGAAAACTCACCACCATCCGCTTCTTGGTCCTCATCCCCCAACTGCACACCGGCTTCCTCCGCAGCAAGTAGCCGCATCCCCTCCTTCACCGCTACCTTCTCCTCCTTCGAGAAATGGACGGTAACCGTACCCATCCTAAATGCCGCTCCACCTTCCTTATCCGCATCGGTCCTGGCCTCCTCCAAAGCCCGGAGATATATCCTAGCCATGATCCGGGATAGTCATCCATCCAGGATAGATTACCCTGCTTCCAGGTACGGAAGTACATGTCCTGCAACATCTCATCCATCATCCCCTCATTCTCCTCAAACTCCCTCACCCGAGCCTCGGAGGACAGCAACTTAGCGACGGCAACATCCCTCTCCGATCGATATTTCAGGCGGTCAGCCTGGAGGGACCTCCTCATTTCCTCCATCTCTTCCTTTAGCCTGGCCTGAGCAAGCTCTGCGGCCTCAAGCCTCCCAGATAACTCCTCTACCTACTCGAGATCCGCCCTCCGGACCTCATCCACCGTAGCAATGGCTATGTCAATCCGCTCCTTGCAGGCGGCCTCCATCTTTCGTAGTTCTGCCCTACTAGCCTCTTCCATAGTCTCCTTCAGCCGCCTGGAGGCTTCCTCGTGCTGAGAAATCTGAATGGCTTGATCGGCAAGCTGCTTGGCCTGATCAGAAACCTTTAGCCACAACCGAATATTAGCACTCCCAATCTTCTCTCCAGCCTTGACCAGACGGGCATGATGCCCCATCAACTTCCTGGTCTCGTCCGCAACCCGGTCAATGTTAGCCTTGGCTTCGTCCCCCATGGTAACTACCCGAGTAGTAAGCAAATCAAGGTCTAGGGACTTAGCCTCATCAAGCACTCGTACCATGGTGTTGCGGGGAAGAAGGTGCTCACCCGTGGCCTCATCAAATGAAATATCCTGGAAACTCGGATCCAGATCAGGGTGACCGGCAAATGGGTTGCGATCCAAACCAGGACGGTCTATCGGAGTGACGGTTGGATTTTCGGACGGATGGGGGGAAGGTATAAACTCAGTGTCCTCCTTAGTAATATCATGGATGGGCTGGGCTGGAGGCTGAGGGCCAGGTGAAGGTTCAAATGAAGATCGGCCCCTCTTTCTCTTTTGCATATCTTCTTCAATAACTCCGAGAAGAGGGCGATATCTGACCACATCTCCAAGACGGCTAGCTGGAGGCTTAGGCTTGGCAGAGGCTCTGAGTAACTTGTATTGTTCAAGGCGGTGTCGAACGTCTGAAGTCTTGGCCACCTCGCCTGCCCCTGGAATAAAGAACAAGTGTTACAAACATACAATGATCCATAATTCAAGAAATATGCTAAGTTAAAAAGAGTGAGAAGGCACATCTATTATACAAACCCTGCGGAGGAGTAGGATACTGCAATAAGTCCTGAATCTCATTCCAGGACGGAAGCGAACCATAAAATATTCCTAAGTCCCTATCGTAAATGGAGTCTGCAGGAATCAAAAGTTCACCTTGAGTCGCCAAAGTTATCCTAGCTGAAGGACCCTTAGAAGACGGATCGACACCGGTCCCAGCCTTGTCAGTCTTCTTCGCCTTTTCCACCGAGGCTGATCCTTCCTCCAACCCCCCAAAAGCCTGGCGGAAAGCATCATCCGTCCACTCTTGGATCTCCCCTGCCTGCTCAGAAGATAAGGCACCAACACCACTGCCACCCTGTCCTTCACCTTCTCCATCTCCTCCGCTCTCCTCCTCGCCTCTTTCCTCCTCTCCACCTTCCTCCTCTGGAATATCTGGACACGTGCTAGGGGAGGGTCCATCAGACTTCTTAAGCTTTTTCCCTCCGACGACTGGAGGTACCGAGAAGGGTCTCCTCTTACTAGTCTTCGCAGTGGCCCCGTCTTTGGCTTTGGCAGCCCTCTCCTCGGCTGTATCTCTCTGCTTAACCACAGATTGACGTGGCAAAATCAAGTTGTGCTCCAGGAGAGTGGCATTCCGGATCAGGTAAGAAGCAGACCTATCCCTTCCTGAGATAGCCTCTACCTCCGCAGCCATCTGTACAAGGTGATCGTTCTCCACGACCGTAAAGCCACATGTCGCTAGCAAGAAATAAAAGCACATAAGAAGAAGCATTGTAGCCAGGACAAAGAAATTACGAATGGAATTCAACTTACAGCCGGAAGTGAAAAGACGAAAAGAAACGGAGTCGTCCTTGACGAAGAACCATTCCTTCTTAAACATGATAAACTTCGAGTATAAGTCCAAGACCGTCTTGAAGGACGCGGCCGACTCTAAACTAATGTACGGAGACCCCTTCTTGTAGCCCCTCAGATTATATAGATATCGGATTTCCCGGTTAGAAGGGGGGCGCCCATATTTCCTCTGAAAAATGATGAACAAGCACACCAGGATAGCATAGGAGTTGGGCTGAAGCTGGTAAGGAGCCACCTTCAGGTAGGTAATGAAGCTGACTATCCACGCATTGATCGGAGGAATGGCCCCACACATGCAATGGTATCGCCTATACACGAAATATCCTTCAGGGGGATTGTACGGCATCACTCCGTCCCCCGGCAACAGCATACTCGCTCTATCAATCCCAAAGGAGCGAGAGATAACGTCAAGCTGTTCCTCCCTGAGAGAGCTCGGAAAGCAATCGGAAGGAGAATTCAGAAGCTATTGAGGACCATATCCGTCCACTAATGACCGCGGGGCAGGTCCATGTCGCGCTGGTTCCGGCTGGACTGGGGGCACGGCAGGAGACTCTCTTTTGTCCCTAGTTTTCCTCTTATCTGATCGGGTTTCCACTCTTTGAGACATTTATCTGCAACACAAGAAAAGTATATTGTTAAAACATACAAACAATGTGGTCTGGAATTTCACCCATAAGTCAAAACGCTCAAGCTCCCAGTGTCATTCGGTAAAGCAATTGTAAAATTTCATTCGGTATTCAGAGCTCGGGGTTCATCCGGTGATTCAAAAGAGAGTTCATTCGGCGTTCCCGTTCTCATTCGGTGCTTCGAACACGAGGCTCATTCGGCATTAGATGTTTTTGCACACATCCAGTGTTAAGTTCATTCGGCATTAAAGTTTTTGCACACATTCGGTGTTAAGATCATTCGGCACTGAAGGCTTTCGAGTCCATCCGGCATTAAAAGTCTGTAAGTTCATTCGAAAAAACAAAGAAATACAACCATGAAATGTCATTCGGCATTCACCTGATTCGGTAGTCAGGTGTGGTTCGGCGATTCGGCAAAGAATTCTAATTCGGCTATCGCGTTCGATGAGTAAAAACGAAGGCCTGAGGCTCCTATTTATAGAAAGAGGGTTGAATAGCCGGACCAGCCGGTTCGGGTCTCGGGCCGAATATGTTGTTCAACCTAAAACAAAGCACGACATATGTTAACATATGCCCTACTTTGGGGGGCAAATGTTGGGTACGATTCTACACCACCGAATCAGGATGGGGGAGCAAGGGATGAGCCACCGAATCTCCTACATCCGGACCACCCACCGGACCGATACCATCAACCCACCGAACTAACTTCACCTAGGCATTACCGGACCGGTGCCTAGCCGAACCAACACACCTCCTTCTCTCTACCGAACCATCCTGGCCGAACCAAAGCTCCACCGATCCACTCACCGAACCAAGGAAGACCGGACCACTCGCCTCCTACCACCGAACCAAGGAAGACCGGACCACTCGCCTCCTACCATCGAACCAAGGAAGACCGGGCCACTCGCCTCCTACCACCGAACCAAGGTAGACCGAACCAGATGTTCCAGGCTAGATTCCTCCAACCCAGGCCCACCAGCAGCTATATACATCCAAGACCCCTGCCCCCAGCCTCACTCTATAAATAGAGGGGCAGGGGTACAACAATGGCAGACAAGTTTGAGAGCTCAAGCACGGAAGGAACTTTCAAAAAACTTTCATATACTTGTATACAAAGCTTTGTACTTGTAATCTGAAAGAAAACGAAGAATAACATATAAAGTGGACGTAGGCACGTTCCGGCCGAACCACTATAAATCTGTGTGTCTTTTACAGTTACTTTTTATATATTTGCATAAATCACCCAAACCACTAGAAACAACCTAAAATCTACTAATTCATGCGACTTGGAGGTGTTTGTCCATTTTTTGTGCAAACATCTATCTTATTTATTTAATCCATTTTTCACTTAAGTTAATTTCACAAAAATTCAATTTTGATTATTTCTAAATTTATATTTATCTATTCATTATCTTATTATTCTATTTATCTCTATTAACATTTTATAATTATAAATTAAGTATATAAACATTTATCATAATCACTCAAATTTATTTATAAATTTCTTTACTTTATTTTATATTGTATATTATTCAATTACATAATTAACTTCTGAATAATTTAGGTAAGTTATATTTGGAGTGAAATTGAGTATTATACAATATGATTTTTCAATTCAATTATTTATGTTTTAATATTTATTCAAAATTTAATAGTTAAATTTTCGATTCACTTCAAACTGTTTATATATATATATATATATATATATATATATATATATATATATATATATATATATTCCAATCAAATCTGAAATCGTATACTTATATATTATCCATCAAGTCTTACTTAAGAAATTCAAATCAAATTTATTTTCCAAAATAGAAGTGTGGCAGAGTTACTAAATGGTCTCTCCACTCTGAAACTCAAAAATGAATGTCGATGATGTTGCTGTCATCATCCGAATTATTTTCCAGCGGCAAAAGAGGAGAGTACTGATTTAAACTTTTAAAGTTCTTTGAAAACAAATTTCTATTCGAAAATACTTTAAATAATACACTCTAAAATTTTAAAATTAAATTTTTATAAAATGCCGAAAATATAATTCTTAAATTCTTAATTTAAATACATTTCAAACCCCAAATCTATTATGAACCATGTTTTATAATTTTATTTATTTATTATATGGAAATAGTCAATGGTTTACAAAATAATAAATGATAATGAAAAATTATCATTTTCAACAACCACTTCATTTAACTATTTAATTTCAGAGAATTCATACTTAATAATATAATCGTACCAATTTAATTATGTCAGTCTGCTCTATTCAAGTTTTTTGAAATATCGATATCGTTGATAAAACGAATCGATTGAGACCCCAAATCAACCTAACAACTCAAACAACAAAATATATAAAACATTTTTATACATTAATTACAAATACACTCCCTCACTCAAAGATTCCAAAATAAATTCTAGAATAAGGATAGAGATCCAAATCTAAGGGAACCCTAATCGAAGAGAATTCTGACTAGAAGATAGTCTCGAATGAGAGATAGGATAATTAAATTCCAAAAGAGAAAAGATGGATATGCTCATGTTAATCGTGGGCGACCTTAACCGGGTCAACCGTGATTTCAAAAATAAGATCGATGCAGAATTCCGAGGCAAATCGACATTAGAACGCAAGAGATAGAATTCGAGCACGGTAAGAGATAGCAGCATCTATACCGATGATACAGAAATCTTCGGTGAGTCAATTCCTGTTGTAAAGGAGTTTCACCCCTTTATGATCATATAGTGGAACTATGGGATGCTCCAGAATTAAGAAAATATGAATAGAAGGAGACAAGAATGGATTCCAGAATGAGGGGGAAAGTTTCAAAATTCAAAGGAAAACCGAGTCAAAGAAGAAAGACTCAAGCTCGAACGAAGGTGATTCGGTAATTAAATTTTACTTTATATGCTAAGCTTTTCCTAAATCCAAAGCTCCGATGCCAACTGTAATGTCCCGATATTTTCAACCATTCGCATCCACACATGTCAGAATTGAATTGTTCTGATATCATTATTCCGTTAAAATATATTCTTTCAAAATCATAGTACTTTCAAAGTTATAACACTTTCGAAACCGTAACACTTGAAATTATAACACTTTGGAAATCATAGCACTTTGAAATCATAACATTATGGAAACCACAACACTTCCCTCTTAAACAGTTTAGATATTATTAATAATAATAATAATAATATATAGTAAAATAGTTTATATGTTAAAAATAATTATAAGTTAAAATAGTTTATGTAGATTAAAATAGTTAATAAATAAAATAGTTTATAAAATAAAATTGTATATATAATAAAATAGTTTTATATTAAAAATAATTTATAAAGGAAAATATTTATATATAATATTAAAATACTTAAGATTGTAAAATAGTTTCCTCAAGTTCACAAATCAATTCAAATTAACACGAACTCCAAAATCCCATTTAAATCAAATCTCAGTTCTTCCATTTCAATCCAACTCAATAAACCATTTTATATCAATTTCAACATAGATTTGAATTTCAAAATAAACCATTCGATTTCAACAGATTTCAAAACTTTAAATATTCAAACATTACAAATCTAAATTTACCAATTTTATATATATTTCATATTCACTTTATTATTATTTTATTTTGAAATACTTACTTAATCATTTCAATAACATATAAATAAACTTCAAATTACAAATCGAAATAAAACTAAATATTTCATTTCAGTTTATGTAAATTTGAAAATATTCATTTAAGTCGCTTTTAATCAAAATCAAGTTATAAAATCATATCTTTATAATCTTAAATTTAATAAATTTCAACTCAAACTTATTTAAGTAGACTTCTTAGTTAAATACAATTTCAAATAATTTCAAATTATCTTTACAACCTTAATTTATTAAAAATTATTATAAAATTTATTTTATATACGTATAAAAGAATATCAAGTATATATAGTATTTAAACCTTTATAAAATGACTTTTTATTATATATAATATTTAAAAATCAATATTAAATAAAAACATATATATATATTTCCTTTTTTTCATGGAAATCATTTCAAATTATATATGTATATAGACCAACGGTGCCTGTATATAATTTTCTATCCTATGGTCAAGTGATACAGATATTTATCATTTAAATTCGCAATTTAATTATCTACGTGTATTTATCTTTTCAACCAGCAATCCCAAATTCAATTCAATGGAAATCGCTTGGGTTTATCATTTCAAGCCATAATGATTTCCTCATATTCTACGGATCGTTCGGGTATGTATCATTTCAACCCATAGAGAATTCTATACCAACAAGAAACTTTCAAAGTGATAACAGATGTGATAATAATATAACAGGCATATATCATCAATATAAATAATAGATAATGGTGTCAGATGTCACAGATGAGCATATACAGATAATAGCATAAATATAGCAACGTAAATAACTAACAACAGCATATTTCAATTATCATTTCAATTGAAATCAAATTTAATAAATATAAGAACATTAATCGTGAGTGATCGCTCACCTTTTGAGGCTAGAGTAATTTGACAACTCGACAAGATACGAATTGAATCGTGAACCAGCCGATCAACCAATCCAACTACAAATCTCAAAGCGAAGCAAATGGAATCGAGATCGATGAGACAAAGCTGAGAATTTGAAATCAAGGAAAACAAATCAAAGATCAGTTGGATACAACTGAAGCAGATGCATAATATATATAACCAAAAATTTAAATTTTAGATAAACATTTAAAAATAAAATTTCCATATGATATATCTAAACATAATATGTTAACAAACAATCTATATATATTATACTCACAGTCATTATTTATTTTAAAGCAAATATATTTTAAAATCAAACATATACATAACCAGAACTAGTATAACTAGACACACGTAAAATTATAAGTAAAGTATAAAATACTGTCATGAATAATACACATATAAACGTCTTTATAATTATAAAGTAATATATAGTAATAGGTAAAACTAGATTATGCAGACTTGACGTATATCTAAAAAAATATATAAATATGTGACTAACATATATATATATATATGTGTGTGTGTGTGTGTGTGTGTGTGTGTGTATGTATATACCACATTATATAATTAATATAACTTGCATAAAACACTTAAACACATTGCATTATTATATATTATAGTTATCAAAACATGTCATGTTATAAAAACCAAACATATATATATATATATATATATATATATATATATATGTTAAACATATATATCCTTTACTGTACAAATAAAATCTATATATAACATATAACAAATGTGTAGATAAATATATATAACAATTATATATAATCTATTCAAAGAATCATATACATACTATATACACAATCAATAAAATATATATATATAATCCGACAGTTTTATAACTCATATAACTAACAGGTTATAATCTACAAATACATATATAAGACTTACATATATACTTATTCACACGCAACACACACATATATAACATATACGAAATGAAATTCTATAATATACACACACACACACATACACACACATATTATCATAACATTAAAGCACAAATAAACTATATAGCCTAACCCACCCTATATATATTTATATATATAACAACAAAATCAATATATATCAATACTTTCGTATATATATAAACAATACAAAAGAGCATTTTAAAACAATGTTTATATATACACACTTAACCAAACATATGCAGGCTTAATAACATATTTACAAAACTTGATATTTAAAATATATCATATATATACATAGCAACCTATAATACATATATACTGCACCTATATATTGTAATATATAACTTATATATTATACTTTAAATAAATAAACATATTTGTATATATGTATACCCATAAACGCATATATATACAATGCTCTTATAAATTAAAGAGGATAGATGTACTGCTTAGATTGAAGGCGGTGAGAGAGAGGTGGGGTCGGAGTCCCTGGCGGAGCTACGCTCTTGGCTGTGCGATGGCAAAGCTTTCGGCCAGGAAGAGAGATAGGATTACGACTAAGGGAGCTGCTCAATGCAAGAGATTTGAGATGTGGTGCCTCGGCCAGATGAGTAAAAGGCAAGGCGGAGGTCGGCACAGGCGACACTGGCCGAAGAGGGAGGGGATTGGTGGCTCACGTGCTGGAAATGAAGGTGGGGGTGGCAGGTACGGTTAGACTTTGTGGTTGAGACCTCTAGACGTGGGTGGTGCTTTGGGTCAGGGTTTGGAAAAAGGGGGTTTTGCTTCGAGTTATAACAGGAGAAGCACGACAGTTTGCCTTGAAATTTCATGGGGGAGAAAAGAAGAAATTTGAGCGTACATTTTCTCTTTTGGGATTAACAGTGAGAAAATATAAAGGATGAACGGATATATAAAAGTAGGGGCAATTTCAATGGTCAAGCCATTGGTTCAGGTGGGATTAATAAAGCAGTTAATATTTGTTTAGGCAGCACGTTTTAATTTTTGAAACCGAAGGAAAGTGTAAAGTCAAAATTTCGGTACCGTTATGATGGGCTGTTTCATCGTTACCGTTACGTACCGGACCTCAAATTACAGAAATGAATATACCACGGAGATAAGCACGACGACGCGAATAGAACGGTACACAGTTGTCATCGATTGATCAAATTATAAAAACTCGAATTTTCGCTACCAAAAATGCAGAAAATAAGATAAACGGAGCTATAAAGTCCGAATTTGCCGAAATGAATTACGACGTTTTTCTCAGAAGGTGAATTACATTTTTATTATATAAACATATTCAGTTTCGAAAATATATAAATTTCGCAAATTTAACTAAATAAATTAAAAATTTCCACCAATAAATTAACTTTAATACTTTCAATAAAATTTATGTATTTACTATATCTAAATAGACGCAATCCAAATATCAAATTTTTTATTTTCAAATTTTATTATTTAAAATTTCATAAAATTTCGAGTTAAATATATTATTAAAATTAATAAAATTTAAGGGTCGTTACAAAATCGTTTGCATTTTGGAGTTAATTCAAATTTTGATTATTTGAAAAATTTTAACTTGAGTTATCACATAAATAAGAATTACACAAATCATTTATCGTTTGATTTTGTTGTGCAGAGATTTCAAGTAGAGATGAAATGCTACTTTCGAGATTCGTGCTTTATTCGTCATTTTGAAAATTTTGTGGTTCAAAACTCGAATCGTTTAAATAATAGTTGTTGTTGAAATATCAATAAGAATTTGAAGTGAAATTATATGGATTATATTGATATTCACAACTATCGTAAAATTCATATGAATATGGAAATTGAGACAAAGTTTTTTTTTGGTTTTTTTTTGTTTTTGTAATCAAAAGGAATTTATTTTTCAAAAGGGAAATTTGTTTTGTTTTTTGATTTTTCATATTTTATTTTGTTTTTGAAAAGATTTTATATCTTTTTTTGGATTTTTTGATTTTCTAAAGAAAAAAATGAAATAACTTTTTTTGGATTTTTGGAATTTTGATTTTGAAAATTTTCAAAGGAAAGGGATTTTAAAAAAAACTAAGTTTAGAAATATTTACAATTTTTTTAGTTTTGGATTTTGAAACTTTTTTTTAAATATGCATGAATTAATGCAACTAAATGAATATAAGGGTTTAATTACAAATGATTTATCCTAAGCTAACCCAAAATTGTATAGTCGTACTTTTTTAGATCAACAAGATAGTACTCAGCTAGGTAGCGGGCAAGATTTCTAGGTGCACCACGAATCACCATAGCAATGCAACCAAAGGTTTAAATACCTTCAGAGAAACAATTCAGTAAAATATTTTCGAATCACCGTAATGTTTATAACTGATTATTGCTCTGCCGTAGCTTGGACACCAAGAAATTAAATTGTTCAAAGAAGACAAATTGTCAATATACAATTAAGTGTTATCGATTTTTAACCGTTATTATTAATCTAAATTCTAAGATGATATGCAAAGCAGAAATTAAACATGTATTGACAATGCAACTACATTGAAATCTTTTGTCCTTTTTTTTAATTTTTTTTTTATTTTTAAAATTTGTCTATATTATAAATGCAAATGCAAACAACCAACATTGCAATATATATATATATATAAACAAGGGCTAAAGGGCACCATATCAGAGCGTGCAGAATTATTAGCAAATTATTTTAAAAGCACCAATTTTTTTTAAGCAAGCAAGCAATTTATTTTTGCCAACGGTTCTTCTTTTTAATCTGCTTTAGCAACCTGAAAATGAAAACAAGATGTATATACAACATTTCCATTTTTTATGTATCATACCATGAACTAAAACCAATGAAAAAAAACAAACTAAAACAATTGAAAACAAACTAAGAAAAATCTGAAACCAAACAAATTGCCAAATTTTGGAACTCAAAGCAAATTGCCAAAACCAAAATTCATTAATCAAACAAAACCTAAAATGATTTTTTTTTTTTTTGGAGTTTTCAAAAAAAAAAAAAAAAAAAAAAAAACTACCCACCTCAAACAAAAGAAAAATTAACACCCTCACTAGTACCCAAATGCCACTTCAAACAACCCGCAAGCCCAACTACCCACATGCTTTTAAACCAAAGGTATTTACCGATGGAATAAAAAAAAAATAAACAATTACACTTATTATCTCGTTCAACCAAAAACAATTAGACCGTCGTTTCATTTCAATCTTTAAATATTCAACTGCACGCAACTTCAAGTAAGAGTTCGTGAATACGTTCACGTGATGGAAGCTTCGTTCTTTGGTTGGTTTAAAGGATTGGAGGAAACAAATTTTGAGTTTTGGATGTTCGATTTAGGGAGATGGTGAAATCGGTTCAATTTCGGTGATGGTCGCGATGAGTGATTTGGCGATTGACCATTAGATGTTGGCTGTTGTGTGGTCGCGGTCGAAATGGGGGTTCTAGGTAGAACTGTTGATTCGTGGTGGAAGTCGAGGTTCGGAAGAGTGCGATGCTGCTGGAGTTGATGTCAGTTCGTGGTTTGGGTTGTATGGTTGATAATGAGTGTATATGCAGTGTGAATTGTAGGTGGAAGTAGAAGTTGTGGTGTGTAAAAGTGAAGTGGATATGATGTTTGATGGTTTGTAAGTTGTGAAGGCAGCTGTTGAGTTGTAGTGTGACAGTGGGTAAACGGTGACTTGGTCGTGGTGACTTGGATGGTTTAGCAGCAGTTCAAGGTGCACGTAAAGGCAAGGTGATTGTTTAAAACATTGTTTGTAGCTGTTCGACTTTGGTGGCGATCAGAGATTGAACGATTTGGTTGTTTGAAGGTGGATGATTGGCTGTGGCTTTGTTGCGTGGGTAAGCAATTGGTTTGCTGGTGGTGTTCGAGTGGTATGTGACTGATGGTTGATGTATTCTGGCAGAGGGAGGAAGTTTTGATTTCAGTGCACTTGAAGGCAGTGGAGTTCAGTCAGAGGCTGTGGTGGTTCGCAGTGTGATTTCGATTTTTTTTGGTTGCGATTTTGGAGTTAATTGGATTTTAGGTCGAGGAGGTTGATGATAGTTTGGGCAGCGGCTGCTTGAAGTTAGTGGATGGTGGTTGCAGTGATATGTTGAATGGTTAGGAGGTAGTGAGATGAATAAGGGATTATGGCGAAGCAAAGTCAGGGGAGTTTGAAGGTGATGTGCACAGTATTGTTTCTGGTGATCAGGCAGTGCACAGTGGTTATGAGTTACTGGTAAATGGCAGAGGAACAGCAGTTTCGATATGTGCTTATGGGCATGTGGAACAGGAGTGATGGCAAGTTAGGATGGTAGTTCAGGCAGAGTGATGGTGGTTGATGAACTGGAGAGTGGTATGTGGGTGAACTGCTGGTGGTATTTGCAGAGGAGTACGATGGATGTGGGAATGCGTTATGTTTGGTATTGTTGTGCAGTGAAGGGAGCAGATTGGAGCAAGATGTCAGACATGGAGGGTTGGATAATGTGTTGCAACAGAGGATGGATGTTGGTTATACACAGATGGATGTGGTCAAAGATGTTAGAAATGTTTGAATGATGGTTCTAAATGAGGCTTGTGTGGAAGGAGGCAGTGGATTGTATGTATTTATTTGGGTTGTAAGGGAAAATTGTATGGAAGGAAGCAATGTTGATGCAGTTAGTAGAGTGGATGGTATGATTAATGAAGTCGGATTTGTCAGCAGTGTCGATGGGAAGTTGTCGTAAACTGTGGTGGAGCTGCTCTGGTCGTGGCAATGCAGTTTTGTAGAGGGGATGTGGAGATGTATGTGGGATTTAAACAGGGAGGAAGAAGTTGCTATGTGCAGTGAGTATGAAGGAGAAATGACAGTGGTCACAGAAGATGTAGGAGAACATGCACAATCTAACTTTTTTTTTGTTGTAAAATAAAAAAGTGTAAATGAAATGGAAAACCAAAATGAATGAAAAAAAAAATTCTTTTCGAAATTGTGTATGCTCTTTATTTTTAAATAATAATGAAAATGCAAATGAAAAAACACTAGAACAATGAGTACGCACACAAATGTACACAAAAATCAAACAAACGCACAAATATTTTTTAAATGCAAACACACAAAAATCAAATAAAAATAATTCGAAAATTAGAAAATTAAAATCAAAACAAATCCCCGGCAACGGTGTCAAAAACTTGTTTAACGACAAATTTTCTACCGGTTTACAAAATTGCCAAAAAATTCCAGATTAAAATATACCGCAAGCGCACGGCGTACTATCGTAGTACGTAGTGAGTACAGGTTGATTCGCAGGGAATTGTTGATTTTAAATCTCTATTCAATCAAATTAACCAAAGTTGAAAAGTATGAACATAAAAATGTAAAAAAATGACAAAAAGAAAGTGATAAAAATACAAGAGTTAAATAAATAATTTAGAGATAATTCCACTCTCTAGATCATATAGTTCAACAAATTATGAAATTATTATCTCTTCTTTTTTGTCATTAGTTAGTTTAATTGATGTGTTTATCATAAGTATGATCTATTTGTGTTATTAGTTAGCTCAACATAAGTTATCAAACTACAACAACCCCTTAAACCACTTACAAACTCATATGAAAAATAACAACAAAGTTGAAAATAAAATCTATTTTAAGTATGACCTATTAACTATGAATTAGAAGTATAGACCATCAAATTTTGATTTCAACATTCACTTCATTACCATCATCATATGTAGATGAAGAGGTAATTATTTTTTGTGATTGTTTAAGCATATCTTATTTGTTAAAGCATCTCCAGTGGTGCTATTATTCACTGAATATGTGGAAAAAAAATCTCCAGTCGTCGAATTAAGGGGGCAAATTCAGTTGAAAGTTCAAGGTCGAATTCAGGATTCTGGACTGGGCTTGGACGCCCATTTAATGGGCTCCCAAACACTGACGCTCACTTTATGGACGTCAGGCTTCTAGCGCCCATTAAATGGACGTCCAAGCCCCCAATTATGGGGGATGCCAGACTCTCATTTTATGGAATCATGGCATAAGGCTTTCATAAAATGGACGTCTGACATCAAACGCACATTTAATGGGCACTTGGCATCAGGCGCCCATTAAAATGGGCGCCTGACCCATGGAGTTCAGACCCAAATCCAGGGCTGAATATTCAGGGCTCTGAATATTCAACCCTGAATGAACTGGAGATGCTCTTATGAACAACATAGACCATCAAATTCAACATGAAGCAATAAATCACATCAACATTCATTTAAACACAAAAGAGATCAAAATTATCACAATGTTGAAGCTACACGATTAGGGGCTTCATTACCCCAAAATTGAAGGGATTAGCCTCTCATTTGTGTTATCATATCAACACAAGTAGCATGCAACATGAAACAACAAGAAGAGCAAAAAGAGAGCAAAAAGAAAAGAAAAGCTAAGTAAAATAAAATAACACTAATCTACTTGCATGAAAGGTAAACTACACTACTAACATGAAAGAAAATAAACAAGATAAGAAAAAAACAATGTATTAAAATTGCATAAAATAAATTATATGAAAGAAATGACTAAGTAGTCATGAAAAGTAAAGAGAAGCTTTCTTTTATTTCTAAGCTAAAGCGAACTAAGAGAAGAAGTAAGTTTACATGAAACATAAGGGGTATTTATACAAGTATGAAACCCTAATTCATATTTTTGGGGAATGCCCAAATTGCCCTTGAGGTAGTGTGGATATTAAGTAATAATTAGCATGTCTTAATCCTCCACTTAAATGTACATGAAACTTTATTGGCCTTTTAGCATGTGCATTAGCTCCTAATTGAAAATCTAGGTAAGTGGGTAGATGGGGTCCTCCATATTCATGAGTTTGAATTATTTTCATCTGCATTTGCTTGTTTCCTTTTGTGCATGCATATCTTTATGAAACCACTTGTAATTTCCATCCAATTTTCCTACAAAATAATATTGAAATTTCCAATTAAATTTTCTCAAATTAATATATGCACAAAAATGATCATTTTACCCATATATGAGGATGAATGTGTGACGTTTTGAAAATAATTTGAATTTGCTTTAAACAAGTTAAAATACCCGATATGATCATTTATTTAATTTAATTAGATTAAATATGGTGGTAAAAATATGTACATTTACATGCACATCAAGGTCTCACCGCTTAGGTACATCACGAGGTTTGTTAGTTTCAGGGAAGCTGACACTGAGGTTTGTAGGACCTTTCCTAATTATTGGTAGGATAGAGAAGTTGGCGTATAGATTGAAGCTCGTTGAGAAGTTGGCAGGACTACATGATGTTTTCCATGTGTCGTACTTGCGAAAGTGCTTAAATTATTCAGCTATCGTAGTCAAGTCGAGTCAGCTTGCGGAGGTGAAAGTAGAGAGGGAGTTACTTGTTTGGAACTAGGCTAGCACGCGATGGAAGTTACGTGTGAATTACAATTTTTTTTACCATATTGGTTCTTTATTGGGCCTATGAAGTCTAATTATTTAGAATATTTCTAAATTTTATTTTAATAAAATCTTATATTTCATTTAAATTCATAAATTGTTGATAGAAGCTTATTTAATTTATTTTCAGTTTATATATAAGTATACATATGTATCATTTAAATCTGTATATGAGTGTGCATGCGTAACGTGATAGGCCGTGCAAGGTATAATGTGCCCTTATATAGATGCTGAGATTTATATCGCAACGGACATGTTAGCTCATCTTATATGTGTTATATGTTGTCCAAATATGTGTATATCTTTATACTTATTATATATAAAAACCCATGTGCTTATATCGCAACGGACATGCGGACATGTTAGCTCATCCACCGCCTTCTGCTTCTTCTTTTCCTGTCCCTCCTCCTTCTAGTTCTCCTATCCTTCTTCTCGTTCCCCTCTCTTTGTCTCCACCATTTCCTCCCCCTTCTTGGACCTCTCTATTCAAATCTAAACCGAGCAATGCTGGTCAATTCTCTCCATGTGACATAACCCTTCTCTTTGATGGTTCTGCTCTAGTACCATCACCTGATGTCATTCAAGCAAGAAATGATTTTTGGAAGGAGTACCATGTTGGGTTCTACTTAGACAAGCCCCTCTCCTACTCAACTATCATCAACTTCTTGAAGAAGAAGTGGAAAATTAAGAGATCGATATCTATGAAATCTGTTCTCTTTTTATTCAAACTTTCTATTGATGAAGATAGGAAAATGATTGTTGAGTCTGACCCTATAATAATGTGTAACAAGCTTTTTATAGTTAAATCATGGGATGAAAATATTGGCAACAGTTGTGGAAGGATCGGACCTGTTCATGTTGGGATCAGATCTGAAGGCTTGAAACAAATAGAGGTCATTGAATTGGGCATTAACAAGTACTTTATGCTCCAAGATAGTGGAACTGATGGATATGAGAACATGATAGATGATGAATTGGAGGTAGAAGTAGTTAATAAAGATAAAGTAAGTAAAAGCAAACTTGTAGACAGCGGGTTAAGTATTTTTAACAAGAAAAGCATCTGTGCACCTTCTGTGTCTGTTGTGCACGTGCACATGCACAAACAAACTGATCCTACACAAGAAGCATTGTACAACAAGCCAGAGCCCGAAGTAAACCAATCTGTAGCCCGAGTCATCCCTGATAGCTTGCCTTTAACTCCCAATGAAGCAACTCAAAAAAACTTGATACCGCAGCCCGAAGTAACCCATACATTTGCTCGTGTCAATTCTGATAGTTTTCACTCCCCTGATATTGAGAAAGATTGGTGCAACTCGTTTTAAATGCAACTAACCAACATGGTTTCATCCATACATGAACATGAAATCAATTCGAAAACCCACCTGTCACCAAATAACAATGCAATTCCTCCTTCCTATGCTTTCACCATCTACATTCCTGGAAGGGTCTCCCCTAAACAACATGAACATCAAATTGAAGATACTTAACCCATAACAAATGCTACTGCCACAAATTCAAATACGCAGGAAGCCTTATCTTCTTCAACTCCTCTAAACTCCAATCTTACAAGCACTAACTCTAGAAGAATAACACATTCTCTTTCATCAAAGAGAAGCAAAGATGACTTACTCCTTTGTTTATAGTTTACTTAATGAATATAATCCTTGAAGCCTAGAATTTACGTGGTGCTCACAGTAATATTAAACTTGATCAAGCAAGAAACTTAATCCATACCCATGACCTCTGTCTCCTTTCTCTACTTGAAACCAAGCTTAACTCAACCTTGTCCATCAAAGCAGCCAACTACAAGTTCCCTTCTTGGTCTATGATTCACAATCTTGAAGATGATCCTTATGGCAGAATTTTGGTCCTCTTTGATCCCAATATCTTATCAGTTTCAACCAGTTTAACCACCAAGCAACACATCCACCTCCATATCTCTTATGTTCACCCTCCTACCTCCTTCTATCTAACTATTGTCTATGCTAACAACTCCTTACCTTCAAGGATCAACTTCCTTAACTCATTACCCCCACTTAGACAATCTTCCCACCCCTAGATTGTGATAGGAGATTTAAAATGCCGCTTTGATCTTGATGATAAAATTGGCGGTCTCCTACACCTCCCCAAAGACATTTCCCCACTTAATATTTCTTTGACTGACTCGGACCTCATCCCCATCCCCATCCCCGAATCTGGTGCAAATTTCCTTAGAATAAGTGAAGTAGGAGTGGAGTTCGTACTTTCATAACTATTGATCATGCCTTTTCCAACCTAACTTCCTTGTCACACTGGCTATCTCTTTCCGTTTTCCTCCCTCAGATAGCTCTATTTGATCACTCTCCCTTAGTTTTTCTTACTGGCCTCCCTAGTAACAAAGAAAAGAGAAGTTTTAGATTTTTCAATGCTTGGGCAAAGCGTGCTCAATTTTACAATATTATTATACGAGCTTGCACTAATTTATTCTATGGTAACCCCATGTTTAAGTTTTACAGGAAAATCTAGAACATCAAACTAGCTTTAAGGCAATGATCTCGTAGCACATTTGGCTCTGGTGATCTCTTGTCAGCAAATCTAAGAGATCTTTTGAAGAATGCTCAAGTCCATATGATGGAACACCCTAATGATAATGAAGCAACGCAAGAAGAGAATAGGATTTTCCGTGAACTTAATAGAGCTTTGGATGAAGCTTGCATGAAAAGGCAGTAGCTTCATGACAAATGGTTACAGCAAGGTGGCAGAAATACTATCTTCTTTCATGCCTCAATAAAAATCAAACAAGCTAAGAAACATATACATTCCATTTATGATGAAGAAGGCAATCTGCACATAACTCCTGATCGTGTTGACAAAGCATTTGTGGACCATTTTACTAATCTCTTTGGTAACAGCTTTGAGTTTTCTCCTGACCTAGATACAATCTCCAACCTCAACCTCCCTACTATTAATCATGAGAAGCTTCTACCTTGATAACCAAAGTGACTGATGTTGAGATAATAATACTCTTTTTTCTATGAATGAGAAATCTGCTGGTGGTCCTGATTGCCACATTGTCAATGTCTTCGTCTCCTCTTGGGATGTGATAGGGACAGACTTTTGTATGGCTATACGCAACTTCTTTGACAAATTCAAGCTACTTGGTGAATTCAATACTACAAATATTACTCTAATCCCTAAGACATCCTCTCTATCTTTTGTTTCCTCTTTCAGACCAATCACTTGTTGTAATGTGGTCTACAAATGCATCACTGAAATTCTTGCTGCTAGAATAGTTGCTGTTTTACCTTCTCTCATCTCCTTTAATCAAGCAGCATTTTTGCCAAGAAGAAGCATCATAGACAATGTTCTTCTAGCTCAAGAGATGTTGAAAGGCTATGATAGAACTAATTCCTCCTCTGCAGCAGCTCTTAAAATTGACATCTCCAAAGCATACAATAGTGCCCATTGGTCTGCCATTGTTAGAACCATGGCAAAGATGGGATTTCCAAAGGTCTTTGTGGCCTGGGTTTACACGTTCATTTCATATCCATCCTTCTCTGTCATAATCAATGGTATACCAGTGGGTTTTTTCAAGAGCAAGGAAGGAATTCGCCAAGGAGATCCTATTTCTTCTTATCTATCATTATGATTATGGAAGTTTTCTTTATATTGTTGTCAAAGAAATTCTCTAATAGGCTTGTTAAATTCCATCCTAAGTGTAGCCATATGAAAATCTCCTCCATTATGTTTGCCGATGATGTGCTTTTATTTACAAAACCTAATATTTCCTCTCTCACTTGCATTGTTCAAACATTGGAGACCTTCTACAAGATGACTGGCCTTAAACTAAACCCAAACAAATCCAGTATGTTGCTTTCTGGAGTTTCAGCAAGCACTTCTACTGAACTATATCATGCTACTGGATTTAATAAAATGCAAGAAGACATGAACTACCTGGGGCTACCATTAATAACCAAAAGAATCACACTTGCAGACTGCTTACCATTGTATAATAAAAGCACTACAACCTTGAACTGTTGGTCGAATAGGAAACTCTCTCAAGCTGGTAAATTGGTACTTATTAAATTTGCAAGCTTCTCCATGATGGTATATTGGGCTCATACTATAATCTTCCCCATGAAATTAGTGAAATTAGTAAGATCTTCCATGCTAAGATTTTTCCGGACTGGCTCTATGCACTCTAGAAAACTCCTTCCATGCTCTTTCTCTAGGTTTGAAGCTCCTCTAAGCAAGGGAGGCTTGGGTATCCCGAACATTATAACATGTAACGTTGTATCTCTAAGCAAACATTTCAATGATATTCTGAGTAAGAAATACAGCGTATAGGTCAATTGGATATGGCATTATAGCAAAGGCAGAAAGTACATTTGTAATATGGAAATTCCTACATCTTGTAGTTGGACATGAAGGAAGCTAATGGGGTTTAGAGCCTTGTTCTTACCCCATATTCAATCACACTGTACTGGCAGAAACTCTGTCAGCTTTTGGCATGAACTCTGGGTTGGTAGAGGCATCATTTTATGTCAACTTTTAACCTATCAGAAACTTTCGCAAACTGGTATTCATTACCATGCTAAGGCCAATGAATATGTCTATGATGGCTTAGTTCATCTTCCATACAACAACAGTCATGCTGTCAGACAACTTTGGGAGACCATTCATAGCAACCATTACCATATACAACCCTCTCTTTCAACCTTCTGGAACCACAAGCCTCACCCTATTGGCATTGTGTATCAGTTACTCACTGAAAATATCTCTTTGCCTGTTGGAAAATGGTCTTCCATTATTTGGAGATCTAACACTACCCCTACCGAGAATTTAATGTCGTGGAAGGTACTAAACAATGCTGTAACAACCCCCAATTTTGTACCATTCAAATCGACAATAATCCACACATGTCAGACTTGAATGATGCGAAATAACAGATTGTAAATAAATTTGGAGCAAATGAAATCAAATATACAGAATCACAGACACAGAACAAACAAAATAACTCACAGCGGAATATAAAATAACATAGTAGTTCATGAAGCTACTATAACAGAGTCTCAAACCAAATACATAATATAGTCTGAAAAACAACAGAATAGAAATCCCAAATACATAGAAGTTCACTAATACATGAGATAAACTAATACAGCTGAAACAGAAATAGATAAATATGTAGATAAGTAGAAACTCCAGTGAAAGACCAGCTCCAGGAAGAGAATCCAAAGCTGTGAATACTCAGGCTGACCCGAGCGTAAAGCAAAACACAAAACACTCGAGTCAGGACAATATATACTTATATAATGTAAACCAACTCAAGTGAACTGTAATAAAGATACAAGTAATTTAAAGGATGCCTGGGACCGCCCATCCTCTAAGGATCCGTTAAACTATTTACTATATAGTAATATTTCGCTATTATACTAATGTCTACAGTAAAATAAACATACTTTTAAATAGCGTTCCGGGCTACCCATATCACCCATCACACATAATAGTCCCAGTAGTCCATCCAATATCATGCCATCTCCACTCCGGGTGACTGTCAGAGGATACCACACGGGCTACGGGAGAAAGACAAACTCGTAGTAAAGGCTCGGTATGGTAGGTGACACGACACACAAGGCAATGCCAGGGTAGATATACCAATTACGCACACGGGCTGGTGGTAACGCAGCAGCCACATACGCCCACCCCGAACGACACTCCAAAATCAAGGGCTGCACCCAATCGATCACAACAGTAATAGAATGGTATCAAAGAAGTGTGTTCAGCCAGAGGTGCTACCTCCTTTGGCCCGAGATCGCTCCTGTTTTAGCCACCTTATGCTAACTCACGGGAGTTAGGTCCACGAAATGTACCTTAGGAACGTCGTCACCATCCTACTTCATTCTGGAATCTCCACCGCGCACACAGTTGTTAAGTGGTTTTCGGTATCGACAGAGAGTATGTCCATATCCGAACCCGGTCTCTTTAACAACCAATCGTTATTATAACCCGTAGTTATAATTTCAAAAATGTTATTTATTTCTCAAAATCCAATATCATTTCAAATCCATTTAAAATATCAACTTATCATTTCATTTGAAAAACATATTCATTTTTATTCAATTTAAAAATACCATTCACATTTCAAAATAGTTCAATTCCAACAAATTACTTCATTTAAATCCTTTAAAAGTGAAGTTATTACATTTAATAATTAAATTATTAAACTTCCAAAATTTTCAACTTTCAAAGTTCATTCATTCACTTAATTTCATCAAACAGTGAAAATTCAACTTTCGCAGCATTTGGAAATTGCTACAGAAAGTTATATTCAAAACAGTTAAATTTAACAAAAGACAGCGTTTAAAATGCTGTAATAGTGTTACATTAGTTTCAAAGAAAAAAAACTTAGTTTAATCCAATAATTATATTTTCTATAATTCACTTTTAACTTATAAAATCACATAATTTTACTTTTATGACCATCATTTAATTTTCTTTAATTTCATGATTTCATAAAGTTAAATTTCCATTTAAAAAATCATATTTAACACTAATTCACTTATTAAATTGCAGTGTCCAATTTTAAATTCATAACATTTAAATTTCAACCTAACACTTAAGTTAAAAATTCTCAAATATAACTTAGTTTATATTTTTATTTACTTAATTAAAAATTCACTCTTAAGTCAATTCGAAAAGTTACAATTTTAGTTACAATTTAAAATTTCAACTTAAATATTCATTCATTTCACATTTCAACTTTATTAAAATCATTAATATGATATAAAATCACTTTAAATTCAAATTATCATAAATTTATCATGCTTTCATATTCTATTTAATTTCAAATTATAATTAAATCAAATTTCCCAAAATAGCTTACATTCAAAATTTTCTAACCTTTTCGTTAATTTATTTCACTTGTAATTATTCAAAAAATCAATAATATTTTACCAAAAATCATTTTTAATTAGGTTTAGATCAAAATATTTTAATATTTACATTTCTAAAATAATTTTAAAAATTTTAGAAAAATATATTAACTACGGGTCTGTATATAATTTTCTACACTAGGAAAAGTGATACGGGTAATATATCATTTCAACCCGTAATTTACAAAGAAAAATCCGGGTTTTATCATTTCAAACCCGCAGTCCCAAGTAAATGAAATAAATTTGAAAATCATTCAGGCCTATCATTTCAGCCCATAATGATTTTCCCTTATTCTAAAGTCCGTTCGGGTATGTATCATTTCAACCCATAGTGATTCTAATCTAAAAGGAACTTGAAGTGTGATAAACGGATAAAATAACAGAACAGCATAATATAACAGTAACAAATGTCATAATAGGTGTTTAAGCATGGGTGAACATAATATAATAGTGACATAGCAAATAATAATATAGTGATGCAGTTTACATATTCACAAGTGATCAATTTACTATTCATATAAGTATAAAACTGTCTGGTGAGAATAACTCACTGTTTTGAGTTGATGACACAACGACGAATTGCACAAACTGGATCTACACAAGCACAAAAGCACGACACAGATACGAATGGAGGAGCCAAGGATTAATTCCCTTGAATACCAATCAAACAAAACAATATAACAATTATAAGGTTTCAGACCAAAAATTCGATAAACTATGCTAGAAATAACTTCATAAAACAAAGCTGAAATGCTTTGCACTTGCTTCCGACATCCCATAGGCTTGGCTAGAGGTGGAGTACGGGTCTAAGGCAATGGTTTTGGGTCAGGTCTGGGTTGCTAAGGTCGGCCTAACATGAGTTTGTTGATGGCAAAAATTATGGAGATGGAACAACAACACAACAAGGCATAACTACTAACAACATCACAAGTTTCAAGCAAACAAAGCTCGGCCAAGGCTGCTGTGGTCACGGCCAGAGAAGTAGGGTCCACTGTGGTGACGTGGAAGAGGGTGCTGGAGGTGCTGGATGTGGTGGTGGTCATGTAGGTGGCGGCCATGGGTGGTGGAAGTGGTGGATGTGAAGGCTTGTGCTCGGCTAGGTCAAGATGTTGGAGTTTGGTGAACTTGGTGAAGGAACTACCACCTAGGGTGGTACGGATGGGGATGGTCAGTGAGGAGGAGGTGCTGGTGGCGTGCTCAGGTGGTGGTAGTGGCGGCAGGGGCTGGAGAGGGGCATGGCCGATCCTATGATAAAGAAGATCAAGTGCAAATCAAACGAAAAATCAACATAAGTGAACAAAAGGAGATAAAAGAAAAATAGAATTTTACCAACTTCTCAAACAAGTGATGGCCGAATTTTTTTTAATGAGATGAGAAATGATGTACGTGAATGAATAATGGAGGTAGGCAGCTGAAGTATGTGAGTTATTATGGCTAATTGATGGTAAAAGTAAGTTAAAAATGTGAAAAGGCGGGAAAATCAAAAGCCATTGGAAATAAAAAGTCACAAACCCTTTCAATTTACCTTTAAGTATTTATAAAAGTTTATATATTCTGAAATAACAATATTATCAGATAAAATTTCAAAACTTTAACAAAATATAAAAATATATACACCGTTTATTAATTATATAGAGAAAAATTAAGAAAAAATAGTTAAAACAGTGAACTAGACAAGAAAATTTGAAAGTAAATGAAATAAATAAAAAAAATTCATATGAACTTGTAAAGTATTTTAAACATAAATAATAACATAAAACAAAATTTTATTCACAACATAAATATTTAAAATTTAATTTAAATATAATTTTTAATGCAGAAAATAGCAAAAAATGGGAAAAAAGCCCTTAAAAATAGGAAATCAATACAGTAAATTTTGAAAAAATTCTATTATTATTTTTAAAATATTTAGAGATGAAATTTCACAAATAAAACAAATTTAAAATAAAATAAAGAAATTTAAAATGAAGAAAATGGCAGAAAATTAGAAAACAGCCTTTAAAAATAGGAAATAAATACAGTAAATTTTGGAAAAATTACATTATCGTTTTAAAAATGTTTAGAAATGATATCACACAAATAAACAAATTTAAATTAATTTCAAAATGAAATAAAGTCAAATTTAAATATATAGTCAAAATCTAGGGTTGTTACACTCTCCCCCACTCAAATCTTTTCGTCCTCGAAAAGAACGGAAAGGAAAAATAAAGAGAAACAAGATAGAGAAACAAATAGTACCTGAAACGAATAGTTCCGGATTCGAAGCACGAATGCTCTCCTCCGTTTCCCAAGTACAATCTCGATCATCAGTACTCCACTGTACTTTGACCAGATTAACAGATTTTCTTCTGAGCTGCTTCGTATCTCTATCGACAATACGAAGTGGCTTCCTCTCAACAGTCAGGTTAGGCTCAATATCCAAACTATCAAGAGCAGAAGGATGGACAATAAGAGATGGATCATGGAGATGACGGCGAAGATGTGAGACATGGAATACATCATGCACTCCAGAAAGCTTCTCGGGCAAATCCAGACGATAAGCCAAAGAACCAACTCTTTCCATGATGCGGAAAGGACCAATGAACCTGGGAGAAAGCTTCCCTCTACGACCAAAGCGAATGACATTCCTCAAGGGAGAAACCTTAAGGAACACCTGATCACCAACAGCAAATTCCAAATTTCGCCTACGCCTATCAGCATATTTCTTCTGTCTATCCTGAGCGACTCTCAGCCTCTTCTTTATCTCCTCAACTTTCTCAGAAGCTTCCAAAATCCCCTCAGGACCAAGAACCAAACGATTACCGGATTCAATCCAACAAGATGGAGATCTACAAGGTCGCCCGTATAAAGCAGCAAACGGAGACATTTTGAGACTGGCCTGAATGCAAAGATGAAATGAGATAGATAAAAAGATCAAGAATAGACTGAAAACAGAAGATAAGATAATACCTGATAGCTATTATTGTAGGTAAATTCGGCAAGATGGAGATAATCTTCCCAAGATCCTCCAAAATCAAGCACACAAGCACGAAGAAGATCCTCGAGAATCTGATTTACTCTTTCCGTCTGACCGTTGGTCTGAGGATGATAAGCAGTGCTCAGATTCAAACGAGTACCCAAAGATTCCTGAAAAGCCTTCCAGAACTGACTAGTAAAGATAGGGTCACGATCACAAACAATACTGAGAGGAACACCATGGAGACGAACGATCTCTCTCATGTAAATCTCAGATAAACTAGAAGCAGAACGAGTAGACTTGATCGGAATAAAATGAGCGGACTTGGTCAGTCTATCAACAATAACCCAGATACTCTCATTGCCTTTCCGAGTCCTCGGTAAACCATCGATGAAGTCCATGGAAACCTGTTCCCACTTCCAATTAGGAATCTCGAGGGGCTGCAACAAACCAGGGGTCTTCTGGTGATCGGCTTTGACTTGCTGACAAGTCGCACACCAACTAACAAAGATAGAGATATCCCTCTTCATCCCCTTCCACCAATAAAGCCTCTTCATATCCTGATACATCTTCGACACACCAGGATGAATAGAAAGTCTGGATCTATGATTTTCCTGAAGCAACTCCTGTCTCAAACTATCAATCTTCGGAACACAAATCCTGCCATTAATCCGCAAAATCCCTTTGTCATCAATCTGAGCTCCACTACTACCTCTACTACCACCAACTCTGCTACGAACACTCTCCTTCATCAATCTAAGCATCTCATCCTCATCCTGCTTAGCCATAATCTGATCCAGAAGAGGAGAAGAAGAAACAACAAGCTGACACAACAAAGCCTTCTTCCGACTCAGAGCATCGGCCACAACATTAGCTTTACCGGGAGTATAGTTAATGTCGAGGTCGTAAGAAGCCAGAAACTCAAGCCAACGAACTTGCCTCTGATTCAGATCCTTCTGGGTGAAGATATATCTCAGAGACTGATGATCTATGAAAATCTCAAACTTGGTTCCAAGAAGATGATGCCTCCAAAGTTTCAAAGCAAAGACAACAGCAAGTAACTCTAAATCATGAGCAGCATAATTTGCTTCGTGGGTCTTCAACTGACGGCTGGCATAGGCAATAACCCTACCATCCTGCATGAGAACAGCACCCAAACCCTCACGACTAGCATCAGTATAAACCGTAAATCCCTCACTCCCATTCGGAACAGTAAGAACTGGTGCGGAAGTTAGCTTGCTCTTCAACTCACTGAATGCAGCCTTACACTTATCACTCCAGACAAATCTGGCATTCTTCCGAGTTAAAGCTGTGAGAGGTGCAGCAATCCAAACAAAATTCTCAATGAATCTCCGGTAGTAACCGGCAAGGCCCAGAAAACTACGAATATCAGATGGAGTCTTTGGAGTTTCCCAATCCTGGAAAAATCGGGGGAAATAAAACAATAGGAAAAAATAGAATTATTAAAATGATAGAGAAAGAGAAAAAAGAAAGACTTACATTGATCGCAGCAATCTTAACTGGATCAACAGAGACTCCATTACTAGAAACAATATGCCCGAGATAACGGACTTCATCCTTCCAGAAATGGCATTTAGAAAATTTAGCCTTTAACTGATGATTTCTGAGAGTCTCAAGAACATATTTCAAATGCGACTTATGCTCATCCTTAGTCTTAGAGAAGACAAGGATATCATCAACAAAGACTAGCACAAATTTATTAAGCACATCACGAAAAACACACTTCATCAAATCAACAAAGAAAGCAGGAGCATTAGTCAAACCAAAAGGCATGACTAGCCATTCATAAAATCCATTCTCAGTGCGGAAAGCAGTCTTGGGAATGCTATCCTCAGCAACCCTGAGCTGATGAAAACCTGTGGCAAGGTCAAGATGAGAGAAAATAGTGGCACCATGAAGCTGATCAAACATATCATTGATTCGAGGTATAGGATATCTGTTTTTCATAGTGAGCTTGTTCAGCTCCCTATAATCAACACACATCCGAAGTGAACCATCAGATTTGGTGACAAAAACTACCGCAGCTCCCCATTCAGAAAAACTGGGCCTAATTAGACCTTTGGAAGATAAGTCTTCAATTTGCTTTCCCATCTCAACCTTCTCGCGGGGTGCCATTCTTCTAGGAGGAAGAACAATAGGTCGAGTACCAGGAATAAGATCAATCCGAAAATCAATTTCCCGCTTCGGAGGTAAAGAAATGACTTCGCCAAATACATCGGGATATAATCTAACCACAGGAGTTGAATCAAGGTCACTGGAAGAAGAATCCAAAGAATAAATAAAGTTGCCAGCAAAATCCTGAGGCATGCGGCACTGAATAATCAAGGAATTCCCTTGATCATCAACAAGCTGAACAGACCGGGCTTTACAAGAGATATGATAATTATGATTCACTAACCAATCCTGACCAAGCAATAAATCAAAAGCATCGAAGCCCAGAATATAAAAATCACCACTAAAGCGATGATCAGAATGGAGAAGTTTCACCTCTCGACAAATCCGATTAAGGTTAGCAGGACCCCCAATAGGATTTGAAACACATAATGGAACAGAAGTATACTCAGGAGAAAGGAGATGTTCAAACTTATCACACAAATCAACAGAAATAAAACTGTGTGAAGCACCAGTATCAAACAACACACGAACAGGATGATGAAATAAAGTAAATGAACCCTGGAGTGTACCTTGGCATCACTAGGAGCATGGGCAGGTGGAGGAACTGGAGATGAGGCAGAAGTGACAGCAAATATAACAGAAGGAGTACCCCTCTGCTGGGTAGGGCAATCCTTCCTAAAATGACCGGGCTGGAGACAGATATGGCAGAGATCACGTCTAACCGACTGAGCAGGTGGAGGAACTGCAGCACCAGATAATGTGGGAGAGCTATTGGCATAGTGCCCTCTCTGATCACACCTAAAGCAAGTGATGGAGGAGAGATCAACTGGTTGCCTCTGAGCAGGGGCAGATGATGAAGATCCCAAACCAGGACGCTTCTGCCAATTCTTCTTCTGCTGCTGGAAATTTGGCTTACGCTTCTTGGAAACTGCAGAGGAAGACTGAGCACCAGAAACAGCAGGACCTTTGGATGTGGGATTCTCATAGCGAATAGCCATATCCATAAGCTGGGTGAAAGAACCATGAACATGAGAAATAAGGCGACTATAATACTCTGGCCGAGCACCAACAATAAATTTCTCATTCTTCTTAAGAGGAGTATCAATAAGGCCAGGACCGAACTTGGAAAGTTCATTGAATTTCCTCTCATACTCAGCAAAAGACATGGTACCCTGCTTCAGATCCATAAACTCACGATAAAGCTGAGATTTCCCGGCTTCTGGCATCCATTTTGCCACAAAAGCCTCCCTGGAAAAGAGATGCAGAAAACAAGCTTAAGATAGATTCAAAGAAAGGAAAAATAGGAACAAAATTAAGATAACCCAAAGGATACCTAAACTGCTCCCAAGTGAGATCAGCCTCGACGGTGTTAGCCGTAACGGACTCCCACCAATCTAAAGCAGAATCATGCAACTGCCAGGCTGCAAGCTGACGCTTCTGAGCATCAGTAATGTCAAGACCAGTAAATATCCTCTCAAGACTCCGCAACCACTGCTGAGCCTCAATGATAGTCTCTGAACCGGTGAATGGGGTTCCACCAAGTTGAGAGAATTCCTTACAAAGAACAGTGAACCTGACTGGAGCAACAGGTTGAGGAGCTGGGGCAATACCGCGACCCCTAACTCTGGCATTTCCCCGATTCATCGTGAAAAATATCAAGAATGAATTTAGGATAAGAATAAAGACAAGCCGAAGACAAAATAAGATAAGGCAAGATAATACACTTGGATGAATATCTTAAAGAAAGAAAAGATCCTAACAAGATAGATACGAAAGAAAGGAAAGTTAGAAAACATTTGAAAATCCTTTAAAAGCAAGAAAAATTTATATATCAAAATAATCTTTGAAAATCCTTTGAAAACATTTTGAAAAATCATTTTATACTTTGAAAATACGTCTCTCACAAAGATATGATTCTGAGATTGATTTCACTCATTCTAGGGTGGAAATACCCTATCTCTAATGAGTTTTTGCTCCGCAGAGGCAATGGTTGCCAAAACCAAAGCTCTGATACCAACTGTAACAACCTCCAATTTCGTACCATTCAAATCGACAATAATCCACACATGTCAGACTTGAATGATGCGAAATAACAGATTGTAAATAAATTTGGAGCAAATGAAATCAAATATACAGAATCACAGACACAGAACAAATAGAATAACTCGCAGCGGAATATAAAATAACATAGTAGTTCATGAAGCTACTATAACAGAGTCTCAAACCAAATACATAATATAGTCTGAAAAACAACAGAATAGAAATCCCAAATACATAGAAGTTCACTAATACATGAGATAAACTAATACAGCTGAAACAGAAGTAGATAAATATGTAGATAAGTAGAAACTCCAGTGAAAGACCAGCTCTAGGAAGAGAATCCAAAGCTGTGAATACTCAGGCTGACCCGAGCGTAAAGCAAAACACAAAACACTCGAGTCAGGACAATATATACTAATATAATGTAAACCAACTCAAGTGAACTGTAATAAAGATACAAGTAACTTAAAGGATGCCTGGGACCGCCCATCCTCTAAGGATCCGTTAAACTATTTACTATATAGTAATATTTCGCTATTATACTAATGTCTACAGTAAAATAAACATACTTTTAAATAGCGTTCCGGGCTACCCATATCACCCTTCACACATAATAGTCCCAATAGTCCATCCAATATCATGCCATCTCCACTCCGGGTGACTGTCAGAGGATACCACACGGGCTACGGGAGAAAGACAAACTCGTAGTAAAGGCTCGGTATGGTACGTGACACAGCACACAAGGCAATGCCAGGGTAGATATACCAATTACGCACATGGGCTGGTGGTAACGCAGCAGCCACATACGCCCACCCGAACAACACTCCAAAATCAAGGGGTGCACCCAATCGATCACAACAGTAATAGAATGGTATCGAAGAAGTGTGTTCAGCCAGAGGTGCTACCTCCTTTGGCTCGAGATCGCTCCTGTTTTAGCCACCTTATGCTAACTCACGGGAGTTAGGTCCACGAAATGTACCTTAGGAACGTCGTCACCATCCTACTTCATTCTGGAATCTCCACCACGCACACAGTTGTTAAAGTGGTTTTCGGTATCGACAGAGAGTATGTCCATATCCGATCCCGGTCTCTTTAACAACCAATCGTTATTATAACCCGTAGTTATAATTTCAAAAATGGTATTTATTTCTCAAAATCCAATATCATTTCAAATCCATTTCAAAATATCAACTTATCATTTCATTTGAAAAACATATTCATTTTTATTCAATTTAAAAATACCATTCACATTTCAAAATAGTTCAATTCCAACAAATTACTTCATTTAAATCCTTTAAAAGTGAAGTTATTACATTTAATAATTAAATTATTAAACTTCCAAAATTTTCAACTTTCAAAGTTCATTCATTCACTTAATTTTATCAAACAGTGAAAATTCAACTTTCGCAGCATTTGGAAATTGCTACAGAAAGTTATATTCAAAACAGTTAAATTTAACAAAAGACAACGTTTAAAATGCGGTAGTAGTGTTACATTAGTTTCAAAGAAAAAAACTTAGTTTAATCCAACAATTATATTTTCTATAATTCACTTTTAATTTATAAAATCACATAATTTTACTTTTATAACCATCATTTAATTTTCTTTAATTTCATGATTTCATAAAGTTAAATTTCCATTTAAAATTTCATATTTAACACTAATTCACTTATTAAATTGCAGTGTCCAATTTTAAATTCATTACATTTAAATTTCAACCTAACACTTAAGTTAAAAATTCTCAAATATAATTTAGTTTATATTTTTATTTACTTAATTAAAAATTCACTCTTAAGTCAATTCCAAAAGTTCCAATTTTAGTTACAATTTAAAATTTCAACTTAAATATTCATTCATTTCACATTTCAACTTTATTAAAATCATTAATATGATATAAAATCACTTTAAATTCAAATTATCATAAATTTATCATGCTTTCATATTCTATTTAATTTCAAATTATAATTAAATCAAATTTCCCAAAATAGCTTACATTCAAAATTTTCTAACCTTTTCGTTAATTTATTTCACTTGTAATTATTCAGAAAATCAATAATATTTTACCAAAAATCATTTTTAATTAGGTTTAAATCAAAATATTTTAATATTTACATTTCTAAAATAATTTTAAAAATTTTAGAAAAATATATTAACTACGGGTCTGTATATAATTTTCTACACTAGGAAAAGTGATACGGGTATTATATCATTTCAACCCGTAATTTACAAAGAAAAATCCGGGTTTTATCATTTCAAACCCGCAGTCCCAAGTAAATGAAATAAATTTGAAAATCATTCAGGCCTATCATTTCAGCCCATAATGATTTTCCCTTATTCTAAAGTCCGTTCGGGTATGTATCATTTCAACCCATAGTGATTCTAATCTAAAGGGAACTTGCAGTGTGATAAACGGATAAAATAAATGAACAACATAATATAACAGTAACAAATGTCATAATAGGTGTTTAAGCATGGGTGAACATCATATAATAGTGACATAGCAAATAATAATATAGTGATGCTGTTTACATATTCACAAGTGATCAATTTACTATTCATATAAGTATAAAACTGTCTGGTGAGAATAACTCACTGTTTTGAGTTGATGACACAACGACGAATTGCACAAACGGGATCTACACAAGCACAAAAGCACGACAAAGATACGAATGGAGGAGCCAAGGATTAATTCCCTTGAATACCAATCAAACAAAACAATATAACAATTATAAGGTTTCAGACCAAAAATTCGGTAAACTATGCTAGAAATAACTTCATAAAACAAAGCTGAAATGCTTTGCACTTGCTTCCGACATCCCATAGGCTCGGCCAGAGGTGGAGTACGGGTCTAAGGCAATGGTTTTGGGTCAGGTCTGGGTTGCTAAGGTCGGCCTAACATGAGTTTGTTGATGGCAAAAATTATGGAGATGGAACAACAACACAACAAGGCATAACTACTAACAACATCACAAGTTTCAAGCAAACAAAGCTCGGCCAAGGCTGCTGTGGTCACGGCCAGAGGAGTAGGGTCCACTGTGGTGATGTGGCAGAGGGTGATGGAGGTGCTGGATGTGGTGGTGGTCATGTAGGTGGCGGCCATGGGTGGTGGAAGTGGTGGATGTGAAGGCTTGTGCTCGGCTAGGTCAAGATGTTGGAGTTTGGTGAACTTGGTGAAGGAACTACCACCTAGGGTGGTACGGATGGGGATGGTCAGTGAGGAGGAGGTGCTGGTGGCGTGTTCAGGTGGTGGTAGTGGTGGCAGGGGCTGGAGAGGGGCATGGCCGATCCTATGATAAAGAAGATCAAGTGCAAATTAAACGAAAAATCAACATAAGTGAACAAAAGGAGATAAAAGAAAAATAGAATTTTACCAACTTCTCAAACAAGCGGTGGCCGATTTTTTTTTTAATGAGATGAGAAATGATTTACGTGAATGAATAATGGAGGTAGGCAGCTGAAGTATGTGAGTTATTATGGCTAATTGATGGCAAAAGTAAGTTAAAAATGTGAAAAGGCGGGAAAATCAAAAGCCATTGGAAATAAAAAGTCACAAACCCTTTCAATTTACCTTTAAGTATTTATAAAAGTTTATATATTCTGAAATAACAATATTGTCAGATAAAATTTCGAAACTTTAACAAAATATAAAAATATATATACCATTTATTAATTATATAGAGAAAAATTAAGAAAAAATAGTTAAAACAGTGAACTAGACAAGAAAATTTGAAAGTAAATGAAATAAATAAATAAAATCATATGAACTTGTAAAGTATTTTTAAACATAAATAATAACATAAAACAAAATTTTATTCACAAAATAAATATTTAAAATTTAATTTAAATATAATTTTTAATGCAGAAAATAGCAAAAAATGGGAAAACAACCCTTAAAAATAGGAAATCAATACAGTAAATTTTGGAAAAATTCTATTATTATTTTTAAAATATTTAGAGATGAAATTTCACAAATAAAACAAATTTAAAATAAAATAAAGAAATTTAAAATGAAGAAAATGGCAGAAAATTAGAAAACAACCTTTAAAAATAGGAAATAAATACAGTAAATTTTGGAAAAATTACATTATCGTTTTAAAAATGTTTAGAAATGATATCACGCAAATAAAAAAAATTAAATTAATTTCAAAATGAAATAAAGTCAAATTTAAATATATAGTCAAAATCTAGGGTTGTTACAAATGCTCTATTTACTATTGACATATTACATGGTTATGGATTGACATATTCCAAAGATGGTGCTTTCTGCTATATGCATTTTGAGTCTATTGCAAACATATACTTTGAATGTCCTTCACTGTTTAACTTGTGGTCGAAGTTAATGTTGAAAGCACGTTGTTGTATTACTTGTCTTCCTTCTGATCTTCAGTGGGATTATGCTTTTCAAGCTGTAAAAGGTGAATCTGATAGCTCGAGACTGATTGCTATGGTTACAAAGATATATCTTGAGATTATTTGGAAGGAAAGAAATGCCATTGTATTTGAAGACAAAAGGAAAACTTTGGATGACCTTTGGTACATTATTAAAGCTAGAACTCAAATGCAATTGAAGAGATTGTCTTTTAAGTTTACTACTGCATGGGCTTAATATCTCTCCTATTTTATCTTGGTTCTTTTCTGTTAATCCCTCTGGCCTTGTATTTATGTTTTTTTTCTTCTTTTCTCTTGTTTCTTTTCTTTCTTTGATTCAAAATTTGTTTTGAATCTTTTTGTTTTATTGTTTTGTTGCAATAAAATCTCGTTGGGGCCCAGTCAGCCTCCCTATCTTTGCTAAAAAAACCAAGTCTGTATATATGTGTATCTATATATTGTAAATATATTTATAATTGAAATATTATAGTGTTAAACATTAAAGAAACACACACACACACATATGTGTATGCGTGCATGCAAATTATAAGTTTGATTTTTAATTTTTTAGTACGTGTGTGAATGTATTAAAGCAACTTAATTTCATATACGTATATATAACAATATGTATAAAAATGTATAAATATAAATATAATAATTAATATAAATACGAGTTGGAATCATTTATATATATATATATATATTTAAAAATTATATATATACATACATATATATATATATATATATTTCCAAGTCGAGTACACAGTAGTTCTAAATTTAATTATAATTTTATTATATTACTACATGTATTATGAATTAATTAGTTAAATAGTAATAAATAAGTAATAGAAAATATCTGAATAATAAATATTTTAGTTTTAAAATTTCACAAAATCATGAATGATATTTTATAGCTGATGAAATTTTTTACATTCTTCTTAGTCAAAATTTTATTTTTTATTAATTGAATACTTTCGGTAGAATATAAAAATGATTTAAAAAAATATAAAAATTGATTTAAAAAATCAGATTTTTTAACCAAAAACTTCTAGGATGACGATTTAGTTTTGAAAATTTAAAATTGAATTTTCAAGTCATAATTTATTTTGTATTAATTTATTAATTCGTTTAATGGTTAATAATAAAAGCATTAAATAATTACCCAAAAGTTATTTTCAGTAGTTAAAAATCATAATAAACGTAAATATACAATTGAAACATATTAATTCAGCTCTTTATGTTAAATAGTTAAATAGTTTAGTATGAAACATATAAACAAATTAATTAACTTATTAATATATGTATATATTAATTAATAAAATATAATGATTTTCGTTGTGTTTATCGGATCCTTGATGAAAAAAATTGTTTTATTTCCATTTTATACACATATACACATAGCCAATCAATATATGACAACATCAATACTTATAAGAATCCTACCTAGCTAACAATAAAATAATCACAATAATATATATATATATATATATATATATATATATATATATATATGAACAATATACATTTTGTACAGAGCTTATGTATAATATATATATATATATATATATATAACTGAACACTTACCTAAAACTAATGTCGTTAAGTCCACCTTGTAATGATGGTTCTCCTCTTTCGAAAACTTCTCGATTCTACAGATTGCTAGTTCTGAATCTCAGACCATTTTGCTATCAAATAGTTGTTAATTTGATTTAATTTGGTTTGAGTTTTGTTGGAGTTGTTGGAAGGTGTAATTCAGCCAAGATGAAGGAGATAAGAGGCAGAAAAAAGCTCTTCGAAAGTTAGGTTTAGGGTTTCTTTTATAATGGTTGAATCAAAGAGAAAGTGTATCGCATCACTTACCTTTTCTCGTCAAATCTTAACCGTCCATCATACAACCTTTTACCCTATTTTTTGCATCCCCTTTATCTAATATTTCTTTCCAAAATTTTGCCTCCAACTTCATGGGCTGATAGCTTATTTAAGCCCAAGTAAATATATTTAATTTAATCCAATTTAATTCCTTATCGATATCTCAAATCGATCGATATATTTGTAGTTATTATATATATATATATATATAATAATATTTAACTTCAAATCAAATCCAAATTTATAATCGATATTTCATACATATTAATTAATTTAATTAATTTATAGAAATTATAAACTAATTAAATCATTTGGTCCAAAGAGAATTCATAATTTCGGTTGTGTGACTCGCGGTTGTAAATTCGATCAGCGATTAACAACGAACTATTCAAATGTTAATGTTCACACGTCACTTAGCAAGTGGTGAGGCATTTTGGACAAATTTATCGTTTACTTAATTTTGGTAAAATCCAATTTCACTTTATTAAGCGTTACCCGGCTATGAAATTTATTTACACCAATTCTCCTCACCCAAAGTATCACTTTGGACTTATAGAATTTGGTAATGGTGAAAATTTCAATAGCATCCATATTTAACTCTATATTCCAAACACAAAGTTCTTGGTTTAATAGTAACAATTTCTATTATCTAAAATGCTCTGGTAAATGACTTTGACTTTGAGTTGACTTAAGTTGACCGTGGTACTAACCCTATATAACCGAGGAGACTAATCCTCTTTTGAATAGTGCTTCACTTCCAATACTTCCACTCGACCAAACTATAGTCACTCGATGGAACGTCATGCCATGATTTGACTAATCAAAGCGGAACTTTCATATTGAAGATCCACAGTATTCTTAAGTCTAAAGAACTATGCAAATTGGTCATATCGATATTTTCTGTTTGACCTTGGTTATAATAACCAATAGAAAACTTCGAGTAAGCCGTTCCATGGTTATCCAATAACTATCAATATGTAACCCCTTGGTGCCCCAAATAGCATAATACATTGTCCAACATTTGAATAGCATTATGTACTCTAGTCCAAACAGATACATTAATATCCAGTCCCAATACATCTTGACTAGTAAGAGTTAAAATGGTAAATTTGATTTTCGTTGTGATAAATTACTTATGGTTACAACACTTTGTAACTACTATCATAAAACATATCATTTATAGGTTTTCTACTAAATATACTTTTAATTGAATTAATTAATTATTATAACCAAATTATATCAAGTATATAATAAAAAGAAAATACCTTTGATTTCGAACAACATTGGTTACTGAGTTAGATATATGTAACAAATTACATAATTGCCCCTAGGACAAACCTATAACTTTGTCAACTTGTTCATCGTGCACCCACTTGTATTCTTTAGCATGGTACAAATCAACTCTACAACAAAAAACTCAAACCATTTAAGGTCTAATGTGGAGGCGATCCAGCAGAGAATACATGAGAGCCCGAGAAGAAGATCTAAGCTACACATCCACAAAGTCCTTGGTTCAATAGTAACAATTATTATTAACCGAAATGCTCTGGCCGATATTTTGATTAGGAGTTGACTTGAGTTGACCATGATACTAACTTAATGTAACTGAGGAGATGAATCCTCTCTTAAATAGTACATCACTTCCAATACTTCCACTTAAACCAACTATAGTCACTCAATGGAACGCCATGCCATGATTTGACTATAATCAAAGCATAGCTTCCATATTGAAGATCCATAGCATTCCCAAGTCGAGAGAATTATGTAAATCAGTCACATTGATATTTTCTTTTTAACCCTTGTTATATTAACCAACATAAAACTATTGAGCGAGTCATTCTATAGTTATGCAACAACTATCAGTACGTAACCCTTTGGTGTCCTCCCAATAGCCATGAGTAATACGCTGTCCAACATTTGGAGAGCGTTACGTATGCTAGTCTCAATGGATACATCAAATAAGTCTCAATTCATTTTTCTTAGGAACATTTAAAATGGTATATTTGTTTTTTATTGTGATAAATTACTCACAGTTACAACACTTGTAGCTACTATCAAAAACATACAATTTATTGGTTTTCTATTAAATACACTTTTAACTAAATTAATTAATTAATATAACCAAATTATATCAAGTATATAATAGAATGAAAATACCTTTGATTTTGAACAATATTGGTTATTGAGTTAAATATATGTAACAAATTACATAATTGCCCCTAGGGCATACCCCTAACTCTATCAACTTGTCGTTGTGCCCCCACTAGTATACTTTAGCTTGGTACAAAGCGACTTTGCAAAAAAAAATCAAATTTGTTAAGGTTCAATGTGGAGACGATCCAACAAAGAGTACATGAGAGTCCGAGAAGAAGATCCGAGCTACCCATCCATAACTCTTTTCTGGTACATTTTCGATTTAAATCTAATAAGTATAGGTTACTTATGCACCAGGACTTAATTTGGTATACCCCTTTCAGGTAGAGGCCATTGGATGGTTGGGATGGTTGCAAATGTGTCATTAGGACATGTTATCGATGATGGATGCTAGTGGATGTATTATTTGGATTATTTCTTTTACACTTCAACGAAAATATATTCTCTAGATAGTACACATTTATATCATCTCTTGTTATTTGTTTTATCTTGTTGAGTATTATGCATATGGATGTTGTATTTGGATTGAATGGTCATGCATACATGTAGAATTGCAAGTTTATTTATCTAGGATGTTGCATGCATTTTGGATACATGACGTGAGCACTTGCATGACAAGAGATCGACTAGATCAGGAGACTGCCTACTCTTTGCATTAGAATAGGTTCATGTGCATTTCATGCTTGCCTATACATATACCACATTAGAAATTAGCTAAGGACAATGATTTTCCATGGATGATGGATGAGCCGATGGTTGTAGTAATTGATTGTTACGCGTATGAGTTATATTTTTCCATCCTTTTAGATTTTAGGGACAAAATCCTTTTATGGCGGTAAAATGTGACACATCGAAAATTTAAGGGGAAAATTAATAAAAGGATTAAATTAAATATAACAAAGGAGAAAAATAAAATTTTCAAAAATTTCCAAATTTGAATAAGAGACTTGCAACATTGCGTTCGTAGCGATTTTTCAAACAATTTTCTTATATAAAACTTTAAAATCGGAGTTAGTATGAAAAAATTATTAGCGTTGCAAAATTTGAAAACCAAATAAATTAAAATATAAAACGTTCCTTAATTATACCACTCCACCGATCGAAAGTCTAGGGTGTGCTGGTCAATAGTAGCGGTTGATCAGTCGGCCCTAACAGTCGACCGGTAGGTGTTGAATATCGAGAATTGTGAATGGATGCATGATGGATACTGAACGAAATATTTTTGCTTGGCTGTGAAGTAATTGTGGACATTTTGGATGTAACCTAATATTCTTTTGGGTTAATCTAACGGTTAGGACTAATCTATAACCCCTATAAATATAAAGCTAAGCTAAACCCCAATTCATAATAAATTAACCTCTCTACTAAAATTATGCCAAATCCTTTCCTTCCTACGTATAAATTCTTCAATAATAAAATTATACTAATAAAGTAAGAGGATTCAAGGACGTCGGATCTGTTAGTTCGCGGAAGTAAGGATCTTAAGGCGAATTTAACACTAGAGGGGGGTGGATAGTGTTTACTAACTTTTATGAATCTTTTTGAATTCTTTATAGATTATAGTTTAAAAATTGTAAATTGACAATCACAGATGCAAATACAGATAGATATAAATGCAGTAAAAGTAAAAAAGTAAAGAGTTAGGGAGAACGTAGCGGGATTTCTATACCGGGTCAGAGGTACCCTACATACAGTCCCATACAATTTCTTGTACATATTTCTTTTCAAATATCAAAGTTTATATAAACTTGATTTCAAGACTACAAGACACTCTCTCCATATTTTCGAGCTTTGGGTACACTTATTGGATATGGAAAGGACACAACACGCCCATTTGGATTCAAACAGGACGCCGAGCACAACCACTTGGATTCAAACGGGACACCAAGCACACCCAAGTGTATTTGAGTATGATTTGATAGAGTTTATAAAATCAATTTCTTGATCTTGCATACAAATAATCCTATAGCCTCTTGAATAACACTTTGATCATGATTTGAGTGAGAGAGATGAGACAGATCAGAGAGTATTTAATAGAGAATAAAATCAATAGAGTTTGAATTTGATTCTGACTGAATTTGAGTAGATCTTGAGTGGAATTTCTTTTAGAAATCAAGAGTGAAAGTGGGGAGAAAATATGAGAAAGCAGTTAACCAAAATTCGTTGAGAGAACCCCTCTTTATAGAGAAACAACAGTCATGTCAATTCACGTAGAGATATGACGAAAAGATAATTCCATTCAAAATTTGAATTTTGACATTCTCAGACAATATGTCGACATATGAGGTCTATGTATGTCGACAAACCTTTTGTAATTATGAAAAATTTGTAATAAAAATTGTTTTGAAAATATTAAGTTTTGTAAAATATTTTGATACTTTGTAAAATCAATTAAGCATAGTTTATACACATTTTAATCATAATAAAACTTAAGAAAACTTTATAAAATTATTTTGAAATATTTTAATATATAAAGGATTTGAAATATTTTAATATATAAAGGATTTAATATATTTAAAGTATAAGTGATGTAACTCCGTTAATTTTAATAACATTATTCAAAAGATTTAATTGGATAAATTAAATAGAATAATGTAGAGTGATAAGGAGATGAGATTGGCAAATAACTTTAGCAGTCGTGCTTATTAAAATGAATGAGCTTATAAATGGTTAAATAATTAATCACAAAGGCATCAGGGTAAACTGCCACCCAATATCACCTCTCCCTTATACCCACGTTAGCATGCCATTCGCGTTCATATTTTTCATAAGAAAAAACGTTAACAAAAGAGAAAAATCAATTCTTCTGTTAGGAAGAAGAAAAGAAGAGAGAACTCAAGTTTAAGCTTAGGATCCAAGCTTGAAGAATCAATCTTCTTATCCAATCTAAGATGAATAATAATTGCAACAAATCTATTTATCGTTAATTTTTGGATTTAAGGGTAAATTCGTTTTTATGATATATTGGATGATGATATGCTTGATTTATAATTTGTTTAGTTTAAACAAGATTATTTAAAAAGAATATATACGATTTGTGGGTAAACTGATTTAGATTGATGTTTAAATGCCATGGGAAAATTTCATGTTATGAAAAACATTATTTTGAAGTTGGATTTCAATTTTTATATTTCAAGTTGTGGAGAATTAATTATAAATTTTGAAAGGAAAATAGGGTTGATCGGGTTTATAAATTATTTCGAAAATTATATTGAGAATTTGGGTCTGAAATTTCGATATGTTAAATAACATGATTAAAGTGAATTTCTTGAATTTTTGGGGATTTTTACTAAGTTATTTAGTATGGAAATTAAATTATCCTGAATGGAGGAACTAAATGATTTAATTGCTTGTTAATTGGAAGGGCTTATTTGTAAATGTTATTCAGTTTTTAGATTTGAGAAAATGCGGCAATTATTTGTAAAATAATTGAAAGTTAGAGGTAACCTTAGGTGTTTACATGTGGGCAAGTTAGTTAAAAAAAGACCGCTTTACTTGGTAAAAATAGGCTTTATACGTGAAAAAGTAGGTTTCGCCAAACTCGGAAGGACCTTTCGACTCAGACCTTCCTCTACCAATTGGGTCGAAACCTATAAAGCTGAAACCAATACACAAGGCTTCACTTAGTTGGTACGTAGTGCATTGGAGAAAGGCGGAAGGTAGGGTGTCGAAACATAGCTTCCAAAGGGGTCGATACCTTTGTTTTATTTTGTTTTCTAAAGAAAATCGCTTTCGAGTTTACAAAGAGGTTTCGAATGAGTCGAAACAAATGCTTGCGAAAGGGTATTTTAAAACTAGCTTTTGAAGGAGAGCTGTGATAACCCAGATTTTAGAATATCTGTAATTGATAAATTAACCGGGTTCAATAGAAATACTGATTTATAAGTTAAATAAACAATTCTGGTAATATAAATATGTACTTGAATAAGTATTGGTTTGATAATTTTTCTAGTATAATTATTTTGGCAAAATAGATATTTTCAAAACTATAATAATAATGTGTTGTTTATAGGTATAAATAGATTTTAAATGGAATTATCATTTACAAATTGAATTGGTGTTTTTTTTAGATCGAATGTTAAATTGGAATTTGAATTTGAATTGGAAATTCAAAGAGTAAAATATCTTAAAATAAACGGATATAAAATATATATATATATATATATATGATTTCATTAAAATATAATTTGTTCATATTATTTTCTTTAAAATATTTTATATAAATTAAGGAAAGTAAATTTCTCAACAGAAAATTTAATATAAAAGTATAATTGAAATTTTTATCATTTTCTTTTGCAAAGTGGTGAATAGAAAGGGGTAATTTAAATATTAATACACTTGAGTTATTTTTAAGTATAGAACTAAGTTTTAAATTTAATATAAATATTTATTAATGTAAATAATCATATGTAAATATTTGGAAAAAAACATGGAATTAATACAGGAGTAAGCAATTTAAAGGATATTAAACATTTGTAAAACAATACAACAAGTATTGAACAAGTGTACGAATTTTAGGGATATAATTTAACATTTGTAAGTTAAAATTTATATGCATTAAACATGTGTAGTTTGTACCAGCCTTGGAAATTACAAGTGGCGATATGTTGAAAAATAAAAAAAATAAAAAAATAACTTAGGAATGAAAGCTGTAAACGGTTCAAAAATTTGTCCATATTCTCATTTCTCGATCCATATTTTTTCTTTCATCTTCCTTCAGAACCAAATCAAAAATTTAAGCAATAAAAATAAATCTAAACTAATCATTTATCTGGCTTACTATTGAAGCAATTCAAGATCATCTAAAAACAAGTGCGAATTCAGACTCAACTAACAGTAGATCCAAATCAACAAATCAAGTTTAATTCGAAATCAAGTTTCAAACAACGGTTTGGTTTCAGAAATGGGCTGCTGTTCAACAATAAGGTGAGTGATTTGATGAACTTATTTTTTTTATGGGTAAATTTATCTGTACTTCTGATATTTGGTTGTAATTCGATAGATTCAACCCTATTTATTGTATTATGTTCTTGAGCTTATTGGGAAAATAAAATACGTTGATTAAACTAAATAAGCTCCAAATGAAAAGCTCTGAAGTAAAGTACAGTGAGTTTCTACTGCACAGTTAAATAAAAGAGTTTGGTTACGATTCGAACTCGCTGTAGTTCCTTGTTTTTTTCATTACGTTATTTGTTTAGCAACAGTAAGCAAACCTGTAAGGATAAATTCGATTTAATTTACTTTGTGTTGTTGGGAATGATGGAACTTAGTGTAGCTTGGTTATTTAGAGGTATAAACAAGTCTCTGTTAAGATATGCGTGTGCTTGGTATATTTTTCAAGTAAAAGTATTTACTGCAGTCTAATGAGAAACTATTACTGGTAGCAAGATGCTCATATTGCTTACTGCCAATAAATTTTAATCAATGATTTCAGAAGCATAGTTGCTTATCTTTGTGTGTGTTGTTTGTGCTTTACGTTGCGCTTGGAGTGAATTAAAATGCAGATTACCTGAAAAACATAATTTAGTAACTAGGTATATAGATCTAGGCCCTGAAGGAGAGTTTGGTTGCCTTGAATTTGTTTTGGTTGCTATGTTTGAACGTTAGTGTATGCTGTATTTATTTCTGAATGCCGATCAATTCAAAACATAACTCCTTATTATGATTGTTTGCAATTTAAGATGTAAACACTGTAACTAAATAAGATGTGAATTTGATAACCCTGAAGCATGTTCTGACTAGATAAGGTTCTGCATCGAATGTCTTCCATATATAATTTCTTGCCGTGCATGCTTTGTAACTGGTTTGATTTGAGAAGCAAATAATAAGAAGACATCTAAATATAATCTGACAATCTATGCATGTTGAAAAGGGTGAAATACAAGTAGAAGAAATATCAATAACCTGAGAACGAATTTAGATGCTGAGTTAATTGGTCATAGCACAATGTGTGGAAAAAATATGCTGCTAATCAAAATAGGACTAGATAAATATTGTAAATGCATTTGCAGTAGCAGGTGCAGGAAACACTAATGGCTCTGTGACATGAATTAGTTGCTGGGTTGTTTTTTTCTTTTCTTAATTCAGTAGCCTGGAGTAGAAGTTTCTTAATTCAGTAGCTTGAAGTAGAAGTAATTCGGTAGCCTGAAATAGAAGTCTCTTAATTTAGTAGCCTGAAGCAGAAATAACAAATTGTACCTGTGTAAGTTGTGTACAAGTTCTGGTATAAGAAATCAAAGGGGTTGCTACTGTTTTTGTGAAATAAAAATTTATAATGTACTTTAGTAGCCTGTACAATTTATTCCTCTATGAGTGTATACAGTTTCTCACTTTTGATATAAGATTGAGATTAGTAGTAATTTTGTATAAACTGGGAAAGGTAAGAGATGCTCGGATTTTGATTCGAGAAAGTCTTGGTTTGTATCGGGCTAATATTTGAATGTTATCAAATTTAAATTTTTAATGTTGTTAATTAAAGTTGAGAAATTTATTTTAAGTTTAATTAATTAAGTTGATCCTTATGTTGTTTTTTTTAAAACTTAATTGATCATGTAATTAAGTAGTTACTTAATTAAGATAAAGTGTTTTAATTAATTAAACTTAAAGCTTTAAAGTTAATCGATAGATTAATGATAATTTAATTCCAAGGTTTATTAAACAAGATTTTAAATGATAATTAAAAAATATAATGATGATAAAAAAATCTAACTTTAATGAATTGATTGATAATTAAATTTTTTATCAATAAGTAGTTAATTGACAATTAAAGGAAAATGAGATTATTTAATTATTAATTAAGGTTAATTAATCAAGGGAGTTAATTAAAGTTAAATAACTAGTTAAGATTTAAGTATAACTAATTGAATATTAAGTAAGTATGGGATAGTCAATTAATAAAGGTATTTAAGAATAATGATACAAGGTTTGTAATTAACTAGTGTTAATTAAGCTTGGTTAAGAAAGTAATTTAATTGGTTAAATTAAATTAATTATAATTATGTGATAAATTAATCTAGCTTAGAGATGGTAATGAAATGAATAAAATGGTTAATACTTAAGGTATAGTAATCTATGATGATCTGTGATTGTGAAATACTTTGGACATAATTATGACAAACATAAGTTATTTATCTGTGATAAGGATCCAAATGTTTTGTCTTAAATTAAATTGTTTAACCTTAAAAACATCTTGGGTTAGAAATGACATTGGGTTCGAAGAGACCGGGATCGGGTATCAGTAAATACCCGAATCCGCGTCGATCTGGAATCTATAATAATTCTTTATGGATTTGATTTGGGACAAATAGGCTGGAAAGGAATAAATGATGTATATTTGGTCATTAAATCTGAGTAATAATACTTAGATATGATTGTAAGGTGTGTAATTGACTTTGGCAAGTTAAGAACTCATTGCGAGGCATGAGTTACCGCAGGTTTTAAATAAGTTTATTATTATAGTATTTCATATTATATGGGTTTGCTCATACTAGTTTTCAGCCTGACCCGGGTGTTACTTTGATGTAATGCTCGGGTCAGACCGAGTATTACAGATTTTCAAGTAAGGACGTTCTGGAGCTCAGGAGACGGGCTGGATGACAGGAACGTATGAAGAGTTCCCTTTGTATTATATTGTTGTATATATCCGAGTCAAGTTGATTGTATGTGTATATATGTTGTAACTCCGATGTATAAAAATTTAAGTGTAATGATACAGTTCTTTTTTGTAAAACTATTATTTATGTGATATTATATTTTAACTGCTGCAAATGGGAGATTCTGAGTTTGAGTTTTCTATTTTCTTCTTCTTTATCTTTCTTCTTTTCATTAACTATCTGAAATTTTCAGGATTGAAATTTTCCGGGTCGTTACAGTTGGTATCAGAGCAAAGGATAAGCGAGAACCTTGGCTCTGCTAGGAAATACTCATTAAGGACAGGGTCAATGGTACCCTAGAATGAGTTGAGTGTGTGTGTGTGTGTGTGTATGAGAGCGTGCTTGTTATTTTCTTATATAAAGGTTTTAAAATGGATTTAAAACTTAATGATTCTTATATAAGCTTATATTTTATATAAAGCAATAATTGGTTGTTGGAATTTTGGATTTGGACGAGAATTAAGTAATATATATATATACATATACAAATAAGGATTGGATAAAATGAACCATAAAAATAAAATGAATTAGAATTTGTTTCAAACCAGGGAAATAGAATGGTTATTGTGTTTACTATTGGGATGATTGTTTTCCAATAAACAATAAAATGTTTTAAGGAAGTAACCATTTAAAGAGAGTAATTTGTAAATTTGAAAGGATGTAAATTAAAGTGGGTTTCAAATTGTGAAGTTCTGAATTCTAAATTTAAACATTTGAATTGGTTTCAAAATGTTAAAGGAAATAATATTATTCAAACTATTTTGAATATGATCTTACTTTAAAATGAGAAATGTTATTTAATATATTCAAATGAAAGGGTGCTATTTCAAACAAGGGTTGTTTGAAATTTTAAAGGAATTTGTTTGAATTTAAAAGGTAACCAAGTGTGTAAAGGAAATAAACTCTAAGGTTGAGTTCTAAATTTTCCTTGGAATGTGATGTGAAACCCAAAGTGAAGTAGGTTTTAAACTTCAATGGGAAGGATATTAATCTGAAGTTTAAAATTTGAATGGGAATTCAAATTGTATAAATTTGACTGGATTAGGTAAATTGAATTTAACTTGGAAGAAGTTAAATAAGTTTGAATGATCTACCTGATTTGGAAATTTCAAGACGAAATTAAGATTTAACTTGGGAAGTTAAATGGTTGATAAGAATTGAGAGTTTGAGTGATCTCAGATTGGGTTTGGGACCCGAAAATTGAAAATGGATGGATGTTTTAAAATAATTGGATGATATTACCCTATTGTTATAAATAATCTTTAACTGTGAATTGGATTTGTTATAAAGAAATGGGGTGTGGTAATATATCCATTATTAAGGTAAAATGGAATCATTTTATACTTAAGATTTGAATGTTTAAACTTCAAAAGGTTTGATTTCAAAATTTAAATTTGATGATAAATTGAATTTCAAAGATGTAGTTGTTTAAAAAGGATTTGAATTATTTGAACTTTGAAATAAATTAAAACTGGAATTTGAATTCTGAATTAAATGGATTAAAGATACAAGTTGATTTGATTTAAAGTATTAAATCAACATTAAAAAAAATTAACTCGAATTTATATAATTTAGGATGGTTTAAATTTGGAATTTGAATTGAATTAGTTCAAATTGAATTTGATTTGAATTAATTAGAATTGTGGTTGGTGTATAAGTTTAAAAATTCAAAAGGAAATTTGAATTGGATTAATTTGAAATGAAATTGAAGTTGAATGAGTTCAAATTCAAATGGGAGTTAGGATTGATTCAAACTAGAATTGATTCAAAATTGAAATAGGGTTCAATTTGAAATTAGTCCAAATTGATTTGAATAATTTGGAATAGTAATTAAAGTTGAATAGGTCTAAATTCAAATGGAATTTGATTTGAATTTGGAAAGAATCGAGGTTAATTCAACTTGAATTGGGGTTAAACCAATTTCAATGGAAATTGAAGTTATTTATAATGGAACTAAGTCAATTTAAATGAAAGTGGAAATTTAAATTGAATTGATTGGAAATGGAGGTTGGGAATTGAACAGTTTGACTCTGGACTACTTTCAAAATAAATTTTTTTAGTACAAATCTATTTTTCCAAACTATTTACTATACAATTTTTCTTTTCAAACCTAAAGTTATCTTATACTTATTTTATAACTACTATTGGAATTATTTAACTATTTTGCAACAGTTTTATAAACTAATTACTATTTTTCAACTATTTTACAAATTAATTACTATTTTACAACTATTTTGCAATTATTTAAAATTTCTATAATTATTTGACTATTTTCCAACTATTTTACGATTACTTAACTAATTTGCAGCTATTTTACAAACTAATAATTACTTTTCAATCACTTATCTATTTTTAACTTTTCAAGCTATTTTCTAAATTTAAACTGGACAGAATTTAAACTGTTTATGATTGAATACCCAATTGAGATATGAATAGAGGTGATAATCCAAATGGGATTGAAGCAATTGTGAATAAGTGAATGAAAATTAAAGTGAATGTGAATAGAAAAGAAATTGATTTGGCTAATGATCAATGAGATAAATACGTAGGATGTACGTATATTATTCTATTCGCCTAGTGATTTGATCCAGATTCGAACACAGAATTTCAAGATAATATATCGATCCAAGTTGGGATTTTTCACTCGATTTTCGACGGCGAACCTGGATATGGATTGTTGATTGGTTCTAGATATTCTCTATCATAGTTATGGCTATGCAAGGAGAATGACGGTTTCTGATCAAGAAACCAGATCTGAGTCCGCACAAGGAAGTCGGGTGGACGATACTAGTTCGGAAGGGAAATTGTGTGATCGAGCGAGCGATCAGATTGATATTGCGTACGGATGATATGTGTACATCGTACGGATTGGAATGAAATTGATATTGAAAGTTGTGGATAGGAACTGTAAAATGGTTTTTTGAAGTGGAATTTTTTTTTTGAAATATATGATGAAATAAAACAGAAATTGGATATTTCTATGGTAGAAACTTACTTTATGAAAATAAGTAATATGGTTAATGACTTTATAGAGTAATAAAATTTAAATATTTGATTTGGAATAAATAAAGTTATATATCTTTGTTATATAAGATAAATCTTCCCTTGTTGAATCTATAGCCAGAAGAAAATGGATTTTTGGAAATAATTGAAGTATAAAAAGGGTTTTATACAAGTTTAAAATGATCCAAAGATTTTTATCAAGAATTTTATATATATCTATATATATAAAGGATCTTATGAGGATTTTGAAAAAAGGTTTTAGGAACCTTTGGATTTGGAAAGGCTTTTGATTTTTGAGTAAAATCAATATGAGAATTTGGAAAGCATAATTTGAGAATTATCGATTTTGGGATAATCGATTTTGTGTAAAGGGGCTTTGTATGAGATCATACTTGGTGTATGATCTGAAAGATACTATATGTGTATAGTATAAAGTGTTTTGATGATGGCTCTGGAGAAAAAGGCACTCCCTTGAAATGAACTTCTCAGGAGTGCCACCGGGTGGTGCTGCCTTGAGCCCCGGAGAGAGGGGTTCTAAAGTTGATCCTATGAGGAGTCCGGACAAAACTAATTCCTGAGGATTTTGAGTAGAGTATACCATAGCGAAAGTCGTGTGTGCCGCTGAGAGCCAACAGTCTGCGTTTGATTTTACATCGGTAGACTGCGACCTATGGTAACATAGCGAAAATCGTGTGTGCCGCTGAGAGCCAACAGTCTGCGTTTGATTTTATATCGGTAGACTGCGACCTATGTAGGAGTGGAGAAGTTTCATTTTGACAGCGAAAGTCGTGTGTGCCGCTGAGAGCCAGCAGTTACATGGACTTTTACTATGATGGTAACGTAACCATGGAATGTAACTGCGATCTGTTGTGGGTTCCATGGCGTAATCGAGAGGCCGCGGAGATCCTACAGTTACATGGACTTTTGCTACGATGGCAACGTAACCCATGATGTAACTGCGACCATGGATGGGGGTGAAGATTTCCAGAGCATTCTCACCAAAGATATTTCCTCGATTGCAAAAATGTTTTCTATATTTTCAATAAAATTATCCTCCAAATATTTTCGCTGGATGTTGAAAACGGGTCTGCCAAGAACTTGTAGATTTTCAGTTTTACGCCTGATCAACGTATGACCGAATTTCTGTGAGAACAAGAATGGACTGGTTGAGACATCGAGTTATAAAAAAAGTATTTTTATAAAAACTGTTTTGTAATATTATGCAGATTTTAAAAGTGTTTTAAAAATAATCAAAAAGTAATTTAAGTGATATTAAGTATTTTAATAAATTTTGGCTTCGTTCCTTTTTGGAAAGAAAAGGTTCAAAGGGGGGAGGAATGTGATAACCCGGATTTTAGAATATCTGTAATTGATAAATTAACTGGGTTAAATCAGTAGAAATACTGATTTATAAGTTAAATAAACAATTCTGGTAATATAAATATGTACTTGAATAAGTATTGGTTTGATAATTTTTCTAGTATAATTATTTTGGCAAAATAGATATTTTCAAAACTATAATAATAATGTGTTGTTTATAGGTATAAATAGATTTTAAATGGAATTATCATTTACAAATTGAAATGGTGTTTGTTTATTTGTTTTTTTAGATCGAATGTTAAATTGGAATTTGAATTTGAATTGGAAATTCAAAGAGTAAAATATCTTAAAATAAATTAGATATAATATATATATATATATATGTATATGATTTCATTGAAATATAATTTGTTTATATTCTTTTCTTTAAAATATTTTATATAAATAAAGGAAAGTGAATTTCTCAATAGAAAATTTAATATAAAAGTATAATTGAAATTTTTATCATTTTTTTGTAAATTGGTGAATAGAAAGGGGTAATTTAAATATTAATACTTTTAAGATATTTTTAAGTATAGAACTAAGTTTTAAATTTAATATAAATATTTATTAATGTAAATAAGCATATGTAAATATTTGGAAAAAAACATGGAATTAATACAAGAGTAAGCAATTTAAAGGATATTAAACATTTGTAAAACAATAAAACAAGTATTGAACAAGTGTAAAAATTTTAGGGATATAATTTAACATTTGTAAGTTAAAAATATCTTATTAACTTTCGGTCTGTTAGAGCCCATTCCCTTACCGCCTCTTACGAAAATATCTATCTCCTAGCTAAGGAAAGGTTGGACTATTGGTCTTCAAAGAAGAAGCAACCGAGAAAGGAAAGAAATCATGAATGCACCTATTGTTAGTATCACTAAATGAATAGACATGGTACTAATCAGTGTTGAGCCTTTAAAGGGATGATTAAGAATTTTCTAAGGAGAGAGAGAACTCCAAGAATTTATCAATGAAACTTGACTGAAAAACTAATGTATCTTCAAAGATCAAGTGCTTAATAAAGGGAAATACTTCACGAAAAGGATTTACAGAAATAAAGGAAAAGCTTTATAAGCCATCGGTCCCACCTATAAGGCCTGGCCGTAGCACCTCCTAGAGGGAGGTTAGAGTAAGCCTCTGGTCCTGCCTATAAAGCCTAGCCAGAGCATTGCAAGTCTTTGATCCTGCCTACAAGGCCAAGTCAGAGCACCTTTTAGAGGGAGGATGGAGTAAGCTTTTGGTCCCACCTAAGATGGCCTAGCCAAAGCACCGATCAACCTTCGGTTTCTCCTATAAGGCCTGATCAGAGCGCCTCCTAAAGAGAAGATGGAGAAGACTTTGGTTCTGCCTAAGATGGCTAATCAAATACACCGACTAGCTTAAATCATTACTTATAAGATAAGAAGGGGCAAAAGAAATCAATCCAACAAGTCTAATTCCATCTTAGAGATGGGCCAAAGCAATCTTCTAGAAGAAGATCAAGAAAACACGACCAATCTTATGCAATCTTCATATGAAAGGTCAGACCTCAAGCAAGGTGAAATATTTGCAAAGGGAATTGTAAATCTTTCTTATCGAAAACATAAATTAGAGCCTGGGGTATTATTCTTTGAAATGCTGAGTTACGTGAGCTCTCAATTTTTTATCTCTTGATTGGAGTTCGAATTTCCTATTAAATAACGGGAATCTTTGTTATTGGTCATATTTCTAGCCTTCTATTGAATTGGAATGAGAATTTTACCAATGAAATGATTTTTTTAGATTGATTTCTGGTCTCTTTACCAAATGAATTTATAGTCTTCTTGCTAAATGAATCTCTAGTTTTCATATCGATTGAGTTTTTGGATAAATTTCTGGACTTCTTATTAAATGGGTTTCTAAATTATGAATATTACCCTCAAAACAAAGTTCGTAGATTTCTTGCTCTTATTGCAAAATCCTAAGCATAAATTCGGACTCACCTCTATAGGGCAACAAATATTGCAATGCCCGATAGGTATCTCTCAAATTAAATTGTATCTAAGAGCATTCTTTAAACAAGCAAAGAGCAAACAAATTTATGCGTAATTAAAGACCACGGATCATATTCAATCAAATTAAAGCCCTAAAGTAAATTGCAAATTCAAAACAGCTCAATGATTTCAAATACAAGACAAGAATAGGGAAGAAAATACAAGGTCTATTCAAGATATAAACTATTTAGGTAGAAAAGTTATTTACTAATTTACATACAAAAGTTATAGATATCAAGAAAAGCCATCCAATTCTTCTTGAGGAGGAGGTTGAGGAAGCAGACAATGGTGGTATACTTTTTATTTCCCCTTCCCCTAAACCTTAAAAAGATAGGGATGACTTTCGCTTGAAGTAGGGGCAAATCTAAGAAAAAAAGGAGGGCCTCCAATATTCTTGAGATAGTTGGCACACCCACATAAAAGAAGTGTTGATAATGTTTGTATCCTACCTCTGTTGTTCTGCTCAACCTCTGGTTCATTTCTAGACCTACGAAGGAATAGTCAAATTTTAAGCCAAAAGCAATTATTATTTCAAGCAAGTAATCTACAAGGGAATCCAATCAGAAATTTTTAAAGCGACCTCACCTTGATTATCTTCAATTGGGACTCAAGGTCCTACAGTTGCCCTTTCAAAATTTCAATGACAGAGGAAGGTTCGGCAATATGATGAATCATCACATCTAAAAGCTCTTTAAGTTTCCTCTCCTTCTTCTGGATAATATTTGTGTCATCGACGAAGCCAATTTGAATCTTTAATGCATGTTCGATCGTTTTATTAGCCCGCTTTAAAATTTTAACCTTCTAATCAAGAGCATATTTTTTTGAGTCCTAATTCCTTGACTTGACATTGATGGTTATTAAGATATTTTGAAACTTGTTCATCCCTTTTTCCTCTCCAAAACTGGATGCATTCATATTAATACTCTCGGCACCATCTGACTATCTCTCCATCATCCAAACCCAAAGGCGGATTTTCCAAGGAAGAAAATTTCTTTTTATCGGTTAAGGATTAGGACCTCGTTATCTAGGTAGGAGTAGGGGTGGGAAGGATGGATTTGCCCACGCTAGTAATAAGCTCTTAAGATTGGCATGATACTTGACTCTTCAATAGATCAACTTCAAGGTCATTAATTTTGCGTGCAATCATGCAATTTCTCCGTCAAACTCAATCCTTTGGTATGAGATCATGGCCGACCAACTGTGACTATGCTCTCTTTTACCTCTTTGATCTCCTTGTCTTTCTCATTGATTTTCTCCTCTAAACACAAGATTGTTTCGTTCATACTGCTTAATATTGACCTCAACTTATAGTATTTATTTTACCATTTACATGCTTTTGGGTTGTTCGAAAATGGTATAACCTAGGCATCTTGAGAGGTACGCTTCTCAATGTCTAACATCAATCCAGCCTTAAGTTTATCCAGTCAAGAAGAGAGGTTAAGATCACTAATGCAAGTGTTAGTTGTCTTTCCTAGTAAACATAAATAAAAGAAAAATCAATACATTGGAAAAATATATTCATTCGTCAATAACAATAAAGTATTACAAACATGAACAATTTAAAATTACATCAACTTCTTAAATCCTATACATTCAATCCTCAATTTTGAAAATAGCAGTTTGAGCTTTTTTAATTGTACCCGCAGATATAGGAAAGAAGAGGCAAAAGGAACATTAAATTCACAAGGAGTACGAACTGGGGAAAAATGGCGATAATCCCATCCCTTGACAGAAAGGCTAGTTTCTTCTTATAATAATTTAGCATAGTTAGACCAGATCTCTTGAGTAAACTATCTTTTTCATCGCCTAAGAAGTCAAAAGATAGGTGGAGGATTTGCATGTGTACTTCTTGAACATCCCTAAGAAAGCAGTATTTTGCTAATCAAAAGATATTGAGAATTGATGTTTTATCTTTAAAATCCCTTTTTAAATGGAAAATTTACTTAAAAGTTCTTTTGAAATAGAAGTTCTCAATGGTCCCTTAACCCGTGCAGTTAAAGAAAAACAAACCAAGCCGCAAAGGAATCAAAACGCCGAAATTCATAATATGGATACATGAAACAACAAGGAAATCATTCAAGTTCATACTATATGGACCCTTTTAAGTTTGGAGATAAATTTCTCTTTTTTGAACTTGACCTTCTTCGGTAGAAGATTATGGGAAGGAACTGGAATGATCTCAGTTCTGAGAAGATTTCAACATTCCCCAAGATGAGGATCAGTACTATGATCATTCAAATACCTATTATAAAGACGCTTAAGTAAACCCTCATTCTCCTTCCCTAGGAGGAAAAGTCAATAAAAAGAATCCTATTATAGACTTTATAAAGGAATTTCAATAAAGTGTCCATATCTTCAATAAGCATCCAACAAAGTATAGTCAACTCCATGTTCTCCTTTAAAACTCTTTCTTAATGAAGGTGAGACCTTTTTAAGAGCAAGGCTACTTGCTTCTCTTTAAAATCTTTTAATCATTTGGCATAAAGGAGAAGGCTCCTATATTTTTCACATAGGCTACGTGGTCTTCAACCAATTTCTCTATTTAATCGCAGCATCTCCTTCTCGCTCTTTTCGTGCACAATTTTAAAGTGATATTTGTTTCTTTTCCTTTGCTAAAATAATAGATTTATTTACCAAGGCCAGCATACAATTATAAGCATTTAAAGATAGTAAAATTTATACCTGTACCATAGGAGCTTATGAGGCAAAAACTTGAATTTGCTTCTTTCCTGATTCTTTGCTAGTAGTCTTGGATTCTTTTGCTGAGGTGTCTTTCTGAGAAGTATTACAAGGCTCGAGAAGATTGGGAACATCCATATCATGAGAAGATAGACCCAAATTATAGCCACCTAATCCATTACCGCTACTTCCTGGTTCCTTAAGATCTGTGTTACCATCACCCCATATATCCTTATCAGAATCATCATCATCATCTTCATCTTCAATGCCATCATTGTCATCTTTATCACTATCCCCTCTGTCATCCTCATCCCTATCTTCATCGGGCATAAGATCATCAAAAGATAGTAATTTTTGAGGATTAATGGCTTCCTCTTCTAGGAATTCATCTTACGATGACCCAGGAACTCTCCCTAGTTTAAGGTCGAACTTCATCTTGAATTTGTCACTTAATGTTGGTAGTGAAGGGAAGTCTAGATCTCGATAGCGATCTATGTTATCATTATACGCGATAAAGAGGGCATCCTCATAGCACTACTCTTTTATCTAAAGAAACGCTTGGACCATAAAGAAAGAAACCTTCTTTTTGGCATCCTTAATGAGGTTAGTTGTATAGATAAGAAAATCCTCCTTACTTTCTAGACCATCCTTCAAAGTTGTAATTTGAGCAGCCATTAGAGTATTTTTAGTTTTTGCCAGCTCCAGTTCCTTCTCCAGCAGTTTCACTCTTTCTTCAGCTGATAGTTTCATTTTCCTTTCTTCATCTAAAGCAGAGGCAATTTTATTCTTTTCAATGGAAATCTCATCCCTCTTTGTGGTGGCTTTAAGAATTTGCGCTCAAGGGACCTAACTTTATCCGTAAGTGATGAAATCAACTCTTTGAGATTTGGAAACCGATCGATGGATTCCTAAGAAGCTTGTTGTATTGAAAACATGTGCTTGGCCACATAAAATATATAATAAATAAAGATATATAGAGTTAAAATTTGTTTTTGACAGACACAAAGAGATATGTACCACAAGAAGCCGTCGTAAGAGAATGTGTAGATAGTCCCTAGAAAAGGAAGAAGGCTGTAGTGGCATCATAGAAGCCATAAATAGGGACCGGATGATTGAGGAAAAAAACTATGGAAATCTGAAAGGATGGATTAATCCGAAGCTTTATAAGACAGATTCGAGAGTAGGGGGAGTCAGGCCCAACTCCTGGTACAAATGTTAAAAAATAATTATGGATGAGGGATTCATGATGTTTATAATAGGGCTCGGGCTGTGAGCGACTTCTTTTTGGTCTTAAAAATTCCAGTCTGGCAGGCTTAAATCAATAAAGCTGGAGTCTTGGTTGATTGCAATAGTAGCTGCATTTGGTTCCTTAGCAATAATAGCAAGCGACCGATCTTCTTCAGATTTGGCCTTTTTAACCAAAGGTGATAAAAAGCAGCAAGATTTACTACTTTTTGAAAAGGACCCCTTGATTCTAGGGTTATGACTCAATATAGAAGAATTCGTTTTCCCAGTCCTCGATTATGTTGATCAAAGTAATGATCAAGCTCTTAGGATAAGGAAGAAGGCGACATATGGTACCCAATGGTGTTTCCCTGCCTTAGCTAGATTTACTAATGAATGAAGAGTTTCAGCATCGAGAGAGGGGAGGTCAGCTTCCCTAGCTAGTAACGCAAGGCAACTTAGGTATTTATAAGAAGTGGACAACAGTTGTATTGGAGCAATCCTAAATGATCCAGGAATCGAATAAATAATTCTAAGAGGGGGAAGTGTCCCAAATGCCAAAATAGGTTGAGGTAAAAGCAAAGAACCCTTCTGAAGGATTATCCATCCTTTCGGATGGACCTGCTACCTTAGCCTCTATGTTGGTGACCTCGAATTGTTGAAGAATAACATCACCTTCATCCTAAGTGGTTATAAAAGTTTGGATGAGTCTATAATCACCTTTTTCTAAAGCAAGAGAGGATTTAGAACCCTTCTTACTAGCCATTTATCTGTTATAAAGTATTATATATTTTATGAAAGTTTAAAATAGTTAAGAGGACGTTAAAAAAAGATAATTTGATGACAAACTCATAAATAATTAGTGAACTCATAATCAATTGAAGGCAATTTAATTAATTATCAATTTTGTAACTAAATATTGAACTCATAAGTAGTTATCGAGTTCGTAACTACCTGACGATTCTTTAAATAATTATCAAGCTCACAACAAGACACCAAACTCATAACTTGTTAATCAGTTCATAATCAGATGACAAATATTTAGCGAATTCATAAATAATTAAAGGTCATTTAACCATTTATCGAGTTATAACAAGATGTCAAACTCGTAAATGGTTAACAAGTTCATAGCTATAACACCTTAACTAGTTATCAAGTTCATAACAAAATGTTAAATTCATAATTAGTTATCGAGTCCAGAGTGAGATATCGAACTTGTAGCTACTTATTAGGATGACGAACCCACAAATAGCTAGTGAGTTCATAACCATTTATAGAATTTTTTTCATGACTAGATGTCGAATTTGTAAAAGATATCGAATATGTAACTAGCTAACCACCCTATAAGTAGCTGCCAAGTTTGAAACAAGTTAATAACTCTCTAAAGGGTTGTCGAATTTGAAACTAGTTAACAATCCTCTAGCAGGTTGTCGAGTTTGTAACTAGTTAATAAGTAATTTGTTGGATTTGTACCTAATTATCAATTCACTGGCTAGTTGCTAAGCTTATAACTAACTGACAAGCTCATAATTTGTTATTGAGTCTTTAATTAGCTATTGAATCTAAAACAAGTTGTCGAGTCTCTAACTAATTATTGAATTTATAATTAGTTGGTGAACTCTAACTAATTAGCAAACTTCTAACATGCTATCGAGTCTATAGGAAGATATTGAATCTTTAATGATTATCAAAACCCCAAATAATTTTCAAAATTCTAGAATTTTTTCAAGTCTATAATGGTTATCCAAACAAAATTTATCACAAGATTCCTCTCAAATACGAATTGCAAACAAAATTCCCAAATCATGATAGTATTTGAATTCAAACTGCCAACTAAGCTCAAGCAATTCGTAAAAACCCAATCCAAGAAACCCTAATTTCAAATCAAAAACCCCCATTTTTACCTCTAAATTGATCAAAGGAGAAATCAAACCTTAACACAAAATAAATCAAAAGCTTCCTTTTGAAATTGTAAGATTGAAAGGAAAATTATAATTGCAATTTGAGTTTCAAGTTTCAGGTTAAGCTTTTGCGAGAAGGAAAAGAAGGTATTTGTAGAAGAAGAGGGAAGTAGCTAGGAACGTTGATTCCTATTTAAATGGACGAACGAGATTAGAAGATTCAAAATACTAGTAGGCGACAATGGAAAAGGTGAAATTATACTAATGTATAATATGCTTTCCCTACACAAGGGATTAAATGTTACTACAAACATGAGTATCGCGCCGCTAAAGAGAACATGTTGATTTTTAAGATAGCATGAGATGTCAAGCCTAAAGAAGGTAAAGTTAACAAGCAAAGGGATGTTGAGCCTCTAATGATATTGAGCGTTTGATAATAAAGATGTGCCGTGTCTCTTAGGATGCTGAACGTTCAAGTGGTTAACATGTAGTGAAGAGATGCCGAATCTCCAAAGGGTAACAAGCCTCTACAACAGCAAGTGTTGTCGAGCATTTAACAAGTAGAAGGTTGTGTCGACCATTAGCAATAAAGAAGGATATCGAGCTTGTAAGCAGATAAATATACCAAACTGGTAAATGCTTAGAGATGTTGAGCTAATATAAACTTGGAAGAATAAGAGATGTCGACCTTCTACAACATAAAGGTTGCCGAGTCTAAAGATAGAAGGGTTGTCAAAGGTGTAGGAAGGGATGACGAACCACTACAACACACAGTGTTGTTGACTATATAATAAAGAAAGAGTGCCACAACACTAGAAGATGTTAAGCGTTAAACCGAAAATGGAGGATATCGACTTTCTACGGAAAGCAAACCTTTGGTATAGCAACTACTATTGAGCCTTTACAACAATAACTGATGTAAAGCATCTACACACAACAAAGGATATTGAGCTTTTACAAAGTTAAAAATTGTAGAGGAAAGATGAGCTTCGACGCTAGCAAAGGATTTCAAGTCTTTACAAATAGCAAAAGGCGTCGAAGACCTCAAGATGCAAAGATTGTTGAGTTTCTACAAGGGAATTGTGCTGTCGAATTTTCACAAGCAAGTGATATCGAGTCTCTACAAAGGAATGTCGAGATTCATCAGGATGAAGCTATCAAAGCCCTTAGATTCAAATCTATGTCAGTCAATCATCCCCTGTGATTGGCACCCCTATAAATAGACACCCATCGTCATTAGGAGAGGGATGTTTTCATTCTTACTCTATTTCTCAATTTTAAAGGTTGTAAACCCTAAATCAAATTATAAATTTTTAGAGCCGATTGTACTCTTATGACTTTTGCTAATAAGGACTTGAACATCCAACTTTACATAGCATACTTCTCTTATATTTTCCTAATTAATTATTTGTGACAATGAATATGCATGCGATTTATTTTTGGGCTTGGACTTAGACAATGGACGTGACATGACTTATCTTCAGACTTGGACTCAAACATAAACTTGCATGTACTCCCAAACCTGCATAAGGCCTTTATCCAAACCAACCTTAACTTACATTGTATATTTCAGTTAGCAAAAACATTTACTAACAATTGCCGCTCCTTCGGTCATACTTGCTCGACTTGTCCTCTATCCGACTCCTCGCCTTCTAAGCCCTCTAAGAAAATCCCTCTCATAAACCCACGTCTTTAGATGGAAGCGTAACCCCCTCCCTCCCCCTGGCTCCTCCCCCTTCAACTATTGGCTTGCCTTCATCGAATTTCACCCCAGAAGCCTCCACTGTAGTATGCCTGTCTATTCCGATCCCGAGACTTCTCCTCCCCTGCCTTTCACTGTCCTTGGGTCACCTCAAATTCACGCGACTCCTTTAGATTCAAATTCGGTTTCCTTGTCCTACTCTTTGATAACTTCTCTTAAGAAGAATTTTGTCCATGCCCTTCTCATCCCATTAGTGCGTAGCACATTGTTCAGGAATTAGTGAATATATTTACTGAAAACATTCCCCTGGTTTGGTGCAATAAGGTTGGAACCTGAACTCACCTAGATAGTGATCTTTACTATCATTTAGTTTGGAAGGTCTTCTCAATGTGGATTTCAAAAGATGAGTAAGACGAGGAAGAACTTTTCTACAGGCTTTTAGGTGATGAGTTGGTGCTCTGCAATGATGGAGAGTTTAGCGCTAACAATGAGGAAATTGTGGTTGCCAGATTGGCAACCGTAAGTTTATTTTCTCTCCTCGTTTTCCAAGCTTTTACCCGAGCTTATAGGTTGGTTCCCCTGGTGTACTGGAATTAGTATGCTTTGTTCTCTCCTAGACTGTCATATGTTATTTATGTTTGCAATTATTGTTTTTCAGGGTCTTCAGTCAAGTCAATGATATTCTGCCTAGCATGTTGGCCTAGCTATTTTTCCTCCATGGTATTTACCATGCTTTTGTATCTTCGACAAGCTCTAATAAACATGATATAAGTAATCTGAGTTTTTAATCCTTTGAATTAAACTATAGGATGATTATTAAAAGCTTCGTTTAGAGTAACCCAAAAATCTTGACCAATCTTCTCTTCCATATATCTATGACAGGCTTCTATGTATGTTTTAATTAGCACTAAATAATCTTGTGGAGTCCAAGTTTCATTTTTCATGGGAATGTCGTGGACTTTCCACATAGAGCTTTCACTTAAAATAAAAGTTCATACTCCGCGTCATTTGAACCAAGTATCATTGAACATTTACATGACAATCTCTGTGAATTAGACAAACAAACACTATTTTTAATTGGCAAACCACATCATTTGTGTTTGTTTCTTTGCACTTATTTTTATTTATGGACTAAGCATCAGTTTGTTTCTTTTACTTATCTTATGAATATAATACAAAATAAAACCAGAATAATACGAATCATCATATGACCAATACAAAAATACGTAAAAAAAGCATACACAAATATCATCATCAACATACAAACATCTCAAATACACTACTCTGAGATACATGTAAATCATCTCAAATACAGATATACATAAATATGACGACAAAATCATAATATATCTATGGAACAGAAAAACAACATCAGCCTTTGTGAGATGACCCAATACCACTCCCTTCATCATCGCTACCCTTGTGCTATTATCATCATTGACGTCATCGAAGTCATATAGCTCAATTGGTGGCTGATGCCGTTGATGAAGCACTGAATCTGAGCTTTATAATTATGTATCTGAGCCTTACTAAGTCTGCTCCTATTGTATTACAGTATGATAACTCAGATACATAAGCTAAGTATAATCAAGCGTCATGCGCTCAAATGCAACAATTACCTATCTAACCCCATCCATTACTGAGCATACTACGATGTATGAAAATAAAATTAGTATATTATGGATGTAAATGGTAGTGAACCATACGAAAATTAAAAAGTTGTGCTTACTTGATGCAGATGATTTAAACCAGCATAAGGTACACCTTGGACGTCCTCATGTGCAAGATACTGCAATGGATACTCCAAGACCTCATCCTGTAATGTGTACAATTTGAATGCGTGCTGAGAGAGATCGCATATAGGAGGCTGCGTGTATTGAGATGATGAAGGCTTAAAAGTAGCTGGTGGTAATGGAACTCTACCTAAGAGATATAGAGGCCAATATGATTGGAGTTCAACTCCGTATATGATCAGGTAATGAGTAAGCACGTGAGACTATTCAGTCCAATATGCATCAAAATCTCTGAATACATTAACCGCTCGTCCTTTACCCATCCCATGGCTCTTATACCAGCAATATAAGTCGAGACGGTCTAGAGAGATCCATATATATCATCCCATGGAATTGAATCAGAAGGAATACAAACTATATCGAACAACTTTGACCAAACCCGCTCCCCTAACTACCATATGAAAGGACGTATAGGAACCTGAAAGCATACCCTATGTCTCGAAATATAAAATTGAAAATTGATGGGATACTCATCGTCGGGCTCCATAAACTGAATATACTGATGCTATGGAAAAAAAAAATGTTACTATGTCGCCTCATATCCATCTGCTGTTTGGCCTCCATCAAATTTACATACCTTATGTATATCTCGGGTTACATGCATAGCATTCTCCCAACAATGCAATCTGGGTAATTAAATATATGGAGTAGTGCTTGCTTCATCAACAAGCTGTGGATGCATGTTGGTTGTATGCTCATAGTACCAAAATGAGAGAATGTACCAAAAACCAAACATCTGTCGGAATTGCTACAGCGCACAAGTACCCAAAGCTATATATAGATATCCAAGGATGGCAGTCCCATAGTCCACTACAACAAAAGGACCCTATGATAGCGCCAAAAAAACGCTATTGAAGCCTATAATAGCGGTTTAATAAACGCTGTATAACGACATGTTATTAAAAACAGTGAACATATTATAGCGCATAATAAGCGCTATAAAAAGAAATAATATAATAGCGCAAATAATCCGCTATTTTAAACATTTTTATAGCGGCAAATTATGTGTTATTGATTACTATAATAGCGCTATTTGTCCGCTATGAAATTCGTTATTTTCCATAAAATACTTTTTGTTTTCTCTAAGATAGCACTAATAATGCGCTATTATAGTGGTTTTCAAGTGCTATGGTTTAGTTTCACAATTCAAAAATTTTCTGCATCCTATTTATAAACTACGGTATTAAATGCCAATATCAAAATGCACAATAATAATCATTTTAAACACAAAATCATTTAAATAACGCAAAAATCATAAAAGATAATAAATATAGAGATGTAACACATTACATCAAACATATCAAATATGCACACACATAATATCTTATAGCTTAAACCACATAAATCAAAACGTAGTAGAAAATGTTTTAAGCATAACCCAAAAAACAGTAGCAAAATTCAACAAAAAAACAAGTACATATTTGGTTGTTTGCATTAAAAAGAAGACCACAACTTTCGCATCCTTCTTCTTTCACACCCCTGCAAATAAGATAAATGTTTACATTAGGAATGAATATGAATAAAACATTGATGAAATTTGATTTTTAGATAGCAAACAATAATTTCAGCATAGCTTGCATTAATTAATCAATGAGAACCAACTTAACCTTACTCCAGCTAAGAAACGAGGTCCACTATCTTCATTCTTCATACGGCAAAGTTAAATTTTTGCATGTTGTGGTATATAATTAGATTTCAACCAAACAAACATGTTATATCACAGTTCGATCTTATGAACTATATTTAACACATGCTTGTTATTTCTTACAGCTAGTTAGTAGTCCTAAGATGTTTTTCGCTAGCCAATCCTTATGTGGTGCAGACCATATATAGAAAAACATTCCTGGAATAGCAGCGACAACCTCAGACTTTATGAATTCTACTAACGCAGCTATGTAAAAGTAATTCAATAACTTAAGCATGATAGCGAAACAACTTATTGTATGTTAAAAAATCAATTTGTTTAGGTGACTCCTTGATATTAACCTCAACCACTCTTGAACCTACATGCAGTATTCCAAGCACAAACAGTTAGGACCAAAGTAAAAAAAAATTGCAGACGAACTTCAACCTTAGTCTGATATAAAACAAGTGAAGTAAAGCTGAAAAGCTAATTACAATCATGTATAAAAGTTCAGTACCGTTCAATTCGGCGGGGTGATTTGCAAATCGTCGCAGCCTCACAAGATCTGAAATTATCCTCAACCTTTGTTATCACATAATTATATACTTGGAATTTGAAATTTTAAGTATTTATCCAAAAATAGTATACAACAAAATTAAATTTTCATTCAATCAGTACATGATGTTAAGCATATAAAAACAGGCCCATCTTCTTTAGTATTAAAAGATATTATTTATACATTCTTCTCATTTTCTTCTTTGATTAAATAGTTAATGGAAAGTGCTATTTCTTAATTATTTACTAGCATTTGACATCAATTTCTGTTAATCTCTCTATGTTCTCCTTTGCTTCTGTTAATGTCATTAGTTTAGTACCATTTGTATTCAAATTTCTATAATCCGGGGATACAACCAAAACACATATGCGGTAAATGTGAACTAACTACAAAATAATATACAAGTAGCCAGTAAGTACCATTATGGTGATAAAATAGCAGCCTCACGCTATGAACCAAATCTGCCTACTGTTGTGGTAAATAATCTCAGCATTTACCGATGATAATCAACACAGCTCTTTCATGATGCCTCTTTGGCTCTGCATATCATTGATATTGTTATGGTTCATGAAACACTACTTTTTTTTAGATCAAAAGCACATACAAACTGCCAAAGCTGAAGTACACAAACTGAAATAACTCAAACTTAAGCACCTGGATGGTTCAGATAAGCATAGGTCTTTGACTTTGTTGGACAATACCATGCACAACGCCTTCACTGCGCTTGCTGGCTACCCCATTATCCCTCTCACTGTGGATGTTTTAGCACGATACAACGCCTTGTACAACACCTATAAAGATAATAAGCTCATACATATCCAACATTATTGTTAAATGTTTTATGTGCAGTACGTTGTTATCTATTTCAAAAAACTTCAAAAAAGTCATAGAACTATGCTGAATCTAAATGATTTTGTTTGATTTTTCTCTACCGTAGTTGTCAACTTCCTATTGATAAATCATTTCATTAGGTAGACTATTATAATCCATATATAGTTACAATTTCAACCTTTATGTATACATAGTACAGAATTAGCTATTTAATAGATATTAATCATAAGAACGTATAGTTGATACAGAATTAGCTATAGTTAGAATTAGCTATTTAATAGATGTTAATCATAAGAACATATAGTTGATACAAGAATGTGTCCAACATATAAGATACATTAAATTTTTTGCACTGAACCCTTTTCTCCAAGTTTTCAGATTATCACATATTATATGTTCTCACGTATTTTTCACCATTTAAACCATGCATGAATAAATCGTTGCATTTTATAAGAAGAATTTAAGATTTCAAAAGAAGAGAAATGTAAAAGCTATCAGTGCATTGCTATGTTTTTATATGGTAAAAAAAATTTCTACAGTGTACAGCTACCTAAGGAATCAACTTCCGTTGTAGAAGGAGGGTGGAGAACTGCACGAAATCATACAAAAACCAAAATTAGTTCAGGATTCTCAGGATTTATTATGAGTATTAATATAATTATTGTTATTATTTTAAACATTGTTAATTTTTATAAAACTAGGTTAATTTATTGTTATTTTTTTATTATGATTGTTGTTGTTAATATTGTTACAATAAATATTAATTTGTATAAAAATTAGTTGAATTATTATTATTATTATTATTATTATCAACTTATTTAATTTTTGTAAGCTTATTTAATTTTTATATAACTTAACAAACGATGTTAATTTTTATAATTTTAGTTAATTTATTGTTATTGCTATTGTCATACAAATTTAGTTAACTTTTATAAAATTTAGTTAATTTGGTTAATATTTTATAAGTTGTTATTATTATTATTATTGTTGTTCAAAATTTAATTAATTGTTATCAAACTTAGTAAAATTTTAAAACTTAATTATGTTATTATTTTTATTATCAACTTAGTTAATTTTTATATGCTTATTTTGTTTTTATTAAATTTAGTTAACGAAGTTAATTTTTATAATTTTAGTTAATTTTTTATAAACTTGGTTTATTTGTTATTATAATTGCTATTATGATTATTGTTGTTGTTGTTGGTATTATTATTATAAACCTAATTAAGTTTCATTAACATTAGTTAAATTACTTTTATTGTTGTTGTTATTGTTAACTTAGCTAATGTTTATAAATTTACTTATAAAACTTCATTAACAAAGTTAATTTTTATAATCTTCATTAATTTATTTTGATTTTAACTATTATTATAGATATTTAGGTAATTTTTATAATACTTAGTTAACTTGATTAATTTATTATAATTTATTATTATTATTATGATTTATTATTTTATTATAATACACTTAATTTTTATATACTTACAATTAAATTATTACTATTGTTATTATTATATGAACTTAGTTAATTTTATAACATCAGTTAACTTGATTAATATTTTATAATATATTATTATTATAAACTTAATTGATTTTCATAAACTTTGTTAATATTTTATTATTATTACAAACTTATTCAATTTTATAAATCTTACTTAACAAGCAAAGATAATAACAGCTTTTTAAACCAAATTCATTTTAATAGCAGCAATCGATTATACTAGGTAGCTCGTAATAGTAGAAAGTAAAAAACTAAATAACAATACCTCATTTGATACCACATCCTATAAATCATCGTTTACAAGAATGAAGAATTCAAGTGATCCATCAACCACCTCCTCCTGCATTATCGAGATAAAAGTCCTTCACTCATAGGAATTGCTTAATAATAAGTAGTATATACATAGTTCAACTGAGTAATCTTTTTTTAGTCGAGTAACATGAAGTATATAGTAGGAAAAATCAAAGAAATTATTTTCAAAAAGTACATAAATAAATAAACCAAAGAAATTGAAATTAAGATTGAGCAATATAAACTATAAAATAGTGTGCAATTACCACACTGGAAGTGATCAAATTGAGTTGAAAGTGTTTCATGGATAGAAACAAAATTTGGAGAACAAGGTTCAAAATGTAAACAAAATATAGTAGAATCTAATTACAAACTATAATGGATGAGAAGGCACAGCTAAAAAAGTAGGCATGTCATCTCCAGCCATGATCACAACCATAACTGATCTACCCTCCATTCCTAACAGTGCTAACCCTCTCTCTTTGTTTGCCATTTTTTCAGTTCCCATCTCACCATCATCGACTTCGGATCTATTGCAGCTTTTGATTTCTGAATAAATAAGCATGATCATTGCTACTGCAATAAGGCACATGACTTACATATTTTTTTAATCTCAATTCTTGTTCCACCAATAAGGGATAACACACATCAAGAATGGCATCATAAGAATATATGTAATCTCCAACTATGGTGTTTGCTTCTGCAATTGCACAGCTGCACTCTTTAGTCACATTGCGAGTGCCGTCAAATGTGTAATCCTCGAAATCGCAGCTGTTCATAACTGTGAGGCTGACTTCATCAGAGGTCAAACCGTGTGACCAGAAGTACTCGTAAGTTGCTGGAACATCTATATCTAGCTTTAGAAATGGATTTCCAATTTGCAGACATAAAAATGTTAAAATACATAGGACATTGTAATAACTTTATATGTTAAGATAGCAATTTTCATGTCTACGTATGAGTAGTTGTAGGCGGATTACTCATATAAAATTGTCAATGGATGGAATATTGTGTAACTATAAATACTGATAAGACAAGAAAATTATACATAAACTAGTCTTACACCAATGCCTTTTATATTGAACTTGAAACCAGTTTACTGGTTATTGTAGTCTAGGAGAACATAAGCTAATTGCAGTATGTAGTTACCTGTAGCAGGTAACTTATAATGTTAAGGAACAATATAAAAAGATAAATAAAAACTGTATTACGATGATACAGACACTTAGAAGCAGGAAATTTACAGCCAGTAAAAAGATAAATATGCAGGTTTATTAACATAGAAATTAATAGCGAGTATTTCATACCAGCATAGTTCTCTCCTAACAAAAACAAGTGCCGAGTTTTATATTCAGGGAATTTCTCAAACCATCCAAGCAAGAACAAGCGCATGTCATTGGCTTATAAATATAAAATTCAAAACACAATTAGCATAGAAATACTGAAAATGGAAATACAAGTAGTTTTGAAATGCAAAAAAGAGAAGAAATGGTACCTGTTTTTAAATCCCCTGTAGTATAATCAGAAGATGTGTTAGAGTAGGACCATCCAACTCCAGCAAGGGATTCAACAAAGAGTAAATTTGACACTATTGGGAAGGAAAAGAAACTTTGTCATTGAAAAATATAATAACTATTTAAAACATGTATTCAGTAAAGTAAATATATACCCTTGTTCCATGATTTTTTGTTAATTTGAAGACCACGACCATTGCCTCTAGGATAGAATGAACCGAACTCAATAAAGGCCTCTCCTCCTACCGTAGAGAAACCAGGGCCTAACACATAAATGAATAATGGTTAAATCAAAATTCAAACAAGTGATATACCAAGAAGGCATAAGGAAAGAAAATCAGGCCATCGATTGTACTTTCGAACACGGTGTCTCTTTGAATTACAGGCAAACGCCAACACAGTGTCTCTTTGAATTGTAGGCGAGGCGCAAGTGATAGTTTAACTTCCAAGCGACGTCGACTAGCTCCAATATCAGATCTCGATTTTGGGTGCTTAACCGACGAAGAAGATTTATAAAAAAAAGGGGATCTTTTATTTTGAGCGAAGTTATTTGGCTGCGAGGAGAAGATATAGGAGAAAAGATAGAAATAATTAAAAAATAGGCGGCTACCAAAATTTTCGAGGAAAGCCTGCCTCAAAAAGCGTTACTTATTTAAATTCTTATCTTAGTAAAACAAACTAAAACAAAGGATAACGCTATGGAATAGAGCGTTATCTAGTAGCGTTATAAAAAGTAACTTTTCTTGTAGTGGTCGTAACTATGAAGTCCATTTATATCTACAAATCCAGCTAGATATCCAAGTCATATCATGCTCTTATTGTTTTAAAAAATGAAGAACCAAACAGATATAATAGGAAAGCACATATAACAGGAGTATGCATATCCAATGTCCATCTAGTTTACTATATACTCTGTAGACATGTAAATGTAACAACGCTCATTTAACCTCGTCATCGACCAAAGCCGGTAAATACGCAGAATATGGCTAAACTCGTCATACGCACTATCAAAGGGTACTGGCGCATAGTCTGGTCGGTCAAGCTCTATACCAGTTAGCATATAAAAGTCCAAAGGAGTTAATCCTAACTCAAAATTTGGAAAATGATACGTATTTATAGTAGACCACCATCTCTTAGTAAGACCCTCTACTACACATCGGTCTACATGTGCAAATTGTAGGCAACTGTAGAAAATCACCGAAAGGCGATGCATATAGTCTAACCCTAATGGCTTAGGTAATGTGTGAAAGTATTCAGTAATGCACTTATGACACTACTGTGCATAGCTATGTAACCAGCACATGTAAGTAATTATTTAATATTAATAGTAAATAAACCGATAAATATTTATAATTTGTGATAGACATATTTATCTAATAACTGTATATTAAATATATATATATACGGCGTCGCTAGCGTTGCACTCAGTCGATATATCTTCGTTAGTGGCAGTTCGTGCAAGCATCAAATATCTGCGGTCACATTAGCATATGGAATGGTATGAACTGCACCAGTATTGACATTGGTCGTGTAATGAATAGTTCATCTAGTAATTTTGATGAGTTGTGGCAGCAGTATTGATGAATAAAAGGGAAAACTGAAAAAAGAGGGTGAAAGTTGAGAATGAGGAATAATATCAGGTTGACATCTGATATAAACACGGATGTTCAAGCGCTTGTTGAATAAAGGCTTGAAGCTCACGCATCTCTTCAACAAGCGCTTATCAAGTGGCCAGAAGCGGACGCTTGTTTGACAAGCTCATGAACTTCATGCGCTTGTCAAAATAAGCGTCAAGTTTTCAAAATTGTTGGAAAGGCCAACATGTTACATATTGTAACGGAACAAAATGTAATTTTAGAGCAATAAATTATTGGAGATGCTCTAAATATACAAGTCAGAAATAATAATAAAGGTTTAAAAAAAATATTGGGACAAAAACATGGAACTTAGGAGTCCCTCTGTGTTATCTTTATACCCGACATTTGATAATAAAAAAAGGTCAAAATTTTCTTACAGGCTCCAAAGAACTATATAAACTTTAGACTTCAAACAAAATTTACTGTAAAAATAAGTCTGTTTTGCACAAATCTAGATTGCGCAAGTGTAATTTTGTTTTTAAAAAAGGTTGTTTTTGCTCAAATTTAGATTGCGCAGGTTTAATTATTATTTTTAATTTGTACTTGCGCAAACGTTTGGTTCCCAAAACTGTTGAAAAACCCAAAGTGTTGCATATTGTAACGAAACAAAATGTACTGGAGCAAGAAATGGTTGGAGGTGCTCCAAATATACAAGTGGGAAATGACAGAAAGATTTCAAAAAAAAAAAATTAGTGGGACAAAAAACATGGAATTTAGGAGCTCCTCCATGTTATTTTTATAGCCGGCATTTGATAATAAAAAAAGACAAATTTTGCTTATAAGCTCAAAAAAGACCTATTTCACATTTAGACCTCAAACAAAACTTATTACAAAAATAGGTATAGTTTTGCACAATTCTGAATTGCGCAAAGACAACTTTTTGCTCAAATTTGGATTGTGCAAATATAAAAACCAACGCGTTACATATTGCAATGAAACAAAATGTAATATTGGAGCAAGAAATTGTTGGAGATGCTACAAGTATATAAGTCATAAATGACATAATGATTTTTTAAAAAAAAAATAGTGGAACAAAAACATTGAATTTAGGAGTCCCTCCATGTTATCTTTATATTGACATTTGATAATAATAAAAAGAACAAATTTGCTTGTAGGCTCAAAAAAAACATATTTCAGCTTTAGACCTCAAACAAACTTATTACAAAGCTGGACCTAGTTTTGTATAAATTTGAATTGTGCAACTTTAATTCTTTTTTATAAGAAATTTGTGCTTGTGCAAATTTGGATTGCGTAAGTATAAAATGTTATTATATGAAAACAAGACATATTTTTGTAATAAGTTTTGAACGAGACCTAAAGTTGAAATAGGTTTTTTTCTCAAACCTATAATCAAAATTTGTCAAAAAAAATTCGAACTTCCAACTTTTTGTCTAAAAGAACTCCATACTTTTAATTTGTTTTGAAAAGTGATCAAAATGATAAACAAGATATAAAAAAAAACTACAAAATATGACTAGAGGATCCTTGTCTTTTAGGCATTGATAAAAAATTCTTAGGATTTTTCTATTTAGTTCTATAAGGCTTGATTTGCAACAGATTTGACTCAGTCGGTTAATAGTTCAGACTATGAGACTAAATGTCACAAGTTCGATCTTCGAGATCGATATTTGTTGGCATTATTGAACGAGGTTAAAAAACAAAAGATTTGATTTAAGGTTATATTTATATTACTAGAAACATATAAAAAATAGAGATGTTAGGTCTGAAACTCCATTATCATGTTGTAAGTTTCCGTTTTTATTTTTTTCTATGTGCTATGAATAAGGGTGGTTTTAACTAGTACTGGTAGTACTGTGCAATAAGACAGCCAATCAATATAATTTTCGAATTAAATTCATAAAGAATAAAAACTCCCAAACCTTTACAAAGTTTTATTCAAATTAGAATTTTCGATAAACTTCTATTTTATTGATAAAAAATTAGTATAAAATATTAAATTTATTTTTTTATAACGAAAAATATTAACTTTATTGTATGTACATAAACCCATAATATTTTTCTATGTTTCTAAGCTTCTTAAATGTTTGAATTTTAATGAACAGGTAGAATTTTTCAAAAAAAAAATAATAGCCAATTTTTTTAAGTTTTAGTTGAGTTTTTCATAAGTTTGAATATACTTTTGAAAGTTCAAGCTAAATAAAATTAAATTTTGAATACATTTGTTTTTTTTTTTTTTTTGAAAATAGGCACAAGGACAAACTTTGAAAAAAATTTAGCATAAAGAACAACAAGTTTCATTTTTGACCTGAAGAACAAACTTTGGAAAAAATTAGGTTGAAAGACAATGCTAATTGTAGTAGCATTTTGTACAGTGTAAAAATGAATATAATACTTGTTATATCTAACATTGTATAGTGTAAAAAATTGAATATAATGCTAGTTATAACTAGCATTGTCCTTCAGCTTAATTTTTTCTGAAAGTCCATCTTCAGTCCAAAAATGAAACTTTTTGTCCTGCAGCCTAATTTTTTTCTTCAAAAGTTTGTCCTTCTTTCTAATTTCCTTATTTTTTTTCCAAGATTAACTCATTAAAGTATGAAAAATTTGTAAGAAAAGAACACCTGAAATTAGTTGATTTTTCAACAAATTCAAACTTATCTAAATAAAAAGCTTTTAAAACTATTATTCGTGATTTTGAGGGAAAAAAAAGTTGTTTAAACTATAAATACACATATTTTATCATTACTTAGATATTAAAAATAGGTATGAAAAATTGATTTGAGATATCAATGGAGAGAATCAAGTAGATAATGTTGGAGAAATTTAAGAAATGTTCAAGGATAATATTCTGATCAAACGTGTGTTAAACACAACTAATGAAGACATGATTTTATCAATAAAAGCATCTCCAGTGTTGTACCACTTAGGAATACGTAGAACACTTTATTCTTCTAAGGTTCCTTTACCAACCTTTAGCTTCTACATTGTATTTTCCTACTATGGTGACTTCTACATATGTTTTTTCTTCCATCACCACAGGCAAAAAAGGCAAACAGAAGTAGTACTTAACAAGTCAATCACATATGATCAACCTAGTTGTTGGTTCAAATGTAACAAAAATGCATAAACGTCTTGAACAAAATATGTTTAAATCCATATAAATTAAATTAAGATGCCAAAACATAATGTAAATATACACCAGATATAACAGTTTTGCCACATACAGACTGCCTAGTTGATCACAGTACCAATAAAATCAGGTGAGACAGATTTCAACATGGAATTAATTGCAATATTTGGATGATAGCAATCAAAACTTCTTTAGGAGTGAAAATAGTTTCATTCCAATATTAGCAGGCTTTATCTCCACTTTTGAAATTCTTTTGTAGTTGCTTTGATTAACTTCTTGGTATTCACGATAAACTCGTCAAGCAATGCATCGATTTTATCCCTGAAAATGCGCAGGAGTAAGAAAATAATAACAATAATGATTATACAAACAGGGTTAGGTAGATTACGATAGTGTAGCTACACCAATAAACTGCTGAAAGTAATAAACATAGATTGCAAGAGCTGTTTATATTTTGTTGCCTGAATAAAACGAAATGGCTGAACACTCAGCCTATACAATTGCATGATATTTTGCTTGTTCACATTCAAAAAGAAACAGAATGTAACTTTGCAAGTGCTTTGGATTCACCAGAAGAGACATGCACAAGTGGGTCACTTTGCTATCCAGCATTGCTATGAATAAATATATGTGCCTTTGAATACTCAATTAGAAGTGAATATGCCAAAAGCAGAAATGATATATTACAAGTTATTAGATAAATTTTAATTATTTGTACTATAAATGGGTTTGTTCGTAATATGTTTGCATAATTATTATTTTTCAGAATTAAAAATAAACAAGCTTCTTATTTTAATTTATTTGTGGCTTAAAAACGATTACTTTGCATCCTACTTAGTGAGACTTTTTAGATGAGCTCGATTTATTCGACTTTTTCATCGAGGGATATTTATAACTTTTTAAGCAATAAATATATGTATTGGTAGTCCAAAATATCTTCAATGGTATTATGAATTATAATAGGTAAATTTATCAGTATTTTTTAAACATGGTAATAGCAAGAGTAAGCCAACGTTCATTAAACAGTACAAACACACACATAACAAATTTCGTATAATTCCAATTAATTATGGTTCTGCCTACCAGATACCTGGTGAACAAAAATTACACTGCATGTGCACACTTAAACGGCAATTCAGACCTATCTAGCACAATCTTCAAAAATGATTTTTCAATAGCATTATTGGTTTTTTCATCATGCAATTTTGTTTACATGTGCGCACACTTAAATGGGATATCAATCCTTTATATTGTTTCCTCCGACCCAACAATAAATTTGGTTTTATCATTGCGAGTCATATGATGTTTTTTTTCTCGTATATGCATAAGTTGATTAGTTATATCGTTACAATTTCATATTGTTGTACTTTTCGGGCCACAATATGAGCATTTACTAGTTAGCAACCATATTAATTTCAGCAATCATGTTTATTTCAACTATCAGGAAACTTTATTGTGACGCAAATTGATTTGTGTAACCTCAGCAAACATTCAAACATTCAAACACTTCAAATCCATATTGTACGGATACTTGCAAGAATAGTACCGGATAAGCAGATCGGTATGATACGCACTAGTTATGTTCAATTATGTCTTCCATATGCGATGATTTTTTTAGATGCATATCAGATCTTCGCACTTTCGGTATCCTAAGGGTTTCCGGATTTGTAACAAAGCATTTGAACATTGTTCTAAAAATTATAATCTCATCAGCCATATAAAAAACCGAAAAGAAAAATATTTTTGGGTTTCTCAAGATTGAGCCATAGTCCCAATCTATCTTTATGAGTATCTATGTATGTTAAATTATTAGTAAATAACTATATTTTTTATTGCAGTATTCATGCCAAGGTTTGTTTTTTTGATCAAAACTTTGAAATTCCATCCATCCTAGTTTGACCCTGGTCGTTATCAGAGAATAACTTCAGCTAAAATCTTGTTTTCGTCATAATTGTTGAAAAGATGTGTCCATTTCACACTTCTATGACAACATAACATAAACAAGCTTAGAAATAAAAAAACTAAAAAAAGAAAAGAAAAAGAATCACTAATCTGGATTTACTGTGAATTTAAGTTAGAAGACATACGAGAAAACTAATTTAGGATAACCCCATACATTGATTTAGCCTTAGTGTACCTCAATTAACAAGCTCTATTACCAAATACAAGCTCAAATTGATTGGATTTAAGAGCTTCTTACCAAAATCCGAGGTTCGAGTACCTTACTTTATCGTGGAGATACACTGTTGAACCAACTCCGATGCGAATTTTGATTCAAAATCATTAATAAAAGTGACAATGAACCCTAGGTTCATTATTTCTTGATGCAGTTGCGGAAATGGAAAGGATATGATAAGCTTAAAGAATTAGGGTTATAGTTTATGGATCGAGATCATTATGCACTAAGTAATTAGATCTATAGTAGGCAGACCGGGTGTGTTATGTAAGTATATGGTCATAATTGTATTAGTTAGGGTGAAATTTTATAAACTATTGCTAAGATTGATTTTAATTTAAAGTGTTATCCTATAAAATTATTTTTAATAAATTGTTTATCAAGTAAACCTGGATGGATACAGCATTTTATAAAATAGCTAACAACTGCCAAAATTTGAAAATAAATACCGAAACTTCCAAAATTATCCTAAGTTAACCGAAATTTCGAAAATCTCAGAAGACCAAACTGAAATATCTAACCTTATCCATACTTAGTATTTTGGAGATTTGAGGTATCCTCATGATGTATCATACCGTACCATGTATCCGTATCCATATCAATGCTACAACTGCAAACTTTAATCCATCCCAAACTTTTGTGGCATGTGACATATGTTTTATATGCATTCATCATTTAAACCTTTTCCTAGTGACAATGAAGCACTGGTTAAAAATGTTTTCATGACTATATCGTTAAGTTTCTGACCATGCACCAATATTCTTGTTCCAATTTTCAAATTATTGAAACAGTCTAAGCATGTGTCAAACATGATAACATTCTGCTGTAATACACTGATCAGCTAAGACACTGGTAAAATTATCATAATTTCTTATAGACGAATCCCAAATGTAATACCATTGACCATTACTTAATTTTCAGACATTAAGATTGTTGGAAGTTGAAATAGTCATGTCAAACAGAGACTTACAAGTTAAACATGTCTTGTAACAAAAGAATAAGAAACATGTGCTGAAATTCATTTACGTATATGAACTGAGCATTAGAGTATGCACATTGGTATTTCTCTTGTCTCTAAGTTTATTCAGATGTATAAATATTGATCTCACTGAAGTTAAATTAGGCCTTCATGATAGTTGATATAAACATATGGTTATCCCAATGCATCATCTAAAACTTCAAAGTAGCTAAGAATATTTATACACATTTAAGACGTCCCACATATTTTCAATTCAATAATCATTCAACGTTCCTATGAAATTACTGTCTTCCAACTAATCCATCTACCGAGAGGCAGTCAAGGACACTGCTTGAGTTACAGCCATTAAGGCATTTGGATAAAAAAAAATCAGTGCATATATTGTGAATTCAGGCGTTAAGAAAATGAATTATGCACAACCAATAATGGTATTTCCCAAGGTTTAAAATCTCGCTTTCCGTTTCCGTTCCAGGCATCAATAATTTGGAGTTTTTGGTTCAATTTCACAATTTTCAAAAATTCCATTCTAATTCGGATTTGCGAATCCTGCTTGCATTTTTTATAAATATGTTGCTAAACATTTAAACTAATATAAATTTATGTTACATTCTTCAGACTACGCACATGATACATGCTTTGATAAAAATAAAATAAAAATATATTATTGACACGTTACACTTAGTGGAAATTAGCCACAAGGGCCTCTGTAGCAAGTGCAATTAGTTTCTAAGACACACAACTGAAATAATTACTTTTAAGGACAAAATAAAAAATAATTAGTTTCTAAGGCCTAAAAACCTATGAAATTATGTCCTTGAAATTAATTGGACTGCTGACTTTGTCCTTAAAAGTAATTATTCTACTGACTTTGGTCTTGAAATTAATTTCAGTGGATGTGTGTCCTAGAAACTAATTGGGTTGCAAAGTTTGTCCTTCTAGTGAAATTTACCTGAGGCTGAAATTACGAATAAATCACTATAACAATAATAGTATTGACACAGATTCATTTATAATTTTATACTGATGAAAAATCAGATTTTACCAAATTTTATATCTTACTTTGTACAGATTTACATAAATCGTTTTATCTAATATTTTGTCAACCCAATCCAACCCAACTAAAACACTAATAAACAACCCTAATTATACTGTTGCAAAGTCGAAACCCAACTCTATCTTCGTCACTTTCTTACTTCACGAAACCCATCTCTCCCTTTGTCCCAATCTTATTTCATGAAACCATTGCCCTAATCTAAAATTCCACAAATTCATGTTAGAGGAGAAAATTACTCGCCTGTTGCTGATGATTGCTGCTAAGAATCGAAGAATCCAAGTCAACTTCGACCTGCTGCTAGGGATCGAGGAAGAATTCTTCAATGGAGGTATTTTTTAGTTTGCATGTCAATTTTTTATTTGTTGAGTCCTAAAACGAGTTCTGATGAAGTTCCAGTCCAGTCCACGCTGGAACAGAAATGGTATCGCTGGAATTCCAGCCTGCAGACCGGAATTCAAAACTTTGATATTTCCTTGTGTCCCCAATTTAATTTTGAGGTATGAATATTAATCTAACTGAAGTTAACTAAGGCCTTCATGATAGTTGATATAAAAACATGTTGTCACCCCAATGCATCATCTATAGCTTCAAAGTAGCTGAACAATCATTCTTTCTTTTTCAAATTCTCTGCTTTTTTTGTTTTTTTTTTTTCAAATTTCAAAACCAAAACTATCATAATATGCTAACATGTTCTACACTAAAATGAATTATGCTTCTTCACACTAACAAAGAAATAGAACGACAAACTAGGCAGAGAGAATCAAATTTATAAACAACATGCTGTAAAACAACCAATTAACAAATAAGTAAAGAATTTACTCACTCAGAATGCAGTGATCTTGCCGCCCCACTTCTTTTAAACAGCTTCCCAACATTAGAATGCCTCTTATACTCATCATAAGCAATTCCTTTCCCCAAACCATAACCAAATCCCAGACCAATTCCGCATCCAGCTCCAATCCCAACACCAAACTGCAACCCTGGAAATCCCATTCCCAATCCTGCTCCTGCTTTCATGTCAACGTATTGTTCAATCAAACATGCAAGTTGTTATAACAATAAAATTATATTCTATGTTATCTACGTGTAGTTAGTGACCGAAGTATTACAAGAGAAATAAAAATTGGGGGTTAGGATAATACCACCGAACAGGCCGGCACCGATACCAACGCCGCAACCAGCACCAAAGCCGATACCAGGACCGAGTTTGCCGATTTCTTGCGATTTGATTACGGGTAGTTTCCACAGTAAACCCTTATCGTCGTTGTAGTTTCTGCTCATTGTTATTGATTGCTACGGAATTGACGTAGATAGATGAGGCTTAAACAACTAGAGGCGAAGTGTAAGACTAGAATAATCTACTGCAATAGTGCTGGAAGGCCCGGCTTTAATGCACGAGTTGGTAAATCAACAGCCCCTTGAGATAAAAGCTTTGCAAAATCAACGGCCACCCTGAAATCCGCCATTCCGCCTGATCCCGCGCAGTTCAGCTTCGGGCCTTTAGTAATAAACTGGGCCAATAAAGCCGTTTCAAGCTCTTTTGTCAATTATACGAGTTTACTTCACTCTCCTTGATTCTATTCAAATATTTTATTTTCAAATTTATATAGTTCATCGCTTTGTAGTAATTCTACAAAGCTTCTCGTATCTTTTTACATTCAAATACCTGTATTTTAAAAATTTCTAATCAATTACAAATCTCTTCTAAATTCCGTGTAAATATTTTACATTTAAACTCATAAATTTAAATTAATTACGTAATCTAAAGTTTAAATTGTTTGATAATATCGATTAACTAATAATTTATCCATCAAATAAATCCTAAGGGTCCGCTTGAGAGTTTTGTAGTACCGGTTATTAGAGCTTTTGAAAGTATCGGTTTTGACCGTAAATAATCGTAACGGTTTTGATTGGTTTACATGAAGTACTATTATAACCGATCAATACATGCTTGAGAGTTTAACATACACCGGTTTTAAGATTTTTTCACTAATAACATTACATATGTTATAGAATAAAGAAAATAGAAGCCATTGGAGAGAGAGAACAATTTTATTCATTCAGAGAATAGATATATATTTACATTACATGGCCTACTTTATATAAGGGCTTCAGAGGTAAGGACTGAACTTATCCCACGATGTGGGACTAAACAAAACAATGTACAAGCATATTCACTTCATAATATACATATATTATAACACTCCCCCTTGAATATGCGTCTTCAAAATCTTGAATGCTCAGATAGTTTGGAAATTTCCGTTTCGAAACATGTATGATGATTGCTCCCCCTTATTATTATCTCGCTTGCATTTATCGATTCAATCGATATAGATTTGCCTCATTAAAAACCTCTATTAGAAAAACCCAGTGGGAAAAAACCTTGAACGAGGAAAAGAGTGCAACTTGTGAAATCATAAATATCATACTAAAAATGATATTTCTTATAAGAGTTTGATACTTCAGGATCAAAATAATGCCTCATTAAAACCTTACTAAGAAAAACCCAACGGGAAAAATCTTAGTGAAGGAAAAAGAGTACAATGACATATTTTATTTTCTTATTTCTTTAAGTAAAGCTTGATACTTCTGGATCAAACTAATGCCTCATTAAAACCTTACTAAGTAAAACCCTATGGGAAAAATCTTAGTGAAGGAAAAAGAGTACAATATAGTATGTCATATTTCAATAATTTATTGCATCAGATAGAGTTTGATACTTCTGGATCAATTTAATACGTCAGTAAAAACCTTACAAAGGAAAACCCGATGGGAAAAACCTTAGTCAAGGATAAAAATATAATTTAACTTAAATAACATATTTGAGATGTTATTTCTTGAAAATACGTTTGATTCTTCTAGATCAAGATAATGCCTCATTAAAACCTTAATAAGAAAAACCCAATGGGAAAAATCTTAAATAAGGAAAAAGAGTACATTATAGCTTATTTCAAATGTTACTAGGGAGTTGATACTTCTGGATCAAGATAATGCCTCGTTAAAACCTTACTAATAAAAACCCAGTGGGAAAAATCTTAGTTAAGGAAAAAGAGTGCATTATAAAATACTTATGAATTCTCCCCCTGATTTTAATTTTTCCTCTGAATTCATATTCGTCTTTCGAAAACTTAAATTGGTTATAGATACTTCTGGATCCATAAATATGTATCTCATTCATAATACAATTTATTAATAGTCTTTGATACAATCAAATTTTCTAAGATTGTTTCTTCCAAAAATGATTTGCATTTTATGCATTTGTATGCTACTTTTATCAAAAACACTTCATGTGCTTTCATTTTTATGCTTCAAATTAGTTTTGCGCATTGCAACTATACATCTTTCATGAATATTAAAAATTTCATTACAACATTACTAGAAAGCAGGAAGTAATCTACTCATCTTGATGTATCAAGATTTTCATTACAACAATACTTAAAAGTAGGTTGAAATTTACTCTTCTTGTTCTTTGAATTCTTTATAACAATGAAAGTTATTTATATTCTTCAGGAATTTGTATACTTTCATTATTTAATATGATTTTAAACCACATTTATACCTTCAGGGTATATTAAGCATTTCAAGTACTTTCGGTACTTTGCGGACCACATGTCCATATTTCTCTACTATTAATGGATTCATGATGGCCAGTCATGTTTTCCCCTAATTTAAGATTCTTAATCTATTTATAAATATAAGCGCTTTATTATTTATAAATTTATCATCGATGATTATTTCTTGTCAGTTCTAGACATGATTTATTGAGATCTCTTTAATTATCATGTTTTAGGTACCTAACCCACTTCTAGGGTTATTTAAGAATCATGTCATGGATCTCTTTCAGAGCATCCTTAAGTGTTTCTTCAAAAACACTCACCTCCTTTATTTGGCATCTTTATTACTTACTCCAAAAATATTTTGAACTGACTTTTGAACCATATTTCAAATGTGGTTTACAAATTTTGATCCTTCAGGGATTCAAATCTATATTGGAGAAAGTCTACTAGGGATATTACTGATAACTTATTCAAGTTACTTAATATTTTGCATCATTGTATATTTTAACAAATATTTAACATTGATGATCAAAATGAGCTTGTATCCCTTTATCCTCCCCCTCAATGTTGACAAACATTGTCACATTAAATAATAATCATCTTTGGATTCTCATTTTGATCCATTATGATATTGCTACTAGCAAATACACCATACATATTAATAATAGGAGGATAATTCTTTTATTCATTGATAAGATGCATTCAATTGATATTGATTATTAGAGTTTGTTCTCATTCATTGATCTAAGCTATTGGAGGAATTTACTTATTGTGTAGATCATTTGAATACATACATGACTTCAGGTCATTCAGCATTTATGTTGATTGAATTTTAAATCACTAAATAATATCTATGCATAATCACTAAATAATAGCTTATAACAAACTTCAGGTTGTTAGCTAAATATTTACATATATGGATGTATACGTGCGTCCACATATCACATGTATATTGTAAAATTTTCATATTCTTTCTCATTTGAATTAGTGATTTTTGGAACAAACTATTGCAAGGATCAAAACTATTAATTTCTATTTATAAATCAATGTCAATGCAAACCTGTCAAAATCGCATGATAATGTTCAAAACATTTGGTTTGAAACCATATCGAACTTCTGGTTCGAACAAAATATACACACAACTTCAAGTTGTTAAGTTTTATTCCTCAATTATATCTCAAATATCAGTTTTGAACAATAATTATGATTACTTATCAAGGAGTAATTTTTAATTGCATATAGAAATTTCTACACATCTCTATTGAGAGTTCTGTAAAAAAATTACAGCAAAAATAATAGTAGTATCTTCTAGATACTTGGAATGTTACAGATATGGATTTCCTCTTAGCTCTCAAACTTTTAGGATCTAATCTAAGCTAAATTAGGATCCTTTATAATCAAATTTATGTACACTTATTTGGTTTAATAAAATTACCAAATATATAAATAAATCTCTTCTAGAGATATGTTATCATTTTCAAATTTATAAATCTCTTCTAGAGATATATGAGTATCACCACTTCTGGAGTGAACTTTCTCTTCTAGATATATATATATATATATATATATATATATATATATATAATTATATATAAACATCTCCTCTAGAGAGTTCAGTAAAATAGATACATTTACAACATAAATAAGAGTATCTTCTGGACCCTTGAAATGTTATAAAAATAAGAAATTATAATGGTTGCACATACCGATTTGTTCAAGACCGTATTTATATAGCTTTAGTGAAAATTATGATATGACATATAGATTATCTCTTTAGGAGCATATCTAAAGATATTTCTTCAAGAATAGTTATGCATATAATATTTGATTCATCGTAAGTTCTGAAAAGTAAAAGGTTACATATCACTATTTGTCTAATGGAGCTACGGGTCCATGACAATAGACGATTGAATTTTGGATAATTTATTATCACATTTGACAATATTTTATAGGCAATTCTTTTATAGTGCTATACGATGATATAATATCACTTCTGGGGATATTTCATAAACACCGCTTCTAGAGTGGTACATATCACTTCTAAAATACTTTATATGCATTGTTTTTGGGATGTCATCAATAATCAATATCTTTTTCTACATAATTGACATAATTCTACAACATCTCTTCTAGGATGTTTGTATTTTGAAATATAAAAATCATAAAACATCTCTTCAAGAGTATGTCATATGGATTATCTCTTCTGGAGAATATTAAAATGTACTTCTTCAAATATATAGTTTGGCAAACACACCCAAAGATTATCAAAACTTGGGTTTTACCAACTTTAAACTGATTTACTGAACTGAAATAAAATAAAATCCACATAGCAGACTTCAAGCTGCTATTATTGATCAATTCGACCATATCATTTATTACCGTACTTAGATTTTCATCATTAATGAAGTTTCCTTCATCGTCGAAGAAATGATCTAACTTCAGGTTAGCATCACTAGACAATCCTTTCACATAATTTTAGTTTAGAAGTAATTTTAATATAGAGGAATTGTATTTCCTAGTAGATTTAAAGACTTAAAACTTCAAGTTCAACCACTCATGTCTAGTGTTTAAAAGTGTGACCATATTTTGGTGGTCATAACGCTCCTTTAGGGAGTTCCATAGGTAAAGATGTTCTTTTTCAGTTAAATCACTAGACAATCTGAATATGGTTAATTCAAAAAAACAGATATAATCATATAAATTCTAAATTATTTCTAAATGAAAATATGAACATCATGGAACTTTGTTTTACTCAATGCGTGAATGAAACCGGAAATCTCATAGCAAGAGCAAAAGTGCGTGTTTCCATTAAAGGGAAACGTGTTTTATACATCGACGAATGAAAAAATGGAACAAGTCAAAAATATAAGTACCATCTATTCGATTTCCATTACTGGAGTCATTGGAAATTAATCTGCTTGCTTCTCCATCGATTCGATATCCATTACTGGAGTCATTGGAAATTAATCTGCTTGCTTCTTCTGCAACTCAAACCTCTTTGTATTATTAAATCAGCAATAATACATATAATTATACACGCTACAAATATCAAAACCATTTCATGTAGATATTTGATAATCAGCATTAATTTGGTAGATTTTTTTTTTAATATAAAATCCTTCATTACAAAGAATATCAATTAAAAATAATGAAAGATCAATGAGATCTAAATTCAATCATTATACCATATTAGGGCTGTGGATCGAAAAGAAAAGCAACAGTATATAAAATGTTATAGATCTATAAAATTAGATCTATAATAGAATTAGATCAGAAAAATTAGATCATACTGAGATCAACATAATAACATCTAAAAATAAAATCAATTTAATAATTCTACAAATGAGATCTGAAAAATGAAGTCTACAAAGTTAGATCTATACAAATAAATAATATTAGATTCACATAATTAGATCAACATTATAAGATATACAAAATGAGATCCAGGAAAAAGAAATGAGATCAAAACAAATGTTTACAAAACGAAATTTGATCTATGAAATAAAATTAGATCCCAAGAGAAAAGAAATAGATCTCAAATGCATAAAGAAAATCTTAAGAATAAAACATCGTGCTGATAACGTGTTATAGAATAAAGAAAATAGAAGCCATTGGAGAGAGAGAACAATTTTATTCATTCAGAGAATAGATATATATTTACATTACATGGCCTACTTTATATAAGGGCTTCAGAGGTAAGGACTGAACTTATCCCACGATGTGGGACTAAACAAAACAATGTACAAGCATATTCACTTCATAATATACATATATTATAACAACATATATATTTTTATATTTATTCTCTAGTTTTGTGAAGATTAATTCTATAATATAACTAGTGAGGGTATAATTGGAAAAAAGTTATAACCCCTCAAAGAACCCCAATTTGATGGGTTGAGAATTGCTATCAAAATTATACTGTATCGGTTTTTGTCGGTTTTATAACCAACAACAACCGGTGGGGAAAAAACTTACAAGTAAGGGTTATGATAACACCTGAAATATAGAGCTGTCCAAAACCAGTCAAAACCGGTAGAAAATAACTTTCAAGCCTAAAAGATGATTATTTCAGTATGTATACCATGACTGCATCAAAAAATTGGTAAAATAAAATTTTCATTTAGATACACATATAAATCACATAAGATAAATTATATACACCAACGAAGTAATAACGGATTTAATTTATAATTGTTTGTCTTAATTAGGTTATCATGCATTGCACTAAAATACACAATTTTTAACATTAAGTGCTTACATTATAAAATTTCTACAGCTACTTACAAAGTCTTCTTAATTCTCTTCTTATATTTTACATTAAAATCCATATATTTAACTAATCTTTTAAATTTAAACTATTTAAATAAATTCAATTAACTAATATTCATTGATTCAACCGATAAATCCTAAAAATAAAACAATTAGACATACACACATACATATATACATACATACATACATACATATATATATATATATTTAATCTTTAATAATAGTTGTAATACCTTTAGTGTCACACTTTTTTGGTGTCAACGTGAACTACCAAAAATGCCCCTCTATATGTTATCAAATCTTAATAACTTAAAAATATGATCTAATATTAAACTTCTTTACAAATTCAAACGCCCCTAAAAGTAGGATCTAACGATTAAAATGCTTTACGAATTCAAAACACTTCTAAAAATAGTATCTAAAATTAAACTCCCTTTATAAATTTAGAATACTTATTTAAAAATACACAATTCCTAATATCACTTAAAAATAAAAAATTATTTTTTTACCAATTTAAACATATACAATTTATAAGGAAAATAATTCACGCGCGAAGCACGTGCCGTGACACTCGTATATGAGAAAGATGATAAAAAATGCAAATATAAAGATGAATAAACAACATAACATAAAACGTATACATAAATAATAATAATTTTTTAAATTTTCCATTTGTGTTTATAATTCATCTATCTCAATAAATTTAACATACATTGCATAATAAAATTTTATTTTTAACAATAATTAAAACAGGGAATTAGGCTGAAGGAAAAACCTGAGAACACTTTTAGTCTGAAGGACAGAAGTTTTAAAATTTAGTCTGAAGGACAAAAAATGATATATTCATATAGCATTGCACATCCATAATGCTATATTCATATAGCATTACACAGCTGCTTGTTTGTGTATGCAGAAACTTATAAAATTGTGTTGTATATAGCATTATAGATGTGTAATGCTATATGAATATAGCATTATGGATGTGTAATGCTATATGAATATATCATCTTTTGTCCTTCAGGCTAAATTTTAAAACTTCTGTCCTTCAGACTAAAAGTGTTCTCAGGTTTTTCCTTCATCCTAATTCCCTCTAATTAAAATATAAATACTATTTTTAGCAACATTTCTGTGTCAATGCACGAGTTATACACTAGTCTGTTTGAATGGAAAAAGGATTCGGAGATCAGATATGTAATTGGGTGCCGTTGAAATTTTGGTTTCTAGTCTATTTTTCGGGCAAAAGAGCATTTTTGTAACACGAATGCGATGCAATTGCTTAAACATAAATTCTAAAAGGCCTGCTTTTGAACTACAAAATTGAACCCAAAAGTAGATAAATTGCTGGATTTAAATCGAATTTAACATATCTACGACCCCTTGAATTCTGCCTCATCATGCATTATTTTCTTTTCGGCCTTACAGCATGGTTCTTGCTTAAATGCATACCTGAATATGGAATTTACTATAAAGCCCGCAAATAAAGGCCAGGAAATCTATGGTAATAATCCTAACCGTTTATACTTTGATAGCCCCTGGATTCCACCGTTACGTACAATTTCATACTTTTTCTAGCCTTAATGTTTGGGTCCTATAGCACTTTCCCGGGTGTAATATTTCTAGATGGGATCCACATTTTATTTAAAATAACAAATAAAAGATTGATTTATCCAATGAAAGAGCAAGTAGCTCCAAACTCACATATTGAAACAGTGGATATAACAGGTTCTCCACTTCATAAAATCTTTAGGTTCACTTCATAAATTTATTGGGTTTTGCTAGACCAACAGGCCGGTTTCTCATTTTTCATCAGGTAATAAATATCTTTTTCATCATAAAAAAAGAAATTCAAAGTAGGGATCTACATTTTCTCTGTAGATCGATGAGAAATCGGGGGATTTCACCTGGTTGGATTAGCAATTTCCAAATTTATTTCAAAATTATGTTTATCAATGGTTAAACCCTGAAACCTACTAGTATTTTAGCATAAAAATAACGAATAACTCGACTCTTTTCTGGAATATTTATAGTTGGAACTTTAAATTCTATATATTTTATTTTGAATCACTTTTTACTTTAAATATTTACAATTTTCATAGTAATTACTTTTGTCTTTTGTACTGAACTTTTTGTGCTAATTTGATATTTTTATTTTTATGTAGTTGAAAAAATATACGAAGAAAAGAACAAATTGAAAAGAGTGGTGGTATTGCAAATTCATTTTAAGCATTTCCATATTATTTGAATGGGTTTTGGAAACTAAAAGTGTAATTTAAAAGATTTAATGGAGATATGTTTCATTGATTTTGAAAGTTTTCAATGAGCGGATACAAGAGGTCCCGCATTTTAGCTATTAGGTGTTGCTAGAGCACATGGTAAGTACCAATATGTTAAAATTGCAAATTAGATAAACTTTCGTACAAAGTGTATAACAACATATAAGTGTGATGCAACGACTCATTTTTTGACCTTCGAATGTCGACACCAATACATCTACGGAATTTATGCGACGAGCACTCAAGTGTCGAAAAAACAAATTGTTAAGGTAAAATAAAAAAAACATTACAAGAAAGAAGAGAACACGACATCATAAACTCCCAATGAAATGATAACATATAATATCAAAAGACAGTAAAAACTATCATTCTATGTTACATAGCATTTCAGAGTTACAATTCTAAGTACTATCATCAGTCTGGATAGTTATAACAGTATGTCCTCACAAATGCTGATATATATATATATATATATCATACTAATGTAGCAGAAATAAGAATACCACGGTAGGTGAATGGAAGCATCTAGCTCGTCTCTAGAAGCTCCAAAGAACATCAATGAAAACCTACATTTCTGCCTTTTCCAGACTACTCGAAAGAGCACCCATGGAAATAAGGGAATACAAAACAATGAGTCAAACATAAGTCTAGTGTGAGAAACTCAAGAAATATGTGCAATATATAGCAAAATCTTTAGAGACTAACCAAATTACCGGATTGGTTTTCCCCTCAAAAGAGCCAACCATCTAATATGTATATATTATAGTATAATAGATAATGTCTAGCATGTAGAATATAAATTATAAAATAGTTATGTTGTGTGTACACCACAACAATAATAGGTATACAATCAGTACCGCTAAGGCACATTCGTATATATGTAAGGATTTTCGTGGAGACAATTAAACTGAGGCGGATCTCTTGCAAAAGGATCGGAGATATCCTTCTGAGTGTCGTATATCTCTAGATAAAATATACCATAGGGAAGCCATAATTGGTCTACGCCCAATCATGTGGCTCCAAGTGTCATCATTCTCGCATGCATATCTAAAAGCGTTACTTAATACCGAACGATATACCCTTGGGGTTAACTAACTCCTTTGGTTATACCCTCACCCTGGTTTTTGTCATCACCGATGTTGAAATCACGTTCAGTATCTCATTATATGAGTCATCATGAATCGAATAGATCTCGAACCTCTCTAGATTGTAGCATCCCAAACAGTCCACGAATCTCTACATGGATCCGAGCATCTCGAACAGATCACAAATCTCTACATGCATTCAAGCATCTCGAATAGATCATGAATATTCACATAGATTCTAGTATAGATCACGTTTATGGGTTGGAAGTAGTTACAGTTTCAAGTCATCTCATGTAAGTACCGCATACCGGACGTTCCAAAACCAATCGATTGATTTTCGAAAAAATTAGCCCCGGTCCTTTCAAAAATAAACATACAAAACATAAGGGTGGAGATCATCTCCTGTCCGGATGGATTTCTTTATCATTTGTCCTAGAAGAGCAAGACGAGTTTATACGTATAGTAAAGCATCACCTAAGATAACTACCATATAAACTTCATGTTTCTTCTAGATATTTCTTAAGTTATTTTGGTCGATTTTAATAACAATGTAAACAATTACATATGGAAACCAAGTTTTGTATACTTATCACATTTCTGACCTTTTCAACCCACACTATCCCCTCGGTCAAGAGTAAAGCCAAGTAGGTTAGAACAATGGTTGCATCAAAGCCTTGCCTGGATACTTCATTCTTGACTCTCATAGATAGACAAGTCTATTTTATTGGCTTTTAGTGCTAAATATACATCTAAATACTTTCCATAAACAAGTAAACACACAGAGGCACGATTAAGTCACACAAAGTTCGATTATGTCACACAAAGCACAATTATGTCACACAAAGCACGATTATGTCACTTAAGAGACTTCTAATCCTCTTTTTATCTAATTAATTCTTTTATTAATTAAAACATCTTTCATTAGTAAATTTCTTTTATCTAATAGAACTTCGTTTATTGATTACTATTATTCCACCATTCATTTGTACTCTTTTCTACTTCAAAAAGTTTTCATATACTTATCTCAAATGGTATATGTATATTCATAAATCATTTAACAAGATTTCTCAATTTAAACCTTTCCTTTTCTATCTTTTTCTAAAAGATTCCATACTTGTTATTACTTTTAAAAAATACTTTTGAAATGTCTAATTAAATTCATAAATCTATTTCAAACGGTTTAAGACAAATGTTACTTAAATATTTTCACGATAACCCAAAACTAGTTCACTTGTAATTATCTTTAAAACATTCCTTTAAAGATCTAATTATATACTAAGTATAATAAAAAGGGTTAATGACAAATGTTGTTAACACATTGTCACAACAAACCCATAACCACTTTATACTTGTGATTATCTTGAAAAAAATCTTTTAAAGGTCTAAATATATCTACGCTTATTAAACAAGGTAATATTCTTTTAATAACTTTACAAAACCATTTATTATAACATAAGTGCTATAATCCAAAACTATCTCTTATCCTTTTTTTAAATACTTAACTTACTTTTCCAAGCTTAAATATAAGTACTTAAAAATAAATATAATTAGGTTTAAATATCAAGGTAAAATATTACTTAAAAATAACTAATTTATAATTTGACGAAAATTAATAAAAGCATGTTTTATTTTATAAAACCCCTTTAATTAAAAAATTCACAAATAATTATTAAAATATATTTAAACTTCAAACTGGCTTTAAAATACTGAAAAATATGTTAGAAAACATCTTTAAAAAAATTAGAAAAAATTATTAAATTTAAACATCATTTTTAGACACTTAAAACATCAAGAACTTACTACAGCATTTATAAATGCTGTTAAAAGTCCTTGCTAAAGAATAGCATAGAACGAGATGAACTTTGCGATCAGTTTTTACCACTTAACTAAATGATTTAAGACTTGGAATTTTTACAGTAAGTACTACTCGTAGGGTAGTTAAAAACCATGAAAATAAACCCCAAACTATTTTTTTTAGTTTATTTATAAAATATCCCGAAAACAAGTTATTTATTAAAGTATTCGTATAACTACCTTTTTACTTTAAGTTTAGTCATTTTGTCTGAGAAATTTAAAATATCTAAACCCTAATTATTTTTAGCAATAAGTACACTTATTTACTTATTAAAATTGAAAATAAACTTCTAAGGATGTCTTTCAAATTAATTACAAAAAACCAAAAACAAGGTATTTTAAAGTGCATATATAACGACCTTCTTCTTGCCATAACTTTTTGCAACTTTATTTCACAAGTTAACGAATGGTTTAAACTTCAATATTTTTCCAGTAATAAGTACTCTTATTGTAATTATTAAAAATGCAAAGAAGCCCCTAGGATGTCTTTTAAAGTTGACTTTGAAAATTGCCGAACACAAGGCATTTTCTAAGCGCATACATAGCTACCTTTTTACTTCTAACTTTCACAACTTTTTTTCCCAATTTCCAATCTGATTCCTTGATGCCCCATGCACCTAATAACATGTAGAGAGCAAAAAAAAATCATATAACAATATATTCCCAATTAATCACATAGAACAAGTTTAAACTTTAAGGGGATTTAAAATGCACTTATAGCGATTATCGCTATATGGACCATTCTATATCCATTTCAAATTCAACACACAGTCCAAACAACCATTTAAACATCAATTCAAAGCCATGCCACATGTTATAGAAATGAATAGGAGTGATTTATACAATATAAAGTTGTCATTTGCTTTCAAAAGCAAAAGGGGTCCAAAGTTTATAATTTTAATTAGTCAATTCATTTTAACTTTATATTTCATTCAAGCACACATATATGCACATTATATATAATCAAATGGTGAGTTAACTCGCTTAGATCCAAACCAACAATAAGCTTAAGCACACAAAATTCAATAACACCTCCTACCATACCCAAACTTCCAACGTCCAACCTTTAGCACTCAAAAGCCAAGGCAACACCTTCCCTCCTTTATTAATGCTCAAGGCCAAACCAAGATCCATTACTTCCTCTTCACTTCTTCCACTTTTAACCTTAGATCCATGCTTCCTAAAGTGTTCTAAGGTATTAGTGAAAGTTTGGTGGAGTTTGGAGAAGATTTGAAAAAATTGGAGAAAGATTAGTGAAGATAGAAGTGATTGGCATAATAGAAGTGAAAGTATGGAGTCAACACACCAATCTACCTAAGCCTCTATTTAATCCCCCTTGGCTGGCCAAAAGAGTCTCCCCCCTCATGCTTTTCACATGTGCCACTTTACACCTCACCATTTCAAAATAAATATCTAAAATACTATTGTAACGACCCTGATTTTTCATCGTTTGATTTTGAATATTTAATTGGTTTAAATATTGGATTTTGAATTATAATTTAGTTAGTAAGATTTTAAAACTGAGACACTACAAGAAAAAACACCTTTGACAGCAGGTATTCTCAGCGTTTATCCCTTGATTGCCGTGGACGAAAATCTTGGAGGGAAATTTTTTACGTGTGAACGCTGAGAAAACCTAAATAATAAAACACTGCCGCCTCATTTTTTCACTTCGCCTATTTACCTTTCTTAGCCTTTCATCTCGTTAACACCTCCAACACCTTAAACCGAATTAAACCTCTCTTCCAATCACCGAAATCCGCCTTCATCACTGCCGCTTCATCGTTCAGACATCTCCCTTCACCATTCTTTCGATTTCAAATCCAAATCATCACCGCTAGCTTCTCCCTCTACAGGTACTTATTTTCAACTATTCATCGATTTTATTTAGGTTTAAAATGGGTTCTTCAATTAGTTTAGTCATCCTTCAGTTTCGATTTTGTTATTTCAGTATGTGTTTCTTCGATTGCCCTAAATCAAAATTTGTTGGATCGGTTTTGTTGGTAAATTGATGTTAACGAGTTTATTAAGATTATCGGTTAATCTTCTGTTAAATTTGTCTATCAAATCCCCAAAATCCAGTGTTTTCAATGTATTGGAAGAGAATGGAATGCCAAGGTATTTTATAGGAAGATTTGCATTTTGTACATTGATTTCCTATAAGATATGAATTTTATTCTTCAACCCCTTTTCCAAAAAAATTTGTTTCTATTGCATCGATAGCTAAATTAGAATTATCTTCCATCTGTTTCAAAACTCTTTTAATGGTTGCAGCACTTTGTAAGTTGGGTTTTGGCATTACTAGCAAATTGCCTACACCTGTTAAAATTAAGTTAACTATGAGAGCATCGTAAGGATTGTTAAGAATATTATTTTTCTCAGGGATGTTGGCTGTCAAAAAACTGCAATTTCTACTTGTCGATGCTGCACTTGTTTTAACCTCTGTTGGGTGTATGTATCACCAATTCGAGTGGCAAGATGCCTAATCATTGCTGCTATAGTTATATTTTTAAGTTTATTATATCTAACTATTTTCATATGAACCAAGAATGCCAAAAGACTTGTATGTTTTGGACATTAGAAACACGTAGAAAAGTTGCTTGATGATACTAAGATAGACATTGTATCCATTTCATTGTTTTGTAGCAGCTTGACATTAGTAGATCAGTTTCCTCGATTTTTTTTACTATGTGTAATATTTAAGTATATATAAATGTTGAAATTTATATAACTACAAAATGATTCTTTTGTTCCAATATCTTGAGACAGAATGTGATGTGTGTTTGGTTTAATTTCCTTAAGTGTTGTCCTAAGTTGGATACCCTTTTTAGCGTTTCTAAAACAGTGCTATGTGTATTATATATATTTTGCATCCAAACATTTAAAATGACTTATGCTACTAAATCACGACTGCAGTCATTCTAAATTGCAATCATTCAATCGTTCTAACAATAAATTAAAGTAGCAACATTTTTTAGCCTATTTAATCTGACAAGACTGCAACTTATTTTAGATTACATCGTGTATTTCTCCTTCTGTATTTCCATATAAAGAAGCATCAGTGATAAGGGTGCCGTTCAAGTGAAATTCAATATTTGATGTTTGGTGGATGGCAAGAGCTGGCTGCTATAGTCCATATAACTTAAACCTTTAGTTGTATGTTTATAATTGCCTTACTACCCTATTTCAATTTGTAGATTTGAGTTTCGTATCATTTTACAATTAGTGTGTATTGGTAGTTAACCGTTTCAGTATGTAATCGTGCCGGCTTAATAAAACTAGCGGTATGTAATATCATAAGTACTTGAATTTTGATTTCAAGCACTAGTCTTTTTGAAGTACGGTATCAGGCTAGCGTTACTATAACCTAGAATGAGCTCTTTCAATGCTACAACCATCGAATCTCTCTACCATTACCACTAAACAATATTTCATCCTCAACCTTTAGCAAATAAGTTAACGCACAGAACTATTTTTGCTTGAATATTTAATCCTGTAAAGCTCATGAATACTCAGTAAGAGACTGTCATTTACAACCATTAACTGGAAGTTTGCTTTATTTGAGTAATTTGGTCCCTTCTCAAAACACCAAACTTGGCAATGTATCCGTAATAAGATTGCTCTTAGGTAGACAACTCAATCCATGTGTAATCACGATTATTAAACGATCTTCTCTATTAATCTTTTTTTCTCCATAGGGATTCTATACATGTATGGAGAAGAGGTGAATGAAATGTAAGTGAATGAATAAATTTGATTTTAAATTATGTTTTTCGTCTACTTGGAAAGTTGTCTTATTTTAATTTTGATTGGATTGTGAATTGAGGATGGGCATGAGGTAAACTTCCTAAATAGATGAAAATAATAATTTAAATGAGCCACATGATGTTAAATTGAGGATGGACATGAGGTAATTAACTTCATGTCGATCCTCAATTTAAGTTTATTATCATTTAAGTTTATCATCATGGACATGGATTGGAAGTTCTCTTTTTTCTTTGAAGAGATTTATTATCATTTAAATTTATTTGATTGTGCTTTTCAACTCCATGTTCTGTTCTGCTAAACTTTTTAGTTACCAACTTGGTATCCTGGTATCCCATCTAATTATTGTATTTACTACATAGGTCAGGGTTGCTGATCATATTTGCTTCTGTTTGTATACATTTACCAAATGTCATTGCGTCTATAAGATCTTTATAGTTATTAAATTACAAAAATTACCACTTAGTTTTTCTTTCTTTTAACGTCGATGTATTTAATTTTCTGTCATATACTGAACAAACTATATCATGTTCATAATATTTTTATCCGTTGTTTTCACTTTCACTTAAATCTTTTAAAGGAACTTTGATTGGTTTTAAAGGAAATTTTTTTAGTGCACATCAAGGTTAATTACTGACAAACCTTTTGTAAGAATTCACATTACTATTATACCATGTGCCTTTTTTACATGCTCATTTGTTTTGTTTTTGCTCTCTGTCTATGTTTAGGCTTTTCATAATTAGTGCTTTGGTTCTCTTTTGCTGCTCTTCTTCTTATTTGGGAAAAATGCCAACTGTTTGCTATTTAGGTGATCTTTGGTTCTATTGTGATTACATGCAGTTCAATATTTACTAGATTTTTTATTTACCTGTTGATAACACCAGCTTATTTCCATGTTTTTAAAATGGCTAGTACAACACAAAAGAGTATTAAAAGTTTAGCAATAAAGTTCCAGGAAACATGTTTCTTTAAGACTCAGGGAAATAGTGTTTCTTTTAATACATGGACAACGGGGAGTAAATATTATTTCTGTACCATTGAAATATTATATGTATGTCATTAAGCTCATCCTATTAACAATTATTGAAGAGTTCTTTGAAATGCTAAAACTGCAATGGCCGAATCTAGGCATGCCTTTCATATAATCAAATCCTCATGGTTGCGAATCTATGATTTGAGTTTATAAGATTTGTCTCCTGTATAACCTATTATTACATTTGAAATCAAACGTGTCGCCTGTCGATTAATTACGCACAAAAAATTAATTCTATAAATGTACTTGGTACTGTCAAATTGCAACTATAAAGCATCAATTTTGTGATAATTTTACTGCCAAATCTAGGCTTTCCTTTCATTTTTGTGGCCAAATCATTTTACTACTATCTATTCTTCTCCTTGTATCCAAAGGCAAAATATGAAATCACACCTGCTTGGTCAATGTCTACTTTTTCTGATTTGCAAACCTGTTTATTTAGTTTTATTTGTTTTTCTCCCCTATTTCCCCCGAATTAATTTAAATATGAATACTTGCAAGAGAGTCGTGGCAAGAAGACGAAAATGGTCGCATGGAATGACTAGGTAAGAAATGACGACTATGGATCCCTTACACCTCAAACTACGCAAAAACCTCTTATATAATTAACCAAGAGATTCGCTATATAACTAACCAAATATCTTGTTTTAAATTTGTCTGTTTATATTTTCTATATGTATGACACAATTATATATAACAATCTGTTGTTTCATACTGACACAAAATAGGTGTAAAAAATAAAATCTGAGAACAGATTTTGCTATATTCATTGTATAGCAGTAATATTATAATTTGAGTACAAGTATGCATGTCCTTCGAGTTGATTATTGAATATTGAAAGCCGCCTCTTGCATTTAAATGAGTGCAACATCGTTCTGTATGTGCTTCCACATTGATGTGATCAAGAATACTTATTACGGCAATTATTTTTTCTACATTTTTCCATTCTGTTGACTTAATGTAGTTATGGGAATTCTTATCTTCACAACATGAATGCTGTCTTTTGAGCATTCATCAGAAGTTTTTAACCACTTCAGTAGTAAATCACAACTTCAAATTTGGAAAGTAAATTACTAAATTTTGATCAAACCCATATGCTGACAATTATGTTAGGTTACACAAATTGATTTGATAGTCTGTTCCATGCCATATCATATTACATCCGGTTTCATTGTTTATACGATTAACATAACTTTTTTGGTTTGTCATTTTACAGACGATCCTGAGTATCCAATAAGAAGCAGTATCATGCTTTCCTTAAGGATCATGTGGTTTTCAAGGAGGTATTGTTTTGTTTTCTTCCTTTTCTTTCAAAAAGTGGTTCCCTGAATGTTAATCAGCTGAGAACTTGACCATTATCACAGGCTATTCCTATTAAAGATCCAACAGTACTTCTTAAAATTCATCAGACATATAGAGTTGGTTGTATAAAGGTATATATCTTACTTTGTAACCACATAACTGCATTCACATTTTCAATTTCTTTATCAAATCTGCACATTCTGTAGGATGTGATTTTGCTAAGAGTATTGAATGATGCTACAATGACTAGTTTAATTCGATTATCCACACAAACAATGGTGTTGTAAGGATTTGCACTCATGTCTAATCAACTTAAACTTCGAATTGTCTCTTATAATCTTTACCTGCTTGTAGATGGTTCAGTTGTTGAAGGATGATATTTCTTTTATTCAAGAACTTTTTGCAAGGATGAGATCATCCTCCACTCCATTAGAATCCAAAATAAATTTGGTAATAATAACTGATTTAAGTTTCTACTCGTCGTATATTCAATAGATCATCCAAAATAACTATTTGTAAGGATGTGTTCATTTGTATATTTGAAAATTTACTGACAAGATTAATTTATTGACTTCTTAAAATGTCTTTAGGATAGGGAGAGAAAAGTGGTTAGGAACTCTGTAGTAGCTCTACCACTTGTAATTTTTTAACAGCTTTTGAATTTGTAATTCACTAACTGAATCAATCTAGTGAAACATCGTTGCTTAAATTATGATCTGCTTTGTCTTCCATGAATATATTTACTATATATCTTTTGTTAAAGAAGTTTTACAGACAGTTGACTTGGTAATTAGAACTGTTACTTTCCGTGAGTGTACAATGATGCTTGTAATTAGTTTTGCTGGTTCAGTAAAATTTAACCTGTATGACTAAAGTTTAAGGTTACACAGGTGAAGGATATTTTAGAATAGTGAGTTTTGAGATTAATTAGCATGAAATGAAACTGATAAAACCTTCCACTTAGTCTTCAAACTTCAAAGTTTTGGTAACCGAGTTAGTAAGGTATCTTTTGGGTACATTGGTTACTCATCTAAATTAAATATCTGCATGTTTATAAGGCATGAATCTAGTTTAGAATAGTATACAGGAAACATTATTCAATCGTTCGGTATTTTACCCAAATGATTTTACATTTTTTATAATAATAAGTTGTATTTTGATTGATAATGAAGTTTTTGGTATACTGTTAATACTTGTGCAGAATCACTTCATTTGGTTTTCTTCACCAACCCAGATACACTTGGCAAACTTAAAGTTTTGACAAATTTGCAAGTTCAATGATTTCATGCTTAACCCTATTACCGGACTTCACTATAAACAATCGGTCTAAACTTGTTTTATTACACATATTACTAATGGCTGCAATTGCATCGATTTTTTTTCCAGTGAAATTGATGGGAATCCTTTTTCTGGAAGAATACCAAGTTTCATCAGTAACTGGACAATGATTCAGCGTATGTAAGTAAATTTAATGCTACGTTGTGTAGATTCCCTTTAATGAGAAATTAAAGTTTCAAATATTAATACTTTACAGTGATATGCAAGGAACGTCTATGGAAGGGACATTTCCTCCGGAATTCTCAACACTTTCGACTTTATCACAGCTGTATTCAAAAGATTATTCACACATTTAGTTATTTGTAAAAGGAAATAAAAATGACACTCATGATTTTTCTTTTTCTTTGTTTTGTATTCTTTTGGTAGAAGGGTGAGTGATATAAGAAGTGACGGGAATTTCCCCCCTCTGAAAAATATGACAAATATGGAAAGATTGTGAGTAAGCTCCATTTTTTGACTAATATGAAGGTGCAACTACTAGTGGAAGATAAAATTTATATACAATGCAGGATTTTAAGGAACTTGTCTTTGACTGGAAAAATTCCTGATTATATTGGAGATATGACTATTCTAAGAACGCTGTAAGTATATCGGTCCTTTTTATTAATTCATCGGACATAATGGAAGTTTTAACATACACACACACACATCTGTCTCTGTCCCCCCTTCCCTCCCTCCCTCTCCCTACCCACAACACCCCCCCACCCCAAAAAAAAACCCACAACCCTCCCTCCCTCTCTCTATGTTACATATACGTAGTTATGGATCTAATATGATATTTCTACATGTAGGGATTTAAGCTTCAATAACTTAGCCGGTGAAATTCCAGGCAATTTAGAAAATCTCCCACTTATAACCTACTTGTAAGCAGATATAATCAATTTTATTCACAATTTTGTAGCATAGTTCATTACATAAATACGAAGACTGGTCATTTTATAATGTTTATTTTTTTTCCTTCTACAAGGTACCTAACAAACAACTTTCTTGGGGGCTCAATACCAAACTGGGTTTTGAGAAGCAGTCAGAATATGTATGTCATTTCAGTATTTGTATGTTTAACTGTAATAACATAATCTTATTTTAAATAATCATTAATCTAATATATGTTAGTTTTCCAGAGATATATCAAGTAATAATTTCTCAGGACCATCATGGCCAACTAATTGCCAGCAGGCAAAAGTGTAAGTGCTAATATTTTGGTCATCTAAAGTTTCTGCTATTCAATGAAATTTTTTGCTTATTTTCAGTCCATGATTTTCTAAATATGCAGGAATTTAGCTGCTAGTTATTCGCCCACCTATGGCAACCCGTAAGTTCTTTAACCTTTGTGATTTTTGGTATTTCATATAATATAACACTGATAATTCCATGTATTTCTCGATTTATAGATCACTGGTTTCGATATATTGCTCTTTAATATCGTAATATTATGAATAAAAATTTCTTTTTTGTGATAGGATATCAACATGTTTTATGAGGAACCTCCCTTGTTCTGGAGAGGCAATGAGTGAGTGCATAAACCCAATGAACGTATGCATAACGTATGCATACTGAAACAATAAAATACTAGCGTGATTCATACTTTTGAATTTTTGCAGATTATAACCTGTTCATAAATTGTGGAGGCAGTAGAGTAATAGTTGGGGCAAATGAATATGAAGAGGATACCTCACAGCAAGGGCCATCGACCTATGGAGCTTCGGCGAGTGGAAAATGGGCATATACGAGTACAGGAGATTTTATAGGAAATCAGAATCCACAATTTATAGAGACAAATTCATCGATTCTAAAAATGAATAACACAGAATTATACACTACAGCTCGTGCCAGTCCACTCTCTCTTAAATATTACGGACCGTGCTTGCAGAAAGGAAATTATACAATTAACTTACATTTTTCTGAAATAGTATTTACAGATATTCAAGCATATACAAGTAATGGAATTCGTGTATTTGATGTATATATCCAGGTGATGTTTCTTTATGTTAGAATATACGAGTTAAATTAAGTGTTATGTGCTAAGGTTATATATTATGATTTTGCAGGGACGAAATGTTTTGCATGATTTCAATATTGCAAAAGAAGCAAATGGAACGGGAAAAGAACTTGTTAAAACATTTACTGCTATAGTCAATGAAAATACATTGGAAATACATTTTCAATGGGTAGGAAAGGGGAGTCATCTTGTACCTGCGATTGGCATATATGAACCTCTAATATCAGCTATATCTGTTACTCCAAGTAATTATAAGTTTAAAAAAGGGACAGTTTGGCTAAAGTCCTTATTAAATTTGTATAAGTTTAAAAAAGGGAGTTGTTGTAGTGGAGATTTCTGGTGGTCGATTTCGATTCAGGCGAGTGTTTTCTGGTGGTTCGGAGGTCGCAGTGGTTTTTGGGTGTTTGCAGATTCGTTGGTGATTATAGAGACAAGGAGATGAAAGTGGAAGCAGAGGTGAACTGGAGAAGTGGTGGGCAAATGAAACTTGTTTATATGATGTGCAGGTTGATTAAGCGGCAAGTTATAGTAGTGGCAAAAGGAGGATAATAGTGGCTGACGATGTGCATAGTATATGGCAGAGGGGGTGTTGCTGTTGTGGTATAGAGATGAAGGTGATGTTTTTGATGTGAACTGGTGGGTAATTTTGTGACAATGTAATGTGTGTTGTGGCAGAAGTAGAAGAGGGTGATGATAGTGGTGATGTTGTTTGCAGAAGAGAATTTTGTTGTAGCAGTGACTTATGATGATGTAGTGGTTATGTCTGATGGCAGTAGCAAAGATTGGTGATAAATAAGGAGGTGGTGATATATGAAGTGATGTCAGAGAGGAACTGATATGTAGAAAGCAGAGAGAAAAGCAGAGGTAGTGGAAGTTAATGTGAGATTTATATGCACAGTTGTATGATTGTGCAGAAGCTTGCTATGTGGCTATGTGAGTTGAGATGGAGATATTTGATGAAGTGCAGATGTGTACAGGTTGTATTTGTGCAGGCATTTGGTGCGGACTTACACTATTGATATTATATTTTTGTTTAACATATAACGTGTCTTTGTTTAACAGAATTTGTGTAACGACGCGGATTTTGCCCGCTCGAAAATCGACATCCATACTTCAAATCGTATTCGAATGCCATAGATTCGACCGTTCAAATCCGATTCGCCGGAGCTTATAACAACATTAAGTAAATAACACAGCAGAATAAAAGAATTATACATTGATATACAGCTTTGATACAATATCTGATACAACAGATGATCCAATAGATATCAATATACATCAGAGATATGATACAATAAATAGCAGCGGAAAAGAAAATAGATGATAACATCTAGCAACTGAACAATAGAAATCTGAGATAGTCTTCAAGGAAGAACTTCAAGAACTGCAACTCCATCTCCATCTCCAAGAATCAATCCAGCAATAGCTCGAACCCCCCCATCACATATCACCTAGCATAAGCAAGACTGGTGTGGTCCGAAGACTGAACTAACTCCAGATAATCTACTAAACCTGACTATCTGAAAAACCCAACTCTAGACTGCTCGTGTAGAAAATAATGAGCACCCAGAGTTTAGGAAAGAAACAATAAACTCTGGATCAGTCGTGGGACTGGTGTGAGCAACAAAAACCGTTTATCTTTCAAAACATTCAAAGAAATATTTTAAAGTTAATTCGCAATGCTTTTTGAAATGAGACTACCATAAGACCTCCTGCCACACACACAATGCAAACACAGACTTGGAGGAGATTTCTTCTTATGATAGTCAAAGATGTTTGATACGCATTTAAAAAGAAACATTTGATATTATTACTAGTGCATAGTGTAAGAAAAATATTTCGAAAGTAGAATATAAATCTTAGCCAGCATAGGTACCATTATATTATGCCTACTATAGCTACCATATTAGATGGCAGGTCCTACAACTAATACCGTACAAGGTTTCGTATTGTTTCTTTGGATTTCCAACGAATGGTCAGGCCAAGGAACTTCCCATTGCCACATGAGAACGCCTCTGGATGGACGTCCCCGAGAACCAAACCGGATCTCTACCAACACAAGGCCGGGTTACCCCTATCTGAGTAACAACTGACCGAATATGCCATCCCCCGGTCCTTTGGGACCTTTCACCGAGCGCTCGCAATCAATTCACACAATCATAAAGTGTTTTCAACATGAGTAAGTATCTGGGCTCCATACCATGATACCACCCTTTTCCAGAAGGAAATGCACATATCCTAAAGGGCGCTACCCCTCATAACCTTGCTGCTTCTTTCCTGTTTTGACCATTCCGGGGTGTGAGGCTCGACGAAGTCACGTCCACAAAAACACACTTTATACAAAAGCCGTGCTTTGGGTCAACAAATGATCATAGAAATGATCACCAAGATAGACGATCAAATAAATGATCCTATCACAAATAGTCAACACAATGATCATTTCACAGCAACACTCAGTATATCACATTACCAAATTGGGAATATATCGCTGATAACCTTCAACTACATAACCTCCGAGCTCGTACGTCTCAGAGAAGGGTGTTAAGCTAAGAGAATAAATTCTCCGCCACCAACAGAAATATATTTGAAAGAAATCGGCTTTATATCTCAATTTGTAATGTCAGACATACTATCCATACAAGTCTGTTCCGGGCTCGAACAGAACCGAAGGCACTTACAAAGAAGTCCTTGCAATCCGGATATTCACTAATCACGTTCGGACTTCCCATCACATATGGAGTCTCTATACCGGGGACCATTCGATGCAAAGACATTCGACGAGTTGTCCTTACGTTTTCGAAAATATCTGGTCTTCACCACCGGTCTTCAAATGCTATCCATAACGACATATCACATATTCGGAATGGGATATATGACACAAAGGTCCTCTCCCGGCTAAACCGAATAGTGAGCGCAGTATTTCAAAAACATATGGATATTGGGATTCAATTAAGTCACAACTTATTACCCAAAACTTTTCTTCAAATGGTTTAAGTCAATTACCATTTCAAATCTTTAAACAAAAAGATTTATTTCAAAAAGATCCATTCATAGATTTCCAAAACAATTTCATTTCGATAGGATTAACCCGTTAAATCTTTAAATCAAAGATTTAACTTATAGCTTTCAAATCGTTTCTATAACTTGGAAATCATTTTCATTTTAAACTAGAAATCTTTTTAACACAAATTGAAAGTTCATTTCTTATGTGAAAGTTTTTATTATTTGAAAACAACAGTTTTTCGTTCGGAAAAACCCAATTATATTTACACGAGTTAAAGCCCTTGAATTCTATTCACATCCCCAAATCAATACTTTTAAAATAGTTTAACCCATATATATAACTGGTATAACATTTTTAATCCCTAGTTTTAAATCATAGAATTCAATTTCAAATCTTGAATTTAAGTTCAAATCAAATTATTCAACTTCATATTTTATCGAGTTATTCAACATAAATTTCATTTATGAAATTACATTTCAAAAGCTTTTCACTTTAAACCCAATCTTTTTCCAAAACATTTGAATTCAAATATTCAAATTTAAAACTATTTCAAAAATCTGTGACTCAATCGATTTCCTCGTGAAATCTATATTTGTGTGTGTATAAGTGTGGTCCAGGGGTTTAACACAATAGTGCAACATCATTCAATCATCACAAATCAAATATAACAATATATCCGATAAGCGATATAAACTATAACGCTTATCTTCATTCACAGATCACAGATATATATACAGATGTATCATCAATAAATGAATAAAATTATACATAGCACAATCAACAGATCAAAATATCACAGATCAGATAGGACAATCAATCAGGGCATTTCATACAAAATAATCATTCATAAGTAAGGTCAAGCATTTAATAATCATTTATAAGCAGGATTAATAAATTATTTAATGCTAAGTAATTCAATTCATTTCCAATTAAATTAATTACTTATGAATAAATTATTCAATCTTATTTATAAATTACAAATCATTTGATATAAATAAATTTATCAAACACTTTAATTAATTAAATTATACCTAACTAATCATATTAATTTAAATCAACCTTTAAACCAGTTACTTAATTAATTAACCTTAATAAATCAAAATATCCAAAAATTAATTACAATAAGTGATTAATTCTCAATTACTTTCATTTAGTAATTACATTTAAACAATTTATAACTGATTATCTAAATTAATTAATCCAATTAATTATTAACATTAATCACTTTAATCAATACTTAATAATCCTTAGTTAATTATCTTTATTAACTAATAAATTTCTTTAATTACCATTTTTGAATTAAATCACATTATACTTTGTATTAAATATTGATAAATCACTTGATTTAAATCAATTTTTTTATCATTTATTAATATTTAATTAAATAATTATCCTTTAATTATCCATCATTAATAAATTAGCTCTCAACAAATTAATTAATTTTTTTATCAGTACTTAATTAACCTTTAATTATTAAAGAATCTTTTAATTTATCACATTAATTTATTCAATTGCATAAATTAAATCTTTAATAAATTAACCCTTTTAATTAAATCTTTAACTAAAACTTAATTTAATTGAAATAATTTACTTTTTAACCTTAAACTGATCCCATACTTAAATAAAACAATTATTTAAAAGAATAAGTTAAAATTGTTTAAAACTTGAATTTTGTTTTAAAATTTTGAAAACTGTTTTTATACCACCCGGGCCCTGCTTCGAGCCAAACTTCGTTCTACCCGAAGACAACTTCAAGTTTTTCCCCAAACTTACCCGAGCCTTCTAAATTTCAAATTTTTTATTTAAGTGTTAGAAATTGACCCGGTCCTTTATCATTTTGCTTCGAGTCCAACTCTCAACTACTTCGAGTGAATACCCGAGTTGCTCGAGACAAATCTCGAGTCTTTTCCCTACTTCATCCCCATTACCTCAGACTTCCCCTTTCTTCCTCCCCAGTGCACACACATGTACCGTGCACCTACCCACGCTCCTCCGGCCACCGATGAGCACCGCGTCCATCCCACACACCCACTCGAACACGCGAGACCCCAAAGCACCAACCAGATCGAAGAAATTTCGATCAGATCAAAATCGACCCATTTAAACCCACTGATCCAAAAACCCATCCACGAAAATCGCTTCGCTCCTCCTCCCCCGACCATCAGAGAACCACCACCACCGTCCACGACTTCGCCTACCATCCATCTACGAATTCCCAAACCCCCGTTGAACTCGATGCTTCGTGGTGTTCGAACAGACCCCAAAAACTCCACTCAGCTAAAACTAGGTTTACCCACTTCAATCGAAAGCCACCATCGCCACAGTGATCGAGAGTGCCTCCGACCATTTTTCATGGCCTCTTCGACCACCCATCTACCTCCCGAACAAACCTCAACCACTCCAATCAAGTGTATTTCCCGAGGCAACCCAAAATCCCTGAATCGATCAAACCAGAAGTGCAAACTCAACTCATTACTAAAAAATGTGATTTAATTTTTAAAAATACTAATTTTGGTTTAGTAATCAGTTTATGATCCTAAATCATTGATTTACTAAGATTGAATTTTTGATAAATACTTAAGCATTACTGATCTCAAGTTTTTCCAGAGCAACTACTTCATTTTTAGTTTAAATAAATTTTAACACTTCCTTTGTAATCAAACAGTCAGACCTTATCTTGATCCAAGTCCTAGAAATCAATGTATCCAGAGAAAATGATTAAGAATTTAAACCTGAGTTTGAAGTTTAAAAACAGGGTATCTTCCAGCTAAACCAACATTGATATCATGTATACTCAGAATTTCAAAAGTAGGTATACATATAAACATACACATTTCAGGCATTATTCAAGCAACATATATAATTATACTAAAGCAATTTTTTCAACAAGAAGTTACTCACCTGGAATGTTGTGAAACAGAGAACAACTCTGTGTTTATAAGCTGTAGTTTTGATTTTTTTTTTCTTTTCTTTTGCTCAGTTTAAAATGAATGAAAACTGAGATGAAGAAAATGATGTATATAACAAAAAGTTTACAAGTTGATAACATTTTGTACAGGTGATGTTATTTGTATAATAGGCATGGGTGGATATGCTTGCTTGTACTGGTATTTTCATTTGTTTTATGAAACAAGATCTAGGCTAGAATGATATCAAGTCGTGCTTGGTATTAAATGCAGGTCCTTTCTTGTTTACATGCTAATATACTTGTTTGTACAGTTTATTTATTCTTGCATTTTTTTTTACTTGCCTACATACTTTCTTCTACTTTGCTTTATAAATAAGTATGGCTGAAGTGATATATTTGAGCTGAGAAGATTTTATTTGTACTTTTCATTTTATTTTCTTCCCTTCAGTTGTACAAAATATGAAAATACTATTAGCAGACTATACAAGCTTTCACACTTTGTTTTGTTCATTATACTTGGTTTTGTTTAATTTATTTACTTTGTACTGTAGCTTCATAGATATGTTCACTTATTTTACTTTATTTATGTTTGATAGATTTCTATTTTATTTTACTTCATGTACATATTATAATAGTTATTCTAATGATGTTTGTTTCTTAACTAATTCGTTTACATACTTATATTTCAGTTTTGAACATACTTATACTGCATTTGTTTTCATATTTTAAAGTTGTTATATATATTTCCTTTATTTTCTTTCACAAGCTTTTGCATCTATGTTTGTTTTAAGTGTTCATAAAAACATATTTTTTTGTTTTAGTCCTTTGTATTTTATTTGTTTGTTTTATTTTCGTCTACATTCTTTTCATATTTAAATGTATTTTATTTTCTTTAAATCTTCTTGTTTTGTAATATAAATAAATTTCTATTTTATTATGTTGTTAGAATTTAGCAAATGTTCTACTTCCTATTTTTATTAAAATTTATCTCATATTATTTTTCTATTTCTAGTTTAAATATTTATTGTTATCTTACTTTAATATTTATTGTCTTATATTATTTTATTTGCTCACACATTTTGTTTTAATGTTTAAATATAGCTGGTTTGTTTTGCAAGTTAATTCATATATATGTTTTGTTCCACTGCTTTGTCCTATTACTTTATAGTATGAATAACTTCTATGTTAACATGTTGTTAAAATTTATTTATGAGTTACTATATATATATATATTTTTTCTTAATTTATTTTATAACTCAAATATTTATTAAACCATTCATCTAAGATTTAAATCCAAATCAAAAAATATATATATATACACACAAGATTTTATAATTTCAAATTGACTCATATATACCCAAATATACATACATACATATATATATATATATTCACATATATACATATATATATATACAATATTTAAAAATTTAAATGATTTATATAGAATATATTTGAACTCGGGGAAACTCACATCACTAAATCGATTAATTTCACCGTTTTCTTCAAAAATAGATTTTAATTATCATTTTAAATTTATATAAAAATCCGGGGTCGTTACAGACTTCCCCCCTTAAAAGAATTTCGTCCTCGAAATTCGCAGGCACGAAAACAACACAGAGATAGACAGATTCGATCTCCTATAATTCCTCAAATACAAGATATGGATTCCAAATTCATGTCGGACTATCCCAAAATATATACTAATTTGTCCCTCTTCGGACTTCAACCAACCCAACAAATTACAACAGAATTTCAAAATTTGGTTTTAAACGAAATCGTTTTATCGATACAATTCAAATTATCCTTCATATTCTATTAATCAATTTTAACTCAATTTAAAATTTCCAATTTATTCAAAATTTTAATTCTAAATTTCAAATTCATTAAAGTTTAAATCCGAAATTGATAAAGATAAGGATTTTCTATAACGAATCGTAGAGCCACATCATATCGAAACTTCTTCTGGAGCTGCCCCGAAGCAATCAAAAGAAATTTGAACGAATCAAAGAAAATTGATAAGAAAGTTGTTTCCACTGTTGTTACAGAGCATTGACCAATTATAGTCGTATTTCCCTGTCCCCTATCTCGTTCTCTTCTTGCACTCATACTTACTATCGGTGAATAGCAAGAGAATTTACTGAGACATTCGAACAGATATCTTAGGGATATACTCATTCTAGGGTTTACTTCACCCTATCTCTAATGAGCTACTTAATGTGTTATACTCCTGAGCTAAAGTTCAACCCTTAGCTCTGATACCAAATGTAACGATGCGGATTTTGCCCGCTCGAAAATCGACATCCATACTTCAAATCGTATTCGAATGCCATAGATTCGACCGTTCAAATCCGATTCGCCGGAGCTTATAACAACATTAAGTAAATAACACAGCAGAATAAAAGAATTATACATTGATATACAGCTTTGATACAATATCTGATACAACAGATGATCCAATAGATATCAATATACATCAGAGATATGATACAATAAATAGCAGCGGAAAAGAAAATAGATGATAACATCTAGCAACTGAACAATAGAAATCTGAGATAGTCTTCAAGGAAGAACTTCAAGAACTGCAACTCCATCTCCATCTCCAAGAATCAATCCAGCAATAGCTCGAACCCCCCATCACATATCACCTAGCATAAGCAAGACTGGTGTGGTCCGAAGACTGAACTAACTCCAGATAATCTACTAAACCTGACTATCTGAAAAACCCAACTCTAGACTGCTCGTGTAGAAAATAATGAGCACCCAGAGTTTAGGAAAGAAACAATAAACTCTGGATCAGTCGTGGGACTGGTGTGAGCAACAAAAACCGTTTATCTTTTAAAACATTCAAAGAAATATTTTAAAGTTAATTCGCAATGCTTTTTGAAATGAGACTACCATAAGACCTCCTGCCACACACACAATGCAAACGCAGACTTGGAGGAGATTTCTTCTTATGATAGTCAAAGATGTTTGATACGCATTTAAAAAGAAACATTTGATATTATTACTAGTGCATAGTGTAAGAAAAATATTTCGAAAGTAGAATATAAATCTTAGCCAGCATAGGTACCATTATATTATGCCTACTATAGCTACCATATTAGATGGCAGGTCCTACAACTAATACCGTACAAGGTTTCGTATTGTTTCTTTGGATTTCCAACGAATGGTCAGGCCAAGGAACTTCCCATTGCCATATGAGAACGCCTCTGGATGGACGTCCCCGAGAACCAAACCGGATCTCTACCAACACAAGGCCGGGTTACCCCTAACTGAGTAACAACTGACCGAATATGCCATCCCCCGGTCCTTTGGGACCTTTCACCGAGCGCTCGCAATCAATTCACACAATCATAAAGTGTTTTCAACATGAGTAAGTATCTGGGCTCCATACCATGATACCACCCTTTTCCAGAAGGAAATGCACATATCCTAAAGGGCGCTACCCCTCATAACCTTGCTGCTTCTTTCCTGTTTTGACCATTCCGGGGTGTGAGGCTCGACGAAGTCACGTCCACAAAAACACACTTTATACAAAAGCCGTGCTTTGGGTCAACAAATGATCATAGAAATGATCACCAAGATAGACGATCAAATAAATGATCCTATCACAAATAATCAACACAATGATCATTTCACAGCAACACTCAATATATCACATTACCAAATTGGGAATATATCGCTGATAACCTTCAACTACATAACCTCCGAGCTCGTACGTCTCAGAGAAGGGTGTTAAGCTAAGAGAATAAATTCTCCGCCACCAACAGAAATATATTTGAAAGAAATCGGCTTTATATCTCAATTTGTAATGTCAGACATACTATCCATACAAGTCTGTTCCGGGCTCGAACAGAACCGAAGGCACTTACAAAGAAGTCCTTGCAATCCGGATATTCACTAATCACGTTCGGACTTCCCATCACATATGGAGTCTCTATACCGGGGACCATTCGATGCAAAGACATTCGACGAGTTGTCCTTACGTTTTCGAAAATATTCGGTCTTCACCACCGGTCTTCAAATGCTATCCATAACGACATATCACATATTCGGAATGGGATATATGACACAAAGGTCCTCTCCCGGCTAAACCGAATAGTGAGCGTAGTATTTCAAAAACATATGGATATTGGGATTCAATTAAGTCACAACTTATTACCCAAAACTTTTATTCAAATGGTTTAAGTCAATTACCATTTCAAATCTTTAAACAAAAAGATTTATTTCAAAAAGATCCATTCATAGATTTCCAAAACAATTTCATTTCGATAGGATTAACCCGTTAAATCTTTAAATCAAAGATTTAACTTATAGCTTTCAAATCGTTTCTATAACTTGGAAATCATTTTCATTTTAAACTAGAAATCTTTTTAACACAAATTGAAAGTTCATTTCTTATGTGAAAGTTTTTATTATTTGAAAACAACAGTTTTTCGTTCAGAAAAATCCAATTATATTTACACGAGTTAAAGCCCTTGAATTCTATTCACATCCCCAAATCAATACTTTTAAAATAGTTTAACCCATATATATAACTGGTATAACATTTTTAATCCCTAGTTTTAAATCATAGAATTCAATTTCAAATCTTGAATTTAAGTTCAAATCAAATTATTCAACTTCATATTTTATCGAGTTATTCAACATAAATTTCATTTATGAAATTACATTTCAAAAGCTTTTCACTTTAAACCCAATCTTTTTCCAAAACATTTGAATTCAAATATTCAAATTTAAAACTATTTCAAAAATCTGTGACTCAATCGATTTCCTCGTGAAATCTATATTTGTGTGTGTATAAGTGTGGTCCAGGGGTTTAACACAATAGTGCAACATCATTCAATCATCACAAATCAAATATAACAATATATCCGATAAGCGATATAAACTATAACGCTTATCTTCATTCACAGATCACAGATATATATACAGATGTATCATCAATAAATGAATAAAATTATACATAGCACAATCAACAGATCAAAATATCACAGATCAGATAGGACAATCAATCAGGGCATTTCATACAAAATAATCATTCATAAGTAAGGTCAAGCATTTAATAATCATTTATAAGCAGGATTAATAAATTATTTAATGCTAAGTAATTCAATTCATTTCCAATTAAATTAATTACTTATGAATAAATTATTCAATCTTATTTATAAATTACAAATCATTTGATATAAATAAATTTATCAAACACTTTAATTAATTAAATTATACCTAACTAATCATATTAATTTAAATCAACCTTTAAACCAGTTACTTAATTAATTAACCTTAATAAATCAAAATATCCAAAAATTAATTACAATAAGTGATTAATTCTCAATTACTTTCATTTAGTAATTACATTTAAACAATTTATAACTGATTATCTAAATTAATTAATCCAATTAATTATTAACATTAATCACTTTAATCAATACTTAATAATCCTTAGTTAATTATCTTTATTAACTAATAAATTTCTTTAATTACCATTTTTGAATTAAATCACATTATACTTTGTATTAAATATTGATAAATCACTTGATTTAAATCAATTTTTTTATCATTTATTAATATTTAATTAAATAATTATCCTTTAATTATCCATCATTAATAAATTAGCTCTCAACAAATTAATTAATTTTTTTTATCAGTACTTAATTAACCTTTAATTATTAAAGAATCTTTTAATTTATCATATTAATTTATTCAATTACATAAATTAAATCTTTAATAAATTAACCCTTTTAATTAAATCTTTAATTAAAACTTAATTTAATTGAAATAATTTACTTTTTAACCTTAAACTGATCCCATACTTAAATAAAACAATTATTTAAAAGAATAGGTTAAAATTGTTTAAAACTTGAATTTTGTTTTAAAATTTTGAAAACTGTTTTTATACCACCCGGGCCCTGCTTCGAGCCAAACTTCGTTCTACCCGAAGACAACTTCGAGTTTTTCCCCAAACTTACCCGAGCCTTCTAAATTTCAAATTTTTTATTTAAGTGTTAGAAATTGACCCGGTCCTTTATCATTTTGCTTCGAGTCCAACTCTCAACTACTTCGAGTGAATACCCGAGTTGCTCGAGACAAATCTCGAGTCTTTTCCCTGCTTCATCCCCATTACCTCAGACTTCCCCTTTCTTCCTCCCCAGTGCACACACATGTACCGTGCACCTACCCACGCTCCTCCGGCCACCGATGAGCACCGCGTCCATCCCACACACCCACTCGAACACGCGAGACCCCAAAGCACCAACCAGATCGAAGAAATTTCGATCAGATCAAAATCGACCCATTTAAACCCACTGATCCAAAAACCCATCCACGAAAATCGCTTCGCTCCTCCTCCCCCGACCATCAGAGAACCACCACCACCGTCCACGACTTCGCCTACCATCCATCTACGAATTCCCAAACCCCCGTTGAACTCGATGCTTCGTGGTGTTCGAACAGACCCCAAAAACTCCACTCAGCTAAAACTAGGTTTACCCACTTCAATCGAAAGCCACCATCGCCACAGTGATCGAGAGTGCCTCCGACCATTTTTCATGGCCTCTCCGACCACCCATCTACCTCCCGAACAAACCTCAACCACTCCAATCAAGTGTATTTCCCGAGGCAACCCAAAATCCCTGAATCGATCAAACCAGAAGTGCAAACTCAACTCATTACTAAAAAATGTGATTTAATTTTTAAAAATCCTAATTTTGGTTTAGTAATCAGTTTATGATCCTAAATCATTGATTTACTAAGATTGAATTTTTGATAAATAATTAAGCACTACTGATCTTAAGTTTTTCCAGAGCAACTACTTCATTTTTAGTTTAAATAAATTTTAACACTTCCTTTGTAATCAAACAGTTAGACCTTATCTTGATCCAAGTCCTAGAAATCAATGTATCCAGAGAAAATGATTAAGAATTTAAACCTGAGTTTGAAGTTTAAAAACAGGGTATCTTCCAGCTAAACCAACATTGATATCATGTATACTCAGAATTTCAAAAGTAGGTATACATATAAACATACACATTTCAGGCATTATTCAAGCAACATATATAATTATACTAAAGCAATTTTTTCAACAAGAAGTTACTCACCTGGAATATTGTGAAACAGAGAACAACTCTGTGTTTATAAGCTGTAGTTTTGATTTTTTTTTCTTTTCTTTTGCTCAGTTTAAAATGAATGAAAACTGAGATGAAGAAAATGATGTATATAACAAAAGGTTTACAAGTTGATAACATTTTGTACAGGTGATGTTATTTGTATAATAGGCATGGGTGGATATGCTTGCTTGTACTGGTATTTTCATTTGTTTTATGAAACAAGATCTAGGCTAGAATGATATCAAGTCGTGCTTGGTATTAAATGCAGGTCCTTTCTTGTTTACATGCTAATATACTTGTTTGTACAGTTTATTTATTCTTGCATTTTTTTTTTACTTGCCTACATACTTTCTTCTACTTTGCTTTATAAATAAGTATGGCTGAAGTGATATATTTGAGCTGAGAAGATTTTATTTGTACTTTTCATTTTATTTTCTTCCCTTCAGCTGTACAAAATATGAAAATACTATTAGCAGACTATACAAGCTTTCACACTTTGTTTTGTTCATTATACTTGGTTTTGTTTAATTTATTTACTTTGTACTGTAGCTTCATAGATATGTTCACTTATTTTACTTTGTTTATGTTTGATAGATTTCTATTTTATTTTACTTCATGTACATATTATAATAGTTACTCTAATGATGTTTGTTTCTTAACTAATTCGTTTACATACTTATATTTCAGTTTTGAACATACTTATACTGCATTTGTTTTCATATTTTAAAGTTGTTATATTTATTTCCTTTATTTTCTTTCACAAGCTTTTGCATCTATGTTTGTTTTAAGTGTTCATAAAAACATATTTTTTTGTTTTAGTCCTTTGTATTTTATTTGTTTGTTTTATTTTCGTCTACATTCTTTTCATATTTAAATGTATTTTATTTTCTTTAAATCTTCTTGTTTTGTAATATAAATAAATTTCTATTTTATTATGTTGTTAGAATTTAGCAAATGTTCTACTTCCTATTTTTATTAAAATTTATCTCATATTATTTTTCTATTTCTAGTTTAAATATTTATTGTTATCTTACTTTAATATTTATTGTCTTATATTATTTTATTTGCTCACACATTTTGTTTTAATGTTTAAATATAGCTGGTTTGTTTTGCAAGTTAATTCATATATATGTTTTGTTCCACTGCTTTGTCCTATTACTTTATAGTATGAATAACTTCTATGTTAACATGTTGTTAAAATTTATTTATGAGTTACTATATATATATATATTTTTTCTTAATTTATTTTATAACTCAAATATTTATTAAACCATTCATCTAAGATTTAAATCCAAATCAAAATATATATATATATACACACACAAGATTTTATAATTTCAAATTGACTCATATATACCCAAATATACATACATACATACATATATATATATATATATATTCACATATATACATATATATACAATATTTAAAAATTTAAATGATTTATATAGAATATATTTGAACTCGGGGAAACTCACATCACTAAATCGATTAATTTCACCGTTTTCTTCAAAAATAGATTTTAATTATCATTTTAAATTTATATAAAAATCCGGGGTCGTTACAATTTGTGGCAACTTGGTTTACTTTGTTATTTTTGTTTATGGATATTATTGAAACTTGGTTTATGAATGTCTTTTGTTTATTAATATTGTCTTAAACTAATTAATAGTTATTAGAACATGTTGTATATACTAGTTGCTTGAATATACTCAAAATATAGTTCTGGAATATTCAAAAATAGAGTGGAATATTAAAGCTGTTATATAAATAGAAGACAGCGTCTAATTAACGCTGTCAATGAAGAAACAACGGCGTTCAATTCGTGCTGTAATTATCTTTAAATAGTCAATAACAGCGTTTAGTACATGCTGTCGAAATAGTTGATGATTCAATAACAGCGTTTATAAAAGCTGTTGTAAACAGTTAAAGTAGAATTAAAACATCTCCGACAACTAAATTATTAACGCTGTAGAAACATAATACAACATGTTTGAAAACGCTGTAAAAACATTATTGACAGCTTGTACGAAACGCTGTCAAAGTGATGTTTCAACAGCGTTTATCAAAAATCTGTTGTAAGTTCTGTATATACGACAGCATGTTGTTATACAGCGTTTGAACTAACACTGTTGTATCGTATTACAGCGTTTATCAAACGCTGTTAAAAGCCTTTTGTGGTGTAGTGAGATTTCAAGTGATTTCAACAATTTTTGAAATCGTCGATTTAATCGACGTGTTAAAATAGCCTTCCAGGACATTCTCGGATTTCGAACAAACTAATTCCACTAGATCCATAATAGTGTATTATTATCGGATTTTAAATTTTGTAGTGTTTGGAGTTATTGATTGATTGTACGGGAGAGAAACACGTTGAAATTGATATCGAAATTTAATATAATAATTAGGTCCAAAAAGCTATCATCTCTATACGATCGAATTAGGACTCGAAACATATTCCATTGCGTTCGAAATAAGGGTATAACATTATAAACACCTAGCGGTATGCCTCGATAGGGGTTCGAAATTTTGAGTTACTTAAATCGAGAGATTTTGAGAAAAATTAAATAATTTATTTTCTTTGATTGGACTGGACCGTCTCTTCTTTCACTCGGTCACTGTACCTTTTCAAATATACCCCCTACATCGTACCTATTCTTTTTCTAAAACCGTGACCTTCTTCATTTTCATGCAAGAAGAGATCAAAAGAGAAATCATGTATGCCTTCTTCGTTCTTCCTCTCAAACCGAAATCGCGCTTCCTTCTTCTTTTCTCGATAGAAATCATTTATATGTATATTAATTGTTCATATATATTGATATATGATGTGTGTGAATAAATCTGCTATAGATTTTGTTGTGATTGAATTTTGGATGCTATAGTAGCATTGGCCTTAATTTTGGTATTTTAAGTACCATAAATATTATTTTGAAAAGGAGATTTTTAATATGAAAATATTTATATCGAAATTCAGATCATTTAAAAGAGATTGGTTTGGATAAGCAATAATTGATTTTTGATCGTACTTAACAATTCGGGAAAAAAATATTTTGAATCGAGATTTTAAAATAATTTATATAGAGAATTTTTAAATGATGGATTTTTAAATGACATTTCTGGAAAATATGAAAAAGTGTTGAAATCGATATTTTACATAGATTTGTGAAATAAATGTAATTTATTAAGAAGTAGATTTATAAAGTGAGATTTTATAAATGGGGGTTGGTTTTATAAACAAGTGAAATTCAAATGAGTTATAAGTTTATAAGGGATGTTTATAAGTAAGGGAAATGAAATCACTTGATAAATTGGAATAAAATTTTCATAGTGTGAATTTATATAGAGATATGGAAATAGGATTTTAGGAAAAATAGTGGATTCTATTTTAGAAAATGAGAATTGTTAGAGAATCGGAATGGAATCGACGTGTTGTGAATCGAGGGGATTTATAAATCAAAATTTGGTTATTGAGATTTTAAAAGTATATTTAATAAGAAGTTAAGTTCTATTTTAAAAAAGAAATTTTTATTTATTGAATTATGTAATTTAAAGTTAGTTAGTATTGTACTACTTTGGAAAGTGGGTTTTTCAAATATTTAATATTAATTGAAATAAATTCTAATTTTTATAATCAGCTTTGGAAATCAATTTGCTTTATTTAAAAATGAGTTGGAAATTGAATTATTGATGTTTTAATTTAAGAGTTTTAATATTTTAAATAATTATTTAAGCTTATTTTTAAAAATAAGTTATTATTCTTTAAAAAACACTTATCATGTATATATATATATATATATATTTGTGTGTGTGTATATATATATATATATAGAGTTTTGAAATGATCGAAAATTTTAATTATAAATTCTCTCAAGATTTGTAAATGTGTCTTATAAATGGATATGGTTTTGAGGAGGAGAATTGTTATAAGGGATTTGGAGGAAATGGAATTTCAAAATATTGAATATGGGAACTTCGAAAAATGAAATATGAATTCATAAAAGAAGTTATAAATTGTTGAATGAGGTTATAAATAAGTATAGTGGGTTTCAGAAATTGTTAAAGGTAATTTATTAATGATTTCAGAGACTAATGAGATAAGTTATGAAATATTCTATGAAGCATTGATATTTGAAATGATTTTGGAAAATGAGACTTATAATGTTTTCCTAAGTATTAAAATGGAATTTTGGAAATATTTCTAAGTTTTGAGATGGTTTGGAAATATCCTATTATGGATTTAAGTTGGAATATGGAAAGGAATTTAAATATATACCTTTGTAAAGGTATTTTGAAATGAAAATTTGGAAAAAGTTATAATATGGGCATAGTGACTGCTTATGGTGTTATTTGGTAGTTAAATAATCGACTATCAAATATTGGCCAATTTTCTTGAATGTTTCGAAGTGACCGGGATCGGATTTAATTACCTGAAAACCACGTCGATCCGATTTGAGCGTTACGAATGGATATCATGAAGATAGTGAAAATGGTGATTCGGTTTGTCCAGACGCATGACAACTTGTATCGACGAATACTATCAGAACATCGTCATTGGAGGACGATGGGCATTCTAAGTGAAATTGTTCTTGAAAGGTAATCTTAGCATCAAGCCTTATCAACCGGAATGATTGAAAATCATAGGAGAGGCAGCAAGGCTAACTGGGTCGCACCCAGTTAGGTTATGTTATCACCTTTTTAGATATCCTCAGGTATATAATAAATTATGGATATGGTGGTGCATGGAAAAAGAGCTCTCGATAAGGGTGAGAACACCTAGGGTAATAACATATTCGGTTCTATCCAGGTTAGGGATATGGCCAGTCTTGTGTTGTAGGGGATCCCGGCGAGGTTCTCGGTACATTTTTTCTAGATATGTACCATGATAGGCGGTACCCCAGTGCCTAGTCGTTGTATGGAATCCATTGACCAATAAGCACCGTAGAGTTTTGATGTGCCCAACTATGCTGAAACGTGAGATGCAAGCATTTCAATTATTTTCTATTTACTTTGTTTAGACACTATTATAATATCAGATGATTTTGATAAAAAATGTTTTGGTAATCGTTAGGAAAAACCCCGTCATGTTTATTTATGATGTGGTCTTATGAGACCTTTGTTTTTTTGAAGGATTTTGATAACTTATGTAATTCAAATTAAGTATGTTTACTCACACTGGTTTCTAGCCTGACTTGGTGTTACTTTATTGTAATGCTCGGGTCAGACAGAGTATTACAGATTCAAGTTAGGATGCTTTGGAGCTTAGAAGACAAGCTGGATGTCAGAGACGTATCCCACTTACTTGATTATATTCCGATGTGTATCGTAGGCTATATATTCAGCACTACTGAGGACAAGTTATTATAACTGTCCAGATTTATATGTTGATGATTATACTCTGATAATATGCATGTATATTAATAGCTACAGATTCTTTGCATAAAAATATGTTATTATATATTATATTTCTGTTCCACTGCGATGTGAGATTCTATGTTATTGTTATTTCTGTTCCTCCTCCTATCTCTTTTCTTATTAAACCCTAAAAATCTTATATTTTCGATATTCGATTGCGCGACATTCTATACAGCGAACGTATTAGTATCGATTTTCGAGGGTCAAAAATCCCCGGGTCGCTACACTTGGTATCAGAGCGCAAGGTTAAGTGAACCTTGGCTTTGGTGGGGGTTACTCATTAAAGATAGGGTCATTAGTACCCTAGAATGAGTTTGACTGTATTAATAGACATAAGCGCGTATTTATTAGTAAATATAAATTATTTTATATTGTGTTGATTTATCTGTTGAGTAGCATATAAATTTTGATCGAATAGTGGGACGCCACGAATTCGATAGGAATTTTTAAACACTCGAACCAGGTAAGCCGACACGGTATGGTTTTGAAGCGGGTAAATGAAATAATTTTACCCAAATTATAATTTGATATAAAAGAAATAGTCTTTTAGAAATTGTTCAGTATAATTGGTGTGTTTGGTTGTTATTATAATTGAAATAAGATTATAAAATTTGAAATGGTTATATATAACCAAATGGGGATTGCATAAAAATATTAATGCAAATAAAGTATAATTAAATTGGATTCAAGCTAGAATTTGAAATGCAAATCCCGGTGATCTTTGAGAAAAGTATTCCAAGGCATTTGGAAATAAATAATGGTGATATAATTGTGGAATGTTTTTAAGTAGAAAATGTTTTTAAAATGGATTTTGGAAGTGATATAGCACTGAACTCACTGCAATAGTTGGAAAATAATTCCGATGATGATCGCGACATCATCGGTGTTCATTTTTGAGTTTCTAAGTGATGGATTTGCTACCATAGTAATCAGATATGGAGACTTTTAGTGGGTAAATAAGTGTTGTTTTGGGAATTCTGAAGGGAATTTTTTTGAATAAAACCGAGTGGATTTTGAAAATTCCAATGAAATGGTTTGTTAAACCAAAGAAGCTATATATATATATTTGATTTCAAAATGATTTGAAATAAATACTAGGTATTTAAATGTTGAAGTCCTTATTAAATTTTTTAGAAATATCAAAAAATAAATTATGAACTTACAAATGGTGAATGATTTTAAAGAAAAATAGGGAAATTGAATTTCGGGATTAAATTTTAACTTGAGTTAGTTAAAATGAATGAAATTTAACTTGGGCTAAGTTAAATAAAACTTGGATTGGAAATGGTATCGATTAGGATTGAGATATAAAATTAAATGGAATTCAACTTAAGTTAAGTTAAATAAAATTAAATTTTAGAAATTTATTTGATTCGGGTTTGAATCAAATTAATGTGATGCATTAATGAAATTGGAATTTAAATCAAGCAAGGTTAAAGTAAATCAGTAAATGAAGTGATTATAATAAGTGGAATGAAATGCAATGAAGTTAACTAAATATAAAAGCATATGAATGTAAATAAGTGAAAGGAACAAATAAATATAAGAAAGGAAAGCATGGAGCATTGAAGTTTGGAATGGAAATATAACTTAAGTAAAAATTTAAAGTGGAAAATTATGGAATTGTGAAGAAAATAAGTTATGCAACTTATAAAATTGAAAAGTGAAATAGAAAACCAAAACACAAATGGTTTGATATTTTGGCGAAGGAATAAAAATTCGAACTTGAATTATAAAAGGAATTTGAACTCAAGTAAATTGAATAAAGTGATTTTTGAAAGGAAAATCAGATTTTGAACTACAAAATGGAAGTGAACTAATTTGATAAATAAATTAGTTGTTTGAATATGGGAATGGAATTTAACTTGGTTAAGTAAATGGAATTGCTGACGAAAATCTTAATTGAATGTGGGACTTGAGTTATAAATGAAATTCGACTTACAGAGTTAGAGAATTAATTATATTTGAAATGTTGTCGAATAAGATAGAAATGAATTAAAATCATTATGATTTGAGTTATGAATAAATTCAATTTAAGTGTAAATGAATTGGATATGGCCTTGGACATTATTTAAAATGAATTAGAGCTTGAAGTTAAGTTTAAAGTGGATTGGCTGAACGAACTAATTAAATTAATTAGCAAAATGGAATGAAATTTGATTGAATGTGAACCAATCTGAAAAAGAAAAAGGGATTTGGTTACAAGAGTAATAAACTTAAGTTATGCAGTTGAAATAATTTGAAATGAATGTGGATATGAATGGGAGTCAACTGAACTGATTATGAATAGATCTAAAATAGAATAAAATTGAATATAAATTGATTTGGACTCAATTTTAAATAGCTATAAGCTTAAGTGATTACTTTATCAAATGAATAACATCAAATTTGCATAGAAAAATTGTTGTTTGACGTAAACGGAAGCAAATAAAATTCTACGAATTAATAAAAAGTTGAATAAATTGATTTTTAAATTAATTTGGAATGGATATGAGTTTGTTTGGTATACATATGAAGTGAACGCAAGAAAATTTGGTAGTAAATCATTCGAATTGAATGAAAATGGTATATGAATCGATTTAAAATGAATAATCAAATGATGGAACCTTATAAATGCTAATGATTATATGTTACAATGCGTTGTTTATGAAATTTATGTGTTTAACTAGCTAAATAGATGAAGTATTATTAAAGTTTCATATTTGTGTTGCTTACGTATTTAAATTAAGTAAGTACAGGTACCGAGAGACTATTGGGCTAAATTTGGGTTGCGCAAATTGCATATAAAATAAGCCGCTTGCTTAAAAATGCTAAATAAGGTACGTTTTCGAATTAAATACCACAAAAGATATAAATATTGATATATATTGTGTTTCCGACCATGTGAGTCGATGAATGTATTTTTATCTCTCTTGTCATATTGCAAAAGGCTCTCCATACAAGGGTGACTCTGCCAAAATTTTCCGGAAATTTAGGGTGTTTGTAAATTTTTGAAATTTTTTTGTTAACTTAAAAGGTTGACTTTTGAGTTGAAACTGGAAGAAGGCATTTTGAATCAGAAATGGAAACTAATGGTTTTAGTAGAAACTAAAAGATATAAAAATATGTAATATTGAATTTTAACTTAGTAGGCTTGGATAAGTTAATGGGTTTGGAGCATCCGTCCTACCTTAGCAATTTCGGGGATGAAATTTTTTTTTAAGAGGAAGGGGGAATGTAACAACCTGGATATTTGGTCGTTTGATTTGAATATTTAAATGGTTTAAATATTCGATTTTGAATTATAATTTAGTTAGTAAGATTTTAATATTGAGATTTCAAGTGATTTTAATAATTTTTGGAATCATCGATTTAATCGACGCGTTAAAACAGCCTTCCGAGGCACAGTCGCAAATTTCATTGAAATCGGGTCCATTGGATTCGCAATAGTGTGTTATTATTGCATTTCAAATTTCATAGTATTTGGAGTTATCGTTTGATCGTACGGGAGAGAAACGCGTTGAAATTAATATCGAAATTTAAAATAATAATTAGGTCCAAAAAGCTATCTTCTCCATATGGTCGAATTAAGACTTGAAACTTGTTCCATTGCGTTTGGAATAGGGGTATAACATTATAAACGTCTACCAGCATGCCTCGATATGGGTTTGTAATTTTAAGTAACTTAAATCGAGAGATTTTGAATAAAATTAAATAATTTATTTTCTTTGATTGGACTGGGCTGTTTCTTCTTTCACTCGGTCACTGTACCTTTTCAAAACGCCATCCTACATCGTACCTATTCTTTGTTTTAAACTGCAGCCCTCTTCATTTTCATGCAAGAAGAAATCAAAAGAGAAATCGCGTATGCCTTCTTGTTCTTCCTCTCAAAACCAAAATCGCGCTTCCTTCTTCTTTTCTCGATGGAGATCATTCATATATATATATATATATATGTATGTATATATTAATTGTTTATATATATTGACATATGATGTGTGTGAATAAATCTGCAGTAGATTTTGTTATGATTGAATTTTGGATACTATAGTAGCACTGGCTTTAATTTTTGTACTTTAAGTACCATAAATATTATTTTAAATTTTTAAGAAAATTAAAGCAGATTTTCAATATAAAAATATTTATATTGGAATTTGGATTATTTAAAAGTGATTGATTTGGATAAGCAATGATTTATTTTTTGTTGTACTTAATAATTCAGGAAAAATATTTTTAATCGAGATTTTAAAAAAAATTATATAGAGGATTTTTAAACGATATTTTTGGAAAATATGAAAAAGAGCTGAAATCGATATTTTAAATAGATTTGTGAAATAAATGGAGTTTATTAAGATGTAGATTTATAAAGTGAGAATTGATAAATGGGTGTTGGTTTTATAAACAAGTGAAACTCAAATGAGTTATAATTTTATAAGGGATGCTTATAAGTCAGGGAAATGAAATCACTTAATAGATTGGAATATAATTTTCATAATGTGAATTTATATAGAGATATGAAAATAGGATTTTGGGAAAAATAGTGGATTCTATTTTGGAAAATGAGAATGGTTAGAGAATCGAAATGGAATCGATGTGTTGTGAATCGAGAGGGATTTATAAATTGAAATTTGGTTATTGAGATTCTAAAAATATATTTATTAAGAAGTTAAGTTTTTATTTTAAAAATAGAAATTTTATTTATTATACCATGTAATTTAAAGTTAGTTAGTATTGTAATACTTTGAAAAGTGGATTTTTCAAACATTTGATATTAATTGAAATAAGTTCTAATTTTTATAATCAACTTTGGGAATCAGTTTGCTTTATTTAAAAATGAGTTGGAAATTAAATTATTGATGTTTTAATTTAAGAGTTTTGATATTTTAAATAGTTACTTAAGCTTGTTTTTAAAAATAACTTATTATTTTTTAAAAAAACTTATCATATATATATATATATAGAGTTTTTAAGTGATTGAAAATTTTAATTATAAGTTCTCTCGAGATTCGTAAACGGGTTTTATAGATGGATATGGTTTTGAGGGAGGGATTTTTGTAAGGGATTTGGAGGAAATTGAATTTCAAAATGTTGAATATGGGAACTTTGAAAAATGAAACCTGAATTCATAAAAGAAGTTATAAATTGTTGAATGGGGTTATAAATAAGAATATTGGGTTTTGGAAATTGTTAAAGTGAATTTATTAAAGATTCCGGAGACTTATGAGATAAGTTGCGAAATATTCTCTAAAGCGTTGATATTTGAAATGATTTTGGATAATAAGGCTTATAATGTTTTCCTAAGTATTAAAATGGAAATTTGGAAATATTTCTAAGTGTTGAGATGGTTGGAAATATCCCGTTATGGATTTAAGTATTGGAAATTGTTTTCAAATATTGGAATATGGAAAGGAATTTGAATATATATCTTTGTGAAGGTCTTTTGAAATGAATATTTTGGAAAAAATTATAATATGGGCCTAGTGACAACTTATGGATTTTATTTGACAGTTAAATAATCGAGTATTAAATATTGGCCAAGTTTGTTGATCGTTTCAAAGAGACCGGGATCAGATTTAATTATCCGAAACCACTTTGATCCATTTGAGCATTGCGAATGGATATCGTGAAGATACTGAGGACGGTGATTCGGTTTGTCTGTACCTAGGACAACTTGTATGGACGAATGCTATCAGAACATCATTATTGGAGGACGATGAACATTCTAAATGAAATTGTTCTTGAACGATAATCGTAGCCTCAAGCCTCATAAACCTGAATGACTGAAAATCTAGGGAGATGCAGCAAGGCTAAGTGGGTCGCACCCAATTAGGGTATGTTATCACCTTTCTAGATACCCTCGGATATATTATAAATTATGGATACGGTGGTGCATGGAAAAAGAGCTCTCAATAAGGGTAGGACACCCGAGGTGATAACATATTCGGTTCTATCCAAGTTAGGGATAGGGCCAGTCTTGTGTTGTAGGGGATCTCAAAGAGGTCCTCGGTACATTTATACTAGATGTGTACCGTGATAAGTGGTATCTCAGTGCCTAGTCATTGTATTGAATCCATTCCCCAATAAGCACCGTGCGATTTTGAGTGTGCCCAACTATGCTTAAACGTGAGATGCAAGCATTTCAGCTATTTTCTATTTACTTTGTTTAGACACTATTATAATATCAGATGATTTTGATAAAAATGTTTTGGTTACCGTAAGGTAAAAACCCATCATGTTTATGTGTGATGTGGTCTTACGAGTTACCTTTGTTTTTCGAACGATTTTGATAACTTAAGTAATTCAAATTAAGTATGCTTTCTCACGCTGGTTTCTAGCCTGACTCGGGTGTTAATTTATTGTAATGCTCGGGTCAGACCAAGTATTAGATTCAAGTTAGGATGCTTTGAAGCTCAGGAGACGAGCTAGATGTCAGAGACGTATCCCACGTACTTGATTATAACTGTTCACTGTGTATTATAGGCTGTATATTCAGCATTAGTGAGGACAAATTATTATAACTGTCTAGATTTATATGTTGATAATTGTACTCTGATAATTTGTATGTATACTAGTAGTTATAGATTCTTTGTGATAAAAATTTATTTCTATATATTATATTTCTTTTCCACTGCGATTGTGAGATTTTGTGTTATTGTTATTTCTATTTCTTCTTCTATCTCTTTTCTTCTTAAACCCTAACAATCTGGTATTTCCGGCACTCAATTGCTCGGCATTCTACACAGTGAACGTATTAGTGTCGACTTTTGAGGGTCGAAAATCCCCGTGTCGCTACAACCGTTCACCCAAAATATCTTCTCCTTAATACTTCTAAAGGATTTAATTAATTTTTACATAAAATATTTTTAGGTTCTAATCCCCTAAATATTGGTTAATTAGATAAGCACAAAAAGTTCAAACAACTTCTGTTGAGAAAAAACTATTTATCGATAAAACGATTTTCGATCATTTTATTGATATTTCTTCGAAATATTTATTTTGTAAACATTTATCTAAAACAAGTATATCAATTACTTAAAAGGGGGTTAATAAGGTTATTGCATCACTTTTATCATATTTAATCCAGGATTCAAATATTTAAATATGAAGTGTTCGAAATTTCGACTCGTTACATTCTCCCTAACTTAAAACATTTCATCCTCGATATTCCAATACGAGCAACAAAAGAAACAATCACATAACAATACTCAACTTCATCTAATCACTAGTAAACATAGGCCATGGTTCATTCAGGTTCGAAAAACCTCACATCGTACAAGGACGATAAACAACCTACTAAGCATACATTACGCTCAAAAGCTTCAAGTCATTACTTATTCGATCATTCTAGTTACCATAGAACAAATTGAAGGGTCATTACCTAAATTCTCCATAAGCCAACAAAACATAGTATACAAATATACTAAATCCCGTACAATGCATATGGACGATCCATACGCGATATCAAATCTGATCGCTTACTCGATCACATAAATTTCACTTCCAAACTAGTGTAGATCACTTGACCTCTCTAGTGTGGACTTCGATCAGGTTCCTTAATTAAAAATCTTTGTCTTTCTTACATAATCATATACTATGATAGAAAACATCAGAATTATGTCAAGAATCCATGTCAAGTGTTCACCGTCAATCGAGTGAAAAATCCTTATTCGGACTGGCGCAAATCACCTGCAAATCATGTACTCGAATCCTACATTAAGAATAGTCATGCGAATAAAATAATCTACGAACAACATACACATTTTATCCTATTGGTTTCTTAACCAATTTCTTTTTAATCATATTTTTTTACAAAATAGTATATCTTATTCAATACTAAATTCGTTTATGGACCATTTCATAAAACATAACTTCAAGTTTATAATCATTTTATAAAAACATATTATTATTTATACAACATTTCACAATACTTTCTCCACTTATTTATCTATACAGTACTCTACTACATCTTAAGAGTATACACAAAACATCAATTCATTTTACTTAACAAGGATGTTCAACAAATTGAAAACTTATTTTAACTTACTACTTCTCAATTCAAGAGTTACAAAAACTCAACTTTTTCTATTTTCACAAACACACTTAGCTTCAAGTTCTACAACGATTCAGATGTTCCTGACTGTCCAAAGTCGCCAAAAATCCCATTCCATTTTAACAAAGAAATCTACAAAATAACATATCATAACATGATGCACATACCATACGGTCCTAATGTATATGATACATATGTCCATAAAATAACTTAACAACATCTCACTTATTTATTAGACATGCTTTACCAAAATGGGAAAACAAGAAAAGGTTTCACCATTTATTTTGGGCTATGCAACTACCTCTTGGCCACCTACATACTATACATATAAAACTTTTCTACAAAAAGTTCATATCAAAAATTCTAAAGAAAAACTTTAGAACTAAACACCCAAATTTTATTTCAAATCATTCAAAATAATAATATATACATATATCTTTTATATATCTAGTCATAATTTCGAGATTAGCATCCCCCATTATGAAACCTGAAAATGAAATCAGAATTATTTTCAAGTAATAAAAGTAGATTCAGTACATCCAAATAATACTTATAGGGCCCAACCAAAATCATTTTAAAAACGGTATCAAATACTTCGTATAATAGTACATAGTATCATGATCTCAATTTCATCAATCAATTTCCCAACTATTTTCTTAAAAACCATTTTCAAAGACATTGAGATTTAAGCTATTAAAATACTAGTTTAAATCTTCTTCATTTATAAACCATACTTAGAAAGTTTATACTAAACTTCTTTTATTAGAATAAACATCTAGCCTATCATTGTCACCGAATGCCTTATGGTCAAACCGTGAAACTTAATTCACAAGGTGTGCATTTTAATGCACCTACAAATACCGTCTACCTAACCTATGCAATACAAGGCAAAATTCTTATAAACTGATTGAGCATAAATCAAACAAACAATAGATAATGCTCATAAACTGGTCAAGCACGACTAAGCTAATCAATGAGGGATAATAGATAAACATCATTAATCCCTACATAAATTAGACTACACTATTAGCTCACTTATATATACAATAATACAACAAATACATCCACGTTCTCATATATATAATACACTCAACTCATGCTAGGGCATTTCATTACCATATCTCTTAATGAGTTATACCCCACCAAAGCCAAGGTTCTTGCTTGACCTTTAGTTCTGATACCAAGTTTAATAACTCCCCTTTTCGACCCTCAAATGTCGACACTAATACATCAACGGTATTTATGTGCCAAGCAATCAAGTGCTAGAAAGGCAACTTGTTAGGGTAAACTAAAAAGAAAATGAAATTGAACAAGAATAAGAGAACATTGATAGAGTTAGGGTATGCCCTAGGGGCAATTATGTAATTTGTTATATATATCTAATTCGATAACTAATCTTGTTTGAAATAAAAGGTATTTTCTTTTTATTATATACTTGATATGATGTATTTTATATTAATTAAAAGTATATTTAATAGAAAAATCCATAAATGGTACATTTTATGATAGTAGTTACAAAGTGTTGTAATCGCGAGTAATTTATCACAATGAAAACAAATATACCATTTTTAAATGTTCCTAGTCAAGGTGCATCGAGACTGGATATCGATGTATCCATCAAGACTAGAGTACGCAATGCTCTCCAAACGTTGGGCAGTGTATTACTCATGACTGATGGGGGTGCATAGTGGTTATGTATTGATAATTGTTGGATAACTATGGAACAACTCACTTAATAGTTTTTTAAGGCTTAATATAACTAAGGTCAAACAGAAAATATCGATGTGAATAATTTATACAGTTCTCTCAACTTAAGAATATCATAGATCATCAATATGAAAGCTCTGCTTTGATTATAGTCAAACCATGGCACAACTTCCATCGAGTGACTAAAGTTGGGTCGAATGGAAGTATTGGTAATGAAGCACTATTCAAGATAGGATTTGTCTCCTTGGTTATATGGGGTTAGTGTCACAGTCAATCAAGTCAACTCAAAGTCAAAGTCTATGGTCAGAGTTGTTCGGTTAATAATAATAATTATTAAACCAAGGACTATGTTTGACTTTGGACTATAGATTTGAATATAGACGATATTAGAATTTTGACCATTGCTAAATTCCATAAGTCCAAAGTGTATAGTTTTGACAAAGAGAATTGATGTAAATAAAGTCAAAAATGGGCAACGCTTAACAAAGTGAAATTGGATTTACTAAAACTAAGTAAGTGATAAATTTAGTCAAAATGTTACACCATCTGCTAAGTGAAGTGTGAACGTTAATAGTCGAATAGTTCGATATTAATTGTTGATCAAATTTATACCTGACGAGTCACACAACCGAAATGATGAATTCTCCTTTGACCAAACGATTTAATTATTCTATTATTGTTATAAATTAATCAATTATAAAATTTTGCTTATGATTTGAGGAATATATATTATAAATATATCAATCAATATATGGTATCGATAAGAGATTAAACTGGATTTAATTAAATAATATTTTCTTTGGTCTCAACTGAATTTTAAGCCAAAATTTTGGCAGCAACATGGACATATGGTGGCTCAATTAGGTGTTGGAAATGCTTGATTTTGGATGGCTCAGAATGAGGGAGAAATAATATGAGACGAGATCCACTCTTTTCTCTCTTCTATGTGCTATTTAGGCATTCCTAACCCTAATTGCAAATGATCTTTTTGCTGCCTCTTCTTTCATCCTTTGCTGGAAAAAATTATACCATAGCACCTTTGTCAATACAAGCTCAAATCAAGTCATATTCGACAGCCGAAGGTCAACAGTTCAAGGACGAGCAATCTGTTGAGTCGAAAAAAGTTTCAAAGGGAAGAGTTCATTTTTCAAGGTGTACTTCAAGACTTTGGTACTTAGGTATGGTTCTTATCAAATTATAGTTTATAATTTTCTATATATTATTTTATTGTATATAAATATTATTATTATATTGTTACTTAGGTGACGATTTTGATATGTAACAATGTCGTCATAAGTTAATTTGGTTATATGTATGTATATACTTATGTTAAAAATAAAAATAAAATTAATTTTTTATATAAATTAGATCAGTACAGCATATATATATATTAAAATTAATTTTTACCAAACTATATTTAGAAATATACTATTTAATTACATATACATGGTTTATATTTAGTTACATCATCATACTATGGTTGAAATTGGTCATAAAATTTTATATATAAGGTTTTATAGCAAACAGTTATTTTTGATAGTAAGGAAATAATTTTTACAATTATTTATTATTATTTGACTTTATTTAAATCAATATACTACATAAATAAATAATATAAAATCAAACATGTTATGAAAAATTATTTTTAAATTTTATAAAATTATTGTAAATCAGATAAGCTTTCAGCCGAAAAATAATAAATTAAAAAATTTATCATTTTTAAAAATTATTACATAATTTGATTAAAAACTAATAAATTATTTAAAAATAAATTTGAATTGAAAAAAAATGTGAGAAAAATTTCAACTTCAAAATATCATTTATAAATACTGGAAATTTAAAATTATGAAAAAGGTTTCAAACATAATTTTCTATTAATATTTTATGTAATTTTGAATGAATAATAATTAAAATATATTTTATGATAATAAAAATAATAATAAATGTTTCCTACGACGTACTCATGATCTGGAATTTTATAAATTTTTTAATATTTTATTAATATATATATATATATATGTGTAATATATATATATATGTGTAATATAAATATATTCATGTATGTATATATATTAAAAAATAAAAAATTATATTAATTTATTCATATTTCATGATTTAAAAAATATTATTATTTAATATCAAAATAAATTATTTATGTTAGATAGATATGTTATAATAACATGTGTGTGTATATATATATATATATATATATATATGTATATTGATATTTTATTTATAAGATTTTATACAAACATACATACATACATACATTTATTTAAAATAGTATGCATTTACATAAATTATTTAAATAGAATTAATATGTACATATATATATAATATTTATAGCTAAGTGATAATTTATATACTAGCGTATATTTAGGTAATATATATTTACATATCGGATGAGCTAATGTATCCATTGCGATGTAAATCCCCATATGCGGGCATGTTATATCTTACACAGGGTGACATGTTATATCTTACATAGGGTGACATGTTACATATGCACACGTATATATGTGTATATGATACATATATACATATGTACATACATAATATATATATTAATTAAATAAAACTGTATAATTTATGAATTTAAATATATTTTTAAAATTTAGAAATGTTTTAAATGAATTAAACTTCATGGGTTGAATATAGATCCAATAAGGGAATTTTTTTAAATTCACCTATAACTTCCACTACAGGCTCGCCCTGTTTCAATAATGTTATCATAGCCCAATAGCATATGCAGTCTAAATTAGTCATGTGAGGGTTAACTAATTAAGCTCAATGCCCAGTTACTAGGGTGTTTAGGAAAGATAGTGTCGAAGAGTTGTGTTTGTGTAATTAAGTACTCTGCCTTACTTAGCTACCGGCCTGGTCCAAATAGTTATGTGAGCCCAAAAGGTTTCTTCTAATTGAAAATGCCCGATTTGAATTGGGCTTTGGGCTAATTTTCAAAATTATTTAAACATAAAAATATAAGATTTTAAATTAAATTTAAAATAAGATATGCATATATTATAAAGATTATAATATAATAATTTTTTTTAAATGTTTGAAAAATAATATAAATTAATTTAGAAAATTTTAATTTATTAATAAGATTAATAAAATAAATAAATTAACTAAATAAGTTAATAAATGAAAAATATATACAGGTACTATATATTTCTGATATATGTTATGATATTTAAAAAAAAAAAAGATATCATAAGTATACATGTATATATATAATATGATTTTTCGAAATTAATATAAAATAATTAAAACTGTTTAATTAAATAAATTAATTAAAGTTTAATTAATTAAATAAAATGACTAAATATAAATTAATTAAAAGGTCAATTATTAAATAATGTACACATATATATGATATATGTGTCAACCTATAGAGGTTATAGTATATAATAAATATTTAATAAAATATTATATTAAAATAATATAAAATTAATTAAAATGTTAATTAATTAAAATTAACTTAATAAGATTTAATTTATATAATGTTATACATAAGACTATTATATAAGTAATATAAGATATAAAAGTTATATAATAATAAAACTTATATAAAATGAATGTATACACTAAAAGTGGAACATCAAAGAAACCAAAATAGACTTAAGGGATAAATACATACGTGTTATATGGATACCATGATTTCCCATGAATTCGACACATGAATCATGAGGATATTTCATAAGAAATAATTATTTCATAATTCGATATCACTTGATATAATATGTTGAAGGTTATGAATCTTGAATATAATGTTTTCTTCTACCATATATATATATATATATATATATATATATATATAATACATTACTTGCACACTCCTTAGTTGTTGAGCAAACTAAAGTCATGAATGTTATGTGTAGTATTATTAATATATTGAATAGACGAGGTAAGATAATTATATGTATTTATGGAGCAAACTCAAGGTACATATTCTATACTTAGGTCATCACGATATGGTAAGTACAAGTGAATAATTTCATTTCGATAACTCAAGGTCAAAGCAAAATTAGGATAATGACCAAGGGTTAGGAGTTGTATATGGTATAACAGATAAGGAGTTATCCATCATCCTTGGAGCTATGACTTGTGAGAAAATTCAATGCCAGAATTCCAAGATGGATGAGTCCTAACACTCACTAGTGAAGTTGAAAGACTTCTATGTTTTGATATAAGGTTTGGTGTAACATAAAAGACTGGTGGGAGCCTTATTAGAAAAAATAATGAAATGATCACATATAATCTTTCTTATACCATAATAACATATGCTATATAATGTTATAATAATTTACATTGATAAATTTGTGTATTTAATATGATTGATAAAACGTTTATCAATTAAGATATATAAATGAATTGAAGATTGTCTAAAAAAATATGATATATACTTACCAATAAATAGTTCTTGCATGTTAATGTTTCAATGCCCATGCAAATGCCTAATTTTATAACTACTAAATACATTCATAATTTGGTCGCTTACACGTTTATTTGGTTGAGACCATGTATTGCATTCTATTAATTTTGAACTCTAAAGTAATACAAGACTATGCATATTTGATCCATATACAATCTCATATAAATGTTATATGGGGAATGGTCACAATTCGTAATGTACGATACTTTATTTGAAATATTCCAATAAATAGTACTATGAGATCGATTATTCAAGTACTGGTTACAAAAGAATCGCTTTATGTTTAAGTGTAACACAAGACCAAAATATAATATAAATCTAAAAACTCGATCACTGAAATGTCAGTTTGTTCAGTTACACAAAGTGCAAAATATTTGATGTCCTTGAGTGTTAAGGTTAATCGAGCGCACTTTCGTAAAGAGTTCATTATGATATTATAGTAAGGGATTTCTTTTGAATGTTTCGATCATTTAGAAAGAAAAACGAGTGTACAAGTGTAGATGTGATTTTAGGTACAGTTAGGATGAAGAGAGTGAATAGTCACTTCTACTTCATAGAAACATGGAAATAAGAATTGTTATAATAATAATTGATACTTAACATTAAAATGAGAAATATGATTTCTATTTCAAAATGTATTTACATATAGAATTTTTTTCTATGATATTTATTTCTTTATGTTCAAGATATTTGATCAGTGAACTCTCTACTATAAACTAGTTGCATTATATGAAATAAATAATTTATACTAAGTGAATGATGGACCTTCGATTTTGTACACTATTATAGTAATGGTGGAAATAATGGGAGCATGCCATATATCACTTATTGAATGCATCAAATTGCGGAAATTGTTTTCGTAAAACGTACTAAACATTATTTATGAAATGATGACTTTTTTGGCATCGAACGAAATATTGACATAGTTATATTTCAATGAGAATAATATGAATATTCATTATAAAATAAAACTATAATGTGGCATATTTTTCACAATAAAAGTAATGCATTAGAAAATACTGAAGTATCTGAAATTGTTTACAATTATTTTTGTATTATAGACTAAACCGTAGTTTTGAGTGATAATTTTTTTATTATATGATTATAAATCATATGGTACTAGTTAATTATATCTCAAACAGTTAAGGGCTATATACCCATTTAGTGGGAGTATTATAAGAGTCGATGAACTCTTCGAATTGACACATATTGATGTATGCAATCATAAGTCTATTAATACCAAAATGATTCCATACACCTCATCATATTCACCAATGAGTTATCGCAGACGTGGACACATGTATTTGATATGCATGTATAAGTCTATGATAAGCTCATAGAATATAAATGGAAGTAAACAAAATAATATGCGGTAGAAATGATTCGATTTGATCGAATGAGTGAGTATTTGGAAAGAGTTCCGAATGTACCTAAAAATGAACAGAAGATTCCATTTCAAAAGTCACTCCTCCCTGTAGGACATAGTGATGTATTAATAAGGAGCAATCGAACTTTGTTGGATAAAATATGATTAATAATGAGTGAACTTGAGTTAAATACTTTTTATAAGGTGTGTACTTAAGAGTAGTGTACAAGGTAAATATTAACATCATTGAAAGATTAGTTTACAAGTCCATACAACATGAAGGTTATAAGAAACCCCCATATATTTGGGGCCAAGGAGTTGGCAAGTTGTGTGAGTCAAAAGATTGTACATAATAATTATACGTAAGGGATCTTATATGAATTGTCCTAAGAGAATTTTGGGATCGATAGTCATTAGATGTCTAATTTATGTTTCGAATATAAATATATTGCAGACTAATACAAAATCAATTTGAAAGGCAATCCATAAAATGTTTATGAATGTTAGTTCCGTTGCATTGAGAAAAAACTGTTATTTCAAGAAATACCAACTTCATAGTGAAGGGATTTTTTAAGAATATTGGTACAAAATGGATTTGGATGTGATCCAAGGATAATACTGATTGCAAAGGATGAAATGAAATTAACCAAACCTAAATGAACATAACACATTAGAATTTCTAATAAGTATTCTTGCACATCAAAGGGAAACTATGAGTTTCTTATAAATGTCAATAATAAATAATCCTTTGTTATTTAATTAAACCATTAAGAGTATTGCCTCTCTAATAAGATACGATGCTATAATTCAAAATAAATTCCAAGTACATTATCAAAATATGGTTTTGATAGTTGTATTGGAAGGGATATGATCCACTGACTGCAAATTTGTCTTTATGAGAAAAACACATGTAGTTTGATTATAGTGAGCTACATTGATAAGAATAATATCGTAAATTTCAATTATTGAATTAAACCTAATAGATTCAGCATTCGATATGCTCAAATAGATTCATATTTTACTCACAATATTATTACATAGTATAACTTTATGTTTTGGAATGTATTCATTGAAATAGAAAATTCTAACTAATGATTTAGAGTAAACTATTAACATATAATACCCTAAGTGTCTCAAAGCTAATGGAAGCAATACTGAGTTTGTGAATTTTTTTGATATGATCCAAGAACAGATACAAAAATGGCATTCGACAAGCATTAAGATTGAAGAAATGTTTTGACAAGAATATCAAATAGTTTGACTGTCAATCAAAATGCAGAGGAAACGCGTGCTGATAAGAAAGAAAGTTAAAAAGGTACATTGATATTTCTAAACTATAAGTAAACAATACATCGCTGATTTTTAATGATTTACTTGTGTTAAAATCTACCTTAGTTGTTTTAATGATCAGCATTGGATTTGTAAATGATGTCTTTTATAGTAAATATAACAGATGTTAGGAATGTCCCAAATGATATGCAAGGACTCCTTATTAAAATATTTAACACGAAACATGTAAGATGGATTCCTTATTCATTAGCAATATGAATTATCATATATGTCATGTTGTCAATGATATCGTGATTTTTTACGTATATGATATATGAAATGACTATCAAATCCAAATAGAAATCACTAAATGGTTGTTTGAGGTGTTCTTGTGTATTTTTGAAATAATAGAGATCTGTTTACAAAAATAACAAACTCCTTATGAAGAAATGTTTGGCTTCGAACTTCATAAGTGATATTAAGAATAATATGTCAATATAATAGTCTTTAAGGTGGAAATGTTCTAATTAGAAGAGATTATGGGCGATTCAATTAAAAAGGCCAGTACATCATCTTGGATAGTGCCGTAATAAAAACAATGTATAAAAATTTAAATGCGCATATTTATAGCTGACCCTAGGGCAATTCCAAATATTGAGAATCCATAAAATTATTATATGATAACAACGTAATGATATAGTTCATAATAGAACTTAGACCTCACTAGATATCGACATACTCCGAATTGTTCCATGTGATAGAGGTAGTTTATCGGTGTCAGAGAGAATTGACTGATATAATAGGTAATAAAAACATAATTGTGAATCCGTTCATTGTGGGTCTGACCTAATCAGTTTTGAGAAAACCGATTGGAGAAGTTGGAAGTTGGAATAAGGTTTCATAATTGACCCCAAGTGCAAGTGGAAGAATGATAGAGTTAGGGCATGCCCTAGGGTTAATTGCGTAATTTGTTAAATATATCTAACTCGTTAACCAATCCCGTTCGAAATAAAAGGTGTTTTCTTTCTATTATATACTTGATATAATATGTTATTGATTTAATTAAAAGTGTATTTAATAGAAAATCCATAGATGGTATGTTTTGTGATAGTAGTTATAAAGTGTTGCAACCATGAGTAATTTATCATCACGAAAACAAATATACCATTTTTAAATGTTCCTAGTCAAGATGCATCGAGAATGGAAATCAATATATCCACTGAAACTAGAGTATGTAACACTCTCCAAATGGTGGGCAATGTATTACTCATGACCGTTGGGGGCACCTTGGGAACTGAACCATTTAGTCGACCCTCTAGTAAAATGATTCCAAAGGAGATAGAGGAGTTGAAGAAGAAACTGGTAGAGTTAGAAGTGAAGAGATTCATAAGGGCTAGCAGTTCGCCTTAGGGTATAGCAACCATGCTCTTGAAGAAGTTCGATGGTTGTTTAAGACTGTGCATAGGCTATCAGAAGCTAAATGAAAGACGATAAAGAATAGGTATCCTTTGCTGAGAATTGATTAAATTTTTGATCAATTGAGTGGCACTAATGTGTTTTCACAGTTGGACTTGGCTACAGGGTCCCATCAGCCGATAGTTGCAGAGGAAAACATTCCATTGACTCTGTTCAAAACAAGGTATGGCCTATATGAATAATTGGTTATGCTATTTGGTTTGACCAACGCACCTACATTCTTTATGGATTTTATGAACATGATCTTTTGAGTTAAGATAGATAGGTATGTGTTGTTGTTCACAGATGACATCTTGGAGTATTTTAAAGATGAGGAGGAATACAGAGTTCACCTATAGCTTGTGTTGGAGGCGTTGAGACAACATAAGTTAAAGGCGAAATTTTCTAAGTGTCATTTGTGGAAGAGGAAAGTGAATTTCCTAGGCCATGTGAGTTCAGAAGAAGGGTTAACAATAGATCCTTCAAAGGTGGAGGTAGAAATGGGTGGGAGACCCGATACTGTAACCAAGGTGCGAAGTTTCTTTGGACTAGCTGGCTATTACAAGAGATACATTCCGCACCGATGATGAAGCTGACCTATAAGGGTGAGTAGTTTGTTTGGGCATAAGATGTGAGAAGGCATTCAAGAAACTGAAGTATAGGCTGACGAATGCAATTGTGTTGGTAATACCTTAAGGGAGTGATGGTATGACCATATACACCGATGCGTCAGGTTTGAGGTTAGACGCAGTATTAATGTAGAAGTACAAAGTAATTGCTTATGCATCTAGGTAGTTGCGACCTCATGAAGTTCGGGATGAAACACATGATTAGGAGCCGATAGCAATTGTCTTTGTATTGAAGATTTAGATACACTATCTCTTGAGGGAGAGGTTTGAGTTGTATACTGACCATAAGTACTTAAGATATTTATTCTCTTCGAAAGAGCTGAACATAAGACAATAGAGTTGGTTACAATTTATAGCATCATATGATTTTGGGATAGAAATCATAGAATAAACCCTAGGAAAAGGCAACAAATTAGCTGATGCCTTAAGCCAAAAGTAGTAGAGTTGTATTTTGGCTATGATGGAGGAAGGTACCATGTTAGAAACTTTGTCTACATGTATTATGCAGTTTCGATCTAGTGCAGGTTCAATCTATTGTAGGTTCGAGCAATGCATCTAGAATGCTATTATGCTTAGAAGTCAGGCCTGCGCTGGTAGAAAGGATAACTGAGCTACAGAAGGGAGATGAGTTTTGCACAGACATAGCGTGTTTTGGCGAAGTTTGTAGAAAGTATCAGGTACATAATCGAGCATGAGTACTGCGTACCATCCACAGACAGATGGACATACCAAGAGGATCAACAAGGTCCTAGAAGACTTGCTGAGAGAATTCATTTTAGACTTTGGTTGATCTTAGGAGGATTACTTACACTCGGTAGAGTTCTCGTATAACAACAGCTATTAAAGCAGTATTTGGGTGACTCCATTTGAGGCATTGTATGCAAGGCCATGTAAGTTGCCATCGTGTTGGTTGGAGGTAGGAGATAGAGTTGTGTTGGGACCAGATGTGGTGATGAATGCTACCAAGAAGGTAAAACTGATCTGAGCTAGAATAATGGTAGCATAGTCTAGGCAGAAGAGCTATACCGACACAAGGAGAAAAGAAGTAGAATTCACAATAGGCGATAAAGGTTTCATGAAGGTTTCTTTGATGAGGTGTGTAATGCACTTCGGAAAAGCTAGGAAGTTAATACCTAGATATGTAGGACCGTTTTCGATCATAGAGAGAATGGGGAAGGTGGTGTATAAGGTGGATCTGCCTCGTGTTTTTGCAGGGATTCATAATGTGTTTCTCGTATTTTGTTTGTGGAAATGCATTAGAGATCCAGAAGCAGTACTTAATTAGAGCGCAATGTAAGACCTGGTCATAAAACCAAATATGACATATGTGTGCACACCGGTTCGAATAGTGGATTGAGATGAGAAGCAACTTCAAAACAAGGTAGTAAAGCTAGTGTGTGTCTATTGGAGTGCACATCGGGAGGACCACACAAGGGAAATAAAGGATAAGGTTAAGAAAACCTATCCAATGTTGTTCATTTCAGATTAGTGCATGAGCTATGCATTGGGTTGTATCATTGTTGATTTTATATATATATGTGTGTGTGTGTGTTTGAATATTAAGGTTGTTTATCATATTAGTAGATAGCACTAGTATGTTTTATATGCATGGATTGGGAATTCTTGGGTATGCTTAAACTAAGCATAAGATAGTTGGTAAATCTCAACCGTACCTTAATTGAATTTTTGAGGGAGAAATTCCTTTAAGGAGGGAAGACTACAACAACCCTAATTTTCTTAATTAATCGAATAAATCAATTAAAAAACCGAGGCGGGCAAAATAAGAGGAATAAAGTGAAATAAATTAAATTGAAAATGAGATATGAGGACCCAAACCCAAATTACTGTAGAACTATAAACATCACTCTTTTCTATATATTCATTTCATATTACTCAAAATAAAAAATAAATGCTAGAGAAGAACTCTAATGGTGGCTTAAATAGAGAAAATAAAGAGGAATATAAGGGAAACATGGGCAAAAAGGGATGTAAGAGGACTAAAGCAAGACATCTTATAAGATCTAGGTGAGTAATACTAACCTTTCTACATCGATCTCCCATACATGGTTTCAGTTTAGATTTGTATGTGTTTAATTATGATGGGGAACATAGAGGTGTAATAAATGTTTTAGGAAAGGATAGATTAACATGAGATGTTTAGACGTGTTTCCTCTAGTTTAATAGTTAGGAAAGTTAATGAAAATTTTATATCATGTTCTAATTATGGTTTTAGAGATGGGTATTTAGTTTGAGAAGTTCTTAAGCTTATATGCTTTTATTTGATTTATCGAAGGAGCATAACTAGAAAATAAACAAGGAGAACACCCTTAAAATTCTAAATAAAGATTAAGTGTGTTAGAATAAGTGTACAGAAATATTCTGGGAATTTATCAAAATTTTCTATAATGAAAAAGAGACCAAATTAGCAATGTACTACTCTGGGGCAAGTGGGGAACTGCTAAGTGCATATAAATAAACTTATAAGGAAAAATATATGTAAAAAGATGTTGGAAAAAAGGGAAATCGAATCCAAATATTTAGCTAAAAATAAAGAAAAAGGACACTGCAAATTAAAGAAAGTAAATTAGGAATGAATAAGATAACGACATCTGTAAAGACGTTGCCGGACAAGTCACATTATACCTTGTTTGGAGCCGAGGCAGCGGATTAACGAGTTATATAGGAATTATGCATATGGGGGAAATGGTAGAGATTAGCCAAAGAAATCAATGAGCTTGCAGGGGAAAGCAAGTCTGCACCACAAAAATGCAGACAAATTTACACACTGTAATTTGAATGGATTCACTAGTAAAGAGTGAATTGCACACTTAGGTTAGGACATGGAAGTACTGGGCAAAGGAGAGTGGGAATGAGATTGAATGAAAAGGCAATTTAGTAGGATTCAGGGTGGGTCCAAGGATAATAAAGGAGAAAACTATTCTGCTAAGGTAAGGATGGAAGGGCTATTGACGTCGGGGTGGGGACGCTCACTCGAATGCACACCTTGGGAAGGTGAGGAGGGGCATTCAACTTCCATAGATTGTGGTAGGTGATTCTAAGAAAATTCAAATTACACAAATGTTTAAGGACCGTAGGTGGCTATTACATAATAGTATAGAGTCTAAGTAAATAAATGGGAACTACGGGTGCTTGTTTACAGTGATCTAGAACTTAAGTTAAGAAATATAGAAGGACTACATGTGGTTGTTTCTTTGTGGTCTAGGGAGTAGCTAATAAATAGTTGAATATTGCAGGTGGTTGGGATCGCACAATTTGAAAGAATGAATGAATATAAAAGAAAACTGCAGGGACTGAGACTGTGCATCCTAATTGGGAAGTCAAGTGGGGATTGCATCGAGGGTACAGTAGCAGATAGGAATATTTGATCAAAGAATAATCTACAATGAGAATTAAGAGGGGACTGTGCCCGGGGCGAATCGGTAATTGGGGACCATATAAGAATGTATAAGGCACATTAGTAAATTAGAAGTACTTGCACGATATCTATGGTTATTTCACTTATAATATATGAATGCTAAGAGGAAAACCATATCTGTGCAGTATGGTTTGGTCTCATTATATGATTGTTTGGGGTAAATATTATTCACACCAAACTTTATGTATGACCCATGTTTTTATTATTGTTTTCCCCATAAAGTCACGAATGCTCATTTGAGTAGGTTGATTTTATGGATAAGACAGGTATAAAATAAGGATAGCAATACGAGGATGGAAGATGCAGCACGATGGTTGGTAGCTAATAAAGATTTTGTTTCCCGTGGTGTTAAGGATTGCGGGACTCATCATCATATGTTTACCCGACTCTTTCTATGTTATTTTTCTATTATATTTAACCCTTGCACGCTTATGATTTTGGGTTTAATTGTGCCTAAAGTATGTGTAAAGGATGTTAAAGAAAACTATTGATGAAACGAAAATATTTAGCTGCTCTGTTTACTTCTCTGTGTTAAATTTAATAAACTGAACTAACTTTCCTCGTTGGAAGATAATTCTGGTAATGACTATAGCATCATTATCGTTCATCTTTAAGTCTCAAGTGGGGGATGTTACAAGTTGGTATCAGAGCATAGGTTAGGTACACCTAAGTAAAAAAGAGCATAAGAGCGGTACTCGGAATAAAATGAACACTCTAGGGAGGGGATATTCTTCTATATATATACGTATGTATATATTACGTACTTGTATGTTGCTATATATATATATATGAAGATATATATATCCTTTAATTGTTGTTGACTCCTTATCTTTTCGTTTTCGATGAAGGCTTGCTTAATAGAAATGCAAGATGGATTTGATAAGTGGTCGAGTTATGATAAGAGGAGCAAGTGTAAGAAAGTACATAGACTAATGGAGGGAATGGGGGAGAAATCCTAAAAGTAGCATGAAAGGAAGATGCACAACCAGCCAATGGGTGCGTGGATGGATATAAATGTCATACTTAGACAGTTATGGCCTAGATGTTGAGGGAAGTTGCACCAGAGATAGTTTAGCCAAAACTTACGGCAGTGAGAGAGGATTTCCCAAAGTGATTATAAAAATCTAGGAGGGAAAGCATTTATAAAAAAGGAACCCGCGCTAGAAGTGTTAAATTGGTTTATAAGTTTGAGTGCATATTTGGAGACTTAGGATCGAATAATCCACAAAATAGAAGATTGGCATCAAGACAGTTGTAGGAAGATGCACTGGATTGGTGGGAGACAGTAGTTGCTAGGACCTTAGAGGAGGAGATCACTTATGATCAGGTCAAGGAGAGGTTTGAAGAATATATTATATCAAAATCTCAATAGAGTGTGTTTCCAAGAGAGTTTATTGATCTGAGGTTGGGTGACCTTACCTATAGGGGTATATCCAAAAGTTTAATTCATCGGCTACGCATGGAAGGGGGATTATCAATATCTCAACGAAGAAGAATAAGAAGTTTATTGGGGGCACAGGCAAGGTCTTGATCATAAGGTGATGGCTCGTTTAACATCTCCTTTTGAGTTTTTAGTTGACATGGCTAAAAGGTACGATGGGATGTACTGGAAGCAGCGTAGGGTGGAGGTAAGACCCAAGATAGAGCAGATAAAGAAGTTCACTCCACACACCAAAGGCAAGAAGGGAAAGCCAAAGAGGAAGGGTGGAGCAGTTGCTACTGTAGAAGGTTCTTATTATAAATGCGAACAGAAGGCACACTATGCAAAGAAATTTCTAATGCCAAAGAACCTCACGATGGTGTAGTGCTTTAAGTACGATAATATTAGACATTTGAAGAAGGATTGCCTAGAGTTTAAAGCATGGGTTTTTTCTTTAGAGGGATAAATAAAAGGACCATCCATCGAGGAGAAAGGCAAAGGGAAAGTCTTAGAAGGTATGGTTTTTATTTCTAGTATTTTAATTATAGTATCGTTTGATAATGGTGCTACACGTTCATATATAGTTATAGACTAGGTCGATAGACTTAAGTTAGGAGCCACCTATTTAGTCGCTTCCATACATGTAGCAAATCCGATAGGAGGGCATGCCACCATCGGATTGAGATTCACCGAACTAGATATTGAGTTAGGAGTTTGACTTCATAGGCTTCAGAATTATTTTATGGATGGACTGGCTGGAGAAGTGTAGAGCAAAGGTGCACTGTGCAAAGAAGATAATAACAATATGTCATCCAAACCACAGAGATAGAGCATACGTGGTCATGGAGGAATGTAGGATGGTGCGCAGGAATGTTTTATATTCTTTGACTTCAGAAGAAGAAGATCTTGGAACAGTACGTGTAGTGAAGGAGTTTTGACAATATTTGAACCAGTTTAGGGGTTGCCAACCCCAAGAGCGGTAGAGTTTTTTATGGATTTCCTACTGGGAATTGAACCACTTAGTCAACCCCCAAGTAGAATGCCTCCAAAGGAGATAAAGGAGTTGATGAAGCAATTGGCAAGGTTAGAAGGAAAGAGCTTCATAAGGAGCCAAGCAGTTCGCCTTAGGGAGCAGAAACCGTATCCTTGAAGAAGTCTGATGGGTGTTTAAGACCGTGCATAGGCTATCGGATTCTGAATGGAAGGATGGTAAAGAATAGGTATCCTTTGCCAGGAATTGATGAAATTTTTTATTAGTTGAGTGGGGCTAAGGTGTTTTCATAGTTGGACTTGGCTACAGGGTCCCATCAATTGAGAGTTGTAGAGGAAAGCATTCCTTTGACTCTATTCAAAATAAGGCACGGGTCACATGAGTGGTTGGTTATGCCATTTAGGCTGACCAATACGCCTGCTTTCTCTGTGGATTTGATGAACATTATTTTCTGAGTTAAGCTGGATATGTATATGTCGGTGTTCATAAATGACATTATGGTTTATTCAAAAGATGAGGAGGAATACACAGTTCACCTAAGGCTTGTGCTGGAGGCGTTGAGACAACATAAGTTGAACGAAATTTTTTCTAAGTGCTATTTTTGGAAGAGGGAAGTGAAATTCCTAGCCATGTGATTTCAGAAGAAGGGTTAGCAATAGATCCTTCGAAGTGGAGGTGTAAATGGACAAAATATACCTAAGATTGTAACTGAAGTGCAAATTTTCTTAGGATTGGCTAGTTATTACATGAGATTTATTAAATACTTCTCTCATACAACTACATCGATGATGGAGCTGACCGAGGAGGGTGAGAAATTTGTTTAGGCATAGAATTGGGATAAGGCATTCCAGAAACCGAAGTATAGACCGACGAATGCAAATGTGTTGGTAGTGCTTGAAAGGAATGATGGTATGACCATATACATCGATGCATCAAGTTTAAGGTTTAGTGTAGTATCGATGCAGATGGGCAAAGTAATTACTTATGCATCTAGACAGTTGTGACCTCATGAAGTTTGGTATCAAACACATGATTTGGATCCAACAGTAGTTGTCTTCGCATTGAAGATTTGGAGACACTATCTCTTGAGCGAGAGATTTGAGTTGTATACTGACCAGAAGTCCTTGAGATATTTATTCTCTTTGATGGAGCTGAACATAAGGCAACAGAGGTGGTTAGATTTTCTAGTGTCATATGATTTTGGGATAAGTATACCCCAGGAAAAGACAACAAATTAGCCGACGCCTTAAGCCGAAAGCAGCAGAGTTGTGTTTTGGCTATGATGGAGGAATGTACCATGTTAGAAACTTTGTTTGCGTGTGACGTGCAGTTTCGATCTAGTGCAGGTTCGAGCAATGCATTTAGAACGCTATTATGCTTAGAAGTCAGGCCTACACTGGTAGAAAGGATATTTGAACAACAAAAGGGAGATTAGTTCTGCACAGACATAGTAGATTTAGGATTTAGAGTAGTAGAACTGAAGAGATTCACTGCTGATTAAAAAGGCAGACTTTGGAATAATGGTAGGTTATATGTTCCGAGTAACGAAGGACTGCGGAAGGAAGTATTGGACATAGGGTCATCATTCAAAATTTACTACACATCCTGGAGGTACAAAGATTTACTAAGATATGTAGAGGAATTTCTTCTAGAAGGTAATGAAGAAAGATATGGGAGAATATGTAAGGAGATGCTGCAGGTGAATGCAGAACATCAGAAGCCAAGCATGCTTCTACAGCCTTTAGAGATTCCAGTGTGGAAATAGGACTCAGTATTTATTGACTTTATTAATGGGTTGCCAAGGATAAGAATGGGGAATGAAGGCGTTTGGGTCATAGTTGACGAGCTAACCAAGTATGCTCATTTCATTCCGATGAAGGTTAAAAGGACTACGTCAATGCTAGCAGAGATATATGTGAAGGTAATAGTGAGGCTGCATGGTTTCCTTGCTTTGTTTTTAGTGATCATGCATTGGTGCATTTTGGCAAAGTTTGTATAAATATTAGGTACAGAACCGAGCATGAGTACTGCATACCATCCATAGACAAATGGACAGACCAAGAGGATCAATAAGGTCCTAGAAGACATGTTGAGAGAATTTATTTTGGACTTTGATGGATCTTAGGAGGATTACTTACACCCGGTAGAGTTCTCTTATATCAAAAGCTATCAAAGTAGTATTTGGTGACTCAATTTGAGGCATTGTATGCAAGGCGATGTAAGTCACCATCATGTTGGTTGGAGGTAGGGGATAGAGTTGTTGGGACCAGATGTGGTGAAGGATACTACCGAGAAGGCAAAACTGATTGGAGCTAGAATGATAGTAGCACAGTCCAGATAGAAGAGCTATACCGACATGAGGTGAAAAGAACTATAGTTCACAATAGGCAATCAAGGGTTCGTGAAGGTTTCTCTCATGCAGGGTGTGATGCGCTAAGGAAAAGCTGGGAAGTTAGTACCTAGATATGTAGGATCGTTTTCCATCATAGAGAGAATTGGAAAGGTGGTGTATAACGTGGATCTGCCTAGTATTTTTGCATGGATTCATAATGTGTTTCCCATATCATGTTTGTGGAAATGCTTTAGAGATTCAGGAGCAGTAGTTAATTAGAGCATAGTGGATGGTCATAAAGCCAGATATGACGTATGTGTGCAGATCGATTTGAATAGTGGATCGAGATGAGAAGCAGCTTCAGAACAAGGTAGTGAAGCTAGTGTGTGTCTATTGGAGGGTAGATCGGAAGGACTGCACATGGGAAACAGAGGATAAGGTTAAGAAGACCTATCCAAAATTATTCGTTTCAGATTAGTGCATGAGTTATGCATTGAGTATTACCGTTGTTGACTATAAATATATATTTTTGTTTATCTAAATATTAAGGTTGTTTATCATATCAGTAGATAGCATTAGTGTGTTTTATGTGCATGGATTGGGAATTCATGGGTATGCTTAGCATAAGCATAAGATAGTTGGAAAATCTCTACCATACCCTAATTTAATTTTGCGAGCGAAATTCCTTTAAGGAGGGAAGACTATAATGACCCTAATTTTTTTAATTAATCAAATAAACCAACTAAAAGGCCGACGCGAGCTAATAAGAGAATACAATGGAAAAGGAGACATGAGGGCCTAAACCTAAATTACTGTAGGTCAATAAACATTACTCTTTTCTATTTATTCATTTCATATTACTAAAAATAAAAAATAAATGCTAGAGAAGAACTCTAATGGTGGCTTAATGAGAGCAAATAAAAGATAAGGGAAACGCAAGGAAAAAGAGGAGTAAGAGGACTAAAACAAGACATATTACAAGATCTAGGTGTGTAATACTTAGCCTTTCTACATCGATCTTCCATATATGGTTTCAGTTTATATTTGTATGTTTTTAAGTATGATGGGGCATATAATGGTTAAATAAATGTTTTGGGGAAGTTTATATAAACATGAGATATTTATATGTGTTTCCTTTATTTTAATGATTTTGAAAGTTAATAAAAAAATTATATCATGTTCTAATCATGGTTTTAGAGATGGGTTTTTAGTTTGAGAAGTTTCTTAAGCTTATATGCTTCTATTTGATTTATCGAAGGAGCATAACCAGAAATAAATGAGGAAAACACCATTAAAATTCTAAATAAAGATTAAGTGTGTTAGAGTAAGTGTTCGTAAATTTTCTAAGAATTTATCAGAATTTTCTATGAGGAAAAATAGACCAAAATGGCTAAGTATTGCGCTGGGGCCAATGGGAAACTGCGACGAGCATGTAAATAAACTTAACAGGAAAAATATATAAAAAGGTATTGGGAAAAAGAGAAACTAGATCCAAATCCTTGACTGAAAAGAAAGGAAAATGACACTGCAAATAATAGAAAGTAAAACAGGGACAAATAAGATAATGACATGTGTAAAGATGTTGTCAGACAGGTCAGACTTCGTCTTGTTTAGAGCTGAGGCGGCGACCTAACTAGTCATATGGGAACTGCACATATAAGGGAAATGATAGAGACTATCCGAAGGGATCCAGGAGCTTTCAAGGGAAAGAAAGTTTGCATCGCCAGAATATAGAAACATTATGCGCCACAATTTGAAAGGATTCACTAATAAAGAGTAAACTGCACACCTAAGCTGGGGAGGGGAAGTATTGCGTCAAGGGAGGGTGAGAATGAGACTGAACAAAAAGGAAATTCGATGGATTAACGGTGGGTCCTGGGATAGTAAAGGAAAAAATTACTATGTTGGAGGTAAGGATGGCAGGGTTATTTACGTCGGGGTAGGGACACTCACTCAAATGCATACAATAAGAAGGTAAGGAGTCACATTCAACTTCAAGAGACTACGGTATGTGATTCCAAGCAGTTTCAAATTAAACAAATGTTTGAGGGCTGTGGGTGGCTGTTATGTAGTAGTCCAGAGTCTATGTAAATAAACGGGGACTGCGGATGGTTGTTTCACAGTGGTCCATAACTTAAGTTAAGAAATATAGAAGGACTTTATGTGGCTGTTTATTTATAGTCCAGGTCGTAGCTAATAATTGGTTGAATACCATGGGTGGTTGGGACTACGCAGTTTGAATGAACAAATGAATCTAAAACAACACCGTATGAGGGCTGAGATTATGCAATCTAAACCTTGAGAATAAATTGGAAAATGGTACTGTAGTGGGGGTTGATTTCAGGTAGTTTCAGTTAAAAGACAAACCTCAATGGGAAGTCAAGTAGGGACTGTGACTGGGGCATAGTGCAGATAGAGACGATGAATTAAAGGGTAATCTAAAATGTGAACTAATAAGGGACTATGCTAGAGGCACAACAGTAAGTGTGGACCATATAAGAACGTATAAGGCGCATTAGTAAATAAGAACTACTTGTGCAATATCTATGGTTGTTTACTTATGATTTGTGAATAGTTAGGATAAAACACAATCTGTGCAGTATAGATTGGTTTCATTATATGATTGTTTGGGGTAAGTATTATTCACACCAGACTTTATGTCCGACCTATGCTTTTATTATTGATTTTCCCATAAACTCATAGGTGCTCATTTGAGTAGGCTGAGCTTATAGGATAAGATATATATAAAATAAGGACCGTAGTATAAGGATCAAAGATGGAGCAAGAGGCTTGGTAGCTAATAAAGATTTTGTTTTCCATAGTATTAAGGAGTGCAGGCCGCATCATCATATGTTGACCTGACTCTATGAATGTTAATTTTCCATTATATTTGATCCCTATGTAGGCACGATTTTGGGTTTAATTATGACTGAAGTATGTGTACAGAATGTTAAAGAAAACTATGGATGGAATGAAAGTATTTAGTTTCTCTAATTTTACTTATCTGCGTTTGTTTAATAAACTAAACTCACTTTCATCGCTGGAAGATAATTCTGGTGATGACAAGAGTATCATCGGCGTTCATCTTTGTGTCTCAAGTGGGGGATGCTATATGTCATCCCAAAACTAGATTGGTAACTATTGTTATATGAAAACATCACTAAGTGTAATTGATCTTCCTAAGATCATCCAAAGTCTTATACATAGTTTGGCAATAAATCCTCAAATACTATCGTCCATATGTCCGAGGTTGGTATGTTTTACTACATTGCTTTTTAACCCAAAGCATTTTCAAGCCTCCACCAAAAATCACTGGCAAACAACAAGTCTCGTTCAGTAACTATAGGAGTTAAAAGTTCATCTAGCCTCATTGTAACAACCCATCCCGAAACAAGCCCGAATTTCGATCCAGAAAAGGCCCATAGAAACTTAGATCCATTCTAATCTTGACAATAACTATACTTTCAGAATTCACAGTGAATGGAACAAAATATAATATCAAATTATGCCCATTTATTTCGAAACCATTTGAAATGTCATAATACGAGACATCATAAAACTGTCATATAAGATCCGTTACATCATTTGTTCAAATACATGGATACAACATTGCTAACCCACCTTTTAGCAAGGCCGCAAACAAGTGGATTTAACTAAATTGGTTGCTCAGTTGTCGAGACTAGAATACGATGGGTTTTAGTCAATTGGATGGATAGACGATCAGTCATGGATGGTTCGATGTGGGTCGCTCGATCAAGGAGATGAGATCATGCATGGTTCGGTCATAGTGCATAGGCTAAGATGGCCCGGTACGATTGGCTCGGTGAGTATGGCTCGACAAGCATGGCTTGATACACGTGGGTCGGTATTGTGATGTTGTGGATCGGTAAGAGAGTGTGGATCGGCATGTTGAAGTGGGTCGGTCTTGATAGTGTCGATCAGCATATTGAAGTGGGTTGGTTTTGATGGTGTGGATTGACATTTGGCATGTTGAAGTGTGTCGGTCTTGATGGTGTGGATCGACATATTGAAGTGGGTTGGTCTTAATGGTGTGGATCGGCATGTCGAAGTAGGTCGGCATGATGGTGTGGGTTGGCAGGATGGTGTGGGTCGGTAGGATGGAGTGGATCGACATGTTGGAGTAGCTTGGGGTTGGCATAGGATTATAATAGGGTCAGCTACTTAAGGTCGTTGATCACCCAACTCCAGGTCGGTAAGACGAGGACTTCGGGTCATCTAAAGGGGATCAGCTCCATTTCACTCCGAGTTCTAGCCTAGTTTACTCCGAGTCTTGGATAGGCCTGCTTCGGGTCATGCCAAGGGGATATCAGGTCGGCATATTATAAACTCACGGTAAGGCGTGGTGTTTGGGGTTTGGATCGGCTATGGCCTTGGTGGGCCCGGACCACTCGGAAGCCCAATAACTCGGATTTTGCCTATAAATACAGCATGTGGTGCTTCAGAAAGGGATCTTCCGTCTTCCTCCTTCTTCCTCATTAAGGATACTCTCTATTATTGCTTTAGAAATACTGGATTGTAACTGTAATTGATTCTCATATCAACAGAAAGGAAATTTCTAGCGTGGACGTAGGCCGAAATTAGTCGAACCACTATAAATCTTGTGTTATTACTGCTTTCTTCTTAATTTTTTACCGTTCTTCATATTTATACTCTCTGCATACACTATATCTACGATCTGTGACTGTTAGTTGGTGCTTTCGTTTATGTTTGGGTGTTAGTGACCATTTTTGGCGCTAACATTTTGGTGCTTCCACTGAGAAAGTTAGCACTCAGGGATTCAGAGCTTGGATTTTGGAGATTATGGCAAGGTAATCCACCAGGAGACAAAGAATAGAAAGGAGTCATCAAGAGGAAAGTCAAGAGGCTTCCTCTGGAGCTAATCAAGCCTCAGTCTATACCACTAGGGACGAGATGTAGGTCATGATGAATTCCATGCAGGTGCAGTTGATGAAAAGACAAGAAGAAATGATGTAGACCCCTTTCATACAATTTGGCAAGCAGGAGCTTTAGGAGCTTGGATCCACGAAGCTAAATTAGAAGGACTCAACCGACAAGTAGATGGAGTGGTTCAACAAGGGGTAGCCCCTGATCGGCAAACAACTGTCAACCTGGATGAACCTAGACTTAGGGGCATACCGCCAGGTAATGCTGGACCAATCCATGGAGGGATACCAAGTAGCACGGCACAGCCTGGCGCCAACAGGGATACAAGAGTGCGTGATGAGGAGTATGTACCGGAATTCCCTCGAGGACTTCGAGGGTAGTTAGGAAATGTAGATGGGGGAACCCTTGGTAAGTAACACTGGATTGGCTGACATCATCAGGCGAACTATTCACGGAGGTTTGACAAACAGGGATTTGGAGGGAGTAAACATAACGTTTACCCATAACATTAGGATGCCAGGAATCCACCCAATTTCAAGCTGTCGGTTCTGGAAGTATACAACGGTAAGACGGATCCCACTGATCACTTGATGAGGTACACAAGGCATATGGAAGTGCTGGGAGTATCAGAGGAGGTTATGGGCCGGTGTTTCCTCTGTACTTGACCGATATAACTGCTATGTGGTTCAGACAGTTGGAAGATGGATCTATTGGAACATGGACAGAATTGGTGGATAGGTTTTTATAACAGTTTCGAGTCCATATCAAGAGGTTGAAGAATGTAATGACACTGACGTCGGTGAAGCAAAAGACGGGAGAATCTCTTAGGACTTTTTTAACTCGGTTTAATGTAGAAATTGCTTTAGTGGATCCCCATCCATCAATGGTTCTAATGGCGACGGTGTCAGAAGTTAGGGATAATTTAGATTTCAAAGTATCATTGATATGGGATCCACCAATGGATCTTAAGGAATTCTTTCATGAAGCTGAGATATTTCTCTAATAAGAGGATGCATGTTTGGATATGAAGTCAAAGAAAGTAAACATGGTTAAGGATGGAGAACCGTCCGGTGAAAGCTCGGGTAAAGACAAGGATAAAGGGAAGAGGAAGCGCTGGGAAGAACCAAAATTCTCCACTTACACAAGACTTAATGAGACATTGTAACAAATATACTTGGATACTCGAGATCGCCTTCCTTATCGAAGGCCAGCAAGGAGGGAAGCCTCAGAACACGAAAGAGCATCGGGTAGGCACTGCCTTTTTCATGACCTGGACGGGCATGATACTAACAGCTGCAGGCATCTGAAGGATATAATCGAGGAGCATGTAAGGAATGTTCAGTTGTGGAAATATGTCAAAACTCGAAAAGCGGTGGTGGAACAGGAGCAGCCACCGCCTACCTTGAACAATGATGGCGCGAGGCCCAAGAATGGTGGTCGGTTGGTCATTAACTAATTATGATGTTTGGAATAAGTAACAAACTCTGGGAAAATGGTTAAATCACTTACTCATGTACGGGAATGGAGATAAGCCTTAGGAATGCTCTGAGATGATGATAGATCGTGACACTTTGGTTTGTGAAATCTGTTTTTTCTTTTTGGCTCGGACACTTGCTTTTTCTGCTTTGGTTTTGGAGTTCGGTTTGAACTCCCGGTTTTGTTGGTTTTCTGGTTTGGATTTTGGTTTGGATGCTTGGCTTTTGATTTAGATTTTTATTTGGAATTTTGATATGGATTTCTGGTTTGAATCTGGATTTCAGATTGGATTTTGATTGACTTTTTATCTGGTTTTTGGCTAAAAGGTCATTAGATATGGATTATGCTTGGCAAGGATCCGGAGAGACCAGGATTCGGCCTAGGACTTAGGCCTCATATTATCTATCGGTTCTTATTTCAGGTCGTCGAGTATGGAGTATGCTTGGCAAGGGTCCAGAGCGACCAGGATTCGGCTTAGGACTTAAGCCATGGCATTACTCAGCGTTCAGGGACACTGAACTAGAAACACCATGGTATTACCTGACACAGGTCGTCAGGTGCAGGTTGCGCTTGGCAAGAACCTGGAGAGGTTACGTATTTGGATATTGGCAACGAACAGCTAAGGATTTAGGCATGGACTCAGAGCGGTCTCGGATTTGGATATCGATTCGGAGAAGTCGCGAATTTGGATATCGACCCTGAGAAGCCGCGGATTTGGACAAGGATATGGCAAAAAACTTGGATAAAGTGGCTTGGCAGTGAATTGGGTCACAGTTTGGATGATACAGCTATGGATGGAATTGCTTGATAATGAATGGAACATATGGACTTCGGATATCAGATTCAAGGCTATTCAAAACACACCTTCCAATAGCAAGGCATGTTTTGGGGGGAAAATGTTAACCCTCCTTTTTGCAAGGCCGTAAACATGCGGATTTAACTAAATTGGTTGTTCGGTTGTCGAGACTGGAATACGATGGGTTTTAGTCAATTGGATGGATAGACGATCAGTCATGGACGGTTTGATGTGGGTCGCTCGATCAAGGTGGCTCAGTCATACATGGCTCAGTCATGGAGTAGATCATGCATGGATCGGTCATGGTGCATAAGCTAAGATGGCCTAGTACGATTGGCTCGGTGAGTATGGCTCGGCAAGCATGGCTCGATATAAGTAGGTCGGTATTGTGATGGCGTGGATCGGCAGGATAGTGTGGATCGGCATGTTGAAGTGGGTCGGTCTTGATAGTGTAGATCGGCATGTTGAAGTGGTTCGGTCTTGATGGTGTGCATTGGCATTTGACATGTTGAAGTGGGTCGGTCTTGATGGTGTGGATCGGCATGTTGAAGTGGGTCGGTCTTGATGGTGTGGATCAGCATGTTGAAGTGGGTCGCATGATGTTGTAGGCCGGAGTTAACCGAACCACTATAAATCCTGTGCTATTACTGCTTTCTTTTTAATTTTCACCGTTCTTTATATTTATACTCTCTACATGCACTCTATCTTTGATCTATGACTGTTAGTTGGTGCTTTCATTTATGTTTAGGTGTCAGTGTCCAATTTTGGCGCTAATAAACATAAAAATATCATAAAAGATAGTAATAACAGCCAAAAGCTTAAGCCATTCCACTTTCGAGCATCATCACCATCATAATTCGTCTTTAACCTGTGTTGTAATGAGGAGGGAGTCAAAACAACAAATGTCTGATAAATAAAAGCCTCGAGTCTTATCATTTCAGTAGTTGGGCGGTATAATTCAAATAAGAACATGCCTATGTACTAAAACCATTGAATAATTCTTATAAGAAAGGAGGTGGGTCCACAATAAACCACTTAATACCTTCCATTCCCAAAGCAGGTTTCTAAATTCTGTAACCCAAATCCTAGGTCATAAGTGTCTAATAATGTGAGAGATAGTACCCAAGCCACTTAATTCCTCTTATTGGAAAAAAGGTAGACTCTAGCTATTTAAGACTTCAACTGAGGTAGACCCCATCATTTAATACCTATTCCCAAGGTGGTCCCCTCAATGGTAACTATCTAGCTGACATTATATGGAATCTCTTAAGCCACTTAATATTTTGTCGTGGAAAGATGAACCCTCAACCAGTCACGTAATACCTTATCCCGAAGCGGACCCCTATCGAGATACCACATAACATGCCTAATAACTAGCCCCTTAGCCATTTAATACTTCATTTGAGGAAAAGTGGCGGGCCCTCAAACAACCACTTAATACCTCAAGACCTTGAAGTAGACCTTACGTATTATGAACCATACACGTAATGACATCTCACGTTAGTTTGAATATTCATAGGAACTGAAAGCTAGATTAGCTGGGTAGATTTACCCTACAGAATTTAGAACTAACCCCGCTTCATCACAAATATTTATCCTAAAAGATGTCTCACACCAATAAGAAGTGTACACAACTAATAGTAGCCTCAAAGTAAAGGGTAGACTTCTGTCATGCAACTCTACTGACCTCGCATCCCTATGACTTAGCCATAATTTACATATTCTCCATATATATATGTATGTATGTATGTATGTATATAACACTCATCTCACCCTTTTATAAACAAGTCCTTATAAGGAATCTTCCTTATTATGCCTCAAAATATCAAATACCTTCTTAAAATTGAAAGGTCACTACAACCTAATTAACTACTTAATTATATGCCACAGTTATATGTTTATTACGCTATAGAAATAAACATGTATTTGCACCTAATCAATTCTAGCGTGCAGTTTATATGCCTTAAACTAGCGTTAAATGTTAATTCTTCTAATCGTAATACCAATATAAGTCCTTTTCCTTCAAATTTCCCGAACTCAATATCAATAATAGGGGATTAAATATTCATATCCAAAACTATAATACATAGACTTATAAAAATAGAAACCCAATATATTACATCAATACAATGGAATATACCGAACAATAATTGCAATCTAACCTCATACTCTATTCAACTCCTCTTTTACACAGAAATAAAAGAAGGAATTTTGTGTGGAATAAATGGTGCAAATTAAGAATAGAATTAGTACTTTTAACCCTTATTTTATTACTAAAAACTCACAATTTGGATCAAAGAAGGATTAGAAGTGGAATAGACTATGAAATTATCATAAATAGTTCAACAATACAAATTCCATCAAATTAACATAAATAATTGAGAATCTCCATCTACAATTGACATTTCAAGATGAAAAGGAATTTTGATGGACTTTATCTATTGTAGTTTCGCAATCTAAATCCCTAAAGCATATTCAAATCCACAAATATATACTAATCAATTATTGAAATAAAAATATTAAGGTTTCCACTGATAGAATAGCCTTAGCTTTTCCTTTCTTAGATTTCCACACCTTATAATCTCTTCCATAATCTTTCTCTTTTGATATCTATAGATTTAGAATAGCTGTAGTAGAATATAATAAGAACAGGTTAGACGGAGAAGAAACGAACAGAAAATAGATTGAATTCTTACCTGAATTCTCCAAGGAATTTCTGAATCTAATTTAGAGAGACAACAACGGCAAAGTTTAGCTGAATTGCCCAAATAATATGAATAAAAAGCGGAAGGATACATTTCTATTTATAAGGTTGAAATGCACCAAAACTGTAGGATCGAATTGGGAGAAAATAGGTACAATCTGAAGCATACAACTCAATACCACAAGGACAAAACCCTAGCTGCCACAGCTAGTAGCGGTCGCCACCCCTATAGCACTAGTCGACCGCAAAGGGTGGACTGGTAGAGCTCAATGTGTTACCACTCCGGTTAATTCGGGGAACATATGATTTTTCCATTGCATGATTTATTTTATTACCTAATTAACTTTCTAATGTTAACCATTAATTAAATGTTTATTAACCCCAAGTAATCCTACAGTTAATTTTTGAAATTAAAATCCTAAATTTAAATATTCATCTGAATTTGAATTCAAACTAAATTAAATTTAATCTAAAAAATCAAACTCTCATAACTTCTTCGTTTGAGCTCCAATTTTAGCATATTATATATGGAAACTGATTAGAATTTCACCACGAACGCAGCAGAATAACTTTCGTTGTCAAATTCCAAGTCATATAACATTTACATTTTTATCCTATCACATTTAATTCAATTTACTCCATCTATGCATAATTAATTTTACGGGGTGTTGCACTCACCATACTCTTCACATAAGTCTTGGATGACTTTGCAGCCACCTTATAAATTTCATTGGATGAAATTGGCATTCTGAGTCATTCTATTTACTAGGACTCATATATTCTCATTCCTATCCCTTGATCTCGACAAGGCATCAATGAAATCTATAGAAACTGGATTCCATTTCCATGTCAGAATCTTCAACATATCACTTTCTTCCTTCCATTAGAAGTTTCCCTTCATTTCTTGTCCATCTTAATACCTCCTGGGTGAATAGAAAACTTCGAACAATGGTATTCGTCAAAGATTTTCTTTTGATGATCTGCAATAATTGGAACATAACCTTCCGTTCTTTCAATGCTAACCTCTTTCATCAAATATGAAATCTAGCAAGTCTTTAATTCGGCATGAGACCTTAGGCACATACTCTGTTCGGTATAAAGTAGATACTCTTATTGCTTATTGGCAATCCTTACCATGAGAGTTGAATGGACTTCCAAGCACGACGGTGTCCCATATTTTCTACTTAAACCAGCACTTGGCCGAAAATGTAGACTGCAAGAAGCTAATGTCTCCAAAATATTTTACTGTTCTATCATGGCCAAAACACAACTCTATTGCCTTCAGCTCAAAGCATTAACAACCTTATTTTCTTTTCCCAAGGTGTAACCTATCCAGAAGTCATAAGTTGCCAAAAACTCTAACCACCTTTGTTGTCTCATATTTGACTTCTTCTGAGAGAATAAGTATGTCAAGATTTGAGTTTAGTAAATAATTCAAACCTTTCTCCTAAAAGTTAATGTATCCAAATCTTCAATGCAAAGGTAACAACTATTAACTCCAAGTCATGCGTTGAATATTGAACCTCATGGGGTCGCAACTGCCTAGATGCATAAGCTATTACTTTGCCTTTTGCATCAAAAGCGCCCCTAACCACAAACCCTAAGGATCAGTATATGCAATCATATCTCTATTACCACTGGGTATAATCTAAATAGGAGCATTCATCAATCGAAGTTTCAACTCTAGGAATTATGTCTCATATTCCTCTGTCACACACTTTTCTTCTTCCAAGCAAGTCGCATCGTTTGCACTGGTATATGAGAGAGGCCCCTGATGAATCTTTGACAGAAACCCGTTGATCTTAAGAAACCATGAATCTCTATATCTGTCTGTGGTCTCTTCCAATCATTCACAACCTCAACTTTTGATGAGGTCTATGACAAATCTTTTCTCTAAAACTGCATGGCCTAGAAACTTACTCCTCTTCTCCAAAAATGAAACATAGAAAATTTTATCATTAACTTACATTGTTTCAAAGTCTCTAACATAAGCCTTAGGTGAATCTCATGGTCTCTCTCAACCTTTAAGTACACATGTTGTTTAAATGAACTAGTATATATTGATCCATTTAGTCTCAAAAAAATCCAAATCATCAAGTCCTCAAAGAATTCAAGTGCATTAATTAGTCCAAATGGCATTACTAACCGCTTATATATACCATACCTCATTCTAAAAGCAATCAAAGGAATACTATAACTATCGGTTGATGGAACCCTAAAGCCAAATCTAGCAGTGAGAATATCCTTTCTCTATTAAACCGATCAAATAAGTTATCAATCGTCGGTAATGGATATATATTCTTCATCGTCCACTCATTCAATTTTTGATAGTTAAGCCTTAATCTTAGTGAACCGTTAGACTTCTTCACAAACACAACCCAAGCTCCCCATAGTGAGCTATTCATTCTCAAGGAGGCCTTACATTCTAACTCCACTAGTTGCCTCTTTAACTCTTCCATGGATTTCAATAGCATCCTACAAGGGATGCTAAAAGGTTTGGCTCCTAGTATCAACTCAATATAAAACTCAATAGCTATTTGGGGTGGCAATCTCAAAACTTGTTTAAATACATCGCGGAAGTATTTAAGTACTCTTACTTCTCTGATAACTTCCTCCTCTAAAGCTAAAGAAAAACACACACTTGTGCATGCTGATTTGAACTTTTCCAATGTCACCAACACTCTTATGCTTTAGTCAATGTGTCTCATAGCTACAACCCTTTCGATGCTAGTATATCCTTAAGCTGAAGTGTTCTAACCAATCCATTCAAAATAATTCCAAAGCTAATGAAGTCAAATTGATGGGGATCACATAAAAACTTACACTCACCTAACTCAATCTCCAAATTACCACACCAAAATCCAAGAGTGGCACATCCCCTTATAGGATTTACACATGTATGGAGGCAACTAAATATGTAACTTTTAACCAAGTCAATCAAATAATTCCTTTGCTATAAATGAGTGTATAGCACCGGTAACAAATAGTTTTCTAACTGAAATACCAGAAATCAAACTCATACCTTCAAAAGTAATACTCTTTCCTTTCTCCTTGGCAAATGGCCCTTCCCTTGGCTCTTCCAAATCAAACCTTGGCCCACAACTGTGGATAGTCCTTCTTCTTATGGCTAAGATTATTGCAGTTGTAGCACTCGATCTTGTCCACTCCAGCTAGTCTTGAATATTTTGATGCATGGTGAACCCTATGACCACGATTGTAACAAGTGACCTTAGCTAAATCTTTACACGCTCCTCCTTCCTAAAACTTTCCTTTCTGCAGTTAGCCTATATTCCCTTAATGATATTTGGTAAACCCTTTTTCTACGTTGTCTTAGGCTTAATCCTAACTCCCCCTTCTCTTGTTACTTATCATCAAATTTTCGTATCATATCCATAACAAACTCAAAAGGAGATGCTATGAATATTTTCAACTTATGATCCAAACTGTGCTTCAAGCCACAAATGAACTTCTAATCTATCTCTAGTAGGTTATTAATCATCTCCCAACTATACTTAGCCAAAGCATTAAGCTTTTGACTATACTTCTCTACTGAAAGATCTTTTTACTTAAATCAATGAACTCCCAATGCAACATGCTTCGTTGAGACTCGAAAATGAATTGAGTCTTGAAACTTTCCTTAAATAGATTCCACATAATCTCCTTTAGTAGGTCTCGGCTATTACCGTCTCCTCGTAGTTGATAACATCTTCATACAACTACCTCGAAGCCAATCTCTGCTTCTCATTATACCTTAAATTTTCGAAGATAAACTCACAAACCTTCAACTAATTTAGTCCTTCAACAGCTGGTTACTTCCCGATAAACATCTTCATCCTAAGCTCCGGCAGTCTTAGTTCAACTTTGAGAATTCAATCCTTGCTAAGGCCTAGGCTCGATAGTCTACGACATGTTTTCCTCATCATTTTATGCATAAATTACCGAAATAAGGTATGCACATCCATACCATTGGAATTTGGAGGTGGGATAACTTATTTCCCAGTATTTCGTGGCATTTCACTCTTGTTTCTACTTCCAACCTCTCTTTCTGCATTTGCTCCTCTTATCATAATCCTTTCACTTCGCATTTCCATTAATCTTACTTTTATGTTGAGCAAGTATTCATTAGAATCAAAAACAAAGAAAGTGAAACAATGGTAGAAGGATATATATAATGACATATATATAGCAAAGTACAAGTATGTTATACAATAGCGTATGCCCCACCTAAGGTGTTAGGTTAATACTAAGTACTCAACTACTTCTAGCTATGTTTTACGTAAATGTCCCTTAACCTAAGTTCAGATAACAAATTGTGACATCTCCCATTCCAAAACCCAAAGAAGGAGCCTCATATTGTTGCAATCGTTTTGGGATTATCTTTCGACGATATAATGAGAGATATGCATAGGCATATATATATATATATATCATTTTTCTGTAGTGTAAGTAAATAGTGTAGCTAAATAAAACCTGCTACACATAATTGCCTATACACTTTTCAAAATCCCAATTCGTTCCTATGCAGGGGTAAAATATAAATGTAACATAATGTCCAACATATGAAGATGTCGACATGAACATTTATATAGCGGAATACAAAACAACTTCTATTATCAACTAAGCCTCTTGGTTCATTTTTTGTGTTCCTTATTTTCCTTTCCAAAGCAACTTGTCTATCCCATAAACTCGGCCTGGTTGAATGAGTATCCATGACTTTATATGAAAATAATGGAAACACAGTCATATATAATGCCTGGTATGAGCAATATGTTTCCTAAATAAGACACATAACGGGACCACACTGCTAAAGCACGAGACAGGATTTCCCTTCACAATTCAACAATATCAGTTCATCATATCAAACACGATGATCATCATACATGAATCATAATTACAAGTTATTATTTCATACATAAGCTTGCCCTACACTTGCAACTATACCATGACAAGGTTTTATTATTAATTAATTTAGTTTGCTACTTAGGCCTTATTTGAGTTCCTTTTTAATGTTGAGGTTATTAAGATTTCGGCTATGCCTTTCGTTCTTCTTAATGTTAAGATTATTACACTTTTGACTGCCACTCGGGCCTTATGCCTTCTTCTCCATATAATTCTGTGAATGGATTCTTAAGCTACCACTTAAGGCCTTAAACCAAGGTTTTCTTCTTCGGTTGCCACTCAAGGCCTTACACCAACATTTTCGTCTTTGGTTGCCACTTAAGGCCTTACTCCATGCACTAAGCTTAGGTTGCAACTCATGGCCTTATACTAATGCATTTGTTTTTAGTTGCCACTCAAGGCCTTATACAAAAGCTTTCACCTTAGGTTGCCGCTCAAGGCCTTACACCATGCGTTCGAATGCAATGCCATATTTAGAAATTGGGTTGCCACCAAGGCCTTACACTGCATTATTGAATGAATTGTAACATATATACATTGGGTTGCCACCACGTAGTCACACCTCATTCTGAATGTAATGTCATACTAGGACATTGGGTTGCCACAAAGGCCTTACACCATGTTACCAAATGCAATGTCATAATTGGACATTTTGTTGCAACTAAGGCCTTACACCTCGTTATCGAATGCTATACCTAATAGTTCATTTATTAGGTCTTGCATTTTGATATACATTTGTTTTACAAATTCTAAGCACAATGCTCAGTCATTTTAAGCCTTGGATTTCAACTTTAACTCTCCTTCGAAAATCAATAAGTCTCTGTATTGACCCTCACTCGAAAGTCAATAGGTCTTAGCAACTACTTTCCATTGAAAGTAAATTAGTCTCAATATTAACATTCCTCACAAAGCTAATAAGTCTTAGCAAATCACTACCCTCGGGTTCATATTAGGGAAGCCTCATTTTATATCCTCCCGTTATCGACACCTTTGGCCATCATTCATCCTCGAATGGAACCTTCGTTCGATCCCTTCAACCTTCATCCAACTTCATATTTCTTAGTTCATTTTTTTAGAACTTCGCCTTTCTTAGTTCATTATAGTTTTAGGAGTTACACCCTCAGTACAATCCTTTTGATATACATAATAAAGCATGTGTCCTATGCGAGCCTACACCATCTTTACAAGTGTTGCCTCCTTATTAGTTCTGCCTCTACCTTTTCCAGTTAGATATAGTATGTTACTAACTTTTCATCCCTTATTTGGATTTGATATTTTATCCATTTATTAGTTATTTTATTTCTATGTAATATCCTTCGGACTTTTATTGTTGGTTTCGGCATCCATACATTCATTTCGGAAATACATGTTTTTAATTTTGGAAATTATTTATACAAATTTACCTAGTTCTCATAAAATTTGTAAATGTATTTCCCGGTACATTCTTTACTAAAACTGTTATACCTTAACCATTTTCTCTTATATACATAATATATGATTCCTTCGTATATCCATAACTGATTTTTTTAATGTGGAAAATTTCTCAAAACTAAAATCCATCTCTAAAAATACATTTAGAACATCTTAATAAATTTTCATGTCATTTCGAAATCATTAGAGTAGGGAATCATAGTTAAACATCCTATAGTAAAGTCATATTACCACATAATATTCATTAAAACATTGGTTTATCGTATATAAATGCATAACACGTATGAACACTATCGTATTATTTATAACTATATTCAAAATGGAAGTGATATTACTTAGCTAAACCCTTTGATTATCTTGATCTTTATTAACTTTAAGTTCCCCTAGCTTTTACCCTCTTCTCCTTCATTTTCTTCTCTAGGCTATCACCGCCATTAATGAGTTTTTGGTCTCTTATTTTGTTTCGTGAGCAAAATGAATGAAAACCGTGTTATTTTGATTATCCCATTATGAGTTTGGCCATTGGCCCTTCTAACCCTCTTCCCATTTAATTCGTTCTCCTAAGTTAATTAAGTTACCACATGATAAGAAAATTTACACCGAAATACTTATAATGATAAAATTTACCATCGCAATTAAACTATTAAACCCTTAATCTCTTAATTAATTCTTAATTAATTGTCCATAAAAATAATATCGATATCTATCATCTCAACTACAGTTTGATAATGCAAAAAATGGACTAATATTTCAACATACATACAAATAAGATTCATCCAATCCCTCTTTCCAACAATGTCAATCCAAAGTATTGAGTGAACAGTAATGTTAGAAATAAGAATAAATGCATTAATCCACAATGATAACTATGCTTGCCACATAAATCAAACAACATTAACAACTTTCAGTGAAAATATTAATCACACATGATGCCAAATGATAAACACTAACAGACATATATACCAACATCTTGTAAATATCAATACATAGAAATTACCTATAAACATATAGTAATCACCTTCGCACTTGGCAAATACAAAAAGTACCACTAGATATAGTAAATACCCACCAAAATAGCATGTCCACAAAAGGCAAACACTGACTCACACAATACATCAATAGTAATGGATGATAATACTTCATTCCCAATGTAGAAAAACTTATCTCATTATTATCTATTCAAACCCCATCATTTTACTTCGAATAGTATAAATTATTTTGTTATTATTTACTGACGCTAAAAATACACATAATTTACTTCACAAATCTGAAGGTAACTTTATGATTATTTATCCTACATAGAAATATTACTGCTTTCACAAAATAATAGTGACTATCATTTTATTTTCTTTAAACATAATAATATTATTCTTCTTAAATACCAATCTTTCATAAAACTACTTTTAAATCACTTTATTCTTTTTCAATCTAAAATAATAATAATAGTAATAATAATAATAATCCAATCGACTATTGCAAAAATATAATACTCAATCTATATTATTATTTAACTCAAAAAGAATAATCTAACCTAAAATATTTATTTATTTATTTATCAGTTACCGCAGTAATAATAGTGAACGATCCGTAAATTTTAGTGGTTTTATTTATTTAATTAATTGAATTTTTATGAAATTTTAAATAATAAAATTTGGAAATAAAAATTTAATATTTGGAATACGTCTTCTTAAACATAGCAAATGGTAAATTTTCATCTAAAAATACGGAAATTTATTTTCTTGTGTAAATTCTATTTTAGTTCAAATCAGTTAAAATTGATGATAATAAAATACTTTCCAAACCCAAATACTTTTATACAATAAATTTGTAAATCATCTTCTGAGTGAGACGTCATATTTCGTTTCTTCAAATTTGAATGCTATTGCTCCGTTTATCTTATTTTTGGCATTTTAGCAGCATTTCGGTACCGATATCGACTTTTGATCGGATAATCATACCACCGATATATCGTTTTGATCGTCTCGTCGTGATGATCTCCATAGTATATTCATATCTGTGTTTTGGTGGCCAATATGTGTCGAAAAATTAAAAAAATAACGATTTCGTACCGGTAACAAATTTTAACCTTTTCAGCACCTAGTCTGTTCACCTATTTAACTCTTGAAATCAAACAACCTTTAATATTCCTAGAACCTGATTTTTGAAGTTTGGTCACTTAACATTTCGTTTTATTTTTTAGTTCATTCATTTTATATGCTCGCTGCTTTTGATAAACTTAGGGAAGTGAACAGCCATTCATTTTAAGCAAAGTCTATTTTTATTCTTCCTGAAGCATGCTTCTTCTATTCCTTCATCAGCCACTCTTCCATCTAAACTCCTCTTCATTTTGCACGTGAGAAAACCCACGCCACCCCTCATCGGCCAGTGCCTCATGCCTTGCACCGCTCCCACACATGCAAACTGCCGCCCAAGTACCCCGCTACCCAACCTGACAGCGCAGTAGCCATCCCCTACCTCTCTAGTCAGTCGCGCAACCTACGTTGGCTGAGCTGCTCTGTTATATTTATACAATAAGGTATATCACATTTATATATTTATAGCTATAATGTATAATATACTATATATATGGTTAATGGGTTGCGCAAGTTTATATATATTATCACATGCCTGTTAGTTTACCTGTATTAGTTAAATATGTATATATAAGTAATACATGTTATATATATATATTATATTCATGGTATGTATATATAAGTTTGTTAAGATATAATTTGCATATATACATATAGCATGTCTGCATTTGGACATTACTAATATATGGTCTGCATATAGTATATATGTTATATATTTTGTACTATGTTATTTGATATTATGCATGAGTTCTGTTTTGTATACATATATTAGATGATAAAGTCAAGTCTGCATTTGGTTTTGTACTTTAACTTTAGTTTATTGTATATATATAAAGCTATAATAGTTATATATATATAGTGTTATAAGTAGACAGAAATGTATGTTCGGTTATAGGTAAAAGTTGTATAAATTGTTCGTATATATGAGTTTGTAGAGAGTATACATCTATATATGACCTGTAAGCTATATATACAAGTATATATCTGAGTTGATTTTTCCATATATATATATATATATTTGTGTTAGGATTTGATACACACACACACACACACACACACACACACACACACATATATATATATATATATATATATTCCTATAGTATTAGTATACAAGTAACAATTATATGCAGAGCATGTGTAATATATGTATCAATTTATATAAGAATTTAAGGTTTGATTTGTTATAAAATATAAAGATTATATAATATTTGTTTGTATCTATTTATGTATATTTAAAAATTTATGGTAAGTTATGAAAATGAATTTGTTTAGTGATTTTGTTGTTATATTTATCAGCTTATATATTAGTATAATATACTGTTGATTTCAAAGTATATATAGGAATTTTATTATGTTCGAGCTAAATATGGATTTGAAATTTTATGTTTTGGAATTTATTTTAGAATATATATATATATATATATATATATAACAGTATAAGAAGTATAAAGCATTTTATATCATTTTAAAATATATATATATATATATATATATATATTTACAGTAAATACATATTTTCTGTTAGTGATAATTATATATTGTTTAAAGCTTATATATAGTTTTGTTTTGCTGGTTTTGTATATTTATTTTAAATATGTTGATTTTAAAGTATATTTAAATTTTATTGATTTTTATGCACATAATGAAATACTATATGTATACATTATAACGTTTATTCTTATATATGGGTTTGAAATGTTGAGTTTATATAATGTATGTATTTTAAGGATAATGATATAATTGTATATAAGTTCACTTATACCATTGATCATCATCGATCTAGTTCTGACTTATTTCGTCAATTTCTTAACTATCAGCTTTGTCCGTCAAATCCGTGTTCTTCTTACTTTGCTTTGAGATCTGTTGTAGGATCGGTTGATAGTCTAGACCATGACTCAAATCGCATCTTTAAATATGGTCAGACTGAGTAATACAGCTTTTGAGACTCACCTTTGGAGTTGGAACTTTGTTTGGAGATCCATCAACATCTTTTCACCTTGCAGTTATTCAGTTCATTCCATGATGTATCCTAATCTTGTTTTTACTATTGTATTTGAAACTTCTTTTTCATCTTATTTAACTCCGATATATATAGTAGGTTCATGAACTACTATTCATTTTATTTCCGCTGCATATTGTATATTACTCTATGTCTGTGATTCTATGATTATTTTATTTACTGTATATGCTGAGTATTGTCAAATATAAATTAACAATCTGGTATTTTGAGCAATTCAAATCCGGCATGCGTGGATGCGAATGGTTGAAAATATCAGGATGTTACATGTGGTATCAGAACTTTGGTTTTAGGCGAAACTTAGCGTATATGGTAAATTTAATTATGGAATCACTTTCGTTTGAGCCTGAATTCCTTCCTCTTTGAATCGGTTTCCTTTGAATTTTGGAACGTTCCCCTCGGTTCCAAATTCCATTCTTGTCTCCCTCTATTTGTGTTTTCAGACTCCAGAGTATCTAATAACTCCACTTCGAATGGTCTCTATAATAACTCGGCGGTCTCACCAATCTTCTAATGATTTGTAAAGGGGTGAAACTCCTTTACAATAGGCATTGATTTACCAGAGATTTTTGTATCCTCGGTTTATGATGCTATCTATCTCCTGCTATGCCTGAATTCCATCTTTTGTGATCGAATGTCGATTTGCCTTAGATTTCTGCATCGATCTTATTCTTGAAGTCACGGTCGACCCGGTTAAGGTTACCCGAGATTTATATAAACTTATCCATCTTCCTATTTTGTTATTTAATTATCTTATCTTTATTTCGAACCTATCTTCGAATCAAAATTCTCTTTGAATTGAGTCCATCAGATTTTAATCTCTACCATTGCTTTGAAATCCATTCTCGTTTCGTCGAGCGAGGAAGTGTATTTGTAAATTTATAAAAAAACGTTTTATATATAGATTGTGTTGTTTGAGTTGTTGATGTTGATTTGGGTTTTCGATCGATTCGTCTGATCAACGCTATCGATAGGATTTTCAAAACACTTGAACATAGCAAACTGATAAAATATTGTTTCCAAACTTGGTAAATAAAATAAATTTTGTATAATTATATTATATATGTGAGTGTAATTTTCTAAAAGTTAATTGTTAAATGAATTGGTTAACCAAATGATATTATTTGATTTTCATTTATTGTTTTGTAAACCGTTGATTTTACCAACATATAAATAAATGAAATTATAAAACATGGTTTATAAATTGATTTGGAATTTAAATGGATTTAAATTAGAATTTGAGAATTTAATTTCCAATGCTTCCAAACTTGGTTTTAGAGTTTTAAAATGCATATTATTTAAAGTAGTTTCGAATAGAAGTCGTTTCCAAAGAATTTTTAAAATGTTAAATCAGCGCTCTCCTATTTGGTAATTGGAAAATAATGTCGGTAATGGCGGCTGCATCATTGACATTCATTTTCGAGTTTCAAAGTAGAGAGACATTCTGTAATTTTACTATAATTTTTCTTTGGAAATTAAATTGGTTTGGATTTCTAAAATATGACTTGATTTATAATATATATTGATATAAGATTTTAAATTTGATTTGATATATATTGTGTGTGTGTGTGTATCTCTAAATGGTTTGATGTGAATCAAAAATTTAATTCATAAATTTGGGTTAAAGGATGTTTTTAATAAATCCAAAAATTTTGTTTTGAATGTTTCCTTTTTTTTACAAACATTAATAAATTTAAATCAACTTAATGAAAAACCTTGGATTTAAAAATCAATTATTGAGTATTAATTAATTTAAATTGAAATTTATATGGTTTTGATTTACTGTTTTATTCTGTTTTCAATCTATTTTTTTCTGGTTGTTTCTATTCCCCCACCTCCTTCCTTTTGGGGACGAAAAGTTTTGAGTGGAGGAGAGTGTAATGACTCGTAAATTTTAGTGGTTTTATTTATTTATTTAATTGAATTTTTGTGAAATTTTAAATAATAAAATTTGGAAATAAAAATTTAATATTTGGAATACATCTTGTCAAACATAGCAAATGGTAAATTTTCATCCAAAAATATGGAAGTTTATTTTCTTATGCAAATTCTATTTTAATTCAAACCCGTTAAAATTGATGATAATAAAATATTTTCCAAACCTGAATATTTTTATACAATAAATTTGTAAATCATCTTCTGAGTGAGAGGTTATATTTCATTTCTTCAAATATGGACTGCTATTGCTCCGTTTATCTTATTTTCGGCATTTTAGCGGCATCTCAATACCGATATCGACTTTTGATTGCATGATCATACCACCAATATCTGTATACCGTTTTGATCATCTCGTCATGTTGATCTCTATAGTATATTCATATCCGTGTTTCGTGGTCGATATGTGTCAGAAAATTGAAAGAAACGATTCCATACCGGTAACAAATTTCAACCTTTTCAGCACCTAGTCCGTTCACCTATTTAACTGTTGAAATCAAATAACCTTTAATATTCCCAGAACCCGATTTTTGAAGTTTGGTCATCTTAACGTTTCCTTTTATTTTTTCGTTTATTCATTTTATATGCTCGCCGCTTTTGATAAACTTAGGGAAGTGAACAGCCATTCATTTTAAGCAAAGTCTATTTTTATTCTTCCTATAGCATGCTTCTTCTATTCCTTCACCAGCCACTCTTCCATCTCAACTCCTCTTCATCTTGCAAGTGAGAAAACCCACGTCACCCTTCATTGGCTAGTGCCTTGCATCTTGCACCGCTCCCACACATGCATACTGCCGCCTAAGTACCCCGCTACCCCACCCGACAACGCAATAGCCATCCTCTACCTCTCCACTCAATCGCACAACCCACCCTGGCCGAGCTGCTCTGTAATATTTATACAATAAGGTATATCACATTTATATATTTATAGTTATAGTATGTAATATACTATATATATAGTTTATGGGTTGCGTGAGTTTATTATATTATTACATGCCTATTAGTTTACCTATATTAGTTAAATATGTATATATAAGTAATACATGTTATATATATTATATTCATAGTATGCATATATAAGTTTGTTAAGATATAATTTGCATATATACGTTTAGCAAGTCTGCATTTGGATATTATTAATATATGGTCTACATATAGCATATATGTTATATATATTGTAATATGTTATTTTATATTATGCATGAGTTCTATTTTGTATACACATATTAGATGATAAAGTCAACTCTGCATTTGGTTTTGTACTTTAAATATGGTTTGTTGTGTGTATATATATATATAAAGTTATAATAGTTATATATATAGTGTTATAAGTAGACAGATATGTATGTTCGATTATAGGTAAAGGTTGTATAAGTTGTTCATATATATGAGTTTGTAGAGAGTATACATCTATATATGACCTGTAAGCTATATATACAAGTATATATCTAAGTTGATTTTTCCATATTATATATATTTGTGTTTAAGTTCTAATACATATATATTATATATTCCTATAATATTAGTATACAGGTAACACTTATATGCAGAGCATGTGTAATATATGTATCAGTTTATATAAGAATTTAAGGTTTGATTTGTTATAAAATATAAAGTTTATACAAGATTTGTTTGTATCTATTTATGTATATTTAAAAATTTGTGGTAAGTTATGAAAATGAATTTGTTTAGTGATTTTGCTGTTATGTATATCAGTTTATATACTAGTATAATATACTGTTGATTTCAAAGTGTGTGTGTGTGTGTGTATTTAGGAATTTTATTATGTTCGAACTAAATATGGATTTGAAATTGTATGTTTTGGAATTTATTTTAGAATATATATATATATACATACATGCATACATACATACATATATATATATATATGTATATATATGTATGTACGTATATATATAACAGTATAAGAAGTATAAAGTATTTTATATCATTTCAATATATATATTTACAGTAAACACATGTTTTCTGTTAGTGATAATTATATATTGTTTAAAGCTTATATATATATAGTTTTGTTTTGCTGGTTCTGTATAAACATGTTGATTTTAAAGTATATTTAAATTTTATTGTTTTTTATGCATATAATGAAATACTATATGTATACACTATAACGTTTATTCTTTTATATGGGTTTGAAATATTGAGTTTATATAATGTATGTATTTTAAGGATAATGATATAATTGGTATAAGTTCACTTATACCATTGATCATCATCGATCCAGTTCTGATTATTTCATCAATTTCTTATCTATCAGCTTTGTCCGTCAAATCCGTGTTCAGCTTACTTCGCTTTGAGATCTGTTGTAGGATCGGTTGATAGTCTAGATCATGACTCAAATCATAGCTTGTTCTGTTGTCTATTCTATCTAGTCTCGAAAGGTGAGCAATCACTCATGATTAACATTCTTTTATTTATTAAATTTGATTTCAATTGAAACAACAATTGAAATATGTTGCTGTTAGTTATTTACATTGCTATGTACTTGCTATCATCTATATCTGTTCACCTATGACATCTGACACCATCATCTGTTATTTATACCGATGATATATGCATGTTATATTATTATTATCATATCTGTTATCACTTTGCATGTTCCCTGTCAGTATAGAATTCACTGCGGGTTGGAATGATACATACCCAAACGTTCTGTAGAATAGGAGAAAATCATAATGGGTTGAAATGATAGACCCAAGCGATTTTCATCTAACTGAATTTGAGATTGCAGGTTGTAATGATATATATACTCGTATATATTTTAAATTATGGATTGAAATGATAAATAACCGTATCACTTGACCATATGATAGAAAATTATATACAGACACCATTGGTATATATAAATATTTTGAAAATGATTTCTATGGTTTTGGAAGGAAATATATATGGTTTTATTTGATATTGAAATTATTTTATAAATAAGTTTTAATATAAAAAAGTAGATTTAAAACATTGTGTTGTAGTGGCACCGGATCGATTCCCAGCGGCCACAATAATGAGACATAGTGCACGGCCACTTTAAAACTGGCTTAACCAAAGGTCAGGGCGACATAGTCTCCCTGTCCCCAAAGTTTTGTCAAGTTCTAGTGGTCCAGTGGTTTCGACATAGTGGATGTGGCTACATTGTGTTGTAGTGGCACCAGATCGATTCCCAACGGCCACAATAATGAGACATAGTGCACGGCCACTTTAAAACCGGCTTAACCAAAGGTCAGGGCGACATAGTCTCCCTGTCCCCAAAGTTTTTTTGTCAAGTTCTAGTGGTCCAGTGGTTTCGACATAGTGAATGTTACTACATTGTGTTGTAGTGGCACCGGATCGATTCCCAGCGGCCACAATAATGAGACATAGTGCACGGCCACTTTAAAACCAGCTTAACCAAAGGTCAGGGCGACATAGTCTCCCTGTCCCCAAAGTTTAGTCAAGTTCTAGTGGTCCAGTGGTTTCGACATAGTGGATGTTGCTACATTGTGTTGTAGTGGCACCGGATCAATTCCCAGCGGTCACAATAATGAGACATAGTGCACGGCCACTTTAAAACCGGCTTAACCAAAGGTCAGGGCGACATAGTCTCCCTGTCCCCAAAGTTTTGTCAAGTTCTAGTGGTCCAGTGGTTTCGACATAGTGGATGTTGCTACATTGTGTTGTAGTGGCACCGGATCGATTCCCAGCGGCCACAATAATAAGACATAGTGCACGGCCACTTTACGGCTTAACCAAAGGTCAAGGCGACATAGTCTCCCTGTCCCCAAAGTTTTTTTAATAGTCTCCCTGTCCCCAAAGTTTTAAAAATGTTTCTTCTTTAATGGGGACCATCCCCCTTTCAATTTCTTCTCCCGCCTCTTAATCTCTTCCCTCCACTCTGTCCCATCCTTCTCCACCTATCATCGTCCTTTCTTCTGCCGTTACCTGTTCGTCAACCTTACTTCCTTCTGTCCCTTCGTCCTTTGATCAAATTACCACTCGTACTTCACCTCTTCCTCCTCTCTCATCTGTTTCAGACTTGACCACTTCTGCAACAGTCGTCCCTGGCCTTGTTCCTTCCCTATTTCATCCTACTCCCCTGTTGTCTCACATCCTACCACCTCCTCCGTCCCCACCTGTAGCATGGTCTTCTCTATTTAAGTCCAGATCTAACAATGCTGGTAAGTATGTACCACGTGATATCAAGTTGGCGTATGATGGTGATGCGATTGTTCCCCCTTCTGATGTTGTCCAAGCTGGCAACATGAAGTGGAAAGACTATCTGGTCGGATTCTTTCTCGATAAACCATTGTCATACACTACTGTTATTTATCATCTTAAGCGAGTTTGGAAACTGCAGGGCTCTATAAGTGTGAAGTCAGATGGCTTTCTATTTTTATTTAAGTTTACTAATGTTGAAGACAAGATTAGAATTGCTAAGTCTGACCCAATTGTTATGAAGAATAAACTTTTTATTGTCAAACCCTGGGATGAAAATATTGGTAACTCTTGTAGTAGCATTAAAGCAGTTCCAGTGTGGATCAAGCTCTCCAAAATTCCTTTGTTTGCCTGGTCCACAGTGGGAATCAATTGGCTTGCCTCCAGAGTGGGCAAACTTTTATGTTTGGATGCTTCAACTGAAAATTTTGAAAGAATCTCGTATGCTAAATGTATGGTTAAAGTATCCCCTCATTCTGAACTACCTGATTCCTTCGCTGTCAAGCTTCTTGATGGCATTGAGCAAATAGTAGAGGTTGATTATCTGTGGAGACCGGCAATTTGTACTAACTGTGAGGAGTTTGGTCATATGACTAGCAGTTGCCTTAAATTGGAAATTGATAGTGAAGGGGCATACAGGAAGAGGGGTGCTAATGTTGGTAATAATCAGTATGAGAATTTTCATAGTAAGGAAGCAATAGGAAAAAATCAGGTGAACGTAAGTAAAGTGAAGAAAGTGTGGCAAAAAGTTAAAAATAACAGGGGGAACAAAATTGATTTTACTACTGAAGACAAAACTAAAGCAATGACCAGTCTTGGTGGAAAAGGCAAGACAGTAGCTAAATTGGATAAGGAAGGAAATATAGTTTCACAAATTGTGCATTTGCCTAACCGTGATGGTACTAGAGAAATAGTGGGTTTTACTGACATAAATAAGTTTAGTCTACTTCTAGACTTGGAAAATGATGAGGGAAATACAGAGATAGATGATGTTGAGGAAGGAGAGATAATAATTGAAGTGAACAATATAGTGCCTGATGAATCTCGGTCTACTGCTAATTTGGTTGCAAACAGTGATGGAATAAATATTGTTCCTAAGCAGATTAAAACTAGTATGGAGTCAATTTCCCTAACTGATAATGTGACAACTACAAATTCTTGTGGTATTGAATCTTTGTCCCATGAACAAACTGTGCATGTGCACACTGGTGTATCTGATTTTAATGCAAAATGGTGCCAGTCATTTGAACAGCAAATAAAGCAATTCATTTTTAAAATGCACCGTGAGAATAAGGAAAAGCCCCATGCATTATCCCATGATTATAATTTTAACGTTGCAATTCCTGGTTGGCCTGATTATGTCCCCACTTCAGATCATCGTACTTCACCAAACTCCCCATCCACAATACCCGAATGCACTGTAACATCCCTCCCCTCTCAGTGCTTGTCTAGTATTGAAACAAGATCTCTTTCAGTAAAGAGAGGAAACAAAATACATCAATCTCTTTAATTATTCCATGAATACAAAACTTGCTTCCTGGAATATTAGGGGTGCTCATTCGAACTTAAAACTTGATCAAGTCAAGAGCCTCATCATCAAGTATGATATCTGTCTGTTTGCCATTCTCGAAACCAAACTCAACCTTGCCCTATCTATTAAAGCTGCTAATTATATAAATCCCCAGTGGAGCTATCATCACAATCTTGACTCAGCTTGTTACGGTAGAATTCTTGTTCTTTATGACCCAGCTGTTCTGACACTCTCCCCAATATTAACCAGCAGACAATATATTCATTATCATGTCCAGCTCACTCAATCTCAAACTTCTTTTTACTTAACTCTTGTGTATGCTGACAACTCATCTATTTCCAGAAACTTTCTTTTCAATTCCCTACCCCCTCTTCGCCAGAATACGCACCCCTGGGTTGTCCTAGGTGATTTTAACTCCTGTTTTAGTCTTGATGATAAAAAGGGAGGAACTCCTCTTCTTCCTAAAGACATAGCTCCCATCAATATTGCCATTACTGACTCTGACCTGATTTTGGTTAATAAAGCTGGTGCAAAATTCTCATGGAACAACCGTAGCCGTAGTGGTGTGCGCACTTTCACCACTATTGATCATTCTTTTTGCAATATATCCACCCTTAATCATTGGCCTTCTTTATCTGTCTACCTTCCTCATCCAATATTATCTGACCATTCTCCTCAAATTCTTTCACTTGATCCTCATTTTAGAAGAGACAAAAGAAGTTTTAAATTTTTTAATGCTTGGGCTAATCATGTTGAGTTTATTGATATTGTTACTACTGCTTACAATAACATTATCTGTTTTGGTAACCCTAGTTTCAAGTTTTACAGGAAACTTAAAATTATAAAGCAATCTCTCAAAGCTTGGGCAACCTCCACTTTTGGGCGTGGCAGTTTGCTCTCATCCACTCTCATTGAACAACTTAAAGCAAAACAGGATCACATGATGGAGTTTCCTAATGATGTCAATGCTGCCAATGAGGAAGGTCGTCTATTCTTGGAAGTAAATCAAGCTCTGCAACTGGAAGCAAGTATGAAATGCCAAAAGCTGCGCAACAGATGGTATGGAGAAGGCGACAAGAACACAAAATATTTCCATGACTCACTTCGGGTCAAACATGCTAGAGAAAACAAATACAACATAATGGATGACCCTGGTAATGAATACTCTTCTCCTGAAACTGTTGATCAAGCCTTTATTGATTACTTCACTAATATTTTTAGCAACAGTTCTGGATTCACTCCTAACCTTAGCCTCATTTCTTCCCTACCCCTACCAAGTATTTCAGCAATACAAGCCCAAACATTAGTTAAGCAAGTTTCTGATGAAGAAATCAAAACTGCCCTTTTCTCCATGAACCAAAATGCTGCTGCTGGACCTGATGGTCTGAATGTAAAATTCTTCATTGTTACGTGGCCGGTACTTGGCCATGAATTTTGTAAAGCTATCCATAACTTCTTTAATAAGTGTAAAATGCTAAGACAGATTAATGCAACGAACATTGCATTAATCCCTAAGGTATCTCCCCCTCACAAAGTATCATCCTTTAGGCCAATTTCGTGTTGTAATGTTATATATAAATGTATTTCGAAAATACTTGCAACTAGGCTTGGATGTGTTCTCCCTTCACTTGTGTCTCACAACCAAGCTGCTTTCATCCCTACAAGAAGCATTCTCGACAATGCTCTCATTGCTCATGAGTTGATGAAAGGATATGGAAAATGCTATGCCATTCCTGCTGCTGCTCTAAAAATTGACATTTCTAAAGCCTATGACTCCATCCACTGGGTTTCAATTGTGAGGATTATGGCAACTATGGGCTTCCCCAAAATCTTTGTTTCATGGATATACACTTGCATATCATCCCCTTCTTTCTCTGTTATTGTGAATGGTAGGCCTGTTGGTTACTTTGGTTGCCAAAAGGGTATAAGACAGGGTGACCCTATTTCATCATTTATTTTTCTTTTAGTCATGGAAGTGCTCACTGTTCTTCTTAATATCAAATATTCTCAAAAAAGGATTAAATACCACCCCAAGTGTTCTCTGCATAACATATCCTCCATTATGTTTTCTGATGATGTGATGATATTTACTAAGCCTGATGCATCATCTTTAAGTGAAATTCTGAGTGCTCTTGATGCCTTTCACCTTATGACTGGGTTATCCATCAACAAGGCCAAATCCTCCTTGTTGTTTGCTGGTATCAGTGATGTTCAGGCGGCTTGTCTGTATCAGCATAGTGGGTTTTCTAGTATGCATGATGATATGAGGTACCTTGGCTTGCCCATTATAACTAAAAGAATTACCATAGCTGACTGCCTTCCCCTTTTTAACAAAATAACTAGTGTTATGAATGCATGGGAAAATCGTAGAATGTCTCAGAGTGGTAGGCTTGTGCTTATTAAATCAGTTGTTTTCCCATCTTTGGTATATTGGGCACGATCTGTGATTCTTCCTACCAAGCTTCTACTCCTTGTTCGATCTGCCATGATCAGATATTTTTGGACTGGTAGCATGTTCAATAAGAAACTACTGCCGTGTTCTTTTGCAAAATGTGAAACTTCTCTTAAATTAGGAGGTCTTGGAATTATTAATGCAAAAATTTGGAATAGAGCTGCTTTCAGTAAACACTTCCATGATGTAATAATAAAGAAAGACTGTCTATGGGTCAAATGGACATGGGCGTATAATATTAAGCATGGGCGTTTCTGGTTGATGGATATAGCTCAGGATTGCAGTTGGACATGGAGGAATATCCTCAAACTCAGGGTTGAGTTCCTTCCCATGATCCAATACCACGTTCATCATAACACTAGTACGAGTTTTTGGGATGAACCCTGGTTACAGTCTGGTATGATTCTGTCTTCTTTTATTGATCATGCTATGATTTTCCAATCTGGAATTCATCGTGATGCCAATGTCAGTGATTTCTTAACTGATGGTAGAATACACCTTCCATACAATAGTAGCCATGTTATTAGGCAGCTGTGGAATACTATCCAGTGTATTAGGTTTAGTACTGAACAAACTCCAATCGTGACATGGAATAATAAGCACCACAGTATTAAGCTTGTGACTAAACTCCTGAGTAATGGCATAGAATTCCCTGCCGCAAAGTGGTTCCTTGTTATATGGACTAATGATTCACCGCCGCGTGAGAATTTAATGTTCTGGAAGGTTGTTAGCAGTGCTCTCCTTACCAGAAATGTATTAATTAATTATGGGATTAGTAGTACACCGGACTGTGTTTTTTGTGAGCAGCATGATGAAACAGTTGATCATCTGTTTTTTGAGTGCCCTAGTTTATGTCCCCTTGTTGTTTTGCTTTTGAGTAATCTTCAAAGAACAGTTGCTGCCTCCTTCTCAGCTTTTGTTTGGAGTTTAATTCTGAAGGCTACGAAATGGAAGAACGGTGGTAACCGTGTTTTAGTCATTTGCATTAAAATTTATATGGATGTGGTTTGGAAAGAGAGAAACACCATTATTTTTGAAAACAAGAGAAGAACTGTTAGTTCTCTATGGACTGAACTGAAGCATCGTGTGTGCATGCATTTGATTAGGAAGGTGTGCATGGTCCCTGACATTGTGATTGATTGTTGGAGATAATGTTACTCCCTGTTTTTTTTCTTCTTTGTGTTTTTCTTTGTTAATCCCTGTATGTTTTCTTTCTGATTCAAAGCTTGTTTTGAATCATTTTTTTATTGTGTTGCAATAAACTGGTAGGGGACCAGTTAACCCCGCTGGCTTTGCCAAAAAAATAATTAAGAATTGCCTTTAATTAAATCAATTTGAAATTTATTGAATTGGAGATTTAAGGATATGACTTTATAACGTGGTTTTGGTTTAAGATGATAAATTGAAGGAATATTCTGTTATTTGAAATTTGGGGTTTTATTTAAATTATATTGGATTTTATTATGTGAATATTTCAAAACCAAATAGTAGTAAATTGATACATACATATATATATATATATACATGGAATTACCAAAATTTAGTTTTGAAATTTTGGAATATTTAAAGCTTTGAAATATATGGAAATTGAAATGGTTTATTTAAGGTTCAAATCTGTACTTGAAATCGATATGACTTGGAATAGTTTATTGAGAAACCGGATTGAACTGAAATTGATGAATTGAGATTTGATTAAACTTGAATTTTTGAATTCGAGTTGATTTGGAATGGATTTGTGAAATTTGAGTAACTATTTTATTATATAAAGCATTCTAATTTTTGTTTAAAACTATTTGTTGGGCAGGTTTCCACCTACCACCGAATCAAGAGAAGAAGGCAACACCAGCGGTTCAAACAGTCACCGGACCGGACCATCCACCTACCACCGAACCAAGGAGGAGGAAGCCAATGCCGAACCAACCACTCCCTAGCTCCTACCGAACCAACTCTCCACCGAGCCCTATCGGTCCAAACATCTCACCGGACCAGCACATCCCCAAGCTACCACCGGACCAGCTCATCCCCAACCTACGACCGGACCAACCCTCACTCCACCTACTACCGGTCCAAACAACATACCACCTCCTACCGAACCAACATGAGGAAGGCGTACCGGACTAGCACTGCCAGGTCAGATTGCATCAGCCCAGGCCCACCAGCAGCTATATACATCCAAGACCCCTACCCCCAACCCCACTCTATAAATAGAGGGGCAGGGGTACAACAATGGCAGACAAGTTTGAGAGCTCAAGCACGAATAGAACTTTCAAACAACTTTCATACTCTTGTAATAAAAGCTTTGTACTTGTAATCTGAAGAGTAAAGGAGAATAACATATAAAGTGGACGTAGGCACATTCTGGCCGAACCACTATAAATCTGTGTCTTTTACAGTTTAGTCCATCTATTTTATATATTTGCATATATCACCCAAATCACTAAGAACAACATATAATCAACTAAATCATACGACTTGGAGGTGTTTGCCCATTTTTTGTGCAAACATTTTTGGTGCTTTCACTGAGAACCGAGCTAGAAGCTTCAGCTTCTCCCACTCAATCTTTTTTCTAACAGCATCGCTCATTGCTTGGAAAACATGCCTCCCAGGCCAAGGAAAGATGTTAGCAAAGGAAAAAACATCGCAACTAGTAGTATCCCAGATCCAATGATCACGTATCAAGAGAATCGTCCCGCTCCGACGACAAATGGAAAGCAGGCAAATCCGACAGCCCCTTCGGCGAAGCAACCAATTACTAGGGCAGATCTGGATATGGTTGTGGCTGAAGTAACTAACCGCTTCACATCCCAACAAGAAGCCTTGGTGGATCAACTCATGTCACGCTTAAGGGATGCTGAAGAATCCAATCGCAACACTGAATCGTGGCGTGAGTCCCAGTCTGGAGGATCTGGGAGATGACAAAGATCCTTCTTCTTCGAAGAGGCTAACAACAGAAAAAGCAATGGTAGGAGCCGAGCCCGGACTCAGCCCGAATCCCGACCTGAGGAAACACTTGGAACCGAACCCAACAGGGGAGGTACCAGGCAAGGGCCGGATGTAGCTGAGCCTGTCATGCTACCTAGCCATGGGAACACTACTGAACGGGGCCGAGCCAGAGTCCAGCCCGAAGTTGGACCCGAGGAAGTGCTTGGAGCAGAACCCAGCAGGGGAAGATCCAGGCAAAGGGACAACTGTAGCTGACCCTAGCATGCTCCCAGAAGATCGAAGACAGCCATTGGAAAACGTTAGGGGTGATAGACTATACCATCCCTACAGGTCATCTGGACGGGATCGATCCCACAGGGAAGAACCAGGCTCACTCCTATCTGCCCCAAATTCTGATGAGAGGATAGAACGATTGTTCAGAGAGTGCGTCCGACGTGATCAAAGAGATCGAGGGATAGGCGCTAGGGTAACCAGCCCCTTCACCCGCAATATCGAAATTTCCATCACCCCCCGAGAGTGGAAAATGCCTACAATGGAACCTTACAAGGGAACTTCCGACCCCATTGTGCACTTACAAAGGTACACACAGCATATGCTCATGAGCGGAGCAACGAAAGGAGTGTTGTGCAAGCTCTTCCCGCTATTCTTGGCAGATCTAGCTACATCGTGGTTCTGCCACCTACCCCAAGGATCCATCAGCTCATGGGAAATGTTGAAGGAAAGATTCATCAGCCAATTCCGCATTCATGTGGAGCAACCCAAGGATGCTTATTCATTATCTAATATCAAGCAGAAACCTGGAGAAATGGTGCAACAATATTTAACCCGATTCAATGCCGCAGCGGCCGCAGTCCAAGATGCCGATGAGAAGCTTATCCTAATGGCTCTCTGCAGTGGTGTACATCCGGATACTAAATTTGCCAGAAGACTAACGAAAGAAAAACCAGCTACGTTACCCGACTTCTTACATGAAGCTGGAAAATATATGAGACTAGAGGACGCTGCCACTGAGAGGCAGGCAGGGCAATAAACTAAGGCGGCTCATGGCAGCACACCCGCTGCAGCAAAGGACGTTCGAAGAAATGACTCTAGAGACAATGCTGGGGGCAAGAAGGGAGAAAACGTCTATATCGACCAGGGCCGAGATTTGACTCCTACACTCCTTTGAATGAAACAATCGAAAACATCTTCTTGGCTACACAAGATGAAGTTAAATACAGACGCCCCCCGCACAAGAAGGAATAGGATAACGCAATTAAGTCGGGAAAGTTCTGCCGTTTCCACGAATCTCATGGGATGATACCAATGAATGTCATCATCTACAGGACTTAATTGAAGAACACATCAGAAGGAAGAAACTGGAACGCTATGTGAAAAGTCAAAACAGGACTCCGACTCCTACCAATGAAAACCCAAGCCCGCCTCCCCAGGAGATGGACAGAGGAAATCACAACACCAGTGGCTCCGGTCGGGAAAAAATAGTGGTCCATACCATATCAGGAGGACCGCACATTGCTGACAGAAGCTGGGCAGAGATGGAGAGGTATGGACAGTCACTTAGAAACAAAGAAGACTGCGTTAATTCCGTTACGGAAGAACGCCACCCGAAGCGGAAAGAGAATGATGACATCACATTCAGTAGACGTGACCTAGAGGGAAGGCAATACCCTCACATGGATCCTATGGTCATCTCTACATGATTCGGTCCAGCCGAAGTTTTCCGAATTTTAGTAGACACTGGAAGCTTAGTGAATATCCTATTCAAACATGCTTTCGACAAAATGAAGCTGTCAATGAAGGACGTATCTCCCTGCAACAAACCACTACACGGTTTCACTGGAGATGCGAAGATGCCCCTCGGGCAACTGGACCTCTTTGTTAAAATAGGAAGCCATCCCCGCTCCGTTGTACGGAAGCGAGCATTTGTGCTGATAGAAAACCACTCGGCCTACAACGCCTTTTTAGGAAGACCAGCCTTGTCTGACTTCCAAATTGTCCTGGCCCCATGGTGCCTAAAAATGAAGTTTCCAACAGACAACGGAATAGGAGAAGTAGAGGGAGATCAAGACGCTGCTCGAGATTGCTATGTAACTGAACTTCGGAACAACCGCAGGAAGGATAAAGGGAAGAATGCAGAGGCTGCTCTCTGCACCAAAAACTCGAAACCATAGCAACTAAGGAAAACCCCTCCTCTTCGATAAACAAGTGATCCTTTCAATGAACTAGACCCCAGAGACGGAGAGGAGGAGGCTACCGCCGAGCCTGCAGAGGCTATGGAGTTTATATCTGTAGACGAACACGACTCGAGTAGACTATTGAAAATCGGATCTCAGCTAAAAGCAGAATTGAGGGACCAACTCATTGATTTCCTCCGCCACAACTTAGATGTATTTGCATGGACGCACGCTGACATGACTGGAATCTCCCCAGGCGTTGCATGCCACGTACTGAACATCGATCCTACCAAGGTGCCGGTAAAGCAGTAAAAGAGAAGTATGGGGGCAGAACGATCGGCGGCCCTCGAGGAAGAAGTAAAGAACCTACTTGCCAATACCTTCATATGAGAAGCCATCTATCCAGAATGGATCGCCAACCCGGTACTGGTAAAAAAGGCTAATGGGAAGTGGCGAACATGCATTGACTTCTCCAACTTAAATGACGCTTGCCCAAAGGATTGCTTCCCAATCCCCCAAATCGATCAACTTGTAGACAGCACGGCCGGGCATGATCTCTTATCTTTTATGGACGCATACTCAGGATATAACCAAATTCCTATGCATGCCTCCGATCAAGACCACACTAGTTTTATCACTGACCGGGGATTGTATTGCTATAGGGTAATGCCCTTCGGACTTAAAAACGCCGGAGCCACTTACCAGCGCCTCGTCAACAAGATGTTTGCGAAACTGATAGGACGGACTATGGAAGTCTATGTGGATGACATGTTGGTAAAATCAAGGAAAGCCGACGATCATGTAAGCCACCTGGATGAGATGTTTCAAGTACTTAGCCAATATGGAATGAAGCTGAATCCTCTAAAGTGCTCCTTCGGAGTATCATCGGGAAAGTTTTTGGGATTCATTGTCCATGCCAGAGGGATTGAAGCAAACCCCGAACAAGTTCAAGCCCTGAAGGGCATCAAGATACCATCCACTCGAAAAGAAATGCAAAGCCTGAATGGGAAGGTGGCCTCCCTAAGTAGATTCATCTCTAAAGCAACCGACAAACGCATCCCTTTCTTCGAAGCTCTTAAGAAAGACAAAGGAAAGTTCAAATGGACCGACGAATGCTCGACAGCCTTCCTTAACCTAATCGAACACCTTCAGATACCACCAGTACTCTCAACTCCAAATGAAGGCGAAGAACTGTACCTATACCTTGCTGTATCATCCCATGCTTTAAGCGCCGCTCTGGTAAGAGAGGACAACCGCGCGCAGCGGCCCGTATACTTTGTAAGCAAGAGATTTACAGGGGCAGAAGCCAAATACCCTAAACTTGAAAAGCTAGCATACTGTTTTCTAATCACATCACGGAAACTGCGACACTATTTCCAATCTCATTCCATCAGAGTTTTAACCGATCAACCGCTAAGACATGTACTCCATCGCTCCGACACTTCCGGGCGACTACTTAAGTGGTGCATTGAACCGAGTCAATATGATATCACCTACCATCCTCGCACCGCCATCAAGGGACAGGCCATGGCCGACTTCATTGCCGAATTCACTACCAACGAAGGTAAGGAGACATCTGAAATAGAGGAAGACATCAAGTGGAATCTCTTTGTAGATGGAGCATCAAACGAACAAGGCTCGGGGGCAGGTATTATGATAATCACCCCCAGGGGAAGAAAGCTGCACTATGCCCTAAGATTGGAATTCGCTGCCACCAACAACGACGCAGAATACGAAGCAGTGATAGCCGGATTAGAGCTTGCCCTAGAGATTGAAGTCGGTTCTTTATGTCTCCATAGTGATTCTTAACTTATTGTAAATCAAATACTGGGAGAATTCCAGACTCGAGGAGAATGACTCACAGCATATCTAAAGAAGACCAAGCTGCTGCTCAATCAATTGGATCACTATTTAATCAAACACATTCCTCGAGGAGAGAATCAGGAGGTCGACGAACTGGCAAAGCAAGCTAGCATGAAGGACGACACCACTTCTGGAACAATAACCATCTCAAAGCAACTAGCCCCGAGTTTCGAGCCAATGAATCTGATAGCTGCAATCGAAGAGGAAACTTGGATGACTCCCATCTGGAAGTACTTACAAAGTGGCACACTACCCGACGGGCATAGCGAAGTTAAGAAAATCCTGAGGAAAGCTTCTCGCTACACAATACAAGAAGGCATCCTCTATCGGCGTGGCTTCTCTAACCCCATATTAAGGTGCGTCGCTGGAAGGGAAGCCAAGGAAGTCTTGTCCAACATTCATCAAGGAAGTTGTGGAGATCACACTGGAGGGCAGACTCTAGCAAAGAAAATACTCTAATACGGGTATTACTGGCCCACTTTAAACAAAGACGCCTTAGATTTCGTCAAAAGATGTGACAAATGCCAGAAATTTGCTAAGATTCCTCGACTACCACAAATGAGATTACTCAAATGACCAGCCCTTGGCCCTTTGCAGTATGGGGAATTGACTTGATTGGCGAATTGCCGACAGGCCGAGGCGGAGCCAAATATGCTATAGTGGCAATCGACTATTTCACCAAATGGGTGGAAGCGGAACCTTTAAATGAAATATCTTCGGCAAAAGTTATTAATTTCTTGATCAAAAATGTTCTGTGTAGGTACGGGGTTCCACTAAAAATCGTATCGGACAATGGACTTCAATTTGATAGCAAGGAATTCACTGACTGGTGCCGAGAGCATGGAATTCACAAAAGCTTCTCATCTGTAGCTTATCCCCAGGCAAACGGACAAGTCGAAGCTGCCAACAAAATTCTCAAAACTCTAATCAAGAAGAAACTTGAAAAGTCAAAAGGCGCTTGGGTGGATGAACTTCCTACGGCACTTTGGGCCTACCGCACATCTTACAGAACATCAACGGGACATACTCCTTTCTCTTTGGCATACGGATCGGAGGCCATGCTCCCAGTTGAAACTGTAGTGCCCTCCCACCGAAGGATCCACTACAACCCAGAAGAGAATGAAGAACTCCTACACACATCTTTGGACCTAATTGAAGAAAGAAGAAATGATGCAGCAGTTAAAGCGGCAGCTCACAAGCAAAAAGTGGCAGCACGATACAACTCCAAAGTCAAGCACCGCAGCTTACGAGAAGGAGATCTTGTTCTCAAAAGGATCTTCCCGCGCCCCGGAGCGCTAGATCCTATCTGGGACGGACCCTATGTAATTCATAAAGATCTCCACAACGGAGCTTATATTTTGTCAACAGTGGACGGAGAGGTGTTCCAGAGGGCATGGAACATCCAACACCTTCGTTGATACTTTTCTTAACTTGTACTTCCCATATGAAGTGAATTAACAAAGAGAATCAGTGGACGTAGGCATTTTCGTGCCGAACCACCTTAAAAATCTTGTCTCTTTTTAACTTGTTCCTTTATATCTTGGCTGCTTGTTAAGCTTTATCCTTTTCTATTGAACAAAATCCTGTATAACGGCATTTCCATTCTGAACACTTCACGGCACAACCTCACCTGGACAAGACCTAACAGGTACTATACGAATCTATGCCCTCGTCAATGAGACACTTTTGCTCCGGCGTCCCTCTGCCGCGGGTTAACTCATTGCTCGCGACGGCCCTCAAAGCCAACTATAATGAGCCGATCATAAGCCACCGAGAAGGCCGACTATAGCCGAGGCAGCTCATTACGGCGTTCGGCTCGCCGGCGACTGTGAACCGATTATAAGCCCTAACATAAGGTGTGGCCAGCCAGGGGCAGTTCACAGTTGACGATCGGCACCCACGCTAGCCGGCCACGGTAAATCGAATAATACCCACGATTACGGGCCATAATGGCTCGGGTAGTTACTGTGCGCGATCTCGGCTCTGATGTATCTTAAGTACGGCTGTGTTAAAAAAGAAAACTTCCCGCGGAGGCGTAAGATGGGTGACGAATGTCTCCAAGACCCACAGCTAGGGAAAGTGACTACAAAACCCGTTTGCCACGAACTTAAGCACATCGATGGCCTTCCGTGATTGGAAGTTTTACTATTTCTTATATTTCCATTTTATTTATAAAAACTCTCCTCCTATCCTCTATAACGATCACTAAAGTACAGGACACAAAATGGGAGACACTCGCTAGTGGAAATGAGAACTCACAACTGGATAACAGGTCACTCAGCTGCACTCCATTCTCAGTCACACAAGACATTCAAAGCTACCGTCTACAACTAAAACATAAAGGGCGGTACTTCCTTTTCTTGTACATAAACCTGTAGTTATAGCCTATTCACACATCACACTAACATTGCGAGACATGAAATTACATTTTAAGCAAGAGCTTAGCATCAAACACGATTAAAGCACATGCATATACACAGCTATATTTCTTATGCAACACATCAAAATAACGATAGCATTCAAATATGACAGAGTCAGCTTATGTTATAAGATTATACAAGAATAAAATCATTCGCTACAATGACATAATTACATAATTACAGCCTGAAAGTACATTAATGTTTTGGACTAGTATATTCAGGAATGCCAAGTAAACCAAAAAAGTAGTCAGCTGCAGCAGGGCTCCGCCTCTATCCTGCTAGCCCTCCGGGACCTACTTGACCGCAGGATCAGAACTCCCAGCATGCTGATCAGAGGTCCCACCTGTCCAATTCAGGAGAAGAATCTATTAGACAAACGATAAGCAATCAAGTTAAGAAAAGGTTAAAAGGGAAGACTTACCAGCGTCTGCTCCCTGATCGTCATCCTCCAATTGCACACCCACTTCCTCGGTGGTAAGCAGCCACATGCCCTCCTTCACCGCCACCTTCTCCTCCTTGGTAAACTGTGCGGTAACCACATCCTTTCTGAAAGCCGCGCCACCCTCTTTATCCGCCTCAGCATTGGCCTCCTCCAAAGCCCGGAGATATATTCTAGCCATGACCCGGGGATAATCGTCCATCTAGGACAGGTTGCCCTGCTTCCAAGTACGGAAGTACATGTCCTGGAGCATCTCATCCATCATCCCCTCGTTCTCCTCAAACTCCCTCATTCAGGCCTCGGAAGCCGACAGCCTTCCAATGGCAGCATCTCTCTCCAATCGGTATCTTGAGCAGTCAGCCTGAAGGGATTTCCGCATCGCCTCCATCTCCTCCTTCAGCTTAGCTTGAGCAAGCTCTGCGCCCTCAAGCTTCCCAGATAACTCCTCTATCTGCTCAAGATCCGCTCTTCGAACCTCATCCACAGTGGCAATGGCCATATCAATTCGTTCCTTGTAGGTGGCCTCTATTTTTCGCAGCTCGGCTCTACTAGCCTCCTCCATAGTTTTCTTTAGTCGTCTGGAGGCCGCCTCATGCTGGGAGATCTGAATGTCCTGATCGGCAAGCTGTTTGGCCTGATTGGAAACCATTAGCCGCAGCCGAATGTTAGCACTTCCGATTTCCTCTCCAGCCTTGACCAGTCGGGCGTGATGCTCCATTAACTTCTTGGTCTCTTCAGCCACCCGATCGATGTTTGCCTTGGCCTCATCCCCCATAGTCACAATCCGAGTAGTCAACAAGTCGAGATCCAAAGCCTTAGCCTCATCAAGTACCCTTACCATAGGATTGCGGGGTAGGAGGTGCTCACCGGTAACCTCATCGAAGGAAATATCATGAGAACTCGGGTTCAGATCTGGATGACCCGCAAATGGGTTACGAGCCAAGCCTGGACGATCAACATGAGTAACGGAAGGATTCTCTGATGGATGCGGAGATGGCATGGACTTAGTATCCTCCCCAGTGATGTCATGAATAGGCTGGGTTGGGGGCTGAGGTCCAAGTGAAGGTTCGTGCATGGAACGACTCCTCTTTCTCTTTTGAATATCCTCTTCAATGACTCCGAGAAGATGACGATAACTGACTACGCCCCTGGAATGGTCAGTCGAGGGCTTCGATTTAGCAGAAGCTTTGAAAAGTTTGAATTGTTCGAGGCGGTGTCGAACATCTGATGTCTTGGCCACCTCGCCTGCCCTTAGGATAAAGAACAAGTGTTACAAGCATACCCTAATCCATAATTCAAGAAATATGTTAAGTTAAAAGGAGTAGGAAGACGCGCTTATTTTACAAACCCTGAGGGGAAGTGGGATACTGCAATAAGTCCTGAATCTCATTCCAGGACGAGAGCTGGCCATAAAATATTCCTAAGTCCTTATCATAAAGGGAGTCTGCAGAAGTCAAAAATTCACCTTGAATCACCGGAGTCTCCTTAGCCAGATTACTCTGAGAAGATGAACCGGCACCAGTCCCGGCCTTATCAGTTCTCTTCGGTTTCTCTACCAAGGCCGACCCTTCTTCCAACCCCTCAAAAGCTTGACGGAAAGCATCATCCGTCCACTCTTGAATCTCACCCGCTTGCCCAGAGGTCAAGGCCCCAACGCCACTACCACTCTGCCCTTCGCCACCGTTACCACCGTCACCTTCTCCATCACCTCCGCTCTCCTCCTCGCCTCTTTCCTCCTCTCAACTTTCCTCCTCCGGAACATCTGGGCATGTGCTGGGAGAGGGTCCATCAGATTTCTTAAGCTTCTTCCCCCCCACGACTGGAGGTATCGAGAAGGGCCTCCTTTTGCTACTCTTTGTCGTGGCCCCGCCTTTAGCTTTGGCAGCCCTTTCCTCGGCTATATCTCTCTTCTTAACCACAGATTGACGTGGCAGAATCAAGTTGTGCTCTAGGAGAGTGGCATTCCTGATCAGGTAAGAAGCTGACCTATCCCTTCCTGAGATGGCCTCTATCTCTGCAGCCATCTGTACCAAGCGATCATTCTCCACGACCGCAAAGCCACCTGTCGCTAGCAAGAAATAAAAGCATATAAGAAGAAGCATTGCAGTCAGGACAAAGAAATTACAAATGAAATTCAACTTACAGCCAGAAGTAAAAAGGCAAAAAGAAACAGAGTCGTACTTGACGAAGAACCATTCCTTCTTAAACATGGTGAACTTAGAGTATAGGTCTAGGACCGGCGTAAAGGACACGGCCGACTCTAAACTAATGTACGGAGACCCATTCTTGTAGCCCCTCAGATTATACAAATATCGAATTTCCCGGTTAGAAGGGGGGCGCCCATACCTCCTCTGGAAGATAACGAATAGACACACTAAGATGGCGTAAGAGTTGGGCTGAAGCTGGAAAGGAGCCACCTTCAGGTAGGTAATGAAGCTGACTATCCACACATTGATCGGAGGAATGGTCTCACACATGCAATGGTATCGGCTATACGCGAAATATCCTTCAGGGGGATTGTACGGCATCACTCCGTCCCTCGGCAACAGCATACTCGCTTTGTCAATCCCAAAGGAGCGAGAGATGACATCAAGCTGCTCCTCTTTGAGGGAGCTCGGAAAGCAATCAGGAGGAGAGTTCGGAAGCTCTTGAGGACCATATCCGTCCACTAGTGATCTCGGGGTGGGTCCCTGTCGTCCCGGTCCTGGGTGGGCTGGGGGCACCACGGGGGACTCCCTTCTGTCCGTAGATTTTCTCTTATCTGATCGAGTTTCCACTTTGTGAGACATTATCTACAACACAAGAAAGTACATCGTTAAAACATATGAACAATGTAGTCTAGAATCTCACTTGTAATTCGAAACATGAAAAAATTCAAGGTTTGAATATCATCCGATAACCCAAGATTCGGGTTCATTCGGCACTTATACAGTTTAGCCTCATTCGGTGGTCCGAGCACCCATTTCCATTCGGCAATTCAAGTGTAAAAGTGTCATTCGGTACTTGGAACACACGAGTTTCATTCGGTGAGCCAAGTCCCCGTGTCCGTTCGGTGGTACAACGCAAAGCCATTCGACGAAAGGAGGCTGATTACCTAATTCGGAAAACTAAAGTGATTCGGCAGTAAAGTTGCTTCGGCAGGAGAGAATCTGATTCGACTATCAAGCTTGGTAGGGAATAACGAAGGCCTAACACCCTTTCTTATAAACGAACGCAGGATAACCGGACCGGATGGTTCGGCGCATAGGGCCGGACGAAAATACCCAACTTAAAACAAAGCATGCCATATACGGGTATATGCCCTACTTTGGGGGGCAAATGTTGGGAAGGTTTCCACCTACCACCGAATCAAGAGAAGAAGGCAACGCCACCGGTCCAAATAGTCACCGGACCGGACCATCCACCTACCACTGAACCAAGGAGGAGGAAGCCAATGCCGAACCAACCACTCCCTAGCTCCTACCGAACCAACTCTCCATCGAGCCCTACCGGTCCAAACATCTCACCGGACTAGCACATCCCCAAGCTACCACCGGACCAGCTCATCCCCAACCTACGACCGGACCAACCCTCACTCCACCTACTACCGGTCCAAACAACATACCACCTCCTACCGAACCAACATGAGGAAGGCGTACCGGACTAGCACTGCCAGGCCAGATTGCATCAGCCCAGACCCACCAACAGCTATATACATCCAAGACCCCTACCCTCAACCTCACTCTATAAATAGAGGGGCAGGGGTACAACAATGGCAGACAAGTTTGAGAGCTCAAGCACGAATAGAACTTTCAAAAAACTTTCATACTTTTGTAATAAAAGCTTTGTACTTGTAATCCGAAGAGTAAAGGAGAATAACATATAAAGTGGACGTAGGCACATTCTGGTCGAACCACTATAAATCTGTGTGTCTTTTACAGTTTAGTCCATCTGTTTCATATATTTGCATATATCACCCAAATCACTAAGAACAACATATAATCAACTAAATCATACGACTTGGAGATGTTTGCCCATTTTTTGTGCAAACACTATTTTATATTTTACTTTATAAACTATTTTAATATAAACTATCTTAATATAAATTATTTTGAATATAGACTACTTTAACTTATAACTCTTTTATATAAACTATTTTACTTTAAAAAAACTATTTTATTATATATGGTATTTTAATATCTAAATTGTTTAAGTGGTGGAAGTTATGTTTTCAAAGTTATGGATTTCAAAGTATTATATTATCATGTGTTATGAATTCCAAAGTGTTATAACTTTGAAAATGCTATGATTTTTGGAAATGGATATATTTGAAATGGAAATGATATCGTATTAATATGGTTTTGTAATGGCACTGATATTTTGGTTTTGAAGTGTAAACTATTTTGAAATGACCGCGGTGTTATAATAACGTTTGGTTGTTAAAGAGACTGGGATCGGAAGTTGTCATACTCTCTCCCAACTCCAAAAACCACTTTAACAACTGTGTACGCGGTGGAGATTCCAGAATGAAGTAGGATGGTGGCGAGGATCCTATGTGAGGTATATACATGGACCCGACTCCCGTGAGTTGGCATAAGGTGGCTAAAACAGGAGCAATCGACGGGATAATGAGGTAGCTCTCTGATCGGACACACTCCTTCGATACCATTCTATTACTTTATGATTGGCTGGGTGCACCTTTTGATTTTTTTGGTAGTGTGGCTCGAGGTGGACGGTAGCTGCGGTTATGTGTTACCACCGGTCCGGAAGTGTAATTGGCATATCTACCCTGGCATTGCCTAGTTCTGCCGTGTCACCTACCTTAGTGTGCTTTACTACGAGTTTGATTTTTGTCGTACCTATGGAGTATCCTCTGGTGGCCTCTAGATCATGAGAGACTATAGTACTGTATAGACTATTGACACTATAAAATGTGCTAAGGGGGATATGAGTAACGCCTTAATGCTATTTTTAAATATATTATACTTTACTTTAGACATTATTATAATCGCGTATATTACTACATAGTAGATAATTTAACGGATACTTAGAGGATGGTTATCCCAAACATCCTTTGAGTTACTTGTATTTCAGTTGTTATTTCACTTGAGTTGGATTTATTGATATAAGAATGTTAATCCTGACTCGAGTGTTTTGTGTTTTGCTTTATGCTTGGGTCAGACTGAGTGATGCAGCTTTTGTAACTCACCTTTGGAGTTGGAGCTTCGTTTGGAGATCCATCTACATCTTTTCAGCTTGCAGTTATTCAGTTCATTCCAGTGATGTATTATGATCTTATTTTTGACTATTGTATTTGAAACTTCTATTGTATCTTATTTAACTCTGATATATATAGTAGCTTCATGAACTACTATTCATTTTGTTTCCGCTGCATATTGTATATTACTTTGTATCTGTGATTCTGTGATTATTTTATTTACTGTACATGCTGAGTTTTGCCAAATATAAATTAACAATCTGTATTTTGGGCAATTCAAATCTGGCATGCGTGGATGCGAATGGTTGAAAATATAAGGATGTTACAAATAGTAATTCAACTATTGTCACTTCCATTATGCTCTAAATATTTCCTCATCACTAGTTAATGGGTAAGTCATTTCGCAATAGTTATTTAGTCAAAATTAGCAATAATTTTCATTAAGTGTTTCAAAACGCATAATATTATCACCTCCCATAATAATAAATAACTTTTTTTTTTGAAATTTATGTAATGACCTAATTTTTTTTTGAGAGAAATGTGTGATCCTCTAAAATAGAGGAAAGTACACATGTACATATATATAACACCAATAACAAAGGAGATGCCAACATGCCTGCTAGGTGACAAATGAAAATACATAATAAACACGGAAAACAAACTCTAATAACTTCTTGAATGAGCTCCAGCAAGGCCACTGCCCATTACACGTCAATATCGAACTCCGGCAAGGTTACAGCCCGATAATGAAGTGTTTGAAGTAACCAAACGAGATCCACCGAAGAGGTCTACAAGCAGCTCCACCAGAGAATGAACGCCTCACTACAAACGTGAATAAATCAGAAAGAAGACCTCACTCCATATGTGGACGATCCAGAATGAACTTCTCATTACAAACACAGATGATCAATGGTGCGACCAAATGCACAAAAGAGATCAACAAGCAGCTCCACTAGAGAAGGAATGCCTCACTGCAACCGCGGATGATCCAGAAAGAATACCTCACTACCAATGCAGAAGATCCAGAATGAACGCCTCACTGCAATCCTGGCAACAACAACCCTGAAAACCTTCAAGTAGCAATCTAGCACCAATTTCGGCCTACACCTGTATTTATAGGTGGAACTATACAAAAATATAAGAATAATACAAATATATGTGTATAAATGAAATTTGTGTATATATATGTATGTATGTATGTTTGTATGTATGTATTAATGAAGTAAAAGTAATAAAACTAAAGTTAAATTTATAAAGCAGTAAAGAAACTAAAATAAGAGATAGACTAAAAAAAGGATCAAAACTCAATATGCAACATCTAAACTTACTCTAAAAATACAAAAAAGTGATTTCCAAATCAAAAAGGAATAAAAATTATAAAAAATATGAAGTTAAAAACCTATACTATAAAATCTAAAAAATTATCATTATGCTCCTTTAATCAAAAAAACATTATGATAATCAGTAAAATCATCATTCAAATTCGAGAAATTAATGTTAAAAATATTGTTTTTTCCTTAAAAAAGCTTAATATTATTTCTAACCTTATTAAGATATTCTTCAAAATGATTATTATTAGCTAATATATAATTAGAATTTGAGATCCAATTGAAACAAAATGATGATATTGAAAATATCAATCTATTAATGACTAATATTATTATTAGAAAGTCTCTGTTTTCTCTCAAACCAAATATACCTACATATTATAGTGAATAAAGTAGTAAAAATCTATTTTCTTTTTAAACTTAAATCTTAAATTATTCCAGTAAATATCATAATCAGTAACTTTAGTTGTAAGAATGAAGTTAAAGATTTTAACAATATTATTAAGAATGTAGCAAGTATCCATAAAATCATAATATATATGAATAATTTCTTCAAAATACAATTTAAAAAAAGTAAATTTATTATCAATTTGCATATTCTTTCTTTTTAAAAATTCAATAGTATTTAGTTTCTTATGCATGATTAATCACATATGAATCTTAGCTTTAGGTGGAGCGTTTACTTTCTAGATAAGGTTAAAAGAGTTACTAGAAACGCCCAAGAAATTAATAAATTTATATAAGGAATTAGTAGTGAATTTCTTACTTTTATTCCATTCCCAGTTAATAATATCATTTTCCTTATCAATATTATATAAATTCAATCTTGCACATAATAAATAAAATTGTCTAAGAGTTATACCTTTTAATTCCATTAAAACTAAAGTTCCAAGGAGGATCATTATCCAGAGAAAAAACATCTAAAATTAAAGCATTCTTAAAGTTACAAATTTCAAAAAGTTCTTTAAATTCCACCCTAAGAGGAATGATAGATATCCAATGATCATGCCAAAAAGAAGTATTATTACCAGAATGAATAATAGTATTAGTACCAAGGTAAAAAAGCTCATGACATTTTAAAATTGATTTCCAAAATTTAGAGAATTTATTAATAACTTAAGGTGTAATTTGGTATAAATTATTACTACCGTTATTGTTTAGAAACAATTTCTTTCCAAATAAATTATCATTTATATCCTTAAATTTCCACAACCACTTCCCTAATAAAGACAAATTCATGTTACATAAATTAATAACTCCTAAAACACCTTCTTTTTTCGATTAACAAACTGTTTTTCAATTAACTAAACATTTAAGAATACTGATTTTCGCCGCTCCATAAGAAATCCCTTCTTATTTTATCAATTATATTAATCACCCAATCTGGGAAAAGATGGATAACATCTAATAGATCAAAAAAGCAGATAAAACAGAATTGATGAGAACTAATCTACCCGCGCTCGATAAAAACCTTCCATTCCAATTAGAAATTCTATTTTTAATTTTATCTATTATAATAAGCTAGCCATCATGCTTAAGTTTAGGTTGTCTAATCAAAAAACTAAGATAATCAAAATGGAAATTCATAGTTTTACAATTATGCGTATTAGCAACTAAACCTTTAACCTTACCAACATCATTTAATACTAAAACCAAACTTTTATCGAAATTAATTTTAAGCCCCGAAAGAAGTTCAAAGCTATATAAAATAAATTCAAGGGTAATGACATGATTAGGCAAATGAGAAGTAAATAATAAGGCATCATCCGCAAATTGAAGAACAGAGAGACCATTGCGTGAGATTTCACTACTAATGCACCCTGAAGAACCATTACCAACCACTTTTTTAATAATCATAGCGAAAACATCAGCAGCTAAGTTAAACAAATGAGGCGATAAAAGATCATCCCGCCTTAAGCCACGCTTAGATTAAATTTTATTTCCTAAAATATCATCAACCATAATATCAGAATTACCAGTTTTAAGCAAAGACAAAATCCATCCAATCAATTTGCAACTAAAACCTCTAGCTAATAACATATCAATTAGAAAATCTCAATCTACCAAGTCGAAAGTTTTAGCAAATTCCAATTTTAGAAGTGCACATGTAATATTATTATTACAACAGTGATTAATGTATTCTTAAATAGTAGCCACTCCATCTGTGATATTTCTACCTTTAATGAAAGCGGTTTGTGAACAATCAATTAGATCATTCATTCTTGTGCTAAGCCTATCAGCTAAGACTTTAGAGATAATTTTAATACAACAATTTATTAAAGAAATTGGTCTAAAATCTTTTAAATTATTAGCACTGATTTTTCTATGTAATAGTATGACGTTAACAAAATTAAATCTTCCTAATTGTAGTTTTCCATTATAAAATTCATTAAACATTATAATTAAATCAAACTTCAAAATATCCCAAAATTATTAGTAAAATAAAATAGGAAACCCTTCAAGACCTGGTACTTTGTCACTGGGCATATCGTTAATAGCCTTCAAAATCTCATCTTTAGAAAAAGGATTATCAAAGTCAGTAAGGTTAATTGTAGATTCAATAGGACAAACTCCATCTAACGTTTATTCTATGCTTATTCTTATTGCTAAAATATCCCTATAATAATCAGTAAATGCCTTATTAGATCCCTTTGATAAACCAATTCAACATTATTCACGAAATAGAATCTATCGTGTTGCTACGTTTTCTACCACTAGCATATTATTAAAAAAAATTGTATTATTATCACCTTCATTAATCCATTGAATTCTAGATCTCTGTTTCCACGTAACCTTCTCCTTTTCAAAAATTGAATTAAGCTCTTCTTTTAAATTATCGAGCATATTATGCACTCCTATATTTAGTTGTCCAGTTTCTTCTATCTTGTTAACATTAAGCATTTCAAAAAGTAAATTTTCTTTTTTAATTTTAATACTGCCAAAAACATTCTTAATCCAATTTTTAAGAAAAATACTAAGACCTGTAAGTTTTAAATAGTTTTTTTTGCAGAGTTATCCACTTTTCTGAAATTATAAAAATTCATTGAAATCCATTTATTTTTAATTAAATTAGAGAATTTGGATTCTAATAACCACATTTTTTCAAATTTAAAAGGTTTATTAACAATTTTATGATGATCACACATAAGAATAATAGGGCAATGATCAAAATATGTATAAGGCAAACCAGAGACTCTACAAATTGGAAATTTATCCTCAATTTCATCACTGACGAAAAATCCTTCTACGAACGTCATAGAAGGGGACTCCCTAGTATTACTCCAAGTGAATTCTTTATTAGAAAGTGGTAATTATACCAAGTTAGCGACAAGCACCATTGTCCCAGTGGTTAAGTGATTTGGCTTTGGTGCGAGAGGTCACAAGTTCGAAACTTGCCTAGCGTGATTCGAACGTTTATTGACATGTGATATGTTGTCACAATAATTTGTTGTATATAAAGTACCATTTCAAAAAAAAAAAAAAATTATACCAAGTTAGCATTAATAATAAATTGGTCAAATTCTTCCATTGAAGAGAAATTCCCTTCCTAGGGTGAATGCTCCTCTAAAAATTGCGTAACATTGAAGTCACCACATATAATCCAAGATCCCGGAGCTTCCAAAAAAATCGACGGTTTATTTTTGAATTTGGTCCATAAACATTATAAATATTTAATAAAGAGTTATCTCTAAGGTTAGTGAGAATAATATGTAAAGAATGTTGCTTAGTAATAGTTTAAAGAAGTTTAAAAGAATTATCAAGCCACCCTGTAAGTAAACCCATGTATGCTCCAATAGAAGGTAAACATGCCCAATGTCTAAAATGATAGCCACCTAATCTTCTATAAAAACGAATATCGGGACAATCTATTTTTGTTTCCTGTAAAATGGCAATATCAATAAAATAATATTTAGAAAATACTCTAATTTTGTTATATTTATTTAAATCGTATAAACCCCTAATATTCCAACTAATAATCCTCATAATCCAGATGATCTAACCCTCTCTATTTCGTTACTCCTAATGTATGTAGTATCTAGCTTATCATCAGTAAAAACAAAAGCAGTATCCCTAGCTAACCGACATAAATCACTAGTGGATAAACTACCTAGAGCGAAGGGAGAATATGTACTGCCTAAAACAGAAACCATACGTAAGCCTGAGTTTGAAGAGCCACTAATGACATTCGAATCAGGTGAGTCATCCATAAACGAAGACTGACTATTATGAACCTTTGCACCACGACGAACAACACTACTGATAGCAGTAGAATTCCTACGCCTGCCTCTTTAAGCTAATGAAGATAAAAAAGAAGCTAAGCTAACAAAACTATCCTCTCTATCAAATACTGTGGACGATCCAGTTACACCCTGAAGATCATTATTATCAGCCTCTCCAACAACCACCCCAACCATATCACAACCACTATCCCTAAAATTTATCAAATTTTGTGAGCTGCCGGCAAGAATCTTATCTTTAGAAACATCATTCACTTTATCGTCAGAATTTTCAACTATGCCCTCCACTCCCTCAATTAACAGAGCATCAGAATTACGTGAAGTCTCTCCCACATTTTCCTAACCACACTACAAAATATGTTACCATTGATAGCCAAAAAGTGAGAATTATCAGAAAGTGCTGTCGAAGCAGCCACTAAAGAGCCCATATCATTCGAATTGCATCATTTAGAGAGTATTCAGCTGAAGAAACATCCACTTCCACAATGTCAGTATTAAACATACACATTATGATATTTGCAAGATGTTCAACAGGAATCACAGAAACATAATTTCCAGCCAATGTTCTCTTCTTTAAACGAACAGAGCTCAAGAAAGCTCCAACAACATCCAAATTAACCATTGCATACTTCCACAATTTGCTCGTGTGCATATTAGAATTCAATTATGAGAAACTATACATAAATCACCAACCATCAGGATATTCGAATTTCCCACTCTGTCAGTTTTCACATCCAGGCTACCAGATGAACCAAAACCGACAGTCTCCTTACCAGCATCACTGCCATCAAAAAATTCATAACAACTGTCAGAAGAAGAATACCCATCATAGACATGATTCCTAGAACAAGAATCATAAACCAAAGACTCAGAAGAGGAAGAAACAACATCAAAACCATCAATAACATGTAAATTCACATCTGCATCTTTCTAAGAATAAACTTCACGACAAGTACCTTTGTCCAAGTGGTTAATTGAATCGGCTTTGGTGCAGGATGTCACAAGTTCGAAACTTGTTGTATATAAAGTAACAGTTCAAAAAAAAAAAAGAAAAAAAGAAAAAACTTCACTAAAGCTATCCACCTCAGACCTATTATGCACCAGGCAACCACCTAGAAAACCACTATCAGTTACAACATATTGAGACAAATCAGATTTCTCTTCTACCAAAGATCTTAGACGCTCAAAACTGTTAGTGGTAACTAGCTTGAAATTCTCCAAATTACAAGATTTGGCTTTAATTTTATTTTTTTATGAATATGAGAATTTTTTTTACTCAACACACGTGAATGAATAGCATAATCCACAACACCACCTACACATCCTTTATCAAGCAAGATATCCCTGGTTTCTAAAGAATGAGGAACCAATTTGCATTGTAAAACATCAGGGTCTAGAAGCAAAGGATCAAAAGAAATCAACTCCTTTTTAATAACAGGTACAGGGACATCAGAGATATCATTGACGCCAACATTAGAAACCTCATTACATGTATTAGAAACAGGCATCTCATTAGTAACCAGTTCATCACTGTTCGAGGAAGAAACAAAATCTCCAAAGTAGTCTTTAGGATCTGCAAACTTCTTAGAGTAATTTCTACCAATATTAACAAAATTGATAACGTCGAAATGCTTGAACAGGCCTTCCGAGAAATCAATGCCTTCATTTCTTTTAATCCATAGGCGATCTAACAAGATTCTTTTCAGTTTCATACATTTTAAAACAAATTGAAAACCATAGTCAGAGGTAGAAAGATTTATGCGATCACCAGAAATTGGGTCTGATTTCATCAAACAGTTGACCATTCTGTGTCCAAAAAAACCACACTCGAAACATGGAACGGGTTCTCTACAGTCTTTCGCAAAATGATGATAATCTCCACATCAAAAGCAAATTCTTTTCCCCTTCCTAGAATCTACCCAATTCTTAAATTTGGTCTTCCAGTTAAGAAATTGCGGAGGAAAAAACTTTGAACCTTGACCACTTGGGCACATGCACGTCAAGAAAAAGAATCTAATTCAATAAAGGAAGAAGAAAAATATTTACTGCTTAAACAATATTATATTTACTTGGCTTAAAAATATTTACTGTTTATTACTTTACTTTAAAAAAACAATATTACTATTTATTGCAAATAGTACAAATTTACTCTGAATTGCCTTATACTACTTCATTATCGCATAACTCAACAAAATTAGTTTACTAACAATCATTTTATTATTTATTTAATTTCACTTAGTTTTATAGATAATAATAAGTTTCTCAAATTCACTTAGCATAATTTTTTCTTTATTATGATCATTTATAGATGACTCCAAAATTCATAAATAATCTTCTCTCTTGTTTTAATTCTTACATACTATTACTTGATTGTTTATTTCCCTAAATCTATAGACAATTATCATAAAGTATTCATCATCTAAAAATGTAACAGTCAAATAGATAGATACTCAAACCTTAATATATATATATATATATATATATATATATATATATATATGTATGTATGTATGTATGTATGTATGTATGTATGTATGTATGTATGTATGTATGTATGTATGTATGTATGTATGTATATGTGTATATATATATTTATCATATCCAAAACATCACAACTTCCAACAAATTATAAATGGGATATAATCATATATCAACTAATGCATATATATATATATATATATATATATATATCAATGAATATCTACGTATTATTTAAAACATAAATCATTAAAACCATTGAATCTCACCCAGGAACTTTCACAAACAATATTGAAACCAAACAAACAATGTTTTGGAATGTTTGAAATCTCACCACGATCCCCATGAAACAAAACATTATGAACAAACCGGTAGCTAGGAAGGGCAGGGTACTTGATTATCTAAACCTACCTTAGACACTATTTTATAGACACACACGAGTAAGCTTAATTAGTTGGTCCTAACATGATATATTTAGGCTGCATATACTATTGGGTTCTAATTCCAATGTAGGTCTAGTGTAACCTCCTTAAGGGTGGCCCTTCTTGGTACCTCATGAGCAAGTTTTACATGTTGCCTTTCAATTAAATTTGGGCCTTGGACTAATTTTCAAAATCTGTGTAAAAATTTGAAAGATATTTTGAATTTAAAAGTTAAATTTAAAATGTGAAATAAAATTTGTAAAAGTTATAAAGTGCATTTTCAAAATTGTTTTGAAAATAAATTAGCACTTTGAAAATTATCTGAAATTTAGTTAATTAGATTAAAAAATAAATAATTGATTAGATTAAATAAATACGTAATCAATTAAAAGTTAATTAAATAAATCGAACATATATATATGTTGTTATATTTATATATAACTATAAATGTTATATTACAACATGCATATGTAGTTATCTTTTTTGGATACCTTTCCCTGCTTTAACAAGCCAGCAAAACTTTTCAAAGTAAATTGAAATAATTTTAAATTTACTAAAATATTTAATTAAAATTGTTTTAATTATATAAAATATTTATTTGATAATAAATTAATTAAGGTTAATTGATAAAATAAGATGTATATGTATAATAATATATGCATGTAAAACTATAAGTGTTACAGTTATTATTCATCTTAATTGTTTAGGATGAAAAAAATAAAATTTTTAAAATTTAAGAATAATTAAATTAATTAGTTAATTAAACTAACAAAATAAAATTAAATAAATATGATTTAATTAATAATGTACGTTAGACTATTATATAAGTTAACTAAATAATTAATGGTTATATGTGAAATAAACTTATATAAGATATGAATGGATAAAATCAGGTGGAACTAGAACGAAACCCAAATGAGATTTAATGAATGAGTACATACGTATAGTACATAGATTGTGATTTTAGATGTGTTAACACTTGAATCACGAGGGCATTTCAACAAAAAATACATTATTCCCAAAATCGATATCACTCAAATAAATATATTAAAGATTATGAATCTATAACATAAAAGTTTTTCTCTACCATTTATATATTAATAGATTACTTGCATACTCCTTAGTTGTTAAGCTTTCCTCAAGCTATGGATGTTATGTGTAGTACTATTTTATTTTGCATATTTTATTGAATTTTAATTCAATAAATTAAAATTTTGGATTTCTTTGATAATAAAAGGAAGTATACTGACTAAAATTCATATTATGACTTTGAATTATGTCTTAAAAATTCAAAAGTAATTTGAAAATTATTTCCAGAAAAATAAATAATATTATGAAATTTTGAGTTTGTTTTGGAAAATAAAACAAGTATTTGAAATTTATTAAAATTGAAAAGGGATATTTTAATAAAAGAAAAATCATTATACAAATGAAATAAAAAATTGGATAAAATTCCTTGAGCGGATTTAAACGGATGTAAAACGTTGATTAAAAGGCTGTTGGATTTATAAGCGGTTAGAGGAGTTGTTTATATTTAAAAGAAAGATAAAAATATTTCTTCCTTTTAATTAGACCCTCCATTCATCCTTATCCCGTAACTTACCGCCACTACTCAAACCAGTGTTTAATTTCTAGTGGAAATTAGGTTGAAGGGTTTCTATTGGCAAGGTAATAAGTTTTAAGGACATCACTTCTGAATAATTAGTTTTAAGGATAATTTACAACATAATGATAAATTCATTTATCTTTTTATGTTATACGGGAAAATGATAAATCCTTTTATCATTATTGCTATATAACTGAAAATGATAAATTCTTTTATTTTTTTCCTATAAAATGTTCTTAAAACTAATTTTCCAGAAGTAGTGTCCTTAAAACTTATTACCTTGCACAAATAAGCCCTTGAAGTGAAAATCCCCGTTAAATTATATACTTTGTTATATAGCGATATAATTAATTAAGTAATTGATTTAAAGTGTATAAATAGGAAATCCTTGAATAATATGTTATGTGATAATAGTTACAAATTATAGTAATCATGAGAAAATCATCATAACATAGAATAACATATTGTTTTAACTATTCTTGGTTGAGATGCTTTGAGAGAGGATAACAACACAATCATTAAGATAAAAGTTCGTAATGGGATTTAATGTTGGATATTGTATTATTCATAGTTGTTAGGGGCACTAAGAAATTATGTACTAGCGATAATTGGAAAACTATGGAATGACTCATCTAAGAGTTTCCTGTTTATTACTAACTGCTAGGTCAAACATGAAATCTTAGGGTGACACAGTGTAACATAGTTCCATCGACTTGAGAAAACTTTGAAACTTCAATGTGAATACTCCACTTTGATTATAGTTAAATCATGGCATGGCAATCCACCATGCAACTATAGTTGTGTCTGTGTTGAAGCATTCTAAGTGTAGCACCATTCAATTGGGAATTCATCTACTTAGTTGTATAATATTAGTATCACAGTCAACTATAGTTAACTCAAAATCAAATTATCTGCTAGAGTGGTATGGTTAATAATAAATGTTATTATTGGAGCAATGACTTATTCATGGACTAATTGATTTGAATAATGATGATATTGGAATTTTGACCCAAACCAAATTCCATAAATCCTAAAGTGATATAGTTTTGATGAAGAGAATGTGTGTAAATTATTGTTACTAAATGATACAGCTTAAGATAATATAAAGTATGATTTACTAAAAAAAGTCTATAAGCTACGTATTTTGCCAAACTATCACACCATAGCTAAGATAACGGTTGAACATTAATTTTGAGTTATTCAATATTAATTGCTGACCGAATTCACACCTCCGAATCACATAACCATATTTGTGAATTCTTCGAAAAAGCACACGATTTGATTAATTTACAAAATATTTTAAATTAGTTAACTTTATTAATATATGAGAAATATTGATTATTATATAACTTATCTAATGTGTAGGAGTTGTTTAAATTATTTGAATGCAACTATAAATGATATATCTGCGTGCAACGATATATGATATTGGTTAAATTTTAACGGGTTTAAATAAAAGCTAATTGAATGGAGAGATTTATGGAAATTTTGTTCCATTTAATGGCATCAACAACCGACCATATCTTAAGAAGGGAGAGGGGTGGAGAGTGAGAAAATTAAGTGATTAATTAGGGAAATTTTAATTGAAAGAAAGGGAAAGGTTTCATTCTTTTAAATACAACAAATCCACTAATTTTGTTCAGATTCATTCTTTCATTCATTTTAAGTTTCTCTCTTCCTGTAACGACCCCACTTCCTACGCCCAGAAAGAAGTATCGTTTTTAAGAAAGAAAAGGGTGAGAAAATAGAAAAGATAGAGAAGAAAGAACAACAACATCAGAATCTCACAGCGGAATGAATAAAATATATTAATCACATAAGTATTTGCATAATATATAACATCAATCAGAGTGATACATATAGTACATCACATACTAGACAGTTATAAGCACCTGTCTAGTTATACAACTCAATACACAAAACAACACAGAGATACCACACAGCGGCACTATATATATATATATATCTACAACGCTGAAGCCTCCTGCTCCATTGCTCCTCCAGAATTCGTCAAAGTTAAACCTGAATCCCTTGGCTACCCGTAAAAATTTGGGTACCCGAGAGTTTATGAAAAACAAAAATAAACTCCGGATCAGACATGGGTCTGGTGTGAGTAACAAGTTAAAGTTGCTTAATTTTAAAAATCTTTTGAAAGAAAGAGTATCACGTAAGACTTTCCACACATAAACATGAAAAAGTTTTTAGCTTATGCTAACCAAAACATTTGATAGGAAATCCAATGATATTATAGTAGGTCTAGGGTTTTCAAGTAAATAGAAAATAGCCGAAATTGTTACATGATTAAATTCCAGCTACTAGCCACAAAAGTGGGTAATACAATTAAAACCGTAGGCACTTATTGGATTTTGGATTCCATACAATGGCAGGGCTACTGGGGTACCGCCCGTCACAGTACGTGGCCTAGATCAACGTATCGAGGATCACTCCCGACCCCCTACAACACAAGGCCGGAACCATTCCTTACTGAACAGTCCCGAACAAGATAAACCCCGCAGTTGGCTGCAGACCAACTGTCTACACAGCCGAATAAAAAGGGACATCTAGACAGGGGAATATCCTTGTCCTGCTTGGGCATGACCCACCTAACCTTGCTGCACCTCCCCTGTTTTAGCCATTCCCGGTTGATGAGGCTTGAGGTTACGATTACCTTTATAGGACATATCTCTTAGAATGCTCATCGTCCGCCCGACGATGTGTTGAAAGCATTCAATCCATACAAGTTCGTTCTGGGTTCGAACGAAACCGAAGGCATCATCTCATTACACTCGTTTTGGAATCACCCTCAGAGTTAACGACGATAACCCTTGCATTCAGAATCTTCATCTTCACTTCAGATTCACGACCTAACGTTAATTTGGAATCGATGTGGTTTTCGGATGTTCCAAATAAGGAAAACCGATCCCGGTCTTATCGAAATCCAAAACGTGTCTTTTAAGGCCAAGTTGTCTATTTAGTCTTAACAGTCAATTAAATATCATCAATATGCACAGATAGATAATTCACATCTCATAATAGATAATCACATCATCAATCATAAACAGATAATTAATATCATCATCCAACAGATAACTAAATATTATCATACCTAAACCATACATTCATATCACATAAATATTACTCATCTCATTTCTGAGATCACAATCAATCAATGAAATATCAATATCATCCATAAGCAATGATTTATGAATCACAAGCTATAATTAATTTAAAATGAATTAAATTAACTACTTCAACTTTAATTAATTTAAAATAAATTAAATTAATTACTCATTCCATAAATCCTGCTCTCACAATCATTAATAAATTATAAATCAAATTAATTAATCATTCTCTAATTACAAGAAGTAATTTAGTCTTTAATTAATTTCTTAAATGAATTATTCTAGATCATTCATAGCAGTTAACATCTATTTACTTTCCTATTAATTATTCCTTAATTAACAATTCTTAATTACATCATTAATTATATTAATTAATGATCTCCAATTTATATTAAATTACTGTATTTAATTTAATTATATTATGTGATTAATCTTTATTTAAACACAATTATTAATCACCCTTGATTAATAACAAACCAGTAATTAACTACCCTTAATTACTTATTAATCATCCCATGATTAATTATTTCCATAAATTAATCCTTTGATTAATTACAAAAGAAATTACCCAAATTACTTCACTTACCAATCATCTTGAATTAATTTCATCAAGCAATTATTATCTAATTACTTTCGTAAGTAATTACACTCCATTAATTTCACTAAGTAATTACACATACCAAATCATCAAATGATTTCTTAAATTAATAACTTAATTTAATCTTATCATAAATTAATTTTATATTCCAATCATCTTTGATTTAAATATCCTTTGCTATCTTCCAGTAGTTTTCTTTAATTTATTTACAGTAAATTAATCTTGAATAAATCCATTAATTAATTACATATATATCGATTTATTACCATTTAATTATCTTGTTGATTTATTATTCCCAAATAAATCAATTTTCTTAATTACTTTTCATTTGTTAATTATATTAAGAATACAAATCTTCAAATTACAAATATTAATCCTCTTGATTAATAACAAACAGTAATTAACCTTCCTTAATTAATTACTCCTCAATAACAAGCTTAACCCCTTGATTAATTTCAAACTAGTAATTATACTCCAATTACTTCCATTAACAACATCATCCAATTAATTACATCCAGTAATTATCCATCAATTACTTCTCTAAGTAATTTAATTCCAAAATATCAGTTAATTAAACTAAATTAATTAACTCAAATCAATTTACTCAATTAATAAGTAATTAATTTGTTAATTACTTCTCAAATAAATAATTTACATTTAAACTATCACAATGATTATTATTGAATTAATTAATCAAATTAATTTATTAAAAATCAATTACATTAGTTAATTATAAATAATCTAGTTAATGATCTTCATCAACACTTATTTACTTATTTTCTTCTAAAATAATTAACTTAGTTAATCATTACTAATTATAAGTTTGATTAACCATTAAAATTAATAAAAATCTAATCTATGGCTCTTAATCACATATTAATTAATTAATTCATTATTTAACTTATATTAATACATTCAAACTTAGAATTACTAATTTAATTAATATCAAACATTAATTATTCATACTTAATTATAAATTCTAAGTCTTCATTACTTAAAGTAAATTGTTCTTATAATTGATTAAATTCTCACTTCCAATATGTTTAAAACATTTATTTCAATTTACTTTGTAAATAAATTCAAATTTTATCACTAATAAAGTTTAAAACTAAATTTTCAAAATCCTTTTAAACTCACGTATTTGATGGCACTTAAAACCTATTTGAATCAATTTATATTATAAAACTTATTTTAGTTCCAAATCTAGAAGTTCAAATCTAAGTTCTGGTTCAAATTGTGGAGTTAACTTGTCTAAATCCTTTCTTAACAATTTATATTTCATTTTTGAATTCAACTCCTTTTTGAATACACTTACACATTAAGCACTTTTAAATTATTAAAATAATTTAAATTATGGACTTTATTATTCCCAACTTTATTTTCAAAACTGACTTAAAGTCACCATTTAAACTTGTTTTAAAACTAGGTTTAATCTTTGATTTTAAATTTTAAAACAAAAGTTAAAAAAAAACAAAACTGATAAAACTATTACAGGTTTAAACCTGTACAACAACACCCCGAGTCCCCTGTGTTTACTTCGAGTAAACATGCGTGTTTCCCCGAGAAAATTAACGTACTGCTCTGAGTTTTTTCCCAGGTGCGCGCGAAAATGAACAAGAGAAAAAAACACAACCTGGAAACTCAACCTCACTCCTTCCCCCAATGCCTGTCAATGCCACGCACGCAAAGCTCCCACCACCTGAAGACTTGCGCTTCCGGCCATAGCATCGTCACCCACCGTGCCTTCTTTTCCTAAGACCACGCCTCGCTCGACGCTACGTCGAAGTCGCGGTGGTCAAAACAAGATGCTCCAGTAAAACTAGGTTTACCAGAGGAAAATCAACACCGCCGCTACCTCCGACATCGTGGCCGCCTACAACTATTTTTCCATCAACAACCGGTGACTCTTGCACCTCCATCCAAGATCCCAATCACCACTAACCCGTGGATCATCAATGATCATCAAAAGAAGGAAATTCGAACTAACCCAAACCGCTCTCATAATATCCCATTAAAAATTCCCAATCCTACCTTAAAAATCATATTTTTGTATATGAATTCCATTTATATTCATGAATTTGTAATTTAATAAACTTGAATTTTAACATGTTTGAAGATGGTTCTGTGTTTTAGCTCTTTCCAGTGACAACACAAGTTTATTTACTTAAAACAAATTTTTAAACAAAAGTTTAGAGTGTAACAAATATATTTCATTCAGGGCTTAAGGCTTAACACAGATTGGAACAAGATCAAATGGAATTTTGAACAGGTTTGGACTTGAAAACTAAACAGAGTTTTCTCCAATTTACAGCAGTGCACAATATATGTATACCTACATACAAATGATTCACAGCAGCATATACTTGTATGTTAACCCTGCATATCATCACAGAAAACATATACAACCATTCAACTTAAGCTATATTGAATAATGATAAATAAGAAAAACAAAAGTTGCTCACAGAGAATTCAATATGCAGTAATTTATTTTGCAATTGGCCAGAGAAAGGAATATGTGTAGGTTCACACAAATATTTTAAGCATCCAAAAATTTAGCTTGCAACAGATTAAAACCTAAGAAATTTATAAAAGTGTTACTCACCTGAAATGTAAAAGAACAGAGGCTACAAATTTGAACAGGCCCTTAAATTTGAAACCTGAAGCAACTGAAAACCTTTTCTGTTTGATCCCCTGGTTTGCTAAGTTGTTGTTGAATGTTTGTTTAGGTTTTCAATGAAGTTTATTTTAATTTTTACTTAGTTCGAACTGAATATGCAGATTTATGGAAAGAAAAAAGACAGGGATTAAGCAAAGGATTTGTACAGGGTATATGCAGACAGGTTTATACAGGGTATATTATTATGTTTCATAAAACTGTAACAATATAGCATACAATCTTGTTTGTACAGATTTTATCATAGATATTTGTTAGGTTGGAGGCTGATATGAAATACAATGGTGTGCTAAAAAGATTTTACATTAATGACTTTTGTTTGTTTGCTTAAGAATGTATTACTGTCTTCTCTAGCAAGCTTCACACATACATATTTTTTTTGTTACTGTCTTTCTTTCCAGGTTACATTCGAATTGACTTTCTTTTGTTTTACTTAGTTTGGCCTGCACACATATAATTTGTTCCTAGATTTTTTGTTTGTTTGTACAATCACACAAGTGGCCTTGATGCTTTAAACATATTATATGTATGCTGCAGTCCATTCTTATGTTAGTTTACAATTTTGAAAATTATTTGTTTCCAGTTTTATTATTGACTTGTTATTATATTTGAAATGTTTGTGAAGTTCTATAAATTGATCATATATGTTTATTTCTTATCTTAACTTATTATGTACAGTATTATCACTTATAATCTATAGCTTAATGTATATTTTATTTTATTTCTATGTTTGTTGTTTGAAAACTAAATGAACTTGATAGTTGTTATGTTATTATAATTTAACTAATGTACTTGCTTATATTTCTTTTCCAATTTATCTTGTAGGCTTGTATTTTACATGTACATTTATAAATAGAAAACAAACATTTAATTTTTAACAGATAAAATTTACCAATTAAATATTTATTAAAAGAAAAGTATCAATTCAGATCTAATTAACAAAAATATATCAAATCAATTTAATATTTAATGCAGATTATTAAATTGATATTGCTAGAAAATTCCGGGTTGTCACATTCCTCCCCCCTTAAAAGAATTTCGTCCCCGAAATTTAAAAGCAAAGGTAATTTAGTAATATATTTAAGATTTTAATTAATTTTAAACCATAAGCATATATCAATCACATGCTAACAGTCATCACAACCAATCTACTCAATCAACAAGGCTAACTATCCAGACAAAATTCTGGATAGAGCTCCTTAGAGTTTCCCAATATAATACCGGAATACTCGAGCTATAGCATCCAAACAATCTATACTACTAATCTATAGAACTCTTTTGAATCAGAGAAAATCCATCCAAAATGAAATCTCCGACTCCGATATCCAAATTCCTTCGTCTCTTATTTACCAACTTCCTTTGATGATCCAGAGCTATCTTCATCTTAACTGACCAGCTCAACCTTCGCTGATAACTCCTAAAACAATCTGAATCCATAAACAATCCAGTAGAATAATCTTCTCAGAATCAACCAAAACCAAAAACACAACCTTTTCTATCCTCAGTAGAAACAACTTCTCTTTTTCCCGAAAAGAAGAAAAACAAATGCACTCCCAACTGCTTCCGCTGCACAACTCTGATCTGGGTAGATGAAAATGCTAATGATGCACATAAGCATAAACTGGACAACACATCACAAAAATATGATTCAACAGATCCAAATAACTTAGAAGTTCCTCCAAAATCTGAGCTGCAACACTGCTACTGATGCCAAAAATTCCTTAATCCAAAATTCCTCGGAAAACTCAGGCCTCAAAGCCAAACACAACATTCCGCTGAACTCAATCTCAAAACTAATGCAGACACACTTCCTTATCCAAAGATCTTTGAGAACTTCTTTGGAAACAAACCATCGCTACAGCATCTCAACACAACTACTACTTCTTGAGTTACCAAGATAATATTTCTAGCTTCTGCTCAACTCACAAAAATCCAATTCTACTCATCCCAACTTATACAACCAAAAATGGACTCTAAATCTTAACAGTTTCCTTAAGAGATTAGGTGAAATCCTTACACCACAAATTTACTTGAGATGGTATTAGGTCTACAGTCTCGTCAGATATACTTCCAACCGCAGGTAGTCGTGTTACACACACCACTACCAAATCTACTCTTATACTTATATTAGAAAACCCGAACAGGTAATCCAACAAATAGATAGAAATGAATATATATATATATATATATATATATATATATATCAAAATTACAAATACGCTCTCTCAGGAAAGAAATCACTCAAGAGCCTAGGTATTCACTCAACCTAGCACTCTGATACCACTGTAAGGACCCCACTTCCTACGCCCAGGAGGAAGTATCGTTTTTAAGAAAGAAAATGGTGAGAAAATATAAAAGATAGAGAAGAAAGAACAACAACATCAGAATCTCACAGCGGAACGAATAAAATATATTAATCACATAAGTATTTGCATAATATATAACATCAATCAGAGTGATACATATAGTACATCACATACTAGACAGTTATAAACACCTGTCTAGTTATACAACTCAATACACAAAACAACACAGAGATACCACACAGCGGAACTCTCTATATATATCTACAACGCTGAAGCCTCCTGCTCTATTGCTCCTCCAGAATTCGTCAAAGTTAAACCTGAATCCCTTGGCTACCCGTAAAAATTTGGGTACCCGAGAGTTTATGAAAAACAAAAACAAACTCCGGGTCAGACATGGGTCTGGTGTGAGTAACAGGTTAAAGTTGCTTAATTTTAAAAATCTTTTGAAAGAAAGGGTATCACGTAAGACTTCCCACACATAAACATGGAAAAGTTTTTACCTTACGCTAAGCAAAACATTTGATAGGAAATCCAGTGATATTATAGTAGTTCTAGGGTTTTCAAGTAAATAGAAAATAGCCGAAATTGTTACATGATTAAATTCCAGCTACTAGCCACAAAAGTGGGTAATACAATCAAAACCGTAGGCACTTATTGGATTTTGGATTCCATACAATGGCAGGGCTACTGGGGTACCGCCTGTCACAGTACGTGGCCTAGATCAACATACCGAGGATCACTCCCGACCCCCTGCAACACAAGGCCGGAACCATTCCTTACTGAACAGTCCCAAACAAGATAAACCCCGCAGTTGGCTGCAGACCAACTGCCCACACAGCCGAATAAAAAGGGACATCTAGACAGGGGAATATCCTTGTCCTGCTTGGGCATGACCCGCCTAACCTTGCTGCACCTCCCCTGTTTTATCCATTCCAGGTTGACGAGGCTTGAGGTTACGATTACCTTTATAGGACATATCTCTTAGAATGCTCATCGTCCGCCTGACGATGTGTTGAAAGCATTCAATCCATACAAGTTCGTTCCGGGTTCGAACAAAACCGAAGGCATCATCTCGTTACACTCGTTTTGGAATCACCCTCAGAGTTAACGACGATAACCCTTGCATTCAGAATCTTCATCTTCACTTCAGATTCACGACCTAACGTTAATTTGGAATCGATGTGGTTTTTGGATGTTCCAAATAAGGAAAACCGATCCCGGTCTCATCGAAATCCAAAACGTGTCTTTTAAGGCCAAGTTGTCTATTTAGTCTTAATAGTCAATTAAATATCATCAATATGCACAGATAGATAATTCACATCTCATAATAGATAATCACATCATCAATCATAAACAGATAATTAATATCATCATCCAACAGATAACTAAATATTATCATACCTAAACCATACATTCATATCACATAAATATTACTCATCTCATTTCTGAGATCACAATCAATCAATGAAATATCAATATCATCCATAAGCAATGATTTATGAATCACAAGCTATAATTAATTTAAAATGAATTAAATTAACTACTTCATCTTTAATTAATTTAAAATAAATTAAATTAATTACTCATTACATAAATCCTGCTCTCACAATCATTAATAAATTATAAATCAAATTAATTAATCATTCTCTAATTACAAGAAGTAATTTAGTCTTTAATAAATTTCTTAAATGAATTATTCTAGATCATTCATAGCAGTTAACATCTATTTACTTTCCTATTAATTATTCCTTAATTAACAATTCTTAATTACATCATTAATTATATTAAAATTTATATTAAATTACTGTATTTAATTTAATTATATTATGTGATTAATCTTTATTTAAACACAATTATTAATCACCCTTGATTAATAACAAACCAGTAATTAACTACCCTTAATTACTTATTAATCATCCCATGATTAATTATTTCCATAAATTAATCCTTTGATTAATTACAAAAGAAATTACCCAAATTACTTCACTTACCAATCATCTTGAATTAATTTCATCAAGCAATTATTATCTAATTACTTTCGTAAGTAATTACACTCCATTAATTTCACTAAGTAATTACACATACCAAATCATCAAATGATTTCTTAAATTAATTAACTTAATTTAATCTTATCATAAATTAATTTTATATTCCAATCATCTTTGATTTAAATATCCTTTGCTATCTTCCAGTAGTTTTCTTTAATTTATTTACAGTAAATTAATCTTGAATAAATCCATTAATTAATTACATTTATATCGATTTATTACCATTTAATTATCTTGTTGATTTATTATTCCCAAATAAATCAATTTTTTTAATTACTTTTCATTTGTTAATTATATTAAGAATACAAATCTTCAAATTACAAATATTAATCCTCTTGATTAATAACAAACAGTAATTAACCTTCCTTAATTAATTACTCCTCAATAACAAGCTTAACCCCTTGATTAATTTCAAACTAGTAATTATACTCCAATTACTTCCATTAACAACATCATCCAATTAATTACATCCAGTAATTATCCATCAATTACTTCTCTAAGTAATTTAATTCCAAAATATCAGTTAATTAAACTAAATTAATTAACTCAAATCAATTTACTCAATTAATAAGTAATTAATTTCTTAATTACTTCTCAAATAAATAATTTACATTTAAACTATCACAGTGATTATTATTGAATTAATTAATCAAATTAATTTATTAAAAATCAATTACATTAATTAATTATAAATAATCTAGTTAATGATCTTCATCAACACTTATTTGCTTATTTTCTTCTAAAATAATTAACTTAGTTAATCATTACTAATTATAAGTTTGATTAACCATTAAAATTAATAAAAATCTAATTTATGGCTCTTAATCACATATTAATTAATTCATTCATTATTTAACTTATATTAATACATTCAAACTTAGAATTACTAATTTAATTAATATCAAACATTAATTATTCATACTTAATTATAAATTCTAAGTCTTCATTACTTAAAGTAAATTGTTCTTATAATTGATTAAATTCTCACTTCCAATATGTTTAAAACATTTATTTCAATTTACTTCGTAAATAAATTCAAATTTTATCATTAATAAAGTTTAAAACTAAATTTTCAAAATCCTTTTAAACTCACGTATTTGATGGCACTTAAAACCTATTTGAATCAATTTATATTATAAAACTTATTTTAGTTCCAAATCTAGAAGTTCAAATCTAAGTTCTGGTTTAAATTGTGGAGTTAACTTGTCTAAATCCTTTCTTAACAATTTATATTTCATTTTTGAAGTCAGCTCCTTTTTGAATACACTTACACATTAAGCACTTTTAAATTATTAAAATAATTTAAATTATGGACTTTATTATTCCCAACTTTATTTTCAAAACTGACTTAAAGTCACCATTTAAACTTGTTTTAAAACTAGGTTTAATCTTTGATTTTAAATTTTAAAACAAAAGTTAAAAAAAACAAAACTGATAAAACTGTTACAGGTTTAAACCTGTACAACAACACCCCGAGTCCCCTGTGTTTACTTCGAGTAAACATGCGTGTTTCCCCGAGAAAATCAACGTACTGCTTCGAGATTTTTCCCAGGCGCGCGCGAAAATGAACAAGAGAAAAAACACAACCTGGAAACTCAACCTCACTCCTTCCCCCCATGCCTGTCAACGCCACGCACGCAAAACTCCCACCACCTGAAGACTTGCGCTTCCGGCCATAGCATCGTCACCCACCGTGCCTTCTTTTCCCAAGACCATGCCTCGCTCGACGCTACGTCGAAGTCGCGGTGGTCAAAACAAGATGCTCCAGTAAAACCAGGTTTACCAGAGGAAAATCAACACCGCCGCTACCTCCGACATCGTGGCCGCCTACAACTATTTTTCCATCAACAACCGGTCACTCTTGCACCTCCATCCAAGATCCCAATCACCACCAACCCGTGGATCATCAATGATCATCAAAAGAAGGAAATTCGAACTAACCCAAACCGCTCTCATAATATCCCATTAAAAATTCCCAATCCTACCTTAAAAATCATATTTTTGTATATGAATTCCATTTATATTCATGAATTTGTAATTTAATAAACTTGAATTTTAACATGTTTGAAGATGGTTCTGTGTTTTAGCTCTTTCCAGTGACAACACAAGTTTATTTACTTAAAACAAATTTTTAAACAAAAGTTTAGAGTGTAACAAATATATTTCATTCAGGGCTTAAGGCTTAACACGGATTGGAACAAGATCAAATGGAATTTTGAACAGGTTTGGACTTGAAAACTAAACAGAGTTTTCTCCAATTTACAGCAGTGCACAATATATGTATACCTACATACAAATGATTCACAGCAGCATATACTTGTATGTTAACCCTGCATATCATCACAGAAAACATATACAACCATTCAACTTAAGCTATATTGAATAATGATAAATAAGAAAAACAAAAGTTGCTCACAGAGAATTCAATATGCAGTAATTTATTTTGCAATTGGCCAGAGAAAGGAATATGTATAGGTTCACACAAATATTTTAAGCATCCAAAAATTTAGCTTGCAACAGATTAAAACCTAAGAAATTTATAAAAGTGTTACTCACCTGAAATGTAAAAGAACAGAGGCTACAAATTTGAACAGGCCCTTAAATTTGAAACCTGAAGCAACTGAAAACCTTTTCTGTTTGATCCCCTGGTTTGCTAAGTTGTTGTTGAATGTTTGTTTAGGTTTTCAATGAAGTTTATTTTAATTTTTACTTAGTTCGAACTGAATATGCAGATTTATAGAAAGAAAAAAGACAGGGATTAAGGAAAGGATTTGTACAGGGTATATGCAGACAGGTTTATACAGGGTATATTATTATGTTTCATAAAACTGTAACAATATAGCATACAATCTTGTTTGTACAGATTTATCAGAGATATTTGTTAGGTTGGAGGCTGATATGAAATACAATGGTGTGCTAAAAAGATTTTACATTAATGACTTTTGTTTGTTTTCTTAAGAATGTATTACTGTCTTCTCTAGCAAGCTTCACACATACATTTTTTTTTTGTTACTGTCTTTCTTTCCAGGTTACATTCGAATTGACTTTCTTTTGTTTTACTTAGTTTGGCCTGCACACATATAATTTGTTCCTAGATTTTTTTTTTTGTCTGTACAATCACACAAGTGGCCTTGATGCTTTAAACATATTATATATATGCTGCAGTTCATTCTTATGTTAGTTTACAATTTTGAAAATTATTTGTTTCCAGTTTTATTATTGACTTGTTATTATATTTGAAATGTTTGTGAAGTTCTATAAATTGATCCTATATGTTTATTTCTTATCTTAACTTATTATGTACAGTATTATCACTTATAATCTATAGCTTAATGTATATTTTATTTTATTCCTATGTTTGTTGTTTGAAAACTAAATGAACTTGATAGTTGTTATGTTATTATAATTTAACTAATGTACTTACTTATTTCTTTTCCAATTTATCTTGTAGGCTTGTATTTTACATGTACATTTATAAATAGAAAACAAACAATTAATTTTTAACAGATAAAATTTACCAATTAAATATTTATTAAAAGAAAAGTATCAATTCAGATCTAATTAACAAAAATATATCAAATCAATTTAATATTTAATGCAGATTATTAAATTGATATTGCTAGAAAATTTCGGGTTGTCACACTTCCTCTACATAGCCATGGCCAAAAATTCATTCATCCCTTTCAAACAAAATTAACTTCAAATTATATTCAAACATCATATAAAATAAAAGCTAAGTGGTTCACATTCTCTTGCAAAACTGGGTGTTGATCTTCCTAAAGATCTAATGAGAAATCTCAAATCAAGGTATTACAATGGGCAAGACTTTTCAGGGTCAAATTTTCTATTATTCGTGATGAGTAACCTTGACTAAATTCACATATGTGTATATTGAATCACCACTTATTGAATTTATTTTTAAAACCTTTTATGTACTGTCATTCAATTGTAAAACCAATTTATGTTTCATTTATTTTTTGATTTGATATTATTTGTTGGATATGAAATTATTAGTTAATGTAGCTTTGGTTTACTATAAAATTACATTTATTTTCACAATTTAATTCACTTAAAGTCGTAGATTTAGTGTTTTAGTTAATTGAATTATGTACGTATGTTTTCATATGCTTTATTTTACGTTGTCCAAAATCATCAATTAATACCTAGTTGAACCTCTTAATTAATTCAATTTTGGTTTCAATTAATATATCATTATCTTGTTATTTAGTCAACCATATGCATTTGAAATTTAAATCCAAAATTACAATTTTCACATGTGTGTATATGTCGGTGTAGTTAAAGTGCTTAACGGTTCTATAACAGTGGAGGTGCAAAAAGTTACAGTAGGGATAAAACGGAGATATAGCGGAAAATTGTGGAGGTGCGAAAAATTTCATTAGATATAAAACTAAATATTTTAAGTTAATATATTCTCATTCTCATATTTTTTAATATTATATAACAAAACTAAAGAATGTCATTATGATTGATTCTATTTATACACCGTATTTTGTTTCACATACACTGAAAAATTTAGCAAAAAAAATTATGCATCCTTTTTCACTTTACGTACACCTTGAAATTTCCAATTTTACCCTTCGGTAACTTTTATTGTTTTACAACTTCATTTCTCTTCTCTTTTAGAATTCATACAAGCCTTAATGGAAATCTGCGCGGTTCTTTTGTGTACCGCATACTTAAGTTGTGTTCATCACAGATTCAAGCACCTCCTTCCTTGAAAAAGGAAAAAAAACAAAATTTTGACCTCTTCCTTAGATTCTACTCCAAAATCATAACTTCTTTTACTACTACCTTAAAATCATTATCTTCTTTTGATTCTAACTCTAGATCAATCTTCACTTCCCCAATATTCATTGATAGAGAATAAGAATTTGATTTACTGTATTTTATTAGGTCAATTAGGGCTTGAGTGTTTGAAGTAATAAAAAGTAGAACAATTTGGACGTTTTTTTACCATTGTTGTAAATAAGAGTATTTTTGTCTTTAGTTCCTTTTAAAAAGAAGCCTGGTTTATGTAAAAAAAATTTGGTATATGAATAGACTCAACCTATCATTATTTATGCAATCCAGATTTGGTGACAACAATAGATTGCAAACTTATGTTAAACACTTTGTGCCTTGAAATTGGTGTTTTCCGTAAAATTATTGATTTGCTTTAAAAGGGAATTAGTCAATTAACCTTTTCATATTAACGTTGCGGAAGCAGGTGCTAAAAATCTTTAATTTAGCAGTGTAGCGGAAAATAGTGGGACTTAATGCGGATCTATCACTTAATAGCGCTAAATTAAAAAGTGTAGCGGTTGAAGAACACTGCACGCTATAACGGGGATTTAGCATGGCTTTACTGCACGAGTGTGTGTGTGTGTGTATGTATCGTTTAACAAAAAATTAATCATATTATTAAAGTAAAATATTAGTTGTGACAATAATTTCCTTTAACAATTTTATTTTACATGTTGAATGTGTATATTCAAATTTGTAGTTTTAAAGTTTGAATATTTTGTTGTAATTAAGCATGAAATTTTTATGGTATTAGATCTAATATTAATTAGTTTTGTAAAACAGTAAATCAAAATGGCACCTAAATATGTTTCCTTTTAATTCTAATTTGGTTAGATCTTGATTCAACATGAAACTTTATTTCCTTCTCATTTCTAATTAATTATTTTCTTACTTTGAAATTATTGGATTTTATCATAAAGATTTGTTTTCATAATTTTATATAAGTGTGTGTGTGTGCGCATTGTATAAGTGACAACAAAATATCATAGATATGTATATGTATTTATGTCTAAACTACATACACAAAGAGATACACACACACATATGTATATATGTATATATATAGTACAATAAATATTTGTATACAAACCATATACACATATCATAGTATATTCAAACATATGGATATACTTAGGCATTTATATTCTCGATATTCATATGAAATTGTCATATGTATATCTAAGTATAACACATTTGTATATACAATAGATATAGGTCCCAATATCTATATGTATATATGTATATATACATGTTTATATTTCATTATGTTATGTTGTTATACCATTGAATGTATACATATCACATTCAAACAAAACATTTATTTAGATTAGTTAAACCGATTAATTAATACATATAAACTAATGTTAAATAAAATTTTATTTTGTTAAGTAACTAGAATTGATCCAGTGAAACCCGTTAGACTTCATAGGTCCATTATGATCCAAATAGAGATTTTTTTTGAAGTTCACCTAATTTAGCTACTGTAGACTGGACTGGTTTTTTTAGTCTTATTGTCTTTTCTGGATCGAACTTAGGACATCCAATGTGCCAGGCAAACGCCTCAACCAACCTCACTCTATTTCCATTATCAAAACTGGACCAGTCAGAAGCGAAGATTAATAGAGTTCAAAAAATTCTAGTTTGGATCAATTGGGCCTACGAAGTCAAAGGTAAGTTAGATCCAATCTAATGTAGTTTTAAGTAAAGTCGTATTTTATTTAAATTGTTTAAAATGAAGTTTGAATTTAATTAAATTTATTTATATTATAACGAATGTGTCTAATACATTTGTATATGTAAAGTGTACGTGCAACATATAAGCAGTGTGTACGTGTGTGATAGTAACAAGAAAAATAAAATAGATGAAGAAAACTTTCATTTCTATCTCTTAATTTATAAAATTAATTAAAGATATGGCCATATACATATAGGTAGAAATCTTTCGTTTCTCTCCCTATATATAATTAGATTAATTAACTTATTGTGACAACACATACCTTCGGATATACTGATCGAAAGCCTAGGATGACTTTTGGACTCGCGTTGTGCCAAAAAGTACGAGCTATTGGGTTTTTAAAACATTATAGAGACTAAGAATATAAGGATAAAATCTAAGATATTTCACATTTTCAGATCTCACAGCGGAAGGCAGTAAAATATAAATACAGAAAATAGCCATCAGGAAATATCTCAAAAAAAACAGTTAATCTAGAGTTTACAGAATACATCATATAGTCTGATAGGTACTTAGTATGATAAATATTTATTGCATCTTAGGGTCCGCCGCATCCATGTCACTCTCAATGGTGAAGTAACGCCCCTTATTGCATAGCGCTAGGCATCTAATCAACAATTAACGGTACCACGTCTTGCATCTAAGAACCTCCCGCCATTGCCCAGCCACACACTTCTTTAGGCTTCCTCATCAGTGTTGTACATACACTATAGAACCACATATGAGTGCAATTTGCAATTGATTCGCCCTTGTCAAACATCGACTTTGCCAAATAAATAGTGTCTAGGCCTAATTGTCTACGCACATATCTATGCGGTCCTGTATCGTCCAAGAATCATAAACTTAGGGAACTAATTTCCCTACTAATATATCATCATCCATATATAAAATATATATAAAAAATTATAAATCTAGGCCTTATTTCGAGGTTCAATCTCACCTATAAATCATTAAACGATCGACCATCGGCTACTGGAGCGGCCAACCGCTTATTATCGACCAACTTTAGTGAACTTTTCGACTAGTCGGAGTTGGTTTTTTTTCCTTTATTTCTCTGTCAATTATCGTTCTTTGATTATTTATTTCAATTTACAATGAACTTCTACTTTGTTAATCTACGATTTCTAACATTCTCAATTTAGTTTTTTAATCATTTCACAATTTCATAACTGCATTTGTCATCAATTCAAATTAACGTATGTTTATAATCAATAGGGTATGCATATATCAATCTATATTTAATTTAACAAAAAGAGTACATTCAAGCTAAATCCAATTTTACTTTAACCAAATTTAGATCATACAGTGATCAAATCATATGGGTTGAATTGTTATCAAATTCCCAATCTACTATAGTTATTAGATAAACATGTCTCTAGTTAAATTAATACAATTCTAGTTCAAATAGGCTACAAACAAACTTAATTATATATACGTCATCATATTAATTATGAACCCACTCACATCTTATTATCTTTTCCCATCTTGAATCATGTCGAATCTCCCTTTCTTTTACTTGTTAATATCTCCTTTTTGCTTGATTTCATCTTCAAATTATTTTTTTGTTTCAGAAATTTTGTTAGAGGGGACAAAAATTTGGATAGCTGGTGGCGAGTGATTATGGTTTAGGATTAATGTCATAGTTATAGCAGCAGGAACGAACATTGACCGTTGATTTAATATAATTAAATCCAGGCCGTTCGGCTAAAGCTAACCCTAGCCGATAAGTGCCTACCGGTCGACCACTTGATTCAGGCCGGTCGACCACTAAGTGTCGATCAGCAGTAACTAGGGTGTCGACCAGTTGAGTTATAAATGTGAAATAATTTTAACGTTCTGATTTGTTAATTATTTTCCATAAATATATTAATTATTTTTGAATTCAAATCTTTAAACTTCAGCAACTTTTCATATGAACTTGAATTATGAAACTTTATATATGAAAGTTGTCCAGAAAATCACTACGAATGCACAGTGCAAGTTTCATAGACAATTTCAAACATTTGTGAGAATTTCATTTTTACCTTTGTTATATTTAATTTAATTAATTTTTTTAAATTTCCGATTAATTTTGGCCGAGCGTTATATTATGCCTCCCTTAAAAGAATTTCATCCTCGAAATCTCCAAAGACAGAAAAATGCAACTGGTACGTACAAAAATTGATATTACAACTATCTACTCATCCATCAACCATTGGCAATCATACTCCTTAGTTCAAATTCTAACACAATATGTACATATTGACATGAACTGCATATGAATCTATACTAATGCTAAATTTAGGTGGTCTTCTGATCTAGTCGTCCTCCTAAAGTGAAAGTGCATATGCCATGTATCGAAATGTATGTAACACCTATGTAAATATACTGGCAATTCTACATGTATGCGCAACTATTAAATCCATATTCAACAACTATATGCATATAGGTCGGTAAAATAAAATAAGTGATGTGGTAAGTGTATGCTAACCCGAGAATATATTCGCCCAAGTGTGTAAAGATCAATTTAGTAATCACATACGTTAGCATGCATCATCCAAAACATGTCCTAATGACACATTCGCAACCATTCCTAGAATCAATTGTCCTAACCTACAGATTATACTAAGTATGAACCTAAATATAAAATTATTTTATACTTATTTAACTAAAATGGAAATGTACTAGAAAAAAGTTTTGAACGAGTAGCTCGGATCTTCTCCACCAGCTTCCATGTCCTCTTCGTTGGATTGTCCCTACTAGACCTTAACAAGATTGATAACTTTTTGCTGAGTTGCTTTATACCGTGCTCAAGGATACGAGTGGGTGCACGATGAATATGTGATTCCCTCTCTACTTCCACCTCCTCTAGCTAACTCGACTCAAGTACAATGGTATAACATGTAGACACTTTCGCAGGTGTGACGCATGGAAATCGTCATGTACTCCCGCTAACTTCTCAAGAAGCTTTACCCTATAAGCTAACTTTCCTATCTTACATGTGATTGGAAAAGTCCCTATAAACCTTGGTGGCTAACTTTCCCAAGCTACCAAATCTCATGGCATGCCCAAGCTGTGAGACCTTCACAAAAACCATGCCGCCCACTGCGAACTCCAACTATATGCGTCTCCTGTTAGCGTAAGAATTCTTCCTATCTTGTATGGTTTTCATCCTTCGATGGATCAAATCTACCATATCTGATGTCCCCCTCACCATATCTAATCCAAAACTAATCCTATCGATATGGTCCCATCGAAAAGACGGTGCTATACAAGGCCTCCTATATAATGCCTTAAACGGTGTCATCCCAATACTTACCTGATAGCTGTTATTATAAGTAAAATCCACTAGTGGTAAGTGATCCTCCCAAGAGCCTCTGAAATCTAAGATATACATCTAAAGTAAGTCCTCCAGTACCTGGTTCACCCTCTTCATCTATCCATCCATCTACAGGTGATAAGTAGTATGCAGACTCAACTTTGTGCCTAAAGCCTCTTAAAGACTCCTCCCAAATTTCTGGTGAAAGTTGGATCTCAATCTCTAACGATGGTAGAAGGAACTCCATGTAACCTAACTATCTCGCTCATGTATAGTGTCATCAAAGACGCAACAGTCCTCGTACTCCTAATTGGAACAAAGTGAGCGCATTTGGTCAGTCGGTCGACTATGACCCAATTAGTCTTATTCCTCCTCCATTCCTAGGTAGTCCATCAATGAAATCTATAGAAACGCTCTACCACTTCCACTATGGAATATCTAATTGCTGCAACTATCCTCCTGGCTTCTTCTACTTCGCATTTACCATATGGCAAATCGTACATCTGGCCACATACTCTGTCACTTTCTTCTTCATACCTGTGTAACGACCTAGGATTTTAGTAATTAAAATTTGAATATTTAATTAATTTTAATTATTAATAAGTGAAATTTATAAGTCGAATAAATTTTATTTTGAATAATTGGATTTAATTGGATAATTAAATCAATAATTTAATATGTTAAATTATGGAAATAATTGAAAATTGAGTTAAATATGATTGAAAATGATTTGTAAAATTTTATTATATCATATTGAAGTTAGAATGGTATTTTAGAACTTTTAAATTTGAATTAAAAGTTAATTTGTGAAAATTGAATATTTTAATATTAAATCGACTAGTGAAATTAGTCAATTTTTGAACAGTCTCAGAATTGGACGAAACTAGTTTCATCGGATCCGTAATGTGATATTATTGTATGGTTTCAAATTTCGTGTCAGTCGGATTTACCGTTTGTCCGGTACAAATTAAAACGCCTAGAAAATCGTTTAAATCGGTTTAATTTAAATCGATCGTTTAATTCCATAACTCGCACAGATGTCCAAATTAGCTTTCGAAACCTGTTGCATTGTGTCCGCAACGCGGGGTAAACCCTAGAAACGCTGGTTACGGCGCGTAAATCGGAGTTTGGAAATCCCGGATGAATAGTGTTCATAAATTCTCTATAAATAGCCCCTTTAATTCACAAAAAAATAATTTTTTTTTTAAACCCTAAACCTAACAGAGCCACCGCCATCTCCTGAACCAAAGGCCGAAAATTTCCCTTTTTCTTCTTCAATTATCTTTCGATCCACGCCCTATTTCAACAATCTTTCAACTAGCAAAAGGTAGAGGGCACTGCAATCTATAAATCCAACGGTGGTGATTGGATATTATGGCATAGATCATCGGCAAATTGGGCGTGAAGTACGCGCGTTCGCACGCGTTTTGAGAGCCATCAGGTCGACCGAGTTCGACGTCTTCATGGCCGTGGGGAGCAATCGCGAAGGGCATTTGAACTAGGGTGGTTGATCTACTTCTCGGTGATGATAGGTGGGGCGGCTTCGAATTTTTTTCGAACGTGGTTGGGTTTCTCGGTGCTGCAGCTAACGTGAAGAAGGAGAGGGAAAGAACGGCCGAGATAGGGGGGGGGGGGGGTGCGAACGAACGGCTATGATCTAGGTTCTATTATAAATTTAAAATACATGTTGTAAATTATAATTATAAAAATCGTGTAAACTTGTTAAATGCATATCTTTTTCATACGAGGTCGAAAACGCGCGAAACCAGTTGCGTTGGAATCGTATGGACAAGCACTACGCTATGGAATTGGATTGGAGTCGTTTGGAGTTAGTGATAATTTCGGGTAAAATTAAACGTCCGTTTAATTTTATTCGAAATAAATCGCTAAAGCGAAATTGAAATCAAGGTGAGAACTTCTCACTCAATCGAATCAGTTTCGATTTTATTTTAAATAGTTATATTTAAAATATTTGAATGCATGTTTGAATGATGATTGTTATCTATTGATTGTTAAAATAGACATTATACGCCGTTAGTAAGCGGATGTTATTTAGTAAAAACATATACCGCGAATATTTCATAAACAGTGAAATTGGTATTATATATATAATAGCAATATATATATATTGGCATATGTATATATTGCAGTTGTTGATTTCCCGCATTTTTTAGCGGATGAGACCCTATTGCGCCGTTATTAAGCGGATAATATTTTAAATCCCATATACTGCGATAATTTCGTACTGGAGCGAAATTGGTATTGTGCTAATGTTTGTGGATGCAGGAAACAGGTTGGAGGGATCCAACTGGATTCCTCAACCGTATTTATTTGATTTTGGATATTTTGATATTCGTTGATTATCATATTGATATATGATGTCGTTGTAGTCGTAATTGACTATTTGGTGTGTAGCATCATTGGACCAAATTTTGGAATTTTAAAATGATTTTTAAAGTGATTTTTGAAAATATACTATATTTTTGGAATTGATCCATTTTAAATAAATAACGATATAATTTTTAATGTTATAAAAATTATGATTTTTGAGAAATATAGTTAAAAGCTGATTTTTGAGAAATATGGGTTAATGATTTTATAAAATAGTTTAAATCGGGATTTTTGAATTTATTATAAAGGTTTAAATATAGGATTTATGAAATTTGATTATTTTATAAATCAAAATGATGAAATTATAAAGGAGTTTAAAGATGTTTTAAAGAATAATATAAATTGAGATTTATAAAAGATTTATAAATTGATATTTGTAAATTAAAACGTTGGAATTATAAAACGAGTTTTTATAAGTGTTAGAATGAATTGTGAATGAATTTCGTAAAGGAATGAAATTTATAGAATTATAAACGGTGAAGTTATAAATGGAATTTTATAAGCAGTAGGTTTATAAAATATGTAAAGTTATTAAACGAATAAGTTTGTGTAAATAATTTTTTTTTTTGAAAGGCAAGCGGGGTTGACTGGTCCCCTACCAGGATGTTATTAAAATAAAGAAAAGAAAGCGACTATGAACATGCTCACAATCGCGAAAAGCTAACAAAAAAAAAACAAGAAATTACAACACTCACAAGAACAAACAAAAAAAGGAAAAAACACAGATAAGAAGGAGCACTATATCCAATCATTCAAGACAAAGGATGTAAAATCAAATTTACTGTCCTTTATTCCCATTTTTATGCTTGCATGAAAGGCATGCATCAGCTGATCACTGTTCCTCATCTTGTTCTCAAAGCACCTCAAATTTCTTTCATCCCATACGAAGTTAAGATATCTCTTGATCACAAAAAAATACACAAATCTTTCTTTTTTCTTCCACCTCGTTGCCTTTCCAATGAGATCCCACTCTTCACTGGCAATACCATGGATATGATTTATACTCAAAACAGACATGAGGTACTTCCACATTCCCAAAAGAGAGCTACATTCAAAAAATAGGTGACTAACCGTTTCAGGAAGCAACTTGCAGAAGAAGCAAAGGGGATCAACAAGCATCCCAAAACTCATTAATCTGTCTTTGGTAAGTAGAGCACTATTAATTACTTTCCATAACATTAGGTTATCTCTGTGAGATGAATATCTGGTCCATAGCACTCTGTGCCATTTTATATTACTAGTAGCAGGAGAATTAACAAGCAATCTGTAAACAGAAGCAATAGAGTGTGGTTTTCCTTTCCACTGTATTTCATCAGTCATGGCAGGCATGAAACTCATAGATTGATACTTGTTCCAAACAGCTCTAATGACTTGATTACTGGTGTATGGTAGAGACAACTTCCCATCAGTAATGTAATCAGATGCAAACGCATCACGATTAATACCAGTTTGCATGATTTGCTGGGGAGTGAAAATGTTGGATAATATCATACCATCCTCCAACCAAGGGGAATTCCAGAAGCTAGCATCACTGGTGGGTGAGAGCTTAACCTTGATTAGTGGAAGAAAAGATGCTCTTGACATCAGAATACTTCTCCAAGTCCAACTGGAATTTTGTGGCACAGTCATGGTCCAAAATATCTTTCTACCCAAGTTATGGGTTCTAGTCCACTGAACCCACAAGTTGTCAGCGTTGTTTAGTAAGGCATTCATAAGCGTACTGATAGCAGCTCTATTCCATGTTTGTAAGTTAAGAATGCCAAGACCACCTTTGTTTTTTGGAAGCTCCATAATACCAAAGGAGCAGGGTATTAATTTCCTATTATGGATGGTTCCAGACCAGAAGAACCTTAACATAGCTTTTCTTATCATTTTAATGAGTTTGATGGGGAGAATGAATGCCTTAGCCCAGTACACAATCATTGAGGAAATGACAGATCTGATGAGCACAAGCCTGCCAGCTTGAGAAAGAAGTCTATTTGCCCAACAGTTCATGGTGCTACAAATTTTGTCATACAGTGGCAAGCAGTTGGCAGTGGTAATCCTGGATGAGCAAAGTGGAAGTCCCAGATAGCACATGCTATTATTCATAGCTTGAAGACCAGATAATGACAATATTTGAGTTTCTTGTTCAGAAGAGATCCCAGAGGTGATCATGTGAGATTTGCTTAGGTTGAGTTGAAGACCAGTCATAAGGTAGAAGTTTTGTAGAACTGTTTTAATGTTTTCAAGGGAAACTTGATCAGGTTTAGTGAATAATAAGATGTCATCAGCAAAGAATAAAGATGTTATTTGCGGTGATTTGCATTTAGAATGATACAAAATCTTCTTCTGTTCATAGTTATTTATCAACATAACATTCAAAACTTCCATAACAAGAATGAAAATGTATGAAGATATGGGGTCTCCTTGCCTGATCCCCTGCTTGCTGTTGAAAAACCCTGTGTTGCCACCATTATGATAGATGGAGAAGGATGGGGTGGATACACAGTTGTATATCCAAGCCACAAATACTTTTGGGAATCTCATGAGTGCCATAATTCTGACAATCGAACTCCAGTGAATACTATCAAAGGCCTTCTTTATATCCAGTTTCAGCATTGCATTCTTTGAAGCTTGGGCATGAGTATAACCTTTTATCAGTTCATGGGTTAGTAGAATGTTATGAATTATATTCCTCCTAGGCAGAAAGGCAGCTTGGTTCTTGGAGATGAGCCTACTGAGGACTACAACAAGTCTAGAGGCTAGAATTTTGGATATGCATTTGTAAATGACGTTGCAACACGATATAGGCCTGAAGGATTCAACAGAGGATGGGTGCTGAGCTTTAGGAATTAGGACCAGATTGGTGGAGTTTACTTCCAATAAAAGTTTGGACTTGAAGAAAAAATTATGAACTGCCTTTAAAAAGTCCTCCTTGATAATATCCCAACTATAGGTAAAGAATGAAAGGTTGAATCCATCAGGGCCACCACTGGAATTTTTGTTCATTGAAAAAAGAGTTTCTTTGATTTCTCTATCAGTAACTTTAGCAACAAGGGAGTTTGCTTCCTCCAAAAGGACATGGGGCACCTGCACATTATCAATTTTTTCAAGATCAGGTTTGAAATTATTTTTATTACCAAGTAAGGATTTGAAGTAGTTGAGTAGGGCTTGGTCAACATCATTAGGGCCAGTGTGAAGCACTCCAAATTCATCGTAAATGTGGGATATATTTTCCTTTGCTTGTTTGATTTTGATGGCAGCATGAAAGTATGCAGTGTTGTTGTCACCATCATGAGCCCATTTAATTCGCAGTTGTTGTCTCCTCATCTTCCCTTCAACCTTCAAAGCTTCATGCAGCTGATCATGTATGTTTTTCTCATTAGTGGCAGCATCAGGGTTATCTGGGTTGCCCACCATAAAGTTTTGAGCTTCAATGAGTTTCTGCCTCAGCAAATTTGATTTTAGTGTTCCATTTCCAAAGTTTTTCCTTGCCCATACTCTCAGCACTTCCTTGGTAGCTTTTAATTTCCTGCATAGAATATACATGGGATTTCCATAATATTTTTCAGACCAAACTTTTTTAATTATACTAGTATACCCAGGTTCATGGACCCAAGTACTATAAAATTTGAATGCTTTTTGTTTTTTTAATAACATCTGTCCCGTGGAGAAAATGATAGGGGAGTGATCAGATAGAACTGGATGTGGGATAAAGGAAGACATGGTCGGCCAGGTGGATAATGCAGTTAGATTGGCAAAAGAATGGTCTATATTAGTGAAGGTCCTGATTCCAGACCTACTACTATTGTTCCAAGTATATTCAGCTCCAAAGGAAGGAATTGGGAGGAGACATGCATCATCAATAGCTTTATTAAGTGGCATAATGTCTTTCTGTAACAGTGGGGTTCCACCAAGCTTATCATGCAAATTGTAACAACAGTTGAAATCCCCAAGAACAATCCAAGGGTGGGAGTTTTGTCTGAAGGCAGGAAGAAGGTTGAGGAGGGTTTGTCGCGAGTTGGCAGAGTTTTGAGCATAAATTATGGATATGAAGAAGGAGGAGGGGGGGTTGATTAGGTTGGCTTGAAGATGCATGACTTGATCAGTGCAGAGTATGGGGGAGATAGAGATGACTAAGGGATTATGGATAATCATGATGCGACCATAGGTTGCATGATCCAGATTATGGTGCAGCTTCCAAGTTTGGTTAATGTATCTTGCTGCTTTAACGGTAAGAGATTCATTCAATTTGGTTTCTAGAATGGCAACAAAGGATAGATTATGATGTTTAATAAGATATTTGACTTGATCAAGTTTGTTGGATGAGTGTGCTCCTCTTATGTTCCAACTAGCAAGGTTGTGCGACATTATGTATACTTCAGAGACTGATGAATGACATTTTTCGTGCTCCTGGTTGCAGGAGACCCCCTGAGTTCTGATGTATTGTCAATCTTGTACTGTTTATTTTGTTTGGGTCTTGTTTCACTTTCTTTCCCCGATCCTTGATTTGAATGTGATTTTGGTGAGGTTGGCAGAGATTTCCATCCTGGTAGTTCACCAGTGAAAGAATAGGGATGTGAATTATGTGTTGGCAAAGGCATCAACAATGCAAGGATATCTTTTTCAAGTGAATTTTTGAATTGTATTTCAACATTATGATTGATGGGTTTGAAAATGGTGTTTAAAGAATTAAGAATGAGAGTATTTGTGGAGTTTAGGGTTTGTTTTGGTGATGTGTTGGCATTCTCCAATATGTTGATATCCTTTTGCATTGTTTCATGGTTATTCATAGTATCAGGTGGGGTCATTGTAGTAACAATTGCAAGTGTTTCAGGTTGCATTTTGTTTGTTACATGCACAAGTTCAGGATCAGTTTGCACAAGTTCAGGATCAGTTTGCACTATAATATTGCTGTTTTCCACTATTTCTCCCTCCTCCAATTGTGTTGTAATGACATTGTTATTTGTCTCTGGTCCATTGTCCCCATTTTGGTTGCATGCATCAGTCAAGTCTTCATCCATTAAGACTATGAATCTATTATTATTCATATTGCATTCCTCATTGTTTCCTTTAGTCATCTTCTTCAATTCATTGTCATTTAGTAAAGCATCTTTATCACCTTGCCTTTCATTTGTTGCATATAGTTCTGCATCATCAGTAGTATTTTTATTTTCATTCTCTCTAGTTAACTTGGTTCCCTTTTTTTCTATTCTTCTCCAAACTTGTTTTTGTTTAGTAACTTTTGTAATCATCCCCCCACCGTATTCACGTCCCTCGTATCCTTTCTTCTCATCATCCATAACTACTACTTCTTCTATATCTTCCTTTGCTATTACTAAGCACTGTTTGGTTTCATGTCCAAAAACTTTACAGCTGTTGCATATTTCTGGTCTCCATAAATAATTAACTATCACAATCTGGTCTGTTCCATCCATAAGACGAACTGGAAACTCATTTATCAATTCCTTGTCCGGTGTAACTTCAACCATACATTTAGCATATCCTATTCTCTCCAATTTCTCCGTTTGAGCATCCATACACATGAACTTTCCAATTCGAGAAGCTAACCAATTTATACCCATATGAGACCAGGCATATAGTGGTATATTGGTTAATCTGATCCAAACCGGTACAGAGCGAATTGTACTGCAACTGTTACCTATTGTGGGATCCCATTGCTTTACAATGAAAATTTTGTTCCTCATAATTATCGGGTCTGACGCAATGATATTCCTTCTATCTTCATCACAAGAAAGATTGAATAGGAACAAATTTCCATCTGATTTTACTTTGATTGAGCCTTTTAGTTTCCATGCTTTTTTGAGATGCGATATGACCGTAAGGTAAGAAAGAGGTTTGTCAAGAAAAAAACCAACAAGATAATCACCCCAAACATCATTACCTGCAGCAATCACATTTTCTGGTGGTACTAGAACTTTGCCATCATATATCAGAGGAACAGAAACTGGTGAGTGCAATCCCGCATTGCGTGGTTTGGTTTTGAAAAGAGAGTTCCATTGCACAGTCTGATCATGGCAAGGAGGTCTGGAAAGAAGAGAAGGGTTGCAATTAGGAAGGGCAGCAGAATCAATATGAGGAAGAGAAAGGTTACCCGATGGAGGGTGGGGTGATGGAGGTTTATGGGGAGGAAGCGGAGGGTCCGGCGGTAGAAGGACAGGGGGGACAAGTATGGACTGGTTGCAAACAGTGGTAGGTATTTGGTGAAGGACGATAGGGACAGTTGATAGTAAGGGTTGAGAGGTTGGGTCAGAAGCCATTAAAAAAACAAAAAGTTTTTAACTTTAAACTTTGGGGACAGGGAGACTATGTCGCCCTGACCTTTGGTTAAGCCGGTTTTAAAGTGGCCGTGCACTTATGTCTCATACTTGTGGCCGCTGGGAATCGAACCTGTGCCACCACAACAAGATGCAGCAACTCACCTCATGTGTAAATAATTAAATCTTATAAGTTATAAGATTTATAATTATGAAGTTTAAAAGAACGATTTTGTAAAATAATTGTTTTATAAGCATTTAACTTATAATGTGAACTTTGGTTTATAATTGAGTTATAAATCGAATAGGTTAATAAAGGAGATGTATAAAAAGGAAGTAGTTATAAAACAAATAGAAATAGAATTTATAAACGTTGTTTTATAAAATTCACAAACGACTTATTTTGATAAGTAAATTGTTATAACTTATTTATGGTGCTATATTCACGTTTTAGACAGTGAACAATCCTTTAAAATGAAATGTATAGAAATGATGAAATTGGTTAACGTAGTATATTCACGTTTTTGAATAGTGAATAATATGTTAAAGAAAATGTTTAGATTTGATGTTTTAAATAGAATTAAAACGATCTAACGATGTTTTAAAATGTGTTGAGATTCGAAACCATAGATTTCAACATTTATTGTTGAAATAGATGTTTTCGAGAAATAAAAGGAAATGGTGGACTATAACACTGTTGTTATAGTAAATGATTTCCGAAAGGAAATGTTTTGTGTAGTATTGGGATTTATATATCTATTTTAATTTCGAATCCCTATACTAGAGATTTTGGGTTGTTGTAACGATGTTTTACGTAACATTCGTTTTGGCCCAAATAAATATGTTTAAGAGAATGATTTCCTTAAAGAATGAAATATATACTTAATCTCGATTTAAGTATATTGAATATTTTCCAAGTGTTGAAAATAAATAGGTTCGTGAATTACTTATTTAATAAGTATGGAAATGTTTTCCAATATAAAGTGAATATTTTGAGAATTTATCTTTTTGAAGATAAATTGAAAAGGAATATTGAAACCTATTGAAAATCGTATATCAGTAGATATTGTGAAATGTAAATTCACTATGGAATTTATAAAAGAAAGGGGAACTTGTTTAAAAATAAATATTGATTTATTTTTGAAGTATTGAAAATAATATATCTTGTAAAGATATTTTGGAAAATAAAAAAATTTGGAAAATTATTTGGAAACTGGTGATGTGTGCATATCCATTGATAGTTCAATAACCGACTATCAATATTTCCCTTTGAATGGGTATTTGATGTGATTTGTTTGAATTTGAATGCCACACTTATTTTTGAATAAGCGCTCACTATTCGGGTTAACCGGGAAAGGACCATGGGGTCGTATAACCCATTCCGAATATGTGATACGTCGTTATGAATTGCATTTGAAGACCGGTGTTGAAGACCGGATCTTTTTGAAAGCGAAAGGACAACTCGTCGATTGTCTTTGCACCGAGTAGCTACGGTATAGAGACTCCATATGTGATGGGAAGTCCGGACGTGATTAGAGATTATCCGGATTGCAAGGACTTCTTCGTAAGTGCCTTCGGTTCTGTTCGAGCCCGGAACAGACTTGTATGGATTGTATGTCTGACATTACAAATTGAGATATAAAGCCGATTTCTTTCAAATATATTTCTGTTGGTGGCGGAGAATTTATTCTCTTAGCTTAACACCCTTCTCTGAGACGTACGAGCTCAAAGGTTATGTAGTTGAAGGTTATCAGCGATGTATTCCCAATTTGGTAATGTGACATGCTGAATGTTGCTGTGAAATGATCATTGTGTTGATCATTTGTGATAGGATCATTTGTTTGATCGTCTATCTTTGTGATCATTTCTATGATCATTTGTTGACCCAAAGCACGGCTTTTGTATAAAGTGTGTTTTTGTGGACGAGACTTCGTCGAGCCTCACAAACCGGTAATGGTCGAAACAGGAATTGTGCGGCAAGGTTTTCAGGGATAGCGTCCCTAGGGTATGACCATTCCTTCTGGAAAAGGGTAGTATCATGGTATGGAGCCCAGATACTTACTCATGTTGAAACACTTATTATTATGGTGTGATGTTGGTTAGAGAGCTCTCGTTTAAAGGTCCCAAAGGACCAGGGGTGGCATATCTGAGGGTTTGTAATATCCCTTGGGAAAAGGGGTTCCCGGCCTTGTTTAGCAGAGAACGGTTGGGTTCTCGGGGCGTCCTTCCAGAGGCGTTTCCATGTGGCAATGGGAAGTTCCTTGGCCTGACCATTTGTTGGAAAATCCATTCTTCAAATACGAGCCTTGTACGGTATTAGTTGTATTACCTGCCATCTACTTATGGTGGCGCCCCACTGTTTGGATGGTAGCTATAGTAAGCATACTATAATGGTACCTATGCTGGCTAAGATTTATATCTTTACTTTCGAAATGATTTGTTCTACACTATGCACTAATAATAATATCAAATGTTTCTTTTTAATGCGTATCAAGCATCTTTGACTATCATAAGAAGAAATCTCCTCCAAGTCTGCGTTTGCATTGTGTGTGTGGTGGGAGGTCTTATGGTAGTCACATTTTTAAAAGCATTGCGAATTGATTTTAAAAAAATATTCCTCTATTTTTGATTTTAAAGATAAATAAACTGTTTTGAGTTCCCACACCAGTCACATGACTGACTCGGAGTTTATTGTTTTCCTTCCTAAACTCTGGGTGCCCACCAATTTCCACACGGGCAGTCAAGAGTTAAGGTTTATCAGGATATTCTGGAGTTGCTGGAGGCAAGATGGATGGCATGGTGTATTACTAAGTATATAGTATTTCTTTTCCGCTGTTTGTTGTTGTATGATGTTGTACACTCTGATGATGATGTAATGAAATGTAATGTAATAACTAATATAGTTCTTTGTTTAAAGATTATTCATTTATCTATTATATGTTGTTCCGCTGCGAATTGTGAGATTCTGTTATTGTTCTGTTGTTGTGTTGTTTTCTTTCTGTTCTTTCTATTTTCTTTTCTCTCTATTTTCTATCTTTCTCTCTTTTCTTCTTCTTTTCTTTTTCTTCAACCCTAACATTTCGGTTTTTCGGCAACGAAAAATCGCTATCGTTACAACCTGGGTATAAAAGTCTCTCTTTATGTCACATACATTTTTCTTTGTCAGGACAAATGGTCATCCTCGAATAATGAGACTCGGCTAGTACCATGTCAATCAAATCCATAATAAGAGGAACACGTAATCTACAATATTTCCATAAGCACTCTTTCGAGTCAATGGCGTAATGCCTCAAATGACTCAACTGCTCTCCTCTACTAAGCTCTCGAAAATATCCAATAACTCCTTATCGTGCTTCTAACTTGACCTAACGCGGTCTATAAATGTAGGTTACACATCCAAAGCTGCCAACAATCCTATAGTGATGTCTGATGATGGTCAAAAATCGAAAATAGAAATAAACTCCAAGCGCTTCCACTCTAAGAACATAAGACTTGATATCCCATGCTTCCTACTCAAAGCATTGGCTACAACGTTGCCCTTGCTTGGAGTATAGAGATATCGAAATCATATGATTCCAAAAACTCCATCCACCTCTGCGGCCTTAAATTCAAATCCTTCTAAGAGAATAAATACATCAGAGACTTATGATCCATGCACAACTCAAACTGCTCCCTTAATAATAGTGTCTCCATGACATGAGTGCAAAGACAAAGGCTGCCAACTCAAGATCATGGGTAGAATATTCTCTTTCATAGACTTTCAACTATCGACTAGTATAGCTTACCACTCTCCCTTCCTACATTAAGGAAGCTCCTAATCCCATACCACAAGCATTCGTATACACTTTGAATTCCTTTGTACTATCTAGTAATACTAGAACAAGTGCACTAGTCAACAACTCTTTTAACTTGATAAAAGCATCCTCATGCTTAAGTCCCATGAAAAAACCAAATTCTTATTAGTAAGGTGGGTCAAAAGGGTAGATTTTTTGTGAAGTCTTTAATGAACTTCCTATAGAAACCCGTCAAATCAAGGAAACTCCTCACTTTCGTGGCATTCTTTAGTAAATGCCAATCTTATACTGTAGCGACTTTACTAGGATCGATCACCAGCCCATGCTTAGTGACAACATATGCCAAAAAACGTACGTCCTTACACCAAAATTGAGGTTCAGAAAACTTTGTCTTCAACTTATATCCATGAAGTGCATTGAGCACTTCTTCTAAGTGCAATCTATGCTCCACAACACTTTTTAAATAGACTAATATGTCATTAACAAATACTACCATGTACTTATTAAGCAACCCTCTAAAAACTCAGCTCATCAGATCAACAAAGTAGGTGCATGCATTGGTCAGTCCAAAAGGCATGACTAACAACTCATAAAGTCCGTCAGGTGTACGAAAAGTAGTCTTATGAATACTATCCTCGGCTACTCATAGCTGATGGAACCCGGTAGCCTAGTCAAGCTGAGAGAACACCGTTTCTCTAACTAACTGATCAAAGAGATTGTCTATGCGGGACAACGAGTAATGATTCTTCTTTATCAGCTTATTCAGCTCATGGTAGTTGACGCAAAGCCTCAGAGAACATATGCCTTTGTGGCAATGACAATTGGCACTCCACACTCTGAAATACTCATTCTAATAAAGCCCTTCTCCAATAGCTCATTCACTTTTTTTTAGCTCACGTCTTTCTTTAGGACACAAATGCCTTAAAGTTAAGGCAACAGGTTTGGCATTCTCCCTTAGATAAATCTTTAACTTGTTCTCTCTCTAGCGTGAAAGATTGGTAACCTTGAAAAAGACATCTGGTTAGTCTCTAACTACTGACATTAAAGCCAACTCATTATGTGATAGATCTAAAGAATATAGATAACTCAACATAACTAAACCTATGGGATCACGATAAACCTCTAGACCGAGTCCATTACAAGTATCCAAACGAACAAATTTCCTATCACAATCTAAGATTACCCCATACATGGTCATCCGGTCCATACCCAAAATCAACCCAAACCTAGAAAATCCTAAGAAAAAAGCATCGAAATTAAACTCGACCCCCAAAATAAACAACTTCAAACCCTACATATCATTGACAAATAAGCTAATCCTCTAATAGGGTTTGATACAACTAATAGGTCCATATCTATGCTATTGTCTAAGTGTAACTCATCTACAAGTCTACGAGATAAAAGAATGTGATTCCCCAGTGTCAAATAATCTACAAATGGATAAATTGGATAAAGATACCTTCAATTATGACCTTCTTCCCCTTGTCCACTACCGGAGGAACACTGGAGCTAGGAAAAGCATCCGGTGCATAAGATGAAACCAGTTGGGTAGAGGTCTTCGGTGGTATCAGACACTCCCTCCACATGTGCTTGAATTGATAGCAGTTGATACATATGATCTTTGAGATGTCCGTCTTGCACTCCTTCTCAAAATTCCTCCTCTTACCACATCTCATGCACTTGAGCTCCTGCTTGTTAATCTTCCCTAGGGGCCCTATTCTTCCCTAGCGCTTATTTTGCTAGGAGACTTTTCCTCCCAACTTCTTAGACTCAATTTCCCTTCCTTCTTGGAAAAAGTATTTAGTAAGGCCATCACCACCAGACCCTCATAAATCAAACCCATGGGAATATAACAAAGGGCCAAACCTTAAAGTGGTTGATTTGACCCCTTTGCAAACTTCAGAGCTTTCTTACAAGGGTATTGATCAGATCTAAACCAAACCTACCCAACTCATTGAACTGATGTATAAAATCATTCATCAAATCTCTCCTTGATGCAAATGTATGAACTTCTCCAACTGTACCTCTGCTCTGCCATTGAAAAAAACTCCATATATGTCTTCTAAACTCTCCCCAAGTTATGTTTCCCTCATTTGTCTCCAGCACTACTACATCCATAGCCTTTCCCTGCTAGGTAGCAAGCTGTATCCTAATGTCATCTCCTTGACCCAATGATCTAAAAATCCTCTTGGAAGTGTGAATCTACGCTTTTGAGTCCATGTAAAACTTGGTCCCCACATATGGCTTCCCTCCTAGAGTCACAAAGTCCTTACTTAGCTTGTCGAAATTGGCAGCGGGTGGATGGGTAGGAATGAAATCTGGTGACTGCTCTATGGGTCCCCTAATTAGGGTTAAGCTCGGCTTATCCTCTCACTCGCAGATATCGGTGAAGCCATTTCAAAATATTCATGCTCGGAATCTCAATTGCATCACCTTAGCCGCAACCAGTAGGATCGCTCATCTTCTATATATGTTGTCTAGGATTATTAGCAACCTTTTTGTAGATAGTATTGGCAAGAATAAGTGATAGCATTTTTTATTCATATTATACTTATATCTATATAAACCCTTTGAAATTTTTTTACCTATTCACACACACAAATATATACATACACACACAATTTTAGAAACCCATTTTGAAAACTTTATGGAAACCTTTTTTTATAAAAAATTTCAAGTAAATACTCTCAATATGCACCTAGCTCCTAGGGAATCTTAAACCTACGCTCTAATACCAAGTGTGACAACCTTCACCTTTAAACACACCGTTCCAAAGTTAAGGTGACTTTCAAACTCGCATCGTGCCAAGAAGTATGAGCAATCAGATTTTTAATACATTACAGATACTAATAATATAATGATAAATATAAGACATTCTACACTTTCAAATCTCACAGTTGAAGGCAGTGAAATATAAATACAAAAAATAACGTCTTAGAAAATATCTCAGAAAATAGCCTCAAAACATATTTAGTCATAATCCAGAGTTTACATAATTACACCATATAGTCTGATAAGTACTAAGTATAATAAATAGCTACATGGAGGGTAATGGAAAGTGATAAGAAGTGCCAATGCCAAGCTCACCTCTCTACGTACTAAATCTAGGCCAATCACCTACTGTCATGTCCTCTTATGGTGGGGGAAAAAGGAAAGAAGTAGGTGAGATAAAAGTCTAGTGAATGAGCTACATCATTAGTATATGGTGATCACATGCAATTAACTTCATTATTATGCTATGTGACTTAGGGTATCCTACTTATGCCTATGAGCTATTCACTAAGGTAAATTTCTTTAACCTATGGGGTATAATTCTAAATAAACCTCCACCAAACATTATGTGAAGGTTTACACTTATATCGAACAATTAATCAAAATTCAAACCACCAAGGATCGGGCTAATAACTACTGATACTATTCCAATATAGGATAGCTTATAGTATCAACCTTGGGACTATGTTTCCATATTACGACTACATGTGTTGTACCAATGAGAAGCCTGCAATGCTGGCTTGCACCAAAGACATCTTAGGTTTTGCTGCATCCATGTCCACTCTCAATGCTAATGTAATGCCACATATTGCACAACGCCGCGCTTCTAATCAACAATCAACTATACTATGTCTTGTACCTTGGAACCCCCATTAGTATCGCATCACATAATTCGTCAAGCATCTTCATCAGTGTTGTGCGTACATTATAGAACCTCCTGCAAGTGCAATTTGTGATTGAATCTCCCATTCAAATATCGACTTTGGCAAATAAATAGAGTCTAGGCCTAATTGCCCGCGTACACATCTATTCAGTCCCATAATGTCCAAGAAACGTAAACTTAGGGAATTGATTTCCTTACTAATATATCATCATCCATATGTAAAAAATATATAAAAACTTATAAACCTAGGCCTTAGATCGAGATTCAATCTTGCTTGTAGATCGTCAACTGGTTGACCGTCGGCTACTGAGTAGACGATCGCTTGCTGTCGACCAGTCAGAGTTGGTTTATTTTTTCTCTTTATTTCTCTATCAATTATCATTCTCTGTTCATTTATTTCAATTTATAGTAAACTTTTATTTTACTAATCCATAATTTCCAGCATTCTTAATTTCAATTTCAAATCATTTCAATTTCATCACTGTGTTTTTCATCAATGGAATTAACTTAGGTTTAGAATCAACAGGGTATGCAATATCAGTCTATATTAAATTTAACAAAAAAGTGTGTTTAACCTAAATCAAATTTTATTAGACTAATTTTACTTTAACCAAATTTAGATTAGATAATGATCATATTCAAATGTGTTGAATTACTATCAAATACCCAATATACTGCATTTATTAGATAAATAGTGTCTATAGTTAAATTAAAACAATTCTAGATCAAATAGGTTATAAACAAACTTAATTACATATAAATCATCATACCTACCTCTTATTAGCTTTTCATGTTTTGATTCGTGTTGAATCACCCTTTTTTACTTGTTAATCTTTCCTTTTTGCTTGATTTCATCTTCAACTTATTTTTATTTTGTTTCAGAAATTTTATTAAAGGAGAGAGAGAGAGATTTGGATGAGAGATAGAATTTGGATGTATCGGCGGTTAGTGGTTAGGGTTTAGGATTAACGTCTGATTTATAGCAGCGTGAACGAATATCGACCGTTGATTTAATATAATTAATTCATGATCGTTCGGCCTAGGCTAACCCTAACCGACAAGTGCCCATCGGTTGATCGCTTGGTTCGGAGCGGTCGACCTCTATATGTGTAATGGTCACAACCAGGGAGTAGACTGGTTGAGTTATAAATGTTAATTAATTTTAACGTTTTGGTATGTTAATTGTTTTCCATATATATATATATATATTAAATATTTTTGAATTCAAATCTTTAAACTTAGTAACATTTTCATATCAACTCAGATTATGAAACTTTATATATGAAAGTTGTCTAAAAAATCGCTATTAACGCAACAGTGCAAGTTTCACAGCTAAATTCGAACGTTTGTGAAAAATCTATTTTTACCCTTGCTATATTTAATTTCTTTTATTAAATTTATAGTTAATTTTTACGGAGTGTTACACTTATTAAATGACACTTATGACTCAATTTACTAATACCTTCATTGTCAAGGGTTTTGATTAATAGAATATACATATACATACACACACACAAAAAAAACATACATATATTCATATACATATTTGTGTATATATAATTAAGGAAGGATTTGAAATAAATTTTACATTATTACATAAGATCCATTTTACAAATTTGAATTAAATAACACATTTATATTTCAAGGTATACATAAATATTACAAACTAACATTCTAGATTCAGAGCAATATATATTTATGAACTTTGAAATTTATGATATATGCATAATATATATATATATATATAAGTTGTATTCTAAATTAGATATTTTAATTAAACTTTTACTTTGGAAATGAAACTAGTGTTTTGGAATTTTGTAAAATAATAAATTTAGAAAAGAGATGTATATGATATAAATTTATGTAAAAGTTTGTCTATAAATTTTAGATCAATACCTTTCATTCTTGCATAAAAAATACACAAAATAATTGTAACCAATTATTAACCTTACAAAACTAGAAATTAATTTTGAAAACTAGAATTAAAGTACAATTTGTTTGTGATTGTGTATGTGAATAATATAAAATCAAAATTAGATCTAAATCAAATTAGCTTCAATAACAAACATACATACATATCCGTGTGTGTGTGTGAAATTTACAAAACAAAATAAAAATTAAACAAGTCATGCATATGCAAATTCATTATCATAACAATCAGATCAAAGATATACATAGAACAACAATAAATAAATAAGGGTTACAAGAAATCTAAAACATGTCAACTGAGATGAACAAATATTGTTAGGGAATAGATAACATATGTGGATCTGGATGAATTCAACATAATAGGCATACATTTAATCGAGAAAGAGGTTATTAATTCACATGTTATAAAAGAGTCAATTTAAACATATAATGAATCATACATAGCAAAGCAGATAAATATAGAAAATGGGTAAGTAAATTAATTATAAATTTACCTTGAGATGTTGCCAAAAAATCACACCTTGAATGATGAATTAAAAGCTCCCAGATTCCGTAATTGATATTCGGTTTTGCTAGAATTAAGAGATGAGAACCACCTTTTGTTATATATTTTATCTGATATTTTATTTTGGAACTCTAAGCCTTAGAGGTCATGAAAATTTTAGCTATAGTTTATAGGAGGGGAAGATAAATAATTTTGCCAGGAAAGAAAATGAATGAATGAAAGAAATGAAGGGAGATTTGTTTTATAGGAATGATATAAACATTCCTATTCTTTCCTCAAAACCTTCCTCCTTTAATTTTTTTATCAATTCTCTATATAAAACTCTTCCTTGTTTAAATGAATGGCTAGCTATAGATCGTGCTACATGGGCCCGTAAAATTTCCAAAATCCCATTAGGATTAATCCCAATTAAATCCAATTTAAATGTTTTGCTGATATTGTATATCGCTACGCGCGTTATAACTTTTATACACACACTTTATTAAATACTATTGTATTCAAACATCAAATAAAATTTTAATGATTAATTTTTCACAAATATTAATTTATATAATTTATTTAAATAACCACCCAGTATTTATTCTATTTAAATCCAATTTAAACATTCTATTGACATCGTATATCGTATGTTCGTTTATAACTTTTGTATGCACACTTTATTAAATACTAATTATAATTAAAATAATTAAATAATTAATATTTCATAAATATTAATTAATATAGTTAATTATAATGATATAAATTAACCAAATCCTGTGATTTATTCAGAGTATTCATCATTTCGGTTGTGCGACTCTAAGGTGTATATTCAATCAACGATTAATATCAAACAATCCAAATATTAACATTTACGCCTCACATTAGCTAGTAATGTAACATTTTGGATGAATTTATCACTTACACATCTTTTGTTAAAATCCAAGTTTACTTATGAGCAGTACTCAGTAGTAATGAATATTTACATTAATCCTCTTCATCGAAACTATATCAAATCAGGACTTATGGAATTTTTTTTGGGTCAAAACTCCCACATCATTAAAATTCAACTTTGTAATTCCAAACACAAAATCATTGGTTCAATAATAACAATTATCATTAACCACATTACTCCAGCTAGAAACTTTGATTTTGAGTTGACTATAGTTGACTGTGATATTAGCCCATGTAATCGAGGAGAGAAATTTTGTATTAAATAGTGTATCACTTTCAATGCTTCAATTCAGACCCAACCAAAGTTATTCGATGGATGCCATGCCACGACTCAACAATAATCAAAGTAGAATGTCTATATTGAAGTTCCATAGTTTTCTCAAGTTGAGGGAACTGTGTAACATCGACCCTTCAAGATTATCTGTTTGACCTTAGTCATATTAACTAGCAAAGAAGTCTCGAGCGAGTCATTCCATAGTTATCCAATAACTATCAGTATATGACCCTTTGATGCCCCCCAACAGCCGTGAGAAATACACTGTCCAATATTTAGAGAACATTATATACTCTAGCCTCAATGCATGGATCAATATCTTTTCTCGAAACATCTTAACTAGGAAAATTTAAAATAACATGTTACTTTCAGTGTGTTAATATTCTTATAATTACAACGCTTTGTAATTACTATCACGTAACATTTCATTTAAGGATTTTCCATATATACACTTTAAGTGTAATGACCCAAAATTTTTAACGATTTAAATAATGTAATTAACTAAATTTTTCATGAAAATAAACAATAAAATTTTAGCAATGAAAATTTAATATTTGGAAAACATCTATTTAAACGTAGCAACAACAGCCATGAGAAATATACTGTCCAATATTTAGAGAACATTATATACTCTAGCCTCAATGCATGGATCAATATCTTTTCTCGAAACATCTTAACTAGGAAAATTTAAAATAACATGTTACTTTCAATGTGTTAATATTCTTATAATTACGACGCTTTGTAATTACTATCACGTAACATTTCATTTAAGGATTTTCCATATATACACTTTAAGTGTAACGACCCAAATTTTTTAACGATTTAAATAATGTAATTAACTAAATTTTTCATGAAAATAAACAATAAAATTTTAGCAATGAAAATTTAATATTTGGAATACATCTATTTAAACATAGCAAGTGTCATATTTTTATTAGAAAATATGAAAGTTTGTTTGGTTGTAAATTTCAATTTTTAATTTAAAATCAGTTAAATTGATGGAAACAAATTATTTTTGAAATCTGAATATATTTATTTAAGAAAATGTGAAACATTTTTTGAGTGAGATGTCATGTTTCGTTTCGCCGAATTTGGACTGCTCTAGCTCCGTTTATCTTATTTTCGGCGATTTAACAGCATTTTTGGCAGTGAATATGGAGTTTTGATAGGTGGGTCGTGTCACTCATATTCGTGTACCATCTTGTTTGTCTCATCACGCCGATCTACATAGTATATTCATTTGTGCATTTCGGTGTCTGATACGTGGTGAAATCCGTGAAATGATTAGCCATTTAGGTTCCGCATTTGGGCCTTTTGGGTTCTTGTCCTTTCATTTGTTTCCCGTGATAACCAATAGCCAGTAGCCTTTTATAATTTCCAAAATTCAACTATTGGCCTTTGTTATTCCCTAGTTTAGTTTATTTATACTGGTTCGTTTCCTTCTTCTCCTTTCTCTTCCTCCGGTGCTTTGCAATAATATATATATAATCTGTTTGCATTCATTTTACTTGAGAACCCACTCTTCCTCCTGCTCGTTGCTACAACTTTCTCCACCATCCAACAGTTCGCCGAAGCCTTCCCTCCCTCTGACCAAGTCTCCCCTATGCCTTTGCTTCATTCCCATCCTCCACCTGACTGCCTCGCCAGCACAACACCTTGAACCCATCTGCCCCTATCAGCCTCCCTTGGCCGCAAAAACCCTCCACCTCCCTTCGACTTCCTAACTCCACCCTCAACCCCTCGCAACCCACACCCCTCCACCACAACGCCAAACACCACCTGTTGAGACCTCCCAGAACATTGCTCCGCCTCCGTACACTCTGACTCCACCTGACAGCCAACCCAGCCACGTCCTTACCACCACAGCAGCCCATACACCAAACACGGTCATCCTCCTCCCCTCGCATCACCTTCCACCTTCACCGCCCATTGCCGTAACGCACTACCAGTTCGCCATCTCCTCTCATACCCTCTGAGCTCCTCCGCCACTGGTTGTTGGAACCCACCCAGCTCATCCCCATCGGCCTTCCTCTCCACGTTGCTGCATCCACCAAACAACCTTGCATCCACCTCCACCTCGTTCTCCCCTGGCCGAACACCTCACCCAAACCCGGCCTTCGAGCACTCCAGCTACCTAAGCGAGCAGCCGAAACCCTTAGCTTCTCTCTTCTCTAGTATGAAAAAGAATATTATATATATATATATATATTTGATTATCGAGTCACTACCTTTGTTTTGTTCGCCGCTGTCCGGAGATTTCAGCCGCAGTTTTCTAGCTTTGTCGTTGTTCTATGTGAATGTCCGTTTGCTTATCCCGTTGTTCTCTAGCCTCGAAAAGCGAGCGATCACTCATGACTGACATTCGTATGTTTAGTAAATTTATTTCACATGAAACAATGATTTAAATATGTTGTTAAATTTGAATTGGCTAGTGATTAAATTGTTAAATATGATATGTTATTATTTTAAATTTTTTACCGATGTTAATTAACATATGACACCATGACATGTTAATATATATATATATTATATTTTAAATGGTTAATTATGATAACTTGTTGGTTTGTGATGGCAAGGTTGATGAAATGTGGTGATGTTTATGGTTATGGTTTGCAAATGAACAGGTGTTGGTGATGGAAGAAGGGAAATGGGCAGAGAAGATTGTGAGTTACAGTGAGATGAATGTGCAGTAACAGTAACAGAGAAGGGGGAGAACTGAACAGTTTTTAGGCAATCAAGTTTGTAAAAGAAATTGAGTTGTAGATGGTAAAAAAAAAAAAAAAATGAACAAGAAATAAAATGTTTTTGTTTTGAAATTTTGTATGTTTTTTTTTCTTTTTAATGGAAATAGAAATGCAAATGTAAAATGAAAAACTACAAACACACAAACAAAAGCAAGCACAAATCAAACACACAAAACAAATTTTCCTTTAAATGCACTCAACACACAAAACAAACACACAATATAATCTAACGAAAATAATCCGAAGAATAGAAAATCAAAATCGAAGCAATTCCCCGGCAACGGCGCCAAAAACTTGTTCGTCGACGGAAATTCTATCGGTTTAGAAAACCGTCGAACGAATTTTGAATTAAAAATAACCGCAAGCGCACGGTGTACGAATGTAGCACGCGGCGAATACGGGTCGATCCACAGGGAATTGATGATTTTAAAAATTCTATTCAATCAAATTAACCGAAGTTGAAAGAGTGATTAATTAAAAAAAATGTAGAAAAATGAGAAAAGAAAATAGATAAAAATATGAGAGTGTTAAGACAATTTAGAGGCAATTTCCACTCTCTAGATCACATAAATCAACAAATTGAAGTTATGATCTCTCTTTTCTTGTCATTAGCGAATTAGTTGATGTGCTTATTATAAGTATGGTATATTTGTGCTATTAATTAGCTCAATATAAACCATCAAACTATAACACAACCACTAATAGACATTTAACTCTCATGAAATATGACAACAAGTTGAAATAGAAATCTATTTTAAGCATAGCCTATTAACTATTGTTTAGAAATATAGGCTATCAAATTTCAATTTTAACATTCACTTCTTTGCCATAATCATATTTAGATGAAGAGGCAATTGTGTTATGTTTGTTTAAGCATAGCCTATTTGTTATGAACAACATAGACTATCAAATTCAAAATTAAACAACAAGTTAACCACTTCATACATTCACATTAAAGCACAAAAAGAGAGTACAAAACATTAAAATGTTGAAGCCACATGATTAGAGGCTTCATTACCCCTAAATTGAAGGGATTAGCCTCTCATATTTGTCATCATATGAACAAATGTAGCAAGCAACATTGAATAAAAAGAAGAGGAAAAAGAGAGCAAAGAGAAAAACTATACTACTTGCATGAAAAATAAATCTACACTACAACATGAAAGTAAATAAGCATGAAAATAAAAAGAACATGTATTGAAGTTGCATAAAAAAAAACTACATAAAGAGAAATGGCCAAGTAGCCATGAAAGAAAAAAAGAGAACTTGTCTTTTATTTTGATCCTAAACTAATGAAGAGAGACTAAGAGAGAGATAATGTTACATGAAACATAAAGGGTATATATACAAGTTTAAAACCCTAATTCCTATTTTTGGGGAATGCCCAAAATGCCCATGAGAAAGTGTGGAGGCCAAGTTATCATTAGCATGTTTTAATCCCCACTTAAATGTACATGAAGCCATTAAATTCATAAGCATGTGCTTTAGCCTTTAATTTGTACATTAAGGTAGGTGGGTAGGTGGGGTCCTCCATGTTCTTCACTTTGAATTATTTCCATCTTCATTCCTTTGTATTAATTTTGTGCATGCATATCTTCATGAAACCACTTCTATTTGAGACCAAATTCCTACAAAAATATATACAAATTTTCAATTAATTTTTCTCAAAGAAATATATGCACAAAAAATGACCATTTTGCCCATGGATGAAGATGAATATGTGACAATTTCAAATAATATGAATTTTGGTTTAAATAAGTTAAAATACCTAATATGATCATTTATTTAATTTAAAAAGAATAAATATGGTGATAGAAATATGCACATTTACGTGCACATCAATGATATATGCTTGTCAATTGATATGTTATGCCATTTTATATTATTATTCTATTGTTCTCACATTGCAAGTTCCCCTGTTAGTTAGGAAATCACTATGGGTTGAAATGACGCATACCTGAATGATCTTATAGATTAGGGAAAATCGTTATGGGTTGAAATGATAAACCCAAGTGCTTTGAAATTTTGGGATTACAGGTTGAAATGATATATACCCGTAAATTTTAAATTATTGTGGATTGAAATGATAAATATCCGTATCACTTGACCATAGGATAGAAAACTATATACCGACCACATTGGTCTATTTTTAAATGAATTCCAAAATTTTGAAAAAGAAAATATACGTGTTTTGATTTTTTTGAATATAATATATAGATTTAATTTTATATATGTGTAAAAATCTAGGTTTTTTTTAATTATATGTTTTGGAGATTTTAAAATTATAAGGTAAGTTTTTAAAAGGTAAATTTTAAGATTTTTCCTATAATTTTATTATTTTAAAATATATAAAATTAGGTTTAAAATAAAAAATATTTAATAAATAAGATTTAATAATAATTAATATAATAAAATTTAATTTAATAAAACTTAATTTGCTAGATATATATTGTGTTTAAATATTTATTAGAATATTTTAAATAGATCTTGTAATAACTTTAATAAATTAAGATTGGAAAGATAAATTGAAATTGATTTGTGATTTAATTAATTTAAAAATTGAATTTAAATAAAAAATGATTTGAAACTTATTGATTTCGAGATGTTAAAGATATGATTTTATAATGTGATAACTTGATTTTGATTAAAGGTGATTAAATGAATATTTTTAGATTTAAATAAAATTGAAATTGAATGTTTAATTTTGATTTAAATTTGTAATTTGAGATTTTATTTAAATGTTCATAAAAAAAGCGATTAAGTGAATATTTTCAAATTAAATAAGAATTAAAGTTGAATATTTAATTCTGATTAAATTTTATGATTTGAAAATGTTTATAAAAATGTGAGTTTATAAATGACCACGGTGTGAAATAAGCGTTTGGTTGTTAAATAGACCGGGATCAGATATTGTCTTACTCTATACCAATACTGAAAACAAGTTTAACAACTATGCACGTGGTAAAGAATCCAGAACGAAGTAGGATGATTTGGCGAATGATTCTGTATGAGGTATGAACGCAGCCCTGACCCCCTCGGGTTAGCTTGATATGACTAAAACAACAGCTATACCTAGGCCAAGTGAGGTTTCACCTCTGATCGAGCATGCTTCTTCGAAACCATATCTATTACTTTATGATTTGATTGGTGCACACCTTTGATTATGGGAGTATGTCTCGAGATGGGCGATAGTAGCTGCTATGCATTACCACCAGCCCGGTTCTACTAAACATTAGTATCATATCCTAGACATTGCCTCGCGTGCCTTGTCATATGCCCTATCTATCCCATTATGAGTTTGGTTTGTGTCCTATGGAGTGCTCCCTGATAGCCCACCAGTTTAGTGGATTTTATAATACTGTATGGACTTCGACATTTATATAAAATATGTTAAGGGGGATATGGGTAACGCCTTAACGCTATTTTAATATTTTACTTTACAAAATATTATCTATCTAGCATATTGTACTATGCATATAGATAGTTCCACGGATCCTTAAAGGATGGAGTCCCAAACATCCTTTAAGTTATATTGCATTTCACTTGGACATTTCACTTGAGTTGATTTACTTGCATAAGAATGTTAATCCTGATTCGAGTGTTTTGCATTTTGCTTTATGCTCGGGTCAGCCTGAGTGTCACAACATTTGAGATTCACCTTTGGAGCTTGGAGCTTTGCTTGAAGATCTATCTTTATCTATTCAGCTTTCAATTATTTTAATTATTTCCAGTTGTTTATGTTCAGATTTGTCATTTTCTTTATTATTAGAGACTTCTATGTATTAGATTTCTGTTGTATTTGCTTTAGAATCCGATGTTTACGTAGTAGCTTCATGAACTACTATTTATCTACTCCACTGCGTATTGTTGTATTACTCTGTGTCTGTGATTCTGTAATTGATTTATTTATTATATATGCTAAGTTTTCCAACATAAAAATAATAATCTATTGTTTTGAGCAATTCAAGTCTGACATGTGTGGATTATTGTCGATTTGAATAGTTCGGAATGATGGGCCGTTACATTAAGTTAATTTCTTAATTATTTAATAACTACATAACAAGTATATATTAGAAAGAAAAACACCTTTTATTTTCAACAAGGTTGGTTACAGAGTTAGATATATGCAGCAAACTACATAATTGCCCATAGGGAGTACCCCTACCTATATCATTTTGGAGATAATCCAATCACATGGTCCTATGAAAAAACACAAAACAATGGCTAGATCCTTAACTAAAGCTGAATATCAAGCTACAGCATCAGCTGCATGTGAACTTACATGGGTTCAAAATCTCCTGATCTCATGCTTCTTTGTCTCAATGTACCAAATAAATCTAATCATCATTTATAATAAATTTAACTGATAAACTAACAAAGAATAATGCATGGATATATTTGGTTTAGGGGATACACTGAGACATGGAATTATAGGATCAACGGATATAACCCTCAGCTCTATTCCATTGAATGATGTCGTTGGTATTGGATCCTAACAAATAGAACAGTTTCTAACTAATTAAATTCAATGTGGTGTTTACATGCTTGTATCTTATGAAGAAGTTCCATCGTTACTTTTTATATTGGATCCACTCATTTACAAATGTACTATCTTGACTTTTCAATCTTTTCCATTACCCAGCTACTTTGTTACTATAATATAAATAACTCAAGTTGTTGAAATTTCGGTACCCATTTGCATCTTCACTATGCGTACGCTTCATATAGTGTAGAAGAAGCACGACCACCGAGTGAAGTTCTTTTGGTGCCAGCATCATGATTGGATATCCTTACATCACCTTGGAGCATATATATGTTCATGGGAACATTTATTGTAACAAAAGGAACCCGTTGTTATTACATGCTATCAATCCCTTATATATGCTCATCTCCTTTGAGAAATCTTACGATATGTGACTAATCACAATCCAGTCTATGCACCCACTTTACTTAAATGCCTACCCCACCCAACAGGTCTCCACCTTGGCGAGCATTTCAAATTAACTTGAAGTTATATAGAGTCATCACACCACTTAGATAAGGTCGCTTATACATCTAAAAAGTTCAGATCAGGTCATTACCACCTTTTAGCAGCTAGGCCAAGATTTTTACAAAGAATCCTATTTTCCATGGTTAGAGTAGGCCGTGTTGTAACATATAACTCCACCTTAATGAGCATCCCAAGCTCAAGCCACAGCTTGAAGCATAGTTATATCAATCTACATCATATAGGACCCCTTGAGCCATCGGCTCTGATACCATGTTGAAACTTTTGGCATCTTCTCACATCTCCACTATGCATGCACTTTATTTAGTGTAGAAAAAGCAAGACCACCAAGTGTAGCTCTTTTGGTGCCAATGTCATGTTTGGATATTCTGACATCCTCCTAGAGCATATATATATATGTATGTATATATATATGTATATATATATATATATATATGTTTATGGGAACACTTATTGTAGCAAAAGGAATCCTTTTTTTGTTATGTGCTATGAATCCCATATATATGCTCATTTTCTTTAAGATATCTTGCAATGTGGGACTAATCGCAATCCAATCTACGCACTCACTCAAATACAATGCGAGCCACACCTAATAGATCTACACCTTGGTGAGCATTTCTCAATTAAACTTAAAGTTATACGTAGGCCTTACAACACTTGGATGATGTTTCTTACACCCATCTACATTTGTGATCAGGTCACCACTACCTTTCAGCTATTCGGCCGAGCTGTTTATAAAGACTCCTTTTTTCCATGATTGATGCAGGTCATGTTCCAACATATAACTCCACCTTAATGAGCATCCCGAGCTCAAGCCACATACTAGATTTTACTTAGGTCAATGCTGCATCATATTAGTCCCTTGAACTATTGGCTTCGATGCCATATTGAATTTTTCGATACCCCCTTGCATCTCCACTATACACGCACTTCATTTAGTATTGAAGAAGTCAGACCGTTGAACAATGTTCTTTTGGTGTCAGAGTCTATAATGACCTGTAATTTAATCACTTTGAATTTGAATATTTGATATAGTTTTAAATAATTAAATAATGATTTTATAACTCAAACATACCTCTTGTTAGTACTAACTAATGATGGCAAGGTTGTTTTACAAAAATAGTTAGTTCGAAGAAAATTCATGATGTGACCAATTTTTTTTTTTTTGGATTTTTGACTTTTCATCATTTAAAAGTCATCTTAACATGTTGTATACACTAGAGTATATATATACACATCTATATAAATAACATATGCTATTGGTTAATGAAGGGATTGGGTTAATATATGTAATTGAGTTAATAAAGAGGAATTTCACATTTCTTTTCAAATTTAAAGAGAAAATGGCACAAAAGATAAGACACTAAGTACATTTCAAAAGAGTTCAATATTTTAAAAATATTTTGAAAATTTTAATTAATTATTTAAATAAGAGGTTTCAATTTGAACCGCTTTGTTTCAAAGATCAAGTTTTGATTTAAAAGCAATTATCTTTTAAAGGAATGTTTTGAATACAAGGGATTTCTTTATTTTTGCCAATATGTAACATCAAACAAATGTAATAAGTTATACTAAAATGTTGACATGTTTGTGGAAAGTAAGTTATCCTGTATTTAGCACTAAACGTTAATGAGTAGACTTTCCTTTATCTATGAGATCTAGAATTAGAGTTTCTAGGTGAGGGATAGAGAAGTCAAAATGTCAGAAACGTGATAAGTATAAGAGTGTTAATTTCGATAAATGGGTTATGATTTATCAAGTATACGAAAAGTAATGCATCGTATGCTTGACACCAAATTCTAAGGTATGGAAACTCGTCTCTGTCCCGAGAAATAAGAATGTATGTCGAGGTAAGGATAGTTCTCTAACTTATCCATCTTCATCGTTGATCATGTGATAGTACGATTTGAAATCGAAAAACGGCAATAAATATACGATGTTCTATGTTTCATATGCAAACTATAATTACGCCCAGATAGTGATTTGCCTATTATCAATATCTAGACCAGTTTTGAAATTATCGAGTGTTTGTTCGAAGTGACCTGGATCGGATAAGCATGAGTTATCTGGAAACCACTTTGAATCGACATAAGCGTTCGAATTAGAAACATCTTGAAGATAATGGAACCAAAGATAGAGACCTTTGAAGTGTAGGGGCTACTTGCTACTAATCCTAAGGATGTAGTAGAAGTAGTGCCTTCAGTTTGTTCAGAACCTAAACAACTTGTATGGATGAATGCCGGCATTGCATTATTGCTTGGAGGCAGTGTTAGCATTCCAAGTGGGAATTGCTAAAAGGTAAAACTAGCCTTGTGCCTCATATCCGGTAATGACTAAACATAGACTATGCAACAGGGCTATATGGGCCACACCCGTTAGGTTATGGTCATCACCCGATCTAGATTGATATTTATGGATTTATGTATGTTAGGGGTGCCGGTATGGTTGTTGATCACAACCTTGGGGATGACATATTCGGTACTGTCTACCAAGGGGTTGACCGGTTCTGTGTTGGCGGGGTCCTTGTTAGGCCGTTCGTACATTTTTCTAAAAGTGTACTATGACAGGTGGTATCCAAGAAGCCTTGTCATTTTATGGAATCCATTCTCCAATAAACGCGTTACGAAATTAGTTGTGCCCAAATATGTTGGAACATGAGATGCAAGCATTCCAACTATGTTACATATTTATTTTAGACCCTAGAAATTATTATAATATCATTGGATTTCTATTTGAAATGGTTTGGCTAATGTGAGGTAAAAAACCATTCGTGTTTATGTGCGGTGTGCTCTTATGTGATATCCTTTATTTTTAATTTTTATAAGTATAATAATTCGGTTATTTTGAGTTTACTCACACCAGTCCCACATCTGACCTAGAATTTTCTTTCTTTTCCTTAAACTCTTGGATACTCTAATTATTTAGTAACCAAGTAGTCCAGGTTGTTACAAATGCAATTATTAAGAGCATGGAGAAGGAGGCTTCAACGTTATCTAGTTATTTATTTTATTTCTGTTGTGTGTACAGTATGTATCAACACTACGAGGGAAGGCAGTTATAACTGTCCCTGGTTGATGTTAGTTCTACTGTAACTTCGATGTTTTATTTTGATGTGACCATATGTACTATCTTATGTTCTATTATATATATGATTTTCTTACGTTATGAGATTCTGTATTTCTTTCTTCTTGTCTTTAATTTTACCCTAACAGCCTATCTTTCTAACACATAGATGATCGACACACAAAATCATGGACGTATTAAGTGTCATCTTTGGGAGTAAGAAAGGCGAAACAATACATGTGGTATCAGAGCTTAGGTCAAGCGATCACCAAGGCCTTGGTTTGGGGTCAACTCGTTAAAGATAGGCTTAGTAATACTCTAGAATGAGATTAATCTATGAGGGTGCATATTTGTAATTTTTATTCATACATATATATCCACTTATCTTGATCATCTTTGATATGTTTGATTTGGTACCATTTTCTTTAAGATAATATTGCCTAAGTATTCTAAAGTTATCTTACTATATTCAGGTAGTAAGAATGAGTAATTGAGGAAGACATGATAGAGGAGCTGGCAGCACCATGACTACTAATGGTCAACCCCAAATGTTAAAAGAGTTAGAGTAGTTGAAGAGGCAACACCTATGCAGCTCCATGTTAACTTTGTAACTTTGTGCAAAGAATATACTAATTTGGGAAAAAAGCCTTTTAAGAGAACATAATCCATTATCAAAGTCCAAGCTTAACTTTATTCTTGCAAAAAGTTTTTCAAGGGGCTAGATATTTCAGATGACCAGAAGCATTTCTTGGCATCTTGGTAGTTACAAGATGGGGCTGCAGCATGGTGGGACTCAGTTACAACAAATGATCCAGTGGATGATTTTTCTTAGGCTAGATTTAAGGAGGGGTTTGAAGACCAGTTCATGCCCATTGTAGGAAAGACCGGTAGGCATAGGAGTTTCTTGGATCTTAAACAAGGAGATTTGTTAGTATTTGAATACGAAACCAAGTTTAAAATGGGCTATGGCGATTAGATCTGGGATTGATCGATACTCCTCTTTATAAAAATGAGATGTTTGTTGTCGACATGAGGGATGGATTACGTGAGAAGATAACCACCCATCTAAAGGGATCTTTTGTGGACTTAATGCATAAAGCTTTGCGTTAAGAAGTACTTAAGAAGAAGAAGCCAGCGGCAGCACACAACAACAACAGTAACAACCTAAACAATAGGAAGTTTAACCCATAATGGAAGAAGCAGAGGGTGAAAAGTCAGGAGGAGATCAAGGAAACAAGTACAAGGATGTTGAGTGTGATCGTTGTAAGCAGAAGGACCATCTTGTAAGATTTTGTAGGAATACCGAAGCTCCATAGCAGCATGCATGACCTATTTCTCCTATGGTTTAGTATACACTCTGCTACACCTGTTAGCAACCAGAGCATATGATGAAGGATTTCCCGCTAATGAAGAAGGGCCAGCAAGCCAAAATTTATGCTATTAAGGATGAACCGTCGATCTAAGAAGATGTTAAGGGAAAATGAGTCCTTGAAGGTATTTTATTTGTTAACGGCATTTTAGTTTGAGTATTTTTATATACCGGGGATTCTCATAATTTTATTTCTAAAGAATTGATAGATAAATTGCAAATTTCCCCAAGAATTGTAGAAACCTTTTTTGTGTGTCTAACCTCATAGGTAGTGCAACTAATTTGTGCATCATTTGTGAAAATATGCAAGTTTGTTACCTTACCCACCATTTTTCATATGACCTATTTGTCTTAGACTTTAAAGGATTTGATATTTTACTCAATATGGATTGGTTATCTAAATATGAATCGGTCTTATATTGTGTTGGGAGGACGATTCTCTAAAAACCAAATTGAGGAACTTTGTTGTAGTATCGTGTGAGGAGCCTAACAAGCTAATGAGTAGTTTTCTATGTGCACTAGATTTGTCCCAAAAGGATTTAGGATCGATATTAATTATTAAGGATTTCCCTGATGCTTTTGAAGAAGTTAATAGTCTACCGCTGATCGTGAGATTGAGTTTCAGATCGACTTAATTCTCGGTTGGAAACCTATTATTTACCCTATTCCTAAGATGGCTTCGAGGGAGAAATTGAAATTAAGAAATCAAACATATGATTCTTTGAATAAGGGACTAATTAAAACAAGTCGCTTAAGTTGGGAAGCAGCTGTAGTTTTTGTTGCAAAGTCAGATGGATCGTTAAGACTTTATGTTGATTATCGAGAGCTAAACAAACATACGATTTAGAATAAGTAACCCTTACCCCATATAGACGACATGTTTGACCAACTTCATGGTGCTTGAGTATTTTCCCAAGATCTTGCCATAGGATTTCACCAGTTAAAGATAGCAGAGAATAGTGCACCCTTAACATCATTTAGAGGACCGAATTATTTCCTCGAGTGGTTGGTTATGCCTTTTGGGCTAACTAATGCGCCCGCTTATTTTGTGAATCCTATGAATCGAGTTTTTAGAGATGCGTTGAAAAAATCTGTGTTGGTCTTTATAGATGATAATATTATTTATTCAAAGAGCGAGGAGGATCACAAACACAATCTGATAGTGGTGCTTGAAATATTGAGGAAACACATTTTAAAAGCTAAATTTTCTAAGTATCATTTTTGGCAATAAGAAGTAAGGTTCTCGAACATGTGTCGGGGATTAATGTCTTGTTTGATCCAGAAAAGGTGGTCGTTGTTCGAGTTTGTAAGACACCGCAGACTCCAACAAAGGTCAAAAGCTTCTTAGGATTAGCGGGATATTATAGAAGATTCATCTAAGACTTCTCCAAGGTCGCATCACACCTGACAAAGTTAACGAAGAAGGGTGTTAAGTTTATTTGGACTTTGAAGTGCGAGCGTTCATTGAGCTAAAGAAGAGATTAACCAGCACTCCAGTTCTAGCTATTCTGGATGGAGGTGAAGGGTTGATGGTGTATATGATGCTTGGGGAGTAGGTTTGGGTGTGGTTTTGATGCAGCATGGAAGAGTTATTGCTTATGCTAGTAGACAGCTAAAGCCTCATGAGTGGACTTATGCAACACTTGATTCAGAGTTATTAGCTGTTGTGTTTGCATTAAAGATGCAAAGGTATCACTTGTTAGGTGAAAAGTTCAAGATCGTCACGTATCATAACTCCTAGAAGTATCTTTTCACGTAGAAGGATTCGAATACAAGACAACAATATTGGTTGGAATTCTGGTGGCATACGACTTGGATATTTTATATACGTTGGGAAAAGCTAATGCAGTAGCGGATGCTCTGAGTAGGAATATAATTTTGGGTCTTTTGAATGTTACTTTGACTTTACTCAAAAAGATTGCAAGCAGACAACTAGAAGATAGTCAACTTTTATAGTCTATGCAAGAAGTTAAAGAAGAACGATGTTCGAGTTTTAAGATAGACAACCGTAGGATATTGTTGATGAACGAATGGTTTTGCATTCCAAATGTTGATAGGCATAGACCAAAAGTTTTGGTATAACGCCGTAAATCTAAGTTAAGTACCCACCCTGGAGTTACTAAGATGTACTAGGATATGAAGCGTGTATTTTGGTGGATAGGGATGAAGAAGGACATTTCAATTTATGTTACCAGATGTGTGATTTTCCAGCAAATAAAAAGTGATCATCAGAGGGCTGCTGGATTACTACAACCACTCGAGATTCCCAATTGGAAATGGGCACAAGTATTAATGGATTTTATAGATGGTTTACCCAAATCAAGAAGGCGTAATGAAGGCGTTTGGATTATTGTCAATCAAATAACCAAGAGTGCTCATTTTATTCCTGTAAAGCCATCTAGGACTGCACCAAGTTTGGCAAAGATTTATATAAAGAGATTTTCCAATTGCATGGAGTTCTAATGAGCATTATAAGCAATCATGATCCAATCTTTACCGATCAATTTTAGGAAGCATTACAAGTAGCTTTGGCAATGAGCCTAAACTTAGGTACAACATATCATCCTCAAATGAATGGGCAAACAAAAAGAGTTAACTGAGTCTTAGAACATCTTTTTAGAGCCTGTATCTTAGATTTCAGAGGTTCATGGGAGGATCATATGCACTTAGTGGATTCTCATATAATAACAGTTATCAAGCAAGTATTTGCATGTCACTCTATGAAGCTCTTTATGGACGGCCATGTAAATCCCCATTGTCTTAGGTAGAAACCGAAGATCGATTGGTACTTAGACGTGATATGATTCGTGATGCCATAGGGAAGGTAGCTGTGATTAAAAGGAAAATGAAGGAAGCTTAGGATAGATAGAAAAGCAATGCCAACCGAAGGTGTAGGGATTTAGAATTTTCAGTTGGAGACTTATGTTTTTGAAGATTTCTCCAATAAGGAGAGTTGTATGGTTTGGAAGAGAAGAAAAGTTGGCACCTAGATATATTAGACCTTTTCAGATTCTTGAGACGTTAGGGCTGCTTGCCTATTGAGTTTATTTGCCCGAAAGATTGTCAAGGCACATAATGTTTTTCATGTGTCACATTTATGGAAATATGTTCATGATCCATTGATTATTGTTGAGCCAACGTTCAGAAAGATTCGAATAAGGAATCGAACTTAACTGTAATAAGGAATTCAGTTCACATTGTTGATCGAGATGTGAAACAATTACGGAATAAGGTCGTGAGATTAATTAAAGTTCAATGGAGCGAAGATTCTGCACTTGGGAACTGATGATAGCATGAAAGAAGCTTATCCCGATTTATTGATAGATTAGTAGTTTGCTTATTATGTGGATAATGTATTTGCCACTTATGGTTTATTTTCTTAGTATGTATGTCATTTGCATGTGTTGCATTATATATGATATATGTCTGTTTTGAGTTATCTTTTTGTGTGTTAATTTCAGAATGAAATTCTTTTGAGGAGAGGAGAATGTAATAACCGATAATTTAATCACTTTAAATATAAATATTTGATATATTTTAAAATAATTACATAATGGATTTTACTACTCAAATATACCATTTTTTTAATAATAACTAATGATGGTAAATTTGTTTTAACATTTGGTTAACAAAAACAGTTAATTCAGTGAAAAATCGAAATTGTGAATGAAAATCATTTTTTGGATTTTTCGACTTCTCCTCATTTAAAAGTTGTCGTAGCATGTTGTATACACTAGTGTATATATATGTACGCATATGTTTGCGCCGAAATTGGTCACAAATACACAATTGCAGATGAAAGCCCCAAGTAACAGTCACTGATCTGACCGCTGATAGATTGTATGTAGTAGAATTAAGTATGAAGAACACTCAAAAATTTAAAAGGAAAGTAGTAGAAGGAAAAGTATAAGGGTTGCTATATTCTTCGTATCGATCCCCCCTCTTTTCGTATCTATGCATGGCTATCGTCTTCGTATCGATCATGTGTTCTTGCTTTCGTATCAATCAAATGGTCATTAGTTCGTATCAATCGTTTGATCGATCGATATGAAACATACATAAAAAGGATTGATACCAAAGCAATAATACTCTTGCACTTTGCATCGATGCTTGGTTTGTGGCTTTTTATCGATCAATGGTTCACTGCTTCATATCGATCAATTGATTGATCGATACGAAACGTGTGGGAGCTTGATTGATACAAAGCTGGTGAGCGTGTAAATAAAACGATCTATACGAAGTGCATGAAGGGGATGGATCTTGAGCTCATGGATACGAACTAGATGAGAATGACGTTGATGGATATGAAGTGGATGATTTTTGATTGATCCGTGGCCTTGACTCGAAGCGGCTGCCTCCTTGACTCGATGTAGACCTATCATTGACTCGAAGCAAGTGCTTTGGCGACTCGAAGTGATCGTAAATGCTCTAATCCATCAAAAACTCGAAGCAAGCCCTTTTCTGACTCGAAGTAACCTGCCTGAAAACTCGAAGTAAACCCAGGGACGACTCGAAGCAAACTCCAAGCAACTTGAAGCGAATCGATCTCTGTTGAAACCATATTTGAAACATCTTGTGTTGTTTGATTGTCGATTATGCTATATTCTGGCTTGATGATCATGTTTATTATCTGCGAAAATCCAGCATTGATCATTGTGCAGTCAATAGGGTCAAACCCGCCTATATATTGCCTTTTCAAAAGGTGGGTTAACACTTTACCCTCCAAAACATGCCTTGCGACAGGAAGGTGTGTTTTGTAGTGCCATAAGCTAGATGTTCGTATCCTGTTAATGATTTGTAAAAAGATCGATGAACTTACATGATTGTGAATTACGATATTTTGAGATCGTATGTCGTTCGGGGCGGTATGTGACCATTTGAGGTCGGGGGGACGTTCATGGCGAATGGTGACCGCTCATGATCGGGTGCCGTTCGTGGCGAATTATGACCGTTCGTGGTCGGGTGCCATTTGAGGCAAATTATGACCGTTCGTGGTCAAGTGCCGTTCGAGGCGAATTGTGACCATTCGTGTTCGAGCGCCGTTTGAGGCGAATTTTGGAATTATTAACATCAGAATTACATTCAAATGAGTCTTACGACAAAGATGTCCAACTAAATCAAGTCCAGATGCAAAAAACAGAAAACAAAAGCAAAACAGAAATGTCAAAGTGCAAACACCTCCACTGTGACGGTTTATAGTCGTCTTAGAGTATGCCTAAAGACCGTTCGTGATCCCATACATGTGTAAGTGACTTAACTATGCTAGTGTCGAGTTTGCTACTTATTCGTCGTTATTCTAATCAGTTGATGATAAGATGACGATGCCTAGATCCAAAGCTGTCTTCATTTGGTGCAGTTGGGTTCGCTCCTGTTCCACCGCCGTTGCTCGCCTTTTCATGTAATGCAATAGCATGCCATTTCAGATATCTCCTTCAATCTCATCCTTCAAGTGCCTGCAATCATTCATACCATGGATGCTTAGTTCGTGGAATAGGCAGTACTTATCCGACTCCTTCCTTATTGGTTGGATCTCTCCTAATTGGTCTTCGATAGGGAACCTACCCTCTAATTTCTTGGTAGATTCATTCCAAAGTCTCATTCAACTCTGTATAAGAGGTGAATCTTGGTTCCTTCCATGACCGCTTTGGCTCATCATAGCTATCATCTACTTTCTGTTTTCCTTTATCCTTGTTTGACTCTTTTCCGAGTGGATCTCCACCTTTGACCGCATAAACTTCAACTTCAGCACCTTCCTCTCTCTCAGCATTTGCATCCTCTTGTTGTAGAAACCTTTCTGCCTCATGGTAAAATTCTCCTATATCCATAAGTGGATCCCTTGTCAACAAATTCTTGAATTCCATGCCATCAGCTATGCCAGATATATTTTCCATCAAAACCATTGATGGATCTAGGCGATTCACCGATGTCGCCGCTGCATTGAATCGTGTCAGTAAACTACTCAAGGACTCCCCAGCTTTCTGCTTTAATATTGTCAAACTCATCATGTTCTTGGGCCTTGAGATATGAACTCTGAATTACTCATAAACTTCTCAATCAATTTGGTCCATGTTCCAACGGAGCCACTTTCCAGTTTCCTGAACCATAGCGCTGCTACATTTGTCAAATCCAATGGGAAACACTAGGCCATGACTTCCTACGATTCCCTTAGTACTTCCATATGCCGCATATACTTCGTCAGATGAACGATGGATCTGTCCTCCCATCATATATCTCCAGTATCGATAACTTGAATTCGGGTGGATTTCGAGCTTGCTTGATTGTAGGAGCGAAGGGGCTCCTGTTCACATCTTCTAGATCTCTATTCACAAATCTGCCTCTCATGGCTCATTTGACCATCTCCGCCAATCTGTCACTGTCATCAAGTTGTGGTCCTTGTCTATTACCTCTGATCTACCTCCCAAGTCCACGAGGGAATCCTGAAATCTGCTCTCCTGGACGAGCATCCATTCCACGATCAATGCTATGTTGCAAATGTCTGATATCCTGCCTCGGATTGGATCAACATGCTCTGAGGAGTGCCCTTAGCTCAGGGACTACTCCTGATGGTCCTACTCTATTCTGTATCCTGGTTGTTCCATGATCCTGATCCCGATCCCAATTTCCAGCACTTCATATAGCTGCGTTCTCTTGATTCTACACTCTAGCCCGTCCAATCTGCTGGAGTAGGTTCTGCATCATCTCCTCCTGCCTTTTCAGCATCCCTTCCTACATAGCCTCCATCATCATCTCGAACTCGTCTCTAGTGATGAAAACTGAAGTCCGATTAGCTCCTGAGGATGCTTCCTCGCTTTCTTCATGCTGAATCCTTTCCACTCTTTGTCTCCTTGTTGATTGCTTTGCCATAGCTTTCCAAATCCAAGTTCATAAGCCTTCAAGTTCAAGATCCAAGCTTCAGAATCCCTGAGTGCTAGCCTTCTCAGTGAAAGCACCAAAATGTTTGCGTTGAAATTGGTTACAAACACCCAATTGCAGATGAAAGCACCAAATCACAGTTACGAATCATAAATAGATTATATGTAGTAGAATTAAATATAAAGAACGCTCAAAAACTTATAAGGAAAGTAGTAGAAAGACAAGATTTATAGTGGTTCGTCGTTGTTGCCTACGTGTACTTTGAAAAGTTGTTATCTTATTGATGATCTTCTACCAATTTACACGAATACAATTGATAGTATCCGAGTTACAATGGAGTTCAATAGAGTAACGACATAGAAGAGCCCAAAAAGTCCCCTTTCTTGGAGGCACTGGGCTGCTATTTATAGGCATAGCATGGAAATATATATCTGACTTTGAATTCAGAATACTCCTTCCCACACGTGGGTGGGCCAACGTGATCGATCCGGGCTCGTTTAGGATCGATCCCTGATCGATCCCCATACATTTCGTATGGATCAAAAAATGATACATTGGTGATGGGATCGATCAGGAACTTTCCTTTAGTAATGTTCAAGCTATGGTGAAAATTTGAAGGCATTTAGCGTTGAAGACCTCGATTTACGATCGATCCAAGATTGATATTGTAGGCACGCTAGAGCACTCGTTTCCATAGCCCCATATCAATCCAGATTCATATCGATCAAGATGGTGATGTGGAGCGATTTTATAGGCGAGATCCATATTTTTTCCGAGTTATCTACTTCCTCATTCGTATCCATTGGTTGCTATGTACTTCGTATCGATTCCCTCCTCTTTTCATATCGTTCATGTGTTCTTGCTTTTGTATCGATTGAATGGTCATTAGTTCGTATCAATCGTTTGACCGATCGATACGAAACTTACATAAAAAGGATCGATACGAAAGCAACGATCCCCTTGCACTTTGCATCGATGCTCGTTTCGTGGCTTTATATCGATCAATGGTTCACTGCTTCGTATCGATCAATTGATTGATCGATACGAAATGTGTGGAAGCTTGATCGATACGAAGCTAGTGAGTGTAAACAAAAAGATCGATATGAATTGCATGAACGGGATGGATCTAGAGCTCATGCATACGAATAAGATGGGCATGACGTTGATGGATATGAAGTGGATGGTTTTTGATTGATCTGTGGCCTTGACTCGAAGCGGCTGCCTCCTTGGCCCGAAGTAGACCTGTCATTGACTCGGAGCAAATGCTGTGGTGACTCAAAGTAACTAGTAAATGTGCTAATCCATCAAAAAACTCTAAGCATCCCTTCTCAGACCCCAAGTAACCTACCTAAAAACCAGAAGTAAACCTAGAGATGACTTGAAGCAAAATCCAGTCAACTTCAAACGACTCGATCTTTGTCGAAACCATATTTGAAACATCTTGTGCTGTTTGTTTGTCGATTACGCTATATTCTGGCTTAATGATCATGTTTAGCTTGTTGATTGGGTTAAATCTGCATCTATATTGCCTTGCCAAAAGGCGGGTTAACAGTATATATATAATAGCATATGCTTTTAGTTAATGAAGTGAGTAGGTTAAAATATGTTTAAATATATACTTAAGTTAATCATATGGAATTTGACTTTTCATTTTATATTTAAAAAGAAAATGGCATAAAAGATAAGACACTAGGTACATTTCAAAATAGGTGAAGCGATGGAAGTGTGTGAGAGGGAGGTTGCGTGTGCAGCATGATGAAGGGGGTAATGTGTCATCATTTTGTTGAGGCTAATGGCTAAGAGTAGTTTGGTAATTTCCCATATTTCATTTTCTATAAAAACAATTCTACCTTTTCATTTCTCACTTTACTTCATTTCTCTTCATTTTCTAATTCTTATCTTCTTCCTTCCATCATCGTCTCCATTTTTTCCATGTCTTCTTAAAAAAATTTTAAACTGAAAATATCTCCTTTTTTACTTTTAATCCAGAAATAAGTAGCTAAAATCACTTCCATCCTTCTCTACATCTCTTATGTTCAAAAATAAGACCCAACGCTCCACTTTTATCCTATGGCTGAGCCCACTATCACCTAGGCCAAGCCCTATTTGCCTCCTTAAGGTAATGAAAAACAAGTTTTTAAAAAGAAAGTTAGTTTCGTGTATCGGTTAAAACGTTATGGTAGTTTGGTTAAAGTTTGTGTTGATTTAGGTGAGTAAAGCTCACTTTAAAATTCAATTTTTAAACTTAATTATTTTTTATAATAATCTTAATTGATTATTATGTTTATAAGTGTTGGAATGATTGTTGTTTGGTTTGGTTCTCGCTTGAAAGCAGATGACATATGTGATAATTTGCAGGCGACTGGAAATGATGTTGAAGTGTTCGTAGCGAATAGGTCGCTACAACACACTTCAAAGTGCTTTGGTAATAATTTGCAAGTGATAATTTTTTTTGCTTTGTAGATGTTGTTTGTTTTGTTTGGTATAGTCAACATACTTGGATTGATTTTTATTCGACATTGGAAATCCCATGTTTCTTTAAACTAGTTTACTACTTTGATTTCTAGGAATGTTTTTAAAAGTTTTTCCAAGCTTAACTTTTGTCTTCAAAACCTTTTATAAATTTATCTAAGTGGTTTAAATATAAAAAGAAAGGGTTTAAAAACTATTATGATTTACAAATCAAGTTTTAAAAGTTATTGTCCATATGGCGATAATCGCTGTGGATGTAGTTTGTAAAACAATAATTTTGGTGTAAATTAAAAAAGTTTCTACTTTAGATATTTTTTCAAAGTCATTTAAATATTTTTATTTTTATTGAAAAAGAAGTTTGAAATTTAAAAGTATTTTCAAAATTTTAATTAATTATTTAGGAGGTTCAAATTTTAGCCACTTTGTTTCGAATATAAGGTTTTTATTTAAAAAAATTATCTTTTAAAAGAATGCTTTAAATATAAGGAATTTCTTTATCTGTGCCATTAAGTAACATAAAAAAATATGATATGGTGTGCTGAAATGTTGACACATTTGTGGGAACTAGGTCACCTTGTATTTAGCATTAAAAGGCAACAAGTAGACTTTCCTCTATCTTTAAATTATGGAACCAGAGTTTCTAAGCAGGGATAGAGAAGTTGAAATGTCAAAAATGTGAAAAATATAAAAGAGTTAATTTCAAAAAGTGGGTCATGATTTATTAAGTATATGGAAAGCACTGCATCGTGTACTTGACATCAAATTCTAAGGTATGGAAACCCGTCTCTATCCTGAGAATTAGGAATGTATGTCGGGGCAAGGATAGTTCTCTAACTTGTTCGACTTTATTGTTAATCAAGGTATAGTATTGCATGAAATTGAAAAGTGGTGATAAGTATAAGATGTCCTATTTTTCACATGCAAGCTATACTTACACCTATATAGTGGTTTTTCCACTATCGATAACTTGATCAGTTTTGAAATGTTGGTTTGAAGAGAACAGATTGGATAAGCATGAGTTATCTGAAAACCACTTTGAACCAATATATGCATTCAAGTTGGAAATGTCCTAAAGATAATGGAATTAAATACGAATATCTTTGAAGTGCAAGGGCCACTTGCTACTAATCCCGAGGATGTAGTAAAAGTAGTGCCTTTGGTTTGTTTATAACTTAAACAACTTGTATGGATGAATGATCGCATTGCATTGTTGATTGGAGGGCAGCGTTAGCATTCTAAGTGGAATTTGCTAAAAGGTAAAACGTAGCCTCGAGCCTCACACCCGATAATGACTAAAACATGGTAAATGTGTTAACTGGGATTTTAACCCAATAGAATTCAATGGGAACAAGAACTTCTACAACAAATAAAAATATCTCAAGGATCGACCAAGAACACAAAAGGAAAAGAAGAGAAAGACAAAAGAAGAAAAATGCCAAAACAAGCCAAGGCGATGATCGCTAGTGATCCACAAAGCTCGCTCGGGATCCTCCAGTCCTCTTGCATCATGATCTAATATGTTCCCTAGAGACGCTTGCCAAGTTTCATAGCATGCCAAACAATCTAGCTCGAGAAATGAAGACTCGCCTGATTCAAGCTGTTTGACCAAAAGCAGCTAACTTAAAATGGACCTACAGAACTCATACGAAGTCGAGTTGACTTAAAATTTTGGGTGAACATTTAGAAGACATAGTGGAAGGCACACAAAAAATGAGATCATTTGGAGTTGATTTGATAGATCTCTAGCGACCTAACAAGGTGGATCGCTAGCGACCCATGTAGAGTAGGCTCCACCACCTCAAATTTTTATGGTGGGTCCTTGACACCCTCTAGAGTGATCCTGTGAAGTTTCGTTCGGTTTCGTTACAATTTGAGAAAGTTATGGATGATTCTTCTAAACCAGATGACTTATGAAGACGGACGATCAAACTAACTCCAAACGACTTGATATTTGGACAAGGCACTTAAATGGAAGATAGGAGGACAACCAAACAGAGATCACTCAAAATTATGCTAAGTGGATGGATAGCTAGTGATCCACCAAGATAGATCGGATCACCCTAAAACTTTCCGAGCTCCTTCGTAGCACTGAGTAAAGGATTCTGGTAGAAAAATATGCTAAGTTGATGGATAGTTAGCAATCAATCCACTATGGATAGATAGCGATCCATAGAAATGACTCAGATTGATTTGTGATTTTCGGTGATGACTTGGCATAACAATTAGACTGAATTCCTCTATAAATACTCACCTACCTGCAACTAGAGATGGATCTTTTCTGGAGAGAGAGCCTTCATTACTCTACCGGAATTCCTTCATTTCTTCAACATTTTTCTCCCTCACAACAGTCATCAAGAGGGTTTCTGTGATTCTCCAGTCAACCCTTGTACTTGTGACTTATTCTAACTCATTGTAACTTAGATCTAAGGACTAACTAGTTGATATCGAGAGAGATTTGACTAGTATAATCATAACAAGATTGATTAAAGTGGACGTAGGCCAGAGTCAGTCGAACCACTATAAAAATTCTACGTCTCTTTTCTTACTTCTGCTTCTTATTTGTTATTTATCTAAGATTTGTGTTGTTGATTATCTACACTGGTGCTTTCACACTTGATCCAGGATGTTGATCCATTTTTGGAGTTAACATTTTGGTGCCTTCAATGAGAACCTTGAACGAGATCTAAAGAATTGAAGTTTAAATCTAAGATTTATGGAAGATAAGTAGGCCTAATACTGGATCTAGAGCTGTGGCAAGTCAATCGAAGCCTGGGGAAAGCCAACAACTGTCCTCAATATCTCATCAAACCATCCATGTGATTAGAAAAGAAACGGAAAGGACGAGAAGGAGATGCAAAATGGGAACTTGCATAGGCAACAAGAGAGTGACAGATAGATTCTTCCAGTGGATGGAGAAACAAGGGATAGTTAGATCTGTAGGGAATAGGAATCAAACTCTAAAGAATAACACAAGAGCTGCCAGAGTTGGATTGGAGCAAGGTGGAGTCTTGCCCCCACGCCCAGAGCAACTGATACCTAGGAGCAACGCTGGAATTAACAATAGGATCAAATGCACGAGCCTCTAGAATAAGATCAAAAAAACTGAAATAATGCCCACATGACTTGGGGGCACGACAAATTTGGATATAGGATAAGCTTTAACGCCTGGAACAGGTGATGTTGGAGCTAGAGTAGCAAATCGGATTCATGAGCCGAAACAATCCCACAGTTAGAATAGGGGGCAGGTTCGTCCCTTACTCTTTGCCTTCTACTTTTTCTGCATTTAAACCTCAGATCGCTTACATGTATACGGGATCATGAATGGTCCCTAGGCATGCTCTGTGTCAGATGTATGAGATGAATATTTAGTGCAACAATGACCCCAGACCCCTCAGGTATGTGCTAAACCTAGATTGGTTCCTAGTCAAGCTTTGAGTTGGATATCCAGGATAATTTCTTAGCACAATAATCTTAGACCGCTTGGACGTGCACAAAAAGCCAAGATTGGTCCCTCGCCATGCTCTGAGTCGAATGTCTGGGATAGACATTTAGGATTTCTGCTTATTTAATTTCTGCTTGTTTGCGTTAGTTTTAAATTTGAATTTTGTAAAATCCATATTTAATGTGATAACTGATTTTGAACACCTAGAGTCCCGATGGGAGAGACGGGACCGGTGTGTAAGGTGCATCTTCCCTTGTCGGAGAGCGAGTGGATGGACTTATAAGATATCGAATGCCATAGAGTCCCGACCGAAGAGACATGACCGGAGTGCAAGAAGTAAGTCCGTTCAAGGAAGAGTGAGCAAATGAGCTTGCTTAATTCCCCTTAACTTAATAAGCAAATGATCTGGAGAGATCATCCTCCTTTACTTAACAAATAAATAATTTAGAGAGATTGTCCTCTTAACTTAAAACATTAATTGATCCAAAGAGATTGTACATTAGACAAAACATTAAACGATCCGAAGAGATCGCGCATTAAACTAAACATTAAACGATGCGGAGAGATCACACATTAAACTTAAAAAATTAGGAGAGATCAAGCTTTAAAATAGATTTGATTTAATAAAAGGATTTGAATGGCTTATAAATAGAATAAAACTAATACATCCTGGATGAACACATGCTGATTTTAATATATGATGTGATTCTGATATATGATGTGATTTTGATATATAATGTGATTTTGATATATGAAATGATAACTCTGAATGAGAAGCAAAAGTTGATAGTGACGTAAATCCCGAATGAACATGGGACAAATAGAGATATGTGATGTAAGTGGAGATATGTGATGTAATTGGAAACATGTGATTTAATCAGAGACATGTGATGTAATAACTCCAAATAAAAACAGAATGATTCTAATGTACAGGTTGCAGTTAGGTAGAATGTAGAGTCTTAGGCTATAATAGGTTTGATACGACTTGTAATTGACAAAAGAATCCAAAGGAACTAGACGGTTAACCAAGGCTAAAGCGACTGGACAGCTCAACAATCAAAGACTCGTTACTGGAACTTATTCTTGAGCAAAGCACACCTTTCATTCAAAAGGCATACTTTGGGGGGCAAGTGTTAATTGGGTTTTTAACCAATAGAATTCAAAGGGAACTAGACATCTAAAACAAGTTAATATATCTCAAGGATTGACCAGGAAGACCAGAAGGAAAAGAAGAGAAATACTAAAGAAGGAAAATGCCAAAACAAGCTAAGGTGATGGATCAGATCACTTATGGTTCGATAGTGATCTAGCACCTATGGATCACAAGCGATCCATAAAGTTTGCTCGTGGATCCTACAGTCCTCTTACATCATGATCTCATATGTATCCTAGGGACGCTTACCAAGTTTCATAGCATGCCAAACAATCTAGCTCTATAAGCGAAGACTCACCTATTTCAAGCTATTTGATCAAAAGCAGCTAACCCAAAATGGATCTATAGAACTCATACGAAGTCGGATTGACTTGAAATTTTGGGAAAACATTTAGAAGACATAGTGGAAGGCTTACAAAAAATGAGATCATTTGGAGTTGATTTGATGGATCGCTAGCGAAGCAACTAGAGTGGGCCTCACCACCCCAAATATTTATGGTGGGTCCTTAACACCCTCTAGAGTGTTCCTGTGAAGTTTCGTTCGATTTCTTTATGATTTGAGCGAGTTATGGATGATTCTTTTGGACCAAATGACCCATGTAGGCGGATGATCAAACTATCTCTAAACAACATAATATTTGGACAAGACACTTAAATGGAAGATAGGAAGACAAGCAAACAAAGATCACTCAAAAATATGCTAAGTGGATGGATAGCTAACCATCCATCCTATGGATGGCTAGCGATTAGATTAGATTGCCCTTAAACTTTTCGAACTCCTTCGTAGCACTGAGTAAAGGCTTCTGGTAGGAATATATGCTCAGTTGGTGGATAGCTAGCAATCCATCCCCTATGGATAGCTGGCGATCCATAGAAATGAGTGAGACTGATTTGAGATTTTTTGTGATGACTTGGCATAACAACTGGACTTTTCTGCACTTCGACTTCTGACCCTCCACTCACTGAATTTCTCTATAAACACTCACCTACCTATAGCTAACGATGGATCTTTTCTAAAGAGAGAGCCGCCAATACTCTACTAGAATTTCTTCACTTCCTCAACTTTCTTCTCCCTCACAATAGTCATCAAGAGGGTTTCTGTGATTTTTCAGTCAACCCTTGTACTTGTGCCTTATTCTAACTTATTGTAACTTAGATCTAAGGACTAACTAGTTGATATCTAAAGAGATCCGACTAGTATAATCATAATAAAGATTGATTAAAGTGGTCTTAGGCCAGAGTTAGCTGAACCACTATAAAAAATATGTGCCTCTTTTCTTAATTCTGTTTTTTATTTGTTGTTTATTTGAGATTTGTGCTATTGATTATCTGCGTTGGTGCTTTCACACTTGATCCAGGGTGCTGATCAATTTTTGGGGTTAACATTTTGGCGCTTTCAATGAGAACCTAGAATGATATCTGAAGAATTGAAGGTCGAATTTAAGATTTAGAGAAGATACGCAAGCCTAATACTAGACTAGAGCTGTGGCAAGTCAACCAGAGCCTGAGGGTAGCGAAGAGGTGTCCTCAGTTTCTCATCAACCCATCTATGTGATTAGAAAAGAAAAAAAAAGGACGATGAAGGAGATTCAAGATGGGATTTTGCCTAGGCAACAAGAGAGTGACGAATAGATTCTTCCAAAGGATGGAGCAACAAGGGATAACTAGATTTGCAAGGAATAGGAATCAAACTCTAGGGAACAACACTGGAGCTGTCAGAGTTCGATTGGAGCAAGGTGGAGTCTTGCCTTCATGCCCAGAGCAACTAATACCTAGTCGCAACACTGGAATCAACAATAGGATCAAATGCATGAGCATCTAGAGTTAGAGCAAAACAAACTGAAATAATGCACACATGACTTAAGGCATGATCGATTTGGATCCAGGATAAGCTTTAATGCGTAGAACAAGTGATGTTGGAGCTAGAGTAGCAAATCAGATTCATGAGCCAAAACCAGAATCCCATAGTTGGAATAATGGGCAGGTTCATCCCTTACTCTTAGCCTTCTGCTTTTTTCTGCATTTAATAACCTCAGGTTGCTTAAACGTGTACAGAATCGTGAATGGTCCCGAACCACGCTCTGTGTCGGATGCCTAAGATGAATATTTAGTGCAACAATGACCCCAGACCGCTTAGATGTATTCTAAACCTAGATTGATTCCTTATCGAGCTCTGAGTCGGATATCCGAGATAATTGCTTAGGACAATAATCTTAGACCGCCTGGATGTCCACAAAACCTAGATTGGACCCTTTCCACGCTCTGAGTCCGTTGTCTAAGATAGACATTCAGGATTTTTGCTTCTTTGCTTTGATTTGAAATTTGAATTTGATAAAATCCATATTTAATGTGAACTGATTTTGAACGCCATAGAGTCCCGACCAGAGAGATGGGACCAAAGTGCAAGGTGCAAGTCCCCTTGCCGAAGAGGAAGTGGATGGACTTGTATGATATCGAACGCCATAGAGTCCCGACCGAAAAGATGGGACCAGAGTGCAAGAAGTAAGTCCCTTCATCGAAGAGTGAGCGGATGGGCTTGCTTAATCCCCCTTAACTTAATAAGTAAACAATCCAGAGAGATCATTCCCTTAACTTAACAACCAAACAATTCGAAGAGATCATCCCCTTAACTTAAAACATTAAACGATCTAGAGAGATCGTACATTAGAAAAAACATTAAACGACCCAGAGAAATCACGCGTTAAACTAAACATTAAACGATCTAGAGATCACGCATTAAGCTTAAACAATCAGGAGGGATTGAGCCTTTAAAAAAATTTGATTTAATAAAAGGATTTGAATGCCTTATAAATAGAATAAAACTAATAAATACTGGATGAACACAAGATGATTTCGATATATGACGTGATTCTGATATATGATGTGATTTTGATATATAATGTGATTTTGTTATATGATGTGACAACTCTGAATGAGAAGCAAAAATTGATAGTGATGTAAAACCCGAATGAACATGGGACAATTAAAGATATGTGATGTAAATGTAAATATGCGATGTAATTGGAAACAAGTGATTTAATTAGAGACATGTGATGTATTTACTCCAAATGAAACTGGAATGATTGTGATGTAGAGGTTGCAGTTAGGTATATTTTAGAGCCTTAGGCTATAATATGTTTGGAGCGACTTGTAATTGATGAAAGAATCCATAAGAACTGGACGGTTTGCCAAGGCTAAAGCCGCTAGAAAGCTCAACAATCAAAGACTTGTTACTGGAACTTGTTTTGAGCAAAGCACACCTTTCATTAAAAAAGCATACTTTGGAGGGCAAGTGTTAACTGGGATTTTAACCCAATAGAATTCAAAAGGAACTACAACATCTACAACAAGTCAAAATATCTCAAGGATCAACCAAGAAGACCAAAAGGGAAAGAAGAGAAAGGCCAAAGAAGAAAAATGCCAAAATAAGCTAAGGTGATGGATTGCTAGCGATCCATCACCCATGGATCAGTAGTGATCCATAAAGCTTGCTCATGGATCCACCAGTCCTCTTGCATCTTGATCTAATATGTTTCCTAGAGATGCTTGCCAGGTTTCATATCATGCCAAACAATCTAGCTCGAGAAATGAAGATCCACCTGATTCAAGCTGTTTTATCAAAAGCATCTAACTTAAAATTGACCTACAGAACTACGAAGTCGGATTGACTTGAAATTTTGGAAGAACATTTAGAAGACATAGTGGAAGGCTCACAAAAAATGAGATCAATTGGATTTGAATTGATGGATCACTAGTGACCTAACTAAGCGGATCGCTAGCGACCCATCTAGAGTGGGCCCCACTACCTAAATTTTTTATGGTGGGTCCCTGACACACTCTAGAGTGTTCCTGCGAAGTTTCATTCGATTTTTTTATGATTTGAGTGAGTTATGGATGATTCTTCTGGACCAGATGACCTATAAAGACGGATGATCAAACTAACTACAAACAACTTAATATTTGGACAAGGCATTTAAATGGAAGATAGGAAGACAACCAAACAAAAATCACTCAAAAATATGCTAAGTGGATGGATAGCTAGCGATCCATTCCCTATGGATAGCTTGTGATCCATCAATATAGATTGGATCGCCCTTAAACTTTTTGAGCTCCTTCGTAGCACCGAGCTAAGGCTCCTGGTAGAAAAATATGCTAAGTTGATGGGTAGCTAGTGATCTTTCCCCAATGGATAGCTAGCGATCCATAGAAATGACTCATTTTGATTTGAGATTTTCGATGATGACTTGGCATAACAACTGGACTCTTCTGCACTTGGACTTCCAGCTCAACACTCATTGAATTCCCCTATAAATACTTACCTACCTGCAATTAGAGATGGATCTTTTCTGGAGAGAGAGCCCCACTACTCTATTGGAATTCCTTCACTTCTTTAACTTTCTTCTATGATTCTCTAGTCAATCCTTGTACTTGTGACTTATTCTAACTTACTGTAACTTAGATCCGAGGACCAACTAGTTGATGTACAAAGAGATTCAACTAGTATAATTACAACAAAATTGATTAAAGTGGACGTAGGCCAGAGTCAACTGAACCACTATAAAAATTCTATATCTATTTTCTTACTTCTGCTTTTATTTATTGTTCATCTACGACTTTGCTCTTGATTATCTGCACTAGTGCTTTCACACTTGATTCAGGGTGTTGATCCATTTTTAGGGTTAACAATATGCAACAGGGGTATGTAGGTCGCACCAATTAGGGTATGGTCATCACCCAATCTAGATCGATATTTGTGGATTTCTGTGTGCTAAAGGCATCGACATAATTGTTGATTACAATTGGAGTGATGATATATTCGATACCATCCAGTAAGGGGTAGGACAATTCTATGTTGGTTGAGGGTCCATGTAAGACCCTCGGTACATTTTTCTAGAGGTGTACTATGACAGGCGGTACTCCAGTAGCCTTGTCATTCTATGGAATTCATTCTCCAATAAGGACCTTGCGGACTTAGTTGTGCCCAAATATGTAGGAACATGAGATGCAAGCATTCCAGCTATGTTACATATTTATTTTACACCCTAAACATTATTATAATATCATTGGATTTTTTATTTGAAATGGTTTAGTAACGTGAGGTAAAAACTCGTCCGTGTTTATGTGTCGTGTATTCTTACGAGATACCCTTTATTTTTAAAAGGTTTTATAAGTATAACAATTCAGTTGATTTGAGTTTACTCACACCAGACCCATGTCTGACTTGGAGTTTTCTTTTTTCCCTTAAACTCTTGCTTTCTCTATTTTTTGAGTAGCCAAGTAGTTCAGGTTGTTATGGATGAAATTTGGAGGATCATGGGGCAGGAGGTTTCAACATTATCAAGTTATCTTTATTTCCATTGTGTGTGCATAATATGTATTACCACGATGGGGGCTGGCAGTTATAAATGTCCCTGGTTGAAGTTAGTTCTGTCGTCACTCTGATGTATTATTTTGGATGTGACCATATGTACTATCTTATGTTCTATTATCTATGATTTCCTTGCGTTGTGAGATTATATGTTTCTTTCTTCTTGTCTTTTCTTTTCTTTTACCTCAACAGCCTATCTTCAGATGTCTAGATGATCGGCATACGAATACCATGGATTTATTAAATGTTGTCCTTAGGAATAAGAAAGATGGAATGTTGCATGTGGTATTGGAGCTTAGGTTGAGCGAACACCTAGGCCTTAGTGGAGGTCAACTCATTAGCGATAGGGTTAGTAATATCCTAGAATGGGTTTAGTCTATGAGACTGCATATTTGCAATTTTTATTCGCACGCGCGCGCATGTGTGTGTCTGACCCAAAAATGGCACAAACACCCAGAAGAATAAGAAGAGAACAAAAAATGAAGAAATAAATGGAAAATGAGTAGAAAAGAGCACACAACAATTTATAGTGGTTTGGAAAATCAAGGTCTATGTCTACTTAATGATTATTTTGCTTATATTTTGGCTTAGTGGTAGAAGTTCTTACTTGTCGGTGCAACTTCGACTGTGATGACCAAAAATACGAGTAAGAAGTACAAGAGCCTATGTAACACTCCTAATTTTTAAATAACATTATTTAGGAGATTTAATTAGATAAATTAAATAGAATAATGTAAATATTAGAGTGATAAGGGGACTGAGATTTGAATAAATATTTAGAGGTCGAGCTTAATTAAATAAGTGGGCTTATAAATGGTTTATATGTTAATTAATTAATGCAAGGGCATATTAGGAACTGCCGCACCTCTTGTACTCACAATTATACTCTCTATTCACGTTCATTATCTCAAAACACAAAACGTAAATCAAAGAAAGAAAAGAAGACCATTACCTGGGAATGAAAAAAGGGAAAATAATCTAAAGTTTAACAATTAAGCAAGGGAATTAATCTCAATCAATCTCAAATTCCTTATCCTAATCAAGGCGAATAATAATCAAAACCATCACTATTTTGTTTTTATGATCATTTGATTCGGGTTTAAGTTTAAATCCATTATGATGATTTTGACGATGATATGCTTGGATTTCATTATATGATATATTCAAATAAGTTTGTTTGATGATTGGTTTACATGGTTTTAAGGAAAAAAAATCATTTTTTTGGATTTCGAATGCCATGAGGAATTTATATGTTATGAAAAACTTTGTTTTGAAGATGGGTTTAATTTTCTGTAATTCTCCAAGCTATGGAGAATTTATTATGAATTTTCAAAGGAGAAAATGAATAATTTGGGTCTAAAATCATTTCCACTGGTATATGGAAGAATTTGGGTCTGAAATTTCTATATGTTAGACAATACATAATAGTGAATTTATGTGATTTTTGGGGACTATTCCTAAGTAATTTACTTCTAAAATTAAATTATTTCAGATAAAGGACTTAAATGTACTATTTGTTTTGCTTATGAAAGGGATTATTTGCTTAATTGTTTTAATTCGATTTTAAGTAATTTTAACAGTTTTACTTTGGAAAGAATTTGAAAATTTTATAGCAACCAATCAAACATTTACAAATAGGCAAGTTAGTTTAAAATCAATTACTTAAGAAGGCGTTAAAACAGCCTTTAACCAGAAATGTTGTTTTGTCACTTTCATAGGCCACCTTTCGACCTTATGCTTCCGCCTCAACCAAATCGAAACCACCCAAGTCGAAACCAATGCACAAGGTATCAATAAGTTGATAATTAGTGGAGGGGGAAAGGCGGAAGGCATGGTGTTGAAACCAATGCCTTCGAAGGGGTCGATGCCTTTGTTTTACTTTTCGAATGTATGTGCTTGCCATGTTTTCAAAAGGATGCTTTCGAAGGGGTCAAAACTCATTTAAATAGCTTTTCAAAATGTTGCCACCTTTTTGTTTCAAAGTGATAGCTTTCGAAAATGAGTTTCCTTTTTTTAAATAAAAGCTTTCGAAAGGGTAATTTCAACCCAATCGAACACCTGTTGCCAACCTTATGTCTTTCGAATCGATTGAAGTTATCAACTAGATCAAAAGGTAGATTTTATTTTACGAATGAAGTAAGCCACTTCTATAGCTTTCGAAAGTTTTAATCATTTCAAAGGCAATGGCATCGAAAGGGGTTTCGAAGCTAACATTCAAATGTTTTGCTTAAATGATAAATCCTTTCGAAAGGATGGTTCCGAAGTCATCAGATTTTTCTCAATCATTTTATTTAAATGCTTATGGTTTCAAAAGGATTACTTTCATTTATATTCACTTTGACCCAACAGATATTTTTAGAATAAACCCAATGGTTTTGAAAGGGGTAGTTTCAAATGATTTCGAAAGGGGTACTTTTAATGGTTTCGAAGCTATGCTTTTAAGAGTTAATAAATAATGCTTTAATACTTTTGAAAGATATGTTTTGATGGTTTCGAAAGAGTTGATTTAAAGTGTTTTGAAAGGTATATGCTTAGTGTTTTGAAAAGAGGATTTGAATGCTTTCGAAGGAGGTTATCCAATGGTTTCGAAAGTAAAAGTTAAAGGTTTCGAAAGCCTTAATTTTTCAAAACAAAGAACCCAATCTCATTTTAAAAGGAAAAACCATGGCATAAATAAAGGAGTTTTAAAATGGATTTTAAGTATGAAGTTTCTAAAGAAGCTTTCCTTGATAAAATAATAGGTTAAAGGGATTAACCATGTTTTATATGAAAATGATTTCAAGGATATTAAGCCACAGATGTTGGTGATTATTATGTTAATATGTTTGCTTCTTTTAGTTTATAAACTCACTTTAATATGGACCCCTAACTGTATTTTGGGGGAGAAATGGCAGAATAACTAGCTAGGTTGACCCAGTAGTGAATATAAATTGAGTTTACTCCTGTATGAGTAGAATTGCATCTAGGAGGTCCGGTAGACAGAATATACGATGCCCGAATAATGATTAAAGAAGTTGTCAGATAGACGTTTCATAGTAAACAAATGAAAACTATGATTAGAAAGAGTTACTAGCAGGGGCTAATTGGTTCATAGTAAACCTATGAAAGCTATAAATAGAATTGGCAGGGGCCAATAGGTTTGTAGTGAACCCATGAAAACTATATCCGGATTAAATTATTGACAGATGTCAATAAGTTCCTAGTCAACCTATGAGCACTAGGATAACAGGGAAGTTACTGGAGATACCAATAGGTTCAGGGAGAACCCATGAATACAAAAGTTATTGGCAGGGGCCAATAGGTTCTTAGTGATCCCATGAAAACTATGAAACTGGACATGCAGTCCATAAACATTAAACAAGTTATTAATCAGTCCATGAAAACTAATAGGTTAATAGTGACCCTAAAAACAATAACTTAGACATATTGTTAGAATGAATGGGGATGAATAATCTAGAACCGATTTACTTGTTTGCATATCATCGTAATATTTTGAATTACTATGTTTTAACCATTGTGGATGTAGGAGCACAATATATGCTTTTATGAAGTTTTGAATTACTAAGCGGCATGGTCTTACTAGATATCCAAATGGTTTGAGATGGTAGATTATTATTCATACCAGGCTTTATGTCTGACTCAAAGTTTATGGTTTCCCCTTAAACTCTCGGGTGCTCAATTGATTTTCAGTAGTTTGAGAGTTGAGGTTTTCAGGTACCTCTTTAGACGAATAAGCTAGAGACGTGCTGGAGGCATGATAGCTATTTTAAGTTCTTTTACATTTTGATTTTGTTGTGTTTTGTTGTAAAGGCAAAGTTGTTTGATTACCTAGTTATATACTCTGATCATCCAATGGGGCATCTTCATATGTCGCACTTGGCTTATGTTATAATAATTGTATTTTCTTTGAATGTGGTTCTCGAATATGGGATTACATAATGAATGTTGAAATGATTTGAAATGGAATATGGAAGTTATTTAATGATTTTTAAATGTTTTTCATATCCATGTGTTTCTGTTATATCAATGTATCTAACATTACTGTATTTGGTCATTGAGGATTAATAACTATGGATGACTACAACATCCATAGCCGTTAATTTTGGGCTTCCAAGTGGGGGATGTTATAAGTTGGTATCAGAGCATAGGTTTATGAAACTTAAAAGAGATTTAAACTACAAGATTTTTCAAAATATAGTCAAATGAATTAAAATAAGATCGGGGTTTGGGTTAATGCTATAGTAACATACTTTTATTTAATATATTTGTACATATAAGTATGTATTCCCCACTCTCTTAGACCATCCTTCTATATCTTACTAATGCTCATATGCAGATTTACGAGAAAGAAGATATGGAGGCAAGAAACAGAAGAGGAAATCTCGGTGGAGGAAGCACCACAACAAACAGAAATGCTCGACCCACCAGGAAGAACCCAGGTCGATAGGCTAATGCTAACCAAAATGCAGATGCCAATATGGGTGCTCGAAATCCACCAGTAGAGATGGAGACGATGTACTAGTTCTTTATCAATATGATACAAGTTGGAGCAGTTGCTGGAGTTGCGGGGAATATTGGAGTAGCTAATCCTGTGGCTTCAATTGAGAATAACTACACTAAGTTAGGTAGAGGCTACACTAGTCTAGGTAGAAAACCATTTGTAGGAACTAAGGATCTATAGAAGTTGAGAATTGGATGTTGCATTGTGAGATAATCTTTGTTGATTTGGGTTTTGATGATGAACAGAAGAGAAGACTGGCCTCTAGGCAATTGCAAGGAGCAGCGCTCCATTGGTGGAATAGTGTTACTGCCGGAGTTCCGGAAGAAGAGTTGACTTGGGCAGAATTCCAAAAGGAGATTTGAGCAGAGGTTTCGCCTAAAGTTTCCAAGTCAGAATTGCTGAGTAAGTTTATGGATTTGCTGCAGGGAAAAATGTCGGTGATTGTGTATGCTATAAAGTTCGATGAGTTGCCCTGATATGGGTATGATACCATAGACACCGTCATTAGGAGGAATGAGAGGTTCAACCGGGGATTGAGACCCGAGATTGCTAGGGCGACCCTACCACATCTCCGTGATCCTTGTAATGTAGTTATGAAGATGGCAATCCGACATGAGGAAATGCTTGCTATTTGTGCGAGAGAAAAGCCGGTTGAAACCCAGGGTTCTCCAAGAAAGAAGAGAAAGTTCTTTAAGAAGAAGGGAGCCCAGAAGGGAGAAGCTGCCAAGAAGGAAAAGGCTGATTTAGTCTGTTTCAAGTGTGAAAAAAAGGTCACTATGCTCATGAGTGTCGGTCAGGGAAGGGGAAGAAGGCTGCAGAAAAGAAGGGAGTGAAGTGCTTCAATTATGACCAAGTTGTGCATTATAAGAATCAATGTCTAAAGGCAGTCAGGGTGGACAAGGGAAAGGTTTTTGCTATTGGACCATCATCTGCTAGGCCAACTGCAACTGAAAAAGGAAAGACTATGATGGAAGGTACACTTTTGATTCAAAGTATACTAGTTGGAGTACTATTTGATATCGGTGCATCACGTTTATTTATATCTCAGTGTTTGATTGATAGGTTATGCTTAGAACCCACTTACCTTGTTACTTCCTTAAGGGTTGCGAATCCGATAGGATGGTATGTAACTCTAGGGATGAGATGCAACCAGTTAGAAATAGACTTGTTAGGTCATATATTTGCATGCAGTATGTATGTTTTCGATTTCGTACATTTCGAGATCATTTTGGATATGGATTGGTTGGGTAAGTATGAGGCTAGGATATTTTGCCAGGATAGGGAAATATCATTGAGACACCTCGATAGTCATAATCGAATTATATTCTTAGTGGAGAATTCCGATCAGAGTGTTTATGCTTTGGTAAAGGCTATGGAAGAAGGAGAAGAGTTAGGTCAGGTTCAAGTAGCGAGAGAGTTTGCAGATGACTTTGATCCAGTTATAGGACAACCACCGAAATAAGCTATTGAGTTTTGGAAAGATCTTATGCCACGAGCTGAACCTGTCAGTAGACCACCTAGTAGGATGACACCGATCGAGATGAAGGAATTGATGGTGCAGCTAGTGGATCTAGAAGGAAGGAATTTCATTAGACGAAGCAGTTTGCCTTAGGGAGCGGCCGTGGTGTTTGTGAAGTAACCGAATGGGTCGATAAGGATGTGTATCGAGTATTATAAGTTGAATGAGAGGACGATTAAGAATAAGTATCCTTTGTTGAGAATTAATGATCTATTTGATCAGTTGAGTGGAGCAAGAGTGTTTTCCTAGTTGGATTTGGCAATAGGTTTTCATCAGTTAAAAGTGGCAGAGAACTATACTTCTTTGACAACATTTCGAACCAGGTATGGTTCGTATGAGTGGTTAGTAATGCCGTTCAGTTTAACAAATGCACTTGCTTTCTACGTGGATTTGATGAACAGAGTTTTACAAGATTACTTGGATAGGTTTGTGTTGGTATTTATAGATGACATTTTAGTATACTCTAAGAATGAAGGAGGGCATTAATAACATCTTAGAGTAGTGCTTGAGACGTTGAGGCAGCATCAGCTGAAAGCGAATTTTTCCAAGTGTCATTTTTGAAAGAAAGAGGTTAGGTTTCTTAGTCATGTGGTTTCAGAGCAGGGCATGTCAGTCAATCCAGGTAAGATCGAAGTTGTTAATAATTGGAAGAGACCAGAGACGATGACTTAGATTAGCAATTTTCTTGGATTTGCTCATTGTTATAGGAGATTCATCAAGGATTTCTCACGGATAGCAGCACCTTTGACTAAGCTAACCAGGAAGGTTGTGAAGTTTGCCTGGTCCGGCAAATGTGAGGAAGCATTCCTTAAGTTAAAGCATTTTTTGACCAATGCACCAGTGTTAGTAGTTCCAGTCAGAAACCAAGGGTTGGTGGTGTATACCGATGCATGCATAACTAGATTAGAAGCTTAGACCGCATGAAGTCAAATATCCTACTCATGATTTGGAGTTGACTGTCTGATCTTTGCATTGAAGATTTGGAGATTATCTCTATACGCAGATCATAAGTCATTAAGGTACTTATTCTCTCAGAAGGAGTTGAATATGAGACAGTTGGTGTGGCTGGAGTTTTTGGCTGCTTATGATTTTGGTATAGTATACATCTGGAAAAGGAAATATGGTAGTGGATTCTCTTAGCAGAATATATTGAAATGTGGTGTTAGCTATGTTGGCAGAGTGGAAAGATTTAGAAGCTTTGGCTACTTATAGTGTGTAGTTAAGATCGACTGCTAGTTCCAGTCAGAGCATAGCCATGTTGACCTGTTCTAAGTAGAAGGAGGATCCAGTATTAGCCGAGAGGATTAGAAGGCTTGAGGTTGAAATTGAGATCGATGATCTAAAGGATTTTAGTCTTGACTAGAGAGGATTGTTGAGAAAGAAGGGATGGTTGTGTGTTCCAAATTTCGAGGACTTTAGAAAGAAGTTCTTAGAGAATGTCATAGATCCTAGTTTACGATTCATCCTAGAGGGAACAAGATGTTTCAGGATATGAAGAGGAGCTTTTATTGGGAATGTATGAAAAGGAAAGTTGGCTTGTGGGTTAGGCAATGTGAAAACTGTTAACAAGTGAAGGCCGAACATCAAAAGCCGAGTGAGTTGCTTCAGCCTTCAGAGATACTAGTTTGGAAATGGGGTTCGATATATATGGATTTCATAAATGGGTTACCAAGGTCAAATAGAGGAAACGAAAGTATATGGGTAATAATGGAAAGATTGGCCAAGAGTGCCCATTTCATTCTAGTTAGGTCAACTAGGACGGCACATATTTTAGCTAATTTTTTCATGAAGAACATAGTTAGACTGCATGAGATTCCTAGTAGTATAGTCAATGACAGAGATGCTTTGTTTACTAGTGAATTCTGGAAGAGTCTACAGGATGTATTAGGTACCAAGCTTAAGATGAGTACTATATATCACCCTTAGACGGATGGGCAAACAGAGAGAGTCAACAAGTACCCGAGGATTTGTTAAGAGCTTGTGCATTGTACTTTGGTGGATCTTGGGAAAATCACCTACATTTAGTGGAGTTTTCCTATAATAATAGTTATCAAACTAGTATAGGAATGGCGTCTTTTGAAGCTTTGTATGGAAGGCCATGCAAATCACCATCATGTTTGTTGGAGACTAGTGACAGGTTAGTCTTAGGTCCAGATCTGGTTAGAGAGGCGATAGAGAAGTTTGAGTTGATCCGAGAAAGCATGGAGGAAGCTCAGTGTAGACAGAAGAGTTACGGAGATAAGAGGCATAAAGACGTAGAATTCTCAGTTGGAAATAAGGTTTTTATTAAGGTATCACCAATGAAGGGTGTGGTATGATTTGGAAAATCTGAGAAACTGGCCCAGAGATATGTTGGTACGTTCCAAGTTATAGAGAGGATCAGAAAAACCGCATACGGAGTAGAGTTGCCGAGCAGTATGGCAGGTGTCCATAATGTGTTTTATGTGTCTTATCTTTACAAGTATGTACATGATCCAGAGACTACTATTCCTTCGACGGGATTGGAAGATTTGATAGTAGATCATAATTTAACTTTTGTTAGACAACCAGTTCGGGTTGTAGCGAGAGATGAGAAAAGAATGAGGAATAAGACAGACAAGTTTGTGAAAGTTCAGTGGAACAACAACGAGAAGGACTGTACTTAGGAGACGAAAGACAGGATTGTAGATAGTTATCCTAATCTGCTTTGAGGGTATGTCTATATTAACTTTATATAGATAGTTTCTAGTCAGGTAGGCTTGTATGGTTGTTAGGAGCTATTACAGATGATTGCTATGTTGGGTATTTAGTCCTTACTGAATTTTGAGGATGAATTTTTGAAAGAGGGAAGCCTGTAACATCCCTAATTTTCAAATAACATTATTCAGGAGATTTAATTAGAAAATTAAACAGAATATGTAAATATTAGAGTGATAAGGGTACTAAGATTTGAATAAATATTTAGAGGCCGAGCTTAATTAATTAAGTGGCTTACAAATGGTTTATATGTTAATTAATTAATGTGAGGGTATGTTAGGAACTGTCGCACCTCTTATACTCAAGGTTATACTCTTTATTCATGTTCATTATCTAAAACACAAAATGTAAATTGAAGAAAGAAAAGCCGGCATTACCTAGGAAAGAAAAAGGGAAAAATCAATTAAGGGGAATTGATCTCAATCAAATCTCAAATTCCTTATCCTAATCAAGAGAAATAATAATCAAAACCATCCCTATTTTGCTTTTATGAGCATTTGATTTTCGGTTTAAGTTTAAATACATTATGATGATTTTGATGATGATATGCTTGGATTTCATGAAATGATATATTCAAACAAGTTTGTTTGATGATTGTTTTACACAGTTTTAAGGCTAAAATCGTTTATTTTGGATTTCGAATGCCATGAGGAATTTACATGTTATGAAAAACATTATTTGGGAGACCGATTTAATTTTCTATAATTTTCCAAGCTATGAAAAATTTATTATGAATTTTCAAAGGAGAAAATGAATAATTTGGGTTTAAAGTCATTCCGCTAGTATATGGAAGAATTTGGGTCTGAAATTTCTATATGTTAGTTAACATATTAAAAGTGAATTTTTACGATTTTGGGGAATTTAACCTAATTAATTTACTATGGAAATAAAATTATTTTAGATGGAGGACTTAAAGGTCTTATTGTTTTGATTAAGGAAGGGCTTATTTGCTAAAAATCTTTGATTAGATCTAAAGTAATTACGGCGGTTTTACTTTGGAAATAATTTGAAAAGTTTATGGCAAATAATCAAATGTTTACAAATAAGCAAATTAGTTTAAAAGCAATTATTTAAAAAGGCATTAAAACACCCTTTACCCAGAAATGTTGTTTCGTCACTTTCATAGCCACCTTTCGACCTTATGCTTCCACCTCAACCAAGTCTAAACCACCCAAATAGAATCCAATGAACAAGGTATCGATAAGTTGGTACATAGTGGATTGGAGAAAGGTGGAAGGCATGGTGTCGGAACTAATGCTTTCGTAGGGTTCAAAGCCTTTGTTTTACTTTCCAAAGATATGCGCTTGCCTTATTTTCAAAAGGATTCTTTCAAAGAAATCGAAACCCATTTAAATAGCATTTGAAAATGTTGCCGCCTTTTCATTTCGAAATGATAGCTTTCGAATGAGTTGCCTTGTTTTTAAATCAAAGCTTTCGAAAGGGTAGTTTCAACCCAGTCGAAACCCTGCTACCAACCGTATGCCTCTCGAATGGACTGAAGTCATCAACTAAATCGAAAGGTAGCTTTTGTTTTATAATGAAGTAAGCCATTTCCTTTAGCTTTCAAAAGGTCTAATGGTTTTGAAAGAAATGGCTTCGAAAGCAGTTTTGAAGCTAACCTTCAAAAGCTTTACTTAAATGATAAATGCTTTCGAAAAGATGGTTTCGAAGCTATCATATTTTCCCCAATCATTTTAAAAGGTTAATGTTTTCGAAATGGATACTTTCTTTTATATTCATTTTGACCCAAAAGATATTTTTAGAATAAACCCAATTGTTTCGTAAGGGATACTTATAAAAGGTTTCGAAAGGGGTATTTATGAATGATTTTGAAAGGGGTAGTTTCAATGGTTTCAAAGGTATGCTTCTAAGAGTTAATAAGTAATGCTTTAATACTTTCGAAAGATAATTTTTGATGGTTTGAAAGAGTTGATCTAAAGTGTTTACAAAAGAATATGCTTAGTGTTTCGAAAAGAGGATTTGAGTGCTTTCGAAGAAGGTTATCCAATGGTTTTGAAAGTAAAAGTTAAAGGTTTCGAAAGTCTTAGTTTTCAAAACAAAGAACCCAATTTCATTTTAAAAGGATATACTATGGCATAAATAAAAGAGTTTTAAAATGGCTTTTAAGTATGAAATTTTTGAAGAAGCTTTCCTTGATAAAATTATAGGTTGAAGGGATTAACCATGTTTTATATTAAAATGATTTCAAGGATATTAAGCCACAGATGTTGGTGATTATTATTAGGTTAATATGTTTGTTTCTTCTAGTTTACATATTCACTTTAATATGGATCCATAACTATATTTTGGGGAGAAATAGCAGAATAACCAGCTAGGTTGAGCCGGTAGTGAATATAAATTAAGTTACCTCATGTATGAGTAGAATTACATCTAAGAGGTCAGGTAGACTAGAATATAAGATGCCTAAATATTGATTAAAGAAGTTGTCCGATAGACAGGTTCATTGTGAACCCATGATAACTATGGTTAGAAAGAGTTATTGGCAGGGGCCAATAGGTTCATAGTAAACACATGAAAACTATGATTATAAAAAATTATTGGCGGGGCCATTAGGTTCATTGTAAACCCATAAAAACTATGATTAGAAAGAGTTATTGGCCAGGGCCAATTGGTTTGTAGTGAACCCATGAAAATATATCCGGATTAAGTTATCGACAGATGTCAATAGGTTCTAGTCAACCCATAAAACAAGGATAAGAGGGAAGTTATTGGAGATACCAATTGGTTCAGGGAGAAACCATGAATAAGAAAGTTATTGACAGGGGCCAATAGGTTCTTAGCGATCCCTTGAAAACTATGAAACTGGATAGAGGTCCATAAACATTAAATAGATTATTAGTCATCCCATGAAAATTAATAGGTTAATAGTGATTCTAGAAACTATAACTAAGACAGATAGTCAGAATGAATGGGGATGTGTAATCCAGAATTGATTTACTCATTTGCAAATCATCACAATATTTTGAATTGCTACGTTTTAACCATTATGGATGCAGGAGCACAATATATGGTTTTATAAAGTTTTGGATAAGATACTAGTGAGTGAAAAACCCTTTCCGCTATGTGGCGTGGTCTCACTAGATATCTAAATGGTTTGAGATGGTAGATTATTATTCATACCAGGCTTTATATACGACTCGAAGTTTATGTTTTCCCCTTAAACTCTCGAGTGCTCAATTGATTTTGAGTAGTTTGAGAGTTGAGGTTTTCAGGTACTCTTTAGACAAATAAGCTTCCGGAGACATGCTGGAGGCATGACAGCTATTTAGAGTTCTTTTCTATTTTAATTTTGCCGTGTTTTGACATAAAGGCAAAGTTGTTTAATTGCCTAGTTATATACTCTGATCATCCAAGAGGGCATCTTCATATGTCACTCTTGGCGTATTTTAGAATAATTATATTTTCTCCGAATGTGGTTCTCGAATATGGGATTATGTAATGAATATTGAGATGGTTTGAAATGGAATGTGAATGTTGTTTAATGATTTTAAATTTTTTTCCACATCCATGTGTTTCTGTTATATCAATGTATCGAACATTACCTTATTTGGTCGTCGATGATTAATAACTATAGATGACTATAGCATCTGTAGCCATTAGTTTTCGGCCTCCAAGCGGGGTATGTTACAACCTAAAATATCATGAAATATGAGCTCTATCTTCCTATTTATAGAGGTAGGGAGCCCAAAATATCGCACAAAAGATCTCCAGACCGTTCTCCTTACTGTAGAGCAGTTCTTCACAAAACTAGGATGCCACATCATCAATAACTACGGGTCGGTATGACTCCAAGGACATCGGTCAATATTGACCCATAAGATAGCCAATCTGGTCATCTTGAACTCTTAGCTTCAGCCTGTCTTGTGGTTAGCTTCGTGATTCCATAGTTGTTTGCTCTAATATTAGCTTGTTTCGGAGTCCAAATAACGAATTCATGGAAGGACAGAGTGGTTGATTAAAGAGTTTGTGGAGATTGACAGATAAATTTCATTGGATTAAAAGAGTAACACTTATAGTAGGCTTTATCATTATGTAAGCATGTAGGTAGAAGATAAGAGAACATGGAGGTGAAAACAAGGATCATTACCAACCCATGGAGTGGGGTCAGCACCGACCCACCACTTAAATGCGTGCTTGGTACTTTTTCTTTACTTTGGCTTTGTTTCAGCCTTCTGACTCTATTTGTTTTTGGTTTCAAGACTTCTGGGCTATCTCTCTGGGCTCCTTGGCTTGATAACTCCAAGTTTGACTCGTCTAGCTTATTCGAATATTGCCTAGTCAAAAGGCTAAATACCACTTGTCTCCCAAAGTACATCTCGTTTCAAACGTAAAGTGCTTTGAATCGAGACAAGTCAGGATTTCTATGAAGGAATCCACTCTGCGCTTTGAATGGTCGTTGTCCTTTATGCGAATCATTTCTATGAAAAGTTATATCCATTGTCATTTATTGCGACACTTTCCCTGCATTTTGGATTATAAATATGGAATTCACTTTCATGATCCGTCATTCCAAGCTTGCCAATTCTGAACTGATTCCTTCTATGGATTATTCAGGTGCGAATCTGATTCCCTTTGTAATAGTCGTCAGGGTTTTCAGATATGCAGTCATACACATACATTCATGTGCACTTTCTTTGAGTAGGAAAGAATGCACATACATGGTCCATCACATGCATATACATAAACATATATCCATATATATATATATATGTTATTTACATTTTTATTTAAAAAATTCAAGACTTGGTACTGACCCTTTTTCTTGGGTTGGTACTGACCTAAAACTTAGGAGATTTTCCCAAGTCTTTAGCCATTGGATACGGGTTCTAGGGGTATAAAACCCAATCCTTTTCCATTCTCTTTCCCATTTTCCTTTGTTACCGAACCCAAACTTAAATGTTGCCATTAAAAGACTTTGCCTTCGCCAAGTCAGATCTTACCTCCATCTAAGCCTAGGAACACCGCCACATCCTCACCTTCCTCATACTCATCTTCATTCACCTTACCACTGCCAAACTCCAGCTGCTGATTAACGATTCATTTTTCTTGAATCCCAAGTCATTTACTTGAACTGAACCAAACCTTGAACTCCCAATCACATAGACATAGGTAAGTGGGTGATGGACTTGGACATGGATGAATGGAGATAAATGAGCTTGAACGTGGATGAGGCCTCGGGTATAGCCATGCTTTGGGAAGTGGTGAAGGTGAAAGGAAGGTTGAAATTTTTCTAAGCATTGGAGTTGAATTTCCTTTCAAGCTGTCGGATCAGCACAACCCCAACACTTAGGCAGATTTCTGAACTTTTGGTGCAGATGATAATCCTGCCTTGTGAACCAACTACCTTTTCTTGGTCTTGAGCCCTTTCCGAAGCATGGTCAACGATGTAAAGCTTATCATAACGATCAGTGATAATGGTCACTTCAAGCGATATTCATACTTTTAAAATGAAAAATTAAATAATATCGGAAATAGACATTCCAAGCATCTTGCCGCTCAACCCACAGGTTCATCCATTTCCGAATACATTGAATCCAATGCAGATTCGAGTTCAACTACCACTCCACATGCACAACAGACATCGGTAGAGCATGCGCAGAAGATAGAAAAATCGTAAGTGGATCAGCAAGTGTTGGAGAATCCAGTAGAGCCATTAGATGGGCTAGAAGTAGATCTCACACCCGACATCCTTAAGGATGCCATAATTTTATATGACCCTATTGATTCAATTACCTCCAAAATTGACGAAGTATCTCGTTGGAGAATATTCAACAAGTATTGAGTTCCATTCAATGACATCATAGTCCGGTCTCACAATCAAAGGGCTCACAATCCTCCAGAGGGTTACATTGCTTGCAACAGATATATATGCTTGGCGGGCTGCGTCCCAACATTCAACTAGTTTGTCCATCGAGTTCTATATTTCACTAGGCTGGCTCCAACACAGTTTCATCCAAACAGTTATGCTTTCCTTCTCGACACTTACCATATTTTCATCGAACACTTATATAGAGCACCCAACTTGCGGAAATTTGATACATATACATTTTCAAGAGTCGAAAAGAGTGCTCGTCTTTAATTTACTTGGAACTGATCAAGGGTTGTGAGTTGTCTTCGACACATGGAACAAGTTGAGCTATTTCAAAAATGAGTGGTTCTATATTCGTTGTCCGCTTGGATTTGCACGTAGATGTTTAGCTAGATGTAAGTCCCATTCCATGTGCATTATATGAATTTTCCTTATAGTTAGTGGACTTAACTCATATCTTGTTTTTCTATCCAAATATTCCGATGAGACCAAATAAAATGGCACTTAGATGTCATTAATTCTCTTATGGCCATTCCTGTAGAAGATCAAGATATCAGAACCCTTTTGTCCGATGAGAATCTTCTTACCCATGATTTGTTGGAAGTGGGCACAACACTAGAATAGTCCAAGTGGATACGAATGACGACGACGGCGATGATAATGACAACTTGACTAGAGAATGCAATATTAATCAAGATATGCCCCTGGTCCCAAGTCTTAGGGCTAGAGTTGAAGAAAATGTTGTGCAATCACAAGAACACATCGAGGAAGGCGAGATAGTGTGTGAAAGTGGTGAGACATACCAAGGTAACACTGATATGGTCCATGAGTCTCAGACTGGACAATCCAAAGACAGTCAAAAGTTTGCTCTAAGGGAAAGGCTAATAGTGAAGATTTCCAAGGCACAGACTTCTACACAGCCTCCACTAGTCACAACTGCAGAGAAGACACCTTATATTCCATCAACATGCACATTTGCTAGAATATTAGGGCCAATTCCTACCATGTTTGGCTCCTTCGATGTCGATAAGCTTAGTCTTTAGGCTTCGATAAGGATACCACAAACACCAGTGTGGGAGAGATCATTCCTCTGAGAAAAGATCCAGCTCACGGTCTATTGGAGGGACACTAGGACATTTACGAATATGTGCAATTCACGCCATTGCACAGTGCCTAACTTGACTCCTTGCTCATTGGATCTAACTTCTTCTCATTTTATTTGCAGGATCCATGGAAAAAAGAAAACATATACTCCAATCTATATAGGATAATACAACTCGATAGCGGTAATGCTATCCAAGTGCTTATCATCAAGGTAGCGATCAAAACTCATACTCTAGCCACTGATCCGATCGTGATAGAGGTATTCATGATAAAGATGATTGGGACAGAGATAGCCATACTAGAGATTATCCACCACGTGACACCAACTCCAAGTTTCGGCATATGTATAGGTTTCCTCCACCAAAGGACTTGGATAAGCATTCAAATCGTTGCGATGACATCTCACCAGGCGGCATATCTCGTGCTCCACCCCAGCTTCTATTCTTGCTCAGCAGATGACCTCGGCATATCACAGTCGATCTTCTGACTACAAGCACCAAAAAGTGGTTTTGAGACTTCTCATCACAGATGTGGCAAAGAAACCGCTGAAGCTTCAACCATCTCTATGGAGCAAAACTTTTCGCTAGCACCTGTATAACTAAAATGGAGGAGATATTTTCAAATATCTTCTTTGATAGGCTTAAGTTTTTGCCCAACTTGAAAATAATTCCATCTGATGTCCAATAGATGACCATTGCTTGCGTGACTGATGTTTATAATCAATACAACAAATGGTTATAAGTAGCTAATTTTTTTTCCAAACTCTTGAGGGAATGGAAGCTCAAAATCGAAAATCAGAAACTCCTCAATGTTCATAACAAAATGATCATAGCTCATCTTGATGCTGAGGTTGAAAAACTGAGGAAATCTCAAGCCAAAGCTGAGAGGAAGGCTGAAAATGCCATCGAGGCACTCGAAGATGAGAGGACCAAGCATCAAGATGAGATGGAGATTGTGTTTCATTGGAACCATAAGCTGGTGTTAAAGAGAGATTTTGCGAATAGGAACGCAATTGAACTAAAGACCAAGCTTGATCGTGAAATAAAGGAAAAGGATAAGTCGCTCCAACAAGCTCAGGATTACCGTGATGAGGTGTTTAATGCAAAAGAAGAGAGGGACAAGGCAGTCGAACGTGCTAGGGACATAGACGCGCTTGTCAAGAGGGAAATTGAGGCCGTAGAGCAATGAATGATGGATAGGTTTATATCAAGGTTCATCAAATACAATGCCAATGTTCTCAAGTTCCGAAACCTGGAATAGCTTGGTGATGATTATCCTAGGGTTTTGAGTCTGGCTTGGGAATAGATTGTCTCGAATGAGAAAGCATTATTAAAAGGTAGAGAGGTGGACCTTGCTCAGTTGGAGAAGGATGTCTTGATAGACGATGAACCTAGTGTGTTAAGAAAGGCTGAGCTCATTCTTCATCTGGAATGAGCCGCCACTGCACAGAAAAACTTGAGCGAAGGCTCAGGATCGATGCCACATGACGCTGCTGCTAGCCAAACACCTGGGTTCGAAGTGTCTCTAGATTCATCCTTTAATCCTTGGTATGATCTAGAGAATCCCCAGATGCATAAGCTTACTATCCTTTCTCACATCCCAGAGGGAAATTCTGGTGGCACTTCGGACTGCACAAAACCCCGAACAGAAGAACCTATCTCGCTGATTTCCTATGTGTTTCAGAGGGTTGACATGTCATTAATTGACATACTAATCTATCTTTTGATATCTCTTAAGTTTTAGGTCAACCCCAGATCGCTCCTCTTCCTAATAAGGACTCTCAACCGAAACAACAAGCATCTGCAACAGAATCAGTAACCATTGCAACTTCAACAATGATCCCAACCATTCCGATTGAAGAAACTCTTGACCTTGATGATCAAATGGTTAATGCTTTTTTTGATGAGGGGACTGGTGGAACTTAGAGTGCTCAGAACAATGATGATGCTATGATAACTGGAGTGTTTGTGCCCCTGTCGGGTCCCACCATGAGCGATCTTGAGCGGGAACTTGGCCTTGCCAAAAAGGTCAAGTTAGAGAAGATTGAGAAATAAATCCTCCTTGCTATATAGCATAAGCAGGGAAGTTAGAGGTCATCCCTCCTCCTTTATCCAATTCCTTGCCCGGGCAGACTGTCTTTGCTCTGTTCCATATTCCTCCGCCTGGTAGCGCTCAAAGAACACCTATGGGATCTTTGCAAAGTACTCCAGCTTCCCTTCCTTTGTCTAGGAGAACTCAAACTGTGCCTGTGGGATCATCACAGAGCACCCCTCCTAAGGGCAAAGGAAGTAGAGGAAGAGAAGGGAAAAGAAAGGGTGAAAGCTCGAGCGACATTTTTCTCGACACTAAGAAGAGAAAGCAGAAGCCAAAGAAGTAGTTATGGGCTTGTTTGTGTAGATAGACTTACATTTGGTTGTAATAATAGCAATGTCCATTTTGATTACTTTTCCAGCTTTGTGCGAGTTCGACCCCGCTTTGTTTTTTCTTTGTTTAAGCATAAATAAAATTGTACTTATCTTTTCAAAATCCATTTTGAATGTTAATAAAAGGACCTTTTGTTTCATCAACTATTTATGTGAATTTGCCTAAATTACTTTAGAAATGCACTTTCCATTCAATATACTTGTGACCATCTCTTTTAGTGATTATGACCAGACTAAATCCTTAGCTAGTTATGTAATTTGATGGCCTTTCATTCTCATGCACTTAAAGTAATTGTAGAATTGTTAAACCTAGGCGTTAGTTAATATTTACAACTTAGAATAGCGATCGGTCATCCTTCTCTTAGGATAATGGTATCCAAGTGCGACGTCGAACTCCGGATGCTAGTTTAGATTAACTACTTTAGATTTTCATCCGTACATCCTCATCCAGAATGTTTATTTCTAGTCGCACCTAAATTCGGGCATCTATACAAAGTTTATAGAAAAGATCCCACCTTACGCTGGGTATGTACCTTTCGCTTTTGCCTACTTTAGGTAAAATATTGAGGATTGGATAGTTTATCGCGTCTGTTTCGGTTAATACTCATGCCCCTGATCCGAGGACAAGAGTTGAGTGAGGGAACGATTGTATTATGTCCGTTTTGATTTATACTCCTTCCTCCGCATAAAGGGCAAGAGTTGGCGAATGAACGGTCGTGTTACATCCATCTTAGGTTTATACTCCTACCCCTACATTGAGGGTGAGAGTTAGTGTATGGACGCTCATGTCACATTTAGTTTGAGTTTATACACATATTCCCAATTCGATTATAGAGTTGGTTGATGGATGGTCGGGTCACATCCATTTAGTTTACACTCCTGCCCCCAGTGCGAAGACTAGAGTTGGCTGATGGATGTTTGGGTCACGTCCATTTAGTTTATTCTCTTGCCTCCAGTCTGAGGATAAAAGTTGGCCGTTATCTCTCTATGGAGACCGAGAAGAACTTCAAGGGTCTGATTATAAACCGTAGAAGTTTTTGTTGGCACCTATCTACGGGTACTTGCACACCTGCATTATTCACATGAAGATTCATTCAAGTTGGTTAGTTCACAAGTCTTAGACAATGCAAGGACATAGTTTGGGACTCAAAAAGCCATTTTATTCCATGAAAGATGGGAAATGACAGGTTCTGCCTTATTACATGGCTTTATTTCTAGGTGAAATAACATCGTAGGTGCTTGTTATTCCATGCCCTAGGGATTGAAATCCCGTCAATCGTCGCAAGCCTGAAAGTTCCATCTCCAAGTTTTTTCTCTATTGCGTACAGACTCTCCCAAGTCAGGCCCATTTTCTAAGGCCTGGGAAGATTCATTTGAGAACCTGGTCGCCAATTTCAAAGGTCCGCTTCCTGACCCTATTGTTGTAATATTGGTTCACTTGGTGTCGGCGTGCAATTACCCTAAACTCAGCTTCATTGCGCTTCTCATCGATCATATCAAGGGACTCAAACAAGAGTTATCCATTAGTCTGTGGATTGTAGTGAGTCATTTGATGAGAAGGTACTTCAATTTCAACCAAAATCATAGCCTTTTATTCGTACACTAAGGTGAATGGAGAATGGACGGTCGCTAAATTTTGGATCGTTGGATAAGCCCAAAGTATTAATGGAAGTTCATCAACCCATTTTCCTTAGCCTTTTCCAATTGCTTTTTAAGAATGAACTTAATAATCTTGTTCACATCTTCAAACTATCATTTTTCCCAAGGGTGTGCCACCATAGCAAATCTTTTCCCTATGCGATGCCGGTGACAAAAATCTTTAAATTCGACACTGTCTAATTGGGCCCGTTATCGAAATGATTGCCTATAGAATTCCGAAATGAAAAATAATATTCTGGACTACAAAGTTGTTCACTTTCTTCTTGGTAATTGTGGCTTATGGTTCTACATCAACCCATTTGGTGAAGCGATTAACCACGACGATGGCATAATTCACTCCACCTTTAAATATTGGATACACGCCGATAATATCGATCCCTTAAATTGCAAACAGCCAAGGACTGACCATATGAGTAATCACTATTGGCGAGGCTCTCAGAATCTTAGTAAACCTTTGCGACTTGTCACACCTTCTAGTGTAATCAGCTGCGTCTTAATTAATTGTTGGCTAGAAATATCTATAGCAGAGAATCTTCTTCACCAGGGTTTGTTCCCCAATGCGGTCGCCGTAGGACCATATGTACACTTTTCTCAGGACTTTTTTGGCCTCATCATGAGCAACACACCGAAGCATAGGGACAAAAAAACTCTTCCCGTACAAAAATTCTTCCTATATAATATATCTCAAAGCTTGGCGAAGGAGTTTCCATCGCTTATTCCTTATATCGGGAAGGATTCCTCTCTGCATGTAGTCTTTTATTGGAGTCATCCATGACTCTCTTTCTGGTTTAGCCTCCAAGATCCAATTAACATCCATTTGGTCAATTGTCGATGCTGACAGTATTTCCACTGGAACCAAGCCCATGAACTGCGCATCCCCGGAACTGGCCAGCTTAGCTAGTGAGTCAGACTTCGCATTTTCCTCTTTGGGAATAAGTGTTATCGTATAATACTAAATGCCATTAAGCAGCTAAAGAACTCGATTTAGGTAAGCAGCAAGCCTTTCTCCTTTCACTTGAGGCTCTTTCCACACTTGACACGCCACTAGTTGAGAATCATAGAAAATACGCAAAGTCTTTACTTCCAGTTCTTTGGCAATCATGAGTCTCGCAATCAAAGCTTCGTACCCCGCTTCATTGTTTGTTGCACAAAAATCGAGTCTCAGAGCATAACAATTTGAATGTTCCTCGGGAATGAAAACTATAACTCCGACACCGGAGTAACGTTCGTTTGATCCACCATCCGTGTACATATTCAAATAGCATTTTGTTCACCACCGCTCTCCCGAGTATTATATCGCGTAGTGAATTCAGCCATAAAATCCACCAAAGCTTTACCTCGGATAACTCTTCGAGGGTGATATGTTATATCATATTAGCTCAATTCAATGTTCCATTTCAAAAAACTCCCAGAAGTCTCACGTCATTGCAGGAATTGCAACGAAAGGCTGGTCGACAAGAACTTTAATCGGATCATCTTAAACGTAAGGGCGAAACTTCCTTTAAGCCATCGACGGGTAGTATGCAAGCTTTTCTAGCTTCGGGTATTTCTTTTCGCTCCTACCAATCGCTTACCGATGTAATAAACCGATCGCTGGATGTGGGCTTCCTCACATACGACACTCAAAGCATGCATCGATACTGCAAAATTTATACACAAGTCCTTGTCTTTCACCAGCTTCGAGAGGATAGGGGGTCTCTCCCACTAATCAACCAGAGCCTTTTTCCCTTCGGATTCCTGCGTCCAGGCGAAAGTTCTTTTTCCCTTCAGACTTCCTTTTTAATCATGTCAAAGAAAGAGTTGCATTTGTTGGTGGCTTTGGAGATGAATTGGCTTAAGGCAACAACCATCCTGTTTAAAATCTGGACCTCCTTGACTACCTTCGAGGCCTCCATTCCCTTAATGCCTTTATCTTCTTCGAATTGGCTTCAATTCTACGGGAATTCACAATGAAGCCCAAGATCTTCCCTGACGCAATGCCAAAAGATCATTTCAAAGGGTTGCACTTCATCCTATATTTTCGAAAAACAACGAACATTTCTGCTAGATCATCATTGTGGTTTTCCAAATGACATGAATTCACTAGCATGTCATCCACATAGACTTGCATAAACACCCAATCTGATCTCTAAACATCCCGTTTACTGGTCTCTGGTAGGTTGCTCTAGTGTTCTTCGACCCAAACAGCCTGACCAAATAGCAATACAGTTCTAAATCAGTAATGAACCTAATATGTTCCTAGTCTGGGATGTGCATTGGAATCTAGTTGTATCCAGAGTAAGCATCCATAGATGAAAGCAATTCATGTTTGGGTGTTAAATCCACCAACTTATTAATCCTTGGAAGCGGGAAATTGTCCTTTAGGTGTGCCTTATTCAAGTCAGAATAATCGACTTATGTACTTTATTTCCCATTAGCCTGCTTCACCAAGTCTAGATTGGATACCCATTTTGGGTATATGGCATCCAAGATAAGGCTATTGCCCTTTAGTTTCTCCACTTCTTCTTTAAGTGCAGTGGATCTCTCTAGACCTAGGCTACAACACTTTTGTTTTACAGGAATGCATTTAGGATTTATGTTCAGTGCGTGGCCTGATATCTCCAGTGAGATCCTACATATATCAAAATGCGTCTAGGAGAAAACATTCAAGTTCGCTTGTAGAAAACCAACCAATTCCTTCATCAACTTGACACCAAGCTACGATCTAACTTTCAGGATCCATGTTAGGTCATCTCGACTAACTGGGATATTAATCTTTAGCTCGGTTGGAGCCACCCTTCCATCATTGACTCTTTTCGCTGCTCCATATCCTTATGTAACTGTCCCTAGCTGGGGCTCGGACATTGGATTCTATGTGTTCAAATCCTTGACATAGAGTGTCCTCTCCGCACCTGTACTTTTTTCTCTTCGCCTCATCTCTCATAGCTCGGCGACGAAGTATTCTCGGCCAGTCACCTGATCTCCCAGGATAATCCCAATGCCATTTATGAGAAATGCAGATTATGGATCTTAAGGCTAGGATTAACACTAGAGAGGGGGTGAATAGCGTTAATAAAGAATTACTAAATCTTTTTCGATTTATGTTAATTTAGACACCGATGTATGCAATATACAGACACAGATATGATCACAGAAACAAACACAGATGCAGAAATAAAATAAAAGCAGTAAAGGAAAGAACACACTGGATTTTATACTGGTTCGGAGTTACCCTACATCCAGTCCGCAACACAAGTACAGATTTCATTTCAAAAGCAATTGTACAATTACACCCTCGGTTTCAAGGCTACGAGGTACACCCTCTAGAATTTCTATCCTCTAGGTAGGGATACTTGATTTCCGGGCCATAAGTTTACCCAATTGATTTACCAAGGCTACAATCACACCTTTTCTCTTTTGATTGATTTTCAAGACTACAATCACACCTTTTCCCTTTTGATAGATTACAAAAAGCCTAAAACTCTGAATAGCACTGAGAACCTTGTAGAGATAGTGATAGAGAATCAAACTAGAAGTAATCGAGTTCAATTCAATGTTGATTTCGGCAGAGTAATGGTAAGAATATGTATTAAGAAATGTGGAAGAAGAAGAGGAGTGAAAAACCAGAAAATCTGATATAAAATTCGTTGAAACTAACCCCTATTTATAGAAGAACAACAGCCATGTCCATTCGTGAAGAGTTATGGCGAATAGACACTTCTTTTGAAATTTAAATTTTGAACTCAACTAACACCATGTCGACATAGGGTACATAGGCATGTCGACATCCCAAAGCATTTTTTGATGTTTTGATTTTCTTTGAAAATAACCTTTATCTTATATTAAAAATAATTTAAACTTTATAAATATACTTGAATATAGTTAAAATTCATAAGTAGATATAGAGAATAATATATATAGAATTTAACTCTAATTTTATATTTTAAATCTAAGTATGAATATTTAAAAGCTAAATATATTATATTAAAAGATAGTTTAAAATCAGGAGTAATTTGACTTTGAAATTAAAGATAATTTTGAGACTAAAATTATTTAAAATCAGGATAGAGGGTTTTGAATCTTTTAAAAGGAAAGTTTTGAAAACATTTTGAAAACAGGATATAATTTTGAAAAATCATTTTGAATAAAAAGTTAGCCGATACAAAACAATGTTCCACTACATTTTTCGTAGGTTCCATCCTACTTAGGGTTCCATCTCTTTAACAGGCTCGAAGTGGACTCCATTCCACGAATAAATTGGATTTTAACATGCCAGTGCTTTTCTATGAGTTTTAACAAAATTCCTAATAAAAAATACTTAACCTTGAAATCTTGAACTCTTGATAATCTTGATACTCATGAGTCTTCTATCTTGATATCTTGAATCTCTATACTGTACAGTCTTCATTCTTGGTACCTTCATGGTTAAATCCTACATATACATATATATCTAAACTTATAATGTTAGTATTTATATTTTATAATTTATTCTAAGGTTGTTGTCATCAAAACCATCATCTCACGGACTAACAATCTCCCCCTTTTTGATGATGAAAACCTTTGTTTATAAAATATTACTTCTATCCTAATAACTCCCCCTAAAACTAATAACTCTCCCTTAATTTATGCCTAACTACCCTATTTTATATTTCTCCCCCTTTGTCATCAACAAAAAAACTTACTCGCCCTCATTCTTGGGCTTCAGTGCTTGCATTGATAAACTATACAACGGAATATATAATATATATGTTTTATACAACAAACTTCAAACCAATATCAAGAAATCAATCCACACAGAGTATCAATCCAGACCAAATCAAACAAAGCAAACAAATAAAAATCAAACGTTACGTGGAACTTCCACCCATCCTTCTTCTCCAAAGATTGGGTCTGCCTTAATAGCATCCCAATTATCATTGTCATTGGAGAGAGAGATAGGAGGATGTGCTTCGTTATCATTCTTGTGCAGAGATGAGATCATCCATCGTATCGCATCGAAGTGCCTTTCTTGTTCCTTGATCATCTGCATTTGACTCAATTCTAAGTGACGCTGGTTACGTAGAATAAACGAGAGAATATTCTTGAACGAATTAAGGGTTTCTTTAAGATTTTCGGATAGATTGTGAATAGGATTAGCCATAGTTGAATTTGTGAAAGAAATAAAGGATATAGATGACGAGAAATAAATTTCAGCGAAGAATTCTGGAAGAAACAGGTATTTATAGGTGTAGAAATTCTTTTGAAATGAATAGGCATTTGAAAGTTATTCAAATTTCAAATTCAAAATCAATTGTCATTTCTGACCAGTACATGTCGACATGGTCATATAGGGGATGTCGACATGGGTTAGTGTAAAATTATGACTAATTTAATTTTGTGAATAATTGTGTGTGTGTGTATTATATAATACACTAACATTTATTCTGGAGATAAGATAAGGTAGATAACAGAAAGGAAATTTCATTTCATTGCATACTATGATAATACAACGATTAAGCATACAACAAACTACATGAACATTCGAAATAAAGTAAACTAAAAAAAATACGACAAGATATGAAAAGATAAGACTAGTTAGAGGATGATGAAGATGAAGATAGTCCAAGTTTCTTGCTGACTTTGGAAATGAACTTGTTCATCTTGGATGAAATTTTGTCCAACTTCTTACTAACGGATCTTTTAAGAATCCGTTGATTCTCAACAATCGTCTTTTGGTTTTTGAGAAGGGTTTTGGTGGATGGATAAGGAGGATAATCAATGCTTTCCAAAGAGGTTTAACCTTCTTCTTCTTCTTCTTCTTCTTCCTCTTCTTCCATTTCCTCATGAGCCAAACGCTCTTCCTTTTCGGCAAGGGTCTCATAAGGTTGAAAAACAAAAGGAATTTTCATAAGCGAAATGTTGGAATGGTTGAAAACTTTTTTAGAAACAAATTCTTCGCCTTTGAAATCCACTCCAAAATAGTTAAAAATCCGAGTGAGAAAAATTCCATGGTATAAGGTATTCTCACCCATTTCAAGATTTTTAGGACGAAGTTCATCCAAAATAACTTGCGCCCAATTTATGTCATAATTTTCGAAAATAGCAAAAAGAGCTTTGCAAACTTTTGAAGTAGGATTGTTCAAATTTTCCGATCTTGGGGTCAAAGTATGTTGCAAAAGAAGATTGACAATTCTTGCCTTTGGACGAAAATTTCGATTTTTGAATTCAAAATTATCAATTCCTTCGAAAATGTGATGAAATGTCTCACGATCATTTTCATCGATTTTAAAATTAGAAAGATCCATTCCCGTACACTTGCAATTGAGAATGGTACCCAAAAGATCACAATTCAAAACAATTCTAGTGCCTTTGACACTACTCCAAATTTCATCCTCATTTCCATGACAAAATCCACGGTTTAAATTAGAATAGAAAATTTTGAAAAGATTTGGATAGCAAACAAAATCATTTTGAGAAGCATCAATAAGACCAAGAACTCCATTGTTTTCAAAAAGAGAATCAAGTTCATAAGAAGAAAAATCTTGAAAAATAGAAAATTTTTCGGGATGGACTTTGGCATAGTTAGCATAATTGATGTATGCTTTTATTGCCTTCGGATCATTAAATAATTGCTCTTTGATTTTTCTGGAAATTCTCATGGTGGAGGGGTTGCTTGAAGAAGCCATTAAAGTAGAGAGTAGAGAGCTTGAAGTTATGAAGAGAGAGTTTGAATTTGAAAATGAGAGTGAAAAGATATGATAAAAGATAGTGAATAAATAGATTCTTAAAGGACATATTCTCTGGTCAAAAGGTAGTTTTTTAGAGAATTGAATGAAGTGAAAAGATGGAGGGAAATTCAAACATTTGAATTCAAATTCAGGTACCCATGTCGATACCATGGTAGGGGCTATGTCGACATGTGCCTTTGAATATTCAAGAATTGATTTTTCCTAAGATCTCTAATATATATATATATATATATATTATTATTATTTATATATATATATATCTGAAATATTATTAAACTTCAAGTATATTTTAGAAAATATTATTATACTATTAAAAATAATAAAAATAATAATAAAATAATGAAATAATAATAAAAAATAGAAAAAAAATTTTAAAATTCAAACAACACACCAATTCAAAATCAATCAATCAAGCAACTAATTCTAAGCAAGCAATTTCAACCAATTGTATTGTAAACGTGTACCTTTTTCTGAGTCCGTCTCTTTGAATTCGTCGGAGTCATGAACAGCTGTGAAACACAAATTCGAATTATCTGTCTTCTGATCATCATCACTTGAGAATGAGTCTGAGTCATCTAGAGTAGCAGTAAATGCACGTTTCCGTTTCTTTGCTGGATCATTGTTCATAGGAGAATTTTGTCTATCTGTATACGGACAGTCTCTTTTGAAATGGCCTGTTTTATCACATTTGTAGCATTTGTCACTACATTCTGATTTCCAGAATTCTTATAGTTGTTTCTCTTGAGATTATGCATCTTTCTTTATTTCAGGAATTTCTTAAAATTTCTGGTCATAAAGGCAATCTCTTCATTGTTATTGCTGTTTGAGTCTGATCCATCGGCCAATGCATTGAATGCCATTGTTTTCTTTTCACATGCTTTACTTTCTCTTCTCCCGATCATTTGAACTTCATACAACATTAGATTTCCAATTAATTCTTCTATCTTTAAAGTACTGATGTCATTTGCCTCTTCGATCGCAAGTGTCTTTTGACCCCATTCTGAAGTTAGAGAATTTAAAATCTTTCTGACTTGATCTTCTTCAGAAAATTCCTTTCCCAAAGATATAAGAGAATGCACAATATCCTGAAATCTACTATACATATCCGAAATAGACTCATTAGGATTCATTTTAAATAATTGAAACTGATTTGTGAGCATAGAAATTTTGGTCTGTTTAACTTTGCTTGTTCCTTCGTGAGTAACTTGCAAAGTTTTCCAGATTTCATATGCAGACTTACAAACTGACATTCTATTGAATTCATTTCTATCTAGTGAACAAAACGGAATATTCATTGCCTTCGAATTATTTTGTGCAACAGTCTTTTGCTCAACAGTCCACTATGCAAAATTAGTTGTGGGTTCATAATATTCAGTTTGTGTGATATTCCAAGTGTCTAATCCTATAGATTGTAAATATATTTTCATTCTACATTCCCAATATGCATAGTTACTGCCACTAAAAAGTGGTGGTCTGACAGTAGACTGACCCTCTACAAATGAACTAGTGAAAGGGATACTAGTGTTAGTAACAGTACCAGTGTTGGTAGCCATTTTGAAATTTTTTCAAAAATCAGATTATGAAACTTTGAAAACCTTGTTGTGAAACCAATTGTGAGAAATGCGAACTACGGATCTTAAGGCTAGGATTAACACTAGAGGGGGGTGTGAATAGTGTTAATAAAAAATTACTAAATCTTTTTCGATTTATGTTAATTTAGATACCGATGTATGCAATATACAGACACAGATATGATCATAGAAACAAACATAGATGCAGAAATAAAATAAAAGTAGTAAAGGAAAGAACACACCGGATTTTATACTGGTTCGGAGTTACCCTACATCCAGTCTCGCAACACAAGTACGGATTTCCTTTCAAAAGCAATTGTACAATTACACCCTCGGTTTCAAGGCTATGAGGTACACCCTCCAGAATTTCTATCCTTTGGGTAGAGATACTTGATTTCCCGGCCACAAGTTTACCCAATTGATTTACCAAGGCTACAATCACACCTTTTCTCTTTTGAATGATTTTCAAGGCTACAATCACACCTTTTCTCTTTTGATAGATTACAAAAAGACTATAACTCTGAATAGCACTGAGAACCTTGTAGAGATAGTGATAGAGAATCAAACTAGAAGTAATCGAGTTCAATTCAATGTTGATTTCAATAGAGTAATGGTAAGAATATGTATTAAGAAATGTGGAAGAAGAAGAGGAGTGAAAAACCAGAAAATCTGATATAAAATTCGTTGAAACTAACCCCTATTTATAGAAGAACAACATCCATGTCCATTCGTTCTTTTGAAATTTAAATTTTGAACTCAACTGACACCATGTCGACGTGGGGTACATAGGCATGTCGACATCCCAAAGCATTTTTTGATGTTTTGATTTTCTTTGAAAATAACCTTTATCTTATATTAAAACTAATTTAAACTTTATACATATACTTGAATATAGTTAAAATTCATATGTAAATATAGAGAATAATATATATAGATTTTACTCCAATTTTATATTTTAAATCTAAGTATAAATATTTAAAAGTAAAATATATTATATTAAAAGATAGTTTAAGATCAGGAGTAATTTGACTTTGAAATTAAAGATAATTTTGAGGCTAAAATTATTTAAAATCAGGATAGAGGGTTTTGAATCTTTTAAAAGGAAAGTTTTGAAAACATTTTGAAAACAGGATATAATTTTGAAAAATCATTTTGAATAAAAAGTTAGCCGATACAAAACAATGTTCCACTACATTTTTCGTAGGTTCCATCCTACTTAGGGTTCCATCCCTTTAACAGGCTCGAAGTGGATTCGATTCTACGAATAAATTGGATTTTAAGATGCCAGTGCTTTTCTATGAGTTTTAACAAAATTCCTAATAAAAAATACTTAACCTTGAAATCTTGAACTCTTGATAATCTTGATACTCATGAGTCTTCTATCTTGATATCTTGAATCTCTATACTGTACAGTCTTCATTCTTGGTACCTACATGGTTAAATCCTGCATATATAAAAACTTATAATGTCAGTATTTATATTTTATAATCTATTCTATGGTTGTTGTCGTCAAAACCATCATCTCACGGACCAACACCATTCTCTGTAGGAAACTTCATTGTCAAGTTCCAAGGGGCTATAGCCACTGTGAATTCAACCAAGGCCGGTTGGCCCATAAATTCATTGTAAGCTGAGTAAATATCCAACACCAAGAAAGGCACAACCCGCTCTTGCTTGCGATTGCCTTCACCAAGTACCATCGGTAATTTTTCATATTTAATCGACTCGGTAGTTGTCCCGTTGAACCCCTGTATTCGAGATTTACGAGGTTTTAGATCATTCGCTTCCAGCAATATCCAACTGTAAGCTTTTTTGAATAGAATATTGACTGAACTGCCACAATTAACCAACTCCATCAGCATCTCTGTTTCGAAAAACAATGTCATCAATCATCATTCTGTATTGTTTTGTTAGAGTTTCATCCTCAACTGCAAGGCAGCTCTCATCCATAGCATGCTTCATAGCACCGACATATTTGTCCATTTCAGCTAGACTTTTTTAGGTTGGATGTGGTCCACGGATGATTGTGTTTATCACTAAATGTTTTTTAAGTCGCCTAGGCTCCTCATCATTAGGATCATCTTTCCCCTATTGGGATGTCAACCCAGAGTGATTAGAATTTCCTTACCCACCGTCCTACGGGGCTTTCACAAACTGCTATAATTTTTTCTTTCGAATCAGCTCCTTAGTCATATCACACAAGTTCTTGCATTCACTGGTATTATGACCGTACGTCTCATAAAACTATAGAACTTACCAGATCTCTTCTCCTTCTCAATCGAATTTCTCGGAGCCAGCTTCCTATACTGCTCGATACCTTTAGTTTCCAGATATATATTCCTTATCGAGTTGTTCAGTTCAGCATAACTATCATACCTAGGAGTCCTAGTATTTTTCCTATTATCTGGTTTTCGCTTCCTATCCTCATCACCATTCTACTTTCGAATGTTGTTTTTATTGCCAACATGCACATCCACATTTCCATAAATTCCTCCAGATTGCTTTACAGTGACATTGCTTTACATTACTCCAACTGTGCTCCCAGGCTCAGCTCTCCATAGATGGTTGTATGTTTCTTCCAAGTACGAGTACTCATTGAATTTTATATGGAGATCATCCATCGTTGGTGGCGGTGTCCTTTCCAACTATTCCCCAAAAATCGTATCGGGGTGGATTTCCTTAATTAGCACCATCAGCACTATGTAATCATTGGGATCTGTTATTTTGTCATGGCTATGTGGAATCGATTCAGAAATCCTTCAATGACTCTCCATCAGCTCGAAAGGGGTTTGAAAAATACATGACATGTTTTGAATGTGAAGTATGTACGTAGAATTGCTCTATAAATTGCTTCGACAACCCAACGAAAGACGATATGGACCTCGACGGAATTCGAGTGAACCACATCATTGTTACTCCTTCTCAGAAAATAGGAAAACATTTCATGGCATCGAAAGCTCTGGAGGAATCCATATGCCACTCATATCTCATCAAGTGTTGCCTAGGATCAGTTGTTCCTCCATACAAGGGAATTGTAAGCATCACAAACCTTCAGGGTTATCACTTGCGTAGAATGTTCTCAATAAATGGATTCTAACTAGGTGAGGTACCCCATTCATCATTGGCTCTGAACCAGTTCTCACTCACAGTCACCTGACCATGTCCTCCAAGTAGTCTGGGTCCACAGGTTCGACCGTACGATGGTAATCGGGGTCCACTCCGGGTATTTGGCCCGACAAATGCTCTCGGTTTGGCTCTCGGTACGTAGGTTCTTCAATCTCTGAGAGACCCATTTGTCCACCAATGCCCCCTATTTGATTCTCGTAAGTTGTATCATCAGCAGCAACACGATTCTCTAGATTCTAATCATCAGTAGCATCTCCAAAAGTCAAATCTAGACTGCCTTCAAGAAGCAAGCTCTTAGCCTACCATTGAATGGATCGGTATCAGGTATCGACCCGTGCTCTTGAGTTGGTACCGATCCACAAAACCTATGACTGGAGTTTGTCCTCTTCTTTGGTAAGAATTTCTAGCAATATTCTGAGTCTTCTTCGGCTTCTAGTCCCTACGCCTTGCTCAAATGATGAGGATCTTTCTAATACTGAATTGGAATCTCTTCTAATTCTTGAATGGCTATTTTGAGTTAATTCATTCAGCAGTCTCATGTTCTGCTGGATTGTTTGATTCATCTCATTCTGACTAGCCTGAAATCTATCTTCTATCTGCTTCATCATCCTACCCATCTCCACTCTAGTCATAACTTCAGTCAGAGTCTGGATCTCCTGTTGAGTTAGTTGGACGACTTTACCAGCTCCATATTGATGATTCTGGTTCTCAGCTTCAGCAATAGCTCTGGAATTGGTGGAATGGTCTCTTCTTGATGGGGCCATTGCAAATAGCTTATGTTAGATTATTGAAAATCTAAATAGTATGAAATAAGGTAGGAAAATTTTATCTATTTCTTGGAATTAAGAAATCCAACAGTATATGATATACCCAAGTAGCCTGAGTTCGACTCTCAGTGAAAACACCAAAATGTTTGAACTAAAAATGGCACAACCCCCAAAAGAATAAGTAGGGAATAAAAAGTGAAGAAATAAATGGAAAATGAGTAGAGAAGAGTACACAATAATTTATAGTGGTTCGACAATTCAAGGCCTACATCCACTTAATGAATTTTTTTGCTTATACTCTGACTTGGAGACAGAAGTTCTTACGGGCCGGTGCAACTCCAACTATGATTAAATGAAAGAAGAATAAGAAGTACAAAAATATTAAAGATCCTAAAAAATGATCCCTACCTTCCTATTTATAGAGGTAAGGAGCTTAAAATCACGCTCAAAAGAACTCCAGACCGTTCTCCATCTTATAAACCGGTTCTCCACAGAAGTAGGATGCCACATCATCAATAACCATCGACCTGTTCGACTCCAAGGACATTGGTCAGTACTAACCCATAAGATGGCCAATCTGGTCATCTTGAACTTTTCGCTTCAACTTGTCTTGTGGTTAGCTTCATGATTCCATAGTTGTTTGCACCAATATTAGCTTATTTTGGAGTTCAAATGATGTAGTCATGGAAGAACAGAGTTGTTGGTCCTAGGGTTCAAGATGACCAGAATGGCCATCTTATGAGTTAGTACAGACCCGTGTCCTTGGTGTCGTACCGACCAGTAGTTATTGATGATGTGGCATCCTACTTTAGTGGAGAACTGGTTTGCAGCAAAGAGAATGGTCTGTAGATATTTTGTGTGAGATTTTTTTCTCTCTACCTCTATTAGAACGAAGGGTTCATTTTTAGTATCTTTTAGGCACTTTACTTCTTACTCTAATTTCTCGTAATTATATTCGGAGTTGTACTGATCCGTAAGAACTTATGCCTCCAAGTTAGAATATAAGCAAAAAAAATCATTAAGTGGATGTACGGCTTGATTTGCCGAACCATTACAAATTATTGTGTGCTCTTTTCTACTTATTTTCCATTTATTTCTTCATTTTTTATTCTTTACTTATCCTTCGAAGTGTTCATGTCATTTTTAGTTCAGAATATATATATATATATATATATATATATATATATATATATATATATATATTCGAGTTATCTTGTTTTGCTTTGATATGTTTGATTTGGACCCTTTTCCTCAAGATAATCTCATTGAAGTATTCTGAAGTTTTCTTACTACATTCAGGTAGTAAGAATGAGTAGTAGAGGAAGATGAGGTAGAGGAGTTGGTAGCACCACAACCACCAATGGTCGAACTTCAATATTAGAAGAGCTAGATAGTTAAAGAGGCAATACCTGTGCAACCACGTGTTAACTTTGCAGCTTTGTGAAAAGAATATACTAATCTGGCAGGAAAGCTATTTAAGGGCATAGAATCCATTATCAAAGTCCAAGCTTGGCTTCATTCTTGCAAGAAGATTTTCAAGGGGCTGGATATTTCAGATGAGCGAAAGCATTTCCTAGCATCTTGGCAGTTACAAGAGGGCTTACAGCATGGCGGGACTCAGTTACGGTGAATGTTTGAAAGGATGATTTTTCTTGGGCTAGATTTAAGGAGGTGTTTGAAGATCAATTCATGCCTGCTTCAAGAAATACCCATCTCTATAGGAGTTTCTTGGATCTTAAACAAGGAGATTTGTTAGTACCTGAATGTGAAACCAATTTTAATGAGCTATCGTGATTTGGTCTAGGATTGATCGATGCTCCTTTTAAAAAATGAGATGTTTGTTATTGGGATGAGGGAAGGATTTCATGAAAAGATGACTATCCATCTAAAGGGATCTTTTGTGGACTTAGTGGACATGGCTTTGCATCATGAAGTATTTGAGAAGAAGAAGCTGGCGGCAACTCCCAGCAACAACCTGAACAAGAGGAAGTTTAACACACAATGGAAGAAGCAGAGGAAGGAAAGTCAGGAAGAGATCAAGGAAACAAGTACAACGATATTGAGTGTTATCAGTGTAAGCAGAAAGGCCATCTTGCAAGATTTTGTACGAATACTGGTGCTCCGAAGCAGCAGGCAACCTATAGTTCAGAAGACACTTTGCTGCAACTACAAACAACCAGGGCATATGGTGATGGATTGACCACTAAAGAAGAAAGGTCAGTAAGCCAAAGTTTATGCTATTAAGGATGAACCATCGACCTTAACATATGTTAAGGTTAATGGAGTTTTTGAAGGTACTTTATTTGTTAATGGAATTTAATTCGAGCATTATTTGATACTAGTGCTTCCTATAGTTTTATTTCTAAAGAATTGGTAGAATGATTGCAACTTTCCCCAAGAATTATATAAACCCCTATTTAAGTGTCTAACCCTATAGATGATGCAACTAATTTGTACATGATTTGTGAATATATGCAAGTTACTTACCTTACCCACAATTTTTCATGTGATCTGTATATCCTGGATTTTAATAGGTTTGGTATTTTACTTGGTATGGATTGGTTGTCAATGTATGAAGCTGTCTTAGATTGTGTTGGGAGGATGGTAAATCTTAAAACCAAATTGAGGAATTGTGTTGAAGTATCGTGTAAGGAGCCTAGTAGCTAATGAGTAGTTTTCTGTATGCACTTGATTCGTCCCAAAAGGATTTAGGGTCGATATTAATTGTTAAGGATTTCTTAGATGATTTTGAAGAATTTGATAGTCTACCTCCACATCATTAGATTGAGTTTCGAATCGACATAATTTCTGGTTGGAAACTATTATCCACCTTATTCGTAAGATGGCTTCAGAGGAGAAGTTGGAATTAAGAAATTAGACTAATGATTTGTTGAACAAAGGACTGATTAGATCAAGTCACTCAAGTTAGGGAATAGTTGTAGTTTTTGTTGCAAAGTCAAATGATTCGTCAAGATTTTGTGTTGATCACCGAAAGCTAAATAAACAGACTATCCATAATAAAGTATCCCATACCCTTCATTGATGACATATTTGAAAACCTATATGGTGCTCGAATTTTTTTTTAAATAGATATTGCCATAAGATTTCACTAGTCAAGGATATTAAAGGATAGTATTCCCTAAACAGTATTTAGAGGATCAGATTGTTTCTTCGAGTGGTTGGTTATGCCATTTGGTCTAGCCAATGTTCTTGTTTATTTTGTGGATCTTACGAATCAAGTTTTTAGAGACGTGTTGAACAAATTTGTATTGGTCTTTATAGATGATGTTCTTATTTATTCTAAAACCGAGTAGGAACACAAACACCATCTGGAAGTGGTGCTTGAAATGCACCAACCCGCCTATTCGACCCTCAGAAGTCAACATTAATACATCTACATTATTCATGTGCCGAGTATCCAAGTGCTAGGATGACAACTTATTTGGGAAAAAGAAAAGAAGAAGGAAGATGAAATCTCACAAAAACGTGATGAGTAACATATAATACTATATGTCTTTATAAAAGGAAGACTTTAATATACATACATAAATTCGAGGACCACACTAACCCATCATCATCCTGGACAGTTATAACAACATGTCCTTACAATTATGGATGTAAGATAAAGAAAATATAGAAGTAAGTCTTGGAGGCATCCTGCTCGTCTCCTAAAAGCTCCAAAGTTTTTAGCTAAATCGGGAAAATATGCTCGGGTTGACCCAAGCATTCTAGGAAAATAACGCCTAGATCAGTCTAGTAAAACCAACATGAGAAACATAATCAAACAGATTCTTAATGTTTTATAAAACCTTTCAATATAAAGGTATCTCATAAAACTATGCCGCACATAAACACGGATGAGTTTTTTCCTTATGATAACCAAAATATTTCTATAGAAAATCTAGTGATATTACAATAATGTCTAGGGTTTAAAGTATATATTGAATCATAGACGAAATTGTTACATTAATTAAATTCCAACATAACAGGTATATAATTAAGTCCGTAAAAGCACGTATTAGATAGTGGATTTCATACAATGACAAGGCAATAGGTATCACCTACCACCTACTATAGTAGACCTATAGACAATGTATTAAGCGCCCCGATTTTACCCATCTCCAACATTCGACCGACCTACTCCTTACTGGATAGTACCGAATATGTCATTACCCAGGTTGCTTTGCAATCTTTTACCAAGAATCATGAACAACCAAATCCATAAATATATATATCTTGAAGTGTGATGGCATTCCCTAATGGGTGCATCCCACTTAGCTTTGCTGCATCTCCCCTGAATTCCATCATTCTCAGTTGATGAGGCTTGAGGTTTTGTTTTACCTTTTATAAAGCAATCCCACTTGGAATGCTAACACTACCCTCCAAGCAGTAATGCAGCCCCAACATTTGTTTATAAAAGTTGTTCGGGATAAGAACAAACCGAAGGCACTACTTCTACTACATCCATTTTAGAATTACCCTCAAGATTTGTAGCAAGTAGCCCTTGCACTTTAAGAGCTCCATCTTCGATCTCATCAACTTCAAGATGTCTTCAATACCTCGCTTGAGTTGGATCGAAGTGGTTTTTAAATAATTCATACTTATCTGATCCCGGCCTCTTTGAACCAACATTCGATAGTTTTTGGTAGACTCAACTACGGTTCTTTCAAAAATAAATAGACAAGATAAGAGCACGGATCACCCCTAACTGTTTAAGTGGATGGATCTCCTTATCATTTGTTCTGGAAGAACACAACGAGTTTATACGTATAATAGTATAATCTAAGATAACTATACTCTATAATTTTCTTATTTCCTCTAGATATTTCTAAAGTTTAAACCTAGCCAAGATTTTGATAGTCGGTTATTTAACAATCAAATGAATAAACAATCCAAACATGGATTTAATTCCATGTGGATCCACTAAGCCTCTATTAATTAATCATTCCATAAATCAAATTACTTTTAACTCATATCTCAATAGTATAAGTATATTATCAAAACATTGTGCTTTCAAACATAGACAATATATCCATACACTTATCTTAAAGCTATAAGTATATAGACAATATATTCCTCTTTTCTAAATTTATAATTAAACAGGCCAAAACAAATATCATTTAAAAACATTTCTAACTATAAACTAAACCACTTATCCTTCGGTGTTAAGCATGGAAAGAATGTTACCATACCACTATAATTAAGAAGGATTAATTGGTCAAACAAAGCTCATTCCTTTATAAAAATTTCCTTTTCTATAAGCACATTTATATTTTACAAATACCTTTATAAATCTCAAATTAATTTACAAAACTTCTTTATAATTTTTTTATAATATCATTTGTAAATCTCCTTTAAACAAAACCTTTTTATTTTTAGTAAATTGTTTTTATAATCAAATGGTTATTTATAAATAACTTGATTAAATTAATTATTTACCTTTAAACATCATTTATAAACACTTAACCTCAAATGGTTATACAGTTAGAGTTATTTTATATCCTTAACTTTACATATTCAGAAAGAGGCTTAACAATCACAATGATACTAAATCAATTTACCACTTAATTAAATTTGACTTCTAACTCATATAACTGGTATTTACATATGCAACATAAGAGTAAATAAAAATCAATCAGCAATCACTAGCTAGTCCATCAAATATCCAATATTAATTTACTAGCATATAATGCAATGTTCAAATTAATATATAAGCAAAACGTGGAATTATTCTACTAACCAGATGTCCAAATAATCTACTTAATTTAATTATAGCAGAATGAGGATTTATTCTATTAAACAGATGTCAAAATTTAGTATAACTTATCCATATTTGTTTGGCTACTTAATGGCTTAGGCAAAAGACCCCTTATTTGAAATCAATTTACTTGGCAAAGAAGCTACCTTAAATAGAACTGACGGAGTTTAAAATAACCCTTTATTTAATAATAAAACGTAATTAAATTACTAATTAAGTCATAATTAACTATAACATAAAGTATTAATTAAACTTAATTAAACTTTATCTAAATAAGTTAATCAATTAAACCATACCTAATTAGTAATTAATTAATTAATAATTTCACTCTAATTAAATAAAATTAATTAAATAATTAAACTTAATAAAATAAAAACTAATACTTAATTAACTCTTTACGTAATTAATAATTATTCAATACTCCCTTAATTAACTAATTATAATTAACTTACTTAATATAATACATAAGTACTAGTCAAAACCCTCCTGTCTTTCAAAACAATGGTGCCATCTTCTCCCGTACCACCCTCTCCTGTCCATCCTTCAACCGTACCTAATAACCATATCCTGTCACCTTCCCATCTTCTGACCAATCCAGCCGACGTCAATCAATCTATCCAAGTCGCCGACCAACCTGTTGCTAGGACTAAACCTCCTCCGTACCCGCCTGACCCTCCTCCTCCTCCAAGCTCAACCTTTTCTATTTTGGGTAGACCACCTCAGCTTACCACAGCCAGCTCCTCCTCCTCCCATCCTGTTGTTCCGTCTCAATCTCCATCCAATTCTGGCTGCTGTCAACAAGCTTGGACTTCTTTATTCAAACGCAAACCTCTAAATGCGGGGAAGTACAAGCCTGTTGACCTAGAACCTTCCTTCTCTGGCGACGTTCTTAACCTGGTCGATGAGGTTGTTCAGGCTGGTTCTTCCGTTTGGAAGGACTATTTAGTGGGTTTTTTTCTTGATAAACCGCTGCCTTACTCTACTGTTGTTGCTAAACTGAAAACCATTTGGAAACTGAAAGGATCTGTGCAAGTTAAATCAGATGGAGTGATATTTCTGTTTCTGTTATCGTCTGAAGAAGATAAATTAAGGATCTTACATGGGGACCCTATCATTATGATCAATAAAGTGTTTATCATTAGACCATACGATGCTACTGTTAGCAACGTTTGTGGATCGGTTCCATCGGTGCCAGTTTGGGTACATCTACGCAACATTCCTCTTTTTGCTTGGTCTCACCTGGGCATTAACTGGATTAGTAGTCGTATAGGTAAATTGCTTTGTATGGATGAAAGAACAGAGAGGCTTGAAAGGTTAGAATTTGCGAAATGTATGATTGAAGTTAAGTCGAATAGTTAACTTCCTAATGATTTCCTACTTAGTCTGGCAGATGGTGGTGTTCAACGTATTTATGTTGAGTATTTATGGCAGCCTCACATTTGTGTTATTTGCAAATCTTTTGGTCACTTAAAGGAGTCATGTGACAGGAAAGTTGAACCATCTAATGAATTAAGTGGCGTTGCTTCAGGAATTAATATTAATGGAAAGCTTTCGAAAAGCAAAATTAAGATAAACAAACAAGTCCAAATATGGCAAAAAGTGGGGAAAAACAAAAATAAGATGGCGTTGAATAGGAGATTTGGCAGGGAGTATGGGAATGAAAGTAGCCAGGAAAATGAAAAGGGAAATGTAAGAGTAGGTGGAAAAGAAGAAGTAATGGTTAAAGAAAAATTAGATCAAAATAAAGAGATTGATAAGGTGGGTACTCAACACAATTTAACTGAAAACGTGATTCTGGATATTGCTTCGGATAAAGTTGACATGGTTCCATCAGCGACAGATTCTGTAATTGAAACAACAGTCAGCAATATGTTTGGCATTCTACAAAACTTGGAAGAAGAGATTGAAAATGAAAAGCAGCAAGAGCAGAAAAATGATAAAATAGAAAAGGAGCAATACCAAGTGGACATTGTTTTGAACGAAAGGGAAATACATGACGTGGACAATTGTGCTATCACTATGACAAATGGAAATGAATCAATGTTCTCTAAATATAGTGCAAAGGAAGTCTCTAATACTGTAGAAGTTCCTGACCCCTCAAATTTAACTTTGGATATAAAAATGTGCAGTGACAATATAAATGATAACATCAACTCTTCTAAACAAGTGTGGATAAATACGGGTGAGCGCTCTCTATACTGCAAATCATCGAACACAAAGGCCACAGAAGTTCCATCATTAATTCTCGAAGAAAACTCCTCAATAGATAAACCACCTTCACCCAGTAAAAATTCTGAAGTGCACACTGTGCACGTGCACGACAGAATCTCCCAACTGCAACCTCCAGTTAACTCTCTCTTAGCCTCCCCGAGTCCCTCCAATTCTCCAGCAGCAGCTAACTGTTCTCCGATCATCTCAGACCATTCCACGTCTATCTCCACCCCAAATAACAATTCTTCCTCGCAACATCAAAAATCCAGATTATCCAAAAATTCTTCTGGATCTCCTAATATCTCTCAAGCTTCGATGATGGTCCTTCGTAGCAAGAAATCTATTACTCCTTCTGAAAATTCGTTTTCCCAATGATGCAAACCATAGGTGCATGGAATGTAAGAGGAGCACACCATGAAACTAAACTATCCCAATGCAAAAATTTGATTGCTCAGCACAACCTATGTATGTTAGCTATTATTGAAACTAAGTTAAATATAGACCTATCTTTCAAAGCAGCTAAATATATATCTCCGGGGTGGGATGTTCTACACAACCATGAAGAGGCTCCTTACGGCAGAATCCTAATTGTTTACGACCCCAAAGTGATCCTCCTATCCAAAGTCCACTCAACATCTCAAGTCATTCACTGTTATGCTAAAGGCATCTGTAACCAGTGCTCCTTTTATATAACAATAGTCTACGCGGCCAATAACAAATCTGCCAGAATTTCTTTTCTTCACGACCTTCCCATGCTGAGGCAAGAATCTCATCCTTGGATAATTCTTGGTGATTTCAATTGCTGTAATAAACTAGATGATAGGCTGGGCGGCAATCCCCTCTCGCTTAACGAAATTGAACCGCTGCGTTCTGCAGTAGTTGATTCGAATTTACAGGAAATTAAGACAACTGGTATGAGATACTCATGGAACAACAAAGTAGACTAGGTTGTAGGACTTACTCTAAAATAGACCATGCCTTCGGAAACCTCCTTGCCCTCTCCAAATGGCCTACCATTTATAACCACCTTCCGCCCCCTCTTCTGTCTGACCACTCTCCGCAAATCATCCACCTAAGAGAAGATGGAATTAATATCAAATCAAGTTTCAAAATTTTTAATTCTTGGGTCAATGAACCTGATTTTTTTAACATTGTTAAAGAAGTTTGGGCGAGACCAATCTATGGTAATCCTATGTCTATTTTGCAGGTCAAACTTAAAAGCACTAAAATGGCGCTCAAGCACTGGTCCAAGATCAAATTTGGAAACGGAGGTAATCAAACTTCTTTCTGGAAGAATAAACTGGAAGAGATTCAAATTAACTTACAGGATGATCCCCTCAACACTACTATTAGTGCCATGGAGTTGTACATATCAAGGCAATATGCTGAAGCTCTTAACGGTGAGATTTCTATGATGAACCAAAAAGCAAGGTTAAGGTGGAAATCTGATGGTGACAGAAATAGCGCCTTCTTTCATGCTAAATTAAAGGCAAAACATTCCAGAGAAAATATCATTACCATCCATGACGAAGAAGGTTATGCTCATTCTACTGCTGAAGGAGTGAACGAGGGTTTTATTTCACACTTCACAAAGCTCTTCAGCAACTCGACTAACTTTGAGCCTGATCTTAGCCTCGTTGACCGGTTAAGCCTTCCAGCCCTCTCTGTTGATGACAATGCTGCTTTGAGTACTGATGTTACAGATGAAGAGATCAAAACTGCTATGTTTTCCCTTAATAGAAATTCTGCCGGTGGTCCAGATGGATTTAATGCACAGTTCTATTTTGTATGTTGGGATATAGTCAAATTGGAAGTTCTGAGAGCTATAAAGAACTTTTTCAAAAACACCAAACTGATTCCTTCTTTCAACAATACAAACATTGCTTTGATTCCTAAAGTCAGCAACCCTGACAAAGTGTCCTCGTTTAGGCCTATTTCGTGTTGTAATACTGTCTACAAATGTATCTCCAAAATTTTAGCGTCCAGAATGAAAACAGTCTTGCCAAGTATTATCTCCTCTAACCAAGCTGCTTTTTTACCTGGCAGGAATATTTTAGACAACGTCTTGCTCGCTCACGAACTTCTAAACGGTTACAATAATAAGAACTCTTCTCCTAAAGCTATGCTAAAACTGGATATCATGAAGGCCTTCGACATGCTTTAGTGGAAAACAATTATTAAAGTTCTAGAGTGCATGAACTTTCCGGTACTTTTCATTGGTTGGATTGTTGAGTGTATCTCTACAGCGAGGTTTTCTGTTAACGTTAATGGCAACAGTGTGGGTTTCTTCGGCAGTAAGCAAGGAATACGTCAAGGTGATCCCATATCGCCGTATATTTTCATACTCGTCATGGAACTTCTCACGCAACTCTTTAAAAGGAAATCTGCGGCAGGGTGCATCAAGCTTCATCCCAAATGTTCGAACCCGGAAGTAATCTCTCTGATGTTTGCTGATGATCTTGTCATTTTCTGCTCACCTGACAGTTCTACGATGCGGTCAATTATGGAAACTCTTCATACTTTTCATACAATCACTGGTCTATCTATAAATCTGGATAAATCAGAAATGAAAACTTCTGGTATCAGTACTTCCCAACAAAATGTTATTAAGGACATTACTGGTCTATCCTTCAGTGAAAACACCATCTCTTATCTTAGGCTCCCTCTCACCTGCTCTAGAATAACAGTTAACCAATGCATTCCACTTTATGATAAGATCACATCTAGACTTGATTACTGGTCAAGTAAAATGTTAAGCCAAGCGGGAAGAGTCACTTTATCTAAATCGGTGATATTCTCCATACAGGTCTATTGGGCTAGAACATACATATTGCCTCAGAAGCTCATCAGCATGATACGTTCAGCAATTATGAGATTTATTTGGATGGGAAAAACTGTGGGTAGATACCTTGCCCCTATTTGCTTCAGGAGATTAGAAAAGCCTATAGCTAATGGTGGGCTTGGTATCATTAACATGTACCACTGGAATAGAGCAGCATTAGCTAGGCTGATATACGACTGTATTAATGCCAAGAACAGCATGTGGGTTAGATGGTCCATCAATCATGTGCTACGGGGTCGCAACATATGGAATTTGTCAACTCCAAACAAGGTCAGCTGGACGTGGAGAGCTATCTACAAGCTTAAGGAGATTATTCTTCCCCTAGTTCGTTACCCTATGGGGCAAAGCAATGTGGTTAGTTTTTGGGATGATCCATGGATTGCAAGTGGTTTGATCTTGAGGCGAGTTCTCTCTTATTCTGAGTTAGTTCAAACCGGAGTGAGACAGGAGGCTGTTGTGCAGAGTTTCATACATGGAGCTTCTTTAAGGCTTCCGAGGACTACTAACTCGCGAATTCAAAGACTTTGGAACAAAGCGGGGGAGTGTGAAATTCAACCTTTGGGACCGAGTAGGGTACAGTGGGGTGGCAACGATGATGGCTTCAGCATCAAAAGTACTTATTCATTCCTGTCTGGCAATGAAGGCGATAAATGTAAGTGGAGGCGAAGAATATGAAGTAAGGATAACTCTCATAAGGATAATATCTTCCTATGGAAAGTGAGGAATAGGGCTTTGAATACCAAATTGAAGTTGTTTACCAGAGGAGTGCATGTTGTTGTTGACTGTGTTTTCTGCAGTCAATGTCCTGAGATGGTTGAACACTTATTTTTGAATGTTCTATGTTGAATGCATTATGGCAGAAGTGGATTAGGAGGATGGGTAGACGATGGAAAGGAAGTAACAACGTGGTTCAATGGAATTACATTTTCGACAACACAGGTGGTAAATCAAGTGCGAATAGACTTTTCTTGTTCATCACCAAGAGATTCTTGGCATTGGTTTGGAATGAGAGGAATAGGCGAATTTTTCAACCGGATAAAAGGATGTCTGATGAACAATTCGAAAAGCATATGACGCTGGAAATTAAACGTGACTTGTGTCTTGTATCTTTTGCGTTTGACCCTGGCATCATTGGTTAACCTTGTTCTCTTTTATTTGTGTTGTGTTTTCTTTGTTCTCCCGGTTTTTGTTGCACTTTGTTTCTATGTATTCTTTCAAGCTTTGGTCTTGTTTCTCTTTCCCCTCTTGGTGCAGCAATAAAATGGTAGGGGTTCATTTAACCCCGTGGCTTTGCCAAAAAAATAAAATACATAAGTACTAGTTACCTTTATTTAAATAATAATTAAAGACTAATATCTTTAATTAATTAATTAATCAATCATTTAACTCATACTTAAATAAGAAAGTTGTAACGACACGTAAATTTAACTGGTTTTAATAACGTTATTAACTGAAATTTTGTAAAATTTTAAACAATGAAATTTTAAAATATAAATTTGATATTTGGAATGCGTCTAGTTAAATATAGCAATTGTTAAATTTTCGTCCGAAAATATGAAGTTTATTTTCGTGCGTAAATTTATTTCAATCAGTTAAAAATTGATGAAAATAAAACGTTTTCGAAACCTAAATATTTTTACATAGAAAAATTCTAAATCATCTTCTGAGCAAGACGTCATTTTTCGTTTTTCCAAATTCAGACTTCTTTAGCTCCGTCGATCTTATTTTTCTACGTTTTTGCTGCATTTTTCGCTAGTAGAAAATTCGAATTTTATAATTCAATCGTGCCAATAATATTTGTATAACATTTTGATTGTCTCGTCGTGCTGATCTCTATGGTATATTCGCTTCTGTGTTTTGAAGTCCGGTTCGCAGCGATAACCGCAAAACGGATGGCCGTATCGGTTACGAAATTTCAACCTTTTGATATCTGTGTACATTCAAATCTTTCCAACCGTTGAAAAGGAACAACCATTTTCTTTAATTAAATGATTCCCTGAATTAGTGCATGCCTACTTCTATTTCCACTTTCTAATGCGTGGCCATTCTAATTCATTTTCGGTTTGTTTTTTTTTGTTTAAAGGAAAATATATAGGCTGTCACTACTGTTGCTTTCTTCTTCCACCATTTTCCCTTGTTCTGTTCGGCTTCCCTATCTCCTCTACTTTACAAAAGGTAAGCTTCCATTTTGAGTCAATACATATATTGTCAGAAGACCTGTTGCATTCTTCTTTAATTTGCCTGAGAGCATACTCACTTACCTTCCTTTAGAGGCACGCTTCCCTTAGTATTTGATATATGAAGCTCCGACGCACCTCCTTCACTCCACAACCCATCCCCTCCGCTAGGCTCGACCACCATCTAGATCCACTCCGCCTTCGCACGTCACCTAAGCCGAAGCCACCCAGTTCGCAACACCTCCATCAACACGGCTAGCACCACCATTCCCGAACCACCAGAGCTTCATATGCGCAGCTCGCCGCCGTGCTCCAACTCCGACCACTGCCCCTCATGTAGCCGACCTCCGCCACCTATCCACCAGGCCGTGCATCTTCCTCACCCTTTTCCCTTTTTGCTCCATGCAGCTCAAGCTTCCTCTTCCATCTTGCCCTGCCTAGCCAAGCGCAACTTTCCCTCCTTCTATCTCTAGCATGGCCGCACGCAGCATCAGATCCGCGAGCTAAACCCAACTTCTCTATGCTGGCCGCACAACTCACCGCCGTGATGACCGTTCCTCCTCTACCTCTATAAAAAAACAAAAAAAACGAAGGAATGTATATATATGAATTATGTTTAAGGTGCTTATCCAAATTATGTTAATACTTTAAAATAAATTTTACATTTGCTTTGTTACAAAGTTGTTAGTACAGTAAGTTTGCTATGTGAAGGTTATAATATTATATAAGATTTTGGTTATACACGTGTGTTTGTCTTGGCTTGCTCAATTGTTTCAACTCCTGATGCTTTCTAATTGGTATGTTGACCTATATATTTTGTATATGATGTATTTAAATAAATGGCGGTACTTGTTTAATTGTATATGGGTTAGTTTTATATTATATTAGTTATAAGTATGACTGTCATTTATATGAATTTATGACTTAAAGTTATGTTACAGTAAGTATGGATGTTAGTTGCGTGTTTTATATATATATACACACTATGTTGAAGAAGTTTATATTAGTTTCTATGCATTAGTTTATATATAAGTATTGCTTTAGATTACAAAATATTAGATTTGAATATAATAGTTATATTACAAGCTGCGGGTTTTGTTTGGAGTTATATGCTTGATTTTGAAAGTTATTTGTTTGTTTATTTTTATTTATTTTTAGTTGTATGTATTATGTTGTTCTTATGATTACACGTATGGTAAAGTTTTAAAAGTGGTTTATATATATATATATATGTTGTATATATTTATTTGTATAATAATCGTGTTGTAACTTTTGTTTGAAAGTTGTTAAATATATTTGTTTAGCAATAAAAATTGTATATTGTAAAGAAATATATGTATTTATAATATAAATGTTTGTTCGCATATATCTACATGAGTATTATGCGAAACTGGTTATGTTTAAGGTATAAGTGTAGTTACATATGTGTTTATAGTCTAGACATATATTTATTTGTTTATTGATTTTTGAATTTTATTATATAGAGAGTTTTAAAATAATATATATTTTGATCCTTGTTATATAAGCTTATTTCCATTACTGTGAAGCTGTTGATTTTGGTATTGACTTTTAAATTCGAGATAAATATTTTGAATTATAACCAGTGTTTGGAAAAAAGAAAAAAAAATTGACTTCCGTAATGTAATAATAATAATTGTATATTTTTCTATTTATATCAAGCTGAATTTTTAATTTATTTCGACTATTCCTGTTTTCAGCTTTGATCGTTGAAATCGTGCCAAATCCTGCTTTGCTTTGAAATTCATGCTTGGATTCGTAATTCGATATCAGTGTCCGTATCTGTGTTCGTATAAGTGTCATCTCCTATTCTCTCTAGCCTCGAAAGGTGAGCAATCACTCACAATTAATGTTCTTTTATTTATTAAATCTGATTTCCATTGAAACGACAATTGAAATATTGCTACTGTTAGTTATTTAAACTGTTAGATATATGTTATTACCTGTATCAGTTCACCTGTGACATCTGACACCATTATCTGTTATTTATACGATGATAATCCAGTTTGGTTGATAAATGATTGATTGTTTGATGTTGACATTGGACGTTAAATTGTTAATGTTGTAAATGATAAATAAATTTGAAATTGAATTTGACGTAGGATAGTTAGATTTGATATATGTGTTAAATTTGATTAGATGACATTTGCATAATATGACCCCTTTAAATGTTTAAATAAATTGAGTAGAAATATGGTTATTTACACCTTGAACCATGTAATTGTATTGATATAGTATGAAATCGAATAATAAATGTCAAGTGTAGAACCGCATAAAATAATAATGTAATAGTCTTTATTCTACATGAAATGATAGTGTAGATTCTAGAAATAATTATATTAATTTGCAAAAACAACAATGTGAATTAATACGATTATTTCGAGATTATTTGAATGATTATTGGATTGTTATTGATTGTTGTTATTGATTATTTATTTACTTTGACACCATCCCAGTTATCACACTGCAAGTTCCCTTTGATATGCTTTGATTTTTGAATTGAATTGGAATCGGGTTGAAATGATAAATACCCAAATGAACTTGACTTACGATAGAAAATTATATAAACCCGATTGGTCGATAATTTGATTTTAAGAATAAAACAAAGATTCAGTTGAATAAATAATAAGTATTTGAAATAAAGTTGGAATCTGAATTTTAATGAAAGGGAAAATGTTGATATTAAATAATCTGGAACAAAAATATTAACATAATAGTTGCTAAAAAAATGTTGTTTTAAAATTAATTATTTAATAATAAGTTTGGAACTATTTAATAATTAAGATTGGAATTATGTAATAATTAGGTTTAAATCAAATTTTGAAATTATTAATTAAGTTTTGAAATTATTTAATAATTAAATAAGATCGAATTATTTAATAATTAAATAAAATTGAATTTCTTGAATAAGTGAAATTGAGTTTTATTTATTTATTTGAGTTTTGAAATTTGTAACTAAGTAAATAAATAAGTGCAATTGATTTTCTTGAACAAGAAATAAAATGTGATTTATTGGAATTAATGTAAGACTTGAAATTTAAAGAATTTGATTTGACGAATTTAATTTAATTCAATTTATAGGTTTTGAGATAATGGAATTAAACTTCAGTAATTGATTTAATGAATTGGAATCTAAATAGAAATTATTTTGACTGATAAATTTAACTTAACGAATATTGAATGAAATCGATCAATGAATTTAAATTGATTTGGATGTTAAATTAAATTAATTTAAATGATTACGGAATAAAACTTATATACGAACTTGAATCAATATTTGAATTGTTTAAATAAAATTGAAATTGAATTATAAGATTTTGAAATTGTAATTTGGAAGTTTTGAAACGTAAATTATGAAAATTGATATAGAATGACAAATGGAATGTTGATTTACAAATTCTAATCGAAATTGAATTTGATTTGGTTTTGAAATTTATTAAACGACCAATCGGTGTAATAATTACGAAAGCTGTTAAAGAGACCAGAATCGGTTATGGGCATACTCTCTGTCTAAACGGAAAACCACTTTAATAACTATACGCGGAGTGTGATCCAGAATGAAGTGGTTGGAACGATGTACGTGATGACTGAAGAAAGAGAACGATAATGGATAGCCTTGACACTTGTGTCAAATTGGAAATGACTAAAATAGGAGCCGTGCCGGGCCAAATGGGGTTAGCCACCTCGAGTGAACACATTTCTTCGTAAACTACTCATTACTTGTTATTGACCGGTGCACCCTCAAAATTTTGAGAGTGTTGTTTCGTTGTGTTGCGATCGTTGCGGCGATGCGTTTTCACCAGTCCGAATCAGCTAAACGGCAGTTTCACTATCTTGGGTGTTGCCTCATGTGCCTTGTCATACTTGTATCCCTATATACGCGACCACTACGAATTTGTTTTGTGTTATACCTATGGAGTACTCCCTGATATCCCACTAGTTTACGATGGAGTTTACAGTGCTGTATAGTCTATGACACTTATATATAATGTGTTAAGGGGGATAATGGTAACGCCTTAACACTATTTTAATATTTTATATTACTGATAGACATTATCTATTTAGCGTATATTACTACATAGTAGATAGTTTAACGGATCCTTAGAGGACGGTTATTCCAACGTCCTTTGAGTCACTTGTATTCCAGTTGTTATTTCACTTGAGTTGGATTTATTAATATAAGAATGTTAATCCCGACTCGAGTGTTTTGTGTTTTGATTTACGCTCGGGTCAGATTGAGTGATACAGCATTAGAGACTCACCTTTGGAGCTGGAGCCATGCTTGAAGATCCAACCATCTATTTCAATTTCAGTGTTCTGTTGATTCCAGTTATTCAGTTGATTCCGGCGATGCATTCAGCTTGTGCTTATTTATCATAATAAACTTCTGTTGTGTCTTGTATAACTTTGATGTATTTATATAGTAGCTTCATGAACTACTTTCTTTTGTTTCCGCTGCATTTATTACTCTGCGATTATTTATTTACTGTATATGCCGAGTTTTGCCAAATTTAAATTAACAATTCGGTATTTTGAATTATTCAAGTCCGACATGTGCGGATGCGAATAGTCCAAAATAGCGGGTCGTTACAGTTGGTATCAGAGCTTTTGTAGCTCTAGGAAAAACTCAGAATATAGGGTAAATTTATTTGCAGAATCACTCTCATTCGAGTTTCAATATCTTCCTTTTGACTCGATTCCTTTGAATTTTTGGAACACTCCCAACGGTTCAAAAAATCCATTCATGTCCCTCACTATTCATCTCCTTTTAACTTCTGGAGTATCCCATAACTCTACTTCGAACAAAGCTCTACAATAACCCGGCGGTCTAGCCAATCTTCGAATGATTTATAAAGGGGTGAAAATCCTTTACAAAAGGCATTGATTTACCGGAGATTTCTGTATCCACGGTTTACGATACTATATATCTCTTGCGATCGAATGTAGATTTGCCTCGGAATTCTGCATCGATCAAATTCTTGAAGTCACGGTCGATCCGGTTAAGGTTGCCCGCGATTTATATAGGGTTATCCATCTCTCGATTTTTTTGTTTAAAACATCTTATCTTTGTTCCGAACCTATCTTTGATTCAAAATTCTCTTTGATTTGAGTCTATCAAATTTTGAATCTCTATCCTTACTCTGAAATCCATTATTGTATCGTCAAGCGAGAAAGTGTATTTGTGAATTAATGTTAAAAATGTTTTATATATTGTGTTGTTTGAGTTGTTGATGTTGATTTGGGTTTTCGATCGATTCGTCTGATCAACGCTATCGATAAAATTTCCAAAACACTTGAACAGAGAAAACTGACACAATATTGTTTTCTAATTTGATAAATAAGATAATTTTGACTGATTATATTATATATGTACAAATTTTTCTGAAATTAAATTGTTAATGAATTTGTTGTCCGCAATGATAATATTTAATTTTCATTTATTGTTTTGTAAACCATTGAATATTGCCGTATAAATAAATGAATTTATAAAACTTGCGTATAATTTGATTTGGAATTTGAAATGAATGTAAATCAGGAATTTGAGAATTTTATTTTCGGTAATTTCAAACTTTGATTTTAAAAGTTTTAAAGCGTATAGTATTTTAAATATTTTCAAATAGAAATCATTTCAAAGAATTTAAAATGTTTAAATCAATGCTCTCCTATTTTGTCGCTGGAAAATAATTTCGGTGATGGCGGCCGCATCATCGACATTCATTTTCGAGTTTCGAAGTGGAGAGACTATTCTATAGCTTTGCTACGGTTTGTTTGAAAAATAAATTGATTTGAATTTCTTAAAGTATGATTTGATTTGTAATATATATATTGATATATGATTTAAATCTAATTTGACATATCATATATATATTTGTTTACCTCTAAATAAATTTGAAGTTACTCGAAAATTTAATTCTTAAATTTATGTTAAGGGATAATTTAAATTATAAAACGAAATCGAAATTTTGAATAAAAATTTAAGCCTGAATAATTAAATTAGAAAATTTTGCTTGTATAATACTCAATTGCATTATATATAACTTACCTCAATTTTCAAAAGTTAACTATGTAATTGAATATTGTACAATATAAAATGATATCAAAGGAATTTTTATTTAAATTTGAGTAGTTATAATAAGTGTAAATATACTTAATATATATGTGATAAGATATATTAAGTAGAATAAATTTAATAATAATTTGGAATAAAGAAGAATTAAATTTGTCGAATAAAGTATGATTATAATAAATGACTATTCAAATTTATGATCTTTGAAATTGTTAATTTAAGATAATTGAAAAATATACAATATAAATTGTCTTTAGAAATAAAATTTGAGTGCGTATAAAAATGTTATACACTTAAAGTTTAATTATAAAATGATTAATAGAGACAAATAGAATATTAGGTTAGTTGAATAATAAATGGATTAATAAAATAAATGGTTGTTTGAAATAAATTTTGTAGCAAACAATGATAAATTGAAAATAAACCAAGTTAACGAAATTCCTTGAGGTTAAAGTCAATTGTTGAATATAAATTTATTTCAAATTGAAATTTATACGTTTTGAACTAATTGTTTTATTTTGTAATTCAAGTCTATTTTCTTCTGGTTGTTTCTATTCTCATAACTTCTTCCGTTTCGGGGACGAAAAGTTTTGAGTGCGGTAGAGTGTAACGACCCGTAAATTTAACTTGTTTTAATAACATTATTAACTGAAATTTTGTAAATTTTAAACAATGAAATTTTAAAATATAAATTTGATATTTGGAATGCGTCTAGTTAAATATAGCAACTGGTAAATTTTCGTCCGAAAATATGAAGTTTATTTTCGTGCGTAAGTTTATTTCAATCAGTTAAAAATCGATGAAATTAAAACTTTTTCGAAACCTAAATATTTTTACATAGAAAAATTCTAAATCATCTTCTGAGCAATACGCCACTTTTCGTTTTTCCAAATTCGGACTTCTTTATCTCCGTCGATCTTATTTTTCTACGTTTTTGCTGCATTTTTCGCTAGTAAAAAGTCCGAATTTTTATAATTCAATCATACCACCAATATTTGTATACCGTTTTGATCGTCTCGTCGTGCTGATCTCTACGGTATATTCGCTTCTGTGTTTTGAAGTCCGGTTCGCAGCGATAACCGCAAAACGGATGGCCGTATCGGTTACGAAATTTCAACCTTTTGATATCTGTGTACATTCAAATCTTTCCAACCGTTGAAAAGGAACGGCTATTTGCTTTAATTAAATGATTCCCTGAATTAGTGCATGCCTACTTCTATTTCCACTTTCCAATGCGTGGCTATTCCAATTCATTTTCGGTTTGTTTTTTTGTTTAAAAGAAAATATATAGGCTGTCACTACTGTTGCTTTCTTCTTCCACCATTTTCCCTTGTTCTGTTCGGCTTCCCTATCTCCTCTAATTTACAAAAGGTAAGCTTCCATTTTGAGTCAATACATATATTGTCAGAAGACCTGTTGCATTCTTCTTTAATTTGCTTGAGAGCACACTCACTTACCTTCCTTTATAGGTACGCTTCCCTTAGTATTTCATATATGAAGCTCCGACGCACCTTCTCCACTCCGCAACCCGTCCCTTTCGCTTGGCTCGACCACCATCTAGATCCACTCCGCCTTCGCACGTCACCTAAGCTGAAGCTACCCAGTTCACAACACCTCCATCAACACGGCTAGCACTACCATTCTCGAACCCACCTGAGCTTCATATGCGCACTTCGCCGCCGTGCTCCATCTCCGACCACTGCCCCTCCTGTAGCCGACCTCCACCACCTATCCACCTGGCCATGCATCTTCCTCACCCTTTTCCCTTTTTCCTCCATGCGGCTCAAGCTTCCTCTTCCATCTTGCCCTGCCTAGCCAAGCGCAACTTTCCATCCTTCTATCTCTAGCATGGCCGCACGCAGCATCGAATCTGTGAGCTAAACCCACCTACTCCGTGCTAGCCGTACAACTCACCGCCGTGATGACCGTTCCTCCTCTACCTCTATAAAACAACAAAAAAAACGAAGGTATGTATATATGTGAATTATGTTTAAGGTGCTTATCCAAATTATGTTAATACTTTAAAATAAATTTTACATTTGCTTTGTTGCAAAGTTGTTAGTACAGTAGGTTTGCTATATGAAAGGTTATAATATTATATAAGATTTTGGTTATATAAGTGTGTTTGACTTGGCTTGCTCAATTGTTTCAACTCCTATTGCTTTCTAATTGGTATGTTGACCTATATATTTTGTATATGATGTATTTAAATAAATGGCAGTACTTGTTTAGTTGTATATGGGTTAGTTTTATATTATATTAGTTATAAGTATGTCAGTCATTTATATGAATTTGTGACTTAAATTTATGTTACATTAAGTATGGATGTTAGTTGCATGTTAGACACACACACACACACTATGTTGAAGAAGTTTATATTAGTTTCTATGCATTAGTTTATATATAAGTATTGCTTTAGATTATAAAATATTAGATTTGAATATAATAGTTATATTACAAGCTGCGGGTTTTGTTTGGAGTTATATGCTTGATTTTGAAAGTTATCTGTTTGTTTTTTTAGTTGTATGTATTATGCTGTTCTTATGAATACACATATGATAAAGTTTTAAAAGTTGTTTATATATATATATGTTGTATATATTTATTCATATAATAATCGTGTTGTAACTTTTGTTTGAAATGTGTTAGATATATTTGTTTAGCAATAAAAATTGTATATTGTAAAGAAATATATGTATTTATAATGTAAATGTTTGTTCGCATATATCTACATGAGTATTATGCGAAACTGGTTATGTTTAAGGTATAAGTGTAGTTACATATATGTTTAGAGTCTAGACATATATTTATTTGTTTATTGATTTTTGAATTTTATTATATAGAGAGTTTTAAAATAATATATATTTTGATCCTTGTTATATAAGCTTATTTCCATTGGTGTGAAGCTGTTGATTTTGGCATTGACTTTTAAATTCGAGACAAATATTTTGAATTATAACCAATGTTCCGAAAGAAGAAAAAAAAAATGACTTCCGTAATGTAATAATAATAATGATATATTTTTCTGTTTATATCAAGCTGAATTTTTAATTTATTTCGACTATTCCTGATTTCATCTTTGATCGTTGAAATCGTGCCAAATAATGCTTTGCTTTGAAATTCGTGCTTGAATCCGTAATTCGATTTCAGTGTCCGTATCTGTGTTCGTATCAGTGTCATCTCCTATTCTCTCTAGCCTCGAAAGGTGAGCAATCACTCGCGATTAATGTTCTTTTATTTACTAAATCTGATTTCAATTCAAACGACAATTGAAATATTGCTGCGGTTAGTTATTTACACTGTTAGATATAAGTTATTACCTGTATCAATTCACCTGTGACATCTAACACCATTATCTGTTATTTATACGATGATAATCCAGTTTGGTTGATAAATGATTGATTGTTTGATGTTGACATTGGACGTTAAATTGTTAATGTTGTAAATGATAAATAAATTTGAAATTGAATTTGACGAAGGATAGTTAGATTTGATATATATGTTAAATTTGATTAGATGACATTTGCATAATCTGACCCCTTTAAATGTTTAAATAAATTGACATGTAGAAATATGGTTATTAGCACCTTGAACCATTTAATTGTATTGATATAGTATGAAATCGAATAATAAATGTCAAGTGTAGAACCGCATAAAATAATAGTGTAATAATCTTTAATCTACATGAAATGATAGTGTAGATTCTAGAAATAATTACATTAATTTGCACAAACAACAATGTGAATTAATACAATTATTTCGGGATTATTTGAATGATTATTAGATTGTTATTTATTGTTGTTATTGCTTGTTTATTTACTTTGACACCATCCCAGTTATCACACTGCAAGTTCCCTTTGATATGCTTTGATTTTTGAATTGAACTGGAATCGGGTTTAAATGATAAGTACCCAAATGAACTTGACTTAAGATAGAAAATTAAATAAACCCGATTGGTCGATAATTTGATTTTAAGAATAAAATAAAGATTCAGTTGAATAAATAATAAGTATTTGAAATAAAGTTGGAATCTGAATTTTAATGAAAGGGAAAATGTTGATATTAAATAATCTGGAACAAAATATTAACATAATAGTTGCTAAAAGAACGTTGTTTTAAAATTAATTATTTAATAATAAGTTTGGAATTATTTAATAATTAAGATTGGAATAATGTAATAATTAGGTTTAAATCAAAATTTGAAATTATTAATTAAGTTTTGAAATTATTTAATAATTAAATAAGATCGAATTATTTAATAATTAAACACAATTGAATTTCTTGAATAAGTGAAATTGAGTTACTTTATTTATTTGAGTTTTGAAATTTGTAACTAAGTAAATAAATAAGTGCAATTGAATTTCTTGAACAAGAAATAAAATGTGATTTATTGGAATTAATGTAAGACTTGAAATTTAAAGAATTTAATTTGACAAATTTAATTTAATTTAATTTGTAGGTTTTGAGATAATGGAATTGAACTTCAGTAATTGATTTAATGAATTGGAATCTAAATAGAAATTATTTTGACTGATAAATTTAACTTAACGAATATTGAATGAAATCGATCAATGAATTTAAATTGATTTGGATGTTAAATTAAATTAATTTAAATGATTACGGAATAAAACTTATATACGAACTTGAATCAATATTTGAATTGTTTAAATAAAACTGAAATTGAATTATAAGATTTTGAAATTGTAATTTGGATGTTTTGAAACGTAAATTATGAAAATTGATATAGAATGACAAATGGAATGTTGATTTACAAATTCTAATCGAAATTGAATTTGATTTGGTTTTGAAATTTATTAAACGACCAATCGGTGTAATAATTACGAAAGTTATTAAAGAGACCAGAATCGGTTATGGGCATACTCTCTGTCTAAACCGAAAGCCACTTTAATAACTATACGCGGAGTGTGATCCAGAATGAAGTGGTTGGAATGATGTATGTGATGACTGAAGAAAGAGAACGATAATGGATAGCCTTGACACTTGTGTCAAATTGGAAATGACTAAAATAGGAGCCGTGCCGGGCCAAATGGGGTTAGCCACCTCGAGTGAACACATTTCTTCGTAAACTACTCATTACTTGTTATTGACCGGTGCACCCTCAAAATTTTGAGAGTGTTGTTTCGCGGTGTTGCGATCGTTGCGGCGATGCGTTTTCACCAGTCCGGATCAGCTAAACGGTAGTTTCACTACCTTGGGTGTTGCCTCATGTGCCTTGTCATACTTGTATTCCTATATACGCGACCACTACGAATTTGTTTTGTGTTATACCTATGGAGTACTCCCTGATATCCCACTAGTTTACGGTGGAGTTTACAGTGCTGTATAGTCTATGGCACTTATATATAATGTGTTAAGGGGGATAATGGTAACGCCTTAACACTATTTTGATATTTTATATTACTGATAGACATTATCTATTTAGCGTATATTACTACATAGTAGATAATTTAACAGATTCTTAGAGGACGGTTATTCCAACGTCCTTTGAGTTACTTGTATTCCAGTTGTTATTTCACTTGAGTTGGATTTATTAATATATGAATTTTAATCCCGACTCGAGTGTTTTGTGTTTTGCTTTACGCTCGGGTCAGACTGAGTGATACAGCATTAGAGACTCACCTTTGGAGCTGGAGCCATGCTTGAAGATCTAGCCATCTATTTCAATTTCAGTGTTCAGTTGATTCCAGTTATTCAGTTGATTCCGGTGATGCATTCAGCTTGTGCTTATTTATCATAATAAACTACTATTGTGTCTTGTATAACTCTGATGTATTTATATAGTAGCTTCATGAACTACTTACTTTTGTTTCCGCTGCATTTATTACTCTGTGATTATTTATTTACTGTACATGCCGAGTTTTGCCAAATTTAAATTAACAATTCGGTATTTTGAATTATTCAAGTCCGACATGTGCGGATGCGAATAGTCCAAAATAGCGGGTCGTTACAGTTGGTATCAGAGCTTTGGTAGCTCTAGGCAAAATTCAGCATATAGGGTAAATTTATTTGCAGAATCACTCTCATTCGAATTTCAATCTCTTCCTTTTGACTCGATTCCTTTGAATTTTTGGAACATTCCCAGCGGTTCAAAAAATCCATTCATGCCCCTCACTATTCATCTCCTTTTAAATTCTGGAGTATCCCATAACTCTACTTCGAACAAAGCTCTACAATAACCCGGCGGTCTAGCCAATCTTCGAATGATTTATAAAGGGGTGAAAATCCTTTACAATAGGCATTGATTTACCGGAGATTTATGTATCCTCGGTTTACGGTACTATCTATCTCCTGCTATACTTGAATTCTATCTCTTGCGATCGAATGTATATTTGCCTCGGAATTCTGCATCGATCAAATTCTTGAAGTCACGGTCGACCCGGTTAAGGTTGCCCGCGATTTACATAATGTTATCCATCTCTCGATTTTTTTGTTTAAAACATCTTATCTTTGTTCCGAACCTATCTTTGATTCAAAATTCTCTCTGATTTGAGTCTATCAAATTTTGAATCTCTATCCTTACTTTGAAATATCGTCGAGCGAGAAAGTGTATTTGTGAATTAATGTTAAAAATGTTTTATACATTGTGTTGTTTGAGTTGTTGATGTTGATTTGGGTTTTCGATCGATTCGTCTGATCAACGCTATCGATAAAATTTCGTAAACACTTGAACAGAGAAAACTGACACAATATTGTTTTCAAATTTGATAAATAAGATAATTTTGAATGATTATATTATATATGTACAAATTTTTTTGAAATTAAATTGTTAATGAATTTGTTGTCCGAAATGATAAAATTTAATTTTCATTTATTGTTTTGTAAACCATTGACTATTGCCGTATAAATAAATGAATTTATAGAACTTGGGTATAATTTGATTTGGAATTTGAAATGAATGTAAATCAGGAATTTGAGAGTTTTATTTCCAGTAATTTCAAACTTTGATTTTAAAAGTTTTAAAGCGTATAGTATTTTAAATATTTTCAAATAGAAATCATTTCAAAGAATTTAAAATGTTTAAATCAGTGCTCTCCTATTTTGTCGCTGGATAATAATTTCGGTGATGGCGGCCGCATCATCGACATTCATTTTCGAGTTTCGAAGTGGAGAGACTATTCTGTAGCTTTGCTACGGTTTGTTTGAAAAATAAATTGATTTGAATTTCTTAAAGTATGATTTGATTTGTAATATATATATTGATATATGATTTAAATATGATTTGATATATCATATGTATTTGTTTACCTCTAAATAAATTTGAAGTTACTCGAAAATTTAATTCTTAAATTTATGTTAAGGGATAATTTAAATTATAAAACGAAATCGAAATTTTGAATAAAAATTTAAGCCTGAATAATTAAATTAGAAAATTTTGCTTGTATAATACTCAATTGCATTATATATAACTTACCTCAATTTTTAAAAGTAAACTATGTAATTGTATATTCTACAATATAAAATGATATCAAAGGAGTTTTTATTTAAATTTGAGTAGTTATAATAAGTGTAAATATACTTAATATATATGTGATAAGATATATTAAGTAGAATAAATTTAATAATAATTTGGAATAAAGAAGAATTAAATTTGTCGAATAAAGTATGATTATAATAAATGACTATTCAAATTTGTGATCTTTGAAATTGTTAATTTAAGATAATTGGAAAATATACAATATAAATTGTCTTTAGAAATAAAATTTAAGTGCGTATAAAAATGTTATACACTTAAAGTTTAATTATAAAATGATTAATAGAGACAAATAGAATATTAGGTTAGTTGAATAATAAATGGATTAATAAAATAAATGGTTGTTTGAAATAAATTTTGTAACAAACAATGATAAATTGAAAATAAACCAAGTTAATGAAATTCCTTGAGTTTAAAGTCAATTGTTGAATATAAATTTATTTCAAATTGAAATTTATACGTTTTGAATTAATTGTTTTATTTTGTAATTCAAGTCTATTTTCTTCTGGTTGTTTCTTTTCTCATACCTTCTTTCGTTTCGGGGACGAAAAGTTTTGAGTGGGGTAGAGTGTAACGACCCATAAATTTAACTTGTTTTAATAACATTATTAACTGAAATTTTGTAAATTTTAAACCATGAAATTTTGAAATATAACTTTGATATTTGGAATGCGTCTAGTTAAATATAGCAACTGGTAAATTTTCGTCCGAAAAAATGAAGTTTATTTTCGTGCGTAAGTTTATTTCAATCAGTTAAAAATCGATGAAATTAAAACGTTTTCGAAACCTTAATATTTTTACATAGAAAAATTCTAAATCTTCTAAGCAATACGTCATTTTTCGTTTTTCCAAATTCGGACTTCTTTAGCTCCGTCGATCTTATTTTTCTACGTTTTTGCTGCATTTTTCGCTAGTAGAAAGTTCGAATTTTTATAATTCAATCATACCACCAATATTTGTATACCGTTTTGATCATCTCGTCGTGTTGATCTCTACGGTATATTCGTTTCTGTGTTTTGAAGTCCGGTTCGCAGCGATAACCGCAAAACGGATGGCCGTATCGGTTACGAAATTTCAACCTTTTGATATCTGTGTACATTCAAATCTTTCCAACCGTTGAAAAGGAACGGCTATTTGCTTTAATAAATGATTCCCTGAATTAGTGCATGCCTACTTCTATTTCCTCTTTCCAATGCGTGGCCATTCCAATTCATTTTCGGCTTGTTTTTTTGTTTAAAAGAAAATATATAGGTTGTCACTACTGTTGCTTTCTTCTTCCACCATTTTCCCTTGTTCTGTTCGGCTTCCCTATCTCCTCTACTTTACAAAAGGTAAGCTTCCATTTTGAGTCAATACATATATTGTCAGAAGACCTGTTGCATTCTTCTTTAATTGCCTGAGAGCATACTCACTTACCTTCCTTTATAGGTACACTTCCCTTAGTATTTGATATATGAAGCTCCGGCGCACCTCCTTCACTCCGCAACTCGTCCCCTCCGCTAGGCTCGACCACCATCTAGATCCACTCCGCCTCCGCACGTCACCTAAGCCGAAGCTACCCAGTTCGCAACACCTCCATCAACACGGCTAGCACCACCATTCCCGAACCCACCTGAGCTTCATATGCGCAGTTCGCCGCCGTGCTCCATCTCCGACCACTGCCCCTCCTGTAGCCGACCTCCTCCACCTATCCACCTGGCCATGCATCTTCCTCACCCTTTTCCCTTTTTCCTCCATGCGGCTCAAGCTTCCTCTTCCATCTTGCCCTGCCTAGCCAAGCGCAACTTTCCATCCTTCTATCTCTAGCATGGCCGCACACAGCATCGCATGTGCGAGCTAAACCAACCTCCTCCGTGCTGGCCGCAAAACTCACCGCCGTGATGACCGTTCCTCCTCTACCTCTATAAAAAAACAAAAAAACGAAGGTATGTATATATATATATATGAATTATGTTTAAGGTGCTTATCCAAATTATGTTAATACTTTAAAATAAATTTTACATTTCCTTTGTTGCAAAGTTGTTAGTACAGTAGGTTTGCTATATGAAAGGTTATAATATTATATAAGATTTTGGTTATATACGTGTGTTTGACTTGGCTTGCTCAATTTTTTCAACTCCTATTGCTTTCTAATTGGTATGTTGACCTATATATTTTGTATATGATGTATTTAAATAAATGGCAGTACTTGTTTAATTGTATATGGGTTAGTTTTATATTATATTAGTTATAAGTATGTCAGTCATTTATATGAATTTGTGACTTAAATTTATGTTACAGTAAGTATGGATGTCAGTTGCATGTTTTATATATATACACACACACACTATGTTGAAGAAGTTTATATTAGTTTCTATGCATTAGTTTATACATAAGTATTGCTTTAGATTATAAAATATTAGATTTGAATATAATAGTTATATTACAAGCTGCGGGTTTTGTTTGGAGTTATATGCTTGATTTTGAAAGTTATCTGTTTGTTTTCTTTAGTTGTATGTATTATGCTGTTCTTATGAATACACATATGGTAAAGTTTTAAAAGTTGTTTATATACATATATATATGCTGTATATATTTATTTGTATAATAATCGTGTTGTAACTTTTGTTTGAAATGTGTTAGATATATTTGTTTAGCAATAAAAATGGTATATTGTAAAGAAATATATGTATTTATAATGTAAATGTTTGTTCGCATATATCTACATGAGTATTATGCGAAACTGGTTATGTTTAAGGTATAAGTGTAGTTACATATATGTTTAGAGTCTAGATATATATTTATTTGTTTATTGATTTTTGAATTTTATTATATAGAGAGTTTTAAAATAATATATATTTTGATCCTTGTTATATAAGCTTATTTCCATTGGTGTGAAGCTGTTGATTTTGGCATTGACTTTTAAATTCGAGATAAATATTTTGAATTATAACCAATGTTCCGAAAGAAGAAAAAAAAAATGACTCCCGTAATGTAATAATAATAATGATATATTTTTCTGTTTATATCAAGCTGAATTTTTAATTTATTTCGACTATTCCTGATTTCAGCTTTGATCGTTGAAATCGTGCCAAATCCTGCTTTGCTTTGAAATTCGTGCTTGGATCCGTAATCCGATTTCAGTGTCCTTATCTGTGTTTGTATCAGTGTCATCTCCTATTCTCTCTAGCCTCGAAAGGTGAGCAATCACTCACGATTAATTTTCTTTTATTTACTAAATCTGATTTCAATTCAAACGACAATTGAAATATTGTTGCTGTTAGTTATTTACACTATTAGATATATGTTATTACCTGTATCATTTCACCTATGACATCTGACACCATTATCTGTTATTTATACGATGATAATCCAGTTTGGTTGATAAATGATTGATTGTTTGATGTTGACATTGGACGTTAAATTGTTAATGTTGTAAATGATAAATAAATTTGAAATTGAATTTGACGAAGGATAGTTAGATTTGATATATATGTTAAATTTGATTAGATGACATTTGCATAATATGACCCCTTTAAATGTTTAAATAAATTGACATGTAGAAATATGGTTATTAGCACTTTGAACCATTTAATTGTATTGATATAGTATGAAATCGAATAATAAATGTCAAGTGTAGAACCGCATAAAATAATAGTGTAATAATTTTTAATCTACATGAAATGATAGTGTAGATTCTAGAAATAATTATATTAATTTGCACAAACAACAATGTGAATTAATACAATTATTTCGGGATTATTTGAATGATTATTAGATTGTTATTTATTGTTGTTATTGCTTGTTTATTTACTTTGACACCATCCCAGTTATCACATTGCAAGTTCTCTTTAATATGCTTTGATTTTTGAATTGAACTGGAATTGGGTTTAAATGATAAATACAGAAATGAACTTGACTTAAGATAGAAAATTAAATAAACCCGATTGGTCGATAATTTGATTTTAAGAATAAAATAAAGATTTAGTTGAATAAATAATAAGTATTTGAAATAAAGTTGGAATCTGAATTTTAATGAAAGGGAAAATGTTGATATTAAATAATCTGGAACAAAATATTAGCATAATAGTTGCTAAAAGAACGTTGTTTTAAAATTAATTATTTAATAATAAGTTTGGAATTATTTAATAATTAAGATTGGAATTATGTAATAATTAGGTTTAAATCAAATTTTGAAATTATTAATTAAGTTTTGAAATTATTAATTAAGTTTTGAAATTATTTAATAATTAAATAAGATTGAATTATTTAATAATTAAATAAAATTGAATTTCTTGAATAAGTGAAATTGAGTTTCTTTATTTATTTGAGTTTTGAAATTTGTAGCTAAGTAAATAAATAAGTGCGATTGAATTTCTTGAACAAGAAATAAAATGTGATTTATTGGAATTAATGTAAGACTTGAAATTTAAAAAAATTTGATTTGACGAATTTAATTTAATTCAATTTGTAGGTTTTGAGATAATGGAATTGAACTTCAGTAATTGATTTAATGAATTCGAATCTAAATAGAAATTATTTTGAATGATAAATTTAACTTAACGAATATTGAATGAAATCGATCAATGAATTTAAATTGATTTGGATGTTAAATTAAATTAATTTAAATGATTACGTTATAAAACTTATATACGAACTTGAATAAATATTTGAATTGTTCAAATAAAATTGAAATTGAATTATAAGATTTTGAAATTGTAATTTGGAAGTTTTGAAACGTAAATTATGAAAATTGATATAGAATGACAAATGGTATGTTGATTTACAAATTCTAATTGAAATTGAATTTGATTTGGTTTTGAAATTTATTAAACGACCAATCGGTGTAATAACTACGAAGGTTATTAAAGAGACCGGAATCGGTTATGCGCATACTCTCTGTCTAAACCGAAAACCACTTTAATAACTATATGCGGAGTGTGATCCAGAATGAAGTGGTTGGAATGATGTACGTGATGACTGAAGAAAGAGAACGATAATGGATAGCCTTGACACTTGTGTCAAATTGGAAATGACTAAAACAGAAGCCGTACCGGGCCAAATGGGGTTAGCCACCTCGAGCGAGCACACTTCTTCGTAAACTACTCATTACTTGTTATTTATTGGTGCACCCTCGAAATTTTGGGAGTCTTGTTTCACGGTGTTGCAAACGTTGCGGCGATGCGTTTCACCAGTCCGGATCAGGCAAACGGTAGTTTCACTACCTTGGGTATTGCCTCATGTGGCTTGTCATACTTGTATCCCCTTATACGCGACCACTATGAATTTTTTTTATGTTATATCTATGGAGTACTCCCTGATATCCAACTAGATTACGGTGGAGTTTACAGTGCTGTATAGTCTATGACACTTATATAAAATGTGTTAAGGGGGATAGTGGTAACGCCATAACACTATTTTGATATTTTATATTATTGATAGGCATTATCTATTTAGCGTATATTACTACATAGTAGATAGTTTAACGGATCCTTAGAGGACGGTTATTCCAACGTCCTTTGAGTTACTTGTATTCCAGTTGTTATTTCACTTGAGTTGGATTTATTAATATAAGAATGTTAATCCTGACTCGAGTGTTTTATGATTTTCTTTATGCTCGGGTCAGACTGAGTGATACAGCATTAGAGATTCGCCTTTGGAGATGGAGCCTTGCTTGAAGATCGAGCCATCTATTTCAATTTCAGTGTTCTATTGATTCCAGTTATTCAGTTGATTGTGGTGATGGATTCAGCTTGTGCTTATTTATCATAATAAACTTCTGTTGTGTCATGTATAACTCTGATGTATTTATATAGTAGCTTCATGAACTACTACCTTTTGTTTCCGCTGCATTTATTACTCTGTGTCTGTGATCTGTGATTATTTATTTACTGTATATGCTGAGTTTTGCCAAATTTAAATTAACAATTCGGTTTTTGAATTATTCAAGTCCGACATGTACGGATGCGAATAGTCCAAAATAGCGGCTCGTTACAAAAATAATAATTACCTTTTTATACTTAAATTATGATTGAAAACTACCTTTCAAAAATATTTTAGACAAAACACATTTAGTTTAGAAAAAGAGTTCGATTTTCTTGAACTGCATTCACGGCGACTATCGCTGTAGACACCATAACTTTTTCAAACTAGTTTACTAGTCTAATACCCTTCAAAAAATTTATCTATGACTTACATTTCAAAACATAGTAGGAAGTTTGAAAACTAAAATAAACTTTGAAAACTTTTCTACTAAAATTAAAATAGAAAACATAACTTTAACTTTTTGTCACGACCCATTTTTCCGTACCGATTTAAACCGGCGTTGAACCAGTCCTGTCAGCTAAGTCGTACGGAAAGACGGATAATGAAAGAAAGAAAGAAGGTAGAAATAAAAAGAAGATAGAAGAAAAGAGAACAGATCATAATCTCACAACGGAACGAATAAATTATAATATAAACAAATCTTTACATGAAACCAAAACTGTTACCTTTATATATAACATATACAGGTTTTACATCAAAGTTACAACCATACAACTCGGACAGTTATATCAATCCTGTCCTTTCAAAATTAGTTAATACTTGAAACAATTTAAAATTTTATTTATTTATAAAAGTTATAACTTAAAAAGATTTTCAAAGGTAGAAATAAATTCTACTTTCAATATTTCAAAATATTTATAAATCTTTAAAACATTTCTAAAAATAATAATATTATTTTTTATACAAAACTAATTTCACAAATCAATCCAAATCGAACAAGGCTTATCAGTCCAAACGGTACTTTTCAATTCACATTTCACAATTCACTGTCACAGATATTCACATCAATCAACTTCCATAGATTGATTCACATTATATTCTCAATAAAATTAACAGGCACATAAAAGATATATGCAAGAACAACGGATTAGAGATTATCATTACTAGAATAATTATTCAGACACAATCAGATCAATGGCTTACACCCTACACAACAATTAGATTAATTATACAACGGAATGGTGTCAGTTTCTGTTGTCCGAATGTCATCTACTTTAAACAATCTAAATAAATACAACTAATCAATTGGAAACATTTCAACAGTTGGCCATAAAATTATTAAATGGCATTCATTCCCGATTGATAATTAGATCCTATCTAAACAAGCTTATACAATTTCACATATTAACTTTAAAATGGATCATACGACGACGTAACATTCGTCGATACGAACCATTCATTCCATAACACTTTATTTTATGAAATGATTATAATATAATATCACTTAAGGACTCGAATTCACTTCAAAGTATAAGCATTTATTCCCCTTTATTATTTCAATTATATTTCACTTTTTAAATTAATCATCCTTGATTAATTATTTTCTAATTACATTAAGTAATTAACTTTTAATTAATTACACAAGTTAAATATTTTTAACCATTTCCGCAATTAACCTTTAATTGCTTTATTAGTTAATCGACTATAATTAATTACATTAACCCTCATCTAATTTTAACTAATTATTTGATAATCATTATATTGATTAATTATTCCTTAATCAATCAATTAACCCTTAATCAGTTTATTAATTATTATAAATTTAAAAATTTCTTAAGCACTTGATTAATACAAAAGCTTAATTATAGTAATCTTCTTAATCATCTTTACTTACTCAAATTATTCAAATAAACTTAAGTAAAAGAATTTTATCTTTTAAGTTAAATCAAATACTGATAACAATTTACTTAAGTAACCATAATTAAGTATTAATATAAACAAAATTTATTATTATTAAAACCTATTGTTTTTAATTAAATCTTAAGTAATATTTAAGATCAAAGATGTTGTTTAAAGGATTCACATATATCATCATACTTGTTAAGATGTTGGAAAACAATATGAACATGAAACTTTATATATCATATTCTTTAAAATAATAAACTTTGCTTTTAAACAAACCAAACCCTTAAGCACAACCCAAAGTAACAAGCTCGACCCAACAATTTAATACTATTCAAAAATCCAAGCCCGATACCAAAAACAAATTAATAATGCAAACCAGTTGGGCCGAAGCCCAACACCCCAAACTCCTTTCTTCTCCTCTCTATTCCCAGAAACCAAACTAGCATCTCCCAAACTGATGAAAAATCCGATGCCATGAAACCCAACGAAACCATCTCCGATCATCTCGAAGACCACTCTCCTGAACATCGGCAACACGGACAAACACAACCGTATCGGACTCTCCTTCTCGCCTTTCCAAATTACACCATGTCCAGCATCACGTGCACGCAGTGCACATGCACAAATGCTCTGATGCCCATTCCAACATCACGAATCCCTAGGCCGACGTCTTTTCCCCTTCTGGTCACCATCGCCACCTCGACGAAGACTCGAATGCATTCTCTCGTAAAACACCTCTTCAATTCGAACAATCGAAAAAACCCAAGTTCGATTTTCGTCGAACTGCTCTCAACTCCCCTCACCGATCGACACAACTTACCCACCGCTGGTAAGTTCTACTCCGACGCTTCCTTCCTGCCAAATCTCGAAGATCTCGGTTGTGTCCTTTCTTCTGAGATTGATCGCGTTTACGGGCCTCCCATCGCCACCTCAAAACCCTACAATCCATTTACCTACCTAATCAAAAGCTAAATCGAACAAACGACCACGGTCACCACCTTCCCCAAGTCACCTAGCACCTTCCAGTCCTGGCCGCACCACCCCACGGCGATGAAATCGCCGGAAATTAATTTTTGAACAAAAAAAGTTCATCCCCAAATTTCTTACAATCTAGGCTGTTAAAAATCACAATTTAACCTCTAAAAATCCTATCTCTAACGGGGAAACCAACATGCATGCTTGAATCTTCGATTCAAATATATTGAAATTTCACAAAAATATGATTTTTACTGTAAAATGAGCCCCAAACTAACCACACAGCATAAATCATTCATGAAAATATTTTTAACATAAACTACACTAGAATATTAACATATTTCTAGTTTACATCAACATCATTCATGAATCATGTTAATAGATATTTATTTTTAAAACTGAAATGAACAAAATGTTTACTGTTAATAAGAACAGAATAATTCATTTCTATATATTTAAAAATTAAGTTTCTCACCTTAAACATTTGCTTCCAGATGCTTTCAAAACTTGAAGTTGAATTTGAAAACTTGAAATCTTTGAACTTGCTTTCAGGTAGCTAGATTCTTTAAACAGAGATTGCCTCAAGATCTCTTTAAGTTTCCAGATTTTGGTTACAGAGCACTTTCTTCTATTAACTTTGATTTCTGATTGAAAATATTTGAACAGAGGACTTTTTTTTAAGTTACTTGTATAAATTTTCAAACAACAGTTTAGACAATATATATATATATATATATATAGACACACACACACAATTTTGCAATATCAATGTTAGACAGAAATGACTTTTGGAGGCTGAAGTAATATTTTCTAAGCAGAGAGAATTTTGAAAAGAAACTTGAATAATTATATTGGATTTCCTCAGATTTTTTTTGTGCCAAATGTTAGTTTGTTTTACTGATACAATTTCTTACTCATTTACCCATTGTTTACATTCGTTAAAAACTGTTTTCAGGTTTTGGTTAACATGTTCTTATTTAACAAAATAGTTTTGCAACCTTCCTATTGTTATATTTATACAAACTATACAAAAATAAAACATATGCATGTGTTTCAAGAATTTAAACAGCCTATTTACATTACTTGTCAAAGTAGTGTTGTGTTATACATTTTAAACTAAAATGTAAGTGAGAACTATTTTGAAATAATACTTAATTTAATTTAACATTTGAAAATTAATAATTATTATATATAAAATCACTCAAGACCTTCAATTAAATTCAAAGGTTTTACATTTTTAAAATAAAGGTGAGAAATAAAAGAGAGGAATAACACTATCTATAAATAAATAAAATGAAATAAACACTATTTCGATGATGTTAGATAGCCCATAGTTACTTATTGCTTTATAAAATGAATGCTTGCACTTTACACAATTTTTAGAAATGAACTTGTTATTTTAAATTTTAGAACAGAAAATAATACTTATGAAACATTCTCTAGTCAACATATTTTCCTATACATGTGTTGCAAAACAAAAGCTACAAAAGTGGTTAAAATTATTTTAACTATTCATGTATATATGTACCATATACACACTTTAATTTAAAATATAGAAATATATTATTTCAAATAAATCAAGTTACTTCCTTCTTTTATAATATAAAAATATATGACTTCAAAACAAACTAAGTCTCATTGATATTTATGTGTAAATAGTTTCTCTTATTTATTTAAGTGATTATTATACACATCATTTTATAACATTTTTCTCAATTAAATATTATAAATTTTCCTTTTAACTTATCATAACATATATATAAATTTTCTTTTTCAAAGTACATATATTTTTAAGAAACTTAAAATTATTTTATTCAATATAAACAACATTGTTTGTATATACCAAGTCAAAGTATAACACTTTCACGTCATTAAGAATTTTCATCTAATTTTATTACATAAAAATTTATCATCCTATATATGAAAATAATGAATTTTCAATAAATTTATATTCCTATTATATTTCAACTTTAGAATAAATATACATATTTATCCTTGAAACAAATACATATATTAAATCTAAACAATATGTACATATTTTACTTTAAAACAAAACATATATTTAAGAAATTTTATAGTTTTGAAAACCCAATTTATATTGATTTAGAAATTTTTTTATAAAATGATTAATCATTGATTAATGGAAATATTGTATATTAAAATATAATATCATTGAATATTATAAATAATATTCACAACTCGGGATGTCCAAAATCCCGGGTCGTTACATTCCTTCCCCCTTAAAAAAGATTTTCGTCCCCGAAATTCCATAGTTAAGCTAGTAAAAATTATCCACTCACAATAAAATAGATCAATAACAACTCAAACTACACTGGTAAACATAAAGATTCACATAGTATATCAAAATATACATTACATTAAGCACTATCCAAAATATTCCTACAGATGTTATCACCATCCATCAACCATACATATATACATAGATATGTAACTACCCTACCAAACGCTTAACATCCATGACGTCCATGGGTCAAAACTCATACAAAAACTATATATACATCAAAGAGAAAACAACCCAACTCCTACTACGGACTTACACTATCGAAGTCCTCCCACTCAGGTCCTGACAACTCCCTGACCTCTCTATCATTATCAAGAACCCGAACCTCCTCTGGATTAGGTACTCCAGGAATGAAACCTTCACCAGCATCTGGTCCCTCAACAACTTCACCTATTTTCCAATTGATGGCATCATCGTTCTTAGATTCGGGATCTTCTTCCACCTCGTATTCCTCCTCCTCGTCGAACTCCTCTTCTGAATCTTCCTGATGAGGCTGAGCCTGGGGCTGAGGCTGGGGTTGCTCAACCGGCTCTTCAGGTGCCTCCGGCTCTTCTTCATACAAGGATGGCTCATTAATTTCCACCCTGATCCTTCTGACTTCGTCCAAGTCACCCTCTCTTCTAGCTCGGGCCAAAGCTCCACCATGATGAATAATACGGGTTCTATATAATCAAAACTAAGACCCAAAAATGAGATCCTAAGGTTTAGAATTCTACAAGTTAAGGAGTTCATCAAAGTTTATACTTTAAATTCATTCTACCACTTTGAATTCTCATTATCCAAGATTTTATAAAACCATCTTTCAAAATAATCCAAGTATATATATGTGTGTGTGTATATATATATATATATATATATATATTTGAAAAGTAATTATAGGTAGAAAAATACACACACACACACATATATATATAGTAAGTTTTTATAAACAACTTATTTCTTCAATCTGTAGATCCATGTGTATATATATAACAAATAGATTGTTATAAGGTTTTAAAATTCCAAACGTTCCCAATTAATTAACCTAATTAATAATTAAAATTAATCACATTAATCAATCATCACATAATCCCTAGTTAATGACCTTCACAATAACTATTAACAATTCTTTTAATTACTTTTCTAAGTAATTATGCTTTAAGTAACCATTTTTAATTTCAAATAATTTTTTTTAATTACCAATTAATTTATCTCTAATCATTGAATTAATTAAGTGTTAACTGTAACTTAATTAATGTTAATCTTTAATTACTTGGTTAATTAATTTTTATCTTTAAAGTGTAGAAAATATCCTAAAAATTTACTAGTTTAAAAACTTTTCAAATATCAATTTAAGAGTTTTCCAAATTTCTCTAGTAAATAAACTTAGTAAGAATACATTTTCCACATATTCTAATTCTAAAGGGTTCAGTTTCTAAGGGTATACTCTAGTCAAAAGGGCAATAAATGAATATGCTTAAGCTTGATGGCTAAACTACTCAAAACCTAGATGATAAATTACTATCATCACAACCAATTATTTTAAATATCATATTTATTTATAAATCATACTTCTTATATAGGAAATATATTTGGGTAAGATTATTTCATCTACCCCTTTTTAAAACGATATTGTGTCCGTCGGCCTGGTCCAAGTGTTTAGAGATCCCTATCAGTAACGTTAGCTACTCGTATTGACCAAAATCCATATGCCACTTAACCGATCAATTAACACAATATAAAACCATTTTTATATAACTAACAAATACACACTCTAGTATATATATACACTCATACTCAACAGGTTTCTATAGACTCTATTCCTAATGAGCAACCTACTCGAACCTAGGCATTCACTCAACCTAGGCTCTGATACCACATTGTCACGACCCATTTTTCCGTACCGATTTAAACCGACGTTGAACCACTCTTATCAGCTAAGTCGTACGGAAAGATGGATAATGAAAGTAAGAAAGAATGTAGAAATAGAAAGAAGATAGAAGAAAAGAGAACAATTCAGAATCTCATAGCGGAACGAATAAATTATAATATAAACAAATCTTTACATGAAACCAAAACTGTTACCTTATATATAACATATACAGGTTTTACATCAGAGTTACAACTATACAACTCGGACAGTTATATCAATCCTGTCCTTACAAAATGAGTTAATACTTGAAACAATTTAAAATTTTATTTATTTATAAAAATTATAACTTAAAAAGATTTTCAAAGGTAGAAATAAATTCTACTTTCAATATTTCAAAATATTCATAAATCTTTAAAACATTTTTAAAAATAATAATATTATTATTTTTTATACAAAACTAATTTCACAAATCATTCCAAATCGAACAAGGCTTATCAGTCCAAACGATACTTATCAATTCACATTTAACAATTCACTGTCACAGATATTCACATCAATCAACTTCCATAGATTGATTCATATTATATTCTCAATAAAATTAACAGGCACATAACAGATAAATGCAAGAACAATAGTTTAGAGATTATCGTTACTAGAACAATTATTCAGACACAATCAGATCAATGGCTTACACTTTACACAACAATTAGATTAATTATACAACGGAATGGTGTCAGTTTCCGCTGTCCAAATATCATCTAGTTTAAGCAATCTAAATAAATACAACTAAGCAATTGGAAACATTTCAACAGTTGGCCGTAAAATTATTAAATGGCATTCATTCCTGATTGATAATTAGATCCTATCTAAAAAAGTTTATACAATTTCACATATTAACTTTAAAATGGATCTTACGATGACGTAACATTCGTCGATACGAACCATTCATTCCATAACACTTTATTTTATGAAATGACTATAATATAATATGGACTCGAATTCACTTTCAAGTATAAGCATTTATTCCCCTTTATTATTTCAATTATATTTCACTTTCTAAATTATTCATCCTTGATTAATTATTTTCTAATTACATTAAGTAATTAACTTTTAATTAATTACACAAATTAAATATTTTTAACCATTTCAGCAATTAAACTTTAATTGCTTTATTAATTAATCGACTATAATTAATTACATTAACCCTTATATAATTTTAATTAATTATTTGATAATCATTATATTGATTAATTATTCCTTAGTCAATCAATCAACCCTTAATCAATTTATTAATTATTATAAATTTAAAAATTTCTTAAGCACTTGATTAATACAAAAGCTTAATTATATAATCTTCTTAATCATCTTTACTTACTCAAATTATTCAAATAAACTTAAGTAAAAGAATATTATCTTTTAAGTTAAATCAAATACTGATAACAATTTACTTAAATAACCATAATTAAGTATTAACATGAACAAAATTTATTATTATTAAAACCCATTGTTTTTAATTAAATCTTAAGTAATATTTAAGATCAAAGATGTTGTTTAAAGGATTCACATATATCATCATACTTGTTAAAATGTTGGAAAACAATATGAACATAAAACTTTATATATCATATTCTTTAAAATAATAAACTTTGCTTTTAAACAAACCAAACCCTTAAGCACAGCCCAAAGTAACAGGCTCGACCCAACAATTTAATCCTATTCAAAAATCCAAGCCCGATACCAAAAACAAATTAATAATGCAAACCAGTTGGGCCGAAGCCCAACACCCCAAACTCCTTTCTTCTCCTCCTATTCCCAGAAACCAAACTAGCATCTCCCAAACTGATGAATAATCCGATGCCATGAAACCCAACGAAACCATCTCCGATCATCTCGAAGACCAACCTCCTGAACATCGGCAACACGAACAAACACAACCGTATCGGACCCTCCTTCTCGCCTTTCCAAATTCCACCATGTCCGGCATCACGTGCACGCAGTGCACATGCACAAATGCTCCGATGCCCATTCCAACATCGCGAATCCTTGGGCCGATGTCTTTTCCCGTTCTGGTCACCATCGCCACCTCGACGAAGACTCGAATCCACTCCCTCGTAAAACACCTCTTCAATTCGAACCATCGAAAAAACCCAACTTCGATTTTCGTCGAACTGCTCTCAAATCCACTCACCGATCGACACAACTTACCCACCGCTGGTAAGTTCTACTCCGACACTTCCTTCCTTTCAAATCTCAAAGATCTCGGTTATGTCCTTTCTTCTGAGATTGATCGCGTTTACGGGCCTCCCATCGCCACCTCAAAACCCTACAATCCATTTACCTACCTAATCAAGCTAAATCGAACAAACGACCACGGTCACCACCTTCCCCAAGTCACCTAGCACCCTCTAGTCCCGGCCGCACCACCCCACGGCGATGAAATCGCCAGAAATTAATTTTTGAACAGAAAAAGTTCATCCCCAAATTTCTTACAATCTAGGCTGTTAAAAATCACAATTTAACCTCTAGAAATCCTATCTCTAACAGGGAAACCAACATGCATGCTTGAATCTTTGATTCAAATATATTGAAATTTCACAAAAATATGATTTTTACTGTAAAACGAGCCCCAAACTAACTACACAGCATAAATCGTTCATGAAAATATTTTTAACTTAAACTGCACTAAAATATAAACATATTTCTAGTTTAGATCAACATCATTCATGAATTAGGTTAATATATATTTATTTTTAAAACTGAAATGAACAAAATGTTTACCGTCAACAAGAACAGAATAATTCATTTGTATATTTTTAAAAATTAAGTTTCTCACTTAAACATTTGCTTCCAGATGCTTTCAAAGCTTGAAGTTGAATTTAAAAACTTCAAATCTTTGAAATTTCTTTCAGGTAGCTAGATTCTTTAAACAGAGATTGCCTCAAGATCTCTTTAAGTTTCCAGATTTTGGTTACAGAGCACTTTGTTCTATTAACTTTGATTTTTGATTGAAAATATTTAAACAGAGGACTTTTTTTAAGTTACTTGTATAAATTTTCAAACAACAGTCCAGACAATATATATATATAATTTTGCAATATCAATGTTAGACAGAAATGACTTTTGGAGGCTGAAGTAATGTTTTCTAAGCAGATAGAATTTTGAAAAGAAACTTGAATAATTATGTTGGATTTCCTCAGATTTTTTTGGTGCCAAATGTTAGTTTGTTTTACTGATACAATTTCTTACTCATTTACCCATTGTTTACATTTGTTAAAAACTGTTTTCAGGTTTTGGTTAACTTGTTCTTATTTAACAGTAAATAGTTTTGCAACCTTCCCATTGTTATATTTATACAAACTATACAAAAATAAAACATATGCAAGTGTTTCAAGAATTTACACAGCCTATTTACATTACTTTTCAAAGTAGTGTTGTGTTATACATTTTAAACTTAAATGTAAGTGAGAACTATTTTGAAATAATACTTAGTTTAATTTAACATTTGGAAATTAATAATTATTATATATAAAATCACTCAAGACGTTCAATTAAATTCAAATTTTTTACATTTTTAAAATAAAGATGAGAAATAAACAAGATGATTAACACTATCTATAAATAAATAAAATGAAATAAACACTATTTCGATGATGTTAGATAGCCCATAGTTACTTATTGCCTTATAAAATGAATTCTTGCACTTTACACAATTTTTAGAAATGAACTTGTTATTTTAAATTTTAGAACAGAAAAATAATACTTATGAAACATTCTCTAGTCAACATATTTTCCTATACATGTGTTGCAAAACAAAAGCTACAAAAGTGGTTAAAATTATTTTAAGTATTCATGTATATATGTACCATATACACACTTTAATTTAAAATATAGAAATATATTATTTCAAAATAAATCAAGTCACTTCCTTCTTTTATAATATAAAAATATATGACTTCAAAGCAAACTATGTCTCATTGATATTTATGTGCAAATAGTTTCTCTTATTTATTTAAGTGATTTTTATACACATCATTTTATAACATTTTTCTCAATTAAATATTATAAATTTTCCTTTTAACTTATCATAACATATATATAAAATTTTCTTATTCAAAGCACATATATTTCTAAGAAACTTAAAATTATTTTATTCAATATAAACAACATTGTTTGTATATACCAAGTCAAAGTATAACACTTTCACTTCATTAAGAATTTTCAACTAATTTTATTACATAAAAATTTATCATCCTATATATGAAAATAATGAATTTTCAATAAATTTAAATTCCTATTATATTTCAGCTTTAGAATAAATATACATATTTATCCTTGAAACAAATACGTATACTAAATCTAAACAATATGTACATATTTTACTTTAAAATAAAATATATATTTAAGAAATTTTATTCAAATCAACTTAATAATTTAATATAGTTTTGAAAACCCAATTTATATTGATTTAGAATTTTTTTTATAAAATGATTAATCATTGATTAATGGAAATATCGTATATTAAAATACAATATCATTGAATATTATAAATAATATTCACAGCTCGGGATGTCCGAAATCCGGGTCGTTACACTTTTCAAGGGATGTCAAGTCACTATAACAAGTCAAATGCTACTTTTAGCATATACAATACATATACATAATAATATATAAACTTACACACTATAACCATAAACATAAGTAAGATCACATCTTTCTAATCATTCACAATATTTAGACAAATTCCAAATCTAATCCAACATCACATACAAGTGCATACATATTAACATCCAAACAATATAATTAGTCAATACATAGGCATATCTCATATAAATTTAGCCACAAAACAAATATATTATTTTTCATGAAAGTAAAGAGTTTTTCCTCACAAAAAAGCTATAGAAATAAACCAAGTAGGGCTAGACCTTAGAAATGGCCTTGGATCCTTGGATTTCTCTTAAAAAGTGGATTTTGACCTTGGATCATGAAAAGTGGTCTCAGCCTAGGGTCAAAAGGGCACGACCATGGTTGAACAAGGGGTGTTGGGTTTGATTTTGAAAGATGAAGAGATGTAGAAGAGGAATAAGGGTTTTAAACAAGTTTTTAAAAGATTCAAAAGTGAAAACGTTTTGATTTTCAAACCTTGCAAAATAAAAGGGAAGCCATTAAAGTACATTCAAACACTTTGGAAAAAATGAAGCTTGAAAAAGTGAGAAGTGAATAGCAAAATGAAAGAGAAAAAAATGGAAAAGGTTTTATATAGTTTGAAATTAGAAAATTACTAAATTAACCTTAAATACACTACCCTTCACTCTTTTAATGACCACTCATCCCATCCACCCTCCTTACCATGTTGCACACACAATAAATATGGTTCACCTTTGTGACCATGATACAAAGATCTACATTTTACTAATGATGTTCAATGAAAGTGACATATCATTCTTTTATATTTTATTTAATATTAATTTGAAAAAGTGTCGCATCTCTTACTTTTTACTTAAGTAAACTTATCTTTTACCATATTATATTACTAACCATACTTATGTATTTAATATATATATATATATGTGTGTGTGTGTGTGTGTGCATATGTTAACTAAAATGTTTACAGCCTTTCCAATATCTTTTAGACGATAAAAACCGAAAATTCGAAAAAACGATTTCCAGTTACGTTTTCAATCTTTCTTCGAACAAATTATTTTTTTACACACATTTTGAAAACCCATTCACCATCACTGGATATTATTTAAAAGTAGTGTTTTTAAATAATAAATTCCACTTATTAATTATTTAAAAATATATTAAATATTCATATTTAAAGTGATTAAATTCTAGGTCATTACAGTCTTTCTCCTTAAAAGAATTCGCCCCCGGAATTTCATCATATAAGTTCCCACAATAATTCATATGTCCATATGATGTTCATAGATGATCTATATGTAAAATCTTATTCAATCTCTACTCAAATACATAACTTTACTCTCGAACTAGTATTTCTCACCCGATTTCCTAGTGCAAACTTTGATCAGGCATCCTAATTAGAAACCTCCATTTTCCTTACATAGCCATATACTATGATAGAAAACCTTGATTCCCTATCAAGAACCCTCACCAAGTGTTCTCCATCAAAAATTGAGTGATAGATCCTTATTTGGCACTGTGTGAAATATCTCATATTCATATACTCAAATCTTGGATCAAAAACTGTATGACAAGGGAAATGCTCTACGTTCAACTTGCACACTTATATTATTGGTTCTCACTAATTCCAATTCTATTTTTATTAAAATTATTTATGAAAATATTTCATCAAACTAAACTTAAGTTCAACTTTTATAGTACCCTACTACATCCTAAGAGTATATACCACTATTTGGTTCAAAATTTTTCCATTTTGAATTTATTAAGTAAACTCAAAATCACCCAGTTTTATTCCAAAATCTCTTTTGAAGTGAATCTATATATTTAACCAAAGAAAAGGAATACTTATAGCTTGAGTAACCCTAAAATGATTCTAAAGAACTGGGTACTACCAAATAGTATCATATATTCCCTAACCAAGAAGAGTAATACTTAAGAGAAGTGCTTACCATCCGAACACATCTCTTTCCCATTTTTAGTTATTTTTTGGTCGTTCGAACTAGTTAAAATAAAAATATTTATTCTATTCCATACTATACTTTTTAAACAATACTTTATGAATTTCCAAACAAATAGTTTGATAAAATATCTATAGCTAACTTCCTTTGGGTTCGTTCGGACTGAACTTGCTTCGATCGTACAATGATAAGGGAATAATTTACTAAGTGCACTATAACATTTTCATAGGCAATCATCCGACCATCAATTAGAAGATTATTCAGATCATCAAAAACAAACCGTGACTCATTCCCAAAAACAATCCAAGAAAATACTCTTACTTGAAAATTTTCTTTTCCAAAATATTTATACCTAAAAAATATTTTCAAGTAAAACTATGACTAATCTTTACCATAAAACATTCGAAATCTTCTTCAAGACATCGGGATTTGAATCCTAAAAACCTTTTATTTATAAAACACATTTTTATAATCCAAGCTTATATAAAATCACCACTTTATACAAACCATTTCTCAAATAATGATTCTAAAATATTCTAGCTTTCCTTTAATAAATATATTTTTTGAATCTAATTTTAATCCAACATTAACATCAAATGCCTTATAGTCAAATTATGGAACTTAATTCACAAGGTGTCCATTTCAATTTTTTTCTAATTTCTATTTACCCAACCCATATTTAAAAAGGAAAATTTCTCATAAAACACCCAACAATGGTCAACGCTCGAACTAGATGAGCATAATTAAATAAACCATAAATGATAATAATTGAACATTATCATTTCCTAACAAACAAGCACCTTAAAAATAACTATACTTTTTTTGAAAATCATTCTTGTATATGTAAAATATGTTCCTAGATAAAATTATTTCATTTACTCATTTAAAACAATATTGCGTTGGTTAGCCTTGTTTAAGTGTTTAGGAATCACTATCGATGACGTGGGCCAGACACATCGACCAAAATTCATATACCACTCAACCAATCAAACAACACAATATAAAACATTTTTATATCACTACAAATACACGCTCTCATATATACACACACTCAAACTCATCTAGGGTGTCACTAACTCTATCCTACTGAGTTTACCCCACTAGGGCTAAGGTTCTCGCTTAAGCATCGGCTCTGATACCAACTATAATAGCCCAACTTTTCTACCCTCAAAAGTTGACATTAATACATCCACGGTATTTACATGCCGAGCATTAAAGTGTCGGAAAGACAGTTTGTTGGGGCAAAAAAGAAGAAGGAAGATAGAAGCTCATAAAAACGTGACAAGTAATATATAATACTAAACAAGTCTTTACAAAAAGATTTCAATATAAACACATAAATCAGAGTACAACACTTACCCATCATCAGCCTGGATTGTTATAATACCTTGTCCTTACATTGCTGATAACTGCAACAAGAACAAACAACGAAAGATAAAGAAAATATGAAAGTATGTCTTGGAGGCATCTGGCTCATCTTCTAAAAGCTCCAAAGTGTCCAGTTAAATTTGGAAAAGATGCTTGGGCTGACCCAAGCATAATATGAAAACAATGTCCGGATCAGTCTGGTAAAACCAACGTGAGAAACACAATCAAATGGATTCTAAATGTTTTATATAACCTTTCAAAATAAAGGTATCTCTTAAGATCACAACACACATAAACATGGATGGGTTTTTACCTTACGATAACAAAAAAATTCTATAGAAAATCCAGTGATATCATAATAAGGTCTAGGGTTTAAAGTAAATATTGAATCATAGCTGAAATTGTTACATTAATTAAATTCTTGCATAATAGGTATACAACTCAGTCCATAAAGGCACATATTAGAGAATTAATTTCATACAATAACAAGGTGTCGGGGTACCACCTACCGTAGTACACCTCTAGACGATGTACCAGGGACCTTGTCTGGACCCCTCACAAACACAGGAACAATCTACCTATTACTGGATAGTATTGAATATGTCATCACCCTGGTTGCTTTGCAACCTTTTACCGAGAGCTCTCATGCACAACCAAATCTATACACACACACACACACACACACACATATAAGGATGATGGCATACCCTAATGGGTGCGACCCACTTAGCCCTGCGGCATGTCACCTGATTTTATTCATTCCCGGTTGATGAGGCTTAAAGCTATGTTTTACCTTTTATATAGCAATCCCACTTGGAATGATAACACCGCCCTTCAAGTAGCAATGCAGTGCCAACATTCGTCCATACAAGTTGTTCAGGATATTAATAAACCGAAGGCACTACTTCTATTACATCCATTTCGGAAACACCCTAATGATTAGTAGCAAGTATCCCTTCCACTCCAAGAGCTCCGTCTTCGATCCCATCGTCTCCAAGATGCCTTTAATGTATCATTTGAGTTGGATCGAAGTGGTTTTGAGATGATTCATACTTATCCGATCTTGGTCTCTTCGAAGCAACATTCGATAGTTTTCAGTGAACTCAACTCTTATTCTTTTGGAACTAAACAAACAAGCATCACCTCCTAACCATTTAAGTGTATGGATCTATTTATCATTTTTCCTAAGAAACATAATGATTTTATGCATACATTAGTTTCATCTAAGATAACTGTACTCTATAATTCCCGCGTTTCCTCTAAATATTCCCGGAGTTATAAACTGGCTAAGATTTTGATAATTGGTTATTTAACTATCAAATAATCAAACAATCTAAATATATATTTAATCCTATGTGGGATTCACTAGGTCTCTATTAACTAATCGTTCCATAAATCAAATCATCACATGATTGATTTAAAATACCTTTACAAAAGATATTTTCACAAACCTCTTATACTCCTTTCAATTCTCTGAAAACATTTAATTACTTATCTCAAAGGTATAACTATATTATTAAAACATTATGCTTTCAACACTTATAAAATATATCCATATACTTATCTCAACGTTATATGTATATTTACCGAACTTAAGGATAATTCCTCTTTTCCAAATATATAATTAAATGGGCTAAAACAAATTCCATTTAAAAACATTTCTTACTATAAACTAAACCACTTATCCTTCAGTATTAAGTATGGAAATAATGTTTCCATACCACCATAATTATGAATGAGTAATTGGTCAAAACAAATCTTATTCCTGTATAAAATTTCCCTTTTATATAAGCCCAACTATATTTTACAAATACCTTTATAAACCTAAAATAAATTTACAAAACTTCTTTATAAAAATTCTGTACAAAATATCATTAGTCGATGTCTTTAAATAAACCCCTTTATTTTTAGTAAATTCCATTCTTTAATCAAATGGTTATTTATAGATAACATTATTAAATTAATTAATTACCTTTAAACATCATTTATAAACACCTAATCTCAAAAAGTTATACAATTGGGATTATTTAAATCCTTAACTTTACAAATTCAAAAAGAGACTTAGCAACCACAGTGGTACTAAATTAAGTTACCATTTAACTAAATGACTTTCCAAGTCATATAGCTGGTATTTATAAGCAATATAAGTGTAAATAAAAATCAGTTAGCAATCACTAGCTAGTCCATCACTTATACAATATTAATTTACTGGCATACAATTAAATGTCAAAATCAATATATTAGCCGAACGATAATTTATTCTGCAAATGGATGTCCATATAATCTACATAATTTAATTATTATAGAATGGGGATATATTTTGCAAACAGATGTCAAAATTTAGTATAACTTATCCATACTTGTTTGGGTATTTAATGGCTTAGACAAAAGATCGTTCTTAAAATCAATTGACATATTAAAGAAGCTGCCTTAAAATAGAACTGATAGAGTTTAAAATAACCCTTTATTTAATAATTAAATCTTAATTTAATTACTAATTAAATCATAATTAACTCTAACATAAAATCTTAATTAAACCTTAATTAAATATTAATTAAATCTAAATTAATTAATTAATTAATACCTGATTAGTAAGTAACTAATAATTAAAATGCAATTAAATAATTAAGCTTAATTAAATAAAATTAATACTTAATTAACTCTTTACTTAATTAATAATTAATTAAAACTCTCTTAATCGACTAATTATAATTAACTTACTTAATTTAATACTTAAGTACTATTTACCTTTACTTAATTAATAATTAAAACTAATTATCCTTAATTAATTAATTAATTAATTAGCTCATACTTAAATAAGTAAATAATATTTACCTTCTTAAATTTTGATTGAAAAATACCTTTCAAAAATATTTACGATAAAATACTTTCAGTTTAGAAAAAGAGTTCAATTTTCTCGAACTACATCCATAACGACTATCACTATGGATAAAATAACTTTTTTCAAACTAGTTAACTAGTCTAATACCCTTCAAATCATTTACCTTTGACTTACTTTTCAAAACATAACAGGAAGTTTAAAAACTAAAATAAAGTTTGAAATTTTTTTAAACTTTTCTCCTAAAAATAAATAGAAAACATAACTTTAGTTTTTCAAGGGATCTCTAGTTACTTTAACAAGTCAAATGGTACTTTTAGCATATACAACACATGTACATAATCATACATAAACATACATGCCACAACCATAGACATAAGCGAGATCACATCTTCCAATCATTCATAACATTTAGACTTCAAATTTCAAGTCTAATCCAACATCACATACAAGTACACAAATATTCACATCTGCACAATATAACTAACCAATACACAAGCATATCTCATATAAATATTAGACATAACACAAAGATACTATTTATTCCAAAAATAAAGAATTTTTACTCACCAAAAGCTATGAAAACAAACCAAACTAGGACTAGAACTTAAAATGACCTTGGATCTTTGGATTTCTCTCGAAAAAGTGAATTATTGGCCTTGGATCTTGAAAAGTGGGCTCAGCCTAGGATCAGAAGGGCACAGCCATAGTCGAATAGGGGGTATTGGGCTTGATTTTGAAAGAAGAAGAGCTGTAGAAGAATAATAAGGGTTTTAAACAAGTTGTTAAAAGATTTAAAAGTGAAAATGTTTTGATTTTTAAACCTTGCAAAATAAAGTTAGAGTGTTTTGAAAAACTTTGTAAAATAAATGAAGTTTAGAAAAGTGAGAAGTGAATGGCAAAATGAAAGAGAAAAAAATGGGAATTTTTTTATATAAAATGAAATTAGAAAATTACTAAACTAACCTTAAGTACACTATCCTCCACTTTTTTAATGACACCTCATCCCCATCTACCCTCCTTACCATATGCACACGCAACATACATGGTTCACCATTGTGACCATCATACAAAGCTCTACCATGTACTTATGATGTTGAATGAAAATGACATAGCACTCTTTTATGTTTTATTTAATTTTAATTTGAAAAGGTGTCCCATCTCTTACCTAAGTAAACATATTTTTAACCATATTACTAACTATACTCATGTATTTAATATATATGTGTGTGTATGTTAACTAAAATGTTTACAACCTTTTTGATAACTTTTAAACGACGAAAAATCAAAAAAATCAAAAAACGATTTTCGGTCACATTTTCTATTTTTCTTCGAACTAGTTAACTTTGTAAACACATTTTGAAAACCATTTGACCTTCACTAGTTATTATTTAAAAAGAGTATTTTTGAATAATAAAATCAATTTATTAATTATTTAAAAATTTATTAAATATTCATATTTAAAGTGATTAAATTCTGGGTCATTACATGAAAGTTGAGGAAGCATGTCTTAAAAGCTAAATTTTCTAAGTGTCATTTTTGGCAATAAGAAGTAAGGTTCCTTGGACATGTTCTGCCGAGGAATGGTGTTTTGGTTGATCCAGAAAAGGTAGCGGCTATTCGAGATTGGAAGACACCATAGACTCGAACAGAGGTCAAAATCTTCTTAGGCTTAGAAGGATATTATGGAAGATTTATCCAAGACTTCTCCAAGATCGTCTTGCACCTGAAAAAGTTAACAAAGAAGGATGTTAAGTTTATTTAGACTTCGAAGCGCGAAGAAGCGTTCATTGAACTAAAGAAGAAGTTAGCCAACACTCCAGTTTTAGCATTCTGAATGGAGTTGAAGGGTTGACGGAATATATAGATGCTTGTGGCGCAGTTTTGGGTGAGATTTTGACGCAAAATGAAAGAGTTATTGTTTATGCTAGTAGATAGCTGAAGCCTCATAATACGAATTATATAACACTTGATTTGGAATTATTAGTTGTTGTGTTTACATTAACGATGTGGAGGCATTATTTGTTAGGTGAAAAATTCAAGCTCCTCACGGATCACTAGATCTTGAAGTATCTTTTCATGCAGAAGGATTTGAATATGATGCGGCAACATTGGTTGGAATTTCAGGCGACATATGACTTGGACATTTTATATACGTCAGTAAAAGCTAATGTGGTAGCGGGTGCTCTGAGTAAGAATGCATTTTTGGCTCTTTTGGAAGTTACTCCCGACTCTACTCAAAATGATTGCAAGCAAACAAAGAGGAGATAATAATCTTTTAGAGTTTATGCAAGAAGTTGAAGGACAATGTTTAATTTTTGAGATAGACAGCCGTGGGATATTTTGAACGAATGAAAGGTTATGTGCTTCAGATGTTGGTGGTCTTAGACAAAAAGTTTTGGCAGAATCCCATAAATCTAAGTTAAGTATTTACCTTGGCATTACTAAGATGTATCGAGATATGAAGCGTGTATTTGGGTGGATAGGGATAAAGAGGGAGATTTCAATTTATGTTAGCAGATGTGTGAATTGCCAACAAATCAAAGGTGATCATCAAAGGACTACTAGATTACTTCAACCACTTGAGATTCCAAGTTGAAAATGGGAGAAAGTATCAATGGACATTTGTAGATGGTTTAACCAGATCAAGAAGGGACAATAAAGGCGTTTGGGTCATTATCGACCGACTAACCGAGAGCTCCCATTTTGTTCCAGTAAAGCCATTTAGGACTGAAGCAAGTTTGGCAGAGATTTCTATAATAGATTATCCGACTGTATGGAGTTGTAGTGAGCGTTGTAAGTGATCGGGATACAATCTTTGCCAGTCAATTTTGTAAAGCATTACAAGTAGGTTTGGAAACGAGGCTAAGTTTAAGTACTGCATATCATCCTCAAATGAATGGGGAAATAGAAAGAGTTAATCGAGTTTTGACAGATTTTTTGAGAGCCTGTATCTTGGATTTCGAAGGTTCATAGAAGAATCATCTTCATTTATGGAATTCTCATATAATAAAATTTATTAAGCAAGTATTGGAATGGAACCCTTTGTATATCTTCATGGATGACCATGTAAATTAACATCGTGTTAGGTACAAATAGGAGATCGATTGGTACTTGGAAGTCATATGATTTGGGAAGCCACAGAGAAGGTAGTAAAGATTAAAAGGAAGATGAAGGAAGCTCAAGATTGACAAAAAAACTATGCCGACCAAAGGCGTAGCGATTTGGAATTTTTAGTCGGAGATTTTGTGTTATTGAAGATCTCCGATAAGGGGAGTTGTATGTTCTAGAAGAACTGGAAATTTGGTACCTAGATATATTGGATCGTTTGAGATTCTTGAGAGGATAAGGCCGCTTACCTATCGAAAGTTGAGTTGCCTAAAAGATTGTCAGGGGTACATAATGTTTTTCATGTGTCACATTTAAGGAAATATGTGCATGATTTGTCGCTTATTATTGAGCCAACTATTCAGGAAGATTTGAAAGTGGAACCAAACTTAATTGTAATAAGGCATCCAGTTAGCATTGCTAATCGAGATGTGAAACAATTGCGGAATAAGGTCATGTGATTGATTAAAGTTCTATGCAGCGAAGATTCTAGAGAACACACTTGGGAAACTAAAGATAGCATGAGAGAAGCTTATCCCGAGTTATTGATAGATTAGTAGTTTGCTTGTTATGTGGATAATATATTCGCCAATTATGGTATATTTGCATAATATGTATGTTTTTTCCATGTGCTGCATTGTATATGATATATGTGCTTTTTTAGTTATCTTTTTTGTGTCAATTTCGGGGCGTGTTAATTTAAGGACGAAATTCTTTTAAGGAGGGGAGATGTAATTACCCGTAATCTAGTCACTTTAAGTATGAATATTTGACATATTTTAATATAATTAAATAATGGATTTCATAACTCAAATATATCTTTTTTTTATTAATAACTAATGATGGTAAAGTTGTTTTAAATTTTAGCTTACAAAAATAGTTAGTTTGGAGAAAAAGCGAAAATATGACAAAAAATCATTTTTCATATCTTCAACTTTCATCGTTGAAAAGTTATCGAAATGTGTTGTATACATTAGCATATCTATGCACACATAAATATATAAATAGCGTATGCCTTTGGTTAATTAAGTGATTAGGTTAAAATATGTTTAAATATATACTTAGGTTAATAAAATGGAACTTGACTTTTCTTTTTAAAATTAAAAAGAAAATGACACAAAAGATAAGACACTAGGTACATTTCAAAAGAGATAAAGTGATGGAAGTGTGTGATGGGGAGGGCTTGAGTGTGCAACATGATGAACGGGGGGTCACATGTCATCATTTTGTGGAGGGTAATGGCTAAGGGTAGTTTGGTAATTTCGTATATTTCATTTTCTATAAAAATAATTCTACCTTTTCATTTCTCACTTTACTTCATTAATCTTTATTTTCTAATTCTTATTTTTTTCCTTCCATCCTATTCTCCACTTTTTTCATGTCATCTCAAAAGTTTTTAAATTAAAAATATCTCCTTTTAATTTTAATCCATAAACAACTAGCTAAATACTTCCATCCTTCTCTACATCTCTTATACTCAAAAATAAGACCCAAAATTCCAATTTTCTCTTATGGCTAATCCCACCATCTTATAGGCCAAGCCTTATTTGCCTCTTTAGCACTTGAAAAGCAAATTTTTAAATAGAAATCTAGGTCAGTGTGGCGGTTAAAAAGTTGTGATGGTTTGGTTAAAGTTTGTGTTGATTTAGGTAAGTAATGCTCATCCTAAAAATTAAGTTTTAAACTTTATTATTCGTTATAATAAACTTGGTTGATTACTTATGTTTATAAGTGTTTGGAATCATTATTGTTTGGTTTGGTTCTCGCTCAAAAGCGGATGGCATAAGTGATAATTTGTAGTGAACTAAAAATGAAGTCGTAGCGTTCACAGTGAATAGGTCGCTAAGACATAATTCGAAGTGCTTATGTAATAATTTGCATGTGATAATTTTTCTTGCTTTGTGGATTTAATTTAAATTTTATATATATGTGCTAATGTATTTAAATGATGAATTTTTTTTGGTATAGTTAACATACTTGGATTGATTTTTATTCGATATTGAAAATCCCATGTTTCTTTAAACTAGTTTACTACTTTTTTTCTAAGAATGTTTTAAAAAGATTTTCCAAACTTAACTTTCATTTTCAAAACCTTTTTACAAAGTTATTTAAGTGGTTTAAATATAAAAATAAAGGGTTTAAAAAATTATTTTGCTTTACAAAACAAGTTTTAAAAGTTATGGTCAATATAGCGATAGTCGTTGTGGATGCCGTTTATAAAATGATAATTTGGTGTAAACTGGAAAGGGTTACTTCTTTAGATATTTTTTCAAAGTCTTTTAAATATGTTTATAAAAAATAAAGTTTGAAATTTTAAAAATATTTTCAAAATTTAAATTTATTATTTAGATAAGTGGTTTAGATTTTAACCGTTTTGTTTCAATGACCAGGCTTTGATTTAAAAGCAATTATCTTTTAAAAGAATGTTTTAAATACAAGGGATTTCTTTGTCTGAGTAACATCAAGAAAATGTGATAAGTTGTGCTAAAATGTTCACATGTTTATAGAAAGTAAGTAACCTTATATTTCACATTAAAAGCCGATGAGTAGACTTTCCTCTATCTTTGAGTTGTAGAACAAGAGTTTCTAGACAAGGAATAGAGAAGTCGAAATGTCAAAAATGTGAAAAGTATAAGAGAGTTAATTTCGATGAATGGGTCATGATTGTTAAGTATATGGAAAGTACTACACCGTATACTTGACACCAAATTCCGAGGTATGGAAACTTGTCTCTATCTTGACATTTTTGTTCAAAGTGGAAACATCTTAAAGGTGATGGAATCAAAGACATAGATCTTTGAAGTGTAAGGATTGCTTGATACTAACCTTGAGGATGTAGTGGAAGCAGTGTCTCTATTTATTCATAACTTGAAGAACTTGTATGGATGAATGCTGACATTGCATTGCTGCTTGGAGAACAGTGTTAGCTCCAAGTGGGATGTGCTAAAAGGTAAAACATAGTCTCGAACCTCACACCCGGTAATGATTAAGGGCATTCCTAATGTCATTGCTAAAAATATCATAAAAATTTACACTATCATCTTCCTAATACCAGAATTTTTAAGGGATTACCACGGGCACCATTTTCGATTCTACTTTACATGACGAACAACTGCCGATCAAATCCCTTTTCTATGGCGATCAACATCGAACAACAAGTAGCTAGGTGGCTGATTGGTTTGAAAATGGTGTTGGTCGGCCATTGTTCGCCATGTAAAATGACTTTACGTGGTGATTGATTTGCATGTTAAATAAATTTGGTATCAGGAAGCACACAAATTTTATCGTGTTCATTTTTTTCTATGGTATTAGGAAGAGAAAAACCGAATGCCCTTGGCAACACACTATATATATACGAAGAATATTTAATTTAATGATTAAGAACCATTTGGTTATATGAAATTTTAGGTAAGTCACCATAATTTCTTAACTTTGTGTTTATGAACAATAATATCATGAAGTCTTTACCTATTTTAATCAGCGGTCCTACCATACCTATTTATCTTATATTTTTCTAACTAATTTCAACAATGAAAAAAAGTATGGAAAGAAAATTAAACATGTATTAATACAATAACTAGTACTTAAAAATAATAACATACTATAATAGTTAAAAATAAAATTACATTATATATAAGATAAATATGAACTAACACGCAAAAATATGTTTAGACCATTTAATTTTGTTTTTGCAATTGAAGTTTAAGTTATTAAGTCCTAATTTTTTAATCTAATGTCCTATCTTTTATTTGTTTATTTACTTGTCTATATGTAGTATGACAAAGAAAAAGTGATCTCAAAAGAAACTTTTTTTATCAACAAGTGTAAAAGAATGAACATTTGTGTTGTTTATATCTTAACATAATACAAAGTCCAATGTAAGTAACACCCATCATTAAAATTTACTATTCTACTGATGCATGGATATTATAGCAAGTCACTAGTCTTGGTTGAACAATATGATATACGCTTAAAAATGGTACGTTTCATGAATAATAATAAAACCAGGATAGCAAAAGATAGTAGGATTGAGAAAATCATGTATTAATCATTATAGTCGTCGTAAATTTTGAAAAAAAGGACGCAGATGGTCATAAATTACTTATTGAATTCTATAGAATTTTTTTTCCAAAATTCAATTGGTTATTTATACGTTAGTCATTAAATATGTTAGTTATGCATTTTGACATTAATTAGGTTTCATTATCTGTTATGAATTTGCATATACGGTTATTTATCTATTCTATTATTATATATAAATAAAAGATAATATTGAATTTCCAGCATTCTTACCTGTCATTCACTCTACCTTAGAATACTCTTATCTCATCAATTTAATGGTAATGTTTCATTTAACCCCACAAAAATTAAAAAAGCTCATTCAGAACCAAATTTATGTTCAGTATAGGATTCAGGAAATTTTCCTCAAGGACAGTTTTTAGGGATTTTTTTGAATGTAGGATAACCCGCTAATCATTTTCTCTAAAGGACAAATTATCGTTTTTTCTTTCCAGCCCACTTTCGCGCGCTTCTTCTTCTTCTTCTTTTGATATAATTTTTCAGTCGCTATCAAATATCTCTCTCGAATAATAATATCGATTTACTTCGTTCGGGTATTTCAATTTCGTCCTTCTGAAAATTGTAGTTCATCTATCATTTTTTTCTTACGTGCGTTTTGTTGATCTCTTTCTTTTCATATTTGTACAGTGATCGATTTTTTCTTCAAATTGTATTAATTAGGTATGCTTATATTACTCTATTTTTGGTTGTTTTTCTGTTCGAGTTAAAAAAAATTGGTCGTGCTTTCTTATTGTGTTCATTTATACAAATGATATGCAGTGTTGTTGTTCTCATTGTTTGTTCGTTCGTCTATGGCAAATTATGGAAGTAGCAGCAGGTTTTTTATTATTATTCATTTCTTTATGCAGTGTTGTTTTTTTATTTGCTTTTCATTTAATTTATCTTGCATTTTTTTGCATTAATGTTGGGATGATTGGAAAAGTATTATTGCTTGGGTTGTATATAAAGTTGTGATAGAGTGGAAAAGCATCATATTTTAGGTTCAGTTTTTGGGTATCATTTTTATTTTTTTCTTAGTATCATTTTTTTTATTATCAGTAACTAGGTATCAGTTTTGTATACGGTAGGTATCAGTTTTGTGAAATTGAATAACTAATGTTCTAAATTGAACAGATTTTTAGTAATATTTATTTTTTATTTTATTTTGGCAGTGGGGATAACAGTCTTCTTTGTGTGTTTGTGTTGAATAATAACACTTTTAGCACTTGATTGTCTATTGATTGCTCTTTGCATGATTTGAAGAATGAGATATAAGCTTGTGATGATTGGAAAAGTATCATTGAGTGGGTTGTATATAAGCTTGTGATAGAGTGGAAAAGTATCATATCTTAGGTTCAGTTTTCTGATATCGTTTTTATTTTTTATTAGTATCAATTATTTTGATTATCAGTAACTAGGTATCAGTTTTTTATACCTTAGGTATAAGTTTTCTAATACGGAAAAACTAATGTTCTAAATTGAACATGTTTTTACTAATGTTTTTTTTTGACCGTGGTGATAATGTGGCGCAGATAGACCATCAGTTAAGCCTAAAGGAGGATTTTCATATTTTCAGAACAAGCAAAACCGATGTGGTGAGTGCAAAGCAGCTTGTCATAATAAATGGAATTGTCAAGCTTCAAAGAGGTTATAATTTGATTTTTCATTTTGAATTTGTTCAGATTAATAAGTGGATGTGTGACTTGTTTTGGTGGTTTATTGTAATTGAACCTTTTGTTATTAAAATTGTATTCAGTATAGCATATTATCAAGTGGATTTTAATTTCAAGTATTTAGTATAAGTGATATTATCAGTTTTAGTATCAGTTAAATGTTTTTACAGTATCAGTTCTGGTGTTTGTTTTTACAAGTAAGAGCAGCTTTGTTTTAAGAACGTAACATCATTACTTCATAAGTATCAAATTGCAACAGAACATCATTACTTCACAAGTACACATTTCAACAGAATTACATTACTTTACAAGTATCAAATTTAATTGTGAAACATCACAATGTGAATTCAGTTCTTTTCTTTTCTTTCTTCTTCTAAGCTTGATATGTATTTAGATAGACTCCAGCAATGTTCATCATCTGTCAATATTGCATGTACAATCTTTTTGCTCTTGTGGATAATATTTCCTTCTTTTCAAGTTTTATTGGTATTCTGCTTTTGTTCGGTGAAACGATGAATATTATTAAAAATATTCCGTAGTCATGCCTGTCGAAACCAAAATGTAATGTTAGTATCAGTTTTCATAAGTTGTATTATCAAGTTTACAATAAAACATTGAATTTTAGGGATAATGGTACAAGCATATAGTATGCTTTGAATTAAAATATTTAACAGTTTTACTAGCACACTTAGTATCGGTTTGTGTATGAATTTTTGCGTTTGTAGTTATTACTTTAAGATATATTTGCTAAATATTTTGTTTTATTTTTTGTTATGTAGTTATCTTTGTTTTTTAGGTATCAGTTTTGTTTCTATAGGTATCAGTTTCTTTTATATAGGTATCAGTTTTGTTTCTTTAGGTATCAGTTTCTTTTAGGTAGGTACCAATTTTCTTTCTGTAGTAACTGTTTATTTCTAAACTAAATGTTTTTGAAATTGAGAGATAATATTTTTCAATATCTTATTATAAATCATATTCAATTAGATATAGAAGGCATGCAATGATGTATAGAATTATGTATGAAATGTTATAATGCAAAAACATAGACAGTTTGAATATTGAGCAACTTTCAATTAATTATGACTAGTAGTTTCAATTGTATTGTTCATTTTGGTATCAGCAGATATCATTTAACCAAAAAAACTTACGTGTCTTCTGCTTGTTATGCACACTTTATTCGATGCATATCATCTGGTTTCATCTTCATGCCTGCTATGTAATTGCTTTTTCAGATTTCTTTGAGCATTTCTTCTATTTGTTGTCTCTAATAAAGATAAAATGTTAAAAAGTTAGGTCATATTCATCTTTTTTTATCTGTAATAAGTAATTTTTTTAAAAGAAAGAGAAATCTCATACCAATTTTATAGCTTCTTTTAAACTGGATGTGGATTAACAAAATCATCATCATCCTATTATTACAAAATAAAGACAATAAGTAATTTGTGAAACAAATTATGATGAAATGTAACAAATGGTTGTGTATTACCTACAGTGAAATATCTACAGTCAAAATATGTAACAATTTCAAGTTTGTAGTAATTAGGTATCAGTTTGTATTAAGTAGGTATCAGTTTTCTGTAAGTTAGGTATCACTTTTTTTTCAAGTAGGTATCAGTTCATAATTTTCAATTTCAGTTACCACATTTCTATTTGTATTTTCTTTTGAATCTTTTTTTTATTTCTTCTTTTTGTTCTTTTTGCTCTCTTTTTTGCATATTTTCTTCAACTGTTTTTTCTGCAACTATTTGTTGTTGCATGTTCCCTTCTTTGTTCTGTGCAAAAAAATTCACTGTTACTATAACAAAAATATACTAAATTTGTTATACTTGATTTTATAGTATCAGTTACATTCTCTGGTATACTTTCTGTTGTTTCTTGTTTGCTTTCAATTTCTGTATTATTTTCATGTCTTCTTTTTATTCTTTTTTCTCTTTTTTTCTTTTCCTCTTCTACTGATGTAGGTTTTTAAGTTTTAACTTACTGCTTCTTCCCTTTACTGTCTTTGGCATTATTTCCACTAAAGGTAGGTTTTCCTCTTGTATCATTGCGTTTTCTCTTTTAATATCTACTGTTGGAAGTGATTCGACATTTTCATTTTCACTTTGTTGCTCCACTTTCGATGTAGCTAGGGTTTCTCCCACTGTCGACTATTGTGCTTGTTGTTTGTCGACTATCGATTGTTGCGGCTGTGTTGGAGATGTAGATTTGTTTCTGGTTTAGGTTCCATTTTTTTTTGAGCAAAGTTTCGTCAAATTCTGAGTGAAAGAGAGAAGGAGGAGACGAACAGAATTCTTTGTTTTGTTTTAATTTGTATCTGGGCTTTGGGCTTTGTCCTTACGGTAAAAGTTTTTTACGCGTGTCCTTGTGAGTAATTATTTACTTTAATTTGTCCTTTAAAATTATTTACCCCATAGGATTTCCCAAATGTTTAATAGGGTCATAACTTCACCATTTAATATTGGACTTTTGCATCCTTATCTCTGATTCACTCTCATTAACCCACTCTTTCCTCGTCAATTTAAGAGGAGAAATTTACTTAACCCTATAATAGTTAAATATGCTTATTCAAAACCAAATTTATTTCCACTACTGTTTCTCAAATTTTTAATAGTGTCATAATTGCATCATTTCATTTTTGTATTTTTATTTCCTAATTTAACAAGACTAATGGCTTTCCATTTAATCTTGCTTTGTATATTTCACCATTGATTTTAAATCAATGCCTCATGGCATATCTCTTCTATAGATGTAACTTTTGCCTTTATGCATCCTTTACTTTTTCCTTCATAAATTCTAGGCATTGCTTAAATTCTGAAGCAATATATAACAGCTAATATCTCTAAGAACCTCGTCAATTACTGCTGAATAATCAATATACAACCCATATTAAAGATCGATTGACCATCTTTAAAAATTTAGTTCAACCTCATTGGCATGTAATTTTATACAGTAAAGTTTTACTGAATACTTGTATGTGTATTAGCCTTTTTACCTTATTAAGGAAGATCCTCTATTATCCTTCCTTCCATCATAGTGAATTCCTTTATAGATATAAGAATAACTCAATGATCCCTATAAATTTAATGGTACACAGTTGTTTAATCGTCATTGTTTACATAAGATGCAAGTTTAAGGCTAAATTATTGGTTATAAACTTTCATTCTCTTAGCAAATCTGATATGAATAGTAGCCTTTTTGAATTCCAAAACACCCAAATCAAAAAATCACTAATCGCTCACTAATCCAGTTGTTAATCCCTTGATTTTGCTAATTAAAGTAAGGAAAATGGCGGCTTTTTGGGCAAAAACGAATTAATGTGGGGCATCGAGCTATTTTTAGGAAGTGTAATATTGGGTGAAGGTTGTCACATCAACATTGTTAGGCACAATTCTAAAAATGGGTTATTTAGACCTAACTTGGGCTCACTAATTCCCACTAATCTATCCAGAAATTACCTAACTTCAAATGACAATATATCCTAAATGGTACATCCAAAAAGCTTCGGTATTTTTTCATTCCAACATGCGATAGCCTTGTAGTTTGAATACGCGATGGATTTAATTTACGATGGCTTTGCTGATATTTTTGTAGTTTTGACTTGCGATATCCCATTAATTTCATCATTTGATAGCCTCGGCTTGTGATAGCTTAACTTAAACACATGATGGCTATATATCTTGATAAGCGATAGCCCATTATCTCAACATGCAATAGCTCTTTATCACGGCATGCGATAACTTAACTCCAACGTGTGATAGCTTTATATCTTGATGTTGGATGGCTATTTATCTTGATATGCGAATGATTTTTGTATTGATATTTGATAACTTAACTTCAAAATGGGATAACTCGATATCTTTACATGCCATAACTATGTTATCTTGACATGCGATAACTCCTTATCTCAACATGTGACAGCTTAGCCTTAAATTGTGATAGCTTTAAGTCTTGTCATGTATAGTTCTATGCCTTTGATCTATGATAGCTTTACATCCTTGATCTACAATAGTGTTATGTAATGGTGGTCGGACCAATCTCCCCATCTCCAGTGTTAATACCTTAGTTATTGATTTTGATGATAACCGCCTTAATAACAAAATACATTTATATAAAATATAGATACTAATGTTTTGTCAAGTTATATAGTATACAGTGCAGAATATTACACAGGTATTGAATCGAAGACTGTGCAGTATAAAGACTCAAGAAAAGGGGATGAAGACTCAAGAGTATAAATATTAAGATATCAAGATCTTAAGACTACAGTATAGTACATAGAGTCATTGAATATTGTTAAATTCACTGGTAGCAATCTTTGATTTCTATTTCTTATTTTCTTATCCTTAAATTTTAAAAACAAAATATAATTTTAAAATATATTTTAAAATATTTTATAAAAGTTTTCCAAAGTTTAAAATGTTTATAAACCATGTTTAAATTATTTTACAATGTATCAAAATATTTTACAAAGCATAGGATTTTCAAAATATTTAAAACAAAAGAGTTTTGAATTTTCAAAGGGATATGTCGACATATACCCTATTAGTATGTTGACATACATGCCATTAATTTGGAATTCAAATTTTGAAATAAAGTGTCTATTTGTCATAACTCTTCGCAAATGGACATGTCATTTTATTCCCTATAAATAGTAACTGTTCCAATTCTCCACTTCTCTAATTTATACGCTACTTCTCCATGTTATTTAGTGATGTGGGATTCTTCCAATTCCAAACAGTCGTTCCTTCTTGTTATATGTGAGACAACCCTAATAGATAGCTCTACATAATTAATCTACGATAGCCTCGTACCTTTGACTTATGATAACTTGGTCCTTTGATCCCCGATAGCTTTGTAGTCTTGGTCTACGACAGCTTTTCCATTCTTTAATAATCTTAGAGTGTAACACCTTACTATGTATATTTGCATATGTTATGATGTTAAGTGTTGAATGTTAAACTATCCCATTGTATCTTTTTATATCCTAAATTATATAACGATTCACTTATAATATAATATGTGAGATGAGTGATATAAACCTCATAAAGACATTAGGATGGAAACGACATTTCGGGGATAATGTCATTAGTGAGGCTGATCTAAATAAATGTATTAATAGTGTGATCGATATGGGGTGATTTTCTAGTAGGCTAGTAAACATCCTAGTCGGATGGATTGTGGGTCACACCTTTAATCATAGGGACTAGTCCACCTCTTCTATTAGTCTAAATAACGTGTTGCATGAAAACACCACATGGCTAGAGCTATGCATTGAGTTTGATGATGAAATACAGAAAAGTCTCTATGCAGCGTGATAAGGTAAGCATTGATAAGGACAAGAGTTGATGGTGCAACTAATAGATCTTGTAGGGGCAACCAAAACTTCTAGTTTAGGGATATACAGAAGATACATGCCTTGATATCTTGGTGTCAAATTAGAGTCTAGTAGAGTGAACATGATTATGATTCACTAGTGATATACGTACATGTTTACTCATTAATTAAATAGCATGTTTAATAAATATAATGATTGCAACTCATATACATGGACATGAATGATTCTTTGGTTTGTAAGAATTATAGTTTTGAGTCACATGATATTGAGCGTGACGCATTTGTTAAAACCTGCATGTGCAATGAGATATGGGTTGGGTATCAGACTAGCGAGTATGTGACATCTTTTGATTATAAAGGAAAATCATACACAGACACACACTCCCGACACAGTATATTATGTATTGAGCATAATTACACTCACATTTAGCTTCTGGCCCAACCAAGGGTATTGTTATGTATTTAACAAGCTTGAGTCGGACTGAAGTTGTTTTACGGGGTTGATGTTGTGCTTGTATGTACTTTGTGGGCTATGACATGGAGATGGAGAGGGTAATGATGGAGGTACTTATTTATTTAGTAGTGCATATTCCTCGTTATTATGTTTTGCATATGAATTGAGATCCGTTGTAATGGATGATCTAATGTACGTATGTTGTATATCCGAGTGTAGACTTAAGATGTATTTATGAGATATCGTATCAGATTTTCAGATATGACATATATTACTTAAATCTTTTACTCGCTTCTGATGATTGTTAGTTTTGGGTTTTTTTCTACATATATGTCTCTAACACTGTGTTATTTAGTCCTTTAGACCCATATATATCCTACTTTATGTCAATACTAGATACGTAATGATTAAGATGTATTCAGAAATTTTAATGTATCCATGTTGGCCAAAGAGAGTGTATAAGAAAGATCGCTCGTATCGTGTCTTTTGCTCTGGGCTACCAGATAGTTATTACTCTCTAGCAGTTTGGGCAATAAGTCGACCCTTCACACTCTTCTATTAGATAAGATTAAAGATAAGGAATTTTTTCAAACATCCTTCATAAGGTTCAAAATTCACTTTTACCCAACGGGTTTTTTGAAAATCCCTTATAATTATTTTTAGCAAAAATGCAAAGTCTATAATGAAAATATTTGTAGTCTATACTACAGATATATATTTTACAAAAATTTGTGGTTAGAAATGCAAATATTTGAAGTATGCAATTTCTAATTTATTTAGAAGAAATAGTTAACCCAATGTACACGGATAACATGCCAGTATAGAATTATAAGTTAGATGTTTAAATAAGGTGCCGAAAATTAATGTGAAAAAACAATACTAAACGTTAAAGAGAGATAAATTATGTCAATAAAATAACATGGCACAAATATTTCACATGAAATTTAGGTTTCGATATAGTTACTTCTACTTATGAATTATATATTTGAAAATAAATTTGAGATACGAAATATGCACACTTATAATAGAAACCGAACTATATTAAATAAATTTTTTAGCTTTACATACCATGTGTTCACTTAACATATATCATTAATGAAGAAAAATATTGCACATGGATTTGTAAATGCTCATCTCTGTAATTTTAAAAAGGTAAATAAATTATCTTCTTTATTGTTAAATAAAATTTAAATAGTTATATCAAATCAAAACACCATTTACCTTTTATTGAACTAGGTAATATGAAACATTTACGAACGTGTAGGTATGAAGAAATCCCATAAATAAAGTTGAACAATTTGACATATAAACCATCTTTCTAATAATAATAATATATCAAACTAAGGAAAAGAAAACGACATGAAAATTTACAATGAAATTGATTGTTGTACTACCATTCCAAATTCATTCAATATTTCACTTGAGAGAAAACTATATCGAAGTCCATTTTTCTACATATCGAAAATAATTTATACTGGAAAATTAAATAATAGAAATAACAAACTTGCATCTTATGTAAACAATAATGATTGACAACTTATATACCATCAAAATTTACGATGACCATTGAATTATTTTCCTTTACAATATAGACAAATAAGGGATCTTACAGTGACGAAAGGGAAGGATAATAGAGGATCTTCCTTAATAAGGTAAAACTAGTTAATTTACACACATTTTCTAGTAAAATTTCAATTTATAAAAGTAATTGCCAGTAAGACTCAACTGATGTATAGAGATGATCAATAAATCTTGGTAACAATTGATACATTGATTGATTCAGTGCTAGTTGGCAAGGTTGTGAGAGAAATAAGATGTTATAAATTGCTCTAGAATTTAAGTGAGGTCTAGAAATTATAAAGGAAAAGTAAAGAATGTAAAAAAAAGTTATATTTATGGAGGAGAGAAGTCGTGAGGCATTGATTTAAATACGCAAAGAAAGATGAAGTGGAAAGCCATCCGGTCTTGTTAAATTAGGAAACAATAGAACATGAAAATGAAACAATGAAATTATGACACTGTTAAAAATCTAAGAAACTCTAATGGAAATAAATTATTTCTAGGTAAGCATATTTAATTGTTATAGGGCTAAGTACATTTTCCCTTATATTGATGATGATAGAGTATTTTAAATGAGAGTGAATCAGAGATAAGAAAGCAAGACGTCCACATTAAATGGTGAAGTTATGATATCATTAAACATTTGAGAAATAGTTATCGTATATGAAAAATAAATTTGGTTCTCAATGAGCATATTTTATTATTTTGGAGCTAAATGAATTTATACTACGAAATTCATAGGAGTCTTCAAAGATAAAGTGAATAAGGGCTAAGAATGCCAAAAGTTCAATATTGTCTTTTATTTATATATTATCATGGAATATATGAATAATCATATATGTAAATTCGTTATTGATATTGCAACCCAATCAAAGTCAAAATGCATAACTCACATATTTAATGACTAGTGTATAAATATCCTACTAAATGTATGAACTAATTTTCTAAAGAATTCATCATATAATTTATGACCATTTGTATCCTTTTTACCAATCAATTTAGGATAATATGGATGATTAACGCATGCTTTGCTCAATCCTTCTATCTTTAGCTAGATTTTTTTGAACACTCTTGTAAACCAAATGTTTATATTGGGTGATTCATTTGTAACATCCTAAGGAAGTATGCACCGATACCATAATGCACACTTCGGGTAATTCAAAGGGGATTATGTAGCCATGACTCAAACTTGTGTCAAATGGTTTCCTCGTATATGCCTTATCCACTAGGTTACCTTTAAGGGTATATCTTTTGCTAACTTATTATTGTTGATGTACATGCAAAATATATCAGTTTTAAGCATATATCATATTGTTCAACCAAGCCTAATAACTTAATATAGTATTCGTTCATGAGTAGAAGTGTAAATTTTGATGGGGGTGTTACCTTTATTGGACTTTGAATTATGTCAAGATATAAACAACGCAAAGCTTCATTCTTTCTAGTTTATTGATAATAAAAATGAGTTTGAGATCACTTCTCTTAGTCATGCATATAAACAAGTAAAACAAATAAAACATAGGACATAGGATCAAAAATATTAGGACTTAAAAACTTAAACTTCGAAAACAAATATAAATTTAAATGGTCAAAATGTAATTTTTTGCTTGTTAGTTCATATTTAGCATATATATAATATTATTTTATATTTAACTATTGTGTTATGTTATCATTTCAAACTACTAGTTATTGTTTTACTATATGCTTACTTTCTATAACATTTTTCATTGTTGAAATTAAAACAAATATAAGTTAAATAAGGATCGGTAACAAGATGGGACTGCTCAGTAAAATAATAATGACTTTATGAGATTACAGTTCACAAACATAAAGTTAAGAAATTATAGTACCTTCCTCAAAATTTTCCACCGGGCTACCCTTTAAGGGCATATTTTTTGCTAACTTTTTATTGTTGATATACATGCAATGTATATAATTTTAAGCATGTATCATATTATTCAACCAAGCCTAGTGACTTTCTATAATATTCGTTCATCAATAAATGTGTAAATTTTGATAGGGTTATTACTTTTATTGGACTTTGAATTATGTTAAGATATAAATAACGCAAAAGTTTGTTCTTCCTAGTTTGTTGGTAAAATGAGTTTGAGATCATTTCTCTTAGTCATGCATATAAACAAGTAAATTAACAAATAAAAGATGGGATGTAAGATCAAAAAATATTGGGACTTAATAACTTAAACTTCAAATACAAATACAAATTTGAATGGTCAAATGTAATTTTTTTTCCTGTTACTTCATATTTAGCTTATATATAATATTATTTTACTTTTAGCTATTATGTAATATTATTATTTTAAACTATTAGTTATTGTTTTACTATATGTTTACCTTTTGTAATATTTTTTATTATTGAAATTAGTTAAACAAATATAAGTTAAATAGGGATCGTTAACAAGATGGGACTGCTTAATGTGACTACCCATCTCTTGGACCTTCGAAAATCGATACTAATACATCTACGGTATTCACGTGTCGTATATTCAAGTGCGGGAGAGGCGGATGATCAAGGGTAAAAGAAACTGAAGATAGAAGATAGATACAACAGATTCTCACATCATATTGAACAAATTATAATAACACATGAGGATCGTACATACAATCACTCCGAAAGTGATACATCAGAATCATGGCAAGTACTAACCCAAATAGGGACAATTATAACCGCCTATCCCCATATAGGTGCTGGTATATATTTATACGTAATACAACAGAAATAGAAATAAATAACTATCAATAGAGAATCTTTTGCTCCGGGTTCCTCCCAAAATGCTCCATGCTAGATCTGACTGATTAGTTGCTTGAAAATGAAGGCGCCTAAGAGTTTAAGGGAAAAGAAATAAGCTATAGATTAGTCATGGGACTGCTGTGAGAAAACTCAAAAGAACAAGCACTTTTGAAACAAAAGGTATCTCATAAGACTATGTCGCATATAAACACGAACGAGATTTTACTTTATGATAACCAAAACCCTTGCTATGCAAAATCAGAGGTATTATTCTTAATTACATTCTTTGAAAACACTTTTCAAATAACATGTTAAAATACTGAAATTGTTACATTTGTTAAATTTGATGGCATATTTAGGAATACAGTCAAGTCCGTAAAGATACGTATTGGAGAATATATTTCCAACAATGACAAGGTAAGGGACTACCTCGCGACAATACACCTCTAGAGGAATGACCGAGGCACAACCTCGTTGCCTTCTACCCACATAGAATAGGCCCACCTCTAGCATACATGGTACCAAATATCCCATCACCCTAGTCGTTCAAGACCTATCCGTAGGATTCCAAATCAAATACAACAAACCCAAAAATATAGAGGGAAATCTAGAAAGATGATGATCATATCCTAATGATAGCGACTCATATAGCCCTGCCGAATCTACCCATTTTTTTTCCATTATCAATGTGTGAGGCTTGAGGTAATGTTTTACCTTTCACATGAAAAATTCTACGTTGAATGTCACATTACCATTTTCGACGACACACTAATTGGTTTCCATAAAAGTACAACTCCTGAATTCATACGTGTTAAGGAAGGGTGTTAAGTATAAGAGGGGTTACCTCCTACACCACCAAACAGATGTAAGTTTGTAAAAACTAATGTACGTGGTCTTAGAAATGCAATGTCAGACATTCGTTCATACAAGTTTTCTAGGATAGGATAAATCGAAGGTACTCCTACAACATCCTATTTGGGAATCACTCCTAGGATTACTAGTGATAGTCCTTGCATTGAAGATTTCAAAATCATTGTCTTCGGCATTTCTTCTCTTTCAAACGCGTATATTGGTTAGAAGTTATTTTCAGATAGGAATCATCCAAATCCGATCTCGGTCTCTTTGAACCAGTTATCTATAGAAAAGATGTTAAGTATGTGGGTGATTAATAATCATCATTTAATCAATTAATATCTTTATGTCCATTAAAATATCTTTAGAGACATATTTAAACCATTTATTCTTGGTATATACAGATTCATTAAACCTCTTTTTAACTTTGGAAATACCAAATCATTTCATTTAAATTACTTAGGAAAAATATTTCCATCTTCTATAATTTTAATCTTAATGAAGATTACTTATTTCCAAAACATATCTTTTAATAGGTTAAGAACAATGTCATTTAAGACACCATTTACTATATATCTAAACCAATTTGTGCTAAGTAAAAAGGATTTATGGATTTTAGATTAATTATACTCAACACTAATTTCCATATTTAACCTATACTATTCATCAAATAACGACGAGATCACCTTTTAAATTATCACAGATAGTAAGGGTTTCCTCCTCGGAATTTAAAATAGAGTTTAACTAGAACGTTCTCTTTACCATTAAAATCTTATTTAATTGTTTGACTTTGTTGAAAATTATAAATCTCTTTTCTTTTATCTTAAGAAAGTATGATTTGAGTAAATAAAATTAACTATCCCCTCCATTGGGCTATTCCAGATAGCTAGGGGAGCATGCAAATAGTTTTCCAAACTTTAGCCTAGAGACTACCTCACCATCACCGATAAGGCGGTCAAGTTATTTGATCGACTCTAAAAATTTAAAATACTTATATGGTTATTTGGAAAACATTTTCAAAAGACTCGGGAAGATAAATCCAATTTTAAATCATTTGTTCTATAGTTGCCAAATTCAGTTTTTAATTACTGGTGAATGGTGATTTTAAAGCTTTGTAGATCAAAACACCTATTCCATTATATAGTAATATCTATTTTTGATACTCATATCCCTTTTAAAACATTTTAACATATTTATGGAATTTATTTCATATTTTTAAAGATTTAAAAATATCAAATTTTAAAAGGTTGAAAACCATGGTTTATGAACTGCCAAAACGTGACTATTTTAAAAACTTGATTTGGACATATCTCAGACTTTATTAAATTAAAACTCAATTTTTCATTTTCATTTGTAAATTATGGTTATAAGAGTTCAAAAATTCTTATTCCAAAGAATTCCGACTCATATTCCATTCTATTTATGGATTTAACTTTTATGGCACGAAAGCACGAACTACTATTACGCGACGCACTTATTTTGAATTCATTTTCCAATCTTTTTTAAACTTTGTCGAAATGAGTTTTAATGTTTATAAAACATTTATAAACCATTTTCATCCATTTTAAGGAGGTTAACAATGTTATGTATACCATTAAAATTTATAAAGAGAAGCGATCCCTTTGTGTAAATTCAACGTGTAGTTTACCATGAATCATTTCCATATCAAGTAACCATATAATCAACATCCAAAACATGATGCTTAAGCAACATATTGAGCATATAAACATATCATATAATCATAGAAATCATTAGTAAAAGGCACGGAGTTGTTCTCACTTATATAGCGATCTTTTTTCTAATTTTTAACACTTTTTCTTTCCCAGTTCAAAGCCCAAGAAGCTCGTCCTCTATAGGGATGGTCATGGCCTATAAGTGAATAGGTGGAGATGCTCAATGAGGTGATGGTGGCCCTAGATGAGCATGGCCAAGATGGAGAAGTGGATGTAGATCACTAATTTAAACTTGAACTAAGGTGGTATATTTTGTATATATTTTTAGCAGAGCTTCGCTATAATGGAGAAATATTTTAGAGAAGAAGTGGAGGTGGTTGAAGCCATTAATAAGATTGTGAAGAAGGATAAGAACTTGAGAGTTTGGTGTGAGGAAATGAGAGGGTGTAGGGTTCTATTTATAGACTTTTTAACAAAAATATCTACAACATCATTATTACATCTCCTATCATCCATGTGCTACATCACTCCCTCTACTCTCGGTCGAACCCACTCCTCCCCCTCCATATGCTTGTCTTCTTTTGATTGAGTGATGCCGGGTTTGCTTTTTCAAGTTACATTTGTTTATACATAAGGAGTTTATATGTATACAAGTTTAGTTATTTCTTTTGACTTTGATTTGACTAATTTTGATACACATTTATATGTATATGTGCATGTATATGTATGTGCGTGTATGTTCAAATAAGGTTACTACAACTTAAAACCATTTTCATTTGTCAAATCATTGTAAATACGAAATCCAAATTCCGGTCATATTTTCTATTTTTAACCAAACTATTTATTTATGTAATCAAAATTTGAAAATAAATTTTTATCATTAAATAATAATTTAAAATGAATTATTATCTTTAAAAACAATTATTTGAATATTGGAAATTATTTAATTATTTTGAATTAAAGTGATCAAATTACGGGTCGTTATATTCTTCCCCTGTAAAGAATTTCGTCTCGAAATTAATGCGAGAAGAATATATCTTAAAAGAACAAATATTATATACAGTAATATCTGATAAGTGATCATTTCATAGGTGGTGAGTTCACTGCATCATACAAAATACAAACTACTCATCAACCCTAAATTCTACATAAGCTTTCCTCATTTTGTTCTCAGTTTTCCAAGTGTGGTCTTCAGCATCACTACTCCACTTAACTTTAACTAATCTCACAACCTTTATCCACAACTGCTGCTCATCAAGGTCAATGATTCGAATTAGTCGACTGATAACTTCTAAGTTTTTCTCTACTTCCAAAAATTCCTTAGTAGTTGTCTCTACAATTAGTTCCGGATCATACACGTATTTTCGTAAATGGGGCACATGAAAAACATTGTGCACACCTAACAAATTTTTTGGTAATTACACTCAATAGGCTAGTGGGCCAATCCATTTAAGAATGGGAAAAGGTATATTATCGAGGTGCTAACTTTCCAGTCCTCCCAAATCTTACTGCTCCCCTCATCGAAGAGATTTCCAAAAATACAAAATCTCCAACTAAGAATTCTAAATTTCTATGCCTGTGATCAGTGTAACTTTTATGTCTACTTTGAGCTTCCATTAGCTTCTTCTTGATCATATCTACCTTCTCCGAGGCTTCTCGATTCATATCAGGACCAAGTACTAGCCGATCTCCGGTTTTGATCCAACCTGCTAGTGATCTACATGGACAACCATATTTTTTGCAATCAAATTGACCACAAACACCCAAGAACATATTTTAGTAGTGGAATAAATGAAGAAATTAAATGAAAACAAGGGAGAATCATAAAATATCAAAGAAAACGCAGCATAAAGCAAAAACAACAAGATTTATAGTAGTTCGGCGTTGATTGCCTATGTCCATTTTGAATATTCTCTTTATTGCCTCTCGATTGACTTGATTACAATTACAAATAGTAAGGAATTACAAGAGATAAGAAAAGAATGGAGGAAGTTAGTTACAATAATGGTAGAGTTGAACTAACAGCGTGAGAGTCCCTAAAATGGCCCCATGTGCCTGTATTTATAGATGATGGCGGCCTCCAATCTAACTCAAACATCGGCAACAGAACCTCCTCCACCATATGGGCTCACCATAGGAAGGTCTAGGCCCAACTCTCCATGCATAAAGATCGGTACCGATCCCTCCACGAGTCGAGTTTGGGCTAGCGACCCCTATGGTAGCTTTCTTAAGATCTATAATGATGATGCTTCAAATATCTTAGTGCTTGGACTTATGGAGCTAGATTTCTTGTAATACTTCAACTTGAATTTGGGCTTGGCCTAGGCAATGTGACCCCTTCTTTGAGGATATATGCCGATCTAACCACTTCAAATATGTTATGCCAATTTGAATGTAATATGCCGATCAGTGTCTCTTAAATGTAATATGCCGATCCATACTCCACTAGCCATGCCCTACCGATCCACATCATACGAACCGTATCATGCCAATCCTTATCCTTAGAGGACACTATGCTGATCCATACTCTACTCCAAATATGTTATGTTTATCCCACTTGCACAAGCGCATCACACCGAACCCTTTAGCTTCAAGTCATGCCGATCCCTCTACATTCTTACTCGAGCCAACTATCTTGCCAAACAACTATACCGACCCCCCAATATACTAAGTATATAACGATCCCTCCATTATCTCATCTAATTCGACTAATGTCCATGCCCGATCCCTATTCCAACCAAGCTAAACTCCACATTTCCGACATCCTATGTTGTCTATCTATTAACTATATTCACTCTGGACTGGATACCATTGCCCAGACATTATGCTTTGGTCAAGTGGCAGATGTCTCGTGATTATCCTTCTCATCATTAATCGAGTCTGGCCTTCGTAAACAAGCCTATGTAGACAGGTCAAGGCATTGAGTAACACTTGCCCCCCAAAGTACGTCTTATGAGTAACATGACATGCTTTGAATTGGAAAAATTAGACTCCCGAGAATAGGTCTATCCATTTTTTTGGTCGGTCTCTGTTCCTTCGTTAATATTCAATGATACAAGTCTAATGTCGTATTCCATTAGTATGCATAGATTTGGTCATATGAGATTTACTGGCTTTCTTCTGATTTGACTTCAAACTTGATCGCTTCAAGCTAAATTGCCATTTTAGTCAATTTCAAAAGATTGAATCCTTGAGTCTCTCCTGTTTGTGTTCTCATACATATTTCTGTTGTTGGCTGTCGGACGTGTTTGGACGTCCGTTGGCCTTTACCAAGCTATTTTATTCTGTATGCTTATGTTTGCAGTCCAATCTTCATGATATCGGTATCCATTTGGTTTCCAGTTATTTGCCATTCTCTTCTACTTCCTTTTTACATTACATTATTACATATATATTTTTTTATTTAATTTTCTAATTAATTTTAATTTTTTAGAGGGGTCGACATCTGGTATGTCGATCCCTTGGTGAGTCTACATGGATAGGGATCGGCAAGCCTTGAGGTAGATACCTTTTCAATTTCATAACTGAGTCACTTGGGATGACCAGTTCCTCTTCCCCTTCCATCGCCCATATAAAAACTTGCATCTCCATCCCTTCTCTTTTCACTTTACATTTCCTAACACTTAAACTTTTTTCCCTTTGCTCTTCACCTAGCCGAACGGTTTCCAAGAAAATAAGCTTCTCCCTTAAACTCAAATTTGAGCGTGAGACCTTATCTCCGATCTCCATCACCATCAATTTTCCCTTAATCCAAGATTCGACCTTGTACTTTATATCAAATAAGTATGATTCCCTCTCACAATCGCACAGTTGAATCATGGATTTAGGGGTTCACATACGTTCGACCCTAGGCGAGTGAATCAGTGGGCTTCGTTAGGTTAGGCGGGATTGAGGAACGAGAAGAAGGCGCTAGAGAAGGAAGAGGAATAGGGAAGGAGGAAGAAAGAGGGATAAATAAAAAAGGAGGTAGAAGGAGGGTTTGCTATCTGGTTACTTGATGATGGAGTGGGGAATAGTTGGCGTTAGGGGTCGGTGTGGAGGTTTATACGCATGGATTGGCTTAGGATTTAGAGTGTAAGGATCGCCCTAAAAGTTTAAGTATAGGGGTCCATATATAGGCTAGGAGGAAGGGATCGGTAGTGAGAGTTAAAACATAGGGATCAGTATGAGCTAAAGGGAAGGGATCGCTTTTGCCATATAAGTCAAATTATAAGGATTGGCTACAAGGCCGTGGCATAGGGATCGGCATATAAAGCAGGGATTGGTGTTGACCATTAAAACCAGTCTAACTCAAGTTAATCAAACGTTTAACTACATATTGCCTTGCCCGAACATAAAATGGACTAAAAACATGGCTTGCATATTTGGACCGACGGACTTAAGCTTGAACGAACAAACTTTTGGACAGCCCAATATGAACTAAGGAAAACAAAACTGGCTAATCTTGAACAATAGACTGCATAATTCAGAGTATAAGCATCCAATACTAAAGATTTGGATGCCGATTATCTTTCTTACCGATCAAGACGGTCAGCGATGACGGTCTCTTTGGATGAAATCCCCAATTTTCCATATTTTACTTTTGCTTTTCTGATCTAAAACAATTTATGCTTGTTTCACATTGCACTACACTAGTTCACACACAACATGATGGGAATAGGTTACTACTTCTGATATTGATTGTATACTAAGTATAGTTGACATATATCTCAAGTTATATGGAGCGCTCCACCATAATGTCATTTGAATCGGCCGCGAGAGCAAGCTCCACCAGCATATCCGATAAACCTGCTCCGAGTTATCAAACAGTTCAAGTAAGGGAATCTGACCCACAAACAAATCACTTTTCCGACATTCTAGTCTTTCCTACAGAAGTTATTGACCCGGCTCCTGATGCCATTGAGGATGCTGTCATCCTAAACAATTCGGTTGACTCAGAAGCGTCTAGAATCGGAAAAGTCGCTTTTCATCGATTATGTTCCATCCATGGGATTCCTTTCGAAGACATTCTATTGCCATCGAGGCAAGACATGCCTCACTTCCTCTAACCGAATACACTGCTTGCAATAAGTTCACGTGCTAGGCCAGATGCACGCCACCCTTCAACTCCTTCATTCGGGAAATGTTGAGATACTTAGGGATCGCTCCTACTCAACTGCACCCTAATAGTTATGCCTTTATCCATGGCACTTTTCTTCTCTTCAGGAATGTCCTATTCCGTCTGCCAACTCCTAATGACATCAGATACATCTATAATTTCAAGAGATGGACTAGAAGTCCTTCATATGCGTTCCTTGAACCCTCGCCCAATTGCCAAGTCTTAACGGACGCTTGGAATAATCTTTCTCTATTCAAACAAGAATGGTTCTATGTACAAAGTCCTCACGGCTTTGCAAGGAGATGGTTGGAAAGACGTGAGTGCTACTCTCGTCTTCGTTTTAGTTCAAAGACTCAAGTCACAACTTTTTTCTTAATCATACTAATATCTCTAATTCTTTCAAGTGTCCACCCTAGAAATGAAGGCATCGAGTATTCCAGGGCCGTCGCGGCCATTCGTGCCACTCCCGTTGAGGATCGGGACATCAAACTCCTTGTCACCGACGAGCTGCTCTCATTGTTTGGGCTGTTGGAAGACGGCCACAAAATTGGGCTTCCCGGTAGCAAAGTGGTCTCGAGAATTGTTATCGAAAGAAGGGTAGAAGCAAGTGACCCCGTGGTGCCCCCGGTTAAGGGAACCCGAGAAGACATTGAAGAAGGAGAGATAAGAGAATCTTAAGATGCGGGGCTAAAGGGCGAAGGTGTAGGCCTCGAAAAAGCGCCGGTAATCGAAGTGCCATAGACCAGCCAAATGCAAACTCCCCTGAAGAGGAGAAAAAGGTTGGTGTACAAGTTGCGGAAGAGCAAGGCCGGGGCATACCCGGAATTCATCATAACCCCAATAGAAAAGGAATTGTCTTCCTAGCAAATAGAAAGTTCGCGGAAGGGACTCTCTGACTTTTTGTTTCCAGACGATATATTAAATTACAACTTTGCTAACATTGACATCGAGCGACTCAACTCTCCCATGAGAAGCGGCAAAGGCATGCAACCTTCCAACAAAGAGGAGGCAACTCTAGTGAGTAAAGCCAATGTTACTGGTCCGTCGAGGGGAACACTAGGACACACATAGACACTCGCACTCCACCGTACACCTATGATTAATTCCTTGTGTTTCAACTTCTAATATGCTCTTATTTCGTTCCTTTACAGGTGCATTGTCCCATTCTCACGCTTTTGAACTTCTCCGAGGCTCCTCCACTTATTATCATTCGAGTCAAGATTCTGATTCTGAAATATGCAAAGACAAAGACGATGGGTGAGACAAAGAGTGCTATTCTCGAGAGTCTTCTTCCTCATCCAGATGGAAGTTTCAACCATATGTTCCTCGCCATGATAATAAATCACACCTTCCCACTCATAACGGAGATAAGTCCTCACGCCGAGGTTTTCAAGCTGCTGCACCTCACGACCAACTTTCTGGGTCATCCAGTTCAAGGCAATCACGTGAGCACTGTTTCGGCAAGCATCCGCTTGCTACTTCTGATCCTCTTCCACAGGCTCTTGCTCATGATCCTACCATGGCGGAAAAGCTGGCTGAATTTAAAGCTACTCTTCCAAAAATCGTCTTTGATGGACTCAAATTCCTCCCTTTCATACGTGCCATTCACGGAAGTGCCAAAGAGAGCTTATTAGCATGTATGAATGACGCGTATGTCCAGCATGAAGCGTTCATTCACTTAGCTAAGAAAGTCTATGATCCTATCGAGCGCCAGCATGAAATTGATCACCTCAAGTTGGAGGCCATTTGTGACAAAGATAGCATCAAACATCAAGATGCTGAGCTGCTCGAACATAAAGCCTAACTTACTGCAGTATAGAAGAATGTGAAAGAAATGACGGAGGCGGTAAGTCGCTTGGAGACTTTGAATAAAAAGGAACTGGATGCAGCGCTCCATCATAGTGGCACTCTAGCCTTATAGAAGGACTCCTGACAAAAGGAGAAAGACGTCTTAAGTTGCTGCGTTAAGGAGCTAGAAAAATTATTGCTCAAAGAGAGGGAGGAAAAAATCGAGGCATAGGAAGATAGCAGAGATACTACGAGGAGATCATGGAGGCGAGAACTTAAAAACAAAACTTGACATACAACTTGCTTAGATCGAAGCCTTGAAAGAAATAGCCCGCGAAGATGGTAGAAAAGAAGTGCTAGAAGAAGCCAACTCCTAGGTGGAAGCTTCCACCGAGTTTGCCAGAGAAGAAATCAAGAACTTGTTCGATCCACTCATTGCTAGATATAACGCCAAAGTTCTTCTTCACCGGGACTTGGATTTTCTAAGCGAAGGATATCTTGAATTGCTCACCGAAGCCTGGGTGTTTATCACCAAATTAAAAGGGATGAGCAAGTGGTGGCTAAACTTAATGAGAGGTTCTCGTGCAAGGAGTGCTCCGAGGAAATGAGCCATCTAACATGGCCGCCACAAAGCTTCAGTTCTTTAGGGCTTTTTCACCTGACAAAGAAAGACAGGACATCACTGGGTCTTCTGGGACTGATCACAAGGTCCCTTCTCCTACTCAGATGTTCGAAACATCAACTTTTCAGCCATCGGAGCAACATATCAGCTACGTCTAGACAGACCTAGCCTCGGCCCATAAATGCTATCTCCCATTCATGAAGGGAGCATTCTGATGACCACAGAGAGTTAACCGAACATTGGTATCCTAGGAGCAATGTCGCCACGGAGCAGTAAGAGAAGGTGGTCGAGGCTCCAGCTTCCATAGATATTCTAAGGCCCGACACTAGAGTCATCGATGCACTTGAGGAGGATAAGCCTGAGGACTAATCTCTTGGTGAGGAGTGAGACAATGTTGTGATCACGGGCGCCTCGGAACACACTGCCAAAAGCAGTATAAAGGAACATATCGAAGAGGAAGAGAGATCGAAGCACCAATTTGAAACGGAGTCCATTGAGGTCGCAGCCGAAGATCCTATTCCTGCACCTTTGCAAGTCATCCCACCTAGCGGGACAATTCCTGTTGAAATTCCTCCTTCTTCTTCAAGTTCTCCACCAAAGGCAGCAAAGGGTCCCGTAAAAGACACTTCACTGATTCAACTCCTGAAAAACCGAAGGAGAAAAAGTCGAAGAAATAGTTAGTGTGTTGTGTCATTGTACATGTTTGAATAAGTTAGACGTGTGTTTCTTTTTTAGCAGTAGGTGTACGGGCATGGATCCAAAATTTTGAATAATTTGTAACGAACTTTTAAGATAGTGAATAAAAGTTTTTGTTTTTTGATCAATCGTCGTGTGAATTATTACTTCAACAGTAGAGTAATTACTTCCCATTTTATGTACTTGTAATAATTTTCACAAATCTCATTAATAATTCAGTATCTCCATCTCAAGGCTTTCCTGCAATCATTATCCTAAGTCGCAAGCTATGCTAAGCCGGAATTGTAATGAACTATTATGTCTTGCCGCTAACAGTTCGTGTCTCTTCCGCCGATTTGAGATTGAAATTCGTGGGATAGAGAACAGTCAAAATCCGTCCATGGTTTTCAGAATGGGCATTTGCATTTTTGCACATAGCAGTCTTTCCTCTACCGAATGATTTATTCTCCAGTTCGTGGTCGGGGACTTAAAGTTTTCTAGTCCGTAGTCAGGGACTTAGAACTTTTGTCATGGCCAGACGTGTTTCCGTCCGAATGGTTTATACTCTCCGGTCCGTAGTCAGGGACTTAGAGTTTTCTATTCCGTGGTCAGGGACTTAGAATTTTTTGGTCCGAAGCCAGGGACTTGGGATTTTCTTGTCCGTAATCAAGGAATTAGAATGTTTCAGTCCATAGTCGGGGACTTGGGATTTTCTAGTCCACAATCAGGGGCTTAGAAACTTCATCGTGGGCAGTCATGTTTTCGCCCAAATGGTTTATACTCTGGTCTGCAGTCAAGGACTTAGGGTTTTTTAGTCCGCAGTCAGGGACTTAGAATATTCTAGTCCATAGTTGGCGACTTGGGATTTTCTAGTTCACAGTTAGGGACTTAGAAATTTCATCATGGGCATTCTTTGTTCCTTATTGTGAGCTTCACTTTTTGATTCGTTTATGGGAATCGCCAGCTGAGCAAACTTACAAAACTTACCTCGTGTGATCCCATTGGGAATCGATGTGATTGATCGACTTTGAAATTTGCGAATCTGTCTACACACCACATATATCGATATTAGTTAGTTCCAATGCATACTTAGAATGAAATATAATAACAGTAGCTTATGAAAAGGAAGCTTCAAGATTTTATTCATTATAAGAAGAGGAACATAATAACTTGTCTTATTACATATTAAAAAGGTAAAACACCAAAGAAAATGTCGAAAGAAACTAATACTAAAATATAAAATAGTCTAGGTGAAATAACATTGTAAATGCTCGCTGCTCCATGCTATTGGAAGTGTCATGTCATCAACAATCACTAGCTTAAAATTCCCTTCTCCAAGCCTCTGTTCAATGACGTATGGGCCTTCCCACATCGGGCTCATGTGCGACGGGACCATAAATACCCTTTTCAGGATAAGGTCACTAACCTCAAAGGTCCTTGATTGTGCTCTTGAGTTACAATACCGGGCGACTTGATGTCGGTGTGCAGCTGCTCTCAAATCGGCCTCCTCGTGCTTATCATCAATGAAATCCAAATATTCCAAGAGAAGATCCTAGTTCATTCTGGGGTCCTAGTAAGTCACTCGATGAGAGAGGACTTCGAGTTCCACTAAAATAACTACTCTGGCTCCGTAAGCAAGAGCAAATGGAGTGTGGTCGGTCGTGGACTTGTAAGTGGTCCCGTAGGCCCAAAGTATCAATGGAAGCTCATCCACCCACTAGCCTCTAGCCTTCTCCAAACGCTTTTTCAAAATAGATTTGATAATCTTGTTTATAGCTTTAACTTGTCTATTAAAAACCTCTTTTCAATATGATATCTTTGATCTGCACTATCAAATTGAGTCCTATTATCAGTCACGATGGTCCATGGAAGACCAAAACGACACATGATGTTTTGAAAAACAAAGTTGATAACTTTCTTGGTTCTGATTGTGGCTAACGGCTCCGCTTCGGCCCGTTTGGTGAAATAGTCAACCGCGACAATCGCATATTTCTCACCATCTTTTGGAAATTAGCAAAGAGCCGATGATAATGATTCCCTAGATAGCGATGGACATGGACTGACCATTTGTGTGATCTCTATGGGTGGGGCACTCAGGACTTTCGCATACATCGGCATTTGTCTCATTGTCTCACATAATCAGCGGCATCCCGGTTCACAGTCGACAAGTAGTATCTGTAGCAAAGTATCTTTTACGCTAACATTTTCCCCCTAGTATGATCTCCACATTTCCCCTCATGAACTTCTTTCGGGACACGCCTTATCTCATCATGAGCGATACACAAAAGTAAGGGAACGAAGAACCCATTTCTATACAAAGTTCCTTCTTGCATAATATACCGTGAAGCTTTATGAATGACTTGTCCCTTTTCATTTCTCTTTTTTGGAAAGATTCCATGCAACAGGTATTCTTTAAATGGAGTCATCCATGATTCCCTCTCGACCTCTGTCTCCCGTATTGGTCAAATTCCATCATATCTTACTTGGGGAGTGCAATGACTCGACTGGAACCAAACCCATCTTTTGTGCATCACCCGTGCTCATGAGCTTTGCTGATGAATCGACTTCTCCATTCCGCTCACACAGGATATGTCAAATGTCAAGTATTCGATATCCGCCAAAACCTCCTGAACTCGGGTAAGATAAGAGGCAAGTCGCCGTCCCTTAGGCTGATAATTTCCCCTTACTTATATACCACCAGTTGTGAGTCACAGAAGATTTCAAGAGACTTTACTCCAAGCTCCCTAGTGAGTTTTAGCCTAGCGATCAACTCTTCATACTTGGCTTCATTATTTGTAGCAGGAAAATCAAGCTTTAGAGTATAGCAAATTGACCAGTTCTCAGGGGTTACAAGAACTATCCTAGCTCTGGAACAATGATCATTAAATGCTCCAGCAGTAAACATCTTCCATTGCACAGCAGGGATTACTCCATTCTCTGGGGGCCCGTCCTGCATGGCAAACTCTGCTATGAAGTCGGCCAATGCTTCTCCCTGTGTAGCTCTTCAAAGAAACTAATACTAAAAAAAAAAACATAAACCACACGGGTAGTTTTGTTGATAACTCGAAGCAAGAGTACAATGTTTCGGGGAAGACTCGAAGTAGTCTTAGGGGGTCAGCGTACAAGACAGTTTTTCTCTAATAAAATAATAAAATTCAAAACTTTTGAACAATTTTAAACTCATGTTTTTAAATGATAATTTTGATTTGGGTTTAAAACAAATTAAAGTTTAAGTAAGGCATTTTTTAAAAGTAATTTAATTTAATTTAATTTTGTCACATTATTTTATAAAATTAATTATATAATGTAATTAAGAATGATAGTAAAGACAAAATGCTATGCAAACCAATTTTTGATCTCTTAAGACAATTTATGTGATAAATTTAACTAAGTTTACAAGATAATCAAAATGATTAACAAAGATAAGAAGGTTTATCTTTTAAATTTAATAAGTAATTAATGATTTACTTAAGTGCTAAATGATTTACTTAAAAATAAACTATTTAAATTAATCACTTAATATTTAAAGATTAATTAAATAAATAATTAAGGTTAATTAAATTGTAATTAATTAAGATAATTAATTAAGGAATAATAAATTAATAAAAGTAATTAAGATTTAATTAATTAACAATTAAGGATTAATTAATTAAAGTAATTAATTAAGGAATAATTAATTAATTAACAAGTAATTAAGTTTTAATTAATTAATAATTAAGGATTTTATTAACAAGTAATTAAGTTTTAATCAATTAATAATTAAGGATTTAGTTAACAAGCAATTAAGTTTTAATTAATTAATAATTAAGGATTTAATTAACAAGTAATTAAGTTTTAATTAATTAATAATTAAGGATTTAATTAACAAGTAATTAAGTTTTAATTAATTAATAATTATGGATTTAATTAACAAGTAATTAATTTTTAATCAATTAATAATTAAGGATTAATTAATTTAAAATTAAGGATAATTCATCATAAGTAATTAATGAGAAATAATTATGTGATTAACTGGTTATAATCACATTGTTAACTCATCTCATTGTTAGATGATTGACTATTATTGAAATGCCTTGATCTGTTTGATATTCCTATTTGTGATTGTGATACTGTGTGATGGGAATTGTTTTGTGCCGAACTGTGATTTGTGATTTGCTTCTGTATGAATGTGAAAACCCATTGGCCCATAAAACGGCAATTGAATTTCGATGCGACAGGGAGTCGGATTCCAGTTGGTTATCCGTAACCCACATCGAACCTGTGAATCTTTATGTATGACATATCCATAATTTTTTTAAAATTGACGCTCATTATTCGGTTTAGCCGGAAGAGGGGTCATATAACCCATTCCGAATATTGATACGATGAAATGGATAGCATTTGAAGACAGTGGTGAAGACCGGGTGTCTTCGAGAACGATAGGATAACCTGTCGAATGACTCTGCACTGAGTTGCTCCGGTATAGAGATCTCCATATGTGATGGGGAGTCCGATCGGGATTGGGGATGCCTGGATTGCAAAGATTTCTTCGGAAGTGCCTTCAGTTTTGTTCGAACCCGGAACAGACTTGTATGGATTGTACGTATGACATTACATTTTGAGATATAAAGCAGATTTCTTTCAAATACATTTCTGTTGGTGGCGGATAGTTTATTCTCTTAGCTTAACACCCTTCTCTGAGATGTACGAGCTAAGAGGTTATGTAGTTGAAGGTTATCGGTAATATACTCCCAACCTGGTAATGTGGCATGCTGAGTGCTGCTGATCATTTGTTGATCAAAGTATGGCTTTTGTGAAAAGCGTAGCTTTGTGGATGAGACTACGTTGAACCTCACAACCCGGTAATGATCGAAACAGGAAAGATGCAGCAAGGTTATTGGAGGTAGCGCCCCTTAGGGTACGTGCATTTCCTTCTGGATAGAAGTGGTATCTGTTGAATATGCGCTTTGCGCTTATATTATTTTTGTTTGATGATAATAAACATATATACATTCAGTTAAATGTATTTGTTAATGTACTATTTTATTTTTCACAGGTCCAGTTATAACAAAAGACCAAGTGCAGCATCAAGTCAGGCATGAAGGAATGTCAAAGAACAGAATTACTCACATATATGCAACATTTTTTATGTACCAATATGCTATGCAGTGTAACCAAATCAAAACAGAGAATACAATATGAAGACCAAGGCTACAAATGTGCAAATGCTCAAACTCAGATGGACAACATATCAAATGAACTAATGAATCAACTGCAATGTAACACAAATGTATTCATATGAACCAAGCTACATACACCAAAGCTAACAGATGTGCCAAGAAACTCAAGTGCTACCAGATAACAAATAAGCATGAAACAGTCATGAACAATGCACAGCTAGTCCAAACATGTATCAGAGAGCATATGCAGTCAACTCAAGTACATCAACTACAAGATCAACTCGAAGCAATTGACCACAAACAGCAGGCGAGCTCGAAGTAGTGACAGTAAGCAATGTAGCAACATGCAAATAAGACCACAAAGAAAAGCCACCAAGACCACGAATGATCAGTGTGAAAAATGAAGCAAACTACTGAATCAAGTTCAGTGACACAAGCAACATCAATAAACCAAAGTGCAGACCAAACAGAAGACAGGTACACAAGTGTGCCAGAGAAAGAAAGATCACAACACAGCATCAATAATACATGAAACAATACACAATGCAGAAACAAGTCAGTGGCAAGCTACAGACACCGAAATACGTCATACAACAATGCACAATGATACAAAACAAGTACAGGGAACAACAACAATGAATACTGCAACATGTCCAAATGTCCATACAACATCATATTCACGAATGTAATGCTAAATTGAAGCTCAGGTTAAACTAACCAGAAAAATGGCCAGATACAAAGATCACAGGGGTCAGAGAATCAATGTCGTGTAAAGTCGAAAGCAACAGTGGATGAACGAGATTCAACAATGCAGACACAAATAATCAACGCAGTGATAAAAAAATTCATGTGCGTATGCAGTATTGACGAAGTCAAAAATCAACACCGTGATGACCACGATAGCAATTCAAAACCGTGTCAACCAAGCAAGCATCGAAAATACGAATTTGAATAAGTCAGTGAAATCTCAAGCATCCAAGCATAATCAAGCGGCCAGAGAAAATAAATTGACAAATTCAAACAATTTTATACGAACGCAAATATAGGAATTCGACCTATATAAAAACCCACAAATCATCATCGGCAAAGCATCGAGTTCAAGCAAGCATTAAACCATTAACGAAAGGGAAGTAAAGTACATACCGAAATCACAGAGGAACTTGATCCAAATTGGAGAAGCCGTGTGGTAAAAAGGAGAGCATCGATCGACAAAGGAAGCACGTCAATCATTATTCGATCGAGGAATTCAACCGGCGCTTCAATTTGTACAACCCAAATTTTGAAAGCAAGGAGCGAAAGCACCAAAGCCCTGTTTTCAGAAAGACGACGAAGTCGCCATTATTCTCACAAGCAAAGGAACGGGCCGAGCAAAAGAAAAAGGAACGGGTTACAGAAATTAAAAGGGCCGGCATTTATTATCAAAAGGGGATTTACTTTTTAGGGTTCAATTTTTAAAAAAGGGGGGTTTTTTAAGTTTTTATTTTGAGCAAAAATTAGGGATTCAAGTTTATGTTTTAATTTTTGCTCCTGCTTGTATTTTTGAAGCTGTTATTTCTTTTTGAGTCAAAGAATTTGTAAATCACCACCTAGGTTATAGGTAGTGTCAGGTTGTCTAGTTAGAATTAGTTCAGTGAGCAGGGTGTGCGAGTTTGCAAAACTCTATAGGCGGGAGCAGAGTTTGCGAGTAAGCGAAACTCTATAGGCGGAGCAGGGTGTGCGAGTCTTGTAGAGTGTTTGTGAGCGGGAGCAAAGGTTTGCGAGTCTAGTAGAGTGTTTGTAAGCGGGATACTGTTTAATTCTAATAGAAATCTGGGAATGCAGTGGTAGGCAGGGGTTGCCGAAGCTGGGTAAATTTTGTGTGTGATTTACTTTTCAGCATATTTATTTCTGCAGTTTGTTTTTACGTTTAAATCAAGAAAATTTGTTATAACCCTATTAACCCCCCCTCTAGGGTTAATCTAGATCCTACAAGTGGTATCAGAGCATGGTATTTTTCTTTAACTCTAGAGTCATGAATTCATCAAATAATGCTTTTTCTGAGGGCAATCTATTGCAAGGCCACCCATGTTTAACGGTAACGATTATGCTTATTGGAAAGTTAGGATGGGTGTATATCTTAGTTCTGTTGATTACGATGTTTGGGATATTATTGAAACTGGCTATAAATCTCCCACTATAACCGTTGGTGATACTGAGATTCCTAAACCTAAGGATAGGTGGGATGCTAACGATAAGAAATTAAAAACTACAAATGCCAAAGAAATGAACGCTTTGATCTGTGCTCTTGATAAAATGAATTTAATAGAATTTCTCATTGTACAACAGCACAGGAAATTTGGCACACTTTGGAGGTGACACACGAAGGAACTTCTCAAGTCAAGGAGTCTCTCTAGCCCTATTCAGCAATGAATACGAAAACTTTGTGATGGACAAAGGAGAGAGCATAAAGGATATGTTTGGATGCTTTTCAACTTTGTTATACAACGCTAGAGCGCTTGGGAAGGTATTCACTGAGGTAGAGCTTGTGAGGAAGGTGCTACGAGTCTTACCAATGAACTTTGAGGCAAAAGTCACAGCAATACAAGAATCAAAAGATCTGAGTAAACTAAGCATGGAGGAGTTGATTGGTAACTTGATGACATATGAGCTTGAGCTAAAAGCAAAGGAGGAACGCAACAACTCCGAACCAAAGAAGAAGACGATTGCCTTAAAGAGCAAAGAAGAGAGCGATGAAGAAGAAGAAGATCCGATTGAAGAGCTTGCAACGGCTGTCAATAATCTTAGAAAATGGTCAAGATTCAAACCACGCAAGAAGAAAACATCTGGTAATAGGTCAAGAGAGTCTAACAATTCCGATAATGATTTGACGTGTTATAACTGCAACAAGCCTGGCCACTTCAAACAAGAATCTCCACTTCTCAAATACAACAAAGGAAAGAAAAAGAAGAAGATGGCTTTTGCAGCAACTTGGGATGATGAAGAAGGAGAGGAAGTTTCGGATAGCAGCTCAGAGGAGGCTAACTTGTGTCATATGGCGAAATCAGATTCAGAAGCAAGCTTCGAGGAATCTAGTGAGGCAGGTGAGTATTCCTATAGAGATCTTGTTTTTATGTGCTTAGATCTTACTAAAACAATTGATAGTCTTGAATCAAAAATTGTAAAACTGAAATCTGAAAGGAGGAAACTCGCCCATGAAAATTTTAGGTTAGAAACTGAACTTGAAAACATTCAAAACCTAGACTGTAAAAATTGTAAGATTTTAGATTCAGAATTATCAAAACTTAGGAATAACTTTGAGAATCTTGAAAAAGAAAACTTGAATCTTAAGGAAAACATCGACACTAGGATAAAGGATTTTATAAATCGATGCACCTCACTTGTAACTGAAAACACATCACTTAAAACCAAAGTCCAACAATTGTCAACGACTTTAGATAAATTTTCAAAAAGCGAAAAATCGTTGAATATGCTATTAGGAAAGCAAACTGTTAATACGGTAAGACAAGGACTTGGATATAATCAATCTAAAATTGTTGAAAACAAGATTAATCAAGAAAATTCAATGTGCACGATTTGTAGAAATATGGACACAATCACAATAATTGTTGGTATAGATCCAAACATGTGAAAACTATAGCGATTTGGGTTCCAAAAGGCACAAATATAAAATCTCTCAAAGTTAAACAAATTTGGGTGCCAAAGGGAATAATTATAAATAGTTTTGGGTCTCCACAAAATTGCTTTTCAAAATTTTCTGCCACTAACAACCATGGACCTATAAAAACAAATAGGTCACACAAATCTTTTCCCGTGTAGGTGTGGTGGTAGGCTAAGGAACAACAACAGTGTTCTCTGGATTTTGGCTGTTCCAGAAACACAACGGGCGACAAAGCAAAGTTCCTTAGCCTAGTATAATGGTGACAGAATCACAATGGACAACAACGAAAAATTATCGTAAAGGTAAAACAGGTAAAATTGTTTTGAACGATATATTAAATGTGATAATCTGCACCGTAATCAAAATTAAATCAGCCAGTAATGTAATGATGAAATGATTGATGTCTTTAATTCTGACTTATTCTTAATTAATATGATTTTTTGACTTGTTCTTATTTATGATCTTGATTTGTGCTTAAACGATGACCAATCAGATTTTCAACTTTGAACTAATCCATATAAATTTGTTCGGTCAAATGATGGTATTTTATCGATCTTTGATTACTCATGCTACACGTAGATATATTTGTTTTGACATTTTGGTCACTGCTTGTAAATTTGCACGATTTCAAATTTCATGTGAAAGCTGTTAAAAAGGATTTTAAGAAATTGTTGAAACTTCAAGAAATTGTTTTTGAAATAATTATGATGTTGATTGACTGTTGATTACTCATGAATATAACTGTTTATCCTACGGTTTCTGAAATTAACACTATGATATTTGTTTGAGTGTTAACATGGCTTCATTTCAAATTTCATTCTGAGATAGTTTGTTGAAATTTCACAATCTGGTCTTTGACATCCAACGAGTGAATATTGAGTGAAATTTAAATTCAGATGCAGATTACACTGGTAATATAGTTGATAGAAAAATTACTAGTGGAACGTGATTAATCTTTGAAACATTCATTTTCTGCATCGTTTTTCAAAGTAAGCATCTACATATTTTTCACTTGAAATAATTTTTCAAATAGCAGAATTTTTTTTATAACCCCTTCGAGAAAATCATATTTGACCATATTTTCAGATTAGTCATTTTTTGATTTTAAATGACAAATTTTGACTAATCTAACTCCCTAATGATTATCGAAAAGATCAATAGTGATTGAAAAAGTGACGAGTGTCGATATTTGTCATACATTACTCAAGACAGTATATTTAGAAAAATTTCTTTAAAATTTCATAACAAGAGTTATAAAAACTTTTTGTTGGGTAAAAATTCCATGATCATTTCTATTTCTATCATCTTTCTATCGACCATCACTCATCAAAATCATATATAGTATGTAAATTTGTGGTAGTTTACAAAGGAAATTATTCGTTCTTCAATTAATTATTATAAAGGAAATTATATGTGCTTCAATTTATTATATTCTTCAATAAAAATAAATATCCAAAGTATTCACTCTCATTTAAAAGGCCTCACGGTTATGCATGGGTGAATTACTTGGATTTTTGATTATGTGCTTCCATGCTCATTTAAAAGTCCTTACGGTTATGCATGTATGGAACGCATATCAAAATTAATTGATTAAATAGACAAGTTGATTCTAATCCCATTTAAAAGTCCTCACGGTCATGCGTGGTTAGAAGATACTTGATTTCATTTATTAAAATTAAATTGGAATACTACTAATCTCATTTAAAAGTCCTAACGGTTATGCATGATTAGTAGATATTCAAATTTCTGATATAAATGTACCACAAGTTGATACAATTGTATGATTTTATATGAGAACATCATTTCCATCATTCTAAAAGTGGAATATGCGCCTAACAAGGGTAGTTATGATTTTTGTTTGATTTTTATTGAAGTTTAAATATTTATATTCAATTTGAGTTTAATGTTGGATTAATATTGATCACTTTATCTCTATTTTCTCTAACACTATTATTCTTTTGCTGATAACAAAAGGGGGAGAGCAAAGTTAAGATTTTGTCAAATAGAATCAAGCAAAGGTCAAATAATTTTCCATTTGCATCTAGGCTCATTCATATATTTCTATTTGTATGCATATATGTAGGGGGAGCATCATGTAGAGAGGAAGCATTTAAATAGGGGGAGCAATTAGAGTATATCATTGATCAAATACATTTAAAATAGTCAAAATCTTAAATATATGTTTGTTATCATCAAAAGGGGGAGAATGTTGAATATGCGCTTTGCGCTTATATGATTTTTGTTTGATGATAATAAACATATATACATTCAATTAAATGTATTTGTTAATGTACTATTTTATTTTTCACAGGTCCAGTTATAACAAAAGACCAAGTGCAGCATCAAGTCAGACATGAAGGAATGTCAAAGAACAGAATTACTCACATATATGCGACATTTTTTATGTACCAATATGCTATGTAGTGTAACCAAATCAAATCAGAGAATACAATATGAAGACCAAGGATACAAATGTGCAAATGCTCAAACTCAGGTGGACAACATATCAAATGAACTAATGAATCAACTGCAATGCAACACAAATGTGTTCACATTAACCAAGCTACATATACCAAAGCTAACAGCAGTGCCAAGAAACTCAAGTGCTACCAGATAACAAACAAGCATGAAACAGTCATGAACAATGCACAGCTAGTCCAAACATGTATCAGAGAGCATATGCAGTCAACTCAAGTACATCAACTACAAGATCAACACGAAGCAATTGACCACAAACAGCAGGCGAGCTCGAAGTAGTGACAGTAAGCAATGTAGCAACATGCAAATAAGACCACAAAGAAAAGCCACCAAGACCACAAATGATCAGTGTGAAAAATGAAGCAAACTACCGAATCAAGTTCAGTGACACAAGCAACATCAATAAACCAAAGTGCAGGCCAAACAGAAGACAGGTACGCAAGTGTGCCAGAGAAAGAAAGATCACAACACAGCATTAATAATACATGAAACAATACACAATGCAGACACAAGTCAGTGGCAAGCTACAGACACCGAAATACGTCATACAACAATGCACAATGATACAAAACAAGTACAGGGAACAACAACAATGAATACTGCAACATGTCCAAATGTCCAGACAACATCATATTCACGAATGCAATGCTAAATTGAAGCTCAGGTTAAACTAACCAGAAAAATGGCCAGAGACGAAGATCACAGGGGTCAGAGAATCAACGCCGTGTAAAGTTGAAAGCAACAGTGGATGAACGAGATTCAACAATGCAGACGTAAATAATCAACGCAGTGATAAAAAAATTCATGTGCGTATGCAGTATTGATGAAGTCAAAAATCAACATCGTAATGACCACGATAGCAATTCAAAACCGTGTTAACCAAGCAAGCATCGAAAATACGAATTTGAATAAGTCAGTGAAATCTCAAGCATCCAAGCATAATCAAGCGGCCAGAGAAAATAAATTGACAAATTCAAACAATTTTATATGAACGCAAATATAGGAATTCGACCTATATAAAAACCCACAAATCATCATCGGCAAAGCATCGAGTTCAAGCAAGCATTAAACCAGCAACGAAAGGGAAGTAAAGTACATACCGAAATCACAGAGGAACTCGATCCAAATTGGAGAAGCCGTGTGGTAAAAAGGAGAGCATCAATCGACAAAGGAAGCACGTCAATCATTATTCGATCGAGGAATTCAACTGGTGCTTCAATTTGTACAACCCTAATTTTGAAAGCAAGGAGCGAAAGCACCAAAGTCCTATTTTCAGAAAGACGACGAAGTCGCCATTATTCTCACAAGCAAAGGAACGGGCCGAGCAAAAGAAAAAGGAACGGGTTACAGAAATTAAAAGGGCCGGCATTTATTATCAAAAGGGGATTTAGTTTTTAGGGTTTAATTTTTAAAAAAGGGGGGTTTTTTAAGTTTTTATTTTGAGCAAAAATTAGGGATTCAAGTTTTTATTTTAATTTTTGCTCCTGCTTGTATTTTTGAAGTTGTTTTTTCTTTTCGAGTCAAAGAATTTGTAAATCACCACCTAGGTTGTAGGTAGTGTTAGATTGTCTAGTTAGAATTAGTTCAGTGAGCAGGGTATGCGAGTTTGCAAAACTCTATAGGCGGGAGCAGAGTCTGCAAGTAAGCGAAACTCTATAGGCGGAGCAGGGTGTGCGAGTCTAGTAGAGTGTTTGTGAGTGGGAGCAAAGGTTTGTGAGTCTAGTAGAGTGTTTGTAAGTGGGATACTCTTTAATCTAATAGAAATCTGGGAATGCAGCAGTAGGCAGGGGTTGCCGAAGCTGGGTAAATTTTGTGTGTGATTTACTTTTCAGCATATTTATTTCTGTAGTTTGTTTTTACGTTTAAATCGAGAAAATTTGCTATAACCCTATTCACCCTCCCCCCTCTAGGGTTAATCTAGATCCTACAGTATCATGGTATGGAGTCCAGGTACTTAACTTATGTTGATATCGCAAATATGTTACTTTGTGATTGTTGTTGTTGTGGCCCCGGATAAAGGTTAGTTACAACCGGGGGATGGCATACTCGTGTCAGTAGTTACCTAGTTACAGAGGTAACCCGGCCTTGTGTTAGTAGAGATCCGGTTAGGTTCTCGGGGCGTACTTCTAGAGGCATACCCATGTGGCCTAGGAAGTTCCTTAGCCTAACCACTTGTTGGAAATCCAATTACCAATACGAACCGAGTACGATTTCAATTGTATAACCTGCCATTCTTAAATGGTAGCTATAGTAGTCATAGGATAATGGTACATATGCTGGCTAAGATTAATATTATATTTTCGAAAATGTTTTTCACACTATGCACTAACAATAATAATATCAAAAGATTTTTCTCGTATTAAGAATATTTGACTATCATAAGAAGAAATCTCCCCCAAGTGTGTGATTGCATTGTGTGTGTGCCGGGAGGCCTTATGGTAGTTTCATTTTCCAAAAGCATGGACGGTTTTCTTCTAAAACCTGTTTTTATTCAAAGCAACTGTTTTTATTTACTCATACCAGTCTCATGACTGACCCGGAGTTTATTATTTTCTTTCTAAACTCTGAGTGCCCATAATTTCCACACGGGCAGCCTAGTAGCAGGATTTTCGTGTTTTGGTACTAGTTGGATTTTGAAGTCTTTTGGTTTGGAGGCTATCGGTTTTTGAAGGCTTTTGACTTGGAGATATTTTGAAAGCTTTTGGATCTCAAGGTGCTTAGTTTTGGAAGTTCGTTATCGCTTCATTTCTTTGAAGACTTTCTTGGATTGTGATCACTTGTTGCTCTATTGTGAAGTTCTATTTTGAAGTTGTGTTATATGTATAAAAATACTCTGATGTCGATAATGATGTTGTTATGGATATTGTGATGATGTTGTATCTGTGATGTTGATTATGGCAGTTCATTTTGTTTCCGCTGTTTATATTCATCTAATGTTGTTATAAGCTCCATCCGAACTGGAATTCGACGTTCGAATCTCCGGCAGTCGAATACAAGTGAGGTATTTGATATTGATTTTTGAACGCTGAATTTCGGGTCGTGACATTATGCATTTTGGCATTACTAAGTTTCAACATCCAATATGAATTTGCATATACAATTATTTATCTATTTTATATTATATATAAATAAAAGAGAGTATTGAACTTTTGCCATTCTTACCCCTCATTCGCTTTACCTCAGAGTAATCTTATCTCGTTAATTTGATGTTAATATTTCATCTAGCCCTATAAAATTAAATATGATCATTAAGGACCAAATTTATTTTTAGTGCAAGGTTTCTCAAATGTTTAATAGGGTCATAACTTCACCATTTAATATTGGACTTTTTACGTCGTTATCTCTAATTCACTCTCATTAAAACACTCTTCCATTGTCAATTTAGGAGCAAAAATTCACTTAACCCCATAATAATTAAATATGCTAAATCAGAACTAAATTTATCTCCACGTTGTTTCTCAAATTGTTAATAGTGTTATAATTGCACCATTTCAATTTCATATTCCTTATTTCCTAATTTAACAAGACTAAAGGCTTTCCACTTTATCTTCTTTGTTTATTTTCCATTGATTTTAAATCAATGCCTCATGACAGATCTTTTCTATAGATGTATCTTATGTCTTTATGCATTCTTTACGTTTTTCATCATAAATTCTAGACCTCACTTAAATTTTATAACAACATATAACGTCTGATATCTCAGAGAACCTAGTCAATTATCATTCAATCAATCAATATATTAATCCATATTAAAGATCGATTGACCGTCTCTAAGAATTTAGTTGAACCTTGTTGGCATGTAATTTTATGCATTAAATTTCTACTAGATACTTGTGTATAAATTAATTATATTACCTTATTTAGGATGATCCTCTATTGTCCTTTCCTTTCATCATAGTGAATTCCCTCATTGATCTACATTTCAATGAAGAATAACTTAATGGTCCCTATAAACTTTAATGGTATATAGGTGATCAATCATCATCTTTTAAATGAGATGCAAGTTTGTGGATAAAATGGTTATAGACTTTCATTCTTTTAGCAAATCTCATATGAACAGTAGCCTTCTTGAAAACCAAAACACCAAATCAATAAATCACCAATTGCTCACTAATCCTCTTGCTAATCCTTTGATTTTGCTAATTAAAGTAAGGAAAATGATAGTTTTTTGACCAATGATGAATTTATGTAGGAACCTAGCTATTCTTAGGAAGTGGAACAATGAATGAAGGTTGTCCCATGAACTTCAAATGGTCATATCACTTAAATGGTACAACCAGAAAGCTTTATTTAATTCTACATGCGATAGCCTTATGGTTTTAATATGCGATAGCTTCAACTTACGATGACTTTGCCGATATTTTTGTAGTTTCAATAGCCCATTGATTTCATCATGTGATAGCCTCAACTAGCGATAGCTTAACTTCAACATACAATAGCTATATATATATATATATATATATATATATATATCTTGATATGGGATAACTTGTTATTTTAACATGCAATAGTTCTTTAACTCGACATGTGATAACTTAACTCCAAAATGCCATAACTTTATATCTTGACATGCAATGACTATTTATCTCGACATGCGAAAGCTCGTTGTCTTGATGTGACAACTCAACTTCAAATTGGGATTGTTCTATATCTCGACATGTGATAACTCTTTTATCTCGACATGTGGTAACTCCTTATCTTTACTTATATAGCTTTATCCTCAACTTATAGTAGCTTTAAGTTTTGACATATGTAGTTTTATGCCTTTGATCTATGATAGCTTTACATTCTTAATCAGTGTTTTCCCTACATTATTGATCTACGATAGCCTCATGCCTTTGACTTACAATAGCTTGTACTTTGATCCTCGATAGCTTTGCAATCTTGATTTACGACAGCTTTTAATTTAAAAAAAAAATCTTAGGGTATAACACCTCACTGTGTATATTTGCATATGTTATGATGTTAAGTGTTGAATGTTAATAATCCTATTATATCTTTTTATATCCTAAATGATATAATTATGCACTTGTGATATGCTATGTGAGATGAATGGTATAAACCCTGTAAAGGCATTGGGATATAATCGACATTTAGGGGGTAATGTCGTACGTGAGGCCTATTAGCAAATTTCCTCACTAACCAAAATATGTAAGGCAAGTTAAGGTTGGTTTAGATATGGGTTTAAGTGGCCTTATGCAAGCGTGGAAATATATGCAAGTTCGATTCCAAGTCCAAAGATCAGTCATATACGTGTCCATTGTCCAAATCCAAGTACAAATGTGAGTCATATGCACATCAAAAGTTCAGTAATAGTCAAATATTATTATTTTATAGCAGTATGTTAGTAAGGTTAATTGTCCAAGCTTTTATATGCAAAATGTTCAAAATTTACAATCAGCTCTAGAATCCCCAAATCAATTTAGGGTTTATAACTTTAAAATTTAAGCATGAGGAAAGAATTAATCACCCTTTCGTGGTGTCGATAAGGGTCTATTTATAGTGGTATCGACCACGCATAAAGATTGGCATGTGTCACACCTTTGAATCCAAGGGTTTTGATAGTTCCATCTTAATGAAATCTCAGCATCCTTTGTTGTGACTCAACATCACTTACCTTCATAAGTTTGGCAATGTAATCCCCCTTTGGCTACCACTTTATAGCTTATAGGATGGTAGATACTCGATAACTATTAATGTGGTGGTAGCTCGATGATAGTTGATGTATAATAGGTTCATTACCCTCTAGAGGCTTGATATCCCCTACTTGTGACTAGATGCATCATCCTCCCTTTTTTACATGTTCGACGACACTCTATGTTGCAGAAGCTCGATATCTCTTCCTTGCTCTTTGTCGATCTTGTTATTTTTGGACTTAGTAGTTTTCATATCGTAGAAACTCGATATCTATAAGTACATGTTGATTCGGCATGTTCATCAGCTTGTAGACTCGATACCTTGATTAGTTGTTAATGTTCGATATCACCTTCTACTTGTTATGCATTCAATGATATTTATGATTATTAGGGCTCAATATCTCTCTTACTTTATATGCTTAACAACCCTTATGATTTTCGAGCCTCGACACCACCACCTCTTTGTGTTCAAGTGCAATATCCCTTATATTTTACATATGTTTGAAGTTCAATATCCTTAAAGGTTTGGTACCTTTTTTGTTCTTGTTAACTACTTGAGCATAAGATTCACTTTTTGTTGTAGAGGTTCGATATCTTCTTGTTATTGCTTAAAGCTTGCTATCCATTATTAGATGTTGAGAACTTGATGTATTGGATTTCTTCTAACTCAATACCCCTTGACGTTACCAAACCCGACATGTTCTCTTTTAGAAGCTCGATATGTATGTTTGCGGTAACATTTACCCCCCTTATGTAGAAGAATCAAATTATACTTTAGTATAATTTCACTTTTCAAGTTGCCGCATATTCGTAATCTATTTTGATCTCGATCATCCATTCGAATGGGAATTGACATTCCCTCCTGCTTCTTTCTCTTCCTATAAATATCCATCTTTCCTTCTTCTGAAAGCTCTTCCTACAATTAAAACTCAAAACTGCAATTATAATTTCCTTTTCCAATTTTGAAATTTCAAGTAAAGCTTTTGATTCCTACAATATTCAATCTTGACTTGAGGTTCAATTTCACTTTCCACATCGATTTAATTATAAAAGAGGGGTTTTTTGGTTTTGAAATTAAGGTCTCGATAGTTAGGTTTCCATAAACCATTTGGGTTTTAGCGATTGGATCCAAACGTACTCATAATTTTGAGAGTTTGGTGTTTGGACTTAGATGCTGTTTGTAATGCATAATCCTAATGATTAATAGAAACTTGATAATTTATGAATTTTTTATAATTATCACAGACTCGATAACCTTTTAGAAACTCGATGATTTACTAGAGTTTTGATAATTTTCAAAAATCAACATCAACTTAGAGATTCGATACTCTATTAGAGGCTTGATAACAAGTTGTAAATTTGATATCTATCTAGTGACTCGATAACTAGTTATGAATCCAACAATTATTTATTAGACCATTAACTAGATACAAACTCGGCAATCCTTTGGAGAGTTGTTAATATGTTACTAATTCGACATGCCTTTAGAGAGTTATTAGCTAGCTATGAATTCGACATCTACTGTAGGCTTGTTATCGAGCTATGAAAAAGAACCTTTTATGACCTCACCAACTACCTATTGACTTGACACCCTGTTGTAAGCTTGATAACTAGTTATAAGTTCAGTATTTTGTTACAAACGCAATAAATAATTAATGAATATATAAGCAATTGCGAAATTACTGACTGTGTAAGAGTTTGGCACCTTGCTATGAATTCATTAACTGACTAAAGAATCTCCATCTAGCCATGAACTCTCTATCCATTTATGAGTGCGATATCTTATTATGAACTCGGCAACTAGTTATGAGTTCGATATATTATGAACTCAATAACTAGTTACAAATTCAATAAATATTTGGAGAATTGTCAACTAGTCATGAACTCAATTTCTTGTTATACGCTCATCTATTTTTTTAAATTAATTTTTCCTTTAGAATATTCCTAAGTCCTTTAGACTTTCATATATATGATGCTTCTCTAATTCATGAGTGATATTCTCTTACAAATAAATGGCTAGCAAGAAGGGCTCCAAATTCTCTCTCGATTTAAAAAAGTGTGATTATAAACTCATCCAATCTTCCATAATCACTCAGGACAAAGTTGATGTTATTCTTCAACGATTAGGGATTACCAACATAGAGGCTAAGGTGGCAGGACCGTCTGGAAGGATAGATAATCCTCTGGAGGGGTTCTTTGCTTTTACCCCAATTCATATATGCCATTTGGGATACCTATCCCTTTCATAATTCTTCACGGGTTCTTGGATCATTTAGGGATTACTCCAATACAACTGTTACCCAACTCTTATACATATCTAAGTTTCCTCAAGTTACTGGCTAGGGAAGCTAACCTCCCCTCTCTCGATGCTGAAGCTCTTCATTCATTAGAAAATTCTTATCAAGGTAGGGAAAAAAGCTGCGGGTACCATATATGGCATTCTTTCTCATCCGAAGAGCTTGATCACTAACTTGATCAACATGATTAAGGATTGGGAAACCAGTTCTTCTACATTAAGAGCCATATTCCTAGGATCAAGTGGTCCTTCTCTTTCCGTAGTAAGTCTTGTTGCTTTCTCTCTTATTTATACTACATCTTGCTATTCTCTTATAATAGCTACTCTTTCTTAGAACCAACATCTAAGAGGACGAATCCTTCTATCGTAGTACAATTGCTGCCTTGAGCCTGACACTATTAAGGATAGGTCTACACTCTTGATTGAAGCTAACCTTCAAAAGTATTCCTTGATTCTAGAGAATCATAAAGTGCTTAGGGAGCCTCCAGTGATCAAGAAAGATGCTCATGGGAATCAAGCTTTGGTTGTTGGCAATCAAAGTGTCTTTTCTCCATATTCTCCCATTCAGTATGATTCTTTCGGTAATTTTCACTATGATTTGATAGAATTTTCTATACCATCATCTTATGGTTCTTTCTTTGAATTAGGTTCAACTCTTATCGTCTCGACAGCTAAGTCCAAGAAAACTAAGGCTTATACCTCTCCTCGGCTATGGCTACTAAAGCTGCTTTTGTTGCTGACTCTGTCGTTGACACCCTTAAGGTTATTGAGAGTCGAAAAAGTAAAAAGGATTTTGAAAATTTGTCCGATATTTTAATCCTCCTTCGGTTAGAAAAGCCCAAACTTGAAGGAGAGTCACTTGCCATTATTGCTGAGAAACCAAATGCAGTTATGACCGCACTTAACCAAGACTTCAGCTTTATAGTTTTAGGCTTGCCATACTAGAATCTTCAGGACCAAATAGAAGTAATTCACACCATAATCCCTGTTTTCAACGTTTATTCCAGGAGTTGGGCTTAAGTCCTCTTCCTTCTGAATATCTGCCTCATGAAGCTTTGGCTCAATCCATTACTTCAGATTTCAATGATTTTTTCTGCTCAGTTATTCAGTCCTCATCTATAGCTTCTCTAATGCCACTGCAGCCTTCTACCATTCCTAAGGACCATCTTCACATTCTCTTTCAACAACTTTTTGTGTTACGCATCTCTATATGCCTGGCTAAAACAAATTTTAGCTATGTATCTCTTTGTTTATTATATATTTTTATATATTTAGGTGGCCAAGCACATGTTTTTTTGCAACAAGCCTCTCATGAATTTATTGATTAGATTCCAAATTTTAAAGAGCAAATTTCATCGTTGATGGATATTTAGGTCACTTGAGGGCCAAATTCTTAATGTCACCACAAAGAGGGACAAGATTGCCATTGAGAAGAATAAACTTTCTTCTACTTTATATGATAAATAAAAATGAAATTGGCGGTTGATGAAAGAGTGAAACTGCTAAAGAAGGAACTTGTGTAGGAATAAACATAAAACACGCAAATGGTCGCTAGAGTTACTTTGAAGGATGGTCTAGAAAGTAAGGAGGCTGCTCTTATCAATACGATAACATCATTAAAGATGCCAAAATGAAGGTTTCTTTCTTTATAGACCGAACCCTTCCTCAAATAAAAGAACAGTACTATGCGGACATCCTTTTTATCGCGTATTATGCTAACATAGGCTGCTATCCAAAGCTAGACTTCCCTTCAATGCCAACATTAAATGACAAATTCAAGAGGAAGTTTGACCTTAAAAATTGGGAGAGTTCCTTGGTCATTGCAAGATGAATTCCTAGAAAGGGAAGCCATCAATCCTCAGGAGTTACTATCCTTTGTAGGTCCCCTACCCGATGAAGACAGGGATGAGGATGATAAAGGGGATGGTGATGAAGATGACAACGGTGGCGGTGAAGGTGAAGACGACGACGACAACGATAATAATTTGGTAAGGATGGGGCTGGCAGTAAAAAGACCTTGAGGGACCAAGAAAGGTGCAATGGGTCAGGTGGCCATGGCTTAGGCCTATTTACTAAAGATATTGATGTTCTCGATTTTCCCAAACTTCATAATACTTCTCAGAAAGACACCTCGGCAAAAATGCCCAAGCAGCTAGCATGAATCGGGCAAGGATAAAATTCGAGTTTCTGCCTCACAAGCTCCTATCGTACAGGTATAAATTTACTATCTTTGATTACTTATAATTTTCTACTAGCATTAGTTAATAAATCTACTATTTTAGCTAAGGAAAAGAAATAAATATCACTTTGAAATTTGACATGAAAAGAGCAAGAAGATGGTGCTATGATTAAATAAAGGAATCAACAAATATTTTTAAAACCACAACAACCTATTTGAAAAGTATAGGATCCTTCTCATTGATGCCAAACATTAAAAGATTTTAAAAGAAAGCAAGTAGCCTTGCTCTTAAAAATATCTCACCTTCATCGAGAAAGAAATTTAAAGGAAAACGCGGAGTTGACCACACTTTTTTGGATGGTTATTGAAGATAGGGGCACTTTAGTGGAATTCCTCTGTAAAGTCTATACTAGGAATCTTTTTACTAGCTTTTCCTTCTTAGAGAAGGAGAGTGGGAGTTTACTTAAGCATCTTCATAATAGGTGTTTGAATTATCATGGGACCGATCTGCATCATGAGGAATGCCGGAATCTTCCTAAGATTGAGACCATTTCACTTTCTTCCCATGATCTTCCACCATAGAATGTCAAGTTCAACAAAGAGAAATTTATCTCCAAATTTTACAAAGAGTCCATATATTATGAACTTGAGTGATTTTTTTGTTATATCATAATTTTTATGACTTTCAGCATTCTGATTCCTTTGCAACTTAGTTTTTTTTCTTTAAATATACATATTTAAGGGACCATTATGCACTTTTGTTTCAAAAGAACTTTAAAGTAAATTTCTGAAGTAAAAAGGATTTTAAAGAGAAAATATTAATTATCAAACCTCTCAATTAGCAAAATACTACTTTCTTAGGGATCTTTATGAAGTATACACATAAATCCCACACCTATTTTTGATTTCTTAAGTGATGAAAAAGATAATTTACTTATAGAAATTTGGTCTAATTATGTTAAAGTGTTACGCGGAGATTCTAGTCCCTCTGCCAAAGGATGGGATTATCACTAGTTTCCCCTAGCTTTACTCCTCATTGGTTTACCGACTCCTTTGACTCTACTTTCCCTATATCCATGGGTTCACTCAAAAAAGCTCAAACTATGATTTCTAAACTTAAGAAATGAACGTATAAAACTTGAATTGTTAATTAAATTTGAACTTATTCATGCTTGTAAACCTTATTGTTATTAATAAAAAGAACACATTTCCTATGGATTAATTTCATTTTCCTTTATTTATCTTTAATAGGAAATCAATTAACGCTTGCATCCAACGATCCTGACCTCTCTTCTCGACTAGATATACTTAAGGCCACACTGATGTTAGACATTGAAAATGCTCTTCTCAAGATGCTTCCAGTATATTATTTCCAAACAACCTAAAAGCATCAAAATGAAATAATAAATAGTAAAAATTAATGTCAACATTATGTTTTACGAATGACAAGACCAAAGAATTGAGGTTGGTGCACAGTTACATTTGGTCAATCTGGACCTCTAGACCAAAGAATTGAGGTTGGTGCAAAAATTACGTAATTGCACTAGAAAATTGAAGACCTTGACGTTGATATGTTAAAGAGTCAAGTATCATGTCAATCTTTAGAGCTTATTGCTAGTGGAGGAAAATCTAGCCTTCCTACTCCCAACTTGGGTGTATTATTGCTTGGCTTGGCTTGGCTTTTTTGAAGTGGTTGAGCTTGCTTGGAGTCCGACCCAAGAAATTTAAGCATTTAGTTAGGGCTTAACCCAAGATTTTCATGTTTTGAGTTTTTCTTCGCCTGTTGGTGTCCGACCTAAGTTTTTTGCGTGTTTGCACTAAGTCATCGAGATTCAGTATTAAGTCGTACTTGTGAGCCAGTATCGAGTTACGCTTGGAGTTAGACCTGAGTTTTTTAAGTGTTTGTGTGATGCCCCACCCCAGGACCCACATTAACAAAGAATATTATAAAGTAATACCATCTCTTAGTGCAGAGAATTCGGTGGTTTAGGAGCCACAATCCGTGAATTTTACTTTAGGTGAGCATCGATATGTCAATTAATATGTTATACATTTCTTTACTCAAGTGGAATCGATGTATACAATTCAGGTTTAAAACAACACTACGGTGGCTATAATAAAATCAAGAATGACATGTGATAAGTAAAAATCATGGAATCAGAGATCAAACACAGTGGAATACAAATAGATACAAGTCTGAACGGTCACAATAAATACATGATATCGACTACATGATACAATAGTACTATATCCCAAATATACGAATATATACATAAATGGAGTTTAGCTTGACATAAGATACGACGTAAGACCAATATATATATACATATATATATATGTGTGTGTGTGTGTGTGTGTGTATAGTGATGGCAAAAGCAAACATCTAGCTAATAGATAGGAAATCCGCTCTAAAGCATTAAGTTGAAGGACCTGAAACATCTTGGCCTGACCTGAGTATTATAAAATAATAAATGGGTCATTCCAGGCTAAAATAAATGAGTTAGCAAGACTAATGATAGATAAAATGAACTAGATCTCAAATATAGTCATAAAATCATGTATCGACAAATATCAAGCATACTCCAAAACTTCAAGAATGAAATCACCAAATATCAAAACTCAAGATAGCTTCTACAAGCAAAATTCCCAAAACTATTTGGTGATAAAAAATAATATCGAATCCAGAAATCATAACTAGAAATCTCGTAAAAGGGGAAAAGATTCCAAACTCCAAGATTGATAAATAAATTCACCTATATGCATGTAACTCCAAGATAGACGTATCTGTCTATATACTCCAAGATGGGTATAATTCCCATAATAACTTCAAGATAGGTGTGAGACCTATAAACTCCAAGACAGGTGCGAGACCTACGAAATCCAAGATAGGAACAAGTCCTACAAAAACTCTAAGGGTGAGTCATAAACTCGTCAATATAAGTGTTATGTACTTTCATATAGCAACCGAATAGGTAACGACCATGTGTCCCCTACCACACAGGTTTACTTAAATGTTTACTATAAGATAGTAAACTCCACTTGTATGTAGTAATGGTTCGATCGAACAAGTCTGAGGATTAACCGGTAAAACAAATGTGAGCATTCCATATTACTTATTGTATTTAACCATTTAAATCAATTCCCCATTTGATCGATGTCATGCAATCTTTTTGAAAGATTGCACTTTAAAATCATTCTTGTGATATATATATATATATATATATATAGGTACACTTTTCAAACCATTTCTCTAAATCATCTTTGAGACCATTGTTAATGATAATAAATAATATATAAATATATATCTAAAATTATTCATATGTAAATTAGATTTACACTTAAAAAGATTTTGATAAAATGGTTTGATTTAGAAGTCAGCCTTTTATAAATCCAAGTCGAAAACGTGCATCAAAAGTTGGTATTACTACCAAGACCCATAGAGCAATTCTATCGTATAGAAATACAAAAATGAATTCACCAATTCACAAATCAAAAGCCAGAAGTGGCAACGAAATTGACATGAAATGCAACATAAAAATCAAGCAAACAACATAAGGAGATCAACTGGACAAACATGTGACGAACGGGAGCGATCGGGAACCAAACCAATACAGCCTGGGACTTAATCGTAGGCTGCAACTGGTGCACCGATCGTGTAGACCGGTCCACCAGTTGTGTTGCTTGGGTTGATTCATAGGTGGCTCTGGTGGTCCCCCGATGATCCAATTCCACCCGTTTCTCCTTCATTGGTTCCCTAGAGGTAAGGGGTACTGAATTAGCAATCATGCAAGTATGTAAACATGTTCAATTGGATGAAAATCATGATTATATAAAGTAGGTTTTCGGCAAACATAGAATCAATTCAAAAGGATAAGAGATTCAACAACATATTGAGATCATATTCGCTGTAGATTCAAGCAATTTCATATATCAGCAACACATATCCATTTTAGACTAGAAATTGTGAGACAAACTCACCAAAACAAATCTAAAATTAAGGACTAAAACTTGGATTCTTCTGGGCTTTCCTATTTCATCCTTACCCAAGGTTAGATTCAAAGATTGGATAGGAATGATTAAAATCAAAATTAAAACTGAAATTAATCAACAAAGAAATACACAAATAGGTCGAAGAGATTACCTTTCCATAATATACACTTGAATTAATCAAAAACCCTATGATTTCTAGCTTTTACTTAAGGATTAGGGTTTTTGAGACTTAAGGAATTTTTTTGCTGTCTAGTTTATGAGAATGAAATTATTATTTATTTTTATCATCTCATATTCCTCTTGTTTGGGCTAAATGGGTTAAGATTTGGATCCAATTGCCAAGTGTTGCCAATTTTCTAAAAAAAGTATTGCTAAGTTATTTTAACACTTTATAAATACCAATTTAAACTAAATAATGTTCTACTAAACTAACATTGATTTCTTTAAATGTAACGATCCACCTTTTTGGATAGTTTAAATCGACAATAAACCACACATGTCAGACTCAAACCATTCAAAAGGGAGAATTATTATGGGAAAAATAAGAGAAAGAAGAGAAAAGAAAGAAAACAAAATACAGAATCTCACAGCGGAATGACAAAATATAATAATCAAATAAACAGTTCATGAAGCTGTTTTACAAATAACATTTGATTAGACTTTATAATGGAATTAGAGTTACATGTATAATAGGAAGAAATAAATAAAAATGAAGCGGAACAACATGATGCAGTAGTTTAAATATAATAAATAGCATACAAATCTTCGTCTTCGTCCTCTAGAGATAAATGGTCCTTAATACACTAAAAAGCTCAGACTGACCCGAGTGTAATGAAAAGACAAAACATTCGAGTTAGAAATAAAAGTCTTATGCAAGTTAAATCAATAGTAAATAAATATGATTGTATCGACAACAAAGATGTTTACGTGATTTTAGATTTCATATCTAGTGTCTAACGTGCATGTGCAATAACGTATGAGATGTTTGGGATTTCCATCTCCTAAGGATCCGTTAAATTATCTACATACATAGTACAATATGCTATTATAATATGTCTATAGTAAAGTAAAATATTAAAATAACGTTACGGCATTACCCATATCCCCCTTAACACATTTTATATAAATGTCGTAGTCTATCAGTACTGTAAACTCCACCATTAACTGGTGGGCTATCAGGGAGCAGTCCAAAGGTACGACACAGACCAAACTCATAATGGGCACGATAAGGCAAGTGACAAGGCATGCAAGGCAATGTCAGGGTAGGATTCTACCATTTTCACTCCCGGACTAGTGGTAACGCATAGCAGCTACTACCACCCACCTCGAAACACATTTCCATAATCCAATCGAGGTGTGGCCACCAAATCAATCACAAAGTCAAAATATGATATCGAAGAAGCATGTCTGATCGGAGGTGCAACTTCACTTGGCCTGGTATAGCCCTTGTTTTAGTCACATCAAGCTGACTCGAGGGAATCAGGGCTACGATAATACCTCATACAGAATCGTTCGCCAAGCCATCCTACTTCATTCTGAAATCTACACCATGTACGCGATTATTAAAGTGGTTTTGTGTATTGGCAGAGAGTATGACAATATCTGATCCCAGTCTCTTTAACAAGCAAACGCTTATTTCACACCTAATGGTTCTTTTACATTTCAAGAATCAATTCATAATTGATATCAAAATATCATATTCAACTCAAACCATATCACTTTCGAAATCATATTCATAAAATAGGTTAAATCCTCATTTCAAAATCATCGTATTTACTCAAATATGTCATTTCCATAGAAAATATCGTTTCAAATTCTAACTTAGGTTGTACATCATTTAACCATATTCGCTTTTAAATCCAGGATTAAATATAAGCATTTCAACTTTACACAGTCTGAAACTTAAAATATAGTTTAGATAGTTATAAATAGTTTTAAAATAGTTTAAAGTAGTTAAAATACTTTGAAATATTTTAAAATACTTTAAAATAGTCTAAATGGTCTAAAATGGATTAAAATAGTTTAAATAGTTTAAAATATTATAAAATAGCTTAAAATAAATTAAATTAGTATAAATATAGATTAAAATAGTTAAATAGTTTAAAATAGGTTAAAATAGCTTAAATGGATTAAAATAGTTAATTAGTTTAAAATAGATTAAACCGGTTTAAAAAATAGATTAAATACAGTTTAGTAGTTTAATATAAAATAGTTTAATTATTGGAAATGGTTTATATAGCAAATAGTTTGAGAATCTGAATAAATTTGAATTTAAAATAATATATCTTTTAACAGTTACATTAAAATAATTAATTTGAAATTAATATCAAATTAAACTATTTCTTCCATTTCATAAAATCTAGACCATATCCAGATTTCAACAAAACTAAATTTCCTTTCAATACAAATACCAAAAAATCATTTTAATTTATAGCAATTTCAAATTCATGTTTGAACTGCAATTTTAAAGCACTTCAAATTTAGTACATTTCAAAGTTTAAATATTCAACATTTCAATAACTCAATTTTGATAAATTTCATTTATTTTTTTTCAAATTTCAAGTTTGAAATTTCGATTTAAATTCCTTTAAACAATTCATTTGGACCAGTTTCAGTTTCAACATTTAAAGCTTAGATTTTCGAAAATAATTCAGCTTATATAAACCAATTTTTTCTCAAAATATCATTTAACAAAATTCAAAAATTAAGGATATAAAAATCATTCAATTTAACCAATCCATTGTCCGTATATAATTTTCTACCCTATGGTCAAGTGATACGGATATATATCATTTCAACCTACAATAATGTAAGTTTACAGGTATATATCATTTCAACCCGTAATCCGGAGTTAAAATTAAAATCCATAAAATCGGTCGAGTCTATCGTTTTAACTCATAACAATTTTTCCTATCTATAAGATCATTCGGGCATGTATCATTTCAACCCATAGTGATTTTTCCTAATAATAAACTAAGGAAACTTGCAGTGTGATAACAATATATAAATATAACATCCAGTCATCCAATATAAACAATTAAACATCCATCACAATCATCATTCAAATCAACCAGTAAATAACAACAATTGACTGGTTATCATTAACAAGTAGTTAACTGGAAATGTAAATTCAATACTAAATTAAATGCCAATTTAATTCAATAAAATTCAGATTTAACTGGCATGACAAATTAAAAATACCAAATAGCGATCAATCAACTTCTAATCACATCAAAAATTTAATTTAACTAACATAAGACAATTAGTTGTTGGGAGTGGGTTAAAACACTCGCCTTTGATTTCAAATCGATTCGATATCCAAATAAAGACCCAAATTTTAACAGTCTCAAAATTTATCTAAACCAATTTCATAATGTCCAGAATTTCGATACAATCGCAATGGAGAAAACCGCTTGTGAACCTGAGCTCGTATGCAAAAGTTGTTACTTTAGAAGATTGAAAAATTTAGGCCCTGAGTCGACATCGGGTTCAACTTCGGTCCGCCGCCTCAAATCCTCGGTGCTTGCTATCATTTTTTGCCAAAACGACCCAAGTCATTTTCTTCCTGACCCGAAGTTGCTACAGGGTTTTGGCCTCTGGAACCCGAAGCGCGACCCGAAGTCATTGTAGATCCGCATTTTTTTTTGAAATTGAAATTAGGTTTTGAAATTTGGGAATTAGGTTGATGTTCTGTCGTTTGAGAAGGAGGAAGAAGATGTATGTATAGTAATAATGAAATGAGAAATAGGTAGGGTTTATAACAGCCTATATATAAGCAGGGTTGGATCGAAACGATAACGACTCGAAAAGCCTGTTCCGTTCCCGAAACGAAAATGGATCATCCAATATATCAAAATATAGGTTTTTGATAATTTTAAACACAATGGAACTAGTTTCAAGCTCTAATTCCATTGTATACATAAGTTAGTTTTTAAAAACAGATTATATTCATTTAAATCCTTTTAATCGATTTCTACGCGCTTCGAGCCCGCACGATCAAATAACAAGTCTGATCGCTACGAAACTTGAAATCCTACAATAATTCACTATTACGGATCCGATGAAACTGGTTTCATCAAAATCCGAAATAGTGGCCAAAATGGCTAATTTTCACTTAAATTAAATAAATTATTATTAAATTAGTTTAGTCACTTTTAAATTCAAATTAAATAGGTAACAATTTTCATCATTTTTTATTGTAGGGAAATTTAATAATCTTTTTAAAATAAACTATTCTTATTAAACCTAAGATTTAAATATTACACTAATTACAGCGTTCAACGGAAATTGCAATAAATTCATTAATTATAATTTAAATTCCAACAAATTCATTTATATTTATTTACATCATATTATTCAATCATCCAATACCAATATGAATTCATTTGACATTAGTTCACTTTTTTATTACGTTCTTATTCTACAGGTATCATCTTAACATATATTAACAATAATATTTAATTACATCAAATTTTATTAATTTCCAAATTAGTTTCAATGTATTAAATAATAAGACGGTAAATAAGAAATTGTTACATTTACGTATTTTAATCACATTTACAAGTTTATTGCTTCAACTAGATTATAAATCTACGTACACATAATTGATTTCACAGTATGTACCAAAACCAATTAAACAAAATGACATACAATTTCATTATTAATACAACATTGAATTTATTCCTTATTTACTATTATAACCAAATTATAACTTTACAATTATTTCAATTGATTGAAATTACATTAAAATAACTGTCAAAACATTCAAAAACATTATTAAATCATATTCAAAATATTTTTTCTTATTAATAATCATAAATTTTATCCTTACAATATTAAATTTTCAAAATCTTATTTAGTTTCAATTAATTACATACAATCTCACCGTTTGCTACAACGTTTAATTTATTTCATTATTTAAAATTATAGCCAAATTAACCATACAATATTTTCATATGATTAAAATTGGATTATAATAGTTATCAGTTACCTTAAATCAATCTTATTATTAAAGATTAACTTGGAAAAATCAGAAATTATTATGTCAGGGGTAGATAAAAGACATGCTAATGCAATCTATATTGCCTCGGCTTTAAAGCCTAATCGAGAAACTATCATGTATCTAGGCCTCCCTCTCGCTACCTCCAGAATAACTAAAGCGCACTGCTTTCCTTTGTACGATAAAATAATGGCGAAAGTTGACTGTTAGTTGAACAAATTGCTCAGTCAAGCTGGCAAGGTTACTTTGATTTAGTCCATTATATTCTCCATGTAAGTATACTATGCTAGAACCTTTATACTACCACTCAAACTGATTAGCATGATTCATTCTGCGTTCATGAAATTCTTGTGGACTGGTTCTGCTCACGGTACCTATCTCCTTCAGATGAACTGAAATTCCTACTGACAAAGGAGGGATTGGGATCTTTAACATGGTAATCCGGAACAACGCTGCTTTCACCAAGCACATTGATTCGATATTGAATGACAAAGATAACATCTGGGTAAAATGGTCAACAAAGCATGTTTTGAAAGGGAGGAATCTTTAGCTTATATCTGCACCGTAATGTTCTAGTTGGACATGGCGTAGTTTATTTAATCTACATGATAAGGTCCTTCGTTATTTCAAGTTCAGCATTTCTCCTACATGTTCGGTAAATTTCTGGGATGACCCATGGGTGGCTAATGGGCTTATTCTTTGTAGAGAATTGACTCACGTTGAAATTGTTTAATCTGGGGTTTGCCTTGATGCAATGGTATCTACTCTAGTTCAAGGCAGGAAGATTATTCTTCCTAACACTTCAAACCCGAATATTAGAGAGATCTGGCACAAGAATCATATGTTAAAGTTCATGATACGCTCATCGATAAGGCCAGCTGAAGCATGGAAGGTAGTAAGTTTACGGTTAAATCAATGTATGATGTGCTCTTTAGGAATGTTGTTATTCCTAGATGTAAAAGGTATAGAAGAATATGGAAGCAGGATAACTGTGCTAAAGAGAACTTCAAGATGTGGAGAGTCTTCAACAATGCAATGTTAACCAGGGTTAAGCTTCGAAGTAGGGTTATGGTCGTTGACTTACACTGTGCTTTTTTGTGTTGATATGCCAGAAACATTGGACCATCTTTTTTTCGACTGCCCTGATATTTTCAAAATGTGGAGGGAGTTAATGGGGATGGCTGGTATCACAGTGGTTGAGCGTGAGAGTGTCAGGCTTTGGGAACAGATCGACAACACGACTGGTATTAGGAAAGGAAGAGCAAGATTAGTTAATTTCATTTTTAAAAAGTTTATATCTGCCATTTGGAAGGAAAGAAACATCCGGATATTCAATGTGGAGAGGAGAAGATCCTTTTTGCAGCTGTCACTGTGTCTTATTCTCGAGATAACAGAGGGAATTAAGTTGGCTAAATTCACTTTTGATCTTGGTATTCTATGTGCCTTGATCTAGAAGTGTTGTATGTCTTTGGTGTAGTGGTGTGTTTGTTGTTTTGTTCTTTTCCTTGTACTTCTCGTGTTTTTTGCACCTTATTCGCTTTGTATTCTTTGTGCATGTCCTCTTTTGACATGTGTTTGATGTTGTACTTTCTTAGGTGCTTCAATAAAAATGGTAGGGGCCATTCAACCCCGTTGACCTTGCCCAAAAAAAACCTTACTAAATCACATTCTAATAATCTTTCCCAACTGTAAATCATAAATTTTTATTTCACACAATATTGAATTCTAAATCTTATTAAATTTAATATTTTTAAATATCGAAAAATGCAGGTCGTTATATTAAATTTTCCCAACATATATAAGATGCCAAATTCTCATTTCTTATTAAAGTTGAAATATCTTGTGAAATTAAATACAACTTTTAAAATAAAAGTTATTCTTAATAGTTTTAATAAAACAAACTATTAATTGAAAAAATCTCATTTTTAACAATAAATTTCCTTACTAAAATAAATATGCAAATAACCCTTGGAAAAGGACATATTTCAAATAATCAAATTATTTATATATAATTTATTTACTCATTTTCTCCAAGATCGTTCTTATATTATTAAACTACATAACAGGTGTAATGACCCTAATTTGGACTAACATTATTTAGAAATTTTAACTACATAAGTTAAATAAAATAATATAGATAGTTAAGGGAATGTGATTTGTTAATTTAGAAGGAGCTATGCCTTAATGGATATATTAGCAAAAGAGAATTAAAAAACAAGAAAGTAGGAGGAATATGGTAATGGTGAAATGGGAATAGCCTTTGTTCTTATACCCTAAAACCTTCTATTCTTCATTCCTTATTCACTTTTTCATTCACAAACAAAACTAAAACCCTATTAAGCTCGGCCAACCACCATTAAGAAGATTCAAGGAGAAGAAAAGCTAGGATTCAAGTTAAACTAAAGCAAATCAATCTAAGAGAAAATCTCAACCTTCTTAGCACCAAACCAAGGTGAATAATTTTATTTACATCTCACTTTTGATAATGATCTCAGTTTCATGGTTTGATCTGAAATATTTTGCAAGTAATATGTCATGTTATGTTTATTTAAATGGATATATATGCTTGTTTATGATTTATATGATATTATATGGATTTAGAATAAGTTTAAATTAGAGAACCTATCAAATGACATCCAAATGAGTTGTGTTTTTGATATATGATCGAAAACATTATTTTAGAAGTGAGTTTCAAGTTTCATAACTTTCAAAGTAATTGTTGATTTATTATGAATTTTCTATGAGAGAAAATAGTTATTATTGGGTTTACATTATTTAAGGCAATAGTATAATGGTTTCGGGTCTGGAATTTATATATGTTAGAAAGCATATTAAAAGTGAGTTATTGTGATTTTTAGGGAATTTTCCTAAGAATTTTACTATGGTTATGAAATTATTTAAGTTAAGAGACTTAAATGTTTTGCATGTTTTTTTAAGGAGGATGACTTATTTGTCAAAAAAAAATTAATTTAAATTTTGAAGTCGGTAGCCTTTTAGAGAAGAATTTTGACAAAGAGTGGGCAACTAATCATATTTTGAAAAACTGGGCAAATTAGGTAAAAAGGAATTACTTTGAAAGGCAATATGCCAGTTTTGTTTCAGGTTACAACTACACCACTTCCACAGCTTGCTTCCGTCACCATGCATAGTTAGACCTTTCACACCTATTCGAAACTAATGCATATGATATCAAGTAATTGGTATGTAGTGTATTGGAGAAAGGCAAAAAATAGTGTTGTCGATGGCATGCTTTCGAAGGGGTTGAAGCCACTTTAATTAGCTTTCAAATCAATCAACTTTATGTTATTTAAAAAGAGGCTTTGGAAAAAGTTTCTGATTGCCTTTATTTTTAGAAAGGAGCTTTCAAAAGAGTTGCCGCTTACTTTTATTTTCAAAAAACAACTTCCACAAGGACAGCCACTTTTGAACCTATTCAATGCCCATGCTACCGCATTCGTACCTTTCAAATTAGTTAAGGTCGTTATAGCCTTAAAACAATGTATTCGAAAGGGGTGCTTTCATCTTATAACTTTAAGCCACCTCCTCAATTCTTTCGAAAGGACCGTGCACAAATAGTTTCGGAGGCAATGGTTCCGAAGGGTGGGTTTCGAAACTCATCTTTCTTCTAATTGGGATAAATGCTTTCGAAAGTAATGGTTTCGCCTCTGTTCTTCATGACCCTTCAGTTATATTAAAGGTTAGACTCAATGGTTCCGAAAGGAATAATTTTAAATGGTTTCGAAGTAATGTTTCCATAAACCCTTACTTGAACCCAATGCTTTTGAAAGGTATGTTATAAGTGTTTCAAAGGGAAAGCCCCTAATGCTTTCAAAAGGTATATTTTAAATGTCCCTAATGGTTTGTTTTTAGTTTTTTGAAAGGAAGTTTCCAATGCTTATAGAAGACAAGTTTAAGTGGTATCGAAAGGGGATGTCTAAGGTTTCATATAATAGTTTTGAAAGGGACGCTTTCAATTATTTTGAAAGGGATTGTTTAAGGTTTTAAACAAGGGTTTCGAAGGTATTGTTTTGGTTTTAAGGACTAAAGTTTCTAAGTTAGAAAGGGGTTTTAACTTATTTTAATGGGATAGAAAATCCCCTTGATTTAGATTTCATCAACTTCGTATTGTGTAAAGCCTATATCATGGCATAAGTATTCTAAGTAAAGCAAAGAGCATATTTTCCTTGTTTAGGTATGATTTAAAAGGGTTAAATCATTTTGAAAGAAATGTTTCCAAGGAAAATTGGACGGGGTAGTTAACCCTAAGTTTATGACTCAAATATTAGAGGACCAGATGTGACTGGTTTGGTGTCATGGCTTATACTTTAGCTAATAGCTCCTAGCTAATATAGGTCCAAAATTCCAATCTGTAGGGCTTTGTCTCGGATAGGACTAAAATTATGTTACACAAAGAAGAGAATATATAGAGTAAAGATAAGTTATTGGTGAGCCCACAAAACCATTAGGATCAGCTGAACCAAGAAGAAGATAGTTAAAGGCAGATAGACCAGTATTGTTTCTAACGGAAGTTAGAATGTTTCATGTCCGGTAGGCCCGAAAGTAAATTTGACTAGACTGAGAGATAAGGACTATTCAGGTTTTGTAGGTTGGACGAATAAGCTTCCAAAGACATGCATGAGGCAAAGCTAGCTATGTAGGAGCTCTTTAGTATTGTTTTCGCATGATGTATTTATGACTGCTGATAGTCTGAGGAGGCATCTTCATATATCGCTTTTGGCGTAATTGTAATAATTATATTTGGTCAAAATTGAGAATCATTTTGGGATTATGTAATTGAATATGAAATATTGATTTGAAATGTAATCGGAAAAAAATGATTTTTGAAATCTATGTCAATTTTATTTCATTTTCATGTGCTTCTGATATTATAGATATCATTAACATTACCATATTTTGTTGCCTAAAGTTAATACTATAGATGATTGCAACATCTGTAACGCTTGCTTTCAGGCCTCAAAGTAGGGGATGTTATAACATGGTATTAGAGTATAGGTTTATGATAACTTAAAAGGAATTTTAAACTTAAAAGGATTTTTGGAACATAATCCTAAGGAAATAGAGAAAAGATTGGGGTACGGGATAACGCTATAGTAATGTACTTGTATTTTCTATATATAAGTAAATGCTTTATCTATATTTCTCCTATCTCTCTAAGTCTATTTTTCAGTATCCTACAAAGGCTCGAATGCGGATTTAAGGAAGTAAGATATGAATGCTAGGAATGGAAGAATTAACATTGGTGGAGGAAGCACCACAACTAATGGAAATGCAAGACCAAACACTAGAAGGAATCTAAGTCAGGCACAAACTACTAATGTGGATGATGGAGCACCGCAAGTTGATATAGGAGTAATGTATTGGTTCTTCGTCAATATGATGCAAGCTGGAACTACTACAGGATTAGTTAGGGGAAATTTGATAGCTCCGGTGGTCAATAACTATGCAATACTAAGAAGAGACTGTGCTAGGCTTGGAGGGAAGCTGTTTATTGGCACTGAGAATGCAATTGAAGTGGAGAATTGGTTGCTTCATTCTGAAAGAACTTTTGTTGATTTGGGACTCAACGATGAGCAGAAAAGAAGATTGACATGCAGACAGTTGCAAAGAGCGGCACTGTACTAGTGGAACGGTGTTACTATGGGAGTAAATGAAGAGACCATGACTTGGGCAGAATTTAGAAGGGGATTTGAGGAAAGATTCATGTCGGAGATTTCTAAGTCAACTCTTCTCAGGTAGTTTGCTGAGTTGGTGTAGGAGACATGACAGTGCTGGAGTATGCTATTATATTTGAGGAGTTATCAAGATATAGACACGCTATGGTTGATACGGCTATCAAAAGGAAGGAGAAGTTCATTCGTAGATTGAGACCCGAGCTTACTAAAGCGACTTTACCACATAATAGGGATCCATGCGATGTTGTTGAGATAGCTTTGAGACATGAGGAGATGCTTGCTCTCTTTAATGATAACAAAGCAGTGGAATCTCAGAATATGCAGAATAAGAAGAGAAAGTTTTTCCATAAGAAAGGAGCTCAGAAAGGAGGAGCGCTAGGAAAGGGAAGGCGAATGTAGTCTGCTACAAGTGTGATAATAAGGAACACTATGCTCACGAATGTCAGATAGGCAAAGCAAAGAAAGATGCTGATAAGAAAGGAGTAAAATGCTTCAACTGTGATCAGACTGGATATTATAAGAATTAGTGCAAGGAACCAGTCAAGGATGGAAAGGGCAAAGTGTTTGCATTGGAAATACCTACCTCAAGACCAACAGTAAGTTGGGATGTACGCTTTTGATTAGTGGCGTGTCAGTTGAGGTTCTATTTGATACCAGTGCATCACATAATTTTATTATCCCATAGTTGGTAGAAAAGCTTAACCTAGAACCCTCATACTTAGTTGCTTCCTTAAGGGTTATGAATCAGATAGGAGGGTATGCAACTTTTGGGATGAGATATGACCACTTAGAGTTTGAGCTATTAGGTTATGTATTTTCTTGCAATCTGCATGTAGTTGATTTCGTAGGGTTCGGAATTATTTTGGGTATAGATTGGTTAATTACGTATGATGCTTGGATATTTTGGTATGATAGAAAAATATCACTTAGATACCCAAGTCGTAGTGATCGGATTATATACTCCATTGAAAACCATAGTTTCGAGGTTAATGCTTTGTTAGGTGTCATGGAGGCAGAAGACGAGTTGAACCGAGTTTTCGTTGTTAGAGAATTCGTAGATGTCTTTGAGCCCGTGATAAGACTACCATCGAAACGAGCCATTGAGTTTTGGATAGATTTGGTACCAGGAGCTGAACCTATGAGTAAACTGCCAAGTAGAATGACACTTGCCAAGATGAAGGAGCTAAAGGTGCAGTTGGTGAAACTAATATGTAAGAATTTTATCAGAACAAGCAGTTCTCCTTAGGGAGAAGTTGCGGTATTTGTTAAGGAATAGGATGGATTGTTGGGGTTATGTATCGATTATCGTAAACTGGATAAGACGACGATAAAGAATCGATATTCATTACCTAGGATTGACAATTTGTTCAATCGGTCGAGTGAAGCGAAGTATTTTCTCAATTGGATTTGAAAACAAGGTTCCATCAACTTAGAATAGTAGAGGTGTATTCCTTTGAGGCGTTTAGTACCAAATATGGATTATACGAATGGTTAGTGATGCCATTTGGTCTAACTAATGCGCCAGCATTCTTCGTGGACTTGATGAACATAATCTTTCGGGAGCATCTGGATATATTTGTATTGGTATTCATACATGACATATTGATAAATTCCAAGGATAAAAGAGATCATGAAGTTCATCTTAGGATAGTTCTCGAGACGTTGAGACAACGTTAAATGAAAGGAAATATTTTTAAGTGTCATTTCTGGAAGAAGGAAGTAAAGTTTCTTGGTCATGTTGCATCAGAGAAAGGGTTGTCAGTAGATCCGGCAAAGATCGAGGTAGTGAATAGTTGGAAAAGACCCGAGACAATGACTGAGATAAAGAGTTTCCTTGGACTAGCTGGTTATTAACGGAGATTTATTAAGGATTTTTTACGGATAGCCGCCCCGATGATCAAGCTAACTCGAAAACACATGAATTTTGTCTGGACTGATAAGTGTGAGGTGGCATTTCAGAAACTAAAACACTTGTTGACTAATGCACCTATGCTAGTTGTTCCAGAGGGGAATCGGGACTTAATGGTGTACACGGATGCATGTGGAATAACGTTAGGAGCCGTGTTAATGCAAAGAGGTAAAGTGATTGTTTATGCTTCTCAACAGCTCAGACCGCATGAAGTTAGGTATCCAACTTATGATTTGGAATTAACTATAGTAATTTTCGCATTGAAGGTGTGGAGATATTACCTTTTAAGAGAAAGTTTCGAATTGTATACCGATCATAAGTCACTAAGATATTTATTATCTTAGAAGGAGTTGAATATGAGACAGCAGAGGGGGTTAGAGTTCTTAGCCGCTTTCGATTTTGTTATTGAGTACACACCAGGAAAAGGGAATAAGGTTGTAGATAAACTTAGCAGAAAATATCAGAATGTAGTATTGGCAATGATAGCTGAGTGGAAAGATTTAGAAGCATTGACTACATAGGGAGTACGATATAGATCAAAGATCAGTTCTAGTCAATAAACTGCTATGTTGCTGTGTGTAGAAGTTCGACCGTGATGATCAAAAGGATTGCTTCTAAATAAAGGGAGGATCCATTAGTAGCTGAATAGATCATCAAGTTAAGGAATGGAACAAAGAGCGACGACTTGAAAGATTCCTGTCTTGACAAGAATGGGTGGTTGAGGAAGAATGGAAGGCTATGTATCCCGAATATGGGAAACATTAGGAGGAAGTTCTTAGACAGTGCCATCATTCGAAGTTCACTCTTCATCCAAGAGGAACTAAGGTGTATCAAGATATGAAAAGGGATTTATACTAGGAAGGTATGAAGAGAGATATAGGCTTATGGGTGAGGCATCGTTTGAACTATCAAAACGTAAAAGCTGAACATTAGAATCCGAGTGGGTTGCTTCAGCCTTTGGATGTTCCAGACTGGAAATGAGATTCTATGTCAATAGATTTCATAGATGGGTTTCCAAGGTCGAATAACGAAAATGAGAGTATATGGGTTATAGTGGACAGATTGACTAAGAGTGCACACTTATGCCCATTAAGTCAAACGGGACAACACTAGATTTAGCTAAGTTATTCATGAGAAATATAGTTAGACTACATGGAATTCCTGGTAGTATAGTAAGTGACAGAGATTACTTATTTACTATTGGGTTCTGGAAGAGTCTACAGAAGAATTTAGGTACCAAGCTCCAGATATGTGCTGCTTATCATCCACAGACAGATAGGCAAACAGAGAGAGTTAATAAAGTCTTAACGGATTTGTTAAGAGCTTGCATGTAAGATTTCAAAGGATCATGAGAAGACCACCTACATTTAGTCGAGTTTTCATATAACAATAGATACCAGACTAGTATAGGGATGGCATCATTTGAAGCATTGTATGAAAGGCCATGCAAATCTCTCAATTGTTGGTTAGAAATCGGGGATAGACTAATTCTTGGACCAGATTTGGTTAAAGAAGTAGCAGAAAAATTGAGTTAATTCGAGCTAGGATGAAGGAAGCTCGGTCTAGGAAGAAGAGTTATGTTGACAAATGATGGAAAGACTTATAGTTCTTAGTCGGAGATTAAGTTTCATTAGGGTTACACTGATGAAAGCTGTAATCAGATTTAGGAAATCAGGAAAATTGGCACCAAGATTCGTTGGACCGTTTCTTAAAAGGATCAGGAAACTTTCGTATAGAGTACCAAATATTTTGGCAGGAGTCTACAATGTTTTCCATATTTCTTGTCTAAGGAAGTGTATTCAAGATCCAGAGACTACTATTACACCGACTGTGTTAGATGATCTAGTAGTGAAACCAGATATGACTATAGTTAGAAGACCAGCTCGTATAGTTGCAAGAGATGAGAAGAGACTAAGGAACAAGATAGTCACATTAGTCAAAGTCCTGTAGAGTGACGACGAGAGAGACTGTACTTGGGAAACTAAGAGCAGGATTAGAGATACTCATCCTGACTTGTTTCATGGTATATCTTACCTTTATGTTTGATTGTCATGAGTACCTTATCATAATTTCGAGGTTGAAATTATTTAAGGAGGGGAGTCTATAATGAACCTAATTTTGACTAAAATTATTTAGAATATTTAATTAGATAAATTAAACAAAAAACTAGTTAAAGGATTGAGATTTGTTAATTTAGAAGGGCCATGCTTTAATGAATGTATTAGCAAAAGAGAATAAATAAATAAGTAAGTAGGAGGAATATAATAAGGGCAAAATGGAATAGACTTTGTTCTTATACCCTTAACCCTTCTATTCTTCATTCCTTATTCATTTTAATATTCACAAACAAAATTAAAACCCTATTGAGCTCGACCAGCTAGCATTAAGAAGATTCAAGGAGAATAAAAGCTAGTATTCAAGTAGAAAGCTTAAGAAAATCAATCTAATGGCAAATCTCACCCTTCTCAACACCAAGCCAAGGTGAATAATTTGATTTAGATCTCACTTTTGATAATGGTTTCAAGGTTTGATCCAAAGTATTTTGCAAGTAATATGCCTTGTTATGTTTATTTAAATGGATATATATGCTTGTTGATGATTCATATGATTTCATATGGATTTAGGATATGTTTAAATTCGAGAACCTACTAAATGACATCCAAATGAGTTGTATTTTGACATATGATCAAAAGCATTATTTTAGAAGTGGGTATCAAATTTCATAACTTTCTAAGTAATTGTATATTTATTATACATTTCCTATGGGAGAAATAGTTAATATTGAGTCTAATTTATTTAAGGAAATTATATAATGATTTTGGGTAAAAAATTTATATATGTTGGAAAGCATATTATAAGTGAGTTATTGTCATTTTTGAGGAATTTTCATAAGTATTTTACTATGGTTATAAAATTATTTAAGTTAAGGGACTTAAATGTTTTACATGTTCTGTAAAGGAGGAGGGCTTATTTGCCAAAATGTTTTTAATTGTAAATTTTGAATATGGCAGCCTTTTTAGAAAAGAATTTTGCGAAAGAGATGGCAACCAATCATATTCTGACAAATTGGGCAAGTTAGGTAAGAAGCAATTATTTTGAAAGGTAATAAACCAGTTTTGTTTCGAATTACAACCTTGCCACTTCCATAGCTTGCTTTAGTCACCATGCCCAGTTAGGCCTTCCCGACCTATTCGAAACCAATGCACATAATATCAAGCAATTGGTATGTAGTGTATTGGAGAAAGGCGGAAGGAATGATGGTGTCGAAGGCATGCTTTCGAAGAGATTGAAGACAATCTAATTACTTTCGAATCAATCAACTTACTTTTGTTTGACAAGAGGCTTTTGAACAAGTTGCTGCTTGCCTTTGCTTTTATAAATTGAGCTTTCGAAAGAGTTGCCGCTTATTTTTGTTTTAAAAAAAGCTTTCTAATGGATAGCCACTTTTGAACCTATTCCATAGCCATGCCGTTGCGTTCATACCTTTCAAATGAGTTAAGATCATTATAGCCTTAAAACAATGTATTTGAAAGGGGTGCTTTTGCCTTTTAACCTTTAAGCCACCTCCTCAATTCTTTTGAAAGGGTCGTGTAGCCGCTTTCAAATGGTTTCGGAGACAATGGTTTCGAAAGAGTGTGTTTCAAAACTATCCTCTCTTTTTTCTTAGAATAAATGCTTACGAAAGTAATACTTTTGCCTCTATCATTTATGACCCTTCAGTTATATTAATGGTTAGACCCAATAGTTTCGAAAGGAATAATTTTAAATGGTCTTGAAGCAATGTTTCCACAAACCCTTACTTGAACCCAATGCTTTCGAAAGGTATGTTATAAGTGTTTCGAAGAGGAAGTCCCCAATGCTTTCTAAAGGTTTATTTTAACTATTCTGAAAGGTTTGTTTTAAGTGTTTTGAAAGGAAGGTTTCCAATGCTTTCGAAAAAAAGTTTAAATGGTTTCGAAAGGGGACGTCTAAGGTTTTATATAATGGTTTCGAAAGGGATGCTTTCAATTATTTTGGAAGGGATTGTTTAAGGTTTCTAACAAGGGTTTCGAAGGTATTGTTTTGGCTTTAAGGCTTAAAGTTTTCTAATTTAGAAAGAGGTTTTAACTTATTTTGATGGGATAGAAAATCCCCTGGATTTAGGTTTCATCAACATTATTTTGTGTAAAGCCTATATCACGGTATAAGTATTCTGAGTAAAGCAAAGAGCATATTTTCCTTGTTTAGGTATGATTTGAAAAAGGGTTAAATCATTTTGAAAGAAATGTTTTCAAGGAAAATTAGATGGGTAGTTAACCCTAAGTTTATGACTCAGATATTAGAGGACCAGATGTGACTGGTTTAGGGTCACGCCCTATACTTTTGCTAATAACCCCTAGCTAGTATAAGTCCAAAATTCTAATTTGTAGGGCTTTGTCTCAGGCAGGACTAAAACAATGTTACACACAGAAGAGAATGTACAGAGTAAAGATAGGTTATCGGTGAGCCCATAAAACCTTAGGATCAATTGAACCTAGAAGAAGATAGTTAAGGGCGGATAGCCCAGTATTGTGTCTAACGGAAGTTAGAAGGTTCATTATGTCTGGTAGGCCCAAGACAGCCAGTGGCTAATAGTTAGCCAGATAAAATTATAGTATGGACGGAGAGTCCATTGATTTCCCAATTTGTATGCATATATGTTATTGCTATTATTGTTATAATCAGTTTGATTCCAGGTTTTGATTTTCAAATGACATGATTTTAAAAGAAAATTAGTGAGGAGACACCCGGTTCGCTCAGCGTGGTCTCATTTAATATCAGTAAACTGAGATGTAATAGAATTATTCACACCTGGCTTTATGTCTGACTCGAAGTTTATGTTTTCCCCTTGAACTTTCGGATGCTCAAAATTAGATTGAGAGTTAAGGACTTTTCAGGTTTAGTAGTTGGATGAATAAGCTTCTAAAGATGTGCAGGAGGCAAAGCTAGCTATGTAGGAGCTATTTAGTATTATTTCCGCTGTGATGTATTTATGACTGATATGTCTATCTATTTAGTACTTTGATCATCCAAGAGGTATCTTCATATATCGCTCTTGGCTTAATTTGTAATAATTATATTTGATCAAAACAAGGGAATTATTTTAGGAGTATGTAATTGAATATGATATATTGATTTGAAATGTAATCATAAAAAATGATTTTTAAAATCTGTGTCGATTTTATTATATTTTCATGTGCTTCTTATATCATATACCATTAACATTACCGTATTTTGTCATCGAAAGTTAATTCTATAGAAGACTGCAACATCTGTAGCCTTAGCTTCGAGTCTCAAAGTAGGGGATGTTACAAAAGGACAATTCATTAAATTCCTAATTTATTCTTTATCCCACATCCATTTTAAATTTGAAAATATGATAATTATAAATTCACCAAATTTATCCAATAGATTAGTTATAATTAATTAAATCATATATTTTAATTTTAATATTAGGTAATCTCAACCAGGGTTGTTACTGTTTGCTCCAAGTCATCAGAAGTCGGTACCAAGCCATGCCTGAGAGTCGAAACCGAGTAGCGCTTGGAGTCAGACCTGAGTTTTTTGAGTATTTGCTTTAGGTCTGACTCCGGAATTCTCAAGTCTTTTTTGCTTCGAGTCTGACCTGATGATTTTGTAGATTTGCTTTGAGTCAGTTCTTCCAAATACTTGAACTTCCAAACTTTCAACTTTTTTCACTCATTTATTATATATTTCTTGATTCTTTCCTTTTCACGACAGTTCCAAAATCCTTGGGTCATTTCTCCATCATTTTCTCGTCTAATTCAATTGTTTAAGTCTGTTCAAAGACTACGGCAAATTCAATCATCATACTCGCCCTTCAATGTATGCCTTGTGAACTCTCAGATGTACTTGTTTTCTAGACTTCGGGGCTATCTCTTCGGGCTTCCTGCCTTGGTAACCCCAAGTTCAACTTGACTAGTCTTCCTGAATACTGCTGGGTCAAAAGGTTGGATAATAATTACACTTGCAACTTCTATCAGGATCATCTCCCTTTCTCATACCACAATATTGCCATATTTTCTATAATAGGAAATCATTACAAATACCATGTAATTTTATATATTATTAATAGCCACTTTTATTACTTACCTTGAGATCTATATCATAACAACTCTTTAATGCTACAAGATTAGTGTGATTCTTTCCCACTGTAATTTTGTTTTTGGATTAAATTTTTATAGTAATATAATATCGGTTATGATATTATGTACTCTGATGAAGAATATCTAATAATTGATTAATTCGGGTGAAGAGAGCCAATTTGAGAAGGTAAATCATTTTCACTAAACCTAAAATTTATGCATGGAGGATAACACTAAATTTTCCTTTCTATTGTCTTGCAAAGGCCAATATATTAATCTACACGGAAGCAACAATCTTGAACTCCATAAATTTCGGGGCTTAGCACAATATGTAATATTTCATTATCTTTATTGCTAACATTTAATTCTTCAATTAACGTGGTTGCAAGTTTTATTATAACTATTCTTATTTTTACTAATGTTGATTATGTTGTTATTCTATAATAATATTTTCTAAATATGTAGTGACATCTTTTGAATTAACGTAAGAACTAGACAGGATGGTAAATAACGAACTAGAGAAGGAATATGCATTTGCTTTTCTTAAAATATCATTTCGTCCTAATCTTTTCGAACTCAAGCTTGATAATTTTTGAATTCGAATGTAATATATATGTAACAATCTGCATCCATTTTCTGTTTGTAAATAAAAAATTTCATAATTTATTTTATTTTACAGTTAGGTTTTCTCTTAAACATGATAGCAAAAGAGCGTTATTTGAACCTTAAAAAATACATTTATTTAAGTGAAAAGAATCAAAACTTAAATATATTTTTTACCCAGTTAGGTCAGTTGACATACATCAACCTTAATTTTTGCTGCTTCCTTTCAATCTCCTTAACATTTCACTACTAAACAGATATTCAAGCAAAATATTTGACAATATCATACAAAAAGGACAAATTTTTTTCTTAGGTATAATTTACAAAAACTTTATGTTCTTTTTAATTAGGTAATATGAAGGTTAAAACTAAAAGCATTATGATTTTATGTTGATTGATCTTGCTTTTTATTTTGCGCCTTTTCCAGGCTTCATTATTCATGACTGGTGTATGCCAAAACTTTTTAACAAGGTTGGAATTCTAATTTTGTACAAATAGTGAGTTTGGTTGTACTATAAACAACACTTTGATTGTTATTAGACTAAGTGGATCATAACACAAAGTGATATGGCATTGCTTTTATCAACCTATAATTTTGAAGAAAAGAATTAATACTTATATGGAAATCCTTTTATGTATGTATGTATGCACACACACATACACAAATACATATACATACATACATACATACATATATATATATATTTATAGTCCCTCTCCCCACCATATGTGAGTGTGTGTGTGTCTATTTGTATATTCAAATGAATATCAAGTAAAATGATATTTCAACTAACATCAATATAAATTAGAAGTTCATCAATATGTTATTGACGTTCTTTCACTGGATAAGACTATAAATTATTTGATAATGAAATTTATTTTATGTAAACCAACTTTAAGTAGACTAAAGTATGGCTAATTGTATTAGTAAAGTAGGTTTATGTTGAAAATTTAAACAATATTTTATGCATCTCCCCTATATGTTTTAGAGAATTTAGGACTCGAATTTAATACATTAATTTTGTTGCGGTTTTATTGATTTCGCATCCAGTGTAGGTAATTTTATTTGATTAATGTTGATTTTTTTTCATGAAGGTCTCTAACATAAATGGTTCAAACATGAAGTAGATCTTTTTTTGTGAAGCCATCACTCATAAGGATTTTTAGTGATGAAGTTATAATACATACACAATCACACAGATACAAATTTATATATCTACGTAGTTTATTATTCAAATATTCTAGTTCAAATGTTTTTGATGCAATTCTATTCACGGTTTTCGAATTCATATTTTTAAATTTTTTATCTTTGTTTAAATTTTTTACACAACACTACCCATTTATGGTTTTTGTTGCTATTGTAGGAACTTGGTCCATTTCGTAGCGAGTGAAATGGTAAAATTAAAAAAATCTGTATTTTTATTTTAATAGGCAAGGAAGTCTATTAACTAGAATTAGATCCAATATAATTATTTAATAAAACATATTTCACTTAAATTGACTTTTCTTTATTTGGTTTCTTAATTAATGACTAGCCTATAATGTTCAAGTCTAAGGAATACTTAACTAATACATCAGTTGATTCTGATAGGCCTAAGGAGATGGAAGAGGTTTTCATATTTTAGTGCAATAGTAGAGTTATAGCTATTGTTGATAGAGATGAAAATGCAGTTGAAGAGACATCATAGAGTAGTCCATAGGTGCCTTCTAGTAGTGTTGGTGATTTTCATGAAGCAAGGGGAAGTCTAATTCAAGGCGGAGCTAAAAAGAGTTTAGGCATGTTATACCAACTTAAGTAAATCATAGGACCATTGGGACCCGCATTATGCAAACCTCATCCATATTATTATTTTGACTATGCCTTACATGTGATCATGATGATTCATTTAACCTTGAAGAAGCCATGAAGTCGAGTGGTAGATTGAAGTGGATTTGGGTTATGAAGGAGGAATGCATTCTTTGAAGTAGAACAAGATTTGGGATTTGGTACAACCTCCTTAAGAAAGCCGATCCATAAGTTGTGAGTGTGCGTTTAAGGTGAAGGATGATAAGAGATGCAAGGCTAAGTTAGTTGGAAAATGATTTTCACAAAGGAAGGGAATGGAGTAAGATGAGATTTTTTTTTTCTCCTATGGTGAGGCATGCCTCTATTTTGGATTATTCTTTCCATAGTTGCTACTCATGACTTGAAGTTGGAGTAGTTTGATGTGAAGACTGCTTTCTTGCATGGTTACTTGGAGGAGATCATTTACATGTAGCAGCAAGTTGAATTTATTGTAAGTGGAAAAGAAGATCGAGTTTGCAAGTTGAAGAAGTTACTTTATGGACTTAAGCGGTCACTTAGACTGTGGTACAAGACATTAGATGCTTTTATGCTTTCACATGGTTTTGATCATTGTACCATAGATGCATGTGTTTATTTTAAGCATTTAAAGAATGGTATTAGGTGTATTTACTCATGTATGTGGAGGGTATGTTAATTGTTTCCATGGACGAAGCTAAAATCTATGGATTAATGTTTAAGCTAAAGACGGAATTTGAGATGAAAGAACTTTGAGAAGTAATCAAGATTTTGGGAATATAAATCCAAAGAGATAAAAAGCTTGGATTTTTGAGGCCCTCTCAAAAGGAATAGATTAAAAGGCTCTTGGTTAATTTAGCATTGACGGAGCAAAAGTTAGTGCACATATGCCATTGCATACCATAGAATTATACTAATGTATTTGTATTAGCAAAAGTTACTTGTTAATAATTGGCTTAAAAATGGAATATCAGGAGTAAATGAGAAAGCTAAAGTCAAAAACAAAAGATGTAGAGTGGTTCGATCGAAACTTGCCTACATCTGCTACGAAGATCACTTACTATGTTTATCTACAATTATGAAGAAATATAAGAGAATAATAAGAAATTAGAGCACTTAAGACTATAGTGGCCAAGCTCAAGAACTTGGTTTATTGTGAGAGAGGATGCAATTTTGAAGAAATTTTCTAGATTTCAACCCAATTTCAACCCTTTTAATGTTGTATGGCAAGGAGTATTTATCACAGTTGAAGTATATCAATGGATGATTGAGATTGTATAGCATATAGGCTGGAGTCATTCCCAACTGTAGATCTGGAGGTTGATACACATGCTAGCTGTGGTGCAATACTAGGCGCATGTTTTGTGCAGGCTACACTAGTAATTGTACTAGATCATACTAAGTCATACTTTTCGATGTCTAGCACATTTTTTAGGGCTAGAGAGAAGTTTCCTAAACGGTGGTGATCGGTTTCTTTTTTTTCAAAAATAGCTGAGTGTAAGGCTGAATAAGGCTAAGGACGAACTTGAATGGGACGACCCAAGCCGATCGAGTAGTGACAAGATAGATTGTTGGTGGCTGGTCATAGGTAGGTTGAGATAGAGTTGGGCCATAGGCCAATCGCCTTTGTGCTGGTAACCATAACCGAAAGCATTGGTGTTAGGCTAGAGTGGCAACTGTAGCCGAAAGTGGTTGAGTAACACTTAAGGTGGCATCTAAAATACAAAAGAAATTGGTGTAAGACCTAACATGACAACGAAACTCGAATTTGGTAGATGATGTATGGCTTGATGTGGAAGCCAAGAACTGAAAGTGTGGGTGTAAGGCTAGAGTGGCAACCGAAACTTACAAGTGTGGGTGTAAGGCCTGAGTGGAAATAGAAACATGAAAGCGAAGGTGTAAGGCTAAGTGGCAACCAAAATCGATAGTATAATCAGTTGGAACTAAGGAAACAATGTAGTTATAAAGCCTTAGTTACAATCAAAAGCTAAATTTATAACTCTTAATTAGCAGTAGGTGCATGATGTTGTGGAGCTGAAGGTATTTTATTACAAGTTTTGTGAAATAAGGAGAATTATGACTGAATGCTATATTGCATGAAATGACTATTGATACTAATTAGAATATGCATGTATGAGACATTTCGGAATGTAATAATGGCTTATGCCTATGTTTCAATTTATGAAATGAGTGTTATGTAATAGTAAGGGGAAAACATGTTCGATGTTTTAGCATTGGTCTCACTACATTTTATGTTAGGGGTAATATATTTCTCATATTACACTTTATGCCTGCCCATGCTTTTTCGTTATTTTCCTTATAATCATGGGTACTCGCGGAGTAGGCTGAGTTTATGGATCTAGGTAGGTTGCTTCAGAAGACGAACAATATAAATGGATTTTCTACGTCCGCTATTTGAGGTGTTCATGTTAGCATCTTCATATGTTAGGTATGGCAATATTAACCATGGTTGTGTTAAATTTTTGAACCATATGTCGCATGGGAAATAATTTGGAATTATAATGATGAGTTCATTTAATGTTGTTTATTTGTTTCTATGCTTATCTAAATTGTTTTATTTATAACCGATCACATTCCTGTCGTCAGAAGATAATTCCAAGGTGGCTGCAGCATATTGGAGTTCCATCTTTTGAGTTTTAGAGTGAGGAATGTTATAATTGGTATTAAAATTTAGGTTCGAGGACACTTAATCAGAAAAAAGTTAAGTAAAGATTTAGGTAGAGTCTAGATAGTAATATCTTAGGGAGGGTATACGCTATTATGCGATGTACTTATGTTTTGCTATATGGATATAGGTGGATATATCTATATTTCTGCTATTGATTCACTCTCTTTTCTTCTAGTTAAAATAAAGACTTTCTTAAACTAAAATCTAGAATGGAAATGAAGAGTGGAAGAGTTACTATTGGAGGAGAGAATGCCAGGAGCGAGAGACTAAGAGCACACAAACTAGTGGGCGAAAAGGAAAGTAAATGCCATCAGTAGCCGAGAATGAGGCATCCCACTTGTCGTGGGAATGGATGTAAATGCTTTGTTCTAATGGTTCATGATACTAATGATGAGGGGAAATATACGTAATGTTGTAAAGCCGAGAGTAATAACAATGGAGGATTTCTCAAAGCTAAATCAAGACTATTGGAACCTAAGAGGAAAGATGTTTGCCAGGAAGGAAATGATAGTAGAGGTGTTGAAATGGTTAAAGGTATGCGAGCACATCTTTGAGTACCTATGCCTGGATGATCAGCAAAAGCGTAGATTGGCTTCAAGGCAGTTGCTCGAAGATGTTATAGATAGGTGGGAGACAGTAATTGGTGAGACTCCTAAGGATGAGATAAATTGGGCACAGTTTAGAGAAAGATTCGAGACTCGATTTATTTTGGAGGCTCGGAGTAGCATGTTATTGAGAGAGCTCATTGATCTAAAGCAAGGAGATCTTTCTACGGAAGAATATATTCAAAAGTTTAATGTCTTGACAAAGTATGACGAAGAATTAATTAACACCCCAATGATCAAAAAAATTATTCGGGTCTTGAAGCAAGGTTTGTAACACAAGGTAATTGTGCACTTCGCATCTCCTTATGAGTTTGTTATAGATATGGTATGTTGTATGACATCATGTACCAAGAGAAGATAATTATGGAGGTATAGTGGAGCCAAAGAAGAGGTTTGCACCATTTTAGAAGGGTAAGAAAGGGCAGCAGCCGAGAGGAAAGGCTTAGGAAGAAGAAGGCCGAAAGGATCTTTCGAATAGTGTCTATTAATAATGTGGTCAAAAGAGGCTATGCATCAAAGTGTTTGCAACTAGCTAGAGTGATCAAGGTTAAGTGCATTAATTGCGATAAGCCAGACCATAAGAAGAATCGTTCAGAGCTAAAGTAGATAAGACCGTTTGCTTAGAGGGGCCTTCATCAGTACTACGAGTTGAGGAGTAAAGGAAGGGTGTAGTTCTTGGAGGTATGATTTCAATTTCTAATTTTTTAGTTATAGTTCTATTTGATAACGGGGATACACACTCTTTTATTTCCAAAGTTTGGTTGACAATTGGGGGTTAGATGTTACCTATCCAATTACCTCGTTATGCATTGTTAATTCGATTGGTGAGTATGTCTCTCTCGTGTTATAATGCACTAGTTCAGAATTTATTCTATGTGAAATTTTGTTTTCTTGTGACCCTTATGTGTTCGATTTCGTTGTTTATAGGGTAATTTTAGGTATGGACTCATTAGTTTAGAACTATGCAAGAATTTATTGTGCGAAAGCGTTATTGCATTATGATACCCGAAGGAAGGAGAAAGGATTGTAGTAACATTTAACCAGACTTAAGGAGAGATCTAGAGTTTCATTATGTGCCATGGAAATTGGGAAGAAGAGATTGGTAAAGTTTTGTGGTTTTAGAATTTGCATATATCTTTGACTATTGACGTGATTACCACCAAGAAGAGCAATTTGAGTTTCGTATAGATTAGATACCAAGGGAACAACCTGTTAGTAGACCCATAGCAGAATGCCACCTAATGAAACGGAATAGTTTAAGAAGTAACTAGTGCAACATGAGAATTAGAGTTTCATTAATCCGAATAGCTCACTGTAGGAAGCCTCTATAGTGTTTGTAAAGAAGTAAGATGGATCACTTCGGATTTGCACCGACTATAAGAAGTTCACCGAGTTGATGGTAAAGAATGTTATCCATTACGAAGGATAGATGATTTATTTGATTAGTTGAGTGGTATTCTCACAACTAGATTTGGCTTTAAGGTTCTATCAATTAAGAGTGGCTGAAGAAAGTATTCCTTTGATCACATTCAAAATGAGATATGGTTCATACGAGTGGCTAGTCATGCCTTTTTGAATATTTACTCTAGCATTCTTTGTGGATCTTCTTAACTGGGTCTTTTACGATTAGGGGGATAAATTTGTATTATAAAAATAAGCAAGATGATGAGGTTCACCTTAGATTGGTATTGAAGACCTTGACACAACATAAGTTGAAGGAAAACTTTCCAAATGTCACTTTTGGAAATGGGAAGTTATGACACTAGTCCATGTAGTTTCGAAGAGGGATTGGTAGATCCTTCAAAGGTTAAGGCTGTGAATAGTTGGAAGAGACCCGAGGTAATAATCGAGATCTGGAGTTTCTTGATATTGGAAGGGTACAATTGAAGATTCATCAAGGACTTCTCTTTTATAGCAGCACCATTGATGAGACTTATTTAAAAGAACAAGAGATATTTTTGGATAAAGGAGCATGTGACGACCTCACTACATCTTCGGTACCTAATACACTATATAATGCACTATAGCGATAACCGACCAAATAAGGACGATTGTCAAGGGTAATAAAACAATTAAAATTCAATAGAAAACCTATCGTATATCTCACAATGCATTAATATAATAAAATTATCGAACATATGTAAAATAGGCGAGATAAAAATATAACTATATGAACCATCACAAATCAGAGCACGGGTTTAATACAATTGCACAAAATAGTAATAGAGTTTATACAACTGATAAATAAACTCTAAACATCAATCTTTATATTAAACACACTAATAAATCTCCATGGTGCTACACAACAAAAATAATAATAAGCGCCAAAATATATAATAGATAAGTGCAAGCCTCTTGTTCGTCCACTGAATAGCTACATGCACTATCTCAGACCTGTTATTTAGTCTACTCATTTAAAAGTGACCGAGATAATAAGTCATAAAGCATAAAACCTCGAGTCGGACAACAGTCTGCTGTGAGCGAAAAACAATCTCAAGGTACTATAAAAGTCGATATAGTAAAACAAGGACACTAAGTATAGGGAATCATACCTAACATGTATCTACATCCAACAAGTTAGCACATAACACCATATATGCTATATTATCATCATCATATGGGCATACTATACTAAATATAATATGGGTGTCGGGGTCCTTAACAATCACGCCAATCATAGCTATCACATCAAGCGCATAGAAAACACACAACAATAACCGTCACTAATGTCTCACTTCGCTTCTATTATCAACTAGGCCACCCGACCACCACCAACGTCTCGCATCTCCACCAAGATGCCTCTTAATCTCTGGCAACTCTTACAACCACCACGAAAGTTGGTGACACACCACGTCGCTTTTTGTTAGGTGTTCGTTCGCATACTATCGCACAGGTAATGCCTTCACAAGGCAGGTTGGACCATCATCAAGGCCTAGGGTACACAAGTGAGCGTCCTCATGTACCCTTGTCCTATGAAACACGCTTCACATCTGAAGTTATCGACTATCTCTTCTGCAAGCGAATCGATATCGGAACACACCATGCCCCACCATACGGCTTCACCCATCAAACGTGCCTCATTGAGCTATCACCAAGCTACATATACATATCATCTGAAGTACTCAACCAAGATGGTTTGTATACTTCTTACCCACTCAACCAAAAAAATTCTCCCAATGATATGTCAATGTCCAGAACATCCATAGACGTCCATCACTAGTCGTTGGGTCATCTCATTAAAGTTCATAAGTCATCACGTTGAAGACTCTTGTCATTACTTCATTGTTGAAACCACTCAATATAGACCGTAACGTCGAAATCACGCATTGAACAGACGAACATGGCACAAGCCCCAGTGTCCATACCTCAAATCCCCTCAGGCCCCATGTGGTCACCATCGACTACAAACAAGTTGGTATCAACCATATCAAGTTAGTGACAACTTGTTTGTTTAGTCAAAATCGTCTAAATTATCCAACACCCAAATCTCTCGTCAATTGATTTTTTCTTGAAATGTCCCTATCATTTTCCAAAAGTAACTACATTCATGCCTCGAAACACATCAAATCGGTACTGAGACATTTTCCTATGGAGAAATTTTTCTACTTCCAAATTAAAACCTCTCGTCATTTGAAAATTTTCCTAAAGCCAAGTCTTCAATGCTCTGAAGTAGCTAACTCAATGTCTCATTGTAAATCATGTCGACACCAAGTAGTTTACTTAGGCGAAATTTGTTTAAGTCCATAACTATAAGTATCTCTTCCAAATTCATTTCCCCAAAAACCATACACCTCCAGCCCAAAGCAATTCATCAAAATCCACGAAGTCATCCACCACCGAGTAGTCTTCGACCCAACCAATCTCTATAATTTTGACTCTAATTCTCCTGAATATCATATATTGGTCGCATTCGAATTTGAGCACTTTTCCCCTTCGATTTTCACAAATGACAACTATTCGAAAAACACATCTACTCAAATCAAAGTACAAGAAAAATGGTTAAAAAAAATCAATACATATCATCCAAATATAGCATATAAGCAATCCAAATATGATTCAAACATTTATATTGTTTGTTTGCACCAAAATTGGGCATAATACTCTACGGAAGTATTTGAAGAGATAAAAATGAAGAATAAAAATGTAAAAAGAGGATTATTTAACAAACATTTCAAAAAAAGATGAGAAAAACACGCAGAAACACAGGGTTTTAGAGTGGTTCGGCGTATGGCCTATGTCCACTTTGAAGTTAATGAATTTTTTGATATTTATTTGTCGACTATAACTGATTACAGCGGATTGTAGCGATGAATTTCAAGTACAACAACAGCCTTGAAGTGCAACAATGGTTTCGGCAGAATCTGGGCGTCAAAGAGCCAAAAGATCTTTTTCTCTAGGGTGCTATTTATAGGTGTAGACTGAAAATATATCACTCATATCTCGGGAGACTTCTTCTGGCACACCCGTGGGCCCACGCGATCGATCCCACGTGATTTCGACTCAATCTGTAATCGATACGAACGAATTTCATGTCGATCAAGATTTGATCCGATCGAGTCGAAACTTGGCAAGAAAATTCCTTAGGTTATACGTAAGCTCCTGTGAAAATTTCATAGCATCTGGACTTGTGGATTGAGAGTTATGATCGATGCAAGTCTGAGCTTCTCGTATGCTGTTTAGTTCGTATCGATCCCTTCGTATCGCTTTATCCGTATCAATCCGAGAAGATGTCTGCATGTTGACATGGCGCTAAATTCTTGGATCGATCCACTTTCAATGCCGATTTGACCGAGTCATTCCAAGGTTTTTGCCTTGTTCATATCGATCTTAACCGCTCTGTTCGTATCGATCGGTCGCACTGCCTTGTTCGTATCGATCGGTTATGTTGCCTTGTTCGTATCGAGTGTGTGGTCTTGTTTGTATCGATCGAAGTAGCTCCAACTTGATGGTTACGAATGACTGATGATGTGATGGATGTGAATAGATAGTGGCTTTGTTCTCCCTTGATGGATACGAACAGCGGCTCCATGATGAATATGAAGTAACGATTACTTGATGGATACGAACCAAGGTCACCCGATGGATACAAACTAGCGAAGCTTGATGGATTCAAACAAGGCTCTTCGATTGATGGATACGAAGTGATGCTCTTTGATGGATGCAACGTGATACTCGCCGATGGACGCAAAGATGCAAGGCTTCTAATGGATACGAATAGATGGTTGCGCACAAGTTATTTTCCTTGGATTATATCGAGCATATCTTGAGCATACGAACTCGGATTGACTTGAAATTTTGAACGTTGGCTATCATAGCTTTGCTTGTCATGTCATATCAATTATAGCTTGATCTGGACTTGGATAAAAATTACCAACATCCATAGTGAGCCTACGTGTAACCCATCTTCGGGATGGACTGTCCGTGTTTCTAGTTAAGTTCCTGGTATCACGGCCTCTCGAAAAGGCGGAGTAACATTTGCCCTCCAAAGTATGTCTTGTGAGAACATGACGTGCTTTAAAAAGCTGCAAGCTTCATTTTGAATGGTTCCGTCTGACTTGTTGACCAATTATTGCCTTTTCGTCGAAAGATATAACTTTTGACTGATTTTTCAGCAATAGGAATTATTGTCTGCTAACTATTATATTGTGTACTATTGCAACTAATTGTTGTATGATAGTGAACCTTGGTTTACATTATTGTGTGCTCCAACAGGCGGTGTAACATTATTGTGTGCTGTTGCAACATGACGAGAAAACTGTTGAATTGTCTTGCTTGTATTAACTGAAGAGGAGTGATTCGCATCGATCGCAAGATGATCGAAGTTCCTATCGATTAGAGAAGAAGAGGTGTTGAGAAGCGACTTCATATTGATAGGAGACGGTGAGAGTTTGTATCGATCCAGAGCAATCAATACGAAAAGCTAGCCGCATGCTCGATACCAAGTTGCAACCCTATTTATCAATACGAAGGTGAAAGGCTTGTTGATCGATATGAACTGGAACCTCGGGTGATCAATACGTAACCTCTTGCTCCACGACCGATACGAATTGAGCCTCTGGTGATCGATCCAAGTTTTGACCTTGATGGATACAAATATTTTGATCGATCGGACATTTAACTCCGGCGTACTTCAATCTGGCATAATTGGACTTGACCGTTGAACAACATATTTAACTATCCTTCAAAGCTCGTCAATGGAACTGTAACTTAACAAATTTTAACTTGGATCGGTCTCTAAAGTCTAGATGGCACGTTTGTGATGGTCAGCGATGACGGTCACTCTAGTTTGAATTTCGAAGTCTCGTCGTTTAGACATTTTCTCTAACTCTGTTGAATTTCTTAAATAATTTGTACCACCGCACTGCACAACACATTCACGCACTTCACACTGGGGAATACACGGGCTTATTATCATCTAATGATGGTTTTTCATAAGTTACTTAGTTATGGAGTCTACAAGCTCACAACAGCAAGAAATTCAGAGTTCACTTCCCTTAACAATAGAGATACAGGTCATCGCGGCCGAAGTTATAGATCCAGCTCCGGATGAGCTACCAGATGCTACTTTTATCGGTAATCTGCAAGATTATGTATCATCCAATGTCTCCGAAGACATGCTGGGACGGATATGCTTAAGGCATGGCTTGTCATTAGACGATGTGCTATTGCTGGGACCAAATGATAGACCGCATTTTCCACCGGAGGGGTTTGCTACCTTTAATCGCCATGCATGTACAGCAGGAACACTTCCACCATTTAACCAATACATGGGGAAGTGTTATGCTTTGCTGAACAACTACATCCAAACGGATATGCTATGCTGAACAACCTATTCATTGTATTTATGGAGCATTTTTTCGACCACCGACCCCGATAGATATTAGATACTTATTCAATGTCAAGAGTCGGGGAGATAGTCCCTCGTTCACAATCCTAGAGTCAGCCACGAATTGTCAAATTTCCATCGGCTCCTGGACCAGCCTGAGTTATTTTAAAACGGAGAGATTTCATGTCCGATGCCCTCCAGGATTCACCAGCCGTTGGTTTTTCAAGCGTAAGTACTACGATCTCTTCAAGTAGTTAACGAGATAATCACAGTTGATACCAGAACTTATATCTTCTTTCCTTTACAGCTGTAATCCCACGACACGAGGGAGCACACTTTAAAGAGATAGTTCATGTCCTTCAAGAAGTGCCGAATGAGATGAGGGAAATAGAGTCGGTGTTAATAGACCGAAACTTGAAGATAGTTGGGCTGATCGAGCGAAATCAGAGTATAAGGGTCAAAGGAACACTGAGGGTAGTCGCGACGAGACGGGTGAAATATAAGATGCCCAGGGTTATTATAGCTGAAGAAGGTGATGATGAAGATACACCCACCGATGATGAACCCGTTGTCGGGCCTTCCAACGCCTTACTAGATTCTGAGGGAAAGAGAAAAGGCAAGGCTGTAACCCATAAGTGTTCTAAGTCTAGGAGATGGAAATCTGTGATTGTGTCTCTCCCTGCTTCTGGTATTAGAATTTCAAAGACTCCTCCCGCGCAAGTGGAGAACCTTTTCGAAGGGCTTGCCGATATCCCAATTCCGGATTATGTGTCACTCCAACACGATGCCGGATTGGAGGAGCTTCAGAGTGCTTTAGACTTAAGCAAGTCTCTTTCCACAAGTGTGGCCGACGTTTTCGGTTGGTCGGGGGGTTGCACATGCATACACGCTTCACGTTACTACACGATTTTTGATCGCAAGCTGTTAACTTCAAGAGATTAATAACATTGTTTCTCTTGCTTTGCAGGTACAATGTCTGGACGTGGGTCGATGTGCGGAGTCTTCGCTCAGCTCGCTGGTCTTCTACATACTACGAGTCACGCAAGAGAGAGGCAGAGAGGGATTATGATTGTGGATACTCCAGCCAGGAAAGATATGATAGGGATAAGGACAGGGACTATGGACACCGATCCCGATCCCGTTCTCTACCTCCTAGAATCCCTACATACCCGTCCTGCTACGGAAAACAAACTACATAGCCTCCCCACCAAAAACCATCTTCCCAATCCTCTAGGCCCGAATCACGTCGTCGCAGACACGAGGCCGAAACTCCCGTTTTCACTGAATAGGCTATCACTGAGCCCATCGGAGAAGGGGCTATTAGAATCACACAACTAAAGAAGGATTTCTCGAATATTTTTTTTGATAGCAACATCTTCCCTCCACACATAAAAGAGAATTCCAGCGGAAGCGGAGAATACGATGCACGATTATATTCATGACATCTACATTCAGTATAAGGAGTGGTCGAAAGCCGTAGAGAAAGCATCAAAGCTGGCCTTTGAGCGGGAGACAACCATAGAGAAACTAGAAAATGAGCTCGTTCAGAAAGATCGAATCATCCAAGTTCTTAATGATAAAGCCGAATCCTCCCGAAAGTCAGAAATAGAGGCTACTCAAAAGGCCGACGAGGCGAACTTTGCCATGGAGAGGATGAGGCAGGCACACTATGCCCTGGTGGAGGAGATGGGCCATCGGAATACCACCGTTACTTCCGAACGGGATGTGGCTCTCAAAGAACTTAATGAGCTTAAAGCCAAATTCTTTGAAATTATCAATAAAAAGGATGACGCAAATTGCACAGCCCAGGAGGCACGTGAGCAGGCTGTAGTTCCCCGAGGTGAACAGGATGCGACAAAGGCTAAATTCTGTGTGGTGGAAACCAAGGTCGAGGAGAGGATCCGAATGGCGGAGTCCAGGCTACAGGCTGATATCAAAGATCTGCTCATCACCTATAAAGCTAATGTGCTGAAGCACAGGAACCAAGCCGGCCTTGAAAATTATCCGGTACATCTCCACAACGCCTGGGGCTGATTGGTTAAGGAGGAGAAGGTGGTGCATTCAAGTGAATCAATGGACGAGTTTAAGCTTAAGAATCATATGCTGAATGAAGATGAAAGAAAGATTCTTCATGAGTCGATGATCCCACACGAAAAGGAGAATCTCAACACCAAACAATCGGAGGTCGGAGAAGATTCAGGTGTTGAGCATCACGATGCAAGTCTTGAGATTCCTGTGCCAACCCAACCTGAATCTACACCAGCGATTGATCCCAAATTCGTCCATGCTTACAATCTGAGACAACCACAGTCATCTCCGGCAAGAGAGTACACTTCTGAAGTCGTTCAGCCTTCCTCGAGCCATACTAAGAAAGGTATTCTGAACATTCCTCATACTTGTTCAAAATAAGGCGCTTGATTGGAAGCGTTTACTAACAGTCTTTCTTTTTCTCTATCCAATGATTGGAGTTACACCGATTGTGCAGCTTGCAACTCAAAAATCGCATCAAGCACAGGAGGCAATCATTACTGAGGCGACCACCAAAACAATGACTGCACAATTGATGGAACGCAGGGGTGCACACTCTCTTTCGTCGAACAGAAGATGGAGGAGCTTCTCAGTCATCATAGTGACCCTTTTGTGGACCTACCATTTGTTATGGGTGGAAGCGTACCTGCTACTGGCTCTTCAATGCCAACCACCGATGCTCCCATCGAGGCTCAGGCAATTCGTGAAGAAGTGATATTGGCGGAAATCGACACTGAAATGGAGGCAACGGCTCGTGGCGGTAGTTCTGGAGGTGGAATGGTGGCACCTGGCCCGGCTGAAAATGATATCACCCGGTGGTACAATTATCGATACCAGCCCGTCTATCCTTCCTCCTGTAGTGGATCCGACCCCTCCGACTCCGCTTGCAGGAAGCATTCCTATTCGTTTGAGCTCGGAGAAGGAGGTAGATATAAGGCCACCTACTGGAAACCAGCTGCCGAAAGGCAATGGCTTGAAGAGGAAAATTACTGACAGCTCCAGCGGGTTCACGCCGAATGGGAAACCAAAGAAGAAAAGAGAATAGATGCTCTTCCCCCTCGGCTCATTTTTGAATAGATAGGAATTTTCTTTTAGCTTTTATAGGCCGTGTATAGATGCAGGTTCGGCCCCTGCTAGTAGGAATTTTGTAAATAACTTGTACATGAATTTCTTCCACGGATAGTTGAAATGAAACACTTTTTTGGCATCAACTCAATTATTGTTTATTTTGCTTAAGTGTTCTAGTATTTGAATTCTAGTTTAGTGCACTTGCAAAGTTCCAACTTTGAGTCGAGTTTGTTTTTATTTGTCTTGTCCGAAAATCAAGGACACGAGTCATGACTGGGGATTAAGTTAAACTTTGATGTTGCACCGCTTCAGTCAATCGTTGACACTTAAGTTTTTCCCCCAGTTTCAGGGATGAGTTGTAAAGATCGGCCATCTATTGCATTTTGCCTTCATATCTTCGAGCTTAACATCGTTGAATCGATGCTGAAACAAGTGAGAGTCGAGTGGTCGAATCACACTCGCTCACTTATCAATGATCACATCCGCACTTCGGGGATCTGCATTTGTATGACGGCGGTCGATGATGCCTATTTAACTTTTATGTATGGGTCCATGCTCTGGGGACTTAAGTTAGTTTGCGAGAGGTCATTCACACCCGAGTTATGTTTACACTCTGACCACACTCTGGGGACTCAGAGTCATTTGCGGTCAATTCCCTAGTTCACACTCTGGGAATCCGGAGATAGTCAACGTTTGCACTCCAGTTCACACTCCGAGAACTTGAAGTTGGTTGATGTTAATACTCCAACACACACTCTGGGAATTTTGAGTCGATGTTTATGCTTCGACTCACACTTTGGGAATTTGAAGTTGGTGTTTATACTTCAGTTTGCACTCTGGGAATCTAGGGTTGATCACTCAAGGAATTTGGAATTGGCCGATAGATGGTCATTCACATCTATTTAGGCTTTTAGGATTTCGTTCGCACTCCGAGAACGATGGATTTATCAAGATTGTGGATGCTCGATTCACATCCACCCCGAGTTAACAAGTGAGGTCGTTAGATGGATGGGTCCATCCCTCTCGAACTTGGTTAGGATATGGTTGAAGTCGTTAGATGGACGGATCCACCCTCTTCGAAACCACATTCGTAAGTTTATACTCCAGCTCGCACTCCGGGTGACTGGAGTTAGTTAAAGTATTGTCGTGTGTCAATCCTTCTTAAGATTCGGTGTGATGGCTTCCCCCCCCCCCCCGAGCTTGGATTTCACTTAGTGAGTAGCCGGTCGTATCATAGTCACTCCCTATTTGAATAAATTCCACTGTATGATGAAACTTAGCTCTTCGTGCATCCTGATGGTTGTATGTCAAATTCAATAAATCATAGCTTCGGCTCGAAGATATGGCATTTTATTACTGAAATGAGAAAATATGGCAGAGTTAGTTGCCTTATTACAAATTCAAATTTCAAAATGCAGAAACAAATTGCAGATGAAAAATAGACTAAAATAAATAAAGCCTGTCATGTGTAGTAGCGACGGAGACTCTTGTTGTTCCAGGCTTTTGGCAAAGTAAGACCATCAACGATCGATAACTTAAATGTGCCATCTTCGAGCTTTCATTCAATCACGTACGGCCCTTCCCACATTGGTTTCATGTGCGAAGGAACCGGGTAGGACAAGATCTCCGAGTTCAAAGGTTTGGGGTCGGACCTTGGCATTGTATAATGGGCGACCCAACTTCGGTATGCGGCTGCCCTCAAATCAGCCTCTTTGTGCTTCTCATCCAACAAATCCAAGGATTCAGCAAGTAGTATGGCATTTGTCTTTGGATCTTAATAAGTCATATGATGAGAATGTACTTCCATCTCGATTGGAATAACGGCTTCTGAACCATAGAAAAGAGAGAAAGGAGTGTGTCTGGTTGTGGACTTGTGGGTTGTTCAGTAAGCCCATAAAGCCATAGGAAGTTCATCAACCCACTTGCCCCCAGCCTTTTCCAGTCATTTCTTTAGAGTAGACTTGATAGCCATATTAACAGCTTCAACCTGTCCATTCACTTGAGGGTGTGCAATTGCATAGAATTTCTCTTGAATGTGGAATCGTTGGTAGAAATCCTTGAATTCCACACCGTCGAACTGGGTTCCATTATTAGTGATAATGGTATGCGGGAGACTAAATTGGCAGATAATGTTGCGAACTATAAAGTTGATCACCTTCTTCGTCGTGATTGTAGCAAGAGGTTCAGCTTCGGCCCACTTGGTAATGTAATTAACTGCGATGAGGAGTAATTCGCACCACCTTTGGCCATAGGTAGAGAGCCAATGATATCTATGCCCCATACTGCAAATGGCCATGGGCTGACCATTTGGGTTACCTCTGTAGGTGGGGCTCTAGGAATTCGAGCATGCTTTTGACATTTATCACATTTCCTGGCGTAATCTGCTGCATCGCGATTTACAGTCGGCCAATAATATTCGTATTGGAGTACTTTCTTAGCAAGATCTTGCCCCTTAGTGTGATCTCCACATTCTCCTTCATGTACATCATGTAACACTCGCTTAATTTCATCGTGGGCAATACATCGGAGTAGAGGAACGTAGTACCCTCTTCTATACATAACTCCATTCTGAATAGTGAACCGCGAAGCTTTTCGAAGAATCTGTCTCTTCTCACTCCTGTGCTCAAGTAGCGTTCCATGCTCGAGGTAATTTCGAAACAGAGTCATCCAAGACTCCTTATGGGGAGTGATTTCAAGTATCCAGTCTGTCTCCATCTAATCAATACTTAGGGAAGATAACGTTTCCACATGAATGGGTCTCATTTGTTGTGCTTCTCCCGTACTTGCTAACTTTGCCAATGAATCAACCTTTTGGTTGCGCTCACGAGGTATGTAGGAGATGGCATAATAATCAAAGTGATTAAGTATCTCCTGGACTCGAGCTAGATAAGCAGCCAGTCTCTGATCTTTTGCCTGATATTCACCCCGAACTTGACACACAACTAATTGTGAATCACAATAAATTTCCACAGCAATGATTCTCAAATCTCGGGCGAGTTTCAATCCGACAAGCAAGGTTTCATATTCAGCTTCAATATTAGTCGCATGAAAATCAAACTTTAGAGAATAACGTACGGATCAACCTTCGGGGGTTTCAAGTACAACTCCAATACCCAAGCACCAGTCGTTTGATGCACCATCAGTATGCAGCTTCTAGATATACTAGGGAGATTCACTAGTTTTGGGCAAGTCCTCTAGGATGGTAAATTCGGCTATGAAATCCGCTAGGACTTGTCCTTGAATAGCTCGTCTCGGAGTGTAAGTAATGTCAAACTGGCTCAGTTCAATATTCCATTTGAGTAACCTACCAGATATCTCAGGTTGCGTAAGGACCTGTCGTAACGGCTGATCGGTGTAAACTGTGATAGGATGAGCCTGACGGAGCTTCTATGAGGTAATAACGAGATAATAAGCTAACTTCTCTAGCTTCGGATAATTTCTCTCAGCTCCGGTTAATCGCTTACTAATATAGTAGACCGGTTTTTATACCCGGTCTTCCTTTCGAACTAAGGCAACACTAAATGCATTTTCTGTTACCGCCAAGTAAAGGTAAAATTGCTCGTCATCGATAGGCTTTGACAAAATAGGCGGTGTGGAGAGATGTTGAATTAGTTCTCGGAATGTGCCCTCACATTCGGTGGTCCATTCAAAATTCTATTTCCCTTTTCGAATCGAATCAAAGAAAGGAATGCATTTGTCGGTGGACTTTGAAATGAACCTGCTCAGTGCTGCTACTTTCCCATTGAGGCTCTGGACTTGCTTTTTGGTTCTTGGAGTCTGGAGATTCCTAATCACCCAGATATTTTCTGGATTTTCTTTGATTCCTCGAGCGTTAACAATAAATCCAAGGAATTTTCCGAATGTGACCCCAATGTGACATTTCAATGGGTTGAGCTTCATCCTGTATTCTCGAGGGATACTAAACATCGATTCCAAGTCTTTAATATGATCAATGGAGAATTGTGACTTCACCAGCATGTCATCTACATATAATTCCATGGTCTTTCCGATCCGGTTAGTGAACATTCGATCGACTAGTCATTGGTATGTTGCCCCAGCGTTCTTGAGTCTGAAGGGCATGACTTTGTAGCAGTAGAGTCCCAGATCAGTTATGAAGCTGGTATGTTGTTGGTCGGGTAAGTGCATGGGTATCAGGTTATAACCGGAGTATGCATCCATAAATGATAATAATTCGTGCCCAGCCGTTGAATCTACGAGTTGATCAATTCAGGGAAGTGAAAAACTGTCTTTCGGGCAAGCTTTGTTCAAGTCTGAGTAGTCAACACACGTTCTCCTTTTCCCATTTGGATTACGGACAAGTATGGGATTGGATACCCACTTCGGGTATAAGGCATCTCGAATAAACTCATTCGATTTTAACTTATCGACCTCTTCTTTAAGGGCGGAAGATCTTCCTGGATCCATACCATGACTTTTCTGTTTGACCGGGATATACCGAGGGTCAATATTCAAAGTGTGGCTTGCGATGTCCGGCGATATCCCACACATGTCAAAATGCATCCAGGCGAATACGTTGAGGTTCGCCCAAAGAAATTCAACCAATTCATTTTGTGTCTGCTAACTTAACTGAGATCCAATATTTACCATCTTTGAATCGTCATCATCAGCGATCGGGACATCAATTGTCAGGTCGGCCGGGGAAGCTTGACTGTCTTTAGTTTCATCTTCACGTTCTGTATCTCTCGGGTCAAGATCTCTTTGGAATTGTTTGGGGTGCCCAGGCCTGGGCCCAGGCACCAATTGTCAATTATCAGCAAAAGGGACGCAAAGAGATTCCTCTACGCCCTTTCTTTCTCCTTTCGCTATGCCCCGCACAGTTCAGCAACATAACAGGCTCGTCCAGCAGCCTAATCCCCTTGAACGACACAAACTCCATGATTAGTGGGAAAATTAAGAGTCAAACACCATGGGGCAATGGCTGCCCTGAATTCAGTAAGGGTCGATCGGCCCAAGAAAGCATTGTAAGGGGAGTCTATGTCCAACAAAACAAACTGTAGTATTCGGACACTCCGGCGTTCTCCAACTCCCAATTCTATTGGTAGTTCCACTACTTCAATAGGCATAGTAGTGCTCCCATTGAAGCCATGGATTCGAGACTGGCAAGGCTTCCAATCGTTGGCCTCCATCTTCATTTGGTCATAAGCTCGCTTGAACAAAATATTAACAGAACTTCCACTGTCGACAAGGATCCTCTTCATCCAAGCAGAACCTACCTGGCCTGATATGACGAGTGGATCAATAGTGGAGGCTCGACCTTGTCAGCATCTCTATTTCGAAACATGATGTCGTCAGTCATCATTTTCTATTGTTTGGTCGGAGCCCCATCATCAAAAATACTACAACACTCGAAGTCCGCAAGCCTAATAAAGCTGGCATACGACTCCGTTTCTCTCCAGCTTCTGTCTACTAGATGGGGACCACCACTCACAGCGTTTATCACTAACCTCCCATAGGTACAAGCGGGTTCCTCCTGTCTCGCCTGATTGGGTACATTATTTTGATTCGATGGGCATGCTCCCCCAGACTGCAGTGCCCGCACAAATTGTTCTAACTTCCTCTCTCTAATCAACTTCTCAATGAGATCTTGTAAATGATGACACTCATTTGTATTGTATCCATAACTCTCATGAAACCTAAAAAATTTCCATGTTTGGATCTGCCTCTTCGATGATGGCTTCGGAGTAGGCATCTTGTACTGGATAGTATTGCAGGTTTGTAGATATACATTCTCCAGCGACGTATTCAAAGGAGTGTAATTATCGAACATTGGAGCTCTACATTGTGGGCCACGGTTCCGATCCAGCTTTCTATTTTGATTCTCATTGCCTTTTTGCTGAGTCTGTTTATTCTGAATATTCAATTTCCTGGAGCTCTCCCCGGACTGTTTAACAGCAACATTGCTTTGGATTCCTTCCATGCCCGGCCCTGCGTCATCCTGCTTCTTAGACTTTTTGCATCCTCCCTTCTCAAGAACTGGGCTGCCTTGGAATAGAAACGATCCAATGATGCAAGTGGTTTTCCGACCAACCAGTTGCCGAATTCAAAATTGGGGTCAACCCCGTTAGTCAATGCCATAAAAATGGTGTTATCATTAGGGTTGCTGATCTCAGCACACACAACATGGAATCTTTCTAAATAACGTCGGAGCGTCTCTCTAGGAGCTTGAGGGACACTGGACAGAGTGTTAACATCCTTCGGCCTTGCGACATGCATCCGGAACTGCTTAACAAACTTGGTTGCCAGTGGCTCAAAACATATCCAATCAAATCAAAATACAAGAAAAATGGTTAAATAATCGCCACATATCATCCAAACATCGCATATAAGCAATCCAAATATGATTCAAACATTTATATTGTTTGTTTATACCAAAATTGGGCACAAAACTCTTCGGAAGTATTTGAAGAGATAAAAATGAAGAATAGAAATGTAAAAAGAGGATTATCCAACAAACACTTCAAAAATAGATGAGAAAAATACGTAGAAACACAGAGTTTTATAGTGGTTCGACATATGGCCTACGTCCACTATGAAGTTAATGAATTTATTGATGTTCACTTGCTGATTACAACTAATTACAGCGGATTACAGTGATGAATTTCGAGTACAACAGCAGCCTTGAAGTGCAACAATGGTTTCGGCAAATCTGGGCGTCAAAGAGCCAAAAGATCCTTTTTCTATAGGCTCTAGGGTGCTATTTATAAGTATAGACTGAAATAATCTCGCTCAAATCTCAAGAGATTTTTTCTGGCATGTGCATGGGCCCACGTGATCGATCCCACGTGATTTCCACTTAATATATGATCGATACAAATGAATTCCGTATCGATCAAGATTTGATCCAATCGAGTCGAAACTTGGCATGAACATTCCTTAGGTTATACGTAAGCTCCTGTGAAAATTTCATAGCATTTGGACTTGTGGATTGCGAGTTATGATCGATGCAAGTTTGAGCTTCTCATACGCTGTTTAGTTCGTATCGATCCCTTCGTGTCGCTTTATTCGTATCAATCTGCGCACGTGTCTGCATGTTGAAGTGGCGCTAAATTCTTGGATTGATCCACTTTCAATGCCAATTTGACCGAGTCATTCTAAGGTTTTTGCCTTGTTCCTATCGATCTTAACCGCTCTTTTTGTATCGATCTGACGCACTGCCTTGTTCATATCGATTGGTTATGTTGCCTTGTTCGTATCGAGTGTGTGGTCTTGTTCGTATCGATCGAAGTCGCTCCAACTTGATGGATAAGAATGACTGATGATGTGATGGATACAAATAGATAGTGCTTTGTTTGCCCTTGATGGTTACGAACAACGGTTCCATGATGGATACGAAGTAACGATTACTTGATGGATACGAGCCAAGGTCACCTGATGGATACGAACTAGCGATGCTTGATGGATTTGAACAAGGCTCTTCGATTGATGGATATGAAGTGATGCGCTTTGATGGATGTGAAGTGATGCTCGCCGATGGACACGAACATGCAGGACTTCTGATGGATACGAATAGATGGTTGCATAAAAGTTGTTTTCCTTGGATTGTATTGATCATATCTTGAGTACACGAACTCGGATTGACTTGAAATTTGGAACGTTGGCTATTATGGCTTTGCTTGTCATGTCGTATCAATTGTAGCTTGATCTGAACTCAGATAAAAATTACTGACATCCATAGTGTGCCTACGTGTAATTCATCTTCGGGACGGACTGTCCATGGTTTCTAATTAAGTTTTTAGTGTCACGGCCTCGCCAAAAGGCGGTGTAACATTGTTTAATATATAATCATACAAACAATGTCGAGTGGTTTGACAAAGTGATTAAAGAAGAATAAAGGTATACATTTACCTTTTTAAAATCGTCTTAAAGGTGCTATTAAGACCGATCTAGGTTTGAAAACCATCTTAAAAACACCATTTTATTATATTAACTAATATAGAATAGTGAGACTTGTAGATCACTCACTTAGAACAACCCAAGCACAATTACCAAAGAAAATCTAAAATGAACATCGGTTTACGAATTCCATGGCTTCCTAAGTCCGCAGTTAAGCTAATTCCCTCACTAATCACCCATAAATGATAAGATTTGGATAACTAAAGTAAGGAAAAAGGTTGCTTTTCAGTAAAGAAGACATTAATGAATTTTCTAACCATTTTCTAGCGAGTGCAATAATGATTGGAGGTTATCCCATCAGCCTCTCTTGGCTCTAATCCTAAAATGATCCATTACACTTAGACCAAACCTCACTAATTATACCAATAAGGTGTCGATAAACTATCTAACTTCAAATGACCATATCTCTAAATGTAAGTCTTAAAGGTATTATGACCAATCTAGGAATGCCAAACTATCATATCTTTCCAATAGAAGTGGACTTGGACCATAAGTTAACTCTTGTCAAAAGTTATAGGCCTTAAAAAATTTAAAGATCAAAATCGTCCAACAGAATTTCTAAGGGTCAAAAATATCTACTTAATAGTACCCAAATTTATAAACAAACCCGTTCCAGTATAGATTCTTTTTAAAAATATATTTTCTGATCCTTTGATACATAAAATATGAGTCATTACACTCTCCCTACTTTAGAAATTTAATCCCTGAAATCCCAACATATAATGTAATTAAATAGTAAGACTACCGCACATGCTTAACTACCATAAGCAATCATATCAAACGTCAAACATGCACACATAAGGAAAAATGACATCTATGCCTATCCTAGCATGTAGTATGTTGAGCTACCTAATATAAAACAAACGTGATTTCAAATGTGAAAGCAAATGCGATAAACAAAACGTCTTACCAAGTGACGAGATCTGGGTAAGTGATCCTCTTGAGCCCCTTGTTCACCCAAGTGTTATCGCCTTCTTTTCACTTCATCAAACCTTCATCAAATTCACTATCTTCCTCCTAAACTGCCTTATATCATGTCTGACTATACGAATGGCTTACGAGGTCTCAAAAAATCTGGTTCTATCTCGATATCACTCAGCCAATATGGAGCCATCTTTCCTAATGCCTCTTGTAAGTCCTCCCTATAATATACTCATTGATAAAATGTCTTTATTGCTCACAATGCTCTACGGCACACTCTAGGACCACAACCTTTACTTTACATACCTCTGGCTTATTTCGCTGCCATTCTACTTGACTCCGTCGGTATAGTTTCGACATTCTTTGTCAATCTTTCGAATACAAATCAGAGGTTGTTAGCTATAAAATCCACTTAAGAACAGAAGTATGAAAGAAGGTTAATGATAATGTCAGGTACCACTGGAATTATAGGCATAGGTTCCGACAAAGGTCGTAAAAGAACGTTTTGAAGGCATTAAGAAGGCTTTCGAAAAATTCATAGGCACCAGGCGCTCTCGCAAGTGATAAACAGTGAAAATTCTTTTGAGATAGATGAAAATGTAAAGCGAAGCTACCCTTCTACCATTTTCAACCTTTCGATGCAGATGGATCCGTGTATATAGGAAACGCAAGGACGGGCTTGGAACCTATTTCAAAAGTAATGAACATTAACCTTCCATATGTGTGCCAAACCTTTCGAAACCAAAGGTTTCGCCTTCATTCAAACTGCTCCAAAAAACCCTTTCGAAAGCATAGTTAGGCCTTTCAATCTGATCAAAGCCAATAACATTAGGAGAAGGTTCTGCATCAATCCTCAAATGTGCATTAGAAGCTACCTACAGCATCGAAACCATTGATACCTCAACATCTTCGAAACTGGAGTAAACAACCTATCGACAGAGTCGAAAGCTCCTATCTTTACTTTTGATAACAATAAAGCAACATGAAGAGAAAAGCGCATTTGTGGCCCTTTCGACGGCATCGAAAGCAATTCGAAAGAAAGCAGGGAACAGGAATTTTAAAGACTTAACAAAGGTGAAAGGTAGGTAAAAGACCCTTTCGACAAGGTCGAATGGCCTGGAATGAGAAGAGGAGAAGCGCGATGATGAATTAGAGGACTCGAAAGAGAAACCTTTCGAATGCATTGAAGGTAGGTGAGGCCATTCGACCACTTCTATAGGAAAGAGGTGGAAGATAAAAGGACCCGTCGACTAGGTCGAAAGCATTGGCACGGAAGGGGGCGGACCTGCATTTATAAATAAGACCCAAGGGTTTCGATTTTGGGGACCGGATTTTGGAATCCTAAGCTCAATTCTTTTACTTCTACTTCTTTGCAATAATAAAATCTTGTAAATAATCAATTTGGGGAAGAGCTCTTAAAATTGCAATTCATTTTGGATTGAAGATAATGGAGAGATGCGTGGATTCATTAGGGATTTCAACGATGAGAAGGATCATTACGATCATTAACTAGACTAATGATCAATTGCACATGATGCTATCTTATTTTCTTAACTTCTTACTGTCAATGCAAATCAATAGAATCGACTTGCATAACATACATGTGAAAAGTCTCGTCATCATCTCAAAAATTATATAATGACAAACAAGGATGATGATGATGTTTCGACCCTGATAAGTTCATATGACTTATGAATATCCAAACCGATCCTATATTTAGTATACTGAATAAAGCTTAGGTAATTGCAAACTGGATCTGTTTTGAAAGGATAAAATCCCTTTCGACTTAATCGAAAAGGGTGTCCCGAAGGAAACCTGGTCTGCAATTGGCAAGCAATCACATGAGGAGGAGCCCATTCGAAAGGAACCTACACTCAACTACATCACCGACCCTTTTGGAGGGGTTCCTCCATGGAAGAAATTAAACCAACGAGGTTGAAAGAAGCTATTTCACACTAATAGGTCAAGCATACCTTCCAACAAGGTCGAAAGGGCTAGAATGAACTTTTGACATGATTGAAAGGGATGAAAATTCAAAATGAATAGTTATCTTCAGCTTGTATAAAAGAAGGGTTTTGAGTAAGATACTCCTTCCCTTGCCTACATTTCTAAGTCAACTTTTGAAACTGTTTCGACTAAGTCAATCTGGTCGAAAGATGGGTTTCGAAAGAAGCAATCTTTTTGATAGCCTTATTTTATATGAACTTGTTTGCCTTTCACATAGCTTTTGGGATGTTGACAAGTTTTCTTGTTAACATTTTTGGCGCTGGAAGGAGGGCTCGAACCTCCGATCTTGTCACTATCTTATAGACTAAATATAGATCATTTGACTTGACATAGTAAAATGAGATCTAAAAGACTCGGTAAAATGGATGAAGAGGCCATCCACACTACAACCCTTGAAGAGAAAATAACCCCAACCTTTAACTTAGATGGTTTTTTTTAAGGGAAACCTTTAACGTCGGCTAAGAAGGATGAAAACACTGCTAGAATCAAGCATTTAGAGTAGCAACTGCAAGAAATGCAAGAACTTCTCAAAATGGTGTAATCTCAAAAGTCCTCAAAAACAACGAGGCCAACACAGGGAGAGGAGATGGTCTGACTAAGAAGGAACTTGAAGGCTCATTTAAATGAAAACATGAGCAAGATTGATCTAACATCTCCAAAGAAGAAGGAGCATATCCAAACTAAAGTAGATCATCAAGGAAGGATGCTCGATAAATCACTTGAATGATCTGGTACTTCTACGTCAAAAGAATACCTTCCAAACTAGAAAAACTATCATAATGTTGAAGCATATCTGCAGGATGTAGCGGAGAAAGTAATTAATGATGCAATGAATGCAAAGGGAAAGAGGACCATGGATGAAAACATCAATGATAACGAGCAAGTGCCACCCTTTACAGGTGAGATTATGGAAACAATCATCCCATCATATGTGAAGATTCTAATAATGAAGTATCACAGAATCACATATCCAGATGATCATTTGATGGCTTTCGATAGCCGTATGGATATATATAATGCATCAGGAGCTGTTAGATGCAGATTATTTCCGGTAACTGTCCAAGAGGCTACGACCAAATGGTATAGACAATACTGGGAGAAGACCACTTATTCATGAAAGCACTTTCCTACGAATTCTCCGCTCAGTTTCGCATATGTAAAGATGCCACCATTTGTTACACAGTTCTGGCCAACATAAGCAAAGGCAAGGCGAACCATGGGGAGATTATCTTAGGAGATTCAACACTGAAGCACTGAAAGCAAAGGACATGAATGACCGTGACAAGCTTATCGCGGCACATTCTGGAAGCAATTCTTTATTAATGGGTGTAAAGATCTACAAGATTTACACGTTCAAGCTGAAAAGTTCATTCAGACGGACGAGTTGTATCACGCCAAAAGAAAACCAGTTCCCAAGAAAGAAAGAGGAAGACTTGGTCTAGATCGAGGGCATAAAAGAATGAAATAGGAAGAACCAATTACTAATGCAATTGCTTTGAACAAGCCATTGTCTTACGTTTATGTTGGGCGATGGAAAGAATCAACTTTCCAACTTCTTTCAAGGCTAAAAACCACCCAGAGAAAAGCAAAGGAGAAGACTATTATGCATAACACACAGCAAACGGTCATAAGACCGATGAATGCAAAGTTTTAGATGGAATCATCCAGAAATTATTCCGTGAGGGTCATTTAAAAGAGTTTATTCAGGATAAGCAGAAGGTTCAACGAACAGGAGATGGTCAGCAAAAGTTCTCTAGCAATGCTGTTAATATGTTAGAGGATGAAGACCCTCTGAGGTTAAGCCTACCGATGACTAGGATCGATGTAATTAATGGTGGGCTGCATCCGGCAGGAAACAACAAATAGGCACAAAATAGATATATTAAGGAGGATAAAGAAGGTGTCTTCTCTGTCCAAGAAGAACCCCTGATGAAGAATCCATGACTCAATATTCAAATGCTAAATATTTCCACCACCCCCCAAGAACTAAAGAAAGGATTTCACCATCCGCACAACGATTCGTTGATGATCACAGTTCAAATTGGACTGTCTATTATGTCCAAAATTCTTGTAGATACAGGCAATGCAGTCAATGTTATCTTTAAGCATGCCTTTGACCAAATGAACATCCTAGAAGATAAGCTGGAGCCCAGCATGGAACTAATTTTCAAATTCAGTAACAAGGGATCAACTCCAATGGGACAAGTGAAACGTTTGGTGCAAATGGGGGTGCCACCATTTTGCAGAACTTTTGAGACCCTCTTTGTAATTATCAATCGACCATCTTATTACAATGCCTTCTTTGGCAAGCCTACGCTCGATGAAATAGTTGCATTTGTTTCTCCAAAGTACCTGATGGTGAAGTTCTTGACAAAGAGGGGCTGGGGCACAGTCCGAGGAGGGCAGTTCAGCTCTCAAGAAATGTATTTCGTCACAATCGTTCAAAATAAAAGGGAGTATTCTGCTTACTTTGATTCTTCCACTATTTTTCAGCCTTTAGATGATGGATTTTTACATCCAATATTCAAAGCAAGAATTAAAATTAATAAGTCTAACAAGCGCTTGTATGGAAGGTACATTCCTCCTGGAGGCAAAAAGAAAATATTTGATGCTAATTCCGCTGAAGGAAGCCCAATCGTTACTGAATTTGATTGCAAAAGGGAAACAGAAAGAATAAAACTCATAAAGGACTTTGAAGATGCATGCATAGATTCAGATGACACTACTAAGGTGGTCAAATTAGGAAAAGAATCGGATAGCAACTTAAAGAAAGATTTAATCCAATTTCTTAAAGTCAATAAGGATGTGTTTGCCTGGTCACATTCTGATATGATAAGAATTGGTCCGACGGTCATGTGCCGTGCACTTAACATCAATCTAGAAGCAACCCTTATCAGACTAAAGAAAAGGCAGTTGAATAGAGTACAGTCTAATGCATTGAAAGAAGAAGTTAAGAGACTCCTCGAAAATGAGTTTATTCAAGAAATTTACTACCCAAAGTGGCTAACAAACCCAATCTTGGTGAAGAAATCAAATGGAAAATGGAGGACTTGAATTGACTATACAGACTTGAACAAGGAATGTCAAAAAACCGTTCCTTCTACCGTGAATTGATCGGTTAGTAGATGCAAATAGTGGGCCCAAATTATTGTCTCTAATGGATTCATATGCTGGATACAATCAAATACGCATGTTCAAGCCAAATGAAGATCACATTAGTTCATTACTGGGTGGGGAAGATATTACTACAAAGGATTGCCTTTTGGGATAAAGAATGCAGGGCTACTATCAAAGGCTGGTTATGTAACACCCATAATTTTTGATAACGTTATTTAGGAGATTTAGTTAGATAAATTAAATAGAATAATGTAAATGTAAAGTGATAAGGGGGCTGAGAATTGAATAAATATAATAAGGCCGTGCTTAATAAAATGATTAATGGGCTTAAGAATGGTTTTTGGTTAATTAAACTAAATAAGGGTATATTAGGAAATTCGACGCCCATAGCCTTTACCGTTATATATTTTTGCTCCTACTATTTGATTCCTCATTCACATCATTTTGAAAAACGCAAATAAAAAAGATTAAAGGAGAGGCCGACCATTAACATGAGAATACAAATTAAAAGCTAGAGAATCAAGCTTAGGGGAAATCAATCCCAATACAATCTCCTTATCTTAATCAAGGTGAATAATAATTCCATATCCATTTTTGTTTTGAATCATATATTTTATGATTTAGGGGTAAATTCGTTTTTATGATGAATTGAATGATAATATGCTTGAAGTCTGATTTGTTTAATTTGAAAGAGTTTTTTTAAATGGATTTATACAAGGTTTTAAGGCAAAACCAGTTTTTAATGGTGTTTAAATGCCATGGAAAAATATTATGTTGTATAAAACATAATTTTGGAGTTGGGTTTCAATTTTGATAATTTTCCAAGTAATGGAAAAAATTGTTATGAATTTACAAAGAAAAATATGGTTATTTGGGTTTATAAATTTATTTTGCAAAATATATTAAGAATTTGGGTCTGGAATATTAATAGGTTTGATAACATGATTAAAGTAAATTTATGGAATTTTTTGAGATTTTTCCAATGTGATTTGCTATGCAAATCAAATTATTTTAGAAGAGGAACTTCTTAGCAAAATTGGTTTTGCTCAATGGAAGTGCTTATTTGATTAACTTAACCATCATTTTAATCTTGAATTAGCACCAGTTATTTTATAAAAGAATTTGAAAAAGTGAAGGCAACCAATCTGGCATTGACATGTGGCAGGTTAGTTAGAAAAATATTTTCTTTAAGTAATATTAAATCAGGTTTACTCAGAAAAGAGGGTTTCGCCTACTTTGGAAGTACCTTTCGTCACAAAAGCCTTCGCCTTGAACCCTGTCGAAACCTACTAAGCCGAAACCAATACACAAGGTATCACAAAGATGGTACATAGTGGATTGGATGAAGGTGAAAGGTAAGGTGTCGAAAGCATAGCTTCTGAAGGAGTCGCTACCATGGCTTGTTTTTAAAAGAAAAGCGCCTGCCTTTGTTTTGTTTAAGCCTTCGATGGAGTCAAAGCATAAAATTTCGAAAGAAGTTTTAAAAGGTTTCGAAAGGGTTGCCATTAAATAAGTTAGCTTTTGAATGGGTTATGAAAGAATGTTTTAAAAGAAGAGGGTTCCGACATAGTCGAAGCCCTGCTGTCGTTCTTTAGCCTTTCGATGTTATTGAAGATATCAATGCTGTCGAAAGGTACTTTGTTTTATAAATATAAGCCACTTCCTATAGCTTTCAGATGGGGTTAGGGGTTCCGAAGGCAATGGTTTTGAAAGGGGTTTCAATGCTAACCTTCCAATATTTGACCCAGATGTTTTATCCTTTCGAAAGGATGGTGCCGATGCCATCATGCTTCCCTTATATTTCTATATGATAAAGGATGGTTTCGAAAGAGATGCTTTCGCCTATATTCACTTTGGCCCAAATATTTTTTTTAGTATGAACCTAATGATTTCGAAAGGGGGACTTTCAATGATTTCGAAGGGTTACTTCCGTAGTGTCGAAAGAAGTACTTTCAATTGGTTTCGAAGCTATGCTTCTAAAGTTAAGTGTTAGTACTTTAATAAAATCGAAAGGTTTCAAAAGGAAGGTTTTAAAGTATTAAAAAGGCCTGAGCCTAATGTTTTGAAGATAGATTTTAATGCTTTCGAAGGAGGTCATCCTATGAAGTCAAAAGCAAGGTTTCGAACTTATTTTTAAAAGAAGAAACCCATGGCTAAATTAAAGGAGTTTTGAATTGGTTTTAAGACGAAGCTTTCTTTGATAAAAAATAGGTTGAAGGGATTAACCATGTTTTATATTAAACCCACAGGAGTGGTATTGTTATGTTATTATGCATGTTTGTTCAAATATAATATTCACATTAAAAAGACCCATAATTGTATTTTGGGGGAATGGGTAGAAGAACCAGCTAGGTTGACCCAGTAGCGAATATAAATTGATTAAACTCCTAGGTGAGTAGAATTGCATTCAAGATGTTAGGAAGACCAAAATATATGATGCCTAAATATGGAAGTTGTCGGGAAAAGAAGTTCATAGTGACCCCATGAAAACTATGACTAGGAAGTTATTGGGGTTACCAAAACGTTCATAATGATCCCATGAAAATTATGTTATAAAGAGTGGTTGGCAGGGGCCAATTGGTTTGTAGTGCACCCATGAAAACTATATTTGGATTAATTTATTAACAGTTGTTACTAGGTTCCTAGTTAACCCATGAAAACTAGGATAAGAGAAGTTATTGGAGTCATTAATAGGTTCATGTGAACCCCATGAATTAATTAAGTTAATTGGCAAGGGACCAATAGGTTCATAGCGCACCCACGAAAATTATGAAATAGGATAGAGAGTGCATACATTACATAACGGTTATCAGTAAGACCATGAGAACTAATACGTTAATAGTGACCCTAAAAACTGTAAAATATGACAGTTAGTCAATTTAAACAGAGGATGGAAAATCCAGTATGTTTTAAAATGTTTGCATATCATCATTATATTTTGAAATGATTATGTTTTTAACTATTGTGGATGCAGGAGCACAGTAGATGGTTTTATAAAGGTTTCTAGATATAAGGGAGGGGAAAACCCGTTTTGCTAAGCGGTGTGGTCTCACTAGATATCTAAATGATTTGAGATGGTAGATTATTATTCATACCAGGCTTTATATCTGACTTGAAGTCTATGTTTTCCCGCTAAAATCTTGGGTACTCAATTAATTTTGAGTAGTTTGAGAGTTGAGGTTTTCAAGTACCTCTTAAGACGAATAAGCTTTCGGAGACGTGCAGGAGGCGTGATAGTATTAAGAGTTCTCTTTTCTTTTGATTCCATTATGTTGTTTGTAGTGGAAAAGGTTTTATATTGCCTGTATATACTCTGATCATCCAAGAGGGCATCTTCATGTATCGCTCTTAGCATATGTTGTTATAAATATATTTTCTCCGAACGTGATTTGCGATTGTGGGATTATGTAATGAATTGGAAATATTTGAAATGGAATGTGATTTTGTTTAAAGTTTAATTTTTTTTCTGTATTCATGTTTTTCTATGTATCAATGAATCTAACATCGCCGTATTAGGTCACCAAGGATTAATAACTATGGATGGCTGTGGCATCCGTAGCCGATAGTTTTGGGCCTCCAAGTAGGGGGATGTTACAAGTTGGTATCAGAGCATAGGTTTATGAAACTTAAAAGAAATTTAAACCCAAAAGATTTTCAAACATAATCCAATGAATTTTAAAAGAAGATCGGGGTTTGGGTTAAAGCTATAGTAATGTACTTGTATTTGAAATATATATATATATATATATATATATATATATATATATAAGTACGTGTTCCCCTCTCTCTGAGACCGTTCTTTTATATCTTACTAAGGCTCATATGCAAATTTACAAGAAAGAAGATAAGGAAGCAGGAAACAAAAGAGGAAATCTAGGTGGAGGAAGCACCACAACCAATGGAAATGCTCGACCTAATACTAGGAAGAACCATGGTCGATCGGCTATTGCTAATCCAAACGCTGAAGCCAATGTTGGTGTTGGAAATCCGCCACTAGATGCGGGGATGGTGTATCAATTGTCAGCCGATCTTTTGCAAGCTGGAGTTGCTAGTAATATTGGAGGAGCTAACCCTGTGGCTCCGGTTGGGAATAACTATGCTAAGCTATTTGACGGCTAATTTTCCATCAAATTAGAAAAGAGCCAAAAAAAATTTAAATAAAAATATATTGCAAGCACACTATGTACAATTCTATTACGTGGCGAGTAAGAATCGATCCCAGGGAATTGTTTAGATTTCTAAATTTTCATTCAATCAAATTAAACCAATATTTAAAAGTGTGATTAGCTAAAAAATATAAATAAACTAACAAAAGAAAATGGATAAAAATATGAGAGTGAAGGCAATTTAGAGATAAATCCACTCTCTTGATTATATAAATCAACACAACATGAAATTATTGTCTTATTTTTTTGTCATTAGTAAATTTAATTGATGTGTTTATAATAAGTATGGCCTATTTGTACTATTAATTAGCTCAACATAAGTCGTCAAACTACAATACATCCACTAAATCACTTTTTAACTCTCATGAAAATTGACAATGAACTTAAAAATAAAATCAATTCTAAGCATGGCCTATTAACTATTGACTAGAAATATAGACCATCAAATTTTGTTTTAAAATCACTTCATTACCATAATCATATGTAGATGAAGAGGTAATTTGTGTTTTGTTTGTTTAAGCATAGCCTATTTTGTGTCAATAACATAGGCTATCAAATTGAAAGCTAAAACAACAAATTTAACCACATCAAACACAAAAAGAGATCAAAATGTTGAATCTACACGATTAAGAGAGCTTCATTGCTTCTAAATTGGAGGGGGTTAGCCTCTCATATTTGTTATCATATCAACAAATGCAGATTGCAACATGAAACAAAAATAAGAAGAAAAATGCAAGCTAATGAAAAAAGAGAGCTAATAAAAATAAAATACAAACTAGTCTACTTTTAGAAATAAAAAGATCTAAACTACTAGCATGAAAGGAAATAAAAAGAAAAGAAAAGAGCATGTATTAAATTTCATAAAAAAGAAAGTTATATGAAAGAAAATGGCTAAGTAGCCATGAAAATAAAGGAAGAGCTTTTGTTTATTTTTGACCCTAAAATTAAACTAACTAAAATGGAGGCTCAAAAACTTGTTTAACGATTATTTTTCTATCGGCTAAGAAAATAGCCGAAAAAATTTAAACAAAAATTAACCGCAAATGCATGGCATATAATGCTAGTACGTGGTGAATACGAGTTGATCCGCAGGGAATTATATATATATTAAAAATTTCTATTCAATCAAATTAAACCAATTTTTGAAGTTATGATTGTTTTTAAGCTAAAATTTGTAAAAGCTAGGACAAAAAGTGATGGAAAATATGAGATTACAAAATAATTTAGAGGCAAATCCAATAGTATTTTTGTAAATCAACACAAAAATAATCTATGATCTCTATTTTTGATATTAAGTGGAATTAGTGATGTATATATCATAAGTATGGTTTATATATGTTATTGATTAACATAATTTAAACCATCAAACTATAATACAACAACCAAAGCTACTTATCAATTCTCATGAATATGAAGTCAAAGCAAAAGCTATTTTAAGTATGATCTATTTACTATTGTATTTAGTAACACTGATCATCAAATTTTGATTCTACTTTAATTTCAAAATCAATTAGCAAAATGATGAATGTAAATTGTGTTTATGTTTGAATAAGAATAGCCTATTTGTAAATACAAGATATGTTATCAAATTCATTTTTACAAAATTACATCAAAATTTACTTCTCTTGAAGCATAAAAGAGACCATAAATCACAAGAAATGTTGAATTTACATAATATTAGAGAGCTTCATTACTCCTAAATTGAAGGGGTTTAGCTACTCATTTCTTTTATCATATCAACACATGTAAATTTCAACATTAAAAAGCAAGCAAAAAAAAGAGTTAACAAAATGCAAGGAAAAAAAACTAATCTACTTGCATGAAAATAAAATTAAACTAAGTGCATAAAAGAGAAAGCCGATCGACTAACACTAGAATGAATAAAGCATGTATATAAAAATGAACATAAAGTAAAAGAGCATGAAGAAAAAGAAAGAGGCTTAGAAAGCCATTTTATTTCTCATTTGATTTGAAGCTACAACTTGCATTCTAATGATAAGTAAATTAAAAGAGAAGATCATTTACATGTACATAAGTGTGCAATTTATACATGCAAAAAATCCTAATCCAATTTTTATGGGGCTTCCCAAAATACCCTTTAGGAAGTGTGGCCAACAAGTAATCATTAGTCTCTAATTAATCCATCATTAAGTATGCATGAAATTATAGCCTCCACTAACTTGTCCATTAGCTTCTAATTGTATATTAAGGTAAGTGGGTAGGTAGGGTCCCCCATGATGCATGGTTTGTATTTTCATCTTCATTTCCTTGTTTCCCTCCTTATGCATGCATAACTTCATGAAAACACCTTCATATTTCCATCCATTATTCCTATAATTAAAAAGAAAATGTGCAAATAAATATTCACAAAATTAATTCATGCACAAAATTACTATTTTACCCCCACATTGATGTATGAACGATGACTTGAAAGCATATTTGAAGTTTGATTTTAAACATGTAAAAACACCCACTTATGACATTTATATAAATTAAAAATAGATCAAGTATGGATGTAAAAATATGCACATTTACATGCATATCATATACCCCCACGCATATCTTTTTATTCGTCCTCGAATAAAGAAAAACTAAGATAAATCTGTTTTCGTAGGAAACATGATTGCATTAAGTGAATGCAACAAGCCGTTAAACCTCTAGGTGTCCCTAATAGGACGAATGTCATCTCGTGAGGGTTTTCTGCGGATACTACACACAAAATCCAAATGTGAAATGTAAATTCCTAAATGTAAGATTTATTTACAAAGTGATGGGTGCAAGTTTTTGAAAATATTTGCAAATGAAGAATTTACTTTCAAATTGACATGAATAAGTTAAATAAAAGTTTTGTTCATTATCAAGAAATTTAAGTCCTTTTACTCGTCAAAATTCCAACAAAAACTAAATTATCATAACAAATAGACTTGTTTCAGTTAATAACATAGTGCAACTATGAAATGGATCTTTAGTTGATTTTCAATGTTTGAATAACAAGTCAAATCAAATAAATAAAAATAGTGCTTGAATTTTAATTGCTAACTCTCTCTTTATTTGAAAATTTTATTAATATTAACTGTATTTAGATATGCCAAACTCAGGAAACTAAGGCCAGATATATCACCCATGCACTGCCTTTGGGGCTTACGTGAGAGGAATACAGAGCGTGGCGAGTGAACACATAAGTGTGTACACCTATCGACTGTAGGCGTTGTTAATGAAAGAATTTTTATATACATACACCTAACTCGGATAAACTAAGGCTAGGTATACCGATCATGCACTGCCTTCCTAGCTTACGTGAGAAGGGTACAGAGCATGGCGAGTGTACACACTTGCATGTGAACACATGAGTCTAAGTGTTAATAAAAAATATATACATATATACAAAAAATTATAAAGAGAGAGTATTACAATATCATCTTGGCATTACTTAACTTAAAAGATTTAAAATGTTATCGCATCTACTTTAAATCGACCACTTATTAAATAAAGATTTCAATTAGGATATACTTCATAATTATCACCTATGAACCTTCCTATATACTAGTTAAACCATCGTTACCTATGATCAAACTTTATTTTTATTTTTGTTAAGACGAATAAATTTTCAATTTAATAACCAAAACTTATACTTATCCTATGGCGTTTCTTCAAAAATAAATCAAAATGCTAAAAAGAAAATATTTTTGAGATTTAGAATTTTGAGATTTTTTTTAGAAATCTTATGTTTTGGAAAGAAAATGAAAATTCAAAAAATGCCATGAATATTTAAAAGTTGAAGATGAGACTCAATACCCTCCGCCCCTACTTAATTTTGACTGTGTCCCCACAGTCAGTGCATTATATAATGAGTGTAACAAGGAAAAATATGTACATATTTACAACAGAGGATTGACATTTCTTACAAGATGTAGCATGGCTCATGAAGAATCATGAGCTCCTCCTTTTGATTACATGGCAATTCCAAGAAAAGTTTCAAACGATGATCATTGACTTTGAAAATCGATCCATCCCCAGGATTTTGTATTTCTATGGCACCATGTGGAAAGACAGTTCATACCACAAATGGTCTGGTTCATCTCAATTATAGCTTCCCAGGGAATAAATGTAGTCTTGAGTCATATAAAAGAACTTTTTGATTTGGTGAAAACGATTTTCTTAGGATTGATTTGTCATGAAAAACTTTTATTCTTTCTTTGTAAATTTTCTCGTTTTCATACGCATCGTTCCTAAGTTCTTCTAGTTCTGTGATTTGCAATTTTCTGTTTTCACCAGCTTTTTCGAGATCGAAGTTTAAGTTCTTTATTGCTCAGAATGCGTTGTGTTCGATTTCAACTGGTAAATGGCAAGCTTTTCCATAAATTAAATGAAATGGGAACATCCCAAGATTTGTTTTAAAAGCGGTACGGTAAGCCCAAAGAGGGTCGGTTAATTTCTAAGACCAATCTTTTCGGTTTTTGTTAATTGTTTTCTCCAAATTTTGTTTCATTTGTCGATTTGAAACTTCAACTTGGCCACAAGTTTGAGGATGATACGGAGTGGATAACTTGTGGGTTATCGAGTATTTCTTCGTCAATTTTTCAAAAGAGTGATTGCAAAAATGGGTTCCGTTATCACTGATCATTGTGCGAGGCGTGCCGAACCTCGAAAAGATGTTTTCTTTAAGAAATTTCACAACAATTCAATGGTCGTTGGTTTTACACGGAACGGCTTTGACCCATTTTGAGATGTAATCAACGGCGAGAAGAATATACAAATTTCCAAAAGAATTGGAAAAAGGTCCCATAAAGTCGATACCCCAAACATCAAAGATTTCAATCATAAGAAAGGGGTTTAGAGGCATCATATTTCGTCGAGAAATCCTTCTAAGCATTTGGCATCGATCGCAAGTTTTACAAAATTCGAATGAGTCTTTGAAAAGAGTGGGCTAATAGAAACCATACTTAAGCACTTTTTCAGCAGTTTTTCGAGGACCCAAATGTCCATCGCACGCATGATCGTGAAAAAACAAGAGAACACTCTTGATTCCGCAATCCGAGATGCAACGTCGAATGATTTGGTCGGGACAATACTTGAACAAGTATGGATCATACCATTAAAAATATTTCACTTGGGATAGGAATTTGCATTTATCTTGTTTCGACCAAAATGAAGGAGTTTCTCTAGTGACTAAATAGTTCACTATGTCGGCATACCATGGATCGACAGAGACAGAAAGAAGTTGTTCATCAGGAAAGTTTTCGTTGATTGGTAAAGGCGATGGTGCCACTACACCAAACATGTCATTTTGTAACACTTTTGCGCTTTCAAATTGTAACGGTAATAACCGTTATAAATTTCTAACGGATATTTCCGTTAGAAATGTTTGTCACGGTAATAACCGTGACTACATCTGGTAATTTCGTAAATACTAAAAATAAAGATACACAGTATTGTAAATTTATGTTTTATTATTACTTATCCGTTTCACACCCGTAACATTTCATCATCATTTCAATTCCTCTTTAGTTCTAGGGTTTCACCCCTCCAGTTTGTTCCGCCCCCACTGTTTTGCCACCGCCTTCAATCTTTCATCTTCTAGTTCATCGTTCTTCACCAAAAATGTCTCGTCGTCCAAACAAAGTACTGATTTGAGTTCAGTGCATAAAAAGAGGAGAACCGAGCCCACAATGTCGTCGATGAACGGGAGTGTGTCGTTACCTGTACCTGGTTCAAATTGCTCACCGTTGGTTGGTCCTGAAGCAATGTTTTTAAGAAGGGAAGCATTTTTAAAGCACAATCTTTGGGTGACTCCATACAAACGTGATGAAATGTATCCTAGAGGAGAGTTTCCTAATCAAAATCGTCGCCAAAATGAGGGTTTAGCTATTTGGGTCAAGAAAAATAGATCTCTTGAGGAAAGCAATATTATACTATGGTTAGTGATATTTTTGACATGTGCATCATTATTCAGCATCATTTTTAAATTGTCCTTTTTATTTATTAAATTTATCTTCTTTAAGCATTAGGCCTTACTGGTATTAATTCAGCATTAAAAAAAGGGTAGTAAAAAATTTATGGCATATTTAGGCATCAGTTTTAAATTTTGTGCCATAAATTGGTTTAAATCGATTCATATTTTACTTGAAATATATATTGTTAGTATAAGTTCAGTTTGCTGGATATTTAGGAAATTTCTAGATTTATCTCCAGTTAAGATAAGTTGTACGAAATGTACAGACTCGATTGTTATAAAAATAACAGGGTGTTAAGTGAAGAAAAAGTATAACTCATATTTCCTAAATTTGGCGAAATAGATTACCACTAACTTTAACCAACAACCTCTTTTGATGGAATGATAAAATGATTATAAAAATCATCCTATTCCATTGGCAATAAGTTTAGTAAAAGACCCCTCTCACTGTTTTTTTCTAATAAATAAGGAAGAAAATGCTTTGGCATTGTCCTAATCCAAAATGTTTAAAATGTACGCTATTTGCTTTCATGGCTATTTCTCTGATACGTTGCCTTCTCTTCTGATTGTCTAGGTATGTGTTTAGAGTGACTCACATACTGCGTCCTGAAGATTAGCCTGTTATGCCTGTGGAGCACATAGGTTTCATGCTTATGGTATTTACATTTTTCTTATCTCTTCAGTCTTTCTCGATTTATGTTTTAATTTGGTCATGGATTCTCTTTGCTTATTTGACTGGCTTTCTAGAATATATCATAAATATTAATGTACAACATACAACACATTTCAAATAAATTAGGTTAAACCAAAAAAAACAAAACATATGTCAACAGTTATGCTATTTCAGTTCAGCTAAATTGGTTTATGACTATACTAGTTTCATGTATAAAATACAGTTAAAGTTCAGTGGAATTCACAAATGAACTCGTAAGGCCTTTTAGATACTCATTTTCAAACTCATGACCAAGGTTTGTTTTATTGGGTTGTGTCTTTCTTTGTTATCTTCTCACTTTTGAGCTTGACATGGCACTGATAATTTTGCATGAATTTTTAAGACGGCAGTTGGGCGAGAGCATTTGTTGGGCACTACGTATTGTATATTGGAATATACACAGTTCCATTCTAATGTAAACACAACCCATTCCTAACTATCATGTGTTGTCTTTTGATTTCATTCATTTGTACATGCGCTCAACATATTATAAGTGAAAAAATTACCAAAGCTACTGTATTTGATCTAGCTGAAAGTACCTCAGTAATGAAGATGGAGACCATCATAAGATGTTCTTATTATACGGAAACTGGTAGACATGTATAAATTATTTCATCAATAAGATATCCAGGAAATTATTGTTAAGGACAAAATTTCACAGCTTTTAGCCTCAAGGACAGACCTCCAATATTTTATCCTGAAGGACAACTTTCTGTAGGTATCAATTTTTAGTTATTGATAGCAGTTTTTAGGTATCAGTTTGTAGTTATCGGTAGCAGTTTTTAGGTATCAGTTTTTAGCTCGGTAGCAGTTTTGTTGTCCTTATGAATAATTTTGGATAATGTTTGTCCTTGTGAATAATTTTTAGAAGAATGTTTGTCCTTGTGGCAAAAATATTGAGGTCGTGTCCTTGAGGCAAAAAATATACAAATCTTTGTCCTTTACATCAATTCCCCCTAAGATATCAAGTGGGCTATCCAAAATAATGTGATTTTAGACAAGAAAGGATTTGGATAAAGTCACTTGGATATCGTTCCTATTTTAAGTTGCACTTTACCTTGTTCCATCATTTTTTTGCCTTTTAAATGCAGACAAAAATATTAGTTTGATTATTTTGTTTAGATGGTTTAGTCAGAATGTTATCTATGTTAGACAACTCACCTTTATTTAAGAAATTTCTTTAATGACAACGGCTATCAAAATATACAATTTGATGACTATGCTGATCTTAATTTTGAGAAATAATGCAGTGAAAGAAAAAGTAAAAATAAAAATAGGGAGTAAAGAAATAAAACAATAGTAATAGGTTATAATTTGACAAAGTTCAGTAACGACAAGTAGTAATGACTTTGATATGGTTTATAACAAAAATTTAGGCTTACGATCTTTGAATTTTAAATGAATAAGCAAAACATACTAGAGAAATTTCTATCGAATGTAAAGATATTGAACCAACTTACGAATTTTTTGGTTGTTGAGGACAATCTTTGCATTCTAAATTACTTTCTCTACCAGATTTCATTTTTGGAATTCCATTCCTGAGCCATATATCTTTCATCATGTCTTTGATATACTTTCACTACGATGTCCAATGTGATTGTTGATGACATACTGGCATGAATATTTTGTACAGTTCTAGCTCCTTTTTATGGTACCTGACCATTCTAATTCTTTAGCCAATAGCATTTGATTTGCTGATTCAAATCCAACAATATCTAATGCTACAAAAAAACATAATAATGATATTATAATATTCACTTTATTCTGCAATTGAAATACATGTTTGTAAAGAATGTCAAATAAAAATACATACCGTTTCTTTGGGTCTTACATAAAAATAGTTTGGATAGTGTAGTCTCAGCTTGGTTACTTCAAACCATTGGATTACCTGTGAATTTTACATTAAAAAAATGTGTACAGACTATAAATATATGGTACAGACTATAAATAGCTTGGTTACTTAAAATACTTTGACTGATTTTATTATTAAAACAGACTGCATTAATAGTAGAAGAATAGCCAGCATTTTCTATTCTGGAAGTATATTAACATTTTTCTGGCTTACTTTACAGTTTGATGAAGATTATTACATGTAGATGAGTTTTTTTTTCAAATATGAGGGCAGTGATACATTTTTGGTTTTTTAAGTTAACTCTATTTTGTTGTTTTCAATATTCGATATGTATTTAGTATGGTCAAAATTGTGAACATGATGCTCTAATCTTACCTATTAGTTGATAAGTGGTCACAAAATATTGGAAGAAATTGTGGAAAAACCAATAGAAAACGTAAGGAAGTATGGAACTATCAGTTCAGTTTGAAACAAGGTACATGAATGTAATGTACAGAATGATAGTTTACAATCTGTATTTGTTTATTTTAAATGGGATAGCATTGTTATAACATTTGCAAGTTGTTTAGCTCCTAATTTTAGTTAGTGAACTTTTTTCTTATCATGAAATATTATTCAGTGCTTGGCTAGCTAATTAGTAACTAGGTAAGGTCACGTAAGTAATATGGTGATTTTATAAAATGTGTTAGTTTTATAAAATTAATTTATTAAACTAAATAATTGGTTTCGACATATTTCGGATTAAGTTTATCGACATTTCTATTGAGCAATAAAAAAATGTATCCTCATATGAAAATTATCTCAAATTGTGATGATCTCGTCAACCAATTAGTCATCCAGCTAATTTTTATAAGTATCACGTAAGTAAGCATTAACTATTGAATAAAATAAGGTTTAATATTTTCTCTTCATATCTTAGATTTTTTATTATATATAGTGAAATATTATAACTTATTAAATCTGTTCTTGGTTTTGTTAAATATTTTCTCATAGAAGTTTGGACATGCTCAACATTTACAACTATTTTGATACAATACCACAAAATGGTCTTAAGATATATTTTCCATAAAATTTGGAAATTTTACATGGTTTATAGTTTTTTATCTAAAGATTTTGTATATTTGATAAATAAATAATTTATAGGCCTTTGTTAGTAGGTATGTTATTTAAGTAATATTTATTTTACTTTTCTTTCTTGTAATGATCATGTCGAGATGGCATGTTACGCTCCACTACTTGGCCATGTACATTATATAAGGTACATCTCACTGTTCTTTTGTTTCATAATTTAGTTTATTCTTTTACTCAAGTTATAGACATGCATGTACTATCAAATATTCATTAGCACCGGTCTAACAAATTACTTAGGAAAATGTAAAAGTGGAATTTTAATGTGTTATTTGAATTGAAAAGAAACAAGTTTTAACTTGTCATATAAATAACTGAACAACTTGTAGGTGGAAGCATGAAGTACATGATTGAATGATTGGTGATTTTGTAAATAATTAAAAGTAGCATGGATAGAAGGGTTATTTTATCTCTTATTATTCCTCATTCTATTATGAACACAATTCTTGTTACATCTGTGAACAGTTAATTCAAATGCATAAGCAAGCATGAATTCATTTGTATTAACAAACAATTATTTTCGTAAGAGACGACTAATTTTAATGTCATGTCCAATTTATATACATTTGTTACGAACAAACGGTGAGGACCTGAATACACACTTTACTCGTATTTGGGTTGCAGTGCTATTCTTCTTAAATAATGAACCCAAAAAACACATCTTATATGCAGAATTTGAGTTTTTTTTTTATTTATCTTTCAGCTGGACAGGAGAGGTTTAGAACTCTTACAAGTTCATATTATAGAGGAGCTCAGGGGATTGTTATGGGTATTTTCGATTTCCATTCTTTTTCTCCATTTACTAAGAAGTAATACAATTAATAGCTAAGACATATTGAAATATATTGTGGATCCGGATAGTAGAACCAGCATAAGAAAGTTATGCTGCCAAAAACAAGTTTCTTACATATTCGTAAATCTATGACAGTTTATGACGTAACAAGAAGGGAGACATTCATGGATCTTTCAGATATATGGGCCAAAGAAATAGACCTATATTCGACTAACCAGGACTGCATCAAGATGCTAGTTGGAAACAAAGTTGATAGGGTACTTGATCTGCTCTATATTATATTTCTTCATCTTACAAAAAGTGTGTCAAAGATGGCTTATGATCTAATTCGGTGTATTTATTCAGGAAAGTGAGAGAGTTGTATCAAAAAAAGAAGGCATCGACTTTGCCAGGCAGTATGGATGTTTGTTTTTAGAATGCAGTGCGAAAACAAAAGTAAACATTGAGCAATGTTTTTAGTAGCTAGTCTTGAAGGTTTGCAGCACTTATAGATTTGTTTGGGTTATATGCTGTTTTACAGTGTTGAAATTTGTTATATCATATAACATTCACTCTTTACATTAGGTTACCATTTGATGATTTGACAGCTGAAATATAACTACATGTTGCAGATATTGGATACACTAAGTCTATTGGCAGAAGGTTCAGCCAGTGTGAAAAGGAAAACATGTTCAAGTGGAACGAGACTCAGGCTGATGCTTTGCAGAGTGGATGTTGCTGTTTCTTTTAATTATAATTTGCTCTTTTCCTTTACTTTTAGTTTTGTGATGTTTTTTCTGTCTTTCAGTAGATATGTTGCTTCTTGGGCATATTATTATTTATTTTAGGCTGAAAGGTAATTTGCAGTTGTAAAACTTGGTATAGAAAAGTACAGTTTTGTTGTACAAACATACAAACTATCGCACATGGTTTATATGCATATAGGCAAGTAGTCTTTTCATTCTTCTTTCAAAATTGTAACCCAAATCAACTCCATGCTCAAAAGCACAAAGCATTATCATGTTAAAGGCTATCATGATATTGTTAAAATCAATATGTCCTTTCTGTAGGTAAACCCGTGGTGTAGAATTTAGAAAGTTTCAATTAATATATCTTTTATGATATTTCTAGATGGAGAAATCCAATTAATTTAGAAAGTTTCAATTAATTTGCATTTGTCATGGTTATAAGTGTTAGAGTTTCCTTTTTGGTTATGGTTATAAATGTTAGAAACTATTGTTCTGTCACGGTTATAAGTGTGATACTATCTAAATTTCCCATGGCTATAAGTGTTAGTAATAATCATTTTATCATGATTATAAACGCGAGTAAATACTGTTGTCACGGTTATAAGTGCGATAATATCTAAATTTATAACGGTTATAAGCGTGAGAAATTACTATTTTTATCACGGTTATAACCGTGAGCAAAAGTGTGACTGAATTTGCCCACGGTACCTATTTTCACGGTTATAACCATGATAAATTAGTTTAGTCACGCTTATAACCATGAGGAAATTGCCTTTCTGGTGTTGTGTGCATTGGAAAGACGAGACAAGTGATTGGCTATGACATTGTCGGACCCTTTTTTGTCCTTAATCGTAATTTAAAATTCTTGCAGTAAAAGGATCCAACGAATTAAGCAAGATTTAGAATCCTTTTTAGCAAAAAGATATCAAAGAGCGGAATGGCCTGTGTAAACAGTGGTGTGTGAGCCTATCGAATATTGTTGGAGTTTTTCGAGGGCAAAAACTACCGATAGAATCTCTTTTTTAGTAGTTGTGTAATTGTGTTGAGCATCTTCAGAGTCATACTAGCATAGTAGATAACGTGAAGGATCTTGTTCATGCATTGTCATTAAGACTGCACCTACTACAAAGTTTAAAGCATGCACATTATTTAAAATGGAAGGTCCTAATTTGGTGAGCAAATTACAGGCGCACAAACGAGTTCGTTTTTGAGACGTTCAAAGTAGAGACACGGTCAGTGTTAGAATCGAAGGAACGTCTTTTCCAAGAAGATTTGTATGAGGTCATGCAATCTTATTGAAGTCTTTCACAAAGCGTCGATAAAAACCGACATGACCTAGGAAAAAGCGAATGTCCTTAACGAATTTTGGAATGGGTCGATTTGCAATGACATCAACTTTTTCTTTATCTACCTCAATTCCTTTATTTGAAATGACATGTCCAATGACTATGCCTTAAGTGACCATAAAGTGGCATTTTTTCCAATTTAGCATTAAGTGCTTATCCTTGCATTGTTTAAGAACAAGTTCAAGACGGTGTAAACACTCAGAAAAAGAGTTTCCAAATATAGAAAAATATCCATAAACACTTCAAGAAAATGTTCGATCATATCAGAAAAGATGCTAACCATGCATCTTTGAAACGTAGATGGAGCGTTGAAAAGGCCAAAAGGCATACGTCGATACACAAAAGTGCCAAAGGGACACGTGGAAGTTGTCTTCTCTTGATCTTCGGGAGCGATTGTAATTTGGTTATAGTTGGAATAACCATCAAGAAAGCAATAGAATTCATGACCGGCTAAACGTTCGAGCATTTGTTCAATAAAAGGAAGAGGGAAATGATCCTTACGTGTTGCGGTATTTAATTTTCGATAGTCAATGCAAAATGCTAGCCCGTTTGGTACGAGTTGGAATAAGTTCATTAGAATTGGTCTTAACAACGGTAAGTCCAAAAAATTTCGATACAACATGAACTGGGATAACCCATGAACTAGCAGAGATTAGGTAAATGATTCCATTGTCGAGAAGTTTAATAATTTCATCATGCACCACATCTTTTATTTTTTGATTAAGCCTCTGTTGCATGTCACGAACATGCTTGGCATCATCAATTAAATGAATGCGGTGTTGAACAAGAGTGGGACTAATTCCCTTTATATTAGTGATTGACCATCCAACACAACACCGGAAAGGCAATTTCCTCACGGTTATAAGCATGACAAAACTAATTTGTTATGGTTATAACTGTGAAAATAGGTACCGTGGGAAAATTCAGTCACGCTTTTGCTCACGGTTATAACCGTGATAAAAATAGTAATTTCTCACGCTTATAACCATTATAAATTTAGTTATCATCACACTTATAACCGTGATAGAACAGTATTTACTCACGGTTGTAATCGTGATAAAATGGTTATTACTAATGCTTATAACCATGGGAAATTTAGATAGTATCACACTTATAACCGTGACAGAACAATAGTTTCTAACATTTATAACCATTACCAAAAAGGAAACTCTAACACTTATAACCGTGACAAATGCAAATTATATCACAGTTATAACCATTACGACAGGTTATTTTCTAACACTTATAACCGTGATAACTAAAACAATATCAAACAAATTATATAGCTCCAATATTTTATTACAGCTATAAACAATCTACACAAAAAATATATAGTATTAACATTAAGAAAACATACGATCAATAATTAGAACAACATCAAACATTTATGTTTCATACAAACATCACAAAGGATACTTCATACCAACACCACAAATTATAGCATACAAGCATAGTATATATATTTGAACCAAAACTAATACATCCCCGTCATGCCAAACTGAACAGCACCAACCTTTCTATGGTGAGGATTAGCAGCAACAACTGCCATGGTAGTAGCAATACCGTGCCTAAAAGCAGGCGGTTCCTTGACTGCAACATGCTCACTTCATCATCTATTATTTGGTCAAGTTTACTCTTCTTACTCGCTTCAGAAATACCCGATGCTGCAGAAAGATGTTGAAAGAAAGGAAAACTACCACCACCACCTCTTATATCGATTGTTATGTGATGTTGTTGTGATGGGTGGTCGGTTTTTTTCTCTGATGACTCCAATGGGGCCTCCATCTGGCCAGATACACTGCTGCTTCTGCTGAAATAATATGATGGACTAGGAATGGCTGGATACTGCTTCTGTGGTGGCATCAACATTGTACCATTGTTATTACCTCTTGTCATACTTCTTGGATCATAGGGATCTTTCAGTCCTGTATTATTTTTGTTAAGTAAACATAACAAATGACTTCAGATATAGTAATTAATCCATTTAAATGGTGTGTTAAATTAAATTAAATAAAAATAATATTGCATGCATTTATACCAATTGGGACCCTTTGAGGAATAGCCTGAGATGATCGTATCGTATCTCTGGCGTTTAATTGCGGCTAAACTTCAGGATGAACTGCTTTAGCATATACAGTAGATCTACAAAGATATGCCCAGATGGATGTTAGTATAAATTTTGACATTAACAACCCCCTTTTTTCAGACCAACCAAAAATAAGGATTAATGGAATATTTTTGCCAAAAGCATTCCTAGTTCCTATGTTTGGCAATTTATTCTCCAATCTCAATTTGAGTTTGATTACATTCTCATCCTCCTTATACCCATATCAGACGTTAATTTCAGTTGTACCTTTCCAGAATCTAGCATTTTAATTAACTATATAGTTAATGATGGGGTCTCTATAAATATACAAAAATTTGACGTTTGTGATGCAATAAACCTCTTAAAAGACTGTAATGTTACTACAGTTGCCCAAGCAAACCAATTTAGGCAACGAAATAGCATAGATACCTATATATGCTAATAATCACCAACTTTGGTCGCAACAATTGTCTTCTTTTAGATTTCTTTATTTCTAAAAGCATAACAACATTAGACCTCGTTGGATTTGTCATTTTTAGTTTTGTGTTTTCATCCAAAAAACATGCAGACGATGCATGCATTTTTAGAAAATGACAAATTTGTAAAATGACGCTAACATATAAAATAAAAACAAATTTATTTTGTTTTTCATGTTTTAAGGAATAACAAAAGAATGTAAAACAATCCATCTCCTCCGTCATACCTCCGTCCCCTCTCTTGTCCCTCCATCATCGTCGTAATGGCCTAAAATTTTAAATATCTCTTTCGCTATCCTCGGTTATGAATGTTAAAATAGAAAACACAAAATACAAATGAAACCAAACATTCCCTTATCTTTTACTTTAAGTGCACTAACACAATGAGGGTGAAAATGTTGTGTCTATCATACATTCATTTTCTTCAATCTTTTCATTTCGTTTTCGTTTAATTCCATCATTTAGGAACTTTGAATTTTTCAATGCAATTCAATCATGTTAATTATCATACATTCATACATTCATTTTCTTCAATCTTTTCATTTTGTTTTCGTTTAATTCCATCACTTGGGAACTTTGAATTTTCCAACGCTATTCAATCATGTTAATTATTATTTTTGATGAATCCAATGTTCATTGTTATTTTTGGTGAAAATGTTGTGCCAGATTTACTGGTTCATCGCTGAAATTCTGAAAACCAAACATGTTAATTATTATTTTTGATGAATCCAATGTTGTTTTGACTCATCAAACTCAAAAATTTCTCCAGGAAGATGATTGTTTTAACATGAATTTTTCAACAGTGCAAATCAGTATGTGTTTTTCATACATGAATGTATATACGTAATTTAAAAAGAGTATATTATTTAAATCAACATTGAACTTTCAGAGATTTAGTGTGATTAAGTTATGTCAAACTTAGAAGAAGAAAAGGCAAATCGGTTTGTGCTTTCCATCCATGCTTATTTTTTACGGAACACGGACTGTACCACTAGAAAATGAAATCATATAAACATAAAATGGTAAAGCATGTAAAGCGTAAATGATGGCTAAACAGTTTTACCAAATAGTCTGCCTGCAAACAGCATTTTGACGGGCACAGACATGTGGACCGACTGATTGTTCAATATATGCTCTACAAAGCCAGATTTAATAGATAATTGTTGCATCTGATAATTGATCGCTATGATAAAAAATTGGTGTAGCAAACATTAGTTAATGTTTAAGTGATATATATGAGCATGCATTTTGAATTTATACCATTACCACTTATATTTTCTAACTGAACATATCACACTAACTGAGGTACCTTATTGTGCACTGGTAAAGATGAGTAGCATCCACATTTTAGTATTTTCCTTTATCACCGGTGCTGTTGATGCTTCAATAGACCAACTCCTCAAAAAATATGGGCTAAAAGTAGTCCAATTTATGCTTTCTCACTATCCCCCATTGTTGATTAACCTGCAATATTCGAGGTCGAGATACATATTAGTCATAGCAACAACAATAACAGCAACAAAGCCGTTATTTCTGCAAGGAAGTGTGGTTATTCAAGTATTGGGCAATCAATACCTGTTGATAATATGATGTATCAGCACTGAACTCTAATGCATGCATGAAGAGTAATAATTAAAAATAAGTCATACTTAAACTCAGATCATGTGCTACCCAACCCTTGTATGGATCCTATCCTATATTTACAACCAAATACACATTTCAACTACACTTGTATACAAAAGCTGGAAGTTTATTTCAAATAAATTAAGTATTTCCCTAACCCCTATAAAGAAGAAAACATGGTTTATACTAATGTTTTTTCTTTTAACTTTTCTAGACTATTACCTAGCAACAATTAATTACGAAGCACACCGTGCTTTGGAGCAATGTAACTAAAATCAAAGTATAAGAAGAGAAAATAATCCGATTCTTACAAGTTACGTCCACTCTGAACTATCAAAGGAGCATGATTAATCCAAATAACGTCCAGTTCAAAAGCTTTATCAAAAGAGTTGAATTTATCACCGCACGTGTGACGTATTCTAGTAACCTGTATCATAAACAAAAGCTATTTAACGAAATATTGATGCCAAAGTGGTAAATGATTGAAGTACAACAATGAAAAATCATTAAATTCAAGATACTCTATTAAAGTAACAATCATTTAAGTTCAAGATATTCTAGAACAGAAATCTATCAGTTCAGTAGCTAAAATTAAAAAAGAATTAGCAGTTTCCTTTTTACTTCGTTTTACAACCTTACCATTCAGGCCCAAACAGCTGAAAAAACCATGACAAGGTTTTTTCTGGAAAATTATAACATATGGTGCATAAATCTCTCTGTATTGGTTATGAACAAAATGGATTCACTTCCTTTATTTTTTTGATTTCGTTTCTTTCGTATCTTTCGTAGAACCGCCAATAATCCTATTATATTGTAACCTTTTTTTTTCAAACTGGGAAGCTAGCTTATAGCCTGAACCACAACTTCATCACATTGATCCTTAAGAAAGATAATCCAAAAACCATAGATGATTATCGACCTTTTTTTTTGAAATGGTACTTCATATACAACAAATCATTGGGACAACATATCCCATGTCAATAAACGTTCGGAAGCAAGTTTCGAACTTGTGACCTCTTGCACCAAAGCCGAATTAAGTAACCACTTGGACAATGATGCTTGTCATTATCGACCTTTTTCATATGCAAATATTGTATATAAGAATATTTCTAAAATAATTTATGCTAGAATAAAAAATTTCTCCCATTTCTTATTGCAGAAAATCAATCTGCATTCGTGCCAGATAGAAATATTGGAAAAATATATTATACTTGCTCATGAACTTGTTAGATATTGGAAATAAAAAATGTGCATCAAAATCAGTCTACAAAAGGCGTATGATATGGTGAATAGAGAGTTTGTGTGTTACATGCTAATTAATATAAGATTCCCTGTTTTACTTGTAAATATGATCTAGGAGTGTAGTAGCTATCCAACTTTTTCTATAATGGTAGATGGAACACCACATGGATTTATCACATCTTACAAGGGCCTATGTCAAGTTAATCCTCTGTCTCCCTAACTTTTTGTGTGGCCATGAGTTTTTTTCTCTTACAATGGAAGATGCACTTATCTTAAACCAGTTACAGCCTATTTCATATGTCCAGGCAATTATTTCTCATTCATTATACATTGACGATGTTATAATTTTCCTAGGTGCCACTGTCCCAAATGCAATAACCATGACTACTATTTTCAATCAACTTGCAAGCATAGTGGGACTACAAATAAGTCAGGTTAAACTAAAAGGTTATTTTAGTAGAGAAGTTGCCAACAAAGATCAACCACTATCAATTTTGGGGATGGCAGGTGACAGTATACCTATAAAATATTTAGGTGTACCCCTAACAACTGATTATATCTGTGCATCTCATTGCACATTTCTATTGAATAAGGTTTTTGTGAAATTTAAAGGCTAGTATGGTGATTTAATATCCATTGCAGGGAGAGATGAATTAATTCAAAGTACTATTACATTAATAGTGCAATATTTGTTTCTTATTTATCATTTACCAAGCCCGGTGTTACATAAGATAGAAAAAATGTGTGCAGACTTTTTTGCATGGCAAGGAAGGAAATGGAAGATAAATATACTGTGGATGAACATAATGAAAATGCAAAGAAAATTGGCAAACAATTCAATGAAGTCTACTTGCCTTTGATACATCCAAAGCTCTCATTTAAAAGGTCCCTCCAGAGGTTCCTAGGGAGAAGAAAGAAGAAAAGAGTCACTCTTGTCTGATCAAATCCCCTGCTTAAATTTTAGTGCATGTACTTCATTTAATGTATCAATGTCATTTATAAAAATAATTATTATTATTATTTTAAATCAGTGCCATAATATTGAAAAATCAAAATTTCTTTAAAAAAAGAAAAAGAAACAAACTCTAAGCAAAATATGCAAATATACTATGAATTAGAACTGAAATGACAACACAATCTGAACATCAATTTTTAATGTTTTTTTCCTTTTCTTCACATGTAAACTGTTGTGATATCAAATATAAAGTTTAAAACCAATACAATATAAAATAAAAGAAATAAACCATAAGGCAATATATTGTATAAAATATCTTGAATTTAACTGAACAATAATCAAATCAACACATCTCACATAAATTACCCAAATTATCAAACATTGATGATTATGTATCATTAGACACTTAAATCCTAACCAAAAAAGAAAAAAAGAAATCACAAATATATTTATTTAAGTAAATTATAATACATAAAAGATCAAGAATTGAAAGCCTGCTATCTTCTACAGTCATGACTCCTTTAAGTAAGATTGGCAAGGAAGTGACATTTTATAGCCATTTGACATCCTTTCATATATGCAGCATGGTTCTCTTAGAAGAAATGTTTCATTTAATTTGGACGGTTTAAGGACAAATTCAAGAAAATATTACAAAAAGCATGAATTCCTACATATATGTGATAAAAAAACAGAGAATGCACAAGTATACATACAAGCCTAAGTATCAAACTGTTTAAATGATTTAGATGTGCAATGAACAATGGCCGTGTCAAAAGTTAAAACATGAAACTGATGTCAACTTTACATAGTATAGAATACAGAGACCAAAAATAATAAATTTGACAAGGTTGAAGATCACTGCAGAAAATATTGATAACGAACTAACACTGGGGTTCCATTTAAAAAGTTGCTTATGGCACAGATAATATAAAATACATCGCTTTCCCAAAAGCTATGGCTTCTTCTAGCTCAAGATTGGCAAATTTTGAATAACTGTTGTCAATGGATACTGTCCCAATAGAATTTAAGTTTTAAGATGAAAGATTCTTTTTGCCAACACCAAACTATTGAAAACCCAAAACTTATCCTTCTGTATTAAAAGAATATCCATCAATTTCACATGATGCTCACACTCTTCTTTTTTACTTCATGCACTCGTTTTTACATCACAGCGTCATTATATTTTATGTGTAAACAAATAGTTTTACATCACATCGTGATCCTATTTTATGTGTAAACAAATAGTGCGTTCATACATTTAAGCATTCAATGCTCAACATGTGCCTGCTAAAATCGCTACAAGCAGTGCAGGAATTTCAGCGATCAATCTCTCCTACCACAGTACCACTATCCTAACAAAGATTATCAGCATCATAGATTATAATGGATATAAACGAATAATCATTTTTACAAAGTAAAACTATAAAACACAGAATCGTGCAGAAAACAGTTTCAATTTATGCCCTATTGAAAAAAACCCTAAATAAACAATCACTTCAAAAGTGCACTGGAGCGAATAGGTATTTAATCGAATTGAATTACATACAAAACCCTAAATAAACAATCTTAAAACATACAAAACCAAATTAAAAACGAAAATTATTATCTGACTTTGAAGAAGGGTGGATTTGGCGAAAGTGATGGGCGGATTTGGCGAAAGAAATGGAAAGAGGCTTTGAAATTACGACGATAGGCGGGCGACTCGCAACGAAGGAAAGCTGGAGCGACAGCTTTAACCTAATTAGATTTAAGGAAGAAAGATATTAGAAGCCAGAAGCATGAAAAACAGCTGAAGCAAGGATTGAAACATAAATGACGACTCTGTCCAATCTCTTTTAGATATTTACGAAAAGCCCAAATTTTGTCATGGAAATAACCGTGATAATACAATGTAACAATAATAACCGTTATAAATTTCCAACAATAATAACCGTGACAAAATGAAATGAAAAAAGTGTGACAAAATGGCCTATTTGGTGTAGTGCAAGTACTTCCTTGTTTTTCGAAAGGATTGAAAGTAAGGAAGTTTCTTGATCAAGAGAGAGAGTCGTAGAAATTATGACGGGAAATGATTCGTTATCACGTAAGTATGCGTACTTAAGATGATCGAGAAGGGGTTTAAGGTCCAACCTCGGGGGTTGCTCGATCAAAGAATTAGGTTGAGAATTGGACTCAACTGGAAGCGATTCAAAGGGGAGCATGTATTCAATCTCATTGGGGATTTTGTGAAACAATCTTTCATACTCAGCCTCGCATTCATCGTTAAGATCAATCGTCTCATTTTTGAAGTTTTCATGAATGGCGCTAACTTCCAACGTTTGGTCGGGAGGTTCATTCGATTAGTTTTCAAGATTGAAAATGTTAAGATCCAAAGTCATGTTTCCAAAAGAGATTTTCGTCGAACCGTTGCGATAATTCATTAAGGCATTTGAGGTGGCTAAGAATGGCCGGCCCAATATCAAAGGGATTTTATTTGTAGGGTTAGTCATATGTCGTGTTTCAAGAACGATAAAATCGACGGGGAATATGAATTGCCCTACTCTAATGAGAAAGTCCTCAATTTCTCTCATAGGCTTCTTAATGGAATAATCAGCGAATTGAAGTGTGACCTTTGTGGATTTCAACTCACCTAAGCCTAATTGTTCGTACACAGAAGATGGAATCAGAATGACACACGGGCCTAGGTCTATCAAGCACTTGTTAATCGTCTTGTCTCCAATTGTACGTGAAAACGTAGGGCAACCAGGATCTTTGTATTTAACAGGTATGGATCGGGACAAGACTTCACTCAAACTGGCCGCTAAGAAGACTTTTTTAGGCACTTGAATGTGTTGCTTTTGGGTACACAAGTCCTTACGAAATTTGGCGTATGTTAGGACTTGCTGAACGATGTCAAATGCAGGATGTTAACTTTCACTTGTTTAAAAATTTCCAACATATTTTTCATTTGGTCCGAGTGTTTCATGGGTCAAAGACGATATGGAAATGGAACACAATACTCAGTAGGTGGGTCTACTTGAGTAGAAGAAAATTTTTGATTGGCATTTGATTCGACGTTTGGCTCCACGTTCTGTACAGATTCGTTTGTTGTATTAGAAGTGTCGAGAGAGATTTTCGGTAAATCATTTGGATTAACGACTTGATTATCGATTTTTTTACTGAAACGTAAAGTTGTGATAGCATTCAATTGCGTAACATTGACATCTTGAAAAATGTGGGCTTGATATGAATTAGCGTTTTGATTTCTGGGATTTGGAACAAGATGGCTTAGGAATGTGCCTCGTTCGCATTCACTTACAGACGTGGCTAATTGACTCATTTGCATTTCAAGTTTTGCGATATCGTGTTTTGCATATATGATGTCAACAAATTTTGCAAGTTACGTTTGATTGGAGGCTTTGAGTGGTTGCTTTAGCCAACATTTCAAGAAAATTTTCAAGTGAACTTAAATTATTGTCTTGGGGAGAGGGAGCAGAATTTGGTTGAAAATTTGATTGTTGTGGTTGATTATGAGACAGACCCGCAAAATTTGGTCGAAAATGATTTGTTGAAAGAGAGGATTCGAAACATTATTTGGAAATGTTTGAAAATTGGGACGAACCATATTGGTGTTGGGATTATTTTGGTTCCACACAAAGTTCGAATGATTTCTCCAACCTCAATTGTATGTTGGAGAAAATGGGTCATTTTTAGATTTTTTGAAAGCATTGATTTATATGACAGAATTAGGGCACTGATCGACTATATGATTGGGATCGTTACATTTATAACACATTAGTTGGGAAGCTTGATTCATTTGGTTCGATGAGAAAACACTGTCGAATTTATTAATCATTTCGTCGATTTTAGCTTCCAGAGCCAAAGAAGATCCTATCGAGCGTGCACTCGATTGTGAGTATTTCATTTGAACGTTCCCATTGGGACGAGTTTCCAGCTAGATTCTAAAGAAATTTCCAAGCATCATCGTGATGTTTGGCGAGAAAGTTGCCTTGGCACATTGATTCGAGAATGGTTCACGAGCTATTTTCGAGTTCATCATATAAAATTTGGCAAAGCTTCCATTTTTCAAAGTTATGGTGTGGAAATTTTATCAAAAGCTCTTTAAATCTTTCAAAATATTTTCCGAATGATTCTCCCTTGAATTGATGAAAATTTACGATATCATTTCGAATTTTAGATGTTTTTTCTAAGGGGTAGAATTTCTATAAGAAAACTTTCACGAATTCTTTCCAAGTTTTAATTGAGTTGGATGGTAAGCTGTACAACCATTTTTCAGTGTAATCTGTGATAGCAAATGGAATTAATCGAAGTTTGATTCTGTCATCAGAAAGTTGTTGGAGGTTCATGGTTGCGCAAACTTGTTCGAATTTCGTCAAGAAAATATGTGGGTCATCATGTTCAAAATTGCCAAATTTTAGAAGCATGGCAATATGGTTCGAGTGAATTTCAAAATGGTTACCCGTGGGGGCAGGTAACGTGATGCAAGATGGAATAGAAACTGGATTAGAAAAGATTCTATCCATAAGAGTTCGAGGGGCATTCTCATTCGCTATTTCAGAAGGATCATTTGTTCGAGTTAAATGATTAGTTGTTAAGTCACGAGTCTAACGATTTGTTGTTGTGTCACAGTCCAAGTGCTCATGCACTTTGAAAGTCAAGAAGATAAAGAAGTTAGAATCGAGTTTAGAGAATGAAACAAGATTTGAAAAATGAAGTGAAATCTTTTTTTTGTTTTTAAAAGGAATAAAAAATATTTACCAAGTGAAATTTATTTTTCAAAAGAGATGTTTGATTTTTGTTTTGCTTTTTTGGTTTTCAATTTTTTTATATGTTTGTATTTTTGTTTTTTTTAATTTTCAAATATTTAACAAAAGAATTTTTTTTTTTAGAATATGTTGAATAGGAATTTGATTTTTGTTTTTGTTTTGAATTTTCAAAATTTTTGTTTTTGAAAAGATTATATATATATATTGGATTATTTTTATTTTAATTGAAAAAAATTTCAAAGGAAAGGATTTAAAAGGGTTTTTTTTAATTTAAAAGGGTTTTTTTTAATTTAAAATAAAACTAAGTTAAGTAGAATTTACAATTTTTTTTAAATATGCACGAACTAATGCAACTAAACGAATGCAAAGGACTTAATTACAATTTTCTATCCTTAGTAGCTCCTAACCAAAAATTGTATAATCACACTTTGCCTTAAATCAATAAAAATATTTCTTAGTCATGTAACGGGCAGGATTTATCGGTGCATCATGAATCACCGTAGCAATGCACCTTTAGAAAAACAACCACTATAATATTTACGAATCACCGTAATATTTATAAATGGTTATTGCTCTTCCGTAGCTTAGACACCAAGAAATAAAATTGTTCAAAGAAAACAATTGTCAAGATACAATTAAACCATAGGTGAGCTCGTGACACCCTTAAGTCGAATGCCTAACCTTTATTATTAGTGAAAATTCTATGATGAATGTGATTTATGGGCCAAGGAAGGGGTGATGAAATCCTCCACCTTATGTGAATTGGGGTGTTGCCCTTAGAAAAGAAAAATAAGATGAGATGAATGCAAAACAGAAATTAAACATGAATTAACACTGCACTACAATAGATTTTTGTTTTTTTTTCCGAATTTTTGATTTTTTTTATATATAAATGCAAATGCAAGCAGCTAACAATGCAATTAAAATAAAACTAGAGATAAAAGCACGATACTAGAGTATGCAGAATTATTAGCAATTTTTTTAAGCGGCGATTTTTTTATAAGCAAGCAAAGTAATTCTTTTCCATACGATTTTATGCTTTGGAAACCTGAAATTTCGAACAAGATATATAGGATTGTTTTATATATAAGGATGGAACTTAAAACAATTTAAAATAAAATCAAAACAAATTAAAAAAAATTAGGATAAAACTAAAGTAAACTAAAGAAAGCATACTTTTTTAGAGACAACAAAGTTCAACTGAAAACAAAGACAAACAAAATAATTTCTATTTTTTTTAAAAAAAACTTAAACAAACTAAAACTAAAGAAATTAAAACAAAAGAAAATAAGCTAAAATAAAAATGGCACTAAGTCTAAAAGCCTGGCCCAAAAAGAAACAAACCCTAAGCTTTTATCGTTCCCACTAAACAAATCAAACCCCAAAAAAAATCAATTCCTACACGAGAATTTATAATTCACTCCAAAAAAAATTGAATTTCCCAAAATCAATTTCAACCTCGTTCAAATCTTGTTCAAGCAAGTTCGAGTTCAAGTTCGTTCAGTGAGTTCGCGGCAGTTGAAGTCAACTCGAGGGTGTTGCTATGGTTTGATGTTTTGGGAATTGGAGGGAGGTCGAAACACAGGTGATGTTTGATTCGAGATTGATGGAGACTTCTTGTTAAAATTGAGGGAGGTGGTCGCGGTGCGCGATGATGGTTCCTGATCGTTTGTGGATGGCAGAGTGGTGATTGGAGTAAGGTGAAAGTTGTGATGGATGGTCAGAGGTGTAGTTTGTTGACAGGGCAGTGATGATGCAGTTTGCAGTATATAGGGTGTTATATGACTAGTGTACTAAAACAGATAGCATGCTACAATAAACTCGTCGCACAGGTTTATTAATTAGAATTCCACTACGCTGGAATTCTGTATTAGATAAATGTAACAATAAGTTACGTTGTAAATAAATTACAACAACAACGTTATACTATTGTAAGAAATAGTATAACTTATAAACGGGAAAGATTACCGTGAATCTAACCAGTATATAAAGGAAATTCCGTCTGAGGCTTGTCGTAACAATTTCCTTAAGAATTTTATTTCAAAACTCTCCCAAGATACAACAGACGTAATCTGCACGAGATTGTAATGAGTATGTCAACTCTGTGATATATATGGAATATAGAGCAGTGGAGCAAAGAAGCAGAAGAAATTAGATTGGAATAGGATTAGAATGTGATCAGTATTCTCTTCTATTTATAATTTCGTCCGCATCCCTTCGAACAGTCGCGTCCGCTTGACGGGTCGCACCCGTTGCCTTTTGGTCGCTGTTGTTCGTTAACGGGTCGCACCCGCTCGCTAATGGCTTGCACCCACTCGTACCGCCTGGTACTGTTTCGTCTGCACTGCTTCAGTCAGGTCGCACCCGTTCGCGTTTGGCCGCTCCTGTTTGCTTCTAACGGGCCGCACCCGCTACTGTTCGCCTCTAACGGGTCGCGCCTCTTCAGTTATTCGCGTCCGCTTGTGAACAGTCGCATCTCCTCAGGAAAAAACCCTGCGTCTGTTCACCCGCCCGCTTCTCTTTAAATTCCAGGCCCAGCCCAGTTTTAGACGAAGCCCAAAACCGTTAAACAATGGCCTAGTAAAAGGAATGGACATTTTAGACCCGTACCCGTACCTGAACCCGGCCCGGTTCGGTCGGACGGACGGCGGCGGCGGCGCGCGCGTGTGTGGTGGTGATGCATGATCTCCCTCCTCACAACGAAGCATACATTTGGGTGCCCCTAGGCCCCAACACCTTCATTGCAAAGCCATATATAAACAAGTATGGCTTAGCAATTTTTGTGATGTGGGACTTTATATATGTTTCATTCATTTTGTTTGTTTTAGGAATTCCAACAATCCCCCACATGAATGATAATATACATATCCCCCACACAAAGCGAAATATCACAGAGTACATATGGAATAATGCTTTATCGTGGATAAGTAGACATTTCACTTTGAACTTTCCCTAGTTAAAACTTATCGGATCTACTTGGCCAATCGGTGAATTATTTCATCTTGAACCGTCGGCCTTTATTGTATATCCAGACAATAAGCTTTACGAAGCATTGATTCCCTTCTCATCCAATCTCTTGGTTGTTTTCATTATGGTCCTGAACAATTTTTGGTTCTACGAGTGTTTTAGAGAATAAAAGCCTTTTAGTATTCTCATAGAGCCGACCCAGCTCACACTAACATAGGTGATCGCAACCATTAAGAGTATCCTACATATACCCCACTTGTTATTTCCAAGATATGGTCATCATTAAAAAACATAGTTTTAGCCATTAAAATATCTGTAGGCATGCATTATATTTTGCACCATAGGAATGGAGTAGGACCAAGTCCAGACAAATGCATTACTTCTTGAGTTACTCATAACTGGTTTGCCTATTGATCCTAGTCCGTGGGATCTCCAGTCGCTAGGATAGGTTTCCGTATAAGGTAACTCTTGTTGGTTTAGGCTTTTAAACCCATTCCCCTCGATGCGCAGTCAATTTTCTCTCTTGATAAACCTTTAGTAAATGGATCCGCTAGGTTATCATTTGTTCTCACATAATCTATGGAAATAGTTCCATTTGAGAGTAACTGCCTAACTGTATTATGGCGTCGACGAATATGTCGTGACTTTCCATTATACACAAAGTTTTGCGCTCTGCTTAGCGCTTCTTGGTTATCACAGTGTATGCATATGGCCGGTACAGGTTTAGGCCAAAACGGAATATCTTCTAAAAAGTGACGAAGCCATTCTGCTTCTTCGCCTGCTTTATCTAATGCAATGAACTCTGATTCCATAGTGGATCGAGCTATGCATGTTTGTTTAGTAGATTTCCATGACACTGCTGCCCCTGCTAGGGTAAAGACATAACCACTCGTTGATTTTGATTCCTCTGAATCTGCAATCCAGTTTGCATCACTATATCCTTCTAAGATGGCAGGATATTTTCCATAATGTAAGGAATAGTTAGTGGTATTTTTTAAATATCCAAGCACTCTCATTAGTGCTTTCCAGTGTTCCTTCCCTGGATTGCTTGTATACCTGCTCAATCGACTTACTGCATAAGCTATATCTGGTCTTGTGCAATTCATGAGATACATGAGACATCCTATTACACGAGAATATTCCAGTTGCATTACACTCTCATTAGTGTTTTTATGCAGTACTTCTGATGGATTAAAAGGTGTATTTACTCCTTTAATTCCAAAGTTTTGAAATCTTTCAATCACTTTTCCTACATAATGTGATTGAGATAACTCAATTCCATTAGATGTTCTTATTATTTTTATTCCCAAAATAATATCTGCAACACCCAAGTCTTTCATGTCGAAATTGTTGATCAACATTTTCTTTATGGTCTCAATTACCTGAGTATTTGGACCGAATATTAGCATATCGTCCACATATAGACAAATCATCACATATGATTGTCCAAGTTGTTTGTAATAAACACATTTATCACATTCATTTATACGAAAACCATTTTTCATCATGACACTATCAAATTTTGCGTGTCATTGCTTTGGAGCTTGTTTTAGTCCGTATAATGATTTGACTAATCTACAGACTTTGTTTTCATTTCCTTTGGAAATAAACCCCTCAGGTTGCTCCATGTAAATCTCCTCATCGAGATTTCCATTTAAGAATGCTGTTTTTACATCCATTTGATGAATCTCTAGATTATAAATGGATGCAATTGCTATTAACATTCTTATAAAGGTTATTCGTGTAACCGGTGAATAGGTATCAAAGAAGTCTACTCCTTCTTTTTGACGATATCCTTTGGCTACTAATACTTGTCGATAGAGCCATCTGCTTTCATTTTCTTCTTGAAAATCCATTTGCAGCCAATTGGTTTTATTCCTGGTGGAATATCAACAATTTCCCAAGTTTTATTACTTAGAATTGAATCAATCTCACTTTGGATTGCTTCTTTCCAACATGAAGATTCAGAAGATGACATTGCTTCCTTGTACGTTTGAGGTTCGTGTTCTAACATATAAGTTAAAAAATCCGAACCAAATGTTTTAGAAGTTCTTACCCTTACGCTTCTTCTTGGTTCAACCTCCTCGTTGTCCTGATGAGTTTCATCTTCACATGTCTCATCTCTGTTATCTCTTGTCCTTTTTGGGACAGGATTTCCATCGTTTCTTTTATGTGGGAACACATCTTCAAAGAACGAGGCATCTCTTGATTCCATGATTGTATTTACATGAATATCATTTATATCAGACTTGAATACCAAAAATCTGTAGGCACTACTATTTTGGGCTGGCCCAAGATAATAACAATCTACTGTTTTTGGTCCAAGTTTGACTCTCTTGGAAGGCGGAACTGGAACTTTTGCCAAGCACCCCCACACTTTGAGGTATTTAAAGCTTGGTTTGTGTCCTTTCCATATCTCATATGGAATTGTTCCCGTTTTATTGTGAGGAACTTTGTTTAATATGTGATTAGACATATTTAAGGCTTTCCCCTACAAGTTCGTCGGCAGACCAGAAGTTAAAAGCATGGCAGTAATCATGTCTTTTAACGTTCTGTTCTTCCTCTCGGCTACACCATTTTGTTGTGGTGAATATGGAGCTGTTGTTTGATGAATTATACCATTTTCGGCACAGAACTGTTCAAATGGTGATTCATATTCTCCACCTCGATCAGATCTCAATATCTTGATCTTTTTATTTAACTGATTTTCTACCTCAGCCTTGTATTTTATAAACGCGGCTATTGCTTCCTCCTTACTATTTAAAAGATATACATAGCAATATCGTGTATAATCGTCAATAAAAGTAATAAAATACTTTTTCCCACCTCTTGTAGGTAGTGATTTAAAATCACATAAATCTGTATGCACCAAACCTAATGGTTCGGTGCTTCTGTCAACAGATTTAAATGGTTGTTTGACCATTTTTGCTTCTACACATGTCTCACATTTGTAGTTCTTATCTACTTGAAAATTTGGAATCAATCCCAAGTTTGATAATTTCTTCATTTTTCGGAAGTTTATGTGTCCTAATCTATCGTGCCATAGTAAAATTTCGTGCTCAAGCAAGTAAGAGACTTCAATTTTATTATTAGCACAATCAGAATACATAGATTTATAGCCGGTAACGGCTACATTTGCCTTAAATAGGCCATCACATAAATATCCCCTTCCGATATACATTCCAGCTTTGGACAGAACCATCTTGTCTGACTCAAACACCATCTTGAATCCCTTCTTTGATAGGACTGCACCAGAGATGAGATTCTTGCGTATGTCTGGAACGTGAAGCACGTCATTCAATTTGACAGTTTTTCCAGAAGTGAACTTGAGGATAACTGTGCCACTTCCTTCGATCATGGAAACTGCAGAATTACCCATGTAGAGTCTTTCTTTCTGATCGAATTTCTGGTATGTTGAAAACATGGATTTTTCAGAGCAAACATGACGAGTAGCTCCTGTGTCAACCCACCATTGGTTAGGGTTCTGAATCAAATTGCATTCAGAAATAACCGCTGAAAAGTTGGACTTATCCATTTTCATGTTGTCAACTGTTAACATCTCTGTTTTAGTGTAAAACAGTAAAATTCTTAAGATGTTATAGGTCTAGTGTACTAAAACAGATAGCACGCTACAATAAACTCATTGCACAGGTTTATTAATTAGAATTCCACTACGCTGGAATTCTGTATTAGATAAATGTAACAATAAGTTACGTTGTAAATAAATTACAACAACAACGTTATACTATTGTAAGAAATAGTATAACTTATAAACGGGAAAGATTACCGTGAATCTAACCAGTATATAAAGGAAATTCCGTCTGAGGCTTGTCGTAACAATTTCCTTAAGAATTTTATTTCAAAACTCTCCCAAGATACAACAGACGTAATCTGCACGAGATTGTAATGAGTATGTCAACTCTGTGATATATATGGAATATAGAGCAGTGGAGCAAAGAAGCAGAAGAAATTAGATTGGAACAGGATTAGAATGTGATCAGTATTCTCTTCTATTTATAATTTCGTCTGCATCCCTTCGAACAGTCGCGTCCGCTTGACGGGTCGCACCCGTTGCCTTTTGGTCGCTGCTGTTCGTTAACGGGTTGCACCCGCTCGCTACTGGCTTGCACCCACTCGTACCGCCTGGTACTGTTTCGCCTGCACTGCTTCAGTCAGGTCGCACCCGTTCGCGTTTGGCCGCACCTGTTTGCTTCTAACGGGCCGCACCCGCTACTGTTCGCCTCTAACGGGTAGCGCCTCTTCAGTTATTCGCGTCCGCTTATGAACAGTCGCATCTCCTCAGGAAAAAACCCTGCGTCTGTTCACCCGCCCGCTTCTCTTTAAATTCCAGCCCCAGCCCAGTTTTAGACGAAGCCCAAAACCGTTAAACAATGGCCTAGTAAAAGGAATGGTCATTTTAGACCCGTACCCGTACCTGAACCCGGCCCGGTTCGGTCGGACGGACGGCGGAGGCGGCGTGCGCGTGTGTGGTGGTGATGCATGATCTCCCTCCTCACAACGAAGCATACATTTGGGTGCCCTTAGGCCCCAACACCTTCATTGCAAAGCTATATATAAACAAGTATGGCTTAGCAATTTTTGTGATGTGGGGCTTTATGTATGTTTCATTCATTTTGTTTGTTTTAGGAATTCCAACATAGGGAAGGTTGAAGAAGTGGTTGGTTGAATGTAGTAAGTTGTGGATGGTTTTATGGTGTTGGTTTGTTCGGGTTCGAGGTGAGTTTGTGGAATTGCGGTGGTTTGTGGTAAGTTGGGAGGTGGTTGGTAGGGTTGGTTTGTTTGTTTGTAATTTGATTGAAAGGTAGTGCACAGTTTGGGAAGAGTGAGATGGTGGAGTGGTAGTTGGGGAAGTGAGGAGGTGATTTGTAGGGTGGTAATTGCAGTTTTGTATTGCGGTGGATGATCAGGTTGGAGGAAGTGCGGTGGTTACTGGCTGGTGGACAGTGGTAAGAAATTTGGTGATGAATTTTTTTTTTCTTTTCAAATCTGGTGGTTTGGTGAGTGATTAAGGGGGTGTAGTAAGATGGCGATTGACTGGTTGTAGGAAGAGATGATTGGAGTTGGCAGGAGATCAGTATTGTGCATAGAGGAGTTTGTAGTCGGTCGTTGTTTGAAGTGGCGGATGTAAGGAGGCTGTATGTTATGCTGTAATGGTGGTATGATGGTGGAGGATAGCAGCAGTGTGTAGGATGTATGGGATTGTCACTGATATGTGGCTGAAACAGTGGTTGTTGGCTATCAGACGAAATATGCAGTAGTATATGTAGTGGTGGTTGATAGTTTGTGATAGGTTGTGCAGTGGAAGTTGATGGTTAGGGGGAGGTGAAGTATTTGATGGAGAATATGCGATGTAGGGTAGTTTGTAGTGACTGATATTGAAGTGGATGTGCTGCTTGTTGGTTTGAGTTTATGAGTAGCAATTTTGGTTGGTGGAGGAGAGGATAGTGTGATATTGCTGTTTTGATAGAGGCGGGGGAGCGATAATGTGGTTTGATGGCTGGAGGCACTAAACTGATGCTTGGTTGATCAGGGTTGTGGAGGTCAGGCAAACGACAAGTAGGTGGAGATTATTGCTGATGATTAGGTGAATGTGATGATGGTCAAAACTGAAGTAGGGTGATTAGTTTGTGGCTAGAAGTTGGGTTGCTGGAAGATGGTGATGTGCCAGAAGTTTCTTGCTGTTGTATTGTGTAGGGAACAAATGTAGATGGTGAAGGAAAAGAAAAAAAACTGAAAAGTAAATTGTAATAAAAAAACAGAAAATGAATTGTAATTTCCAATAAAAAAAATTGTTTTGTTTTGAAATGCACTTGTGAATGTGTTTTTTTTTGTATACATATACAAATGCAACTAAAAAAAAGAAACATGCACACAAAATCAAATCACACAACAAACATACACACAATTTTTTTTTAAAATGCAAATTTGCCCACGAAATGAAAACACACAAAAATCAAACAACAATAATTCGAAGAATAGAAAATAAAATCAAAGAAATTCCCCGACAACGGCGCTAAAAACTTGTTTAACAACTATTTTTCTCTCGGTTTAGAAAATAGCACAAATTTTTTAAATAAAAATTAACCGCAAGCGCATAGTGTACAATGCTGGTACATAGCGAATACAGGTCTATCCGCAAGGAATTATATACATTGTAGAATTTTCTATTCAATCATATTAAACCATATTTTGAAGTTGTGATTGTTTTTAAGCTAAAATTTGTATAAGCTAGCTAGAAAAGCTAGAACAAAAGGTGATGGAAAATATGAGATAGGAAACAATTTAGAGGCAAACTCACTCTCATATTTTTGTAAATCAACACAAAAATAATTTATAATCTCTATTTTTGATATTATGTGGATCTAGTGATGTATTTATCATAAGTATGGTTTATTTATGCTATTGATTAACGTAACTTAAACCATCAAACTATAATACAACAACCAAAACCACTTATCAATTCTCATGAAAATGAAATCAAAGCAAAAGCTATTTTAGGTATGATCTATTTACTATTGTATTTAGTAATAAATATCATCAAATTGTGATTCTACTTTAATTTCAAAATAAAAAATCAATTAGTAAAATGATGATGTAAATTGTGTTTATGTTTTGAATAAGGATAGCTTTTTTGTAAATACAACATAGGCTATCAATTCATTTTTATAAACTTATATCAACATTTACTTCTCATGAAGCATAAAAGAAACCATAAATCATAAGAATTCTTGAATTAACATAATATTAGAGAGCTTCAAGACTCCTAAAATGAAGGCGTTTAGCTATTCATTTGTGTTATCATATCAACACACGTAAATTTCAACATTAAAAAGCAAGCAAAAAGAAGAGCTAATGAAAATGCAAGGAAACAGAACTAAGCTACTTGCATGAAAATGAAATTAAACTAAGTGCATAAAAGAGAAAGTTAATCCACTAACATTAGAATGAAAAAAGCATGTAAATAAAAATGAACATAAAGTAAAAGAGCATGAAGAAAAAGAAAGAGGCCTAGAAAGCCATTTTATTTCTCATTTGATTTGAAACTACAACTTGCATTCTAATTATAAGTAAATTAAAAGAGAAGAAGATCAATTACATGTACATAAGAGGTCTACGTATACACGCATAAAACCCTAATCTAATTTTTAGGGGGCTTCCCAAAATACACTTTAGGAAGTGTGGCTACCAAAGTAATCTTTAGTCTCTAATTAACCCATCATTAAGTCTGCATGAAACTTTAACCTTCATTTACTTGTCCATTTTCTTCTACTTGCAGATTAAGGTAAGTGGGTAGGTGAGGTCCTCCATGATGCCTGGTTTGAATTATTTCCATCTTCGTTCCTTTGTTTCCCTCCTTGTGCATGCATATCTTCATGAAAACACCTTCATATTTCCATTCAAAATTCCTATAATTAAAAAAATGTGCAGATAAATATTCACAAAAATAATTCATGCACAAAATTACTATTTTACCCCTACATCGATGTATGAATGATGACTTGAAAGCATATTTGAAATTTTGTTTTAAACATGTAAAAATATCCACTTATGACATTTGTTTAAAATAAATGTAGATCAAATATGGATGTAAAAATATACGCATTTACATGCACATCATAAGCTAAGTAGAGACTACACCAGCCTAGATGGGAATCTTTTTGTTGGAATGGAGGATATTGTTGAAGTTGAAAATTGGTCATTGCACCGTGAGAGGATCTTTAATGATCTAGGCTTGGATGATGGGCAAAAGAGGAGGCGGGCCTCTAGTTAGTTGCAAAGGGCAGCGCTTTACTGGTGGAATAGTGTTACTACCGGAGTTTCGAAAGAAGAGCTAACACGGGCTGATTTCAAAATGAGATTCGAGCAAAAAAAATTATGTGAGGCTGCTAATTCATCGTTGATGAGGAAGTTTATGGATCTAGTCCAGGGTAATATGTTAGTAATCGAGTACACTGCTAAGTTTGATGAGCTGTCTCGATATGGATATGCCGCTATAGACACTGACATCAGAAGGAATGAGAGGTTCATTCGAGGACTGAGACCGGAGCTTGGTAGAATGACCATGACCCATATCTGTGATTCTTGTAATATAGTGGTAAAGATGGCCATTCGCCATGAAGAGTAGCTGGCTAATTTTGCTAGTGAGAAGTCAGTTGGATCACAGGCTACCTGGGGATAGAAAAGGAAGTTCTTTAAGAAGAAAGGAGCCCAGAAAGGGGATGCTGCCAAGAAGGCAAAGGCTGATTAAGTGTTCTTCAAATGTGACAAGAAGGGTCATTATGCTCATGAGCGACGAACAGGCAAGGTGAAGAAGGCTATAGACAAGAAGAATGTGATGTGCTTCAACTGTAATCTAGTTGGGCATTACAGGAACCAGTGTCCAAAGCCATTCAGGACAGACAAAGGGAAGGTTTTTGCTGTTGGATCATTAGTTAAGCCTACTGCAGTTAATTAGGGAAAGACTGTGATGGAAGGTATGTTTTGATTGAGAGTATACCAGTTAGGATATCTTTTGATACCGGTGCATCACATTCATTTATATCCTAGTACTTGGTTGATAGGTTATGCTTAGATACCACATACCTTGCTACTTCTTTAAGGGTTGCAAATCCAATAGGAGGGTATACAACTCTAGGGATGAGATGTGATCTATTAGAACTTGATTTGTTAGGTCATAAGTTTGCATGCAGTTTGTATGCTTACGATTTTGTAGATTTTAGAATCATTTTAGGTATGGATTGGTTGAGAAGGTATGAGGCCGGGATATTTTGCCAGGACGGGGAGATATCTTTGAGATACCTGGATAGTCATAACCAAATTATATTCTTAGTAGAGAATTCTGAGCGGAGTAGTTGTGCTTTGTTTAGTGCAATGGAATTGAGAAAAGAGCTAAGTCAGGTTCGAGTAGCAAAAGGTTTTGTTGATGTTTTTGAGCCAGTCGTAAGACTACCACCCAAACTTGCTCTTGAATTTCGGATAGATCTTGTGCCAGGAGCTAAACCTATAAGTAGTCCACTTAGCAGGATGACACCGACTGAGATGAAGGAATTGAAGGTGCAGCCGGTGGATTTAGAAGGAAGGAATTTTATTAGACCAAGCAGTTCGTCTTGGGGAGCGGCCACGATATTCGTGAAGAAACCAGATGGGTCGTTAAAAATGGGTATCGACAATCGTAAGTTAAATGAAAAGATAATAAAGAATAAGTACCCTCTACCGAGGACAGATGATTTGTTTGATCAGTTGAGTGGAGTCAAAGTGTTTTTCCTGTTGGATTTGGCGACAGGGTTCCATCAGTTAAGAGTGGCAGAGGACAGCATTCCTTTGACAGCATTTCGAACTAGATATGGCACCTATAAGTGGTTAGTAATGCCATTTGGGTTGACGAATGCACCTGCATTTTTTGTGGATTTGATGAACCGAGTCTTCCAAGAGTATTTGAATAAATTCATGTTGGTGTTATAGATGACATTTTTATATACTCAAAAGATGAAAGAGAGAATGAAGATCATCTTAGAGTTATGCTTGAGACGCCGAGGCAGAATCAGCTAAAGGCGAAGTTTTTCAAGTGTCGTTTTTGAAAGAAAGAGGTTAAGTTTCTTGGTCACGTGGTTTCATAGAATGGGTTGTCAGTTGATCCAGATAAGATTGAAGCTATGAACTATCGGAAGGGACCAGAGCGATGACCGAGATCAGAAGCTTTCTTGGACTTGCTGGCTATTATCGGAGATTCATCAAGGATTTCTCACGGATAGCAGCGCCTTTAACAAAGATTACTTGGAAGGAGGTGAAGTTTGTTTGGTCCGACAAATGTGAGGAACCATTCCTTAATTTAAAGCATTTGTTGACCAATGCTCCAGTGTTAGTAGTTCTGGATGGAAACCAAGGGTTGGTAGTACACACTAATGCATGTGGGACTGGATTGGAAGCTGTGTTAATGCAGAGGGGAAAAGTCATTGCCTATGCATCTAGGCAGCTTAGACCGCATGAAGTGAGATACCCTGCTCAGGACTTGGAGTTAGCTGCGGCGATTTTTGCCTTGAACATTTGTAGGCATTATCTCTTGGAAAAGAGATTTGAGTTGTATACTGATCATAAGTTTTTAAGATATTGATTCTCTCAGAAGTAGTTGAATATAAGACAACAGAGGTGACTAGAATTTTTGGCTGCCTATGATTTTTGTATAGAATATACCACAGGGAAAGGTAATGAAGTAGCGGATGTTCTTAGCAGAAGACATCAGAATGTAGTATTGGCTATGTTGGCAGAATGGAAGGATCTAGAAGCTTTTCCCAATTGCGGTTTGCAGTAAAGATCGACTGTTAGTTCTAGTAAGAGTACCGCCATGTTGCCCTATTTGGAAGTTCAACCAGTGTTAATCGAGAGAATTGCTTCTAAGCAGAAGGAGGATCCAATATTAGCCGAGAGGATCAGAAGGCTTGAGGTTGGAACTGAGGTCGATTATTTGAAAGATTTTTGTCTTGACCAAAGAGGATGGTTGAGAAAGAAGGGACGATTATGTGTTCCAAATGTGGAGAACTTAAGGAGGAAAGTTCTTGGGGAATGTCATCGATCCAAGTTTACGATTCATCATGGAGGGACCAAGATGCATCAAGATATGAAGAGAAGCTTCTATTGGAAAGGCATGAAGAGGGATGTTGGCTTATGGGTTATGCAGTCTGTGAATTGTCAATAAGTGAAAGCCGAACATCAGAAGCCAAGTGGGTTACTTTAGCCTCTAGAGATTCCAGTTTGGAAATGCGATTCGATGTCCATGGATTTTATAGATAGGTTTCCAAAGTCAAACGGAGAAAATGAAAATATATGGGTCATAGTGGACAGATTGACCAAGAGTGCCTATTTCATTCCAGTAAAGTCAACCAGGACGACACCTATTTTTGTGAAGTTGTTCATGAAGAACATAGTTAGACTTCATGGAGTTTCTAGTAGCATAGTCAGCGACAGAGATGATTTATTCACTAGTTAACTCTGGAAGATTCTACAGGATGTGCTAGGCACTAAGCTCAAGATGAGTACCGCATATCACCTACAGACGGATGGGAAGACAAAGAGAGTCCATAAGGTACTTGAAGATTTGTTGAGAGCTGTGTATTAGATTTTGGTGGATCTTGGGAGGATCACCTGCATTTGGTTAAGTATTCCTATAATAATAGTTATCACACTAGTATAGGAATGATGCCTTTTGAAGCTTTGTATGGAAGGCCATGCAAATTGCCTGCATGTTGGTTGGAGATTGGAGATAGATTAGTAATAAGTCCGGATCTCGTTAGAGAGGCATCAGAAAAGATTGAGTTAATCTATAAACGGATGAAGTAAGCTCAATCCAGATAGAAAAGTTACGCAGATAAGAGGCGTAATGACCTACAGTTCTCCGTGGGATACAGGGTTTTCACTAAGGTATCATCGATGATGGGTGTGATGCGGTTTGGAAAATTAGGGAAACTAGCACCAAGGTATGTTGATCCGTTCCAAATTATAGAGAGGATTGGAAAGCTAGCATACAAAGTAGAGTTGCCGAGCAGTATGGTAGGTGTCCATAATATATTTCATGTGTCTCGTCTTCACAAGTATATGCATGATCCAGAGGCTACTGTTCCTCTGACAGAGTTGAAAGATCTAGTAGTATAGCCTAATTTGACTTTTGTTAGACAACTAGTTCGGGTAGTTGCGAGAGTTGAGAAAAGATGAGGAACAAGACAGTCAAGTTGGTGAAAGTTCAATGGAGTGACAACGAAAAGGACTGTACTTAGAAGACAGAGGATATGATTCGAGATACTTATCCTAATCTATTTTGAGGGTATGTCTATATTAGACTTATATAGATAATTCCTAGTCAGGTAGACTAATATGGTTGTTAGGAGTCGTTACAGATGATTGTTATGTTTTGTATTTAGTAATTATTGAATTTCGAGGACAAAATTCTTTAAGGAGGAGAATTTGTAACATCCCCGATTTTTGATAAACATTATTCGGGATATTTAATTACATAAATTAAATAGGATGTTGTAAATGTAAAGTGATAAGGGGTTGAAATTTGAATAAATGTAATAAGTTCATGTTTAATAAAATGATTAATGGGCTTAAAAATGGTTTTTGGTTAATTAAACCACATAAGGTTATATTAGGAAATTCGCCGACCATAACCCTTACCCTTGTATATTTTTGTTCCTACCATTTAATTCCTCATTCGTATCATTTTGAAAACGCAAATCAAAAAGATTAAAGGAGAGGCCGGCCATTAATAAGAGGAATACAAATTAAAAGCTAGAGAATCAAGCTTAAAGGAAATCAATCTCAATCCTATCTCCTTATCTTAATCGAGGTGAATAATAATTCCATTTCTATTTTTGTTATCTATCGTGTATTTTCGAATTTAAGGGTAAATTTGTTTTTATGATGAAGTAAATGATGATATGTTTGAAGTTTGATTTATATAATTTAAACAAGTTTGTTTAACTGGATTTACACACGGTTTTGCGGTAAATTCCATTTTTAATGATCTTTAAATACAATGGAAAAAATTTATGTTACATAAAACATAATTTTGGAGTTGGGTTTCAATTTTGATAAGTTTCCAAGCTATGGAAAGATTGTTATGAATTTTCAAAGGAAAACATGGTTATTTGGGTTTATAAATTTATTTTGGAAAATATACTAAGAATTTGGGTCTGAAATTTTGACATGTTAGATAACATGATTAAAGATATTTATAGCTATATTTAAAAATCTATTTATAGCTATATTTAAAAACATCACATTATTATTTTTGTTTGAAAAATAACAATTTTACCAATTTTAAATAATAAATAAAGAAGATTATCACATTTTAAATTATTTGAAATTCAGGGATATCACATTCCTCCCCCTTAAAAGAATTTCGTCCCCAAAATTTAAAACAAAAGATAATCCAAATTTTTTATTTCATTTCAACAATCCCAAGCATACCTATCAACTATATGCTATCAACTAAACAAACAATTTATTCAAACAAACAACACCAGCTATCTGGACACAGATCCGGATAAGCTTTCTAAAACTACTCAGAGTTTTCCAAGACAAACTCTGAAATCCTTGCTCCACAAGGTGAGATGGGTTGTTCACGTATTTCCTCAGGTGAGATACGTGAAAAACATTGTGAATTCCAGCCATCCGGACTGGCAATTTAATCCTGCAGGCCATAGCACCAATCCTCCAAGCACTCGGAACGGACCAATATACCTTGGAGCAAGTTTTTCCGTCTTCCAAATCTGATCGCTCCTTTTATCGGGGAAACTTTGACAAAGACTAAATTTCCAATCTCAAATTCCAATTGTCTTTGTCTCTTATCCACACACACACTTCTGGCGATCTTGCGCTGCCCTCATCTCTTCTTGATAAGCTCCACCTTCGCAGATGCCTCTCGGATCATATCTGGACCAAGAACAAGACGACCTCCCGACTCTACCCAATAGGATGTGAATCTACAAGGTCTTCCAAAAAAAACTTCATAGGGGACCATCTTGATATTCGTCTGATAACTGTTATTGATACCAGAATTCCACTAAATGTAGATGGTTCACCCAAGATCCATCAAAATCCAAAACACAAACCCTTATCACATCCTCAAGAATTCTACTCAGCCTTTTATTCTGTCTGTCGGCCTGTGGATGATAGGCTGTACTCAAACTCAAACTCGATCATGAACCCAAAGCTAATCGCGAAGCCTCCCAAAATTTGTTGGAGAAGATAGGATCACGGTCACTAATAATGCCGGCTGGAACACCATGCAGTCGGACAAACTCCTCAAGAAAACCTTAGCCAAAGATGCTGCAGTACGGGTTGCCTTAACGGGGATAAAATGGGAGCTCTTGGTTAGCTGGTCTACAATCACCCATATTCATTCATTTCCCTTTTTGGTCAATGGAAAACCATCGACAAAATCTAAAGAAATCATTTCCTACTTCCACTTCGGAACTTCCAAAGGCTGCAACAATCCTGCGGTCTTTTGTTGATCACCTTTAACCTGCTGACAGATCGCACATACTTTGACAAAAGCAGCTATATCCTTCTTCATACCCTTCCACCAAAAGACTCTCTTCATATCCTTATACATCTTTGAAATTCCTGGGTGGATACTCAGCCTGGAGCGATGACGCTTTGACAAAACTTCTTGCTTCAAGTCCTTGAAATTCGAAACACAAATCCTTCCGTTGACCCTCAAAGTTCCTTGGTCATCAATCTCAAAACTGGCGTACTGACCATTCTTGACTCAATCCATCCACTTCTGGTACACATAAACATCCGTGTAGACCTCAAACTTACTCTTACCATTAGGAATGGTTAGAACGGGTACACTGGTCAGCCTTGCCTTCAAATCCAAGAAAACCTCTTCACACTCGGGTCCACTTAAACTTTGCTCCTTTCCGAGTCAACTTGGTTAAGTGCGAAGAAATCTTAGAAATATCCTTGATAAACTTCCTGTAGTACCTTGCCAAATCTAGAATAAAACTGCGAACTTCCATCAAAGTCTACGGCTGCTTCCATTCCGAAATAGAAGCTACATTGGCTGGATCTACAAAAATACCTTTACCAAAAACAATATGCTCCAAAAATCTTTCTTCCGACTCCTAAAAATGGCATTTCAAAAACTTAGCTTTCAGAACATGCCTCCTCAAAGTCTCTAATACTATTCCCAACTGCTATTTGCTCCTCCTCAGACTTGGATTAGACCAGAATATCATCGATGAACACGAGAACAAACTTACTTAACACATCCCGACAAACTCGGTTCATCAAATCCATACAGAATCTCAAAGACTCATCCGACATGGTCACAAGGACTACGGCAGAACCTCAACTGGAAAAAGTAGGCCGGATCAAACCTTTCTCTAAGAAATCTTGGGTCTACTCCACCAACTCTTCTCTCTCCTTCGGCGCCATCCTTCTACTAAGCTGAACAACAGACAATGCTCCCGGAACTAAGACGATCCGAAATTCTATCTCCCGATGAGGACAAACCTTTCACTTCCTCGAAACATCCGGAAAATCTCTAACCACTTTGATGGACTTTATGCCTTCTGGAGATGCCTCGACTCCATGCAAAAGACTACTCAAATGAACTCCGGAATCATCGCAAGTCACTTTTGCGATTTTTCCCAACCCAGTCTCCTAAGATATAATCCTTGCTTCTCACATCAAATCAGCCTTATACTTATCCTACCAATCCATATCCAGAATACGATCAAAATTTTAAAATCCAATACAAAAGGGTCGCCAAAAAAATATGGGGGAGATAAAAAAATATTAAGTCTCTATAAATCTTATCTAACTCGGTTACCCCGCCTATAGGATTAGATACAAAGATAGGATGGCCAACCAAACAAAAGAAAAGATGAAACTCATGTTGGAAACCCGAACAGATACCCAACAAATTTAAATAGATATATAGTTATATAAAAAATACAAATACACGCTCTCAAGATAGATACTGCTCCAGAGCCTAGGTATTATCTCAATCTATGCTCTGATACCAAGTGTGACGACCCGCCTTTCATTCCACAGAAAGACGCATCACAATAAGAAAGAAAGAGGTAGAAATAGAATGGATAGAAGAAGAAAGAACTAAACAATATCAGAATCTCACAGCGGAACGAATAAACTATATTAATCACATAAGATATTACATGGTATCATATACGTCAGAGTTACACAGCTTATACAACACAAACCAGATAGTTATAAAAGTCTGTCTATTATACAACTCTAGTACAATACAGTCATCATCATAGAGATATAACACAGCGGAAATACAGATATCTAAACGCTGAAGCCTCCTGCTCCAAATCTCCTCCAGAATTCGTCAAAGCAAACCTGAATCCCTTGGCTACTCATAAAAATTTGAGTACCCAAGAGTTTAAGAAAAACAGAAATAAACTCCAAGTTAGACATGGGTCTGGTGTGAGTAAACGGGTTAAAGTTTTTTAACTTTAAAATCATTTGAAAACAAAGGTATCACGTAAGACTTCCCACACATAAACATGGGTAAGTTTTTACCTTACGCTAACCAAAACATTTGATAGAAAATCCAGTGATATTATAATAGGGTCTAGGGTTTTCAAATAAATATTCATATAGCTGAAATTTTTACATGATTAAATTCCAGCATACTAGCCACTAAGTGGGTTATACAATCAAAACCGTAAAGGCACGTAGGGATAATGAGTTTCCATCAATGGCAGGGCTACTGGGGTACCGCCCGACATAGTACGTGGTCTAGATCACCGTACCGAGGATCCAACCTAAATCTCCTGCAACACAAGGTCAGAACCATCCCTTACTGGACAGTCTCGAATAAGACAACCCCGTGGTTGTAGCTAGAAACCCCCCACACAGCCGAATAAAAAGGGACTCTAGACAGGGGTAAAACTTATCCTACTTGGGTGCTACCCTCTTAACATTGCTGCACCTCCCCTGTTTTAGCCATTCCCGCTTGATGAGGCTTGAGGCTATGATTACCTTTAAAGAACACATCTTAGAATGCTCATCATCCTCCATTGACGATGTTCTGAAAGCATTCAATCCATACAAGTTCGTTCCGGGTTCGAACGAAACCGAAGGCATTATCCCGTTGCACTCATTTTGGAATCACCCTCAGAGTTAACGACAATAACCCTTGCACTCTGAAACTCCATCTCGATCTTCACTTTAAGATTCCATGACCTATCGTTTAACTTGGATCGATGTGGTTTTCGGATAATCAAATTTGATATTCGATCCCGGTTTCATCGAAATCCAAACGTTTCTTAAAGGTTAAGTTGTTTTAAGGTTTAAACAATTTAATTCAATTCAATACTTTGAATTCACACAGCATTTAACACAGATAAATATCACATTTATCACAGATATATCCAATATCACATCACAGAATATCACAGAATATCATCCAATAGATATCAACCAACTCAGATATTCTACATATACAATCATCCACAAGCAGGAATTATTAATCCATATTGTAATTAATTTAACTAACTTAAGTTAAATTAATTACTTAATAATTAATCACCTAAGCTTGCTTAATTAATAATTAATTAATTACAATCCATTTAATTAATTAATCACTCCTTAATTACCTTATAAACCAATTAATAATCTCTAATTATAGATTAATTATTCTTTAACTATTAATTAATAAACCTTAATTATTAATTAATATCCTTTAATAACAAATTAATTACCCTTAATTACGTTATAATCAATTAATTAATCTTAAATTAACAAATTAATTATCCCTTGATTATTAATTAATAAACCTTAATTATCAATTAACAAAACTTAATTACAAATTAATTAATCCTTAATTACCAGTTAATCAATCCTTAATTAACATTTAACCAATCCTTAATTAATCTTCAATTACAAATTAATTATCCTTTAATTATTAATTAATAAAACCTAATTATTAATTGATAAAACTTAATTACAAATTAAGTACTTCTTAATTACAAATCAATTAATAATTAATTACCAATTTATCATTTCTTAATTACCAATTTATTAATCTCTAATTACTTAATTAATTAATCACTAATTACTAAATTAATCAATCTTAATTACGTAATTAATTAATCCTTAATTACAATTTAATTTCTCAATTAATTTAATCTCTAATCATTAATTAATAATCTCTAATTATCTAATTAATAATCCTTAATTAAAAATTAATTAACCTTTAATTAATTGACTGATAACCCTTAATTATTAATTTATAAATCCTTAATTATTCATTAATTAAATCAATTAATTACTCTTAATTAATTTCTTAGTTAATCCTTTATCATTAATCAATTAAATTAATAAATTATACTTAAATTTCTTTATTAACTTCATTAATCTCAAATTAATAAAACCTTAATTAGCTTTTAAGGTAAGCCATTATCTTTATTAATGACTTAATTATCATTAACATTTTTAAAACATTTTATCTTTATAATTAACTTCCTTAATTAAATCATTTAATTAAGTTTTGAAATAAATAAACATTTAACTTGACAAATTAAAGTTACCAAATCATAACTTCCTTTAAATGCTTAAAACATTATCAAGTAATAGTTTTAAAAGTAATTTCAATTTAAATTTAAAAACTTGCTTTTATAAAAACCCTTAAAATTTCATTTCTAACTTAAGTTTTAAAATAACTTTAAATTTTACTTAACAAAATTTAAATTAAACAAATTTTAAAACTTCTTAATCAAATGTTAAAGAAAACAATTATTATATATAAAGGAATTTTTATATAAGAAATTTTTAACTAAATTCATTTTTAAATTAAAAAAAACTTGTTTTAAAATCCTTTTTAAAACCGCTCAACTCTTGCTTCGGGTTCGACCCGAAGACCACTCGGGTCAAGCCCCGAGTAAAAACCCATCTTCTACTCTCTTTTTTTTACTTAGCTTATTTTTAAGTTAAAACCTGCTAGCATAACACTCACGTCTACTCGAGTATAAACTCGAGGCACCTACCCTAAATCACACGGGCAATCCTTCGAGACAAAACCAAACCCAAATACACAGACACAAAACTTAACCGTGCACATGCACCAACCTTCGCCGGAGCTTCGACCACCCACGATACCTTTGGCACATCGACCATTGGCTAAACCATCGATCCTGACCCCCAACCCACTCGCATAAGCCACAATCCAAAATCGAGCAATGAAGTCGAACCTAGAACCAAAAACCCAAACCTGTAAACCCCTCGTCCAAGCTATCTGACCACCAGAGGCCGCGCAACTCCGGCCACACCTTGCCTAGCTTCCACGCCACCATTTCCCAAAGTCCAATGCCACTCGATCACCCAGAGATGATGTACTGACCACAAAACTGACCTCAACAAAAACTAGGGTTAAAACCTAGTTCGACCTACCGCCGCCGCCACAGTGGCTTATCCACCTTCCTGCTATTTTTCCCGGCCTCGACCACTTCCCTACAATCTCCAGCCAAGTTCCTGACCACCCTAGATCCTTCGGCCATCAGCAATCGTTCAAAAACAAAATTTCGGTCATCCCCGAAATGCACAGTCATCACAATGCTAAAAATTGTGATTTTTGTTTTAAAAATCCTAACTTTCAAAGTAGATTCATGTTATAATCCTAAAACAGAAAATTAAAATGAATGATTTTAACATGTTTAAAAGAAATTCCACTATCTTTCCATTTTTCAGATAATCTTTCCAAATAATTTTGCTTAAATTCATTTTTAAGATTAAATTTATGACTAAACAAACATTTATTGTTTGAAAACTAAATCCTATCAGAAATCAGAGGAAGAGAGAATGGATTTGATCTAGATTTAAACTCTGCAATATGAAAACAGAGGAGAACATGAATACAATCAGACATGCACACCTGAACACATTCATATATATACAGATACTACACTTATATATACACAGGCAGAGCATTATTCACCTCAGAAATACTTAAACTTTTTAAAAAAAAATAAAAAGTTTACTCACTATTTAAAAAGGCAGAGGCTTGAAAACTGGGAAGCTTTGAACACTTGAAACTTTGAAAGCTTGTTTTACTGGAAACCTTAAATTGCTGAGATGATTTAAGACTTTGATTGTGATGTAGGTTGAGCTTGTTTGCTGATAAACTTTGCTTCAGGTTGCATTTGAAAATAAACGTTTGTTATAGGCTTGTTAAATGGTTTACAGGTATTTGAACTTCTTTGCTTTGATTTTGAGTTTAAGAATTTGTTTACAGGGTTTTATGTTTTTGGTTTGATTTATTGAGAATGTTTTTAGGTTTGAGTTCTTCCTTTTGAAAACAGAAGATAGGGAAAGAAATAGAAGAGAGGGGATGTATGTTTATATAATGTAAATTAGGATTTATTAAAAATTAAGGAAAATGAAAAATAAAACGAATGACACTTGTTCAAATGGTTAACGTTTTTCATTACCATTATTTAACTCTTTACACATGTTATCAACATGCTTTATAATTAAACACTTGTAATAATACATTTTCATTTATTTTAAATGATATTAAAAGCTTTTATAATAAACTTCCTAATTAATTAGTACATTTCTTAATTAATAAATGCTTTTCTTAATTTATATAAATAAAACCTTTTAAAGAAATTAAAATAAAAACAAATTATATTCTAAAAATCATATAAAAAATATTTAATCCATTTTTAAACGTTAATATAAAACTTTTGTATTTAATAAATACTTGCCAAATTTATATAAATAAAATTCCTTATTTAGAAAATATTATAAGACAAATTATATACTAATAAAAAATTTATTCATATATTTTTATATGCAATATATTTTTAAAATATTTATCTTTTAAATCCAAATTTCAAATTCAAATTCAAATTTTTTTAAAAATCAAATTTGAAATCAATTCTAATAAATATATATATATATATATATATTAATTTAAACAAACATATTATTACTTTGAAAATAATAATGCTTTTTAAAATATATTTAAATTTACATATATAAACAACATATTATTATAGCTATATTTAAAAACGTCACATTATTATTATTTTGGTTTGAAAAATAACAATTTTACCAATTTTAAATAATAAACAAAGAAGATTATCACATTTTAAATTGTTTGAAATTTCGGGATATCACAACATGTCTACACACACACACACATACACACACATACATACATACAGGTCTCTGTTTTGTTTTACAGGCTAAAAACGAGATCAAAAATCAATATCTCATCACTTATTCTCTTATAGGCTTTGAAGTTTAAACAAAACATGTTTGAATCTACAAGATCTAAATTTTAAAAATACTTTTAAGTATTAATAATTAGTGGATTTACTGAAAGATGGAAAATACAGTAGAAATCAAATTAAGTTCAAAAATTAGTTGATTAAAACTTGGATTTTGATTATATAACTTGATTTGTTCTCGAAAATCATGATTTTTAAAAATAAAATCTAGATTTTTAGTTTAGTAAATCAAGAGAATTCGCGGGTTAAATGTGGATTGGATTTTAGTCGATTTCTGATGATCGACGAGGAGAGGGTTGTCGAGGTCATTGTTGTAGCATGCTAGGAGGTCGGGGATTTTGGCAAAAATGATCGCTGGATTTATCGTCCACCGTGGTGGCCGTTCGACGAAGTTTTAGGGTTTAACGACCCATTTTGGTCGACGTCGAAGTCGAGGCAATTGCGTCGACGAGGATGCACAAGACTCATTTGGAGGTGGGGGAATGGAAGCGTGGGTCTTCAACGAGGCCTTGGTCGGAATTTCGAGAGCTCTGGTGATCTGTGGCGACGGCACAAGGGGGTTGTGATGATCGTTTCGTTCCAGGTTAGGTTCGTTTGTGCTCGATCTCGAAGTTTGTGATCGATTTAGGTTTGGGTGGTCGGAATCGAAGTGGGAGGTCGCAGTCGACCTGTCGGCGGTGGCTTCGGTGATCGGAGCGCTGGTGAACTCGTGTGCACATGCACGAGTCCAAGTTGTATTTGTGTTGTTGTGTTGGGTGAGCTCGAGGAAGATGTAGGAGTTGTCTCGAGTTTTTATTCGGGGAAATGTAGGTTTGGCTCGAGTCTGACTTCGGGGCATTCGCTTGGTTTAACTTGTTTTTACAGTTTTGAAAGTTTAAAATAAATAAACAAAGTTTCAAAAAAAGAGGATTTGGACTCAGGTTTGAGGGTGGGTCCCCAGGTTCGTCTCGGGTCAAATTTGACGGCATTAACAAGTTTTAAAAGTTAAAACAAAAATCAAGTTAAAACCATTTCTTTTAAACAATAAGTGTTTATTTAAATGTTTGGTTAGTTAAAAGTTGTGTAATTTATTTTAACTTAAATTAACTAAGTTAATTCTTAAGTTTATTTAAAACTTAATTAATAATGTAATTAAGTAGTTAATTAAGAAGATGAAAGGTTTTTAATCATTAGTTAAATTATAGGTTAATGATAATTAATTCCAAAGGTTTATTAAATAAGATTTTAATGATAATTAAGAAATTTAATTAAGATAAATGGTTTATCTTTTAATTAATTAAGGTCTTGGGTAATTAAAGACTAATTAATTAATGAAAGTAATTAAAGATTAATTACTTAGTTAGTAATCAAAGGTTGATTAATCAATTAATAATTAAAGGTTAATTAATTAATTTAAGTAATTAAAGGTTAATTAATGTAATTAATTAAGGGTAATTAATTAAGCAATGCAGTTAATTAAGGTCTTGATTCATTAAAGGATCGTTAATTAGTAATTAAAGGATAATTGATGAATGTAATTAATTAATGGATAATTACTTAATATAATTAATTGAAGGCTAATTACTTAATGTAATTAAAGAATAATTTATTAATGTAAGTAATTAAACCTTAATAAATTAATGTGAATAATTAAGGGGCAATTAATTAATTAATTAATTAATTAAAATAAAAATACATGGTTTATAATTAATTAAGGTTAATTAAGCAGGATTTAAAGGTAATTAATTTAATGTATTTAGTGATTAAATTAAATTGATTAGGGATTGTATAACTAATAAATCTTGCTTATGGATGATTAAATTGTATTGAATGTTTGGATTAATGTCTCTAGTTTGATAAATTGTGATGTTCTGTGATAATGTGGGTTATTTATCGGTGATGAATCACTGTGTAAATTTACATCCTGCATTTACAATTTAACTATATCCATTGAAACAGCTTGGATTAAAGATGGAATTGGATTCGAAGAGACCGGGGTCGGGTATCAGCAAATACCCAAAACCACTTCGATTAGTAATCTAAAATTCTTTATAGATTTGATATGTGAAATCAATAATCTGGAATGAAATAAATTAAGTGAACTTGGATATTTAATTTGAGTAACGATGCTTAGATATGATTTGTGAAATGTGTATTTGACTATAACAAGTTAAGAACTCGTAGTGAGGTACGAGTTACCCCGAGACTTCAAATAAGTTTATAACTTTGTATTTCATATTATTTGAGTTTACTCACGCTTGCAGCCTGACCCGAGTGTTACTTTATTGTAATGCTCGGGTCAGACCAAGTATTACAGTTTTCAGGTAAGGACGTTTTGGAGCTCAAGTGGCGAGTTGGATGGCAGGAACGTATGAAGTATATCCCACTATGTATTATTGTTTGTATTCTAGAACAAGTGAATTTTAACTATACAGTTATGTGTGAATGGTTGTACCCTGATATATTGTATATAAATTGATAGATACAGTTTTTCTTTGTATAAATGGTATTATTTGATATTATATTTTAATCCGTTGTGAATGTGAGATTTTGTGCTGTGTTTTTTATTTCTTCTTCTATCTCTTTTCTTCTTTACCCTAACAATCTAAGATATTCCGATGTTCGATTGCTCGGCACTTCTACAGTAAACATATTAGTGTCGAATTCTCGAGATCGAAAATTTCGGGTCGTTACATTTTGGTATCAGAGCAGAAGGTTAAGCGAGAACCTTGGCTCTGGTTGAGTTACTCATTAAGGATAGGGTCAGTAGTACCCTAGAATGAGTTGAGTGTAATATATATGAGGGCGTCCTTGTTATTTTCTTATATAAATATTTTAAAAAATAAATAAATTAGTTTTTATATAAGCTTATATTTTGATTATAAAGCAATAATTTTTCTAATTATTATATATATTAAGGGAATTGGTTGTTGGTTATTGAAATTGAATAGGATAATAAGAATATAAGTTGGAATTCTACTAATTAAGTCTAATATAGGTTAGGAAGTCCCACTAAACCCAATCTTAGAGGGAGATGGCTAAGAGTGAAGAATGGAAGGCTAGACGCAGAAAGCGAAGAGCAGCTGCATGTAAGGATCGAGAAAAAGAAATTCAGGAGTATGAGAAACAGGTTAAGAAAAGGGCTGGACCAGGGCCTTATGATAATGTCACCTACTACAGATGTTACAATAAGGGTCATTACGCGGCCAAGTGCAGTAAAACAAGGATGGAATTGAAGGGTACATTTCAACGGTTTCGCTCTGAGATCTTATGCTTTAAGTGTCATAAGAAAGGACATTTCCTAAACCATTGCCCTGAAGTGAGGAAGGTGAAGCATAAACCCATGGAACCAGTCAATGAGTCGACTATTTTCTATCATTGTAAGATGTCGGGACACATCGCAGGAATTGTCCCAAGAGGGGGAAGAAAAGTAAGAATGTGGAACGTCCTGTAGGAGGCGTAAGGGTTATCCAGATGGATGGAAAGGTAGAAACCTTTTGTGGTAAATATTATAGGTGCGGACACCCTGTTGCAAAGTGTATGTTCGGGCTTTGCCAATTGGAAGGGAGTCCCTAGATAGGATTCTTGTAAGAATACTAAGCTCTGTTATTTTTCAAGCCCCAAGGTAATGGAGAAGGTGTCTAGATTTATGACCTCTGTAAGACTTTTATTTTGGATAAATGGATGTAATGTTTGAACTACTAGTGTGTAGTCTATATATGTATGGAATATTTTATGGTAGTACAATATAATATAAAATTATTGGAATTAATTCAAAGGTGGAATTGTATTGAATAAATTTGTAACGACCCAGAATTTTTATTAATTAAAATTTGTATATTTAATTAATTTTAAATATTAATAAGTGAAATTTATAAGTCGAATAAATTTTATTTCGAATAATTGGATTTAATTGGATAATTAAATCGATAATTAAATATGTGAAAATATAGAAATAATTGAAATTTGGGTTAAATATTATTGAAAATGATTTTTAAAATTTTATTTTATCATATTGGAGTTAGAATGATGTTTTAGAACTTTTAAAATTTAATTTAAAGTTTATTTGTGAAAATTGAATATTTTAATAATTTAATCGACTAGTAAAATTAGCCATTTTTCGAACAGTCTCAGAATTGGACGAAACTAGTTCCATTGGATCCGTAATAGTTTGTTATTATCGGATTTCAATTTTCGTAGCAATCGGAGTTATCGTTTGATCGTGGCAGCTCGAAACGCATCGAAATTGTTTTAATATTAATTTGGCGAGTTAAAATAGCCATTTTTCAAAAAGTCTCGGATTTCGACGAAACTAGTTTCATCGGATCCGTAATGTGATATTATTGTAAGTTTCCAAATTTCATGTCAATCGGATTTACCGTTTGTCCGGTGCAAGGTAAAACGCCTAGAAAATCGTTTAAATCGGTTTAATTCAAATCGAACGTTTATTGCCATAACTCGCACAGATGACCGAATTAGCTTCTGAAACCTGTTCCATTGTGTCCGGAACGCGGGATAAACCCTAGAAACGCTAGTCACCACGCGTAAATCGGAGTTTGGAATTTCCGGAATGAATAGTGTCTTTCAAACTTCTATAAATAGGGCCTTATTCACAAAAAAATAAAGAAAATAAAAACCCTAACCCTAAACCCTTTCAGCCGCCACCCCTCAAACCATTGGCCGAAAATTGTTCACTTTCTCTACTCAATCTCTTCAAATCCGTGCAACGATTCGAGAAACTTTCTAAATGAAAGATGAAGAGCACGTCCTTCTCTACAATATGAACGGCTATGATCGGAAAATACACTACGGATTGATGGCAATTGGAGCTCAAAGACATGCAGTTGCGCATGACTTTCTGGAAGCTACAGGGGGCCGAGCTTTGCAAGGTGGCAGCCGAAGGTTGCTCATGTCATGCTCTTCGAGATGGAAGTCCCTGATCGAATTATCATCAAGCGAGGAAGTCGTATAATTAAACCCTAATAATTTGAGGATGGGTTCGGCTGTTATCAGGAAGAACGCGAACGTGAAAGAGGGAGAAGGGGGGAGCGCACGGATCTGATGGATGGAAGTGGATCCAACGGCTCTGGATAGTTTAGGTTATAAAATTAAAATAAATTGTTGTAATTAGTTTATATAAAATCGTGTAAACTTTAAAAAATCATATCTTTTTCATACGAGGTCGAAAACGTGCGAAACCAGTTGCGTTGGAATCGTATGGACGAGCACTACGCTATGGATTTGGATTGGAGTCGTTTGAAGTTAGTGAAAATTTCGGGTAAAATTAAACGTCCGTTTAATTTTATTCGAAATAAATCGCTAAAACGAAATTGAAATCAAGGTGAGAACTTCTCACTCAATCGAATAGTTTCGATTTTAATTTTAAATAGTTAGATTTAAAATTCTTGAATGCATGTTTGAATGATGATTGTTATCTATTGATTGTTAAAATAGACAGTATGCGCCGTTAGTAAGCGGATGTTATTTATTAAAAACATATACCGCGAATATTTCATAAACAGTGAAATTGGTATTATATATAATAGCAATATATATATATAGGCATATTTATATATTGCAGTTGTTGATTTCCCGCATTGTATAGCGGATGAGACCCTATCGCTCCGTCTATTAAGCGGATAATATTTTAAATCCTATATACCGCGATAATTTCGTACTGGAACGGAATTGATATTGTGCTAACATCTTTGGATGCAGGAAAACAGTTTGGAGGGATCCAACTGGATTCCTCAACAGTATTTATTTGATTATGGATATTTTGATATTCGTTGATTATCATATCGATATATAATATCGTTGTTGTCGTGATTGACTATTTGGTGTGTAGCATCACTGGGCAAATTTTGGGAATTTTAAAAGGATTTTAAAATTGATTTTTTGAAAGTATACGTTTATAATATTTTTGGAATTGATCCATTATAAATAAATAAACGTTATAATTTAAAAGTTATAAAATTATGATTTTTGAGAAATATAGTTAAAAGTTGATTTTTGAGAAAAATAAGGGTCAATGGTTTTAGAAATAGTTTAAATTGGGATTTTTGAATTTATTATAAATGTTTAAATATAGGATTTATAAATTTGATTATTTTATAAATCAAAATGGTGAAATTATAAAGGGGATTAAAGATGTTTTAAAAGAATAATAATATAAATTGATTTATATAAAAGATTTATAAATTGTTAATTTATAAATTAAAATATTGGAATTATAAAACGAGTTTTTATAAGTGTTAGAATGAATTGTGAATAAATTTCGTAAATGAATGAAATTTATGGAATTATAAACGGTGAAGTTATAAATGGAATTTTATAAGCAGTAGGTTTATAAAATTTGTAAAGTTATTGAAAGAACAGATTTGGTTAAATAAATGAATCTTATAAGTTATAAGATTTATAATTTAGAAAGTCTTAAAAAGAACGATTTTGTAAAATAATCATTTTATAAGCATTTAACTTATAATATGAACCTTTGGTTTATAATTGAGTTATGAATTGAATAGGTTAATAAAGGAATTTATAAACGTTGTTTTATAAATCCACAACGACTTATTTTGATAAGTAAATTGTAGTAACTTATTTATGGAGTTATATTCACGTTTTAGACAGTGAATAATCCTTTAAAATGAAACGTATAGAAATGATGAAATTGTTAACGTAGTATATTCACGTATTGAATAGTGAATAATATGTTAAAGAAATTGTTTTGAATGTGATGTTTTAAATAGAATTAAAACGATCTAACGATGTTTTCAAAATGTGTTGAGATTCGAAACCATAGATTTCTACATTCATTGTTGAAATAGACGTTTTCGAGAAATAAAAGGAAATGGTGGACTATAACACCGTTGTTATAGTAAATGATTTCCGAAAGGAAATGTTTTGTATAGTATTGGGATTTATATATCTATTTTAATTTCGAACCCCTATACTAGTGATTTTGGGTTGTCGTAACACTATTTTACGCAACATTCTTTTTCTCCCAAATAAATATGGTTAAGAGAATGATTTCCTTAAAGAATGAAATATGTACTTAATTTCGATTTAAGTATGTTGAATATTTTCCAAAGGTTGAAAATAAATAGATTTCTGAATTACTTATTAATAAATAAGTATGGAAATGTTTTCCAATGTGAAATGAAACGTTTTGAGAATTTATCTTTTTGAAGATAAATTGAAAATGAATAATTGAAATCGTTTATTCATAAATATTTTGAAATATAAATTCATTATGGAATTTATAAATGAAAAGGAGAATTTGTTTAAAAATAAATATTGATTTATTTTTGAAGTATTGAAAACATATATCTTGTAAAGATATATATTTTTGGGAAATAAATAATTTGGAAAATTATTTGGAATCTGGTGATGTTGTGCATATCCATTGATAGTTCAATAACCGACTATCAATATTTACCTTTGAAAGGTATTTGTTGTGATTTGCTGAATTTGAATGCTACACTTATTTTTAAATTATTGCGCTCGTTATTCGGATTACCCATCCCGAATAGTGATACGACGTAATGGATAGCATTGATGACCGGTGTTGAAGACCGGGTATTTGCGAGAGCGATAGGATGACCTGTCGATTGACTCTGCACCGAATTGCTCCGGTATAGAGTTCTCCATATGTGATGGGGAATCCGATCAGGATTGTGGATATCCGGATTGCAAGGACTTCTTTGTAAGTGCCTTCGGTTCTGTTCGAGCCCGGAACAGACTTGTATGGATTGTATATCTGACATTACAAATTGAGATATAAAGCCGATTTCTTTCAAATATATTTCTGTTGGTGGAGGAGAATTTATTCTCTTAGCTTAACACCCTTCTCTGAGACGTACGAGCTCAGAAGTTATGTAGTTGAAGGTTATTAGCAATATATTCCCAATTTGGTAATGTGACATGCTGAGTGTTGCTGTGAAATGATCATTGTGTTGATCATTTGTGATAGGATCATTAGTTTGATCGTTTATCTTTGTGATCATTTCTATGATCATTTGTTGACCCAAAGCATGGCTTTTGTATAAAGCGTGGCTTTGTGGACGAGACTTCGTCGAGCCTCACACCTCGGAATGGTCAAAACAGGAAAGATGCGGCAAGGTTATGAGGGGTAGCTCCCTTTAGGGTATGTGCATTTCCTTATGGAAAAGGATGGTATCATGGTATGGAGCCCAGATGCTTACTCATGTTGAAACACTTTATTTATTATGGTGTGATGTTGATTACGAGCGCTCGGTTAAAGGTCCCAAAGGACCGGGGGATGGCATACTCGTGTCAGTAGTTACCCAGTTAGGGGTAACCCGGCCTTGTGTTGGCAGACATCCGGTTTGGTTCTCGGGGACGTCCTTCCAGAGGCGTTCTCATGTGGCAATGGGAAGTTCCTTGGCTTGACCATTCGTTGGAAATCCAAAGAAACAATACGATCTTGTACGGTTTTAGTTGTATAACCTGCCATGGAATGTGGCGGTAACCTGCTTTTGAACATGGTAGCTATAGTAGGCATAAGTGCGAAATGTCTATGCTGGCTAAGATTTATATCTTTACTTTCGAAATGATTTTTCCTACACTATGCACTAGTAATAATATCAAATGTTTTTTTCTTTTTAATGCGTATCAAGCATCTTTGACTATCATAAGGAGAAATCTCCTCCGATTCTGCGTTTGCATGTGTGTGTGCGGGAGGCCTTATGGTAGTCTCATTTTTAAAAGCATTGCGAATTGACTTTAAAAATATTCCTCTATTTTGATTTTAAAGATAAATAAACTGTTTTGTGTTCTCACACCAGTCACAGACTGACTCGGAGTTTATTGTTTTCCTTCCTAAACTCTCGGTGCCCACCAATTTCCACATGGGCAGTCAAGAGTTAGGTTTATCAGGATATTCTGGAATTCAGGAGTTGCTGGAGGCAAGCTGGATGGCATGGCGTATCACTAGTATATAGTATTTCTTTTCCGTTGTTTGTTGTTGTTTGATGTTGTACACTCTGATGTAATGAAATGTAATGTAATGTAATAACTGATATAGCTCTTTGTTTAAAGATTATTCATTTATTTATTATATGTTGTTCCGCTGCGATTGAGAGATTCTGATGTTGTTCTGTTGTTTTCTTTCTGTTTCGTTCTATTTTCTTTTCTCTCTATTTTCTATCTCTTTTTCTCTTTTTCTACCTTTTTCTTTTTCTTAAACATTGAGAATTCGTATTTCTGTTCATCTTGAGTTAATCTATGGAGATTAGTGTATATTCAATGAGTACGGATTTGCGGGTCCTCACATGTGGTATCAGAGCATATGGTTAAGCGACAACCATGGCTCTGTTGGGTATTACTCATTAGAGATTGAGTCAGTACTACTCTAGAATGAGTTTGAGTGTAATAATAGCTATGAGAGCGTATTTGTTAGTGAATATAAAATTATTTTATATTGTGATGATTGGTTTGTTGAGTGGCATATGAACCTTCGTCAGCACGGTATGCACAACTATGCCGAAGGGGTTTATAAACACTTGAATAGAACAATTCGACATAATGTTGTTTTAAATTGGGTAAATGAAATAATTTTACCTTGAGTATATTTCATATATGAAGAAATAATTTTTCAGAATTATTAAAGTGTATATAAGTTGATTGTTTAGTTGTTTGAATAATCTAAGTAAAAGAATAATTGTATAAGCAAAAGAATTATAAGTATGAAATTATAATTAAAGTGATTTACAATTGTGAAATAAACTTATATATAAAAATGAGTTTGAATAAGTAATGAAATTTGACCTTGGTTAAAGTTAAATAAAAATTTACCTTAGAATTGGAATCTGAATTGATTTATAAGTAGGAATTTAAGTTATGTAAAACCAAGTGATGTTTATAAAATGAAGTATAACTTAAGAGATGATGAATGAAGTTGATATTGGTATCGAAGTAAATTAATAAAGTTAAGTGATAAATGTGAACTAAAGTTATATAAATGAAAATCAACTTTTGTAATTGAATTGAATTAATGGATTGAATGTTAATCAATTGAATGTAAATGTAGTTGATATGGAATAATGGATATAAGTGTTAATTCATTAAAATCTAGAATGTTAATCAATTGAATGTAAATGTAGTTGATATGGAATAATGGATATAAGTGTTAATTCATTAAAATCTAATGTTATTGGAAGTTGAAAGATTGAATGAAAATCAATTTAATTAAACCAATTGAAAGTGATGGTGTTGAAACCAAATTGAATGAATAAAGCAAAGTAATTTGGTTGTAATTAATATACATTGGTTGATATATGATTGTTAGTTGATTGTATGTAATTCATTAAGTATTAATGAAATTGAAAGCTAAAGTAATTGAAATTCAATTGGAAGTTAAGTGAATCTTAAATAAAATTGAATTTGATTTGGAAGTGAACCAACTTGAATATGAATTAGTGAATATAAACTAATTGAAAATGAATGTTAGTAAAAACATCCACTGTATATGAATCAAATGTGATTAAACTGAAAACCATTTCATTGAATATTAATGAGAATATGAATGAATATTTATTGGTTATGAATTTGTTGGATGATAGTTGATTGATAGTTGCATTTGTTGCTTTTGTTTCATTTGCTATGTTGGCATGTATAGTTATTATGTTGCTATATGATGTATATTGAGATTATTTTCATATATGCATGATTCTCATGTTGTTTGTTGAGTGTTTAGTAGGTGCGGATCGCGTTTGCTTCGCATTTGGAGCTCGCTTTCGCGCTATATTAGCCGTATATGCTCGCTAATAAAATATAAGGTACATATCTCGGATTACATACCGTACTTTTACACTTTTTTCCCTGCGGGATGCCTCATTACTTGATGAGATGTATATTTGTGATATATATACTGTCATTTTTTTTTCGGATCGAGCCGCGCAAAGGAGATTATGGCGAATTTTTCCGGAAATTTAAGGCGTTAGAATATTTTTGAGAAAAATTGGAAAATTGTGAAAACTTTAACTTTGATTTGGAATTGAAAGTTAAACAATAGTAGTTGTTTTTGAAAAGATAACTAAGTATGATTTGAAAACTTAGTAAAGTTATTGTAAGAAGTTTAACTATGAATTTTGGGAAAGTTAATAGATTCTGTAACTTTTCTTACTTGTTAATTTCGAGGACGAAATTCTTTTAAGGGGGAAGTATGTAACGACCCAGAATTTTTATTAATTAAAATTTGTATATTTAATTAATTTTAAATATTAATAAGTGAAATTTATAAGTCGAATAAATTTTATTTCGAATAATTGGATTTAATTGGATAATTAAATCGATAATTACATATGTGAAAATATAGAAATAATTGAAATTTGGGTTAAATATGATTGAAAATGATTTTTAAAATTTTATTTTATCATATTGGAGTTAGAATGATGTTTCAGAACTTTTAAAATTTAATTTAAAGTTTATTTGTGAAAATTGAATATTTTAATAATTTAATCGACTAGTGAAATTAGCCAATTTTCGAACAGTCTCAAAATTGGATGAAACTAGTTCCATTGGATCCGTAATAGTTTGTTATTATCGGATTTCAATTTTCGTAGCAATCGGAGTTATCGTTTGATCGTGGCAGCTCGAAACGCATCGAAATTGTTTTAATATTAATTTGGCGAGTTAAAATAGCCATTTTTCAAAAAGTCTCGGAATTCGACGAAACCAGTTTCATCGGATCCGTAATGTGATATTATTGTAATGTTTCAAATTTCGTGTCAATCGGATTTACCGTTTGTCCGGTGCAAGCTAAAACGCCTAGAAAATCGTTTAAATCGGTTTAATTCAAATCGAACGTTTACTGCCATAACTCGCACAGATGACCGAATTAGCTTCCGAAATCTGTTCCATTGTGTCCGAACGCGGGATAAACCCTAGAAACGCTGGTCACAGTGTGTAAATCGGAGTTTGGAATTTCCGGAATGAATAGTGTCGTTCAAACTTCTATAAATAGGGCCTTATTCACAAAAAAATAAAGAAAATAAAAACCCTAACCCTAAACCCTTTCAGCCGCCACCCCTCAAACCAATGGCCGAAAATTGTTCACTTTCTCTCCTCAATCTCTTCAAATCCGTGCAACGATTCGAGAAACTTTCTAAATGAAAGATGAAGAGCACGTCCTTCTTTACAATATGAACGGCTATGATCGGAAAATACGCTACGGATTGATGGCAATTAGAGCTCAAAGACCTGCAGTTGCGCACGACTTTCTGGAAGCTACAGGGGGCCAAGCTTTGCAAGGTGGCAGCCGAAGGTTGCTCGTGTCATGCTCTTCGAGATGGAAGTCCCTGATCGAATTATCATCAAGCGAGGAAGTCGTATAATTAAACCCTAATAATTTGAGGATGGGTTCGGCTGTTATCAGGAAGAACGCGAACGTGAAAGAGGGAGAAGGGGGGGAGCGCACGGATCTGATGGATGGAAATGGATCCAACGGCTCTGGATAGTTTAGGTTATAAAATTAAAATAAATTGTTGTAATTAGTTTATATAAAATCGTGTAAACTTTAAAAAATCATATCTTTTTCATACGAGGTCGAAAACGCGCGAAACCAGTTGCGTTGGAATCGTATGGACGAGCACTACGCTATGGAATCGGATTGGAGTTGTTTGAAGTTAGTGAAAATTTTGGGTAAAATTAAACGTCCGTTTAATTTTATTCGAAATAAATCGCTAAAACGAAATTGAAATCAAGGTGAGAACTTCTCACTCAATCGAATAGTTTCGATTTTAATTTTAAATAGTTAGATTTAAAATTCTTGAATGCATGTTTGAATGATGATTGTTATCTATTGATTGTTAAAATAGACATTATGCGCCGTTAGTAAGCGGATGTTATTTATTAAAAACATATACCGCGAATATTTCATAAATAGTGAAATTGGTATTATATATAATAGCAATATATATATATATATATTGGAATATGTATATATTGCAGTTGTTGATTTCCCGCATTGTATAGCGGATGAGACCCTACTGCGCCGTCTATTAAGCGGATAATATTTTAAATCCTATATACCGCGATAATTTCGTACTGGAACGGAATTGGTATTGTGCTAACATCTTTGGATGCAGGAAAACAGGTTGGAGGGATCCAACTGAATTCCTCAACAGTATTTATTTGATTATGGATATTTTGATATTCGTTGATTATCATATCGATATATGATATCGTTGTTGTTGTGATTGACTATTTGGTGTATAGCATCACTAGGCCAATTTTGGGAATTTTAAAAGGATTTTAAAATTGATTTTTTGAAAGTATACGTTTATAATATTTTTGGAATTGATCCATTATAAATAAATAAACGTTATAATTTAAAAGTTATAAAATTATGATTTTTGAGAAATATAGTTAAAAGTTGATTTTTGAGAAAAATATGGGTTAATGGTTTTAGAAATAGTTTAAATTGGAATTTTTGAATTTATTATAGATGTTTAAATATAGGATTTATAAATTTGATTATTTTATAAATCAAAATGGTGAAATTATAAAGGGGATTAATGATGTTTTAAAAGAATAATAATATAAATTGATTTATATAAATGATTTTTAAATTGTTAATTTATAAATTAAAATATTGGAATTATAAAATGAGTTTTTATAAGTGTTAGAATGAATTGTGAATAAATTTCGTAAATGAATGAAATTTATGGAATTATAAACGGTGAAGTTATAAATGGAATTTTATAAGCAGTAAGTTTATAAAATTTGTAAAGTTATTGAAAGAATAGATTTGGTTAAATAAATGAATCTTATAAGTTATAAGATTTATAATTTAGAAAGTCTTAAAAAGAACGGTTTTGTAAAATAATCATTTTATAAGCATTTAACTTATAATATGAACCTTTGGTTTATAATTGAGTTATGAATTGAATAGGTTAATAAAGGAATTTATAAACGTTGTTTTATAAATCCGCAACGACTTATTTTGATAAGTAAATTGTTGTAACTTATTTATGGAGTTATATTCACGTTTTAGACAGTGAATAATCCTTTAAAATGAAACGTATAGAAATGATGAAATTGTTAACGCAGTATATTCACGTTTTGAATAGTGAATAATATGTTAAAGAAATTATTTTGAATGTGATGTTTTAAATAAAATTAAAACGATCTAACGATGTTTTCAAAATGCGTTGAGATTCAAAACCATAGATTTCAACATTCAATGTTGAAATAGACGTTTTCGAGAAATAAAAGGAAATGGTGGACTATAACACCGTTGTTATAGTAAATGATTACCGAAAGGAAAGGTTTTGTATAGTATTGGGATTTATATATCTATTTTAATTTCGAATCCCTATACTAGTGATTTTGGGTTGTCGTAACGATGTTTTACGCAACATTCGTTTTGGCCCAAATAAATATGGTTAAGAGAATGATTTCCTTAAAGAATGAAATATGTACTTAATTTCGATTTAAGTATGTTGAATATTTTCCAAAGGTTGAAAATAAATAGATTTCTGAATTACTTATTAATAAATAAGTATGGAAATGTTTTCCAATGTGAAATGAAACGTTTTGAGAATTTATCTTTTTGAAGATAAATTGAAAATGAATAATTGAAATCGTTTATTCATAAATATTTTGAAATATAAATTCATTATGGAATTTATAAATGAAAAGGAGAATTTGTTTAAAAATAAATATTGATTTATTTTTGAAGTATTGAAAACATATATCTTGTAAAGATATATATTTTTGGGAAATAAATAATTTGGAAAATTATTTGGAATCTGGTGATGTTGTGCATATCCATTGATAGTTCAATAACCGACTATCAATATTTACCTTTGAAAGGTATTTGTTGTGATTTGCTGAATTTGAATGCTACACTTATTTTTAAATTATTGCGCTCGTTATTCGGATTACCCATCCCGAATAGTGATACGACCTAATGGATAGCATTGATGACCGGTGTTGAAGACCGGGTATTTGCGAGAGCGACAGGATGACCTGTCGATTGACTCTGCACCGAGTTGCTCCGGTATAGAGTTCTCCATATGTGATGGGGAATCCGATCAGGATTGTGGATATCCGGATTGCAAGGACTTCTTTGTAAGTGCCTTCGGTTCTGTTCGAGCCCGGAACAGACTTGTATGGATTGTATGTCTGACATTACAAATTGAGATATAAAGCCGATTTCTTTCAAATATATTTCTGTTGGTGGCGGAGAATTTATTCTCTTAGCTTAACACCCTTCTCTGAGACGTACGAGCTCAGAGGTTATGTAGTTGAAGGTTATCAGCAATATATTTCCAATTTGGTAATGTGACATGCTGAGTGTTGCTGTGAAATGATCATTGTGTTGATCATTTGTGATAGGATCATTAGTTTGATTGTTTATCTTTGTGATCATTTCTATGATCATTTGTTGACCCAAAGCATGGCTTTTGTATAAAGCGTGGCTTTGTGGACGAGACTTCGTCGAGCCTCACACCTCGGAATGGTCAAAACAGGAAAGATGCGGCAAGGTTATGAGGGGTAGCTCCCTTTAGGGTATGTGCATTTCCTTATGGAAAAGGTGGTATCATGGTATGGAGCCCAGATGCTTACTCATGTTGAAACACTTTATTTATTATGGTGTGATGTTGATTACGAGCGCTCGGTTAAAGGTCCTAAAGGACCGGGGGATGGCATACTCGTGTCAGTAGTTACCCAGTTAGGGGTAACCCGGTCTTGTGTTGGCAGAGATCCGGTTTGGTTCTCGGGGACGTCCTTGCAGAGGCGTTCTCATGTGGCAATGGGAAGTTCCTTGGCCTGACCATTCATTGGAAATCCAAAGAAACAATACGATCTTGTACGGTTTTAGTTGTATAACCTGCCATGGAATGTGGCGGTAACCTGCTTTTGAACAGGGTAGCTATAGTAGGCATAAGTGCGAAATGTCTATGCTGGCTAAGATTTATATCTTTACCTTCGAAATGATTTTTCCTACACTATGCACTAGTAATAATATCAAATGTTTTTTTCTTTTTAATGCGTATCAAGCATCTTTGACTATCATAAGGAGAAATCTCCTCCGATTCTGCGTTTGCATGTGTGTGTGTGCGGGAGGCCTTATGGTAGTCTCATTTTTAAAAGCATTGCGAATTGAATTTAAAAATATTCCTCTATTTTGATTTTAAAGATAAATAAACTATTTTGAGTTCTCACACCAGTCACATGACTGACTCGAAGTTTATTGTTTTCCTTCCTAAACTCTGGGTGCCCACCAGTTTCCACACGGGCAGTCAAGAGTTAGGTTTATCATGGTATTCTGGAATTCAGGAGTTGCTGGGGGCAAGCTGGATGGCATGGCGTATCACTAGTATATAGTATTTCTTTTCCGCTGTTTATTGTTGTCTGATGTTGTACACTCTGATGTAATGAAATGTAATAACTGATATAGTTCTTTGTTTAAAGATTATTCATTTATTTATTATATGTTGTTCCGCTGCGATTGAGAGATTCTGATGTTGTTCTGTTGTTTTCTTTCTGTTTCGTTCTATTTTCTTTTCTCTTTATTTTCTATCTCTTTTTCTCTTTTTCTACCTTTTTCTTTTTCTTAAACATTGAGAATTCGTATTTCTGTTCATCTTGAGTTAATCTATGGAGATTAGTGTATATTCAAGGAGTACAGATTTGCGGGTCCTCACAAAATTGCAACTTGAAATTGAATTAAATTAATTAGGAATAAAATCAAAGTTAAATAAGTTTAGAACAAACAATCTGAATTGGAAATTTCAAGATGAAATTGAGATTTAACTTAGGGAAGTTAAATGGTTGGTTTGAATGGAGTTATATGTGATCTCAAAATAAGTTTGTGTTCTGAAATTGATAGTGGATGCTATTGATGGATGTTTTAAATAATTTCGATGTTTATTACTTTGATATATTCTGCTATCATCCTGTTGCTATTAATAATATATGGAACTGTGAATTGGATTGTTTAAATGAATTAAGAAGTGGTGAGATAATATATATCCATTACTGAAATTAAATCAAACTTTAATTTGAAACTATTTAAAAGATTTTTATTTTTAGAGATAAAGATTGAACTTATGAAAATGAAATCACTTTGAACTTAAGATTTAAATGCTAAAAATAAACTTGCAAACTAAATTGTTAAAAATTGGTTTTAAAGTTAGAAGTTAAAATTGGGTAATAAATTTGACTTTGAAGATTTAAATTGTTTAAAACGATTGAACTCTTACTTAACCCTTGAAATAAGTAAAGTAAAGGTAATTTAAAACGAATATTAAAAATTTGACTCAGAATTGAATTGTTTAAAACCTAGGTTAATAAATTGAAAGTAATATTTAATTTGATTTAAGAGATTAAATCAACATTTGAAATTTAACTTGATTTATATAATTCGAGATGGTTTAAAGTTAAGATTTGAATTGAAATTAGTTCAAATTGAATTTGATTTGAATTAAATGGGAACTGTAATTGAAGTTGAATAAGTTTAAATTCAAATTCAAATTGGAATTGATTTGAATTTGGAATGGGAATCAAGGTTAATTCAACTTGAATTAGAATTGAATCAATTTAAATGAAAGTGGAAATTGGAAACTGGTTGGAAATGGAGATTGGAAAATTGAACAGTTTGGCTCTGAACTATTTTCAAATAAATTATTTTCCTAGCTATTTATTATACAACCTTTCTTTTAAAACCCAAACTATCTTATACTTATTTTTCCACTATTTTGAAAACTAATTACTATTTTACATCTGTTTTACAAACTAATTACTATTTTATAGCCATTTTGCAACTATCTAACTATTCTACAACTATTTAACTATTTTATAACTACTTAACTATTTACAGCTATTTTGCAACTAATAACTTTTTTACAGCTACTTATCTATTTTAAATCTTTTCAAGCTATTTTCTAAATTCAAGTTGGTCAGAGTGCAAACTGTTATAATTGAAGTGATAACCCAAAAGGAAATGAAAGCAATTGTAAATAGGTGAATAGAATCAAAAGGAAGATAAATACGTAGGATAGACGTATATTATTCTATTCGCATAATGATTTGGTCCAGATTCGAGCATAGAATTACGAGATAGTATATCGATCCGAGTTGGGATTTTCCCACTTGATTTTCGACGGCGAACCCTAGATATGGATTTTTGATTGGTTTTGAAAATTCTCTATCATAGTTATGGCTATGTAATGAGAATGACGGTTTCTGATCAAGAAATCAGATCTGAGTCCGTACTAGGAAGTCGGGTGGACGATACTAGTTTGAAAGTGAAATTGTGTGATCGAATGAGTGATCAGATTTGATATTGCATACAGATGGTATATGTACATCGTACGTGCTTGAATGAAATAGATATTGAGAATTTTATAAAGAAGTGTAAAAATAATTTTTGTAAAAGAAAGGATCTTTGAAAAATATTTGATGTTTAAAAGGGGAATTTATATAAGTAAGATGTGATCCAAAAGTATTTTGTTCTAGTTAAAGGAATAAACTTATATATATCTATATATGTAATTAAATTTTATGAGAATGATTTTGGGGAAAAGTTTTTAAACCCATGGATTTTGAAGGGCTTTTGATTTTTGGGAAAAATCAATTTTTAAATTTGGAAAGCTTAGTTTGGAACTATCGATTTGAGATATCGATTTTGTGTAAATGAGATTTTTATTTGAATCATAAAGAGTATGATTTGAAAGATACTATATGTTTATAGTATAAAATATTTTGAGATTGGCTCTGGGGCAAAAGGCGCTCCAATGAAATGAACTTCATAGGCGGTCCACGGGGTGGTTCTGCCTTGAGCCCTAAGAGGGGGTTCTAAATTTGATCCTGGGAGGAAGTCCGGACAAACTGAAGTTCCTGAGGATTGTGTGTGGGTAGCGAAAGTCGAGGGCTCTGATGCTTATAGAGACATTTGGGTTATGCTGTGACGATAGTGCAACTCGATGTCACTGCGATCTACTGCGGAACATAGCGGAAGTCGAGGGCAGTGAGTGCCTATGGTCTACGTTCGATTTTGCCGAGAAGGCAACATAACATCGGTAGACTACGATCTATGAATACATAGTGAAAGTCGTGTGGCAGTGAGTGCCTACAGGCTACATTGGGACTCGACTGATGTAGTCTGCGATCTATGTAGGAGTGGTGAAGTTTCATTTGGCAGCGAAATTCGAGGGCGCTGATGCCTATAGTTACATGGGTTTTTGCCATGATGGCGATGTAAAACCTAGGTGCAGCTGCGATCTGTGGAGCATTACATGGTGTAGTCGAGGGGCATAGAGCGTCTACAATTTTCTATGGATTTTGCCGAGATGGCAACGTAACCATCGGGCTAATTGGGACCATAGAGGGGGTTAAGATTTCTAGAGCATTCTCACCAAAAATGTTTTCTATATCTTTAAAAATGTTTTCTATATTTTTCACAAAAATATTTTCTAAGTATTTTCACTTGGTGTTGAAAATGGGTCTGCTAAGTACTTATAAATTTTCAGTCCAACGCCTGATCAACGTATAACCGAATTTCTGTGAGAACGAGGATGGACTTGTTGAGGCATCGAGTTATAAAAAGTATTTTTATAAAACTATTTTGATAATAATATGTAGATTTTTTAATAGTGTTTTATAAATTTAAATAAATAGCAATAAGAGTTAAAGACGTTTAAGAATAATTTAACTGTTAATAAGCATTGGAATTAAAATTCTTGCAGTTCCTTTTCGGGGATGAAAAGTTCTAAAGGGGGGAGGAATGTGATAACCCGAATTTTGGACATCTGTTAATCGGTAATTAACTGATTTTAAACTCTGGTAAGCACAAATCTATAAGTTGAACAAATAATTCTGATAATACACACACACACACACATATATATAATATGGATAAATATTTGTTTGATAATATATATATTGTATACAAATAAGATATGTTTTTATTTTATATATATATTTATATAGACTGTAAATAGAATTTTGAATTTGAAACTCAAATATAAATATCTGAAAAACAAATTGGATTAAAAAAAAGCTATATTTTAATAACTAATAAAGGTTTGTTTTCTAATTATAATATATATGTGTGTGTGTATATATTGTGATTTGGATGTTATGTTTTATAATAATTTTCAGAAGCTATTTGAAAGTTAAATTCTATATTTAAAAACTCTAAAGATAAATATTTATTTATTTAAAAATATGATAGCTTAAAAATAAGGTTTAATAAAAAATTTATATAATTTCTTTTTAAAATTAAAATTGTACATGTACTAAATTTAGTTGTATATATATAATACGTGTTAATATAAAAAGAAATGTTTTAAAACTAAATAGAAAATATAAAAATTATATAAATATATCAAAAACATTAGTGCATGCCACTTTACAATTGCAAGTTGATGTTAACATGCATAATAACAAATGTAAAGCAATTTAAAATGTAATTAAACATCTGTAAGCTTCATATAACATGCAAAGACAAGTGGCAAAATGTTTTTTTTTTCTTTTATGTGAATTATAAATAATATAGTGCTTAGGAGAAACCACGCTATATAAATAAATTTTCAATCCTTATTCTTCTTTCATCTTCTTTCCAAAATTTAAAAGAAAACTAAAATCAAACTACAACAACATCAAGTCCTCAACCTGATCAAAAGCTAAGCTAGCAACAAATTCAAATTTAAAGATCAGAGTAACTCAACAGAGATCAATTCAAGTTGCTATTTCAGATCAAAGCCAATAGTTCCAGATCAAAGATTAAAAGCCCGTCTCTCTGTTTTGAATATCCAGTGAGTAAACAACCCTTTTAAAAGCTTAAATCAGTTTAAGTCTTGATGCTTGTGAATAATATTTGTAATAAGGTTGTGATAGATGTTTACATAAATGTGTATTATATATATATATACATATATATATATGTACATATATATATACATATATATATATATGTACATATATATATACATATATATATATATGTACATATATATATACATATATATATATATGTACATATATATATACATATATATATATGTATATATATATATACAAGTCTCTGTTTAGTTAAAAACGAGATCAAAAATCAAAATCTCATCACTTATTCTCTTATAGGCTTTGATGTTTAAACAAAACATGTTTGAATCTACAAGATCTAAATCTTAAAAATACTTTTAAGTATAAATAAATAGTGGATTGACTGGAAGATGGAAAATACAGTAGAAATCAAATTAAGTTCAAAAATTAGTTGATTAAAACTTGGGTTTTGATTATATAACTTGATTTTTTCTTGAAAATCATGATTTTAAAAAATAAAATCAAGATTTTTAGTTTAGTAAATCGAGATAATTCATGGGTTGAACGTGGATTGGGTTTTAGTCGATTTCTGATGATCGACGAGAGGAGGATGGCCGAGCTCGTTGCTGTAGTATGTTGGGAGGTTGGGGATTCTGGAAAAAATGTCGCTGGATTTATCGTCCACCGTGGTGACCAGTCGATGAAGTTTTAGGGTTTAACGACCCATTTTGATCAACGTCGAAGTCGAGGCAATTGTGTCGACGAGGATCCACCGGCCTCGTTCGGAGTTGAGGGAATGGAAGCATGGGTCTTCGGCGAGGCCTTGGTCGGAATTTCGAGAGCTGTGGTGATCTATGGCGACGGCACGAGGGGGTTGTGATGATCGTTTCGTTCCAGGTTAGGTTCGTTTATGCTCGATCTCGAAGTTTATGATCGATTTAGGTTTGGGTGGTCGAAATCGTAGTAGGAGGTCGAAGTCGACCTGTCAGCGGTGGCTTTGGTGATCGAAGCGCTGGTGAACTCATGTGCACGTGCACGAGTCCCTGTTGTATCTGTGTTGTTGTGTTGGGTGAGATCGAGGAAGATGTAGGAGTTGTCTCGAGTTTTGATTCGGGGAAATGCAGATTTGGCTTGAGTCTGACTTCGGGGCATTCGCGTGGTTTAACTTGCTTTTTACAATTTTGAAAGTTTAAAAAAGGTAAAACAAACAAAGTTTGAAAAAAGAGGATTTCGACTCAGGTTTGAGGGTGGGCTCCCCAGGTTTGTCTCGGGTCAAATTTTAGGGTATTAACAAGTTTTAAAAGTTAAAACCAAATCTAGTTTTAAACTAATTTCTTAAAACTATTTCTTTTAAATAATAAATGTTCATTTAAATGTTTGGTTAGTTAAAAGTTGTGTAATTTATTTTAATTTAAATTAATTAAGTTAATTCTTAAGTTTATTTAAGACTTAATTAATAATGTAATTAAGTAGCTAATTAGTGGTCCAGTGGTTTCGACATAGTGGATGTGGCTACATTGTGTTGTAGTGGCACCGGATCGATTCCCAGCGGCCACAATAATGAGACATAGTGCACAGCCACTTTAAAACCGGCTTAACCAAAGGTCAGGGCGACATAGTCTTCCTGTCCCCAAAGTTTTGGTCAAGTTCTAGTGGTCCAGTGGTTTCGACATAGTGGATGTGGCTACATTGTGTTGTAGTGGCACCGGATCGATTCCCAGCGGCCACAATAATGAGACATAGTGCACGGCCACTTTAAAACTGGCTTAACCAAAGGTCAGGGCGACATAGTCTCCCTGTCCCCAAAGTTTTAGAATTAAAACTGTTTCTTCAAAAATGGGGACCATTCCCCCTTCTTTATTTTTTCCCGCCGTCCCATCTTGTCCTTCATCATCCCTTCAGCCCTGTCTTGTACCTCCTACAACTGTTCCAGTAGTGTCCCCCATACCACCAAATGTCCTTTCCTCTACCTCGCATCCCATCGTCCCTTCCGTTAATCAATCGCCGCCTGCTCCCCCCACCCCATCTTGTCCACCAGTAGCATGGAACTCCTTGTTTAAGGCTAGGCCAACCAATGCAGGCAAGTACGTACCTCGCGAGATTCAGCTAGAGTTTCAAGGTGATGCTATTGTTCCTCCATCTGAAGTTGTTCAGGCTGGAAACGCAATGTGGAAGGAGTATTTAGTAGGTTTTTTTCTTGATAACCCTCTACCATACACTGCTGTTTTATTCTTTCTCAAGAGAGCATGGAAACTACAAGGTTCCATCTCAGTTAAATCGGATGGTTTCCTATTCTTATTCAAATTTTCAAATGAGGATGATAAGAAAAGAATAGCTGAATCAATCCTGTAGTCATGAAGAATAAATTATTCATTGTTAAACCATGGGACGAAAACATTGGAAATAGTTTTCGAAGTATTAAATCAGTCCCTGTGTGGATCAAACTCTCAAACATACCGTTGTATGCATGGTCAGCAGTGGGAATCAATTGGCTGGCATCCAGGGTTGGTAAGCTCTTATGTATGGATGCCTCCACTGAAAAATTTGAAAGGATATCATTTGCAAAATGCATGGTGGAAGTTACCCCTCAAAAAGAACTCCCTGATAATTTTGCAGTTAAGTTACTTGACGGCTCTGATCAAATAGTGAAGGTGGAGTACTTATGGAGACCTGAAATTTGTGTCTCCTGTATGGAGTTTGGGCATTTGGAAACTACGTGTAAAATGTTTGACAAAACTGAAGAAAGAATTAACTATAATGGTGGCAGTGTTGAACACCTTATTCAGTGTGAAGTATTTCAAAGCAAGATATTAAGTGACAAAGGACTGGAAAAAGATGCAAATGCGAAACAAATCTGGCAAAAAGTGAATAACAACAAAGGAAGGAAAAAAAACTTAAGTGAACAAGTTAAAACTGCAACTTTGAATGTGTCAAGTGGTAGAGCTAGCCCAATACCTAATGTGCACAAGGAAGTAAACAAAAGTCCTGAAGAAGAATTAAGATCCCATAGTGACTGTGCTGTTACTGGAAACCAAGTTGCATGCAATAATAAATATGGTCTGCTCCAGGATATAGGAAATGACCAAGGAAACATAGAACATACTAGTGAGGAGGAAGGAGAAGTACTGCATGATGTTACCACTACTGTCACTTCTGAAACGTTGCAAACGTGCATCGCAAAATCCACTGAAGAAAAAACTCATGAAAACAAAATTTCAAGCCGAACTTCTGTTTTGATGGAGCAACAAAATTCACTTTGTGCTCTATCCCCTTCAGGAAAACAACTAGATAACTCTGTGTCACCTTTTAACCCTGTACACGTGCACACTTTTGAATCTGACCATGAAGTGAATTGGTGTCAGTCTCTTGAACAGCAAATAAAGCAAGTCATTTTCAATATGCACCAAATTGATGTAGATGAAAACTCAGCAGTTCCACCAGCATATAATTTTGCCATTGAACTTCCTGGCTGGCCAACCAACCTTCAAAACATTGATCCACCTTCTGATTCACCTCCAAACACAACCTCCTCACACCCTAAATCCGATGTATTTACCACCCCAACTTCACTGCTTTAAGGTAGAATTGAAACTAGAGCTCTTTCAGCAAAGAGAGGTAACAAAATCCATCTTTCCCTTTGATTAATCCATGAATAAAAAAGTTGCTTCCTGGAACATCAGGGGTGCACACTCCATCTTGAAACTAGATCAAGTAAAAAGCCTTATTTCTCTGAATGACATATGTCTTTTTGGCATTCTTGAAACCAAACTCAATCTTCCACTTTCTATTAAAGCTGCATCATATATTAATCCACTCTGGGCCTATCATCACAACCTTGATTCTGCGTCGTATGGTAGAATTCTTGTTGTTTATGATCCTTCTGTTCTATCCTTAACCCCAATCCTTTCGACAAGACAATCAATTCACTTCCATGCCCATCACACTCGATCTCTTTTTTCCTTTTACATTACCTTTGTCTACGCTGATAATTCATCCCAATCCAGAAATACTCTTTTCAAATCTCTCCCTTCTTTACGGCAGAACACTCATGCTTGGATTGTGCTTGGTGACTTCAATTCTTGTTTCAATCTTGATGATAAAAAGGGTGGTTCTCCTCTCCTCCCTGCTGACATAGCACCCATTAATCTTGCAATAACTGATGCTGAACTTATTTTAGTCAACAAGTCTGGATCAAAATTTTCTTGGAATAATCGAAGTCGCAGTGGTGTACGAACCTACACAACTATTGATCATGCATTTTGTAACATCACTACCCTCAACTTTTGTCCATCCATGTCTGTCAACCTTCCCTTACCTGTTCTGTCAGAACACTCCCCACTAATTCTCTCCCTTGATCCCCATTTGCGAAGAAACAAAAGAAGTTTTAAATTTTTTAATGCATGGGCTAAACATGATGACTTTCTTGTTTTAGTTTCACGGTTCACTCAACATATAACTGCTATGGTAACCCTATGTATAAGTTTTGCAGGAAACTCAAAGGCATAAAGCAAGCTTTGAAGTTAAGGGCATCCACCACCTTTGGGAAAGGCTGTTTGCTATCTACTACCCTCGTTGAGCAACTCAACGCCAAACAGGAATACATGATGGACAACCCAGATGATGAGGCAGCTGCTAATGAAGAAGGTCGTCTCTTTATGGAAGTAAACAAAGCTCTTCAGATGGAAGAAAGTATGAAAAGGCAGCAGCTCAACAACAATTGGTTTGAAGAAGGTGATAAGAATACAAAGTTTTTCCATGACACCATAAAAGTCAAGCATGCAAGAGAAAATATACACAGCATTAAGGATGAACAAGGTAATATTTACTCGACCCCTGAGGAAGTGGACAAAGCTTTTGTTCAGTACTTCACTAAAATTCTTGGTAACTCCTCTGGTTTCTCTCCTGACCTCAACTTAATCTCTTCCCTACGTCTGCCTTGCCTCTCCCGCATCGAATCTGATGCCTTAACCAAACCAGTAACAAATGAAGAAATCAAGTCTGCCCTTTTCTCCATGAACCAGAGCTCCTCTGGGGGCCTCGATGGTCTCAACGTAAAATTTTACATTGCAACATGGTCTGTTCTTGGTAATGATTTCTGTAAAGCCATCCACAATTTCTTTAGTAAGTGCAAGCTTCTAAAAGAAGTCAACTCTACAAACATTGCTTTAATCCCAAAGGTTTCTCCTCCTACTAAAGTATCCTCATTCAGGCCTATATCGTGTTGTAATGTCTTGTACAAATGTATCTCAAAAATTCTAGCTAACTGCATGGTTTGTGTTCTGCCTACGTTGGTATCCCTAAATCAATCGGCTTTTATTCCTACTAGAAATATTATTGACAATGTACTACTAGCCCAGGAACTGTTGAAAGGTTATGGCAAGGCCAATGCTACTCCAGCTGCTGCAATCAAAATTGATATTTCCAAAGCATATGATTCAGTTCACTGGGAGTCAATTGTTAGGATTATGGCAATAATGGGATTCCCTAAAATATTTGTTCCTTGGGTATATACATGTATTTCTACCCCAACATTCTCTGTTATTGTTAATGGTAGGCCAGCTGGTTATTTTGGTAGTCATAAAGGAGTAAGGCAAGGGGATCCTATCTCCTCTTACTTATTCTTATTAGTTATGGAAGTCTTTAATGTTATCATACGGAACAAATTCACGCAAAAGCTTATTAAATTCCATCCCAAGTGTTCACAACAGCAGATTACTTCCATTATGTTTGCTGATGATGTGTTGGTATTCACTAAACCTGATGTTTCCTCCTTATCTGGAATCCTAAATGCTTTGCAGGCCTTTAACCTCATGACTGGCCTATCCATCAACTACTCAAAATCTTCCTTACTAATTGCCGGTGTTTCCGACCTTGTTGCCTCGAGTCTGTATAATTTGAGTGGTTTCTCTTGCATGCACAATGACATGAAGTATTTAGGTATTCCCTTAATCACAAAAAGAATAACCATAGCTGATTGCCTACCCCTTTACAATAAGATTACTAGAGTTATGAATGCTTGGGAAAACAGGAACATGACACAAAGTGGTAGGCTAGTGCTCATAAAAGCTGTTGTTTTCCCTTCTCTGGTCTACTGGGCACGATCAGTTGTGCTTCCTGGTAAGCTTCTGCATCTAGTTCGGTCTGCCATGTCTAGATTCTTCTGGACAGGTAGCATACACAACAAAAAACTAATGCCATGTTCCTTTTCAATGTTTGAGACTACGTTAAGTTGGGAGGTCTTGGGGTTTTAAATGCAAAAATTTGGAACACGGCGGCATTCAGTACACATTTTGATGCTGTGCTAAATAAAAAAGATAGCCTTTGGGTTAAATGGACATGGACACATAACATAAAGAATGGGAAGTTTTGGACTATGGACATACCACAAGACAGTAGATGGACTTGGAGAAACATTCTGAAGCTCAGGGATATTTTTCTTCCTATGATACAGTATCATATTCACACTAGCACTGTTGTTAGTTTTTGGGATGAACCGTGGGTTAGTAAAGGTGTTATTCTATCTAGACTGTTTAATCATGCCATGATTGTGCAATCTGCAGTAAACTGTGACGCTAAAGTTAGTGATTATTTGGTTGATGGTAGAATACTTCTTCCCTACAGTAGTAGTCAAGAGGTCAGGCAATTATGGAGTACAATTCAGCGGAATTTTTACAGCAGCGATCCTATTTCTACTGTGACATGGAACAACAAATTACATAATGTTAAACTGGTTTATAACTACCTTCTTCCCAACACTGTTTTACCAGCTGCCAAGTGGTACAATATTTTATGGAATACTGATGCTGCGCCGAGAGAGAACCTCATGTTGTGGAAGGTAGTTAGCAATGCTCTCCTAACTAGAAATGTTTTGAACAGTTATGGGATGTGTTGTTGCCCTGAGTGTGTTTTTTGTGATCAACATGTTGAAAATTGTGAGCATCTGTTCTTTGAATGCCCTGCTATCCATGATCTGGTTGATCGTATTGCCAGTAAAATTTTCTGCAATGTTTCCAATGCAAGCACTAGTATAAACTGGAACATTATTTATAAGGCTACACGGTGGAAGACTGACAAAACTCGACAAATGGTGATCTGTATTAAAATTTATATGGACGTGATTTGGAAGGAAAGAAATAGTATTGTCTTCGACAATAAAAGAAAGAGTCTTTCTGCTCTTTGGGCAGAAGTTAGGGCTAGGACTTACTTGCAAATGAAACGGTCAGCTTGCCAATTCCCTGCTGACATGGTCACCAAGTGGGCTCACTGATTTGTAGTATTTTTTTTTCCTTTTTCTTTGTTTTTCCCAGTTTCTCATTGATTCAAAGTGTGTTTTGAATCTTTTTTATTGTGTTGCAATAAAACTGATAGGGGGCCAGTCAACCCCGCTTGCTTTGCCAAAAAAGAAGATGAAAGGTTTTTAATCATTATGTTAAATTATAGGTTAATGATAATTAATTCCAAAGGCTTATTAAATAAGATTTTAATGATAATTAAGAAATTTAATTAAGGTAAATGGTTTATCTTTTAATTAATTAAGGTCTTGGGTAATTAAAGATTAGTTAATTAATGAAAGTAATTAAAGAGTAATTAACTAATCAATTAATTAGTAATTAAAGGTTGATTAATCAATTAATAATTAAAGGTTAATTAATTAATGGAAATAATTAAAGGTTAATTAATGTAATTAATTAAGGATAATTAATTAATCAATGTAACTAATTAAGGTCTTAGTTAATTAAAGGATCATTAATTAGTAGTTAAAGGATAATTACTGAATGTAATTAATTAATGGATAATTACTTAATGTAATTAATTGAAGGCTAATTATTTAATGTAATTAAAGAATAATTTATTAATGTATGTAATTAAAGGTTAATTAATTAATGTGAATATTTAAGGGATAATTAATTAATTTCATTAATTAATTAAAATAAAAATACATGGTCTATAATTAATTAAGTTTAATTATGCAGGATTTAAAAGTAATTAATTTAATTTATTTAGTGATTAAATTAATGTGATTAGGGATTGTATAACTAATAAATCTTCTTATGGATGATTAAATTGTATTGAATGTTTGGATTAGTGTCTCTACTCTGATAAATTATGATGTAATGTGATAATGTGGGTTATTTATCGGTGATGAATCGCCTTGTAAATTGACATCCTGTATTTAAATTTAATTGTATCCATTTAAACATCTTGGATTAAAGATAGAATTGGATTCGAAGAGACTGGGGTCGGGTATCAGCAAATACCCAAAACCACTTCGATTAGCAATCTAAAATTCTTTATAGATTTGATATATGAAATCAATAGGTTGGAATGAAATAAATTAAGTGAACTTGGCCATTTAATCTGAGTAACGATGCTTAGATATGATTTGTGAAATGTGCACTTGATTATAACAAGTCAAGAACTCGTAGTGAGGTAGGCGTTATCCTGGGACTTCAAATAATTTTACAACTTTGTATTTCATATTATTTGAGTTTACTCACGCTGGTTTCCAGCACGATTCGGGTGTTACTTTATTGTAATGCTCCGGTCAGACCGAGTATTACAGATTTTCAGGTAAGGACGTTTTGGAGCTCAGGTGGCGAGCTGGATGGCAGAAACGTATGGATTATATCCCATTGTGTATTATTGTTTGTATTCTGGGAGAAGTGAATTTTAACTCTCCAGTTATGTGTGAATGGTTGTATCCTGATGTATTGTATATAGATTGACAGATAAAGTTTTTCTTTGTATAAATGGTATTATTTGATATTATATTTTAATCCGCTGTGAATGTGAGATTCTGTGCTGTGTTTTATGTCTCTTCTTCTACCTATTTTCTTCTTTACCCTCACAATCTGAGATTTTTCGACGTTCGATTGCTTAGCACTTCTATAGTGAATGTATTAGTGTCGAATTCTCGAGATCGAAAATATCGGGTCGTTACATATATTAAACCCACATGATTGGTATTGTTATGTTATTATGCATGCTTTTTCAAATATAATATTCACATTAAAATAGACCCATAACTGTATTTTGGAGGAAAGGGCAGTAGAACCAGCTAGGTTGATCCAATACTAAATATTAATTGATTAAGCTCCTGGATAGTACAATTGCTTCAAGAGGTCGGGGAGATCAGAAAATAGGATGCCTATATATGGAAGTTGTCGGGGAGACAGGTTCGTAGTGATCTCATAAAAACTATGACTAGGATGTAATTATGGCTATTAATAGGTTCATAGTGATCCCATGAAACTATATTATAAAGAGTGGCTGGCATGGGCCAATTGCTTTGTAGTCAACCATGAAAACTACATCCGGATTAAGTTATTAATAGGTGCCACTGGGTTCCTAGTCAACCCGTGAAAACATGGATAAGAGAGAATTTATTGGAGTAAACAATAGGTTCAAGGGAAACCATGAATTAATGAAGTTAATTGGCAGTTAACCAATAGCTTCATAGTGCACCAATGAAAACTATGAAATAGGTCAGGGAGTCCATACATTATATAAAGGATATTAGTAAGCCCATGAAAACTAATAGGTTAATAGTGACCCTAGAAACTATAAAATATGATAATTAGTCAATTTAAACAGAGGATAGCAAATCCAGTGTTTTAAAACGTTTGCATATCATCATAATATTTTGAAATGACTATGTTTTTAACCATTGTGGATGCAGAAGCATGGTATATGGTTTTATACAGATTTTTAGATACTAGTGAGGAGAAAACTCGTTCAGCTAAGCAGCGTGGTCTCACTACATATCTAAATGATTTGAGATGGTAGATTATTATTCATACCAGGCTTTATGTCTAGCTCAAAATTTATGTTTTCCCCCTAAACTCTCGGGTACTCAATTGATTTTAAGTAGTTTTAGATTTGAGGTTTTTAGGTACCTCTTAAGATGGATTGGCTTTCGGAGATACGCAGGAGGCGTGATAGCTATTTAGAGTTCTCTTTTCTTTTGATTCCACTATGAAAAGTTCCATATGTTAATTAATAAGAAAATAATTAACGCAATGGCTTGATTGTAATTGTCGCACCATAATTCCATTACATTAAAATTCTTGCTTCACCCTTTTAACGTTCAATTTTGTGAAACACAAAAATGTGAAACCTAAAGCTCAAGCCGACCATTACTTAGGAGGAAAAGATGAGAGAAAATCAATCTAAATCTAAGAAATCAAGCAAGGGGAATTAATCCAAGATCAAATCTCAAATTTCTTAACCTAATCAATGTGAATAATAATCAAAACCATCTCTACTTTTGGTTTTGATGGTCATTTAATTTTTGAGTTTAAGTTTAAATCCATTATGATGATTTTTGATGATGGTATGCTTGGATTTCATGATATGATATTCAAACTAGTTTGTTTGATAATTGTTTTATACGGTATTAAAGCTAAAATAGTTTATTTTGGATTTCAAATGCCATAAGAAATTTATATGTTATGCAAAACATAAATTTGGAGATGGGTTTAATTTTCTATAATTTTTCGAGCTAGGGAAAATTTATTATGAATTTTCAAAGGAAAATATGAACAATTGGGTTTAGAAATTAATTTCGGCTATACTATGAAGAATTTAGGTCTGAAATCTACATATGTTAGATAACATATTGAAAATGAATTTCTATGATTTTTGGGGATTTTTCCTAAGTAGTTTACTGTGGAAATTAAATTATTTTAGATAAAAGACTTAAATGTTTTATTGGTTTAGCTTAAGGAAGGATTTATTTGCTACATTATTTTTATTTACATCTGAAATAATTGCGGCAGTTTTATTTTGGAATGAATTTGAAAAGTTTATAGCAACCAATTAAATGTTTACAAATAGGCAGATTGGTTAAAGAGCAATTACTTAGAAAGGCATTAAAACAATCTTTACCCAAAAATTATGTTTTGCCTCTTTTAGTAGTACCTTTTGACTCTATGCTTCCGCCTCAACCAAGTCGAACAACTAAGACGAAACCAATACACAAGGTATCAATAGTTGGTACGTAGTGGATTAGAGAAAGGTGAAAGGCATGGTGTCGAAACCAATGCTTTTAAAGGGGTCGAAGCCTTTGTTTTACCCTTAAAAGATATGTGCTTGCCTTGTTTTCGAAAGAATGCTGTCGAAGAGGTCGAAACCCCTTCGACGTAGCTCTTGGAAAAGTTACTTTCGAATATATTACCGCCTTTTGTTTAAAGTGAAGCTTTCGAAAGAGTTGCCTTGTTTTTAAATAAAAGCCTTCGAAAGGGTAGTTTCAACCTAATCGAAACCCTACTGTCAACCATGTACCTTTCAAATGTACTGAAGTCATCAATGCTTACGAAAGGTAGCTTGCGTTATTTAAGTATGTAAAGTCGCTTCCTGTAGCTTTCGAAAGGGTTAATGGTTTCGAAGGCAATGGCTTCGAAAGGGATTTCGAAGTTAACCTTCAAAAGTTTTACTTAAATGATAAATGCTCTCAAAGGGATTCTTCCAAAGCCATCAGTTTTTCCCTAGTCATTTTATTTGAAGGTTAATAGTTTTGAAAGGGGTACTTTCATTTATATTCACTTTGACCCAAAAGATACTTTTAAAGGTAAACCCAATGGTTTCGAAGATATATTTCTAAGAGTTAATAAGCAATGCTTTAATACTTTCGAAAGGTTGGTTTGATGGTTTTGAAAGAAATGATTTAAAGTGTTTCGAAAGGCATATGCTTAGTGTCTTGAAAAGAAGATTTGAATGCTTTCGAAGGAGGTTATCCAATGGTTTCGAAAGTAAAGGTTTATGGTTTCGAAAGCCTTAGTTTTCAAAACAAAGAACCCGATCTTATTTTTAAAGGGAAAACCATGTCAAAAATAAGGAGTTTTAAAATGGCTTAATATGAAGTTTCCAAAGAAGCTTTCCTTAATAAAATAATAGGTTAAAGAGATTAACCATGTTTCACATGAAAATGATTTCAAGGATATTAAACCACAGGTGTTGGTGTTATTGTGTTATTAGTTATTTTGTTTGTTTCTTCCAATATACATATTCACTGTAAAATGGACCCATAACTGTATGTTGGGGGAAAAAGCAGATTAACCAACTAGGTTGACCTAGTAGTGAATATAAATTGAGTTAACTCCTGAATTAGTAGAATTTCATCCAAGAGGTCAGGAAGACTAGAACATAGGATGCCTAAGAACTAAGTAAAGAAGTTGTCAGATAGACGGGTTCATAGTAAACCCATGAAAACTATGTTTAAAAAGAGTTATTGGCAAAGGCCAATAGGCTCATAGTAAACTCATGAAAACTATAATTAGAAAGAGTTATTGGCAAGGCGCAATAGGTTTGTAGTGAACCCATGAAAACTATTTCCGGATTAAATTATTGACAGAAGTCAGCAGTTTCCTAGTCAACCCATGAAAACAAGGATAAGAGGGAAGTTATTGGAGATACCAATAGGTTCAGGGAGAACCCATGAATAAGGAAGTTATTGGTAAGGGCCAATAAGTTCTTAGTGATCCTATGAAAACGATGAAACCGGACAGGGAGTCCATAAACATTAAACAAGTTATTAGTCTTCCCATGAAAACTAATAGGCTAATAGTGACCCTAGAAATTATAACTGAGACAGATAGTCAAAATGAGTGGGGATGGGTAATTTAGAATTAATTACTTGTTTTCATATCAACAAATATTTTGAATTGTTATGTATTAACCATTGTGGATGCAGGAGCACGGTATATGTTTTTCTAAAAGTTTTGGATAAGATTCTAATGAGGGGAAAACCCGTTTCGCTAAGCGGCGTGGTCTCACTAGATATCTTAATCGTTTGAGATGGTAGATTATTATTCAAACTAGGGTTTATGTCTGACTCGAAGTTCATGTTTTCCCCTTAAACTCTTGGGTGCTCAATTGATATTGAATAGTTTGAGATTTTCAGGTACCTCTTTAGACAAATAAGCTTCCGGAGATGTGCAGGAGGCAAACTAGATAATTAGAGTTATTTTCTATTTTGATTCCGCTGTGTTTGTGTTGTAAAGGCAAAGTTGTTTAATTACCTAGTTATATATACTTTGACCGTCCAAGGGGGAATCTTCATATGTCGCTCTTGGCATATGTTGTAATAATTACAATTTATCTGAACATGGTTCTCGATTATGGGATTATGTAATGAATTTGAAATGATTTGAAATGGAATGTGAAAGTTGTTTTATGAATTTAATTTTTTTCCTTATCCATGTGTTTCTGTTATATCAATGTATCTAACATTACCACATTTGATCGTGGAGGATTAATAACTATGGATGACTACAACATCCATACCCATTAGTTTTGGGCCTTCAAGTGGGGATTGTTACTGTTTTCTCCAAGAGAATCTCGACGTGTTCGCTTGGACTCATTCAGATATGTGTGGAATCTCACCTGCCATTGCGATCCATGCATTGAATATCGACCCGAGGCACGTCCCAGTGAAACAAAAAAGGCATTGCATAAATCTGGAAAGATCTGCCCTCTTAAAGAGGAGATGGTTAGACAGAAAGACAATAGGTTTATTCGTGATGCCCTCTAAGCTAAATGGGTATCCAATCCTGTACTTATGAGAAAAGCGAATGAGATATGGAGGATATGTGTTAATTACTCAGACTTGAACAAGCGCGCCTGAGATACAGTTTTCCACTTCCAAGGATCGACCTACTGGTAGACTCAACTGCAGGGCATGAAGTGCTATCTTTCATGGATGCATACTGTGGATATAACCAAATCCCAATGCACATTCCTGATTAAGAGCACACAAGCTTCATTACCGACGTTGGATTATATTGCTATATGGCAATAACGTTTGGATTAAAGAATGCTGGAGCGACCTACCAACATCTTGTCAAAATAATTTTTAAAGATAAGATCGAAAAGACGATGGAGGTGTACGTGGATGATATGCTCATGAAGTCATGATAATCTAAAGACCACATTAGAGATTTGTCAAAAATGTTTGATATCCTCTGATATTACAAAATGAAGATTAATCCACTGGAATGATCTTTTGTTGTTGCATTGGGAAAGTTCTTTGGTTTCATCGTTAATGCCTACAGAATCGAAGCCAATCCCAAGAAGATCCACGTCATTTTCAATATTCAAGCAACGTAGACCATCAAACAAGTACAGAGCCTAAATAGGAAGGTTGCCGTCCTAAGTTGATTTATTTCCAGAACTACCGATAAAGGCATTCCTTTCTTTGACTTGATTAGAAGAGGGAAAAAGAATTTTGAATGGACAAAGGATTGTAAAGATGCATTCCAAGATTTGGTGAAACACTTAGAGAGACCTTCCATCTTGTCAAATCCAGTAGATCATAAAGACTTGTATATCTACATGGTCGTGTCGGTACATGCTATAAGTGTTGCACTGATTGGCAAAGATAATCGAATCCAGGGATCGGTTTATTATGTTAGCAAGTGATTAATAGGAGCTTAAAGAAACTATCCGAAGATAGAGAAATTGGCTTATTGCTTGTTGATTGCTTCACAAAAGCTATCTCCCTATTTTCAGGCTCATACTATCAACGTTTACACTGACCATCCATTACGACAACTTGAGACGTTTGGAAGGTTAATCAAGTGGAATATCGAACCGAGCCAATTCAACATCACTTATCTTCCTCGAAGGGCTATCCAGGAACAGTCACCGACGAACTTTATAGTAGAATTCACTGCACAAGATGAATTCCCAAAGAGCAGTGAAACCCCTACCATACGGTGGAAGTTGTATACAGATGGGGTATCCAATGATCATTGTGCTGAAGTTGGAATTGTGCTAGTATCTCTAGAAGATCGGTCAATTTGCTATGCTTTAAAGATTGATTTTCCAGAAACAAACAACAAAGCTGAGTATGAAGCTCTAATTACTGGACTTAGACTCACCAGAGAACTTGGGAATAAGATCTCTTGAAATCCTTTGCAACTCACAATTGTTAGTATACCAAGTCAGGGGAGATTACCAGGCTAAAGGACGATGACTTGGCACGTACCTTACCCTCTTCAAGAGCTATTGACTGACTTTGAATACTATGATATTACACACATTCCTCGAGATCAAAACAAAGAGGTCGACTCATTGATGAAGTTTGTTAGCATCATGGATGCACAACAATTGGACGTGGGCCCAGTTGAAGTACAAAATGCTCTGAGCATAAACCAGATGGAAACTGACCAGGGCTAGAGACGAAGCCTTAGAAGGAGTCATGGATGACTCCAACTAAAGACTATTTTCTTCATGGAGTTCTCCCCGAATGGAGGAATGAAAAACGACATGTACTTCGTAAAGCTTCACAATATATCATTCAGAAAGGAGTTATGTATAAAAAGGTTTTTCCGTCCGCCCTGTTCTAGTGTATCACGCATGATGAAAGAAAATGAGTCCTAAAGGAAGTTCATGAAGGGGAAGGTGGCCATCAAACTAGGGGAAAACCCTAGCAAAGAAAATACTCTACTATGGGTATTATTGGCCTACTATCAATCCTTGTTGATTATGCAAGGCGATGCGACAAAGTGCCGATGTATGCAAAAGTTTCAAGAGTTCCACCGACGGAAATCACATAAATGATTAGCCCATGGCTGTTTTCCACATAGGGCATAGATATTATCGATTCCTTATCGATATCAAAATATGGTGCGAAGTACGCCATCATCGCAGTTGATTACTTCGCTAAATGGGCCGAAGCAGAACCTTTAGCTACGATCACAACAAAGAAAGTAATCAATCTCATTGTCTAGAACATCATATGTCATTTTGGCCTCCTGCTACGGTAGATGATAATGGAACCTAATTCGACAGTGCTGAATTCAATGACTTTTGCCGTCGGCATCATATTTAAAAGACATTTGCGGCAGTTGCTCACACTCAAGCAAATGGACAAGTCGAATATAACACCCCGTATCTGGAGGCCAAAAGCTAAGCGCTGTAGATGCTGTATTCATCCGTAGTATTAACTTCTGGGTACAAAATCCAGTAATGATAATGGTATACATAATATAAAAAGCACATCAATATGAACAAAATCTCATATTTCAAAAACAACAATTTGCTGATTACATTTCAAAACAATAATTCATATCCATGTTACATAATCCCTTAAGGTTTCCCATGCAATGATTGAATATATCATTATAAAAATACGCCAAGAGCGACATATGACGATGCCCCTTTGGTTGACCAAAGTAATATAGTTATCTCTGACTTATATACACGGTGTAATCAAAACGAATGAAACTGCAATTCCTAATTAGCTATCTGTCAGCCACTTGCTCGTCTTCGAATGCCTTATTCACCAAAAGACTAAAACCTGAAAACCTCAACCCTCGGCCTACTCAAATCAATTTTGAGTATTCGAGAGTTTAAGGGGAACAAAAACTTCAAGTTAGACGTAAAGCCTGGTGTTAATAATTCTATTACATCTCGGTTTACTGATAATAAGTGAGACCATGCCGCTTATCGGAATGAGTTTCCCCCTAATAATATCGTCTTTAAAACGTATATTTTGCAAATCCTTTCCTGCAACCAAACTGGTTAATCAAACTGATTATATCAAAATAGCATTATCTATTATGTTAATAAATGGACTATCTATCCGTAAAACAGGTAATATGTGAACTATCTGCCCACACATAATAGCAAGGTCCATTATGCTACAAATGGACTCCACACAACTGGGTTTGCTGCCCACAAACTGGACTAACTGTCCGTAATCTAGACTGACTTTCTGTAAAATGGACTAACTGTTCGGATTATTTTCTTAGGGTTAACTACTCTTTAAATTTTCCTTGAAAACCTTTTCAAAATGATTTAGTCCTTCAAATCATACACACACACACATAAGGAAATTATATTTTTAGCTTTACTCTATGCCATTTTGCCATGTTATATATACTTTACTCGAAATAATGTTGATGAGATTTAATGAGGATTAACTATCTTTCAAAAACAAGTCAAAACCCTTTTTAACTTGAAATTACTTAGGCTACATTTCATATTTATTACATTCGAAACCTTTGTTTATATCCATTTAAACAGCCCTTTCGAAACCCTTGAAAGTAACACTTTTGAAACCATCGAAAGACCCCTTCGAAACCAAAAAATATAACCTTTCAAAAACATCGGAAAACCTTTCCTTTCTTTTCTTCAAAAGCTTCAAAATAATAAACTTCCCCCTTTGAAACCTTTTAAGTATTGCCTTTCGAAAACATAGGGAAAAACCTTCCTTTTCAACCTTGTCAAAACCTTAGGCAATTGCCCCTTTCGAAACCATTCATTAAACCTTTTGAATCAGTCAAACTTAGTCCTTTTGAAAGCACTTTGGGTTCAATTTAAAACATGCGGAAACATTTCGAAACCATTTAAAAACAACTCGGTCGAACCCATTTGGATTTTGCCTTCAAGTAGAGCAAAAGGATCAGAAACCCATTAAAGTCGAAAGCATCAGTCTCGAAACCTTTTAGAACTATCTCTTTTGAAACCACTTAGGTTTGAATTTACTTATAGGAAAAAGGGTTTTAAATCATTTAAGTCGAAAGCAACTGCTTCAAAACCATTTCCTAAGTAATGAAGTGATGGTGTCAAAACCATTCCTTCGAAAGCATTGGAGAGGTGGCCAGATTTTAGAAAAACAAAACAACCCCTTCGAAACCCATGGTTTGAAAGGTAGAAAGGTGGCAGCAAAAAGATCTCGACTTAGTCGAAAGCAATAGTTTTAAAAATGGAGGCACAACCCAATCGAAACCATTTCTTTTAAATCATTTGACTTGGTCGAAATCTACTTAGTCGAAAGCTACTTAGTCGAAAGCCATATAGTTTGAAAGCAAGCAAGCATATTTCCTTAATCTTTAAAAAAAAGACTGCCTCAACCCCTTTGAGACCCATGGTTTTGACTCCCTACCTTCCGTCCTCATCAAATTCATTACGTACGAGTTGCCCGATACCATATGCATTGGTTTCGACTGTGTCGGAGGCGATAGTTATGCAGGCGGAACCTGGGGTCGAAAATGAAAAACTTGTAGCAAATGGTTCTTTTCACCTAACCTGCCTTACATTTCTAATTGTGATTGGTTGCCACTTTCTTTACCAATAAAAAGTAGCGCATTTTGTTTGAAGTGTTGCTGACTTTTCAAGATTTTATGATTTAAATCTTTTACAAAAAGCCCCTTCTCCTCTTTTAATTATATAAAACATTTCAAGTCCTATACCTTAAATATAAAACACTTAGAAAAAATCTAGAAAAATTCCATAAAACCACATTATATATGTTTTACAACATATAAAATATTCAGACCCAAATAATTAATTATTTACCCATAATTAATTTATAACCCAAAATACCATTTTCTTTATTAAAAAATTCATATTAATTCGACGGAAATTCAGAAAAATCCGAAAATTGAAACTCATATCCAAAATAATATTTATGGTCTTTATAAAAATTCACAAGGCAATTGGATGCCATTTTATAGTGTTTTCATCTTAAAACATATCATAAATTCATATGAGTAACCATAATTCACCAACAAGTACATATATTCATTCCATCATTCAAAAACATGGCAAACCATCGCAAAATATTTGGAATTCATATTAAAACCGAAAACACAATCAAAAATGAGATGTAAGCATGATTCACCTTAGCTTTAGAGACTATAGAGAATGAGATGTGAATAGATTTGATTTGAATTAGCTTCTTCCTAGCTTTTCTTCTTCTCTTCCTTGTTAATGGTGGCCGACCTTGTTTTATAAAATTTTGAAATGAATTGAATGTGTAGATTTTACACGGCTATGGGTAATAGATATATGAATGGCCTCTTTTCCATTTTACCCCTCCTCTATTTCAAGTTAACTCTTATTTTAATTCATGGTTAAATGTCACGACTACATTTTAATTAAAATCAAATCTTAATCTCTTAATCAACACATTATTTTATTTTAATTCAACTAATTAAATGTCCTAAATAATGTTACAAAAAATATAGGGTGTTACGGATTCCCCTTCTTAAAGAATTTCATTCTCGAAATTACGATAAGGTGCACAACAAATCAAACAGGAAGGTAAAACTTACCATCAAACAAGTCAAGAAAGTATCACTAATCCTACTCCCAATCTCCCAAGTATAGTCCCTGTCATTGTCGCTCCACTAGACTTTGAATAATCTGACCGTCTTGGTTCTAAACCTCTTCTCATCTATCGCAACTGTGCAAAATGGCTTTCTTATTATGGTCAAATCCGGCTCTAACACTAAATCATCTAGCACGGTCAGTGCAGTAGCAGTCTTCGAGTCTCTAACACACTTCCTCAGATAAGAAACATGAACAACATCATTGACTCCTACTAAACCGCTTGGTAACTCCACTCTATATGTGAGCTTTCCGATCCTCTCAACAATAGGAAAAGGTCCAACGAATCTCGGTGCTAACTTGATCGATTTTCTAAATCTAATCACACCCTTCATTGTTGACACTTTGATGAAAACTTGGTCTCCAACTGAGAACTCTAGATTTTTTGTATCTTATCTCCATAACTTTTCTGCCTAGACCGAGCCTTCTTTATTCTAGCCCGAATGACCTCAATCTTATTTACAGCTTCTCAAACTTAATCTAGACCAAGAACCATCCTATCCCCAATCTCTATCCAACAAACGAGAGATTTGCATGGTCTTCCATGTAAATCTTCAAACGGTGTCATTCCAATACTAGTCTGATAATTGTTGTTATACGAAAACTTGACTAAATGTTGATGTCATCATGAGATCCCCCGAAATCTAGAACACAAGCTTTTAACAAATGTTCTAAGATGTTTTTAACTCTCTTCGTTTGCCCATCAGTTAGCGGATGGTAAGTGGTACTCATCTTGAGCTTGGTTTCCAAAACTTTGTGTAGACTCTTCTAAAATTCGCTAGTGAACATAGGATCTCTATCGCTAACTATGCTATTAGGATTATTATCAAATTACAAAAAAGCTTCTTTTCTACCTTTTCATGGGGACCTTACCCTCGTTCTTTCCTTCTGCTCCATTCATACTACCCCATACTTCGTCCGTTCTTCCTTCTTTTATGTCCCATCCCACTGCTCCTCCTTCTACTGCTCCCATCCTCGTACCTCCTGCTCCTGATCCTCCACCACCTTTTGTGCCTTGCTTTTTTGTGTCTCCTTGCCAAACGTCAGTTTCTCTTCCTCCTCCTTTGTCCTCCAATGCTTGTCTGCCTTGGACTTCTCTTTCTAAGTCCAAGCCTCATAATGGCGGCTCCTACTATTCTCGGGTTATTCGTTTAAATTTCTTTGGTGATATGCTTTTGCCTTCGAGTGATATCATCATGGCTGAGAATGAAGTGTGGAAGGATTTCCTTGTGGATTTCTTCCTTGATAAACCTCTGCCTTACACGACTGTTGTCTATCACTTGAAAACTGTATGGAAGCTAAAGGGTGAAATATCATTAAAGTCGAATGGGTTTCTCTTTCTGTTTAAATTTACATCCGATGATGATCAACAAAGAATAGCTAAGGCTGACATGATAGTTATGAAAAATAAGCTTTTTATTATCAAGCCATGGGATGCTTTAGCGAGAAATAGTTATGGATCAATTCATTTAGTCCCTATGTGGATTAAGCTAAGCAACATCCCCCTTTATGCATGGTCTCTTTACAGAATCAACTGGCTAGCTTCAAGAATTGGAAAAAATTTATGCATGGATGAATCCACTGAGAAGCTTGAGAGAATAACATTTGCAAAATGTTTGGTGGAAGTTAAACCTGATCAGGAGCTGGTGGACAAGTTTTCTATGAAGCTGCTTGACGGCAGTGATCAGATGGTGCAAGTAAACTACCACTGGAAAACTGAGACCTGTGTTTCTTGCAATGAGTTCGGTCACACAGGTCAAACATGCCTTATGGCTAATTATGAAAATAAGGAGGATGTTTCAACTGGTTTTGTTCCTATAGAACGAGAAGAGGAAGGCAAAAAAATCATTGAAGGTATAACCAAGGCTGACAAGTCGAAACAAGTTTGAAGGAGAGTCACGTATAATAAAAAGAAAAATAAAGGAAGTACCCAGATGATATATGTAGCAAATGAACTAAATGTACTGATGGGGTTGGTATGTATTCTTCTGGTGCTAATGAGGAGGTTGATGAGGAAAATAGTAATCAAGACAATTCTGATCAAGGTGTTATTCCCAAAGAGTCAGGTAGCCAAATTAGTACTTTGAATAAGTTTACTGCATTGGAAAATGATTCTGGTGGTGAGTTTGATGAAGCGATTAGGGAAGCTCAGAAGAATGGTTGTGCAAATGAAAATGAAATTGAAGAGGGTGAGTGTCTCGAAGCTGACCATGGGATTCCCAGGAAAAATCTCGAAGTACCTGAGGATGAGGCTTTATGAAACACCGTGTCAAATAAAAAACAAACAGCATTGCCTATGCATGTGCACACTGATGATGAAGGGGTGAATGTCACGAAGAAAGCAGTGAATTTCCCAGAGAGAAGCCTAGAGATTTTGAAGCTTGGGGTGGTAACCAAAAATTGGATAGCACGCTGCACAGTAATGATCTTGTGCATGTGCACAAACACAGTAGGCATGTACCAAACAGTAACGTTGATGATAGACAACAGCTAAATCCTTCTCAATTACATGTTGGAGGATGCAATCAAGCTAGTTCTGAAGTAGATGAAACAAATTTTTGTCTGGCACTTGAAGCACAACTGATACAGCTTGTGCACTCCATGCATGTCCAATCTGAACAACTTTTATCTTCACCTTCTTCCTTCACATCGCCCAACTGTCCAACCTCTTATTTTCTTATTCCAAAGCCTCCATCTGCCTCTCCTTTCCTCTATGCCAACAACTCCATCATCCCTAGATGGGTGTCCACTCCACATTCATTGTCTATTCCTGAAACACTGTTGCCACCTGACAATTGCCTGTTGGTCCCGATAGCAATAAGAAACTTCACTCATCAAAAAATGACAAAACCAAAACTGCCAATTCAAAATCACAATCTCTTGCAACCAAGAGCAAGAAAATATCAAACCATCAATCTCTCTAATTTTTGATGATACAAAAAATTGGAGTATGGAATATATGAGGTGCTCACAACCATTTAAAACTTGATCAAGTAAAGAATCTTATCTCTTCCTATGAGCTGAAAATAGTTACTATTCTTGAAAAAAATCAAATCACTCTTTAACCAAACGAGCTACCAGCTATATTAACCCCTCCTGGATGCTGCATCATAATTTATGTGATGCTGAATATGGAAGGATCCTTGTCCATCATGACCGAAACTTCTTCTCTTTATCAACTATCATCTCTTCAAGGTAATACATTCACTTTCAAGTAACTTGTTCTCAGTTATCTGCATCCCTTTATCCTACAATCGTCTATGCTGACAATTCAAGTGTTTCGAGGCAAAATTTTCTAAACTTTATTCTCCATCTTCAGCAAGAAACTCACCATAGCTAGTCATGGGTAATTTTAACCGTTGCCTTCAACTGGATGAAAAGCAAGGAGGTCTCCCCTCTTGCCTAAGGAGATTCAGCCTCTCAACATTGCAACAAATGATTCAAACCTTATCAAAATCCTCTCAACTGGTGAAAAATACACATGGAACAACATGAATAGGAGTGGTGTGAGAACTTTTTCAACCGTTGATCGTGCCTTCTATAATTTAATCTTATTTTCTCTCTGGCCTAATGTTTCTATTAGCATCCCTCATCCCTTTCTGTCTGATCACTCCCTTCTAATATTTTCTTCTGGTTTTCCCAAGGTTAAAGTGGAGAGAAGCTTTAGATTTTTCAATGCTTGGACTGAGTCTCCTAATTACAAAAATATTATTAAGACTACTTGGTCTATAAGTTGTTATGGTAACCCAATGTTTAAATTATGCGGGAAGCTAAAATTTGTTAAGGAGGCTCTAAGTCTTAGGCCTACAAGCTGTATGGTGATGGAACAAAACAGTCTAATATACATAAGGAAAAAATCACTTCGGTTCAGGAAAATATGATGAATAACCCTTATGAATCTCAAGAAGCTGAGGAGGAAGCAAAACTATTTACATCTCTCAATCAAGCTCTTGATGTTGAAAGCAGTATGAAAAACAGCAGTTGCAAAATAAATGACTCTAGCTTGGTGACAGAAACATTGCATTTTTTCATGCTACGATCAAAATCAAGCATGCTAGAGAAAACAACCAATCTATACATGGTCAAGACAGTTCCCTTTTCTCCTCACCTGATCAGATTGACACTGCTTTCCTTAGTTGTTACAATGATTTGCTTGGAAACTCATCCAATTTCTCTCAAGATTTAAATATGTTTCATGAAATACCCCTTCCTATGCTAAGCTCCAACCAGGCTTCCTTGCTGGTTGATAAGGTAACCGATGATGAGATAAAGCTTATTTTGTTTTCTATGAACAAGAATTCAAGTAGAGGCCTAGATAGCTTCAATGTACATTTCTTCACTACTAGTTAGGAAATCATCCAATCTGACTTTTGTAAAGCTGTGCATAACCTCTTTGATAAATGTACACTTCTCTTAGAAGTTAATGCAACGAACCTTGTTTTAATCCCAAAAACATATGGTGCCAGCTCTGTTACCTCCTTCAGATCTTTCTCTTGCTGCAATGTTGTTTATAAGTATCTCAAAAATTCTTGCAACTAGATTAGTCTAAGTTATTCATGATCTCATCACTCAAAATCAAGTGGCTTTTTTTAACCAAATAGGAGCATTTTAGATAATGTCCTACTTGCATTGGAGCTCCTTAGTAGGTATGGTAGAGCTAATGCTTCCAAGGCAGCCATGATGAAGCTTGATATTATAAAAGCATAAGACTCGATTCACTGGACTTCAATAGTTCGCGTCATGGCCATAATGAGATTTCCAAAACCTTATGTTGGATGGGTGTATGAATGCATTTCATCCCCAAGTTTCTCCCACATATTGAATGGTCGATCGGTTAATTATTTCAAAAGCAGGCAGGGGATTCGTCAAGGAGATCCCATCTCCTTTTATATTTTTATTCTAGTGATGGAAATTCTCATAAGATTAATCTCTCTTAAGTACAATGCTAATCTAATAAGCTACCATCCGAGGTGTAGAGACCTCCAAATATCCACCCTTATGTTTGTTGACGGCATCATGATATTCACTAAACCACACCTACCTTCCATCCATTGTATACTTACCACCTTGCCGTCTTTCTCTTCTATGACTAGCCTTATTCTTAATCAATCCAAATCTAGCATTATATTCTCTGGAATAGACTTGCAACTTTCTTCACAGTTGTTAACTGCTTTTGGTCTTCATCCTATGGCTTTTGACATGACATATTTGGGATTTTCTCTCATTTCTTCAAGGATAACTTTAATTGACTGCCTCCCCCTTTATAATAGAATCACCTCTTCCTTGGACAATTGGGCTAACAGATATCTATTTCAGGCCGGCCATGTTATTCTTATCAAATCAGTAAGCTTCTCCATGTTTGTGTATTGGGCTAGAGCCTTCATCTTGCCTAACAATCTGTTGAAAATGATTAGAGTGCCATGATGAGGTTTTATTGGTCTGGTTCCATCCATTTGAGGAATCCTATGCCTTGCTCCTTCAGTTTGTTTGAGAAGCCAAGGTCAAAAGTAGGTTTAGAAGTTAAGAACTTCCTTTGTTCACACTTCAATTCTGTATTAACTAAAACAGATAGTGTCTAGGTGAAATGAGTATGGTCTCATAGAACAGGTAGGAAGGACTTTTGGAGTATGCAAGTTCCTCAACCGTGTAGCTGGATATGGAGAAGATTTACTGGGTTAAGAGTTACTTTTCTCCCCTTTATCCTGATGAGGATGGCTGAATCATCTAATTCAAATTCTGGACTGACCCTTGGGGTGCTCTTGGTATGATACTGTGACGACCCGGAATTTTTGGATATTTGAAATGGGAATATTTAATTAATTTTAAATATTCAAAGGTTAATTTTTAACTTGAATTTCAAATATCAATATTTATTGGATAAATAATTATTAAATTTAATTATCGGAATTGGGTAAATTATTGAATCTGGAGTTTTAAGCCTGATAAAAATAATTTAAAGGCTTGTAAAATTTATATTGATAATACTGAAGATAATAGAACTTTTAAAATTTGAATTTAAAAGCGTTTTGTTCAGTTTTAAAATTTTATTAAAAATTTAATATAATAACTGGATCCAAAAAGTTATCTTCCCCATTATGGTCGAGTTAGACCTTGAAACATCTTCCAACGTGTTCAGAATAACAATATAATGCTAGGAACGTCGGTCGTTGCATTTAAATTTGGGTTCGGGTTTAGAATTAGGGACAGCGAGATATTTTTGGATATAAAAATATAAAATTTCAAATCCATTAGCCACCCTATAAGCAGACCTAGCCTGTCTCTATCGTCACCCTTCTCTGTGAAGCCACCTTCCATCTTTTCATCGCGTCTTCTTCTTTATCTTTCAGCCGAGCCTTCTTTATCTTCACTATCTTCAGTTGGAAATTTAAAACCCAGGCCAAGAAAAAAGAATATGGCTGCCTTGTTTCAAAAGGTAAATCGCTCATTCCCTTCCCTCTTTCAAATTTCATTCACGAAATCGAATCCCGTCCTCCCCACCTCTCACTTTAGATCGAAAGAATTATTTGCCATTCGAATTCGTTCGCTAACAAGGAAGCGCCATTCACATCCTATTCTCGTTCGAACGATGATAAGCCGAAGTTCCATTTTCTTCAATCGAAATCAAATCGCGTCCATGCTCCTGCAAATCGGTGTATTCTCGTTCGAGATTATAAAGCCGAGATTCAACTCAAGCTCGAAGGTGATTTTGAGGTGTCGCGATTCTGGTGGCGAACTAGTGGGCGATTTCGACAGCAGTGGTGATTAAGGATGGCGAGCGGATCTCGCATGCGATTGGAGGGTTAGTGACGAATCGTTTGGTCGGGTTCGAGGCTTCGGTTTGGGGCTGCGTTCGATTTGGGTATGGCCTTTCCTTTAATTCAATTCGATTTTTATATATAAAAAAATTACTGGTTAAGGGAATTTGTTTACAGTAAAGTATATAGGCTGTTTATTTTTAAATTTTAAATTTAATAAATATATATATATATATAGGTTGAAATATATGTTTATAAAGTTAAAGCTGAAACAAATTAAATTATTAGTAAGTTAAATTTGTTAAATTATAATTAATTCAAATATTAATAAAATCACATAATATTTATTCAAGGTTTGAAATCTGAAAAGAAAACAAGCTGTTCAGGGATGGACTGCAAAACAAATGCAAAGGTGAGTTTATCTCACTCAGTTAATTTAAATTTAAATTTAAATGATTAAATTTAAAGAATTGTTTGAATGGTTGAAATTGATTGATGTGCTATAGTATGTATATTCTGGAATTGGCATATTATTGTGTTAACGTCTGTGGATGCAGGGAAAACAGGTTGGAGAGATCCAACTGGATCCCTCAACATTTATTATTTAATATTCTCTGTTGTGATTACTTGATATTCTATGATGAATATATTGGAACATTGAATGTTATGATTTGATTGGATATATTTGGGTATAATGAATTACCAAAAATATATAAATTGGATTGTTGGGAAGAAAATAGAGGAAGTAAACTTGAAAGCGAGATAATTATAGGAAATTTGAATAAATTAAGAATGAATTGAGAAGAATAGAAGTAATATGAAAACAATAATAAATAACTTCGAGCAAGAAAGGAATTTTGAATAAACCGAAATTAATGAATTGTAAACTTAAGTTATATCAATTAAAGGAATAAAGAATTATTTTAAAATTCAAAGTTTAAATTTATTTAAAAGGATTAAGTAGTAATTTGAGAAATCAAAAAATTGTTATTCTCAGTTAGAATTATTTTAAATCATAATTAAGAAATAAAATCTGAAATTAATAGATTTTGAGGTAAAAGGGAGTAAATTGGAAATAAATTTGGAAATTGATTTAAGTGTTTGAAATTGGATATTTGGAAGAATAAATTCAAGGTGGGAATTTATTAAAGGAATGAGAAAAATTGTTTAAAAATAAATAGTGATTTATTTTTAAAGGTTGTGAAGAGAAGTATATTTCTCTGGATAGCCAAGTACATGTTTTTAAAAGTAAATTTTTAAATATAAATTAAATGTTTTAAAGTTGTTTTTGTAAAAGAAAGCAAGTTTTGTAATATTTATTATTTCTAATATTTTAAGTCTAAAGTAAGTATTTTCTATTTTAGTAGTAATTATTGAGAAGTAACTTAGTATTTTGTTTTTAAAAGTAGAACTCTAGTTTTATATTTTATTAAGTAACTTTATTTTCAAATGTTTATATAGTATGTATATTGTAACCAAGTATTGAAATAGTTTTAGTTTAAATGTTTTAAAGTAAATTCCAAAGTAATTATTTTCTTTAAATCTACTATTACAATAATTATTTAAAGAATGATTTAGTATTTTGTTTAAAAAAGAAATCTAGTTATATTTATAATGTAAACATATTTTAATTGTTTCTAAAGTATTATTTTAAATTAAGTACTAAAGTAAAATTCTCTAAACTAAATATTAAACATACTTTACAAATAAAGTGTTTTGAAATTATTTTAAAATCTAAATCTTGTGCTTGGTGATTCCAGTGGAAATATAAATATTTGGGATTTATTCTGAGAAAGGAAGATAGTTTGAAAACTGTTTTCAAAAAGGGGTTTGAAAAGTGGAAATATATCTTGTGAAGATATTTTGAGGTAAATAAATAATTTGAAAAATTATTTATTGTTTGATGGTTGTTTGTGAATATAAATTTATAGTTAAATAACCGACTATCAATATTGGACAAAAACGCGTTGATCGTTTCGAAGAGACCAGGATCGAGATTTATTTCTCGAAAACCACTTCGATCCGGTTTGTACGTTTCGTGGAAACGATTTTGGATTCGAAGATGGAGCGGTGAAGTGCAAGGGCTAGTCGCTACTAATCCTGAGGATATTTCCAAAATGGATGTAGTAGGAATAGTGCCTTCGGTTCCGTTCGAACCCGAAACGGACTTGTATGGATAAATGCTTTCGGAACATCGTCACGTGGACGATGGGCATTCTAAGGGATATTGTTCTAAAAGGGTAACGCTTAGCCTCAAGCCTCATCAAATGGGAATGACTGAAAATCAGGGGTTATGCAGCAAGGCTAGGTGGGTAGCACCCAAGCAGGGTGAGGTCATCCCTGTCTAGATGTCCCTTTTTATTTCGGCTTAGTGGGCTGTTGCTGATCCCAACCGTGGGGTGATCTCACTCAGGATTATCCAGTAAGGGGTAGTCCCGGTCTTGTGTTGCAGGGGATCGGGAATGGTCCTCGGTACGATGATCTAGGCCCCGTACTGTGACAGGTGGTACCCCAGTGCCTAGTCATTAGTTGGAAATCCATTCTCCCTACGAGCCTTGTACGAGTTTTGTTTGATTGCCCACTCTGTGGCTAGTAGTTGGAATTTAATGAATGTAACAATTTCGGCTATTTTATAAGTATTTGTATATAGACCCTATTATAATATCAGAGGATTTCTATAAAAATTGTTTTAGCTATCGTAAGGTAAAAACCCGACATGTTTATTTGTGGCGTGGTCTTACGAGATGCTTTTGTTTTCAAAGGATTTTTGAAACTTTAATAATCAATTGGGTGTGATTTTCTCACGCTGGTATTCCAGACTGACTCGGGTGTTATTTAACTGTAATGCTCGGGTCAGACCGAGTATTATAGGATACATGATATGATGCTGTGGAGCTCAGGAAACGAGCAGGATGACGATACGTACTTCTGTACTTGTTTATATATATATATATATATATATATATATATATATATATATATATATATATATTCCGCTATGTTGAGTTGTTGTGTATCCATCTGTATGATATTGATGTTGAGCTGTGATTGATGTATTCTGATGATGTAATATATGTAAACAGGTATATTTGTTTTTGAGTAAAGATTATTTATTATTTATTGTATTTTATTCCGCTGCGATGGTTAGATTCTGTAGTTGATTTATATTCTCTTCTTCTACCTCTTCTTATTAAACCCTAATGGTTCGTATTTCTGTACAACTTGAGTTGATTTAGGTAGAATAGCATTAACTCAAGGGGTACGGATTTCCGGGTTGTTACAGTGGTATCAGAGCTTAGGTTGGTGATAACCTTGGCTCTGGTGGGAATTACTCAATTAGAGTCCGTAGTACTCTAAAATGAGTTTGAGCATATTAATAGATATGAGCGCGTATTTGTTAGTGAATATAAATTGTTTTAATATTGTGTTGGGTGGTTTATTGAGTGGCATATGAACCTTCGTCGGCACAGTCTGCACAACTGTATTGAAGGGGTTTCTAAACACTTGAATATAACAATTGGCACGGTATTGTTTTAAATGTGGGTGAATGAAATAATTTTACCCAAAAATATATTTTGATATAAAGAAAAGTTTTTGTAAACTATTTTAGCTAATATATGGTTGTGTGGATGTTAGGAAGAATAATATTAAAGTATTATCACTGTTAAGTGAAAATTTAACTAGAAATTGAAATTTATAAATATGAATTATAAATGTAATTTATGAATTGAAATACAATCAAATGAGAATTTGTATAAGCATAAAGCGTACAAATGAATTATAGTTAAAATTTGATTTAAGCAGGGTTTGGAAATTTCAATCCTGGAGATTTGGGAGTATTTTGAAGATAAATGATAACATTGTTTTGATGGAGGTATTTCTGAAAGGAAATTTGTTTTAAATGGATTTTGGAAGTGATACAGCATTGAAATCACTTGGATTATTGGGAAATAATCCTGATGATGACGGCCGCATCATCAGTATTCATTTTCGAATTTCTAAGTGACGGATTGCTGCCAAGAATTTAATTTGTTTAGAAATGCTAGTTGTTTTGGAAATTTAAAAGGAAATTTGTTGGGAATAAAACCAGGATTGGTTTAAATTTTGAGAAGTATGATTTGAGATGTTGGAGATTTCAAATAATTTGAAACCAAAAGTCGGGTGTTTAAAAATCCTGATGAGATAGGTTGTAAGCTTATAAATTGAGATGATTTTTAAATCAGGAAGGAAATATAAGCTTTGAATGTCGGAAATTTAAATTTAAAGGGAAAGGTTAAAAATGAAACTAACTTGGATTGGAGAATAAAATTTAACTGGATTGAAATTGATTGAATTATATTGAAAATAATATCTAGTTGCATTCGAATTAAATTGAAATCGAATTGAGTTAAATAAATCCGAGTTAAAATAAAATTGAATTGGAATAAAAATTCAATTGAATTAGTGAATGAAATTAAATTCTTACCTGAACAAATGGAAAATAAAGTGGGATAAGGATTGGAATTGAAATAAATAAATAAGAATAATGTATAAAAGAATTAAAATGCATGGAATAAAAATATGCTTGGGTTATAAATAAGCATAAGGCTGGAGTTAAAAATAAAAGATGAATATATTCAGCCTATAATGAATGGAATTGTGTAAATAAAAGTTGTGACTTATTAAATTTGAAAATGGGATAGAAACCCAAAATAAATATTTTTGGTGAATTGAAAAATAAAATGAAATCAAACTTGAATTATAAAATAAATTGAACTAAGAAAATTAAATGAAGTGCTATTTGGAGTTAAAAAATAAAGTATTGAATTTTTAACTAGGGGAAAAGCTAATTAGATAATAAATTAGTTAATGAAATTGAATTGTGAGTTTATGATGAAGTTTGAAAATAAAACTCAAGTTATAAATCGGATTCGACTTGAATGGTTGGTGAAGTAAATGTAATTGAAGTGTGAGTTCATGAAATTGTAAGGTAAATTGAAAATGGATAGTGGATTCAGAATTTGAGCTATAAATTAAAATTTAACTTGAAGTGTTAACAAATTAGATATAATTGGAAATGTATCGAATAAAAATGAAATTGGATTGAAATAGTAATGGTTTGGATTGCAAATGAAATCCAAATAAGTGGAAGTAAATTGGATATGGCCTTGTAATAAATTAAACGAGTTAAATCTGAAAATTAAAATTTTATAATAACTAATCAAAAGAAATTGTAGATCGGAATGAGATTTGATTGTGATAGAGTTCAGTTGAATAGAAAAGAGAAAAATCCACTTGTAAAATGAAAATGAGCTTAAGTATATGAATTAAATAAATTGAAGTAAATTAATTTAAAGCTAAACAAATGGAAGACAATTGAATTTAATTCAACTTAAACTAAGTTAAATGATATTGGGATGAATTTAAATTGAGTAAAAATAAATTTTAATCGAAATAAAATTCGGTAAGTTGATAATATATAACGGAATGAAAATTCTTAAATAAATAATTGTAACCATTCAAATTATTAAGGGATTGAAATAACTTGAGACAATAAGGAAAATAGAATGTTTCAAGTTTATTAGAATGGTTTAAGTGAATGTGGATAAACTAATTATGTTGAATAAATAAATGGATAAAATAAATAAGAATCAAACGAAAGATGGAAGTAGAACTTATTATAAAAAGAAATGGAAATGAACTTAAGTTTTTGACTTGAGTAAGTGTTGAATAAAATCCGAACTCAAAATGAAGTATGGTTTAATTGAGTTGAGAAATAGTTATTGAATGGGATAGGCTGGATTGTTTCGAGCTAAATAAAATAGTTTGGAATAAACAAATATGGAATGAAATGCATGTGAATGGATTCAAATTTGAAATGCAATGAAAATGAGAATATATGGAATGTGAATAAATTTAAAAATGGAATAGAATTAAGTATAAATTTAGTTGAAATCAATTTCAATTGATTATAAAACATAAGTACTTATTTATTCACATAAATCTCGTCGAATTGCATAGAATAAATTGTCATTTGACATAAATGGAAGTAATTAAAATTCTATGTATTGATAGAAGTAAAATAAATTGATTTTGAGAGCAATTGAACTAAATATGAGTTCAGTTTGCTTAAAAATAAATTAATGTAGGTGATTGAGTGTTAAACCATTCAAAATTGATGAAGTTGTATACGAATGGATTGAAAACCATTCCAAATTGAATGACAATGGTTATAAATTAATTGGAACAGTGGAATTAGTATGAAAATTGTGTAAGTTGCTTATGGAAAAATGTTTGGTGTGAATTTCTTTTAGAATTCATATGTTTTAACTATTGCAAATAAGTGATATGCTATTAAACTTCATATTTTAGCACTTACATGTTTAAATTGAGTAAGTACACGTACCTGGAAGCCGTGTAGTTGGATTTGGTTGCGCTAACGGCTAAATAAATAAGCTACTTGCTTAAAAATGCTAAATAAGGTACGCCTACGCAAATAAAATAGGAAATATGAACTGTTTTTTATTTTTCCGACCGGGTGGGTCGATGTATATATATTTGTCTCTTTTGTCAAATTACAAAAGCTCCTCCGTACAAAGGAGACTCTACCAAAAAATTCGAAAATTTTGGGAGTTAGAAAATTTTGGAAAATTTTGTTAACGACAAAACAGTTTAAACTGGAAAATTGAAATAAGTTAGTAAATGAAACTAATTAAAGTAATGACATAAATTAGTTATAAATGAAAGATAAAATTAAATGTTCAAAGTTGAAAATAAATAAAATTCATATGTAATATGGAAATTAATTTGAATAGAAATAGATATTAACTAAAGTGGTAAAGTGAAAACAAACAAAGAAGCATATAAAATGCTTATACTAACTTAAGAGGGAATGGTAAATTCTTAAATGAAAAATTGATATTACTAATATAATCTAAGATAATATTGAATTGAATAAATATTGATATTTGTAAGGAAATCGATAAAATGTTTTTGAAAATTATGATTGGATATTGGTGCTAAACAGGATATGCAGGTAATATAAAAAGGAAATGGAAAATTGGTTTTGATTTCAGATGAAAAATTTGAATTACCCGACAAAAAGGTATGTATTTAAATTTGGTATGAAACTGATTGGGTTTTTGGATCGAGCCACTTGGCCTTTTGTTTTATTTTTGGATTTGGGAGGCCGTAAAGCCATTTTGTAGTTGTAACGAGCTAGCAGCGCAAAGGACACGCTGGCGAAATTTTTCGAGAATTTAGGGAGTTATAAAATTTTTGAGAAAATTCTGATAACTTTAAATTTGATTTTAAATTGAAATTTGAATGGTTGCGTATATGATATTGGTGGGAACTTAATGGGAGAAGTTTGAAAAGTTAAGAGCAGAGGTAGGATATTCTTAATAAAAAGATTGTTTTGGAAAGTTTATAAAAACTGTTTGGTTTTGGAAAAATAGTAATGGGTATTGGATCATTCTTCCTAACTAGTAATTTCGGAGACGAAATTCTTTTAAGGGGGGAGAAATGTGACGACCCGGAATTTTTGGATATTTGAAATGGGAATATTTAATTAATTTTAAATATTCAAAGGTTAATTTTTAACTTGAATTTCAAATATCAATATTTATTTGATAATGAATTATTAAATTTAATTATCGGAATTGGGTAAATTATTGAATCTGGAGTTTTAAGCCTGATAAAAATAATTTAAAGGCTTGTAAAATTTATATTTATAATACTGAAGATAATAGAACTTTTAAAATTTGAATTTAAAGCGTTTTGTTCTGTTTTAAAATTTTATCGAAAATTTAATATAATAACTGGATCTAAAAAGTTATCTTCCCCATATGGTCGAGTTAGACCTCGAAACATGTTCCAACGTGTTCAGAATAACAATATAATGCTAGGAACGCCGGTCGTTGCATTTAAATTTGGGTTCGGGTTTAGAATTAGGGACCGCGAGATATTTTTGGATATAAAAATATAAAATTTCAAATCCATCAGCCACCCTATAAGCAGACCTAGCCTGTCTCTATCGTCACCCTTCTCTGTAAAGCCACCTTCCATCTTTTCATCGCGTCTTCTTCTTTATCTTTCAGCCGAGCCTTCTTTATCTTCACTATCTTCAGTTGGAAATTTAAAACCCAGGCCAAGAAAAAAAAATATGGCTGCCTTGTTTCAAAAAGTAAATCGCTCATTCCCTTCCCTCTTTCAAATTTCATTCACGAAATCGAATCCCGTCCTCTCCTCCTCTCACTTTAGATCAAAAGAATTATTTGCCATTCGAATTCGTTCGCTAACAAGGAAGCGCCGTTCACATCCTATTCTACTGACAACCTGGATCCGAATGGCACATAGCATCCTATTCTGCCATTCGAATACGAGAAAGACTTCCAACAATTCGAATGGCACATAGCATCTAACAACCTGGATTCTGATGACTGGTTTGATGTGATGAACTATGAGCCCCTATCCCTTGACCCCTTACAGGTCTTGGGTCAATTTAATGATCATTCGATTGATGTTGTCGGTCCGAGAGGGTGGGACCCTTGGCCTGTTCAGGAACATGGGTGGAACCCCTATGCCGATCTTGACCTATCAACTCCCCGCCGTCAAATTATCCCACCCCCACCAACTTTCCCAGATCCGATTCCAGATTCGCCCCATCATCCTCGTATGGAAACTCCTCAGCCAGAATGTCAATCACCCACTCTTCTTTTCCATGCTCCACAACCTGTTGATCAAAGTCAGACACCTCAGCAGGAGGCCGGGCAGTGGTCTCAGTTCCTCACCCCTACGACGGTCCGTCGGAGCTCCAGGTTGGACAAAGCGGCATCACATCCTGGTAGTTTCTTCAAACATGTTTTTTTCTCCTCTCTTAATAAAAGTCTAAACAAAAAAATGGCACGTTGCATGGGTGTTAGTTTGCGTGATGAACACTACACCTCCATGCAGGCGCTTGAATCAGAGTGTTTGTCGTTATCTCAATGAAGTTAATTTCTTGGAATGTAAGGGGGCTGGGGGACCCCAGTAAGAGACATTCTGTCAATCTCATAATTGCTCCCCATTACCTATACATTCTATTTCTGCAAGAATCTAAAATTTCAGACCCCAACCCCAACCTCCTTAGACAAATTGGTGGGACATTCCTTACTGGGTGGGCCCATCTGAATGCAGTTGGCTCTAGTGGGGGTATAATGACAGCCTGGAATGAATCTATATGGTCCCACTGCCAAACTTTTTATCACTCTTCGGCTTGACATGTAGCACTTCGTCATTTACAAACTGGAACTATATTTTTCTTCTCCAATATTTATGGTCCACTTAATACTCTTGACCGCAATGATTTATGGTTAAATTGTCTTACCTTCGCCTCTCATATCAACGGGCCTTGGGTTGTCGGTGGAGACTTCAACACCACCCGTTTCTCCACCGAAAGAAATTCTGGCAATCTTTCTCAAGACTCCGAATCCTTCAATTCTTTTATCAACCAATGCTTCCTGATCGACCCACCCATCAGTAATCGTCTGTTCACCTGGTCCAACCGTAGATCTGATCCCTCACTGGCCAAACTGGACCGTTTCCTTTTCAATCCTGCCTGGGAGGATTTATACCCACTCTCTATGGTCTCAGGCCTAGCCTCTACCATCTCAGATCATTGTCCAATCCTCCTTGACTCTGGCTCATCCAACTGTCATTCCAGACCCTTCCGCTTCGAACGCCTTTGGCTTCTTGAACCTACATTTGATACTTTCATCAAAAATATCTGGTCCCAGCCTTTCCCTATCTCCTCTGCCTCAGCCAGAGTCGTCACCAAATTAAGAGCCCTTCGTAAACTTATCAGGCCCTGGGCCAAGTCGGTTTGGGGCTCAATTTGCTCACGCTTCTCAGCAATCCAAGAGGAAATTTTAGATCTAAACATTCTTGAAGAATCACATCCTCTTTCTGAATCTGATCGAGCACGACTGAGAAATTTGGAAGCGGAGCTCGATAGATTGTCTCTACAAGAGGAGATTGGTTGGAAGCAGCGTTCCAAAGCGAAATGGATCGAGGAAGGCGACAAAAACACAACTTATTTTCACCGCCTTGCTAATGGTAGGCACAGATCCACATTTATCCCTGAAATCATTCATAACGATATATCTACCACTGACCAAACTGTTATCCTCAATCTGTTCTCAACCTATTACCGCAACATCTTAGGTAAACACCACCCCCTTATCCCACATCTTGACTGGAATCTTCTCTACCCTGATAGTTCCCTCATCCCAATCGATCAACCCTTCTCGGAGGAAGAAATCTGGGCTGCATTGAAGGACAAGTCCGACGATAAGGCCCCGGGTCCCGATGGTTTCGGCCCCCTCTATTTCAAACATTTCTGAGAAACCGTCAAACAAGATATTATTGAGGCGTGTGCCGAATTTCAAGAGGACCCATCATCAGTGGCTCGCCTAAACTACGCTAATATTATCCTTATTCCCAAAATCCCTGGGGCCAATTCCCTTCCCTCCTTCCGTCCCATCAGCCTTCTGAACACCACTTTCAAAATAATCACCAAAGTTCTGGCCAACCGCCTTCAATCAGTCATCGCCCCTCTTATTGGAATTGAGCAATCCGCATTTATCCTTGGCCGTAACATTATGGACTGTGTAGCAACCACTCAAGAGATTATTTCCTTCTGTCATCAAACTTCAACGCCAGGCATTCTCCTTAAATTAGACTTCTCCAAGGCCTTTGACACTGTCAACTGGCAATTCATTCTTGACCTTATGAAGCATAGAGGCTTCACCCCAAAATGGTGCAATTGGATCCGAAGTATTCTTAATACTAGCTATTCTTCAGTTTCGATAAATGGCTCTACTAGTGGTCTAATCAAATCCGCTCGGGGTCTGCGTCAAGGAGATACACTTTCTCCCCTGCTCTTCGTCCTCGTGGCTGACGTTTTCAATCGTATGATCAAATTAGCTATATCTAATAACCTCTTCGATGGCATTAAGCTCCCTAATTCCACTCTGACCATATCCAACCTACACTTCACCGATGATACTATCCTGTTTGCAACCCCTGACGTCAACCACATCCAATGCCTCAAAGTAGCTTTGTATTCTTTTGAACTTATATCTGGCCTATCTATCAATTTCAATAAAAGTTCCATCATCATGTTAGGAAACTCTGACCATCTCGGGCCCACTTACTCCAAATTGCTCAACTGCACTATCGCACAATTCCCCATCTCATATCTCGGCATCCCCCTCAGACCAACCAAGCTCCTTAAAACTGACTGGCTCCCCTTCATACCAAAAATTGAAAATAGACTCCTTTCCTGGAAGGCACATTCCCTCTCCTCTGCAGGTCGTCTTGTCCTCGTCAAATCAGTCTTATCGGCCATCCCTTCTTATTGGATGTCGTTTTACAAATTACCAGGTTGGGTAATCAAAAAAATAGACAAGTTTAGAAGTTTTTTCCTTTGGAATGGGGGCAGAATAAAGAAACTCGTCAACTGGCACACGGTTTGTATGCACACCAGTAATGGTGGCCTTGGAATCGTTAATCTTCACCATTTCAATCTTGCCCTTCTTACTAAATGGCTCTGGAGATTTCTCTCCCCCGAAACCTTCCTTTGGAAATCATAGATTACCACACTTTACTACCACTCTAACCCCCATCTTGTCCTTCACTCCGTTCCCGGCCCTAAGCCCTCCACTTTCTGGTCTGGTGTCCTCTCCACCCTCCCTCGAGTTAAATCACACTTTCAAGTCAAGGTGGGCAATGGAGCTAAATGTCTCTTCTGGTTAGATATATGGTTCGGCCACCTTCCACTTTCCTACATCCTCCCCAATCTCTTTTCCAACTCAGCCTCTTACCAAATCACTACTTCAGACTCTTTCCTTCTCGGCCCTGACCATCTTCTTCCATCTTCATATTTCGACCTCAATGCCTATTCCGAGCTCTAATATGCTGCCTCCATCCTTCAATCCCTTCAATTCTACCCATTCCTAGATAAAATCATTTGGGCCCTCAACTCTGCAGCAGGCTTCTCCGTCGCATCTTGTTATTCTTATCTGAACAACCCTGGTCGCCTGTTCAACTTCCCCAGACTTTGGAACTGTAAGCTCCAACCTCGAATTGCGCTCTTCCAATGGTGTCTTATCCATGGCCATATCAATACCAGAGATAGACTATTTCGACTTAATATCACTTTGGACCCCTACTGTGCTCTTTGTTCTAATGCAACTGAAAGTATACAACACCTCTTCTTCGATTGCGACTTCTCAGTTAGGGTTTGGGCTACAACTTCCGCTCACCTGCTTGGTTTCATCCCAACAATCACTTCGTTTTACGATTTCTGGCAATATAACCCCCAAATAAAAGATTGGATCCTTTTGTGGCTATCTTTAGTTGGTACATCTGGGTTGAGCGAAATGCTCATGTGTTCAGCAAGACCAAATTGCTATTCGAGGGAACATGCAGGCGCATTATTTACTATTATTCATCCTTAACAGGTCACAGTTTCTCGGCGCCCTTCAGGCTTAGGCTGCCACGCACTAGATCTTCTTAAGCTGAATCAACTGGTAGCTCCTCTGCAATCCCTAGAAACAGGCAGAATGGACAGTGATAGTAGCTCCTATCATCGGTCAGTTTTGTAGTCAATTGTCTGTACTGTCTCCTGGTTTCAATTAGTATAACTGCTATGTTAAATTCTATCATTTTGGCCAGCGATCAGGCTTGTTGATCGCGCTACTTAAATATACTTATGCTATTTAACCGGCTGTGTAGTCACACGCTACACATCCATTTTACTCAAAAACATCCTATTCTCGTTCGAACAATGATAAGCCGAAGTTCCATTTTCTTCAATCGAAATCAAATCGCGTCCATGCTCCTGCAAATCGGTGTATTCTCGTTCGAGATTATGAAGCCGAGATTCAACTCAAGCTCGAAGGTGATTTTGAGGTGTCGCGATTCTGGTGGCGAACTAGTGGGCGATTTCGACAGCAGTGGTGATTAAGGATGGCGAGCGGATCTCGCGTGCGATTGGAGGGTTAGTGACGAATCGTGGTCAGGTTCGAGGCTTCGGTTTGGGGTTGCGTTCAATTTGGGTATGGCCTTTCCTTTAATTCAGTTCGATTTTTATATATATATAAAATTACTGGTTAAGGGAATTTGTTTACAGTAAAGTATATAGGCTGTTTATTTTTAAATTTTAAATTTAATAAATATATAAATATAGGTTGAAATATATGTTTATAAAGTTAAAGCTGAAACAAATTAAATTATTAGTAAGTTAAATTTGTTAAATAATAATTAATTCAAATATTAATAAAATCACATAATATTTATTCAAAGTTTGAAATCTGAAAAGAAAACAAGCTGTTCAGGGATGGACTGCAAAACAAATGCAAAGGTGAGTTAATCTCACTCGGTTAATTTAAATTTAAATTTAAATGATTAAATTTAAATAATTGTTTGAATGGTTGAAATTGATTGATGTGCTATAGTATGGTATATTCTGGAATTGGCATATTATTGTGTTAACGTCTGTGGATGCAGGGAAAACAGGTTGGAGGGATCCAACTGAATCCCTCAACATTTATTATTTAATATTCTCTGTTGTGATTACTTGATATTCTATGATGAATATATTGGAACATTGAATGTTATGATTTGATTGGATATATTTGGGTATAATGAATTACCAAAAATATATAAATTAGATTGTTGAGAAGAAAATAGAGGAAGTAAACTTGAAAGCGAAATAATTATAGGAAATTTGAATAAATTAAGAATGAATTGAGAAGAATAGAAGTAATATGAAAATAATAATAAATAACTTCGAGCAAGAAAGGAATTTTGAATAAACCGAAATTAATGAATTGTAAACTTAAGTTATATCAATTAAAGGAATAAAGAATTATTTTAAAATTCAAAGTTTAAATTTATTTAAAAGGATTAAGAAGTAATTTGAGAAATCAAAAAATTGGTATTCTCAGTTAGAATTATTTTAAATCATAATTAAGAAATAAAATCTGAAATTAATAGATTTTGTGGTAAAAGGGAGTAAATTGGAAATAAATTTGGAAATTGATTTAACTGTTTGAAATTGGATATTTGGAAGAATAAATTTAAGGTGGGAATTTATTAAAGGAATGAGAAAAATTGTTTAAAAATAACTAGTGATTTATTTTTAAAGTTGTGAAGAGAAGTATATTTCTCTGGATAGCCAAGTACATGTTTTTAAAAGTAAATTTTTAAATATAAATTAAATGTTTTAAAGTTGTTTTTTTAAAAAAGAAAGCAAGTTTTGTAAAATTTATTATTTCTAATATTTTAAGTCTAAAGTAAGTATTTTCTATTTTAGTAGTAATTATTGAGAAGTAACTTAGTATTTTGTTTTTAAAAGTAGAACTCTAGTTTTATATTTTATTAAGTAACTTTATTTTCAAATGTTTATATAGTTTGTATATTGTAACCAAGTATTGAAATAGTTTTAGTTTAAATGTTTTAAAGTAAATTTCAAAGTAAGTATTTTCTTTAAATCTACTATTACAATAATTATTTAAAGAATGATTTAGTATTTTGTTTAAAGAAGAAATCTAGTTATATTTATAAAGTAAACATATTTTAATTGTTTCTAAAGTATTATTTTAAATTAAGTACTAAAGTAAAATTCTCTAAACTAATTATTAAACATACTTTACAAATAAAGTGTTTTAAAATTATTTTAAAATCTAAATCTTGTGCTTGGTGATTCCATTGGAAATAGAAATATTTGGGATTTATTATGAGAAAGGAAGATAGTTTGAAAACTGTTTTCAAAAAGGGGTTTGAAAAGTGGAAATATATCTTGTGAAGATATTTTGAGGTAAATAAATAATTTGAAAAATTATTTATTGTTCGATGGTTTTTTGTGAATATAAATTGATAGATAAATAACCGACTATCAATATTGGACAAAAATGCGTTGATCGTTTCGAAGAGACCAGGATCGAGATTTATTTCTCGAAAACCACTTCGATCCGGTTTGTACGTTTCGTGGAAACGATTATGGATTCGAAGATGGAGCAGTGAAGTGCAAGGGCTAGTCGCTACTAATCCTGAGGATATTTCCAAAATGGATGTAGTAGGAATAGTGCCTTCGGTTCCGTTCGAACCCGGAACGGACTTGTATGGATAAATGCTTTCGGAACATCGTCAGGTGGACGATGGGCATTCTAAGGGATATTGTTCTAAAAAGGTAACGCTTAGCCTCAAGCCTCATCAAATGGGAATGACTGAAAATCAGGGGTTATGCAGCAAGGCTAGGTGGGTAGCACCCACGCAGGGTGAGGTCATCCCTGTCTAGATGTCCCTTTTTATTTCGGCTTAGTGGGCGGTTGCTGATCCCAACCGTGGGGTGATCTCACTTGGGATTATCCAGTAAGGGGTAGTGTAACAACCCGCATATTTAACGATTTTATATTTAAGTATTTTATTTAAATATAGCATCGTTAGTCGGATTTAGGTCTGAAATGTTACTTTTTGCAAATGGCCGAATTGGAGCTCGAAACTACCTCCATTGGTTCCAAAATGGCGTTTGCGATCATTTTGAGTATAATGTTTGATATGTTTGGAGTTTGTGAAATTTTGACCCTTTTTTCTATTGGGTTTTGGGTTTGGGTTCATCCCACTAGCTTAACTAATACCCTAACTCAACCCCTTCTCTTCATTCATCTTCATTTCGTTTTCATTTCTTAAGCTAAAACTGAAAATGGTGGAAGGGAAAGGGAAATAGAAATTTGCAAGCCCTAGTTTCTTCTTGTAAACTTGATTCTTGCTCCAAAATCAAAGAGAAGCCATTGGTAAGCCTCCTCTTCATCTTCTCCAACTCTTTCTTCTTCAATTTCAGAAAATTTCCTAAACCTAATTTGGGAAATATGCGTTTATTCTTAGATTGAAGCTTGTTGACTTGAAGTAGTGTTTGGTTGGTCTTCTCCTTGTTATTGAGCTTCTTCTTCTTCTTTGTTTTGGGTAAAAGGTGAGTTTTGAACTCACATCTACTTCTCTTGATTTCATTGATGTTGGGTATGAATTACTAACACCTTGTTCATATGCACTTGCTTTTGGTTTGGATTGAATTGGTGAATATCCAAATTTTTAGTGTTTGGGTTCAATTCTTTAAAGATCCCAACTTTGATATTGGAACATGTTTTTAGTATCGAATCGGAGAGCTAATGGAGCTGGTGTATCTATTGACTAAGGCTCCTTAGGTCCATTGCTCGAACGGTCGCGTTTTGGAAGAATTGGCATTTCATTGGAAAAGGGGCAGGAACTGCAGAAATTTGCAGTTCGGCCGACCGAGCCCTGTAGCCGGTCGACCGACCTGCTACCTCGAGCCATGTTTTATTTTCTGCATCTGGCCAGCCGACCGAGCCCTGCAACGGTCGACCGACCTGCTCATGTTTTGCCTGTTTTGCCCATTTTTGCATATTTTGATTGGTTTTCTAAATCTTATCAATTCAAGTTGCTTTTTAGTAGTTGTTATTGCATCTTTGACTTTGATAACTTATTCTTGACTTCATCCACGGGTTTTTATAAAATAATCTCTCGAATCACATTTAAAAGCTCGTTTCTCCAAATTATAAATTCTATTTAAAACACACACAATTTCGCACTTCGAGCAAAGTGGAAGGGTGATTAAATGGTTAGGCAAAACACGGACCATGAATCTGTGCGTTTATCCTTCCGATTAATCCCCGACCTATTCAATTGATCGTTTTGACCTTCGGGTTTGGTTTATCGATGATATGAGGTAAACTTTGTATTGCTTTGAGTGTGAAATTAACTAACGGATAGTAAACCGTTTAGTGCGAACGAGTGGTTATGGGACTCACATTACCACTTTTCGGATTCCTTTTTGAGAGTTATGACACATTCCGCCAGTTAGTGGTGTCCAGTACTGGGTCTCTGACCTTCACCACTACGGTTTGTTGCCTTCGGGTATGTGCCTTCGGGTTTGTTGCCCTTTAGTATCGCTTCCGATGTTGGTCGTTATGAGCCGCATGGGTGATATTGGGTTGCCCTTTAGTATTGCTTCCGATGTTGGTCGTTATGAGCCGCATGGGTGATATTAGGTTTGGAGTCTTCGGGCTCATGGATCCTTGTTTGTACAGTACCGAGCTCGAGCAATTTTCTGATGTTTCATTCATATGTATATTCCCTAGGTATCGCCCTTCGATGTTGGTCATTATGAGTCGCATGATGCGTAGCGTTTACCTTGCGGAACTTGTATACCTTATTGATATTTGTTATTTGCCTTTTTGGCTTGATTTAGGGTATTTGTATCCTTTGTTTCTATATGTTGCCGATGATATTAGGCTTGTTATCATATGATTCATCTTTTGTTAGATGATTGTGTTATCTCCTTTAGAGATATCTATTATGCTTTGTAACGTTGCAGGTTTATTGTTGTTCAGTTTATCTAACTGATTTGTTTAGCTGGACTGACCCGTGTATTTTATACTCGGGTCAGACCGAGATGTTTCTGGTTAGGTGCTTTTGGACTTAGCCTATTTTGCTTCCGCATGGACTATTCAGCTTGTTCCTTTTTGTTAAAGCTTTTTGTGTAGTCCTTTTTATTGTAACTCTGATATATGTGTTCTTTTGACACGTTTGTATACAGTGGATTGATATACCACTTGACATGTATTATTTTGTAAACTCTGTTATGTATCTGTATATGTGTATATGATGATTTATTGTTCTGTGATGTATATTACATTTGAGTTGTTATATTCTGTTCTGATAGATCCTTCAACCACCTATGGTTTTGTTTTAAGTATTCATTGGTTATGTCGACCTGCTTGGTATGTTTATTGTCGATGTATTCAATAGATAGTTAGAGCAAGGCTATAGATTGTCGCTCCTAACCAGCCTTATTCTCCGTGTTAGTTGACGGCATTACTATGTAGTGTCCTTGGCTAGCATGGGTATAGAGGTAGGGCGTCATAGCGTGGTATCAGAGCTGAGTTCAGGACAAAATATGATAAACATAGAATAGAGCACATATTACGGTACATCAAACTGTACAAGTGATACAAATCTTTGAATCATCGTGTCTCTTTATTCTATCAAGGTTAGATAGAGTTTGGGGATATGTCTAGGAATGCATTTTTATTCCGTAGTATCCCATATTGTAATATCTACCTTGTGAATAATCTTGTTCTTATCTAACTTTCAGCGTATGGCTGGAAGAGTCAGGGGACGACGTTCGGATGCTGGGCAATCCAGTGGTTCACATCCGGATGGCGTTTATATGTCTGCCGATCAGTTTTTGGAGTTGTTTAGGAGCACTCAGCCTCCAGTTCCCCCTCGAGTTTCTCCACCTCGCAAGTCTGCCTTTGCATGCCAGTGCAGTAATTTTGCTCATCTTGGAGGAAAGCCGTTTAAGGGCTTTGAGTCTGTTCTTGAAGTCCAAGCTTGGTTTCGCACGTGCGAGCGTATCTTCTCTCGCATGGATCTTTCTGACCATGATAGAGTTCTTGTAACTTCTAGCTTATTACAAGAGCGTGCCCTTGATTGGTATGAGCTTCTTGTAGCCGAGATTGATGAGTCTACTCTTTCTTGGACTCAATTTCGGGAGCGATTTGAACTCAAGTTCGTTCCTGAATCTGAAAAAGTTTTATTGACCCGTCGCTTCCTCGAGTTGAAGCAAGGTAAATCTTCTGTTTCTGAGTATGTTGCATCATTCGAGGCTTTATCTAAGTATGGTCTTGAATTCATCAGCACTTCTTATAAGAAGAATTTGAAGTTTGTTTCTGGTCTTAAGAAATATCTTAAGAAATCTTTGTTGCTCCAACTTAAACTTTCTTTTGAGGAGTTGGTTGATTCGACACTTCACCTCGAGACTGTCGAGAAGGAGTGTGATAGTGATGTTGATGTTGAGGTTTCCAAGAACCCCAACAAGAGGCCGTTTCCAATTCAGAAGTCCAGGCCTTTTCCTTCTAAGAAGAAAAGACTGATGGTCCTAGCTGTCAGCCTCAGTCTTTCGGAACACCTTTCGTTCGAAAGTGTTTCAATTGTGGTTCTCCGAATCATATTATTCGAGCTTGTCCTAAGCCTCTCTTCTGCCGTTATTGCAAGAAGGAAGTTCATCATGTTTCAGCTTGCCCTACTGTTCCGGCTGGTGCCAAGTCTAGCGGGCTTTATGCTGCTAAGGCTTCTGAAGGTTCCTCTCAGCCCAAAGTTATATCTCCATCTATTTTGGAAGGTTCTATTTTATTTCGTGATCATAGTATTCGAGTTCTTTTCGATATGGGTGCTTCACATTCTTTCGTATCGAAGAAGCTCATCGATGATTTATCTTTGGACGTTTCTTGTTTGGTTACTTCATTAAGGATGGCGAATCCTATTGGGGGATCCGCGACCCTTAGTATGCTTTGTGATGATATTGAGATTGTTTTATGTGGCTTTTCTTTTCGTGCGAATCTGCACGTTATTTCTTGTCTGGGATTTGATATGATTTTGCGTATGGACTGGCTAGTGAGATATGATGCCAGGATTATTTGTTTGGAGAGATTATATATCTTCGACATCTGGATTCGCCTAATCAGTTATCTCTTGTTCTTGGGGATGTGCATAATTCCGAATGGCTTTATATTCTCTTGATTCGCGAGATGATGATGATATATCTCGTATTCCTATTGCTTGTGACTTTTTTGATGTTTTTTAGCCTGTCTCGGGTTTACCACCTAAGAGGGCAATTGAGTTCCGCATTGATCTCATTCCAGACGCGTAGCAAGTTAGTCGTCCTCCCACGAGGATGTCTACAAAGGAAAATGAGGAACTCAAGAAGCAGCTTTTAGAACTTGAGTCCAACCAGTTGATTCAGTCCAGTTTTTCTCCGTGGGGATCCGCGGTCGTCTTCGTGAAGAAGTCCGATGGAACTCTTAGGCTTTGCATTGACTATCGCAAACTTAACGAGTTGACCATCAGGAATAGGTATCCATTGCCTAGGATCGATGATATGTTCGATCTATTGAGTGGTGCTAAGGTCTTTTCTCAGCTTGACCTTGCCACAGGTTTTCATCAGTTACGAGTCGCGGAGGATAGCACACCTCTTACAGCTTTCCGCACTCGTTACGGTTCTTTTGAGTGGCTCATTATGCCGTTCGGTTTGACGAACGCTCCTGCTTTCTTTGTTGATCTCATGAATCGGGTATTCCGGGAATATCTCGATAAGTTCGTCCTTGTGTTCATTGATGATATCCTTATTTATTCTAAGTCTGAAGCCGAGCATGCTAATCACTTGAGAATTGTCTTGAGTACTCTCCGTCATCATCAACTTAAAGCCAAATTCTCCAAGTGCCACTTTTGGGAGAATAGGGTTAAGTTCTTAGGCCATGTTGTATCTTCTGATGGCATTTCTGTCGATCCCTCAAAGATCGAAGCCATCCAGAATTGGAAGAGGCCCGAGAATGTTCATGAGATTCGTAGTTTCCTTGGATTGGCGGGTTATTACCGTCGGTTCATTAAGGATTTTTCCCGTGTTGTGCTTCCTCTTACTTGCCTTACTCGGAAAGGCATTCGTTTTTTGATTGGTCCGACAAGTGTGAAGCTTCCTTTCTGACACTGAAGCAACTTCTCACTAATGCTCCTATTCTTGTGGTTCCCGAGGGGAATCATGATCTTGTTGTCTACACTGATGCTTGTGGTAGTGGTCTCGGTGCTGTTCTTATGCAGAAGGATCGGGTAGTTGCTTATGCTTCTAGGCAACTGCGTCCGAATGAAGTTCGCTATACCACTCATGATCTTGAGTTAGCCGCCATTGTCTTTGCCTTCAAGATTTGGCGACACTATTTATTGGGCGAGCGCTTCATTCTCTATACCGATCATAAATCCTTGAAGTATTTGTTCACTCAGAAGGAACTCAATACGCGACAACAGCGTTGACTCGAGTTTCTTGCCTCCTATGACTTTGATATCTAGTTTACCCCTGGAAAGGGTAATCGTGTTGCAGATACGCTTAGTCGCAAACATTCGGCTGTTATTTCTATGATGCTTGCCGAATGGGATATTCTTGAGACTCTATCTTTTTGTGAAATTCGTGATCGAGGTTCATCTTATGATTCTCCTATTCTATTATTTAGTTTGGGAGCTCGACCTATTTTATTGGATCGTATTGCCGATGCCCAACGGCGTGATCCTGATTTGTTGCATCTTATTCAGCTTTATGAGTCTGGATCCTGTGATGAGGCGTTGCGGGATTTCAGCATTGATTCTCATGGGTGTCTTCATAAGAAGAACCGTCTTTTTGTGCCTTGTGATCTTGCACTTAGGCATGACATTCTTGATGATTGTCACCGTTCTAAGTATACCATTCATCCTGGTAGTAGCAAGATGTATGCCGATATGCATCGTCTTTATTATTGGGAAGGCATGAAACACGATGTGGCGAGTTATGTGAGTAATTGCATAACTTGTCAGCGTTTTAAGGCTGAACATCAGCGTCCTTCTTGTCTTCTTCAGCCTCTTGAGATTCCATTATGGAAATGGGATCAGATTTCTATGCATTTCATTGACGGCCTACCTCGTTCGAGATCAGGCCATTCTAGTATTTGGGTTATTGTTGATCGCCTCAACAAGTCTGCTCATTTTGTCCCTATTAAGTCTAATAGAACTGCTTCGCATTTGGCTAAGTTATATGTCAAGGAAATCGTGAGACTTCACGGTGTTTCTAGTTCTATTGTGAGTGATCGTGATCCTTTATTCACGAGTCATTTTTGGAAGAGTCTTCAGCAAGCTTTGGGAACAAAGCTTAATTTTTCTACAGCTTATCATCCGCAGTCTGACGGACAGACTGAACGGGTGAAACGTATCTTGGAAGATCTTCTCCGTATTTGTATTTTTGATTTTGGTGGAAGTTGGGAGGATCATCTACCTCTTGTAGAGTTCTCATACAATAATAGTTTTCAGTCTAGTATCGGTATGGCTCCTTTCGAAGCCTTATACGGAAGGCCATGTCGATCACCTTCTTGTTGGTTGGAATCTGGAGAGACGCTTATTCTTGGTCCAGATTTTGTTCGTGATTCTTCCGAGAAGATTGATCTTATCCGATTGAGAATAAAAGAGGCACAGAGTCGCCAGAAATCCTACGCGGACGGCCGTAGGAAGCCTCTCGAGTTCTCGGTCGGCGATCTTGTTTTTATTCGTGTTTCTCCTTTGAACGGGGTTATGCATTTCAGTACGACTGGGAAATTGGCTCCTCGTTATCTAGGGCCATTTTCTATTACTGAACGTATTGGCCCTGTGGCTTATAGAGTTTCACTTCCAGCTCATTTATCTAGCATTCATGACGTGTTCCACGTCTCGCAACTTCGGAAGTGTCTTCGGGAGTCGGATTCTGTTATTACTTCTCCTGATTTGTTAGAGCTTGAGGTCTCACCGGACTTATCTATTGTACAGCAACCTATTCGCGTGCTTGACACGGAGGTGCGACACCTTCAAAACAAGGACGTGCCACTCGTTAAAGTTAAATGGTCCGCTAATCCCAATGACTATACTTGGGAAACCAGAGAGTTTATTGAGCGTTCTTATCCGGGTTTTCTATCTTAGCTTGTGAACGGTGAGTATGTCTTTTCATCTCAAGCTAATTTCCTTTTCTTTTGAATGTTGTATGTATGTAGTTGTTACAAATATCGTCTCTAGGAATTGCGGGGACGCAATTTTGTAAGGAGGGGAGATCTGTAACAACCCGCATATTTATAGATTTTATATTTAAGTATTTTATTTAAATATAGCATCGTTAGTCGGATTTAGGTCCGAAATGTTACTTTTTGCAAATGGCCGAATTGGAGCTCGAAACTACCTCCATTGGTTCCAAAATGGCATTTGCGATCTTTTTCAGTATAATCTTTGATATGTTTGGAGTTTGTGAAATTTTGACCCTTTTTTCTACTGGGTTTTGGGTTTGGGTTCAGCCCACTAGCTTAACTAATACCCTACCTCAACCCTTTCTCTTCATTCATCTTCATTTCATTTTCATTTCTTAAGCTAAAACTGAAAATGGTGGAAGGGAAAGGGAAATAGAAATTTGCAAGCCCTAGTTTCTTCTTGTAAACTTGATTCTTGCTCCAAAATCAAAGAGAAGCCATTGGTAAGCCTCCTCTTCATCTTCTCTAACTCTTTCTTCTTCAATTTCAGAAAATTTCCTAAACCTAATTTGGGAATTATGTGTTTATTCTTAGATTGAAGCTTGTTGAGTTGAAGTAGTGTTTGGTTGGTCTTCTCCTTGTTATTGAGCTTCTTCTTCTTCTTTGTTTTGGGTAAAAGGTGAGTTTTGAACTCACATCTACTTCTCTTGATTTCATTGATGTTGGGTATGAATTCCTAACACCTTGTTCATATGCACTTGCTTTTGGTTTGGATTGAATTGGTGAATATCCAAATTTTTAGTGTTTGGGTTCAATTCTTTAAAGATCCCAACTTTGATATTGGAACATGTTTTTAGTAGCGAATCGGAGAGCTAATGGAGCTGGGGTATCTATTGGCTAAGGCTCCTTAGGTCCATTGCTCGAACGGTCGCGTTTTGGAAGAATTGGCATTTCATTGGAAAAGGGGCAGGAACTGCAGAAATTTGTAGTTCGGCCGACCGAGCCCTGCAGCCGGTCGACCGACCTGCTACCCCGAGCCATGTTTTATTTTCTACATTTGGCCAGCCGACCGAGCCCTGCAACCGGTCGACCGACCTGCTCATGTTTTTCCTGTTTTGCCCATTTTTGCATATTTTGATTGGTTTTCTAAATCTTATCAATTCAAGTTGCTTTTTAGTAGTTGTTATTGCATCTTTGACTTTGATAACTTATTCTTGACTTCATCCACGGGTTTTTATAAAATAATCTCTCGAATCACATTTAAAAGCTCGTTTCTCTAAATTATAAATTCTATTTAAAACACACACAATTTCGCACTTCGAGCGAAGTGGAAGGGTGATTAAATGGTTGGGCAAAACACGGACCATGAATCTGTGCGTTTATCCTTCCGATTAATCCCCGACCTATTCAATTGATCGTTTTGACCTTCGGGTTTGGTTTATCGATGATATGAGGTAAACTTTGTATTGCTTTGAGTGTGAAATTAACTAACGGATAGTAAACCGTTTAGTGCGAACGAGTGGTTATGGGACTCATGTTACCACTTTTCGGATTCCTTTTTGAGAGTTATGACACATTCCGCCAGTTAGTGGTGTCCAGTACTGGGTCTCTGACCTTCACACTACGGTTTGTTGCATCGGGTATGTACCTTCGGGTTTGTGCCTTCGGGTTTGTTGCCCTTTAGTATCGCTTCCAATGTTGGTCGTTATGAGCCGCATGGGTGATATTGGGTTGCCCTTTAGTATTGCTTCCGATGTTGGTCGTTATGAGCCTCATGGATGATATTGGGTTTGGAGTCTTCGGGCTCATAGATCCTTGTTTATACAGTACTGAGCTCGAGCAATTTTCTGATGTTTCATTCATATGTATATTCCCTAGGTATCGCCCTTCGATGTTGGTCATTATGAGCCGCATGATGCGTAGCGTTTACCTTGCGGAACTTGTATACCTTATTGGTATTTGTTATTTGCCTTTTTGGCTTGATTTGGGATATTTGTATCCTTTGTTTCTATATGTTGCCGATGATATGAGGCTTGTTATCATATGATTCATCTTTTGTTAGATGATTGTGTTATCTCCTTTAGAGATATCTATTATGCTTTGTAACCTTGCAGGTTTATTGTTGTTCAGTTTATCTAATTGATTTGTTTAGCTAGACTGACCCGTGTATTTTATACTCGGGTCAGACCGAGATGTTTCAGGTTAGGTGCTTTTGGACTTAGCCTATTTTGCTTCCGCATGGACTATTCAGCTTGTTCCTTTTTGTTAAAGATTTTTGTGTAGTCCTTTTTATTGTAACTCTGATATATGTGTTCTTTTGACTCGTTTGTATACAGTGGATTGATATACCACTTGACATGTATTGTTTTATAAACTCTGTTATGTATCTGTATATGTGTATATGATGATCTACTGTTCTGTGATGTATATTACATTTGAGTTGTTATATTCTGTTCTGATAGATCCTTCAACCACCTATGGTTTTGTTTTAAGTATTCATTGGGTATGTCGACCTGCTTGGTATGTTTATTGTCGATGTATTCAATAGATAGTTAGAGCAAGGCTATAGACGGTCGCTCCTAACCAGCCTTATTCTCCGTGTTAGTTGACGGCATTACTATGTAGTGTCCTTGGCTAGCATGGGTATAGAGGTGGGGCGTCACAGGTAGTCCCAGTCTTGTGTTGCAAGGGATTGGGAGTGGTCCTCGGTACGGTGATCTAGGCCCCGTACTATGACAGGTGGTACCCCAGTGCCTAGTCATTAGTTGGAAATCCATTCTCCCTACGAACCTTGTACGAGTTTTGTTTGTATTACCCACTCTGTGGCTAGTAGCTGCAATTTAATGAATGTAACAATTTCGGCTATTTTATAAGTATTTATATATAGACCCTATTATAATATCAGAGGATTTCTATAAAAATTGTTTTAGCTATCGTAAGGTAAAAACCCGACATGTTTATTTGTGGCGTGGTCTTACGAGATGCTTTTGTTTTCAAAGGATTTTTGAAACTTTAATAATCAATTGGGTGTGATTTTCTCTCGTTGGTATTCTAGACTGACTCGGGTGTTATTTAACTGTAATGCTCGGGTCAGACCGAGTATTATAGGATACAGGATATGATGTTGTGGAGCTCAGGAGACGAGCAGGATGACGATACGTACTTCCGTACTTGTTTATATATATATATATATATATATATACATATATATTCCGCTGTATTGAGTTGTTGTGTATCCATCTGTATGATATTGATGTTGAGCTGTGATTGATGTATTCTAATGATGTAATATATGTAAACAGATATATTTGATTTTTGAGTAAAGATTATTTATTATTTATTATATTTTATTCTGCTGCGATGGTTAGATTCTGTAGTTGATTTCTATTCTCTTCTTCTACCTCTTCTTCTTAAACCCTAATGGTTTGTATTTCTGTACAACTTGAGTTGATTTAGGTAGAATAGCGTTAACTCAAGGAGTACGGATTTGCGGGTTGTTACAGATACTTTCTAATCTCTTGAATTATCATGAAATCTTACAAACTGAAATTACAAAGGAGGCAAAGGTTAATGACTATATATTGCATGGCCATCTTCAGCTTCCCTTCACTTCAAACTAGGTCATTAGAGCTGCCTGGGCTCAGCTACAGGACACCCATTATCCTTCTGTGGGTCAAGATCAGGTAGTCTGGAAGGAAAAGCATCGTTCAATATCTTAGGTATATGGACTGTTATCCAGGTTTGATAACATCCTTCATTGCAAATGGGTGGATATTAGTTGGAATTCTGATGCTTCCCCCATGGAAAATCTGACGCTATGGAAGGTTATTAATCAAGCATTGCTAATAAGAAATGTTTTGATGAGGTTTTCTCTCAATCTTATTATCTCATGTTTTTTCTGTGGTGATAGCAATGAGACTTATGATCACATATTTTTTGGCTATGATGTGAATCTTCCTATATGGAAAAAGAATGGTGTCCAAAGTTGGTAGCAGCTTATTGTCTTCCTTGACCACTATTGACTGGAATATGATATACAACTCCATAAGATGGCGAACAAGTCAATCTCGTCACATTACACCGTGTATTAAGAAATATTTGAACTTGATGTGGAAGGAAAGGAATCTCATATGCTTTGAGAAGAGAAGAAGAGGAAGTGAGGTACTCTGGAAAGTTTTGAAAAATGAAATTTTGGAAGCTATGCTGAGGATGGCAGTTCTCTCCCAAGCTTCGGTTTTTGCTTGGAGCAAATTTTGATTTTTCTTCGGGTTGCACCTGTGTTTCCCCTTTATATTTCGTTCTTTTGTTTTGTCAATGTGTTTATCTGTTCTTCTATTATTTTTCCTTGTGTGTTTGTAGCTTAAATCTTATTTTAAGCTATCTTTTTTGTTATTTTGCAATAAAATCTGGTATGGGCTCATTAAACCCCGCTAGCCTTTGCTAAAAAAACTATGCTACTAGGAACTCCATGCAGTCTAACTACATTCTTCAGGAATAACCTTGCTAAAAAAGGCGCCGTTCTAGTTGACCTAACTGGAATAAAATGGGAATTCTTGGTCCTTCTGTCCACTATAACCCATATGTTATCATTTCCTCTGTTTGACCTAGGCAACCTGTCAATAAAATCCATGGAGATAGAATCCCACTTCCATACTGGAATATCTAACGGCTCCAACAACCCACTTGGTTTCTGGTGTTCGACTTTTGCCTACTGGAAAACCACACACTGCTTCACACATAACCTAATATCCCGCTTCATACCTTCCCAGAAGAAACTTCTCTTCATATCTTGATACATCTTAGTACCTTCTAGGTGAATAGAGAACTTCAAACGACGGCATTCATCTAGAACCTCTTTCCTTATGTTTCCTACACTCGGAACACATAATCTTCCTTTCTTTTTCAACCTCCCATTCTAGTCAAGACTAAAATCTTTCAAGTCATTACCCTTAGTTCCATCTCTTAGCTTCCTGATCCATTCGGCTAACACTTGATCCTCTTCCTGCTTAGAAGAAATCCTCTCGATCATCACTGGTCAAACTTCCAAACAAGATAATACAACTGTATCTCCACTAAATCCAGCCTCAGATCTCCACTGCACTTTGAAATCGGCTAATGCTTCCAAGTCCTTTCAGTCGGCAGTCATCACTAAAAATGCATTCTGATGTTTCCTGATAAGCCCATCTGCAACCTAGTTGCCTTTCCGTGGTCTGTACTCAATCCTAGAATCATAAGCAGCGATAAACTCTAACATCAATACTGTCTCATGTTCAACTCTGTCTAAGAGAACAAGTACTTCAGCGACTTATGATCTATATATAGCTCAAACCTTTCTCTCAAAAGGTAATGTCTCCACACCTTCAAAGAAAAAATCACTGCAGCCAATTCCAAATCATACGTCGGGTATCTGACCTCATGTGGTCTAAGCTATCTAGAAGCGTAGTCAATTACTTTACCCCTCTACATCAGCACAACTCTTAATCCTGTACCACATGCATCCGTAAAAACCACCAAATCCTAATTCCCCTCTAGAACAACCAACATAGGCGCATGGGTCAATAAGTGTTTCAAACTCTGGAATGCTTCGTCACACTTATCGGTCCACACAAACTTTACATCCTTTCTTGTCAGCTTAGTCATTGGTGCCTCTGTCCGTGGAATGTCCTTAATAAATCTACGATAATAACCATCCAACTCAAGGAAACTCTTTATATTGGTCACCATCTCGGGTCTCTTCCAACTAGTTACTACCTCAATCTTAGTAGGATCTACTGACAACCCTTCCTTTGAGACTACATAACCAAGAATTTTTACTTCTTTCTTCCAGTAATGACACTTCGAAATCTTCGCCTTTAACTGATGCTGTCTAAGCATCTCAAGCACCACTCTAAGATGAATTTCATACTCTCTTTCATCCTTAGAGTAAATCAAAATATCATCTATGAAAACCAATATGTACATATCCAAGTGCTCTTTGAAAACCCGATTCATCAAATCCATAAAGAAAGCTAACGCGTTAGTCAATCCAAACAGCATAACTAACCATTTGTACAACCCATATCTGGTCCTAAACGCCGTCAATGGTATATTATCCTCTGCTACCCTGAGCTGATGGTTGCCAAATCTAACTACGAAAATCCCTTAGCATCGCTCAACTGGTCGAACAAATTGTCAATCCGTGGCAATGGATATCGATTCTTTATCGTCCTCTCATTCAACTTATGATAATCGATACGTAGCCTTAACGATCCATCCAGCTTCTTAGCAAGCACTATAGCTGCTCCTCATGGCGAACTACTTAGTCTGATAAAATTCTTGGTTTCTAAATCCACCAACTCCCTCATCTCTGTAGGGGTAACCTGCTTGGCAGTCTACGCACTAGTTCTGCTCCCGAAATCAAATCTACCCGAAACTCAATGGCCCGTTTCGATGGCAATCCAACTACAAGCTCAAAAACATCTGCGAATTCTCTAACCACGAAAACTCGACTCAACTCATCATCCAACTTCATAACACCCAACAAAGCATACATCTCATCGCAAGAACCTTCTACAGTATAAACAATCTGATCACTACAATCTAGGCGTCTAAGCAATAGTTTCCTATCTTGGCAAAATATCCTAGCATCGTACTCACTTAACCAATCCATACCAAGAATAATCCCGAACAACGCAAAATCAAACACATGCAAACTGCAAACAAAAGTATGACCTAACAAGTCAGACTTTAACCGATCACATCTCATCCCTAGAGTTGCATACCCTCCTATTGGATTCGCAAATCGTAAGAAAGTAAGTAAATTAGTGGGTTCTAGGTTAAGCTTATCTATCAAACATCAAGATATAATAGAATGTGATGCACTAGTATCAAATAGAACGCTAACAGTCATACCATGAATTTGAAGTGTACCTTCCAAAACTGCCTTTCCTTTCCTGAGATATCAGCTTAGAAGCAGCAGGCTCCAATGCATATACCTTGCCCTTTCCATCCTTTGCGGGCTCCTTGCACCGCCTCTTATAATGACTAGTTTGGTCACAGTTATAGCACCTGACATTCTTTCTTCCAACCACTTCCTTAGCCTTCCCAGCTCAACACTCATTAGCATAGTTCCCCTTCTTATCACACTTGAAACAGGCAATCTCTGACTTCCCCTTCTTAGCTGCTCCGCCCTTCTGAGCACCTTTCTTCGGAAAGAACTTCCTCTTCTGATTCTGCCCAACCTGGGCTTCTTTAGCCTTACTCTTCACCAGAGAATCAAGCAACTCCTCATTCCTCAGGGACATCTCCACAATAAAGTCAAAAGGATCTCTAATATAAGGTAATGTGGCCCTAGCTAACTCAGGCTTCAACCCCTAATGAACTTCTCGTTTCTCTTCATGACTATGTCCACTGAAGCATACCTATACAGGGCCAACTCTTCGAATTTCCTTGCATACTCCAAAACTGACATCTCCCCCTGCTTTAACTCAGCAAACTTCTTGATCAGAGCCGACTGTGCCATTGCTGACATAAACCTCTCTTGGAACCACCCCTTAAAATCTTTCCAGGTCATAGTTTCCTCATCAAGCACAGCAGTCACATAATTCCACGAGAACAGAGCTGCCCCATGAAGTTGTCTAGATGCCAACCTCCTGTTTTGCTCATCAGTGAGGCCCAAACTATAAAAATCCTTTCATAGTGCAACAGTCAATTCTCTACCGCAATGGCATCCTCCGTTCCAAAAAACGGCTTTCTTCCCAGCTTGGTGTAATCTCCACTTAGTTCAGCATAATGATTAATTACCGGAGCTTCCTGAACTCCTGCCCTAGTAGAATTTCTTCCTACCATTCCAGCTGCCACTCCGGCTTGCATCATATTCACAAAAAAACTGATACATAGCCCCTATGTCCACTTGCGGGCCTCAAACACCAGTATTCTCTGTTTGTGCCTGACCTTGACCTCTTCTCACATTAGGCCTAGCATTTCCTTCGGTGCCCTCTCCTCCGTGGTTAACTCTTCCTCTTCTTCCTTCCATATCTGTATTCAAACCTTATGAGATACAAAAAATAACCTAACAAAGATAGGAGTCTAGAGATAACGCTTATATTTATATATAACAAATACAAGTATGCTATTATAGCGTTATCCTATGTCCCCAATCTTACTCTAATTCCTTAGAATTATGTTTTAAAAAGCATTTTTTTAATTTAAAGTTTCTCATAAACCATGCACAGATAACAAGTTGTAACATCCCGTATCTGGAGGCCAAAAGCTAAGCGCTACAGATGTTGTATTCATCCATAGTATTAACTTATGGTGATAAAATATGGCAATGATAATGGTATCCACAATATCAGAAGCACATGAATATGAACAAAAATCTCATATTTCAAAAAAAAACATTATTGATTATATTTCAGAACAATAATTCATATCCATGTTATATGATCCCTTAATACTAATGAAGTGATGGTGTTGAAACCATCCCTTCGAAAGCATTGGAGAGGTGGCCAGGTTTTACAAAAAAGACAACCCCTTTGAAACCCATGGTTTGAAAAGTAAAACGACGGCAGGTAAAGGGTCTTGGCTTAGTCGAAAGCAATCATTTTAAAAATAGATCGCAACGATTGAAACCGTTTCTTTTAAATAATTTGACCTGGTCAAAAGCTACTTAGTCGAAAGTCATATTGTTCGAGAGCAAGCAGGCGTATTTCTTTAATCTAAAAACAAAGAACTACCTCAACCCCTTCGAAACTCATGGTTTTGACTCCCTACCTTCTACCCTCATCCAATTCATTAAGTATCAGTTGCCTGATACCATATGCATTGGTTTCAACTGTGTCAGAGACGATAGTTATGGCGGCGGAACCTAGTATCAAAAGAGACGAAAAGTGAAAAACTTATAGCAAATAGTTCTTTTCACCTAACCTGCCTTACGTGTCTAATTATGATTGTTTGTCTCCTTCTTTACCAATAAAAAGTATTGCACTTTGTCAAAAGTGCTGCCGACTTTTCCATATTTTATAATTTAAATATTTTATAAAAAGCCCCATCTCTTTTTTAGTTATGTAAACATGTAAGTCTCATACCTTAAATGATTTTATAAAACCAGTAAAATACTTAGGAAAAATCTAGAAAAGTTCCAGAAAATCACATTATATATGTTTTACAACACATAAAATTTTCAGACCCAAATAATTAATTACTTACCCATAATTAATTTACATCCCAAATACCCTTTTTTTACTAGAAAATTCATATTAATTCCATAAAAATTTAGAAAAATCTGAAAATTGAAACCCACCTCGCAAATAATATTTATGGCCTTCATAAAAATTCACAAGGCAATTGGATGTCATTTTATAGGGTTTTCATCTTAAAACATATCGTAAATTCAATATGAATAACCATAATTCATCAACAAGTATATATATATATATATAAACATTCCATCATTCAAAAACATGGCAAACCGTTGCAAAATATTCGAACTTCATATTAAAACCGAAAACACAATCAAAAATGACATGCAAGCATTATTCACCTTAACTTCAGAGATTATAGAGATTGAGTTGTAAATAGATTTGATTTGAATTAGCTTCTTCCTAGCTTTTCTTCTTCACTTCCTTGTTCATGGTGGCCGGCCTTATTTTATAAAATTTTGAAATGAAATGAACGTGTAGATTTTACACGGCTATGGGTAATAGATATAGGAATGGCTACTTTCCCAATTTACCCCTCCTCTATTTCAAGTTAACTCTTATTATAATTCATGGTTAAATGGCACGGCTACACCTTAATTAAAATCAAATCTTAATCTCCTAATCAACACATTATTTTATTTAATTCAACTAATTAAATATCCTAAATAATGTTACCAAAAATCTAGGGTGTTACACCAAAGCTATGAACAAAATCATAAAGTCCATTCTTAAGAAGCTTTTGGAAAAGGCTAAAAGCAAGTGGGTGGATGAACTCCTGACAGCATTATGGACATGTAGGACCACCCACCACCCTATGACTGGCCATAATCCATTCGTCCTTGCTTCCGACTCCGAAGCTGTTATTTTGGTTTAACTTGAAGTTCCTTCTCATTGAGTGATCTACTACAATCCCAGAACGAATAGAGATCTCCTCTCGGAATCTCAAGACTTTGTCGATGAGAAGCGCGAAGAAGATGATTTGAGGGCAGCTATGCACTGACACGGTGTCGGCCGATATTACAACACTAAAGTCCAACCTAAAACCTTTGAATCTGCGATCTCATCTTGAAACAGGTTTTTCCTTCCCCATTACACATGAATCCTACTTGGAAAGGACCATATGTCATTGAACGGAGACCTGGAGAGGAAACTTTCAAGCTAGCGATTATTGATGGCGTCGCACTCCCAAGGGCGTGGAAAAGCGATGATTTACGATGCTATTTCACTATTTTTTCATGTAGTTGTATTTAATTTTAGCATTTGCTTTAGCATTTTTATTTTCCAGATATGTAATAAAACGAATTATGTCATTTCTTTCCATTTGGAAAATAAAATTTTGAATTTTGCTTCATATTTGTGATCTGCCATTGCATTGTATATTAGTTGCGACATATGACCAACTAAATCCCACCATTCAATGAAGACAAAATGACTTGATTGTGATCATGGTTCGACTGATCACCGATTAAATAGAACCTCATACTTGAGGGTAAGATGACTGACTAAGGGAAATTGAATTCGACAGTTTTTCAAAAAAACTTTAAACTTCTAGAGTGCGAATTAGATTACAAACATAACAGATGCAAACGACCACCCATGGAATAACTCTTGTCCATAGAATGTGGATATGAGTATAAGAAAATAAATAAGTGTGTTTCGATCACTTACTACTTAAATAACTCAGACCTGAATATGACAGGATGAGAACGTAGTTAGTGGAGATGGAATTGGACCATCCATTAATTAATTCTGCGAACCCAAGACGGAGGCAGAAACCTAATTGCTTAACTGCTGAGTTCGACAGCATAACATTAAGGCTCGAGCCTGATATTTGAATATGACTCGGGGCCACGACCTTAGGGAGGCCATGAGATTGATGAATCAAATCAATATCCAAGCTAACAAGCAATGAATTATAAGTACATTGAATGGAAAATGTAATAGCTCATTGACTTAAGAAAATATGCATAAGAGTACTATGAAAGCAAGAGAACTTTTGTTCACATTAAACTTGTAAGTTGCAGTACGAGTCCATCCAAAATGTAATAGCTTGTTCTATAAGCGGGGGCTGTACGCACGCAAACACGACCAACAAAAGAGAAAGAGCAGCAACGTAACCTATACACAGATCAAGCCGAACCGACGAATACATCATGGAATTCTTGTCCTTCCTCGATTTCTTAGGGGTGGATCCACTCAAACTATCCCCCGACCCTCTCTTTGATCCTTTACCACCTCTACTCCTTTCGAAGAGATATCGCTAAATACGAGGATCGAAGCAGCGTCATCCTCAGAAGCAGGAGGGTCTTATCCCTGGGAATCAACCCACCTGGGGGAATGACTTAAAATGGGATTAGATCTAGAGCATTGGTGTCTATGTCAATTGGCTTAGCCTAGGCTTTTTTCTTCAACGACTCTTTCTTTTCAATGTGCACCTTTAGACTAAGCTTGTCAGTGAGACCAAAGGTACCAATGATCATGGCTTCATCATTAATCAGGATTTCATGGTGCGAATCACTACTTTTCCTTAACAATGCATCCACCATGTGCTCATCAAATATGAAAGCCTCATCTTCTAAAATGTCTTGAGTTGTAGCCTAGGTTGTAACTATAACAAACTCCGTTGCAAGCACTTGAGGCCTCGGTTGGGATTCTTGAGGAAGAGGAACTGCAGTTGGAGGACCTAAAGCTGGGGAAACATAGCTAAAAAGAATAAAAATATCAACTGGCAACACCCCAACTTTCTGAAAGACGGGAGATGTCAACGAGATACCTTCTTCGGTCTGGCTCCTGAGATGTGCTGGTGTACCTTTAGAACTTCATTCTGGAATTTGAAAACGCTTGCTATGAATTTCATATTAAGGCTTGTCCGGATTTTATTCTGGAATAGTGGAAGAACCTATGGCAGTGCTAAAAATACCTTGAGACACTAGGGGCAGATTAGTTGTAGCATAGGGTAATAAAGGCCTGAAACTTTCACCCACTTCATGTTGATAAGTAGTAATTGACTCTTGTTGAAATATAAGCTGGGAATCATATATAATTTTGGGTTCATCACTTAGTTAGATCTCGCCTTCAAACCTCACCGGATCAAGCTCCTTTGCATTGAGTGCCATCTTCTCCCCAGCAACAAGACATTCCCAAGTGTGTAAAAGCTGATAGGGATAGTCATCTCGATGAAATTCTAGGTTTCTATGCATAAGAACATTGGCATTGTTGAGAACAAGTAGCAGGTCAAGCTCATTCATTATTTCCTCTCTATTTTTCTCCTTAGCAGCATCCACTTCATGCTAAACGAAGGCATCGACATCTTTAGATTTCTCAACGACCGCATCCCTTTCGAGCCTGACATTCTCTAGCTCCTCGTAGGTGTCCTGGCCAATCTTTTGCGCCACATCTTCCTCTTTAGTTTCGTGTTCAAGTTTTGCTTCAAGTTCGGCTATCCTCTTTTAGGTTGTGTCCATTTCAAGTGAAAGCTGAATATTTCTATGGTGAAGCACATCAACCTCATTAAAATGTCGAGCCTTCTCATCCTCTAAAGCCTTGACTGCGGTCTTATTTTCTTCTCTTGGCCTCTTCCCGAGAGTTCCTTGAAGCTTCTACTTATTTGTTAAAGTTTCGATAATCCTCTTATCTTGGGCCTCTTAGCGCATTAGTTTTTCAATCTCTGGCGCTCATTCGAAGGATACTTTCGACATTTTCTCTACAGCTTTCATCCACTCATGATACTGCCTATGGATATCAGTAATTTAATCCATAGTGTAACGACCACCATTTTGGACGATTTAAATCATGATAAACCATACACGTCAGACTCAAACCATTCAAAAGGGTGGATTGTTATGGGGTAAATAAGAAAAACAGAGAAAGAAAGAAAACAAATACAGAATCTCGCAGTGGAATGACAAAATATAATAATCAAATAAACAGTTCATGAAGCTGTTTATCAATAACATTGATTATACTTTTATAATACAGATCAAAGTTACATATAATAAGAATAAATAATAAATAAATGCAGCGGAACAAAATGATGCATTGGAATAAATATATTAAATAATTATAGTAAAAAAATCTTCGTCTTCATCCTCTAGAAAGCAGTCTTCGATAAACTGAAATGCTCAGACTGACCCTAGCGAATTGAAAAGGCAAAACACTCAAGTTAGAACTAAAAGATATTATGTAAGTTAAATCAACAGTAAATAAATATGAGTGTAACGGAATCAGAGATGTTTACGGGTTCGACATCTCCTATCCAATGTCAAACGTGGGTGCAATAACTTAAGATATGTTTGGGATTTCCATCTTCTAAGGATTCATTAAACTATCTACTATGTAGTATAATACGTTATTATAATAGTGTCTACAGTAAAGTAAATTATTAAAATAGCATTAAGGCGTTGCTCATATCCCCCTTAACACATTTTATATATTCCCATAGTCAATAAAATATCGTACGCTCCTCCATGAGGTTTACCGAGAGGGCACTCCATAGGAATGGTACAAAACAAACTCGTAGAAGACATGATAGGGCATGTGAACATTGCACTCGAGGCAATATCAGGGTAGACATACCGATTACAGATCCAGACTGGTGGTAATGCATAGCAGCTACTACCGCCCACCTCGGAACACACTACCATGATCAAAATCAAGGGGTAGCCACCAAATCATCACAAAGTCATAATATGGTATCGGAAAAATGTGTCCGATTGGAGGAATGACCTCACTTGGCCCGGCATAGCTCCTGTTTTAGTCACATCTAAGCTGACTCATAGGAGTCAGTGTCACGTAAATACTTCATACAGAATCGTTCGTCGATCCATCCTACTTCATTTCTAGAATCTCACCATGTACACGGTCATCAAAATGTTTTTCGGTATTGGCAGAGAGTATGACAATATCCGATCCCGGTCTCTTTAGTAACCAAATGTTTATTTTACACCGAATGATTCATTTAAATTTCTAAAGTCAATCCACAATCGATATCAAAATATCATATTCTCAAAACCATATGATTTTCGAAATCACATTTACTTTCGAAATTATATCACATTTGAAATCATATCACTTTCGAATTTATATTTCCAAAAGTAGATTAAATCCTCATTTAAAATCATCATATTACTCAAATATGTCATTTAATTCCCTACTTATGTTATAACATCATTAAACCTTATTCCTTTAAAATTAAGGCTTCAATTATAAACATTTCCATTTTACACCACCTGAAATTTGAAAAATAATTTAGATAGTTATAAATAGTTTTATTAGTTTAACATAGTTTTACGTTGTTTTAAATAGATATAAATTTGGTTGAATAGGTTTAAGACAGATTAAATAAATTTAAAATAGATTAAAATACTTTAATAAGATTTAAAATATTTAAAATGATTTAAAATACATTAAATAGGTTTATTATGGATTAATTAGATTTAAAATAGATTAAATGAATTTAAAATAGATTAAAAAGAATTAAAACAGATTAAATAGTTCGGAACAAATTAAAATAGTTTAAAATCAATTAATATAGTTTAATATAGTTTAATAAAGTTTAAATGGTTTAATATAGATTAAAATACATTAAAATAGCTTAAATAAATTAAAATATATAAATAAGTTAATTTGTTTAAAATAGGTTGAATTAGATTAAAATAAATTAAATAGTTTAAATTGATTAAGGTGGTTTAAAATAGATTAACTTATTTTAATAGTTGAAATCTTTAAAATTAGAATTTAAAAGAATATTTACAGTTTATATTGAGATAATAAATTTTAAAATTAACATCATATTTAATCATTTCTTCCACTCCAACATTTCAATAACTTAATTTCAATAAATGTCGTTTATACTTCGAATTCAACTTCAAAATTTCACTTTAAACCAACTCCAATTTCAACATTTAAAACTCGGATTTCAAAAAATAATTCAGTTTAAATAAATCATGTTCTCTTCAAAAATCATTTAACTAAATTCAAAATTTAAGGATTTAAAATCGTTTAATTTAACCAATCCTGTGTCCGTATATAATTCTCTACCCTATGGTCAAGTTTTACGAATATTTATCATTTCAATCCGCAATTTAAAATTTTATGGGTATATATCATTTCAACCAGAAATCCCAAAATTTAATTCCAAATACATGAAATCACTCGAGTCTATCATTTCAACCCATAACGATTCCTCCCTAATCTATCAGATCGTTGGGTATGTATCATTTCAACCCATAGGGAACCTGCAGTGTTATAACAATATAAACAATAATATCCAGTCATCCAATATCAATAATCAAACATACATCAAAATCACCATTCAATCAATCAATAAATAACATTAATTAACTAATTATCTTCTATAGGTATTCAATTGACAACTAAATTCAATATTAAATTAAATGACGATTAAATGTAAAAGTCATATTTAACTGGAATGAAAATTTAAATATACCAAACATCAACCAATCAATTTCTAATTACATTATAAATTTAATTTAACTAACATAAGATAATTTAGTAGTTGTTAGTGGCTTTAAACACTCACCTTTGATTTCAAATTGATTTGAAATCCAAAATAAGACCTAAAATTCAGCAGTCTTAAAATTCATCCTAGCCAGTGCCCAAATGCCGAATTTCGATATGATTCCAACGAAACAAACAGCGTCCAAATCCGAGTTCGTACGCAAAAGATATTAGCATTAGAAGTTATACAAGTTCAAAATATAAAAATAAATAAAATAATATGAAATTAAACACGTTAACCATACACGTCACGCACGCTAACCCTAATGCCCGAGAAACCCATCGCGACTGCTCCAAATTCAATCTCCCAGCCACCACCCTACTCTTGCAAACTCTAGCCATTCCATCAAGCCACGACGCAATCAGAGCTCGCCTTCATCTCCACCGCATCAGTCCACCCTACCTCTGGCTGCGCGCCTCACGTCGACGCCATCGATCACCTCGTGCCGCCGCTGCCAAAAATCGCAAATTCCTGCAAAATCATTGACTTATGGGATGAATGAACAACACCCCTAAGACCTGCTCGACACCCTCTTCCCAACGCCGCCTCCCGATCGTCGATCGGGTGAAGATCCACCGTTGGATCGAAACCCTAGCAAATGGACCGCGGGAACTAAATCATTAATTTCTAGACAAATGGTGATTCGATTGCAAAAACAAATTGCACCAATGGATTGCGCTCGTCAAGAGCTTCGAAATAGTCTATAATATGTCATGGTTTGGAGGAGTTTGAAATTTGAAATTGATTTGAAATTTGATTTAGGGTTTTTATTTGGAAGTTGTTTCTACCATAAGAAGAAGGCGATAGCCAGATAGAAATGTACGCATAGGAATAAGAAATAAAAAGGCTGGTAAGGTTAGAACAGAACAATTTTGTAACGACCCGTAAATTTTCAACTATTTAATTTGATTAATTTATAAGTTTTGGTAATTTAATATGGAAAGAAATAAAACTTTGAAATTTAATAATATAATGAATGCTAAAATGAGATGTAACAATGGTAATTAAAACTAATTAATGGTAATTGAATGAATTCGGTATTATGTAAGTAATCATAATAATTAGTTGAAATAATAATAAACTTAAGTGTAATGTAAGGTTAATGGTAACGATTGTTATAAGTTACCTATTTAATTGCTTTACTAAATTAAAATAGGAAATCAATAATGTTATATTAATGAGAATTAATGCAGTAATTGGAAGGAGTGAATGCAATAAAATAAATGGAAATATGTATTTTATTCATTTTATTTCATAGATAAAATAAAGGAATGAAACCAAGTTGAATAAATCAATTGAGATATTAATTATAATAAAGGTATATATTGACAAACTCAATATAATTGAATGTAATAAGGAAAGATGGAAATTCGAATATATTAATGTAATAAATACAAACAAATGTTAATTGTAACTATGAGGTGACAATTTAGTGAATAACATGATTGAAAACCAAATAAATGAATTTATTGGGAATTTAAATTTATAATTACTGGATTAATTGAAATTGAAATTAAATACCGTAAATTAGGAAATATTCAATGATAAATTGATGTAGAAATTTGTTTAAAAGATTCTAAATTTACCAAGTAATCCTAACTGATAAAATTTGTAAATAATTAAATTAGAATTGTAAAATTGATTTAATTTATTAAATTATTTAATTAATGTGAAAATAGCCATTTTGGCCATTAACTCGGATTTCGACGAAACCAGTTTCATCGGATCCGTAACAATGAATTATTGTAGGATTTCAAGTTTCGTAACGATCGGACTTGTCGTTTGATCGTACAGACTCGAAACGCCTAGAAGTCGGTTAAATTAAAATCAATTGAAATCAATTTGAGACAAGCTGATTTTAACGTAACTTCTTCATATGATGAAATTAGGACTTAAAACTAGTTCCATTGAGTTTAAAATCATTTAAAACATATATTTTGATATATTGATTGACCCATTTTCGCTCCGGAGTCAGAACGGGCTTTTCGGCCCATTTATCGTTCAACTTTCCAACCCAATCGAGCCCATTCCTTTCTATTTGTGCTTCCTATATATATCGTTATAAAGCCTAGCAGCCTTCCTATTTCTCATTTCTATATGTACAGAAATTTTTGTTGCTCCTCTTCCTCCTCAATGGCTGATAACCGTAAAACTCCTCAATCCAATTTCAATTCAAATCCAACTTCAAAATTCAAACTCCTCAAATAATATCAAATTATATATCAATCTGAAGCTCTTGACGAGCGCATCTAAATTCTGTGATTCATTTTTCAATTCGATGCACCGTTTGCCCAGAAATTGAGAGTGAACCTCGACCGTTCATAGGCCACAATCTCGATCCAACGGTGGATCTCCCGCGATGGCTCGATCGAGAAGCATAGTGTTGTGGAGGTCGAAGTGCAGCACACATATATGTTTTGGGTTATATAGATGGTCCCTGTTTTTGCCTGGAAACGATGATAAAGGCACGGAATTCGCCCATGGCCTGGAGTTAGACGGCGGCACCGGAGTGGACGGCGAGTTCGTCATAGGGGCGTTTGGAGGAGGGCATCGTTGCGGCGAGGTCTGATCTGGATATCGATGGATGAGGCGACGGCGGTTGTGGTTGGAACGTGGCAGCTAGAATTCGAGACGAGCGTGTTCTGTAGCTCGTGTGATTAGGGTGAGGCCTGGACGTAAGGAGGCAAATGCGACTATAGTTGAGTGGTAAGGTTGGTTTATTTATTTATTTATTTTGTTTATTTAATTTCCAATCCGAATGTTCTAATACGTATAACTTTCTCATATGAGGTCCGAGTCACGCGCGGTTTCTTGCTTTGAGATCGTATTAAAATTTGGATATTTTGACGCTGGTTTGGTTGAATTCTGAGGCTGTTTGAATTATGTGTTTAAATTGGATTTAGATTCAAAGGTGCGTGTTTTAACTCACTCACAAATTCTAAAATTTCTTATGTTTGTTAAATTGGTTTATGATGTGATTAGAAATTTATTTATGACTGTTTGGCATATTTTGAATCATCATCTCAGTTTATTTGAATTTAATTGGATAAGTAGTTATTTAGTTTATTATTGAACATAAACTGCCGGTAAATACTTGTTATTTATTATTTGTTCTATATTGAATGTTATTGATTGAATTGGATGATGATTGTGAAAAATGTTTGATGATTGATATTGGATGAATGGATGTTGTATTTTATATTGTTATAAACTGCAAGTTGTTATGGATTTTTATTTCATTCGAGATTGCATTTTGAAATGATATATAACCGTATTTACATTTTAAATTACGGATTGAAATGATAAATATCTGTATCACTTGACAATAGGATAGAAAATTATATACAGACACTGTCGTCTATACATAAAGATATTTTGAAATGATTTCTATGGTTTTGTAAAGAAATATATGGTTTTAGATAAATATTGATTTTAGATATTATATAAGTGTTATTTTATCCTTGATTTTAAGCTATGTATAATTTGTTTTAATGTAGAATAAGCTTAATAAGAAGTTGATTTTTATTGAAGATAATATGGTTAAGTATTTAAATTTTATTTTAATGTAGAGTTTATAATGATTTAAATAAAATTAAGGTTGGAAGATAAATTTGAGATTTATTTGAAATTGAATTTATTTAAGAATTAAACTCAAATGAGCTTGATGTGAAATTTATTAAATATGAAATTTTATAGGGTATGATTTTTATAACTCGATTTTGTTTAAGGTGAATTAAATGAATATTTTAAGTATAAATAAATTGAAGGAAATATTTAGTTATTTGTAATTTGAGATTTATTTAGATGATAATGAGTTTAATAATAAATTATTTGAAACTAAATAATAGAAAATTTAATTGTTGAATCGAAATTACCAAACTTAGTTTTGAAATTGTTGAATATTTAAAGTTTGAAATATATTGAATTTGAAATGGTTTATTCTGTGAATCATATCTGTTTTGAAATCAATAAATTTGGAATAGTTTATTTGGAAACTGAACTGAATTGAAATTTATGATTTGGGATTTGGTTAAATATAAAATGTAAAAAAATTCAAGTTATGTTGGATTTGATTTGTGAAATTGAAGAAGCTATTTTATTATATAAAGTAATTTAAATGTTTAAACCATTTAAGTGGTGGAAGTTATGTTTCAAAGTTATGAGTTTCAAGGTATTATAATTTAAAAGTGTTATATAGTGTTTTGATTTCGAAATGTTATAACTTTGAAATTGTTATGATTTTAGAAAGGATATATTTGAAATGAAAATGATATCGTATTGATTTGGTTTTGAAAGGGCCATGATATTTGGTTTTAAAGTATAAACTATTTTGAAAATGACCGCGGTGTTATAATAACGTTTGGTTATTAAAGAGACTGAGATCGAAAGTTGTCATACTCTCTGCCAACTCCGAAAACCACTTTAACAACCGTGTACGCGGTGGAGATTTCAGAATGAAGTAGGATGGTGGCGACGTTCTATTGAGGTATATACGTGGACCCGACTCCCGTGAGTTGGCTTAAGGTGGATAAAATAGGAGTGCTTACGGGCCAGTGAGGTAGCCCCTCTTATCGGACACACTCCTTTGATATTATATTTTGACTTTGAGATTGATTTGTTGGCCACTTTTGATTTTTGATTTTTGGAGGTATGACTCGAGGTGGACGGCAGCTGCGCGCTATGCGTCACCATCAGTCCGGATGCGTAATTGGTATATCTACCATGGCATTGCATCGTTGTGCCATGTCATCAACCCTAGTACGCCTTGTACGGGTTTGGTTTTCTCCCGTAGCCCGTGGAGTATCCTCTGCTGGTTTCCCGATCAGGAGGAACCATGATACTGGATGGACTACTGGGACTATTACGTGTTAAGGGGAATATTGGGTCACTCCTTAACGCTATTTAAAAGTAAGTTTATTTAACTATAGACATTATTATAATAGCGAAATATTACTACATAGTAAATAGTTTAACGGATCCTTAGGAGATGTGAATCCCGAGCATCTCTTTAGTTACTGCACTCACGTTTGACACTGGATAGGAGATGTCAAATCCCGTAAATATATCTGACGTCATTCCACTCATATTATTTACCATTGATTTAACTTACATAAGATCTTTTAGTTGTGACTCGAGCATTTTGTCTTTTTAATTCGCTCGTGTCAGCCTGAGCATTTCAGGATTTGAAGACCTTACTTCTGGAGGACGAAGATGAAGATTGTATTACTATTATTTACTATATTGTTCACTGCATCACATTGTTCCGTTGCATTGTTATTTATTATTCTTTGGTATGTGTAACTCTGATTCTGTGTTGTGTAAGTATAATCAAATGTTTTTGTAAAACAGCTTCATAAACTGTTATTTGATTATTACATTTTGTCATCCCGTTGCGAGATTCTGTTTTTTTTTCTCTCTTTCTTCCGTTTTCTTATTCACCCCAATAACAACCCGCTTTTTTGTATGGTTTGAGTCTGACGTGTGTGGTTTATCATTGATTTAAAACGTACAAAATGGTGGAATATTACATTTGGTATTAGAGCTTTGGTTTACCGATAAACCTTAGCTTTGCTGGGTTTGACTCTATTCATAGGGTAGTAATACCCTATGATGAGTCGCTGAGTGTATATTTATGAGAGAGCATATTTGTTAGTGTTATAAAAAGGTTTTGATATTGTGTTAATTTGTTCCGTTTTGTATTTAAAAATTCTGGTTGATGCATAGGACGCTATGACATCGATAGGGATTTCTAAACACTTAATAGGACAGAGCGACACAATATTTGTTTTGAAATATAGGTAAATGAAATAATTTGTCTATTGTATATTTTTATGTATAAAGTAATGTATTTTATAAAGGATATATTTGGTGTTAATATTTTAGTTGATAGGTATAGATATTTATAAATATTAGTTGGAAATAAGATTTAAAATAAAATAAATGAAAATTGGAAATTTAGAATCTAAATCCCGGGGTTTTTGAAAATTTCTTTTGAATGATTTTGAAATAAAATAATGATATTATTAGAAGTATGTTTTGATATAAACATTTCAATATAATTTGAAAGAATTGTTTTAAAGAAATTTTGGAAAGAAATAAGTTCTGTACTCCCCTCTCTGTTGCTGGAAAATAATTTCGATGATGAGTGCATGCATCGTCGATATTCATTTTCGAGTTTCTAAGTGGGAAGGCCACTGTTGTAGTTTTGCTACAGATTCATTTTGATAAACAAATATAAATTTCAAATTGTTTTAAATGTAATTGGATATATAAATTGTAAGTGTATACATCTATCTATTATTTTAAAATGATTTGAAACTTAACCCGATATTTAGTTCTTAAAATTCCGTTAATCAATAGTTCAATTATTGTAGTGAAAGGGGTTGTAATTAATTAATAATTGAAACCTCTAATTAAAATAAGAGATTAAATGCTAGGTTATAAATGAAATTTCAAGAAAGTTGAAATGGTAACCTATAAAACAAAAGATATGATTATTGAACGTTTAAATAAAAGAAATAAGATAAACTTGTATAATCTTCAATTGCATTCTTAAAAAGCATATATATAACTTACCAAAAGATTTAAAAGTTGAAATGTAAGAAAACGTAATAGGAAAATTTACCAGTAAAACTTATGTAATAGAATAGTTTAATGAATTACTTTTATAAATAGGAATTTGATGTTATAGTGGTTATAAACTTAAGTTATGATTGAAATGCTGCTAACTTAATGTAATAGAAATTTAAGTATCATAAATAAATGATAATAAACTTATGTAAATGGTTGAAGCTATTTATAAATAAAATAAGTAGAAAAGATGAATACTGTAGATATATGATTGTAAACTTAAGTTAATGTATTAATATGCTAAGTAATTGAATTGCACATGAATACTATGGATAAATGAATGAAAATAAACTAAATTGAGAAATGAATGAATGTAATGCAATAAAAAGAAAATTTACATGATATGAATAAATAAAAATGAATTTATGTAAGTGTAAGTGAAAATAAGTGAAATAAACACTGAATCAATGGATGGAAATGAAAATTTCAAGAAATAAATGTAAATTAAAAAGATAAATCATTATATGAATGAAAAGGAAATCAAAAAACAAATGTATGAAAGGAAATTAATAAGAATGAACTTGATCTATTGTTTGAAAATGTTGTTTGTTTGGTTTATGGTTGTTTGGGCAAGGATACTTTAAAACTGTTTGGATGTATGAATAATCTATTTAGTTTCATCTAAGACTGTTGAGTAAAAAGGTGCACATAGTAGTTTATTTTTCATTCCGTACAATTTAAAGTTTTTGAACCCGAACAACTATTTGTTTTGTTTAATATGAATGGATAATTGATTAGTGTTGATTTTATATGATGACTGTATATTGGTTGCAAGTGATTTTTGTATATTGATTGTTTGTTGGTGGTTGGAACAACTTTAAATATTTAATTTTATATATTTGTTAACCTTTTTGTATTATATAAGTGAAATACAAGTTATGGAAGCAATTGCTACTGCTTTTGGTTTCATAAAATAAGCGTTAATTGTCCGACAAAAAGGTACGTTCTTGGGTTACGGTTTTCTAACGATGTTATATATATTTTCCCACTGTTGGGATATTTTTTTTTGAGATATTGTGATATATATTGTTATATTTGATATTATAATCTCTCCCGAGTCTCTTCGTATAAAAGAGACTCTGCCGAAATTTTTCGTAAATTTTGAACTTAGAAAAATTTCGAAAATGTTTTCCAAACTTTATTAGTTTGAGTATAAAATGATTTAATGGTATAAATTGGTATATTTTATTTAAATTATTTAATTTTGGAAATTTATTTGTTTATAAATTTAATATTTTAAGTAAGATATATTGATTACTTAATTCTTCTTTTCCCTTCTTTTTCCTTTTCGGGGACGAAAAGTTTTGAGTGGGAGAGAGTGTAACGACCCGTAAATTTTCGAATATTTAATATGATTAATTTATAAGTTTTGGTAATTTAATATGGAAAGAAATAAAAACTTTGTAATTTAATAATATATGAATGCTAAAATGAGATGTGTAACGATCCTGACTCGACCTTCGAAAATCGGCACCGAATACGACACTTGTATTCCAATGCCGCAGATCCAAACGTCGAATCTGGTTCGTCGGAGGTTATAACACATTAAGTATAACAACACAGCGGAAGAAAAAGAAATGAATATCATTGATATACATCATTCGATACAACAATGATACAATATGAATAAATATCAGAGATACAAGATAACATTGCTACAGCGGAATAACAATATGATATAGCAACGGAACCAAAAACTCTAAACAGCAACAGCAACTCTAACTCCAAAGCACCAAAGCAAAACTCCAAACCACTAGCTCGAGCCACCATTAATTTGCACAAAGATAAGCAAGACTGGTCCGTCGTCCCAACCAGATACTTCAATATCCAAAGTCTCCAAAGAATACCAAAGAGAAAACTGAAAGCTACTGAACCGATATCTACTATCTGAAAAACCCAACTCTAGACTGCCCGTGTGGAAAATAGTGGGCACCCATAGTTTAGGAAGGGAACAATAAACTCCGGGTCAGTCATGGGACTGGTAAGAGCAAACGAAAACAGTTTTAACTTTTAAAACAAACAAAAGAATTAAATTTGAAATCTGCAATGCTTTTTGGAAAATGAAACTACCATAAGGCCTCCCGCCACACACACCATGCAAACGCAGAATTGGAGGAGATTTCTCCTTATGATAGTCAAAAATGCTTGATACGCGAAAACCCATTTTGATATTATTATTAGTGCATAGTGGAAAATACTTCGAAAGTATAATATTAATCTTAGACAGCATAGACATTCTGAACTATGCCTATTATAGCTACCATCTAAACAGTGGGGCGCCACCATAAGTAGATGGCAGGTTATACAACTAAAACCGTACAGGGCGCGTATTGGATGATTGGATTTCCAACAAATGGTCAGGCCAAGGAACTTCTCATTGCCACATGGGAACACCTCTGGAGGGACACCCCGAGAACCATCCCTCAGTTCTCTGCCAACACAAGGCCGGTGTACCCCCTGCCCGGGAGTATCACCTCAGATATTCCATCCCCGGTCGTAACCAACCTTTATCCGAGCGCTCGATACCAACAACCACAAAGCAATGTATTTGCAGTAACCACATAGGTTAAATATACGGGCTCCATACCATGATATCACCTCTATCCAGAAGAAATGGACATACCCTAGGGGTGCGACCCCTGAAACCTTACTGCATCTTTCCTGTTTCGACCATTTCCGGGGTGTGAGGTCCTGATGCAGTCTCGTCCACAAAGCTACGCTTTTCATAAAGCCTTGCTTTGATCAACAAATGATCAGCAGCACTTCGTATGCCACAATACCAAATTGGGAATGTATCACTAGTAACCATCAACTACATAACCTCTGAGCTCGTACATCTCAGAGAAGGGTGTTATGCTAAGACAATAAATCTCCGCCTTCAAACAAAAATGTATTTGATAGAAACCGGCACACATCCATAGAAGTCTGTTCCAGGTTTGAACAGAACCGAAGGCACTTCCGTAGAAGCCCTTGCAATCCGGATAATTCCTAATCACGTCCGGACTCCCCATCACAATGGGTGCTCAAATCTCTATACTAGGGCCATTCGGTGCAGAGACGTTCGACAGGTCATCCTTTCGCTTTCAAAAGTATCCGTTCTTCACCACCGGTCTTCAAATGCTATCCATATCGTCGTATCATTATTCGGAATGGGTTATATGACACAAGGTCCTCTCCCGGATAAACCGAATAATGAGCGCAATATTTAAAAACATATGGATAATGGGATTTCAATTAAGTCACAACTTAAAGCCCAAAACCTTTTATTCAAATGGTTAAACCAAATTACCACTTCCAATCTTTTAAACCAAAAGATTCATTTCCCGAAACCTTTCAATGATTTAAACAATTTCTACACTTTAATCTTTTAAACAAAAGATTCGCTTTTAAAACCCCTTTCAATTTTAAACAAGGTTCATAAAACTTTGACAAAGATTCATTCATAGCCTTTCAAAACAATTCCATTTCAAATTGGATTAACTCACCCGGTCTTTAAATTAAAGACTTATTTCATAGCTTTCAAAACCATTACCAAAGATTCATTCATAACTTTCAGAACAATTCCCGTTTCAAAAATAAAAGATACACCATTTAGAATCTTCTTCGATTCCAAAACAAAGCTAAACAATCTTTCACAAAGGTTCGTTCATAGCTTTCAAAACAATTTCCATTTCAGTTTGGACTAACTCATTCAATCTTTAAACCAAAGGTTCAATAGTTTTCAAACTCGTTTCCAATTCATTGAATTCCATTTTCAAATACTGAATTCAAACTCAAATCAAAATATTTCAAATTTCAAACTAAATCAAATTATTTAAAATAACTTTTATCTTCAAAAACTCCTTTTCAAATACTTTTCAAATTCAACCTTATTTCATTTCCAAAACCATTCGGATTCAAAATTCAAACTTTAAAACCATTTCAAAATATTAAATTCAAATATTTGTGACTTAACTGATTTCCTCGTGAAATCCATATTTGTGTGTGTATAGTGTGGTCCAGGGGTTTTACACATAATAGTGCAACAACATCAACCATTATAGTCCAAATACAGCAATATCAATAAGCGGTATAAACTATAACGCTTATATCAAACAAGCGGTATAAACCAATTGTAACGCTTATTTTTCATTCACAAATCACAGATGTATATATCACCGATAATAATTTACATTACAGATAATTAATTTCATCACAGAATAAATTACATCACAGTTCACAAAACAAAATAATTCATATCACATATTATCACAAATCAGGGGCATCAATCAATTCAAAGCACTTCGTAGAATCCTAACATCCATGAGTAAGATCAATTAATTATCTGATTTATTTATATCAGATTAATTACTTATGAATAATTTCTAATCCTGGTTAATTAATCATTAATTAATTTCAAACCATTTTGATTAATTACTCTTTAATCCTTAATTAATCTTTAATTAATAATAATCCTTTGATTAATCATCCTTAATTAATTACAAAGATTTATTTAATTAATTCTTGATTAATAATCATCCCTTAATTGTTTTCATAATTTAATTAACCTTTAAATTAATTTATCACGTTAATTAATTACCCATAATTAATTATAATAAGTGATCATTCTTGATCACTTAGTCATCGTTAACCATAAATTAACTAGCAATTAATTTATCTTAATTAATTACCTTAATAATTTAGAAATCAATCCACCTTTAATTATTAATTGATTAATTAGCCTTTAATTAACTTCTTTAAATTAATCTTTTATAATTGAATTTATTAATCCTTAATTATTTAATTAATAAATTTTAAATCATTAATTTAAAATCTAATCTTATTCAATTAATGATTTCTTAATTACAAATTAATTATCCTAAGAATAATTAATCTTATTAAAACCCTTAATTACTTTAATTAATTATCCATTTCATTTATTAATTAATTAAATTAATTATCCATTTTAACTACTTTAATAATTTAATGAATTACAAGTCATTAAATTCTAATTTACTTTAAGATAAAACTTTGTTCTTATTAATAATTAAGTTACCATTTACAAAGTATTTAAAAACAATTTACTTTCAAATTTACTTTAAATCTCATTCTATATTTAAGATTTAAAATGAATCCAAATTTAACTTGAACAAAGTTAAAAACCATTTTAAAACCTTTTAAATCTTATGTTAAAGAAATACATACCTTTAAAACTTTGTTTATTTTAAATTTTTAACTTGTAACCTTGTATAAAAACTCGTTTTCAATCTGAGACTTAATTTATTTTCCTTTTGAAAACTTATTTAGTTTAAATACACTTTGAAACTTTTCTTAAATAAAAATTTACTTTGCAAACTTAAAAGAAAACTTTTGTGTTATAAAACTGGAAGCAATTTTTTTTTATTTAACATCAGGTAACAGATTACAAGCCCGAGTCAAACCCTGCTCTACCCCGACCCCAACTTCGAGTCCCCTCTCTCTCTCATCTGCTTCGAGTCATTGCTGCTAATGCTCGAGACGTTCCCGAAGCACATCAACCCAACAACCACAACTGACACGAACTATACATGTGCACGTGCACAGTTGACTAAATCATCGTCGACCGACCATGCTGCCTCCGGCACTTCATCATCATCCCAGCCGACCATCCTCTCTTCTCAGATCACCAAAATTCCTTGGGAAACCAAAAACGAGCTGTCAAGACGAAGTTGGAACCCATCACCGATGCCAACTTCACCACCCCCGTCAATTTAGACCATCGGAGCTTCGCCACCTCCGGCCACATCTTCGTCAACTCCTAAGCCAACACCTCCATGAATATCATCGAACTCGATCCACCACTGACCCCTCAGGAGCACGAGGACCAAGCCGACCAAATACTACACTCAAAAGCCTAATTCCATGTCGTGACACTCCTATGATCATTTAAAAATTATCCAACCATTTTTCCTTAAATCTACATCACCTCAGCTTCCTTCAGATTCAAATTCGAAACTTAATTTTTCTTTGATCGATGGAAATTTACAAAAACCCCAAGTTAGATCAATTTACAATTTCTCACATATTATAGTTTTAAAAATCTTGGATTTGCTACTAAAATTCATGTCTTTCAAAATTGAACTAAATGATGTAAGTGAAATTTAAAACATTGATACTTAATTTTTCTGATATAAGGGTGTTCATCTGTAATTTCCAATTTCTAAGTTGTTTACACAGTAAGTATACTTGAAAAAAAGTTTTGAAACTTTGCATTTCATAGTTATTATCACTTTTCATTTAGAAATCGAAATCTGAAATTACTTGGATAAGAAGATTTTAAATTTTTCTAACAGGTTTTCACTTCCTGTAACAAGAACAGAGATTTTTTTTCTAATCCCAGACAACCAACTTAACAAATATACTCACAGATTTCTTTTGCATGCATATTCATTCAAACATATAAGGGGAAGAGATTTAAATCAAAAAGAATTGGGTGTTTTCTCACCTGTCATGATTTGAAACAGTCCCTTTTGTTTTGATAATCTGCAGATTTTTTTTCCTGCAACTAATTAAATTTATTGATTTAAACTTATGTTTTACTTAAATTCGAAGCTTAAAGAAAATTTACTTGCCTGCAATTGTTTTTCTAGAAAATTTGCACTGATTTATTTTCCTGTATTTGATTTCAAGAGGAAAAACTACACTGCTTACTTGAATCCATATATTGTTTTGATCTGAGATGATCAGATCTATAATCCAGGTTGAAGCTTGAATTCATTTTGATTCTTTGGTTGAATTTGTATTTTTAGTTTCCAGGTTGAGAAGTGAAGAGAAAAACCTAGTTACTTTCTTAAAATATACTTTTATAAAAATTCAATTAAAAAGGAAAACATTTTTGACACTTGTACATTTTCAAATTAAATTAAACTAACACTTGTCTATAATATGTACACTTGTTAATACAATCTTATTTATGTTTAATTCTTCTTTTTAATTTATTTATAAATTATTTATTTATTTTTTTGTTTAAACCCTTTATTTTATTTAACTTACATATGTAAATGTTTCACCTTTTTAAATTCAAAAATATGAAAACTATATTTATTTTCTTATGTATTATTTATACTTATACAAATTAAAGTAAAATGGTTTGAAATTATATTATATATTACTTATAAATATTTATAAGTTAGTAAGTACATATTTTTTTATTTAAATATTTTTGTATCAATTCATCTCTTATGTTTTATAACCTAAAATATGTTTATATGTTCCAATGTTTTTTATTATTTCTAAATCAAATTCTATTTCAAATCAATTAATTTTATTTACAATCTTTTGATATATTTATTCATTCAAATTTTCAAATTAATTAAAATTTCAAGATATTAACATTTGAATTTCAAATTCACATTTTCAAATTGTAATCTATTTATAAAATATTCACTTTTGAACTTCAAATAAAAATATTTATTTAATATAATTTGGAAAACAAATCTTTATTAATCTTAAAAATTTCAAATTCTATTTATTAAATCTAATTTATATACATATTCATTCCCAAATACACAAATTCATTCTAAATCAATTATAATTTAATCTAGGAATCAAATTAATTACAAATTTAAATTTGTTTAAAAACAGGAATGTTACAAGATGTAACAATGGTAATTAAAACTAATTAATTGTAATTGAATGAATTCAGTATTATGTAAGTAATCATAATAATTAGTTGAAATAATAATAAACTTAAGTGCAATGTAAGGATAATGGTAACGATTGTTATAAGTTACCTATTTAATTGTTTTACTAAATTAAAATAGGAAATCATTAATGTTACATTAATGAGAATTAATGCAGTAATTGTACGGTGTGAATGTAATAAAATAAAAGGTAATATATATTTTTTTCCTTTTTTTCATAGATAAAATAAAGGAATGAAACCAAGTTAAATAAATTAATTGAGATATTAATTATAATAAAGGTATATGTTAACAAACTCAATATAATTGAAAGTAATAAGGAAAGATAGTAATTTGAATATATTAATGTAATAAATACAAACAAATGTTAATTGTAACTATGAGGTGACAATTTAGTGAATAGCAAGATTGAAAACCAAATAAATGAATTTATTGGGAATTTAAATTTATAGTTACTGGATTAATTGAAATTGAAATTAAATACTGTAAATTGGGAAATATTCAATGTTTAATTGATGTAGAAATTTGTTTAAAGGATACTAAATTTACCAAGTAATCCAAACCGATAAAATTTGTAAATAATTAAATTTGAATTGTAAAATTGATTTAATTAACTTATTATTAAATTATTTAATTGATGTAAAAATAGCCATTTTGGCCACTGACTTAGATTTCGAAGAAACCAGTTTCATCGGATCCGTAACAGTGAATTATTGTAGGATTTCAAGTTTCGTAACGATCGGACTTGTCGTTCGATCGTACGGGTTCGAAATGCCTAGAAATCGATTAAATTAAAACCAATTGAAATCAATTTGAGATAAGCTGATTTTAACATAACTTCTTCATACGATGAAATTAGGACTTGAAACCAATTCCATTGAGTTTAAAATCATTTAAAACATATATTTTGATATATGGATTGACCCATTTCCGCTTTGGAGTCAGAACGGGCTTTTCGGGCCATTTATCGTTCAACTTTCCAACCCAATCGAGCCCATTCCTTTCTATTTGTGCTGCCTATATATATATATATATATATATATATATATATATATATATATATATATATATATATATATATGAACCCTAGCAGCCTTCCTATTTCTCATTTCTATACGTACAGAAATTTCTGTTGCTCCTCTTCCTCCTCAATGGCTGATAACCCTAAAACTCCTCAATCCAATTTCAATTCAAATCCAACTTCAAAATTCAAACTCCTCAAATAATATCAAATTATATATCAATTTGAAGCTCTCGACGAGCGCATCTCAATTCTGTGATTCATTTTTCAATTCGATGCTCCGTTTGCCCAGAAATCGATAGTGAACCTCGGCCGTTTATAGGCCACAATCTCGATCCAATGGTGGATCTCCCACGATGGCTCGATCGAGAAGCATAGTGTTTTGGAGGTCGAAGTGCAGCACACATCTGTGTTTTCGGTTCGTATAGATGGTCCCTGATTTTGCCTGGAATCGATGATAAAGGAGCGGAATTCGCCCACGGCCTGGAGGTAGACGGCGGCGCCGGAGTGGATGGCGAGTTCGCCGTATGGGAGGTTGGAGGAGTGCGTCGTTGCGGCGAGTTCTGATCGGGATATCGACGGACGAGGCGACGGCGGTTGTGGCTGGAACGTGGTGGCTGGAATTCGAGACGAGCATGTTTTGTAGCTCGCGTGATTAGGTGAAGCCTGGACATAAGGAGGCTGGCGTGGCTATAGTTGAGTGGTAGGGTTTATTTAATTATTTTGTTTATTTAATTTCAAATCCGAATGTTCTAATACGTATAACTTTCTCATACGAGGTTCGAGTCACATGCGGTTTCTTCCGATGGGATCGTATTAAAATTGCGGACATTTTGACGCTGTTTTGGTTGAATTCTGAGGCTGTTCGAATTTTGGGTGTAAATTGGATTTAAATTCAAAGGTGAGAGTTTTAACTCACTCACAGCTTCTAAAATTTCTTATGTTTGTTAAATTAATTTATGATGTGATTAGAAATTTATTTATGACCGTTAGGCTTATTTTGAATCATCATCTCAGTTTATTTGAATTTATTTGGATAAATAGTTATTTAATTTATTATTGAATATAAACTGCTAGTAAATACCTGTTATTTATTAATTGTTCTATATTGAATGTTGTTGATTGAATTGGATGATGATTGTGATAAATGTTTGATGATTGATATTGGATGAATAGATGTTGTATTTTATATTGTTATAAACTGCAAGTTGTAATGGATTTTTATTTCATTCTGGATTGCGGTTTGAAATGATATATAACCGTATTTATATTTTAAATTACTGATTGAAATGATAAATATGTGTATGACTTGACCATATGATAGAAATCTATATACAGACACCGTGGTCTATATATAAAGAAATTTTGAAATGATTTCTATTGTTTTGTAAAGAAATATATGGTTTTAGATAAATATTGATTTTAGGTATTATACAAATGTTATTTTATCCTTGATTTTAAGCTATGTATAATTTGCTTTAATATAGAATAAGCTTAATAATAAGTTGATTTTTATTGAAGATAATATGGTTAAGTATTTAAATTTTATTTTAATATAGAGTTTATGATGATTTAAAAAAAATTAAGGTTGGAAGATAATTTGAGATTTATTTGAAATTGAATTTATTTAAGAATTAAACTCAAATAAGCTTGATGTGAAATTTATTAAATTTGAAATTTTAGAGGGTATGATTTTTATAACTTGATTTTGTTTAAGGTGAATTAAATGAATATTTCAAGTATAAATAAATTGAAGGAAATATTTAGTTATTTGTAATTTGAGTTTTATTTAGATGATAATGGATTTATTATGTAAATTATTTCAAACTAAATAATAGAAAATTTAATTGTTGAATCGTAATTACCAAACTTAGTTTTGAATTGTTGAATACTTAGAGTTTGAAATATATTGAATTTGAAATGGTTTATTCTATGAACCATATCTGTTTTGAAATCGATAAATTTGAAACAGTTTATTTGGAAACTGAATTGAATTGAAATTTATGATTTGGGATTTGGTTAAATATAAAATGTAAAAAAATTCGAGTTGTGTTGGATTTGATTTGTTAAATTGAAGAAGCTATTTTATTATATAAAGTAATTTAAATGTTTAAACCATTTAAGTGGTGGAAGTTATGTTTCAAAGTTATGAGTTTCAAGGTATTATAATTTAAAAGTGTTATATTCAAGTGTTTTGATTTTGAAATGTTATAACTTTGAAAGTGTTATGATTTTAGAAAGGATATATTTGAAATGAAAATGATATCGTATTGATTTGATTTTGAAAGGGCTATGATATTTGGTTTTAAAGTATAAACTATTTTGAAAATGACTACGGTGTTATAATAACATTTGGTTGTTAAAGAGACCGGGATCGAAAGTTGTCATACTCTCTGCCAACTTTGAAAACCACTTTAACAACCGTGTACGCGGTGGAGATTCCAGAATGAAGTAGGATGGTGGCGACATTATATTGTGGTATATACGTGGACCCGACTCCCGTGAGTTGGCTTAAGGTGGCTAAAACAGGAGCGCTTACGGGCCAGTGAGGTAGCCTCTCTTATCGGACACACTCTTTCGATGTTATACTTTGACTTTGAGATTGATTTGATGGCCACTTTTGATTTTTCATTTTTGATTTTTGAGGGTGTCGCTCGAGGTGGGCGGTAGCTGCGCGCTATGCGTCACCGTCAGTCCAGATGCGTAATTGGTATATCTACCCTGGCATTGCCTCGTTGTGCCATGTCGCCTACCCTAGAGTGCCTTGTACGAGTTTAGTTTTCTCCCATAGCGCGTGGAGTATCCTTTGGTGGCTTCCCGATCAAGAGGAACCATGATACTGGATGGACTACTGGGACTATTACGTGTTAAGAGGAATATTGGGTCACTCCTTAACGCTATTTAAAAGTAAGTTTATTTTACTATAGACATTATTATAGTAGCGAAATATTACTACATAGTAAATAGTTTAACGGATCCTTAGGAGATGTGAATCCCGAGCATCTCTTAAGTTACTGCACTCACGTTTGACACTGGATAGGAGATGTCACATCCCGTAAACATCTTTGACGCCGTGCAACTCATATTATTTACCATTGATTTAACTTACATAAGATCTTTTAGTTCTGACTCGAGCGTTTTGTCTTTTCAATTCGCTCGGGTCAGCCTGAGCATTTCAAGATTTGAAGACCTTACTTCTGGAGGACGAAGACAAAGATTGTATTACTGTTATTTACTATATTGTTCACTGCACCACATTGTTCCGCTGCATTGTTATTTATTATTCTTTGGTATGTGTAACTCTGATTCTTTGTCGTATAAGTGTAATCAAATGTTTTTGTAAAACAGCTTCATAAACTGTTATTTATTATTATATTTTGTCATTCCGTTGCGAGATTCTGTTTTGTTTTCTCTCTTTCTTCCTTTTTCTTATTCACCCCAATAACAATCCGTTTTTTATATGGTTTGACTCTGATGTATGTGGTTTATCGTCGATTTAAAATGTACCAAAAGGTGGATTGTTACAAATTTATGCAGGCAAGGCCCAATAAGAAAGAATGAACACTTATCGAATCGGTATGCACGACAAAATGACCCGAAAACCCCATTTCACTTCCGAACCGATCATCCCATATATCAAAATAGATGTTTTTGATATTTTTAAACTCAATAGAATAGGTTTCAAGTATAAATTCCATCGTATAAAGAAGTTAGCTTTAAAATCAGCTTATTTCAAATTGATTTCAATAAAATTAATTTCTGCGCGTTTCAAGCCCACACGATCAAACAACAAGTCCGATCGTTACTAAACTTGCAATCTTACAATAATTCACCGTACGGATCCGATAAAACTGTTTTAGTCAAATTCCGAGATGGTTGCCAAAATGTCTATTTTCACGTTAATTAAATAACTTTATTATTAAATTGATTGAATCACTTTTTAATTTCAAATTAAATAACTAACCTTCATTTTTGATTACTTACACATTTACAATAATTTAAAACAAATTTACATATCAATCCAATGTTAAATATTGCATTAATTACAGTGTTCAATTTCAACTGTAAAAAATCAAATTAATTATATATTTAATTCCAATAAATTGATTTAATTCGATTTCGATTTTTTATTCAATCAATTGTCATATTATGAGTAAAATTAACGTTGGATACATCTTATTACACTTATTCTACAATTATCATCTTAATTTACATTAATGTAATATTTAACTACATTTAATTGCAATTGATTTCCAATTTAATTTAACAGACTAAATAAATAGGTAATACATAATAATGGTCACCATTAATTTTTAATCATATTTATATGTTTATTATTTACAAACAAAAGTTATCACTTACAAAAAACTAATTCTATCCGATTACAATTTATTACATTATTTCATTAATTAATACAACGTTTAAATTATTAATTACTCTTTTAATCCAATTATCAATTTATACATTCGTTATTATAATTAATTTACAATCTACAACCAATTATAACTTTTTAATCTTTCAATAAATTGGAAATACAAAGTAGTTATCAATTACCCTAAATTAATACTACTACATTTCATTCCAGTTATATTCTTATTATTAAATCACAAATTTTTATTCTTCCAACATTAAATCACAAACCTTATTAAATTAACTATTTTTAATTATCGAAAATTACGGATCGTTGCACTCTCCCCCACTCAAAATTTTTCGTCCACGAAAGGGAAAAGAAGGGATAAGGAATTAATATATCTTATTCAAAATATTAAATTTATAAACAATCAATTTACATAATTAAATGATTTAAATAAAAAATATCAATTTAAAATAATTAAATCCTTTTACGTTCAAGTTAATAAAATTTGGAAAACATTTCACAAAAAAAATTTAACTCCAAAATTCATAGAAAATTTCGGCAGTCTCCTTTGTACGGAGAGGTCTAGGAGAAATAATAATATCAATAACAACAATATATATAACTTATTTTCAAAATAATATATCCCAAACAACGGGAAACGATATAACATCACTAGAAAACCGTAATGCGAGAACGTACCTATTTGTCGTGTAAAGCACGCTTATTTATGAAACCAAAAGCAGTCGTTATTGCTTCCATAAACTTGTATTTCACTTAATAATCCAAAGAGATTAATAATTAAGTAAAAGAGAAATACTTAAGTTGTTTTAACTAATAACAACAAAACAATCACAACATAACAATAACCATTTGCAAATAAACAGTATAACATCATTTCAACCAAAACAAATGGTCAGTTCAGGTTCAGAACTTCTAATCATATAATATGATAAATAAACTATGAAGTAAATCACACTCAACGGTCTTAAATAAAACTTTATAGATTATTTGTACATCTCTATACAAAATAGAAGTATCCTTTCCCAACCAATCCATAAGCCAAACGAACAAATTTAAATGTTATTTAAGTTTGTTTCACATCATTTGCTATTCTTTTCTCATTCATATAATGCTTATTTTCATTAATTTACATTCATCCTTACTTACAAAAGTTCATTTCTCATTTTGTCATGCAATGCCATTTTTATTTCATTTTATTACTTTACATTCATTTCTTAAATAAGTTAGTTTTATTTAAATTATTTAGATTATTCATTATTATGTAAGTCCCTTTACAATTTAATTCACCATTAATAGATTATTTCTTTTTCACATTCATTCTTCCATATATAGTATTATTGAATAGTATATCCATGTCCAGATCATTTAAATGTTTTTTGAAGTTATAATCATTCAATTAATATAGGATTTACCCTTACTATTTAATCTGATTATAAATAGCTTAAAATGTTAACTTAAGTTTAGAATCGTTTTCCTACGGTATTCACTTTTTCTATATTTTTAAATAGTAACATTTCAAATTACTAAATTAAATTTATAACAATTTATAACATCATAATTCTCATTTATAGTACTAATTCCATTGAACACTTTCATTACTTAAGTTTTACTTTTATAATATTCTATTACATGTCCTTATTTAACAGTTCAACTTTTAATATTTTGATAAGTTATATATTTATGTTATTTTAGAGTGCATTGAATATTACCCAAGTTTCTCTTATATATTTAGTTAACAAAATGTTCAATAGTTGCCATTTCTTATTTTCATTTCCCTTTTATTTACAGTTTACAAATTTTCAATTTCTTATCTATTTCATTAATCATTTAACATCAAATTTCTTATTTTCTGTTTAGAAGTTTCCAATTATTAATATAGTCAAGATTTCATTCATTACAATAATTTAAGTTTCTAATTTACAGAAACTTAAGAACTAAACAACCGGGTTCCATTTCTATGCTTTTAAAATAATATATATATATATATACTCATAACTTATATATATATATATATCAAATAAAACTTTAAAAAATAAAACTAAGTTTTGTTTATCAAAACGGATATGCAGTAAAACTATTGCAGCAGTCTTCCCACCTTAAAACTCGAAAATGAACATCGATGATGCATGCACTCATCATCGAAATTATTTTCCAACGATATAGAGGGGAATACATAACTTATTTCCTTCCAAAATTCTTTTAAACATTTCTTACAAATCGTATTGAAATGTTATATCTGAAAATACTTCCATATAATACTAATATTATTTTCCAAAATCTTTTGAAAGAAATTTCAAAAATCCTGTAACTCTAAACTTTCAATTTATATTTACTTTATTTGTAAATCCTATTTTTCAATCAATATTTATAAAATTTCTCTACCTAACAAGCAACATAATACATCCAACTATATCATTTATAAAACCTATTATTTTATATACAAAAATATATAATAGGCAAAATTATTTCACTTACCTATATTTCAAAACAAATATTATGTCGGTCTGCCCTATCAAGTGCTTAGAAATCCCTATCGATGTCACAGCGTCCTATGCACCGACCAGAATTTATAAATAAAAAACAAATTAACACAATAAAAAACCTTTTATAACACTAACAAATACGCTCTCTCATATACATACATTTAGCGACTCATTCTAGGGCACTACTGCCCTATTTCTAAAGATTAAGACCCCATAGAGCTAAGGTTATCGCTAAACTAAAGCTCTGATACCAAATTGTGACTGTTGGATCATAGGATTTTATTGCTGACATGAAACAACAATTCACGAATCTACGACTTCGACAACATCCAGACTCAATGACTCAAAGTATGGTTCGTATAGTTATATATTTTAACAAGTGTCATCAAATATGTATATAGAGTCTGGTTTAGTGCTTTGTTAAAATCTTTCCTCAAGAATCGTCATTCACATTCAAATAAACTTGCATGCATATTTTAATCAAAATCAAGTTTTCAAAAAATGCATGGAGCGGGGCTCGAACCAAATGAGCTACGATAGTTTTTGTTTAACAACAGAATTCAGTCGACTGAATACATTCAGTTAGTCGACTGAATCTGTGCACTTTTGAATGCACATCCACGTTTTTTAATTCAGTCGACTGAAGTCTCTATACCAGTCGACTGAACTGTATGTAACTGTCATTTTTTTGAAAGACACTTCCTTTTTGAATATCCTTCTTCCTCGCGAAAAGTTGCAGCAATTGCTGTTCGTTGAGAACTCTTCACTTGTGTTGCAACTCCTTAACTACTATATATATGCATGAATTTCAAGATCAAATTACTTCACTTACTTGCTTATACTTGAATCATATTTTCTGAGGTAACCACTCTCTTGAATTCATACATTCATTGCTTACAATCACAAATCTATATTTCTAAAAGCAATTTGAATCTTCCTAATACACACAACTACACACATCATACTCGAGGAAAAGATTATAGGAAGGGTGTACTACAAGTGACAAATCCGTGTTATTAAAACACACAAGATCAAGACAATCTACTTTGTAATCAAACTCCTAATTGGTTGCTTAGGCGGTCAAGTCATGTTCGGTTGCTCAAGCGATAAAGTCCTGTTTGGCTGCTCAGGTGGTGTAATACCTGTTCCTTCAGGTTAAGTGAGGGCTACTAGTTTTAATTCCAGAAGGAGTCTGGGACTAGACGTAGAACGAGAAGTTCGAACCAGTATAAAAATCATTGGTGTCATTTTTTACTTTACTTTTTATTTTTATACTATATTCCGCATCAGCAGATAACTTAGTTTATATTGCACCGCCACTACATTTACATTGTTTACAACTGTTGGCCATTTCGATCCTATAGCATAGCAGTCACTTTTATTTGGTAACAGAGTCTGAGATTCTGGAGATCGTAATAACATCCTAGAATAAATGGCCATAAAGAGATCTATTCAAGGCAATAGGAAGACGAAGAACAATCAAAGGAGAAAACAAACAAATGCTTCATGGCTAAATTCAGATCACATTCGGTATGCTTGGATTCTTTATATAAAGATCTTTTATTAGCACATAATGAATTATTAAAAGATTGTAAAATTTTGAATAAAGTTAATGAAATTGCTTTAGCTAAGTTAAAAGTTTGTGAGCAATAAATTTCCAATTTAAAAGAGGAAAATAAATTTTTGGTAAAACAAACTAAATGTTTTGAAAATACCGTAGAAGAACTTGTTTTACAAAAAGATTTCCTATAAAAAGAAAATGTGCAATTAGAAGATAAAAATAGTATTTTTGAGGAAATTAATGTTTTGCAAAATAAAAATACATTTTTGGAGAATTCTTTAAATAATTCTAGCTCTTTAATTTTGTCTCTTGAAAAAGAGAATGATCTTTAATTAAAAAGAATTTAGAATTATCAAAAGAATGCACGATTTTAAAACATAATAATAATATTTTGCAAAAAGAAGTTTATAATTCTGAAGCAAACTTTGAAAGATCAAATATAAAAATCATTAATTTTAACAAAGGTAAAGATATCTTATCTTCCTAAGTTACCAATTCAAAAAATCATAATGATAAAAGTTGTTTGGGCTATAAACAAGCTAAAAGTAAAAACAGTACTGGACATGCATTCTTGTATACTAATTTTAGTGCTAGAACTAGTAAACAAGGTAGTTTTAAAACCAGTTACAGTCATAATATTACTTTGTTTAGAAATGATAGAAATTATTTTTTTAATTACTAAGCTAATGACTAATAATATTAAGATATGGATTCTAGCTAATATGATTGATCATGATAAACAACTTTATATTAGCAACTATTATAAGAATGTGAATTGTAATGAAAACAATATCTATAAATAATGGGTATGGTTTCCTAAAAATTAGAAATTATAAGAACCATGGGTATCGCATGCTTTAAATGTTAATTTTTTTTCGATACCTTACATTATAAGTAGTAGTTATTTTGTTTTATATTGTTCTATGTTAACACGTATGTTTAATATAATTTATGTCATCTTATAAACTCTCCTTTTTGTTGATGACAAAGGGGAAGAAAGAATCACTCTAACACTATTTGCAGGAATAAACGATGCAAGCACAGATTAAGAGGGAGAAAAGATTAATTATTTACAGGAATATATAGCATAAATTCAGGGGGAGAAATCTATAACACAATTACATGAATATATTCAGGGGGAGATAAGTTAAAAAAGCTTGTCGAAGAATCGTCCGTAGCAAATGGTGTTGTCATCATCAAAAATGGGCAGAATGTTGGATCATAGGTTTTGATTGCTGACATGAAACAATAATTCACGAATCTACGACTACGACAACATTCGAACTCAACGACTCAAAGTATGGTTCGTATAGTTATATATTTTAACAAGAGTCATCAAATATGTATATAGAGTCTAGTTTAGTGCTTTGTTAAAATCTTTCCTCAAGAATCGTCATTCACATTCAAATAAACTTGCATGCATATTTTAATCAAAATCAAGTTTTTAAAAAATGCATGGAGTGGGGCTCGAACCAAATGAGCTATGGTAGTTTTTGTTTGACAACAGAATTCAATCAACTGAATACATTCAATCAGTCGACTGAATTTGTGCACTTTTGAATGCACATGCACGTTTTTTAATTCAGTTGACTGAAGCCTCTATAACAGTCGACTGAGCTGTATGTAACTGTCATTTTTTTAAAAGATGCTTCCTTTTTGAAAAGATGCTTCCTCGCGAAGAGTTGCAACCATTGCTATTCGTTGAGAACTCTTCACCAGCAGTTGCAACTCCTTAACTACTATATATATGCATGAATTTCAAGATCAAATTACTTCACTTACTTGCTTATACTTGAATCATATTTTCTAAATTAACTACTCTCTTGAATTCATATATTCATTGCTTACAATCACAATTCTATATTTCTAAAAGAAATTTGAAACTTCCTAATCTTCATATACACACAACTACATACATCATACTTGAGGAAAAGATTATAGGAATGGTGTACTACAAGTGACAAATCCATGTTACTAGAACACAAAAGGTTAAAATAATCTACTTTGTAATCAAAGTCCTGTTTGGTTGCTCAGGTAGTGTAAAACCTATTCCTACATGTTAAGTTAGGGCTACTAGTTTTAATTCCAGAAGGGGTCTGAGACTGAACGTAGATTGAGAAGTTCGAACCAGTATGAAAATCTCTTGTGTTATTTTTTTTACTTTACCGTTTATTTTTATACTCATATTCCACACCAGCAGACAACTTAGTTTATATCGCACTGCCACTACATTTACATTATTACAACCGTTGGCCATTTCGATCCTATGGCATAGCAGTTACTTTTAGTAACAACCGCCTTTTTGGACGGTTTAAATCGACGATAAACCACACACGTCAGACTCAAACCCATTCAAAAGGGTAGATTGTTATGGGGTAAATAAGAAAAAGCAGAGAAAGAAAGAAAACAAATACAGAATCTCGCAGCGGAATGACAAAATATAATAACCAAATAAATAGTTCATGAAGCTATTTACCAATAACATTGATTGTACTTTTATAATACAAATCAGAGTTACATATAACAAAAATAAATAACAAAATAAATGCAGAAGAACAACATGATGTACTGGAATAAATATAATAAATAATAATAGCACAAAATCTTCGTCTTCATCCTTCAGAAAGCAGTCTTCGATAAACTAAAAAGCTCAGACTGACCCGAGCGAATTGAAAAGACAAAACACTCGAGTCAGAACTAAAAGATCTTATGTAAGTTAAATCAACAGTAGGTAAATATGAGTTTAATGGCATCAGAGATGTTTACGGGGTTTGACATCTCCTATCCAGTGTCTAATGTGGGTGTAATAACCTAAGAGATGTTTGAGATTTCCATCTCCAAAGGATCCATTAAACTATCTACTATGTAGTACAATACGCTATTATAATAGTGTCTACAGTAAAGTAAAGTATTAAAATAGCGTTAAGGCGTTACCCATATCCCCATTAACACATTTTATATATTTCCATGGTCTATATGGTGCCGTACACTCCTCCGTGAGGTTTACCCAGAGGGCACTCCATAGGTATGGTACAAAACAAACTCGAAGAAGGCGCAATAGGGAATGTGAACATGGCGCTTGAGGCAATGCCAGGGTAGATATACCGATTATAGATCCGGACTGGTGGTAACGCATAGCAGCTACTACCGCCCACCTCGGAACACACTCCCATAATTAAAATTGAGGGATGTCCACCAAATCTTCATAAAGTCATAATATGGTATAGAAGAAATGTGTCCGACCGGAGGAATGACCTCACTTGGCCTGGCATGGCTCCTATTTTAGTCACATCCAAGCTGACTCATGGGAGTCAGGGTCAAGTAAACACCTCTTTCATAGTCGTTTGCCAAACCATCCTACTTTATTTTTGGAATCTCCACCACGTACACAGTTGTCAAAGTGGTTTTCGGTATTGGCGGAGAGTATGACAATATCAGATCCCGATCTCTTTAATAGTTAAGCGCTTATTTTACACCGGATGGTTCTTTTAAATTTCAAATGTTAATCCACAATTGATATCAAAATATCATATTCTCAAAACATATGATTTTCGAAATCACATGTAACGACCCGATATTTTCAACCATTCGCATCCGCACATGCCGGACTTAAAATGCTCAAAATATAAAATTGTTAATTTATATTTGACAAAACTCAGCATATATTGTAAATAAACCAATCACAGAATCATAGAAACAGAGTAATATAAAAACAATACAGCGGAATAGATAAATAGTAATTCATGAAGCTACTATATAAACATCAGAGTTAGAAATAAAATACAGCAGAATATCTCAAATAAGCTGAAGTCTCAAATACAAACAGATCGCCTCTCTGAACAAATCAACTGGAAAACTGAAGTCTGAATCTATAGTTGGATCTCCAAAAAGCTCCAAACTCCAAAGGCGAATCCTAAATGATGTGTCACTCAATCTGACCCGAGCGTAAACCAAAACACAAAACACTCAAGTCGGGATTAACATTCTTATATTAATAAATCCAACTCAACTGAAATATCAATTGAAATAAAAGTAACTTAAAGGATGTATGGGATGACCATCCTCTAAGGATCCGTGGAACTATCTACAATGTAGAAATATACACTATAACACCGTGGTCATTTCAAATTAATTCATACTTCAAAACCAAAATAACATTTTCCCTTCAAATATTTTTTTCTTCTTCAAATTATAGCACTTTCAAAACTACATTGATACTTTCGTATATAAATTTTTAAACTTCATTATTATTTAGTTTCGAAGTATTCACTTAATAAATCCATTGTCATTTAAATAACCTTAAATTACATTCAACTAAATATTTCCTTCGATTTATTTAAAATTTTAAATATTCATTAAATTACTTAAATCAAAATCAAGTTTTGGGATTATATCTTAAATTTCAAATTCAATAAGTTTCAAATCGATTTTAATTAAATATAATCTTCATTTAAATATAATTTTGAACCAATTTCAAATCCATCTTCTCAACCTTAGTTTATTAAAATCATTATAAACCTTGTATTAAAATACAATTTAAATAAATACTTAACCATAGTATTTATAAATTTAAATCAAACTTTATTAAATTAAAGCTTATTATTAAATCTACTTTATATTAAAACTTATTTATATATAAAATATTTCAATATTAAATAAAACCATACATCTTTCAAAACCATAGAAATCATTTCCAAAATACTTATACATAGACCAACGATGTCAGTATAAAAAATTTCTATCCTATGGTCAAGTGATACGGATATTTATCATTCAATCCGTAATTTAAATATATACGGGTATATACCATTTCAACCCGCAATCCCAAATTCAATTCAAATGAAAATCGCTTGGGTCTATCATTTCAACCCATAACGATTTTCTCCTATTCTACAGATCGTTGGGGTATGTATCATTTCAACCCATAGTGAATTCTATACTAACAGGGAACTTGCAGAGTGATAATAGATATATGATAATAATGATAACAGGCATATATATCAATAACAAAATAATATAAACAACAGGATATGGTGTCATATCCCACAGGTGAGCAGTTACAGATAATAGTATATAAACAATTTAAATAACTACAACAGCATATTTCAATTATCGTTTCAATTGAAATCAAATTTAATAAATACAAGAACGTTAATCGTGAGTGATTGCTCACCTTTCAAGGCTAGAGAGATAGAGAATGAAATTGAGTTGAGTTACGAATCCAAGCACGACTCTAGACAATCGAACAAATTCAAACAACATTCTCAAAGCGAAGTAAGCTGGAAGCGAACTTGACGGACAAAGCCGATAGATAGGAATCGATGAGAAAAATCAAATTAACTAAGATATACAGAAATTGTGTATATATATATTATATATAATATTATTATTTTATAAAAATCAAGGTTTAGCTTAAGACAAATATTAAAATAGAATATATAAAATCATTATTCTTAAGACACATACATTTTAAAGTCGATATATACATATTGTATTTAAACTCGGCATTTAAAATTCATATAAACGAATAAAAGTTATAGTATATACATATAATGTCCCTTTATATTTTTGCTTTAAAATTAATAAAATTAAACATACTTTAGTAATTATATCGTGTATACATATACATCCTGACGTCAGTTTTATTATCAGCATGCATATCAATATTTTACGAATAAGTTTCAAGACTAAATACATTTGGGTATAAATAGTTGCAAGCTTCAAATGTACGAAAGTTGTTTCATCCACATACGACAGTTTCAAGTATAACTTTGTATATAGGATTCACACAACACAATATAATAACCGTATAACTAATATAACCCATATATAAATACTTTACTGGAAAAATATAAAAATCCGAATCTAATCTATAACTACTGTTAAACATACATAGACATACTTTATAACTCACAAAGAGTAGAAGAAATAAAATTTTATACTATATAGGTTATAAACTAAAAACTCTACGTATTTTTAAAAGAAACAGACACTATTATATAGAACCAGTAAACAGAATATACAATTGTATTAAAATAAAAGTAAATATATACATAGCTTCTATTTTAATTATATAGGTAGAATATGAAACCATATAACCTAAAGTAAAACATTTATACATTCGAAAAAGACCATATATATACAATCATGTCAACCCTTACACTGTCCTACACTGTATATAATATATTTATAAATGCTTACCCATGTATTGTTCAACAAAATACTATATACCAATAAACCAACACACCGATATATATATATATATATATATATATATATATATATATATATATATATATATATATATTTAACAGTGAAACTAATATAAACCTTCATACTTTATATACTATAAATGGCTCTGTACTATATACTTTAGAATCAAACAACCTTTTAAACTTTACAAACTGTATTTAAAACAGAAGTAAAACTAATGTAAACTTTATAAAATACACAGATACTACTAAAACAGATTATATATAAAATAAACCTGTCTCTATAATACTAATAGTATATATATATATAAACTTGACCTAAACAAAATTTTCCCATCAACCATCATCGTACGAATATATATAAACATCAATTATATAAGATATACCTATATTTATATCCCACGGTACACCAGAAAATTTCATAATAAAATTTTAACGAAAATTTGAACAGATTGAATATATAACTAACTTAAGCAAGTTATATATATTATTGAAATTATATAAAATAATTGCATAACTTATACTGTGAACCAAACATAATATATAATCAAGATATTTATATATACAGCAGCATATAATCAAACAAATACCGAGTCCATAAACTAATGTATAACGCTAACCAACAGCCCTTATAACTGACACAAGAGTACAAATACATAACTCGCCCAAAGTAATACAAGAGTTTGAGCTGGCAGAGGGTGAGTGGCGTACAAGTAGGGCCAGAGCGAGGCACCGAAGTGGAAGCACGAACGCTAGGCGAGGTTCGGCTGGGAGTTTGGGGAAAAGGTTGTCGTGTGTGGTGATTGATGTCGTCGGGTTAGGTGGAAGGATCAGATGGCATGACTTGATAGGGTGGTTGCATAGAGGGAAGGTAGAGGAAGCTCTCGGTGCATGGGCAAAAAATGAGGGCAAGTCTTTCCTTTTTGAGAGGTGAGGTGGAAGTCGGCTTCTGATTGAGGTGGAGGAAGCTAGCAGACTTAGGCGCGAAAGGTTGGAGCCTGGGTTTGGGTGACTTTGTTGAGGAGAAGGGGGAGGCAAGTTTTTGTAAGAAGAGAGGATTACAAATGAAAGAGGAATTGAACAATTATGACTATCAAAATTTTATATAAGTTATATATAACGTAAATGTTGAGATGAAAGGACACAAAGAGGTAATGTAAATGAAACCCAGCGAAATAAATATGAAGTTGTGGTATGGTAAATTCATGCATGAAAATTCAGGAATAATAAAGCCCCGACAGCTTGAAATTCGACCGTTGGGAAATTCGAATGGACAGGAAATTAAAAGGTTGCAATTTCGTAACCAATACGGCTATCCGTTTATCGTTTCCATCGCGTACCGGACCTCAAAACACAAAGTTGAACATACTGTAGGGATCAGCAGGACGAGATGATCAAAATGGTATAAAGATATCAGTGGTACGATCATCCTATCAAAAGTCGATAATCGGTACCGGTATACGCTGTTATTCCATACGGAAAAATCCAAACGGAGCTAAAAACGACCGAATTTCACGAAACGAATTTCGTGGTCTGATTCAGAGTGTTCTAAATAAATTTTATCCTATTGACACATTTTAGTTTCGGAAAACTTTTAAATTTAACTGTTATTAGCTGATTTAAATTAAAATAAAATTACACAAGAAAATAAACTTCAATATTATCCGATGAAAATTTACGAGCTGCTATGTTTAATTAGACGTATTCCAAATATTAAATTTTTATTTCCAAACTCAAATATTTAAAATTTCATAAAGTTTCAGTTAAATATATTATTAAAACAAATAAAAATTATTAAAAATTATGGGTCGTTACATCATATTTACTTCTAAAATTATATCTTATTCGAAATCATATCACTTTCGAATTCATATTTCCAAAAGTAGATTAAATCCTCATTTAAAATCATCATATTCCTCAAATATATCATTTAATTCCCAACTTATGTTATAACATTATTAAATCTTATCCGCTTTAAAATCAAGGCTTTAATTATAAATATTTCCACTTTACACCATCTAAAATTTGAAAAATAATGTAGATAGTTAAAAATAGTTTAATTAGTTTAACATAGTTTTAAATAGATATAAATTAGGTTGTATAGGTTTAAAATAGATTAAATAAATTTAAAATATATTAAATAAGTTTATTATGGACTAATTAGATTTAAAATAGATTAAATGAATTTAAAATAGATTAAATAGAATTAACATAGATTAAATAGTTCGGAATAAATTAAATTAGTTTTAAATCAATTAAAATAGTTTAATAAAGTTTAAACAATTTAAAATGTATTAAAATATATTAAAATAGCTTAATAAGATAGATTGAATATGTTAATTTGTTTAAAATAGGTTAAATTAGATTAAAATAAATTAAATAGTTTAAATTGATTAAGTTGGTTTAAAATAGATTAACTTATTTTAATAGTTGAAAATCTTAAAATCAACATCATATTTAACCATTTATTCCATTCCAACATTTCAATAACTTAATTTCGATAAATATCGTTTATGCTTCGAATTTTTATGCTTCGAATTCAACTTCAAAATTTCAATTTAAACCAATTCCAACTTTAACACTTAAAACTCGGATTTTTGAAATAAATCAGTTTAAATAAATCATGTTTTCTTCAAAATATCATTTAACTAAATTCAAAATTTAAGGATTTAAAATCCTTTAATTTAACTAATCCGGCGTCCGTATATAATTCCCTACCCGATGGTCAAGTGATACAGATATTTATCATTTCAATCCATAATTTAAATTTTACGGGTATGTATCATTTCAACCTAAAATCCCAAAATTTAATTTCAAATACATGAAATCGCTCGAGTCCATCATTTCAACCCATAACGATTCCTCCCTAATCTATCAGATCGTTCGGGTATGTATCATTTCAACCCATAGGGAACTTGTAGTGTTATAACAATATAAACAATAACATACAGTCATCCAATATCAACAATCAAACATACATAAAAATCACCATTCAATCAATCAATAAATAACATCAATTAACGGATTATCTTCTACAGCTTTTCAATTGACAATTAAATTCAGTATTAAATTAAATGACGACTAAATGTAATAAAAGTGATATTTAACTAGAATGACAATTTAAATATACCAAACATCAACCAATCAATTTCTGATTACATCATAAATTTAATTTAACTAACATAAGATAATTTAGTAGTTGTGAGTGGGTTAAAACACACACTTTTGATTTCAAATCGATTAAAAATCCAAAATACGGCCTAAAATTAAACAGTCTCGGAATTCGATCCAACCATGGTCAAAATGTTCGGAATTTCGATATGATCCCAATGAAATAAACCGCGTCCAAATCCGAGTTCGTACGCAAAAGATATTAGCATTAGAAGTTATAGAAGTTTAAAATATAAAAGTAAATAAAATAATATGAAATTAAATACGTCACCCATACACGTCACGCACGCTAATCCTAACGGCCGAGAAACCCATCACGACTGCTCCAAACACGACTACCTAACTGTCGCCCTATTCTTGCAAACGCCGGCCATCCTATGAAGCTACGACACGATCAGACCTTCTCCGCTGCATCAGTCCGCCCTACCCCTGGCCGCGCGCTTCACGTCGACGCCATCAATCACCTCGCACCGCCGCAGCCAAAACAAGCCAATTCTAGCGAAATCATTGAACTATGGGACTAACGAACAACACCCCTAAGACCTGCTCGACACCCTCTTCCTAACGCTACCTCTAGATCGTCGATCGGGAGAAGATCCACCGATGGATCGAAACCCTAGCAAATGGACAGCTGAAACTAAATCACTAATTTTTGGACAAATGGTGATTTGATTGCAAAAGGAATTGTACCGGTGGATTACGCCCATTGAGAGCTTCAAACATGTATATAATCTGTCATGGTTTGGAGGAGTTTGAAATTTATTTAAAATTGGATTTAGGGTTTGTATTTGGAATTTGTTTCTGCCATTAGAAGAAGGAGATAGCCATATAGAAATGTATGTATAGAAATAAAAAATAGAAAGGCCGGTAGGGTTAGAACAGAACAACTTACACGGACAAGACCCGATAAGAAAGAATGAATACATATCGAATCGGTACGCATGACAAGACGACCCGAAAAACCCATTTCGCTTCTGAAATGAAAGTGGTTCATCCATATATCAAAATAGGTGTTTTTAATATTTTTAAACTCAATGGAATAGGTTTCAAGTCCAAATTCCATCGTATGAAGAAGTTATCTTTAAAATTATCTTATTTCAAATTGATTTAAACTAATTTAATTTCTGTGCGTTTCTACCCGGTACGATCAAACGACAAGTTCGATCGCTACGAAACCTACAATCATACAAAATTCACCGTTCGGATTCGATGAAACTGGTTTCGTCGAAATCCAAGACAGTTGCCAAAATGGTTATTTTCACATTAATTAAATAAATTTATTATTAAATTGATTGAATCACTTTTTAATTTCAAATTAAATAAGTAACCAATTTTTTACATTTTTGATTACTTAGACATTTACAATAGTTTAAAATAAATTTACATATCAATCCAGTGTTATATATTACACTAATTACGGTGTTCAATTTCAACTGTAAAAATCCAATCAATTATATATTTAATTCCAGTAAGTTGATTTAATTCGATTTCAATTTTTTTATTCAATCAATTGTCATATTATGAGTAAAGTTAACATTGGGTTACATCTTATTACACTTATTCTACAATTATCATCTTAATTTACATTAACGTAATATTTAATTACATTTAATTGCAATTGATTTTCAATTTAATATAACAGACTAAATAAATAGGTAACATATAATAATTGTCACCATTAACTTTTAATAACATTTATAAGTTTATTATTTACAAACAAATGTTATCAACTTACACAATACTAATTCTATCCAATTAGAATTTATTATACATTATTTCATTAATTAATACAACATTTAAATTATCAATAACTCTTTTAATCCAATTATCAACTTATACACTCATTATTACAATTAATTTACAATCTAGAACCAATTATAACTTTTTAATCCTTTAATAAATTGGAATTACATTTAAAGCAGTTATCAATTACCCTAAATTAATACTATTACATTCATTCCAGTTATATTCTTATTATTAAATCAAAAATTTTTAGGTCTTCCAACATTAAATCACAAAACCTTATTAAATTAACTATTTTTAATTATCAGAAATTACGGATCGTTACACGTAGTCATTTTTTGAATTTTTGGAGGACAACTTTTAGATTAGAAGGGAAGAAAAACCCATCAAAGCACAAGTTCGGAAAATCTTCCCTAAGCTTGGCCATGCGAGTGGTCGAATCAATTTCATGCTCCTCGACGGTTATTGCAATGTCAACACTTTACATGCCCGACTTATGGGAAATGACATGCTTATTATGACAATGGTAATCACTAAGTCGCTGAGAATAAGAAGGGACTAAAGGCTGTGGAAGAACTGGAACAAAAGAAGGACCAAAAGATGAATCAATAGGTGGGTCCCGACGATCAGTTTACTTTTCAAAACCCTTCAGAGGATGGGATCTAGATTTTGATCGATGCTTGTCATGGAGGACCTATCTCTATCACCTCTGTCATGATGATCTCGATCCTAACTGGAGAGATACTTATACTCACAACCACCGCCTTGATGATACGGGCCTGAACGAGAGGCCGAAGTTTGGCGGCATAAGTCCTAAAGAGACCGAAACATATTCCTCTTCTTCACCATGGTTCGTACAAAGGAAAACAAGGAGTGAATAAAATTTAAATACTAACGGGCATAAGATTAGTGCAGTGAAATGTCGTGAAGTGCTATGTGTGCAAGTGTCCTTGTGTTCCTCCCGGTGGACCAGATGTTGGTGCTTTGCTCATAAGAGTAACCTCCTCTTCTGTCGAATTTTCAGCGAGATATTTTTTCTTCTTCACCTATAAATACAGACTTATTTCTTCATTAAAAGGATCTTTTCTTGCTGCGTTGGACTCCATTGTAATTAAGTGCTATTATCAATACTCCATTGTAATCATATTTACAAGTGATTAATAAAGCGAATTCTTCAGAGTGGCGTAGGCACATAACGCTGAACCACTATAAATCCTTGTGTCTTTGTTACTGCTTAATTTTGATTGCTTATTTACTTATCCTCTCTGTTTAATTTTTATTATTCTTTATTTATTCCTTTACTATTCCATTTTTAGTGTTTGTGCCCATACTTGGAGCAAACATATACATCATTATGTATCATAGGGATGAGTGATTTTTGAAATTGAATCTTATTCATTTTTAGGTACATTTAGAACTCTTTTCCAATACACTCACCCATTTAATCAAATAGAATTATTTTATTTCTTTTGCATGTAATTTTTTCTACTCTCATTTTATATCCTACGAACTTTTCATAAGTACATTACTTGTGTATCAAATACACAAGTTTATTTCTATGATAATTCATCGATGGATTTAACGAAGTAAGTGAATCCTTTTTTGATATCGTTATACTTTCGACTGCATACATCTATATTTATCAATATGAAAAGTTCACCAACTCTTTTTTTTATTTCCACTGAATGAGTGCTTTATTAACTGGTCGAGATATAATTCACTAGTAAAATATGATTCATAATCATATAATTAAAGCATTATTTCTTAAAGATATGGCTTAGTCCATAATTCCAAAATAACTGTACAAAGTTTTAGGTACTTCTATATTTTCTATAATTAATGCATCACTTTTGGAATGAAAACAATACTATAGCTTATAACGAATATTCGTAATATTCATATTAAATAAAATTATATCTATTTTCAGCTAATACAGGAAAAACCATTATTATTTTACTAATAATACATGGTATATAAATTCAAAGATAATCTTTCATAATTTGAAGCATTTACTAATAATTGTCATATGGTATGCTCCCACTATTTTCGGTATTACAGTAATAGCTCATGAAATACGAAGCTGTATTCAACTACTTATTATGGGTTTTTAATTTCTTTTATTGTTGCTAGTTTATAGTCAAGAGCTATAGAACAAATATCGTAAACTCGTATAAATAATTTCTATAGAAAGCAATTTTCTATGATATAACACATTTGGAATAGAATTACATTTCTCATTCCATATTAATTATCGGCTGGTATTTTATACAATTCTCGTTTCCTGTGTCTCTTCATAAAGTAGATGTGACCATTCACTCTCTTTATCCCAACTATGCCTAAGTTACATATACTCTTGTGTAATCGTGCTCCTTTCCAACTGGTCGAATCATTTCAAAAGGAAACACTTACTATAAGAGAACACCAAACTCTTTACAAAATTGCATTCGATTATCCTTAACATTTAAGGATATTGAAATTGTCGCATTGTATGTAAACAAGTCGAATTGACATTTCAATAGTTGTATTCCCAAGTTCATCCTATAGCTCTCGGTCCAGTGCTACATTGAACTCGAAAAGATCTTATTTTAATTAATCATATTGAACACATGATCTCGCATTATGGTTCAATTGCTTATTTCGAATGACTAGTTTTTGAAATTTCTTATAAAGTAATTACTTATCATATAACGTTTATGTGTTTGAATATGAATCGAATATACTTATTCTTATATTGCTTTAGAGTTCAAAACTCATAAAAGGGAATATACAGTTTCATGCAAATAAACACCTAAGTAACCAAGGTACAAATGTATGAGTAGTTATAGAATTGGATCTTGCATGGTTTTAGAAGTGACAGCATGTCAAAAGATTTGTTATAAGTTTATTGTACTTCTATGTCAATCTTAATTCATTTCATTTGTATATCTTAACTAACTAAAATTTTATAAATTTTTATTAGTTGGACAAATTTATCAATATAAAATATTTTAACTTTGTATAGCATACATTTTTACAATATAAGAAAGGTTAAGTTTTATCATTTCATTTTCCAATAAGGATCCCACCAGATTTTTATATTTTTCAAACTCGAATATAAACATAGAAATATTTTGATTTCTCTAGTGGGCATTAAGACTCACTTACCATGGGATTCTAACCTTGAATTTGCTCAACAAATTGTATGCCCAGAAGCGATGGATAACACTTTATTAATTATATCATATGCAACTCCTAACCCATGGTATTCGTCATATTCTCGATTTCGACCTTGAGTTTGCTCAACAAATTAGAAGGGATTATTCATTCATACTTGCCTTTTCAAGACTGCCTAAGCATAATGCATGTACCTTGAGTTTTCAAAACAAATACGTGCATGTATCGTACCACATATAACAAATAGTAATACACGTAACATCTCAGGCTTGAGTTTGCTCGATGACCAAAGAGGATGCAAGTAATCTATCAATGTATAAATGATAGAGGACAACTTATAAATTAAGAATTCATAAACTTTAATATACATATATCAAGTAATATTGATTTAAGGAATAATATATTTTTTAGGAAAACACCATCATGATTCAAGTGTCGGACATATATGAAATCACGGTATACAAAATATACATATGTACTTATTCCAAAAATCTTATTTGGGTTTATTTTAGTTCCACTAAGGTTTATACAAACATAGTTGTATAAGTTTTATTTTATTTATAACTTTTATAATTTAATTAACTTATATAATATTATATATATCTTATTAATTAAATCATATTTAATTAATTTTTATTTTTATTAATTAAATTATATTTAACTAATTTTAGTTTTTCTTTATTAAGTAAATTATGTTTAACTAATTTAATTTATAAAAAAATCTTAAATTTTATATTATTCATCTTAGATTATTTACGATAGGTTATTAAGTATAAAATTTATAATCTATTGATATATACATACCAATTTATGTATAAACATTAATTAATTAACTTTTAAATAATTTACTTTATAAATTCATTTATTTAATTAAACAATTTAATGAAATATTTCAATTATTCAAAAAACTTAAATGAATTTACCGTAAAAAATTTAAGGTGGATGCACAATTATAAAATTTATAGTTACATGCATATATCAAGTTTAGCCTTTATAACTGGGCAGACTTTTTTAGACTTACTAGACCAATTGGGTCGGACCCTTTATGAAGGATAAGAGAATACTTGATTATTCAAACCCATGCCTAGACACCGCTTTTGTAGACACCCATTAGATAGGTAGGATTAATTAGTTGACCCTAAAGTTTCTAATTATGTAGCATAGACCATTTGGTCCATAATACCATTGAAGAAACGTTACCAATCAGCAATGAGTAAATTTATTGCATTTCAAAAAAAAATTACTTTTTGGATCATAATGGGCCTATGAAGTCTAATGGGTTCCATAAAATCCAATCAACGTAATTGATAAAATCATATTTTATTCAACATTATTTTATATTTATTGATTAATTACATTAATTAATCTCACTAAATATTTTATTTAAATGTAACATGTATACATTCAATAATATAATAATTATTTCTCTGTTTTCTCGCAAGGATAAAGAAGGTCGGCCCGCATTGTCCAACAGGCCCACTTTGGTTCAAGTTGCATCCAAACATGACCCATGTTCAAGCGCACACCTTGGCTCGTGTGTTTCCTAAAGCTAATGCCATTTCCTTCCCATTTTGCGAAGCCTCATAACCGGCACGAGCGGCCTTTTCTCCCATTGAAGCGGCCCACTCAACATCAACACATACATTATTCAAGCAAAACCCATGTTAGATACCAGTGGATAGTAGCAATGGATAGCATCTCAACATGCAAGGTGGCCCTCGACAACCAATCGGTCACCATGTTCGACTTCCATCTTAGTCGCCAACACCATATGAAGCCGTCTTGTTCTCATTTGGCTAATGTTGGTCATAAGCTCTTAAAAACTACTACCAAAAAGAATCTTCGCATGCACTGTTGCGCTGAAAAGATGGGCACATATGACATTGTTCATATGAAAATAGCGCTACTATGTAGTAACCAATCCATATCGTTTGCTGCCACACAAGTAAAGTGCCATTGTACAACCACTCCCAAATTTCATGCTGCATGTCCCTGACCAAGAAATGCCAAAGTACAGATCACTAGTTGGCATCACCTAAACTGCAAGATCCAACTGGCATCCTAGTTGGCACCCATTAGTCAAGCACCTCAATCAACAGCCGAGAGCAATTTCTTGGCCTTGGTAGTGTAATAAAATACATTCAACATAGATTCCAATAGCTATAAACACATCAAGATGTGCATTTTCACAAGGGTTGAATAACATAAGCTTTCAAGCATATAATTTCTTACTATTATCTATTGTAATTCAAGCTATTGTAAAAGAAGTAAAATAATAAGAAATTTATCATGGTGGACATAAATCAACTTTGATTGAACCACCCTAAACCTTTTATGCTTTTGCATTTTAAATATTTAACTTCCTCATCTCACATTTTAAATTAGGATATTAGTAAGCAACCTTTGCTAAAATCAGCTTTTAATCATAATTCCAAGGTTGGCTAAATTTTTATTCAATATTTTGGCGCTAGAAGGAGGACCTTCCCTAAAAGCTCTCATTTCTTTACTTTTCTTCTCTACAAATTTCTTTCATGTTTACACCATGCATCTCCATAGTGAAAACGGAGTTGATAATTCGAATGGCCACAACACTGGAGCTAGCATTTTATGCCCCATCCCTAGGTTGGGCAATGATGTGGCACTCAGCATGGTCAACGGCTTGATAAATATAGGATAACTTGCTCTTGATGTGAATGACTTAGTGTAGAATGGACACTTAAAAAACTGTAAACTTTGGTCCAACAGTCCCCTTAGTGACTGATCAGATCCCTATACAGCTTGTTATTCCTAACACATACTACATAATGCATGATGTTCGGTAAAGGGTTGTGTTGGAGACCCCATCATAGATGCCCCTATCCACCATCGGGATATGCATGCCACCGACGAGCAGGAGTATGTCTGCGATATCCCAAAGCATGAACTGACAATGTACCATGAAGCTTACGTAGATCGCCGGTCCTCCTCAGTAGAAAGGTTGTCCACGTTTCATCGCCTTTAGGTAACCAATGAGGCATGTGACTTGCAATTCGACCATCCAATTTGCAGGGGTGAGGTGAAACTCAAAACCTAAAGAAACATCAATCCAATCCCAACCCCGGTGGGATGTTGCACCGGCCTACTGTTGGAACTGGGTCAGCCCGCAGTGGAAGAAATGGGTAAATTTCAAAAATATTTACCATTTTGGATCTTTAATGGACCTATGAAGTATAAATATACTTAGAACTTTTTTATGTTTCTTTTAAATAAAATCGATATTTTATTGTATTTCTTATTTAAGGGAATTTTAAATTTAGTTCAAATAAATATGTAATATGACGAATGTATCAAGTACATTCATGTGTTTGAATGATAACGAAATCATAGAAGCAGCACATAAAAGTATGTAAATAGACATGTAAAAGGTTAGAGAAAGAAACCTTTTATTTCTTTCTCTAACAAAAATAATTAATTAGGTAAAGATGGATCATAAATGTAGAAAGAGAAATCTTTCATATATTCTCTTTTTAAATATGTTTACTGACATATTACCATTTACTACAGAATTAACATTATGTAAATAAACATGTAAAGGCTAGAGAAATAAACAACCTTTTGTTTCTTTCTCTTAACATAGATAATTTTTTAGGGAAGGATGGGGCCAAAAATGTAAATAGAGAAACTTTTCGTTTTTCTCTCTCTTTAATTAGGTTAATTGACAAATTAACATTTACTATTGAATTAACATGTGTCTTTATTGTCCAAATATTATTTAAATCATGTAGTAATAGTAACATATGTATATATGAATTCAACTAACGCTTATACATAATATATTAAAAGGACTTTTACTAATACACAAAAATTGACTTATATTAACAAAAGGACAATCAATGAATAGAGATAAACATCTATGAAGAAGGAATGGTAGAGGACTTTCCTTTATCCTTTACTCATTCAATTAATGTCATTTCAAATCAGTAATTAAACTCTAAAACATATATACATATAATACTAATTTGGACCATTCTCGTATTTTGAAATCTAGGATTAACAAATATGAATAAAGTTTCAATTTATGAAGAATTTTAAAATTAAAATTGTGATTTTACATAAAAGAAAATTTTATAAACGTTGAATTAAAAAAAACACATTCACAAATATATGCAATTGATTTCAAGCTAGTTTTAAAATTAAAATAGCAAACAAATGTGTAAAGTTTTTGATTTAGCATGTGTTAGAATTAGAAGTTAAAAAAATTTCACAAAAGTATGATTATGTTTTTCTTTTACTTTCGAACAAAAGAATACATTAACAGAAAATATTCAAACAAAACACATAAACATTATATTCAATTTTCGGATGATTTCAAAAGGACAACATATATAAAATATGTTAGTTGAAATAAAATAAAATCATATAAATGAATGGTTTCAAACATGAACTAAGGAAACAACTTAGGCACATATGATTTGCAGTAAAATATCAGATCTGAACTGTAAGAACATCATGAACAACTAATTAAATGAGATGTAATATGTAACAGCCCGCAAATCTGTACCCCTTGTGCAACACTATTCTACTAAAATCAACTCAAGTTGTACAGAAATACGAACTATTTGGGTTAAAGAAGAAGAGGTAGAAGAAGAAAATAGAAAACAACAACAGAATCTAACCATCGCAGCGGAATAAAATATAATAGATAATAAATAATTTTAATCAAAAATCAAATATCTATGTTTACATATTACATCATCAGAGTACATCAATCACAACTCAACATCAATAACATACAACTGGATACACAGCTACTCAACACAGCGGAATATATATAAAACAAATACGAGAATACGTATCGTCATCCAGCTCGTCTCCTGAGCTCCACAGCATCATATCCTGTATTCTATAATACTCGGTCTGACCCGAGCATTACAGTTAAATAACACCCGAGCCGGTCTGGAATACCAGCGTGAGAAAATCACACCCAATTGATTATTAAAGTTTCAAAAATCCTTTGAAAACAAAAGCATCTCGTAAGACCACGCCACAAATAAACATGTCGGGTTTTTACTTTACGATAGCTAAAACATTTTTTTATTAAAATCCTCTGATATTATAATAGTGTCTATAGAAAGTAAAATAGAATCTAGCTGAAATGCTTGCATCTCACGTTTCAGCAATAGTTGGGCACAATCAAAACCGTAAGGGCGCGTAGGAAAAATGGATTCCAACTAATGGCTAGTCACTGGGGTACCTCCTGTCACAGTACCTGGCCTAGATCAGCATACCGAGAAGCCACCCTAACTCCCTTGCAACACAAGACCGGAACCATCCCTTACTGGACAGTCTCGAGCAAGATCACCCTGCGGTTGGGATCAGCAACCGCCCACTAAGCCGAAATAAAAGGGACATCTAGACGGGGATGACCTCACCCTCCAGTGGGGGCTACACACGAAGTCTTGCTGCATAACCCCTGATTTTCAGCCATTCCCATTTGATGAGGCTTAAGGATAAGCATTACCTTTTTAGAATATATCCCTTAGAATGCCCATCGTCCACCTGACGATGTTTCGCAAGCATTCATCCATACAAGTCCGTCCCGGGTTCGAACGGAACCAAAGGCACTATTCCTACTACATCCATTTTGGAAATATCCTCAGGATTAGTAGCGACTAGCCCTTGCACTTCACTACTCCATCTTCGAATCCAAAATCGTTTTTCACGAAAACGTACAAACCGGATCGAAGTGGTTTTCGAGAAATTAATCTCGATCCCGGTCTCTTCGAAACGATCAACGCATTTGGCCAATATTGATAATCGTTTATTTAACTATCAATTAATATTCACAAACAACCATCCAACAATAAATAATTTCCCAAATTATTTATTAATCCCAAAAATATCTTCACAAGATATATTTCCACATTTCAAACCCTTTTGAAAAGAGTTTTCACAACTGTCTTCCTTCCTCAGAATAAATTCCAAATATTTCTATTTTCACTAGAATCACCAAGCACAAGATTTTAGATTTTTAAAATAATTTCAAAACACTTTAATTGTAAAGTATGTTTAATATTTAATTTTGAAAATTTTACTTTAGTGCTTAATTTAAAATAATACTTTAGAACAATCAAAATAAGTTTACTTTATAAATATAACTAGATTTTCTTCTTTAAACAAAGTACTAAATCATTCTTAAAATAATTATTACGATAATAGATTAACAAATTACTTACTTTAGAATTTACTTTAAAATATTTAAATTAAAACTACTTCAATAATTGATTAAAAATATATACTATATGAATATTTGAAAATAAGGTTACTTTATAAATATAAACTAAGTTTTCACCTTTAAAACAGAATTACTAAGTCACTCTTTATAAATTATTACCACGGTAATAATTTGAATAAATATTTACTCTAGAATTTAAACATTTAAAAATAATAAATTTCCAAGAACGTACTTTGTAAAGCAACATTAAAACCTTTATTTTATTTTAAAACTTACTTTGAAAACGTACCTGGCTATCCAGAGAAATATACTTCTCTTCACAACCTTTAAAAATAAATCACTATTTATTTTTAAACAATTTTTCTCATTCCTTTAATAAATTTCCACCTTGAATTTATTCTTCCAAATATCCAATTTCAAACACTTAAATCAATTTCCAAATTGATTTTCAATTTATTTCATTTATTCCCAAATCCTTTAATTTCATATTTATTCCTTAATTATGATTTAAAATACTTTTGATTGAAATACTAATTTAGATTTCTCAATTTACTTCTTATTCCTTTAAATAAATTTAAAACTTTAAGTTTAAAATAATTCTTTATTCATTTAATTTAATATCACATAATTTTACAATTTGTTAATTACTGTTTATTCAAACCCCTTTCTTTTCATACTCGAAGTTATTTATTAGTATTTATCATACTTCTATTTCTTTTCCAATTCGTTCTTAATTTATTCAATTTTCCAAGATTATTTCGTTTACAAATTTACTTCCTTTATTTTCTTTCCAAAATCCAATTTATATATTTTTGGTAATTCATTATAACCAATATATATCCTCCAATCATATCATTCAATATTCCAATATATTCAACATAGAATATCAAGTAATCACATCGGAGAATATTAAATAATAAATATTGAGGGGTCCAGTTGGATCCCTCCAACCTGTTTTCCCTGCATCCACAGATGTTAGCACAATTCCAGAATATAACATACTATAGCACATCCATCAATTCCAACCATTCAATCAATTATTTAAATTTAATCGTTAGAATTGAAATTTAAATTAACCGAGTGGGATTAACTCACCTTTGCTATTATTTGCAATCCACTCCAACCTCGACTGATTTAGACCTTGAATAAACATTTACAGTCTATAAATATTTGAACAATCAAATGACAAATTTATCGTTTAATATTTTAGTTAACTTACAATTTAATTAAGCTATTTATTTTCCGACTATTAACTTTATATAACCAATTATATGAAATTTTATTAATATTCGAACAAATCGAATGATCAATTATGATTTAACTTGAATAAATCAACTTGTCACTTATTAATTCAATTTACTAAATTCCAAATGATCGTTAATAGTTAACATTTCTTTTCTGCCCAATCTAAAAATTCAAAGACAGGTTAAATATATATATATATATATATATATATATTAACTCCTCAAATAAATTTACCGATTACTTAAAGTTGACAGATTTCTATATATAAAATCATATGTATATTTTTTTTTCTGATCTGTATATATGTACATATAATTATGAAATTAAATTAAAATATACAACTCTATACCTTACTGCACCTAAATTATTTTACTGTAAAATGCCTTTTCTGTTTCTATACATGTTTATATTAATTCAGATTTTCCATATAAACTTTATGTATATAATTTAAATCTCAACAGTAATCTATTAAATTTCCAAAATTAAATTGCAAATTTAAGAATACCTTGCTGTCCTTATGCTCGCGACTAGCCCTAACCCCAAGTAACGGTGATCGAACCCCAAAACTTTCCCCCGCCCGTCGTGCTCTCTTCCTCCACGTGCCCAGAAATTCACGCCTCCGCCTTCGCTTGCCTCGTCTTCGATGGTGAAGCACTAACCTAAACCCTTTTCCATGATTTGAATCGAACACGACCTCAATCGAATTGCCTTGCCCCCAAACACGCTTCCCAAAAATCGCGACGTCGCTCGCTGTTTGAAGACACGCGAAAGCCTTAATTCTCGAATTGATTTTATGAATCGTATTGAAGAGTGCAAGCATCGATTTCGAATTGGAAAAACAAAAAAATTGGACGATGCGGTTGATTTAAGAAGAGACGCGACTGGGGAAGCTGCCGAGAGGAGGAGGATGGCGATTCGATAGTAGCGATAGATTTCAGCAGATAAGAGAAGGAGTGGGAGTGGGTATGATTCGAACCAAAAGAAGCCATCTCAGTTTCTTTTACTTGAAGTGTCGGAATTGAGTTATATCATTATTTTTTCTTTTACTCAATTCCAGCTTGAATAACCAAAATTTTATTTCTATTAAATTTCCCCATCCAATTCATTTACATTCTAAATTTGATGTACTTTATCAATTTATTTATATCATTATTATCTTTCTTTTTTATTAGTTAAATTCCAAAATTAAATTTTCAACTTAATAAATTCTTATTTTTATAACTTTACTTTTAATTTTAATTCCAAATCCAATCTCATACTTTCCTTGGTTTCATAAGCCATTGTAAATCTTTATAATCTTATTTGTCTGTAACACTATCATCCAAACACTTTAATTATATATAATAATTTGCATAATTTTTTTTTTATATCAAAATATATTTTGGGTGAAACTATTTAATTCACCCACCTTTGAAAACAATATTGTGTCGAATTGTTCTATTCAAGTGTTTAGAAACCCCTTCGGTACAATTATGCAGACTGCACTGACGAAGGTTCATATACCACTCGAAAAATCAATCAACATAATATAAAACCATTTTATATTCACTAACAAATACGCGCTCATATCTATTAATATGCTCAAACTCATTCTAGAGTACTGCTGACTCTAGCTCTAATGAGAAATCTCCACCAGAGCCAAGGTTCTCACTTAACCTTTCAGCTCTGATACTAACTGTGACGACTCGCCCTTCTACTCCCAGAAAGACGTATCATCATAAAGAAAGAAAGGGATAGAAATAGAAAAGAAAAGAAAGAAAGAACATCAACAACAGAATCTCACAGCGGAAACGAAATGAAATATAATACATCACATAACGATTACATAGTTTACATATATCAGAGTTATACAATATTATACACTTGACAATCATATATACATCTGTCACTACATACATCCCAATATATAATATACTCTAACTAACACAGCGGAACTAGATAGATATCTACATACGTCTGGGCTCCTGCTCCAAGCTTCTCCAGAACTCAACAATCTAAGAACCTATCACTTGGCTACTCGTCAAAAATTGAGTACCCAAGAGTTTATGAAAAACACAAAATATAAACTCCGGGTCAGACATGGGTCTGGTATGAGTAAACGGTTTAAGGTTGTTTAACTTGAAAAAAACATTTGAAAATAAAGGTATCACGTAAGACTTCCCACACATAAATACAGGTAAGTTTTTACCTTACGCTAACCAAAACATTTCATAGGAAATTCAGTGATATTATAATAGTGTCTAGGGTTTTCAAGTAAATAGAAAATAGCCGAAATTGTTACATTATTAAATTCCAGCTACTAGCCACAAAAGTGGGTAATACAATTAAATCCGAGGGCGCTTATTGGAAAATGGGTTCCATACAATGGCAGGGCTACTGAGGTACCGCCCGTCACAGTATGGGGTCTAGATCACCGTACCGTGGAGTACGCCCGCTCCCCTGCAACACAAGGCCGGAACCATTCCTTACTGAATAGTCCCGAACAAGATAACCCCGCAATTGGCGCGACCAACCGCTCACTAAGCCGAATAGAAAGGGACATCTAGACAGGGGAAAATCTTGTCCTGCTTGGGCATGACCCACCTAACCTTGCTGCACCTCCCCTGTTTTAGCCATTCCCAGTTGATGAGGCTTGAGGCTACGATTATCTTTACAGAACGTATTCCTTAGAATGCTCATCGCCCACCTGACGATGTGCTGAAAGCATTCAATCCATACAAGTTCGTTCCGGGTTCGTACCAAAACCGAAGCATTATCTCGTTACACTCATTTTGGAATCACCTTCAGAGTTAACGACGAAAACCCTTGCACTCTGAATCTTCATCTTTACTTCTGATTCACAACCTTTCGTTAATTTGGATCGATGTGGTTTTCGGATGTCCAAATATGGAAACCCGATCCCGGTCTCATCGAAATCCAAAACGTGTCTTTTAAGGCCAAGTTGTTTTAAAGTTTAAAACAATTCAATTATCCATATACACACAGATAGATAATTCACAATATCACAATAGATAATCAACATTTTCATCACAACAGATAATCCATATTATCATCATACTTCAATCAAAGCATACATTTCATACAGCATCATTTGTCTCATATTTGAGATCTCAAACCATTCAAAGTAGACAATATCATTCATCCATACATAAGCAATCATATCAGCTATAATTAATTTAAAATGAGTTAAATTAATTACTTGCATCTCTAATTAATTTAAAGTGAATTAAATTAATTACTTCACCATTATAAATCTTGCTTATATAACTATTAATCAATTATCAATCAATTAATTTATCATCATCCAATTATTCAATTTAATTAGCCATCCTTGTATAACTACCTTTAATTACATTCAAGTATTATCCTTTAACTTATTTCCACAAATAAATTATCTTAACTAAACATAGAAATTAACCTTAAATTACCAACATTACATTCTTCTTAATTACACTAATTAATTACTCTTTAATCTCTTATTATTAATTATATTTATTAATGATTACTAATTACATTTTAATTTCATTATCCTGTATCAAATTAATTACCTTAAGTAATTAATCTTCAATTAAGCCACATTTATTAATCACTCCCGATTAATATTATTCAGTAATTAACTATCCTTAATTACTCTATCAAATAAATTAATTACTCCTCAATAAATTTTCTTTAAATTAATCCCTTGATTAATTGCACAAAGTAATTATACTCAAATTACTTCCATTATTAAATCATCCTCAGTCAATTGCATCCAGTCATTATCATTAATTACTTCCCCAAGTAATTATACTTATCACATCATCAAATAATTATTTAAATTAATTAAACTTAAACATTTCATATTTAAACCTCATTAATTATAATAAGTAATTAATTTCCTTAATTACTCAATTTCTTAATCAATTTGTTTCACACTATTTAATTTATTACTTTCTAATCAATTTGTTTAACCTTAATTACTTAATTAACTATTCTTTAATTATAAATTAACATCTTAATAAAACTTAATTATCCATTTATCAATTACTAATTACTTAGTTAATTATTAATTTATTCTTAATTAGATTACTTAATTAATTAACTATTAATTCATTCATTTATTACCATAAGTAGTTAATTACACTTTATTAATTACTTAATCATTAGTTGATCCATCCCCAATTGCAATTAAAAAGTAATTTTTTTATTTACTTTCTGAAATCATCAATTAATATTAATTATTCAACATAATTAACATTTTAGAAAAAACCTTCATTAACTGTGGAAATCAATTATGTTAACTAACTACCACTTATTTGTTAATTAACTTTATACTTAATTAAAATAATATTGGATTAAATAAATAATTAACGTTCTAAAAACTTCGTTAAGTATTTACCAAAAATCATTATAACTTAAATCAACTTCTTAATTAAAACTTGTTAAACATTCATTAGTTTCACAATGCTCATAAATTTGAGGAAATCAAATTTACTTATCTCCTATATGAAAATGCACTATTACAGTTTGAAGGAAACTCGAGCCCTACCTGCAAAAACTCGCATGCAACTCCGAGTAAAACACGTTGTCATTCCGAGTCATCCTGCCTGTACAACTTCTTCTTCTTTCCCCTTTTTTTCTGTAGTTTTAGATTTGCTAAGCTAAATTACAGCCTCAGGTTTAAAACAACGCTCGTGATATAAAAAAACCCGAAGCGACCTTCCAATACACTCGAGCACGACACGAGAAACGTCACTGACATTACGCCATCTCCCTCCTCCACGCCGTGCATGTGCACGGCGGCACCAAAGACCTCCGGCGAACACCCACCTCGCCGACAAGTCACGAATCCCATGAACAAAAGAAAATCAAACTCGAATTTCGTTTCAACCCACTGAAACGAAATTATGCATACTGATCGAAATTCTGTAGCTCAACCGATATGACAAATCGACCTCGTCACTGCCGCCGTGACTACCGAAAGCCCTCAACTTTTGGCCGCACCTCGACTACACGCCACCCTTCCATTTCCCAAATGCTCGAGGCACTCGATCATCCATGGTCGATGAACACGTCAAATTACAGAGAGGAACATGAACACCATCCTAAACCCTAATATGATCTCGTCCTCTAGTTTCACTCAATAGGAAAATTATTTGATAATTTTTACGAGATTCCCAATGTTTATACTAGCTTCAATACAAATTTGAACACTTATTATTGGATCAATAATCTGTAATTGGTAAAAATGTCACTTTTGATAAACCATGAACTACCTTTTCAATTCTACACTAAAAATTCTTATTTCTGCTTTAAAACTCCCATTTTGCATTGAAGATCCAGGTTATCAACTTGAATTTATATTTTATAACAGTTGAATTTATCAACATAATCTTTGTTGCCTGTAAAAACTTGATTTCCAGTGCATAGCTTCTTAATATGTTTTAAAACAATTTAAATTCCTGATTGAAATTCGAACATATTGTTTTGTTGGAAAATTTAAAGCTTTTCCATGATCAAATGAAAATAATTCAAGATTAATAGTTTTCAACCCTGTAATCACTTAGCAGAAATGAACAACATAATCACTATTAAAAAAAACAGTCTGTATGTAAACACAGATTTATACCAATCATAAAACACATACATCACCATGTAGTCCCTAAATCACCCTACTGTTCTTAATTAACCTAAAGCTTGAAATTTTATGTTTACTCACCAAAAAAAACAAACTGTTGAACAGAGCACATTTGATGTTTTGGAAAACCTGAAGATTTGAAACTGCAGGGTCCCATCTGTTCTTGTTTGAGTTAGATACATTTGAGTTTGAATTCAATTTGATTTCACTTCTCTTTTTTTTTATGAGTTACAGAACGAACTGGAAAATAGAAGATGGTCTCACATATATATAAAAGATAATAGGTGTGTGAAGGAAGGTAGTAACTAGTCAGGTTGTTTCTTATTTTTGTTTTATCAGGCAAGATTTAAAATGGGCTGATATGATCTTTGAATTCGGCCAAATGTTTTACTGAGAGAATAAAACATTAAATGCTAATGTACCTAATGTCTACACTAAATCTTATTAGTACATAAATTTTCATTACTTGCTTTACATAATTATTTACAGGTACACATATACAAACCTGCCTTGTTTTTAGACTTATCTAACTTTTGTTTTAGTTATGTTGATCAGATCCTTATTCTGCAAAGTAAAGATTTGTACATATCTTAAATAGACAAAAATATGGGCTCGAACAGAAAAGCATTAAATGTTGTGTTGCTTAATTAGTTTACATAATTATGTTTAACTGAGAATATAGATTTGGTATGTAAAAGTACATTTGCAGGTAAGCTTGTAACTGAAGATACTTGTATCAAAACAATTTGTGTCAGGTATTATATCCTATACCCTGACTGATTGCAGGTGAGCATAAGATGTTAATTTGGATATAAATATTTGTCTGGTTCAACTTTTATACCTTATGCTTATTTACTTTACAGGTACTTGTGAATGAGGATTATTTCCTTTGAAAACATTTGTTTTATTATTTTATACTTTATATTTAGATTTACATGTGAAGATATTGTGTAAAAAAAAAATTATTAATTGCTTGCTTGAATAATGAATATGTTTGGGTCAGGTTTATTTTTACTTTGGTTTGCTTTGAAAATAATTTGTTTCATTATTTCTAGCTTGAATAATTTATATACATATGGTTGTTGTCATTCTGTTATGAAAATATTTTGTTTTGTTAACTTCTAGTTTACATAATTTATACACAAATGTTTGAGTTTGGTTTTACATTACATTTGACTTTGTTTTACTTTATACTATGTTTTTTTATACCTTGTTCTTATTTTAGCTTTGTTTACAAGTTTTTAATTTATGTTGTATGCAATCTTAACTAATTAATTCTTATTTTAAATTTTGCATTTGTATTTTATATTTAACTATCAATGTTCATATGGTTTACTTATTTATTTATATTTGTATTTTATTTAAATTATATTCTTAAGTTTTACTTATACTTGATATTTATATTTTATATTGTTAGAATTAGATTTTAATTTAAAAATTATCATCCATATGTATATTTTCAAATGTAAACAAAGTAAAGTATTTTAATTCAATTATACAAGGTAAATATTTTTAAGAGATGTTATTTAAATTTCCAGAATCAAATTTCCTTTTAAAATACAAACTTATATAAACAAATGGAAATTATTTCCAAAATCATATTCATTTGAAAATAATCAGTTCACATTTTATTTAATCAGATTAAATATTTATTAAAATAAACAGGGCCAAAATCCAGGGTCGTTACATTATATTATCATTGTTAAGTGAAAATTTAACTAGAAATTGAAATGTAAATAATATTTAAGGAAATAAATTCATTATAAAATGAAATTTATAAATATGAACTATAAATGTAAATTATAAATTGAAATATAATTAAATGGAAATGTGTATAAGCATGAACTATACAAATGCATTATAGTTAAAATTTGAACTAAAACATAAATTGAAACTTTAAAACCCCGAGGATTTTGGGAGTATTTTGAAGATAAATAGCAGCATTGTTGTTTTTGGGGTATTTCTGAAAGGAAATTGTTTCAAATAAATTTTGGGAAAGGATATAACATTAAATTCACTTCAGTCGCTGGAAAATAACTTCGGTGATGACTGCAGCATCATCGGTGTTCATTTTCGAGTTTCTAAGTGACAGATTGCCGCCAAAATTGATTTGTTCAGGAAAACCTGTTTGTTTTTGGAAATTTCAAAGGAAATTTGTTGGGAATATAACCAGGATTGGTTTAACTTTTGAGAATTGTGATATGAGATGTTGGAGATTACAAAATAATTCGAAACCAATGTCGGGTATTTAAAAAAAGCCTGATGAGATAGTTGTAAGCTTATAAATTAAGATGATTTTTAAATCAAGAAGGAAATATAAGCTTTGAATAATGGAATTTAAATTTAAAGAGAAAGGTTAAAAATGAAATTAACTTGGATTGGAAAATAAAATTTAACTGGATTGAAATTAATTGAATAGGTTGAAAATAATATCCAGTTGTATTCGAATTAAGTTAAAATCGAATTGAGTTAAATAAAACTGAGTTAAAATAAAATTGAATTGGGATAAGAATTCAATTGAATTATTGAATGGAATTAGATTCTTACTGGAATAAATGGAAAATAAGTTGGATAAGAATTGGTTTGAAATAAATAAATTCGAATAACTTGTAAAAGAGTAAAAAAATCCATGAAATAAAAATATGCTTGAGCTATAAATAGGCATGAATCTTGAGTTAAAAGTAAAAGATGAACATATTCAAGCCTATAATGAATGGAATTGTGTAAATAATAAGTTGTGACTTATAAAATTGAAAATGGAATATAAAATCCAAATAAATATTGTTTGATGAATTGAAAAATAAAATGAAGATCAAAACTTGAACTATAAAATAAATTTAACTTAAGAAATTTTATGAAGTGATATTTGAAATTAAAATCAAGTTCTAGATTATAAGTTGGGGAAAGACTATTTAGATAATAAATTAGATAATGTAATACGTAATGGAAACCTAATGTAGTTAAATAGAAGTTGAATTGTGAGCTTATAATGAAGATTGGAAATAAAACTCAAGTTATAAATCAAATTCGACTTGAATCATTAGTGAAGAAAATATGATTGAAAGTGGCCTTGCAATTAATTAAATGAAGTGAGAATGAAATTGCAATGTAAGTTAATAAAATTGGATGGTAATTTTAAAAGTGAATGGTAGAATCAGAACTTGAGCTATTAATTAAAATTCGACTTGAAGTGTTAACAAATTAAATATAATTGAAAATGTATCGAATAAAAATGAAATTGGATTAAAATAGAAATGGTATGAATTGCAAATAAAATCCAACCAAGTGGAAATAAATTGGAAATGGCCATGTAATCAATTGAATGAGTTGAATCTGGAAAGTTAAATGTTAAAATAACTAATCAAATGAAATTGTAGATTTAATATGAGATTTAATTAAGATAGAATCAAGTTGTATAGAAGAGAAAAATATTTACTTGTGAAATGAAAATGAGCTTAAGTATAAAATTTGAATAAATCAAAATAAATTGACTTAAGCTGAATATGAGGGGAAGAGATGAATTGAATTCAACTTAAAATCAAGTTTAATGATATGAGATTGAATTTGAATCAAGTAAAAATAAATTTGAAACGAAATAGAATTAGAGGGGTTATAAATAATATTTAATGGAATGATATTCTTAAATAAATAATTCTAAACCATTTAAATTATTAAGGGATTGAAATAACTTGAGACGATAAGAAAAATAGAATGTTTCAAATTTACTAGAATGTTTTAAGTAAATATGGATAAACCAATTATATTGAATAAATAAATGGATGGAATAAATAAGAATCAAATGGAAGTAATTAAAAGTCTATGTATTGATAAGAGTAAAATAAATTGATTTTGAGAGTAATTGAATTAAATTTGAGTTCGGTTTGCTTAAAAATAAATTAAATGTAAGCAATTGAGTTTTAAACCATTCAAATTGAATAAAAATGGTTATAAATTAATTGAAACAGTTGAATTAGTGTGAAAACTATATAAATTGCTTACGGAAAGTGTTTGGTGTGCTTTTCTTTTAGAATTCATTTGTTTAATTATTACAAGTAAGTGAAATGTTGATAAACTTCATATATTTGGCATTTACATGTTTAAATTGAGTAAGTACAGGTACCTGGAAGCCGTGTGGCTGGATTTTGGGCATACGAACTGCTAAATAATTAAGCTGTTTGCTTAAAATGCTAAATAAGGTACGCCTACGCAATAAAAATAGGAAATATGAACTGGTTTTGGTTTTTCCGACCGTGTGGGTCGATGTATATATATTTATATCTTTTGTCAAATTGCAAAAGCTCCTCCGTACAAAGGAGACTCTGTCAAAAAAATTCAGAAATTTTGGGAGTTAGAAAATTTTTGAAAATTTTGGAAAATTTTGTTAACGACAAAACAATTTCAAACTGGAAAATTGAAACAAATTAGTAAATGAGACTACTTAAAATAATGACATAAATTAGTTATAAATGGAAAATAAAATTCAATATTTAGAGTTAAAGATAAATTGAATTCGTATAGAAATGGAAGAATCAATTTGAACAGAAATAGATATAAGCTAAAAGTGGTAAAGTAAAAATAAATAAAGAAGCATATAGAATGCTTATGCTAAACTCAAGTAGGGAATGGAGAATTCTTAATTGGAAATTGATATTGCAAATATATTCTAAGTTGATATTTGAATGAATAGATATTGATATTTTGTAAGAAAGTCGATAAAATGTTTTTGGAATATTGTGATTGGATATTAGTTCTAAGCAGGATATGCAGGTATTATAAAGGGAAAAGAAAGTTGGATTTGATTTCAAAGAATAAAATTTGAAAATGCTCGACATAAAGGTATGTATTTAAATTTGGTGTGAAATTTGATTGGGTTTTTGGATCGAGCCACTTGGCATTTTGTTTTCTTTTTGGATTTGGGAGGCCGTAGAGCCATTTTGTAGTTGTACCGAGCTAGCCGCGCAAAGGAGACGCTGACGAAATTTTTTAGGAATTTAGGGAGTTAGAAAAATTTTGAGAAAGTTTTGATAATTCAAAATTTAGTTTTGAATTATAATTTGAATAGTTGAACAAGTAGGTTATTTGAAAACTATAGAAGGTTTTGGGGAAGTTTGGAAAGTTAATAAAAATAATAATGGGTCTTTTATAAAAAGATAGTTGGTAAGATATTGAATTGTTAGAAACCGTTTGGTTTCGGGGGAAAAGTAAACCGGTATTGGACCATTCTTCCTAACTAGTAATTTCGGGGACGAAATTCTTTTAAGGGGGGGAGGAATGTGAGGGCCCGGAATTTTTGAGCATTTAAAATCAGAATATTTAATTGATTTTAAATATTCAATAGGGTAATTTTAACTTAAATTACGAATATCATAATTTATTTGATAATTAAATTATTGAATTAAATAATTTGAAGTTGGATAAAATATTGAATCTGGAATTCTAAGCCTATTAAAAATAATTTGAAAGTTTGTAGAATTTATACTGATAATACAGAAGGTAATAGAAATTGTAAAATTGAAATTAACAGTGGTTTGTTCAGTTTTAAAATTTATACTGTTTAAATTGAATTTAAAAATAGCCTCCCGAGGCGCAGTCTCGGAATTCAACAAAACTAGTTTCATTAGGTCCGTAATATTGAATTGTTATCAGATTTCAAATTTCGTATTGATCGGAGTTAGTGTGTGTGTACGATATATAAACGCGTTGAAAATTTAATTGATAATAATCGATTCGAATTTGAATTAAAAATAAGTGAACACTGTAGCAAGGCGTCTTCAACACGCTTCCTTTGCCTTCTCGAACACACCATCCCTTATCCTGCTTCTTTTTGAACACGAGACCACTATCCTTTCAGTTCAAAGATGCTCAAAAAAAAAGAATCAAAATGGCCGACACTTCAAGTAAAAGAAACTGAGATGGCTTCTTTTGGTTCGAATCATACCCACTCCCACTCCTTCTCTTATCTGCTGAAATCTATCACTGCTATCGAATCGCAATCCTCCTCCTCTCGGCGGCTTCCCCAGTCGCGTCTCCCTTCTTCTTAAATCAACCGCATCGTCCAATTTTTTTGTTTTTCCAATTCGAAATCGAAGCTTGCCCTCTTCAATACGATTCAGAAAATCAATTCGAGAATTGAGGCTTTCGCGTGTCTTCAAACAGCGAGCGACGTCGCGATTTTTGGGAAGCGTGTTTGGGGGCAAGGCAAATCGATTGAGGTCATGTTCGATTCAAATCATGGAAAGGGGTTTAGGGTAGTGCTTCAGCATCGAAGATGAGGCAAGCGAAGGCAGAGGCGTGAATTTCTAGGTACGTGGAGGAAGAGAGCATGGCGGGCGGAGGAAAGTTTTGGGGTTCGATCACCGTTACTTGGGGTTAGGGCTAGTGGCGAGCATAAGGACGGCAAGGTATTCTTGAATTTGCAATTTAATTTTGGAAATTTAATAGATTACTGTTGAGATTTAAATTATATACAAAAAGTTTATTTGGAAAATCTGAATTAATATAAACATGTATAGAACAGAAAAGGCATTTCACAGTAAAAAAATTTAGGTGCAGTAAGGTATAGAGTTGTATATTTTAATTTAATATCACATAATTTTACAACTGGTTAATTATTGTTTATTCAAACCCCTTTCTTTTCATACTCGAAGTTATTTCTTAGTATTTATCATACTTCTATTTCTTTTCCAATTCGTTCTTAATTTATTCAATTTTCCAAGATTATTTCGTTTACAAATTTACTTCCTTTATTTTCTTTCCGAAATCCAATTTATATATTTTTGGCAATTCATTATAACCAATATATATCCAATCCAATCATATCATTCAATATTCCAATATATTCAACATAGAATATCAAGTAATCACATCGGAGAATATTAAATAATAAATATTGAGGGGTCCAGTTGGATCCCTCCAACCTGTTTTCCCTGCATCCACAGATGTTAGCATTATTCCAGAATATAACATACTATAGCACATCCATCAATTCCAACCATTCAAACAATTATTTAAATTTAATCGTTAGAATTTAAATTTAAATTAACCGATTGAGATTAACTCACCTTTGCTATTATTTGCAATCCACTCCAGTCTCGACTGATTTAGACCTTGAATAAACATTTACAGTCTATAAATATTTGAACAATCAAATGACAAATTTATCGTTTAATATTTTAGTTAACTTACAATTTAATTAAGCTATTTATTTTTCGACTATTAACCTTATATAACCAATTATATGAAATTTTATTAATATTCGAACAAATCGAATGATCAATTATGATTTAACTTGAATAAATCAACTTGTCACTTATTAATTCAATTTACTAAATTCCAAATGATCGTTAACTAACTTAGTTAACATTTCTTTTCTGCACAATCTAAAAATTCAAAGACAGGTTAAATATATATATATATATATATATATATATATATATTAACTCCTCAAATAAATTTACCGATTACTTAAAGTTGACAGATTTCTATATATAAAATCATATATATATATATTCTGATCTGTATATATGTACATATAATTATGAAATTAAATTAAAATATACAACTCTATACCTTACTGCACCTAAATTATTTTACTGTAAAATGCCTTTTCTGTTTCTATACATGTTTATATTAATTCAGATTTTCCATATAAACTTTCTATATATAATTTAAATCTCAACAGTAATCTGTTAAATTTCCAAAATTAAATTGCAAATTCAAGAATACCTTTTTGTCTTTATGCTCGCGACTAGCCCTAACCCTAAGTAACGGTGATCGAACCCCAAAACTTTCCTCCGCCCGTCGTGCTCTCTTCCTCCACGTGCCCAGAAATTCACGCTTCCGCCTTCGCTTGCCTCGTCTTCGATGCTGAAGCACTACCCTAAACCCCTTTCCATGATTTGAATCGAACACGACCTCAATCGAATTGCCTTGCCCCCAAATACGCTTCCCAAAAGTCGCGACGTCGCTCGCTGTTTGAAGACACGCGAAAGCCTCAATTCTCGAATTGATTTTCTGAATCGTATTGAAGAGGGCAAGCTTCGATTTCGAATTGGAAAAACAAAAAAATTGGACGATGCGGTTGATTTAAGAAGAAGGGAGACGCGACTAGGGAAGCTGCCAAGAGGAGGAGGATGGTGATTCGATAGCAGCGATGGATTTCAGCAGATAAGAGAAGGAGTGGGAGTGGGTATGATTCGAACCAAAAGAAGCCATCTCAGTTTCTTTTACTTGAAGTGTCAGCCATTTTGATTCTTCTTTCTTTTCTTTTTTTTCGAGCATCTTTGAACTGAAAGGATAATGGTCTCGTGTTCAAAAAGAAGCAGGATAAGGGATGGTGTGTTCGAGAAGGCAAAGGAAGCGTGTTGAAGACGCCTTGCTACAGTGTTCACTTATTTTTACTTCGAATTCGAATCGATTATTATCAATTAAATTTTCAGCGCGTTTATATATCGTACACAAACACACTAACTCTGATCAATACGAAATTTGAAATGCGATAATAATTCAATATTACGGACCCAATGGAACTGGTTTCGTCGAATTCCGAGATTGCGTCTCGGGAGGCTATTTTTAAATTCAATTTAAACAGTATAAATTTTAAAACTGAACAAACCACTGTTAATTTCAATTTTACAATTTCTATTACCTTCAGTATTATCAGTATAAATTCTACAAACTTTCAAATTATTTTTAATAGGCTTAGAATTCCAGATTCGATATTTTATCCAACTTCAAATTATTTAATTCAATAATTTAATTATCAAATAAATTGTGATATTCATAATTTAAGTTAAAATTACCCTATTGAATATTTAAAATCAATTAAATATTCTGATTTTAAATGCTCGAAAATTCTGGGTCGTCACATAATATGTCATAGTTCTAATGTTAAGACTTTATCACAACTCTAATGTTAAGAATATGGACATGTAAACAAAATGGATCTAAGTCAAATTTATATTTATAAACTTATATTATTAAAGAAGATATGATAAATGGGAATTAGATCAAGTTAAATAGATAAACTTATATTCAAATGTGATATGCAAGAGATCCAATCATATGAATAATAAGATTATACGAATAAATAAAATATATTTTTTTACCGTAAGATGTAGTCAAAAGAACGCACCTTGAATGATGATATCTCCTCGGATCTTCAAGATCCCCATCTATCCTTGCAAGAGATGGATGAAACACTTTTATTCTATTTTATTTGATATTTTTATTTGCATTTAAAATGTTTTGAAATTTTGATTTTTTTTGTTTTCTGCCATGAAAAGTTACGAGGAGCGAAAGAAAAAGAATACATCTGAAAGAATGAGCTTTTTTTACATGCAGAATAAACTAGAGAATGTGTTTTATTTGAAAGAATGAAACATTTCACATTCTTTAGTTAAAACTACCCTAATTAATTCCCTTGATTTTCTCTGTCCCCCAATCCTTTCTTTCACATGATATGTCATTAAATGACATAAAATTTCCATAAATCACGCCACCAATGACATAAAATTTCCATAAATCATTTTATGCAATTATCTTTTATTTAAATTATATTGATATCGTATATCAATGCATGCAAATATAACTTTTATAAATGCATTAAAATGATTACAAACAACATCCGAACATCAAATAAATTAAATAATAATTAATATTTCTCAAATATCGGTAAATTTAATTAATTTGCAACATTTTATAAATTAATTAAATCATGTGATTTTTCAAAGAATTCATTATTACGGTTATGCGACTCAAAGTTGTAAATTCAGTTAGCGATTAATATCAAACTATTCAAATATTAATGTTCAAACGGCAGTTAACTGGTGGTGTGACATTTTGGCTAAATTTACCGCTTATAATCTTTAGATAAAATCCAATTTTACTAATTATGTGCATACTCAACAGTGATAATCATTTACACCAATTCTCTTCGTCAAAACTATATCATAATGAGACTTATGGAATTTGATAATGGTCAAAATTCCAATATCATACACTTTTAACTTAACAGTCCAAACACAAAGTTCTTGGTTCAATAATAACAATTATTATCAATCAAAATGCTCTGGTCAGAGACTTTGACTTTAAGTTGACTTAGTTGACCATGATACTAACCTTATATAACTAAAGAGATGAATCCTCTCTTAAATAGTGTTTCACTTCCAATACTTCTACTCGACCCAACTATAGTCGCTCGATGGAGCCATGATTTAACTGTAATCAAAGCGGAGTTTCCATATTAAAGATCAATAGTATTCTCAAGTCGAGATAACTATGTAAATTAGTCACATTGATATTCTCTGCTTGACCCTAGCTATATTAACCAACAGAAAACTATCGATTGAGTCATTCCATAGTTATCCAATAACTATCAGTATGTAACCTCTTGATGCCTCCAGCGGTCATGAGTAATACATTGCCCAACATTTGGAGAGCGTTGCATACTCTAGTCTCAACAGATGTATCAACATCCGGTCTCGATACATCTTGAGTAGGAATATTTAAAATGGTACATTTATTTTCATTGTGATAAACTACTCACGGTTATAACACTTTATAACTACTATCACAAAGCATTTATGGATTTTCTATTAAATATACGTTCAGTTAAACTAATTAATTAATATAACATATTATATCAAGTATATAATAGAAGAAAAACACCTTTTAGTTTGTATAAGATTGGTTATTAAGTTAGATATATGTAACAAATTATATAATTTTTTCTAGGGCATACCTCTAACTCTATAACCTACTTCACATGGAAGGCAATCCCAACTACCTAATCACCCTCAACTATCTGAAGTCGATCCCCTACATTATTCTAACATTATCGCTTGTACTCGCCATACGGTCACCATAGCTCATCGTGACCAGATGGACAACGAAAGAGTTCTTCTCTAACAAGGGCCCAACACCATCCATGTTACACGTAGGCTGGTTTTCGAGAAGAAATGACTGCCTTGCACCAACAAATGCATAGAATGCAGACTAAGAGCACAAGCGGAGATGGTTTATCAGATGAAGAGAACAGTAATCCTCTCTTTGAAGAGGTCTTGAGCACCTAAATCCACCAGAGGTAATCTATGTCCTTCTATGGATAAGTATGATGGAAGCACCGACCCATTTGATCATATTACCGCTTTTAACTCTATAACACATGCCTAGCATCTCTCAAGCCATGACAAGTGCCTCTGTTTCCCCTCCACCCTGATCGGACAGGCTTCCTGTTGGTTCCTTCATCTCCAAGCCGGTAGTATCCACTCATGTGCTTAGTTATGTTCTGACTTCAAAGCTTGCTTCTTTGTGTCAAAGAACAGAGTCGCATTGGTGAGCGGGTTAGGAAACATATGACAAGCCTCGGTCGAGTCCCTCCACTTATATGTCAACCACTTTACTAAAGAATAAACTTGTGCTAGGGGAGCATATAAGCATAACTTGGTAGTTGCCTTGTTTTTAGGGGTGAGGAAGCGGTCTTGGATATGGAAGGAACTAAGAAACATCTTGCTTTGTCCTTTATTGATTTTCTTCAAACGGAGAACAAAATAATAAGGGTAGAAGCGGGCGGCGATAGTGATGAGGAGAAGATGAAATAACTAAGCTAGCACAAAGGAAGAAATCACCAAAAATATTGTAACACCTTGTATTTTGGAGAGCCGTGATATGGGAAATCAATTAATTAACTAATTAATTATAGCATGTGATAAGATAAAGATAAGTTAACTAAGGAAGAAAGAATGATGAAGGAAGAAGAGTTAGGGATTTATTAAGACTAGGCTAGAATGTGGTCTTAGCCCAAAACCCAAAGCCCAAATTTCTAATTACTTACACTCCAACTCACCATTCATTCTCTTGTTTTTCACAAAACGAAAGAAAGAAAACAAAGAAAAGGTTGACCAAACATTCAAGAGGAAGGAGAAGGAAACTAAGATAAAAGAAGGAGCTTTCATCATTAAAGAGACTTTTCAGCAGGATTAATCAAACCAAGGTGAGTACCTCTTTCTCTAAAACCTTTCAAACCCACATAGGTTAGGATTTTATAAATTTTTGATGATTTTAATGATAAAGAACAAATATATGCATGTTAAATGATATTTGTTCATGCACAGGGAATTTAAATATGATGATTTTGATGCGTTAAGGAAAATTCAAGAATCAAACCTTATCTAAATAGCTTTAAATTTTTATATGATGTGTGAAATGACAATATAGAGATGATTTTTTAATTTTATAATTTTATGAAATTATTTAAATTTTATATGAATTTTCTAGGTTGGAAAACGACCTAATTTCAAAAATTAATTATTTTATACTGTGAATCTAGGTGGAATCCAAATATAGTGATTTGGATATTTACTGAACTTTTTTGATTTTTCCCATGAAGTACTGAATTTCTATGAATTAATTAGCAAAGGAAATGGTTAATTATTATATAAGAAAATGAATAAGTTAATTTTGTAAGTGATTAACAAATTATGAAAAGAAAACCGAAAAGTTATTGGTAGACCAATGAAAATTTGACATATATCCATGTCAGGTGAAAAGCAATTCTTTTTAATGGAAATAAATCGGTTTTCTAGTTAATTACAGAACTTCCATTGTCAACTTGCAATAGCTTATATTATTGTCAACTAGCAACAAACCATATACGTACCAATATGCAATGGCTACTAAGGACATTAACTTGTGATAGCTAGCTAAATATTCAACATGCGAGGGCTTATGTATGATCAACCCACGATAGTTCATATTAGGTCAATATGCGATAGCTAAGTTGGAGTCAACCTATGATGGCTGAGTTGGAGTCAATCTACGACAGCTAATTTGGAGCCAACTTGCAAAGGCAAAGTTAAAATAAACTTATGATAGTAGGGTTGGGATCAACTTGTGATAGCATAAACAAGCTCTACTTACGATAGCCTAATAAGGGTCAACCCGCGATAGCTTTAGAAAATCGAACTTATGATGGCTAGGGTTATGTCAACCTACGATAGCTCTAGGCGGCTCAACATGCGTTAGCCATGAAAATTAGGTTTGAGATAATGGACAAAGTAAAGAAAATGCTAAGCATAAATGAACTTTTTATAGCACTTTGGGGAGTCAATTCCCAAAGCGATGATCGAACTTAAAGATGAAATGACTTTAGGAAAATAATGAGTCAATGGAGAATAACTTAAATTAAGTATGAAAGTGTGATCAAGCTTGATTAAGCTACCTGATGATTAAATCGCACGAATTTAATGCAAATGGAAGGCCTTTGTCGCTATATGATGTCTAAACATGACTCCTTATTCGATGATTAACAATATAAGGCCTTTGTAGCAATCATATGTCTGAATTTGACATTATATTCGACAAAAGGCCTGGGTCACTACCAAATGTCAAAGCCACAACATTGTAAATGGTAACATAGACAAAAGTCCTTAGTGGCAAACCCATGTCTTCTCACAACAATATATGAAAACGAAGGTATAAGGCTTATGTAACATCTAATTGTCTATTCATGACAAATTAGCAAAACGAAGGAGTAAGGCTTATGTAGCATCTAATTATCTATTCACAATGAAAATATAAGAGCGATGATGTAAGACCTTTGTGGTAACCAAACCATCCGTTCACGATAAAATTGAGATAAAACGCCTAAGGATAACCCTTAAGTGTCAATTATCAATATCGAACTGGTAAAGGTTAGGTCTGTGTGGCAGTTTAAAATGAGATTATAGAAATTAGTCGAACATATATGTGACGCCCCAACTCTATACCCACGCTAGCCAAGAACATTACGGTGAATGCTGTCAACTAGCACGGAGAATAAGGCTGTTGAGGAGCGACCATCCGTGTAATTACTTTGTGCGAGCATCGATATGTCAGATAGTATAACATGCAATTCTTTTCAAGTGGAAATCTGACATGCCGACACAAATTCAAATCTACTACACAGTGGCTATAATATCTTCGGAAACAAATTTAGAAGTAAGCATAACACAAATCAGTCACAGATAATTCATATCACAAAGGCGGAAGAAGATATGAATATAACACATGAAAGTGTTCATCAGAGTAGTAGTCAAACAAGATCCACCACATCAAAAAGAATAGATACAAGTGCAAGACAAAAGAGTAAATATACATCATAGGGTCTGTATCTCAAATGTATACAACAAAAACTACTAAACTAAAGTAGTTAACCAAAAGTCAAGGAGGTAATCCCGGATGTAAAGTCAAGCAGAAGCGCCTGTAACATCTCGGTCTGACCCGAGTATTATTTAGTAAAAAAATAATAAACGGATCAGTCTAGCTATAAATATCAGATGAAATGATATAGAATAAGAGATATGACTAAACGTATAATAATCACCATGCCAAGCTGTGATATATAGAAGTAATTGAAAATCAACAAGAGATTAATCAACATCACAAAATCTACACAAGAATCAAAGGAAAAGTCATACTCCTAATTTCATTCACCAAGCCACAATAAATGACATACATATCCATGCCAATCGTAAAAGTTGGTGAAACACAAATTCCAGAATTCAACACACGAAATCCAGAAATCACAATCAAAGGGAACAACGACGTCGTACAGCGTGACATCCGATGAACCAAAACACAATCAAAGGGAACAACGACGTCGTACAGCGTGACATCCGATGAACCAAAACACAATCAAAGGGAACAACGACGTCGTACAGCGTGACATCCGATGAACCAAAACACAATCAAGGGAACAACGACGTTGTACAGCGTGACATCCGATGAACCAAAACACAATCAAAGGGAACAACGACGTCGTACAGCGTGACATCCGATGAACCAAAACACAAAGACATTGCACAATGCTAGTCTAAAACATAAAATGATCGTCATGATCAAAGAGAAGTGTTGATTACAGTAAGCTAGTAAATATATGAGCTTAGCTTCATGTCCCATAACCACTAGCTTAACTTAAATATTTACGAACAAATTGTAGGTCTCCACTAGAAAATTGTCACAAGAGTTTCAATCGAACAAGTCCAAGAATTAACCGACGAAGTAAACGCAAGTGTTTCATACCACTCGTTTTACTAAGCCGTTTAATTAGATTTCTCATACGAGTGGGGTAAAGGTTTGTTTATACTAATAGATTGGAAATCAGTTTGAGAAAACGAGCTTTGTAATAAAATAGTGTTGAAATCATTTGAGGAAAGAGTTTTGATATTTACTACTAGTATAGAAAACCTTTATATTTTTAAAGTGACAAATCATAGAAGTGATTGTAGAAGCAATCAATCATAAAGATTCACATTCAAAGACGTGAATAAAATCCAAAGAAATCGATACCGAATCCATCAAAATGGATATTCCTATAAATCACGAAGAAAATATCATCAAAGTCGATAATAAGTGATAATAACAAAAGGGAATCAACACGAATCGATTAAAGTTGGAATTCTCAAGCGAAAAGGCAAATAGGCAAAAAGAGTGCAGATTCAGACGTCTGAAATCAAGGATTCAGACGTCTGAATCTGAAAATAAATAATTTTCAAAGACAGAATTCAGACATCTAAATTCTTGAATTCAGACGTCTGAAATAGGCACTTTTTAGCCTATTTCCTTTCTGGTTCCAAATGAACCAATTCAGACGTCTGAAATCATATATTCAAACGTCTGAATCTGGGAATAGAAATCTTCCCAGAACAATATTCAGACGTCTGAATATTACGTTTCAGACGTCTAAATGAAGGGTTCAGGGCATTCCCTGAACCTAGGCCAAAAATTGCCAAACGAATATCGGAAACGATCGAACGAGCAAATGGCGATGACTAAGGAATTACGTCAAATGACAACCCAGCCTAAACGGTTCTTCGATACGCCTCAAATATCAATGTCCAAATATCCATAATAGGATTTTCATAAATTGGACCAAAACACCAAAAATTGGAATATACACGAAATCAATCCAAACCAAAATCAATTGCACATGAATAAACGTTAGGAATTCATACCTAACAATCAAAGATAATTATAGACAAAGATGTGAGATAAAAATCTCACCTTTGAACCCAAATCAATGAAGGAGAAGCTTTTAAAGCAAGCTAAGATCAATTCCTCTTCAATAACAACTCAAGAAGCTTCAATCTAAGCTTATAAGTAAGATATTTCCTAAATTAGGTTTAGGAAATTTTGAAATTGTAAGGAGAATGAGTTGGAGAAGAAGAAGGAGATGCTTACCAATGGGTTCACTTGAATTTGAAGCTAGAAGTTGGATTTGCAAAGCAAGCTAGGGCTTAGGAATTTCCATTTCCAATCTCTTCCACCATTGTTGCTAAAGCTTGAGTATTAGGAAATGAGGAATGAAGTAATGAAGAGGAGAAGGGGTTGGGACTGAATACATAAGTGGCTCAGCCCAAACCAAAGCCCTAAGTAAAAAGTAGCAAAAATCAACTTTCTCCAAACATATCGAAGCTTATACTCAAAAAGGTTGCAAACGGCATTTTAAACTCAATGGGAGTGGTCCCGAGTCCTAATTCGACCATATGCAAAAAGTACCTTTTCGAACTAAATTCCGAGTATTGATAAAATATTTAAATAAAATATTTAAATATAAAATCGACAAATATGCGGGTTGTTACAGACTCCCCTCCTTAAAGAAATTGCGTCCTCGCAATATTTAAGAAGAAGATATATAGTAACAACCATAAAAGCATATTCAACACAAAAGAAGTTTGAAATAAGAAGTTCACCATAAAGAGCATGAAAGAGTAAGCCTGAACGGGATCGCTCGATGAATTCCCAGGATTCCCAAGAGCAATCCTTAGGATTTGAGAACCAATGAACTTTCACAAGAAGAACACCTTTATTCCGAAGGCGCTCAACCTCCGAAGCAATGATGCGAATGGAATGTTGCTCATAAGTCAAATCTGGTGAAACTTCAATTTCATCAATAACACCGGGCTCAAGAATAAAATAGGAAACCTAAAAGCATTTCCACAGTTAAAAGACGCAGAAAACGTCAAGAATAGCAGAAAATTGAGCCAGTGCAACGGCGTAGTACAGAAACGGTACGCCCGAGAAACTTCAAACTCGAATAATTTGGAACACCGACGTAGTACAAAAATGGTACGTCCAATGAACCGATAAACTGGAACAACGATGTAGTATAATAATGGTACATCCATTGATCCAAATGAGACGGAATATCGATGTAGTATAATAACAGTACATCCGATGAACCGAACACCATAAAAGAACACCGGACACTAGTCCATAAAAGGAATAAGATAAAGCTCAATAAAACGAAGTGTACCAAAACGTCCGATGAACTTGATAAAAAGATAATTCCATTCAGACAACATCAAAGAATCAACCACTTGTTGCTTACGACAAAGCGCATTGGCAACACGATTTCCCTTCCAGGAATAAAAAGAATATCAAGATCATAAGGTGTCAGGAACTCGAGCCAACATGGAGTTCCATATGAGAAAATAATTATCCCAAAGATTTATGATCGGGGTAGAGAACAGATTTCTCATCCAAAAATGATGATGCCAAACTCTAAAAGCGAAAACAATAGCCGCGAGCACTAGATCATGAGTGGCATACCTAGTCTCAGTCGGCTTTTAATGATTTAGAAGCACAAGTGATAGCACGTTATCTTATGTAAGAGAACGGCATCCAAACCAATACGATAAGCATTGGTACAAAAGATAAAGTCTTGGTTCCCCCTCGGGAATCACAAGAACAAGAGTATCGAAAAGAAAGAATTTCTTTTAAATAACCTTCTTTCCTGAAAAGTTAAAACTTTCAAAATTACATTTATCATTATGTAATAATCTTTCTAGAAAAATTTACTATTTTCAAGTCAATATACTGTGTCTGATTGTCTCATCAAAGCGTTTAGGAAATTCCTATCGATAACGTTGATCAAGCGCATCGACCAAAATTCTTAAAACACTAAATGGGCAATACAATCACAAAATCGTATTCTATAGGATAAGTAAGTTTCTCAAAATCTTATAAGAATATTCTTTGTTCGTTTTAAGAACAAAAATCCGGTTATACTTCTAAATAAATCTTATGAAAAAGATTTTGCAAAATTTTAAATTGCCATTTTCATCCAAAAATCAATAAATAAAAGAATGGTCTCATCGAAATATTCATAGAATATTCGATTTATAAAATGGATGAAATAAGCTGGACAAACTGAATGACATAATAATTCATTCATAGGAATCATAACGAGTGCGGAGTGCGTAAGAATGCTAATTTCCGCAACTCGTCGCCAAATGAAAATCGGTGGCAAGGTCGAACTAAAGACCTTAACACCACACAAAAGATTTCTTAGGTGATAATTCTAAGACAAACTCAAAAATACCGGAAAAGTTTCACCAATTATTTAGATAACAGAAACAACACTTTCCTTATAAGTGGGCTTAAGGAATAAAATGATTCCACCAAAAATGTGAAATCGGAATCACAAAGAAAAATTAGAAAGCTGCTTAACAGATAGAAAATGTTGAAGATGAATAGTGCACTCGAAAAATAGGATATGGGCTTCACAATGATTAAGCCGATCCTTACAAACAATCAATTCCGAAGCCTAAGTAAAATTATCGGCTCGGAAAGAAAAATCTCATAAAATAATTTCGACATCAATAAAAAGCAAATTGAGTGTTGCGGACCTACCATCCGGATTCACAACTCTCAAAGAACTCATCAAACCCAAAAATATTTTTAAAGAAAAAGAATCAACAAGTTCTTTTGATATAAAATAGTGAGATGGAACCCATATCAAAAAGAACTCAACTAAGAAGACCACGAAATAAAACAATGTCATCAAGGATTGAGTGAAAAATACCTTGACCACGAGAAGTGTTACCAGGAGCTTGCACAATATTCAGCTCTCCCTCTCTCCTGCTTTGAAGAATGGGACATGTAGATATAAGATGACCCGAACTTTTGCAATATCGGCAAAAGAGAGTTTTCGGGCACTCCTTTGCATAGTGGTCCGTGGAACCACAATTGTAGCATCGTCCACGACTAGAGATAGGAGACTTTGCTACCGGAGTTTGTTGCTTCCCTTTCTTGATGGGATTGGGGCCTTCGAATTTAATAGGCCTCTTCATGTTGTTGTTGAAGTTTTGTTTGGCACGCACAACTTCAACATCGCTTTCTCTATCGGCCTCTTCAAGACGAAGAGCGATATCAATAAGCTGATCAAATGAAACCTCCAGTTTCAAAAGCAATGACTTCTTAAGATTCTTATTCAAGCCATAGACAAATCTTTGATTTTTCTTCATCGGGGTATTAATATACTCAACCTCGTTTTTAGAAAGAGACTCGAAAGAGGCGACATAATCTGTCACAGAAGATTCACCTTGAACAAGGTCAATAAAATGCCGGGCCAGAGTTACTTTTTCAGCTTCCGGCACAAATTTCAATTCGAACCTTTCTCGGAATTGCTCCCAAGTGAGATCCGCTTCAACGATTTCAGAAATTAAAAGCTCATACCAATCTAATGCTCTTTCTTGGAGCATGCTAGAAGCCACTTGGACTCGATGTAAATCAATAAGGTTCATGCGAGAAAAGATGCGATCGCATGATTTAAGCCAAGCTTGAATTTCTATAACACTCTCGGATCCCTTGAATGGCCTTCCACCCAAATCGGTGTAGTCTCTGCACAAGCGTGAAAAACCGGATCTAGGATGAGTAGGCTCTGGAATGGGTCCGGCTGCTTGAGTGTTCTTTACTAGATCAAGAAGTTGCTGGGCAGACATAAATACTCCATCCTGGGGAGTAGCACTAGATTGACCGGCGCTGGGACGGCCTAGTCTAACCATTTCTCTTCTTTAAGAAAGAAAGAAGGAGAAAAGTTATTCTCAAAATGAATATCAAGCAATCTTGATAGATAAAATAAGGAATCATAAAAGAAAATAGGATAGGACGGTACGAAGACCCGAATAAAATCCTAAAGCACGACTCCTAAGATGGACTTAGGACGATGATCCTTGTTATAATATTCCATATTGTTTCGAAGTTTGGCTCTGATACCAAGCTGTGACGCCCCACCTCTATACCCACGCTAGCCAAGAACATTACGGTGAATGTTGTCAACTAGCACGGAGAATAAGGCTGTTGAGGAGCGACCATCCGTGTAATTACTTTGTGCGAGCATCGATATGTCAGATAGTATAACATGCAATTCTTTTCAAGTGGAAATCCGACATGCCGACACAAACTCAAAGCTACTACACAGTGGCTATAATATCTTCGGAAACAAATTTAGAAGTAAGCATAACACAAATCAGTCACAGATAATTCATATCACAAAGGCGGAAGAAGATATGAATATAACACATGAAAGTGTTCATCAGAGTAGTAGTCAAACAAGATCCACCACATCAAAAAGAATAGATACAAGTGCAAGACAAAAGAGTAAATATACATCATAGGGTCTGTATCTCAAATGTATACAACAAAAACTACTAAACAAAAGTAGTTAACCAAAAGTCAAGGAGGTAATCCCGGATGTAAAGTCAAGCAGAAGCACCTGTAACATCTCGGTCTGACCCGAGTATTATTTAATAAGAAAATAATAAACGGATTAGTCTAGCAATAAATATCAGATGAAATGATATAGAATAAGAGATATGACTAAACGTATAATAATCACCATGCCAAGCTGTGATATATATAAGTAATTGAAAATCAACAAGAGATTAATCAACATCACAAAATCTACACAAGAATCAAAGGAAAAGTCATACTCCTAATTTCATTCACCAAGCCACAATAAATGACATACATATCCATGCCAATCGTAAAAGTTAGTGAAACACAAATTCCAGAATTCAACACACGAAATCCAGAAATCACAACCAAAGGGAACAACGACGTCGTACAGCGTGACATCCGATGAACCAAAACACAATCAAAGGGAACAACGACGTCGTACAACGTGACATCCGATGAACCAAAACACAATCAAAGGGAACAACGACGTCGTACAGCGTGACATCCGATGAACCAAAACACAATCAAGGGAACAACGACGTCGTACAGCGTGACATCCGATGAACCAAAACACAATCAAAGGGAACAACGACGTCGTACAGCGTGACATCCGATGAACCAAAACACAAAAACATTGCACAATGCTAGTCTAAAACATAAAATGATCGTCATGATCAAAGAGAAGTGTTGATTACAGTAAGCTAGTAAATATATGAGCTTAGCTTCATGTCCCATAACCACTAGCTTAACTTAAATATTTACGAACAAATTGTAGGTCTCCACTAGAACATTGTCATAAGAGTTTCAATCGAACAAGTCCAAGAATTAACCGACGAAGTAAACGCAAGTGTTTCATACCACTCGTTTTACTAAGCCGTTTAATTAGATTTCTCATACGAGTGGGGTAAAGGTTTGTATATACTAATAAATTGGAAATCAGTTTGAGAAAACGAGCTTTGTAATAAAATAGTGTTGAAATCATTTGAGGAAAGAGTTTTGATATTTACTACTAATATAGAAAACCTTTATATTTTTAAAGTGACAAATCATAGAAGTGATTGTAGAAGCAATCAATCATAAAGATTCACATTCAAAGACGTGAATAAAATCAAAAGAAATCGATACCGAATCCATCAAAATGGATATTCCCATAAATCACGAAGAAAATGTCATCAAAGTCGATAATAAGTGATAATAACAAAAGGGAATCAACACGAATCGATTAAAGTTGGAATTCTCAAGCGAAAAGGCAAATCGGCAAAAAGAGTGTAGATTCAGACGTCTGAAATCAAGGATTCAGACGTCTGAATCTGGAAAATAAATATTTTCCAAAGACAGAATTCAGACGTCTGAATCCTTGAATTCAGACGTCTGAAATAGGCACTTTTTAGCCTATTTCCTTTCTGGTTCCAAATGAACCAATTCAGACGTCTGAAATCATATATTCAGACGTCTGAATCTGAGAATAGAAATCTTCCCAGAACAATATTCAGACGTCTGAATATTACGTTTCAGACGTCTGAATGAAGGGTTCAGGGCATTCCCTGAACCTAGGCCAAAAATGGCCAAACGAATATCGGAAACGATCGAACGAGCAAATGGCGATGACTAAGAAATTACGTCAAACGACAACCCAGCCTAAACGGCTCTTCGATACGCCTCAAATATCAATGTCCAAATATCCATAATAGGATTTTCATAAATTGGACCAAAACACCAAAAATTGGAATATACACGAAATCAATCCAAACCAAAATCAATTGCACATGAATAAACATTAGGAATTCATACCTAACAATCGAAGATAATTATAGACAAAGATGTGAGATAAAAATCTCACCTTTGAACCCAAATCAATGAAGGAGAAGCTTATAAAACAAGCTAAGATCAATTCCTCTTCAATAACAACTCAAGAAGCTTCAATCTAAGCTTATAAGTAAGATATTTCCTAAATTAGGTTTAGGAAATTCTGAAATTGTAAGGAGAATGAGTTGGAGAAGAAGAAGGAGATGCTTACCAATGGGTTCACTTGAATTTGAAGCTAGAAGTTGGATTTGCAAAGCAAGCTAGGGCTTAGGAATTTCCATTTCCAATCTCTTCCACCATTGTTGCTAAAGCTTGAGTATTAGGAAATGAGGAATGAAGTAATAAAGAGGAGAAGGGGTTGGGACTGAATACATAAGTGGCTCAGCCCAAACCAAAGCCCTAAGTAAAAAGTAGCAAAAATCAACTTTCTCCAAACATATCGAAGCTTATACTCAAAAAGGTTGCAAACGGCGTTTTAAACTCAATGGGAGTGGTCCCGAGTCCTAATTCGACCATATGCAAAAAGTAGCTTTTCGGACTAAATTCCGAGTATTGATAAAATATTTAAATATAAAATCGACAAATATGCGGGTTGTTACAATATATGTAACAACTCTCACAATTATGATGAATGGATGATTATGCATGACCGTATTGTAATACTATTATGAATTATTTTGTAATTAATGATGATGATTTTAATAGCTAGGGAAAAACCCATTCCGCGCTTTAATGGCATGGTCTCACTATATGTTTGCTTTGTAGGGTAAAGTTTTATTCATGCCAGACTTTATATGACCCATGTTTTTATTACTTCTCATAAACTTACGAGTATTCATTTAAGTAGGCTGAGTTTATGGTTTATATATATATATATATATATATATATATATATATATATATATATATCTTTTGAAAGGACGGATAAAGACTCCAAAGATGAAGCAGAAGGCTTATCTCGCAATTAAAGTATTTTAAAATTCCGCTATGTAAAATCAGGAATTGTAACTAGTTATGCGTTGTGTTGGCATCTGCATGTGTTGGACATAACGTAACTCTTATTTTCTATTATATTTACCCTAGCATGGGAATGAGATGGGTTAAAGTTGATGTAATGAAACATGTAAAGCAATTTGAAGTAATGAAAATTTATTTAGCTGCGCTGTTTACTTGTGATGTACAAATTAAACAATGAACTCGCTTTGTCGCTTAAAAATGATTCTAGTGACGACTGCAGCATCATCAATATCTATTTTTGGCTCTCCAAGTGAGGGATGTTACAACTTGGTATCAGAGCTTTGGTTAGGGGAACACCTAGGTAAAACAGAGCTAAGTAGAAACTAAATAGTAGAAAACAGAACATCTTGGGAAGGTTTTACGCTATACATAAAATGTACTTGTATTTTGATATAGATATAATAGAATATATCTACTCATTTACTATTGCTTTCACTTTCTTTACTTTCATTTCTTACGAAACCTTGCTTATGCAAAAGACAAGAATGGATCTATGTAACCGATGTCTTATGATAGGAAATACAAGAGCAAATGTTAGTAGGGGATCTGATAGTAAGCAGACCAATGGCTAAGGAAAGGAGGCAACTCTGGAAGTTCACGATGAAGTGGCAATGAAATGCCCACCTCGAATGTACGGAATTTGGATAAGAATGAACTTTTCTAATAGTTCTTAGCAAAGATGGTGCAGCAGCAAGTACCACCGTAAGTCCAGAACATACCAAGGGACTCGATGCAGTCGGTTAGCGAGGATTTTGCTAAGATAAATAAGGATTTCCAAAGTCGAGGAGATGAGATTTTTGATGTAATTAAGCAGACGTTGGAGGCTAGTAACTGGATAGATCTGTAAGAGGATTTATAAGGACTTAAAGCCGATAGATGCTCAGAAGGTAAAGCTGGTATCTAAACAATTCAAGGAACCAACGATTGTCTAGTGGGAACTATGAGGGCCGAGATTCTTAGCAAGAAATTACTTGGGAAAGGTTCAAGGAGATGATTGAGGAGAAATACGTACCAATCTTAGAGTTATCGACAATGTTCGAGGAGTTTGTGGAGTTGCAACAAGGAAGTTCAACTGTGCCAGAATATATGCAAAGTTTCAGTGCCTTTTCTATGTATGGATATGATTTAATTAGAACTTTGTGAAAGAAGGTGGAGAAATTCATCTCGGGATTGAGGCCGAGGTTGAGCAATAAAACGATGTCACGTCTAACACTTCCATTCAGTAAAGTGGTTAATATGGCGAGAAGATATGAGTTGATGTATGTTGAGAGGCAAATATAAGGTAGAAGAAAAAGAAGTTTCCCCTATATCAGAATGGCAAGAAGGGCTTGCAACAAAGAGGGAAAGCACACAGTAACAGAGAACGGATAGACGTCACTAGAATGACCTGCTGTCGTTGATGGCAGAGGGGGCACTATGCAAGTAAATGTCCAGAGCTATTTGGAGCGGCAATGGTTAAATGCTTTGTCTATGACAAGCCGGGCACAAGAATAAGGATTGTCCCAAATGAAGCGGCCAAAGGTTATGCTTTGGAGTACCTTCGTCTGGGCCAACTGCCAAGGAGAGAGGGAGGACTGTGCTCGGAGGTATGATTTTGATTTCCAATATGTCAGTTAGAGTTCTTTCTAATACTGATGTTACCCACTCTTTCATGTTGAAAGACTTGATTGATAGGATAGAATTAGAAACCGATAATTTGATTATGTCCTTGCGAGTGCTTAATCTGATCGATGGATATGCCACTCTCACATTAAAATGCACCGACCTTATGTTTGATTTATATAGTCGCATGTTTTCTTGCAACCCATATATGTTTGACTTCTAAGGTATGGATTAATTTTGAGTATGGATTGGTTGGTGCAAAATGACTCTAGAATCTATTATACGGATAGGGTTATCACTTTACGAAATCCAAAAGGTAAAGAGAGGATAATGATAGCATTGCACATAATAAAGGAAAAGTCGGAGTTGATATTATATATTATGGAAGATAATGATGAGATCAATAGAGTACGATAGTATGGGAATTTACAGTCATGTTCAAACATGTTCAAACATATAAAATTTACAGTCATGTTCCAAATAGATTTGATGCTTGGGGCACAACTTGTTAGTAGACCATCTAGTAAAATGCCACCCAAGAAGATGGAAGAATTGGAGAAGCAGTTGGTGGAACTTGAAGATAAAAGTTTCATTAGGTCGAGTAGTTTGTCGTGAGAAGCATCTACGATATTCATTAAAAAAATCGGATGGATCTTTACGAATGTGAATTGGTCACCAGAATGAATGAGTTGACAGTGAAGAATCGTTATCCATGGCCCAGGATAGATGAGTTGTTTGATCAGTAGAGTGGAGCTCGTGTGTTCTCGCAGTTAGATTTAGCAATAAGGTTCCATCAACCAAGGGTAGAAAAAGGTAGCGTTCCATTGACCGCATTAAGGACAATGTACGGATCCAATGAGAGATTAGTAATGCCGTTTGGACTAACCAACGCCCCTGCATTCTTCGTTGATCTTATAAACCGAATCTTTGGCGATCGGTTAGATAAATTTATGTTGGTCTTCATTGATGATATTTTGGTATATTCTAAGAATGGGAGAAATCACGAAGTCCATCTTAGATTGGTTTTTGAGACAATGAGACAACACAAGTTGAAGGTAAAGTTATCAAAGTGCCACTTTTGAAAATGGGAGGTTAAGTTTTATGGGCATGTTGTTTCAAAAAATGGATTAGTAGTAGATTATTGATTGAGCAACAATAGTAGTTGCATATATTGTGTTTATATGCTAAGTTATTGGATGTAGGAGCGGGTTAGGTATGACTTTCCATACCATATTGCTTTATTACGATATATTGACTTTATATATATTTTTAAGGCTTATAGACCGCTTATAGTAGCTGTTGTCTGACCCGATGTTACTTTAATTGCTTCTTATATTTTTGGGTGCTTTTAAATAAGTAGATTGAGAGATATGGATGATGATATGGCGTAGAGCTGTGCAAAAGATGAGCAAGAGGCTTACGCTACTCATATACTACTTTTATGGAGCTACTACTGCTTATTCCATGCCATGGAGCTTTTATCACTATTATTATATATAAGACGGTTTTATTATATTCATTATGATGTATGGCGATGTATAAATTTATATATTTGGTGATGTATAATTAAGGAAAAATTGTGCTGCATTCTAATGATATTTGGTTCATTTTGATTTTTGCGTGCTATATATCTATGTTGATATTATATTTTTCGTATACGTTGTGAGATATATGACAGGTTATCGTTTGAGCGCAATCGTTTACGTTAACAGTTTTCCTCCGGTACTACTTGTATAGATATTGGGTACTAGAGGTGCAGGGAGGTTGTCGCGTTGAATATATAATTTCTTGTAATTTCGACTGAATTTGATAGTCCATCTTATTAAATTTAGTTATTAGTTGGTATAAATTAAATATTTAAAACATAGCTAACCAATAAGACCAAGGATCAAGTTGAGTATGAATAACATAAAATTTTATATTTAAATTTTTATGGCAACAATAATGATACTGAATGATTGTATTTAGAAAAAAAAAAAAGGAAAGATAACAGCGTCGCTAGTTCAAGCCCATTGTTTCCCATCAGTCACATAAGTAATTAATATACATTATAAAATTAATATAGAAATTTAATACAATTGCAAGTATCAAAAAATAAAAGTAATATTTAACGATAATCTCATAAAGTATCAAAATTAGTTAACAAATAATAACAAACAAAGAGGAGAAATATAAAAGCAAACGTTAGAAAAGCGTAGAAATGGTATAGGAAATCCTTATACCTTATCACGTAGAGAAATTTTTGTCCAACAAATGACTCGCAACAAATAATGTTTCATAAGTAAGTCATACGAAATTATCTACGTCTTTTCCACGTTATGTCTACGTCCATACCATTTATCAATGACGATGTACTCAATTGTCATAGAAATGATGTAACGAGTCCCACGATTGAAAATCAATTTTTTTTTCCTTAAACGCTCTAATATAGAAAAATAAACATGGATCGAATGTATAAATATTAAATATTTGTTAACTGCATTCTTTTGATTGATTTTGTAACGATGAACTTCCATATCAACGGGCTACTATGACAAAACTATTTTGTTCGGTTATGCACTTGTACATAAGATCATTTTCCTTATCCACGACTACTGCATACATAGAGACAAGGCACGCAATGGATAATTCCTAAAGCCTTTTGTTCCGCTTGGATTCATTCTTATAACTTATCAGTGTCGCCCATTCCTCGCTCATACGGTGATGCCACCTAAACACATGACAACTACTACCACTGGATTAATGTGGTTTACAAAATCCAAAGTAATGGCGATAGTAAACAAATAAACAGTGAACGGAAAAGTGCAACTCGTTTGCATGAAAAGTCCCATAAATTCGAAGACGTAGCATTTGGATCAAGTGGTTAATGCTTGCAAGGACTGTGGGCCAAAGCCCAAGTGGCACATGGGTCATGGTCTCTGGGCCATGCATCCACTTGGTTTACTATAATACAGTTTTACAATTTCAATCGCGTAATGCAAAATTAATAAAACATACGACTTTGAGAAGGGATTGAATGTGTAATTTAGACGTATCATATCTTATCAGAAACATAGATTGCTCTCCCAAAGTCATTAGGACCACATTTCTTGGATAATGACGTCCTTCAACTGTCCCAAAAGCCGTACAAACTAAATTAAAAATATGGTTGTTATTTTGCTTTGGCTGTTCATCAAGTTAAAATAATTTTAAAACAACTTCATCGCTGCAGTTTGGAGCTCCACTATGTGCACATTTTTTACTTTGGGAAAAAAAAGACTAAACAGGTTGGGAAACTGAGCTTTCTCCCAATCATGAGTAAAGGCCCACATTTAACCTCCCTACTACGTCTTCAACTGCAACACTTCTAGCCACATAATTATTCTAAGAAGCATTATCCTGCATTATTAAATTTACAGAAAAAGGGTCATTTTCATTTGCGAAAACTAAATTAGATACGGAGAGAGAGAGCGAGATCTATGTGACCAGGGGTTAATCTATCATTTTCAGTTTATCTGTAATTTTAGCTGAAAAATCCTGGCCAACATTCTCATATCTAAAAATAATGGGTTGATTCTATTTATACAATATAAATTGCGTTACATACATCAAAATTATACAAATTGATATAAACCAATTTTTACTTAACATATCGGTTAAAATACAAATTTAGCATTGACGATAAAATTACAATGCATTTGTTGCGGACAAGTCAAATTAACATCCCAATCGCAGCGGAAATAATAGGATCATATATACGGTGAGACGGAAAAACATAAAACTAATATATCAAAATAAACAATCACATAAGCGTAGAGAAAAAGAAAAGTGTGCTGCTATTGACATCCCGTTTTTTTTTCTTCTACCATAACTAAAGGCCACCTCAATGATTTCTGTTACACACTTTTGTGCATGGAACATTATTTTATTTTTTTATCAACCAGACACCCAAGCATTTCGATGTGTTCCTCCTAAACCCTAAATCATACTATGATGTACATCTTTCTCTAATGATGGTTAAGATGAAGTTCATCTCAACCAAATTCCAGCCACCAGCCATGCATGAAAAGTAAACTAACATTTTTGTGATCATTACAATTAGGATTATCCACTAAAACTACAATTTTGTAATTATCAAAATTAGGATTATTCACTAAATCTTTACCATTCTTCATCTATTAGACAAAAAACGAGGTATCCTTATATTCTAGCGTTTGGAATTTTCGGGACAAAGTACGTGAGATTTTAAAGAGATAGAAAGGTATAGTAGTTTAGCATTGAGTGAAATAATTGAATATGGTGGCCAAAATTACACAAAATGTATCGATATCTAATAAAATTATAATGGTGGCCGAAACAAAAAACTATGTGTCAATAGCTGCACATAAAGAAAATCACACCCAAGATTTATAATGGTTCCACTACCGCGAGTTACTGAGTGTTCATTTTTGGAGAGAATGTTTTATTACTTTTTAAGAAAAGAAAATTTTCAAAAATGATAATAGAGGTTCAATAGAAGAATATAAAGAAATAATTTGAGAGGATGATTCCATCTCTAGAGAAAGATTGTTGGAGATTATTAATTGAAGTTGAAATAATTGGTTTATGTCGATAAATTAATGCATCATTAATTCACTAATTCATACAAAAACATGTATATATTTAATTTTTTCAATTTTCTCCAATATACGTACATGAATTTGGGGGTGGGGGATGGTGATTAAGGATTTAAATTTAATTAGAGCTGTCAATGGATACCCAAGAAACCCGAAATCCACGCATCCGCATTCGAAAAGCGAATAAATATCTGATATCTGAAAAAATGGATACGGATATAAAGACATCCGCATCCGAAAATTATTCATCCGGTATTTTTCACAATTATAGTTTAAATTATGTACAGTGAAAGATATTTATTTATGGTTTTTTTAAGTTAGAAATTTATATTATGCGCATTAAATACGTATTAACTGCTCAAAATTATATATTACCACTATACTTGTTTATTTTTAACACTTTGCAATAAGTGGGATTGAAAAAGTTTATGTTAAATTAAATTTTTCTATTAATATTTCTTGACTTATCGGTCATTCGCGGATAGGATAATCATTCGATACCGTATCGGCGGATGCAGATATTCGATATTTAAAAATGGTTTCGGATATGGATCCGCATCCGTAAGTATCCGTTGAAAGGCCTAAATTTAATTATCTTGTACATTCATTAATCCATAACTTTTTCGTTCAAGGTCCAAATTTAACATGACAAATTGAGTCGCGATCGTATTGGCAAATTCTACGCTATGAAGTTTGATTGGATAATTTGAAGCTAGTCAAAATTTGGAATAAATTTTAATTTAAACCAGAGCGCTGTGACGATTTATGAAATTCAGTAAGTTAACTCACCTGTCCGGCCCACTTTTATTTCTGTATAAGAGTGAGTAATTTTATTGTTGATTGTTTGATAACTGTTTGGATGATTTACTATATTTGTTAGTTGGTTTGGATATAATCTTGCCCCTGGAGTAGGTGAGACCCGATTACATTCACATGTATGAGCGGATGACCCTTTATATACAATCTCGCCTCAAAACGGTTGATTTACATTATTTGATTTTATACTACATGTGATGCAAGGGGACGGGTTGGAGAGATCTAACATGATCCTCGTACTATTGATTTTACTTTTCATATATGTTAATAGATGATGTGTTAGATGCCATATTTGATGACATAGATATGTTTTTGCTTATTTAGTGCTATAGTTGCACTGGACCATATTTTTAATATTTTAAAATACTATAAAATAGTGATTTAAATTGAAAAGATTTTTAAGGAAATTTGGAAGCATATAGGTTTTAATAATTCTTAAATTATTGAAAAGAATGAACATATTTTTAAACAATAAAAAGTATGATTTTTGATGATATAGAAGTATAGTTTTGAGAAATACATTAAATAGAGATTTTTAAATAGTTTATGTAAAGGATTCATAAAAGTGGTATTTTATAAATAAGAAATGGATTTATAATCGAAATTTGTAAATATTTTGTAAATGGATCTGAAATTTATTTGGTAAATGGATTTCTAAATCGGTTTTATAAATTAATTAGATTTATAAAGAACTGGATTTTATAAGTCGATTTTGATAGTAAAATGAGTTTCTTTAAAAGAATGATTTACAAATAGAATTTTATAAATACAGAAATTTTAGAAAATAGAAGTTTTATAAAATAGAAAGGAGATTTATAAACATAGATTTATAAATATAGAAATGATTTACGTTGAGGTTTAAATATAGAATTTTTATATGAAGGAAATACATTCAAGTTTTTAAGAGTTAAATAATCTTTTAAAAGAATTTTTAAAAGGAATATTTTTGTGAAGTTAATGGTTTTTAAATTGAATCTTTAAAAAAGTTTTGGAAGTAATAATTTCAAATGGAGTTTAAATGGTTTTAAAAGGTGATTTAAAATGTGTTAAGTATCGAAAACATGGATTTCAGCATCTATTGTTGTAATAGATATTTTCGGAAGAGTATGGAAGGCATGGACTATAACATTGTTGTTATAGTAAATGATTTTCGAAAGGAAATGTTATATATATATAGAATTAATCAAATATCAATACTAGTCTTTTTGGGTTGTCGTATTGATGTTTTACACAACATTCATTTTGACCCAATAAAATTGTATCTTGACCTTCCATTGTGAAATACATGAGTTGGTTCTTATGATCGTACTAAAGGCTCGGTGGTATAGGAAGCATTTTTTATACCTAACACTCGTTTAGAGGCATATGAACTTTGGAGTTATATGGTTTAAAATTCTATTTGGCGCATCTCCAAAAGGGTAGTGCTATTAAGTATACTTATACCATTGATATAAATATATGGAAACATTTTTCAATGTCGAAAGATTAAAATAGTTTTAAGGATGTATCTTTTATAAAGATAATTTGAAGTAAATATTTGAAAATTGATTTGATTAATAAAAAAATTAATTAAACAGGCCTAGTGATTGCTTATGTGCTAGATATTGTTTGTTGCTTTGATAGTTAAATAACCAACTAGTAAATTTGGCCACTTTTGTTTTCTTAACTTAATGTGGGAACTGATTAGTTGTGCACTTAGCACGAAGCCGGTTGAGTAGGCTTGATTATCGTTTGATGTTAAGAATGTTGATTCGAGTAGTGTGGAGTGACAGTGGACAACTTGTATGGATGAATATCTAACTTTGCATTTCTAATTATATTGATTAATCTCTATGAAGTTATTATCTGTTTGGTGGTGGAGAAGACTTCTCTTAGCTTAATGCCCTTTCCTGAGACGTATGAGCTCAGGAGTTATATGTTTGTAGAAATCATTTGTGTGATTGTGGGAATAGCAATGTGACATTCAAAGTAGAATATGCTATGTGAAAGGTAAAGGTTACCTCGAGCCTCATCATCCGATAATGTCTTAAAGAGGGTACGTCATGAGGCTATGTGGTCTGCAACCATTAGGGTATGATCATCACCTTTCTAGATAACCCTTTATATGTTAGGTATGTGGTGTATGCTACAAGACATCTCGGATAGGTCGGTAACGACTGGGGTGATGACATATTCGGTTTCTATCCAGGCCATGTATGAGTGCCAAATAGGGATAGACCGGTCTTGCCAGATGTAGAGGATTGTTTGTGTATCCTAGGTACATTCCTTAAGGGATGTACTGTACGGAAGGTAATCCCTTACTTGCCATTGTATGGAAATCCATTCTCCAATACATGCTTGCCATTTTGTTTGTAAACCTATTACACCATCAAATTTAACCAATGTAACAATTTCGGCTATTTTAATATTATTTGTATACTAGACACTAGTATAATATAATAACATCTGATATGCAATGTTTTGGTTGTCGTAAGGTAAAAACTCGTCTATGTTTATGTGTGAGGTGGCCTTACGAGATACCTTTACTTTGATAAATAAAAGTTTAAATAACTTTAAAATTCAGTTGAGATGTGTTTTATCACGCTGGTTTACCAGACTGATCCGGACGTTCTTTCCTTCAATGCTCAGGTCAGACCAAGCATATTTACAAATTTAGATTTGGATGCTTTGGAGCTTCAGCAGACAAGCTGGAGGTCTTCAGGTCGTATTCATGTATATGTATATTTTCCACTGCATTCTTGTTTAAATTTCCAGCATTTGTGAGAACAGGTAACTATAACTATCCAGATTGATGATTAGTGGTTTTTTGTTGTACTTTGTTGGATGTATGGAAATTATGTTATAGTTTCTCTTTTGTAAAATTCATTGATATTATATTATATGTTATTCTGTTGTGATTGTTATATTTTTTGTTGTTTTAGTTCCTTTTCTTCTTTCTTCTTTCTTTTCCATAGCTATCCGTCTTTTCGTTCAATTTGGATTGGACATGTGTGGCTTATTGTCAACCTGAATTATGGGAACCTACGGACTGTTACAGCTGGTATCAGAGCTTAGGTTGTGCGAACATCTAGGCTTTGATTAGGTATTCATTATGGATAAGGTCAGTAGCACCCTAAAATGAGTTTAAGTGTATTATAGATATGAGTGCATATTTGTTGGTGATTATAAAAGTATTTCATATCGTGTTAATTTATTTGTTAAGTGGCTTATGAATTCTGGTCGGTACGTAGGACGTCACGGTATCGATAAGGGTTTCTAAATGCTTGAACAAAGCAAACCGACATGATATTATTTTTAAATCATGTAAATGAAATAATTTTACCTTGATTATATTTTATATATAAAGGAATAATTTCTTAGAAATTATTATAGTTATATATGGTGTGTTTGGTTGTTAGTGAATGATGATATTTGATTATTATCATTTGTTGTTGTTTTTTGTGTTCTAATAAAAGTTGTTATTATTATAATATTAACAAAGATAAACAATAAGAAACGGTTTCATATAACCAAAGTGAAATCATATATAAGGAAAATTTATAAATATGATTCGTTAATAACATTAGATTTAAAAGAAATAAAAAGAACTAAGCTCACTTAGGTCATTGGAACATATTCCGATGATGACTGCAGTATCATCGGCATTCATTTTCGAGTTTCTAAGTAATAGACTGCTAATATAGCGATTTGCTATAGAGGGTTTGTTTTGGTAGAACAAGTTTTGATTTGAAAATTCAAAAATATGATTTGATATAAAAGGAAATTTCATAGTATAGTTTCAAAATGATTTGAAAATAATAAATAAAAACTCGGTGTCTAAATTTTAAAAGTTATTACTAAGCGTTTTGCTGAAAACATAAGAAATTAAGTTTTATAACTTATAAATTTTGAGAATTAGTGAGTTAAAACAAATTTTAAAAAAATTGTTGAACATAAATGTTTAGATAAGTAAGTTTGAAATTGAATTATGAAATGAAATTTAACTTAAGTTAAATAAAATGAATTGAATATGTTTTGAATGTTAGTAGCTAGGAGTAAATATGAACTTAAGTTGTAAGTGAAAACAAATATAAGTGTTGTATATAAAGTTTATAATAAGCTTAAGTAATGGTTTATAAATGATAGAAGTATTAAAGAAAATGTTTATAAACTTAGGTAAAATTTAATGTAAATGATTTATAAATGAATTTAAGATAGAGTGAAATGATGTTAAACATAAAATGAATATGATAAAATGAAAGCAAATAAACGAATGTGAATAATGAAGATGAAATGAATTTAAATAAAAAGAATGAGATATAATAAGAAACCAATTAAAATAAATATGTAAGTATTACGTATATTATTTTCTACGTATAACTATTTGATCTAGATTTGAATATAAGATTTCGAGGTGATTTACACCGATCCGAGTTAGGATTTTTGCTCGATTCTTGACGGTGAGCACTGGATATAAATTTTTGATTGATTCTCATTTTCTCTATCATAGTATATAGCAATGCAAGAAGAATGACGGTTTCTATTCAAGGAACCGGATCTGAGTCCACACTAGAGTGGTTGTGTGATCGATACTAGTTTGGAAGTGAAATTGTATGACCGAGCAAGCGAAATGTATGGTTTTGCTACGGATGATATATGTATATCGTACGAGCTTTAATAAATTAAATGTTGACATTGGAAAATGTAAATCGATATGTTTATGAATTAATTAAATGAATATTAATTGTTTGACAGCCTCTCTTTTTACATTTGCATGTAGTTATTGTATATTCTATGTTATATATTGATATTACTTTCCTTATACTTGTTCTCATTGGTTGTTGAGTGATTAGTTGGTGCGGATGGCGTATACTTCGCATTTGGGAGCTTGCTTCCGCATTTTATTTGTTGTATATGTTTGCTAATATAGAAAAAGTACACATCTCGGATTACAATCATACTTTTATAAAAAAAATTCCAACGGGATGCCTCATCCTTGAAGATGAGATTTATATTTCTGATTATATATATGTATATATATATGTATATATATATATATATACATACATACATACATACATATATATATATATATTGAAAAAAATCCGATCGAACCATGCAAAGGAGACGCTGGCGAAATTTTTCGCAAATTTAAGACGTCGGAAATTTTTTAAGAATCTTAAAAATAACGTTGATAACTAAAATTCGGATTTTGGTTTCATAACTTGGAATTGTATTAGTTGGTTTTGGAAATTTAATTATGAATCTAAAGATTTAGAAATGTGATAACAAAGTTTAAACTAATTAATTCCGAAAAGTTAAAAGGTTTAAAAGAATTTGGTAATCCATTTCAACTAATTGTTTTTGAAAAGTTAATGGGTTTGGGGCATTATTCTTACCTTGGCAATTTCGGGGATGAAATTCTTTCAGGGGGGGAGAATGTAAGACCCAGAACTTCAATCATTGAATTTGTAATATTTTATTGATTTTAAATATTGAAAAATTAATTTTATAAGTTAAATAACTTAAATTTCAAATATATAGCAATTTATTTAATAATTAAATTGTTAAACTTAATATTTAGAATTGTTTAAATAATTGAGCATTGAATTTAATGTGAGTAAAAATGATTTCGAGAGTTGAGTTAGATTCTGTTTAAATAAGAATGAAGGTAGTAAACTTTTAAATTTGAATTAAAAGTGAACGAACTAGTTTAAATAATAATTCGTTTTTAATTAACGTGTGAAAATAGCCTTCACGGGCACTGTTTCGGATTTTGACGAAACCAATCTCATCGGATCCATTATAATGAATTATTTTGTGCCATTGAATTTTGTGGGAATCAAACATATCGTTTGGTTGTGCAAGTTCGAAATGCGTAAAAACTAATTAAGGAATTTAAATTAATATAAACTAGTTTTGAAAAGCTAACTTCTGTATATGGATTTGGATCACGATATATATTCCATTGTATCCGAAATAGGAGCATAACATATAGAATGTCAGGGTTCAATCCTCGATTGGATTCTGAAATTTTAAAGTAAGAATAGTGCCTTAAAATTTTCTATATAAGGGCATTCACTTTCTTCATTTGCAAAACCCTAATCCTAAAGTCAGCAGCCGCCATTAAAACAATAGCTTCATCCAACGATCATAATTTCTTCGGCTCATCCAACCAAAATTGGCCAAAACATTCAATATGAAATTTGGAGAGCTAGTCACCACGAACTCATCCATATAAGTCGACCGTCGATTGATGAACCATGGTAGAGGCAGTTTTTATTTTAAGGGGTGCATTCTTGTGCTCGATTTCAGGTTCTCAGTTGCACGGCGCAGGCGTGTGCGTCGCGGTGCACGGTGGCGGTGGCAAGCGTGGTGCGGCGGCAGACGAGGCGCGACGGCTGGCCGAGCTGCGTTAGCGTTTAGATTTCGCGATCGGAAAAAAGGAAGTTGAACCTGGTTTCACTCACGTGTGTGCATTTAGGGGGAGGGGAAGGTGATTAAGGATTTAAAAGTTAATTAACTTAAGTTAATGATCACTTAATTATCTTGTACGTTCGTTAATCCATAATTTTTTCGTAGGATATCCAAATTGAACGCGAGAAGTTGTACTGCAATCGTATCGACAAATTCTACGCTATAAGTTGGATTGAATGGATTTGGAGCGTGTAGAAATTATGTTGAAATTGAACACTGTTCGATTTTAAATTGGAACCGGAGCACTTTGGCAATTTCTACAATTTCAGTGAGTTAACTCACCTCTTTGGTCCGTTTATACTTCTATATAAGTGTGGACAATTTTATTGTTGATTGCTTGATGACTATTTGGATGTTTTTTATATTTATTAGTTGGTTTGGATGGATTCCTTCCCCAGAAATGGATGAGACCCTATTACATTCCCGTGTGTGAGCGGAAGACCATTTGTAGATGTTCCTACCTCGAAGCAGTTGATTTATATTATTTGATTATATACTGTATGTCATGCAAGGGGATCGGTTGGAGGGATCCAAAAGGATTTCACACATTGTTGATTTTACTTTTCGTATATTTTGATATATGATGTGTTGGATTCCATATTTGATGACATGGATATGTTTTTGTTTATTTATGCTATAGTTGCACTAGGCCATATTTTTAATATTCAAAAATACCATAATTATTGATTTTGAATTGAAATGATTTTCAAAGCGATTTTGGAAGTATGTAAGTTTTGATAATTTTTAAATTATTAAAAAGAATGAGTATATTTTTAAACAAATATAAAGTATGATTTTTGAAGTTACAAAAGTACAGTTTTAAGAAATACTTTAAATGAAGTTTTTTGAATAGTTATACAAAGGATTTATAAAAGTAATATTTTATAAATAAAGAAATGGATTTATAATCGGAATTTGTAAATATTTTATAAATGGATCTAAAATTTATTTGGTAAATGGATTTATAAATGGATTTTATAAATAAATTAGATTTATAAAGAAATTGATTTATAAGTCGACTTTAATAGTAAAATGAGTTTTTGTAAAAGAATAATTTAGAAATAAAGTTTTTAAATAAGGATATTTTATAAAATAGAAATTTTATAAAATAGAAAGGAGATTTACAAACATAGTTTTATAAATATAGAAATGATTTATGTTGAGATTTAAATATGGATTTTCTATATAAAGGAAATATATTCAAGTTTTTAAGCGTTAAATAATCATTTAAAGGAATGCATGAAAGGAATATTTTTGATGAAGTTAGTGGTTTTCAAAGTGATAATCTTTAAAATTAAAGTTTTGAAAGTAATAATTTCAAATGGAGTTTAAATGGTTTTGAAAGATGATTTAAACTGTGTTATTTAAAGCAAGGATTTCAAAACTTATTATTGTAATAAACGTTTTCGGGAGAGTATGGAATGCATGGACTATAACATTATTGTTATAGTAAATGATTTCCAAAAGGAAATATTTTATATAGTATACGGGATTTATATATATATATAATCAAATCCTTATACTAGCGTTTTTGGGTTGTTGGAACGATGTTTTATGCAACATTCATTTTGATCCAATTAATTGTGTTTTGATATTCCATTATGAAATACATGAATTAGTTCTTATGATCATACTAAAGGCTTGGTGGTATAGGAAGCATTACTTCTTATACTCAACACCCGTCTGGAGGTATACGAACTCTGGAGTTGTACGGTTATAGAAATCTATTTGGCATGTCTCTAAAAGAGCAGTGTTATTAAATATACTTATACAATTGATATAAATATATGTAAATGTTTTCCAACATTGAAAGATTAAAATGGTTTTGAGGATATATCTTTTTAAAGATAATTTGTAGTAAATATTTGGAAATTAATTTAATTGATAAAAGTTCAATTAAATGGGCTCAGCAACTGCTTATGTGCTAGATATTATTTATTGCTTTGATAATTAAATAGTCGCCTATCAAATTTGGTCATTTGTGGTTCCTTGACTTGATGTAGGAACTGATTAGTCATGCACTTAGCACGTAGCCGACTGAGTAGGCTTGATAATTGTTTGATGTTAAGAATGTTGATTCAAGTAGTGTGGAGTGACTATGGTACTCCAATCTACTGGGCTTTCTTCTTGGCGGAACGATAGCAAGTTGAGAGTTGGAAACATGATATGTCCCGTGGACTTGGTTTCTATATGAGGTTGAAAGCCTTTTTATCATTGTTGATCTGGAGAGAACAGGGTCGGATTTATCCAGGAACCACTTTGGACCAATGCATGCATTCAAAGTGTAGGTTTATGACGATGATTTTGAAGACGGAGATCTTCATGATACATGGCTACTTGCCACTAAACCTGCTATGCATATTATATATATATGGTAGGAATAGTGCTTCGTTATGAAAATGTATATGTATGGACTTCTCGCTACTAATCCTAGGGCTGATTCCTGACGAGATGTGGTAGGAGAGTGCTATCCGACAACAAAGTTTTGAAAGTACCCTCTTCATGTAAGTAGGACTTATCGATCTCCGATATCATCATAAAACAAATGTCATCATCTACCAACCTACTCTCTCATGTGTCACCATGTGGCACGTAACACCTCAATAAGTGGATCATGTTCAAGCAATGCTCGAACATTGCAGCATGCAAGGACTTTATAAACATATTTGTTGCATTTTCCTCCTTGTGTACCTTCTAAAGATGAATTAGCTTATCTTCATTCATCGGAAAGTATAGACTCTCTTACCTTTATATGCTTCATCCTTTAGTTGAAAGCCGGATTTTTAACTAAGTGAATTGCAATTTGACTATAACAATTTACCATAATTCCATCGTATACGAAGCCTAAATCACACATCAACCGCTTCAAATAAACTTCCCCATCGGTTGCTTTAATAAAAGCTATCGCCTATGCCTTTGTAGTAGAAAAACCAACTAATGTGCAAAACATTGCTCTCCAACTTGTAGCCGTCCCTTAAAAAATGAACACATTACCTAAGCTTGACTTCCTTCGATCTTTATCTTTGGCATAGTCAGAATCACAAAATTAAACTAAGATAAGATCTCTATCTCTGCTACCAAAATTAAGCCCACGGTTTGAAGTACCTCTATGATATTTGAAAATATAACTCACTGCTTCCAATGCTTCTTTCCTAAATTTTCCATATATATACTAACTAATCCAAGTGTAGGTGCAATGTCGATTCTATTGCACACAATAGCATACATCAAGCTACCAACTATACTCACATATGACACCTTCCATGCTAAATTAAGCAAGCAACTTTGAAGGTACTCCTTTGAGTGAGCCACAAAAGTCTGGACTTTTTATCTCTTTGGATTTCCATCGCCAAAATCTTCCTTGCTTCCCAAGGCTTTTCAACTTGAGTTCCTCCTTTAATTTTAACTTCAATATATCAATTTCAACTTTATTCTTGGAAGCAATCAACCGATCATCCACATACAAGAGTAAATACACCCAATTAGCATTCTTTAAATACTTAAAATACACATAAGTATCTTTAGTACTTTGGCTAAAAAAATGAAAGCATAAAATAATCAAATCTCTTGTACCACTGTCTAAGAGACTGCTTAAGTCCATAAAAGGCCTTTTCAACTTAAAAACCCAATCTTCTTTTCCACTTACAAATCCATTTGGTTGCTTCATGTAAAGGGTCGCCTCCAAGTCGCCTTGAAATAAAGCAGTCATCACATTAAGTTGCTTCAACTCTAAATCATGGGTGGCAACTAAAGAAAACAAAATCCAAATGGAGGTATGTCTCATGACAAGATCAAAAATCTCATCATACTCTATGCCCTTCCTTTGTGAAAATCCTTTTGCAACTAATCCGGCCGTGTATCTTCCATCACCTTTCAACTTTAACACCTACGTACAACATATGGATTAGCTTCCCTAAGGTAGTGGTACAAAATACAAAGTCTTCTTCTTCTTTAATGACTTCAACTCCTTCTCTATAGTGAAAATCACTTCGAGTTATCACTCGACTTAATGGTTTCTTCAAGGCTAAATGGCTCATCATGAAGGCATAGTCAAACTTATCACGAAGGCTAATGTTTGCATAATGCTCTCTCCAGAACTATAAGGAGGCCTAATATTCCTATGATTGGCTTAAGCAGGTACAACACTGCCTAAGCTTCTTTTAGCCCCACCTTGAACTTACTTCCTCTACCTTCATGCACATCATCAACACTACTAAAAGGCTCCTATGGACTAGTCTGTGATGTCTCATCAACTGCATCTTTACCCTTATTAACAACAATTACAACTCTACTACTAGGTTGAATGGTGGGAACTTCTTCCATACTCTAGGCCTATAAGAATCAAGTAATGTGTTAGATAAGTCTTTTTCAAGCTTGAACATTGCAAACGTAACATGTCTAGAATGCACAATCTTCCAATAAATCGGGTTCCAAATATGATAGACTTTTACTCCATCCGTGTATCCCATAATTATTCCCTTATATGCCCTAATCTTCAACTTTGCATAGATCGTGTGGTGCACATACATAGGACAATCAAAAATGCAAAAATAGCCAAGATGCACTGCTTTGTCTCTCCACTTTTCCTATAGAATCTTCCCATCTATGAATAGGAACAGAACTCAATTTATGATGTGTACTCTAGTTGATAAAGCCTGCCCAAAAGCCTCTGGATCAGCTCATGGTAAATCTTAAGTAATATGCTTTCTCAAGTAGAGTCTGATTCATTCTTTCAGCAACCACATTGGATTGTAGATCTCTAGTGTAGTGAAATTTATTTGAAAACCATGCTACTTATATAAATTTAGGAACTCCCGAGGGACAAGCAGATATATCAAATCTAATCCCCCTTCAACTTGTAACCATATTGGTTCTCAACTAGCACCTTCCAAGCTTTAAATTTTTTAGAGCACGAGAATTAAGCTAACTTGTCAAAGCTTTCTCTTTTGATTATCTTCTGCCTGTAAAGCAACTCTAAGCCCTCTCTAAAATATGACCCAATTTGTGATGCTAAAGTCTAGTAGCACGTAAAGCATGAGAATCATCGGCTCTAACACTAGACTACCAAAGTACGTTGGTTCAACAATTCTAGAGCACACATGACCCCTTATCAAACCTAGCACAGCCTTAGAAACTTTCAAGCTATCATTCTCTAAATCAAATCCATAGCAAGTGAAAATGCTTGTGATCTATATATTCATGTTCAGTATGTATATAAATCATCAATTTATAGTTTAATATCGTAAATTTATGAGAAAATTCCTTTTGATTTAATTTATTTTTATTATAGTTAGTATCCGAGCGATTTGTGGTTTGATTTTATTTCTTATTTTTTTTTGATTTTTCAAAGTATATGCTAAGTTTACTTTACATTATCATATAAATATTTGAAACAATTGGTAATAAGGTTATAAAATTAATTGGGTTTATGTTTTAAATTCAAGGCATATAAGTAATTTTCCATAGAGGATTAATTTACTCATAGTGAGATTACTCTACCATTGACGATGAAGATTAAGCCATGTGATATGTCTAAAATTTCAGTGTAATCACAATATCTAAACGCCTTCTTCATGATATAAGGGATTAAGCTACGCGATGTGAGAATATTTTTATGAAAAGAAGACATTCTTTAATAATATGCATTAAGGTACTTTGGCTTACCTTATGTTGATAGAGTTAGGGGTACTCCTTAGGGGTAATTATGTAATTGTTATGTATATTTAGCTTGATAACTAATCTGGTTTGAAATAAAAGGAGTTATCTTTCTATCGTACACTTAATAAATATGTTATATTAATTAATTTAGTTAAAGTTATATTTAATATAAAATCCATAAATGGCATATCTATGATAACAGTTACAATTTGTTGCAACCACGAGTGATTTATCATAATGGAATAAACATATCGTTTTAAATACTCTTAATCAAGATGTATCAAGACTATATATTGATACATCCGTTGAGACTAGAGTATATAATGTCTTCAAATGTTGTGAAGTGCATTATTCATGATTGTTTGGAACACCAAGGGGCCACGTATTGATATTTAATGGATAATAATGGAATGACTCACTCGATAGTTTTCTTTTGGTTAATATAATGAAAGTCAAATAGGAAAGGTCAATGTGACAATATTACACAATTCCCTCTACTTGAGAATACTATTAAGCTTATATATGGAAACTCCACTTTATTTATATTTAAATCATGGCACGACGTTCATCTAATGACTATAGTTGGATTGAGTGGAAGCATCAAAAGTGAGACACTTTTCAAGAGAGAATTTGTCTCCTTAGTTATATGGGGTTAGTGTCATGATCAGTTCACTACTAAAAAAGGTTCTAATTTCGACAGCAAGGGGCGATGACTTTCGACGGCTGTAATCCGACGGCTTTCGACGGGCCGTCGGCGACCGTCGGAAGCCGTCGGAATTTCATGAATTATATGGCTCAGCCGAGCCTTCTTCTTCCTTAGTATTACATACGAATTTTTTTACAAAAAACCCAAATTCCCATCTCCAAGCTTTCAATCTCTAATTTCGAGCTGCAGGATCCTTCACGGCTGTCTAATCAACCTATATTGCTCTCAATCTCAGGTATAATATCTTATTTTCATCAAAAATCAAATTTTTACCCTAAATCTAAATTTTCATAAGTTGATAAATTAAGATTAATTAGTAATTGCAATTGTTCTCAATAGCATAGTAACGGTTTATAGCATCACATGGTATACCTATTTCATCTTTTATCGTGAAATTGTGAAAAACATGTATAATTTGTGGTTGTTCATGTATATATAAATCGTTGTGTATACCTTGATTCTACAATTGTATATGTGTGTAGCGCTACTATCATTGTATTGTGTTAGTTGGAATAAGATAAAATGAATGAGCTAGGAGTATTATATTGTGCACTATTGACTTATGAAACAAAAAAAATGCATTAGTCTAAATTATAATTGTGTGTATTGAAAAATGACAAATTAACTAATGTCCCTTAGATGGTTTTTGGCCCCGTCTGATGAGTGTTGTACATGATCGTTATATAAATAGTCGTTTTTTTCAAAAATCAACCATTTATATTCACCTGGTACAATGTTTGTTGGATTTGTCCCTATATTGGACAAGTTATAAACACAGTAAGCATTTACATTTTGTATACTACTTCGTCTCAAAAGGTTCTTAAAATTTTGGCCTAACTTTTCGTTTTTGTTTCCTGTGTACACGCATTTATGTACAATACAGAGAACAAAAGGGAAATGCTGCTGAAATTTGTTGAATCGTTTGAGACGAAGTAATATACGAAATGTAAATGCTTACTATGTTTGTAATGGGAAGTAGGATATTTGACCATGGAAAAAAAATTTATACAATTTTTTATATCGATATATTAAAAAATAAAATGTCCCATATTTGAAAATATTTTTAAATTTGTGAAGTAATTCTTTAAACTCAAATATTACACGACCATGAAAATAATCTTAATCGAATTTGTATTCGTGAAAATAAATATTAAATTTTGAACTTCTCATTTTGTCAAATAGAAAAAATGATTGATTATTTTGTTGATCGAAGGAGATGGATGTACCAAAGAAAAGAACTGATGGGCTCAATAAAAGAAGATTTTTATAATGGTATAAATGTGTTTGTTGAATTCGCTTTAAGTAACAACGGAAACGATCCAGAAATTCATTGTCCGTGTAGTCAGTGTAGACATTTGAAGTACTTGTTACCAGATACCGTGAAAGTTCATTTGTGCCAAAACGGTTTCGTACCTGAGTATTATGTTTGGGATCGGCATGGAGAAGTTGTAGTGAATACTCATGTAGAGTCTGAAAGTGTCGTTAACGAAATAGTTATGACGACCGTGTAGAAAATATGGTCGAAGATGCAGCACGATCAATGTTTCTTATGGTTGAAGTTGACGACGATGATGGAATGTTGAAGAACCAAATATTGAAGCAAAAAAAAATATGATTTACTAGAAGCTGCTAAGAAACCTATTTGGGATAATCGTAAAAGCGGCACTCAGCTGTCAATAATCGCAGAATACATTGCGATGAAGTCAAAATACAACATCACTGAAGCTGGGTTTACGGCTGTTGTACAAGCTGCAAAAAGACATATGCCGCCCAATAATCTAATGTGTGAAAATCACTACGAAGTTAAAAAACTTATGTCAGCTTTTGGTTTACCTTATCAGAAAATAGATATATGTTTAAAAGGCTGCATGTTGTTTTGGAAAGAAGACGCAAACCTTAAAAATTGTAAAATTTATAACTAGAAGAGATACAAACCAAGAAAAAAGAAGGGGAAGGAAGTTCCGTACAAGCGTATGTATTACTTACCCATAACTCCAAGACTTCAAAGATTATATGCATCTTCTGTAACTGCATCTAATATGAGATGACATAGCGTGAGAACGGAGAAAGAGGGTACGTTGACACATCTGGCCAATGGAGAAGCATGGAAGCATTTCGATAAAACGTATCCAAATTTTGCAGCGGAGAGTCGAAATGTTAGATTAGGATTATGTACGGACGGTTTTTCTCCATTTTCTCAATTTGGTTCTGAATATTCGTCATGGCCCATTATCGTCACACCGTATAATTTACCTCCATGGATGTGTATGAAAACGCAATATATGTTTCTTACTGTTGTCGTTCCTGGCCCCAATGATCCGACACAAGGAATCGATGTATATTTACAACCGTTGATTGAGGAGTTAAAAATACTGTGGAACGAAGGAGTAGAAACATACGATGTGTCCAAGAAGAAAATTTTTCGTATGTTTGCTTCTTTATTGTGGACTATAAGTGATTTTCCTGTCTATGCAATGCTTTCAGGATGGAGTACTGCCGGTCATCTAGCATGTCCATATTGCATGGATGAAACACGAGCGTTTTCTTTACCTCATGATAAGAAAATTTCACAGTTTGACTATCATCGATGTTTTCTCCATGTAAATCATTCCTTCAGAGGAGATAAGAAAAAAAATTAGCTAATAGAGTAGAAACCAGACAACCATCGATGATATGGTCAAGCGAAGACATATATGAACTTGTTAGGGACAATCCAAAGATATATGAAAATGGAGAGCAAACAGAAATTGAAGGCAAATCAGTTGTTCATAACTGGTGCAAACAAACTAGTTTTCGGGAGTTGCCGTATTGGAAACATCTTCTGCTTCGTCATAATATAGATGTGATGCACAATGAGAAAAATGTATTTGATAATGTTTTTAACACAATTTTGAATGTGAAAGGGAAGGCGAAGGATGATTTGAAATCAAGACGTGATATAGAAGAATTATGCAAACGTCCTGAGCTTCATATGAAACCAAATGACAGTAAAAAACCCAAAGCATGTTACGAATTAGATAGTAATCAAGTTAAAGCTGTGTTAAAATGGGTGGAAGAGTTAATATTTCCTGATGGGATATCATCAAATCTTCGTGGATGTGTTGACTTTAAAAATGGTAGATTGAGCGGAATGAAAAGTCATGAATGTCACATAATGATGGAAAATTTATTTCCCGTTATGTTCAAAGAACTACTATAGTTAAAAGTTTGGAAGGTAGTAACGGAGCTTAGTACGTTTTACAAAGAGCTTTGTTCGACTACTTTAAAAGTTCAACGTTTACGTAAACTTGAAGTGGATATTCCTATATTGCTTTGCAAATTAGAGAAAATATTTCCGCCAGGGTTTTTTGTGTAATGGAACATTTACCCGTTCATCTCCCATCTGAAGCACGACTTTGAGGTCCTGTCTAATATGGATGGATGTATCCGTCTGAGAGGTATGTAATATGCTATCACGTAATTTAATTGCATTTGAAAGATGAAGTTAATATAAATTAATTTTGCATAGATATTTGAATCATCTGAAGAAAAAAGTGAGTCAAAAAGCACGAGTTGAAGGTTCGATATGTAAATCTTACATCGACGAAGATGCTTCGTTCTTTTTCTCTCACTATTTCAGTGACCATGTGAATATTCCATTTGAAAGTGTTCCTCGTAATGACGAAGGCGACGAACAAGAGTCATCTCAAGCAATGTTATCTATTTTTAGACAACATGGTCGGCCTTCTGGAAAATGTGTAGAAATATGGCTGGACGATAGAGATCTTCATGTAGCACACTTATATTCTTCTAAATTATGCCGAGGTTGCACCGTTTGTTAGGTAATCTGAAATAATAATTTTTGTTTTATTCTTTTCTATAATGCATGCACGTGTATCACCTAATGTAATAATTTGTTTATATAAACAGTGTTTATGAACGTGAACATCTGAACGGAGATCTCAGTAAAGAATTTTTCGATTGGTTTTCAAATTACGTTTACGAGCCGAGAAACTATGTTGTTGACGAAGGGTTGAAACATCTTGCGATGGGACCAAAAAGAGTGGTCAACACATATCCAATATATTTCGTCAATGGATATAAATTTAACACCAAAGAATACGGTGCAGAAAAATTAACAAATAATACTGGTGTATTTGTTAAATGTAGCGACGATCCAAAAAATCACTTAAATGATTTTTATGGCGTTCTAACACAAATTTTGCAACTGACATATTTCTCACGACCCGCGGAGGAGGTGTTTCTATTTAGATGAAATTGGTTTAGCAATGTTCTAGGTTCTCGAATTAATGTGCACAAGGATTATAATCTTATCGAAATAAAGCATACATCGCACTATCACAAGTATGATCCTTTTGTACTAGCCAAACAAGCATTGCAAGTTTATTACGCTCCTTATCCGTCTCTAAAAAGAGATAAAACAGACTGTCTGTAGTTTTTAAAACAAAGGCCAGATTCACATTCGATGTGAAGAATATTCCAGATGAACAAGCTTATTAGGCAGATCTTGAGCAAAATAACAAAATAATAATTACAGACGATCATACAGATTTTGGTCCTTTAATCGATGAATCAAATGTTTTGGTAGAAGCGTTTGACAGTGCAAAGGAAAATATCGTAGAAAACGAGACCAAATTTGAATCAGAAGACGATGATGACTGATATAAATCTGAATCTAATTTTTTTGCAATTGATGTAGCTATGTTGAATTCTTGATGTATTATGAAATTGATGTGACTATGAAACCAAATTTTTTTACCATTTTTTACATGTTTTATGTCATTTCTATTTGTCATTTATTTAGCAATTTTTGTTAAACATGCAATGAAATCTGGTTATCGTCGGAACAGCACACCCATTATGAATCAGGTATAACACACTTCCATTTCTATTTCCATTTCAGTCATTAATTAAGCAATTTAAACCATTAATGTCATTTACATATGAAATATATTTCATTATCATGTTATTATTCTCTTATATAATGATGTGTATATATGTTACAGGTTTATCATAATGTCATATAGAGGTAGGAGCTCTTTCCGATCATCAGGAGGTGATGGCAGTGGCCCATCGCAAGAGTCACATCGTCTAGTAGTTTCGTTAGTCCCTAGAGAAGAGGGGTAAGAATTAAATTTTATTCAGCATCTTATTTTTTATATGATATATGTACCTGTGCAGTTAAAATGCTCGGCAGATTTAAAGCGGTGGAGGTACAAAAAGTCATAGCGGGGATACAGCGAGGATATAGCGGATAGCTCTAAAGTAGCATATAAAACTCGTACTTAATGATTTTACAAATATATAAATGGAAATTAAATGAAAAATTATCATTCAAACGAATTATAATTAATTCATAAATGATTTTAAACAAAAAATGTGTGCGGATATACTTTAAATAAATGTAAAACTGTTATATAACATAATTGAATTTAGTAGAATATTAGAGTATTTTCATTTTTGAAAATATATTAAAAATTAAATCAAATAAATTAGTTTCATAATTTTTATAATATATAAATGCAATTTTTTAATTCATTTTATTAAAGAAGATATAGCGGAAATAGCAAAATATAGTGGGAATAACGGGATATAGCGGAAATAGTGGGGATTAAAGCGGAAAGGCTATATTTTGGGGCTATATGGAAAAATCGTAGCGGTAGAAATCCGCTATGAGATATTGCAGGGTTATAGCGGGGTAATAGCGGGGCATTAACTACACAGATACGTACGTACTTATCTGTATCGTATTTAAAAACAGGGGGCCTACCTACTTCCCTCGAAGGTTGTGTTGGATGTCTCTAGAGCTTCTTATTGCAGTAGGATGAGTGCCTACTGGCCGAAGTGGGATAACATCCCTCCTCACATCATAGAGTGTATATGGCAGGATGTCCTAGTATATGTATTTTCTTTTTTCCATTTTTAATTCGTTTTTGTCGGTTTTATCATTTACAGTGTAATCTTTTTTTAACTTTTTATCGTGAAACACAGGCTGAGATAGACATCTATATAGACGATATGCTGCTGGCACGAGGATACTGGATGAAGAAGATGCGCAAGAACTACAGGGACTCGATATCTGAGATTAAGAAATCTGGTAAGAAACCACGGTGGATGGGGGAGAGCGTATGGCAAGCATGGTTGAGATACTGGGAGACGGACGAGGCGAAGGCAAGTATACTAATTTTTTTTGAATTATTAATTTGACGCGATCGAAAAATAATGTATCAAATTTTGAATGTACAGGCAGAGTCGGATAGAAACTCTGAAAACAGAAATAAAAATTCCGTCACTCATCGCGGAGGATCTAAGTCATTTCAGCAGTACCGGCAGGAGTTGGTAAATTTACTAAATGATAATTGTAAATGGTTTATACTATATAATTTTAAATGTATAATACTTGTATGTAAAAATCAACTTCAGGAAGCTGAGGCGCATGGTCCCGTGGGCTATATGGACATGTTCACTCGTACGCATGCTGTTGAGCATGTAAATCCGGACGGGATCGTTTCATATACATGGCAGGACGATAAATCCAGCAAGAGCCATGTAAGAATATTTCATTTTATGCAGTATTAGTAATTGTTTTGCTTGTTAAACTGTAATGAAATAAGATATGATGTTATTAATTTGTTAATGCAGGAAAATTTTATGGAGCAGCGCCAGAAACTCCTTGCTAATATGGGTCGAGATCAGCTGACTACTGATGAGGAGGACGCTATTTTTGAGTCCGTTATGGATCCAGCAGAGCATGACAGACGATACGGATTCGGCAATCAAGTGGTAAATAATTTATTTTACTGCTAATTTGATATTTAAGTCATAATTCTATGTTGGATTATATAATTTTATCTTAAAATACTTCAAATATGCTATTTTGACCTTTTCAAAACAATAAGCTTGAATTTTATTCATTTTTCCATTATTTAAAAATATTTGAACCTTGAAAAATCCTCCATACTGAATTTGAATTCAAACCAACCAAATGACTTTATCACACCAGTAAAGCACAAGAAGGCAGAAGATATGAACGTTATGTTACTTACTAGCTTACATGGATATGCACATACACTTTCAGAGATCACACAGCTAAATTAAATCTATATTATAGGCCAGCAGTCAGAGACGGGGTCGGCGGAATAGAGCTCAAAGCAATCTAGTAGATATAGAAGAATTGCGGGCTGGAGTGTCCCAGTTGGAGGAGCAGAACCACCAACAGGCCATGCAGACCACACAGTTGCCAAAGTACATGCAGCAGTTTGGTGGCCGCTTCCGTTCCTCGGCTGGCTCTGAATCTGGAGGAGATTGATTCATTGCTCGCTTGCTTTTTCAGGTATGTTTTTTTTAGTTTTGAATGATTTGGTAGATGGTGGAGGTAGTTGTTGATTTTTGTATGATTATATTTGATACACTTGGTTGTGTGGTTGTATGAAGATGTGGATGTTGATGATTTTGTGTTATGTTGTGTATGTATGACATGGTAGAACACTTATTGTTGGGGTTGTTGTGAATGTTAGAATGGTTATGTATATTAAGTATTTTATTTTGATGTAATTTGATGTATTTGTGTGTTTGATGAATTTTGTGTAGTTTGGGTTTTGATATTTGGTTGGAATATTGTATACTGGATTGTGCAGCATTGGTGTAATAATGTCTGGATGGGAAATGTGGATGGAAGGCTATATTGCAGAAGTTATAAAAAAAAATAGTAGATTTCTGACGGCATCCGACGGCTTATAGGTGGTCATTTTCCGACGGCTTCCGACAGCCTGTAGGTCATTTTTTTCGACAGATTCCGACACTTGTCGGAATCTGTCGGAAACCATCGAAAGCCGTCAAAAACCGTCGGAAATATGTTCGGCGCCCTGTGCCAGAAGCCGTCGAAAAAACTGCTCCCCGACGCCGTATTTTTCGACGGCCGTTTCAGACGGCCGCCGACGGCTTTCGACGATCACCGACGGTTTTCTGCTGTTGGAAATCAATGTTCACCTTGTAGTGGTTAAAGTCAACTCATAGTTAAAGTCTTTGACGTGAGAAGTTCAGTTAATAATAATTGTTATTATTGAAGCAAAGACTTTTTGTTTGAAATACAATGTTTAATATGGATGATATTGGAATTTTAACCGCTACCAAATTTCATAAGTCTAAAGTAATATAGTTTTCACAAAGAAAATTGGTGTAAATAATTGTCACCACGACTAATGCTTAATAATATAAAATTGGATTTTACTAATACCAAGTAAATAATAAATTTGGTCATAATGTAACAACGCTTGCTAACTGAAGTTTGGACACTAATATTCAAAATGTTCAATATAAATCTTTGATCCAATTTAAACCAAAGGGTCGCACAATCGAAAAGTTGAATACTCCTATTGTGACCCGATTTAATTAAATTATAATTGTTCTAAATTAATTAGATTTATATTAATTATAAAAAAAAATTGATGTCTGTTGAATAATATTAAATAGTATACATATAGTAGTTATATAAATACTAATCGGTATACGATATCAATATGCATTATAATTGGATATAAATGGAAAGAATATTGTTGGGATTGAAGTGGTTTTGAAGCCCAAGAGGGGTTTGTTAATTTTGGCTGGATCGTGTATGGGTAGATCGACTATTTAGATGGCTAAGGTGCGTTGGAATTTAAACTAAGAGAGGAGAATTGTTGTAAGAAAAATAAGGATCTAGATCCTAGTTTTACTCCTTATGATCTCCTTATTAACTATCTATAACCCATACTTTTCAAAGGATTTTTGGAGCCTACGTCCCATCCATTTGCTGGTCAAATTCAACCCCCTCCTCAAATTTCAAGCATTTAAAACAAATTAAATTAAATACAATTACTGATGATAAAGGCAATTCGGGAGCTAGCAGCTTCAAAATTGGAATCAGATTCAATAAATATATTTCTTCATTCAACATGCAAACATTGAACTTTAATGAAATGTACTCTGCTGGTCTGCTATTATATACTAATGTTTTCATAATCAATATTCCATATGTTACTTTGTTAGAATTATAATGAATTGACATATCGATCGATTGTCACATGTTGATGATTATGGACAAAAGTGCATACACACACATATTTAAAGAAAAAAATAAGTTTGTTTGCATTATGACCACAACCTGAAGATCAAAAATAAAATATTTTTCAAAATTAGAAATAATATTATATAATTTTCGATTACTAAATATAATTTAAAAATGTTTAATATAATATATTATATATTTTAAATCTTCAAAAGAATATTTTACTTAAATAGTTTTTCGACAATAAATGTTTTTATTTTTTGATATATATATATATATATATATATATATATGTATATATATTAAATATAGGGGATTTTTACTTCAAGGGTTTATTTGTGCAGGGTAATAAGTTTTAAGGACACCACTTCTGAAAAATTAGTTTTATGGACATTTTACAGGAAAAAAGATAAAAGAATTTATCGTTTTCAATTATACATAAATAACGATAAAAGGATTTATCGTTTTCCTGTATAACTTAAAAGATAAATGAATTTATCATTATGCTGTAAATTGTACTTAAAATTAATTATTCAGAAGTGTTGTCCTTAAAACTTATTACCCTGCAAATAGTAGCCCTTCAACCTAATTTCTACTTAAATATATATATATATACACACACATATACACAAATACAATTATTTAATTTGATGCAAGTAAAATGTGTTTGTATGCATTTATAAATAATAAAAACTTATAAAATTTTATATAATATATAATAATTAATTTAGTTTTAGAGATTAATTTTAATTAACTTTATTATTAATTTTCTGCATGGTTTTATAATTAATAAATATTTTAATAGTAAAATATATGAAAACTGAAGAGAAAAACTTAGGGCATGAGCTTTACATCAAAAATATATTAATATACAATTATTATTATTATTATTTATATTCATAAATATATATAACTAATTGTATATGTTTATATATATATATCGTATATATAAATTAAGTTAAAAAAATTCTAGTTGGATTTCATATTATAATATATATATATATATTCTTAAAATTATTTCTAAAAAAATATTTATAATAATTTTATCATTTCGTTAATTTCATACATACTTAAGTGCATATATAAGTATTATAAACGCTCTAAATAAATTATTTGCAATTACCATTTCAAAGTGTGTGTGTGTGTGTGTATAATTATAATTTACATCATTTTATTTACATAATAATTTAATGCAAAAAATATACGCTTTTGGACAATACATTTGTATACAAGAGGGTCTAACATGTCCGCTGCGGTGTAAATCAAAACATATGTATACGGATATGTCAAACCTTAAGCACATTATCCTATTGCACGTACATGTACACATATATGTGCATACGACACACACACACGCATAATATAATACAAATTATATAAAGCAAAATATTATTTATGAATTAATATAATATTGATTTTATTTAAAAATAAAATTTAGAAAAGTTCTAAGTAAATTTAGACTAAATAGGCCCAATAAAAATCCATATAGGCCAATTTTTTTAAATTTACCCATTTACCTCGTTTGGTTCTAGCCCAGTTCCAAACAATGCTATTAGAGACGAATAGTCTATGTGGTCTGAATTAGCAGTATTAGAGTTAATTTATTAAAACCTACCCATATAATATGGTGTTTGTAAAAGTATGGTCTAAGGTTGGGTTTGGGTATTCAAGTACTCTGCCCTATTTAGCTACGGGCCTAAAAGGATGAGGAAAGCCCAAAACTAATCTTTAATATAAAGGCCTAATTTTTTTTTAAATTGAAAAGGTTAAAGTTGAACTAAATAATGATTTTATAAATGTTATAAAATAATTTTCAAAAAATAATTTTGAAATAAAATAATTATTTTGAAAATAATTAATTATTAATTGGATTAATAAATGGAATAATTAATTTGTTAATTAATTTAATTACATAACATATATATATGTATATATATTGATACTTGTAACATTATTTTAAGATGTTAAGGTAATGTGTATATATAGTCTTCGAATCAATTATAATTAATTAAAAAAATTAATTAAACGTTAATTAATAAATTATATAATATTTATATAAGATATTTATATATAACAATAAATGTCATAGTGCATATATTCAATTTGAAATGTAAAAAATAAATTAATTAAAATGTTAATTAAATAATATTTAACTAATAAATTTAATATAAGATTATATATAAGATTATTATATAAGTTAATTAAATTATAAAATGTTATAGGATAATCAATCTTGTATAATATAAATGTATAACAAAAGGTGGAAAGGTAAGAAACCCAAATATACGCAAAGGGTAAATAAACACGTACAATAAATATACTACAATTTTGGATGTGTCTGACACTTGAATCACAAGAGCGTTTTATAAGAAATACTTTATTCCATAAGTCGATATCACTCAACTAAATATATTACATATTATGAATTTGTAATATATATGTTGTCCTCTACCATTTATATATTGATTAATTACTTGCATACTCTCAAATGGTTGAATAAACTCAAGCAATAAATGTTATGTATAGTATTATGAATATATTGACTAGATGGGGTAAGATAACTATATGTATTTGTTGAGCAAACTCAAGATACATATGCTATATTTAAGCCATAACGAAATGGTAGGTACGAGTGAATATTTCTTTTGAGTTGTTAAGAAAAATAAAGGTCTAAATGAGATTAGGAAAAGGAGCTATGGGTTAGGAGTTGCATATGATACAATCTATAATGAGTTATCCATCGTTTGTGAGGCTATGACGTGTAGTAAACTCAATATTAGAATCCCAAGATAGACAAGCCCTAACACACACTATTGAAGTTGATAGGCTTTTATGTTTCATCTTAGGATTTGGAGAAACAAAAAAGACTAGTGGAAACTTATTAAAAAAATGAAATGGTAATATTTAACCTCTTAAATATTATAAGAACATTCGCTATGTATAAATTAAACTAATATACATCGATAAATTTGTGCAATTAATATAATTGACAAAAGGTTTATCAATTAAAATATACAAATGAACTTCTTACCCATAAATTTTTCATGTTGTCAATTCAAGATCTATGCAAGTGCCTAATAATACGAATACTAAATACATTCGTAGGTTGGTCAATTACGTGTTTACTTGCTCGAGACAGTGTATTATTTTGAATGAGTTTCGAACTCTAAAAACAATACAAAGATATGGATATTTGATTCATTTTCAATCACATATAAGTGTTATATGGTGAACGATTACCGCTCACGATGTACGAAACCTTGGTGAAATTAGTTCAATCGAAATAAGCAAGTAAACAATAGTGTGAGTTAGTGCATTCAATAGGATTGATTACAATCACGATCTTCTTGTGTTAAATGCAACATTAGGTAAAAACTACAAGATAGGTAAAAAAAAATCAATCCTTGAAATGTTAATTTGATCGGTTTACATAAAGTGCAACATATTTAATTTTTTTGAATGTTAAGGATGACCAAATGTACCCTTTTAAAGAGTTCTTTATGATATTATGGTAAGAGATTCCTTTGAATGGTTTGACTATTTAGAAAAAAAGAGAATGCACAAGAGTAAATGTAACTTAAGACATGATTGGGATGAAGACAGTGAATAACCACTTCTACTTCATAAAGAGACATCGAAAACTAGAATTGTAAAGTAATAATAGATGTTTAACGAGGAATAGGTAATATGATATTTATTTCGAAAGTAATTTCACATACAAAATTGTTTCTATGAGATTCATTTCATTAAATTTAAGATGCTTGATCTAAAATTCTTGATTGTAAACCAGTTACAATAAATGAAATAAGTTGTCAATGTTAAGTGGTTAAATGGAGCACAGTATTTCGTATAACAGTAATGGAACAAAATAGTAGGAGTATGTCATATAACACTAATTAGTCACATCAAGTTACGAAAATTGTTTTCATAAAATATTACCAAACATTATTTATGAAATAATAACCATTTTTCGGTAAAACTAAAAAACAGACATGGTTTTATTTCAGCATGAATATTTGTTATAGAATAAAACTATAATAGTGGTATTTAAGATGCACTGGAAATACAAAAGTATCTAAATTTGTTTGTAATTATTTTGGAATTATGGACGAAGCCACATTTTGGATAAATATATCTTTGAGTATATGATTATAAATCATACAGTACTGGTAAATTTTATCTTAAACAATAATGGGAAAAGCACTCATTTATTGGAAGTGACATAATAGTTGATAAACTCTTCATTTTGATACATATAGATATATCTAATCGTAAGTCTTTTATACCAAAATGATTCCACGTATTTTGTTGTATTCATTGATGAGTTATCATGGACAAAACTCGTTTATTTGTTATACATATAGTATGTCTACAATAAGCTTGTAGAATATAAAATGGAAGTAAATAAAATGACATGCTATAGAAAATAATAATGATTCAATTTGATTGAATAGGTGAGCATATTTGAAAGAGTTTCAAACTCGCCTAACAATGAGTAAAGATTTAATCTCAATAGTTACTTCCCTCCATGATACATAATGTTGTATCAATAAGGCGTAATCAAACTTTGTTTACCAAAGTATGATTAAGGGTGAGCAAAGTTGAGTAAATTTTTTTCTATAAGGTCATGTACTTAAGTTTAATACACAAGGTTAAAATTATTTCATCTAAAGAATAGTTTACAAAATCATTCAAGATACAGGTTTATAGGAAACCTTAATATATCCTAGGTCATGAAGTTGGCGGTTCTATGAGTTAAAAGATTACACGTAATAATTGTACATGAGGATTCTTGTTTCAATCACCCTAAAAGAAGTTTGGAACATTGTCATTGGATGATCTATTTATGTTTTGAACTTAAGTTTTGTAAACTAAGACCAAAATAGTTATATATAAGGAAATTCATAAAATATTTTTGAAAACCTATTTCATTACACCGAGAAAAAATATTGTTTAAGGAATACCAATTTGTGGCTAAGGGGATTTCTTTTAGAAATTATTGGAAGTAGAATGGATTTGGATATGATTTAAAGAAGAAACTGATTATGTAGGATGAAATGAAATTGATTTGACCTAAACAAACACAACGCATTAAAGAGTCTAATTAGTTTTCTCGAAATTAAAGAGTGGCTATGAGTTTCGATAGATAATCCTCAGTTGTTAACCAAACTATAAAGAGTATTGACTCTTTCATATGGTACAATGCACAAATCCAAAGGATTCCATGTACATTATGAAAATATGATTTTGGTTATGGTACCCAAAGAGATATGATCCATCGACAACAAATGTCTTCAAGAGAAAGACTGATGCAGTTAGAATAATAAGCAACACTGATAAGAATATAAAATCATAAATTTCAATTGCTGAAATTAGCGTAATAGATCCATCATTCAATGTGCTTAAGTTGATTTGGATTTTTACCCATAAGATTATCACTTGGTATGACTTTTTTTGATACATATGTGTTGAAATAGAAAAATATAAATAATGATTTAGAATATACTATTTGCACATAACAGCTGAAGTGTCTCAAAGTTAGTGGAAGCGATATTGAGCTTGACTGTTTTCCGAATACGATCCAAGAAATTATATGAAAGTATTATTCTATAAGCATCGTAATTGAATGAGTATTTTAATATAAATATCAAATAGTTTGATTTAAATCAAAATGCAGAGGGAGTGTGTTTCTATGAGAAAGAACCACTAGAAGGTACAAACATATTTCTAGACTATAAGTAAACAACATATTGCTGATTGTTAACAATATACTTAGGTTAAAATCAATAATAGTTAGTTGTTTAGTACTTGATATTAGATTTGTGAATTATATCTTTTATAATAAGTATAAAGGATGTTGCAAATGTCTCAAATGATATGTAAAGGCACCTTATTAAAATGTTTAAAGTGGAACAAATAAGATGGATTCTTTATGCATTGGCAATAGAAATTATCATACATGTTGCGGCGTCCACAATATCATAATTTTCTTATGTATTTAATGCATAAAGAAAATATCACTCCAAATTAAGATCACTAAATGGTAGTTTTCTTATGTAATGAATGAAATCTCGATGAAATTAGTTCATCGAAATGAGAAAGTAAGATATAGCATAAGCTCTTGTATTCAATATGATTGATTATAATAATGACCATTTTATGTTAAATGTAACACTGGACCAAAGGCTACAAGATAAATATAAGAATTCATCATTTGACCGGTTTAAATAAAGTGTGCAAATTATTTGGTACCTTAGAAGTTAAGGACAGCTAAATGCACTTTTGTAAAGAGTTCATTATGATATTGTAGTGAGAGTTTCCTTTGATTTTCAACCATTTAGAAAAGAAAGTGAATGTACAAGAGTAAAATGGAAGGAATATGTACAAGAGTAAATTCGAAAGAATGGTTCCATGTACTTCTTTGAATTCACTGCCGAGTTATCACAAAAATAAATATGTGTATTTGATGTAGATGCAGTATATCTATGATAAGCTTATAAAATATAAAATGAAAGTAAATAAAGTAAAGTGTAGTAGAAAATAAATTTTATTCGATTTGATCGAATATGCAAATATATTGGAAAGATTTCCCAACATACCTAAAATGAATAATGATTTAATCTCAAAAGTCACTTCTCCCTATGATAAATAATGTTGTATCAATAAGGAGAAATCGAAATTTTTTGAACAAAGTATGATTAGTAGCGAGTTAATTTGAGTTAACTTCTTTCTATAAGTTCATGTGCTTAAGAGAAAAATACAAGACTAAAATTAATCTCATCTAAAATAATAGTTTACAAAATCGTACAAGATAAGGGTTTATAAATATCATAGGCCAAGGAGTTGGCAGGTTGTGAGAGTCAAAAGACTCATAACAGTTGTACATAAGGATTCTTATATGAATAGCTCCAAAAGATTTTGAAACAATTGTCATTGGATGAAATATTTACGCCTTGAATATAAGTTTTGTAAACTAAAACAAAATCAGTTATATAAGGCAATTCATAAAGTGATTATGATTATCTATTCTACTCACTGAGAAACGTTTATTGTTTCAAGAAACACCAACTTTGTAGTGAAGGTTTTTCTTTTAGAAAAATAAAATGGATTTGGAAATGATCCAAGGATAAAACTGACTGATGAAATGAAATTAACCAAACCTAAATGAACACAATGCATTAGAATGTCTAATAAATATTCTCACATGTCGAAGAGAAATTATAAGTTTCTTATTAAATTAAGAAAGATAATCTTCAGCTATCAATTAAATCATTAAGAGTATTTCCTTTACGATGGGATATGATGCATAAATCCAAAGTGGATTCCAAGTATGTTATCAAAATATAATTTTTTTTAATTGTATTCAAAGTGATATGATCCATTGATTTTGATTTTTTCTTCCAAAGCAAGAGTAATGTAGTTGAAATTTAATGGGCAACGTTGATAAGAATAACATCATAAATTTAATATTGAAATCAACGTTATAGATTCATCGTTCAACTTACTCAATCTAATTTGGATTTACTTACAAAATTATCGCTTTATATAACATTGAGTTTTGGTACATATGTGTTGAAATAGATATTCTAAATAATGATTTAGAATAGATTGTTCGCACATAACAACCAAAGTATCTCAAATTCAGTAGGATTGATGTTGAGTTTGTTGTTCTTTTGGATATGATCCAAAAAATGATATGAAAGTATCATTTCTGCAAGCATTAGAATTGAATAAGTATTTTGACACTAATATTGCATAGTTTGATTTTCAGTCAAAATGCAGAAGAAATGTGTGTCCATAAGAAAGAACCACTGAAAGGTACATATACATATCTAGATTATAAGTAAACAATATACCGCTGACTAGGTTTGTCAATGGGTCGAGTCGGGTTCGGGTCAAGTTGGGTTCAGGTTGATTTTAAATGGGTCGGGTCAACCCGTTTAATAAACGTGGTCATAAATAGCTCAACGCGAACCCGACCTGATTATAAACAAGTTTACCCGACCCGTGTAACCCGATTATAACCGGGTCGGGTCAGGTTGTAAACGGGTCCGGTCAACTCATATAAGGTATAAATGGGTTATAAATGGGTCACAAACGGATTATAAACGGGTTAAATTCGAGTTTACGGGTCATAATCGGGTCGGGTCAACCCATATAAGTATAAACGGGTTATAAACAGGTCAAATTCGGGTTCGGGTTCATAATCGGGTCGGGTCAACCCATACAATTATAAATGGGTCAAATTTGGGTTCACGGTCAACCCGAAACCCACTCGTTTATAAACGGGTCAAATTCAGGTTGACCCGAAAATGACCTGCCAACTTCCGAGTTGGGTTAACCCGCTAATTTCCATGTAATCTTCGGTTCGTGCTGGAAATTGACAGCCCTACTGCTCATTGTTAATGATGTATTTGTATTAGAATCAATAATATTTAGTTATTTAATACTTGATGTTGAATTTGTAAATTATACCTTTTATCATAAGTGTAAATGGGTATTCGAAATGTCCAGCATGATATGCAAAGACACCTTAGTAAAATGTTTAGTATGGAACATGTAAGATGGATTCCATATGTATTATTATCAAGAGGAATTATCGTACATGTTGTATTGTCTGCAATATCTTATTTTGCTTATGTGTTTGATGCACGAAGCAAATATCAATTCCTAATTAAGGTCATTAAATGGTAGTTTAGAGTATTTTCGAGTATTTATGAAATATTAGAGAACTGTTTATAGGAATAATGAACTCTTTATGAAGGAGTGTTTAGACTCGAACTTTATAACTAATATCGAGTATAATATGTCAATATTAAATTCACGTTCAAACCTTAATTAAGGAGATTTAAGTTAGGAATGTTTCAAATGAAATATTGTGGTTGATTCAACAAAAAGGCTAAATGCTTTTCCTTGAATAATGCCACATTAAAAGCAATGTATAAAAATAAATGCACAAATCTATTACCGGGCTTAGGGTGATTCCAAGAATAATACATTATTGTTTTATGGTAACAATGTAATGATAAGACCTCGCTAGAAGTTGACAAACATACTCTTACTAGTTCTCCATGATAAACGTGGTTTATCGGCATCGAAGAGAGTTAATTAATGGAATAGATCATTAAAGCAACATAGCAGATCCATTCACAAAGACTCGTGTAACTCAATCAATTCTTACCAAGTGATCGAAGATATGGGATAAAGGTTCCATAATTTGTCCTAAGTCCAAATGGGAGATCGATAGAGTATGGGGTATGCCTTATGGGCAATTATGTAATTTGTTACATATATCTAACTCAGTAACCAATCTTGTTTGAAATAAAAGGTGTTCCCTTTCCATTATATATTTAATATAATGTACTATATTAGTTATTCAATTTAATGAAAAGTATATTTAATAGAATCCATAAATTGTATATTTTGTGATAGTTTTTACAATATGTTGTAATCATGAGTGATTTATCACAATAAAATAAACATACCATTTTAAGTATTCATAACAAGATGTATCGAGATTGGATATACATACATCCATTGAGAATAAGCTGCATAATGCTCTCCAATGTTAGATGGTGTATTGCTCATGATTGCGGGGGAAATCAAAGGTTTACGTAGTAATAGTTATTAGGTAATATATAATACTCAATCGATAATTTTTTATTGGTTAATACAACTAAGGTCAAATAGAAAATAACATTATGATAAGATTACACGGTTCTCTTGACCTCAAAATACTATTGACCTTCAATATAGAAGCTGTGCTTTGAATATAGTTAAATCATGGCATAATGTCCATCGAAATTCTACAGTTGGCTCAAGTGGAAGCATTGGAAGTGAAACACTAATCTAGAGAGGATTCAACTCCTCGGTTATATGATATAGTATCATGGTCAACTAAAGTCAACCCAAAGTCAAAATCTCTAGCAGAGCATTTCTGTTAATTATGATTGTTATTATTGAACCAAGGACTTTGTGTTTGGACTGTAGTGTTGAATATGGATGACATTGTTATTTGGACCGGTACCAAATTCCATAAATCCAAAGTGATACTATTTTGACGAAGAGAATTGGTGTAAATAATTATCACTAATGAGTAATGCTTAATAAATTAAAACTAGATTTTACCAAAATGTAGTAAGTGATATCTTTGGTCATAATGTCACAACACCTACCAAGTGACGTATGAATGTTAATATTCGAATTGTTCAATATTAATCGCTGACCGAATTTACATCTAGAGTCACAGAACCGAAACATTGAATACACCTGTTACCACTTGATTTATTTAAATTATATTTGTTGTAAATTAATTAATATTTATGAAATATTGATTATAAAGCTTTATTTGATATTTCTGATCAATATTAAAATTGTATATATAATAGTTATGAATACACTGATCGATATACAATATCGATACACCTTTAAGTGGATTCAAATGTGTTATTTATTGATCAAGCTTGAAGTGATTTGGAGGCCCATAATGGGGCTGTTGAGTGTGGCTATGGTGGTATAGGGAGGCCGATCATATGGTGGATAAGGAGGGCTTGAACTGTGAATTCAAGAAGATAAATAGGTAAGAGAGAAAGGTGGATCTGGATCCACCTTTTCTCCTTAGATCTCCACTATAGATTCATCTCTAACCCCTTATTTTATTTTCTACACTCATGCTCCATTTGGTACAGCCATGGTCGACCACTTCCCTTCCATTCTCCTTAAATTTTTGAAGCTTAAAATATCAAATAAGATTCAAATACCGATGGTGGCTGCATTCAGTCCATTAGCGTTTTCTAGATTCTGAAATTGTTTTAAGTACTTTTGATCCAAGGTTTCAAGGTGTACTATTTGTGCATTAGTTGAAAGGAAAAATTCTCTTTTTACAATGATATATTTATGTGTATAATGTTCATTATATAATATATGTGTTTAGATAGTAGTCAAATATATCATGGATCTGTTCAACATTGTGTTGTCTTCATTAGATGGATTATACGTATGTATGTAATTATTTTACATATATATAATCAGAGCATCTCCAACCATTCAGGGGGTATAACTTACATTTGTGAGCTTACAAAATTAAGCTCACAAATTGGCCAACAGCTTGCAAAAACAAGCGCTTATTTGACAAGCGCTACCCTTCAGGCACTTGTTCAATAAGCATTTGAAGGTTGGATGTTTGTTGAACAAGTACCCAAATTTGGAAAGAGCTCAGGCATTTGTTCAACGAATTCCCAAGCCATACGCTTATATGAGGTGCATTTTAATCATTCATCTCATTTTTTACCTTCCACCTCAATTTTACGGTTTCTTTTTTATTCTTCGAGGTATTGAAATGCCGCCAAAACCCATCAAAATCGCTAGACGGACTCTCTGTTACACGACCAACGTCAATGCTGGCGCATCTCATATTATTCCAGATGCAACCATGACTGTAGATAATCTATGATGCTTGCACGAGCTGCCCCTAATAAGGCAATATCGAATGATTGGAGTGCTACGATGCAAGATGCATAATTTTAGTAGGTAATTATTAAATGAACAAGCCTTTCAAAAAATGTAAATGTTATTTCTTTACTTAGTTTACTGTCAACATTAAATAATTATAGGTTCATCAAAAAGCTATCCGTGGTAGTTGGCACAAATGCGTTGCTGAGTATTTTCTCACATCACTTATGCCGATTGGTGCTGGGATATATGCATCACGTTTAGGTGATTTTCTATAGTTACCTACATTTGCACACATTGACCGTTGCCCTTATTGAGAGATGGTGGTGGCCTACCACTCATACGTTTCATTTTCTAGATTTTGAGCCAAATTGACTCCTTTAGTTTTTTTACTCTTGACCGGTATAGAGGTTAGTGGACCAGACTCTATGCTGGTACTCTTTGATAGTTCATTTAAGGATTTTGAGTCATATTTTGTGTATATATTAGCTTTGGCCAATGATGAGGTTAAAGGGGGTGTTTTTATAGTTATATATCCACAATAGTATATAGCAGACTATAGGGATACTAAGAAGATGCACACTCCTATTATACGTGCCTTTTTATTATATCTATTTGGTTCTACATTTTTTTTAACAATAAATACATGATTAGACTTGGATTCCGGCTGGATTGGTAGATGTAGATGGACTTAATATGTACGACTATGGTACTGCCATCCTTGGATATCTGTATGTAGCGTTGGCTACTTATACAACAATCTCAATAGATGTATGGTTTTAAGTACATCTTCCTTTTTGGTATTATGAGAATACATTCGACATGCACCCACGACACATAAATGAAGCGAAACACCACACCATATATGTAACGACTCAGAATTTTAGTCATTCAGAATATTTAATTGATTTTAAATATTCAAAAGTAAATTTTATAAGTTGAATAACTCATACTTCAAATATACAAATTTATTTGATAATTAAATTATTAATTTAATATATGAAATTGTTTAAATAATTGAAATTTTCATTTAATGTGATTGACAATGATTAATAAAGTTGAATTAAATTCTTTTTGAATTAGAATTAAGGTAGTAAACTTTTATAATTGATTTAAAAATTAATAAATATAAATTGGAATTTTATGATTTAATTAACACGTAAAAATAGTCATTTTTGATACTCTCTCGGATTTCGACGAAACCAGTTTCATTGGATCCGTAATGGTGAATTATAGCATGATGTTGAATTTCGTATCGACTGGATTTACCATTTGACGGTGCGAGCTTGAAACGCATAGGGATAAATTAAAGGAATTTTAATTTAAATAAATTGATTTTGAAACTCTACCTTCTTAATATGATGGAATTGGCTTTCAATATATATTCCATTATGTTTGGAATAGAGGTAAAATATTAGGAACGCCAAGCGGCACGCCTCATTTGGAGTTCGGAATTTTAAAGCATGAATAGTGTTTTGGGAAATTTTCTACAAATAGTCGTCTATTTCTTTCATTTGCAACCCTAGAGAAAATTCATAGCCGCCATATCTCTCCCTCTCTTCTCGGATCCTATGGCTACCACCAATTTGAACCACCAGAGGCATTATTAGCCTCCGACCTCAGTTGTAAAAATGTAGAGCTCGATAATCTATAAGGGATCAATGATGGAGATGGATTTTAGTGAAGAAAGGCATCGGCAGATCACCTCCGACCGTGCGTAAAAAAATGGGTTTTTGGACACTATAGTTTCACATACGCACGTACATAGGGAGGAGGGGCGACGGCAGTGTGGGTCGCGGCACGGAATGGTGGTGCTCGATCGTGTGGTGGCGTGATTCGCAATGTATGCGCGAATGATTTTAAAAAAATTCAAGCGCAGGCTGGAAGCGTGCGCAGCCTAGAAGCTTGAAGAGAGCATAACAAATGAAGATGGGAGAAAAGATTAAAAGTTTAAATAATTATATTTGAGTTAATTATATGTTAATTATTGAATGATTATTAATACATAACTTTCTCGTACGAGGTTTGTTTCGAATGAAACAAGTCGTGATGGGTTCGTATGAATGAGTACTACATTTTAGAGTAGAATTCAATAGATTTGGAGCATATAGAAATTTTGGTTAAATTCAAACACCTTTTTGTTTTAATCGAAATAAATGCTGCAATGACGAATGCAACCAAAGCGAGTAAAATTCACTCTCTTTGGCGTGCTTATATTTTGTATAAGTGGAAATAAATTTATTTATGACGATTGATACTTGTTTGGATGATATATATTATATATATGTATGTGTGTATATATTAGTTGGTTCAAATATATTCCCACCTATTGGAGCGGCTGAGACCTAATACGTTTCCGTGTACGTGCGTCTGCCTCGAAGCAAGCATTGTATATATATTCCCATATGCATATTTGTTGTAGGTTACAGATTGGAGGGATCCAATAGGATTTCTCACCACTATTGATTTATTTTCATGTATACAATGGTATATGATGTTATGGATGTCATAATGATATTTTGATGTGATTTGACTTATTTAGTGATATGGCAACACCGGGCCTTGTTTTTCAATATTTCAGAAATTTTGAAATTAATGATTTTGATTTGAAAAGGTTTTCAAAATGAATTTTTGAAGTATATATGTTTTAATGATTTTTGATTTATTTTAAAAGAAAGGAATTTGTTTTTAAATAAAAGTTATGATTTTGATTTTAAATATAGTTACGAGAAATATTTTGAAAATGGATTTTTGAATAAGTTTATATAAAAGATTTACAAGGTGGTATTTTATATAAAGAAGTTGATTTATAATTGGAATTTATAAATGGTTTTGAAGTTGATTTGTAAATGAATTATAAATGGATTTTATAAATAAATTTGATTTATAAAGAAATTGATTTATAAATGGATTTCGATAGTAAAATTAGTTTTATAAAAGAATAGATTTATAAATAGAAATTTGTAAACAAAGGAAGTTTATAAAATAGAAGTTTTATAAAATCAAAAGGAGATTTATGATAATAGTTTTATAAATATGAAAACGACTAATGTTGAGATTTAAATATGGAGTTTTATTTAAAGAGGTTTTGAAAGGAATACTTTGATGGAGTTAATGGTTTTAAAAAGTAATTTATCATTTTAAAATAAATGTTTTGGAATTAATAATTCTAAATGGAATTAAATGGTTTTGAAATGTTTTAAAATGAGATATGCATAGAAAACATAGATTTCAACATTTATAGTTGAAGTAGACTTTTTCAAGGAAGTTAGGGAAGGCATTGACTATAACACTGTTGTTATAGTAAATGATTTATGAAAGGAAATATTTTATATATAGTATATGTGATTTATATATCTATTTATTTACCGAATCCCTATACCAGTATTTTGGGTTGTCGTAGCGATGTTTTACGCAACTTTCGTTTTGACCCAAACAAAATGAGTTTTGAAGAATAGCTTTCCTTAAATGATTGTATACATACTTATTTTTGGTTTAAGTGTATGGGAATATTTTGTAAGTGTTGAAAATGAAATGATTGGTGAATATACTTATATCGTTAATATAAGTATATGGAAATGTTTTTCAAATATCGATAGATTCAAATGGTTTTGTGAATATATCTTTTTCAAAGACATTTTGAAATAAATATTTGAAAAGTGATTTAGGTAATAAAAGATTTATTAAATGGGCCTAGTGATTGCTTGGTGCTAGATATTGTGTGTTGCTTTGATAGTTAAATAACCAACTATCAAATATTGGTCGCTTTATCGTTGCTGGTTTGGAAAGACCGGGGTCAAATTTGTCCAAGAACTACTTTGGACCATCGTATGCCCGTTGAATGTGCAGATTTGGAAGATATTGATATTTGAGATTTTCATAGTGAAAGGCTGCTTGTTGATAGTTTGGGGATAAACTCCCAATATACATATAGCAGCTGTAGTCTCTTCATTATGAAATATCTGATTGCAAGGACTATTCGCTACTAATCCTAGGGTAATTCCCAACAGGATGTGGTAGGAGAGTGCCTTCGATTTGTCATGTTCCTGGATAACTTGTATGGATGGATCTTTGACATTGCATTTTGAGATTTCATTATTGACTTTTACAAACATACATCTGTTTGGCGGTGGCGAAGGCAACTTCTATTAATTAGCACCCTTCTCTATGACTTATGAGCTTGGAGGTTGTATGTTTGTAAAAGTCAATGGTGATCAAAGCAATGGAAGTATGACATTCAGAGTGATATGTGCTATGTGGAAGGTAATCTTGACCTTTGGCCTCACACCCGGATATGACCGAAACATGGTAGATGCGGCAAGGATAAGTGGTTCACAACTATTAGGATATGATCATCCCCTTCTAGATATATTTCTTTCCACTAAAACATTCAGGATGTAAATTATTATGGATGTATGCTATGAGGGCCCTTGGATAGGTCGGTAACGACCGAGGTGATGACATATTTAATACTATCTAGTTAGAAGTAGGCCGGTCTTTTGTTGGTAGAAGATCATCAGTTGGGCGCTGGTACATCCCTCTAGAGATGTACTACCGGAAGGTAGTCTATTCACCTGATCATTTGTATGGAATCCATTATCTACCATGTGCCTGCCATTTTGTTTGTAGAACCTGTGTTTGTGGCTAGTATGCTGGAATTTAATAATGTAACAATTTTGGCTATGATTAATATTATTTGTATAATGGACACTATTATAATATAACATGATTTGATATGAAATATTTTAGTTGTCATAAGGTAAAAACCTGTCTGTGCTTATGTGTGGCCATGTCTTGCGAGATACCTTTATTTTGATAAAAGAACGCTTTTATAAACTTTAAAATAAATTCAGTTGAAACGTGTTTTCTCACGCTGGTTTACCAGACTGATCGGGGAGTTCTTACCTTTCAATGCTTGGGTCAGACCGAGTATATTTACAGATTCAGATTTGGATGTTTTGGAGCTTCAACAGACGAGCTGGATATCTTTGGGTCATATTACATGTACATGTTTATTTTTCTGCTACATTGTCATTTAAATTATCAGCAATTGTAAGGACAGGTTATTATATCAGTCCAGGTTGATGATTTTGATTTTATTGTTGTACTCTGATGGATGGATGTATGTATGTGATATTACAGTTTCTGTTTTGTAATGATCAATGATATGATATTATATGTTTTTCCGCTGCGATTGTGAGATTCTGTAATTGTTTTAGTTTCTTTTATTTTCCCTTCCTCTTTCTTCTTCTTGTTCTCTTTCTTCTCTTCTCTCTTCTTCTCTCTTCTTTCTTTCTTTCTTTATCATGATTATGCTTACTTCCCTTTGGTTCGGGGTTGGACATGTGCGGTTATTGTTGGCTCTGAACGGGATGGATTTGCGGGTCGTCATAGCTGGTATCAAAGCTTAGGATTTTGCTAACACCTAGGCTTTGATGGGTACTCAGTATAGGTTGGGTCAGTAGCGCCCTAGATTGAGTTTGAGTGTATTATATACATGAGCACATATTTGTTAGCGATTGTAAAGATATTTTATATTGTGTTTATTATCCTTCGAGTTGTTTATGAATTTTGGTCGATGCATGGGACACCATATGATCGATAGATGTTTCTAAACATCTAAAAATACCAATTCCTCCCATTAGATCTGAAATGGACAGGAAGGAAAAGGAATGCAAATCAGCCAAATTATAATCTCAAGCTCCATTATACTGGTCACCCCTCTAATTGATGATTTAGCTAAGATTAGTAAGGAATAGGTAGGCTTTTGATTAAATTTAGGGTAATGGAGGTTTAGAGCCATTTTGAGGAAAACGTAAATGACTTAGGTCGGGTCCTATAGCCTCCTCTTAGCATAATTTTTGAGGTGGGTTAGTAGACCTAAGCACGAGCTTAGCTAATTACTCACTAATGTAGGCCAGTAGCAGTCAAACCTTAAAACGGTTATAACTTTCAAATGTTACATCCATTTTTCTGTTATGACCACTCTACGGAATGAGAAACCATTATTCTAATGTAACGAAAGTAGTTTGAGATCCTAACTTGGCTCTTATCAAAAATTATTGTCCAAAAAATAATTTTAAGGTTAAAATGATCACATAGAAATTTGGAAAAAATCATACATATGGAAAATGTCTCTAAGAGTCACTTCCTAAAATTTTAGAATCATATGACCTCATATGAATAAAATAAAAATATTTTACGACCATCTGATACGTAAAATACGGGTCACTACACCTACTTTTACCAATGGTCGTTTTAGAAGAAGATTTTGAATGTGCCGACATTTATTTCTTAGGATTCTATAATCCATTAAGCATCATGATCAATACTTCATCTTAAAACCCAATGCATCCTATACTTAAGGATTGACCGGTCACTAAAAAATGACCGCTACATTGAGAATGCTTTATATGCAAGACCAGTAGATGCTTTCGATGTGAATTTACATCTAGGGGAAAGCACGGTACTAGAATCTTTGGACCATTTCTCTCAAGCTACCATCAACATTTACGGCGATCAATACTTATGAAGACTGAATGAAGTTGACATAGGAAGATTAATGAGGATGCATGACAATAATGGATGGCCAGGAATGTTAGGGAGTATAGATTGTGTGTATTGGGAATGGAAGAACCGTCCAAAGGCATATGTCGAAGCTTATTAGGGTAAGTCTTGTTGGACGACAATTATTCTTAAAGCGGTAGCTTCATATGACTTATGGATCTATCATGCCTTTTTTCGAAATGTTAGGTTCTAATATTGACTTAAATGTAGTTAAATGATCTACCTTATTTAATGATTTAGCTAATGGTATGTCAACTCCGGTTCCTTCAGTTTAGGAGATAACATGTACAATCATGGTTGTTATCTTGGCATTGGTATATACCCTAAATGGAGTATCATTATCAAGACAATTCCTAACTCATTAAACAATAAACAAATGAAGTTTGGGATAATGCAAAAAGGATAGAGAAAATGCATTGAAAGAACATTTAGTGTTCTCCAATCAAGATTTGCCATAGCCAGCAATCCATATAGACTTTTGATCACCACTTAAAATAGCAAAATTAATGTACATTTGTGTTGTTTTACATAATTGACTATTGAGGTTGAAAGAGTCATGGAAGACAAGTTTTGCCTACGAGGGTGCTCTGGCAACACCGAATATATGGCGCAATGATATGATTGGAAATGCAATGGAACTTGAGTTTCATGTTTCTAGCCAAATGTCATATCGTAGTGTTCAACTCCACCAAATACTACAAAACGATCTAATAAATCACCTTTGGAGCTTTTATGGCAATCAATAAAAGTTTATTGTTGTTATTAAATTTGTTATTATTGTTTTTAATGTCACTGTAATGTATTTCCATTTCTTTTTATATCAAGTAATTTCATTTGGTATTGTTGAAAATTGAAAAAGTTTTAATTGTTTGTAATACTTCTAAAATTACCGGATTAAGTTCAAATCGTACATCAACTAATAATTAAGAGATGGAGTATTTCTAGAAATATAACTACAGCCCATCTTCACCCTTACGACTCATAATGTCTCTCATCCTGGATTCCATATACTCTCATTGTTCTTCAGATATACTTAACGTATCCACTAACATTATTGCATCATCATTTCTCTATTTGTTTCGAGCAAGAAGTCGATCTAATTTCTGTTTTTTTCTTGGTATTGAGCAGCCCAAAACTCCATTGCACAATTATATTTATCTTTGGATTCTGGTAAGCTTTTTTATTTATGCTTGATTCCCCCTAGCAGCCTACTTCTTTTTGGCGTCTTTGGCTACCCGAGGCCTAACAAAACATCTTCGGCAGGGGTTAGCTGATCTTCTGACCCCTTACCGTGGCCTCCAAGTGATTCCCTACGGCTAGAGATTCCTTCAACTCTTGGCGCTTTACCTCGGTTGTTGTTTGGTTGGACGTCTTGAAAAGTTTATTGAAAAGAAGATCGTCATTTTACATGCTCAACTAGCGAATCATAAACATGCATGAATTGATAAAAATGACTGCTTAATTATTTTCAAGTTTGTTGATTTGTTTAAACAATTTATTTGCCCCCATCCTCTACAAAAAAATTACTTAGAGAACTATAAAAGAAATATAGACAATTGAAAATTAGGAAATCTTACTAAATGCATTTAATTTTCAAATCCATTAAGATTCATTTGCTTTAACTTAAGAATTTGTGAATCAAAGTTTTTCGTTTGACGGTTAATTTTACCAAAACAACCTTTGAATCTTTTGCGATGAATGTTCTTCCAACTATAGCCATTTGTAATTTTTCCCCAAAATGTTTCATTACCTTGGTCGGCACCTCGGATTGGATTGCTTGAGAGTTCACACCAAATGTAACATAAGTCATAGTCTTTGGCCAAAGTCCAACTAGCAGTAGTCAACGCTCCGCCAGTCTGAATTGTACTGTTTTTAAATCTAATCCTTCAAAAATACATCTTGTGGCATCGGCGTCAAAATCAGAAACATTATGAGGTAAGAGAAGTGAGATTAGAATGTTCATTGATGTTGTAGAGTGTTGTGTGGGAGGAGAAGAGGGTGAAGACGGATGGTATTTGAAGAAGAGGGGAAGAGAGCCGTCGCACTGAGCCGCTAGGGGGATGGACTTAGGCGCTTGTTGAACAAACTCCCAAACCCCAAGCATCTGTTGAACGAGCGATTCAGGTAAGGTGCTTGTTCGACAACCACCAAGGGTTTAGGCGCTTATTCAACAAGCCCGCAAGCATATTACAGATTCCAGACCTAAGCGGCTGAATTTGTAACATATTCAATAATGTGTATTCAGTTGCATTTTGTTTGGGTGTGGATCTTACATTTTCTGATGTGTAATCTCCTTTTAGAGAGGTCTCATACACAGGGCCATTAAAAAATAATGTCATAAAAAATAATGATTATAAAAATAATAATATTATATGATTTAAATAAAAATGATATAAAATAAACACTGTCAAGTAAAATATGTTTTACATTAATATACATACATGAATACATTTATAGTTTTGAAATACATACATACATATATATGTAATTTTATATTCAATGCAATGTAGTATTTTATTTAAATTAAATGTTATATATATGCATACCTTATGTTTTATTAATAATATGTTTATGTATATGTTTAATATTGTAACAACCAGGTATTTTCAACCATTCGCATCCATTTTAAGTGTATAGGTAGACACTCATGCCGGAATTGAATTGCTCAAAATACCGTGTTGTAAGTAAAATTTTGTCAAACCTCAGAATATACAGTAAATAAAAATCACAGATCTCAGACACAGAGTATATAAAAATGCAGCGGAAGAAAAAGAGATAGTAGTTCATGAAGCTACTATATAAAATATGAGATACATCAGAGTTAAATAAGATACAACAGAAGAGTAACATGATACATCAGGTACAAATCAGATACATCACTGAACCACTGGATACTGAAACAAAATAGATGGCTGGATCTTCAAGGAAAGCTCCAACGCCGAAGGTGAATCTTGAATGCTAACTCAATCAATCTAACCCGAGCGTAAAGAAAAATACAAAACCCTCGAGTCAGGACATAAATACTTATAAACTGTAAATAAACTCAAGTGAACAGTAACAAAATGCATCAGTAACTTAAAGGATGCTTGGGACCGCCCATCCTCTAAGGATCCGTTAAACTATTTACTATATAGTAATATACGCTATATACGGTAGTGTCTAATCAGTAAAGTATAATCATATAGAAAATAGCGTTAAGGGGATGGTGAACCTTAAAGCGGTCGGATCTTTAAAACCAAAATCGTAGTGGGCTCGATATAAGGATATGACACGGCACGCGAGGCAATGCCAGGGTGGATACACCGTTTGCACTCCCGGACCGGTGGTGACGGCAAGCCAGCAGCTTCCTCCCACCTCGAACAATACCCCCGAATCAAAGTGGCGCCACCGAATCGAATCACAACAGTAATAGAATAGTTTCCGATGGAGCATGCTCGATGAAAGGGTGCGACCCTTTGTGTAGCCCGGTATAGCTCCTGTTTTAGTCATATATGCCAACTCATGGGAGTTGGGTCCACGTAACATACCTCGAGAACGTCGCCACCATCCTACTTCATTCTGCAATCTCCACCACGTACACAGTTGTTAAAGTGGTTTTCGGTATTGTCCGGCTATAAGACAATATCTGATCCCGGTCTCTTTAACAACCAATCGTTATTATAACCCATGGATATTTATTTCAAATAATTTGTACTTTCAAGACCAAAATATCATACTCATTTCAAAACAATATCACAATTGTATCATTTCCATTTCAAAAATAATTCAATATTATATCATTAAAAAAAACCCAAATTTTCAAATCATTAAATATTTCTTTAAATTTATTAAACTTGAAATATTCCTTTAAATTATCATAGCATTTTGGAAATGTTACCTTAAGGAATCATAGCATTTTTGGAATGCGCTACTTTCCACTTTACATTGTATATAATTCAAAGTATTGATAAGCTTAAAATTTTAACATGTCAATTTATCATAGCCTCATAGTTAAATAAACTTTTTACTGTAATATACAATTTTAACCGAAATTCTTATGTTAAGTTAAAAGCACCTTATTAACTTACATTATTATTACAATAAAGAAACTTTATTATTTTAATCACTTAAAGTATGCCATTCACATAAATTAAAACTTGCTAATCAAATGTACGTTATCAACTTACATTTTATTATTACAGTAAGTAACATTTATCATTTTAATCAATTTAAAATACACCATTACATTGATTAAAATCTACCTGTCAAATGTACGTTTTAAATTTTATATTCCTATTACAATAATGAACATTTATTAATTAAATCAATACCACACTACTTAAAACTTTACATGTTTCCTTCTTAATTAAAACTTTACATATTCTTGCATTAATTAAAACTTTCATGTTCTCTCATTAATTAGGACTTTACACGTTTCTTTCATTAATTAAAAACTTATACGTTTCTTTTATTAATTAAAACTTATACCTTTCTTTCATTAATTAGGAATTTACATGTTCCTATCATTAATTAGAACATCATAAGTTCTTTCATTAATTAAACCTATACGTTTCTTTCATAAATTAAAACCTATACGTTTCTTTCATAAATTAAAACCTATACGTTTCTTTCATAAATTAAAACATATACGTTTCTTTCATAAATTAAAACCTATACGTTTCTTTCATAAATTAAAACCTATACGTTTCTTTCATAAATTAAACCTATACGTTTCTTTCATAAATTAAAACCTATACGTTTCTTTCATAAATTAAAACCTATATGTTTCTTTCATAAATTAAAACCTATACGTTTCTTTCATAAATTAAAACCTATCCGTTTTTTTCATAAATTAAAACCTATACGTTTCTTTCATAAATTAAAACCTACACGTTTCTTTCATAAATTAAAACCTATACGTTTCAGATTTATATTACCATTTCACAAATTTAACTAAAATTCCAGTTTATTTAATTAATTTAACATCTTTAGTTAAAACTCAAATTTCACATTTTCAAGTCAAGTTATATTTTAAAATTTCATTTTCAACAGTCATTTATTCAACCACTTAAATTTATAGAAAATCAATAATTCTTTAATAAATCACTTAAATTCAAATATAAATCAATTTATCATATTTACCATTTTTCAAATAAAATTAAAGTCCATTTTATTCATGTAACTTAAATATCATTTTTAGTCAAAATTCCAAATTTCAAACATAAGTTATATTTCAAAAATTCAGTTAATCCATTCATAAATTACATTTTTAACACATAGAAAAATCATAATTTATTTATTTTAAAACCTTTCAAAATCTATTTAAATCAAATTTCATAATTTTATATTTTTAAAATACTTAAAATATTCAAAGCACTTTATAGAATAACCACGGGTCTGTATATAGTTTTCTAACCTAGGTCAAGTGATACGGATATGTATCATTTCAATCCGCAGTTTAAAAGGTAAAAATCCGGGTTCTATCATTTCAAACCTGCAACTCCAAGTTTAAATAAATAAATAAAATAACTCAGGCCTATCATTTCAGCCCATAACATTTTTTCTAACAGGGAACTTACAGTGTGATCATATACAGAAATAATATAAACAAAGTCAATATCACAATATACAGTCATATATCATATGTCAGGTGAAAATTAACAGTTTTAACATGGTAATAACATGGAAATAACATGGCATAGCATATCATATGATCATCATTAACTTGCATAAACATTTTACATTACTAAACACTTGTCATCAATCCACTTTTCATAAGTATATATGTCAGAGTGAGAAAGACTCACATTTTTCAAAGCTAGAGACCAAAACAACATACAAGCACGACTCCAAAGGCACGACAAGCACAATTTCACGACTTTTGATTTGAGTTGAAAGATAGCCAAGATATGATTTTGTATCATCAACCCAAAACAAAACAAACCAGACAATATATAAACATTCAACATAAAATAACATTGAAACAATTTTAAAATACAAAGCGAAATGAACAAGATAGATTGGACCTTGCTTCAACCACTTCAATGCTTTGCCTAAGGGACACTTATGCTTGGCTATGATGATGCTTTGACTCAGGTATGACATCATATAGGTCAGGTTTAACATCATATAGGCAAGGCAACAAGTGGAGATGAAGGGAATGAGGCAACAATGGTCAAAAACATTGTTTTTAGGCATGTAGGTTGCAATTTGAAGGGTTTGGCCACCATAGATGGATCGGCCATGGTCATGGTTGGTGGAGTAGATGGTGTTGGACGCATGGAAGAGATGTAGGAGTTTGTGGCTGCGGCTATGCAGAAGAGGCCGATCCAAACTAGAAGAGAAACAAGGCAAAATTTAGAGAAAACAAGTAGAAAAGTAAGAAAAAGAAAGGGAAGCCATTACTAGATCTTTGAAGCCGTGAGAAACAAATGAAAATGATCTTTTTTTTTCACGTGAAAACCTAATGAGATGACGGCTACATTAGGGTTTTACACGGCTAAGGCAATTAATTGAGGAGTTTAAGGAAATGAAGGGTTTGGGCAAATAAAAGGGCTTACGTTTCAAAGTGATTTACAATCTTCCATATTCTTTTCCTTTTAAAACTTTACATAAACAAAATTTCAGGAGAAAATACTTTGCAAACCGAAATCAATTAGAAATATGAGGTAACAAATAGTATAATTTGAAGAAAATATAAAATAATGAAGAAAATGCCTTAAAAATACCAAACAGTGTTCTAAAATTGTGCATAAATCATTGTTAGTCTTGGAAAATTATACATTTCATTATAAAATTATTATAAAGTGGAAAGTTGAATTAAATTAATTTATTTAAAGCATTTTCAAGGTGAAATAAATAATTAAATTTTAATTAAATAGAATTTTAAATAAAGAAAAATGTAGTAAATACCAAACTAGGCTTTATAAATTGAAATAAATTCAAATAAACTTTAGAAAAATTATATTATCATTTCAAAAATACTTAAAAGTCAAAATATACATAATATAACATATTATCACATATTAAAATAAAATATAACAAAGAAGAAGTAATTTATACAATTTAAAATAGTCATTGTTAAATAACCCTATATACGCACAATATTGTAAAGGGTATAACTTTCACAATTTACATCCGATTTCAACGAAACGAAAAGTGGTGTTCTTAAAATTTTATGTACTTTCATAATAAAAGAAAAAAAATTAAAATTTTAAACCTTTAAAATTTTAAGTTGAAAGTCACAGTTTGACTAATTTGACCAAAATCAGCATTTCATGCAAATATTCAACTTACACAAGTTTGGAATTATAACTCATATAAAGATCAAGATTATATTTAAATAATAAATTTAATCATTTAAAATAAGTAAAATAAGTTTTTAAATCAAAATCTTACATTAAAAATAATTAAAATATATAATAAAATAATTACAAAATACAGGGTTGTTACACTCTCCCCCACTCAAAACTTTTCGTCCTCGAAAAGGAATGAGGTATGGAAGGGCACAGAAAATATAGAGCGAAATAGGATTAAGATAAGATGACAAGAAGATTGAAGTTATACCTGATAACTGTTGTTATAGGTAAGTTTAACAAGGTGGAGGTGATCTTTCCAAGATCCTCCAGAATCAAGAACACAAACACGAAAAAGGTGGATTCAAAATGATTACCAAAGATCTATCAAAGATTATAGAAAGATGCCCATACTAATCTATAGCAGGATAAGGATGATAAGGACAACCAAAAGAGAGTTTGGAAAACAAAATAAGGAATTAGATTTGAAAGCATGGAAATTTCAACTTAAATAGAGAATAAATCTTTACACAAGTTAAATAAATCTTAACTACACCAAATTTCGTTATCTTATTATCCAATCATCTTAAATTAACAATTTTTAAAACCATGGGTTTGAAAAATAATCATTTATTACACTCACAATGTACTTAATAAATTTTATTCTTCTTTATTCCTAATCAAAATTAAATTTATTCCTCTCAATATATTTATCACTCATGTTAAATATATTTACACTTTTTTTTATAACTACTCAAATTTTATTTATAAAATCTTTTTATATCGTATATTATCCAATTACATTTTTAACTTCTGAAATTTTGGTAAGTTATATTTGAATGCAATTATATTATACAAATAAAACTTTCCAATTCAATTCTCTCAAGTTTTAATCATTTATCCAAATTTTTGATTCTCTTTTTATAATTGAAATTATTATTTAAAATAAAATTTAAGAATTGTATTTCCGATTTCTCCAAACCATTTAGAGATAAGTAATAATATATATATAATATGTCAAATCAAATTTCAATCATACATCTATATATATTATAAATCAAGTCATATTTTAGAAATTCAAATCAATTAAATTTCCCAAAACAAAGCTGTAGCAAGACTACAGAACAGTCTCCTAACTTCGAAACTCGAAAATGAACGTCGATGATGTCGCGATCATCACCGAACTTATTTTCCAGCGACAAAGAGAAAAGCACTAATTTTAAACCTTTAAAAATTCTTTGAAAACAAATTCTATTCAAAATACTTTAAATAATATAACGTTTTAGAACTTTAAACCAAAGTTCGAAATAATCGGGATTTAAATCCTCAAATTCTTGTTTTAAATTCATTTCATTAAGTTCCATAAATTTACTTATATATCAAATTTTATTTCATTAAAAAAAAATTAAATATATTGTGTCCGTTTGTTCTGTCAAAGTGTTTTGGAAATCTTACCGATAGCGCTGATCAGATGTATCGATCAAAAACCCAACTCAACATCAACAACTCAAACAACACAATATATAAAACATTTTAAATTTTAAATACTAGTTTACAAATACACTATACATGGATAGATTTTCAAAGAAGGGTAGAGATTCAAATTTTTGATTAACACAAATCAAAGGAGATTATGATTTAAAAATAAGTTGGAAACAAGGATGACATGATTAAATAACAGAATAGGAAGATGGATAAGCTTATATAAATCACGGGCAACCTTAATCGGGTCAACCGTGACTTAAAGAATAAGATCAATGTTGATTTTTCTAGGGTAAATCTACATTCGACCTCAAGAGTTAGAGTTTGGAATAACAAAAGATATTAGCATCTAAACCAAGGATAGATAAGAATCTCTGGTGAATCGATGCTAATTATAAAGGAGTTTTCCCCTTTTTTCAATTCAATTTGAAATTGGCGTAACCACCGACTCACTAGAAAGATCATTCGAAGCGTAGTTATGGAATGCTCCAGAGTCAAAAGAAGATGAATAGTGAGGGATACGAATGGATTTTGGAACTATAGGGAACGTTCCAAAATTCAAAGGAATCGAGTCAAAAGAAAAAGATTCAACTCGAATGAAAGTGATTCTGTAATTACATCTACTCCATATGTTGAGTTTCGCCTAGAGCTACCAAAGCTTTGATACCAACTGTAACAACCAGGTATTTTCAACCATTCGCATCCATTTTAAGTGTATAGGTAGACACTCATGCCGGAATTGAATTGCTCAAAATACCGTGTTGTAAATAAAATTTTGGCAAACCTCAGAATATACAGTAAATAAAAATCACAGATCTCAGACACAGAGTATATAAAAATGCAGCGGAAGAAAAAGAGATAGTAGTTCATGAAGCTACTATATAAAATATGAGATACATCAGAGTTAAATAAGATACAACAGAAGAGTAACAGGATACATCAGGTACAAATCAGATACATCACTGAACCATTGGATATTGAAACAAAATAGATGGCTGGATCTTCAAGGAAAGCTCCAACGCCGAAGGTGAATCTTGAATGCTAACTCAATCAATCTGACCCGAGCGTAAAGCAAAATACAAAACCCTCGAGTCAGAACATAAATACTTATAAACTGTAAATCAACTCAAGTGAACAGTAACAAAATGCATCAGTAACTTAAAGGATGCTTGAGACCGCCCATCCTCTAAGGATCCGTTAAACTATTTACTATGTAGTAATATATGCTATATACGGTAGTGTCTAATCAGTAAAGTATAATCATATAGAAAATAGCGTTAAGGGGATGGTGAACCTTAACGTGGTCGGATCTTTAAAACCAAAATCGTAATGGGCTCGATATAAGGATATGACACGGCACGCGAGGCAATGCCAGGGTGGATACACCGTTTGCACTCCCGGACCGGTGGTGACAGCAAGCCAGCAGCTTCCGCCCACCTCGAACAATACCCCCGAATCAAAGTGGCGCCACCGAATCGAATCACAACAGTAATAGAATAGTTTTCGATGGAGCATGCTCGATGAAAGGGTGCGACCCTTTGTGTAGCCCGGTATAGCTCCTGTTTCAGTCATATATGCCAACTCACGGGAGTTGGGTCCACGTAACATACCTCGAGAACGTCGCCACCATCCTACTTCATTCTGGAATCTCCACCGCGTACACAGTTGTTAAAGTGGTTTTCGGTATTGTCCGGCTATAAGACAATATCCGATCCCGGTCTTTTTAACAACCAATCGTTATTATAACCCATGGATATTTATTTCAAATAATTTGTACTTTCAAGACCAAAATATCATACTCGTTTCAAAACAATATCACAACTGTATCATTTCCATTTCAAAAATAATTCAATATTATATCATTCAAAAAAAACCCAAATTTTCAAATCATTGAATATTTCTTTAAATTTATTAAACTTGAAATATTCCTTTAAATTATCATAGCATTTTGGAAATGTTACCTTAAGGAATCATAGCATTTTTGGAATGTACTACTTTCCACTTTACATTGTATATAATTCAAAGTATTGATAAACTTAAAATTTTAACATGTCAATTTATCATAGCCTTATAGTTAAATAAACTTTCTTACTGTAATATACAATTTAAACCGAAATTCTTATGTTAAGTTAAAAGCACCTTATTAACTTACATTATTATTACAATAAAGAAACTTTATTATTTTAATCATTTAAAGTATGCCATTCACATAAATTAAAACTTGCTTATCAAATGTACGTTATCAACTTACATTTTATTATTACAGTAAGTGACATTTATCATTTTAATCAATTTAAAATACACCATTACATTGATTAAAATCTACGTGTCAAATGTACGTTTTAAATTTTATATTCCTATTACAATAATGAACATTTATTAATTAAATCAATACCACACTACTTAAAACTTTACATGCTTCCTTCTTAATTAAAACTTTAAATGTTCTTGCATTAATTAAAACTTTCATGTTCTCTCATTAATTAGGACTTTACACGTTTCTTTCATTAATTAAAAACTTATACGTTTCTTTTATTAATTAAAACTTATACCTTTCTTTCATTAATTAGGAATTTACATGTTCCTATCATTAATTAGAACACCATACGTTCTTTCATTAATTAAACCTATACGTTTCTTTCATAAATTAAAAACTATACGTTTCTTTCATAAATTAAAACCTATACGTTTCTTTCATAAATTAAACCTATACGTTTCTTTCATAAATTAAACCTATACGTTTCTTTCATAAATTAAAACCTATACGTTTCTTTCATAAATTAAAACCTATACGTTTCTTTCATAAATTAAACCTATACGTTTCTTTCATAAATTAAAACCTATACGTTTCAGATTTATATTACCATTTCACAAATTTAACTAAACTTCCAGTTTATTTAATTAATTTAACATCTTTAGTTAAAACTCAAATTTCACATTTTCAAGTCAAGTTATATTTTAAAATTTCATTTTCAATAGTCATTTATTCAACCACTTAAATTTATAGAAAATCAATAATTCTTTAATAAATCACTTAAATTCAAATATAAATCAATTTATCATATTTACCATTTTCCAAATAAAATTAAAGTCCATTTTATTCATGTAACTTAAATATCATTTTTAGTCAAAATTCCAAATTTCAAACATAAGTTATATTTCAAAAATTCAGTTAATCCATTCATAAATTACATTTTTAACACATAGAAAAATCATAATTTATTTATTTTAAAACCTTTCAAAATCTATTTAAATCAAATTTCATAATTTTATATTTTTAAAATACTTAAAATATTCAAAGCACTTTATAGAATAACCACGGGTCTGTATATAGTTTTCTAACCTAGGTCAAGTGATACGGATATGTATCATTTCAATCCGCAGTTTAAAAGGTAAAAATCCGGGTTCTATCATTTCAAACCCGCAATCCCAAGTTTAAATAAATAAATAAAATAACTCAGGCCTATCATTTAAGCCTATAACATTTTTTCTAACAGTGAACTTACAGTGTGATCATATACAGAAATAATATAAACAAAGTCAATATCACAATATACAGTCATATATCAGATGTCAGGTGAAAATTAACAGTTTTAACATGGTAATAACATGGAAATAACATGGCATAGCATATCATATGATCATCATTAACTTGCATAAACATTTTACATTACTAAACACTTGTTATCAATCCACTTTTCATAAGTATATATGTCAGAGTGAGAAAGACTCACCTTTTTCAAAGCTTGATACCAAAACAACATACAAGCACGACTCCAAAGGCACGACAAGCACAATTTCACGACTTTTGATTTGAGTTGAAAGATAGCCAAGATATGATTTTGTATCATCAACCCAAAACAAAACAAACCAAACAATATATAAACATTCAACATAAAATAACATTGAAACAATTTTGAAATACAAAGCGAAATGAACAAGATAGATTGGACCTTGCTTAAACCACTTCAATGCTAGGCCTAAGGGACACTTATGCTTGGCTATGATGATGCTTTGACTCAGGTATGACATCATATAGGTCAGGTTTAACATCATATAGGCAAGGCAACAAGTGGAGATGAAGGGAATGAGGCAACAATGGTCAAAAACATTGTTTTTAGGCATGTAGGTTGCAATTTGAAGGGTTTGGCCACCATAGATGGCTCGGCCATGGTCATGGTTGGTGGAGTAGATGATGTTGGAGGCATGGAAGAGATGTAGGAGTTTGTGGCTGCGGCTATGGAGAAGAGGCCGATCCAAACTAGAAGAGAAACAAGGCAAAATTTAGAGAAAACAAGTAGAAAAGTAAGAAAAAGAAAGGGAAGTCATTACCAGATCTTTGAAGCCGTGAGAAACAAATGAAAATGATCTTTTTTTTTCACGTGAAAACCTAATGAAATGACGGCTACATTAGGGTTTTACACGGCTAAGGCAATTAATTGAGGAGTTTAAGGAAATGAAGGGTTTGGGCAAATAAAAGGGCTTACGTTTCAAAGTGATTTACAATCTTTCATATTCTTTTTCTTTTAAAACTTTACGTAAACAAAATTTCGGGAGAAAATAATTTACAAACCGAAATCAATTAGAAATATGAGGTAACAAATAGTATAATTTGAAAAAAATATAAAATAATGAAGAAAATGCCTTAAAAATACCAAACAGTGTTCTAAAATTGTGCATAAATCACTGTTAGTCTTGGAAAATTATACATTTCATTATAAAATTATTATGAAGTGGAAAGTTGAATTAAATTAATTTATTTAAAGCATTTTCAAGGTGAAATAAATAATTAAATTTTAATTAAATAGAATTTAAAATAAAGAAAAATGCAGTAAATACCAAACTAGGCTTTATAAATTGAAATAAATTCAAATAAACTTTAGAAAAATTATATTATCATTTCAAAAATACTTAAAAGTCAAAATATACATAATATAACATATTATCACATATTAAAATAAAATATAACAAAGAAGAAGTAATTTATACAATTTAAAATAGTCATTGTTAAATAACCCTATATATGCACAATATTGTAAAGGGTATAACTTTCACAATTTACATCCGATTTCAACGAAACGAAAAGTGGTGTTCTTAAAATTTTATGTACTTTCATAATAAAAGAAAAAAATTAAATTTTTAAACCTTTAAAATTTTAAGTTGAAAGTCACAGTTTGACTAATTTGACCAAAATCAGCATTTCATGCAAATATTCAACTTACACAAGTTTGGAATTATAACTCATATAAAGATCAAGATTATATTTAAATGATAAATTTAATCAATTCAAATAAGTAAAATAAGTTTTTAAATCAAAATCTTACATTAAAAATAATTAAAATATACAATAAAATAATTACAAAATACAGGGTTGTTACAAATATAATATATACATATATTATTTTCGATGATAAAAAATTAATTTTTTCATAGATTTTCGTATGGAAATCAAATAAAAAAATTCGTTTTTGATGAAAAAAATGTAAAACAAACAAAAAAGGGGTTCTTTTATTGTTGAAAAATATATAGATTTCTACATATAAATAATTTGTCTGTTTGTGTGTATTATCGATTTACACCACATATATATTTATAAGCATACATTATACATTTATATAGTATTTAAAAAATCATTAATATATACATATATATATATATGGTACATATATATACATATATATATATATATAATCAAATTATGTATATGTTTATATGTGTTTGCACGAACTTAATATCTTAGTTTGAATTTGAAAATATAGGTAATTCATTTTCTATATCCAGATCCAAATCTAAACTAAAAAAATTAGATCTAATGAATTTGAAATTTATAAATTCTTTATATCAAATTTTTAATTACTTTATAAACCATATATATTACTTTGAACGATTAACATGACCAAATAGTTTGGTGTTGGATAAAAAGGAAAGGTACTACAAAATCCATGCATAAGTTTTAGAAATTTCAAGGTATAGCATCCATTAATAATTTCAAAACCATTTGCAAATTTGTTGCACCACCTATAATTAGAGTTCATGCGTGGATTGTTCTATATGATAAATTAAACATCATTACTAGACTATATAATAAATTAACCGACATAGTCAATCACAACATGTGTTACTTTTGCAACATGGCCGCTAAAACCTCTAATCACTTGTTTTTTAAATGCGGTGTTTCTCAATATATAATTCTAGTCTTTTGGATTTATTCAACATCAAAATTCGCACTACTATTCCTTTCATATATTAGAATAGTTTTCAGTTTAACTTTATGCTTTCTATTAGGAAAATTTTGGACTCGAATTATTCCATTATGTGGTATTGTAAATCAACAGTTATTTAAGAATTCATATAGAAATTCTTCTTCTATTATATATTTTATTACCTGATGTTGGAATTGGACTAACCCATGGCGGAAGTTATGGGGCAATTTTTTAACCTTATTGGATCTTTTATCGACCCTATGAAGTCAAACTGAATTAGAACATTTCTAAATTTCATTTAAATAAAATCATTTATTTTATTTAAATTCAAATATATTATGATGTGAAATTAATTTTATTTGATTTAGTCTACACATAAATGTACCATATACATATATATATAAGTGCATGTGTAACATAATAATCCATGAAAGGTATAATATGCCCGTATGTAGACGTTGAGATTTACATCCAACAGACATATTAGGTCATTTTGTATATTATGTATGTTGTCCAAATACGTGCATGTATATGTGTTACAGAACACACACACACATATATGTATGCATAAATATATTATATATAATATATGAACATAAAACATTTATATATAGATAAAAATATAAGTAGAAAGAGAGAGAGAAATTATTAAAAATTATTTATAATTCAAAATTAACATAGTTTTGCCAGCATAATAATTTTAGTATTTTAATTTGTATATATTATGAATAAAATAATGGTTTCATCCATACATAATTAACATAAAATAATCTATTGATAAAAATTCAAATTTTACAATTTTTGAAAATCTAGGATCTTAACATTGAGCTCAAGAAAAATCTACAGATTTTTCAAAGTTGAATTATTATTGTTAAAAACAAATACAATAATTTCGGCAATAATTATTTAATATAAAATAATATGTTACTAAAAATTCAAATTTTAAAATATCAAAAATTCTAGGATCATGAATGAGAGGTTACAAAAAAAATTGAATTTTTTTCATTTAAATTATTATTTTTAATAAATCATAAACAGTTTTTCCAAAATAATATTTATTATTTAAAATTATAAACTTTATTAAAAAATTCCAATATTTTTCTATATGTTTCTGAAATGATATAATATTTTTTTAATGTAAAATTGAATTTTTAATGTAATATATTTTATATATAATAAACAATTCAAAATTTTAATAAATGTTAATTTAAAAATATGAATATATGTATGATAATTAATTTTCGAATTTGTAAATTCATATTATACATAAATAAGTGTACTAATTTTTTTTAAATCACACACATATGTATATCTTATATATGCTATTATGAGAGAGAAATACATACCAATATATATATATATGTGTGTGTGTGTGTGTGTGTGTGTGTGTGTGTGTGAATTTATTAATAAATGTATATAAAACAAATATTAATAACAAAAAATCATTTAGTAAAGTAAACAACATTTGTCTATACATAAATCAAATAGTATAATAAACAAATTATGCACATAACCAAACTGATTTATGACAACCACATTTACTTACAAAATCTCATCTAACTAAACATATAGTAGAAATATAATTAAATAGATATGATATTGTTCCTTATAGGATCATAGAATATAATTAATTATGTAATATGAATTAATATTATCAATTTAATGATGCCTTTGAATCCACGTTGAAGCAACAACTTCCCTTCCTTTTACTGTTCTTGATTCGTCAGATTGCAAGTCCTGAATCACCGACCTCTAACTATCGAATAGTATTCTTTTAATTTGAAATATATTTGAGAATTTTGGAGTGGATTGAGAGCTATGTTTAACCAGTAATGTAGAAGGTAATGGCGACCAAAAAGGTTAGTAATTGTTTTTAGAGATACGTATACATACATACATACATACATACATACATACATACATATAGGGTCGTATTAGAGAGAAACAAGGAAGACCTTTTTACCCATTCTCACTTTATCTCAACCCATTATCTCCAAGCCAATTCCCTATGTTAGCCACGCCTAGACTTTCTCAAAACCGAAATTTTGCAGCCCTAATGATGAGCCTTAAACCCACCTAAGCCTAAGCCAAAATATTATGCAATTAAATCTAATTTAATCGCTTGTCGCTATTGTATATCGATCGATATATTTATAACTGTTATAAACATTTATAACATTATTTATTTCTCAAATCATATTCAAATTTTATAACTAATATTAATTAAATATTAATTAATTTATAACAATTATAAACTAATTAAATCGTTCGTCTTAAGGGAATTCATCATTTCTGCTGTGTAACTCTTGGGTGCAAATTTGGTTGGCGATCAACATCGAACTATTCTAATGTCAACGTTCACACGTCACTTAGCAGGTGATGTGACATTATGGAAAAATTTATTGCTTACTCATTTTTTGTAAAATTCAATTTTAGTTTAATAAGCGTTTCCCGGTTGTGGCATTTGTTTACATCAATTCTCTTCGTCAAAACTATATCACTTTGGACTTATGGAATTTGGTAATAGTCGAAATTCTAACCTCATCCACATTTAACTTTATAGTCTAAATACAAACTCCTTGGTTCAATTATAATAATAATTAACCGAAATGTTCTGGCTAGAGACTTTGGCTTTGAGTTGATTGTGACACTAACCGCATATAACCGAGGAGATGAATCCTCTCTTGAATAGTGCTTCACTTCCAATACTTCCACTCGATCTAACTATAGTCACTCATGAACGCATGCAATGATTTGGCTATAATCAAAGAGGGGCTTTCATATTGAAAATCCATAGTATTCTAAAGTCATGAAAACTATGTAAATCCTTCATATCAATATTTTCTTTTTGACCTTAGTTATATTAACCAACAGAAAATTATCAAGTAAGTAGTTCCATGGTTATCCAATAACTATTAGTACGTAACTCCTAGGCGCCTCCGCAGTCGAGTAATACATTGCCCCACATTTGGAGAGCATTACATACTCCAGTCTCAACGGATACATCGATATCCAATCTTGATGCATCTTGACTAGGAACATTTAAAATGTTATATTTGTTTTATTGTGATAAATTACTCACGGTTACTATACTTTGTAACTACTATCACAAAATATACCATTTATGGATTTTTCTATTAAATATACTTTTAATTAAGTTAATTAATTAATATAATCACATTATATCAAGTATATAATAGGAAAAAAATACCTTTTATTTCGAACAAGATTGGTCAACGAGTTAGATATATGTAACAATTACATAATTGCTCATAAGGCATACCCCTAACACTATCAATCTCCCACTTGCACTTGGGATCAATAATGGAATCTAATTTCAACTTCTCCAATCAGTTTTCTCAAAACCAATTAGATCATTCCCTTGGTGAACGAGTATGCTATTATATTTTAATTATCTACTTTGTCAATTAACTCTCTTTAACATTGATAAACTGCCTTTATCATGTGGAACAATTCGAAGTATATCTTTCGACTTCAAACATTCCATTATAACGAGTTCGTTGTTTCTATAAGAAATTCTTTAGTATTTCATAAATACGTGAAAACACCTCAAACACCTCAAACAACCATTTAGTGATAGCAATTTGGATTTTATATTTTCTCCATGTATCAAATACATAAACAAAACACAATATCATACACAATGTAATCTGTATGATAATTCCTATTATGCTAATGCATAAGGAATCATACTTACATATTCTTCTTTTAATAGGGTGCTCTTGTATATCATTTTGGGACAATCCCTATATCTTTCATACTCACCATAAAAGGCATCATTTACGATCCAAAATTGAGTATTAAAACAAATAAAGTTGATTTTAATACAAGCATATTGTTAAAACCAACAAGGTGTTGTTTACTTATAGTTTAGATACACCGATGTAACTTTTAATGTTCTTTCTTATGAACACATGCTTCCTCTGCACTTTGATTTGAAATCAAACTATTTGATATTTCTATCAAAATACTTATTTAATTTTGATGCTTATAAAATGATATATTCGTATCATTTCTTAGATCATATCCAAAGATTCACAAACCCAATATCGCTCTTACTGACTTCAAGGCATTTTTGATTAATATGTGTAAACGGCTTACTCTAAGTCATTATTTAGAATTTTCTGTTTCAAAAAATAAGTACCAAACACTAAGTATTATCGAGTGATAATTTTATGAGTAAATCTGAACGAACTTGAGCATGTTGAATATCGAATCTGTTATGCTAATTTCAACAATTGAAATATGCGATATTATTCTTATCAACGTTGTTTATTTAATTCCAACCACATTAATCTTTCCAATAAAGATACAATCTCGGCCGATGGATCACATCTCTTTGGTTACGACCACTAAAATCATATTTTGATAGCGTACTTGGAATTCTTTCAGATTTGCTCATCATACATAGAGAGTCAACAAATCTTAATGGTTTAATTGAACAACAAAGGGTAATGTATATTTCCGACATTAATAAGAAACTCATAGTTCCTCTTCGATGTACGAGAATACTTATTAGACATTCTAATGCTATGTGTTTATTTTGGTTAGTTAATTTCACTTCATCTCATATAATTAGTTCTATCTATGGATTGGATCCAATTCCATTTAACTACCAAAAATTTCTCAAAGAAATTTCTTCACAATGAAGTTGACATATCTTGAAACAACAAGTGTTTCTTAGTGCAAATAGAATAGGAATTCATAAATGCTTTATGAACCTTTTTATTTAAAAACTGATTTTAGTTTACAAATATTATGTTCAAAACATAAATTTGTCATTTGATGACAGACCTTTCCAAAAATTTTTTAGAGATTCATACAAGATCCCTCATGAATAATTATTACGTGCAATCTTTCGACTCGCACAATCTGTCAACTCCTTTCCCTAGGATATGTTCTGATTTCCTACAAACTCTTATCTTGTATGATTTTGTAAACCGCTGTTTCGATGAAATAATATCAATCTTCTATACTAATCTTAAGTACATGACCTTAAAGAAACTAACTCAACTTCACTCACAATTAATCATAAATTGTCCAACAATGTTTGATTACTCCTTATCGATGCATCATTATGTATCACATGGAGGACTGATTTTGAGATTGAATCTATATTCATTTTTAGGTACATTTGGAACTCTTTCCAATATACTTACTTATTCGACTAAATCAAATCATTTTATTTTATTTCATGTTATTTTATTTACTTTTCTTTTATATTCTACGATTTTATCATAAACTTACTACATGCGTATCTAATACACATGTTCATGCTGATAATAAATCATCGATGAATATAACAAAGTATGTGAAACTGTAACGACCCGTAAATTTTTGATAATTAAAATAACTAATTTAATAAGCTTTCGTGATTTAATATTAGAAAATTTTTGTAATTCGTTTGAAATAATAATAACTGGAATGAATTGCAAAATAACTATCCAAGTGATGAAAAATAAAAGCTATTTATTGAATGCCTTTGCAATCAATAGTTGAATAAGATAATAAATGTTGAATTCATTGGGTATAATAGAGTAATTGATTGATAAGTAAAATCTATTTAAAATCAAATATTGAATATTAAACAGGTAAATTGTTTAAATTAAATATTCAAAACTTATTGAATAATTGAATAACGGGTTTAATATGATTGAAAATGATTTATAAAATTTTATTTTATCATATTAAAGTTAGAATGATGTTGTAGAACTTTTAAAATCGAATTAGAAGTAAATTTGTGAAAATTGAATATTTTAATATTTAATTATCGACTGAAAAATATCCAAATTTTGAACAGTCTCAGAATTGGACGAAACTAGTTCCATTGGATCTATAATAGTTAGTTATTATCGGATTTCAATTTTCGTAGCAATCAGAGTTGTCGTTTGACCGTGGCAGCTCGAAACGCATCGAAATTGTTTTAATATTAATTTAACAAGTTAAAATAGTCATTTTTCAAACGGTCTCAGATTTCGACGAAACCAGTTTCATCGGATCCGTAACGTGATATTATTGTAAGATTTCAAATTTCGTGTCAATCGGATTTACCGTTTGTCCGGGGCAAGCCAAAACGCATAGAAATTCGTTTAAATCGATTTAATTTAAATTGATCGTTTATCGCTATAAGTCTCAGATACGATCGAATTAGCTTCCGAAACCTGTTCCATTGTGTCGGGAACGCGGGGTAAACCCTAGAAACGTCAGTTACCGTGTGAAATTCTGAGTTTGGAAAAGCCGGATAAATAATATTCGTCGTTTCCTATAAATAGCCCCCTTGTTCACAATTTTCAACAAAAAAATAAAATAAAAAGAAACCCTAGCCGCCAGTGAATGCAGTAAACGGCCGAAATTGCCTCGTTTCTTGCTCAAATTCCTCTCTATCCGTAAACATTTACGAAAACTTATCAACACGGAAGTTGTAGAGCGGAGCAGGATCTTCGAATCCATACGGATATGATCGATTATAGTGGAGGAAATCATCGGCTAATCGCAAGGGAAGGCGCGCCGTTCATTCGCAAATTTCGAGGCCATGGGGGGGCCGAGCTCCTTGGCTTTGCAGCCGAGCATAGAGGAGGTGATGGCGCTTCTAATGGTGGTGCCTGATCTGCGTGGTGGTGCTCGTTGGGTGGTGCGTGATTTAGGGCATAGGGCCGGCTTTGGGTAAGCTGCGTGCGCGATTTTCATCAGGGAGCGAACGTGTGACGACCTGGGGAAGAACGTGTTAAACGGCCCTGATTAGTTGAGTTTAAAATTAAAGGAAATTGTGAATTTAATTTATATTAAAATCGTATAATGTTTAACGGCGTATAACCTTTTGCTTCGAGGTCAGAATTGCACGAAACGAATTGCGTTGCAATCGTTTTGTCGAGCACTACGCAATGCAACTGGATTGGAATCATTTGGAGATAGAGAAAATTTTGAGTTAAATCGAACGTCGTTCGATTTGATTTAAATTCGCAAAAATCAAGGTGAGTGTTTTATAACGCTCACACCGTACTAAATATCTTTATGTTAGTTAAATTGACATTATGAAGTGATATGAATTTTATTTGTCGTTGTTTGATATAAATTTAATTGTCATATAGCTTGTTATTTGAATTAACAAAAATTAAATTGACAGTTAAATTGAAATTAAAATTGAATTGCGATTAAATTACCTGACATTGATAACTATGAAACTGCCATGAATTGTATTGTTTATTGGATGATGTATTTTGATGGATGCTATTGGTTGATAATTGAGTGTTTGGATGTTTATTTGCTTATATAGATCCTGTTATGCACACATATGATACTGTGATTTAATTTAAGTAATATATACTCATCCCTGACATTTAATTGAAATAAATAATTACTTGGCCATAGGATAGAAAATTTTATACGGACACCGAATTGGCTAAATTAATAATTTTTGAAATCGTCGATTGGAAATCTACTTAAATGTTTTGATTTAAAAGTTATAAATAGAAATCGATTTATAGAAATTGAATTCATCGAAAAATTAAGTTTGGAATGTTGAAATAAATTTTGGTTAAAGGAATTTGTTAAATAATTAAGTTGAGACTTTGAAATTTAAAAAATTTGGTTATGATTGAAGTTCGAAAATTTATTCGTTTAAAGGATTGAACCTTAAATCGAGCTTTGAATATTATTAAGTAAAAGCGTTATAAAATGATATTGAAATTGAGCTTGAAATTAAATCATGTTTGAAATTGGGATTTAAATGGAATATTGAAGGATAATTTTGTTAAGTGTTAAAATTGATATTTTGAAAATCAAGCTAAAAATCGATATATATTGAAATTGAATAAGTTGAAGGTGAATGTAAAATCGAATTAATTTGAAGTCAAAGTTGGCATTGATTTGAATTAAAAATCGAAATTGAATCGGTAAAATGGAAATTGAAATTTATTTGAATTGGGAAGTTATAATTGAAATGGATTAGTTTTGAAGCTGTTTTAATTTGTTTTCCAAATTACTCTGTTATATAAACCATTTGGAATACTTAAACTATTTTAATCTATTTTTAATCTACTTAACCCAATTTAAATTATTTTAAACTAATTTATCTATTTTAAATCCATTTTAAAGATTTTAAGTATTTTTAACTATTTTAATTATTTAAACTACTTTTAAACCACTTAAAGCTATTTTCTAAAAAAATTCAAGATGGTTAATAAGATGAAATGTTTATATTTAAATCTTGAATTTAAATACGAATTGAGTTAAATGAAGTTGCAACCTAAATTGAAATTCGAAATTATTTTGAAATCGAAATGAGATATTGATGCGAAAATTTATTTTTGAAACGGAATCTGACATTTTGATAGATACGGTGATATTTGAAATGGATTTGATTTTTGAAACGAATAGGATATTTTGATATCAATTATGAATCGATTTGAAATGTAAAAGAGCAAACGGTGTAATAATACGTAGTTATTAAAGAGACCGGGATCGGATATGGACATACTCTCTGTCGATACCGAAAACCACTTTAATAACTATTATACGCGGAGTGTTGATCCAGAATGAAGTGGATGGTTTGGTGAACGCGTTGACTGAAGAAAGAGAACGATTATTGGATGACCCCTGACATGACTAAAACAGGAGCCGCGTCGGGCCATTGAGGTTCGCCACCTCTAGCGGACACACTTCTTCGATACCATATCTATTACATTTGTGATGCGATTTGGGTGCACCCCTTGATTTCGGAGTGTTGTTTCGCGGTGTTGGGGTAGCTGATGGCTATGCCCAACATCAGTCCGGACCATGCAACTACTAGTATCCTAGTTGGTATCGCCTCATGTACCTTGTCATACTGATTATCCTATTCGCTACCACTACGTTTTGATTTGTACCTTGAGTATATGGATTGCCCTCTGGTGACTTCCAGTTTTGGGGAAACTACGGTCTTGTATATGCTTTTGGGAATATAAAATGTGTTAAGGGGGATTATGGTAACGCCTTAACGCTATTTTGATACTTTATATTACTGATAGGCATTATCTACTTAGCGTATATTACTACATAGTAGATAGTTTAACGGATCCTTGAGAGATGGAAAATCCCGTAACATCTCTTAAGTTATTGCACGCACGTTGACACTGGATAGGAGATGTCAAACCCCGTAAACATCTCCGACGCCGTTGCACTCATATTTATTTACGATTGATTTAACTTTCATAAGGGTATTTAGTCCTGACTCGAGTGTTTTGTTTTTTCATTACGCTCGGGTCAGTCCTGAGTTTTCAGATTTTTTTGAAGATCTATTCTGGAGGATGAAGACGAAGATTTGGTATACTATTACTATTATTATCTGTGCATCATGCTGTCTGCTGCATTATTTAAATTGTTCTGTTGTATATGTATAACTCTGATAAATGTTGTATAAATAATTGTCAAAGTATAGTAAACAGCTTCATGAACTGTTTATTTGACTATTGTATTTTATCGTTCCGCTGCGAGATTCTGTGTTGTTTCATTTCCTTTATTTCTTTTCTTTTCTTTTCTTATTTACCCCAATAACTATCTGCCCTTTTGAATGGTTGGAATCGGCATGTGTATTTGAACGTCGGTTTAAACTGTCCAACAAGGCGGGTCGTTACAGAAACCCTTTTGCTATTAATAGACTTGTGATTGCATATATCAATATGTATTAATTCAAAGAGTTCATCGACTCTTATAATGCTCCCACTAAATGGGTGCATAGCCATTAATTATTTGAGATATAATTAACCTGTATCATATGATTCATAATCATATAGTAAATTATTTCTCAAAACTATGGCTTAGTCTATAATTTCAAAACAACTTTAAATAATATTAGATACATATGTATTTTTGTTGCATCACGTTTACTATGAAAAAAAATTCCATAATATAGTTCTATTTCATAATGAATATTCATAATACTCATATTGAAATATAGTTATATCTATTTTTCAGTTAATACCAAAAAAATAAACATTGCTTCAAAATAATGTTTGGTACATTTTACGAAAACAATTTTCATACTTTGATGCAATCATTAGTGCTATATGGCATGCTTCCACTATTTTCACTATTATTATAATAGCGTACTAAATTTAGAGGTCCACCATTCACTTAATATTGTTAATATTGTTTACTTATTTCATATGCTGCAACTAGTTTACAGAGGAGAGTTCTTTAATCAAATATCTTGAACTCGAAGAAATAAATGTTATAGAAAACAATTTTCTGTATGAAAATACATTTCGGAATAAAAAACATATTTCTTATTTCAATATTAAGTATCAGTTATTATTACAATTCTTGTTTTCATTGTTTCTCTATGAAGCAGATGTGACTATTCATTCTCTTCATTCCAACTTTACCTTCAATTACATCATTCTTGTACATACGTTTTTTCTTTCAAATGGCCAAACTATTCAAAATAAAACCTTTGTCCAAGTGATTAATTGATTCGGCTTTGGTCTAGGATGTCACAAGTTCGAAACTTGTTTTCGAACGTTTATTTGATATGGGATATGTTATCCCAATGATTTGTTGTATATAAAGTACCAGTTCAAAAAAAAAAACCTGCATTCGATTATGCTTAACATTTAAGACATCAAATATGTTGCACTTTATATAAATCGATCAAGATGACATTTCAATGATGGAGTTCTTAGATGTATCTCATAGTTTAATGGTCTTGTGTTACATTAACACAATATGATCCTTTTGAAATCATTTAAGTTGAATAAATGATCTTAAAATACTGTTTATTGGCTTACTTCGAATGAACAAACTTCATCAAAATATTTTACCCCACAAACTATGACTGTTCACTATATAACATTTATATGTGAAAGTTATCTATAGTCTTAAATTGCATTTAGAGTTCAAAACCTCATAAAATGCAATACACGGTCTAAACCATATAGACATATAAGTGACCAACTTACGAATGTATTAAGTAGTTGAATTGGGCACTTCCATGGGTATAGAAACATTATATAACATGCAATTAGAATTGTTAGTAAGTATATGTTAAATTTCTATTTTTCAACTTTCAATTCAATTTGTTTATATATGTTAATTGACAAACATTTTATCAATCATATTAAATGCAGAAATTTATCATTGTAGATAATTATAACATTATATAGCATATGTTTTTACAATATTAGAAAGGTTAAATGTTACCATTTTATTTTTCTAATAAGGCTCCCACTAGTCTTTTATATTTCACCAAACCCTAAGATGAAACATAGAAGTCTTACAACTTCACTAGTGAATGTTAGAACGCGTTTGTTTTGGTATTCTGATCTTGAGTTTGCTTAAAAAATCATAGCTACACAAATGATGAACAACTCCTTATCGGTTGTATCATATACAACTCCTAATCCATTTTTCCTTGTTTTTATCTCATTTCGACCTTGAGTTTGCTCAACAAATCCAAAGAGATTATTCGCACATACTTACCATATCGTGATGGCCTAAGTATAGTATATATACCTTAGTTTGCTCAACAAGTATATATAGTAATCTTACCTCATCCGTTCAATATATTAATAATACTATGCATAACATATCTAGCTTGAGTTTGCTCAATAACTAAAGAGTATGTAAGTAATTTATTAAAAATATATGGTAGAGGATAATATTATATTGAAGATTCATAATCTTTGATATATATTGAGAGATATCGACTTATAGAATAATATATTTCTAATACCCCAGCGATTCAAGTGTCGGACACATCAGAATTCACTGTATGTGTACATTTACATATGTATTTATTTCTCAAGTTTATTTGGGTTTCTTTAATGTTCCATAATAAGTTTATATACATATCATATAAGTTTTATTGTTATATAAATTTTATATTTCATATTACATAAATGATAGTCTTACTTATAATATACCATTAATTAAATCGTATCTAACCAATTTTAATCAATTTACTCTTTATTAATTATAAATTAGTATTCCAATATAACTTTTATATGGACATATCTACTATAACATTTATAGTATATACTATAACCTTTATAGTGTAACACACATATATCATATATATATGTGTATTTTATTTAATTAATTAACCTTTAATTAATTTATTCAATTAAACAATTTTTATTAAAATTTATTAATTTCAAAATTTATCTTGTACACATACACGTATACTTATGTTATCTTAAACATTTTAAAATAACATAACATATATCAACATATGTAATACATTCTTATACGCATTAACTAATTAACAAATTTAATTAATTTATTTTATTAATCTTATTAATAAATTTAAAATTTGAAATTATCATATAAATATTTTCAAGCATTTTGAAAATATCATTACCCTTTCAAACATTTTGGGAACTTATGTATTATTATAATTTTTATGATAAACATATTTTCTTTTAAATTTAACTATTAAATTTGAAATCTTTAACATTGATTTTCAAAATGACTTTGAAAATTAGCCCAAGGCCCAAATTAAGTTGTGCCTTTTCAATTAGGAGCAATTTTTGGGCTCACTTCACCTTTCGGATCAGGCCGGTAACCAGGTAGGACATGGTACTTGATTACCCAATTCCAATCCTAGACATTACCTTTCTAGACACCGTACTAAGTGGGCAAGCTTAATTAATTATCCCTAATATGACTAATTTAAACCGTATAAGCTATTGGGCTCTGATACCATTGTTGGAACTGGACTAGCCCGCAACGGAAGTTATGAGTGAATTTCAAAATTTTTACCCTATTGGATCTTTAATTGTGCCTATGAAGTCTAACTAAATTAGAACATTTCTAAATTTCATCAAATAAAATCATTTATTTTATTTAAATTCAAATATATTAAGATATGAAATTAATTTTATTTGATTTAATTTATACATAAATGTATCATATGCATATATGTGCAAGTGGTGTAACATAATAATCCATGAAAGGTATGATATGATCATATGTAGATGTTGGGATTACATCACAACAGACATATTAGCTCATTTCGTATGTCAGGTATGTTGTCCAAATATGTGCATGTATATGTGTTACAATATAGACACACACATATATGTATGTATAAATATATTATATATAATATGAGAATATAAAACATTTATAGATAGATAAATATATATATGTATATATAGAAAGAAAGAGAATAATTATTAAAATTATTTATAATTCAAATTAATTTAGTTTTGCAAATATAATAATTTTAGTATTTTTAATTTGTATATATTATGAATAAAGTAATGGTTTCAACCATAAATAATTAACATAAAATAATCTATGGATGAAAATTAAAATTTTACAATTTTTGAAAAATTAGGATCATAAAAGAGAGCTTAGAAAAAATCTAGAGATTTTTAAAAGTTGAATTATTATTTTTAAAAACAAATACATTGATTTCGGCAATTATGTTATTTTTAATAAATCACAAACAATTTTTTCGAAATAATATTAATTGTTAAAAATAATAAAATTTATTGAAAAATTCCTATATTTTTTCTATATGTTTCTGAAATGATATAATATTCTTTAAATATATAATTGAATTTTTAATATAATAATTATTTTATATGTAATAAACAATTCAAAAATTCAGTAAATGTTAATTTGAAAATATGAATATATGTATGATAATTAATTTTAGAATTTTTAAATTCATATTATTTATAAATAAGTATATTAAATTTTCTAAATCACATATATTTGTTATATATATGCATATATGCTATTATGAGAGAGAAATATACACCAATATACATATATATATATATATATTAATAAATATATATAAAACAATTATTAATGATAAAAATTGATTTTTTACAGTAAAAAAACATTTGTCTATACATAAGTCAAATAGTATTATAAACAAATTATACATATAACCAAACTGATTTGTGACAACCATACATACTTACAAAATCTCACATAACTAAACATATAGTAGCAATATATTTAAACAGATATGAAATTGTTTATTATAGGATCATAGAATATAATTTATTTACTGTAGTATGAATTAAAATTACCAATTTAATAATGCCTTTAAATCCACGTTGAAGCAATGACTTCCCTTCCTTTTACTGTTCTAGATTCGTCATATTGCTAGTACGGAATCACTGACCTCTAACCATCGAATAATATTATTTTAATTTGAAATATATTTGAGAATTTTGAAGTGGAATGAGAGTTATGTTTTAACCAGTAATGTAGAAGGTAATGGCGGCCAAAAAGGTTAGTAAGTGTTTTTATAGATACATACATACATACATACTGTTAGCACTAAAATTGGTCGCTAACACCCTTGAATTGAGTTGTGTAGAGAGATTCATAAAGAAAGTAAATTGAAACAGAGAAATGACATAATTAAATGCAAAATCAACAGAAAAGAAAACACCAGATTTATAGTGGTTTGGCGTAATTGCATACATCCACTTTGAATATGATCTTTATTAGTTTACTGATCAGTTGAATACAGATACGATCCGTAAACAAATAGCTTGAATGTAAGTTTGAACAGAAGAAAAGTGAGTATAAAAAAAATGATAGAGTATTCTTGGAGTTCCCCAAAAAAGGTCCCTTCAACTGCACCCATTCCCCTATATTTATAGACGAAGACAGGCTGGTTCTCCTACGTAGGCCCATGACCAATACACTTCGGCCCACAGCTGACAACTCCTGTACACCGATCCAAGCACACCGAACCTCCAATGCCGAACGGTGGTTGCCGACCCACTTTAGCCGAGCTCGATTCTTCTTGCGAGTGACTTGAAGTTTGTTCTCACGTAGCTCGAAGCAAGTGGTGGTTTGAGCCGAAGCAAAAAAATGCCGATCGTTTCACCCTGACTTAACTCCTATGGCCGAGCCATTTCTACTTTACTTACCCTGGCCGACCCGCCACGCCCGGACCAACATGGCCGATCCACTTGAAATAATCCTCCTAAGGCTGAACCACTAAGCACCGAGCCAGACGAACCCATCTTTCCGAGGCTGACCCACAAATCCCGGACCACACATGCATGCCGACCCATAGTTACACCAACCTATTCATGCCGAGCCATCCATGCCGAGCCACCCCTTCTTGAACATCTTGACCGAACCACTCAGACCAACCTAGGTAGGCCAAACGTCCATCACCGAACCACATATACAGGCTTCGACTCAAACCGCCACTTCCATCAACCCAACTATGATTTGAATCGGAACGGATCGACTATTGCCGGTATTCATTGGATCTGATCCATCGACATTCCTGTAGTCATCGACAACCTCATTAATCAACATCACCCAATTCCTTATCAAAATTCACACCTTCTAGTACTCGTTTGAGCTTCTTCCGCCATCGTTTGAAGTGATCAAATTCCTATCATCTTCGGTCAGAATTGCTAAATTCGATCATTGGAGACGTTGTTACACAATCTGACCACTACCAATCGACTCCGCATCGAGACTCACACATGACAAACATCTTTTCACTGCCACAAGAAACATTAAATGGAGTATTGTCGTAGTGTGCGGGTTTTAGTCAGATTTCAGCATGAATAGAAAATGTTTAGTATGCAACGTTATCCTTTTATTTTTACAAATTTTGAGATGCAACTATATTACATATATTTGAAATGCAACACATAATTTGCATAACTCTTTTATTGCGCAACAAGAAATGTCGGTGGTGCAAAGCAAATAATTGCACTGCAAATCATTTGTACGGATAACATTTATCCAGCAATTATTTTGCACAACACAACAGTTATCATTTTGCATGAAGAATATCCGCATTGCAAACTAATAGTTTCCTTAGGCATTCAACCATTTCAAGCAAATTTCAGTCAAAAGTTGACATCCATAAAACATGAAATTTTATGTTTGATTTGATATTAACCGGGAAGGAACTTACAACATTGTTTTCAACCTCATTATAGTACAATCTTATATACATATAAAAGACTGAACTTGGTTTACGGAGATTTGAATCCAACTCCCCTTGGATTTAACTAAAACTCAATTGCTTAAATATTAATACCAACACTCAATCAACAACCTCTTCAACCATTTTACCGAGACAACTCTCATAAAAATAGGAGTACTAGCAATTCCCAATATTAATATCGCACCAAGTCCCCTTTATATACAACTTGCATACAACAAAATCAAAAGTATATCTCTCCTTTACTTTTTTTTCTCCCGTACTCACATTTCTCCCAACTCTGCATTAATACAACACGCCATATCTCTCTTCTCATACAATACTTCACAGATAACAACCATAATCCATCAAATAAAGGATGAAGGTACAGTGCGACGTATGCGAGAAAGCAGAGGCAATGCTGCTGTGCTGCGCCGATGAGGCCGCTCTCTGCTGGAACTGCGACAAAGCTGTGCATTCCGCTAACAAGCTTGCCCAGAAACACCAAAGGCTTCCTCTCTTTTTTGCACCCACTACTTCACCTTCTTCTTCCAATTCTCTTTCAGCACCTAATACCTCTTCTAATCATGTTATGCCTACTTGTGATGTTTGCCAGGTACATATCTCCCTATATATGTACATTATATTCATGTCTATCAACTTGATGATATGAGCTCAGACAGTGTGTTTATACCGTCTATGTTAAGCATTTCAATATTCATTCAGCAAGAAGAAGTTTTAACTGCTGAAAAGTATAGTTCATCTGCGGTCCAAAAGGACTTGCATCTGTAAGTATTAATGGCTGCCAAACAGTAGGCATGCTATATAATGTATACATATGAAGTCAGTTAGAATACATTAATGCCTTGTTTATGATGTGGGGGACTTGCCTAACCCTGACCTCACTATGCATACCATGTCCTTTTTTGTACGAAACAATTAATCAAAAGATTCAGAACTTAAGTTTTTAATTTCAACATAAGCTTACATTTGGTAAAATTTATGTGCAGGAAAAAGCTGGATATTTCTTCTGTGTACAAGACCGAACACTTCTATGTAGAAATTGTGATGTTAGTGTACACCAAATGAATCGATTCCGAACATCGCATAAAAGATTTATCATAACTGGAGCTAGAGTTGGGCTACAGCACTATGTTAGTACTGATACTAATAATAGTTCGACTACTAATGAAGGAGAAGCAATTAGCGAAGAATGGATGTGGAATGAAGTGTTTAATTGTGCAGAGTATAGCCAGTGTTATGGACATTCTGAACCTGGTTCTTCTAGTTAGTGTTTTAATTTTTACTGCATATGTATTCTGAACCAGGTTATATTTTATATTTTTGTGAAAGACTATAATCGTTTTTGTGAAATTTGGTGTATAACTTCAAATCCGAGCTATCATTTTCTTCTGTTATGATTCTGGGTTGCCGAAGTTAGAGAACAAATGAAGTTCAGAGTAGCACCTGACATGAAGCTTCTTTTCAAGTCGATTTTTCACTGTAATAGATTGAGCAGAAAAACTCCTATTTTAAAATCACATTTGTCCGTTTTTTTACTAACATTAACAAGTACGTACATATTTAATAAAATATTCGTACAAATGATTTTTTTTTTTTTTTTTTTTTAAATACCAGGAGAAGAAAAACCAAGAACTCAGAAGTTGATAATAGTTCAAATCACCAGTTAACAAAGCAAACATCATCATTAATAACTGAAAAATTACTATATTGCTATATGTTTGGAAGAAAAGTAAAGTAATATAAAGGTACAGTAGTCCAATGAATTCCGGATATTAATTTGGATAATAACATGTAAATTTCGATCTGATGAGCAACAAATTAATCGAAATTTTCAGTGTCATTGGCTGAAGTTAATTTATGATTCTGGAATCAAGTAAACTACAAAAGTAGATCCATATTGCTGTCTTTAGCATTTCAAAATTCAGTGCTCTATCGTGGACAACCTACAACCATACACTCCAGGTACTTATAGCTCATTTGATCTGTATATCATGGACCATATATTCATGTTGTGTATCTTTTTGCAAATTACATGCTTACTTGGTTAAGTGTTGATCAATGAGGGCAAACCGGAACATGGATTTCCGGGTCCAAGTGATTTCTTCTCGTTGATCTCAACGATTCATTTTGTTATCACCTCTTAAAATATGGCGTGTCCAATCATGAATGAATTTATTGTGATAGAACCATAAGAATCATTGTTGCATACAACGAGTTATATTTTGTATACCACGACAATTAATCTTAAGGGCACACTAGCATGCACAAGGAACTAAGAATTGACAATATCGTAATACAGAGCACCAAAATCAAAATCCTATGTAACATTGATATATACGACTGAATATAAAATTGTTTGTACCTGTTTTAGGCATAAATTTTGTTAATTAGTTTTTGTGGCGACTTCCCCCTTTCTTCCGTTCCACTCCTCTCTTTTACTCCTACGACCTCATCGTTCCCGCTCTCTTGGCCTTCCATGTCCAGCTTTTGTCGCGATGCTAACTTTCTGCTCGATTCTGGACGTCTCTGACCAGATCTGGCCGATGCTTCACCACTATTCTTCCCGCCTCTGGTCATCCGCCCTGTCGTCCTGTACCACCTGCGATCGATTCTCCTTCGAGTAACCGTAATTCTCCTCCTTCAAGCCCTAGTCAAGTGGCGCAAGTGGATTCGCTCATCACTGTCTTGGATAATTCTTTGTCCAAGGCTTCTGTTGATATGCCGATTTCTGGTATTGCAACCAGCACGTTTCAGGTTAATTCTTCCGTTCTCTCCCTTTTATTTGAAGCTGCGGCTAAAAGGTAGTCGGCCAATGGTCTGAAACTGTGCTGCCAAGCTTTGGTGCGAACTGTAGTGAGGTTGAACGTTCTAATGTAGTTGATACTGTAGTTGGATGTATTGTTGTTGCTGGTGCTGTTGACAGCGGCATTTTAGTTGGAAACGGACGTAGGCTCTACTGATGTTTGTGGAATTGCCGATTCCAATTGTATTTCTCCAGTTCCAAAAATGCAGTCTGCTAATGTCGAGGAGCTGTTCAGTCTCCTGGCCATGTTGCGCCCGCTAGATGGTCTTCGTTACTTCTTTACCTCCGATCTTTTGATATTGTTGAGATTGTAGTTCTTCATGTGGAAGTTTTGCGAGCGGAAGTTGATTGTTGGTCTGTTTTTTTCTTGGACTCTAATCCGACCTATCATCCTAATTAAAGAGTGTTCTCGTCAAGCTAGCTCAGAGGTGGTCTAAATGTGCATTTTGATAATGCAATGTTCTATTTCAAATTCCCGAAGTGATGATAGATAATACGTTCTTGAATCTGATCCGATCTTTATGGGGAAAACCCTTTCATTATCACTGCTTAGAGTCCATTGATAGCCAAGGCTGTCTATTTCAACCCGGACGCACTTTTCACATATCCCTTCTATTTTGCAATCCATGATTGGGTTAGACTAGTTTGCCAGACTTGTTGGCAAGGTAAAATGTTTTGATTCTAATGCTATGGTTAGAAAAATATTAGTGTATGCCAAAGCGCTGATTGAGATCACTCTGGATCAGTCGTTGCTTTCTAAGTTTAAAGTCAGAATTGCTGAGGATCATATGATGCCGAGGTTAAGGTTCGATATAGTTGGAAGTCGAATATATGTCTGACTTGCCAGTGTTTTGGTCATTCTTCCGAGGTTTGTAAGTATGGAAATTTCGATTCTATTCCTACTAAGACTCTATTACCCGGACCTCGGCCCAGGAAGTGGGTTCCTAGGCCGAGGCCCACTGTTTCTCCTGTTGGCATTTCGATTGTTTTAGACCATTCTTCTGCTATTGATCCGCCTCCTATTATCCCTCTCCACCCCCCAAGCCAAGTGCCTCCGAAAGCAACGGTTCCAGCCTCTCCTGCTAAACATGTTACCTTTTGGAATCGTGGTGAACGTGTTTGAGTTAATGCTCCTTCTGAAATGAGATCCGAAGACTGTTGGCTATCATATGTATATTGGAGAGAAAAGTAAAGAGCGTAACTTGATATATTGTGTTGAGGAGGAGAGTTTGCTTTATGTTATGAAAGTGAAGATAGTGTTTATAACAAGATTATAGTGTTTATAACAAGATTATCTTGGAAGATGAAACGTGCCTAATCTGGTTTTGTTTTTTTCTGCTTTTTCTCATGTTAGGAGCTTGTTGATGACAGCAGTAGTGAACGCGAGGACTAGTTCCTTGTCCTCTAGTAGTATAGGTGCTTCTGCCTATCTTTTGTACTTTTCTTTTTTGGTTGTTTCGGTGCTTGTGTCATGCACCTGTTTCAAATATTTATTAGTAAAAGTGGACGACCCACTATATTGCCAGGTAGCCTTGATAAAAAAATTAATTAGGTTATAAAAATACAAACAAAAATGAAACTGAAACGTGTTCATTGTGATTTTTTCCGGTTGAATTGTTCGATCATCCTTAAAGTTACATGGTTGAAATGACCCGCAGTTTCGTACCCCTTGAGTCGACACTATTCTCCATCAATCAACTCAAGATGAACGGAAATACGAACCATTTGGGTTAAAGAAGAAGTGGCAGAAGAAGAAAATTAAAAACAACATCAGAATTTAACCATCGCAGCGGAATAAAATATAATAGATAATAAATGATCTTTACACAAAAACAAATCTGTTTATACATTACATCATCAGAGTATACATAACACACAACTGGACAGTAATCATAACATGTCCTCACAATCTGAATACACAACGGAATATTTAACACAAATACGGAAGTACGTATCGCCATCCAGCTCGTCTCCTGAGCTACATAGCATCCTTTCCTGTATTCTATAATACTCGGTTTGACTCGAGCATTATAGTTAAATAACACCCGAGTCAGTCTGGAATACCAGCGTAAGAAAAACCACACTCAAATTGATTATTAAAGTTTCAAAATCCTTTGAAATCAAAAGCATCTCGTAAGACCACGCCACAAATAAACATGTCGGGTTTTTTCCTTACGATGGCCAAATCACTTTTTATCAAAATCCTCTGATATTATAAAAGTGTCTATATACAAGTACTTATTCAAATAGCCGAAATTGTTACATTTATTAAATTCCAGGATACTAGCCACAAAGTGGGTTCTACAAACAAAACCGTAAAAGGCACGTAGGGAGAATGGATTTCCAACTAACGAGTAGGCACTGGGTACCACCTGTCACAGTACGTGGCCTAAATCATCGTACCGAGGATCCCTCCCGATCTCCTGCAACACAAGACCGGGACTACCCCTTACTAGATAATCTCGAGTAAGATCACCCCGCAGTTGGGATCAGCAACCGCCCACTAAGCCGAATAAAAAAGGGACATCTAGACAGGGATGACCTCACCCTAATGGGTGCGACCCACTTAGCCTTGCTGCATATCCCTTGATTTTCAGTCATTCTCGGTTGATGAGGCTCGAGGCTAAGCGTTACCTTTTTAGAACATATCACTTAGAATGCTCATCGTCCTCCTGACGATGTTCTGAAAGCATTCATCCATACAAGTCCGTTCCGGATTCGAACGGAACCGAATGCACTACTCCTACTACATCCATTTTGGAATCACCTCAGGATTAGTAGCGACTAGCCCTTGCACTTCACTGCTCCGTCTTCGACTCCGAACTCGTTTTCCCCACGAAAACGTACAAACTGGATCGAAGTGGTTTTCGAGAATTTAATCCCGATCCCGGTCTCTTCGAAACGATCAGCACATTGGCCAATATTGATAGTCGGTTATTGAACTATCAAATGACATTCACAAACAACCATCAAACATAAATAATTTCACCAAATTATTTATTAATCTCAAAATATCTTCACAAGATATATTTCCACTTTTCAACCCTTTGAAAACAGTTTTCAAACCACACTCTTCTCATGGAATTAATTCCCAAATATTTATTTCCACTAAAAACACCAAGTACAATACTTTAGATTTTTAAAATAATTTAAAACACTTTATTATAGATTATACTTTAAAACATTTAAAATAAAAACTACTTTAATACCTTATTCAAAAATATATACTTTAAGAATATTTAAAATAAAGCTACTTTATAAAATATAAAACTAAATTTTTCTCTTTTAGAAACATAGTACCAAGCCACCTTTAAATAATTACTACTATAATAAATTTAAAAAAGACTTAATTTAAAATTTAAACATTTAAAAATAATAAATTTTCTAAAACATTCTTTTTAAAACAACTTTTAACTTTACACTTATACTTATAAATTTGTTTTGGAAACGTACTTGGCTATCCAGGGAAATACGCTTCTCTTTCACATCTTTTTAAAAATAAACCACTATTTATTTTTAAACAAATTTACCCATTCCTTTAATAAATTTCCACCGTGAATTTATTCTTCTAAATATCTACTGATATATTGCTTTACTTTTATAAACCAAGTTTATAAGTTTCATAGTCTCAACTTCCTTTTAAAATTCCGATTCCAACACTTAGATCTATTTCCAAATTAATTCCCAATTTACTCCATTTTGAAATAAATTTCTTTACTTACTCAATTTATTTCAAAATCCATTAACTTCAGATTTTATTCCTTAATTATGATTTAAAATCTTTTTAACTGAAAATACCAGTTTCATATTTCCAAATTTCTTCTTTATCCTTACAAATAAATTCAAACCTTGAAATTTAAAATAAATTCTTTATTCCTTTAAATAATATCACTTAAGTTTTTAGAATTCATTATTACTCTGTTTATTCAAAATCCCCTTTTCCATACTCGAAACTTATTTATTAGAATTTTAAAATCACTTTCATTCTTTTCCAATTCATTCTTCAATTTATCCAAATTTTCAATAACCAATTTATTTACAAATTCTCTCTTCTAATTTTTTTTGCAAAAATCCAATCTATATATTTTTGGTAACTCGGTACACCCAAATATTTTCAATCAAACATAGCATCCCACATTTCTGTTACCAATATAATTTTTCACAGGTTATCAATGACCAAATCATAAAATATTAAAACATTCTAAATAAATTTGAGGAATCCAGTTGGATCCCTCCAACTTGTTTACCTGCATCCATAGATATTAGCACAATACAATAATACCAATTCCACTTCGAGGTGGAATATCGAGGTATATAGGATTTATATAATATCATCCACTATTATGCGGCGCATAGGGTCTCATCCGCTATATAATGTAGGAAATCAATCACTACAAATATACTATATATATACTACTATATACGATATAGCACATCAAATCAATTCGATCATTCAATCAATTATTTAAATTTAACCATTTAAATTTAAATAGCAATCCAGAAAATTGAGATTAACTCACCTTTGATTTTTGTTTGCAGTCCACTACCGTCTCAACTTGTTTTCATGACTTTTGACCTTGTATAAAAAATTATATGATTTTATTAATATTCGAACTAATCGAACAATTAATTACCGATTAATAAATTTATCTTAACTAATGATTTTAAATTTAAACTAATATTTTCCCTTAAAAATCCTTTCGTAACTAAAATAGTTAAATAAGTTAATAAAACAAATTAATCACCCAAAATACATTGTTATAAAATAAGCTAGTAAATTTTAAAAATGTGTATATGTTTTTTTTTTATTTCCAAAATAATCAACATAGGTTTTAAAAATCTAATTTTTTATATAAATTTTTATACTCCAAAATCTTATATGTATATATATGTATATATATATATATATATTATTACTGCTTTACTATTTGTCTAAATACATTAAAATATGTGTTTATACTTATAATTTATTTTCAGGCTTTCTATATAAATATTTAAATGAAAAATAGTTATGTGTATCTATATTTATATTATTATTTTCCTTCACAGTTATCTGTATATACATACATATATATATAAGTGAAATCTGCATATATTTCTTTGTCTACAGTTTTAAACCTTACTGAAAATTTTTTTCCTTCTTCAGTTTTTCTGTAAATAACATAATAAAATTTCTTTCTAACTTATACATACATACATATATGTTTGAAACAGAACCCTTACTGTTATCATTATTATTGCCATTATATTTTTTTGTGTTTATAAGTTCATTTCAAAAAAAATCCAAATTCAAAATAAACAAGAAATCATACCCACGCAGGAGATCGGCCTACCTCGAATCCCTTCATCACGAAAGCCATCGCTTGTCGCCTTCGACCTAGATGCCACGACTTGGAAATTGCGTTCGCCCCTGACTGTCTGCCTCGCGAATCATTTGCACGCGAATCGTGACTTAAAGACGCCTCATCTCCACTGTCAAGCTGCCGCAATCCCACCGCCTTGCTCACCGACGCCCTTGAATCGATCTCGATTGGAATACGAACAGCACATTCGCCCTCCTCCACCGTTCGCGCACGAGCCCTAGGCCACGACGAATTTCGGCAATGTTAATCGATTCGAAATCGGTTTCCTTGAATTGGAGAAACGACCATTTTTATTATCCTACGAATTTCGATTTTGTTTAAGCACGAATTTTTTTTGATAGCGGCCATTTTTATTCGAATTGAAGAGAGGGGAAAAAGAAATCTCAATTCGCTTTTGCAAAAGAAAGGGGGAGGGTACGCGAGTTATAGATGAGGGGATGTCGTGCTTTAGAAGACGAAAGGGAAACGTGATTTGATTTCTACGCGTTGGAAATATTAGCGTGCCTGCCATTGCTTGCTACAGAGAAGGCAGAAAGTTTTGATGGAGAAAGGAAGCAGGCTAATGGGAAAAAGAAAAAGCAGCCGATGGAAAAGAATTACAACTGAGGGTGATTGGTGTGTGTGTGTGTCTATATATATAAACTATATTCAAAGTTTAAATTTAAATTGTCCCGAAATCGTAGCTTAAAATCTCGACCTCCTATCGTGGCGTGCCGCTAGGCGTTCATAATGTTGTACCCCTATTCCGAACGAAATGGAAAAGGTTTCGAGTCCTAATTCAATCGTATGGAGAAGATAGCTTTTTGAACCCAGTTATTATATTAAATTTTGATTTAATTTTCAGCACGTTTACTTATCGTACGGCCAAATGATCACTCCAAACACTACAAAAATTGAAATATGATAATAATACAATATTACGGATCCAATAGAACTATTTTCGTCGAAATCGAAGACTATGCCTCGGAATGCTATTTTTAAATATCAGTTTAAACGATATACTTTCAAAACTTAACAAAACACTTCCAAATTCAATTTTAACACTTTTAGTATCTTAAGTACTATCAACATAAATTTTACAAGCCTTTAAAATATTTTTAACAAGCTCGAAACTCAAACCTTCAATTATTGAATTGAGTAATTACATTATTCAACAAATAACTGTATCTACATTCTGAATGGATGAATCCAAGTTTTTCATATTCAAAACCAATTTATAATTCAATTCCTATATTTAAAACCATTTTAATATTTTGAATTAAACATTGAAAAATCCAGGTCGTCACATTCCTCCCCCTTTAAAAGAATTTCATTCCCGAAATTGCTAAGGCAGACTAATGCCTCAACCCATTAACTTGCTAAAACCCATTTAGTGAAAATATCATATTCACTTTTTCTAAACTTTAGTTCCTACTAAACAATTAGTTTCGACCAAAACAATTTGTCCTCAACTCCATTTCCAACACCCTTTTATCTCAACTCCAATTTGAAATCGTTTTGTCGCTAACAAAATTTTTTCCAAAAATTTTCTAACTCCCAAAATTTTCGAAATTTTTTGGCAGAGTCTCCTTTGTACGGGGGAGCTTTTGCAATTTGACAAGAGATATAAATATATATACATCGACCCACACGGTCGAAAAACAAAAGGAACAAACAATATTTCATATTTCCTAACTTTTATTGCGTAGGGGTACCTCTATTTAGCATTTTTAAGCAAGCGGCTTATTATTTTAGCAATTAGCGCAACCAAATCCAGCCACATGACTTCCTTGTACCTGTACTTACTCAATTTAAATATGTAAGTGCCATATATATGAAATTCATTATCATTTCACTCTTTTAAACAACTACAACTCATGAATACTAAAAGCAATGTACACTAAACCCTTTTCATAAGCAATTTCAATGTTCCAACATTAATTTTAACTGCTTACAACCAACCACACATCGTTTTACTTAATCCAAATGGTTAACAACTCACATGCTTACATTCAATTCATTTTAAGCAAAACAACCTCATATTTAATTCAATTGATCTCAAAATCAATTTATTTAACCTCTATCAACTCACAGAATTTTAATTACTTTCGTTTACGTCAAATGACAATTCATTCTTTGCAATTTGATGATATCCATGTGAATAAATAATTACTTAAGTTTTATAACCAATTTAAATTGATTCCGACTCAATTTATATTTAATTCCATTCCATTTTTAATTTTGTTCACAATCATTCATTTGCATTTCATATTCGCATAGGATTCGTTCGAAACCATTTATGGGACTTGAAAACATACCTGTTATTCAATTAAATAACCATTTCGCACTTAAGTTATTTCAACCCATAATAATTCCATTTCATTATTCAAACATGTTCCATTCAAAACCATTTCATAACGCTCACTAACAACCATTTAACAATTCACTTAAGTTGACAACTTAAGTTCATCTCCATTTCCAATTAAATTCCATTCTATCAAATTCAATTAGTGTACTTATTCAATCCATTTTAAACTTTATTTCACATTTTCAATTCACTTCCAACTTATTTTATTAATAACAAGACCATTTTAATTTTATTTCTACTCACTTGGATTTATTTACAATTCAAACCATCACTATTATAATCCAATTCCATGATTCATTTACACTTTCAACTTTTCATTACCCAATTTAAATCCCATTAACATATTCAATTAACTAATTTATTCCAATCTAGTACACACCCATCTTACCATTCAATATTTGATTATTTATCTTCAAAAATCACTTTAGTAAATTTTCTCGAGTTTAATCTATTTTATAATTCATGTTTGAATTTTTATTTCATTCCGAAATACCAAACAAATTTATTTTGGTCCTTATTTCACTATTCAAATTCTCATAGGTCACGCGCTTATATTTCATACTTCCATTCATTTATAATTAAGAACATTCCCATTTCATTTTAACTCGAGATCCTTACTTAACCCAAGCATATTTTTATTTATTCCAATCCAATTCAACTTACTTTCACTTATTTAAGTAAGAATTTTATCTTATTCTATATTACCATTAACTCCCTGAATTCATTTTAATTCAATCCCATTCCAACTTTATTCAAATACCACTAGATTTTATTTTCAGTTTAATTCAAATCTAACTCAATATTAAACTTAGCTTAAGTTTATTCATTTCAACTTAATTTTATTCCTCCATCTAATTCAATTCCAATTTATATCCAAAAATTTTAATCCATTTACTTTGCTAAAAATTTTCCATTCAAGCCGCAATCAATTAAATTTTCAATAATTTAATTTCTTCACCATTATCCAAGTTAAATTTATTTTAACTCTTTTTTTTCACTTTAAATTTTGATTACAACATTCACATCTCCTATTTTCCTTCCTTACTTAAAAATCTTCTCAATTTATAAGTTTATAACCTATCTCATCAGGATTTTCAATTCAAATAAGGATTCAGGATTTTTAAACACCCGGCTTTTGGTTTTCAAATCATTTTGAAATCACCATTATCTCAAAATCACACTTCTCAAACTTTTAAACCAATCCTAGTTTTTATTCCCAACAAATTTCTTTTGAAACTTGAAAAACAAAACTAGTTCAAGAACCAATCAATTTTGGCAGCAATCCGTCACTTAGAAACTCAAAAATGAACATCGATGATGCTGTAGTCATCATCGAAGTTATTTTCCAGCGACTGAAGTGAGCTCAATGCTATATCCCTTTCCAAAATTTATTTGAAACAATTTCCTTTCAGAAATACCTCCAAAATAATAATGTTAGTATTTATCTTCAAAACACTTCCAAAATCTCCAGGATTTTAAATTTACAGATTTTATTTAAATCAAATTTTAACTATAATTCATTTGTGTAATCTATGCTCATACAAATTTCCATTTGATTATACAAGTCATTCCAATTTTTATAATCTTATTTGTTTAAAATATTATCATCCAAACATCTAAGTTATATAACAATTTAGGAAAATAATTCTTTTATATCAAAATATATTTTTGGGTAAAATTATTTCATTTACCGCCTTCGAAAACAATATTGTGTCGAATTGTCTTATTCAAGTGTTTAGAAACCCCTTCGATACAGTTGTCCAGACTGTGCCAATGAAGGTTCATATGCCACTTAATAAATCAATCAACACAATATAAAACCATTTTTATATCGACTAACATATACACGCTCGTAACTATTAATACGCTCAAACTCGTTCTGGAGTACTACTGTCTCTATCTCAAATGAGTAATTCCCAACAGAGCCAAGGTTCTCGCTTAACATTCTTCTCTGATACCAAGTGAAACGACCCGTATTTCCGTACCCCTTGAGTCGACACTATTCTCCATCAATCAACTCAAGATGAACGGAAATACGAACCATTTGGGTTAAAGAAGAAGAGGTGGAAGAAGAAAATAGAAAACAACATTAGAATCTAACCATCGCAGCGGAATAAAATATAATAGATAGTAAATGATCTTTACACACATAAAAAAATCTGTTTATACATTACATCATCAGAGTATACATAACACACAACTGGACAGTAATCATAACCTACCCTCACAATCTGAATACACAGCGGAATATTTAACACAAATACAGAAGTACGTATCGCCATCCAGCTCGTCTACTAAGCTCCATAGCATCCTTTCCTGTATTCTATAATACTCGGTCTGACCCGAGCATTATAGTTAAACAACACCCGAGTTAGTCTGGAATACCAGCGTAAGAAAAACCACACTCAAATTGATTATTAAAGTTTCAAAATCCTTTGAAATCAAAAGCATCTCGTAAGACCATGCCACAAATAAACATGTCGGGTTTTTTCCTTACGATAGCCAAATCACTTTTTTTTTTATCAAAATCCTATGATATTATAATAGTGTCTATATACAAGTGCTTATTCAAATAGTCAAAATTGTTACATTTATTAAATTCCAGGATACTAGCCACAAAGCGGGTTCTACAAACAAAACCGTAGAAGGCACGTAGGGAGAATGGATTTCCAACTAACGACTAGGCACTGGGTACCACCTGTCACAGTACGTGGCCTAGATCATCGTACCGAGGATCCCTCCCGATCCCCTGCAACACAAGACCGGGACTACCCCTTACTAGATAATCCCGAGTAAGATCACCCCGCGGTTGGGATCAGCAACCGCCCACTAAGCCGAATAGAAAAGGGACATCTAGACAGGGATGACCTTACCCTAATGGGTGCGACCCACTTAGCCTTGCTGCATATCCCTTGATTTTCAGTCATTCTCGGTTGATGAGGCTCGAGGCTAAGCGTTACCTTTTTAGAACATATCACTTAGAATGCTCATCGTCCTCCTGACGATGTTCTGAAAGCATTCATCCATACAAGTCCGTTCCGGATTCGAACGAAACCGAATGCACTACTCCTACTACATCCATTTTGGAATCACCTCAGGATTAGTAGCGACTAGCCCTTGCACTTCACTGCTCCGTCTTCGACTCCGAACTCGTTTTCCCCACGAAAACGTACAAACTGGATCGAAGTGGTTTTCGAGAATTTAATCCCGATCCCGGTCTCTTCGAAATGATCAGCACATTGGCCAATATTGATAGTCGGTTATTTAACTATCAAATGACATTCACAAACAACCATCAAACATAAATAATTTCACCAAATTATTTATTAGTCTCAAAATATCTTCACAAGATATATTTCCACTTTTCAACCCTTTGAAAACAGTTTTCAAACCACACTCTTCTCATGGAATTAATTCCCAAATATTTATTTCCACTAAAAACACCAAGTACAATACTTTAGATTTTAAAAATAATTTAAAACACTTTATTAAAGATTATACTTTAAAACATTTAAAATAAAAACTAATTTAATACCTTATTCAAAAATATATACTTTAAGAATATTTAAAATAAAGCTACTTTATAAAATATAAAACTAAATTTTTCTCTTTTAGAAACATAGTACTAAGCCACCTTTAAATAATTACTACTATAATAAATTTGAAAAAGACTTACTTTAAAATTTAAACATTTAAAAATAATAAATTTTCTAAAACATACTTTTTAAAACAACTTTAAACTTTAAACTTATACTTATATATTTGTTTTGAAAATGTACTTGGCTATCCAGGGAAATACGCTTCTCTTTCACATCTTTTTAAAAATAAACCACTATTTATTTTTAAACACCCATTCCTTTGATAAATTCCCACCGTGAATTTATTCTTTCAAATATCCACTGATATATTGCTTTACTTTTATAAACCAAGTTTATAAGTTTTATAGTCTCAACTTCCTTTTAAAATTCCGATTCCAACACTTAGATCAATTTCCAAATTGATTCCCAATTTACTCCATTTTTAAATAAATTTCTTTACTTACTCAATTTATTTCAAAATCCATTAACTTCAGATTTTATTCCTTAATTATGATTTAAAATCTTTTTAACTGAAAATACCAATTTCATATTTTTCAAATTTCTTCTTTATCCTTGCAAATAAATTCAAACCTTGAAATTTAAAATAAATTCTTTATTCCTTTAAATAATATCACTTAAGTTTTTAAAATTCATTATTACTCTACTTATTCAAAATCCCCTTTTCCATGCTCCAAACTTATTTATTAGAATTTTAAAATCAATTTCATTCTTTTTCAATTCATTCTTCAATTTATCCCAAATTTTCAATAACCAATTTATTTACAAATTCTCTCTTTTAATTTTCTTTTCAAAAATCCAATTTATATATTTTTGGTAACCCAGTACACCCAAATATTTTCAATCAAACATAGCATCCAACATTTCTATTATCAATGACCAAATCATAGAATATTAAAACATTCTAAATAAATTTGAGGAATTCCGTTGGATCCCTCCAACCTATTTTCCTGCATCCATAGATGTTAGCACAATTCAATAATACCAATTCCACTTCGAGGTGGAATATCACGGTATATGAGATTTATACAATATCACTCGCTATTATGCGGCACATAGGGTCTGATCCGCTGTATAATGTGGGAAATCAATCACTCCAAATATATTATATATACTACTATATAGGATATAGCACATCAAATCAATTCGACCATTCAACCAATTATTTAAATTTAACCACTTAAATTTAAATAGCAATCTAGAAGAGTGAGATTAACTCACCTTTGATTTTTGTTTGCAGTCCACTACCGTCTCAACTTGTTTTCATGACTTTTGACCTTGTATAAACAATTATATGATTTTATTAGTATCGAACTAATCGAACAATTTATTACCGATTAATAAATTTATCTTAACAAATGATTTTAAATTTAAACTAATATTTTCCTTTAAAAATCCTTTCATAATTAAAATAGTTAAATAGGTTAATAAAACAAATTAATCACCCAAAATACATTGTTATAAAATAAGCTAGTAAATTTTAAAAATGTGTATATGTATATTTTATTTTATTTCCAAAATAATCTACATAGGTTTAAAAATCTATTTTTTTATATATAAATTCTTATACTCCAAAATCATATATGTATATATATATATATATATATATATTATTGCTTTACTATTTGTCTATATACATTAAAAAATGTGGTTATGCTTATATTTTATTTTCTGGTTTTCGATATAAATATTTAAATGAAAAATAGGTATGTATATCTATATTTATATTATTATTTTCCTTCACGGTTATCCATTTATCCATATATATATAAGTGAAATCTGCATATATTTCTTTGTCTACAGTTTTAAACCTTACTGAATATTTTTTTCCTTCTTCTGTTTTTCTGTAAATAACAAAATAAAATTTCTTTCTAACTTATACATACATACATACATACATCGATATATATACATATACATATATATATATATATATATATTTGTTTAAAATAGAACCCTTACTGTTATCATTATTATTGCCATTATATTTTTTTGTGTTTATAAGTTCATTTCAAAAAAATCCAAATTCAAAATAAAGAAGAAATCATACCCACGTAGGAGATTGGCCCACCTCAAATCCCTTCATCACGAAAGCCATAGCTTGTCGCCTTCGACCTAGATGCCACGACTTGGAAATTGCGTTCGCCCCTAACTGTTTGCCTTGCGAATCATTTGCGCGCGAGTTGTGACCTAAAGATGCCTCAGCTCCACTGTCAAGCTGCCGCAATCCCTCCGCCTTGCTCACCGACACCCTTGAATCTATCTCGATTGGAGAACAAACAGCACATTCGCCCTCCTCCACCGTTCGCGCACGAGCCCTAGGCCACGGCGAATTTCGGCAACGTAAATCGATTCGAAATCAATTTCCTTGAATTGGAGAAACGACCATTTTTATTATCCTACGAATTTCGATTTTGTTTAAGCACGAATTATATTCAAAGTTTAAATTTAAATTGTTCCGAAATCGTAGCTCAAAATCTCGACCTCCTATCGTGGCATGCCGCTAGGCGTCCATAATGTTATACCCCTATTCCGAACGAAATGGAAAAGGTTTCGAGTCCTAATTCAATCTTATGGAGAAGATAGCCTTTTGAACCCAGTTATTATATTAAATTTCGATTTAATTTACAACGCGTTTACTTATCGTACGGCCAAACGATTACTCCAAACACTACGAAAATTGAAATTCGATAATAATACAATATTTCGGATCCAATGGAACTATTTTCATCGAAATCCAAGACTATGCCTCGGAAGGCTATTTTTAAATATTAATTTAAATGATATATTTTCAAAACTTAACAAAACACTGCCAGATTCAATTTTAACACTTTTACTATCTTCAGTACTATCAATATAAATTTTACAAGCCTTTAAAATATTTTTAACAAGCTCGAAACTCAAGATTAAATACTTTACTCAATCTTCAATTATTGAATAGAATAATTATATTATTCAACAAATTACTGTATCTACATTCTAAATGGATAAATCCAAGTTTTTCATATTCAAAACCAATTTATAATCCAATTCCTATATTTAAAACCATTTAAATATTCCGAATTAAATATTGAATAATCCGGGTTGTCACAGTTTATGAAGATCTTCAGCCACTGAGTGTAGACTAAAGATGTTAGTAAGTAACGAGATTGATTAGATTAATGTAGATAAGGGAAAAAGGATGGGTTTTAGAGTGGTTTGATTGAAAGATATATGTCCACTATGATTTTTCTCGTTTTATGATTAAATTACAATGAATACAAAGAGAGTAACCGAATTTTCTTGCTAAAAGGAAGTTGATCTCTTGTACCGATGCAACGCTTGTTCTATAAATAGTTGTTTAGGATGAGTATTGGACGGCTTGGATGCATGCCTTGCCCTCCAAGTACCTCTCAGGCCGTTGGATGCCAAAGAATGGCCCAGATATCCCATTCTAAGCTCTGTGACATCGTTGTCCATTTACAGGGTTGATGGAAGTCACGATCTTCGACGACATGCTCTTGTTAGGCTGCATATTGCAAAGCATGCTTTACTTAGGAGATTTGACGTTGATGTAGTCATTTAAATGGTCTTGTTTGTGTCATGAGAGATGGAATACATTAACCTAGACCAGCGTGACACCACGATTAGGTTGGGTAGAATTTTTGAATGTTCCACCCCGCTATAGAGGCCAAATACACACAACTATATTACAAGCATTGAGGAGCCACTAATAGTTGCACATATGTTCGAGTTGGTGGCAAGAGAGCATGGTGAGGATTGAGATTGGAGCATAAACATGTTTGCGTAGGCGCCGAGGCTAATTTGTGTTGCATGGTAAATAAGCTTGGTTTTGATAACGAAGTAGGCAGTGATATTAAGGCCTTGAGATCAGGCAGAAAAGCGTGACAGCTTAGGCTTGTCTCCTGAGGTCGAGATTTGGGCTCTTCCTATTTACTTGGCCAAGTGGTTTTTACATGGGCTCTTAATGTAAGCATTTTGTTCTATGTGCGATGAATTCATGCAATATTTTGCCTTTGAAGTCCATCTTCACAACATATAGAAAAGAACTTGTCCAACCGCATTAAATGCTTTGATATGTTGCTCTATCTTAGGCAATTGTCTTTTGGCATTCTGAGATGTCTGTTACTCACAAGGTACATGATGTGAAACGGTAATTGAGTGTTCCTAGGAAGAAACAAGATCTCTTTCTGTCTATCCATATCTATAGCTGAGATCTTGTTTTCTCCTCTATATATTTTCGCTCTTCCACTTTCTTCTTTTCTACTACTTCTTTTAGATATCGTCATTCATAGAACTTCCAAATGAGTTCTTTTTGTTGTGGAGCATAAGAGTAGGAAAACTTTGAAGGTGTTAGGTTTAACAATGGCAGAAAGTATGTTTATAGACAGTTCTTAAACTATTGAAAACAATTTGGAGTTTGAAGGCATTTTAATACACTAGGTGATCCACAATCAAATGAGTATGCATAGATAATGAATCATCTTTGTTGGAGGATGTTTAATACTTGAGATTGACTTCGGGTTTGTTAAAGATTTTGGGCGAAAGCTTTGTTAATCTTATTTCATATTGTGAATCGAATTCCATGCATGGTTATTGATGATAAAATTTCAAAAGAAGTGTGGAAAGAGAAGAGTATTGACTTGAAGTATCTACATGTATTTGGTAGCCTAGTTTATGTGCATGATTCGGGAAATGACAAGCTTGAGGCAAGGGACTTCAAGAGAGTAATGCTAGGCTATACAGATAGTGTGAAGGGATATCACATTTAAAATCTTAAAACGAAGAAGGTGATTAACTCATTTCATGTTATTTTTGATGAGTTGGCTTTACTTAAGGAGAAGGATACCTCATCAGGTGTTCCATATATATATATATATATATATATATATATATATATATATATATATATATGATTGGCGACAAATCAAAGGAGATGGAAATTATTCTCAATTTTCAACCTAGTAGTAGAGTAGATGATGTTGTTGGTGGTAAGGTGGTTGATGTTATATCGCATGGTTGTCCACATGTTTCCTCTAGACATTGGTGATGTACAAGGTTCTAGAGAGTCTGGTTCAAGGTAGTGCCAAAGTTGAAACTGTTCAAGTTGAAGGGACGAGGAATTTAGGCGATGCAATTTCTAAACAAATGAGTCATCATAATTTAAGGTCGCCTACAAGTTATGGTAGTTTTATTGTCCTAGGTTTGATGATCATTTGTACTATTCTCTTCATGCAGTCCAAGATGAGCTGAAGGATCTTAATAACGTCATAAAATCAAGTGATAACTTGAAATGGATTTATGCCATGGAGGAAGAGATGCAATCTTTGTATAAGAATGAGACTTAGGATTTAGTTCCACTTCCTAAATGTAGTCATGTTATTTGAAGCAAATGGATATACAAGGTGAAAGATGATGGGAGATTCAAAGTTATATTGTTGGCCAAGGGGTTTGCACAATGGAATTGAAAGTAGTACGATGAGATTTTTTGCACTAGTGGTGCATCATATTTCAATCCGTATCTTATTGCTTGTAGTTGAACTCAAGACTTGAAGTTGGAGCAATTAGATATGAAAACCATTTTCTTACATGAGACTTGGATAAAGACAACTATATAGAGAAATCGGTAAGGTTTGTTATAGAGGGGAAGTCAAATTTCATGTGCAAATTAAGGAAGTCATTATATGGTTTGAAGTAGTTTTCTAGAAAGTTGGAATGACGTCATAGCTTCTGCAAAAGTAATAACAATCAAAGTCGTAGGTAAGTATTCAAATAAAGGAGAGCGGAAGAGATTTGATCATATTATGCTTGACATTGGTTTTGATAGAAGCATGAAGGAATCTTATGCATAGTTCAAGCATATGGAGAATGGTTGTTAGGTGTACTTACCCTTCTATATGGATGATATGCTCATAACATCTAAAGACAATGATGAAATCAACAAGTTGAATCTCATTTAAATGAAAATTTGATATGAATGATATTTGTGAAGTGGGTAAAATACCGGACATGGAAATTATTAGGGATCAAAAGCGATATGAGTTGAAAATAACTCAAAAGGCACATATTGAGAAGGTAATTCTTGCTTCAGCGTCGACAAGTCAACAATGGCTATTACACCATTATCTTTGTATATCTGTGGCTATTACACCGTTATCATTGTATACGAAGCTTTTCATTGAAGGATTCACTAATTTTGGAGGAAGCAAGGTCTATGTGGCAAGAATGCCATATGCAAGTTGTAACACCCCTAATTTTATTGTACATAAATTAAATATTTAATTATTATAAGATAATCAAATGGAAAGTTGTTAATGTGCAATTTTCAAAACTAACCAATTAAGGCTGGCCTTAGTAAATATACCAAAGAGGATAGTCTAAAGAAATAACATTAGTAAACACAAGTATAAACGAGTAAACAAGGAAGAGCCAATATTTTACTACACTCTCCCATTTTCTTCGTTCATTTTTAATTCATTCTCAAAACAAAAACTAAGAAATATGGGCTGGCCAACATTAGGGAAAAAGAAAGAGGAAAAGAAAATGAAAAGAAAGCTAAGACAAATTTCAATATTTCAACAAGAGTTAAGGTGAATAGTATGCATCCATCTCAATGTTTTTGTGTGTTTTAAATTGGACTTGCTGTTAATTTGAATTTTTAGGTATTTATATCTTGCATTTGAATTGAGTAATCATGGATATGGATTTATAGGTGTTTGGATATTAATTATATGATTTTTATGAATTTTTCTAAAGGGTTTTAGTGTGAAAAACTAAGTTTTTGATCTTCAAATGATCTAAAATTTTGATATAATATTCGAATTATTATTTTGGAGAAAATTTTAAATTTCACTATTTTTAGAATTTATGTGAACTTATTATGAATTTTCTAAGTAAGAAAATGATTAAAATTTGGGATTTAATTATTAAAACATAAAAAACAACTATTTTAGTCCAAAATTTTTACACGAGGTAGAAATGATAAAATAGATTTTTGGTGAAATTTGGGATTTTTCTCATTAATTTTTTGTTTCATATGAATTATTTAGTGAAAGAAAATACTAATTAATTATGAAGGAAATTAATTAATTAATTGTGTTAATTTTGGAGGTTAACATTTTCTGGAAAGATAACAGACTAAAGCGAGTTTGGCTAATAGAAATCCAACATTAAATGGGGTTAGGTCAAAAGAAATTATTCTAGTGGGTAATAAATCAGTTTTTAATTTACTTACAAAACTGCCACTGAACCATTTTGACTAAGTAAAACTAATTACCTAAGACTAAACTTTACATTGGGTTTAGAAATTCTGTGTTTAAAAGTTAGAATATAAAAGTGGGCACCATATGGGGACCCAGTAGTTTAATTCCTGTAAAATGCAAACGAACTATACACGATGACATTAAATATTATTGCCCGAAGGCTCTTTATTAGTGAAGGCATATATCATTCACCCAGGCTCCTGCTCATCAAAACGCTAAAATAGATCACAACAACTCACAGAGGATATAGCACAGCAAAATTAATACGCAATAGCAAATGCACAAAGTATATATAGTTGCAAGCAACCTTAAATGCAATCAAATATAGATGAAAGCAAATTGGGATAGTAAAAAACGGCAACATGCATAATATATATATATATATATATATATATATATATATATATATATATATATATATATATATATATATATAAAAGTGCATGCATGCGCATACATATAGCAGCCACTGAATATATTGCTAACTCATGAAAGGCTTAGCACATGGGCATGTGGCAATAATAATTCAAGTATGCAAAATCTTACATTACAAATTAAAACCACATGAAGGGCTTTAGGTACATAGTGCATGCGATGACTATTGCTCGCAAAGGATAGGCCACGAAGACTGTTTTGACAACAATTGTCTGAAAAATGAAATAAGAAGGCCTCAAATCATTCTCAAAAGGCTATTTATATGGCCAGGTCACTAAATAAAATTGCATGCGAAGATCAATTTAACCAAAAGCACGAAATAGGTTAAGGACGTGTTAGCGTGTGCACACTAGAGTAAATATTCCCTGTAAATTTAATGTGAAAGCTCTGGCCTATTTTATCTCGATGACTCTAGTATGTTTTTGATTATTTCACAAAAGCAAATAAACGAATGCATACGAAGTTAAAATGTAGACGATGGCTTTGATTGAATTTTGAACGCATTACGTCCAAATGGGTTTGAATGCGATGACCCTTATTTTTAGCGTGCGATGACTATGAAATTTTAAGACGCAATGACCAATATTTTAATGAGCGAAAAATAAATAAAATTTTAAGGCGCGATGACCTATATTTTAATGTATGAAAACAAGTGAATTTTTAAGGCACGATAGCCTATGGTTTTGAAAAGTGAGGGATAACTATTTTATAACACTTGAAAAAATTTCACTCTATTTTAGGGCTATTTTTTTGTCATTGCGGTTTTATAGTGGTCGTACCACTATTATTAAATAAATGAAACATGTGTTATGTACATGCACATAACAGCTATATATGGTTTTATAGTGGCGAGACCATTAAACAAATACAAAACGGGAGTGAGGTATATCGCCTTGGTAGCTAAAACAAAAATAAATCTGTAAAACCTTAGGAGAGGATGAGTCACTTCCCACAGCAGAAAGAGTGTGTCCAATAACATCTATGTACCCAGGGAAGATGCTAACATGGCCAGGTACATAGTCTGCAAAATCGCTAAAGTATACAAAACTTTTGTCCCAAGAGCTATCCTCGAATAAATGCCTGTTCCATTCACCCAAATCACATTCTGAAGCCAAAATAAGGTTGTCCCGAGAAACTTGATAGTATAAGTATCGATTTTCACTAGAACGATCGGATATGAACCTGAAAAAACAACGGAATGCTGATTGTAATGCATGTCAGAAACACTATTTTTTGGGGCTAAATTTTACTTAAACAAAAAAATGATTTTGTTAGGTATTTTAATGAGATTTCAAAAGAAAGGAAAAACATATTAACCATTTTTAATTTTTTTAAGGAGGAAGCTGTTACTTTGAAAATTAATTTATGTATAAATTGGTCATCATACTATTTAGGTAGTTGTTGACATATTGAATGTTCATCTTTATATCTTAATCAATTATTATTGCACATATTGAATTATTGATATGCTCACTTATATATTATACAATATCACCCAACTTTGTGGCATTAGGGATTTGGGGAAAGATGACTAGTTTTGGTTGTTCCAATTGTGGGTACGGTCAGACTTAAACTCCGTAGTGAGTAAAATTGCATCTAGGAGATTGTAAAAATCAAAATTGTTTTAGGATGCCCGGACTGATCAAAAAACATGTATCATCAACATTTTGAAAACCAAAATTAAGATTTAAAGGTGGAGACTAGGGCAGGATCATACCCTATCCTCCAACCGCTTAGACCACATTTGGTTGGGTCCATGATTCCATTGAGTAGGGCCTAGATGAAGGACATGCGAAATTTGGATTACGCAAAGTAGGGAACTCGTAGCTAAAGTATGTGTACCATTGTTTTTTTCCATGAGACAGAAGTCAAGGTTATATCCTCCAAAGACATGTAGGAGGCAAGCTACTATATAGAAGATTGTATATTTCCACTGTGCAAAAATCTAACTGCTTTTTATTTGGTTGAATCTACGTATAATGGGTACTACAACCGTCTAAATAGTAAAAACTCTAATCAACCAAATGAGCGTCCACATATGCCACTCGTAGGATTATATATGTAGCTATTATATTTTATCTGAATGATATTTTTGTAGGGTTATGAAAATGAAATGAACTGAATTAGAAAATTAATGAATGAATTGTTTTGTTATATTTTTTAAATTCTAGTGTTCTTGGTGTTAATGATTCAACAACGGATCTTATTCTATCACTGAAAAATAATGCTAAGGATAACAACAGCATCAATAGTATCTATTTCCGAGCCTCGGAATGGGGAATGTTATATAAAGTGTAGCTAGTAGTTTAGTTAGAGCGATGGTGTGTACAAGGCCTGATATTGCAAACATCATCTAGATGGTTAGTCACTATATGGCTAATCCAGGCAAATCGTATCGGAAAGCCATTAAAATTATTTTTAGACATCTTCAGGGAAGTTTGCGTTACGGTATGGTGGTTGGCGGTAGTATTGGTATGGGTTGCAAGTGGGTTGCTTATTGTAATTTATTAGTGATAGAATCGAAGAAAATCAACTTATGGTATGTATTTACTTTTTGTGGCATGACCATTAATTAGAGATCTAGATTGTAAATAGTGGTTGCACTATTAACCACAGAGGTTGAGTTGATTGTAACGGTTGAAGCGACAAAGGAGACATTTTATTTGTAGAGGATAGTGTATGGCTTAAGATTTGTACTGTTAGTCCTTAAGATGATGGTTTTGATGACAAAAACCTTAGGACTTATTATAAATTATAAATACTAACGTTATGGTTTAGATATATATGTATATGCAGAATATAAACATGCATGTACCAAGAATGAAGACTATATAGTATAGAGATTCATGACTGAAGATATCAAGATTGAAGACTCATGAGTATCAAGATATTAAGAGTTCAAGATTTCAATAGTACAAGATAAGTATTGAGTCTAGAATTATGTTAAAACTTCTTGAAAGTACTTACATCTTTATTCGAAATTTATTCGTGGAATGGAATTCACTTCGAGCCTATTAAAGGGATGGAACCCTAGTGGGATGGAACCCACGACAATATCTATTGGAACATATAGTGGTCCTATTTTGATATCCACTAATTTTATAAAAATGCTTTTCAAAAATATATATCTCTTGTTTTAAAAAAATGTTTTCAAAACTTTTTTTTCAAAAAGACATCTCTCTTGGTTTTGAATATTTTAGCCTCAAAAACCATGTTTATCATTTTTAATATTTTGATTTCAAAATTGTCTTTGTTTTTAAACCATCTCATGTTTTAAATATTTAACTTTAAAATATTTATATACTCGGATTTTAAATCACTTTATAGATTAAGATTATATATATTAAAAATTACTTTCTAAACTATTTTATATGTTTAAACTATATTCAAATATATTCACAAAGTTTAGAAATTATTTTGAAAAATTATAAAAACCAAATTTAATAAGAAAATCAAAACATCAATTTTGCCTAGAGCATGTCGACATCCTCAACACCCCATGTTGACATGGTGTCCATTATTTTCAAATTTTGATTTTCAAAAGAAGTGTCTATTCATCGTATCCTTTCACGAATAGATATGGCTATTGCTCTGCTATAAATACCAGTAAGTTCTAAACGAATTTTTTACCAGATTTCATTTATTTTCTCTCCTCTTCATCTTCCACATTTATTCTAAAGAATCCTAAACTATACTCTACCGAAATACCAAGTGAATCAAACTTGATTATCTCTTGTTTGATTCTCTGCCACTCTCTCCATAAGATCTCAATGCTATTCAGATTATAGAATCTTTTGTAAATCAAATTGTTGAGTAAAAGGTGCGTTGAGCATTGAAATCAATTGGGTATGATTGTAGCCCCGAAAACCAATTAGGTGATCTTGTAGCCTGGTTAAATCAAGAGAGTTTGTCCTGGAATCGAATACAGAAGGGTGTACCTTGTAGCCTTGAAACCGTGGGTGTAATCTGGAAGATTATTTTGATAAGAAATCTGTATGATTGTACGGGACTGGATGAAGGGTAACTCCGAACCAGTATAAAATTATGGTATGTTCTTTTCATTACTACTTTTATTTAGTATTTACATCTATGTCTGATTCTGTGATTATATCTGTGTCTGTGAATTGCATTTGTTGGTGATTAATTTACATAAGTTTCAAAAAGTTTTAGAAAATCCACAAAACACTATTCACCCCTCCTCTAGTGTTATTCCAACCTTAAGATCCATAATCCGCATTTCTCATATTTGGTATCAGAGCAATGGTTTTCAAAGTTTACATAATCTGAATTTTGAAAATTTTTAAATATGGCTACCAACACTAGTCTTGTTAACACTATCACTAGTTCATTTGTAGAGGGTCGGTCTACTACCAGACCACCAATTTTTAACGGCAGTAACTATGCATATTGGGCATATAGAATGAAAGTATATTTATAGTCAATAGGATAAGACATTGGAATATCACACAAACTGAATGTTCTAAACCCACAACTAGTTTTGCACAGTGAACTGCTGAGCAAAAGATTATTGCATAAAATAATTCCAAAGCCATGAATATTTTATTTTGTTCGTTTGATAGGAATGAATTCAATAGAGTATCTATTTGTAAGTCTCTATATGATATCTGGAAAACTTTGCAAGTTACTCATGAAGGAACAAGCAAAGTCAAGCAGACCAAAATATCTGTACTCACAAATCAGTTTCAATTATTCAAAATGAATTCTAATGAGTCCATTTCAGATATATATAGTAGATTTCAAGATATTGTGCATTCTCTAATATCATTAGGAAAAAGTTTTTTCGAAGAAGATCAAGTCAGAAAAATTCTAAATTCTCTTACTCCGAAATGGGATCAGAAAACTCTTGCAATTGAAGAAGCAAATGATATCAGTACTTTAAAGATTGAAGAATTGATTGGAAATCTAATGTCGTTCGAAGTACAAATGCAAGTGAGAAGAGATGGCAAGGCATTTGAAAAGAAGTCAACTACGTCCAATGCATTAACAAATGGATTAGACTATAGAAGTGATGATGATGAAGAAATAGCTTTCATGACAAAGAATTTTCGAATGTTTCTGAAGTACAGGAAGATGAACAACTTCAAAAAGAATGATCACAAGAATTTTGAAAATCATAATGAAGTACCAAACCACGTCAGATGTTTCAACTGTGATGAACATGCCATCTCAAAAGAGACTGTTTGCATCCTAAGTTTCCTACAAACAATGGTTATACAAAGAAAAGGAAAATAGAGTATACCACCACACTAGATGATTCAGATTCAGACTCATCCTCAAGCAATGATGATCAGAAGGCAAAAAATTCAAATATGTGCTTTATGGCTATTCATGATTCCGATGATCTCAGAGATACGAATCTAGAAAAAAGTACATGTTTACAATATATTGGTTGAAATAGTTTGCTTAAAATTGTTTGATTGTTTTTGAAATAATGAGTTGTTTGAATTTTGATTTTTCTTATTATTATGTTTATTTTTATTTGTAATATTATAATATTTTTTATTAAAAGAGTATTATTATATTTAATATTACTCCAGGAAATATATAGACATTAAAATAATATATGTATAAAGATATTAAAGTATATAGGAAAATGTAAGTCACATGAATTCTCTGATCCATGTCGACATGGCCCTACCCATGATGTCATCCCGGTAAGAAATTTGAAATTTAAATTTGAATTCAAATCTTTGAATTTCCCTTCACCTCTTCACCAAACCCAATGTTCTGAAAAGATACCTCTTGACGAGAGAATATGTCTATTGAATATCTATTTATTTCCATTATCTTATCATACCTTTTCACTTTTATTTTAAAATTCAAACTCTCTTTCACTTTTTCAAACTCTCTACTCTCTTAGAAAATGGCTTCTTCAAGCACTCCATCCACAATGAGGCTGTCTAAAACCATTAAAGAGTATCTCTACAATGATCCAAAAGCAATCAAGGCTTATATAAGCTATGCTAATTTCGAAAAAGTTCATATGGGAAAGTTTGCTATCTTTACGATTTCTCTACATATGAAATCAATATTATTCTTGAAGAGAATCATATCCTTAGTCTTTTTGACAATTCTCAAAATGATTTTATTTGTTATCCAAATCTTGTTAAAATATTTTATGCGAATTAGAATTGCGGTTTTTATAAAAGAAATGAAGATGAAATTTGGAGTAGTGTTAAAGGCACTAAAATTGTTTCAAATTGTGAAATTTTGAGCAACATTCTCAATTGCAAGAATTCAGGAATAGATCTTTCTACTTTTAATATTGATGAACATGATTGTAAGACATTTCATCACATTTTCGTAGGAGATGACAACTTTGAATTTAAAAATCATAACTTTCGTCTGAAAGCACGTATTGTTAATCTTCTTTTGCAACATATTATCACTCCTAGACCGAGAAATTTAAATAACCCGACTTTAAAAGTTTGTAAAGCTCTTTTTGATATCTTTGGTCATCATGACATTAATTAGGCACAAGTGATTATAGATGAACTTCGTCCTAAGAATTTCGAAATGGGTGAGAATACCTTGTATCATGGAATCTATCTCACTCGGATTTTTAATTATTTTGGCGTTGATTACAAAAGAGAAGAATTTATTTCAAGAAAATTCTTTAATCATTCCAACATTTCTCTCATGAAACTTCCTTTCATGTTTCAGCAATATGAATCTCTTGCTGAAAAGGATGAAAGGTTGGCACATGAAGATATGGAGGAAGAAGATGAAGAAGAAGAAGAAGGGGAGGAAATGGAAATCGAAGAAGATAATGAAGAAACCTCCTTGGAAAGTATTGAATATCTTACCAATACTAACAATCCTTCCAACAAAACTCTCCTCAAAAATCAAAAGACTGTAGTGGAAAATCGACGGATTCTTAAAAGATCCGTTAGTAAGAAATTGGATAAAATGTCCACTAATATGAACAAAATCTTTGCTAAAGTTGGTCGGAAACTTGACGTATCATCATCCTCTTCATCCTCTAGCACATTCTTAGAACTAGGGTGTGATGTATTAGTTTGTTTTGTATGAGCTTGTATTGTTCTTTTTATCATATTACGTAGTATCTTATGTATCGGCTCATCTATTTATAAAAATCATCTATCTTATGTTTTTCTACCTTATCGTGTCTCTGGAATAAATGTTAGTACAGTATATAAGTTTATATATGTATATATATATATATATATATATACTTATTCACAAAACAAATAAGACACATAAATTAACAGACCCATGTCGACATGCCTCTACCCCCCTATGTCGACATATTACTGTCAGATTTGGTTGTTTTATAAATTTTGAAATTAAAATAATTAACTCGTGTCTATTCATTTTAAACAAACTTCGGCCTATTTAAATACCTGTTTCTTTCAGAAATTTGTAATATTTTCATTTCCACTTATATATATTTGCATCTCTTCACTACTTTTCAAAAATGGCTTCCTCTTCTCAAACTCTAAGTGATAATCATGAAGAAACTCTTAATTCATTCAAGAATATACTTACTTTTATTCTCCACAATTAAAGGCACTTAGAAAAGTCAAATGCAGATGATAAAAGAATAAGAGAAGCATTTTGATGCCCTCCGTTGGATGATTTCTACCCTCAACAAAGATGATCTCGATACATATCCTGTAGGAACTTTGATTCAAGATAATGAAGATTGGGAAGTTATTAAAAAGGATCCTATCTTTGGAGAAGAAGGATGGGTTGAAGTTCCTAGAAATATTTGATCTCCTTATGGTTTGAATTGTTGGTTTTTGAATTGTGTGATTTGATTTGATTTGATTTTCTTTGATTAGATTAGAATTGATTTGGTTTGAATGGATTGTATAACATTATATGAAACATAGTATATATTTATTGGGTTTAAACTTTCATATTTGTCATCCAGTATAAGACTAAGGGGGAGTTATATTAGTTTAGGATAAGTTTTTTTGATGATAAAAGGGTAGAAATATAAAATAGAGTAGTTAGGCTTAGATTAAGGGGGGGTTATTAGTTTTAGAGGGAGTCATTGTGAAAGAGAAGTATATTTTATAAACATAGGTTGTCATCATCAAAAAAGGGGAGGTTATTAGTCCTTGAGATGATGGTTTTGATGACAACAGCCTTAGGATTTGTTATAAAATATAAATACTAACGTTATGGTTTAAATATATATGTATATGCAGAATATAAACATGTAGGTACCAAGAATGAAGATTGTAAATATAGAGATTCAACACTAAAGTTATTAAGATTAAAGACTCATGAGTATCAAGATATCAAGAGTTCAAGATTTCAATAGTACAAGATAAGTATTGAGTCTAGAATTATGTTAAAACTTCTTGAAAGCACTTACATCTTTATTCGAAATTTATTCGTGGAATGGAATCCACTTCAAGCCTGTTAAAGGGATGGAACCCTAGTGGGATGGAACCCACGACAATATCTAGTGGAACATATAGTGGTCCTATTTTGATATCCACTAATTTTACAAAAATGCTTTTCAAAAATATATATCTCTTGTTTTTAAAAAATGTTTTCAAAACTTTCTTTTCAAAAAGACATCTCTCTTGGTTTTAAATATTTTAGCCTCAAAAACTATTTTTATCATTTTTAATATTTTTATTTTAAAATTGCCATTGTTTTTAAACCATCTCTTGATTTAAATATTTAGCTTTAAAATATTTATGTACTCAGATTTTAAATCACTTTATAGATTAAGATTATATATATTAAAAATTACTTTCTAAACTCTTTTATATGTTTAAACTATATTCAAATATATTTACAAAGTTTGCAAAAATATTTGACAGATTATAGAAACCAATTTTAAAATGAAAATCAAAACATCAATTTTGCTTAGAGCATGTCGTCATCTCTCAACCTCCTATGTTGACATGGTGTCTGTTATTTTCAAATTTCAATTTTCAAAAAAAGTGCATATTCGTCGTATCCTTTCACGAATAGATATGGTTGTTGCCTACAATAAATACCAGTAAGTTCTAAATGAATTTTTTACCAGATTTCATTTATTTTCTCTCCTCTTCATCTTCCACATTTATTCTAAAGATTCCTAAACTATACTCTGTCGAAATACTAAGTGAGTCAAACTTGATTATCTCTTGTTTGATTCTCTGCCACTCTCTCCATAAGATCTCAGTGCTATTCAGAGTTATAAAATCTTTTGTAAATCAAACTGTTGAGTAAAAAGTGCGGTTGAGCCTTGAAATCAATTGGGTATGATTGTAGCCCCGGAAATCAATTAGGTGGTCTTGTAGCCTAGTTAAATCAAGATAGTTTTCCCTGGACTCGAATATAGGAGGGTGTACGTTGTAGCCTTGAAACTGAGGGTGTAATCTGGGAGATTATTTTGATAAGAAATCCATACGATTGTACGGGACTGGATATAGGGTGACTCCGAACCAGTATAAAATCCTGGTGTATTCTTTCCTTTACTACTTTTATTTAGTATTTGCATTTGTGTCTGATTCTGCGTTTATATCCATGTCTGTGAATTGCATTTGTTGGTGATTAAATTACAAAAGTTTCAAGAAGATTTAGAAAATCACAAAACACTATTCACTCTCCCTCTAGTATTATTCCAGCCTTAAGATCCGTAATCTGCATTTCTCACATGTACATGATAGTTTTGATGTGCATTGTGATAGTCAAAACGCTATTCGTTTGGTGGAAAACTTGGCATTTAACTCTCAGATAAAGCACATTGAGGTTAGAGAGTCTTTCCTAATTGTTATGGATGAGGATAAACTTATTTATCATCGAAAAAGTACACACTGAAGATAATGTAATGGATATGTTAACAAAGCATTCCCGGTTGGAAAATTTGAGCATTTCTCGAACTTAGTTCACTAATGAAGTGCTAGGTGCCACTTGGTGACACGGTTTGGGAAGTTGAAGTTTATTTGTTAAAGAGTAGATGTAAGATAATAATTTTATTTTGGTGAGTTGGTTATAGAATAAAGGTAGAGATCGATATAATGACGCGGTACCATTTGGTATATCGAGTTAAGGTGGAAACTGGATAGACTATCGAGGCGGAGTGTTGAATTTGATGATAGTGTATATGTGAAAATATATACGATTGAATAAACTCTCTAATGGTTCTAATGTTTTGAGATTTGGACCTCATATGTAAGAGTTATCGTGGTTTGAAGGAAGAAGAAGCTTGCAAATAGCCTGGAAATTTTTCATACAACAAAACAATTGACCAGTTAGCCTCAACTGGACGAATGTTTGAATGCAGCAAATCATATATAATTTCTCGAGAGTTTCTGAGTAAATTCAATCTACTATTAAAGGAACTAGGCCGGGACACAGCGGGTTACGTGAGTGAATTTAAATTTCCATTTTTAGTTCTTTATTGGCCTATGAAGTCAAATTGATTTTTGATCCAATCTAAATGTTTAAAAATAAAATCTTTATTATATTTAATTTTTTTCAAAAGAAAGTAATTAATTTAATTGATTTATATTTTATAAGTGTATTAAATACATTATATGTGTATAATGCACATGCAACATATAAAATGTGTAAATGGTTGATGTGAACATATATAGGTTTTAGGATTTACATCGCAACAAACATATTTGTCCCTTCATTTATGCCTTTTGTTGTCCATGCGTTTATTTTGAAAATTGTGTGTGTGTGTATATATATCTACTGTTAATAATGATAATTCGATAAATAGAATTAAATCATTTCTTTTGAATTTCCCAAAATACCCTTTACATCTTCATAAACAAAGAAATATTGATGATAATTGGTTGTTGGTCAGGCTGCAAATTATTAGCCAAAATTATTTGAATTGTCTCTCGCTTTACATGTCATCTCTTCATAATCCATATTATTAAACTTTAATGGCAACATCTCATCTCAATTAGATAATATTGAAACTACTTTCTTCTTCATCCCGTAGCTTATATACAACAACTATTAATATATTTTAGACGATGTAGGACTAATTAAAATAATTTGAGTGTGTTTATTGTTGCTCTCGTCGTCCATTTAAAGTACAATATATATATAAAAAATCTATTTGTTAGTTGCTATGAGATAAAGAAAGGTTCGGATTTACTCTCAGCATAGATATCATGTGGTTGAAAATTGGACACGTCAACGCAATGCTTGCCACCATCTACCCATGATTTGTCAATTATTCAATCCACCCATTTTTCATTAATCATTTCTTATTTCTCCACACGGCTATCTTCCATACTAACAAAGGAGATACGAGAGGTGCTCTTTGTGGATTGGAAGGTTTGGATATACATTGTTACCTTGGTTTTGGGTTTCCTATCTTCTAATATAAGCAACTTTTTGTTTGATTTTTGTTTACGGTTCTTTTTAAATATAGGATGTTATTTCAACTGTATACCCTTCGAATATCCACTTTTATCAATTTATTTATATATTTATTTTAGACTTGGTTTATGCAGATTAATGTAGTTATTTTGCTTATTTTTTTGGTATAATATTTCTCTACATGATTTAGATTTACTTCAAGTTGGACAAAAGGAGCACCATGGATCGACTCCTGAAATCAATTCAGAAGCATTGATTGTGTTTTTTCAAGCTGTTTTAACATCTATATTGTTTTTACAGCATATGAGAATCTAATCATATTGGATGGTTTCAAATTACATTAATTTGTGTATTAGAAGTTGGTGCATTGGATAGTTTTCTATAGCTTTCTAAGCGTAGGTTAAGCAATATGGTAAGAATTTATATTTGGTTATAGTTTTTATTTATGTGTTACTGCTATATCTAGCTTTACTTGAACCGGCCAGCACTAAACAATAAAATATATTGCACCCGATAAGCATGTTTTCTTAGAGTAAAATTATGATGCTCTTAACTATTCAACAATGACTACTCTAAGACATATATAGCTAATTGCAGGAGCTAGTATTACAGGCTTTCCCTATGCACATATATATCTCTACCACTAATAAAGAAAATTCGTTGAATTAATTTACTCGGCATATTTTTGAAATTCCAAAAATACCCTTGCTTTTCGTTTACGATAATATAAACAGTCCGTGTGGGAAGCACGGGCCAATTCTAGTACAAATAAAAAGATTAAAACTAAGTTTGTTTATATTTGATTTCCATATATAAATTAGTTTCTTGACTTGGAAATCAAAGCTTGCACTATATCAGGGAATGTTATGGTGGTACTGTATGTAAATTGGCGTTTTATCCGAATTTAATGTTGTATTCCACTTATAGAAAGTTCATTATACACACATAGCATAGAGGTATGGGGTATGGTTATTTGCTTAGTGTTTCATTATCCATAATTTTGAATTTTGAAGTTTATTTACTACAGTGACATTATGTTATTATAATAGTAAACGTTGGTATATTAGCCTCTTAAAATTTAGTAAACGACAAATTTGATCTTTTCTATACATTTATATGTACACTGTTATGCTTCGTATAAAAGGCTTCATGATGATAGCACAAAACAACACCTCCCGTTGTTCCACTTTTGATATTATCGTAATCATAATTCTGCTGATCGTCTCCTTTACAAAAGTATAGTCAAAACATAGAAATGTATGAAATTTTTGAATAAGGAACAAACAAATCCATGGATTAGTCAATTATGACTAGTTATTTTACATTTAAAGGTGTGTAATTATGTATATGTTTGTATTTAAGCATTTTGCATACAAATATACGGATAATTTCTAATATACAAAGTTCCAAAATTGAGTTCACAAGTTTTTGGCTAAATTTTCTTTCATGTTCGGTCTTACCTTATCTTCTCTTTGTCCTATTTTTTCTTCCTAATATGTTCTCTTTCAAATTGAATTTCCATATCAAATCAGTAATTTTTTGTTAGCTAGATTATTAAAAACATTAGTCCGTTTATTTATATCACAATAGAAATGTTATCTTGACCACCAAATTTGGGCTTGCAGTAGGGAATATCTGACTATTTGAGCAACAAGTACTTGTATATTTATAAATTTTAAGTTTGCATATATTTTTGTATTATATATTTCTAACAAATGGATTCACTTTGCATGCCACTATTCAATAAAGTGAATTGCAAATGGAAAAGATTCTGGTTCATGCACCTTTCATTCATGGAATAAAGTTGACAAAAACATAAACTGGTCTATATAATAAAAGGCATTAGTCAGTTATTGAAGACAAAGAAAGGATGAAATTTATTCTTAGCATATGTATCAGAGGGTTCCAATTTACACATTGATGGTGATTTGTTCACATGATGTTCTACGATCTCCTCACATATAAATTACTGCATAAGTTATTAACCATCTTTAATTTATACACGTCATATATCTTTTCCTTTTCTTTTCCTCATAGATTCATTACTTCATAACCTCTCCTTTCATGATCCATGTTTCCTTCTGCTTTATTCCCACCCATCTCATTTCTCTTCTAAAAAAATTACGAATTTGTGAATCCGCTTTCTCTGATTACAACTGTATCACATCCCAACGATCAGTAATCTCTTTGAAACCATGATCTGGAAATTACGCAGTCGAGTTTGGAGAAGGTGGATTAACTAGAACTTTGATCCTCTCATTTACCAAATCTAGAAATTACATAGTCGAATTTCACTTTTGGATACTTAATCCAAACCTGCTCCACTCAAATCTTGAATATCGCACTATTCTGTGCCAACCGAACAACGACGCCATCTTCATTGCAGATCTTTCTTCAACAATACAAGGAGCATTCTTTCCTAGATTGTTGCATCGTGTCCCTTGCTAAGTCTGACCATAAATCTTCTTCTATGAAACAACTCCTTATCCACTCCTTCATCAAACTGCCCTACCTATCAATGGATATCTTCTTCAATCCTTTTTGTATGTAGTTGTGGTTGTAAGTTGCATTTGTGAACCAATAATTCATTGTTGTTTATGTTGTTGTTTGTCCAACATGGCCTTTTATCTCCTTTTTTGGTCCCTTTGTTATGTTTGCAGTCAAAGTATTTAAATAATTATCTAAAAAAGTAGCATTTGAACTACCTTATTAACTATTTATATGCCTTCATTCCAGAATTTATTCCCGGATTAAGACAGCGGTCACAAAATCAAGAGCGTATCTTTCTTCTCCACGATGTTCTTGAAATACGGTCATTTGATTTTTCCCAAGACTTACCAGGTATGTACTTCTAATTTTACGTATGAACTTTGCTAAAGTGCACTATATTTGTTATGGATGCGTATGTATTTTAATGGAAGTATTGGAGTTTCATGATAAGTTATCTTAAAATTATGAATGGCAAACAAATGGCTTAAATAAAAAATGAGTGGCTAATAAGGGCTTGATTCATAGACTTAAGCATGAAGCAAAGGCAGTCTATATTTACCCGTTTTTCACTTAATTTTTCCAACCATGGTATATCACTCCTATAAAAACACTAATTTGACCGAATTTGATTTCCTTTTCTTCTTCGTGTTCCCCCTTCTGGAGTTTATTGAGGCATAAATGTGTCGACTATCATGTCAACTTAGGATTACATGAAACCTTTTTTTGTTTTCTATTTTTCTTTATTTATTTTTTGGGATTGTAACCCTTGACTATTTATTCAAATTTGAAGCATTGCACGATTCACATTTTTTCTACTTAATAATGTTGCACCAAAAATTTTTTTTGTACAATTTTAATTTGTAACGGCCCACCGATAAATCAAAGAATTCGTTTATAGTTTTTCCACATACTCATGTATGTTTGTTTTTTGGAAAGGCGTATCGATCAAAATGAATTAGTTTATTTACTACCAACTTTTAGCTAATTGTTGTCACTCGAAAAAAGAAGTATACATAAGATTATAGTGAAAGAAAGTGTGTAGGATCGTGCAATATGGATATAATAATGCAGAGTATAGTAATGTAGTAAATAGTGCTAAATATAAAAGCAGTAATATAATAAAAATAACACCAGAGATTTTATACTGATTCGGAACACTGCCCTACATCCAGTCCCAGACTCCTTCTGTAATTTCACTAAAACAACAATCCTCACTTAACCCGGAGGAACAGGTATACACAGTCTAAGCAGCAGAACAAACACCTAAGCAGCAGAACAGGATTTTCGCCTCAGCAGCAGAAGAGAACTTCACTAATACAAAAGTTATCTGACACTATGTGTTCTTGATAACACTAATTTGTCTCTGATAGTACAGACCTCCTATAATCAAATCCTCAAGTATATGAAGTGTATGTGAAGATATGAAGAGAAGGTAATGCTAAGAATCGAAGATTATGAAAGTTTATTTGATGATTCAAAACGGTAAAAATGTTTGTTCGCTGTTTAAATGCAAATATTAAAGCACAAGAAGAATATTAGAGAGTTAGAATGAAAATCGGTGAATATGAAGTATTTGGGAACATGTATTTATAGTAGACAGAGAGTTACTGCCATTAGTGAAGGGTTCTGACCAAAAGGAGCGTCCATTTCCGTTCATAGAAAGAACACAACCTTTCGCAGAATGAAGATGTCTTTTCAAAACATGACAGTCGGGTTCAGGTCAGTCGACTGGTCGAAAATGGTCAGTCGACTGAATAGTGAAGACATGTAAAAAATATTGTGCACAAATATGTTAAAATGCACAGATTCAGTCGACTGACTAACTGTATTCAGTCGACTGAATTCTATTGTTAAGCAAAAATTGCAGTAGCTCATTTGGTTAGAGTATTTGCCTTCCAAACTAGTGACTTGGGTTCGAGCCCTGCTTTATGCATTTTTTTGACAACTTGATTTTGATTAAAATATGCATGCAAGTTTATTTGAATGTGAATGATGATTCTTGAGGAAATATTTTAACAAAGCACTAAACTAGACTTTAAATACACATTTAATGACTCTTGTCAAAATATATAACTATACAAACCATATATTGAGCCGATGAGTCTGGATGTTATCGTAGTCGTAGATTCGTGAATTATTGTGTCTTGTCAGCAATCAAAACCTATGATCCAACATTCTCCCCCTTTTTGATGATGACAATTTCATTATGCTACGAATGAATCTTTGACAAGCTTTGTTGATCTTATCTCTCTCACTGAATATATTCCTGCACTTGTGCTATACATTTCTCCCCCTGAATCTATGCTATATATTCCTGCAAATAATTAATCTTTTCTCCCTCTTAATCTGTGCTTACATGCATATTCCTGCAAATACTGTTAGAGCGATATCTTTCTCCCCCTTTGTCATCGACAAAAAGGAGAGTTTATATGATAATATAAATTATATTTCACTTAAGTGTTAACATAAAACAATATAAAACAAAATAACTTCCACATATAATGTAAGGTATCAGAAAAAAATTAACATTTAAAGCATACGATACCCAAGGTTCTTATAATTTTCTAATTTTTAGGAAACCATACCCATTTGGGTGTGGTTGAACCTTTATAAATATAATTTTCATTATTAACTACCATATCAAAATAATCATCAATGTATTTTTCTCTATTTTTCCAATTAACAGGAACCCAAATATTTAGATAATTTTTATTCATATTTTCCGTCAATTATATCTTATTTAAATTTTTGAAATGAATTTATACCGAATCACTTGAGACCTTTGATTGATTAAAGTTTGATATACTTATCTTAATCTCTTACTAAACATCATTTTTAAATTTCATTTAAAAACACTTAGGAATTAATTTAATTAACTAGCCTAAATAAAGTTATTTCAAATCAAAACAATTAATCTCAAAAACTTTTAAATTTTAAATTTTAAATCTCCGAACTTGTTTGATAACTTGATTAATACCTTTTATTTTGAAATTCGTTTAATAATTTACTTTGGAACTTTATTCTTAAACTTGGATAATATTTACTTGAAAAACTAGTTAATCATTCTTATCAAAATACTCGGGTCTAAACCCAAAAACCCCAAGCCAACATCGAGCCACACCTCTCTCTTCTTCCTTGTAAGAAAATTCGCGTTCGACTTCAAGCAAGACCCGAAGCAACTCCTTCTTCCCCGACAACACAAAAACACCCAGACACAACGTTCACACGTGCACCGTGCACACCGATCTGGTCATCTCCGACCATCGCTGAGACCTCCAACAAGTTGCCGATGTTCCCCTCAGTCGTCATGAACACCCAGATCGTCGATTGACTCGGCCAAACGAAATCGAACTACTCGAGCACCTGGAACCCAAAACTGATCGACGAAAAACACCGCGTGCCACCGCCGACGTCCACCGAGAACTATGCCATCACACCCGAACCTCCGCCGCAGTCCCACGCCTCGATCCCCCTCACTCCGAACGACACAGATGCACCTACGACGAAGCAATCATCTCGGCTTCATCATCGAACAAAATAGGCGATAGAACACTAGTTCGACGTCGCCAAGCCACTCCAACCACCTATAAATCCTCCGACCATTTTTTCGTTGATGTCCACCACCTAAGCTTCCTCCAGCACTAGCCCGAAGCTTAACCCATCACCGATCAACGAGAAATCAAATGAAGTTCAACTTCTGTTCATCTCAAAAATCCTCAACAACCACAAACTTAAAAATTATGAAATTACATTAAAAATCAACATATTCAAGTACGAATCAATTTATATAATCAAAGCATGAAATTAAGACAGTTGATTTTTCTGACTTGAAATGATTTCTACTGCAATTCTTGTTTCTAGTAATCCTACTTGTTATTTATATTTAAAAATATTTTTAAAAATCAAATCTAGTTACTACAAACATATTCTATTTGATCATCAAAGCTTGAAATGAATTATATGAAGAGTAATTGAGTTTTTGAGTAGGTTTGATCTGTTGAATACTAACAGAGACATGTTTTATCAATACACAGACATGCACACACATATATACAATAATTCAACCATATTCCAGGTAAAGTACATCCATGCAAATATTTCAACTTTACATCAAAAATTTGTCACATGCATCGAGTTATAAAGAGATTAAGGATTTTAAAAGTTAGTTTACTCACCTTTGATTGAACAGAGCAGCCCTTTTTAAAAACTAGAAATGCTTTTGATCTAGAAACAGCAAGCTTTGAATTTAGTTGTGTTGATCTTTGGTTGGGTTAAACTGAGTTGAACTTGGATCTTGAATTACTTAGCTTTAGATTGAAATTTGCAAGAGGTTTGATTGCTTTTCTTTCTATTTTTATCTGATTAAGTTTCTAAATTTTGTTTTGAAAAATGAGAGATAGAAAAAAATAGAAGAGTAGAGTAAAGATGTATATATACCCTTGTTTTTTTTTTTTTTAAAAATGAAGAAAATAAATCAAATATGACACTTGTTATTTGCATGTCATACCTAGCTTACATTTGTCTATTGCATGTATTTATATTTATTTTTGTTTTTCTTATATTATATATTATATTTTATTTTTATTTATATTTCTATTTACCATGTAACTTGATATTATATAACTCTTTTACCTATTCTTATTTAAGCTTATGCCATGTGTACATAAATTTATAATTATATATACTAGTGTTATAAAATGTGGAGTTTATTTCTAGATTACCTTTTGAGATATTTATTTGAATTTCAAATCATAGTTCCTCTTCACCATCTATATATATTTATATATCTATTGAACATCATAAGCTTGTATATCTTTGATTCTAAATATATATATATATATATTGACACACACACACATTTTATACCTTATATTTTATACCATACGGGCATAAATACATACATGCACATTTTTATTCTTAAATATACTATATAGCTTGTATATGTCCATTTATATACTTATGGATATTTTATTCTTGAATTCAAATGGTGAAACATATTATTTACTTATTTACTATAAGATTTATCATCTCCAGAGATTTTAAAATTCAACATTTATTATAGTTTTAAACCAATTTACATTTATAACATATATTTTTAATTATTAAAATCATTTAATTACCAATTAAAAGATGTCCGAAAATCCAGGTTATCACATTCCTCCCCCTTTAGAACTTTTCGTCCCCGAAAAGGAATAAGGAAGAATTTGAATTATACTGTTAATTATCAGTTAAATTATTCTAAAGTTTTAAAATACTTTAAAATTTACATAACATTATCAAAATAATTTTATAAAAATACCTTTTATAACTCGATGTTTCAACAAGTCCATCCTTATTCTCACAGAAATTCGGTCATACGTTGATCAGGCGTAGGACTGAAAATCTACAAGTACTTAGCAGACCCGTTTCCAACACCCAGTGAAAATACTTGCAAAATATTTTTGTGAAAATATAGAAAACATTTTTGGTGAGAATGCTCTGGAAATCATCACCTCCTCCATGGTCCCAGTTAACCCGATGGTTACGTTACCATCCCGGCAAAACCATAGAAATTGTAGGCCTCTACGCTCCTCGATTACACCACGGAACCCGCCATAGTTCGCAGCTACACCCAGGTTTTACATCACCATCTCAGCAAAAACCCATGTAGCTGTAGGAATCAACGCCCTTGAATTTCGCTGCCAAATGGAACTTCACCGCTTCCACATAGATCGCAGACTACATCAATCGAGTCCCAATGTAGCCTATAAGCACTCACTATCATACGACTTTCTCTATTTCTTCATAGATCACAGTCTACCGATGTTACGTCACCCTCATGGCAAAATCAAACATAGACCGTAGGCAATCGCTGCCCCTCGACTTCCACTATGGTGCGCAGTAGATCGCAGTGACATCGAGTTACACAGTCATCACAGCATAACCCAAACGTCCCTGCAGGCACCGGCGCCCTTGACTTTCGCTACCTAACCACAATCCTTAGGAACTTCAGTTAGTCCAGATTTCCTCCCAGGATCAAATTTAGAACCCCCCTTAGGGCTTAAGGCAGAACCACCCCGTGGATCTCCTACTAGAAGTTAAATGGGAGAGCCTTTTTCCCCACAGCCATTCTCATAACATTTTATACTATACACATATAGTATCTTTCAAATCATACTCTTATATGAATCACATAGAAATCTCCTTTACACAAAATCTATATCTCAAATCGATAGTTCCAAACTAGGCTTTCCAAATTCCTAAAATTGATTTTTCCCAAAATCAAAAGCCTTTCAAAATCAATGGGTTTCCAAAAAAAAATTTAGATCCATTTTCAAAAGTCATTTATATATATAGATATATATATAAGTTTATTCTTTTATCTAAAATAAAATACTTTGGATTACATCTTACTTTTATAAATCCCCTTTTATACTTCAAATGCTTTCAAAGATCACATCTTCAGGTTATAATTCCAATAAGGGGAGTTTATCATATAAAACAAATATATATATAATTTTACTTATGCCCAATCAAATATTCAAGTTTGATTTCTTTTATAAAATTATTTGCCATACTACTTACTTTTTATAAAATGAGTTTCATTATAGAGATATCCAACTTCCACTCTTATTTATCATATATTTTTCAAAACATACTTTTCTTTTTTCTCAAAAATCATTTTTACATTTCTTTTTCAAAATCCATTTCAATCAAGCACGTACGATGTACTTATATCATTCGTACGCAATATCAAATTCGATCGCTTACTCGATCACATAATTTCACTTCCGAACTAGTATCGTCCACCTGACTTCCTAGTGCGGACTCAGATCTGGTTTCTTAATCAAAAACCGTCATTCTCCTTGCATAGCCATAACTATGATAGAGAATTTCCAGAACCAATCAAAAATCCATATCCAAGGTTCGCCGTTGAAATCGAGTGAAAAATCCCAACTCAGATCGATATACTATCTCGAAATTCTGTGCTCGAATCTGGATCAAATCGTTGTGCGAATAGAATTATATACGTACATCCTACATATTTATCTTCATTTATTATTAACTAAATTAATTCTCTTTTTATTCACATTCGTTTTGATTCCTATTCACTTATTCACCATTGCTTTAATTTCCATTTGGGTTATCACTTTAAATATAAACAGTTTGCACTTTGACCAACTTAAATTTAGAAAATAGCTTGAAAAGTTTAAAATAGTTAAATGGTTGCAAAATAGTTATTAGTTGTAAAATAGTTTCAAATAGTCAAGTGGTTATAAAATAGTTGCAAAATAGCTAAATAGTTGTAGAATAGTTAGATAATTGCAAAATAATTGTAAAATAGCAATTAGTTATAAAGTAGTTGTAAAATAGTAATTAGTTTATAAAACAGTTGTAAAATTGTTGTAAAATAGTCAAATTGTAACGACCCGGAAATTTCAATCTCGAAAATTCCAGATAGTTATGGAAAAGAAGAAAGAGATAGAAGGAAAAGGAGAAAACAGAAACACCAAAACACAGATTCTCACATTCGCAGCGGATAAAATATAGTATCACATAAATAATAGTTTTACAAAGAAGATCCGTATCATTACACTTATATTTTTATACATCAGAGTTACAACCATTACACAACATTGGACAGTTTAAAAGCACCTGTCTATGATAAACTATAATATATCGCAGCGAAAAATGCCCCATACGTTCATGCCATCCAGCTCGCCTCCTGAGCTTCAAAACGCCCTTACCTGAAAATATGTAATACTCGGTCAGACCCGAGCATTACATCAATGTAACACCCGGGTCAGGCTGGAAACCAGCATGAGTAAACCCATCTAACATGGAAAACATCAGCATGAAACTAACATAAAACCCGAGTAACTCATATCAATTTACAAATTCACAATTTGTTATAGTTACCACTTATTTCACACATCAATTTCTAAGTCCAAAACTTAGAATAAATGGTTCAATTTACTTAAATAATTCCATATCAGCCTATTGATTCCACCTATCAATTTATAAAGACTCGAAGTGGTTTCGGGTATTTACTAATACCCGACTCCGGTCTCTTTGAATTCAATACTATCTCATAACAACTGTTTAAGGTTTAAACAGTTTCATTTATCCAAAATTACATATTTACATTGTCATTCATCACAGATAGACAAACCATACTATCATAACATACCACATAGCATCTCATATCAGAGACATCAAATCCAAGGCATTCATTCAATTATCTATAAATAAGATTAACTAATCATACCATACTAATTAATTAAAATAAATAAATTGAATTCCTTTAATTCCTTTAATCCCTTTAATCTTGCTTACTTAACATTAATTACAATCCATTAATTTATCATCCCTTAATTATCTCCTTTAATTACATTAGGTAATTAGTCTTAATTAATATCAAAAATTAATTATTTTCACTCATACACATTAACCACATTTCTCCTTAATTAATTACTCAAATTAATTGTCCTATAATCACTTTCATTAATTAATTATTCTTTAATAAATCACACTTATTAATTTATTAACCATTTATAAATTTCCCTAATTAATCCATTCTTTAATTAATTACTCTAAGTAATTAATCCTTAATTACTTCCCTTAAGAAATTGACCTTTAATTACTTTCATCAAGTAATTATACCATTGGGAGTTAATTACATTGGTTAATTACATTGATTAATTAACGCTAAATCAATAATTAATCACAACTATTAATTATCCTTTAATTACTCATATTCAGCATTAATTATCCATTTATTACAAGTAATCACCTAATCAATTACATTAAGTGATTAACTTTTATTTAATTCCACTAATTATTTATCTTTAATTAAATCACATTGATTAACCCTTTAATCAATACATTAATTAATTAACCCCCCTTCATTATCATAATTTAATTTATCCTTAAACCTATTTAATTAAATTATCAAGTTTATTTAAAATAATTAATTTTTTTTAAAAGGTTATAAATATTGAAATTTCTATAAATCTAAAATAATTCTATTCTCAAATTCCTAATAAAATTCCATCTTAAATAACCCTTATTTTAAATTGAAAAGTTGATACATTGCTTATACTTGATCAACTCTGAACTTAAACTTATTATTCCTCTTCTTCATATTAAAGGCTTGTTAACAAAACAAATAACCCGAGTCATGACTTCAAATTCTCAAGCAAAACCCGATACCATGCTAACAATCCAAAAACCACATCTGTGCTCCATTCCCAAGCTTCTCCTTACGACCCTTACTTCGAGCCTACCTAAAAATTTCACAAGCATGAACTCGAGCAGGAACGATCCTTCCCAATCCTGACACATTCATGCACGTGTGCACTTGCACGACCGCGCCGATCATCACTGGTCGCCGCCGATAGCACACACAAGTCCCCGGAGACCTTCCCCAAGCATTCCATCACCCAGATCCCACAATCCATTCCAAAATCAAAAATCGAACACTCACGAGACCATCAGGTAAAACTCGATTACCTTTCCTCCAAGCGCCACCCAATTCCGATCACCGAAATCCACGTCCCCTTGTCTACAGCTTCTTCGATGATCCCTACTTCATTTCCCCTACGACCCAACAACCCCGACGACACTCACCACCGTTAAAGTCACAAGATCATCGACCAACCCATAAAAATGCTAAACCCTACTATTCGATCAACCCGCTTCCACAAGCACTTGAAAATTCCAGTGACATTTTTCCCATGATCCCCATTTCCTATTCCTCCTCCACATCAAGTACCATGTCTCCAAATCAACCCAGTCGTCCCAATTCACTGTTTTACCCAAATCCGTTCAACCTCAAATTGCTCACTCGATCAATCCCTAAAAATCTGGATTTTGCGCTTAAAATTCATGATTTCAAATAACAAAGGTTGCATACCTGAAAACATGAATTGTTTGAGTCGGAATTTTGATATGTTTAAGGAATTTCACTGTCTTTCATAACTTCCAGAAATTTCCCATACTTATTATGCTAATTATATTCTTGAAACTTAGCTTATGTTTAAACAAGCCAATCTTGTTTGAGTTTCTCAGCCTAAAAGAGATTTAAAGGTGAGATTTAAATTTTAAATTTGTTTTTAAAAAAAATTCTGAGAACGAGGAACAGAGTACTTTCAGGCATGCATACTTACATTTATACAGGAATCCACATTTTATACATACATACAAGCATAATTCATATCATACCATTAAGGATCCTTACAAGCATCTAGTTTAAAATAAATTATAATTTATTTACTCGCTCCTTTATGATGCAGAGATTTCTTTTATACTGAAATGTCAGATTTTGAAAATCTGGAAAGAAATGCTTGATTGAAAACTTGTTGTTCAATCATGCACTCAATTTTTAACATACATATAAATCTTTCATTTTCAAACAATCATGTAAACATAGTTTTCATCCAAACTTTGATAATCACTTCATGCAAATCAAGATGCAGGTGGGTTTTGAAATATGTAAATGGGCAATTTACTCACACATCACAGGTAAATATGGATTTTATTCGGAGATTTAAAAATTTGAAAGCAAACAGGAACTGAATTAAAAGAGAACATGCATTCATACATATATATACCCAGACCTGCTTATAAATATCAATTTAAATAAATTCAAGCTGAATAACTTCCATACCAAACAATATCATCACATGCATTAGGATTAAATCCAAATTTTAAACTATTTTTAAAATAAATAGTTTACTCACCGTTATAGGATGTTTGAACAGAGACTTTTGAACTGGAATGCTGGAAATGCCTTGATTCCTTGAAACTGGATAATGCTTTGATCTAAAACTTAGTTGTTAAGATGATCTTGCTTAACTAAGATGATCTTGCTTAACTAAGATGAATTTGCTTGTTCTAGTTGAATTTGTTTGATGATTCAGGTTTTTAAAATTTGAAAAGAGTTGTTACTTTAAATTTTCTGTTTTTTTTTGTGAATTTTACAGGCTTAGATTCTTTTTGATTTGAAAAAAAGAAGATAGAAAAATTTGAGAAGAGAATGGGAAGAGAAATGAATAAATGTGACACTTGTTAATTGGCTACACTTGTAATTACATGAATAATTTGTTTACATTTGTTAATCTATACACTTTAAAATTTGACACTTGTTAACTTATATTTTTATATAATTTTAAATTATATTTCCTATTTATTATTATATACAAAATTTAAGGAAAATGTTTTAACCCAATTGCACATTAAATAAATTACCTATATATATATAAATTCCAAATTATTTTACTAAGGCATTTATTCAAATCCAAGTTTCAAATTCAAACTTAAATTCAAATTCAAATTTGAATTATAATTCATTTATATATGTATAAATCAATACTAATTCAAGTTTAAAATCAACTCAAATATATATATATATATATATATATATATATATATATAAAACTACCACAAATTTAATATATAAAATTTAAGTAATTATATCAGGAGACTACCAGATATAAATATTTATTATCAGATCTATTTGTTAAATTTATAAATCGGTGTTTTAATAAATCAAATCCTGTTAATTACAAATTAACAGCTGTCCAAAAATCCGGGTTATCACGTTCCTCCACCCTTTGAATATTTTCGTCCTCGAAAAGGAACGAAGCCAAAATTTATTAAAATTATCCTTTAAACCCCTTTTAGCTATAAACTTCTTTTTATTCAAAACTTGAAAACACTTTAAAATCTATATAATATTACCAAAATAGTTTTTATAAAAATACTTTTATAACTCGATGTTTCAACAAGTCCATACTTGTTCTCAAAGAAATTCGGTCATACGTTGATCAGGCGTAAGACTGAATATCTATAAGTACTTAGCACACTCATTTTCAACACCCAGTGAAAATACTTTAGAAAATAATTTTATTAAAAATATAGAAGACATTTTTGAAAATAGAGGAAATATCTTTTGGTGAGAATGCTCTGGAAATCATCACCCCCATCCATGGTCGCAGTTACATCCTGGGTTACGTTGCCATCGCAGCAAAAGTCTATGTAACTGCAGGCTCTCCGCGGCCTCTCGATTACGCCATGGAACCCACGACAAATCGCAGTTACATTCCAAGGTTACGTTGCCATCATAGCAAAAGTCCATGTAACTGCAGGCTCTCTACGGCCTCTAATTTTCGCTGTCGAAATGAAACTTCTCCACTCCTACATAGGTCGCAGTCTATCGATATAAAATCAAACGCAGACTGTTGGCTCTCAGCGGCACACACGACTTTCGCTATGGTATACTCTACTCATAATCCCCAGGAACTAGTTTTGTCCGGACTCCTCACAGGATCAACTTTAGAACCCCCCTTTGGGGCTCAAGGCAGCACCACCCGATGGTACTCCTGAGAAGTTCATTTCAAGGGAGCGCCTTTTTCCCTAGAGTCATCATCAAAACATTTTATACTATACACATATAGTATCTTCAAATCATACACCTAGTATGATCTCATACAAAGCTCCTTTACACAAAATCGATTATTCCAAAATCGATTATTCTCAAACTAGGCTTTTCAAATTCAAAATTGATTTTACCTAAAAATCAAAGGCCTTTCCAAATCCAAAGGTTCCCAAAACCTTTTTCCAAAATCCTCAAAAGATCCTTTATATATATATATATATATACAGATATATATAATATTTAAAACTTTGGATCATTACAAACTTGTATAAAACTCCTTTTATACTTCAAACATTTTCAAAAACCCTTTTCTTCTGGAAAAAGATTCAACAAGGGGAGTTTCATTTTATAAAACAAAGATATTCAACTTTGTTTGCTCAAAATCAAATATCCAAATTTGATTACTCCTTTCAGTATCATTTTCATTCTAATCCGTACGATGTACACATATCATCCATACGCTATACCAATCTGATCGCTCACTCGACCACACAATTTCACTTCCGAACTAGTATCGTCTACCCGACTTCCTAGTGCGGACACAGATCTGGTTTCTTGATCAGAAACCGTCATTCTCCTTGCATAGTCATAACTATGATAGAGAATATCCAGAACCAATCAACAATCCATATTCAGGTTTGCCGTCGAAAATCGAGTGAAAAATCCCAACTCGGATCGACATACTATCTTGAAATTCTGTGCTCGAATCTGGATCAAATCATTATGCGAGTAGAATAACATACGTACAAATTAATTCTGGATCAAATCTTTATTGGTTATTAGCCAAATTAATTCTATTTCTATTCACATTCACTTTGATTTTCATTCACTTACTCACAATTGCTTAAATCCATTTGGATTATCACCTCTATTCTTATCTCGATTGGGTATTTAACCATTAATAGTTTGAACTCCGACCAGTTTATTTAGAAAATAGTTTGAATTTTTTTAAAATATATAAGTAATTGAAAAATAATTATAAGTTTGTAAAATGGCTGCAAAATAGTTAAGTAATTGTAAAATAGTTGGAAAACAGTCAAATAGTTATAGAAATTTTAAATAATTGCAAAATAACTATGAAATAGTAATTAGTTATAAAGTAGTTGAAAAACAATAATTAGTTTATAAAGCAGTTGAAAATTTGTTAAATAGTTCAAAAAATAATTGTAAAACAAGTATAAGATAGTTTCAGTCTTTAAAAAGAAAGGTTGTATAGTAAATAGTTTGGAAAATAGATTTATATTAAAACAATTTATTTTGAAAATAGTCTAGAGTCAAACTGTTCAATTCCCAATCTCTGTTCCCATCAATTCAATTTAAATTTCCACTTCCATTTAAATTGATTCAATTCCAATTTGAATTGATCCCAATTCCAATCAATTGCCAATTTCCAATTAACTTTCAATTTCAATTTAAATTAAGTTAACTTCCATTCTTATCCCAAACTCAAATCAACTTCTTATTTGAATTTGAACTCATTCAACTTCAATTTCTTTTCAAATTATCCAATTCAAATTTCCATTTGAATTTTTAAACTTATCCATCTTCAATCTAATTCCAATTAATTCAAATAAATTTCAAACTGAACCAATTTTAAATCTTTAATTCATTTCAACCCCATTTTGAATTTAATCCCAATTCAAGTTGAATTATCCTTGATTCTTCCCAAATTCGAATCAAATTCCGTTTGAATTTAAAACTATTCAACTTTAATCACAAATCCAAATTATTTAAATTCAAATTTCAATTTGAACTAATTTTAAAATCAATCTCACTTTAAATCATCTCGAATTATATAAATTCTAGTTAAATTTCAAGTGTTGGTTTAACCTCTTAGACCGAATTATCCTTTATTTAAAGTTTTTAAACAATTTGAGTCCAAATTTCAAAATTCCATTTTAAATTGTCTTTACTTAACTCATTACAAGGTTCAAATAAGAGTTTCAACCAATTTTAATTTACAAATTCATTTCTTAACATTCAAATCTTAAGTTCAAAGGAATTTCATATCTTTAATTTTAAATTGAAGTTAAATTTTATTTATCTCTATAATGGATATATTACCACAATCCATTTCTTCATTTATTTAAACAAATCAATTCACATTACATAAATTATTTGTAACAATGGAATGATATCGGGATAAATAAACACCCAAATTTATCCAACACCAATTATCAATATCCATTTTCAATTTCCATATCGTAAGCCCATTTTGAGATCACTCATAACTCCCATTATAAATCAACCATTTAACTTCCCAAGTTAAATCTTAATTCTCTTAATCCAGTCAACCTTACCCAATTTAAATTTCCATTTCAAATTTTAAACTTCTCATAAATATTCTTCCCACTTATTAAGTTCAAAAACTTATCACTTTGGGTATCATATCTCATTCCAGATTTTAAATTCAATATTTAGAGCTTATTTCAAACAATCTTTGATATTATGTATTTCCATACATATACACATATTTACTTCTTGGCCCATCATGCCAAATTCTAAAATTTAAACCACCCTTGGTTTTAATTCAAAACAAATTCTTTTAAAGTTTACAAACAACTTCTTATTCTAAAATAAGATTACATTCAAAATAGTTTGAATAATATTATTTCCTTTAACATTTTGAAAACAATTTTCAATTGTTTAAATTTAGAATTCAGAACTTCACAGTTTGAATCCCATTATTAAACACAATAACCATTCAATTTCTCCGGTTTGAAATCAATTCTAATTCATCTTATTTAGAAATTCTTCCCTAACTTCAAAATTGAATTTCAGTTTGAATCCGTTTCAAACTTATCTTTGATTTAATTCCAATTTGGTTGTAATTCTATTATCAATTAATTCAATTCCAATATTTTAACAACCAATTACCTTAATATAATAGATAATCTTTTTCTTAATAAACTTATATAAGATTCATTTACTTTTGAAACCATTTTAAAACCTTTATATAAGAAAATAACAAGTACGCTCTCTTATATTTATAAACTCAACTCATTATAGGGTACTATTGACCCTATCCTTAACGAGTATCCCACCAGAGCCAAGGTTCTCGCTTAACCTAATGCTCTGATACCAAATGTAACGACCCGGAAATTTCGATCTCGAAAATTCCAGATAGTTATGGAAAAGAAGAAAGAGATAGAGGGAAAAGGAGAAAACAGAAACACCAAAACACAGATTCTCACATTCGCAGTGGATAAAATATAATATCACATAAATAATAGTTTTACAAAGAAGATCCGTATCATTACACTTATATTTTAATACATCAGAGTTACAACCATTACACAACACTGGACAGTTTAAAAGCACCTGTCCAAGATAAACTATAATATATCACAGCGTAAATACCCCATACGTTCCTGCCATCCAGCTCGCCTCCTGAGCTTCAGAACGCTCTTACCTGAAAATATGTAATACTCGGTCTGACCCGAGCATTACATCAAAGTAACACCCGGGTCAGGCTGGAAACCAGCATGAGTAAACCCATCTAACATGGAAAACATCAGCATGAAACTAACATAAAACCCGAGTAACTCATATCAATTTACAAATTCACAATTTGTTATAGTTATCACTTATTTCACACATTAATTTCTAAGTCCAAAACTTAGAATAAATGGTTCAATTTACTTAAATCATTCCATATCATCCTATTGATTCCACCTATCAATTTATAAAAACTCGAAGTGGTTTCGGGTATTTACTAATACCCGACTCCGGTCTCTTTGAATTCAATACTATCTTATAACAACTATTTAAGATTTAAACAGTTTCATTTATCCAAAATTACATATTTACATTGTCGTTCATCACAGATAGACAAACCATACTATCATAACATACCACATAGCATCTCATGTCAGAGACATCAAATCCAAGGCATTCGATATCATTCAATTATCTATAAATAAGATTAACTAATCATACCATACTAATTAATTAAAATAAATGAATTGAATTCCTTTAATCCCTTTAATCTTGCTTACTTAACATTAATTACAATCCATTAATTTATCATCCCTTAATTATCTCCTTTAATTACATTAGGTAATTAGTCTTAATTAATATCACAAATTAGTTATCCTTCACTGATACACATTAACTACATTAATCCTTAATTAATTACTCAAATTAATTGTCCTATAATCACTTTCATTAATTAATTATTCTTTAATAAATCACACTTATTAATTTATTAACCATTTATAAATTTCCCTAATTAATCCATTCTTTAATTAATTACTCTAAGTAATTAATCCTTAATTACTTCCCTTAAGAAATTGACCTTTAATTACTTTCATCAAGTAATTATACCATTGGGAGTTAATTACATTGATTAATTAACTCTAAATCAATAATTAATCACAACTATTAATTATCCTTTAATTACTCATATTCAGCATTAATTATCCATTTATTACTTAAGTAATCACCTAATCAATTACATTAAGTGATTAACTTTTATTTAATTCCACTAATTATTTATCTTTAATTAAATCACATTGATTAACCCTTTAATCAATACATTAATTAATCAACCCCCTTCATTATCATAATTTAATTTATCCTTAAACCAATTTAATTAAGTTATCAAGTTTATTTAAAATAATTAATTTTTTTAAAAGGTTATAAATATTGAAATTTCTTTAAATCCAAAATAATTATATTCTCAAATTCCTAATAAAATTCCATCTTAAATAACCCTTATTTTAAATTGAAAAGTTAATACACTACTTATACTTGATCAATTCTGAACTTAAACTTATTATTACTCTTTTGCATATTAAAGGCTTGTTAACAAAACAAATAACCCGAGTCATGACTTCAAATTCTCAAGCAAAACCCGATACCATGCTAACATTCCAAAAACCACATCTGTGCTCCATTCCCAAGCTTCTCCTTACGACCCTTACTTCGAGTCTACCCAAAAATTTCACGAGCATGAACTCAAGCAGGAACGATCCTTCCCAATCCTGACACATTCGTGCACGTGTGCACTTGCCCGACCGTGCCGATCATCACTGGTCGCCGCCGATAGCACACACAAGTCGCCGGAGACCTTCCCCAAGCATTCCATCACCCAGATCCCACAATCCATTCCGAAATCAAAAATCGAACACTCACGAGACCATCAGGTAAAATTCGATTACCTTTCCTCCAAGCGCCACCTAATTTCGATCACCGGAATCCATGTCCCCTTGTCTACAGCTTCTTCGATGATCCCTACTTCATTTCCCCTACGACCCAACAACCCCGATGACACATCATCACAGTTAAAGTCACAAGATCATCGACCAACCCATAAAAATGCTAAACCCTACTATTCGATCAACCCGCTTCCACAAGCACTTGAAAATTCTAGTGACATTTTTCCCATGATCCCCATGTCCTATTCCTCCTCCATGTCAAGTACCATTTCTCCAAATCAACCCAGTCGTCCCAATTCACCATTTTACCCGAATCCGTTCAACCTCAAATTGCTCACTCGATCAATCCCTAAAAATCTGGATTTTGCGCTTAAAATTCATGATTTCAAATAACAAAACAGGTTGCATACCTAAAAACATGAATTGTTTGAGTCGGAATTTTGATATGTTTAAGGAATTTCACTGTCTTTCATAACTTCTAGAAATTTCCCATACTTATTATGCTAATTATATTCTTAAAACTTAGCTTATGTTTAAACAAGCCAATCTTGTTTGAGTTTCTCAACCTAAAAGAGATTTAAAGGTGAGATTTAAATTTTAAATTTGTTTTTAAAAAAAATTCTGAGAACGAGGAACAGAGTACTTTCAGGCATGCATACTTACATTTATACAGGAATCCACATTTTAATCATACATACAAGCATAATTCATATCATACCATTAAGGATCCTTACAAGCATCTAGTTTTAAAATAAATTATAATTTATTTACTCGCTCCTTTATGATGCAGAGATTTCTTTTATACTGAAATGTCAGATTTTGAAAATCTAGAAAGAATGCTTGATTGAAAACTTGTTGTTCAATCATGCATTCAATTTTTAACATACATATACATCTTTCATTTTCAAACAATCATGTAAACATAGTTTTCATCCAAACTTTGATAACCACTTCATACATATCAAGATGCAGGTGGGTTTTGAAATATTTAAAAGGGCAGTTTACTCACACATCACAGGTAAATATGGATTTAATTTGGAGATTTAAAAATTTGAAAGCAAACAGGAACTGAATTAAAAGAGAACATGCATTCATACATATATATACCCAGTCCTGCTTATAAATATCAATTTAAATAAATTCAAGCCGAATAACTTCCATACCAAACAATATCATCACATGCATTAGGATTAAATCCAAATTTTAAACTAATTTTAAAATAAATATTTTACTCACCGTTATAGGATGTTTGAACAGAGACTTTTGAACTGGAATGCTGGAAATGCCTTGATTCCTTGAAACTGGATAATGCTTTGATCTAAAACTTAGTTGTTAAGATGATCTTGCTTAACTAAGATGAATTTGCTTGTTCTAGTTGAATTTGTTTGATGATTCAGGTTTTTAAAATTTGAAAAGAGTTGTTACTTTAAATTTTCTGTTTTTTTTTAAATTTTACAAGCTTTGATTCTTTTTTATTTGAAAAAAAGAAGATAGAAAAATTTGAGACGAGAATGGGAAGAAAAATGAATAAATGTGACACTTGTTAAAATTGGCTACACTTGTAATTACATGAATAATTTGTTTACATTTGTTAATCTATAAACTTTAAAATTTGACACTTGTTAACTTATATTTTTATATAATTTTAAATTATATTTTCTATTTATTATTATATACAAAATTTAAAGAAAATGTTTTAACCCAATTACACATTAAATAAATTACCTATATATATAATCCAAATTATTTTACTAAGGCATTTATTCAAATCCAAGTTTCAAATTCAAACTTAAATTCAAATTCAAATTTGAATTATAATTCATTTATATATGTATAAATCAATACTAATTCAAATTTAAAATCAACTCAAATATATATATATATATATATATTAAACTACCACAAATTTAATCTATAAAATTTAAGTAATTATATTAGGAGACTACCAGATATAAATATTTATTATCAGATCTATTTGTTAAATTTATACATCAGTGTTTTAATAAATCAAATCCTGTTAATTACAAATTAACTGTTGTCCAAAAATCTGGGTTATCACACAAATAGTTTCAAGAATAGTTGTAAAATAAGTATAAGATGGTTTGGGCTTTGAAAAGAAAAGTTGCATAGTAAATAGCTTGGAAAAATAGATTTAAGATAGTTTATATTAAAATAATTTATTTGAAAATAGTTTCAGAGCCAAACTGGTCAATTTCTCAATCTCCATTTCCAATCAATTTCCAATTTCCACCTCCATTTAAATTGATTCAATTTCAATTTAATTTGAATTAACTTAAATTCCTTTCCCGAATTCAAATCAATTTCCATTTGAATTTAAACTTATTCAACTTCAATCACAATTCCAAATAATTCAAATCGAATTCAATCTGAACTAATTTCAATTCCAATCTCGACTTTAAACCATCTCGAATTATATAAATTCGAGTTAAATTTTTAAATGTTGATTTAATCCTTTAAATCAAATCAACCTTTACTTTTAATTGAACAACCTAAGTTTTTAAACAATTAATTTTGAGTCCAAATTTCAAGTATTCATTTTAAATTACCTTTACTTAACTTATTCCAAGGTTCAAGTAGGAGTTCAAAACTTTTTAAACAATTTAATCTTTAGAATCCAATTTATTACCCAATTTTAACTTCTAAATTTGAACCCAATTCTTAACAATTTTAGTTTGCAAGTTTGTTTTTAACATTTAAATCTTAAGTCCAAAGTGATTCCATTACCATATGTTCAATCTTTATTTCTTAAAATCAAAATTATTTAAATAGTTTTAAATTAAAGTTTTATTTCCATTTTATTTCAATAATGGATATATACTATCTCAATCCACTTCTTAATTCAATTAAAATAATCCAATTCTCAGTTTCATAGATTATTAATAACAACAGGATGATATCAGGTTAAATCAAAGTAAATAAACATCCAAATTATTTAAAACATTCATCAATAGCATCCATCAATAGCATCCATTACCAATTTTCAGAACTCAAACTTGTTTTGAGATCACACTTAACTCCCATTCAAACCAACCATTTAACTTCCCTAAGTTAAATCTCAATTTCACCTTGAAATTTCCAATTCAGGTTGTTTGTTAAACTTATTTAACTTCCCCTTAGTTAAATTCAATTCATTTAATCCAGTTAACCTAACTAAATTTGAATTCTCCATTTCAAAATTTTAAACTTCTTATCAAAATCCTTTCTCACTTATAAGTTCAAAACTTATTTCTCTTTGGGTTCACATCACATTTCAAGGGAAAATTCAGAACTCAACACTTAGTGTTTACTTCCAATCAACTTGTTATTATGTATATCCCACATATATACATATTTAATTCCTTTGCACTTCAAGTCATACTTTAAATTTTAAACCATCCTTGGTTTTTAATTCAAACAAATTCCTTTAAAAAAAATTAAAATAACTCTTGCTTTAAGATAAGATTCCTACATTCTAAAAATATTATTATATCTTTTAACATTTTGAAACAATTTAAATTTTCTAGATTTAGACTTAAAGCTTCACAATTTAAATCCTTTTCAATTTATAAGTCATATTTATCTAAATTGTTACACATTCCAATATTTAGACATAACAACCGTTTTATGATAATAACAAAAATTATCATATCTCGCAACCAATTCACTATATATTATCTCATAATTTATTGGAAAATAAAATCAGGGTAACTTATTTCAGCATTTTGAAAACATTTCTACAAATTTCAAGATTTATTTTCTGGTTTGAATCCATTTCTAGCTCAACATATTTGCATAGTTCATATTATCCAATTCCTATTTGGTTATATTTTCATATATTACCACTTAATTCTTATTTAATTTCAATAATCAACAACCAATTTCTTTAATATATATAATAATTAGAAAAACTATTGCTTTATATGTCAAATATAATCTTATACAAAAATTATTTTTCAAACCATTTTTAAAATCATTGCATAAGAAAATAACAAGTACGCCCTCATATAATACATTCGACTCCTTCTGGGGTACTACTAACCCTATCCTTAATGAGTAACCCATCAGAGCCAAGGTTCTCGCTTAACCTTCTGCTCTGATACCAAATGTAACGACCCAAAATTTTCGACCCCGAATATTCGACACTAATACGTTCACTGTAGAAGTGCCGAACAATCGAATGCTGAAAATTCCAGATTGTTAAGGAAAAGAAGAAAAGGAGGTAGGAGAAGGAACAGAAAAAAAAGCACAGAATCTCACATTCGCAGCGGAACAAAATATAATATCAAATAATAACATTTATACAAAGAAAGATGTAAATGTCAATTACACACAAAATAACAGAGTACAATCATAATAATCCGGACAGTTATGACAACCTATCCCAGAATACAATCAATACAAACTCAAATACACAGCGGAATATACTTCATACGTTCCTGCCATCCAGCTCGCATCCTGAGCTCCAGAACGTCCCAACCTGAAAATCTATAATACTCGGTCTGACCCGAGCACTACAATAAAGTAACACCCGGGTCAGGCTAGAAACCAGCGTGGGTAAACCCATAAAACTTAAAATACTAAGTTATAAAACTTTCTAAAAACCAGGGTAACTCGTATATCACTGCGAGTTCTTATCTTGCTATAACCAAACATTTATTCTACAAAATAAACCTATGTACCGTTACTTAGTTTAAATGGCCAAGTTCACTTAATTTATTCCATTCTAGCCCATTTTATTTTATAATCAAATCTATAAAGAATTATAGATTACTAATCGATGTGGTTCCAGATATCACTAATATCTGATCCTGATCTCTTCAAATCCAAATGCCATTTTTAAGCCCAAACAATTCAATTTAACTTCAAAATGTTATATTCACACGGAAATTCAACACAGATGACTTATTCAAATAAATATTTCATATTTATTAACAGTTCAATCCAAAGCATTTCGTATCACAGAACATCACAAATTAACAAAATAGAGATATTCATCAATCCAAGCATTCGACATAACTTAATCATCCATAAGCAAGCTTAATTAGTTTATTAATTTAATTAACACAAATAAATTAATTACTTTTAAATCCTGTTTAATTAACATTAATTAATTACAAACCATTCATTATTACTTTAATTAATCATTGACATTAATTAATTACTTAAGCCCCTAATTAATTAAAGATAAACCACTTATCTTAGTTAATTACTTAATTATCATTAAATCTTATTTATATGTTTGAAACTAATTTATACAGAATCACTTAAGACCTTTGATTGATTAAAGTTTGATATACTTATCTTAATCACTTACTAAACATCATTTTTAAATTTCATTTTAAAACACTTAGGAATTAATTTAATTAACTAACCTAATATAAAGTTATTTCAAATCAAAACAATTAATCTTAAAAACTTTTAAATTTTAAAATTTAAATCTTTGAAACTTGTTTGATAACTTGATTAATACCTTTGCTTTTAAAACTCTTTTAATAATTTACTTTGGAACTTTATTCTTAAACTTGGTTAATATTTACATGAAAAACTGGTTAATCAATCTTATCAAAATACTCGGGTCTAAACCCAAAAACCCCCGAACCAACTTCGAGCCACACCTCTCTCTTCTTCCCTGCAAGAAAATTCGCATTCAACTTCGAGCAAGACCCGAAGTAACTCCTTCTTCCCCGACTACCACAAAAACACCGAGACACAATGTTCACGCGTGCACCGTGCATACCAATCTGGCCATCTCCGACCATCGTTGCGACCTCCAACAAGTTCTCGATGTTCCCCTCAGTCGTCACGAACACCCAGATCGTCGATCGACTAAGCCAAACGAAATTGAAGTACTCGAGCACCTTGATCCCAAAATTGATCGACAAAAACTCCTTGCACCGACGCCCACGTCCACCGGGAACCTCGCCATCACACCCAAGCCTCTGCCGCAGTCCCAAGCCTCGATTCCCCTCACTTCGATCGACATTGATGCACCCACGACGAAGCAATCGTCTCGGCTTCGTCATCGAACAAAACATGCTATAGAACCCTAGTTCGACGTCGCCAAGCTACTCCGACCACCTATAAATCTCCCGGCTATTTTTCCATTGATCTCCACCACCTAGGCTTCCTCCAGCACGTGGCCCGAAGCTCCACCCATCACCGGTCATCGAGAAATCAAACGAAGTGCAACTTCCGTTCATCTAAAAAATCCTTAACAACCACAAACTTAAAAATTATAAAATTACCATCAAAAATCATCATATTCAAGTACGAATCAGTTTATATAATCAAAGCGTGAAATTAAGACAATTGATTTTTCTGACTTGAAATGATTTCTACTGCAATTCTTGTTTCCAGTAATCCTACTTGTTATTTATATTTAAAAATATATTTAAAAATCAAATCTAGTTACTACAAACATATTCTTTTTAATCATCAAAACTTGAAATGAATTATATGAAGAGGAATTGAGTTTTTGAGTAGGTTTGATCTGTTGAATACTAACAGAGACATGTTTTATCAATACAAAGAAATGCACACACATATATATAGTAATTCAACCATATTCCAGGTAAAATACATCCATGTAAACATTTACACAACTTTACTTCAAAAATTTATCACATGCATCAAGTTATAAGCAGATTAAGGATTTTAAAAGTTAGTTTACTCACCTTTGATTGAACAGAGCAGCCCTTTTGAAAAACTGGAAATGCTTTTGATCTAGAAGCAGCAAGCTTTGAATTTAGTTGTGTTGATCTTTGCTTGGATTAAATTGAGTTGAACTTGGATCTTGAATTACTTAGCTTTAGATTGAAATTTGCAAGAGGTTTGATTGCTTTTCTTTCTGTAGGATCTAGATTAACCCTAGAGGGGGGGGGGTGAATAGGGTTATAGCAAATTTTCTCGATATAAGCACAGAAACAAACTGCAAAAATAAATATGCTGAAAAATAAATCACACACAAAATTTACCCAGCTTCGGCAACCACTGCCTACTGCTGCATTTCCAAATTTCTATTAGAATTAAACAGTATCACGCTTACAAACACTCTACTAGACTCGCAGACCCTTTTGCTCCCACTCACAAACACTCTACTAGACTCGCAAACATTTGCTCCCGCTCACAAACACTCTACTAGACTCGCACACCATGCTCCCGCCTATAGAGTTTCGTTTACTCGCAAACTCTGCTCCCGCCTATAGAGTTTCGCTTACTCGCAAACATTGCTCCCGCCTATAGAGCTTTGCAAACTCGCACACCCTGCTCATTGAACTAATTCTAACTAGACAATCTGACACGACCTAATCCCTATGTGGTGATTTTCAAATTTTTCGATTCGAAAAATAAAAACAACAATTAAAATACAATAGAAAATAACCCTAAACCCTAATTAAAAATATACTAAAGCCTTAAATAATAAAACAAGGCCGGCCCCTATTCTCTTTTTCAACCCGTTCCTTTTTATTTGCTCCGTTCGTTGTTTTGAGATAGTGGCGGCTTTGTCCTTCAATCCAAATTAGGGCTTTCGTTCGTGATTCAAATTAGGGCTTTCGAAGTGCCGACAATATGTTGATTGATTCGATGATTATTCGCGTGTAGCCTTGATCGATTGTTGCTCACTTCAGCTGCTTCGTTGATCGAATTCTTTCCTTGATTTGGTATGTAATTATTTGCTTTTGCTTTATTGATTTTATGCTTTCTAGAATTCGATGAATTGATTGCCAATGATGATTGGGCTTTTATATGCGTTCGAATTCCTTGAATTACGTTCGTCTAAATATATTTGAATTCATCAATTTACTTGCTCTGGCCGCTTGATCTTGTATTGATGCTTGGGATTTCACTGACTTGTTCACAATCGTATATTCGATGCTTGATACCCACGGCTTTGAATTGTGGCTTTGAATTGCCGTGCTCATCACGGTGTTGATTTTTGACTTCGTCAATTCTTCATACTCACTTGAGTTTTTATTACTGCGTTGATTTGCTTTGACCATGTCGATTTCGTGAAATTTTTTACTGCTGCGAGTTCATTCATATTGTGTTGCTTCATGTAGTAGCCTGGACTGGTGCATACTGTTGCGGCCTGTACTTGTACTTGTTCAACCTGGTTTTGATACTTGCAGTTGTATCGCTTGATATTCATTCCTGTAGTTTGCATTCATGTACTTGCTGTCGTAGATGTTGCACTGCTTCACCACTGTTCTTTGCATTTGTTCATATGAATGTGCTCACTGTTGTTTGTACCTGTGCATATATGTTTACTGTAGTCCATGTTGTTGCTTGAGTCTCTGTTGCCTTGCTTCTGATCATGTTGCACAAATTCTGTTGTTTCCAGTTGCACTTGGTCATTTTGTATCTGCATTTGTTATTTCTGAAGCTCGAGTTGCACTGTCTATCAGTTACATGGTTCATGTCATGTAGTTTTTGAGTTGCACTTGCTCATTTGTTCACTGGTCTTTATCAATGCTCGGCCATGTTGCATATTGGACATTGGTGTAAAGTTGTGCACTTGTGCATTGTTGTCATTTGGTATCTTTGCATTCATCACTGCAATACTCATTGTTACTTGTGTATTGCTTTTGACATCCATGTTCTTCACTGTGTACCTGGTCTGCATGCATGTGCTTTGATGGTTCAGTGGTGTTTTCTGAAACTTGCAGTAGTCTTCATTGCAGTATTTGCCATTGTTCCATTCTGGTTCTTCATGCATGTTCTCTTTTCATTGCTTTGTATCATTCTTTTGTTTGCCTGCAGACCATGTTGCATGCATGTTTGCATATTGGCTTGTTAGTTTTCATGAGTGATCTTGTTGCAGTTGCTATGCAGTTGCTATGCCTTGCTTGGTCTCTGTTCTTTGTTCATTGGTCAATGCTTGGTCATTGCACTGTTGAACTTGATTCACTTCATGTATGGCTGTTCTGATTTGTTGAAGCTTTGAACTGTTTCATTGTTTCATGCATTATTGATGCTCTTTGTAGTTGATGTACTTGAGTTGACTGCATGTCCATTGATTTGAGGCTGTGTCATGTTTGAACATAGCATTCATGTGTACTTTTGATTTGCACCTGAGTTGAATCCAGTTTTAAAACTCGGGTTTGACCTTGTGCTGAGAGTTGTGACTTTTATGTTATTGCACGTGAGTTGAACCCGGCTTTTTATTTGGGTTTGACCTATGCTCACCTGTCCCTGTAAATCAATCAAGTGTATATCGGTGTGCACGGCCTTGTGGCATATACAGTGATACACTGTGTATGTCACAAGTTGTTCGTGTATGATGAATTCAAATTTAAATGATGACGAACAACTCAAATAACTGAGGCAAATCATATTTTCAAAAATCATATTTTATTTTATATTGCAAAAATATTTCTTTTTCAATTTTACCGCGTTATTGTATGTTTTTGCAGATTGCTCAGATGCTGGATTCAAACTGGAAGGAAGTTGAAGATAAAATATGAGTGTGAGTGATATGTAGTGAGGTTATTAATGTAAATATAAAATCGTGATGTATTCAAAATTGTATATGTATAGTGAGAACATGAAATTGTACTATTCAAAATTGTAATAATATTAGTTTGAATAAAATATTCGTTTGAATTCAAATTCTGTGTTATTTAATTTTATTCAACAAATATTTATTTAATCTGTGAAAAACAAAATAGTACATTACCAAATACATTTAAATGAATGTATATATGTTTATTATCATCAAACAAAAATAATATAAGCGCAAAGCGCATATTTAACAATCTCCCCCTTTTGACGATAACAAGCATATATTTAAGATTTTGAATGTATTAAATGTATTTGATCGTTCAATTTGCTCCCCCTATTTAAATGCTCCCTCTCTACATGATACTCCCCCTACATATATGCATACAAATAAAAATATAAATGAGCCTATATGCAAATGGAAAATTATTTGACCTTTGCTTGATTCTATTTGACAAAATCTTAACTTTTCTCTCCCTCTTTTGTTATCAGCAAAAGAATAACAGTGTTATAAAAATAAGGATGAAGTGACAGACATGAATCAAACATTTAACTCAATTGAATATAAATATCAAATTTCAATAAAACTCAAACAAAAATCATAATTACCCTTGTCAGACACATATTCCACTTTCAGAAGTGATGGACATAAAATCATCAAAAAATCATACAGTTCTGTCTATTTGTGGTATATTTATTTTGGGAAATTTGAATATCTACTAACAATGCATAACCGTTAGGACTTTTAAATGAGATTAGTAGTATTCCTATTTTTATTTAAAAAAGAATTCAAGTATCTTCTAACCACGCATAACCGTGAGGACTTTTAAATGGGATTAGAATCAACTTGTCTATTAAATCAATTAGTTTTGATATGCGTTCCATACATGCATAACCGTGAGGACTTTTAAATGAGCATGGAAGCACATAATCAAAAATCCAAGTAATTCACCCATGCATAACCGTGAGGACTTTTAAATGAGAGTGAATACTTTGGATATTTATTTTTATTGCTAAATATAATAAATTGAAGCACAAATAATTTCCTTTACAAATTTAAAGATATTGAAGAACGAATGATTTCCTTTGTAAACTACCACAAATTTACGTACTATATGTAATTTTGATGAGTGATGGTCAATAGAAAGATGATAGAAATAGAAATGGTCATGGAACTTTTACCCAACAAAAAGTTTTTATAACTCTTGTTATGAAATTCTAAAGAAATTTTCTAATTATACTTTCTCGAGTTATAATATATGATAAATATCAACACTCATCACTTTTTCAATCACTATTCATCTTTTCGATAATCAAAGGGAGTCAGATTAGTCAAAATTTGTCATCTAAAATCAAATAAGAATGACTAATTTGAAAATATGGTCAACAATGATTTTCTCGAAGGGGTTATATGAGAAAAAAAATTCTGCCATTTGAAAAATTATTTCAAGTGAAAAATATGCAGATATTTTCTTTGAAAAATCGTTGCAGCAAATGAATGTTTCAAAAATTAATCACGTTCCACTAGTAATTTTTCTATCAACTATATTACCAGTGTAATCTGCATCTGAATTTAAATTTCACTCAATATTCACTCGTTGGATGTCAAAGACCAGATTGTGAAATTTCAACAAATTATCTCATAATTGTTTTCAACAATTTTTAAATGAAATTTTCTTGGATTTGAATTGAGACCGTGTTAACAATCAAACAAATATCATATTGTCAGTTTCAGAAACAGTTATATTCATGTGTAATCAATAGTCAATCAACATCATAATTATTTTAAACACAATTTCTTGAAGTTTCAACAATTTCTTAAAATCCTTTTCAACAGCTTTACACATGAAATTTGAAATCGTGCAAATTTACAAGCAGTGACCAAAATGTCAAAACAAATATATCTACGTGTAGCATGAGTAATCAAAGATCAATAAAATACCATCATTTGACCGAACAAATTTATATGGATTAGTTCAAAGTTGAAAATCTGATTGGTCATCATTTAAGCACAAATCAAGGTCATAAACAAGTAAAAAAAAATCATATCAATTCAGAATTAAAGACATCATTCATTTCATCATCACATTACTGGCTGGTTTAATTCAAATAAAGGTGCAGATTATCACATTTAATATATCGTTCAAAGCAAATTTACCTGTTTTACCTTTACGATAATTTTTCGTTGTTGTCCATTGTGATTCTGTCACCTTTATACTAGGCTAAGGAACTTTGCTTTGTCGCCCGTTGTGTTTCTGGAACAGCCAAAATCCAGAGAACACTATTGTTGTTCCTTAGCCTACCACCATACCTACATGGGAAAAGATTTATGTGACCTATTTGTTTTTATAGGTCCATGATTGTTAGTGGCAGAATATGAAAAATATGTTTGTGGAGACCCAAAACTATTTATATATGTTCTTTTGGCACCCAAATTTGGTTGACTTTCAAAGATTTTATATTTGTGCCTTTTGGAACCCAAATTGGTATAGTTTTCATGTGTTTGGGTCTATACCAACAATTATTTTGATTGTGTCCAAATTTTCTACAAATTGTGCACATTAAATTGACTTGATTAAATTTTGTGTTCTTTCTCCTATGACTATAATTTTCAACATGATGTCCAGTTATTTTAGATCGAGCAAAGACACATTTACCTTTTTCATCATCTTGTGATTTTCCAAAACCTAGTCCTTTTCTGTTGTTAGCAAAAATTTGATTTCCCAATAACATTTTGAAAGATTTTCTCCTTTTGAAAAGTTATTCTGGGATTTCTCAAGATTTTGGACTCTGGTTTTTAATGTTGAGTTTTCAGTGACAAGTGAGGTGCATCGATTTATAAAATCCTTTTTCCTAGTGTCGATGGTTTCCTTAAGATTCAAGTTTTCTTTTTCAAGACTCTCAAAGTTATTCCTAAGTTTTGATAATTCTGAATCTAAAATCTTACATTTTTTACATTCTAGGTTTTGAATATTTTCAAGTTCAGTTTTTAACTTAAAATTTTCACGAGCAAATTCTCTCCTATCAGATTTCAGTTTTTCAATTTTAGATTCAAGAGTATCAACTACTTTAGTGAGATCAAGACACATAAAAACAAGATCTCTATAGGAATACTCACCTGCCTCACTAGATTCCTCAGAGCTTGCTTCTGAATCCGATTTTGCCACTAGACATAGGTTAGCCTCCTCTGAGCTATTATCCGAAACTTCCTCTCCTTCTTCATCATCCCAAGTTGCTGCAAAAGCCTTCTTTTTCTTTTTCTTTCCTTTGTTGTATTTGAGAAGTGCATTCTGGTTTGATGTGGCCAGGCTTGTTGTAGTTATAACACGTCAGTTAATTATCGGAATTTTCAGAATCTTTTGACCTATTGCCCTTTGTTTTCTTCTTTCGTGGCTTGAATCTTGATGTGTTTCTAAGTTTATTGACAGCCATTGCAAGCTCTTCAATTGGATCTATTTCATCTTCATCGCTCTCTTGTTTGCTCTTTAAGGCAATCGTCTTCTTCTTTGGTTCGGAGTTGTTGCGTTCTTCCTTTGCTTTTAGCTCAAGCTCATATGTCATCAAGTTACCAATCAACTCCTCCATGCTTAGTTTACTCAGATCTTTCGATTCTTGTATTGCTGTGACTTTTGCCTCAAAGTTCATTGGTAAGACTCGTAATATCTTCCGCACAAGCTCTACCTCAGTGAAGACTTTCCCAAGCGCTCTAGCGTTGTATACCAAGGTTGAAAAGCGTCCAAACATATCCTTTATGCTCTCGCCTTTGTCCATCACAAAGTTTTCGTATTCATTGCTGAATAGGGCTAGAAGAGACTCCTTGACTTGAGAAGTTCCTTCGTGTGTCACCTCCAAAGTGTGCCAAATTTCCTGTGCTGTTGTACAATGAGAAATTCTATTAAATTCATTTTTATCAAGAGCACATATCAAAGCATTCATGGCTTTAGCATTTGTCGTTTTCAATCTCTTATCGTTAGCATCCCATCTATCCTTAGGTTTAGGAATCTCAGTATCACCAACGATTATAGTGGGAGCTTTATAGCCAGTTTCAATAATATCCTAAACATCATAATCAACAGAACTAAGATATATACCCATCCTAACTTTCCAATAAGCATAATCATTCCCGTTAAACATGGGTGGCCTAGCAATAGATTGCCCCTCAGAAAAAGCATTATTCGGTGAATTCATGACTCTAGAGTTAAATAAAAAAAATATCGGGCTCTGATACCACTTGTAGGATCTAGATTAACCCTAGAGGGGGGGTTGAATAGGGTTATAGCAAATTTTCTCGATATAAGCACAGAAACAAACTGCAAAAATAAATATGCTGAAAAATAAATCACACACAAAATTTACCCAGCTTCGGCAACCACTGCCTACTGCTGCATTCCCATATTTCTATTAGAATTAAACAGTATCACGCTTACAAACACTCTACTAGACTCGCAGACCCTTTTGCTCCCGCTCACAAACACTCTACTAGACTCGCAAACATTTGCTCCCGCTCACAAACACTCTACTAGACTCGCACACCCTGCTCCCGCCTATAGAGTTTCGTTTACTCGCAAACTCTGCTCCCGCCTATAGAGTTTCGCTTACTCGCAAACACTGCTCCCGCCTATAGAGCTTTGCAAACTCGCACACCCTGCTCACTGAACTAATTCTAACTAGACAATCTGACACGACCTAATCCCTAGGTGGTGATTTACAAATTCTTCGATTCGAAAAATAAAAACAACAATTAAAAGACAATAGAAAATAACCCTAAACCCTAATTAAAAATATACTAAAGCCTTAAATAATAAAACAAGGCCGGCCCCTATTCTCTTCTTCAACCCGTTCCTTTTTCTTTTTATCTGCTCCGTTCGTTGTTTTGAGATAGTGGCGGCTTTGTCCTTCAATCCAAATTAGGGCTTTCGTTCGTGATTCAAATTAGGGCTTTCGAAGTGCCGACAATATGTTGATTGATTCGATGATTATTCACGTGTAGCCTTGATCGATTGTTGCTCACTTCGGCTGCTTCATTGATCGAATTCTTTCCTTGATTTGGTATGTAATTATTTTCTTTTGCTTTATTGATTTTATGCTTTCTAGAATTCGATGAATTGATTGCCAATGATGATTGGGCTTTTATATGCGTTCGAATTCCTTGAATTACGTTCGTCTAAATATATTTGAATTCATCAATTTACTTGCTCTGGCCGCTTGATCTTGTATTGATGCTTGGGATTTCACCGACTTGTTCACAATCGTATATTCGATGCTTGATACCCACGGCTTTGAATTGTGGCTTTGAATTGCCGTGCTCATCACGGTGTTGATTTTTGACTTCGTCAATTCTTCATACTCACTTGAGTTTTTATTACTGCGTTGATTTGCTTTGACCATGTCGATTTCGTGAAATTTTTTACTGCTGTGAGTTCATTCATATTGTGTTGCTTCATGTAGTAGCCTGGACTGGTGCATACTGTTGCGGCCTGTACTTGTACTTGTTCAACCTGGTTTTGATACTTGCAGTTGTATCGCTTGATATTCATTCCTGTAGTTTGCATTCATGTACTTGCTGTCGTAGATGTTGCACTGCTTCACCACTGTTCTTTGCATTTGTTCATATGAATGTGCTCACTGTTGTTTGTACCTGTGCATATATGTTTACTGTAGTCCATGTTGTTGCTTGAGTCTCTGTTGCCTTGCTTCTGATCATGTTGCACAATTTCTGTTGTTTCCAGTTGCACTTGGTCATCTTGTATCTGCATTTGTTTTTTTTGAAGCTCGAGTTGCACTGTCTATCAGTTACATGGTTCATGTCATGTAGTTTTTGAGTTGCACTTGCTCATTTGTTCACTGGTCTTTATCAATGGTCTGCCATGTTGCATATTGGACATTGGTGTAAAGTTGTGCACTTGTGCATTGTTGTCATTTGGTATCTTTGCATTCATCACTGTAATACTCATTGTTACTTGTGTATTGCTTTTGACATCCATATTCTTCACTGTGTACCTGGTCTGCATGCATGTGCTTTGATGGTTCAGTGGTGCTTTCTGAAACTTGTAGTAGTCTTCATTGCAGTATTTTCCATTGTTCCATTCTGGTTCTTCATGCATGTTCTCTTTTCATTGCTTTGTATCATTCTTTTGTTTGCCTGCAGACCATGTTGCATGCATGTTTGCATATTGGCTTGTTAGTTTTCATGAGTGATCTTGTTGCTGTTGCTATGCAGTTGCTATGCCTTGCTTGGTCTCTGTTCTTTGTTCATTGGTCAATGCTTGGTCATTGCACTGTTGAACTTGATTCACTTCATGTATGGCTGTTCTGATTTGTTGAAGCTTTGAACTGTTTCATTGTTTCATGCATTATTGATGCTCTTTGTAGTTGATGTACTTGAGTTGACTGCATGTCCATTGATTTGAGGCTGTGTCATGTTTGAACATAGCATTCATGTGTACTTTTGATTTGCACCTGAGTTGAATCCAGTTTTAAAACTCGGGTTTGACCTTGTGCTGAGAGTTGTGACTTTTATGTTATTGCACGTGAGTTGAACCCGGCTTTTTATTTGGGTTTGACCTATGCTCACCTGTCCCTGTAAATCAATCAAGTGTATATCGGTGTGCACGGCCTTGTGGCATATACAGTGATACACTGTGTATGTCACAAGTTGTTCGTGTATGATGAATTCAAATTTAAATGATGACGAACAACTCAAATAACTGAGGCAAATCATATTTTCAAAAATCATATTTTATTTTATATTGCAAAAATATTTCTTTTTCAATTTTACCGCGTTATTGTATGTTTTTGCAGATTGCTCAGATGCTGGATTCAAACTGGAAGGAAGTTGAAGATAAAATATGAGTGTGAGTGATATGTAGTGAGGTTATTAATGTAAATATAAAATCGTGATGTATTCAAAATTGTATATGTATAGTGAGAACATGAAATTGTACTATTCAAAATTGTAATAATATTAGTTTGAATAAAATATTCGTTTGAATTCAAATTCTGTGTTATTTAATTTTATTCAACAAATATTTATTTAATCTGTGAAAAACAAAATAGTACATTACCAAATACATTTAAATGAATGTATATATGTTTATTATCATCAAACAAAAATCATATAAGCGCAAAGCGCATATTTAACAATCTCCCCCTTTTGACGATAACAAACATATATTTAAGATTTTGAATGTATTAAATGTATTTGATCGTTCAATTTGCTCCCCCTATTTAAATGCTCCCTCTCTACATGATACTCCCCCTACATATATGCATACAAATAAAAATATAAATGAGCCTATATGCAAATGGAAAATTATTTGACCTTTGCTTGATTCTATTTGACAAAATCTTAACTTTTCTTTCCCTCTTTTGTTATCAGCAAAAGAATAACAGTGTTATAAAAATAAGGATGAAGTGACAGACATGAATCAAACATTTAACTCAATTGAATATAAATATCAAATTTCAATAAAACTCAAACAAAAATCATAATTACCCTTGTCAGACACATATTCCACTTTCAGAAGTGATGGACATAAAATCATCAAAAAATCATACAGTTCTGTCTATTTGTGGTATATTTATTTTGGGAAATTTGAATATCTACTAACCATGCATAACCGTTAGGACTTTTAAATGAGATTAGTAGTATTCCTATTTTTATTTAAAAAAGAATTCAAGTATCTTCTAACCACGCATAACCGTGAGGACTTTTAAATGGGATTAGAATCAACTTGTCTATTAAATCAATTAGTTTTGATATGCGTTCCATACATGCATAACCGTGAGGACTTTTAAATGAGCATGGAAGCACATAATCAAAAATCCAAGTAATTCACCCATGCATAACCGTGAGGACTTTTAAATGAGAGTGAATACTTTGGATATTTATTTTTATTGCTAAATATAATAAATTGAAGCACAAATAATTTCCTTTACAAATTTAAAGATATTGAAGAACGAATGATTTCCTTTGTAAACTACCACAAATTTACGTACTATATGTAATTTTGATGAGTGATGGTCAATAGAAAGATGATAGAAATAGAAATGGTCATGGAACTTTTACCCAACAAAAAGTTTTTATAACTCTTGTTATGAAATTCTAAAGAAATTTTCTAATTATACTTTCTCGAGTTATAATATATGATAAATATCAACACTCATCACTTTTTCAATCACTATTCATCTTTTCGATAATCAAAGGGAGTCAGATTAGTCAAAATTTGTCATCTAAAATCAAATAAGAATGACTAATTTGAAAATATGGTCAACAATGATTTTCTCGAAGGGGTTATATGAGAAAAAAAATTCTGCCATTTGAAAAATTATTTCAAGTGAAAAATATGCAGATATTTTCTTTGAAAAATCGTTGCAGCAAATGAATGTTTCAAAAATTAATCACGTTCCACTAGTAATTTTTCTATCAACTATATTACCAGTGTAATCTGCATCTGAATTTAAATTTCACTCAATATTCACTCGTTGGATGTCAAAGACCAGATTGTGAAATTTCAACAAATTATCTCATAATTGTTTTCAACAATTTTTAAATGAAATTTTCTTGGATTTGAATTGAGACCGTGTTAACAATCAAACAAATATCATATTGTCAGTTTCAGAAACAGTTATATTCATGTGTAATCAATAGTCAATCAACATCATAATTATTTTAAACACAATTTCTTGAAGTTTCAACAATTTCTTAAAATCCTTTTCAACAGCTTTACACATGAAATTTGAAATCGTGCAAATTTACAAGCAGTGACCAAAATGTCAAAACAAATATATCTACGTGTAGCATGAGTAATCAAAGATCAATAAAATACCATCATTTGACCGAACAAATTTATATGGATTAGTTCAAAGTTGAAAATCTGATTGGTCATCATTTAAGCACAAATCAAGGTCATAAACAAGTAAAAAAAAATCATATCAATTCAGAATTAAAGGCATCATTCATTTCATCATCACATTACTGGCTGGTTTAATTCAAATAAAGGTGCAGATTATCACATTTAATATATCGTTCAAAGCAAATTTACCTGTTTTACCTTTACGATAATTTTTCGTTGTTGTCCATTGTGATTCTGTCACCTTTATACTAGGCTAAGGAACTTTGCTTTGTCCCCCGTTGTGTTTCTGGAACAGCCAAAATCCAGAGAACACTATTGTTGTTCCTTAGCCTACCACCATACCTACATGGGAAAAGATTTATGTGACCTATTTGTTTTTATAGGTCCATGATTGTTAGTGGCAGAATATGAAAAATATGTTTGTGGAGACCCAAAACTATTTATATATGTTCTTTTGGCACCCAAATTTGGTTGACTTTCAAAGATTTTATATTTGTGCCTTTTGGAACCCAAATTGGTATAGTTTTCATGTGTTTGGGTCTATACCAACAATTATTTTGATTGTGTCCAAATTTTCTACAAATTGTGCACATTAAATTGACTTGATTAAATTTTGTGTTCTTTCTCCTATGACTATAATTTTCAACATGATGTCCAGTTATTTTAGATCGAGCAAAGACACATTTACCTTTTTCATCATCTTGTGATTTTCCAAAACCTAGTCCTTTTCTGTTGTTAGCAAAAATTTGATTTCCCAATAACATTTTGAAAGATTTTCTCCTTTTGAAAAGTTATTCTGGGATTTCTCAAGATTTTGGACTCTGGTTTTTAATGTTGAGTTTTCAGTGACAAGTGAGGTGCATCGATTTATAAAATCCTTTTTCCTAGTGTCGATGGTTTCCTTAAGATTCAAGTTTTCTTTTTCAAGACTCTCAAAGTTATTCCTAAGTTTTGATAATTCTGAATCTAAAATCTTACATTTTTTACATTCTAGGTTTTGAATATTTTCAACTTCAGTATTTAACTTAAAATTTTCACGAGCAAATTCTCTCCTATCAGATTTCAGTTTTTCAATTTTAGATTCAAGAGTATTAACTACTTTAGTGAGATCAAGACACATAAAAACAAGATCTCTATAGGAATACTCACCTGCCTCACTAGATTCCTCAGAGCTTGCTTCTGAATCCGATTTTGCCACTAGACATAGGTTAGCCTCCTCTGAGCTATTATCCGAAACTTCCTCTCCTTCTTCATCATCCCAAGTTGCTGCAAAAGCCTTCTTTTTCTTTTTCTTTCCTTTGTTGTATTTGAGAAGTGCATTCTGGTTTGATGTGGCCAGGCTTGTTGCAGTTATAACACGTCAGTTCATTATCGGAATTTTCAGAATCTTTTGACCTATTGCCCTTTGTTTTCTTCTTTCGTGGCTTGAATCTTGATGAGTTTCTAAGTTTATTGACAGCCATTGCAAGCTCTTCAATTGGATCTATTTCATCTTCATCGCTCTCTTGTTTGCTCTTTAAGGCAATCGTCTTCTTCTTTGGTTCGGAGTTGTTGCGTTCTTCCTTTGCTTTTAGCTCAAGCTCATATGTCATCAAGTTACCAATCAACTCCTCCATGCTTAGTTTACTCAGATCTTTCGATTCTTGTATTGCTGTGACTTTTGCCTCAAAGTTCATTGGTAAGACTCGTAATATCTTCCGCACAAGCTCTACCTCAGTGAAGACTTTCCCAAGCGCTCTAGCGTTGTATACCAAGGTTGAAAAGCGTCCAAACATATCCTTTATGCTCTCGCCTTTGTCCATCACAAAGTTTTCGTATTCATTGCTGAATAGGGCTAGAAGAGACTCCTTGACTTGAGAAGTTCCTTCGTGTGTCACCTCCAAAGTGTGCCAAATTTCCTGTGCTGTTGTACAATGAGAAATTCTATTAAATTCATTTTTATCAAGAGCACATATCAAAGCATTCATGGCTTTAGCATTTGTCGTTTTCAATCTCTTATCGTTAGCATCCCATCTATCCTTAGGTTTAGGAATCTCAGTATCACCAACGATTATAGTGGGAGCTTTATAGCCAGTTTCAATAATATCCTAAACATCATAATCAACAGAACTAAGATATATACCCATCCTAACTTTCCAATAAGCATAATCATTCCCGTTAAACATGGGTGGCCTAGCAATAGATTGCCCCTCAGAAAAAGCATTATTCGGTGAATTCATGACTCTAGAGTTAAATAAAAAAAATATCGGGCTCTGATACCACTTGTAGGATCTAGATTAACCCTAGAGGGGGGGTTGAATAGGGTTATAGCAAATTTTCTCGATATAAGCACAGAAACAAACTGCAAAAATAAATATGCTGAAAAATAAATCACACACAAAATTTACCCAGCTTCGGCAACCACTGCCTACTGCTGCATTCCCATATTTCTATTAGAATTAAACAGTATCACGCTTACAAACACTCTACTAGACTCGCAGACCCTTTTGCTCCCGCTCACAAACACTCTACTAGACTCGCAAACATTTGCTCCCGCTCACAAACACTCTACTAGACTCGCACACCCTGCTCCCGCCTATAGAGTTTCGTTTACTCGCAAACTCTGCTCCCGCCTATAGAGTTTCGCTTACTCGCAAACACTGCTCCCGCCTATAGAGCTTTGCAAACTCGCACACCCTGCTCACTGAACTAATTCTAACTAGACAATCTGACACGACCTAATCCCTAGGTGGTGATTTACAAATTCTTCGATTCGAAAAATAAAAACAACAATTAAAAGACAATATAAAATAACCCTAAACCCTAATTAAAAATATACTAAAGCCTTAAATAATAAAACAAGGCCGGCCCCTATTCTCTTCTTCAACCCGTTCCTTTTTCTTTTTATCTGCTCCGTTCGTTGTTTTGAGATAGTGGCGGCTTTGTCCTTCAATCCAAATTAGGGCTTTCGTTCGTGATTCAAATTAGGGCTTTCGAAGTGCCGACAATATGTTGATTGATTCGATGATTATTCACGTGTAGCCTTGATCGATTGTTGCTCACTTCGGCTGCTTCATTGATCGAATTCTTTCCTTGATTTGGTATGTAATTATTTTCTTTTGCTTTATTGATTTTATGCTTTCTAGAATTCGATGAATTGATTGCCAATGATGATTGGGCTTTTATATGCGTTCGAATTCCTTGAATTACGTTCGTCTAAATATATTTGAATTCATCAATTTACTTGCTCTGGCCGCTTGATCTTGTATTGATGCTTGGGATTTCACCGACTTGTTCACAATCGTATATTCGATGCTTGATACCCACGGCTTTGAATTGTGGCTTTGAATTGCCGTGCTCATCACGGTGTTGATTTTTGACTTCGTCAATTCTTCATACTCACTTGAGTTTTTATTACTGCGTTGATTTGCTTTGACCATGTCGATTTCGTGAAATTTTTTACTGCTGTGAGTTCATTCATATTGTGTTGCTTCATGTAGTAGCCTGGACTGGTGCATACTGTTGCGGCCTGTACTTGTACTTGTTCAACCTGGTTTTGATACTTGCAGTTGTATCGCTTGATATTCATTCCTGTAGTTTGCATTCATGTACTTGCTGTCGTAGATGTTGCACTGCTTCACCACTGTTCTTTGCATTTGTTCATATGAATGTGCTCACTGTTGTTTGTACCTGTGCATATATGTTTACTGTAGTCCATGTTGTTGCTTGAGTCTCTGTTGCCTTGCTTCTGATCATGTTGCACAATTTCTGTTGTTTCCAGTTGCACTTGGTCATCTTGTATCTGCATTTGTTTTTTTTGAAGCTCGAGTTGCACTGTCTATCAGTTACATGGTTCATGTCATGTAGTTTTTGAGTTGCACTTGCTCATTTGTTCACTGGTCTTTATCAATGGTCTGCCATGTTGCATATTGGACATTGGTGTAAAGTTGTGCACTTGTGCATTGTTGTCATTTGGTATCTTTGCATTCATCACTGTAATACTCATTGTTACTTGTGTATTGCTTTTGACATCCATATTCTTCACTGTGTACCTGGTCTGCATGCATGTGCTTTGATGGTTCAGTGGTGCTTTCTGAAACTTGTAGTAGTCTTCATTGCAGTATTTTCCATTGTTCCATTCTGGTTCTTCATGCATGTTCTCTTTTCATTGCTTTGTATCATTCTTTTGTTTGCCTGCAGACCATGTTGCATGCATGTTTGCATATTGGCTTGTTAGTTTTCATGAGTGATCTTGTTGCTGTTGCTATGCAGTTGCTATGCCTTGCTTGGTCTCTGTTCTTTGTTCATTGGTCAATGCTTGGTCATTGCACTGTTGAACTTGATTCACTTCATGTATGGCTGTTCTGATTTGTTGAAGCTTTGAACTGTTTCATTGTTTCATGCATTATTGATGCTCTTTGTAGTTGATGTACTTGAGTTGACTGCATGTCCATTGATTTGAGGCTGTTTCATGTTTGAACATAGCATTCATGTGTACTTTTGATTTGCACCTGAGTTGAATCCAGTTTTAAAACTCGGGTTTGACCTTGTGCTGAGAGTTGTGACTTTTATGTTATTGCACGTGAGTTGAACCCGGCTTTTTATTTGGGTTTGACCTATGCTCACCTGTCCCTGTAAATCAATCAAGTGTATATCGGTGTGCACGGCCTTGTGGCATATACAGTGATACACTGTGTATGTCACAAGTTGTTCGTGTATGATGAATTCAAATTTAAATGATGACGAACAACTCAAATAACTGAGGCAAATCATATTTTCAAAAATCATATTTTATTTTATATTGCAAAAATATTTCTTTTTCAATTTTACCGCGTTATTGTATGTTTTTGCAGATTGCTCAGATGCTGGATTCAAACTGGAAGGAAGTTGAAGATAAAATATGAGTGTGAGTGATATGTAGTGAGGTTATTAATGTAAATATAAAATCGTGATGTATTCAAAATTGTATATGTATAGTGAGAACATGAAATTGTACTATTCAAAATTGTAATAATATTAGTTTGAATAAAATATTCGTTTGAATTCAAATTCTGTGTTATTTAATTTTATTCAACAAATATTTATTTAATCTGTGAAAAACAAAATAGTACATTACCAAATACATTTAAATGAATGTATATATGTTTATTATCATCAAACAAAAATCATATAAGCGCAAAGCGCATATTCAACACTTTCTATTTTATCTGATTAAGTTTCTAAATTTTGTTTTGAAAAATGAGAGATAGAAGAAAATGAAAGAGTAGAGCAGAGATGTATATATAGCCTTGTTTTATTATTTAAAAAAAATGTAGAAAATAAATCAAATATGACACTTGCTATTTGCATGTCATACCTAGCTTACATTTGGTTATTGCATGTATTTATATTTATTTTGGTTTTTATTATATTATATTTTATATTTTCTTTTTATTTATATTTATATTTTTATTTATCATGTAACTTGATATTATATAACTCTTTTACCTATTCTTATTTAAGCTTATGCTATGTATACATAAATTAATAACTATATATACTAGTGTTATAAAAGTGGAGTTTATTCCTAGATTACTTTTTGAGATATTTATTTGAATTTCAAATCATAGTTCCTCTTTACCATCTATATATATTTATATATCTATTGAACATCATAAGCCTGTATATCTTGATTCTAAATATATATATACACACACACATTTTATACCTTATATTTTATTCCATATGGGAATAAATACATACATGCACATTTATATGCTTATATATATATACTATATAGCTTGTATATATCCATTTATATACTTATGGATTTTTTATTCTTGAATTCAAATGGTGAAATATATTATTTACTTATTACTATAAGATTTATCATCTCCCGAGATTTTAAAATTCAACATTTATTATAGTTTTAAACCAATTTACATTTAAAACAAATATTTTTAATAATTAAAATCAGTTAATTACCAATTAACTGATGTCCAAAAATCCGGGTTATCACACGCTTAATTGAAGCCTTTGATGAGAAGCACTAAAGGCTTAAGGTCTTTGATGGTCGAGATTTCTTGCGGTCAACCCTTTGATTGTCGGGACCTCTTACGCTCAAGCCTTTGATGGCTTTGGGAGAATCTTACTTCTTATCAACAAATTCTTTTTATTCATCCGTTGTTGGAATGCGGCCACAAATATTCGGCACTCTATGTTATTACTATGACATTGCCATTCGGGCGGCAATGTTTATAAGTTCCTGGTGGGATTACTTTGTGTACTATTATGGGTCCTTGCCAATTTGGCTTAACGATCCATCTGCTGGATTTTTGGTATTTGCCATGACACATCATAACACTAGATCTTTTTTCAAAATGACCGTTCTCTTACTCTTAGATTATAGTATTTGGTTATTCTTCGTTGGTACTCAGCCATTCGGATGACTACTTCATCTCTTAGCTTATTGATTAGGTCTAAGGACTCTTTCTTCAGCTTTGATTTGTATTAAATGCATACGCGATTCTCCAATGAAAAGGAACCTAAACTTCAATTGGGTGCATGGCTTCACATATGTATATAAAAGAATATGGATTATGTCTTATCGCCATTTTTGTAGAAGTCTTATACGCCCACAGAACAAGGGCAAGCTCCTCAACCTAGTTCCCTTTTGCCTTGTCCAACCGTTTCTTCAAAATAGTCTTCACAGCTTTGATAGCTGCTTCAACATCTCTATTTTCTTCGGGATGGGCTACTAATGAAAAACTTTTGATAATTCCATTTTTGCTGCAGAATCGAGTGAATTCCTTACTTTTGAATTGATTTCCATTGTTGGATATTATCTTATGCGAGATTCTAAATCGAGTGACGATGTTTTTGATATTTGGGAGTGGCTCAGCTTCTACCCAATTTGTAAAATAATCAATGGCTACCATCGCATATTTAGTTTCTCCTTTAGACACATGCAGTGGTCCTATTAAGTCAATTCCCCACACGTCGAAGGGCAATGAACTCGATATAGAAGTCAAATCGCTTGGAGGCAAACTAGGGACCTTAGAAAAAATTTGATACTTATCACACCTTCTCATATAGTCAATAGCTTGGCTAGTCAACCAAGGCCAATAGAAGCCTTGCCTCATAACCATCTTAGCCAGCTTCACTCCATTGGAGTGGTCTCCACAAAATCCTTCATGAGCTTCCTTTAGTAATTTGGCTCTTGCGTCTTGACTAACACATCTCAAGTAAGGAAGTGAGTATCCCTTTTTATGTAGCATTCTGTCTATCATGATAATGGTTGGAGTCTGGCATTTTACACTTCTTAATTCTTTTTTATCTGCTCAAAGTTTTTCATCTATTAAATGCTCAGTAATATGAGCCATCCAATTATCCTCGTATCGGACACCAGGCCTTAATTGAGGTGGTTCTTTTTTAGGATCCCTAGTTTCATCTCCCCTCTCTTTATGTGCTAGAACCCGAGACCTAGTCAACACTAAGGTTTCATTTTTCAGGTTAGTTTTATTCTCCTCAATACTAGGATTTTCCTGATATCCTATCGACACAGTCCGATCTTCGAGCGCTCCTCGTGCACTAAACAGCTTGGCTAAAGAATAGCTTGAGAGTTCTTGTCTCTGAGCACTTGGTGTATTGAAAAGTCTTCGAACTGAGCCAACATTTTCAATATCTTTTTTTGTAGCAAAATTGGGCACGAAACTCCTCGGAAGTGTTTGAAGAGATAAAATGAAGAAAATAAATGCAAAAAGAGAATTATCTAATAAACAATCTAAAAAATAATCAGAAAAACAGCAGAGAAACACAAAGATCTAAAGTGGTTCGACGTGTTGCCTACGTCCACTATGAAAAGGTTGACTTTTATTAACTTTTTCCTGCTGGTTACAACAAATTACAACAGTGAATTTCGAGTACAACAGCGATTTCGTCAGAGTTTGGGCATTGAAGAGCCAAAGGTCTCTTTTCTGTAGGTCCTGGGTTGCTATTTATAGGCATATATTGCAAATATCTCGCTTAGATCTCGGAAGACCTCTTCCCTCACATGGGTGGGCCCACACGATCAATCCTATGTCATTTGCACTCGGTCCGTGATCGACACGAACGAATTTCGTATCGATTAATGCTTTGTCCAATCGAGTCCAGATCGATCATGAATGTTCTTTAGATTGTACGCAAGCTCATGTGAAAATTTGGTGGCATTTGCACTTGTAGATTTTGAGTTATGATCGATGCAAGTTCGTATTTTTTCGTGGCTGTTGAATTCACATCGATCCTTCTTCGCATCACTCTATTCGTATCGATCCGAGCATGTGCCTGCAAGTTGACTTTGCGCTATCTTCTTAGATCAACCCTGTAACGACCCCAAATTTTCGACTCCGAAAATCCCAGATTTTTAAAGGAAAGAAGAAGAAAGAGGTAGAAGAAGAACAGAAAACAATCTCAAAATCTCACATTTCGCAGCGGATCAAATATAATATCAATTAATAGCATTTATACAAAGAAAGCTGTAATTGTTACTTTACATACAATACATCAGAGTTACAACCATATACACATAACTCGACAGTTATATCAACCTATCCCAGACTACTATCAGTACAACTCTCAAATACACAACGGAAAACTCCATACGTTCCTGCCATCCTGCTTGCCTTTTGAGCTCCATAACGTCCTAACCTGAAAATCTGTAATACTCGGTCTGACCCGAGCATTACATCAAAGTAACACCCGGGTCAGGCTGGAAAACAGCATGAGTAAACCCATCTAGCATAAAATACTAAGATAAATGCTTATTTAAAACCCGGGGTAACTCGTACATTACTACGAGTTCATAACGTGTTATATTCAACACTTATTTCACAAATTCATCCCTAAGTACCCTTACTTAGTTTCAATGGCCCATATTTTTCCATTCCAGCCTATTGATTGCACAAATCAAATCTATAAGGAATTATTGTAGATTTCAAATCGAAGTGGTTTCGGGTATTTACTGATACCCGACCCCGGTCTCTTCGATCCTAATGTTATTTTTTAATCTAAATTGTTTACATTTAAACAATTAAATTTATATTCAGGACTTCACATTCACATACAATTCCTTAGATAGATACTACAATTATCACAGTTCAACCTAAGTGTCTCATATCACAAAGCATCACAATCACATATCAGAGATATTAATTAATCTACGTCATTCAATATACTGCAATCATCTATAAGCAAGATTAATTAGTCACACCATTTCTAATAAATTAAAATAATTACTTTAATCATCTTTAAATCTTTCTCACTCAACATAAATTAATTACAAACCAATTAATTAATCACTCTTAATTATTATCTTTAATTACATTAAGTAATTAGCCTTTAGTTAATTACACAAATTAATCAACCTTCCATTATTCACATCAATTAACCTTTAATTATTCTCATTAATTAACAATAATTTATTACATTGATCCTTAATTAATTATTCTATAACCACTTACATTGGTTAATTATCCTTTAATTAATCACATTAATTAACCAACCCTTTAATTAATCTCCTTAATAATTCAATCGTTTAATTATGCTAAGTAATTAATCCATAATTACTTCCATTAAGTAATTTTCCTTTAATTACTTATATTGAATAATCATCCTTAAGTAATTAATCACCAATTACTTACACTAATAAATCTCTACTCACCAATTAATTAATCTCTAATTACAAATTAATTGATCTTTAATTAATTAATTTATAATTCTTAATTATAAAATTTATTAATCCCAAATCATTAATTAATTAATTTATTAATTAATCTTTAATTACTTCATTTATTTAGTTAATCTTAAATCATCAAAACGTTAATTAACATTCAAGATAAACCATTTATCTTATTAATTACTTAATTATCATTATATAAATCTAAAATTTTATCTTCATAATTAACTTACTTAATTAAATCATTTAATTTAATTTTTTAAAATAACTTAAGCATTTAACTTAACAAATTTAAGTTTAACAAATCATTTAACTTCCTTCAAACAAATAATTAAAAAAACATTTATCATAAAATAATTTAAACTAGATTCAATTTAAATTTAAAACTTGTTTTTATAAACCTTTAAAAACTGTTTTAAATTTTACTACGGGTCCAACCCGATTTCCACCCGAGTCATGACCCGAGTGTTTTCTAAAATCTAGTTTTAGTTTGAAGTTTTAAACTTGTTAATATGTTAAAAATCTCTCGTACTCATACTCGAAAACGTACCCAGCTATCCCCTTAGTCCCCCGAGTATTCCTTCGAGACGAAACTCTTCGCTCCTAAAAACAAAACTCAGGCGCACAGAAAAAAACTGGTGCACGTGCACCGATCGCTGGTAATGCTCCGGCATCCACAACCACCACCAACAAGTTGCCTACAATCTCCTCAAGCCATCACACCACCCAGTTTTCCCATCGATCTCGAAATCGAAAATGAACCACTCAGAACCCCACTGGAACCCAACCATTGACCAAGAATCGCCTCGTCCCGACGATGTCGACCTCTAGAATTCGCGAAACTCCATCGAAAGGTTCGCCATGACCCCACTCTACATTTCCCCCTCGACCGGACAACCCCGATGCTACGTCGGCGACAAAGTAGCCACAATTTCCTACCTCGACCAAAATATGTGCTAAACCCTAAATCGACCGTTTGCCATCGCCACGGCGAACTAAAAATTCGTCTACCATTTTTTCCAAGCTCACATACCCCTATGCTAGCTACAACAGAGACCCCGACCTTCCCGATACACCCGACCACCAGAAATTACCCAAAACCCAATATCATTTCAACTTCGAATCACTCTCACGATCCCAATCTAAAAATTGTAATTTAACTTTTTAAAATCTTGATTTCATCCAAGGATTCAGATTATATAGATAAAACAAAGGATTGTCATGATCGAAATTTACATGTTTTAGTTTTCCACTATTCTTTCTAAATTCACATATAGTTTTCAAACTTAAAAATGCTTAAATATGTATTTAAACTTAGATTATGTATAAACAAACATATCTTACTTGAATCTCACAGCCTAAAAGAGATTACAAGAGGAGATTTTAATTTTTTGATCTAAATTTTTAAACCTGTAAAGAAGAACAGAGGGTATATCTATACATACAGACATGCACACCTATATTATCTCATATTTATAGCATGCAGACCCATTTTCACTCATGCAAACAATTTACCATAATGTTTTCGTAAGATCATCACATACACTAGTTAAAAACCAGGTGTAGCTATGTTTACTCACCTGCAATTGTTAGAACAGTGGACATGCTTGACTATTTTTTGCAAATCTGGGATTTGATTTGATCTTGAACCTGCAAGCTTGGATTTAAAACTGCAGTTTGAAAACGCTTGTTGTTTGAACTGGAAATCCATTTTGTTGTTGAGAATATTCAAGCTTGAAAAACAGAGATGATCTTGGCTTTATGATTGCGTATATAAACTTTTCTGGTTTGAGTCTTATTACAGGCTTTGTTTTTTATTTGTATATTTTGTGTTACAGGCTTTGTTTTTTGATTTTGCTTGTGGTTTGAATAATGTTTTACAGGTTTGTTTTCTTGAGCTTTGAGATGAAGATAGAAAAAAGGAAATGAAGAGAAAAGAGAGATGTATATATAGATTTAATTAGGATTTATTAAAAATAAAAAATAAAAAATAAAAAGTGACACTTGTTAAAAAAAATCTAACATTTGTCATTTGGCTTTTTAATCATCTTACACTTCTTACTAATATGGTTTAACCTATTAACACTTGTAATTATGAAATTTTAATTATTTTCAAATGTTAATATAAAGCTTTTGTAATCATTTTACTATTTAATAAATACTTTCTTAATTTATATAAATAAAGCTCTTTTAAAAGGAAATAAAATAAAGACCAATTATATTCTAAATGAAGTCATATTAATATAGTTTTAAATCCAAAATATATTTAATATATATATATATCTTTTAAATTTTAAATTTAAATCCAAATTCGAATTCGAATACAATTTAAAAATCCAATTTAAAATCAACACAAATATATATATATATATATATATATATATATATATATATTAGATCTATTTGTTCAATCTATAAATCAGTATTTTCAATAGTTAAATCAGATAATTTTCCAATTATCTGATGTCCAAAAATCTTGATTATCATATTCCTCCCCTTTTGAATCTTTTCGTCCTCGAAAAGGAACGAAGCCAGAATATATTCAATACTTAAAATCAGATAAATTATTCTTTGATCATTTTTAAAACACTTTTAAAATCTGTATAATATTACCAAAATAGTTTATAAAAATTCTTTTTACAACTCGATGTCTCAACCAGTCCATCCTTGTTTTCATAGAAATTCGGTCATACGTTGGTTAGGCGTAAGACTGAAAATCTATAAGTACTTAGCAGACCCAATTTAAACATCTAGTGAAAATACTTAGAATTTTTTTTTGTTGAAAATATAGAAAATACTTTTAAAATAGAGGAAACATCTTTGATGAGAATGCTCTGGAAATCATCACCCCCTCCATGGTCACCGTTAACCCGATGGTTACATTGCCATCCCGACAAAATCCATAGATAACTGTAGGCACTTCGCACCCCTCGATTACGCCATGGAACCCGCCATAGATCGTAGTTACATCCTGGGTTACGTTGCCATCGCAGCAAAAGTCCATGTAACTGTAGGCATCAGCACCCTCGATTTTAGCTGCTAAATGAAACTTCACCACTCCCACATAGGTCGCAGACTACATCAGTGGAGTCCCAATGTAGCCTTAGGCTCTCACGACCTCTCGACTTTCGCTATGTCACCATAGATCGCTGTCTACTGATGTAAAGTCAAACGTAGACTATTGGCTCTCGTGGCACACACGACTTCCGCTATGGTCCATAGTAGATCGTAGTGACATCGAGTTACAATGTCGTCATAGCATAACCCAGATATCTCCGTAAGCGTCAGTGCCCTTGACTTTCGCTACCCACAACACATAATCCTTAGGAAATTCAGTTTGTCCAGACTTCCTCATAGGATCGACTTTAGAGCCTCCCCTTAGGGCTCAAGGCAGACCCACCCCGTGGATCTCCTAATGAAGTTCATTTCAATGGGAGCACCTTTTTCCCCAGAGACAATCTCAAAACACTTTATACCATACACTTATAGTATTTATCAAATCATATCCTTTATGATTTACATCAAAATCTCCTTTACACAAAATTGATATCTCAAATCGATAGTCCACACTTGGCTTTCCAAACTCCCAAAATTGATTTTCTCAAAAATCAAAAGCCTTTTCAAAATCCATAGGTTCAAAACCCTTTTCCAAAATCATTCTCAAAACCATTTATATATATATATATATATATATATATAGACATTATATATACACACACACACACAACTAATCCTTTCCAACTTGATAATTATCTTTGGATCACTTATATAGATTCCCCTTTTATACTTCAAATATTTTCAAAAACCCTTCTTCTAGCTACAAATTCAACAAAGGGAGTTTATCATATTACAAATATATATAACTTTATTTATTGCCAAATCAAATATTCAAGTTTGATTTCTTTATAAAGTTATTCACTACATTACTTGCTTTTTGTAAATGATTTCTAATCATAGAAATATCCAACTTCCATTTTATTTCATTATTTATTGATCAAAATATACCATTCCATTTCAAAAAAACTTTTTTTACAGTTCTTATCCAAACATTTCCTATATATATTTTATTTAAGCACGTACGATGTACACATGTTATCCGTACGCAATATCAATTTGATCGCTCACTCGATCATAAACTTTCTATTCCGAACTAGTATCGTCCACCCGACTTCCTAGTGCAGACTCAGATCTGGTTTCTTGATCAGAAACCGTCATTCTCCTTGCATAGTCATAACTATGATAGAGAATTCCCAGAATCAATCAAAAATGCATAACCAAGCTAGCCATCGAAAATCGAGTGAAAAATTCCAACTCAGATCGATATAACTATCTCGAGATTCTGTGCTCGAATATGGATCAAATCATTATACGAATAGAACAATATACGTACATCCTACTTATTTATCTTCATTGGTCATTAGCTAAATCAATTCTCTTTTTTATTCATCTTCACTTTGATTCTATTCACTCATCCACAATTGCTTCAATCCTCATTTGGATTATCACTTCATTTCTTATTTCAATTGGTAATTAATCATAAACAGTTTGCACCCTGACTAGCTTAATTTAGAAAATAGCTTGAAAAGTTAAAAAATAGACAAGTAGTTGAAAAATAATTATTAGTTGTAAAATAGATGTAAAATAGTTAAGTAGTTATAAAATAGTCATGTGGTTATAAAAAAGTTAGATAATTGCAAAATAGTTGTAAAAATAGTAATTAGTCTATAAAACAGTTGTAAAATTATTGTAAAATAGTAAAATAGTTCCAAAAGTAATTGTAAAATAAGTATAAGATAGTTTTTGGGTTTTAAAAAGAAAAGTTGTATAGTAAATAGCTAGGAAAAATAGATTTAAAAATAGTTATATTAAAAAAAATTATTTGAACAAATAGTTCAGAGTCAAACTGTTCAATTCCCAATCTCCATTTCCAATCAATTTCCAATTTCCACTCCCATTTAAATTGATTCATTTTCAAACTTATTCAACTTCAATTTCACTTCAAATTAATTTGATTCAAATTTTCTATTTGAATTTTATACTTATCCATCTTCAATCATAATTCCAATTAATTCGAATAAAATTCAATTTGAACTAATTCAATTTTAAATCTCAACTTATAACCATCTCGAATTTCATAAATTTGAGTTAAATTTTTAAATGTTGATTTAATCCTTTAAATCAAACCAATCTTTATTTTTAAAATAACAACTTAAAATTTTTAAACCATTTGATCCTGAGTCCAAATATCAAAGTCCATTTTATTTCATTAATGGATGTATATTACCTCAATCCATTTCTTAATTCATTTAAAGCAATCAAATTCTCAGTTTCGTAGATTATTAGTAGCAACAGGATTATATCAGGATAAAATAAATAAACATCCAAATTATTTTAAAACATCCATCTATAGCATCCATTTCAATTTTTTAGATCTCAAACCCATTTTGAGATCACACATACGCCCAATTCAAATCAACCATTTTAACTTCCCAATTTATATCTCAATTTCATCTTGAAATTTCCAATTCAGGTTGTTCATTCTAAACTTATTTAACTTCCCCTAAGTTGAAATCAATTTACTTAATCCAGTCAACTTTACCCAATTTGAATTCCCATTTCAAATTTTAAACTTCATATTAATAATCTTCCCACTTATAAGTTCAAAAACTTATCACTTTGGGTTTTCACATCATATTCCAATTTAAACTCAACACTTAGAGTTTATTTCAAATCATCTTTTATATTATGTATATCCCTCATATATACAAATTTACTTCCTTTGCGCACCAAGTTATACTTTAAATTTTAAACCACCCTTGTTTAATTTAAAACAAATTTCTTTAAAATTTCCAAACAACTCTTGTTTGAAACAGGACCCTTTCATTCAAATAATACTGTTTATTATTTCTTTCATCACTTTGAAACAATTTCAAATTTCTGGACCTAGATTTAAAACTTCACAATTTAGATCATCTTCAAATCCAATTTATAGGTCGTACTCACCTAAATGTTTTACTTCCCTAAAACAATTCATTTTGCTTGCTCATTAACACACATTTCATTATTAAACACAACAACCATTTATGATAATAACCAAGATTATCATATCTGGAAACCAATTCATTATCATCTTATTATGAAAACACTTCTACAAATTTAGGATTTTAATTTCAGTTTGGATCCATTTCAAATTTATCTTCATTCAATTTCAATTTGGTTTTATTACTATTACCACTTAATTTCTCATTATTTTATTCAATTCCAATGATTCAACAACCAATTACCTTAATATTTAGAAAGAAATATTGCTTTATATATCAAAATATAATCTTATATAAAAATCATTAATTTTTAAAACTAACTTAAAATCTTTATATAAGAAAATAACAAGAACGCTCTCATATATATACCCTCAACCCATTCTAGGGTACCATTGACCCTATCCTTAATGAGTAACTCACCAGAGCCAAGGTTCTCACTTAACCTTCTATTCTGACACTTAAATGTAACGACCCGAAATTTTCGACTCCGAAAATTTTAGATTGTTAAAGAAAAGAAGAAGAAAGAGGTAGAAGAAGAACATAAAATAAAACTCAGATTCTCACATTTCACAACGGATCAAATATAATATCAATTAATAGCATTTATACAAAGAAAGTTGTAATTGTTACTTTACATAAAATACATCAGAGTTACAACAATATACACATAACTGGATAGTTATATCAACCTGTCCCAGAATACTATCAATACAACTGTCAAATACACAGCGGACCATACGTTCCTGCAATCCTGCTTGCCTTCTGAGCTCCAGAACGTCCTAACCTAAAAAGCTGTAATACTCGGTCTGACCCAAGCATTACGTCAAAGTAACACTCGGGTCAGGCTGGAAACCAGCGTGAGTAAACCCATCTAGCATAAAATACTAAGATAAATGCTTATTTAAAACCCAGGGTAACTCGTACCTTACTACGAGTTCATAACTTGTTATAGTCAACACTAATTTCACAAATCCATCCCTAAGTACCCTTACTTAGTTTCAACGGCCCATATTATTCCATTCCAGCATATTGATTGCACAAATCAAATCTATAAGGAATTTTTGTAGATTTCAAATCGAAGTGGTTTCGGGTATTTACTGATACCTTACCCCGGTCTCTTCGATCCCAATGTTATTCTTTAAGCCAAATTGTTTACATTTAAAAAATTCAATTTATATTCAGGACTTCACATTCACATACAATTCCTTAGATAGATACTCCAATTATCACAGTTCAACCCAAGTGTCTCATATCACAAAGCATCACAATCACATATCAGAGATATCAATTAATCTACGTCATTCAATATACCGCAATCATCTATAAGTAAGATTAATTAGTTACACCATTTCTAACAAATTAAATTAATTACTTTAATCATCTTTAAATCTTGCTCACTCAACATTAATTAATTACAAACCAATTAATTAATCATTCTTAATTATTATCTTTAATTACATTAAGTAATTAGCCTTTAATTAATTACACAAATTAATTGACCTTCCACTATTCACATTAATTAAGCTTAAATTATTCTCATTAATTAACAATAATTTATTACATTGATCCTTAATTAATTATTCTATAACCACTTACATTGGTTAATTATCCTTTAATTAATCACATTAATTAACCAACCCTTTATTTAATCTCCTTAATAATTCAATCCTTTAATCACACTAAGTAATTAATCCTTAATTACTTCCATTAAGTAATTTTCCTTTAATTACTTATATTGAATAATCATCATTTAAGTAATTAATCACCAATTAGTTACATTAATAAATCTCTACTCACCAATTAATTAATCTCTAATTACAAATTAATTGATCTCTAATTAATTAATTTATAATTCTTAATTATAAAATTTACTAATCCCAAATCATTAATTAATTAATTAATTGCCTTTTAATTACTTCATTTATTTAATTAATATTAAATCATCAAAACCCTAATTAACATTCAAGATAAACCATTTATCTTATTACTTACTTAATTATCATTATATAAATCTAACATTTTATCTTTATAATTAACTTACTTAATTAAATCATTTAATTTAAGTTTTTAAAATAACTTAAGCATTTAACTTAACAAATTTAAGTTAAACAAATCATTTAACTTCCTTCAAACAAATAATTAAAAAAACATTTATCATAAAATAATTTAAACTAGATTCAATTTAAATTTAAAACTTTCTTTTATAAACCTTTAAAAACTGTTTTAAATTTTACTTCGGGTCCAACCCGATTTCCACCCGAGTCATGACTCGAGTGTTTTCTAAAACCTAGTTTTAGTTTGAAGTTTAAACTTGTTAATATGTTAAAAACCTCTCGTACTCATAATCGAAAACGTACCCGAGCTATCCCCTTATACCCCCGAGTATTCCTTCGAGACGAAACTCTCCGCTCCCAAAAACAAAACTCAAGTACACAGAAAAAAACTGGTGCACGTGCACCGATCGCCGGCGATGCTCCAGCATCCACGACCACCACCAACAAGTTGCCTACAATCTCCTCAAGCCATCAGACCACCCATTTTTCCCATCGATCTCGAAATCGGAAACGAACTCCTAAGAACCCCACTGGAACCCAACCATCGACCAAGAATCGCCTCGTCCCGACGATGCCGACCTCCAGATTTCACGAAACTTTGTCCAAAGGTTCGCTATGACCCCACGCTACATTTCCCACTCAACCGGACAACCGCTATGCTACGTCGGTGATGCAGTAGCCACAATTTCCTACCTCGACCAAAATCTGTGCCAAACCCTAAATCTACCATTTTTCGCCGCCACGGCGAACTAAAAATTCATCTACCATTTTTGCCAAGCTCACCTACCCCCATGTTAGCTACAGCAGAGACCCCGACCTTCCCGATACACCCGAACACCAGAAATTACCCATAACCCAATATCTGTTCAACTTCGAATTACTCTCACGATCCCAATCTAAAAATTGTAATTTAACTTTTTAAAATCATGATTTTAGCTGGGGATTCAGATTATATAGATAAAACAAAGGATTGCGATGATCGATGTTTACATGTTTTAGTTCTCCACTGTTTTTTGTAAACTCACAAATAGTTTTCTAACTTAAAAATGCTTAAATATATTTTTAAACTTAGATTATGTAAAACAAACATATCTTACTTGAATCTCACAGCCTAAAAGAGATCACAAGAGGAGATTTTAATTTTTTTGATCTAAATTTTTAAACCTGTAAAAAAGAACAGAGGGTATATCTATACATACAGAAATGCACATCTATACTATCTCATATTTATAGCATGCATGCCCATTTTCACTCATGCAAACAATTTACCACAACATTTTCATAAGATCATCACATATACTAGTTAAAAACCAGGCGTTGCTATGTTTACTCACCTGTAATTGTTAGAACAGAGGACATACTTGACTATTTTTTTGCAAATCTGGGATTTGATTTGATCTTGAAGCTGCAAGTTTGGATTTGAAACTGCAGTTTGAAAACACTTGTTGTTTGAACTGGAAATCCCTTTTGTTGTTGAGAAGATTCAAGCTTGAAAAACAGAGATGATCTTGGCTTGATGATTGCTTATATAAACTTTTTTGGTTTGAGTCTTATTACAGGCTTTGTTTTTTATTTGTATATTTTGTGTTACACGCTTTGTTTTTTGATTTTGCTTGTGATTTGAATAATGTTTTACAGGTTTGTTTTCTTGAGCATTGAGATGAAGATAGAAAAAAGGAAATGAAGAGAAACGAGAGATGTATATATAGATTTAATTAGGATTTATTAAAAATAAAAAACAGAAATAAAAAGTGACACTTGTTAAAAAAAAATCTAACATTTGTCATTTGGCTTTTTAATCATCCTACACTTGTTACTAATATGGTTTAATCTATTAACACTTGTAATTATGAAATTTTAGTTATTTTTAAATGTTAATATAAAGCTTTTGTAATCATTTTACTAGTTAATAAATAGTTTTTTAATTTATATAAATAAAGCTCTTTTAAAAGGAAATAAAATAAAGACCAATTATATTCTAAATGAAGTCACATATAATATATTTTTAAATCCAAAATATATTTAATATATATCTTTTAAATTTCAAATTTAAATCCAAATTCAAATTCAAATTAAATTTAAAAATCTAGTTTCAAATCAACACAAATATATATATATATATATATATTCAGATCTATTTGTTCTATCTATAAATCAGTATTTTTAGTAGTTAAATCAGACAGTTATCCAAATAACTGATGTCCAAAAATCCGGGTTATCACAAATCCGCTTTGCACGCCGAACGATCGAGTCTCCCTTTTATTTAGGTTGTGTTCGTATTGACCTAGAACTACTCTTCATATCGGTGTAAGCAATGCTTTTTGTATCGATGTTCTGGGTTAACTTCGAATCGATCAAAATGATGATGTTCATATCGATCCTTCATGTGTACTTTGTATCGATCCTTCATGTGTACTTCGCATCGATCAATGGCCGATCGATATGAAAACAGGTGAGTGGATTGATTGATATGAAATGGCGTTCTTCCATGGACACGAAGCAGTATGAGGAAGGATGGATACGAAGAACGTCATTCTCTATGGATATGAACTCGTGCATCCCTGATCGATACGAAATCATGCACACCTGATGGAGTATCCAGATCGATACGAAGGAGGTTTCTTTATGTTTGCTTGATAGATATGAATGGGGCCGCTGCCGATGGATTCGAACAAGGCCGACACGAAAGAGGTTGACCGATGGATACAAACAAGTTTACTCCCTTGGCTTACATCGATCATATTTTGAGCATATGAACTTGGATTAACTTGAGATTTGGAACGTTGGCTTTTATGGTTTTTCATGTCATGTCATATCAATTGTAGCTCGATCCGGACTTGGAAAAAATTCACCAATATCCATAGCGAACCTGCATATAACCGATCTTCGTGACGGACTGTCCTTGGTTTTCAGTTAATTTTTTGGTGTCACGGCCTTGCCAAAAGGCGGGATAACATTTGCCCCTCAAAGTACTTCTTGTGATAACTTGACGTACTTTGAAAAGTTGCAATCTTCATTCTGAACAGTTCTATCTGACTTGTTGGATGGTTGTTACCTTTTTGTCGAAAGATATAACTTTTTATTGACCTTCGGTAACATGAATTGTTGACTGCCAATTGTTGCACTGTGCACTTCTTGTAACTAAGTATAGAATAAAATAAAACTGTTGTTTGTTGTTGTAATTGTCATTAGGTGATCATTCATTTCCTGTGAGTTTTAAAAATTGAATGTTAGTCCGCTATCCATACATGTATGTTAGTTTGACTCTCGCCAATGGTCGCATATTGGCGAGTCGTTATCTGTTTTTTCTTCACCTTTTTTTTGAATCGAATCCTGTGTCAATCTTCTCCTGAATCGACGTGAAATTCCAGTTGTCACAACGCTTGATGGTTGTCTTAAATTTTCTCTTTGTATGGATCCTCTCCTGGATCGACTTTAGAGGTTGGGAGATTGTCTTCGTATTGATGACGTCGACACACGTAATTGCTCTTTTGAAGATTTCGTAACGATGGATATGAGTCTTTGTGGATTTTAGAGCAATGGATATGAAGGTGCCATTTCGCATTGATGGATTGCTAATAGGTAGGAATGGTCCAAACAAGTCTCTATTGTTTCATTCGTATCGATGAATATGAATTTCTGCGGGATTTTAAAGCGATGAATTTGAAGTGATCACTTCATATCGATTTGTGAATGGATACGATCGAAGTTTGACATCGATGATGTGGAATAATACGAAGAGAGCTCTTCGAAACGACTCATCATAGACTGCTCTTGACAAGTCATTTTAACTGGGAGGCGAATCAGAACTTCCTTTGGCTTCGAATCGTATATAAGGCTTTTGTACTTAGAATATTTTTTCACTTTCTCATTCTTCCTTTAGCCTTGCTTTCGTATCGATAGAATAAGACAAAAATAAAAATCATCCTCGTCTCCAAATCATTCGGCTTGTTAATCTCTTGAACTAATTGCTTAAAATAGGTAATTAACATATTAAAACCATCACAAAAACAATAAGACCCAAGTTTAAAAGAAATTCATTCAAATTCGAAGCCGATTCCGGTGGCATTGTTGCCGAAGTTAGGTCGGAGCGAGGTCAAGGAGGGACTAATGATGTTTTGGACTATTTAGAGAAGAAGGGTCGTTGATGGATACGAAGGATTCATGTGTATCGAATCTTGGCTCTGACTTCGTATCAATGAATGAAGGAAGGAACCACTTTCGCATCGATCCAGGATAGGGACTCACATCGGTCTTAAACTGGTAGGTTGAAGGAAGAGTCTCGTATCGATTTGGAGTGTCCGAAACTCATACCCATCTAAAGCGATCGATATGAAGCATCGACACTGCGATCGAAACGAAACTGAGGAAACATTGATCAATACAAAATCTTGATGGGCAATCGATATGAAAGTGTGAATTTCTGGTCGATACGAAAGCTGTCCTTCTTCGGTCGATACAAATTAAGCTTCTGGAGACCGATTCGAATTCAAACTTCAATGGATACGAAATCTTGCGTCATCGAACACTTGACTTCGTCAAGCTTCTGCCATGCATAGTTGGACTTAACCGTTTCACTGCACATTCGACTGCCTTTTGAAGCTCGTCGATGGAACTATAACTTGATTGAATTTTAACAAACTTTAACTCGAATCGGCCTCTAAACTCTGGATGGCATGGTTGTAACGGTCAGCGATGACGGTCACTCCAGTTTAATTTCGAAGTCTTATCGTTTGAACATCCTTAAATTCTGTAGACTTTCTTAAGCATTAGGTAGCACTGCACAACACGTTCATGCACTTCACACTGGGAATACACGAGCTTATTATCATTTAATGATGGTTTTTGATAAGCTGGTTAGTTTTGGAATCCATAAGTTCACAGCGGTAGGAGCCTCAAATTTCACCTCCCTTAGTACGGTTATCGTGGCTGAAGTTATAGATCTAGCTCCGAATGAGCTGCCAAGAGCCAGGTTTATTAGGAATCCGCAAAATTTTGTGCCGTCTAACATTTTCGAAGATATGTTGGGGCGGATATGCCGAAGGCACGGTTTTCTATTGGACGACATCTTATTACCGGGACCGAATGGCAAACCACATGCTCCCCCGAAAGGGTTTACTGCCTTTAATAGACATTCGTACACAGCGAGGACTCTCTCTCTCCATTCAACCAATACATTCGAGAGGTGCTAGCTTTCTTTGGAATCGCCCCATCACAATTACATCCGAATGGTTAAGCACTGTTGAGTAGTTTGTTCATCGTTTTCATAGAACATCTCTTTCGACCCCTAACACCGATCGAAATCAGATACCTGTTTAACGTTAAGAGTCAAGGAGATAGTCCTTAGTTCACATTTTTGGAAGCAGTTAGGAACTGTCAGGTAGTGACGTGGTCTTGGACTAGGCTCAGCTATTTCAAGACGGAGTTCTATGTCTGATTCCTTCCGGGGTTTGCCAGCCGGTGGTTGGTTAGACGTAAGTGCTATAACTTTTCCGGTAACTAGCAGAATAGTCAGTTATGACACTGAAACTATTATCTCCTTTCCATTACAACCGCAATTCCATGACCTGAATCTTCAAAGAAATAATACGGGTCCTTCAGGAGGTGCCAAGTGAAATAAGAGAAATCGAGTCAGTGCTTATAGATAGAAACTTGAGAATTGTTGGGCTAATCGAACGACATCAAAGCATAAGACTGGAGGGAACGCTTAGGACAGCTCCGACGAGACGGGCTAAGTATAAATCACTCGGGATCGTAATGGCTGAAGAGGGTGATAGAGAGGATACTCCCACTTATGACGAACCTGTGGCTGGGCCATCAGAAAGTTTTCAATGTTTAGAGGGAAGGAGCAAAGGCAAAGCAGTAGCGCACAAGCGTCATAAATCTTCGAGATGGAAATTCATAGTCGTGTCCCTGCTAGTCTCTGGTATTAGAATTTCGGAGGCTCCTCCCTCGCAAGTAGAGAATCCTTTCGAAGAACTTGCCGATATTCTGATTCTGTACTATGTGTCACTTCAACACGACAGCTGATTGGAGGGGCATCAGAGTGCTCTTGATTTAAGTGAGTCTCTTCCCACAAGTTTGGTCGACATTTCTGGTGGGTCGAGGGGTTGCACACACATATACACTTCACGGCACTACACGATTTCCAGTCTTAAGTTGTTCACTTCTAGAGATCAATAACTCTGTTTTTCTTTTATTCTACAGATACAATGACTAGGCGAGATTCTACGCTTGGAAGTCTCCGTTTGGCGCGCCAGTCATCGAATTCATATTATGAATCCCACCAGAGGGAGGCTGATAGATACCGCGGTCACGGTTATTCCAGCCAAGAGCGTTATGAGAGGGATAGGGACAGAGAATACATACATCGCTCCAGATCACACTACCCACCCCCTCGACCTCCAACACAACCCTCTGGTCGCGGAAAACAACCACTAGAGCTTCCACGTTAAAAACCATCTTCTCAGGCCCCCAGGCCTGATTCATAACGCCGCAGAACTGAGGTTGAAACTCCTATTGTCATTGAACAAGCTATCACCGATCCCACTGGGGAAGAAGCAATTAAAATTGCCCAGTTGAGAAAATATTTTCCAAACATTTTCTTCGACGGTTTTATCTTCCCTCCTCAGTTAAAGAAAATTCCATCTGAGGCAAAAAAACGATGCATGACTACATTCATGACATTTATACTCAATATAAGGAGTGGATGAAAGCCACGGATAAAGTGACTACATTCATGACATTTATACTCAATATAAGGAGTGGATGAAAGCCATGGATAAAGCGTCGGCGGTGGCTTTTGAGCAAGCCAAAATAATCGAGAAGTTAGAGATCGACCTCGCTCAGAAGTACCGTATTATTCAAGTGCTTAATGATGAAGCCGAATCCTCTCGACAATCTGAAATAAAGGCCGCCAATAAAGCTGACGAGGCAACTCAATCTATGGAAAGAATACGTTAAACGCATTTCGCTTTGGTACAGGAGATGGGCCACCGGAACACCACAGTTATAGCTGAAAGGGACCCTGCTTTGAAAGAACTCAATGAGCTCAAATCCAAATTTTCTAAAATCGTTAAAGAAAAAGATGATGCGAATAAAGCAGCCCAAGAAGCGTGCGAGAAAGCTTTGGTGCTTTAGGGCGAACGGGATGCGGAAACACTTAGAATTCAGGAGGTTGAGGCCAAGGTTGAGGATGAAGTTAAAATGGGGGAGTCCAGGCTAGAGGCAGATATTGAAGACCTCTTGATCACGTATAATGCTAATGCCTTGAAGCATAGGAATCTAGCCTGGCACGACAATTATCCAACACATTTGTACAGCACTTGGAGCCGATTAGTAGAGGACGAAAATGTTGCTTACCAAGCTGAATCGATTGATGAGTTCAAGCTCGAGAATCGGGTGTTAAGCAAAGAAGAACATAAAATTCTCCATGATATGATGATCTCACATGAAAAGGAGAAGCTTGGTGCTCAGCATTTGAAAGTCGGAGAAGGTTCTGGCGTCGAGATCCATGATATAAGTTCTGAAACTCTCGTGCCGACCTAGCCTGAAACTACATCTGCGGTTGAACCTCAGTCTGTTCCTGCTTATAATCCGGATCAACCATGGTTGTCTCCAGCCCAAGAGAAAGTATTTGAAGATGCTCCACCAGTCGAAAGTCAAACTGAAGAAGGTATTCTGAACATTTCTTAGGTTTGCTCAAAACCGGAAGTTGAAGTATTTATTAACAGTTCTCCTTTTGTTTTCATTTAGTGATTGGAACTACATTGGCCGTGCCTTCTGCAACTCAAGAGCAACACCAAGAGTAGGAGGCCATCACAACCGAAGCGATCATGACGACGGCTACTATACCTACGGATGGGATACAAGGGAGCACGCTAACTTTTGATGAACAAATGACGGAGGAGCTTCTCGTTTATCACAGTGATCCCTTTGCCGACTTGCCTTTTGTTATGGGTGGAGTAGCACCTGCGGTCGGTTCCTCAGGCCCAACCATTAGGGTTCCCAGCAATGTGCAAATGACTCATGAAGAGGAAATAATAGCTGAAATTAATGCTGAGATGGAAGCGGCTGCACGGGCCAGTAGTTTTGGAGGTGGAATAGCTAGCCCTGGTCCAGCCCCTTTGCGGATGATATCTCCAGGAGGAACGGTCGTTGAGATAAGTGTACCTATCCCATCTCCTACCGTTGATCCCGTCCCTCCGACTCCGCCTTCAGGAAGCGCTCAAGTACACTTGAGTTCGGAGGAAGAAATTGATATAATGCCCTCGACTGGAGACCAGCCGCCAAAAAGCAAGGGCTAAACAAGGAAGCTGAGTGGTAGCTCCAGCGGGTCAACACCGAAGAAGAAGCTGAGAAAGAAAAAAGAGTAGATACGTCTCTTCGGCTCATTTTTGGTAGATTGATAGAAATCTACTTTTTCTTTCTTTTTGTAGGTCATGTATAGATGCGGGTTCAGCCCCTGCTAGTAGGATTTTTTTGAAACAATTTTGTACTTGTTCTTCTTTTTCAAAGAATAGTAATAGAATTCTGTTTTATCTTCAACGCTATTTGTTTTCATTTGCTTAAGTGTTTCAGCACTCGAACTTTCCTTCGATATACTTGTGAAATTTTAGTTCTTTAATTCGGACCCGAATTTATTTTCTAATCTCGGGGCTACTGCTTTGGGTCGCAATCAAGTGTTAAGTCAAATTCCGATATCGTACTGTTTCAATCAACGGTCGGTACTTAAGTTCTGCCCCTAGATTCGGGGAAATATTGGAAAGATCAGTCAGCAATCGCTGTTTACCTTTAACACATCGATCTTGACCTTTATGGAATGAAATGGAAGCATGGAAATCGAGCCACACTGGCTCACCAATTGGTGATCGTATCCACACTCTACGGATTACATTTGTTTGTTGGCGGTTGATTATGCCTGCTTAAGTTTTAGTGACACGTCCATGCTCCCGGGACTTAAGTTATTTTCACGAGTGGTCATTCCCGCCTGTTTAATATTTATAACTGCGTCCACACTCTGGGGACTTAAGATTGAGTCGTGGGTGGTCATTCACACCCGAGTTATGTTTATACTCCAACCGCACTCTAGGGACTCAAAGTTGGGTTACGGATGATCGATTCATATCTGGTTTACGTTTAAACTCTAATCCGCACTCTGGGGATTTTAGAGTTAGTCGGTGTTTATACTCCAATCCACGTTCCGGGGACTTAGAGTCAACTGCCATCGATACTCCATTTTGTACTCCGGGAATCCGGTGTTAGTTGACATTTGTACTCCAGTTCGCACTACGGGAATCTGGAGTTGGTTGATGTTGATATTCTGATTCGCACTCTGGAAATCCAGAATTAGTTGATTTTTATAATCCTGTTTGCACTCCGGGAATTTGGAGTTGGCTGATAGATGGTCAGTCACATCGTTTTAGGCTTTAGGATTTCGTTCGCACTCTGGGAACGATGAATCTATCAGGATCATGGATGGTTGGTTCACATTCACCCTGAGTTAACAAGCGAGATTGTTAGATGGACGAATCCATCCTCCATAAACTTAGTCAAGATACGAGCGAAGTCGTTAGGTGGACGGATCCACCCTCTTCAAGACCGTATTTATAAGTTTACACTTGAGTTCGCACTCTGAGAACCTAGAGTCAATTAAGGGATTGTCATGTATCAATCCTTTTTTGGCTTTAGTGTGATAACTTGCCCCCGAGCTCGGGTTTCACTTAGCGAGTAACCGATCGTGTCACAGTTACTCCCTATTTGATAAACCCCACCATCGGGTGGAATTTAGCTCTCTTGCATAGTGATAGTAGTATGACGCATTTCAAAAAATCACAGCTCTGGCTCAAAGAGATTGCATTTTATTGCTGAAATAAAAAAATACGGCACAGTCAGTGGCATTACTACAAATTCAAATTTCGAAATGCATAAACAAATTGCGAATGGAAAGTAAACTGGATAATTAAAGCCTGTCATGTGTAGTAGCGACGAAGGCTTTCACTGTTCCAGGCTCTCCGCAGAGTAAGACCATCAACAGTCGATAATTTAAATGTGTTGTTTTCGAGATTTTGTTCGATGACATACGGCCCTTCCCATGTTGGTTTCATGTGCGAAGGAACCGAGTAGATTCTTTGAGGACGAGATCGCTGAGTTCGAGGTTCGGGTCGAACCTTGGCATTGTATAATCGAGCGACTTGACTTCGGTATGTGGCTGCCCTCAAGTCAGCCTCTTCACGCTTCTCATCTAATAAATCCAAAGATTCGACAAGTAATATCGCATTCGTTTTCAGATCATAATAAGTCACATGATGAGAAGGTACTTCCATCTCGACTGGAAAACGACTTCTGAACCGTAGGAAAGGGAGAACGGTGTGTGGCCGGTCGTGGACTTGTGGGTTGTTCGGTAAGCCCGTAGAGCCATAGGAAGTTCATCGACCCACTTGCCCCCGGCCTTTTTCAGTCATTTCTTTAGAATAGACTTTATAACTTCATTCACAGCTTCAACCAGTCCATTCACTTGAGGGTGTGCAATTGCGGAGAATTTCTTCCGAATGTGGAATCGTTGACAGAAATTCTTAAATTCAACATTGTCGAATTAGGTTCCGTTATCAGTGATGATGGTATGCGGGAGACTAAATTGGCAGATAATGTTGCGGTATACAAAGTTGATCACCTTCTTCGTTGTAATTGTAGCAAGGGGCTCAGCTTCCGCCCATTTGGTAAAGTAATCAACTACGACAATGGCGTACTTCGCACCACCTTTAGCTAGAGGCAGGGAGCCAATAATATCAGTGCCCCATACTACAAATGGCCATGGACTGACCATCTGAGTTATCTTAGTAGGTGGGGCTCTAGGAATTTGAGCATGCTTCTGGCATCTATCATATTTTCTGGTGTAGTCTGATGCATCGCAATTTATAATTAGCCAATAGTATCCATATTAAAGCACTTTCTTGGCAAGGTCTTGCCCCCCGATGTGATCGCCACATTCTCCTTTATGCACATCATGTAATACTCATTTGGTTTCATCGTAAGCGATACACCAAAGTAAAGGAACATAGTATCCTCGTCTATACATGACTCCATTTTGAATAGTGAACTGCGAAGCTTTTTGAAGAATTTTTCTCTTTTCACTCCTATGCTCTGGTAGGATCCCGTGCTCGAGATAATTTCTGAAAGAAGTCATCCTGACTTTTTATCGGGAACAATCTAAAATACCTAATCCGTCTCCATTCGATTGATGCTCAGGGTAGATAACATTTCCATAGGGACGAGTCCCAGTTGTTGTGCGTCACCTGTACTGGCTAACTTTGCTAACGAATTGGCTTTCTGATTGTGCTCTCCGGTTATGCAGTGGATGGCATAATAATCCAACTGATTTAATATTTCCTGAACCCGAGCAAGGTAAGCAGCCAGTCTTTGGTCTTTGGCTTCGTATTTCCCCCGAACATGACACACGACCAACAGTGAATCATAATAAATCTCCACATCAATGATTTTTAAATCTCTGGCAAGTCTCAATCCGGAAAGTAAGGCCTCATATTCAGCTTCGTTGTTGGTCGCATGAAAATCAAACTTTAAAGCGTAGCATATAGATCGTCCTTTGGGAGTTTAAAGTACAACTCCAACACCTGAGCAACGGTCATTTGATGCACCATCAGTATGTAGCTTTCAGATATACTTGGCAGATTCGCTGGTTTTGGGCGAGTCCTCTGCGATAGTAAATTTAGCTATGAAATCTGCTAGGACCTGTCCTTGAATGGCTCGCCCTGGAGTGTAAGTAATGTCAAACCGACTTAACTCGATATTCCACTTGAGTAGCCTAATAGACATCTCAGGCCGCGTAAGGACCTGTCATAACGACTGGTCGGTGTGAACGGTGATAGATGAGCCTGAAAATACGAACGGAACTTCCTTGAGGCAATAACAAGACAATAAGCCAACTTCTCTAGCTTCGGATAATTTCTCTCAGCTCCGATCAGTCGTTTGCTAATGTAATAGACCGACATCTGTACTCGGTCTTCCTCTCGAATTAGGGCAGTGCTGATTGCGTTGTCCAAAACTGTCAAATATATGTACAATCTCTCGTGATCGATAGGCTTTGACAGAATAGGTGGTATGGAGAGATGCTAGACCAGTGCTCGGAATGTGCCCTCACATTCCATAGTCCATTCAAAGTTCTGTTTCACTTTGCTGATCAGATCGAAGAAGGGAATGCATTTGACAGTGGATTTTGAAATGAACCTGCTCGGTGCCGCTACTTTCCCATTGAGGCTTTGGACTTGCTTTATGGTTCTTGGAATCTCAAGATTTCTGATTACCCAGATCTTTTCGAGATTGGCTTTGATTCCTCGAGCGTTGATGACAAACCTAAGGAATTTTCCTAATACGACCCCAAAGTGACATTTCAACGGATTGAGCTTCATTCTATATTCTCGAAGGATGTTAAACATTGATTCCAGGTCTCTGATATGATCAGTGGAGAATCGTGACTTTACTAGCATGTCATCCATGTATACCTTTATGGTTTTTCCAATCTGGTTGGCGAACATCCGATTAACCAATCATTGGTAAGTTGCGTCGGCGTTCTTGAGTCCGAAAGGCATAACTTTGTAATAGTAAAGTCCCATATCAGTCATGAAGCTGGTATGCTCCTGATCGGGAAAGTGCATGGGTATCTGGTTGTAACAGGAGTATGCATCCATGACGGATAAGAGTTCATGCCCAGCTGTTGAATCTACAAGTCGATCGATTCGAGGAAACGGAAGACTATCTTTGGGGCAAACTTTATTCAAGTACGAGTAGTCAACACATGTTCTCCATTTCCCGTTTGGCTTTCAGATAGGTACCGGGTTGGATACCCATTCCGCGTATAATGCATCTCGAATAAATCCGTTCTAATTTAAGCTTATCCACCTCTTTTTTAAGGGCGGAAGATCTTTCGGGATCCACACCATGTCTTTTTTGTTTGATCGAGACGTGCCGTGGGTCAATGTTCAATGTGTGGCTCGCGATGTCCGAGGAGATTCTACACATGTCAGAATGTGTCTAGGCAAACACGTCGAAGTTTACCTGGAGAAACTCAACCAATTCCTCTTGCATTTGCTGGCTTAACTGAGATCCAATCTTTATCATTTTAGAGTCGTCGTCACTATCGATCGGGACATCGATCGTCAGCTCGGCCGGAGAGGATTGACTGTCTCTATTTTCATCTTCTTTAGTATCTCTCGGGTCAAGATCCTTTGGGAACTGGTTGTGGTGCCCGAGCCTAGGCCCAGGCGTCAACTGTCAATTCTCAACAAAGCGGACACGGAGAGATTCCTCTATGGCCTTTCCTTTTTCCTTTCGTTGTGCCTCTCGCAGCTCAGCAACATAACAGGATTGTCCAGCAGCCTGATCTCCTTGAATGACTCCAACTCCATGATCGGTGGGGGAACTTTAGAGTCAAACACTAGGGGGCAATGGCAGCCATAAATTCATCCATGGCCGATCGGCCCAAGAAAGCATTATATGGCGAGTCTATATCTAGCACAGCAAATTGTAATATCCGGACTCTCCGGCGTTCTCCTATTCTAAATTCCATTGGCAGTTCCACCACTCTAGTGGGTATGGTTGCGCTCCCGTTGAAGCTATGAATACGGGACCGACAAGGCTTCAAATCTTTAGTATCCATTTTCATTTGGTCATAAGCTCGCTTAAATAATATATTCATAGAACTCCCACTGTCTACCAAGATCCTTTTCATCCAAACAGTACCTACTTAAGCTGATATGACAAGTGGATCGATGGTTGGGGCTTTTACCCGGTCGACGTCTTTGTCTCTAAAGATGATGTCGTCGGTCATCGTCTTTCGTTGCTTGGCCGGAGCCCCATCTTCCAAACTACTACAACATTCGAAGCTCGCATGCCTCACATAACTGGCACAAGACTCCATTTCCTTCCAGCTTCGGTCCGCTGGATGAGGACCGCCACTAATAGTATTTATCACCAACCTCCTGCCGGTACGAGAGGGTTCCTTTAGTCTCACCTGATCGGCACATGGTTTTGATTTGATGGGCCCGCAACTCCAGACCGCAGCACCCACATAAACTGCTCCAATTTTCTCTCACGTATCAAATTTTCAATGATATCCTACAAATGACGACACTCGTTCGTGTTATAGCCATAGCTTTCGTGGAATCTACAAAACTTCCCTGTCTGAATCTGTCTCTTCAATGACTGTTTCGGAGCAGGTTTCTTGCACTGAATAGTGTTGCAGGTCTGTAAATATACATTTTCCAACGACGTATACAAAGGAGTATAATTATCAAACATAGGAGCCCTACGCCGTGGACCACGATTCTGATCCCGCTTTCTACTATGATTACCATCGCCTTTCTGTTGATTTTGTATGTTCAATTGCACTTTTTCGAAACTCTCCCCGATTTTTTTAACTGCAATATTGCTTTGAATTCCTTCTACACTAGGTCCTACGTCATCTTTTTTCCTAGACTGTTTCGCATCCTCCCTCCTCAAGAATTGGCCTACCTTGGAATAGAAACGGTCCAATGACGCATTAGGTTTTTCGGTCAAACAGTTGCCAAACTCAGAATCGGGATCAATTCCTTCAATCAATGCCATCATAATAGAGTTATCATTGGGATTGCTAATCTCAGCGCATGCAGCATGAAATCTCTCCAAGTAACGTCTAAGCGTCTCTCCGGGAGCTTGAGTGACACTGGACAAAGTATTAACATCTTTCGGCCTCGTTACATGCATGGAGAAATGCTCAACAAACTTTGTTGCCAACTAATCAAAACACGAGATAGATCGAGGTGGTAAACAGGTGAACCACATAGTCGCTATGCTCCCCGGCAAGAACGAGAAACTTCAGCACTTAACTGTATCATTAGCTCGTGCAACATTCATTAACTATTCATACTTCAAGATATGTTAATTAGGATCAGAGCTCCTTTCATAAATGGGTAAAGTAGGCATCCTGAATTTTCGAAGTGTTTCAGCATAGAGTATCTCATCAATAAAAGGAGTATGACTCCGGGAGATTCCCCAGTCGTCATTGGTGAGGCCTTGACTCTCTCGGATCATCGTCGGGATGTCCGGCATTTGGACGTTGGGCAAAGGTGCAGTCGGGTTCCACAATGCGAGGATGGGTCGGACGCGGTCGACGGTCCATGTCTCGCCTCCATGGTTCTAAGTTCTCTGAAACATAAGGTTCAGGAGTGCGTTGGCGATGATTCGGATCTGTCCGATTTCGGGTGTCAACTCTAAATTCAGTAGCAGCGGTGGTAGTACGGTTGTCTATAACATGATAAGGAACAATACCTCCCCAGGAGGAGGGTCCGGTCCGATAACTGGTCGATGGGCCTACCCTCGGTTGCCTAATATTCAGTGTATGCTGATGTCCAGTAGCTTGAGTGTAACTCCCATCTAGCCATGGACGTGTGGATCTATGATGGTAATCTGAAGAGGCTAAACTCTCAGTAAATAAATAGGAAGCCTGATCCCTCCTGGATCTCCTTCGTCTTCGATGGTTCAGTTGGTTGGTTAGTTCTGCATTGGTGCGGAGTTATTGAGTGAGCTGTTGGCGGCTCTGAGTCAGTTCTTGCATAAGCAGCTGAAACTCTTCCCTGGTAACAGGGCCCTGTAGGTCTGATGGTCCGGCCGCATTTTATCGGCAGGAGGTAGCTGTATGCGATTCTGCCTACCCCATCCTTCTAGATCAGCAGCAGTTCAAGTAGTCCTAGTGTTAACCATTATGGATGGCGATACTCTTTCTTGGACTGGATGCAAATCCGGATAGGATGGAAGAACATTAAGCTTGAAATCTGGATCTTCTTCTTAGATTTATGCAATCCGATATCAATATCCAACGAGTAGGAGAAAAACTGGGTTTTCTCAGTGAAACCACCAAAGTGTTTGTACGAAAATTGGGCAAAACACTCCTCAGAAGTGTTTGAAGAGATAAAATGAAGAAAATAAATGTAAAAATAGAATTATCTAACAAACACTCCAAACAATAATAAAAAAAACAGCAGAGAAATACAAAGATTTAGAGTGGTTCGGCGTGTTGCCTACGTCCACTATGAAATGCATGATTTTTATTAACTTTTTCATGTTGGTTACAACGAATTACAACAGAGAATTTCAAGTACAACAGTAATTTCAACAGAGTCTAGACGTTGGAGAGCCAAAGTTCTTTTTTCTGTAGGTCTTGGACTATTATTTATAGGCATAGGTTGCAAATATCTCACTCGGATCTCGGAAGACCTCTTCTCTCACGTGGTTGGGCCCACACGATCGATCCCACGTCATTTGCACTCGGTCCGTGATCAACACGAACGAATTTCATATCGATCAATACTTCGTCCAATTAAGTCGAGATCGATCATGAACGTTCTTTAGATTGTAAGCAAGCTCCTGTGAAAATTTGATGGCATTTGGACTTGTAGATTTTGAGTTATGATCGATGCAAGTTCGTATTTTTCGATGGCTGTTGAATTTGCATCGATCCTTCTTTGCATCACTCTGTTCATATCGATCCAAGTATGTGCCTACAAGTCTACATAGTGCTAACTTCTTGGATCAATCCGCTTTGCATGCCGAACGATCGAGTCTCCCTTTTATTTAGTCTGTGTCCGTATTGACCTAGAACTACTCTTCGTATCATCCTAGGTAATGCTTTTCGTATCGATGTTCTAGGTTAGCTTCGTATCGATCAAAATGATGATGTCCATATTGATCCTTCATGTGCACTTCGTATCGATCCTTCATGTGTACTTCGCATCGATTAATGGCCGATCGATACGAAAACAGATGAGTGGGCAGATCGATACGAAATGGCGATCTTCCATGGACACGAAGTAGAACAAGGAAGGATGGATACGAAGTACACCATTCTCTATGGACATGAACTCGTGCTCCCCTGATTGACATGAAATCATGCGCACCTGATGGAGTTGAACCAGATCGATATGAAGGAGGTTTCTTCCTGTTTCTTGATGGATACAAAGGGGGCCGCTGCCGATGGATTCGAACAACGCCGATGCAAAAGAGGTTGACAGATGGATACAAAAAATTTACTCCCCTGGCTTTCATCGATCATATTTTGAGCATACGAACTCGGATTGACTTGAGATTTGGAACGTTGGCTTTTATGGCTTTTCTTGTCATGTCATATTAATTATAGCTCGATCCAGACTCGGACAAATTCACCAATATCCATAACGAACCTGTGCATAACCGATCTTCATGACGGACTGTCCTTGGTTTTCAGTTAATTTCTTACTGTCACGGCCTGGCCAAAAGGCGGGATAACAATATTCTTGACGTATAATGTCAACTTGGGATCTTTTGTTTGATATTTCTAGTTTAGCTAGTTTAGCATAAACTGTGTATCACTAAAGATTTCAATTCTTAGGATTTTCAACTGGAAAGCTAAGGTGAGTCCGGCTATCACAGATTCATATTCTGCTATGTTTTGGTGGTTGGAATCCTAATTTTATTGTGTAATACAAGCGATGTCCATCAGGAGCTATAGCCACACATTCAGCTCCAACTCCTTGTTCATTCGAAGCCCAATCTATGAATAACTTCCTTTAGGCTTTAGGTCTTTTTCTTTCTCTGACTATTCTTTAATGAATCCAGTACTTTCGTTGACAAAATCAGTTAGTGCTTGCCCCTTAATTGATGTTTGGGGTAGGAATTCGATATCATATTAGCTAAGTTCAATTCTCCATTTAACCAACCTTCTTGAAGCATCTGGTTTGCTGAAAACTTGCTTGAGTTGGAAATTGGTTAAGATTTTGATTGGATGTGCTTAAAAATAAGCTCTTAGATTGAGTGCCGCAAGCACTAAACAGTATTTCAATCTCTCTATAATTGGGTACCTAGTCTCTATACCTTTGAGCCTTTTACTAGTTTAATATATGGGAAGCCGAATTCTATTTTCTTCACTTATCAATAATGAGATAACCGCCCATTTAGAAACTGCCATATAGAGATAAAGAGTTTCTGCATCCATAGGATTAGAGAGAATTAGTTGCTTTTTCAAACGATCTTTTAGTTTTTGGAAAGCCATTTGGAAATCCTCACTTCATTTGAAGCCTTTCTTCTCCCTAATCACATTGAAGAAGGGAATGCATTTGTCTGTAGCTTTGGAAACAAATCGATTCAATGCTGCCAGTTTTCCGTTTAGCCTCATTACGTCATTGCTTGTCTTTGGTTACGCCATTCCTCTAATAGCTTGAATTTGATTAGGGTTTGCTTTGATTCTTCTAGCACTAACAATATATCATAAGAATTAGCCAAACCGGATCTCAAAAGAACATTTTTGTGGATTAAGTTTCATCTGGTATCTTCGCAATACATCGAACATTTCTTCTAGATCTTTTAGATGATTGGTTTTCTCCTGAGACATGACCAACATGTCATCCACATACACTTCCATAATCCGACCGATTTGCTTCCTGAACATTCTATTTACTAGCCTATGATATGTTGCTTCTGCATTCTTCAATCCAAAAGGCATTACCTTGTAGCAATACATTCCCCAGTCAGCTGTAAAACTTTTTTTTTCTTCATCTGGTTTGAACATTGAAATTTGATTATATCCAAAATATGCGTCCATGAAGGATAAGAGTTGATGTCCGCTCATTACATCGATTAATTGATCTATTCTCGAAAGTGGATCGGAATCTTTTGGACATGCTTTATTCAAGTCAGTGTAATCAATACACGTTCTTCACTTTCCATTGGACTTCTTGACTAACACCAGATTAGCTAGCCATTTCGGAAAAAAAACTTCTCTAATAAACCCGTTTTCGAGCAGTCTCTTGACCTCTTCTTTAAAAGCATTGGATCAGACTTTATCAAACTGTCTCTTCTTCTACCAAACTGCTGTGACATTTGGGTTTATGTTCAAGGCGTGGCACATAACAGTGGGATCGATTCCAGTCATATCCGAGTGAGTCCAAGAGAATACATCTTTGCTAGATTGAAGAAATTGGATCAGCTCTCCCCTTATTTTACCATCTAACTCTTTTCCGATCTTAACGGTCTTTGTCGAATCAGTCGAGGCATACCTCTTCAAGATCTTCTGTCGGTTTCATTCTTTCCTACCCATTTTTGCAATCTAGTTTAGTGTTAATATCTTCATCTGCTATTTCATCTTCTATCAAGTTTGCTTCTTTGCTCTTTCTTTACTTTTCGGAGAAGTTGAATTTTCTCATTGCATATTTAGTTGTATTATCAGGTTTTTCCTTTGCTTTGGGTGATGAGCTTAAAGAATCATCATCTAAAGGCTACTTTATATCAGATAGAATCAATTTGTTTTCCTCCAAATCGTAACGAGAAATATAACCTCGTTCATTTTGTTCAATGGTTGCAAAATACATCTCTCGGACACTGAATTGCTCACCCCTTATAGTTCCCTATCTTTTTTTCGTTAGAAACATCACCATCAAGTATTTTGGTGACACAAAAGCATCAAGTTCATCTAGAGCGACCTTCCAAAGAAAGCATTATAGTAGGACAGTTGGTCCATAATGATAAGAGGGTTTCAAAGGTTTTATAGCATGGAGGAACTCCCATATGTATAAGAAGCTTTAGTTGCCCCGCCGGAGTTGACCCCTTATCATTGAATCCAAAGATAGGCTCTAAACATGGTTCAAGCTTCCCTTCAGGAATTCCCATCTGGTCAAAAGCGTGTTTCAAAATTACATTAACTATGTTGCCTGTATCCACTAAAATCTTGGTAACTACAGAGAGTCCAATCTATGCGGTAATCATTAGCGGATCATTGTGTGGATACCGAACTCCTTTTAACTCTGATAAAGTGATCGTTAAAGTGTGCAACTGGATCTAAAATCTTGGATTATTTAGTGGTGGTTCTTCCTAGATAGAGAAAATTTCTTCCCTTGCTTCCCTCACATATTGGCTTCTAGCCTCTTTGTTGCTTCCAACTTAATGTGGACCTCCATGGATTACATCAATCCGGCTAAGAGGTAGAATGAAGTCAGGTTGAATATCATGTTTAACCATATTTACAGCGTTTTGTGATGACCTATGATTGTTGTTTCTAAAATGGGTAGCGTTTTGTCCATCTTCGATAAATTCCTTCAATTGTCCAACACGAATCATCCGCTGAATTATGTCCACTAATACCAGGCACTCATCCGTCTTGTACCTATTTGATCTGTGATATGCGCGGTAATCTCCCCTTTTCTTGGTTCGGGGTTGGTCTGATTGAATATGCTAGTATATGATTTTTGTTTGATGATAATAAACATATATATATATATATATATATATTCATTAAAATGTATTTGTTAATGTAAAATTTTATTTTTTACATAATTAAATAAATATTTGCTGAATAAAATAAATAACACAAAATTTAAATTCAAACAGATATTTTTATTTAAACAAATATTTATTACAATTTTGAGTGGTACAAATTTGAGCTCTCACTGTATATACAATCTTTGATTACAATACATTGTTTACATCACAATTTATCATATGCACCTCACTACATTTCACTCACACTTGTATTTTATCTTCAACTCCATTCCATATTGAATCCAGCATCTGAGCAATCTACAAAAATATACACCGACATATTAAAATTGAAAAGAAAATATTTTTTGCAGTGTAAAATAAAATGTATTTTGAAAATATTATTTGCCTCAGTTATTTGGGTTATTCGTCATTATTTAAATTTGAATTTATCACACATGAACAGCTTGTGACATGCACAGTGTATCACTGTACATGCTACAAGGCCGTGCACACCAATATACACTTGATAAAGTTACAGGGACAGGTGAGCATAAGGTCAAACCCAATTAAAAGCCAGGTTCAACTCAAGTGCAATACAAATAAAGTCACAACACGAGCATAAGGTCAAACCCGAGCTATAAGCTGGATTCAACACAGGTGAAAATTCAAATGAAATGGTCAAGACACATAAATCAAGCCTCAACCAAAGTTCAAGTTGTAAACATGAAAACAGAGGCTAGATAGTCCAACCAGATTCAAAAATATAGATCAACAAAAGTGTCAAGTGAATGAGCTAAAGTAATTTCAAAAATGACCGAAGTCAAATATATGAACTCGAGCAAGTCCAACTACCATATGAAAGCAACCATACATATATACATGTGTGAAACAACATGTATACATATAGACAGTGCAAACTAGCTCAAAGCATTAACTCGAAATAATTCAATATCAGATACAATGCAACAGTGTACAGAGAAGTGATACAAGGCCATCTATATGCAGACACTACATGAACTATCTTGAAGACCAGTGAATGACTAGTGAAAAAAAATACCAGACTACATGAAGCAATTCAATATCCAAGCAATAACAGATACAACATGCAGTGCAGACTCAAATATTGTGTACTAGAATTAAGGCAACATGTACTCAATACAGTGAACAATGCATCAAGTTGAAAATTCTACAGGAATGAACAACATGAATAACACATCATACATACATATGCAAGTATAAATGTGAATGTACAACTTCATGTTCACATGAGAATCGGGCATGGTGGAATGCATCAGAGTAACGAAATGTTCAGACCAGATTACAATGTCACCAGTGAAACGAACATCATATACACATACGTACTCGAGGCAACCAGTTCGATATGCAAGTGAAGCAACCAAACCTGGCAACCAAACAAAAGACTGCAACATACTCAAATACAAATGAAGATGCACAGTACAGACTCAACCAAACAACACTGCAAACAAGTTAGTTGTTCCAAACAATCATACCTCAAGTGCAACCAGACTAATATTAAAAAAAAAGTAATACCAAAATTGAAATTGAAGACGTGAGCAATTGAACAGAGTCAATGTCAAGCCGTGGTTGAAAAAGAATTTGAACAAGTTTAAAACAATGGGACAGCAAGGATATTAATGCAAGCAGTATCACTGCAACCTGAACCAGACTCGAGCAAGTTAAGACCCAACATGTCACAAATACTACAACACAATACAACATGGCAGTATGGCAGTAGACAGTGCAAAGTGGTGCACATGTAACCAGAGCCAAGGAAGGAAAACCAGATTCAAGTTCAAGAGGCAATACTACAGTGCTACCACAAATCGACGCAGCCAGACAATATGAAAACAATATATGCAGTGCACAGTGCATACGCTCGAAGTCAACAAGAACGTAACCGAACAGTTCAAATTCAACATAGTGGTGGCCAAGCAAAGTTAGAATCGAGCCGTGTAAATAAAGTAATAAAATATACAATTTCGAAAAGGTAAAAAATAAATCACATCATTCGATCAAAATCAAACGGTCAAGCATAAAAGTATCAGACGAATTCGTATACAATATACAAACGAAATTATAGGAGATTAAACCCTATATAAACCCTAAAACATCATCGGCATTACTCATTCGAGTTCGAGAAAAATAGATACCAAAAATCAAATCAACAACTCGAATCTGATCGAGTTCGAGCTAGCTAAACAGTAAAGCAGAAAAGCACAAATTACATACCAGATTGTTCGAATCGAACTCGATCATAGAAGCAGCCGAAGCTAAGCTACGAAGAGACGGTTGATTGACAAAGCAAACAGTATATAATTTGTAACGACCCGAAATTTTCGAAGCCGAAAATTCCAGATAGTTATGAAAAAGAAGAAAGAGATAGAAGAAGTAGAAGAACAGAAACAACCAACAACTCACTTCGCAACGGATAAAATATAATAATAAATAATAGCAGTTTACAAAAGAATACTATATCCGTTGATTACATTTTGTATACATCAGAGTTTCACATTTTATACAGACACTGAATTTACACCAATACCATGCCTCAAATATATAATAATATAACACAGCAGATCCACTCCATACGTTCCTGATATCCAGCTCGAGTCATGAGCTCCAGAACGTCCTTACCTGAAAATCTGTAATACCCGGTCTGACCCGAGCATTACACCAAGGTAACACCCGGGTCAGGCTGGAAACCAGCGTGAGTAAACCCAACTACAAGGAATACCAAAACAATCAACATATATAAACCCGGGGTAACATATATCAGTTTATCCAATTCACAGTTTGCTATAGGCAATGTTTATTTCACATTTCAATTTCTAAGTACCAAACTTAGATAAAATAATCCAATTTGCTTAAATCATTTCATTCCAGCCTTTTGATTTCTCAAATCAATTTACAAAGTCACACTTTGTTATCGACATAACTTATTTTCAAAATAAGTATTATATGTGCCAAAATGTAGATTAAATAATCTGATTCCTTTAAATCCATTCATTACAACCAATCAATTTCTCATATCAATTTATAAGAAATTCGAAGTGGTTTCGGGTATCTACCCAATACCCGATTCCGGCCCCTTCGAGTCTCCTGTCATCCTAACCCAAGTTATCCAAATGAAATACGCAACATTTCATATCAGAGATATCAACTCATTCAAAGCAACCAATACCAGTCAATCATCCAAAAGCAATGTTTAATCGCATTCAAATTAATTCAATTGATTATGATTGAATTTCCAACCAAATTCACTTAGATTCCTTCTTTCAATATTAATTAATTCCAAATCAATTAATCAATCAATCCTTCGTTATTCATCTTAGTTAATCATCCTGGATTAATTACCTTCAATTTCTTTCAAGTAATTATCTTTAATTAATTTCACAAATTAATTATTCTTAACCCACAACTGTAATTAATCGGTAGTTACTTCACAATCTAATTAACTATATTAATTACGTTAATCCTTAATTTACTTATATTAATAAATTTCTCATGAATCACTTATTATTGATGAATAAATCTTAATTACACTCTTGATATTGCACAATATAATTATATTTTATTAACTATATTAAGTAACTACCTCTCCATCCACTAAATTAATTTAAACTTAATAAATTACCTTAAACCTTCATTAATTAATTCAATCCTTCATTATTAAATTAATCAACCCAAATCATTAATTTATGCATTAATTTATTATCCATTTTAATTAACCTACCAACTTAATGAATCACAAATCATTAAGCCCTTATTAACTTTCAAATGAAAACATTTTCTTATTTAAGATTTAAGTTTAACAATTTAAACCCGAATACTTCAAGTCAACCAATCCATTAATTCGAAAACCAAACAGAACCAAAGTCACTAGATCATCAGTCCACACAGTACACATCAAATCAATTCAATCATTTCACCAATCATTTAAATTCAACGATTAAAATTTAAATAAAAACTCATCTGAGTGAGATTAACTCACCTTTTCTTAAATTTGCAGTTTATTGCCATTCATTTCCATTCCAGCTTGCTTCTTCTCAATTTTCTCTTCTTTTTTTTTGCCCTTGTATAAAAATTTATACAATTTATTAAATTTGAAATAATCGAACAATTTGTTTTCTTTTAATAAATTTAATTAACTAGCAATTTACTAAATTTCAAATGATCGTTAACTTAACTTAGTTACATTTTCTTTTCTGCCCAAATTATAAATTCAATGACAGGTTATCTATATATTTCAATTTCTCAAATAAATATACCGATTTCTTAAAGATTGGCTGATACCTCTATAGATTTATATATTACACTGATATAAAAAAAATCCAGTTTAAAGCTTGCTTATGAAATCATTTCCTAATATATCTTCCATATATAAGTATTTAAAACAAAACTTCTGCTTTTTAAATCTTACTGTAAAAACTTTTTTTTAAAAAAAAACTCGAATGAATAAACGAAGGAAAAGAAGCCATACCCTAAAGAATTTGCAAACTGCAGATGCCAAACCATGAAATACAATGTCGATCCTTGCCTTTGACGTGACTTTCCAGTGACCTCGCGCCCTTCGCGTCTTGCGCGACTCGCCCCAGATCGCCGCCACCGCTGCCGAGTCACTAGCCCCTTCGACTTCGACGCTCCATTCCAAAACCCCAAAGCCCTAGCTCACACGAAACACGATTCAATCGCAACTTCGGCTAGACCTCTCGAGCATGAGCTCGAGTTACACGAGCTCGAGTTAATTCTTGCGTCGCCGATTATATCGAGATGGAGACGAAAATGAATAGGAATTTGGCAGAGCTGGCTTCGGCCATGATTCGTTTCTTCATTAGAGGGAAGCTTCGATTTTTAATTGGTGGAGGATATACGAATCGTTTTGGAAGAAATACTGTGGAGATGCGATAAAATAGAGACGAGAAACCTTGACCGAAGGCTTCGGCCATTTTCGTTCTCCCTGATTTGAATTTTTTTTTTTAACTGTTGATTTCTGCTATAGAGAATGGAGAGGACGGGAATAAGATAATGAAATGGGGAAGCTTCTTGAGAACGCTTGGTCACATATCAAAATATCTCTGACTAATGTACCTTTAAATTTATATTATATTATAAAATTTCCAAATGCCTCGTTAATTGCCATATAAATTTCGAACTCCTCTTAAAGAATGCCGCTAGGCGATTATAGGGTTTTACCTGCGTTTCGAACACGATGGAACATGTTTCGGAAGCTAATTCAGTCATATGCGTGAGTTACGAAAGTAAACGATCAATTTTAAATTAAATCAATTAACTAGTTTCTAAGCGTTTTAAGCTGCCAGGGTCAAACGACAGCTCCGATTACTATGAAAACTGAAATCCAATAATAACTAACTATCACAGATCCAATGAAACTGGTTTCGTCGAATTCTGAGACTGTGCCTCGGAAAGCTACTTTTAAATATCGATTTAAACAATATATTATTAAAATTGAACAAATCACCTTGAAATTCAATTTCAACCATTTATTACCTTCAGTAACATCATTATAAATTTATATAATTCAATAATTTAATTATCAAGTGAATATTAATATTTGGAATTCAAGTTAAAATTAACCTTTACATATTTAAAATCAATTAATTATTCCATTCTAAATTGTTAAAAATTCTGGATCGTCGCATAATTCATCCTTCAATCAACTACATAAGTTGGCAGCTTCAACAAATTCTAAACCCTAGTTTTAGCAAAGAGGAACAATTAAAGGAACGAGGCCGACATTGTTACAGAGCAAAGAAAGCAACGAAATAAAAGAGACAAAGGGGCCGACATTTTAGTGGGTCCAACCTTGTTATTAAGGCTTTAGTTTAAAATTAGGGTTTTATTGTTTAATTTGTTTTTAAATTTGAATTTTTCTTTTAAACTTGTGTAATTTCTAATCGCGTGAATAGGGGACGAACTACGGTGGTGTAGTTCGAGAATTCGCAATTCAGTGGCTGAGTTATGGTAGGGTTTTGAGCATAGAGTTAGGTTAGTCGATAGCGGGTGTCGCAAGTTTACGTGTATAAGTGTCTGACTATCTAATTTCTAGTAGAAACCTTGGGGGCAGCACGTAGGCTGGGTTTTGCCGAAGCTGGGTAAATCTGCGTGTTTTATTTCCTGCATTTACTATTCTGCCATTATCTGTGTTGTTATTATTCTTCTGAGATCTATGTTGAAATTATTTTATATATTTCCGCAATAAATTTTTGTAATCATTAGTATCACCCTATTTACCCCCTCTAGGGTGAAATCGATCCTATAGGTCTTGGCCTTATAAGAAACCGAATAGTCATTATTCTCCTTCATAGGGGCATATATATAAGAGAGTGGCTTATTCAGAGTGACATGACTAGCATTTGAATCTTCCTCCCACCTTGGCTTCTTATGATTGCGGTCGTTGTTAAACTTTCTTGTTTCCTTCTTAATCCGAGCCTTCTTTCTAGCATGGTACATTTCATCCATGCAGATGAATTTATCGACCTATAAATGGAATTCCTACAAGTCTTCGCACCAGCAAATGTAAAGCTCCTGCCAAAATGGAGTCTGCTCAATTAATCTCGAGTGTACCATTACTAACTTATCTCTGTCGGCCATGTTCTTTGCCTTCAAAGCTTTTGCATTGAATCTTTTAAGATAATCACCCAACAGTTCCCCAGGTCTTTGCTTGATATTGGCTACCTCAATATAGTCAACAGTAAGGTCTATGCAGATGCAGAATTGTGCTAAGAACTCGTAAGAAAATTTCTTTTAGGAATAGATGGTCCTATCTCGGTATTGCCAGTATCACTTGGCTGTTGCTCCTTGAAATATGGCCTAGAAAAGTCTATAGCGAATAGCTCTGGATGCATTATACAGATCCATTTGACTCTCAAAAGCTAATAGACGGTCATCCAGGACGATGATTCCATTATATTTGATATAAAGAATCTTGATGTAAGATGGGAAATTCTCGATCATGATCTCATCAGTAAAAGGAGCCTCCTATTGGTTATCTTTGGCCCGATCATCTGAAGTCCTCTTCCCCTTGAGATTGAGCATGTCTTTTGCTACTTTCTTTGCAAGTCCCTTAAGTAAGACTCGCCATTATGGTGATTGCCCCTTTCGAGTTTATATCCATCAAAAGCTCAAATTGTTCTTCAAGTTTTTCCTTCATTCTTCCTTGGTAATCTACCCTAGCTTGTCGATCATCTCTCTTTCCTGTGGAATTTGGGTAAACTTACTTTTGCTTTTATTTCTGAATAGGAAGCATTCAAGTTTCTCCTTGGAGATTCCACCCCATCTCCTCCAGTTACCCTAGTAGCCTTGGAAGATTTCTAAATGGATCATTTATTTCTAATTGCCCCATCCAATAGTTCTCTCATCATCAGCAGTTGTTTCTCCAAGTTCTGGATTTTGGCCTCACTGCTAGTTGGTTGCAATGGTCGTGACGGTTGCCCATGCTCTATATTTTCCACATTGAATTTGAGATTTATATCCTCTTCTAGTGTCGTTGTCTATATAACCTCTTCGGTCTGAACATTACGTCTTCATGGTCTCATTTTCCTGAAATAAAATTCACTTATTTTTTTTAGATAACAAGGGAATTAACCACAAGACCGGAGGTTCAAGCCCTCCTTCTGGCGTCAAATATGTTAGACCAAAAATTGGTATAACTCTCTAGATGCAAATTATGATAAATTAACTCTTGATTTTAGCATCTACGGAGGCATGGCCAAGTATAAGTTGACCAAAATCGCCTTAGTAGTGTATCATCAAGAGCTAACTCATTATTCAAGACTGGTCTTATGATAGATTCATTATTGAATGGATGACATTAGATCATTAAGGAATGTTATACAAAAGTCCATTGATTGTCCTAGAATGATTGTGCTTGATATTCTTAAAATTTATTAAGGATGTTATGCTTGACATCCTCTAAAGTCATAAGAGTCCTTATGCTTGACGTTCTCTAAAGTCATAAGAGTCATTATGCTCGAGGTTTTCAAGGTTATTTCACATGAATGTTCATTTCTGCTTTTAGACAAGATAATCCAAAAAGGTCTAAGTCATATCATATGTTCAATAGAGACATAGAAGATAACTGACGTATTCAAGCTATAGTTCATTATGCACGATATGGGCTTATGATTATGCATAATACAGTCCTTATGTTTAGGGTCCATGGTTCATAAAATTATTATATACATTAATACAATTATATACCCCTATATTTCAAATAATTATGTACATTAATATAATTAATATTAAGTAGAGGTTATAGTTCTCATATCTGAGCCTGGAGGACTTCTACTCCTCTTTTTACTTAATGTATCTTTTGCTTTAAGCTTGCTTGCCAGGTCATTCTATTCCGGGTTACCTATTATGTATTTTTGCTTAAAGTTGGCCTTATCTTTTTGCCTGCCTCTCACTGTGTTATTGCTCTTGTTTTACAGTAGTGCTACTAGAAACATATTATAAGTGCGAGGCAACTCTAAGTGGATGCCTACCCTATCCTCAGTTTGTGTAGCACTTCTCCCGTATGGGACAATCTCCATATTAGCATTAGCTTCATTAGTACCTTGTTGTATATTGTGTTCTTCCATATTTTTATATGCAATTAAACATGGATTTGGAGTTTGGAGGGTTCCAACCTCCAAGTCTTTTTTTATCTTTCTTCTCCTTTCGGTCATGCTCTGTTGCATTTCTGATTCGCTGCCATTATGTGTTTCTATGATTTCATGATCGACTTTAACCATGACTTGAATACCTTATTAGACGAGTTGTTGTGTATTGTTGGTTTCTTGATTCCTAATATTGCCTTTCTGGTAGTGTCCATTGTCAATAATGATACTTTCTTGGTTGAGCTACCCATTTACTTCAGATGCATTATTATTTTACCTCTTTCTTGACCAACTCAAATTGTGCTTGGGCTTGTTTTGGCACTTCACTGGTTTGCATACATATTTTCTTGAGTTTCTTAATTGGGGTTCTTTGGAACCTATGCTTTTTATGTACTGCATTTCGGGGGCACTGATTTGTACTCTGCTTTTTATATAATGTTTTCATCTGACAATTCAACATCTGCGGTGATTTCCACAAGAATGCGAGCGTAATTCAATCTCATTTACATGGTGGTTGCTGCATCAAGTTTCATTGGTTTTCCAATAATACTTGCCTTACCACTATAAACGTCTCACTGTCATAAAGTTTCAGATTACAACTTGACAATCCGATCCAAATTGGCATAGATGTCAACAAATCTTTGTCTAAGTTTAGCGTATTCGACCACCTCCTAAAGATGATGAGTCCGCCATCTGAAAAAAAAAAAGGGACCATCTTTTAAAACGTTTTTGCAGTGTTTTGGATCTTTGAATTTCACAAGAAAGAAGTCATTTTCTCTATAAAACATATCATATTCACTGATTTTCAAATTCTTTGAATATAAGATTCGAAACAGACAAAGCAAGGTTTTGGCCTCACAACATACTAACATAGGCCAGAACAGAGTTATTCCACCACTTCTTTGTTCTCTTACATACGGCCTCTCTGTTACTACCATACTTTCTATTGCTAATCCTGATTGGTGGTATAAACTCAAGATTACAGTCTTTTGAGGATGGCTTATCTGCAACTATTTATGTCCATGATTTTGGTCCTTGCACCTTGTTTAGAGAGACGGTGGTCGATTTTTTGCTAACAGAGAGGTCGGATCTTTTATTGTCATCACTTGGTTGATTTAGGGGTCTTTGATTGCCTCTTCCTAATGCTTTAACTTCTCTGTTAATCTGAAACGGTGGCAACTCCTAAGCAGCTTTTTTGATTTTTCTTCTATTACTGGTCCAATTTTGGACCAGTTGGAAACCGTCTTCGTCGATAATGAAGCTCCTAGTAAGCTTTCTGATGTAAGGAGGTTGTTCGAGACCTAGATTCGACTTGTCGACAATTTTTGAGAATGTGTACAATGAGGTTCGATTGTTTGTTTGTCCTCGCGCGACGGGAAGGAAGACCTAATTTGTTTCTTTTTGAAATGTTTTGATTGGAAACTTAATTCATTTGATTGTTTATGACTAGCTATATTAAACATGTTTTCAGCAACACCAGTCTTTGCACATATAATACAAACAAAAATTAAAACGTTTCTATTTGACATCAATGCTTATGCTCACGATTTATGCTCTAGTTCGAATCTTTTCAGCTTCCTTTTGGAGTTGCTTATTTCATGTCTTTGTCCTGCTAACTCCTTTATCTAACGAACAGAGCACCTTTACTTTTACTTTAAACAACATAACATCATGTTTGTAGAATAAAAACATCCTACTTGATACGCGATTAATATGCAATGTGACATATGCCTATCGAGTTATGGTTTTAGAACACAGATTCAGTGCATATTGCACTCTATAAGTCTATCCTCTTAACCTGGCTATTATGTATTCATAAAAGAATCCAAGACATTTTGCAAAGAACTAACTGTCTTACCATTATTATCAATAGCTAACAAATGCGATTAAACACTTGGTAAAACTTTGAATTCAAGCATGATTAATTAAGTAGCTTTTCAAATTTTTTTGAATCTTCAAATCGTGAGGATAATGAAGTTAAGTTATTGCTTAAGCATTTTACTTAGAACTAGTGGCAAAACATGACTACGGCTCAATTAATTAGCTTAATCTATTGTGTAGTTGAATACGGAAAGAATGATTGGTTGGGTCATGTAATATGCTTGAATGTTCAGCACTTAACTTTATGTTTGATAATTATTTATTGACAGATACAATTTTTTGTTAAATAAACAGTCATATTGCTGAAATTTTCTAATATATTCCTTATACTATTCAAACTTTATAATTGCTTACAAGTCATTTCACTAATCCAGATTGTATTTAACTTCGTCTTAACCAAAATACAATGTTATCTTCGACAAACTTACTCACTTGAGCTTTTTGATGTAGTGGTTCTTTAACAAATTGTTTAAACTATAAACTAAAGTAAGTGTTTAATGGTACTGCACAACTGAGTTCAAGGGAAATAATTAATAATTATACATAAAAGCAACTGTTGAGTTACATTTGGCATTAAAACTAAAACTTCATACTAGTAGCTTCTTCTCTATGTTTCTGCTTCAAGTAGACAGAAAACTCCAATTGGCAACTAATAGATTTATAAACTTCCAAAAATCACTGTCACTTTCCTTCATTTGATTCAAACAAGTTTGTGAATCGTCCTGATTTTTCAATGTAACTAATTAAATTTAAATAATAAAAAATTCTTGAATATTGTTTGTTCCGTTCCTTAGTGGCTATACATACACAAACCAAGTAGCATATTTTCTCATTTATTTTGAACAATGTATTAAATCTTAAATTAATTTCACTAAGAAAAAAAACTAAGTTTTACCTTTCATTATGAAAAATAATTTCATAAACTAAAACAAAAAGGGACAAACAATTGAAAAAATGTATCTGTATTTGGAAGAAGTGATCGAGGATTCATTTTTGTAACATTGCAATTTGTCAATGATTTATTTATAGTTCTCTCGTTATCAATAAGTTGTTCACGTAGTTCCAAATAATATCGTTGAGAATGAACAAACAATATCAATTTATAATATCTCAATTTCAATAATAATACTAATAATAATAATAATAATAATAATAATAATAATAATAATAATAATAATAATAATAATAATAATAATAGCAGCAATCGTAATAATAATAAATAAAAATCAAGAAAATAGGCAAAGAAGGAAGACATAGAAATTGTATGATAGGCATACTCATTCCCCCAGTTTATGTATAAAGCTAACAAGTAATGACAAAAAAGACGAATTAACTCTTATAAAGCCATTAACTAAATTAGTCATTTTGTAAGTAGCATTGGTGCTTTCTCCAAATTATACACATGAGTTTCCACTTATAAGGCATGTATATATACACAACATATCATGAGTTTATACACCACTAAAATCTACTCCTCATTCTCACACCACAATATTCATATCTAAGAAATATACATAAATGAATGGTTTGGAAATAATAACCAACAATGAGCAAGAATACGAGCTTAATGATGAAGCAAGGGACACAATGCAAAATTCATTTGGGAAGGGCAAAAGTGGATTACAAACGCATATTGCTTGTTATGAAGAGTTTTGCATAAATCCAAATGGAAAGTAAGAACTACATATTTTTCTTACTTAGAAACCTATATTTCTTTGTGATTTTTCATCGCATAACAAATCAAATTAACATTAAATTTCCAGGTTCTATAGATGGTGGGTGAACATAATTTTCTTATGGTCAATCTACTCATCATTCTTCACACCATTAGAGTTTGGATTTTTTGAAGGGCTGCCCAAACATATGGAAATATTAGACTGCATGCAAATTGTGTTCTTAATTGATGTGATTATACAATTTTTTGTGGCATACAGAGATGAACATACCTATAAAATGGTACATGACAGAGGTAGCATCGCTGTTCGGTAAGAAATCACATCCTTGGCCTTTTTTTTCCACTTCATTTCCAATATGAAGATAAAAAGTATAATCAGTGTATAACTGACAAAACCGCAAAGTTTATAATACAATATTGGTGAATCATGAGTATTAAACCAATATACAACAAAAATAAATGGAGAAAACTGACCTGTTCACATTTACCTTGTGTTGTGTACAACCAATGCTTATATTAGACAAATTTGCCTCCTTTTTTATTTCAATATGTAAACAGGAGCGAATTTGTCTACAGTAAATCTTGTACCCACGATCAATTTCCTTATAATGAAAGAAAACTCCCAAAAAAATAAATTGAGAAATACTGACATTTACATATAGCACGTGTGACAATTCATAACATATGTAGCTTCAGAAATGGTTAGTAAAACAGTTGCATCACATTTACATGCTGAAATCAGAGTTTTAGTATATTTAGAATTCACGTTAAAATCCACAAATTAAAATTCAACAAATTATACCTAACAATATATTTTTTTCCTTTGTGAAGATATGGAAGGACTAGTTTTCCACTTGATATTCTTGGTTGCTTTCCATGGGATGGCATCTACAAGGTAAATGACTAGTCAATACTTCAAGTGGACACACACACACACACGATTAGTTTAACTAAGTACTTCCGTATGGTCAGGCGACTGGAAGAAGTGAATGCATCCGATATTTTGTATGGATACGCTTGTATCGTACAAGAAACATCTTACAGTTCTTCAAGAAAATGGAGAAAGATATCCGAATCAATTATCTATTTACAAGGATAGTTAAGCTTATTACAGTCGAACTATATTGCACACACACTGCTGCGTGCATTTTCTACTACCTAGCAACAACTTTACCTCCATCCCAAGAAGGCAATACATGGATTGGGAGCTTGCGGTTAGGAGATTATCAGTATATTAACTTCAGAGAAATTGATTTTTGGACACGATACATAACTTCCGCTTATTTTGCCATAGTGACTATGGCAACTGTGGGTGAGTGCGTAACTTCTTTCTTTCTTGTGGTTCGAACTTTGCATCCTAAGAATGGATGTCATTGACATATATATCGATAAACTGAGAGTTTACATACTATAGCCATTGTTCAATCTTTGCACCTCTCTTTTTTTCTTCCCTTGATGCTCATACATTTAGCCTCTCTAGGATATACATGTTAAATTACTTCTTGAATTGACTATATGGTATGCCTTTAAGTATTGAAACCAAGAACTCTGATTACACAACCAAACGTCTTACCATTACCACTATTATCAGTGGTTATTGGCTATATGGGTTCAATTTCATTTCATATGATTTTGTATCAATAAAATTTCATGGCTTTGTTTGCATGCAGGATATGGTGATATACACGCGGTGAATACTAGGGAGATGATATTCATAATGATATACATCTCATTTGATATGATTCTAGGAGCCTATTTGATCGGTAACATGACTGCACTGATAGTTAAGGGTTCGAAAACAGAAAGGTTTCGTGACAAAATGACTGAGATTATAAAATACATGAACAGAAATAAGCTGGGTAAGGATATTAGGGCACAGATTAAAGAACATCTGTTGCTTCAGTACGAAAGTAACTATACCAAAGCTTGTGCACTGGAAGATATTCCTGTTGCAGTTCGATCAAAGGTAGTTTAAAAGTAAAACCAAAATCTACAAACAAGATACTGATTACAGTCGAGAAAAAATGTGTTAATATGATATAATACACTGTTATTTGTGTTATATTACAGACAATGGGAAATTTTCTCTTACCTAAATTTAATTTGTATAACTGAAATTTTGTCTTTGATTTTGTACAGATATCTCAGATGCTGTACAACGAGCTGGTTCAAAAAGTGCCTCTGTTCAAAGGATGTTCCGAAGAATTCCTTAATCAAATTGTACATTAATTGATAGCAACAAATTTTTTTAACCTTTTATTTTTTTACAAGATTTCCCACCTTTTTATGCAAGCTAACCAACTTTGGTTTTATATTACTGCAGGTAATGAAATTGAATGAAGAATTTTTTCTACCTGGGGAAGTCATTCTTGAACAAGGGTGTGCAGTGGATCAAATTTACATCATATCGAGTGGGCATTTGGTAATATAACATTATAACTAGAGAGAAAAATGTATGAACATGTAAATAAACATATTTGATAATAATTATCCAACAATTGATCAACTTACTTGTAGGAGGAAGTAGTCGCTGGGGAAGATGGATCAGAAGAATCAATAGCAGAGCTCATGACATACGATATATTTGGTGAAGTTGCAGTTCTATGTAACATTCCACAGCCATACACCGTTCGTGTCTGTGAATTGTGTCGACTTCTACGCATGGAAAAACAAGCCCTGACAAGTATATTACAGCTTTATTTTAGAGACAGTCGACAAATACTTAGTAATTTACTGAAGGTATTGCCACAACATGTACATTAAATTACAAAATGATAGAGTAAAGAACAAAACTGATAGAAGAAGAAATTATTTTTTCAGGGGAAGGAAACAGATTTAAGAATCAAGCAACTAGAGTCGGATATTACATATTTAATAGCAAAGCAAGAAGCTGAATTGGCAATAGGAGTAAACAGTGCAGCATATCATGGAGATGTGTACCATCTCAAAGGATTAATTAATGTTGGTGCAGATCCTAACAAAACTGATTATGATGGAAGGACAGCTTTGGTAACTTCTCATAACTTCAAGTATTTTATTTTCTAACTCATTTGGTCTACCGTAAGATTTGTTATTAAACCAAGGTTAAAAAGAAGAGACTAAATCATACACACATGCATACATTTACATGGATAAGTACCAATTATGAACAACAATGTTCCTACTAATACATGACATATTATAAGTTAGAAATCATGTTAATACCATTTTCTATTAATTCAGCACATGGCTGCATACAAAGGATATGAAGACGTCGTTCGCTTTCTTGTTCAAAGAAAAGCTAATGTCAATTGCATTGGTAAGCAAAAAGAAACAGTTATTGATTCCTTGCTAAACATAAGTATAAACTGCTTAATGCTTAAACTTAAAATTCACAGATAAATTTGGAAATTCACCATTACTGGAAGCAGTGAAGGCTGGTCATGATAAAGTGGCATCCATACTAGTAGAAAATGGTGCAGTTTTAAGTTTGGAAGATGCTGGAAGCTACCTTTGTAAAATGGCAGCAGATAGCAAAATTGAAATACTAAGACGACTATTAGAACAAGGAGTAGACCCAAACTCTAAAAATTATGACCAAAGGACGCCGCTTCATGTTGCGGCAGCTGAAGGGTTGCACCTTATAGCTAGTATCTTAATTAAGTATGGAGCAGACGTCCATTCAAAAGACAGGTTTTGTTTTGTTTTTTTTTTCTTTTTTTTGTCGCGCATGATTTTTCAGAAACTTTTATTAATTGTGGCGATATTCTTACTTTATTAATTGGGGCATTGTTGCAGGTGGGGCTACACTCCACTGGATGAAGGTCAGAGGTGTGGGAGCAAGCCACTAGTTAAAATTTTGGAGCGGGCTAGATTTGCATGTGTAAATTTAACGTAGGAAAAAAAAAAAAAAAAATCATTGTATAGCTGATTATTTTCCACAACACATTCAACTGTGTTGTTTGATTTTCTCTCCAAATCGATATGGTCAATTTGAAGTCACTAGGATTAAGTATGCTCAATGATAGAGATAGTTGTTTTAAGCCTCTGAAGTTTTGACTACATTGCAAAGAAGCAGAAGTTAATTTTTTTTTTACCTAATTATGAAAATCTTAACCATTGTTGCTGAAAGATAGTACCTTTGTATTTTAATAGATTAAAAGTTAATTCAAGCATCTACAAATAAGAAATTAAAGAAAACCGTCAAAAAATCAAAACAACAAAATGTTTTTATTTACCCCATCTATATTTTGAGCTCAATAGATTTCACTAAGAGCACGTTGTTGGAAAAATCTATATCCAATACAAGTTATACAAAAATATTTCATGAAATTAGCTGAATAAAACAATGGTCTAACCTTGTATCATTGAAGAATGGATTGATTAAATGATTCACACCGGACTTTGTTTCTTGGAGACATTCCCAAAGGAGTGAATGCAGCGTGCCTTCAGTTACCGTGCATGGAATCCTTTCTTCACCTGATGTTTACTGAATATCATATAAGCAAATAAAAAGGTCTCTTCTGTAAAATTGCAAGAAAATTTGTAATTATTTCGCAAAACTCGCTGAAATGAATATGTGATTTTGCTCCTGTGTCTCTAGGCTTTGTGATCATATTACTATCTTTAATTATCATGCAACCAATAAATCACCTGCTGAGTAGCCTGTTGGAATTCCTATAGTAAAAAAATGAATGACAAATACACATATTGTCCCACATCGCCTAATACACTAAGAAAGCCAAGTATATTAATAGCTTTCTCAAGTGGAGGTTGGGGGCCTGGGGCTCCCAAATGTATGCTTCGTTGTGAGGAGTGAGATTATGCATCACCACCACGCACGTGCCGCCGTCCGTCTGGCCGGATACGACTCTAAAATGACTATTCTTTTTACTAGGCCATCGTTTAACGGTTTTGGTCTTCGGCTGAAACTGGGCTGGGCCTGTAATTTAAAGAGAAGCGGGCGGGTGAAAACGGACGCAGCTGTTCATAAAGCGGACGGGCCGTACATGCGAACAGAATGCGAGAAGCAGACACGGACGAATGGATGCGGCCTGAGCGGGTGCGACCCGATTGAAGTGGCGCGGGCAGACGGGTGTGTTTGAGCGAACGGGTGCAGACACGACCGTTCGGAAGAGATACGGACCAACTATAAATAAGAAGGAAAACTGATCACTTTCCTCACTCATTTTTTCAGAATCCGAATCTTCTTCTTCAATTCTACTGCCATACTCTAAATCACAGAGTGATATACTCATTACAATCTCGTGCAGATTACGTCTGTTGTATCTTGGGAGAATTTTGAAATAAAATTCTTAAGGAAATCGTTACGACGAGCCTCAGACGGAATTTCCTTTATATACTGGTTAGATTCACTGTAATCTTTCTCGTTTATAAGTGCTGTTATTTCTTACAATAGTATAACGTTACTGTTGTAATATATTTACAACGCAACTTATTGTTACACTTATCTAATATAGAATCCCAGCGTAGTGGAATTCTAATTAATAAACTTGTGCGACGAGTTTATTGTAGCGTGCTATCTGTTTTAGTACACTAGACAACTAACATCTTAAGAATTTTACTGTTTTACACTAAAATAGAGATGTTAACAGTTGACAACATGAAAATGGATAAGTCCAACTTTTCAGCGGCTATTTCTGAATGCAATTTGATTCAGAAGCCTAACCAATGGTGGGTTGACACACGAGCTACTCGTCATGTTTGCTCTGAAAAATCCATGTTTTCAACATACCAGAAATTCGATCAGAAAGAAAGACTCTACATGGGTAATTCTGCAGTTTCCATGATCGAAGGCAGTGGCACGGTTATTCTCAAGTTCACTTCTGGAAAAACTGTCAAATTGAATGACGTGCTTCACGTTCAAGACATACGCAAGAATCTCATATCTGGTGCAATCCTATCAAAGAAGGGATTCAAGATGGTGTTTGAGTCAGACAAGATGGTTCTGTCCAAAGCTGGAATGTATATCGGAAGGGGATATTTATGTGATGGCCTATTTAAGGCAAATGTAGCCGTTACCGGCAATAAATCTATGTATTCTGATTGTGCTATTAATAAAATTGAAGTCTCTTACTTGAGCACGAAATTTTACTATGGCACGATAGATTAGGACACGTAAACTTCCGAAAAATGAAGAAATTATCAAACTTGGGATTGATTCCAAATTTTCAAGTAGATAAGAACTACAAATGTGAGACATGTGTAGAAGCAAAAATGGTCAAACAACCATTTAAATCTGTTGACAGAAGCACCGAACCATTAGGTTTGGTACATACAGATTTATGTGATTTTATATCACTACCTACAAAAGGTAGGAAATAGTATTTTATTACTTTTATTGACGGTTATACGCGATATTGCTATATATATCTTTTAAATAGTAAGGATGAAGCAATAACCGCGTTTATAAAATACAAGGCTGAGGTAGAAAATCAGTTAAATAAAAAGATCAAGATATTGAGATCTGATCGAGGTGGAGAATATGAATCACCGTTTGAACAGTTCTGTGCCAAAAATGGTATAATTCATCAAACAACAGCTCCATATTCACCACAACAAAATGGTGTAGCCGAGAGGAAGAACAGAACGTTAAAAGACATGATTACTGCCATGCTTTTAACTTCTGGTCTACCGACGAATTTGTGGGGGAAAGCCTTAAATATGTCTAATCACATATTAAACAAAGTTCCTCACAATAAAACGGGAACAATTCCATATGAGATATGGAAAGGACACAAACCAAGCTTTAAATACCTCAAAGTGTGGGGGTGCTTGGCAAAAGTTCCAGTTCCGCCTCCCAAGAGAGTCAAACTTGGACCAAAAACAGTAGATTGTTATTATCTTGGGCCAGCCCAAAATAGTAGTGCCTACAGTTTTTTGGTATTCAAGTCTGATATAAATGATATTCATGTAAATACAATCATGGAATCAAGAGATGCCTCGTTCTTTGAAGATGTGTTCCCACATAAAAGAAACGATGGAAATCCTGTCCCAAAAAGGACAAGAGATAACAGAGATGAGACATGTGAAGATGAAACTCATCATGAAATTGAGGATGCTGAACCAAGAAGAAGCGTAAGGGCTAGAACTTCCAAAACATTTGGTTCGGACTTTTTTACATATGTATTAGAGCATGAACCACAAACGTACAAGGAAGCAATGTCATCTTCTGAATCTTCATGTTGGAAAGAAGCAATCCAAAGTGAGATTGATTCAATTCTAAGTAATAAAACTTGGGAAATTGTTGATATTCCATCAGGAATAAAACCAATTGGCTGCAAATGGATTTTCAAGAAGAAAATGAAAGCAGATGGCTCTATCGACAAGTATAAAGCCAGATTAGTAGCCAAAGGATATCGTCAAAAAGAAGGAGTAGACTTCTTTGATACATATTCGCCGGTAACACGAATAACCTCTATAAGAATGTTAATAGCAATTGCATCCATCTATAATCTAGAGATTCATCAAATGGATGTAAAAACAGCATTCTTAAATGGAAATCTCGATGAGGAGATTTACATGGAGCAACCTGAGGGATTTATTTCCAAAGGAAATAAAAACAAAGTCTGTAGATTAGTCAAATCATTATACGGACTAAAACAAGCTCCAAAGCAATGGCACGCAAAATTTGATAGTGTCATGATGAGAAATAGTTTTCGTATAAATGAATGTGACAAATGTGTTTATTATAAACAACTTGGACAATCATATGTGATTATTTGTCTATATGTGGACGATATGCTAATATTTGGTCCAAATACTCAGGTAATTGAGACCATAAAGAAAATGTTGATCAACAATTTCGATATGAAAGACTTAGGAGTTGCAGACGTTATTTTTGGAATCAAAATAATAAGAACATCTAATGGAATTGAGCTATCTCAGTCACACTATGTAGACAAAGTGATTGAAAAATTCCAAGAGTATGGAATTAAAGGAGTGAGGACACCTTTTAATCCATCAGAAATACTGCATAAAAACACTAATGAGAGTGTAATGCAACTGGAATATTCTCGTGTAATAGGATGTCTCATGTATCTCATGAATTGCACAAGACCAGATATAGCTTATGCAGTAAGTCGACTAAGAAGGTATACAAGTAATCCAGGGATGGAACACTGGAAAGCACTAATGAGAGTGTTGGGATATTTAAAGAATACCACTAATTTTTCCTTACATTATAGAAAATATCCTGCCGTCTTAGAAGGATATAGTGATGCAAACTGGATTGCAGATTCAGAGGAATCAAAATCAACGAGTGGTTATGTCTTTACCTAGCAGGGGCAGCAGTGTCATGGAAATCTACTAAACAAACATGCATAGCTCGATCCACTATGGAATCAGAGTTCATTGCATTAGATAAAGCAGGCGAAGAAGCAGAATGGCTTCGTCACTTTTTAGAAGATATTCCGTTTTGGCCTAAACCTGTATCGGCCATATGTATACACTGTGATAACCAAGCTGCGCTAAGTAGAGCGCACAATTTTGTGTATAATGGAAAGTCACGACATATTCGTCGACGCCATAACACAGTTAGGCAGTTACTCTCTAATGGAACTATTTCCATTGATTATCTAAAGACAAATGATAACCTAGCGGATCCATTTACTAAAGGTTTATCAAGAGAGAAAATTGACTGCGCATCGAGAGGAATGAGCTTAAAAGCCTAAACCATCAAGAGTTATCTTATACGGAAACCTATCCTAGCGACTGGAGATCCCACGGACTAGGATCAATAGGCAAACCAGTTATGAATAACTCAAGAAGTAATGCATTTGTCTGGACTTGGTCCTACTCCATTCCTATGGTGCAAAATATAATGCATGCCTACAGAAGTTTTAAAGGTTAAAACTATGTTTTTTAATGATGACCATATCTTGGAAAAAACAAGTGGGGTATATGTACGATACTCTTAATGGTTGCGATCACCTATGTTAGTGTGAGCTGGGTCGGCTCTATGAGAATATTAAAAGGCTTTTATTCTCTAAAAACACTCGCAGAACCAAAAATATTGTTCATGACCAAAATGAACACAACCAAGAGATTGGATGAGAAGGGAATCAATGCTTCGTAAAACTTATTGTCTGGATATACAATAAAGGCCGACGGTTCAAGATGAAATAATTCACCGATTAGCCAAGTAGATCCGATAAGTTTTAACTAGGGAAAGTTCAAAGTGAAATATCTACTTATCCACGATAAAGCATTATTCCATATATACTCTGTGATATTTCGCTTTGTGTGGGGGATATGTATATTATCATTCATGTGGGGGATTGTTGGAATTCCTATAGTAAAAAAATGAATGACAAATACACGTATTGTCCCACATTGCCTAATACACTAAGAAAGCCAAGTATATTAATAGCTTTCTCAAGTGGAGGTTGGGGGCCTGGGGCTCCCAAATGTATGCTTCGTTGTGAGGAGTGAGATTATGCATCACCAACACACACGCGCGCGCCGCCGCCGCCGTCCGTCCGATCGACCGAACTGAACCGGGCCGGGCTCGGGCTCGGGTACGGTTCTAAAATGACTATTCTTTTTACTAGGCCATCGTTTAACGGTTTTGGGCTTCGGCTGAAACTGGACTGGGCCTGTAATTTAAAGAGAAGCGGGCGGGTGAAAACGGACGCGGCTGTTCATAAAGCGGACGGCCGTACATGCGAACAGAAGCGGGTGCGAGAAGCAGACATGGGCGAATGGATGCGGCATGAACGGGTGCGACCCGATTGAAGTGGCGCGGGCAGACGGGTGCGGCTGTACGAAGTGGTACGGACGCAACTATTTGAGCGAACGGGTGCAGACACGATCGTTCGGAAGAGATACGGACCAACTATAAATAAGAAGGAAAATTGATCACTTTCCTCACTCATTTTTTCAGAATCCGAATCTTCTTCTTCACTTCTACTGCCATACTCTAAATCACAGAGTGATATACTCCTTACAATCTCGTGCAGATTACGTCTGTTGTATCTTGGGAGAATTTTGAAATAAAATTCTTAAGGAAATCGTTACGACGAGCCTCAGACGAAATTTCCTTTATATAATGGTTAGATTCACTGTAATCTTTCCCGTTTATAAGTGGTGCTATTTCTTACAATAGTATAACGTTGCTGTTGTAATATATTTACAACGCAACTTATTGTTACACTTATCTAATACAGAATTCCAGCGTAGTGGAATTCTAATTAATAAACTTGTGCGACGAGTTTATTGTAGCGTGCTATCTGTTTTAGTACACTAGACAACTAACATAGCCTACACAATCAAACTACTGGAAGTAGTTCCATTACATTCATGTTTGAACTGGATACATGGTACATGCATCTCCATAAGCACCACTAACAGTATAATTAACTTAGTAACCATATAAATATATAGGTGCATATACTATATATACATTATATCATAGTGCATGACAATACAACAATACTGGGAAATGTACAACTTCTTAAAGATCAAAACTGTGGCTGTTGGAATGTAATACAGGCCTCTCCATTTTCCAGCTTGCATGTTCTGTGATCTGCATTCTTTCGTTGCACTACACTGAAGGCCTATTTTTACCCACGTTTTCAAACGGCACCAAAATGCCGACCGCTCAGTCAGCAACTTGGTACCGTCTGTAATGAAGAAATATGAGATTTCTTCATTACAGACAACCAAGTTGCCGGCTGCAACGAAGAGCCAGGGCTGCTTCTCAGTTATTGGTTACCTTAGGAATTTTTTTTAACCCTTAATGTCAGGAGAAATAGTGCCACAAACAGGAATCAAACACTTGATGAATAAGATAGATATTACTGAGTCACCTCAACCACTGCACCACAAGATACTGCAGTTGAGATTAACGCAGAGGAAAACATTAATGCAGAAATAAATATAAATGAGCAGAATTCTTATGATGAAATTCAAAATGAATTGGTGCCTCAATTTGAGAATACTCTAAATTCAAGTTCTTTTAATGGTTTGGAAACTCATAATGCAGTCATGGAAGCTGGCAATATCTCTTATGCAAATAATCAAGAAAATATGCAGGGTAAAAATAGTTACCCCCTCGGAGAGATAATGTAAATGAGATAGATCCTCCAAATGCGTCAGTGGAAGAAACTACAAATTTTAGAACCTCTGTTGAGGCAAATGTTGAAGAGGATAGCATGAATGTTGATCAAATTCCTTCAAAAATAATCCTTGCAGATTTAATTGATCCTCCAAAAAACAATGCCATATCTTTCCTTCCAGATTCACTCACTCCACTAAAGAAAAAACCTCAAGCTATTCAAGCAGCTGTAAATGATGTTTCATCTTTATCATCTGCAGACAAAAATAAGAAAAAGAGAAAGAAAGTTAGAACTAGAATTAAAAGCTTAAGTGATATTCCATTTGCAGAGCAAGTAGAGGATGTTACAGACAAAGAATTCAGAGAAAAATACATCTCTAAAAATGATAAATGGGAAAAGCTTCTAAAACTTAAAAATGACTCTGCATGCAAAAAAAAAGGAAAGAAGCCAAAAGTATAAAGGATGAAGATAGTTACAGTGATTCGCTGTAACTACCCACATATCCTTTGAGTATCTTTATTATTTACACTTCATATTTTTGTCAATGTCGATAATCTCATGGAATGTTAGAGGTCTTAATTCTTCAATTAGAAAATTAGAAAATTAGAAACATCTAATTTAATTATGTCTGAAAAACCTAGTATAATAGGTCTATTAGAACATAAATTAGATAATGATAAAATTGTAGATTATCATATCAGGCATCTCCCTAATTGGAGAAGTATTAATAATAATCGAATCGGAGATAATGGTAGAATTCTAATTTTATGGGATGATAATATTTGGAATTTGGATAGTCACGTATTAAACTTTCAATATATCCACTGTTTATTTTCTAATAAAGGTGGTCTTGTTTTAGATGTTACTTTTATATATGCATCAAATTTTGAAAATGAAAGATTTTATTTATGGAATCATATTGAGAATTTGAATAGAAAAATATCTCATCCTTGGATCATAATGGGTGATTTCAATACAATCATGCATACATATGACAAAAGAGGTGGTAAACCAGTCCCTTTTAGCAAATTAGAATTTATTAATAAATTCTTCTTAAGGACTGGTATTATTAAAGCTATATTGTAGGGAACAAATTTACTTGGAAGTCTGATAAATTTCGAAACATTCACTGCAAGCTTGATAGGATTTTAATAAACCAAAAGTTTACTGATATATTTCCTCATTACAAATGCTTCACACTTCCTCAAGCTACCAGTGATCACACCCTTATTCAAATTTTTCTCACTGAGAATAATGATTGCAAGCAAAATATTCCATTTAGATTTATGAATGGGTGGGTCTATGAAGATAATTATAAAAATGTCATCAATGAATGCTTGTTATTTAAAATTCAGGGCACTGCCCAATATAAATTCTTCAAATTCTTGCAATTTGCTGAGGGTCATATATAAAACTAGAACAAAAGCAGAAATAAAAATGAGCTTAAAGATATTAGAGCTGAATGTGAAAAATTAAAAAAATGCTCTTGATAATGATTTCTCAGACGGTAATACTATTAATATCTTTTTTCAGGCTCAGAATAATCTAATCACTTCTCCCCATATTCATTTAGTTAATATAAGGCAAAAGGCCAAAGTTGATTGGCTTACAAATGGGGATGAAGCTAGCAGATTTTTTTATGCAAAAATGACAAATAGGAAAAACAGAAATATCATTGGTCAACTTATTGATGTAAATGGTAACGCTTTAAAGAATTCAACTGATATTGAGAGAGAAGCCATTAATTACTTCACAGAGTTATTAACACAGATAGTTATATGACATCCTTTCCTATTATCAATGTTAAATTTTCCTTAAAAGAAATTAGTCAGGAAATTTTATTAGCTCTTGTTAATTTATTGGATATTAAAAATATTATTTTCAATGCTAATAATGATAAAAGCCCTGGTCCTGATGGATTTGTTGCTAAATTCTATAAAACCCACCGGCCTGATAATAACTCTAATATTTTTGAATTCATTTCTGAATTTTTTAAGACAGCGAAGCTTCTAAAATCTTTCAATCATACTTCCATAACGCTTGTCCCAAAAATAAATAATCCTAATAGAATGGAAGATTATAGACCAATTTCCTGTTGCAACTTCATTTATAAAATTATTTCTACTATTCTTTGCAACAGGATTAAATTATTCTTAAAAAATTTAATATCAGAAAATCAACGTGCTTTCACTCCTGGTAGGCTTGTTACTAAAAACACTTTGCTTGCACATGATCTAATTAGAAATTTTAACATGAAAAGCAAAAGTGCTATGTGTATTAAAATTGATTTACACAAAGCTTTTGACAAAATAAATAGGCATTTTATAATTCATATGATGAGTATAATGGGTTTTAATAAAAGAAATTGTGATCTTATCAAAGAATGTATTAACAATGTTACATATTCTGTGATGATTAATGGCTCCCCTACAGGTTATGTTCATAGCAATAGAGGAATTAGACAAGGCGATCCCCTTTCTCCTTATCTATTCACTATTGTGATGGAATATTTCACCATTCTAATTGATTCTGAACAAAGCAAGGGGAATATTAAAGCCATAAATAGATACAAACCATTTATTACTCATCTTTTATATGCCGATGATTTGCTTCTATTTGTCAATGCAGATACGAATAATGCTAATTTTATTGCCAGTATCTTTAAAAAGCTAGAATTATTTGTTGGACTAAAAGTTAATGAATGCAAAAGTAAAGTCTATTTCAGCAAAGGATGCAAATGCAAGAAAGAAATCTTAAACATTCTCAATTTTAATGAAGGTTGCCAGTCAAGTATTTAGGCCTGCCTTTGAGTATAAATCAGCTAAATGATAGGGACTGCTCAAGGTTATATGAGATTATTCAAAGTAAATTTGAAGAATGGTCTAGCAAATTATTATCTCTAGCTGGTAGGCTAGAACTCACCCATACTGTCATCACTGCATTTGTTTTATACTGGATTCAAGCCCATAATATACCAGCCAAGGCAATTTGCAAAACTGAAAAAATGTGTGCTAATTTTATTTGGCAAGGCAAACCATACAAAATTGCTTGGGACAAAGTATGCATGACTAAAAATGCTGGTGGTTTAGGAATTAGAAGCATTAGAGACTTGAGAGAAGCAGCAAAATACAAGTTATTTTGAAAATTTATAGATGGTAAATACCTCTGGGCTAGATGGATGAGGGATAAATACCATAAAAACAAAAACTTCTGGACTGCTAAAGCTGAAAATTATCATTCCTTTTGTAACGATCCCAGTTTAAAGACGAATTTGAATTTGTAATTAAATTAAATTTTTGGGTTAAATTGTGGATTTGTTTGAATTTTTCAAATTTAATAAGAAATATATACTTATTTGTTTTGAATTTTGGATATGAAACTTAAAATAAATATTTTCAATTGAATTGGATTATAAATAAATTTTGATTTGGAAATTCAAAATAAATTGGATTTAAAAATTTTACTTTGGAAAATAATATGTATGATTATTTATTAAATGTATAAATTGTGTTTTAATTCATTTTCTTTAAAAGGTTATAAAATGTTTAAAATAAAAATTTATCCTAATATAAATGTAAAAGTATAAAATATATGTTATAAATTTAATGTTTGATAAAACTATAAATAGAAATCAAATCTAAGAATTTATGTTAATAATAAAAGTATATGGTCATATGGCAACATAAAATCAAATTAAAATAAAAATAATAACAAATGAAATATATATAGAATTGTATGGGAAAAAATGCAAGACAAGAAGATAAGAGAAAAATATCTATGTACAAAGAAAATAAAACAAACAAACAAACAAACAAATCTACAAAACAAAACAAAGAAGTACAAAGCAAATAGATTTGCAGTAAATAAAATGAGAAACACATGCATTTATTAACATCTCCTCAGCACAAAACAAATCCTTTCATCCGAGAATATGTTAGAATCATATCAGTAAACAAAGATAAAATATCTTTAGTCAAAGACAAAAAAAAATTTGTAGTCAACAAAAGAGGCTTTACCAGTTATTACCTTCCCCTTATAGAAACATTGTTTCTATATATATGCAATGCATCTTATTCTAGTTCGCTCAACAAGAAAATTTAAGCAAACCGGAAAAGAAAATATAAACATCATCATTCTTACAAACTCAAAACATTTTTCAAAGAAAACAAAGCAAGATTAAAGGCAGGTTCAATACTGCAGTTCAGACAACAATTTCTCTCTGTTCAATCTTGTTTCCAGGTGAGTGAACATAATTTTAAAAGACCTAAGTTTAATTAAATCTGTGTGTATGATTCATTGATAATAATATGTTGCATATGTATCTGTTTATATGGTTCTTTGTTCATATGTGGGTGTTCTGTAAAGTTTAAATATACAATTCTTTTTTTTAGTTACAGAGTTAAGTAGATAAAGAAAAAAATTCAAAATATCTTCATTCAATCATTTATAGGCTTACGTTTTAAAACAAAGTAAGTTTGTTTGAACATAAATCAAGTTTTAAAAATTTGTTTCAACCTGTTAATGAAGCATATCAACTGGAAAGTTGATTTACAGGGCAACAAAAAAATTTATGTTTAATTCAAGTATTTTAAATTGCTAATTCAAATACATGGCTCGAATCTACATACAAAAGCACGATTTTTAAAGCGAAAATGGGATTTTTTTAGTTAAGTATCTTATGAGCAGTTTGTAGTTAATCAGAAAATGCTTTTCGATCAAATTCTGGTGGCCGAAGAAATTTTGGATGGTAGAACTTGGCATGAAGCAAGTATAGCCATCGATGATCTCAGGAAAATTGTAGGAAAAAACTTTTATTGCATAAATTGGAGGTACGAATCCAATTTAGGGTTTAAAGCTCGAACGTGATATGGTTAGAAAAATGAGGCGCGTTCATCTCCTATGCTGGACCGAGCTTCTCGAAATTGAGGGGAATGGAAGAACAAGGGGTTGAGTTCTTCAACTTTTAAATTATATTACCCGAAATCCATTTATTAAAACTTTTCCCATATTTTGAAATTTCATTCAATAAGATTAAAAATAAAACTTTATTATTTTAGAATTCCTTCTTTTAAATTTACCCAATTCTCAAAAATAAATTTTAATATAAACTTTCAACCTGAATTTTCAAAAATCAAATTTTTATTTATTTCCGGTATCCAACGATACCAAAATTTTATTCGGCTAAATTTTAGCCTTCAGCGATTTCAATCACAATGAAAATCACACAGAGATTATAAATAATCAACACATGACATTGAAACAAATTCGATTATTTGAGGAATCCAGTTGGATCCCTCCAACCTGTTTCCCTGCATCCACAGATGTTAGCACAATACCCATCCCGTTTCAAGACAGAATATGGCGGTACATGGGTTTATATAAAATATCATCCGCTATTATGCGGCGCAATAGGGTCTCATCCGCTATATAATGCGGGAAATCAACTCCAAGTACATATATAATACCAATTCCACTTCACGGTGGAATATCGCGGTATATGTGTTTAATATAATAACATCCGCTTAATATGCGGCGTATAGGGTCTATTTCAATACCATAGGTAGCAATTTATCATCCAAGCATACAATCAACATAATCAAGCAATTTTAAATCTAACTATTTAAAATTTAAATCGAAACAAAATTCGATTGAGTGAGAAGTTCTCACCTTGCTTCCAATAACGGTTTCACCGTTTTATTCCAAATAAAATTAAACACGCGTTTAATTTTACCCAAAATTTCACTAGCTCAAATAAATCCCAATCCAGCTCCATCGCGTAGTGCTCGTCCATACGATTCCAACGCAATTCGTTTCGTGAATTTCCGACCTCGTATCAAAAAGTTATAGCTTTTTAAACATTACACAATTTTAAATATAACCAATTTCTATTTTTTTTCTTTTTAAAACCTTTATCGATTTGGGCCGCACGTTTTTGTCACAGCAGATCACGGTCGCACTTAATATGCTTCTTCTTCGTTGCGTTCGAACGCAGTAAAACCCATTGAGCCGTAGAGAAACCCTAGATGGCGCGACCACTACGAATGTTGAGGACACGATCAACGACCCCTACAAGATGCGCCTAGCTCCCCTATGCTAACGCCCCAAATCCGGCCCCACTCGGTTGTGTCGTTGCCTCGAAATTCATGCTCGAACATGTGACATTCGAATGAGCCTTGCCGTCAATCCATTAAGTTAAATTCGATCGTGACCATTGGTTCTGTAGTTCGCAACGTGCTCTACAATTTACTAGTTGGAAGTTTTCAATGAAAATCGATGGATCGTGAGAAAATGAAGGAGGAAGAAGATGCATTTTCGGCCATTGATACTGTTGGTGGCGGCTGTAACCTAGAAGACTAGGGTTTAGTGTAAAATGAAGATAAAGGGGGTCCTTTTATAGAAAATTGCAAAACACTATTCATCCGAAAAATTTCCGAACTCGAAACGAAGCGTGCCTCCTGGCGTTTAAAATGTTTTACCCCCATTCCGAATGCAATGGAATATATATCGGGAGCCAATTCGATCATATTTGAAAAATAGATTTTGAAATCGACTAATTTAAATTTAAAATTTCATTATTTTCACCAAAACCCTAACCAAGCCCTAGCCGCCAGCAAACAAAACAATGGCCGGAAATTTCGTTCCTTTTCCCCTCAGTCTCTCTCAATCCCTCGATTGTTTTGAAAATCTTCCAACTAGAAACTTGTAGAGGATCGCGAATGCTTCCAATCCATACGGTTTTGATTATCATTGGAGCATCGTGGTGGTCGCTAGAGGTCCGCGTTCGGCTGTTATTCGCACACGTTTTCGAGATGCAGGGAGTGGCCGAGCTTGATGATGTTGTAGTCATGGGTAGCACTCGTGATGAGCTTCACGATAGTGGTTCCTGATCGACGTCTAGTCGAGAGATTTGGTCGTATAAATTCAAAGTAGAAGGCGGCCATGGGTTTGTTCGAACGTGATTACCTGTTGGGGGAGAAGAAGGATTGCGCGGCTCTGATACCACATTGTAACGTTCAGGATTTTCGACTTCACGAAAATCGACATTAATACGTCCACTGCATCAACTGCCGAGCAATCGAAGGCCGAAAATCCGAATTGTTAGGGTTAAAGAAGAAGAGGTAGAAGAAGAAAGAAAGAAGAAGCAACAGAAACAATATTAGAATCTCACAATCGCAGCGGAACAACATATAATAGATAAATGAATAATCTTTAAATAGAATCACTACATCAGTTTTTACATTACATCACATTACATTACATTATCAGAGTTTACAACAACAAACAGCGGAAAAGAAGTACTATATACTAGTTGATACGCCACGCTATCCAGCTTGCCTCTAGATCTCTACAGCAGCTCCTGAATTCCAGAATAACCTGATAACCTGACTCTAGGCTGCCCGTGTGGAAAATGATGGGCACCCAGAGTTTAGGAAGGGAACAATAAACCCCAGGTCAGTCATGGGACTGGTGTGAGAACTCAAAATAGTTTATCTTTAAAAACAAACAAAGAAATATTTTAAAATAGATCCGCAATGCTTTTAGAAAATGTAACTACCATAAGGCCTCCCGCCACACACACAATGCAAACGCAGAATTGGAGGAGATTTCTCCTTATGATAGTCAAACATGCTTGATACGAGAGAATTTCTTGATATTATTACTATAAATGCAAAGTGTGGAAAACCATTTCGAAAGTATAATATAAATCTTAGCCAGCATAGGTACCATTATATTATGCCTGCTATAGCTACCTCATGAGGAGGCAGGTTATACAATTTGCAATCGTAAAGGGTTCGTATTGTTTCTTTGGATTTCAAGCAAATGGTCAGTCCAAGGAACTTCCCATTGCCACATGGGTACGCCTCTGGAAGAACGCCCCGAGAACCTAACCAGATCTCTGCCAACACGAGGTCGGATTACCTCTGCAAAAGTAGGTAACTACTGACACGAGTATGTCATCCCCCAGTTGTAAACAACCTTTATCCGAGGATCCTCAACCAACAAAAATCACAAAGTCATATATATCTACGATATCCGCATAAGTTAAGTATCTGGGCTTCGTACCATGATACCACTTCTATCCAGAAGGAAATGCACATACCCTAAGGGGCGCTACTCCCTATAACCTTGCTGCATCTTTCCTGTTTTGACCATTACCGGGTTGTGAGGTCATACGAAGTCTCGTCCACAAAGCTACGCTTTTCACAAAAGCTATGCTTTGATCAATAAATGATCGGCAGCACTTCGTATGCCACATTACCAAATTGGGAATGTATCACTAGTAACCATCAACTACATAACCTCTGAGCTCGTACGTCTCAGAGAAGGGTGTTAAGATAAGAGAATAAATTCTCCGCCACCAACAAAAATGTATTTGATAGAAACCAGCTTTACATCTCAAATTTGTAACGTCAGACACACATCCATACAAGTCCGTTCCAGGATCGAACAAAACCGAAGGCACTTCCAAAGAAGCCCTTGCAATCCGGATATTCACTAATCACGTCCGGACTTCCATCACAAAGGGTGATAAAATCTCTATATCGGAGATCAGCCGATGTAGAGACATTCGACGGTAATCCTTCCGTTTTCGAAAATATCTGGTCTTTAACACTGGTCTTCAAATGCTATCCATTACGACGTATCACTATTAGGAATGGGATTCATGACCCAAAGGTCCTCTCCCGGCTAAACCGAATAACGAGCGCTTATTTTTAAAAATAAGTGTAGCATTCAAATTCAAGCAAATCACAACAAATACCCATTTAAAGGTAAATATTGATAGTCGGTTATTTAGCTATCAATTGATATGAACAACATCACCAGATTCCAAATAATTTCCCAAATTATTTATTTTCCAAAAATATCTTTACAAGACATATTTTTCCACACTTCAACCATTTGAAAACAAATTTCAAATCACTTTTCACCTTTAGAACTTTTGAAAACAAATTTCATACCATTTTCCTTACGCGAAAACACTTCCAAATAATTATTCATTTTTTTACTGGAAATCTGCCGAGTTCAAATACTTCAAAATAATTTACAACACTTATCCAAAATATAACGGGAAAACACTTTGAAATAAAACTATTTTTATTTAAATACTTTGCTTAAAATATTAGTTATAAAAATATTATACCAATATTACATATAACTTAAGTCCAAACTAATTTTCAAAATAAAATTAGTAGATAGAGTATAACTATTTAAATAACTATTTTATAAAACAATTATTGATTAAATCTTAGAAATAATCATTTCTATATCAACTTAATAAATCTTTACTTAAAGGATTCAAAACAATTTAAAAGGTTAATTTCTCCAAAGTATCCTTTTCAAAACCAATTCTAGAATATTATATATATATATATATATATATATATATATATTTCAAAGCTATTCAGAAATTTTATTCGGCTTTCCAGGGAGAATACACTTTCATTTCAAAATGGTTCATTTAAACCAATTAAATAAATCCTTACCGATTTACTTTAATTTTACGTTCCAAATCCGTTAGTTTATTTCCACGCTTCAAAAATAAATCAATGTTTATTTTTAAACAAATTTCCCTTTTCTTTATAAATTTCATGGTGAATTTAAATTTCCAAATACCTATTGATATACGATTTTCAAATCGATTTCAATTATTCACTTTCAACAACAATTCAATTTTTCAATTAATTTCAAAAACAATCAAATCAAATTCCATATTGATTTCCAAAAAAATTAAACACCAAGTGAATTTCATTCAAATCTCAAATTGAAATCAATTTTTACTAAACCCCAAATCAATTTTCAAATTGATTCCAAATTCTTTTCAAAACACCTAATAAATTTCTAAATGGATTTTCAAAAGGTTTAAATTCAATCACCAAAAATCAATTCCCAAATGGATTTCAAATTTTATTTCCTTTTAAAAAAAATTCCTTTTAAAGAAAACAAATTCTTTTATTTTCAAACTCTTTAAAATCCGTATTTTGAATCAATTCTTCAACTTTCAAATAATATTACCCGAAATCCATTTATTAAAGTTTTTTCCTATATTTTAAAATTTGATTCAATAAGATTAAAAATAAAACTTTATTATTTTAGAATATCTTCTTTTAAATTTTATCCAATTCTAAAAAAAAAAAAAATTAATATAAACTTCCAACCTGAATTTTCAAAAATCAAATTTTTATTTATTTCTGATATCCAACGATACCAAAATTATATTCGGCTAAATTTTAGCCTTCAACGATTTCAATCAAAAAGATAATCACACAGAGATTATAAATAATCAACACACAACATTGAAACAAATTCAATTATTTGAGGAATCCAGTTGGATCCCTCCAACCTGTTTCCCTACATCCATAGATGTTAGCACAATACCAATCCTGTTTCAAGACGGAATATCACGGTACATGAGTTTATATAAAATAATATCATCCACTATTATGCGGCGCAATAGGGTCTCATCCGCTATAAAATGTGGGAAAATCAACTCCAAGTACATATATAATACCAATTCCACTTCAAGGTGGAATATCGCGGTATATGTGTTTAAAATAATAACCTCCGCTTAATATGCGGCGTATAGGGTCTATTTCAATACAACATATAGCAATTTATCATCCAAGCATACAATCAAGCATTTTAAATTTAACTATTTAAAATTTAAATCGAAAAAAATTCGATTGAGTGAGAAGTTCTCACCTTGCTTCCAATAGCGGTTTCAGCGTTTATTTCGAATAAAATTAAACACGCGTTTAATTTTACCCAAAATTCACACTAGCTCAAATAAATCCCAATCTAGGTCCATTGCGTAGTGCTCGTCAATACGAACCCAACGCAAGTCGTTTCGTGCGAAACGGACCTCGTATGAAAAAGTTACAATGTTTTAAAGTTTAAACGAATTATTATATATAAATTTACAATTTATTATTTTATTTCCAAACCCTACTTGCAATCAGAGCCGTTCGTTTCCAAAACCCAGCATCCTGGCCGTGCGCGCAAGCTTCTTCTTCCCCAAGTATGAACGAACGCGTTCAACCCATAGCCGCCGTTAGGTTTTGAATTTTTGTGACCAACTCGAGCAACTTGAAAACGATCGGCGAGTGCCATACGAACGAGCGTCATGAGCTCCACCACTGGCCAGCGACCGGCCAAGCTCGACCTCCATCTTGCGTCGAAAACCGTGCGCGAACATCAGCCGTTCGAGCTCGATTTGCCATTGATTCGTAGCTTCGTTTTCGATCATCACCGTTGGATTGAACGATCTCGTCGTGCTCTACAATGTTGCAGTTGAAGATTTCTTGTAATTGTTAACGGATTTGAAGAAAATGAGGGAGGAAGGAGTTGAATTTTCGGCCATAGAATTGGAGGTGGCGGTCGAAGCTTAGGAACTAGGGTTTAGTGTAAAATGAAGATAAGGGGGTCCTTTTATAGAAAATATTCGCGCACTATTCACCAGAAATTTTTCCGAACTCCAAATGAAGCGTGCCGCCTGGCGTTTATAATGTTTTACCCTTATTCCGAACACAATGGAATATATATGAGAGCCAATTCGATCGTATTTGAAAGAAGGTTTTCAAATCGACTATTTAAATTTAAAATTCACTTAAACCGATTTCAGTGCGTTTTAGCTTGCCCCGGAAAAACCGTAAATCCGATTGACACGAAATTTGAAATCTTACAATAGTATAACATTACGGATCCGATGAAACTAGTTTCATCGAAATCTAAGACTGTTTGAAAAATGACTATTTTTACTCGTCAATTAAATATTAAAATATTCAATTTCCATAAATTAACTTTTAGTTCAATTTTAAAAGTTCTATAACATCATTCTAACTCCAATATGATTTAATACTACTTTGCAAATCAATTTTAATCACCTTAAACCCAATTTTCAATTATTTTTGTAATTTCTAATATTAAATTATCGATTTAATTATCCAATTAATCTAGATATTCGAAATTTAACTTATTCGACTTACAAATTTCACTTGTTAATATTTAAAATCGATTAAATATACGAATTTCAAATGACAGGAATTCTGCGTCGTTATAGGTTGACGTGGTGAGGCCGAGGTCGTGGCGATTCCGGTGGTGGAAGCGACCGAGGCGAAGCATTTTTGTGTGGGTGGTCGAGTTCCAAGATTTGAACGAAATGCTAAATTTTGATTAGTATGTTTGGCTTCGAATTAAACTTCGATTTTGAGTGTTGGGACGATTTGTGACTTGCCGCAGATGTCGGACTTTGCCCGAAAGGCGATGCGACGCCGTGCACGTGCACGTTATTGCGTTGGTGTCAGGATTAATGGTGGTGGGCAACTCGAGCTGTCACTCGAGTAAAAATGGTGATTGCTTCGGTGGGGAACTCGAGTACGCGGGCTTGGTTCCTGATACTATTGTTTAAAACTTAAACTAACTCAACTGAAGAAAAAAAAGAGTAGAAGAAGAAGAAGCATACGAGAAGAAAGAGAGGGGGGACTCGAGAAAAGTCCGTGGAAAACTCGAGTAATACTCGAGTAAACTGGGAACCTTTCTCGGGTTTTCATTTTAAGTAACAGCCTATTAAGAGTTAGAAGTTAATCATCTTAATCAATTTTGAAGTATTGATGATTTAATAAAGGCTTAATAAATTAAGCTAAGATATTATGACAAGTTTAATTAATCAAGTAAATACTTAACAAAGTTTTAAAATCTTAATTAATATTTTAATTAAGTAGTTAATATAAGATAAGTTTTAAATTTAATTAAAACTAAAGTTTTCAAGTTAGTGATAATTTAATTTTTTAAAAGTGTAAAGGAGATTTTTAAATGTTAATTAAGACAAACAATTATTATTAAGAATGGTTAATTAATTTAAAATTGTAATTAACTAAGTGATTTGGGATTAATCAATTTGAAATTAAAGATTGGATTAATTAACAATTTAGTGTTTAATTTATTTTTAATTAAGAATTGTTAATTAGATAATTAAAGTTAATTTATTTATAATTATTAGCTAATTAAGATAATTAATTAAGGAATAATTAATTAAAAATTTAATTAATTTATTATTAAGAATAGTTAATCATTGATTTAAATAAATTGATAAAAATGATTATGTGGTTAATTCTTTTTTTTTCAAATCACCTTCACCTTAAATTAAAGATGATTGACTATCATCAAATGTTGTGTACTGGATTGATATTTCTGTTTGTGATTGTGATACTGTGTGATGTGAATTGCCTTATGCTGTACTGTGATTTGTGATTTGTTTCTGTATATATGTGAAAACCCCTTTGCCCATAAAACGGCACTTGAATTTCGATGCGACATGGAATCGGATCCCAGTTGGTTATCCGAAACCCACATCGAATTGTAATGATGAATCTTTGTGACTGGTAAATTTACTTTATATATGAATCTGTGAATGAAGATAAGCGTTATGGATTATATTGCTTATCGAGATCGATATCGATATATCTGTGATGATTGATGTTGTGCACTATTGTGTAAAACCTCTGGACTACACTTATACACACACAAATATGGATTGCACGAGGAAATCAGTTAAGTCACAAATTTTTTAATAATTTTTAATTTGAATTTTAAATCCAAACGATTTTGGAAATGGATGGGATTTCAAGTGTAAAGCTTTTGAAAAGGGTGTTTCAAAAAATGAAAGTTATTTTGAATAACTTAATAAAGATTTGGAATTTGAATAATTTGATTTAAATTGGAATTCAATATCTGAAATTGAATTCTATATTTGGTATTTGTGACTTAAAAAGAATTATACAAACTTTAACCCATTTTTTAAAGTGTTGTTTTGGGAGTTTGTATTGACCCAAAGATTTCAACTTGTATAAATGATACTGGATTTTTCCAAAATAAAAATTGTTGTTTCCCAACGATAAAAGCCTGCTCATAAGTAATGAATTTCCAATTCATATTAAAAGGAATTTCAAGTTTGAAGTGAAATGGTTTTCCAAGTTATGGATGAATATTTGGAAACGATTTTTGAAAGTGCATATTTGGAAACGAGTTTATTGTTTGCTCACACCAGTCCCATGACTGACTCGGAGTTTATTGTTCCCTTCCTAAACTCTGGGTGCCCACAATTTTCCACACGGGCAGTCTAGAGTTTGGTTTTTTTGGATAGTCGGGTCTAGTAGTGTAACGCCCCGAAAATTTTCGACTTTCGAAAATTCAACATCGATACTCACTTTATCGACTGCCGAGAAATCGAAGGCCAAAAACCGGAATGTTATGGGTTTTAAAAAGAATTTAAGAAAAAGGAAGAAGAAAGAAGAGAGAAAATAGAGGGAAAAGATAGAGAAGAAAACAGAAAATAGGAGGAAGAGAAAATAGAAAAGAGAACAGAAAATTTTAAAATAGAAGAAAAAGAGAATAGAGAATTTGAAAACAGAGGGAAAATAGAACGGAACAGAAAACAACAGAACAACAGAATCTCACAATTCGCAGCGGAACAACATATAATAATAAATGAATAATCTTTAAACAAAGAACTATATCAGTTATTACATTACATCACATTACATTACATCATATCATCAGAGTGTACAACAACAACAAATAGTGCAGCGGAAAAAGAAATACTATATACTAGTAATACGCCATGCCATCCAGCTAGCCTCCAGCAACTCCTGAATATCCAGAATATCCTGATAAACCTTAACTCTTAACTACCCGTGTGGAAATTGGTGGGCACCCAGAGTTTAGGAAGGAAAACAATAAACTCCAAGTCAGTCATGTGACTGGTGTGAGAACTCAAAACAGTTTATTTATCTTTAAAATCAAAATATAGAGATATTTTTAAATTCAATTCGCAATGCTTTTAAAAATGAGACTACCATAAGGCCTCCCGCACACACACACACATGCAAACGCAGAATCGGAGGAGATTTCTCCTTATGATAGTCAAAGATGCTTGATACGCATTTAAAAGAACATTTTAATATTATTACTAGTGCATAGTGTAGGAAAAATTCATTTCGAAAGTAGAATATAAATCTTAGCCAGCATAGGTACCATTATATTATGCTTACTAATAGCTACCATATTAGATGGCAGGTTCTACAACTAAAACCGTACAAGTTTCGTATTTGGAGAATGGATTTTTCCAACAAATGGTCAGGCCAAGGAACTTCCCATTGCCACATGGAAACGCCTCTGGATGGACGCCCCGAGAACCACCGTCCTCTGCTAAACAAAGCCGGGAATCCCTTTTCCCAAGGAATATTACAAACCCTCAGATATGCCACCCCCGGTCCTTTGGGACCTTTAAACGAGAGCGCTCTCTAACCAACATCACACCATAATAATAAGTGTTTCAACATGAGTAAGTATCTGGGCTCCATACCATGATACTACCCTTTTCCAGAAGGAATGGTCATACCCTAGGGAAGTTATCCCTGAAAACTTTGCCACACAATTCCTGTTTCGACCATTACCGGTTTGTGAGGCTCGACGAAGTCACGTCCACAAAAACATACTTTATACAAAAGCCATGCTTTGGGTCAACAAATGATCAACACAATGATCACAAGGATAGACGATCAAATAAACGATCCTATCACAAATAATCAACACAATGATCATTTCAGCATCACTCAGCATGTCACATTACCAAATTGGGAATATATCGCTGATAACTTCAACTATATAACCTCTGAGCTCGTACGTCTCAGAGAAGGGTGTTAAGCTAAAAGAATAAATTCTCCGCCACCAACAGAAATATATTTGAAAGAAATCGGCTTTATATCTCAACTTGTAATGTCAGACATACAATCCATACAAGTCTGTTCCGGGCTCGAACAAAACTGAAGGCACTTCTTACGAAGCCCTTGCAAATCCGGGTATTCACAATCCCGATCGAATTTCCCATCACTTAAGGAATCTCTATACCAGGAGCTACCCAGTGCAGAGACAATCGATAGGTCATCCTATCGCTTTCACAAATACTCGGTCTTCGACACCGATCTTCAATGCAATTCATAACGACGTATCACATATTCGGAATGGGTTATACGACCCCATGGTCCTTTCCCGGTTAACCCGAATAGTGAGCGCTTATTCAAAAATAAGTGTGGCATTCAAATTCAATCAATTCACATCAAATACCCATTCAAAGGGAAATATTGATAGTCGGTTATTGAACTATCAATGGATATGCACACATCACCAGTTTCCAAATAATTTTCCAAATTATTTATTTTCCAAAATATCTTTACTAGATATATAATTTCACACAAAAAAAAAATCAATATTTATTTTTAAACAAATTCCACTTTTCATTTATAAATTCCATAATGAATTTATATTTCAAAATATCCATGCATATACGATTTCAACTATCTATTTTCGATTTATCTTCAAAAAGATAAATTCTAAATATATTCACTTTATATTGGAAAACATTTCCATACTTATTTATTCATAAGTAATTCACAAATCTTTTTATTTTCAACTTTGGAAAATATTCGATATACTTAAATCGAATTAAGTATATAATTCATTCTTTAAGGAAATCATTCTCTTAAACATATTTATTTGGGCCAAAACGAATGTTACGTAAAACATCGTTACAACGTCCCAAAATCACTAGTATAGGGATTCGAAATTAAAATAGATATATAAATCCCAATACTCTACAAAACATTTCCTTTCGGAAATCATTTATTATAACAACAGTGTTATAATCCACCATTTCCTTTTATTTCTCGGAAACGTCTATTTCAACAATGAATGTTGAAATCTATGGTTTCGAATCTTAACATGTTTAAAAACATCGTTAGATAGTTTTAATTCTATTTAAAACATCATATCTAAAACAATTTCTTTAACATATTATTCACTATTCAAAAACGTGAATATACTTTGTTAACAAATTTCATCCTTTTTATTCAATTTATTTTAAAGGATTATTCACAGTCTAAAACGTGAATATAACTCCATTTATAAGTTATAACAATTTTACTTATCAAAATAAGTCGTTTGTGAATTTATAAAACAACATTTATGAATTCTATTTCTATTTATTTTATAACATCTCCTTTTATAAATTCCTTTATCAACCTATTCACTTTATAACTCAATTATAAACCAAAGATTCATATTATAAGTTAGATGCTTATAATTTATTCGTTCACAAAAATCGTTCCTTTGAACTTCATAATTATAAATCCTATAACTTATAAGATTCAATTATTCATCCAAATATATTCCTTTAATGACTTTATAAATTTTATAAACCTACTGTTTATAAAATTCCATTTATAATCTCACCGTTTATAATTCTATAAACTTCATTCAATTATGAAATTCATTTTCACTTCATTCAAACACTTATAAAAACTCGTTTTATAATGTCAATATTTCAATTTATAAATATCCATTTATAAATCTCTTAATATAAATCAATTTATATTATTCTTTAAAAACATCTTTAAATTCCTTTATAATTTCACCATTCTGATTTATAAAATAATTAAATTTTATAAATCCTATATTTAAACTTTTCACAATAAATTCTAAAATCCCGATTAAACTATTTTATAAAATCGTTAGCATCATATTCTCAAAAATCAGTTTTTTACTATTTTTCTCAAAAATCATAATTTTTATAACTTTAAAAATTATAACGTTTATTTATTTAATATGGATCAATTCCAAAATTATTTTATAAAACGTATACTTTTCAAAAATCACTTTTGAAATCATTTTAAAATTCCAAATTTGGTCCAATGATGCTACATACCAAATAGTCAATCACGACTACAACGATCCATCATATATCGATATGATAATCCATCAAATATCAAAATATCTGAAATCAAATAAAAACTGTTGAGGAATCCAGTTGGATCCCTCCAACCTATTTTCCTACATCCAAAAACATTAGCACAATACCAATTTCGCTCCAGTACGAAATTATCGCGGTATATGTTCTTATTAAATATTATCCGCTTAATAACGGCGTAATTGGGTCTCATCCGCTAAACAAAAAATGCGGGAAATCAATAACTCCAATATATACATATGCCAATATATATATATATTGCTATTATATATAATACCAATTTCACTGTTTATGAAATATTCGCGGTATATGTTTTTAATAAATAACATCCGCTTACTAACGGCGTATAATGTCTATTTTAACAATCAATAGATATCAATCAACATTCAAACATGCATTCAAATATTTTAAATCTAACTATTTAAAATAAAATGGAAACTGATTCGATTGAGTGAGAAGTTCTCACCTTGGTTTCAATTTCCGTTTTAGCGATTTATTTCGAATAAAATTAAACACGCGTTTAATTTTACCCAAAATTCTCACTAACTCCAAACGACTCCAAACCAACTCCATCGCGTAGTGCTCGTCCACGATTCCAACGCAACTGAGTTTGCATTTTTTCGACCTCGTATGAAAAAGATATGAATTTTTGAAGTTTGTACCCGATTTATATAACATTTTATAACATAAATTCATAATTTTTAACCTCTACTCAATCCTAGCCCTTGGATCCAAATCCAGATACATCAGGCCGCACGAACACTCTTCTTCCCTACCACTTTCACGCGCACGCACAGGCACTGAGGCCGAACCCACCAACAATAATTAGGGTTAATCGCCGCACCACCATCTCTCATCTATATTCGATCATCTCTTCACCATCGAAGCGCCATCTCCCCCTCAACACTCGGCCCAAACCATGAAGGACTCGGTTGTCCCTGTAGCACGCGGTTCGAGAACGAACGTGGCCTCTTCTCGATTGATTTCTGGCCACTACGCTCCACTATATACGATCATGACCGTTGATAATGTTGCCCTCGACGAGCTCTACAAGGTTGCTGAAGAAAGTTTTTGCAAATAGTGGATGGATTGGAAGATTTCAAGGGGAGAACGACACAACTTGCTGGCCGTTGGTGATAAATGTGGCGGCTAGGGTTTAGATTTTTTTTTTTTATTATTATGAAGGTGTGGGTGTGTATTTATAGAAGAAAATCGAACACTATTCATCCGGAAATTCCGAACTCCGATTTACGCGCCGTAACCAGCGTTTCTAGGGTTTACCCCGCGTTCCGGACACAATGGAACAGGTTTCAGAAGCTAATTCGGAAGTATGTGCGAGTTATGGCTGCAAACGCTCAATTTGAATTAAACCGATTTAAGCGATTTTCTAGGCGTTTTAATTTGTACCGGACAAACCGTAAATCCAATTGACTTGAAATTTGAAACCTTACAATAATATCACATTACGGATCCGATGAAACTAGTTTCGTCGAAATCCGAGACTTTTTGAAAAATGGCTATTTTCACTCGCCAAATTAAAATTAAAAATAAATCGATGCGTTTCGAGCTGCCACGCTCAAACGATAACTCCGATTGACACGAAAATTGAAATCCGGTAATAACTAACTATTACGGATCCAATGGAACTGGTTTCGTTCAATTCTGAGACTGTTCAAAAATTGACTATTTTACAGTCGATTATTAAATATTAAAATATTCAATTTTCACAAATTAACTCTTAATTCGATTTTAAAAGTTCTAAAATATCATTCTAACTCCAACATGATAAAATAAAATTTTACAAATCATTTTCAATCATATTTAACTCAATTTTTAATTATTTCCATAATTTAACATATTAAATTATCGATTTAATTATCCAATTAAATCCAATAATTCAAATAAAAATTTATTCGACTTATAAATTCACTTATTAATATTTAAAATTAATTAAATATTCAAATTTTAATTAATAAAAATTCTGGGTCGTTACAATCTTCCCCCCTTAAAAGAATTTCGTCCTCGAAATTAACAAGTAAGAAAAGTTATAGAATTTATTAACTTTCCCAAAATCCATAGTTAAACTTCTTACAATACTTTACTAAGTTTTCAAATCATACTTAGTTATCTTTTTCGAAAACAACTACTATTGTTTAACTTTCAATTCCAAAACAAAGTTAAAGTTTTCACAAATTTTCCAATTTTCTTAAATTTTTCTAACGCCTTAAATTTCCGGAAAAATTCGCCATAGTCTCCTTTGCGCGGCTCGATCCGAAAAAAAATGACAGTATATATATCACAAATATACATCTCATCAAGTAATGAGGCATCCCAAAGGGAAAAAAGTGTAAAAGTACCGTATGTAATCCGAGATATGTACCTTATATTTTATTAGCAAGCATATACGGCTAATATAGCGCGAAAGCGAGCTCCAAATGCGAAGCAAACGCGATCCGCACCTACTAATCACTCAACAAACAACATGAGAATCATGCATATAGACAATAGTATCAATATACATCATATAGCAACATAATAACTATATATGTCAACATAGCAAATGTATGAAAAGCAATATATTCAACCATCAACCAACTAACATCCAACTAACATCCATAACCAATAAATATTCATTCATATTCTCATTAATATTAATGAATTGGTTTTCAATTTAATCATATTTGATTCATTAACAGTGGATGTTTTTATTAACATTCATTCTCAATTAGTTTATATTCACTAATTCATATTCAAGTTGGTACACTTCCAAATCAAATTCAAATCTATTTAAGATTCATTTAACTTCCAATTGAATTTCAATTACTTTAGCTTCCAATTTCATTAACTCAATTTCATTAATACTTAATGAATTATATACAATCAACTAACAACCAATGTATATTAATTACAACCAAATTCCTTTACTTATCAATTGGTTTAATTAAATTGATTTGCATTCAATTTTTTTTTTTTTTTAACTTTCTAATAACATTAGATTTTAATGAATTACACTTATATTCATTATTTCATATCAACTTAATTCACATTTAATTGATTAGTATTCAATCCATTTCAATTTCTAAAGTTGAATTTCATTTATATAACTCAAGTTCATAAATATTCATTAGTTTCACTTCTTATATATATATAAGTTTATTTCACAATTGTAAATCACTTTAATTAAAATTCAATCCTTTATAATTCTTTTGCTTATACAATTATTCTTCAATTTAGATTATTCAAACACCAAACAATCAACTTATATACACTTTAATAATTCTGAAAAATTATTCCTTTATATATAAAAATATAATCAAGGCAAAATTATTTCATTTACCCAATTTAAAAATCAATATTGTGCCGAATTGTTCTATTCAAATGTTTAGAAACCCCTTCGGCATAGTCTTGCGGACCACGCTGACGAAAGTTCATATACCACTCAATAAACCAATCATCACAATATAAAACAATTTTTATATTCACTAACAAATACGCTCTCATAGCTATTATTACACTCAAACTCATCCTAGAGTACTACTGACTCTATCTCTAATGAGTAATACCCAACAGAACCATGGTTGTCGCTTAACCATATGCTCTGATACCAACTGTAACGCCCCGAAAATTTTCGACTTTCGAAAATTCAACATCGATACTCACTTTATCGACTGCCGAGAAATCGAAGGCCAAAAACCGGAATGTTATGGGTTTTAAAAAGAATTTAAGAAAAAGGAAGAAGAAAGAAGAGAGAAAATAGAGGGAAAAGATAGAGAAGAAAACAGAAAATAGGAGGAAGAGAAAATAGAAAAGAGAACAGAAAATTTTAAAATAGAAGAAAAAGAGAATAGAGAATTTGAAAACAGAGGGAAAATAGAACGGAACAGAAAACAACAGAACAACAGAATCTCACAATTCGCAGTGGAACAATATATAATAATAAATGAATAATCTTTAAACAAAGAACTATATCAGTTATTACATTACATCACATTACATTACATCATATCATCAGAGTGTACAACAACAACAAATAGTGCAGCGGAAAAAGAAATACTATATACTAGTAATACGCCATGCCATCCAGCTTGCCTCCAGCAACTCCTGAATATCCAGAATATCCTGATAAACCTTAACTCTTAACTGCCCATGTGGAAATTGGTGGGCACCCAGAGTTTAGGAAGGAAAACAATAAACTCCAAGTCAGTCATGTGACTGGTGTGAGAACTCAAAACAGTTTATTTATCTTTAAAATCAAAATATAGAGATATTTTTAAATTCAATTCGCAATGCTTTTAAAAATGAGACTACCATAAGGCCTCCCGCACACACACACATGCAAACGCAGAATCGGAGGAAATTTCTCCTTATGATAGTCAAAGATGCTTGATACGCATTTAAAAGAACATTTTAATATTATTACTAGTGCATAGTGTAGGAAAAATTCATTTTGAAAGTAGAATATAAATCTTAGCCAGCATAGGTACCATTATATTATGCTTACTAATAGCTACCATATTAGATGGCAGGTTCTACAACTAAAACCGTACAAGTTTCGTATTTGGAGAATGGATTTTTCCAACAAATGGTCAGGCCAAGGAACTTCCCATTGCCACATGGAAACGCCTCTGGATGGACGCCCCGAGAACCACCGTCCTCTGCTAAACAAAGCCGGGAATCCCTTTTCCCAAGGAATATTACAAACCCTCAGATATGCCACCCCCGGTCCTTTGGGACCTTTAAACGAGAGCGCTCTCTAACCAACATCACACCATAATAATAAGTGTTTCAACATGAGTAAGTATCTGGGCTCCATACCATGATACTACCCTTTTCCAGAAGGAATGGTCATACCCTAGGGAAGTTATCCCTGAAAACTTTGCCGCACAATTCCTGTTTCGACCATTACCGGTTTGTGAGGCTCGACGAAGTCACGTCCACAAAAACATACTTTATACAAAAGCCATGCTTTGGGTCAACAAATGATCAACACAATGATCACAAGGATAGACGATCAAATAAACGATCCTATCACAAATAATCAACACAATGATCATTTCAGCATCACTCAGCATGTCACATTACCAAATTGGGAATATATCGCTGATAACTTCAACTATATAACCTCTGAGCTCGTACGTCTCAGAGAAGGGTGTTAAGCTAAAAGAATAAATTCTCCGCCACCAACAGAAATATATTTGAAAGAAATCGGCTTTATATCTCAACTTGTAATGTCAGACATACAATCCATACAAGTCTGTTCCGGGCTCGAACAAAACCGAAGGCACTTCTTACGAAGCCCTTGCAAATCCGGGTATTCACAATCCCGATCGAATTTCCCATCACTTAAGGAATCTCTATACCAGGAGCTACCCAGTGCAGATACAATCGATAGGTCATCCTATCGCTTTCACAAATACTCGGTCTTCGACACCGATCTTCAATGCAATTCATAACGACGTATCACATATTCGGAATGGGTTATACGACCCCATGGTCCTTTCCCGGTTAACCCGAATAGTGAGCGCTTATTCAAAAATAAGTGTGGCATTCAAATTCAATCAATTCACATCAAATACCCATTCAAAGGGAAATATTGATAGTCGGTTACTGAACTATCAATGGATATGCACACATCACCAGTTTCCAAATAATTTTCCAAATTATTTATTTTCCAAAATATCTTTACTAGATATATAATTTCACACAAAAAAAAATCAATATTTATTTTTAAACAAATTCCACTTTTCATTTATAAATTCCATAATGAATTTATATTTCAAAATATCCATGCATATACGATTTCAACTATCTATTTTCGATTTATCTTCAAAAAGATAAATTCTAAATATATTCACTTTATATTGGAAAACATTTCCATACTTATTTATTCATAAGTAATTCACAAATCTTTTTATTTTCAACTTTGGAAAATATTCGATATACTTAAATCGAATTAAGTATATAATTCATTCTTTAAGGAAATCATTCTCTTAAACATATTTATTTGGGCCAAAACGAATGTTACGTAAAACATCGTTACAACGTCCCAAAATCACTAGTATAGGGATTCGAAATTAAAATAGATATATAAATCCCAATACTATACAAAACATTTCCTTTCGGAAATCATTTATTATAACAACAGTGTTATAATCCACCATTTCCTTTTATTTCTCGAAAACGTCTATTTCAACAATGAATGTTGAAATCTATGGTTTCGAATCTTAACATGTTTAAAAACATCGTTAGATAGTTTTAATTCTATTTAAAACATCATATCTAAAACAATTTCTTTAACATATTATTCACTATTCAAAAACGTGAATATACTTTGTTAACAAATTTCATCCTTTTTATTCAATTTATTTTAAAGGATTATTCACAGTCTAAAACGTGAATATAACTCCATTTATAAGTTATAACAATTTTACTTATCAAAATAAGTCGTTTGTGAATTTATAAAACAACGTTTATGAATTCTATTTCTATTTATTTTATAACATCTCCTTTTATAAATTCCTTTATCAACCTATTCACTTTATAACTCAATTATAAACCAAAGATTCATATTATAAGTTAGATGCTTATAATTTATTCGTTCACAAAAATCGTTCCTTTGAACTTCATAATTATAAATCCTATAACTTATAAGATTCAATTATTCATCCAAATATATTCCTTTAATGACTTTATAAATTTTATAAACCTACTGTTTATAAAATTCCATTTATAATCTCACCGTTTATAATTCTATAAACTTCATTCAATTATGAAATTCATTTTCACTTCATTCAAACACTTATAAAAACTCGTTTTATAATGTCAATATTTCAATTTATAAATATCCATTTATAAATCTCTTAATATAAATCAATTTATATTATTCTTTAAAAACATCTTTAAATTCCTTTATAATTTCACCATTCTGATTTATAAAATAATTAAATTTTATAAATCCTATATTTAAACTTTTCACAATAAATTCTAAAATCCCGATTAAACTATTTTATAAAATCGTTAGCATCATATTCTCAAAAATCAGTTTTTTACTATTTTTCTCGACAATCATAATTTTTATAACTTTAAAAATTATAACGTTTATTTATTTAATATGGATCAATTCCAAAATTATTTTATAAAACGTATACTTTTCAAAAATCACTTTTGAAATCATTTTAAAATTCCAAATTTGGTCCAATGATGCTACATACCAAATAGTCAATCACGACTACAACGATCCATCATATATCGATATGATAATCCATCAAATATCAAAATATCTGAAATCAAATAAAAACTGTTGAGGAATCCAGTTGGATCCCTCCAACCTGTTTTCCTGCATCCAAAAACATTAGCACAATACCAATTTCGCTACAGTACGAAATTATCGCGGTATATGTTCTTATTAAATATTATCCGCTTAATAACGGCGTAATAGGGTCTCATCCGCTAAACAAAGAATGCGGGAAATCAATAACTCCAATATATACATATGCCAATATATATATATTGCTATTATATATAATACCAATTTCACTGTTTATGAAATATTCGCGGTATATGTTTTTAATAAATAACATCCGCTTACTAACGGCGTATAATGTCTATTTTAACAATCAATAGATATCAATCAACATTCAAACATGCATTCAAATATTTTAAATCTAACTATTTAAAATAAAATGGAAACTGATTCGATTGAGTGAGAAGTTCTCACCTTGGTTTCAATTTCCGTTTTAGCGATTTATTTCGAATAAAATTAAACGCGCGTTTAATTTTACCCAAAATTCTCACTAACTCCAAACGACTCCAAACCAACTCCATCGCGTAGTGCTCGTCCATACGATTCCAACGCAACTGAGTTTGCATTTTTTCGACCTCGTATGAAAAAGATATGAATTTTTGAAGTTTGTACCCGATTTATATAACATTTTATAACATAAATTCATAATTTTTAACCTCTACTCAATCCTAGCCCTTGGATCCAAATCCAGATACATCAGGCCGCACGAACACTCTTCTTCCCTACCACTTTCACGCGCACGCACAGGCACTGAGGCCGAACCCACCAACAATAATTAGGGTTAATCGCCGCACCACCATCTCTCATCTATATTCGATCATCTCTTCACCATCGAAGCGCCATCTCCCCCTCAACACTCGGCCCAAACCATGAAGGACTCGGTTGTCCCTGTAGCACGCGGTTCGAGAACGAACGTGGCCTCTTCTCGATTGATTTCTGGCCACTACGCTCCACTATATACGATCATGACCGTTGATAATGTTGCCCTCGACGAGCTCTACAAGGTTGCTGAAGAAAGTTTTTGCAAATGGTGGATGGATTGGAAGATTTCAAGGGGAGAACGACACAACTTGCTGGCCGTTGGTGATAAATGTGGCGGCTAGGGTTTAGAATTTTTTTTTTTTATTATGAAGGTGTGGGTGTGTATTTATAGAAGAAAATCGAACACTATTCATCCGGAAATTCCGAACTCAGATTTACGCGCCGTAACCAGCGTTTCTAGGGTTTAGCCCGCGTTTCGGACACAATGGAACAGGTTTCGGAAGCTAATTCGGAAGTATGTGCGAGTTATGGCTGCAAACGCTCAATTTGAATTAAACCGATTTAAGCGATTTTCTAGGCGTTTTAATTTGTACCGGACAAACCGTAAATCCAATTGACTTGAAATTTGAAACCTTACAATAATATCACATTACGGATCCGATGAAACTGGTTTCGTCGAAATCCGAGACTTTTTGAAAAATGGCTATTTTCACTCGCCAAATTAAAATTAAAAATAAATCGATGTGATTCGAGCTGCCACGCTCAAACGATAACTCCGATTGACACGAAAATTGAAATTCGGTAATAACTAACTATTACGGATCCAATGGAACTGGTTTCGTTCAATTCTGAGACTGTTCAAAAATTAACTATTTTACAGTCGATTATTAAATATTAAAATATTCAATTTTCACAAATTAACTCTTAATTCGATTTTAAAAGTTCTAAAATATCATTCTAACTCCAACATGATAAAATAAAATTTTACAAATCATTTTCAATCATATTTAACTCAATTTTTAATTATTTCCATAATTTAACATATTAAATTATCGATTTAATTATCCAATTAAATCCAATAATTCAAATAAAAATTTATTCGACTTATAAATTCACTTATTAATATTTAAAATTAATTAAATATTCAAATTTTAATTAATAAAAATTCTGGGTCGTTACAAGTAGATTATCTGGAGCTAGTTCAGTCCTTGAGCGACTGACCTTTCTTATCTTTGTACAACGATGATGGTGGATCGAGCTAGGAGTTTTGGAGCTTTGTCCTTGGAGCTTTTGGATCAGAGTCGCAGTATTGGATTCTGTGAAGACTTATCTCATATTGTATCGTGTTCCGCTGTATTTTGTGTTGTATATTCTCTGATATTGATGATTATCATTGTATCAAACTGATGTATCGTATATTGTATTCATGTTGTATCAGTGATGTCATCTGTTATTTCCGTTGTGTTATTTATCATCTAATGGTTTTGCAAGCTCCGGCGATACGAATTTGATGTTGTTTGTCGGACATCGAGTTCGGGTCGTGACAATTTGGTATCAGAGCTAGAGTTGAGTAAGAACTTTAGCTATGGAGTGTAACACATTAGATGGCTCATTAGAGATAGGGTGAAGTATACCTTAGAATGAGTATAACCAGTGAAACCAAAAATCCAAATTCCTTAGTCTGTCCTCTTTATCTGTTGTTATTCTCTAAGATATTTCGTCTGAAAGCCTAAATCAGTCTTCTTACTATTTACAGATAGTAAGAATGAGTGGAAGAAGAGGACGAGATTGGAGACAGGGAAGTACCACTATAGCTGGTCAAAGCCCTGCATCGACAGATATTCCCATTCAGTCTCAATCAAATCTGGCTGATCTATATCGAAGTTGTTCTAGACTTGATGGAAAATCATTCACTGGCAAAGAGTCCGTTATCGAAGCACAAGCATGGATTCGATCGTGTGAAAGGATTTTCAAGGGACTAAAATTGGAAGATGATCAGATGCGATTGATAGCTTCCTGGCAACTCCAGGAAGAGGCTTTAATTTGGTGGGAAACAGTTACATTGGATGAGCCGGTGGATGAATCTACTTGGAGACGTTTCAAGGAAGTGTTCGAGCAGCGATATATGCCGTCTGTTGATATCTCTAGAGTGTACCAGGATTTTGTGGATCTGAAGCAAGGAAGTTTAACATTTGAGAAATACTTGAAAAAATTCAATGAATTATCTCGATTTGGTCCAGAATTGGTGAATATACCGCCAAGGAAGAATGAAAAGTTTATTCGGGGAATGAACAAGGAATTTCAGGAAAGGATGACTACTCACGTTAAGGAATCTTTTTCTGAATTAATTGATATGGGCTATCGTTACGATACTCTGGATAAGCAAAAAGATCCGGAGGAGAATGGAAATACAAGGAATTTGAATTGGAGGAAAAGAAAGTTTGTTGGAAAGAAACCGAGGAAAGACAAACGAAAGAAGAATACACAAAAGAAAAAGGTAAAAGATGTTACTTGTTTTAAATGCTTGGAGAAAAGCCATTACTTGAGCAATTGTAAGAATCCCAGGAAACAAGGAATGAAAGAGCCATTTATGAAGCCAGAACAGGAATCTAGAGAATGTTGTTACTGCCACAATCCGGGACATAGGATCATGAATTGCCCAGTACCAAAGCAAGCTCAAGCAGCAAGGGCATATGCAATCAAAGGCGATTCTTCAACCTCAAAAGCTGATTAAGAAATGAAATTTTATAAGGTAACCTTCTCGTTTATAATTAAATTGTTCAAATTTGTTCGACATGCGAACTACCCTTAGTTTCATTTCTCAACAAATCATAAATGAGTTAAATCTTGAATCTGAGATCATAATCGAATCTATTCTATCTATTTCATTGGGTCTCGATATAAATCTACGAATGGTTAGTTATCCCTTCGAACTAACCAATACCCCTGTATACTTCGTAGATCAGATAACCCAATTGTTTCGTAGTTGATTGGGTTTGTTCTCATATCTATTGTTGATATTCTGATTTGGTAAGCCAAATGCAGAATAAACATTCGGTTTGGATTGAAAAGATATTTCCTATCTTTCATCTATCTTTGCTATCTCCTTGGCAAATTTCGGGGATGAAATTTCTTAAGGATGGAATCTATAACGATCCCAGTTTAAAGATGAATTTGAATTTGTAATTAAATTAAATTTTTCGGTTAAACTGTGGATTTGTTTGAATTTTTCAAATTTAATAAGAAATATATACTTATTTGTTTTTGAATTTTGGATTTGAAAATTAAATAAATATTTTCAATTGAATTGGATTATAAATAAATTTTGATTTGGAAATTCAAAATGTGTTCAAAATAAATTGGGTTTAAAAATTTTACTTTGGAAAATAATATGTATGATTATTTATTAAATGTATAAATTGTGTTTTAATTCATTTCTTTGAAAGGTTATAAAATGTTTAAAATAAAAATTTATCCTATCGATATTGAATATAAGTGTAAAAGTATAAAATATATGTTATAAATTTAATGTTTGATAAAAGTATAAATAGAAATCAAATCTAAGAATTTATGTTAATAATAAAAGTATATGGTCATATGGAAACATAAAATCAAATTAAAATAAAAATAATAACAAATGAAATATATATAGAATTGTATGGGAAAAAATGCAAGACAAGAAGATAAGAGAAAAACATCTATGTACAAAGCAAATAAAACAAACAAACAAAAAAATCTACAAAACAAAGAAGTACAAAGCAAATAGATTTGTTGTAAACAAAATGAGAAACACATGCATTTATTAACATCTCCTCAGCACAAAACAAATCCTTTCAGCCGAAAATATGTTATAATCATATCAGTAAACAAAGATAAATTATATTTAGTCAAAGACAATACAAAAAAAGAAAAATCTGTAGTCAACAAAAGAGGCTTTACCAGTTTATTACCTTCCCCTTACACAAACATTGTTTCTATATATATGCAATGCATCCTATTCTAGTTCGTTCAGTAAGAAAATTTAAGCAAACCAGAAAAGAAAATATAAACATCATCATTCTTACAAACTCAAAACATTTTTCAAAGAAAACCAAGCAAGATTAAAGGCAGGTTCAATACTGCAGTTCAAACAACAATTTATCTATGTTCAATCTTGTTTCCAGGTGAGTGAACATAATTTTAAAAGACCTAAGTTTAATTAAATCTGTGTGTATGATTCCTTGATAATAATATGTTGCATATGTATTTGTTTATATGGTTCTGTGTTCATATGTGGGTGTTCTGTAAAGTTTAAATATACGGTTGTTTTTTTAGTTATAGAGTTAAGTAGATGAAAAAAAAATTCAAAATATCTTCGTTCAATCATTTATAGGCTTACGTTTTAAAACAAAGTAAGTTTGTTTGAACATAAATCAAGTTTTAAAAATTTGTTTCAACCTGTTAATGAAGCATATCAACTGGAAAGTTGATTTACAGGGCAACAATTTTTTTTATGTTTAATTCAAGTATTTTAAATTGCTAATTCAACTACATGGCTCGAATCTACATACAAAAGTATGATTTTTAAAGCGAAAATGGGATTTTTTTTTTTAGTTAAGTATCTTATGAGCAGTTTGTAGTTGATCAGAAAATGCTTTTCGATCAAATTCTGGTGGCCGAAGAAATTTTGGATGGTAGAACTTGGCATGAAGCAAGTATAGCCTTCGATGATCTCAGGAAAAATGTAGGAATTTTTTTTTATTGCATAAATTGGAGGTACGAATCCAATTTAGGGCTTAAAGCTCGAACGTGATATGGTCAGAAAAATGAGGCGCGTTCATCTCCTATGCTGGACCGACCTTCTCGAAATTGAGGGGAATGGAAGAACAAGGGGTTGACGTGGTGAGGCCGAGGTCGGGGCGATTCCGGTGGTGTAAGCGACCGAGGCGAAGCATTTTTGCATGGGTGGTCGAGTTCCAGGATTCGAACGAAATGCTAAATTTTGATTTAGTATGTTTCGAATTAAACTTCGATTTTGAGTGTTGGGACGATTTGTGACTTGCCGCAGATGTTGGAGTTTCTCGGAGAGGTGGTGCAACGCCGTGCACGTGCACGTTATTGCATTGGTGTCAGGATTGATGGTGGCGGGCAACTCGAGCTGTCACTCGAATAAAAATGGTGATTGCTTCGTTGGGGAACTCGAGTACGCGGGCTTGGTTCCTGATACTATTGTTTAAAACTTAAACTAACTCAACCAAAGAAAAAAAAGAGTAGAAGAAGAAGAAGCATACGAGAAGAAAGAGAGGGGGGTCTCGAGAAAAATCAGTGGAAAACTCGAGTAATACTCGAGTAAACTGGGAATTTTTCTCGGGTCTTCATTTTAAGTGACAGCCTATTAAGAGTTAGAAGTTAATCATCTTAATCAATTTTTAAGTATTGATGATTTAATAAAGGCTTAATAAATTAAGCTAAGATATTATGACAAGTTTAATTAATCAAGTAAATACTTAACAAAGTTTTAAAATCTTAATTAATATTTTAATTAAGTAGTTAATATAAGATAAGTTTTAAATTTAATTAAAACTAAAGTTTTCAAGTTAGCGATAATTTAATTTTTTAAAAGTTTAAAGGAGATTTTTAAATGTTAATTAAGACAAACAATTATTATTAAGAATGGTAAATTAATTTAAAATTGTAATTAACTAAGTGATTTGGGATTAATCAATTTGAAATTAAAGATTGGATTAATTAACAATTTAGTGTTTAATTTATTTTTAATTAAGAATTGTTAATTAGATAATTAAAGCTAATTAATTTATAATTAGTAGCTAATTAAGATAATTGATTAAGGAATAATTAATTAAAAATTTAATTAATTTATTATTAAGAATAGTTAATCATTGATTTAAATAAACCAATAAAAATGATTATGTGGTTAATTCTTTTTTTTTCAAATCACCTTCACCTTAAATTAAAGATGATTGACTATCATCAAATGTTGTGTACTGGATTGATATTTCTGTTTGTGATTGTGATACTGTGTGATGTGAATTGCCTTATGTTGTACTGTGATTTGTGATTTGTTTCTGTATATATGTGAAAACCCCTTTGCCCATAAAACGGCACTTGAATTTCGATGCGACAGGGAATCGGATCCCAGTTGGTTATCCGAAACCCACATCGAATTGTAATGATGAATCTTTGTGACTGATAAATTTACTTTATCTATGAATCTGTGAATGAAGATAAGCGTTATGGATTATATTGCTTATCGAGATCGATATTGATATATCTGTGATGATTGACGTTGTGCACTATTGTGTAAAACCTCTGGACTACATTTATACACACACAAATATGGATTGCACGAGAAAATCGGTTAAGTTACGGATTTTTTAATAATTTTGAATTTGAATTTTAAATCCAAACGGTTTTGGAAATGGATGGGATTTAAAGTGGAAAGCTTTTGAAAAGGGTGTTTCAAAAAATGAAAGTTATTTTGAATAACTTAATAAAGATTTGGAATTTGAATAATTTGATTTAAATTGGAATTCAATATCTGAAATTGAATTCTATATTTGGTATTTGTGACTTAAAAAGAATTATACAAACTTTAACCATTTTTTAAAGTGTTGTTTTGGGAGTTTGAATTGACCCAAAGATTTCAACTTGTACAAATGATACTGGATTTTTCCAAAATAAAAATTATTGTTTCCCAAAGATAAAAGCCTGCACATAAGTAATGAATTTCCAATTCATATTAAAAGGAATTTCAAGTTTGAAGTGAAATGGTTTTCCAAGTTATGGATGAATGTTTGGAAACGAGTTTTGAAAGTGAATATTTGGAAACAAGTTTTGAAAGCTATAAGTTAAATCTTTGATTTAAAGATTTAATAAATTAATCCAATGGAAACAAAATTTTGTTTTGAAATCTGTGAATGGATCTTTGTGAAACTGGGCGAACCTTGTGAAATGAATCTTTTTGTTTAAAAGATTTGAAATGGTAATTGGTTTAACCATTTGAAGGAAAGTTTTGAATTCAAAGTTGTGACTTAATTGAAATTCCAATATCCATATGTTTTTAAATATTGTGCTCATTATTCGGTTTAGCTGGGAGAGGACTTTGTGTCATATAACCCATTTCGAATAATGATACGTCGTTATGGATAGCATTGAAGACCGGGTATTTGCGAGAACGATAGAATGACCTATCGATTGTCTCTGCACTGAGTAGCTACGGTATAGAGATTTCCTAAGTTATGAGAAGTCCGATAGGGATTGTGAATATCCTGATTGCAAGGGCTTCTTCGAAAGTGCCTTCGGTTCTGTTCAAACCCGGGACAAACTTGTATGGTTGTATGTCTGACATTACACTTTGAGATATAAAGCAGATTTCTTTCAAATACATATCTGTTGGTGGCGGAGAATGTATTCTCTTAGCTTAGCACCCTTCTCTGAGACGTACGAGCTCAGAGGTTATGTAGTTGAAGGTTATCAGTGATGTACTCCCAATTTGGTAGTGTGGCATGCTGAGTGTTGCTGTGTGTTGATGATCATTGGTTGATCATTTGTGATCAAAGCATGGCTTTGTGAAAAAGCGTAGCTTTATGGACGAAACCTCATTGAGCCTCACAAACCGGTAATGGTCGAAATAGGAAAGATGTGGTAAGGTTTCAGGGGTAGCTCCCATAGGGTGTGACCATTCCTTCTGGAAAAGGGTAGTATCATGGTATGGAGCCCAGATACTTACTCATGTGAGCACTATAGTATATTTATTACTGTGTGATGTTGTTGGTGTAGAGGTACCTCGTATAAAGGTCCCAAAGGACCAGGGGTGACATATCTTTAGGTATTACTCCCGGGCAGGGAGGAAACCGACCTTGTGTTGGCAAAGAGCTGGTTAAGTTCTCGGGACGTCCCGCCAGAGGCATACTCATGTGGCAGTGAGAAGTTCCTTAGCCTGACCATTTGTTGGAAATCCAAACAAAACTTTACGAGCCCTTTACGATTGCAGTTGTATAACCTGCCTCCTCAGGAGGTAGCTATAGCAGGCATAATATAATGGTACCTATGCTGGCTAAGATTAATATTATACTTTCGAAATGTTTTCCACTATGCACTAATAATAATATAAAAGAAGAATTTTGCGTAGTAAGCATGTTTGACTATCATAAGGAAAAATCTCCCCCATGTGTGCGATTGCATTATGTGTGTACCGGGAGGCCTTATGGTAGCTTCATTTTCCAAAAAGCATTGCGGATTTCAATATAAATTCTCTTTTTTGTTTTAAAGATAAAAAAAAGTTTTTGTTTGCTAACACCAGTCCCATGACCGACTGGAGTTTATTGTTCCCTTCCTAAACTCTGGGTGTCCACAATTTTCCACACGGGCAGTCTAGAGTTTGGTTTTTTTTGGATAGTCAGGTCTAGTAGATTATCTAGAGCTAGTTCAGTCCTTGGGAGACTAACCTTGCTTATCTTTGTACAACGAGGATGGTGGATCGAGCTAGGAGTTTTGGAGCTTTGTCCTTGGAGCTTTTGGATCAGAGTCGCAGTATTGGATTCTGTGAAGACTTATCTCATATTATATCGTGTTCCGCTGTATTCCGTGCTGTATATTCTCTAATATTGATAATTATCATTGTATCAAATTGATGTATCAGATATTGTATTCATGTTGTATCAGTGATATCATCTGTTATTTCCGCTGTGTTATTTATCATCTAATGGTGTTGCAAGCTCCGGCGATACGAATTTGATGTTGTTTGTCGGACATCGAGTTTGGGTCGTGACACCTTTACTTGGAAAAATATTCTAAGCTGCCGGGAGAATGGTAAAAAGTTTATAGAATGAAAGTTTAAAGATGGAATTTCTACTATTTTATGGTTTGACCCCTGAATATTTGAAAAATCTCTTATTGATATGCTTGGTTGGAATAATTTGTTTTTACTTGGTGGTGCTAATGATAAAGTTCAGAACATTATTCATAACCAGAACTGGAATGTAAACACACATCAAGTTGTTAATATATTCAGAACAGCTATTGAAAAAATTACAATTGATAATAATCTTCAAAGAGACACTTGGATTTGGAAGCTTTGTTCAAAAGAAGCTTTCTCTTTTTAAAAAGCGTGGAATTTTGTGAAGGGTGAAGAAACTGAAGTTTATTGGAGTAAAGTCATTTGGTGCAAATCAAATTGCCCAAAAATGTCTCATTGTTCTTATTTTGCCATACTTAATAGACTTCTGACATTGGAAACATGTGCCAAATGGAGTAAGAATGCTGATAAAAATTGTCTTTTATCCGAAAATGGAGTGGAAAATGCAGACCATATTTTCTTGATTGTGCTTATTCAAAATATATATGGTTTATTGCATAAAATGCTCTAAGTTTCAATCAGCATCAATCAATACAATGCATAAGTGAAAGCATTAAATACATTCAACACAACTTCAAGCTCAAATCAAAAGAGTTTAAAAGAGCTTCTGTTATGCTAACTACTGTCATTTATCATATCTGGAAAGAAAGAAACCAAAGACTACATCACAAAAATGAGAACGACAACATTCAAATTTGGAACAATATATTTTCAGACTTTCAAATTCGTAGCAGAAAAGCTAACAAACAGAATGATCATAAGGATACTGATATCTTTACTGCAAATAATATTGATGATTATGAGAATAGAGTAGAAGATTTCTTACTTAGAGAGAAAATACACTACATACATCCCTTGTAGAAATCATAAAAATTGCCAATGTCACCTACATGCCACCAATAAGGTTAATATCTCGCTTAAGCAAGACAGCAACCTCCTGGACAATCTTTCTAGAGGAGGCCATTCTAAAGCTACAGACAAGAGTATTGCCTGCAAGGAAATTAAACACGAAAATTTCAATAATAAACCTAACCTAGTTCATATTATGAATAGTAATCGTAGTTTATTACCTGTTGCAGATCTAAAGAATTACCGCGCATCTAGCAGTGTTTCCAAGGAGATATAGATGTTGTAAATTGATGATTACAAGCAAATGAAAGTTAATGTCAGCAAAAAAGAATGCTTTTTCTATAAAAGCTTGTTAAATAAAAAGGTTTATCACTTATCTTATTGGAATAATGGAGAAAGCAATAAAACCTCTGCAAATTTTTCACAAAATGTAGACCACTTCACTATTCATCACTATTCTACAGAGAATCTGGAGAATAGCAATGAGTTAGGAAAAGGTGACAAAGCGCAATCATCTAACCGCAGTAATCCATTTGATGGAAACACTACAAGAAATAAAAATATCAACGGCAACTAAGAACGGCGTTTTTATTCAACCTGTTGTGTTCTCTCCGCATGCCAAGTAAATAAAATAAGAAAACGCTGTATGAACGAAAATTTAAAAGGCGGGATCCAAAATTTTAACTGCTGCTCCTTTTCCTTCCATTTCCTTTGTCCTCTTTCCATCTATCAAAAAAAACCCTAAGTTCTCCACTCTCATTTTCATTCTTCAAATTTACCACCAGAAATGCAAACTCTATAGGGACTGACGTGGCCTCAGATACCTAACCAGCTTTCTCAACAAAAACCCAACTTCTAGCTCGCGATTCCGATTGCTGGCGGCAGTCTCTTTGACATCAGTTCTGATTGCTTCTTCTCTCTCCATTGTCAGCAACAGCGCAAACCTTTCATTGTCCTCCTCCATTTACAACTCTCTCACCCCACCAATTCAAAAGGTATCCACTATAAACCCATTTCAATTTGCTTTCCTATTTGTTATTATAGATTTTATTTATGAAATTAATGTCGGATTGCAACTTTTTTCTGCTTAATAACCATTTTTGTAGATTTGAGGTATTGCACAGAATCAACCGCACTTAGATATTTCAAGTTGACTCTTAGTATAAACATAGCTATAGGATGAAATCTAGTAATTGTTGAAGATTTAAAATTTAAAACCAGTTATGAAATTAAAAAATCCTAAAAACGTATGTAACACAAGCAATTTAGCATGAGAATGAACTGAAAATTACATCTGTTCTTATTGATTTATTGGCAGAGAGCATCAAGTAATACTTGTGACAATTTTAGTTGTATGCTCCTTGGATTAGATGAAAATCTGCTTCCATTTGTAGGAAAGTTGATGTAATTCCTTGCTGGTCAAATTCATGGTTGATTATCATGGTTGAAAACAGAACCAACTTTATATTACTGATTATCATTGTTGAACTAGGATCTTTAAAATAAAAAAGAGAGGATGAAATGTGATGCTTGACAAGAAAGTATGTTTATATTAGTTCATTGAAATAATCATATAATATAAACTTATGGTCTGTAGGTGTAGTGTCGACCAATCACTAGTCCACTAGTAACTTTCACAAATTTTTGATTGCTTTGACATTGTTTTACTGTTTGCAGTATGGAGGTCTGAGAATCAAATGTGTCAGAGTTGTAGGAGTTGGGATACCCATCAACAAGAAATTTGAAGTCTCACTTCTTTATGTAAGTTGTTTTAGAAGTGGCAAATATTAAACGCCAATGACGTTATTTTACACACTTCTTTATGCTCTTTAATTTCAGCTGTCCATCATGGTTTGTCCAACATTATGTTTGTTCATCCACGCGCACACACAATTTTTTATTCGTTACTGCTTTATACCATTTGCATTTTACGGAAAGATTGTTTCCAAATTAAAAGTTGTCCGTCCTATAGTTTTATATCCGTTTTGCCTTGGATGAACATCAGTTATAATTTACACATTTAGTCCATTAATCTTATTCTAGCCTTTATTTTATTTCGCATTTGACTGTACAAATATAGTTAATAACCACTAGATTATCTACATTTTTCAGTCAATGGCAATGAAAATTTGGCATTTGGATTTTGCATTGAAACAGTTTCCACATATGAGAAAATTAATATAAAAGTTGATGAGAATTTTCATGAATTGTCTCCTCGCTATGTCTTTTTTGTCTTACCAGTGAGGGGAAGCTAATCTTGTTTCATGCTGCGAGGTTTTTTCTTGTCCTAATCTGGGTGTGATTTTTCCTCTTTTTATACAGGTTAGTATTGTAGATGTTTTATTTGTAATTTCTTTTGACTTATTTTATTGCTGTGTTTAGGATTTCAGAACCTCTCGATCTTTGCAATTCATTATCTATGTCTAGAAATGCAAACAATGGTCATTCGCTACAAGGCTCTGACTTAGGAGAACATGAAGATTCTTTGAATGGGAAATTAGATATGTCAACAACCCAGTCTCTACTTAAACATATAAGGGCTTCCAAATTCCAGGATAAAAACAAGCGATTTTACAATGTAACACACAAACAATTTACATGATTACCATAAGTGTTTCTTTCTGACCTGGTGGCTGTGGATCAGGTGCATCCGTTGCTTTCTGACCAATGAATGAAACTTGGTGGAAATATCCTGCCTCCTGACTTTGAAGGGAAAGTGAAAGTGAGGGACTGGCTTGGTAGGTTGAGCAAGATGGGTGCAGCGGACGAGTTAATAGAGCAACAATGTACACAGCTGCCTTTTGATTTGGAATCTTCCTATTCTTCTTTCATGGCTGCTTTACTTTCCGTTTCTTAATAGGGCCTTTATATACATTAGGGAAAGTGGGTTATATTGTCAATGCTCACAGCTCTGTTTGATATTCGTCTAAGCATTTAGTTAATTTGGTCGATGGAACGATTTTTTTGGCTTATAATGATATTATTGTTGTCGGTAATAAACATTATAACATTTTTTTGTCGGACATGAGCACAAGTGGAATTCAAAGTTGCTGGCTTTAAGAATCCTACGGTACAATAGTTATGTTATGAGCTAGTATTTGTAAATTTATTCCAAATATAATGATATGATAAACGTTATGATAACAAACGTGAGTAAGACCTCAAGACAGGCCACTTCGGCATAAAGCACTTGAACTTCAGTATCATCTCTGCATAATACTTTATTCTAATATGTCCATCAAAAATATTAATATTTTTGAATCAAAATAATGGTTCTACATTTAATAAATTCTAATGTAAAAAAAAATCGAAGTAAGATATTTTTTGCAGAGACAATATATTGCAAAAGAACCTAAAATCATGCTCATAGTTTGGCTATAGTTTATATGCATGAACTAGATTGTTTGACCAACATTGGAAAACAAGTTATACCCTACCAGTGTGTGTATTCGTTGAATTATTTGACGCAAATAATTGTTTCAAATATCTGAGGAATAGTAATGTTATGTTTGAATGAATCTCTAATTAACTTATGTATGTTGTCAGCTGGATGGACTGGGAATGATGTTGTTTCGGTTGTTATCGGTGAAAGCGATCCATATTTCAATACAACATGGAGGATAAAGCTCACAACTGTTAATCGATGCTTATAGAAACTTTAATTAAATCAGCTCTTACACCTTCTTAAGTTTTAATAGGAATTGAACCATCTTCGTGGAGTGGCAGTTATAATGACTGTTGTGATGATTATCGCTGTTCTCTTTTCAATAGCCATCATCCGTCGCATATTTATGACTACATCTGTCCGAAAGGTGTTGCTAAAACCGTTCTTTTTTACCACTACCCATTTCAGTCTTTGTATTTTAATTTTAAAGATCTGTTCAAATCCTGACTTTTAATGCTGTATTTAAACTATAAAAATATTTTAAGAAGAAGTATCGACAAAATAACAGTTTGATTTTTTACCATCTGAGTCCACTGCGTATGCCTTTATATGTGTCATTTATTTGTTTGCTAATTTAGCTTCTTTTCAACTTTATGATGCACATATAGATGAATAAATTCATACATTTGTTTCAAAAAAATACATTCATACATACTAAACTTTTTTATGCTCTCGGTAATCCATAGGCATGGAAGGTAGACATACAAATAGAAAGCGTGTCTAGAAACAACACTTCAGAATGATTAGTTGCAATGGCAGATGAAAGAAACTATCATTATCATTTTCATTTATCATTCACCATTTTATAGTTTCTTTATCTTCTATTCTTGAAACTAACTATTTTGAAGTGATGCCATAGAAGCTTAGTACCCAAGCAGTCCTTCAATCTAACTTCTTGAACATAAAAACTCTTCGAGCTTTATGAATAGTTGGATGATGCTAGTTGTGCTACTATACATGTAGATAGTTGCAAAAGTCATTGGTGAAGTTGAAGCACTAATTATTTTCCCAATCCTTCCTTATACAATCCTCGCATTCTTTTATATGTTTTGGGTTTCTGCTGCAATGCACCTATTGTTCTGGTCAGATTCTCAAAAAACGACTGCTGCTCAAATTGTTGTGCATATGATCTAAAATCAAACAAGGCAACAAAACCGAAGTTCATTTTGCTAGATCTAGCATTTCATATGGCTCACACTTTATGCTTGCATATCATAGACTATGATCAATCACTTTGGATAGATTATGATACATATTTTCGTATTGACTGGTTTAAAATATCCATCTGTTATATTTTAGTGAATGGATATAAGTCAAACTTCTTGAAAACATGGTATTTTTTGTTACTTGCCTAATCTGTGATATTAGTGATGCGCATGTACTTACCTTAACTCTTGGCAGCATTTCTAAAGTTCGGATTACCATATCTATAGTATTGGTTTAGGATCAAGTTTTTATTAACACTTCTCTAATCAAATTTTAGAGCTCTTCTGCCTCTATAATACATTATGGTACAGAGAAATGATAAGCTTAATTTTCATTGACACAAAATTTTGGAGCACTTGCACAATTTTGGAAACAAAAATGGGTAGTAAAAGCACAGTTAAGGTTGATGCAGTTATTTCGATACTCACATCCTTGCTCGGTCAGTTTATCCTTTTCTTCTCCTTTAAGTTAGGTCAACATATTTTGTATTAAGAAAACAACTCAAAACACTTTAGAGAAAATGCCTCCTAAACAACAGAGAGGGAATCACCTTAGCCTATTTGTAAATCCATCTACACCTATTTTCTGGATTATATGTTTTGTGTTATGCTAACAATGTAATGTACTGTATTATTATGAATGCATGAAATGTACATAAGAGCCATTAGTTTTAGAGGACACAATGCAATATAAAATTTGCTAATTCTGTTAAATTCAATTTGGCATTTTTTTCAAATTGGAAAATTAAATTAAACTAACTAATCACTGAAAATATTGGATAATTGATTGTTGATTGCTAGTTGTGTGCAATATATGGAAAAAACTAAGGAGAATGATGATTATGTCCATTTCAACAGTACTTGTCTGTGTAGGTAAAGCTAGAGGATTCATTGCTTCAATCCCAGATGTCATGGTTGCTAATCTTCTCCGCTTCATATGGGCCATACTTGCATTTAGGTATATAATTACTTAACTCTTTAATAAATTTGCATCATAATTGTTCCCGTTACTTATTTCTATAGGTACACAAAACATTGCTTTGTTTTATGAAAGATTTCTAGCTAAAACTGTTAAAAAAATGCATGTTTTTATGCCTTTAAATATGTATGCTATGATGAAGCATATATTTTTATATGTAATATGAATCCGATCTTATTTTGATCGAGTACACATATATTGAACTAGGGTGTGCGGGAAAGCACCAACCGCGCAAAGGAGACATTTTTAAATTTTTATGAAATTCGATAAGTATATAAGAATTTAATTGAGTATAAGTACAACTCTTCTTTTTTATATTTCTTATTGTATTATTTCTATATTTAGTTGAATTGAGGAAGCAAAGCCCATGTTGCTTGCAACTGACAAATAAGACGGATCAATATATATCATTTAAGGTATTTAATGTACATATTTTGCTTAAGATATTAATTTTACTAACTTTAATCCTAAACAGTTATTTTAGAACTGTGTTTGAAATTTGTAGGTAACCAATCCAAAGAACTATTATGTGCACAGGGTTGTAGGGATTATTGTTCCTGGACCGACATGTGATATAACAGGTAAATTCGTTTTTAGATTTTCATTACAATATTGTGAATGAGTAAGAAATTTATTTTATTGATTATTGATAATATGGATCATTATTATTTTACGACCCTAATTAAACTGAATTTAACAACTGTTGATGTGGTAATGTGAACATTCTAGTCTTTTTGATTTTTTATCATTGAGGGATAAAGTTCATCGACAAATTTATTTAATTTTATTGTGCAATTGGTAGAAGATCTTTTTACCTTGATCTTTCTAACCAAAACTCACCTCCCTGTATATTAATTCCATTTGCCTCCCAAGAGAGAGACTACAAATGGAAATTGTGGATAAAGAGAGGGAATATGACTTAGTTGAGCTTCTCTAACAAATATATAACTTAAGAAGATTGAAAATAACATTACATGATGTAAATTGTTTTAGTCAATGTTTTTTCCTGAACTTCATATTTTTTTCGTCTTAGTACCCAGCTACTGCGTAGTGATATTACAACGATCCATATAGACATAGCCTTCAATATAGTTGCTTATTATGCTTTCAAAAGCTCTGTCCGAGGTTTATTAGGCTTCGTCTAAGCTGAACTTTTGAGCATTAGTGTTAAATGCCTAATAATGTTTGCTAATGGATGATCATGATTTATTTAATCTATTTCTATTCAATGTTTAGAAAGTATAGATAAGGATCAACATATATTGACAAAGAGCATGTTGTGGAAACAAAGTTCGACACTATTGCCTTCTGTCTCATATTAAAAACTTGCTCTAAACTACACATCTAAATTGAAGTTTATTGTGATTTCTTTTTATTTAATTAGGAAAATACATATTGCAGGAAACCTAAGATCTTGTTCCGAAACTTAAGTATCGTAATTTCCACGATTCAGTGCATGACCTTCATTAATTATTTTAGTTTCAATACTTTGATTTATCAAAGTATTTTTACTACCGTGTTTACCTACTTATGTAATAGAAGTCGAAGCCTATTATTCCCATGATTTATCCGCTACATTTCTAAAACGCTATACGTACAATGGATGTCATGTCCTCTATTTTGTTCTAACTTAACTACAACAGACCTAGGTTAGGTGCTACAATGTCCTTACATACTTCTTAGAAAATAAAAAAAATCATGTATTTTCCAAATCATTAATGGTGACAAATCATTCGTCATGCGTTCCTTATATTAAACTTTATGTACTCGAACAACAGAATTCCAAATCCTGCCTTGTTCATAGCCAAATTCAGTTTGAAAATCGTTTCTTACCTATTCTGCCCCATTCGTTTGTATAAAAATAGTGTTCAAGTGATACATACATAGAATGACTTTCTACCCATGATTCCAGTCTTGAGACTTTTACCGATTTGTTACTAAGTCATGTTTAAAATGCTTGATATTTCTATCTATTACTGGCGGCAGGCAGTTTTATACCGCAGAACTTCAAAAAAGAATTTGATGATGTGTTTCATATTTAATCTTATGAAATCAAATACGGCAAAGCTATTTTCGTCCTTCCGGTAAATGCCTTTATTTCCTTTTTTGAAAAGCCGATTTTTTCAAAACCAAATGTCATAGTAAATAAGAACCAAAAATATAAATGAAGTTTTTGTACGAGTATAAAAAATAAAGCAATTTACTCATTTTTTCCTTCATATTTCAAATTTCGAAAGTAGCAATACAAAAAAGAACTGCATTATATGATATCATTATCGCATTCATATTATTAAATTATCAGCGGCATCCTTTATTCTTTTTGATTGTGGGAATTAAATGTGATAAAGAAGAGCTTCTATGAATCCTAGCTTAAATTTAACTTATATTTGTCTCAAACAATACAGACAACATATGGAAACATCATTGCTAATATGGTAAGTGAAATGCTGAATCTTGTATGGTATATCACACAACTAAATTTATATATTATCACATTTACAAGAAAGTAAAAACAATAATTTAGTGCTGAATTAGTTCCATATAGTACAAGTTGTAAATGTTAATGCTATTTTCTGATGGAGTTATCGATCATGTAAAGCGGCCCTACTCACTGGCGTGTTAAATGTGATGGTGACATTGAAGATCTTCTTTGATTGTACCTATTCCACTCCAATATTACAGTGCTTGCTATATGCTTTACTCAATTATTACAAACTAAACATCTAATGCAACTACTTCTTATGATATTTGTTCTAAAGGATTACGAACTACATCATTTATCCTAAAATCACGTCGACCAATTCATGTTTGCGTTACTATAATTAATCTCTTTTTATAAAATCATCTTATCGTTCCAATCTACTATTTCCTTATCGTACTTAATTTATTTTTACAAAATTTAATATTGCATAGGTACATGCTGCTTTTACAAATTTGGGATGACACCACTTCTATCATAATTGCGGCATTTGATAAAGAGGCGGAGCATCTGCTAAATTGCACCATGAATAGCCTGAAAGAAATCAACAAATATGTATATGTTGGAAAAAAAATCCACTTCTCAATTCACCACGTTATTCTCAATTTGTCCTACTACCTTATAAATTAATGACAAGATATAAGGACTGGAGCTTGTAGCGAAAGAAGATTAAAAAAAATGTTTGAAACGTGAAAAGGTGAAGAGTATAGTTTTTACGTCAAGCCTAACTTAGTGCTTTCAAAAAGGGAAGAAAAACATGCCACAAATAAGATCCTATTTCTAGCTTCCTTTTCCATCTCTCAATGATTTTACAGGTCACTTAGCCTTCCTCGTTACATAATAAAAATCCCTAACTTCATTCCTTTTTTCCATTTACAAGTTACCCAAATTATTTTTCTCCTTAACTCAACCTGAATATTATCATTTTAATTCTGAATACTAAGAACTGTGTATATATTATATGAAATGAGTATATAACACATGCACATAAATATGCATTATGAACTGGGTATATAACTTCATGTGTTATATAATCTAACTGTAAACTAATTGTGTATACACCGAGTTATAAATGAACTAACTGAGTATATAACATGGAAATATTACAGTGCTTTACACTTAAATAAATTCCCAATGCACATTTGCACCATATGAATAATTACATGATCAAAGCTGTTATCGATATCAATTAATTCGGGCTGAAAAAATTTACTCCGGCTGAAGTATTTACTTGTGAGAAAAATCATTTACTCGGGCTGAAAATTTAAGTAGCTATTCGGCTAATTTTTTTTAGCGACTTAATTTTAAATCTAATGAGGCGCAAGTTAGGCTTTGCTAACAAGATAATGCATTTGTGACGTTTTAGGCTTTTGTTTCGCAAACATGATAAATCCACACACATATTGTAAATAGTAATACAAGCAGTAGTGGGAGTTGAAATAATATCTTTATAAACTTAACCAAAACTTGAAAATGTATTATAAAATTATATGTATTAATTAATATAAATTACATGTGAATTAATACATAACAAATAATATAATAAATGTATATAATAAGTATATGAACTAATAAAATTTATATATGTAATAAATATTATATAAACGATACATATATATATTATATCATATATATGTAAATTGTACACATGTATATTATATAAATTTTATATAAAAATAAATATAAATTACATATTTATATGTAAATTGTATAATTATACATTTAAATCACACATACCTATTGTATGTAGCGTGCGCGTATGTGTGTGTGTATTGTAAATAGTAATAGTAGTGGTAGGAGGAGTAATATTAATAATAACTTGATGAAATTAACCAAAGCTTGTAAACGTATTATAGAATTATGTGTATTAATTAGTATAAATTAATAGAAATTACATATGAATTAATTTATAACAAATAACATAATAAATGTAAATAATAAGTATATGAATTAATACAAATTATGTATATAATGAATAAATATTATATAAACGATACATGCACATCATATCATATAACTCTACATATGTACATAAATCATATAAAATATATATGTAAATTGCATATACATACATATATATAACGTCTTATATACAAATAGTAATAGTAATATGAGTAATTAGAAATATTGATTATAATAATTATGTATTAATAAACTTCTTAAACCATGAGACATAAACGTACCACAGAAATATATGTATGAAAATAATACATAATTAAATATTAATCATTATATTACATATATATATATATATCATCTCTACTACTAATAAAGAAAATTCGTTGAACTAATTTACTCGGTGTCTTTTTGAAATTTCAAAAATGCCCTTGCTTTCCGTTTACATATTTGCGCTCAAATAAAATATCAACGTATACAATAACACAAACAGCCCCGTGCGAAGCACGGGCCCAAACTATAACAACTAGGTATTAAGCTGAATCATTGACAAAGAGATGGAAAATTGAATTGAGTGCCATCAAATTCAAATTCTGTTTATGAGCTTATGAATTCTTATCCAATTGTACGCTACCTAATCTTCTAAATGCCGGTTTACTAGTATTAATAATAGTATCACTTTTCTTTTGTTCCAAACTACATTTCATGTTGCTACTACTTGCATCAACTATGTTCCGGACTATATTTATTGTATTTTTGATTTATTTTGCTAATTTGTGAACTTTCACTTTACAGGTAAATAGGTAAAGTGCCGCAACAACAAGTTATGGATGCGAAGTTATTTTTGATGCGAGAACTACATATTGGTTTGTATGTATTACTACTTTAGGTTACTAGCTGCCACCGGTTCTACACTGTTTATGAAATATTACGGATGTATTATATATTTTTTGATGTAAGAATATTATGTATTTTGATTATGTAATATTACATGTTGATTATGTGATGTGCTATTAATATCATATGTTGATTAAGAAATGTGCGTGCTGATTTAACCGTGTTGGTATATAAATTGTTATCGATGTGTATAGAAAGTAACAAGCAGATAGGGAAAATGCAGAGATAGTAAACGATAGCACTTGTAAAATTCCGTGTAAACTTTCTACGATGTTTTAAAAATGCTATGTAAATCGTCGAAATGTTGTGTAAAATTTAATAGCGTTTTAAAAATGTTGTGGTAGATTTCAACAGCGTTTGAAAACTCCCTGGTAGATTTTAACAGCGTTTCAAAACCGTCATAATAGGGATCTTAACAATGAAAAAACATTAAAAAGAACACTTACAGCAACATATAAAACGCTGTAAATAAGTATTATGGCAAGAGATAACCGCCATTAAATACATTTGACGACAAAATTTGAACGCTAAGAAAAGTTTTGGTTCATCAAAAGAAATGCTATGAAATGTATTAATAACATCCACAAAACGCTATTATAAATGACTTTTCACAGCGTTTACTTTATTGTTATAGTATGTTCCTGACCTATAATTGCATGTCGTTACACAGCGTAGTTGAAAACGCTGTTAAAATCTTTTACAGCGTTTTCTCAATGCTGTTAAAGGTCCTGTTTATTGTAATGCAACATCGCTCTGGAGAATAACATTGAGATTTGGAAGGGGAGCAGAGTAAGCTCAACAACTCCTGTATCACAAACAACAAAGATATCAATTTTGAGGAAGCGGATACAAAACTTGCTCTTTCGAGACTTATAAGCACGGAACTAAAGCTTACTGATCTACGTCACATAGATAAGAAGGATTTAAGACCTCCTTGTAACTTATAAGTTAGGGAAAGTGTTGAGAGATCTGTAATTTTCTTTTCTGCCATTTTTGAAGGTTTTCAATTTTCTTCGAAGCTTGAATGAAGGCGTGGTTTAAAACCCTAATATGATTAGGGTTTGCGTAGTTTGTATCGGTGTAGTACTTGGGTATTATTACCCGCTTTCATTACTATGGGCTGGGCCCTTATTTACCTATTTAAAAAAAAGCATTTTAATTTCAAAAGGTTTAACAGTCTGATAATTTCAAATACTTTTACTGCTGCTACTTCATCATCTCCAATTATTGTACCTCCATGGTGGGTTGCCCTATTCGATTGCCTGGTCCGCCTATCCCTAAAACTGGCACGTAAACAAATCACTCAATATTGCTAAGAAAGGTGACATCCCAATGCCTCCAACTACCAGAATAAGATTTTTACACCTGAAAGAGTCGTTTGAGTGTTTGGGACTGTCTTGCAGTATAAACAGGTAAAATCAATTTTGGAATGTGATAAATTTTGTCTTACATCAAATGGTAAGGAGATCCATTCACATATGACCATTCAACATAAGCAGCTATCTTCCTTTCGGTCTTGAAAAGCTAAGTTTTACCATCCAGGGTATTGAAAATGATGTTTCTTAGATTTTTTGTCCATCCACCAACTACTTTAATAAGAACTGATACATGGTGGTTACCGTCTAAAGGACTAGAAGATACACTGAAGTGATGCCACTACAGCCTAGAAAATTATCAAATTTGGACAAAGATAAAACTAAGAGCATTATATCTCAAATCTGTAGTTGATTGATGAATTTTTAGTGAGAATTTTTCTGCTACTTATGCTTTATAATGTATAAGACTCAAAATTAATATCAAGTTGTGCCAACCAACTATTAACATGCATAACTTGTTTGCCTATGAGTACATTGTCAAATTTCCTTATTATCGGATTTGTGAGGAAACAAAATAAAATGGAGAATTGGAAGGCACACACAAACTTGATAATGGAGTTCGACCAATTATGCCTGTGTCTCCGGGCTGCTGTAAATCTTTTATTTGAGGGAAATATTATAAAGTGATTTCAAAACACTTTCAACTAAATACTCAATCTCACCGTTTAAATCCTTTTCTCTTTAAGCTTATCGTTTACTCTTCCTTTTGGATTGATGATAGGATGAATCTTATGAAGAAGAAAATAATGTATTTATATGGCGAGAAGATGATTAGTGGAGGTTGGTAGCATGGTTGGTGGAAGCCACGCATTATTCTTATGGGCTGCTTCCCACTAATAATCTCTCGTTTGAAGACTGATTTCAATCAATTTTCACACATTGATTAACGTGGTAGCCATTATGATCTTGTTACTCTAGCAGACCAATTGAAGTTGAACACAACTTTATTTTGTCGATAGGTACTTCATTTTTCCACATATTCATTGGATTCTTACTTCCTTCGATCTTCTCCAGTATCAACATATCATCTTTCAATAGAGATATAATGAAGTGATAAAGAAGCCCAATATGTTTGGTTCTGGAATGAAATGATGAATCCTTCATCAAGTGTATCGCAATCTGACTATCATTTATACGAATCATTCTTCTCATGTTTGAATCCCAACTTAGATAACCAACTTTGAAGCCATATCATATCTTTACTAGTTTCGGTGACTAATATATACTCGGCCTCCGTAGTGGATAGAATGTCAATCTTCTGTATATGTGACATCCTACTAAAAGCTGTAGTTCCAGCAGTGAATATATAACTAGTGGTGCTTCTTCGATGATCGACTTCATCTTCGAAGTCTACATCCACATAGCCTTATGCTTTTAACCTTCCTTTACCAAAGTATGAACTGTTCTTTACGGTGCCTCGTAGATGCCTCAAAATCCACTTGACTACTTTGCAATGAACTTTCCTTGGATTTGACATAAACCTACTAACAATTCCCACTGCGTGGTCAATGTTTGGTCTCGTACAAACCATGGCATGCATCAAACTTCTAATAGCTGAGGCATCGAGAATCTTCGCCATGAAATTTCTCTCTTCCTACATCTGAGGAGATTGATCCTTGGATAGGTGAAAGTGATTGGTCAAGGGTGTGCTAACTGCCTTACCATCACCCATGTTGAATCTCTGCAAAATGTAGTTGATATACTCTACCTGAGATAACTGTAAGAACCCACTGTTCTTATCTCTAGCGATTTGCATTTCGAGAATCTTCTATACTAGATCCAAGTTTTTCGTGTCAAAATCCTTTAACAATTGCTGCTTTAGCCTTCTGATATCATCCATATTTGAATCTGCTACTAACATATTATCGATATAAAGTAGTAAAATAATACAACTGGACCTATACCTCTTGAAGTAGCATGATCAACATTGAACTTCTAGAAGTCTTTCTTGTGCATTAATCCATCAAACTTTATGTACCACTGTCTTGGTGCTTGCCTTCGGCCATACAAACTCTTTTTACGTCCATATACTATGTTCTTGTTACCTTTTTCTAAGAAACCTTCTGATTGGTGCATGAATATCTCCTCATTCAAGTCTCCGTGAATAAATGTGATTTTCACATCCAACTGTTCAAGGTGAAGATAATGAAAAGAAGCTATGCTATATGATCGAGTAATATGGATAAACTAATTGTGTAGAATAAGTAAATAAACAGTAAATGCAGTAAAGTAAATGACACCAGAGGTTTTTATACTGGTTTGGAGCACCGTCCTACGTCCGTTCACAGACTCCTTTTAGAATTTCATTAACACAACCCTCACTTAACCCGAAGGAATAGGTTTACATCTCCTGAGCAACCGAACAAGACTTCACCCTCCTAAGCAACCGAGTAGGACTTCAACTGCCTGAGCAACCGAACAGGACTTCTTTACAAATAACAAATGTATCTGACCGTTGTGTGTTCTTAAATAGCACTGATAAGTCAATTAAGTACAATCTTCCTATAATCTTCTCCTTTATGGTATATAGTGTGATGTTCTCTTAGAATTGTGGAAGATAAAGTAATCAATGATCAAAATATGTAAGCAATTTGAGTGCAACTTGAAAGCTTGAGAATAGATGAGAATTCAAGAATGCTAAAAGCAAATTCGATGAATTGTTTGTTGCATTCTATAATCTATTTATAGTGTATAAAGAGTTGCAACTATAGATGAAAAGTTATATTGAAAAGAACAGGTGCAACTATTGATCTTGAAAGGAAAAGAAACTATGCTATAGGATCGAGTAATATGGATAAACTAATTGTGAGAAATAAGTAAATAAATAGTAGATGCAGTAAAGTAAATGACACCAGAGGTTTTTATACTGGTTCGAAGCACCGTCCTACGTCCAGTCCAAGACTCCTTCTGGAATTTCACTAACACAACTCTCACTTAACCCGGAGGAATATGTTTACACCGCTTGAGCAACCTAATAGGACTTCACCTGCCTAAGCAACCGAATAGGACTTCAACTGCCTGAGCAACCAACATGACTTCTTTACAAATAAAAAACGTATCCGACTGTTGTTTGTTCTTAAATAACACTGATAGTCAATTAAGTACAATCTTCCTATAATCATCTCCTTTATGATACATAGTGTGATGTGCTTTGAGAATTGTGGAAGATAAAGTAATCAATGATCAAAGTATGTAAACAATTTGAGTGCAATTTGAAAGCTTCAGAATAGATGAGAATTCAAGAATGCTAAAAGTAAATTCGGTGAATTGTTTGTTGAATTCTATAATCTATTTATAGTGTATAAAGAGTTTCAACTATAGATGAAAAGTTATATTTAAAAGAACGGGTGCAACTATTGATTTTGAAAACGTTTCTCTTCGGTGAAGAGAAGTGACTTTTCAAGAAAATAACAGTTAGAAATATTCAGACGTCTGAATTAAAAAATTCAGACTTCTGAATTAGATTGAAACGTAAACATCAAGCTTTTAGGAAAATTTTGACTAAATTCAGACGTCTGAAAATTTTTATTCCGACGTCTGAATATTGTGAAACAATATTCAGGTTTCAGCATTCAGACGTCTGAATGAATGAGTTCAGACGTCTAAATTCAGACCTTTGTGCATGTGTATGCATGTGTGTGCATACATTTATATATATCGTTTCAGGAGAGATTTTAACAAATTTCTAAATAAAGTACAGACTCTAGACACATCATACTTCAGCCTTAAAACGTTTGACAAGGCATCTGCAACAAATCTCCTGCAAAGATAATTAGTATACACAGAATATTTTATATAGCTTGTCATAATCAAAATCGAGATTCCAACAGATCTTCAATAGCAACAACACTTAACACTGACCTGATGGTATTGAGCTTCACAACGGAAGAAAAAAATGTTAGTGTAGTATACTTCTTCCTTCTATTAGAATCCTTTGACTACTAGTCAAACTTATATCTCTTGAAACCATCATACTCCTTTTTCACCCAATACACTCATTTATTGTGAAGTTATTTCTTTCCCACGAGTAATTCAAATAGTTCTCATGTCCAATTGGGGATCAGACTTCATCTCATCTTTCATGGCAAGCTCCCACTTGCTAGCTTCTCCATTCTGACAAACTTCATCATAGCAGTCAGGTCTCCCTACATTAGTCAGCAATAAAAGGTTCAAGTATCTTTTGTTAGGTGCATGAGGTCGAGAAGACCTTCTTAATACAAGAGCTGGAGTAGGAGGCTGTGGTGTGTCAGACTAGTGTACACTGCTTTGTTCAATGAGTTCCTCTAGCCGAGGACTTGCTACAATCGGTCCTGTCACAAGACTATTTGGGATATCATTTGCATCTACGAATATTGGCTCACTCTGCTCTAAGTCGCTAGTGTCTGTTTTATGCATGTCGTTGTACATTATTCTTTCATTAAAAATCACATCTACGTTGTGGATCACCTTATTGTTTTCATCATCCCAAATGCGGTTGCCGTACTCATCCTCGCCATAGTCGACGAGGGTGCATTTCTTGGAATTGAGATCTAGCTTATTCCTGTCTTGATCACTGATATGCACATATGCTATACAACCGAAAACTTTTAAATGTGATATTTTTACCTCTTTTTCACTCCGTAACTCCTTTAGTATTCAGTGCTTTTATAGAACCGATGGACCTTGATTGACCAAGTAAGCTTCTATGTTAACTGATTCTGCCTAAAATTGCTTCAGTAGACCCGACTGTACACAAATGCTTCTAACTCTTTCTGTCAATCTTTGATTCATACGCTTAGCTACACCATTATGTTAAGGTGCATTCGACACGATTCTCTCTATCCGGATCTTATGCTCATAGCATAATTTCTTGAATCCGGTGTCTTCATATTCATCTCCGTTGTCGGTTTTAAGCTTTTTGATCATTAGACCTGTCGTGTTTCAACCATAGCTTTTCACCTCCTGAAAGCCTCAAACACTTCAGACTTATGCTTTAGAAAGTAAATCCATACTTTTCACGAGTGATCGTTGTTGAAAGTCATGAAGTAGTGTTTCCCACCAATGGATGAGACGGTTATTGGCCCTCAAACATCAGAGTAAACGAGCTCTAACCTTTCCTTCTTCAGGTTCTGGCACTTGTTTAAAAGCTGACTCTCTTCTGCTATCCAAGTATGCAACCTTTGCACATGTCTATTTCCACTGACGGTGGACCTTTTCCCTTCGAGTGCATAATCTTCCCTTGTCACTCATATGGCCTAACCTTTGGTGTCACGGATTGGAATTTTGCATTGCTAGCTGAAACTGCGATCGAACATCAAGCTCGTGCTATCATGTAAAGAGTGCCACTCTTCTTGTCACAAGCCACTGTTACACCCTTTGAAAATTTTCAATTATCATCATGGAAAATTGTAGTGTAGCTTCGCTAGCCAACTGCCCTACTGAGATCAAGTTCTTTCTTAGGTCGGGTATATTCTTAACATTCTTTAGCTCTCAAATAGGCCCATTTACCTTAATCTTCACAGCACCCTTACCATTAATATCATAAGGTTGATCAACACTAAGATATAACTTTTAAAGATTTTCAGGGACATACCTTTTGAAAAATTCTTTCTACGAAGTAGCATAGAATGTTGCTCCAGAGTCTAACACCCCGTACTCTTCCTTGCTCTCAAAAGAGCAAATCAACGCATCATTTTCTCCGAGATGGAAGTAACATTGTCTCTTCCTTTGCCTTCTGGTCACTGTTTCAAATCTCAAATATCTCGGTCGATATCTTGGATGATGACTCCGATGAAACGAAGCAGGAAATATCGTTGATATCTCATTTCTAATATATCGGCCGAAATTTTTATCTATCGACTGATATTTCAACCGAAACAATATTATAATATGTTGGTCGATTTAATGATTTTTTTAGATTGGGCCATCTCAGCCCATCACCAAAATTAGAGCTCAGCCTTTTTCTCTCTTCTCTTCTCTTCTCTAATTCCACTAGTACCTCATAACCTCTCTCTCCACTGTTGCTCTCTTCATGAAACAACAAACATCAAATCTTCAAATCGATCACACTCCACTACATAAAGAAAATTGAACTTGCCTCCGATCCTCCTTTCAATAGCTTACTTTCAATCTGCAGCAGCAAAAATTTCACCGTCGACTATTCTCTCTACAGGTGTATAAATTAGATTTTTTTGAGTGAAAATCATTTTTTCATGAAGTTGAGGCGTTGTCCTTAATTATTATAGTAATGGTTTATCTAGTAAGTTAGTTTGTCATCATTTTTCATGAAGTTATTATAGTAATAATTTAGAGATTTTCCATGAATTTGAGGTGAATTCAATCTACAGTAGGCCAGCAACAACAAATTTCATTTACATTGCTGTCATTGCCCATATCATGTTTGTAAAATGATGCACAATGCTTTTTTATAGAATCCAATAACTAAAAGCCCCAAAGCTCATAACATGTTTTAATGATTATTATTTTGATTGAATGCACTAACTAATAGGAGGCGAGTTGTTTTAATGTGTATCATTTTGATTGAATGCAGTAACTTATGTGTTACTTATTTGCATATTATTGTAATACGATGTTTTTTTACTGTAAATTTTTTTGGTATGTTTTTGTTTCACTTATGGAGTATAAGAAGGTAATCATTTAACATGAGTTTACAGATTATAAATTACAGTGCTAATGTTTATCTTTTTTTCATGTACATTTGCTAGTGTGTTATCATTTTACATACATATTCTAGTGCTTATCTTTTTATATGCATATGCTAGTGTGCTTTTTGCAACTAAATATACATCCGTTGTTTCTTACTTTAAATCTTTTATACATACGCTAGTGTACAAAATTTGTTGCTAGTGAAATACTATAAATTATACATATTTTATACATGGATGTTCTTTCGAGCTATCAATGACAACGGTGAGATTTTACATATTAACTAAGCTTATATTATATTTACTGTAGTATATGTAAATACTAAAGGTAGAGCCTTAGGGCAATGGTTAGGTCACCGCGTGATGATCTGGATATCCATGTTCGAATCTAACAACAGCCTCTGCGCAATGAGAAGGAAATGTTGCGTACATTATCGAACTCCCCAGAGGCAGCTGTCGTGTAGGAGCCTCGTGCATTGGATTCGAGCTTTAGCCTCGTGCATTGGATTCGAGCTTTAGTATATGTAAATACTATTTTATATCAAATTAATCTTAAACATAACATATGCTTTGAGATAGTCCCGAGATGAACTTTAAGGTCAGAGATGTAAATTCGATATGGGCCGGAGATGCGTTCATCTCGTCCGAGATCTCCCCAAATACGAGATCGAGTCACTCAAATCTCCAAGACGAGACCGAAATCCGAGATTTGAAATCTTGCTCTTGGTCCTTTGGTGCACTTTTGCACTAATTTTTGTAATGTTCAATCTCCTACAATTCCAACACCCAACGGTCTTCGAGCTATGAGAATTATTGGGATTCTTGAATTTAGACTTCCAATCCTTTGATCTACCTCGGTAGTTCGATCTTTGGTAGTTCAATCTGTCATGCCCATTCCCTCTACTTTAATTTCTTCATCTTGATCGTGTATGCAAAATTGAAGAGGTTGATGATTTACTCGAATCTCTCCATCGGATCTCTTCACTGAGAACCAGATCGTGAACATCATTGAATTTTAACTTATTGCTTCCCGACAAGCTACTCACATCCGTGACAGTGGCATTCCAATTTTCTGGAAGAGAAGACAAAAATGTCACTGCTTGTACTTCTTTATCAAATTCAATTTCAACTAAACTCAACTAGGATGTAACTGTATTCAGTTCATTGAGATGTTGAGTTATCGATGTGCCTTTTGTCATACGTAAATTGAACTATTGTCATATCAAGTGAACTTTATTTGAAGCCGATGGCTTCTCATACATATTGGAGACAGCTGCCATGTGACGACCTGGATTTTTACGTCTGTTAAATGGGTAATTAATTGATTTTAATTATTGAAACATTTAATTTTATTAGTCGAATAAATAGATTTTCTGGGAGTTGAAATACCTGTATCTATTAATTGATTAAAAACTATATTAAATATTGAATTTAAATTCCTGGATATGATAAATATGTTAGAATTATGTATTTAAACTCCACTAGTAAATTAAGATAAAATATTTGTGAATATATATAGATAAATATATGCAAGCTTTATGATGTTGATAGTATATATGTGTGTATATTTATATGTATGTATGTATGTATGTATATGTATATATGCCCATGTGAAGTGAAATGTAGGAAAATTTGTATAAAATATGAATATTCATAATATCAAAATATACATAAACAACGTATATGAGAATATGCATAAGTAAATGTATGTATATGATGACAAAGATATGTAAGTAAAATATATGTATGTTATGTAAAATAGTGATATATATAGATATGTCCATGGAAAAGTCTAATGATAGAAAATAAAGCGTGTGCATATATATAAAAGGGTTATGATGATTAAAATATAGGTATGTAAGTTTAGATATATATATGGCTATAAAAATATAGTATATGAAGATAAATATGTACACACACACACACACACATATATATATATACGTGAATGTTTAAACTCCAAAATGGCAGTTTCAAACTTATGTGTATATATGTGTGTGTGTCTATATATATATATATATATATATATATATATATGGGTATATGTTGTAAAATATAGTGTTTATGGATACACACACATACACATCTATATTTGCAAAATCATGTGTGTATTTCAATTTATGTGAACATATAGGATAACATAAGTAAAAATATATGCATATATGTTATGTGAATTAGTAAATAAGTGTATATATATATAAATATGCAATAAACATCATGATGGCAAACATCAATTCAAGCATACAAAATTTCAACTCAAGTGAACATTTTATCAATGTCAAAAACATTTAATCAAGTCATAGGAGAAATCAAATTGGGTCAAACATTTTCAAATCAAAAATGAAATAAATGAGAAAGAAATATACACAGGATAAAGATCAAAGCCTATACAAGTTTCAGCCTGATTTCCCCATCCTCTCTCTCTATATATATACCTTTACTTGTTTCATATTTTGATTCGAACAAAACTAAGTAAAACAGAGAACAAAAACTGCCTTTTTCAAACTTAAGGAAAATCAAAACACTCATATAAACAAAGGGACTCAACCACAAAAGCTAGCAGTTCCTCTTCAGAACATTGCTCTGCCTTCAAAAGATTTCTATGAGTATAACACTTACATTTCAACTGAATATATATATATATATATGTGTGTGTGTGTGTGTATATATATATATATTCACAAGTTGTGCCTGTGAATAAATTGTAGTTCTGAGTTAAATGTGACATGTTTGTTGGGTATATATGGATGCATAAGAATTAGACATGAATAGGTTTTACTTATAGGAAAAAAGGAATTCATGCTCTCTTCATTTTTAAAACCAGCTAACTTTCCCTTTTAAAATCAATTTCTCTTCATACAACTTGATTTAGGCTTTGATTTTAAAGGCAAAACCCACTGATTTTGAATGTAGTTTTTTTAAAAAATGTTTCATTCGATATCTTCGCGTGTAGAGGAAGGAAAGCATATTTACAGGTAATTGAACTTAAAATGTCAAACATAATATTTTAACACTTTGTTTATATGCCTGTGTTCGTCATCAAAGATGATGATTTGTGATGGTGATTACGAAGTTTTTAGTGATGCTTTGGGAATGGATTTTGGAGTTGAACGGAATGGAATTTTTGGTCAAATTCTGGTGAAGCTGTAAATGGAAGTAGTCGGCGGTTGACCAAGAGGGAGCTCGGAGGAGGGGAAACTCGAGAAAAATGGCGTGGCGATTTTCAGGTGGATGGGGTGGCAAGTCGGAGGCAAACTAGGGTTTAAGGGGGATATAGGGTGGTCTCGTTTTCGAGGAAAATGGCGAGGACAAGGGAAGGGGTTAAGCATGCGGTATGAAGCGAAAGGCAAGGTAAGGAAGTTGTGAATGTTTTGGCACGGTCTGGTGGGGTATGGTGGCCCGAGGCGGCAAGGCGAGGTGGTGGAAGGAGATGGGAATGCTCCAGTTCTTTTTGGTCGATGCTCGAATTATTAAACCGACGGTCTCGGGCGTGGTCCAGGTGGATGATCGTATAGAGGTGGTCATAGGTGATTTGCTGGGATGGACGGCAACAAGACTCGATCACTGGAGTACGCGTGCACGTGCACACAGTTGTGGACATTCCTGAAGTGAAATCGAGAAAGGAGGAAGGGAGCTGGAAGAAATCGAAGAGAAGAAAGGAGGAGTTTGGCCGGATGGGGAAGACGGGCCGAATGAAAAAAAAATAGGAAAGAAAAGAATAAAACAAATAATAACAAAAAGGAAGGTAAGAAAAAAGGGGAAATAAAAGAAAAGAAAAAAATAAGGAAAAGGAAAGAAGAAAGAAAATAGGGAAGAGAAAAATGAAAGAAAGGTAAAAAAAAAAAAAGAAGGTAATGAAGTCCATGTGTACACACACACCCATTTATATGATAACTTACATTTCCTTCCTCAACTAAAATCTAATTTTATTTTACATCCGTAATTTAAAGTTCCGATGATATTTACAATTTTATGGAAATTAACATTATTATTATTTGACTAAAACGTAACTAATGGTATTTTATATTTTGTTTAATTTGAAATTAATTTGGGTTCAAAGGTAAATGAACATGGTTAATCAAGGATTAATAAAAGTCTGATATGTGAATTATTTTGACATCCGTTATAGACCGTTAAATTGGTTGACGATCTATTGATTAATCCTATCGGAGGTTTAAATTCAATTATTCTTGTCTGTGACATCAAGTTACCAATCGAGTTAAAATAATTGGATGAAAATGATGACACATTTTAATTGAAATAAACGGTTGTAATAGAATGCCATATTTGAATATTGTCACCTTAAATAATAAATTTGTTTACTTTAAACAAATTTTACTCTTTAAATTTATCACTTGGATTCAAAGAGATCGAGATCGGATATCAGCGTATCCGGAACCACTTCGATTCAATAATCACTATAAATCTTTACGGGTTTGATTATACAATCTAATAGGCAGGAAACGAATAAATTAAGTGGATTTGAATATTTCAAAGAAGTAACTGTATTTGGTCATTATCATAAAATCATGGGATTTCGCAGAAGTGTTTGGTTAAAATCAGATAAAAACTCGTCGAGTTGTATGAGTTACCTTGATTTTTCAGAGGAGATTTGATAATCCCAGTATTTCACATTATATGGGTTTGCTCACGCTAGTTTCCAGCTTGACTCGGGTGTTACTTTATGGTAATGCTCGGGTCAGGCCGAGTGTTACGGATTTTCTGGTTAGGATGTTGGAGCTCAAGAGGCGAGCGGGATGGTAGAGACGTATTGACTTATATTCCGCCGTGAAGAATAGACTGTATAGAAAATATTTAGGGACAAGTTATTATAACTGTCCAGATTTATTTGTTGATGGTTGTACTTTGATATCTTGTATATATATTGACAGTTACAGCTTTTCTTTATATAAATGTTGTTATTTTGTTCCGCTGCGATTGTGAGATTCTGTGCTGTTGTTTATGTTTCTTATTCTATCTCTTTTTCTTCTAAATCCTAATAGTTTGGTATTTTCGGCACTCAATTGCTCGGCGCTCTATAAAGTGAACGTATTAGTGTGGATTTCCAGGGTCGAAAATCTACGGGCAGTTACATGCCATAACACCTATGTAACGATCCGCCTATTCGACCTTCGAAAATCGGCACTATACTTCACGGTATTCACATATCAGACATCCAAGTGTCGAAAAGACAGATTGTTGGGGAAAAGAAAGGAAAAGACAGAACAAAATCTCACATCGTGCCGAGTAATATATAATATACAACAGATCTTTACAAAAGAAAACTATAATATACATACATCAAAATTAGAGTACACTTAATAACTAATCATAAGCCTGGACATTTATAACAACCTGTCCTCACAAATGCTGACAAATAAAACAACACATGCAGCAGAAATAAAGAATATACGAGAGATACGTCTTGACATCCAATTCGTCTCCTGAAGCTCCAAGGCATCTAAACTAGATCTAAAAATATGCTCGGTCTGACCCGAGCATTATAATAAAATAACATCCATATAAGTCTAGTAAACCAGCGTGAGAAACACATTCGAATGGATTTTTAAAGTTATAAAACCTTTCAAAATAAAGGTATCTCGTAAGATCACAATGCACATAAACACATGTGGATTTTTACCTTACGATAACCAAAACATTTCATAGGAAATCCAGTGATATTATAATAATGTCTAGGCTTTAAAATAAAATATGAATATAATCGTAATTGTTACATTAATTATATTTCAGCATGATAGATATACAAACAAGTACGAAAGGCAGTTCTTGGAGATTGGATTCCATCACCGACTGGGCTACTGGGGTACCGTCCGTCATAGTACACCTCTAGAAAATGTACTGAGATCAACAAGAACATCTTGCATCCCTGCTACACCCGGCCTACCCTTTCCTGGATAGTACCAAACATGTCATCACCCGGGTTGCTTTGGAACCTTACCAAGATCTCTTATGCACAACCAAATCTATAAATGAATATATATATATATATATATATATATATATATATATATATATATATATATATATATAGAAGAGTGATGACATATCCTAATAAGTGCGACCCATATAACCCATATAACCCAACTGTATATCCTTTGTTTTAGTCATTCCCGGTTGATTAGGCTTGAGACTACGTTTTACTTTTATATAGCAATCCCACTTGGAATGCTAACCCTGCTCCCCAAGCAGAAATGCAATGCCAGCATTCATCCATACAAGTTCATTCTAGGTCTGAAGGAAACCGAAGGCACTACCTCTACCACATCCATTTTGAAATCACCCTCCGGATTAGTAGTAATTTTTCCTTACACTTCAAAGAGCTTCATCTTCGATTATCTTCAAGATATTCCGATTCGAAACGCTTATGCCGATTTAAAGTGGTTTTTAGATAATATATTTGATCTCGATCTATCTGAACCAACAATGATAGTTTTAAAAACGGGCCAACAATTGATAGTCAGTTATTTAACTATCAAATAAACAAACAGTTCAATTAGAGATTTAACCAAGCACGATTAAGCACAAAACAACCACTATGCCTCTTTAATTAATCTTTTCATTAATTTAAGCTACTTTGTAAATTCTTGTATTAAAGTACTTTATAAAGATATATTTACGAACCCTTTATACTTCTTTCAATACCCGAAAAAAATATTCATATACTTATCTCAATGGTATAAGTATATTCACAAAAATACTACACTTGCCCTACTTAGAAATTGTATTCATATATTTATCTCAACAGTATAAGTATATACAAAACATTATGAAAGATTCCTTATTTCAAAAACATATCAAAGAATTAAAACAAATATTGTTTTAAAAGAAACAAAGATAAAGATAAACTCAAACGCTATTACTTCGGTGTTAAGCATGTGGAACGAATGTCCACACCTTCAAAATTAAGAAAGCCGATTCGGAGAAATCCAATCTCAATTTCTTTTGTAAATTTCTTCAATAAATCCTTTTTAATAAACCTTTTTCATTTATGAACATATGCTTCACTAAAATTCCAATCCATTTATCAAACTCTTAATAAATCTCCAAGTTTACTTATAGAACTCTTTTATAAATATCCAAAACCATTTATAAAACTTTTTATAAATATCCGAAATCATTTATAATACTTCTTCCCAAATTTCAAGATTTCTCTTCAAGTTATAAAACTTCTTCCCAAATTTCAAGATCTCTTTTCAAGTCATAAAACTCCATTATTAATCTCTAAAACAATTTATAAAACTCTTTATAAGTATAAGATCTAAATTCATTTTTGAATTCCTTTCATAAAATATCACTTATAAATTCCTTTATAAATAGATATATTACATAATTACTGCCTCCTTTTTAAATTCCCAAGCTTTACTTAATGTCTTCTTTATAAACACATTTTATATTATTTATAAAATCTTTTATAAAAACTTCTTTTTACAAAACACCATTTATAACTTATTTCATAAAACCCGGCTTATTTGCAACTCTTTGTAAAACTCCAAACTCATTTATAAAATTCCTTTTGTAAATTTTCTAAATAAAATTACCAAGACTCCCTTTTTAAATCAAACTTCAAATATAACACCAAATTCCAAATACAAACAAATTCCAAATATCATTATAAAACTCATATGCTTCCCATAACACGATCTTTCCATATTTTTCAATAAAATTTCAAATGAAATTTATTGCTCCAATTTATCAAAATAATATTGATTTCCTTTCATAAATTCATTTCAATTTATAAAACAACGCTTATCCATCTCCAAATTTATCATACTTTCAGTTTTCAAAATAGATCCAACTACTTTCTCTAAAACAACCATTCCGCGTATTATTATAAATCCACAACTATGATTTATTTTTCAAATTTACCAAATGGAAATACCTTCCCTTTTTATAAAATATCACATATAAGGCTCTCCTTAAATTTATAAGATACCATTTATAAATCTATTCTTTTATTTACAACATTTTATATAAAATGCGAATATTTATTTTCAAAATATTTCCATGTTCTTTAAAACAATTTTAAATAAAAGATAACTCATTTTTATTTACTTTTGAATACAACTATTATTATTATAATAATTTTCTATTAAAACAAATACTTCCAAACATAATTATTAAAACATTTATTTAAATATACATATTAGAAAAGAAAAATGAAAGAAGTTGAATAAAATAGAAAAGTTAAAAAAAAAAATCTTTAAAATTAAAATATCATACAAATTCCAAAACAGTCGAATTTAAAATCATTTTCTCAAATCAAAAATCATTTCCAAAACAAATCAACAATTTATGGTATTTCAAAATACTATATCGAGACCAATAGTTACTATAGCACTTAGCCAATGCTATAACTACCTTTTCTACTAAAAAGATTCAAAATTTTCACATAAGTCGGTGTCACATCTAAAATGGTCAAACATTCAAATTTCAGCATTTGACAATCTATATCACAGATATGTAACTGAAATAAATCAACAAAAATATAACAAGAAATTAAAATTTACAATATTGAGAAATCCAAATCCATAAGTAAAATTCTCAGTTTTTCAATATAAATGCCGATCGCTTTTTAGAAGCAAATATTTTAATCAATCAACCAATAATTTCAAGCAAACACAAACAATAAAATTTAATCTAGCATACTGATTTATCCAAAGAGGTGAATTGTACTCACCGAAATTCTAGCGGACGATTAAGTGTTCCAGTTTGAACTAAAATCGAACGACGTCCGATTTTAGTCTAAATTTTCACTTGCTCTAAATTGGACGAAACCAATTCCACCGTGAAGTTAATGATCCTATGAGTGCAACGCAACTGACCTTATTCTTAAATTTATAATTAAATACATTAATTACATTTCAAACTTAATTACCCATCCAAAATCACTTCTTCCCCAAACGAGATGCACGGTGGCGCACACTGACACCATAGCCGACCCTTGTCTCATCAAATTCTCTTCCACCAGACAACGAAATCGAACTCCGACATCATCGACGAACTCCTTCTCCCTCCTCTCCGCGACCGACACCCTGAATTCTTCTTCGCACGGCTCTAGAAAATCGCGTCCATCAGTCCCCTCCATGCTACTGCAATAGGCCACGCTACCCAAAACAAGGTCGGACCCCACCAAAAGTTCGCCTCCACCTCATCTTGCCTCCCCAAACTCAAATCCGCCCTTCGATTAGCCAAACTCTCCTTAATTATCAAAGAAACCGAAACCCTAGTCAAACAATGCTCACGACTAAAACTGCCGCACTCCATCCTGCCATTCCGAACACTACAATACTCATACCACATCATAGAACTTAGCCACACGATTCCAAAGAAACAAACTTTGATTTTTTTAGTAGATTATAACTTGAGATTTCGATTTTTAAAGCTTTCAATATTTCTGGTTTTTAAATGTTGAATGGAAGAGTACGAGTTGAAATGAAAAGTAGCGTTTCAGAAGATTTCCTTTAGTTGGTTTATGGTTTATAACAAGGTTCTTGACACACAAATTTTCATCCGCACAGGAGATAAAACAAATACGGTCATGCTCAAAACAGCAACACGACCTTAAAATAAAAATAATATACTCTGGTTAGCATATTATGTAAACTCATAAAAATGCCATCGTTTGTCGACAAATCGTTAAACGAAAATTTAAATATTTTATAAATTAAAAATTATGGAAAAATGAAAGAAACTAAATTTAAAATACGTCAATAAAAAACGAATCATTATAATAAAAATAAAATTTCTGATTAATTATCCAAACTATTTATTACTGAAAATAAACTTACAAAATGAATTCACCATTATTGTTTATACTTTAAAATTAAATAAGACCATTAAAATTCATTAAATTAATATTCGATTAAAAATTCAAATATTAAATTCACAAATAAAATATTTCAAATAATCCATATATTTGAATTCAAGTTTTAAAACCTTAAAACCACATTTATTCTAATATTTAAAATTAATTAAATATTCAAAATCGAACGATAAAAATCTGGGTTGTTACTATGGTCTTTTCCTTTGCTATGTTGAAAGCAACATTGCGAGATAATGTTAATCGGATAACTCCGAGCGTCTATCGAGAAGAGCTCAGTCTTCATCCCTCATATTCTCTAGCTTCTTTTTTGGGAGAGGTTGATAAAGTTTTTTTTTGTATAGGTAATCTTCATCTACATTTTCCAAAAGTCAAAATCAGCACCATCAAACTTCTTAAGTTTCACCTTTCTTTCGTTTGTGGTCATTGCTCCCACTCGAGTTGAACTTCATGTGGATCATTTCTCACAATTTTCGTAAAAGATAGAAAAGAAACACAACCAAGGCTCCGATACCAGTTATTAGGAAATTGCATAAATATTCTTTATAATCGAGGAATCGAAATAAAATGCAGAATTGTAAGACATACAAACTTGACAACAGAGTTCGACCAATTATGCCTATGTCTTTGAAGTATAGTTGATTTTTTATTTGAGGTAAATATTATGAAATGGTTGCAAAACACTTTCAACTCAATACTCAATCTCTTTCTTTAAAACTTTTCGTCTCTAAGCTTATCATTTTCTCTTGCTTTTGGATTGATGATAGGATGAATCTTATAAAAAAGAAGATAATGTATTTATAGGATGAGAAGAAGGTGGGAGGGTTGGCGGCAGCCACACATTTTTCTCACGGGCGGTGCCCATTAACATACATAACAAGTTAAACAAATCAATATTTCTGCACGCGCAATGCACGTGCTTGTAATTTTATAGTAAAACAACCATCTATGATGTTATTAGTAATTATACCATAATCACATTATGTTATGCAAATGGGGATAACACTCATTAGAAAAATACATTAACTGTTTTAATTTAAAATTCGTGGTTAATTGTCAAAACGGCTTCATCACATTAAAGTATTTCCATTAAACTCAGATAAAAATAGACGCAAGGCCTCGATGTATAGGATAAGAAAATACATACTTGAAGGCTTTGATAGAATCAACTCCACTGTTCCACATAATCGACAAGCTGCTGAAATTACATCTACTTCATTTCATGATTGACAAAATCTAAGAAAGGGGTCAAGCATGAAAAGAAATTTTTTTCCAGCTACTATAAACACAAACTCTCCAACATGGAAAGCTAAGATTACAATGAAGATAGCATACAGTTGGTGGGTGTAGAAAAAAAGCAGGGCATGATTATTTTTTCTAATTGTGTGAAATGAGGTCGCTTACATGAGTAAACCAACAGTTGGAAACAATGAAACTTCGGTTGAGTCGTGTACGTTGTCACTCTCTTGAAGATGCTTCGGCATTCTACTCGAAGACGCAAAGCAGTTATGAAAAAACAAACGCAGCCGCCTCTAGGATAAAATAGCCTCTTTAATCTGAAAAATATCAATCTGTTTGCAATGACAAAGTTGATTCTGATTTGCACTCTAAAATACCTGTTCTTACCATTTCTTTTCTATCTATCTATCATTTAAATAGGCAAAATGAAAATTGTGTACGTTACTAAAGTGATGGAATGTTAATGGATTTTAATTTATTCCCATTTAAAATAATATTATAATACCATCAGCTTTTGTAACGGCTCAATAATAATGTCATATAAATATATTACCGTTGTGCAAGTATAACGGCTCAATTATAATAATGATTCATAAATAAATTTCCATTAACCTATTTTTTGTTTAATTTCTTTTAATAAATTCACTTCATAAACAAAAAATTTCCAACAATCCCCAACTTGAACTTTTTTAGAAATATTTTTAAAGCAATTTCTGAAAACAAAAGATTGTGCATAAATAAAGGCGTCTTTCGACTTGAACCTTGGCATAGTGGATAGGATTTATTTATTTTTATTTTTTTGAAATGGTACTTTATATACAACAAATCATTGGGACAACATATCCTATGACAATAAACGTTCGAAAGCAAGTTTCGAACTTGTGACCTCTTGCACCAAAGCCGAATCAATCAACCACTTGGACAATGGTGCTTGTCTAGGATTTAGTTTTTACCAGAGTGACACGTAGTTTTGAACTCTATTCCTGACATCAGACCATACACAATCTTTCTAGAGTGCAACCAAATAAGTTCGTGCATTTATGATCATGCATGTCTATCTCGGTTTAGTGAATGCTCTAGGAATTTTGCCCAAAACTCCATAGGAAACAGCCACAATTCCACATTGACACAGATGAGTCTATCAAGAGTACTCCTGAAGGTAGTACTCCACTCCAAATAGAGTACGGATCTCATTAAGAGTTTCTATTAACTCATCCTCACTTTAGGAATACGTGCGTCTTAGTATAAATATAGCATGTTCAACTAATATCACTTCACAACTTATTCTTACCCATTGAACCTAGTTAGTGTGATCTCCAGTTATTAGATCGGGTTACCATTGTGTATGACTCAACAATCTAAGAGCAATAGTTTCATTCTTTTAGAAGTTCTAAGGACTTTCTCTCTTGCCAATTCTTTCATCAAAGGATCTGCCAAATTCTCACCGCGTATGTGATCCATTTTAACCGCACCTGAAGAGAGTAGCTCTCTAACAGTACTGTGCTTACGATGTATCTATCGTCTCTTACCATTGTAATAACGATTCCGTACTTTTGCAATAGCCGCGGTACTATCGCAATGGATCAACACAGCTGGTATTGGTTTTCCCTATAAAGGAATCTCAACTAACATATTTCTTAAGTACTCTGCCGCTTCACTAGCTGTGGCTAGTACTATCATCTCAGAATCCATAGTAGACTGAGCCAAAATAGTCTATTTCTTGGATTTCCAAAAAATAGTTTCTCCAGCAATGCTAAAGATATAGCCACTGGTTGCTTTTGAATCATCGGGTAAAGTATTCCAGTCTGCATTGGTGTAACCTTCAAGGACAACTGAAATTTTTTCATAATGTAACCCAAGGTTCATTGTTCGTTTTAGGTATCTCATGACCCTCTCAATACCGTGCCAATGCTCTATATTAGGTCTACTAGTAAAACTGTATAATAATCCCACGACATAGGCAATTTCGGGTCTAGTACGATCAGTGGCATACCGAAACCTGCCAATGATGCTCGCACAATCATACTATTTTACACCTTCACCAACGTTCTTAAATAGCTTTACACTAGGATCATATGGTGCACATGCAGGTTTATAGTCAAGTAATTATATTTCTTTAGAATCTTCTCGATATAATGAGATTGATCAAAAGAGAGTCCCTTTTCAGACCTAGTAATCTTAATATCAAGGATTACACTTGCTTCACCTAGATCTTTCATATCAAAATTGGCACATAATTAAGATTTAATAGAGTTTATGGCATGAATGTTTGACCCAAAAAGAAGTAGGCCATCTACATACAGACATATGATGGTACAAATATCATTCTCAGATTTATAGTAAAATGCATTTGTCACTTTCATTAACTTTGAAACCATGTGAGGTAATTTAGTTGTCAAATTTTTAATGTCATTATTTAGGTGCTTATTCTAAGCCATGTAATGATTTATCTAACTTGCAAACTTTATGTTCTTGACCATAAACTACAAATCCTTCAGGTTGGTCCATATAAATTTCCTCTTCTAATTCACCGTTTAATAAGGCAGTTTTAACATCCATTTGGGGTATTATTAAATTATGAATAGATGCAAGTGGCATTAGTACTCGAATGGATGTAATCCTAGTTACAAGTGAAAATGTGTCAAAAAAGTCTACATTTTCTCTTTTCTTAAATCATTTAGCTACTAAACAAGTTTTATATTTATCAACTATGCTATTAGGTTTTAATTTCTTTTTAAGTATCCATTTACAGCCTATAGAATTACAACCAGGTGGTAGATTTATTAAGTGCCAAGTCTTATTGGATTCCAAAGAATCCATTCCATCATTTATATCCTCTTGCAAAAATCGGCATCTAAGGAAGATAAGACCTCTTGAAGGTTTAAGGGATCCCCCTCTATAGTAAAAGCACAAATATGAACCAAAATATTTGCGGTTCTTGCTCTTTTACTTCTTCATTGTTCATTTTCAGAAGACTCATTAAGTTCTGTTCTAATAGACATGATGTTACTTGATGTGACCCCCTTATTCCTCAATTTAAAAGGAAATCTAGATATATAAAAATCAACATCATTAGATTCTATTATATTATGTGTATTCAGGTCATAACATCTATATGCTTTTCTATTGATAGCATAGCCAATAAATACACATTCATATGCTCTACTTGCTACATTTATTCTCTTAGGGTCTGGTATATGAGCATATTCCAAACATCCCTAAGTTCTAAAATAAGACACATTTGGTTTATAACTTCTTAAAATTTCAAATGGTGAGATTTTACCTTGGATTATATTCAATACATAGCATACAATCAATAAAATATCCCCTCGCCAATGTTTTGTTGCATCCGAATTCAATAAGATAGTTACAACTAATTCGGTAAAGGTTCTATTTTTTCTTTTAGCTTTACCGCTCATTTCAGATGAATAAGGTGCATTTCTCACATGAATTATACCATGCAATTTATAGAAATTAAGAAATAAACTAGACTCATATTCTATTCCTCTATCACTATGAAGTCTCATAATTTTCTTATTGCATTGATTCTCAATTTCATTTTTAAATGATTCATCGTTTTTATTTTTCATAAGGTAGACATAAATAAAATCAGAACAGTCGTTAATAAAAGTGATAAAGTAACAGTGTTCATGTCTAGTCAAAGTTCCATCAAGCTCACATATATCAGAATGAATCAAATCTAAAGGTTTAGAACTCTATCAACTGATTTATGTGGTTTCTTAGTGATTTTTGTTTGACTACAGAATTCACATTTATCAAAATTAGTTTGCGGCATTTTAGGGATAAGATCTAAGGTGTTCATGTTATGAATTATACGTTTACTCACATGGCATAATCTAGAGTGAAAATATTAAAATCACACAACATATAAGCAGAAGCAGACATTTTATTAAATTCAACATTTAGTTTAAACATACCATCAGTTGCATAACCCCTATCTACAAACATACCATTCATAGTGATGGTGTACATATCAACCCCAGTAGTCTGTGTAAAACCAGCATTATTAAGAAGATAACCTGAAACAAGATTCTTTCTCACCTCTGGTGTGCGCATTACGTCCTTCAGAATGACGGTCTTTCTAGAGGTAAACTTTAGCTCTGCGCTTCCAATCCCAACAATAATAGTGGTGTGAAGGTCTCCCAACAACACTCTCTTGTTCTTAGTCTCCGTGTATGTTTTGAATATAACACGGTCATAACAGACATGGCGTGCAACACCAGTATCTACCCACCAACCCTCTGATCCCCAACAAGGTGAATCTCATCGGTAATCAAAGTCGTTAGAGGCTCCTCGGTCAGGTTAGCCTGCGGTGTAGGGCCTGGTCTGTTCCTACACTTGCGTGCCATATGACCAGGTCTTCCACAATTGTAGTAAAGAAACAACTGTCCAGAGTCATTCTTTTGGGGTGGTTTCTGTTTGTTGCGGTTCTGACTAAGCTTGCAGTTCCGATTCTTAAAAAAATTTTGGATTTGGTTTCGGAATGTAGCTTTCTTAGTATTGCCTGTAACAGCAAGCACTTCTTCCTTCATATCTTATTTACGTGATTCCTCCTCAATATGGAGGCGAGTTGTCAAGCTTTCTAAAGAAAATTCTTTAGTTTTATGTCTCAAATTATTCTTAAAACCTTCCAACTAGGGGGTTGTTTATCTATCAAAATAGCAACTTGGAATTGTTCAACAATAATCATACGACGATCTCATGAGCTATTTTCTGAAGTTCATGAGATTGCGTCACTACTGACATGTCGTCCGTCATCTGAAATTTGAAGTAGCGGCTGACGATATATTTCTTTGCTCTAGCTTCTTTTGTATCATACTTCTTTTGCAGCGCCTTTCAGATTTCCTTGGCTATCTTGTTCGAATTGTAGTAGTGTAGAGATCTTCGCTCAGACCATTGAGTATGAAGTTTTTGCAGAGGTAATCCTGCTCTGTCCAATTCTACAAGTATTGGTTTTGTTCCTGCCAGATGTTCCTCATCGTTAGAAAAAATTCCATCTTTTGCCTCCAGCGCTTGAAATGGAGGCCCTCGAATTTGAAGAGCGCAGAAGCGACTATGGGAACCTGAAACATTGAGGTCGGTGCAGCATCATCAATAGTTGCAGCAGAAGTTATTGTTGTCTGGATCGTCTTCAAATTATTGGGAACAATGAAATTTCGGTTGAGTCGTGTACGTTGTCACTCTCTTAAAGTCATTTTGACGTTCTGCTCGAAGGTGCAAAGCAGTTTGAAAAAAAAAAACTTCGCTGCCTCTAGGATAAAACAGCCTCTCTAATCTGAAATATATCAAGCTGTTTGCACTGACAAATTTGATCCTGATTTGCACTCTACAATACTGCTAAAGATGTTTAGTTTTGTTGAAGGAAGAAGAAAAAGAAAAATGTCTGTTATTCTTACCATTTCTCTTCTATTTATCTATCATTTTAACAGACAGAATGAAAATTGTATACGTTAATAAAGTGATGAAATGTTAATGGATTTTAATTTATTCTTATTTAAAACAATATTGTAATACTATTAGCTTTTGAAACGGCTCAATAATCATGTCACGTGAATATATTACCATTATGCAAGTGTAACGACTCGATGATAACAACGATTCATAAATAAATTATCATTAACCTGCTTTTTATTTATTTCTTTTAATAAATTTACGTCATAAACAAAAACATTTCCAACACCAACTATCAGACTAATTACACCAGGAATATTAGCAAAACCGATAGCTTGCAATTCAAATATCTGTATATTATTATGTGTAAGAAACTGACAAGTGTCATTTACAATAATCAGAAATACAACATAAAGCAAAATTACGAAGAGGAGTTTCATGAATCCCATTGCTTGTCTCTTCTTACAAACTCTAGTACTAATGTAAATATTGTAATGTAAGGTAACATACGCTGTTGTGTAACATGGTTATAAGGTAAATTTGACACATTTTCGATTAATATAGCACATTCTGGTTAAATGAACATTAGGTTTGACATAAGAATACCAATCCTTTACTTCAAATACATAAAGCGTTTTTGGTCCATGTGATCAAAAAACCGGTCGATACTAAGAGTCGATTTGGGAGTTTATTTTCTGCAGTTTTGAATGGTTTTGAACGGCTCTGCATTTCAGGTGTTATCACAACCGTTGGTTGTAGGTTTTTTTCACACTGGTTGTTGTTGATTATAAAACCGATGAAAACCAGTGCGGTGTAATTTTGATGACAATTCTCATCCCATCAAATTGGGGTGTTTTGGGGGTTTATAACTTTTTTTCCTAATTATACCCCACCAATTATATTGCATGATTAATCTTCATGAAACTAGAGAACAAATATAATGATATATATCTAATGTTACTTTAGTGGAAAACTTAAAAACCGGTGTATGTTAAACTCTCCAACATGTATTGATCGATTATAACAACACTTCATGTAACTCAATCAAAACGTTACGATCATTTACAGTTAAAACCGGTATTCTCAACACCTCTCATTACCGGTACTACAAACCACCCAAGCGGAGTCTAAAGGTTATGTTTGATTTTGAAGGTAGCAACTTTCATTAAAGACTGGAGCGTAATTACTTTTTTTTACAAAATTTTTGGGTTGCATTGTATTTGTACAATACATAAATAAATATGAAGATTATATACACATTCATAGACTTGCTTTTTGATAGAGTTCCACTTCCAATGCCCAAAAAAATCCCATGTAATATCTATATAACCATAGTAAGATGTCCAAGAGAAACATGATATGTCGTAGCATGCCCAAATAGTCAAATGGAATACCTATCAAGCGAAGAAGAATAGAGCCTATTGCAACCGGTAGAAATAGAAATACCAAGCAAAATAGATCAAATAGCTCCAGTATGAAAGAGTTGTGATTTGAATATCAAGGGGGCACCAAGACAACTAATAAATATTTAAGAGTTCAATCATATATGTTTCAACTTGTTTGAAGTTAAAATCCTAGAAAATCAAACATGATGCAAAATGAATCAAAATTAGTTCATCACAATAAATTTTACTGTTACAATGCCTTATAAACTCTTTCATTAAATTATTCTAACAATGAATGCTTATTATTTTTTTCCCATTATTCCAATATTATTTCCAACGCTACTTTTAGAACTAACACGCAAAGTAAAGTAAAAATATCCCTAAAATCAAACTTAATACACAAAACATTCTTTCAAGAAATATAAATTACATCCGTATTTTCAAATACTATAATTTTCCTCACTAAAATACCCCTCTGCTCCATGGCTGAACGTTGGTTCTTCATATGTGGATGTTAAACTCACATACATAATTAACATTTGCACCCACTTAATTATCAATCTTTAAAACATAACAACTTTTTGTAGAAACGATAGATTAACAAACCGTTTCCTCATAAATTCACAAATTTTATTATCTTTCTAATGAGTGGTAATATGCATATGAAAAAATAACGGCGGACCATTTTTTTTTAAATTTTCTGCAATTATATGGTATGATTGCAGATAATTCAGCAATTGTATGCAATAATTGCTGAAAAATTGCAATTATATAGTATAGTTGCACTTTTCTGCGATTACTTCGAATAATTGTAGGATTTTCAACAATTATTTGATATAATTGCATAAAAGTATGCAATTATATGGAATAATTGCAGAAATGTCTTAAATTATTCCATTTAATTGCATTAAAGTCTACAATTATATGGAATAATAGCAGAAAAATCTGCAATTATTTCACTGAATTGCATAAAAGTCTGCAATTATTCCATATAATTGCGTAAAAGTCTGCAATTATATGGAATAGTTGCTGACATTTGAAGAAAAATTGATAATTATTTCATATAATTGAAGAAAATGGCAAGTATACAGAATAACTGCCGGAAAGTCTACAATTATATGGAATAATAGTAGAAAAAAGTCTGCAATTATTCCATATAATTTCGTAAAAGTCTACAACTATATGGAATAATTGCTGACATTTGAAGAAAAATTGATGATTACTTTATATAACTGCAGAAAATGGCAAATATATGAAATAATTGCAGACAACTCGGCAATTATGTGGAATAATTGCAAAGAAGTCTGCAATTATTCCATACAATTGCATAAAATTTTGCAATTATTCTATATAACTGCATAAAAGTCTGCAATTATGATAAACACCATTGTTCCAGTGGTTAAGTGATTTGGCTTTGGTGCGAGAGGTCACAAGTTCGAAACTTGCCTAGCGTGATTCGAACGTTTATTGACATGTGATATGTTGTCACAATGATTTGTTGTATATAAAGTACCATTTCAAAAAAAAAAATGTCTTTTTTCAAAAATTACACAATTCCCTGCAAATATATGGAATAATTGCAGCATTACCGCAAATATGATTTTTTATATTAACAATGGATCTCATTTTAAAGATTGTAACATTTATGATTTTTTGATGAAAGTGATATGTTGGTCCGATGTTTCTACAGAAAGTTATGCGCGTTTGAAATGCTAAAAATGTAAAGGGTATTTGGGTTTTTTGGCACAGACGGATTTGAAAATAGACATTAGAAACATAAGTTTATTTTGATGAGGATGTTTTCTCTATGTTGAAACTTAACAGGAATGTGAGCCAAATTATCCCTGAAATAAAAGCAGAAATTACTAAGTGTAAATCAGCATACCCTTTAAGGCTTAAAGACATTGAGAGGATTTAGAATTGATGATAGCTTTTGTTCATACAATAAACGACACTTCCAATAACATATGTAGAGAATAACTATATATCCCAATAAATTCTACAGCAAAAGGCCTATCAATGAAAACGGGGAATGTCCATAAAGAAAATTTCTTCAAATACATGGTATATAACCTTCATAATTATATCACATATCTCAATCTAATTCCCAATGTGAGATTAAATGTTAATCTCATGCCTACTTCAACGTAAGATATTATATGATATAAATATAAATGAATAAATATGTGATATTTTAGCATGTGGATTTTCGTGAAGACCTTTCTAATTAACACACTAATTTTTTCACATGCATGGCCAAAGTTTTACCAAAAGGATAAAAACTAACAATTGATGCGGCTTTGGTACAGGATGTCACAAGTTCGAAACTTGCTTTCGAACGTTTATTTGACATGGGATATGTTGTCCCAATGATTTGTTGTATATAAAGTACCAGTTCAAAAAAAAAAACAATTTCTACTTAAATCAAATGTGCATATTGTATAGGATTTATGTACCTGGCAGTTGAGGTGGGGTACCTTTAACTGGAATATAACTTATATAACTACAACATTATAGTCAGCACTTGAAATCATCATACCTTTCACACAGAAATTTCACAAAGTAAGTTATTCAAACATCTTATGCGCAAACAGTGCAAAATAAATATCTTCGTACCATATCAAATATCCACCCTTCTAGCTCACTATTTAACTTTAATCCGAGTATGGGGCATCAAAATTACTATAAAATTAATTATCGTTTTCTAAATTGACGACGACGACGACGAAGACAAGAATGACGATGAGAAGAATGACGGCAACGATGACCACAACAACAACAACAACAATAATAAAAGTCTGTTCCTCCCAAGAAAAAAATACCATCATAACATGCAAATGGGTATACCATAATTTTATGAACTGGAAAATACTCATTGCTCAAAGATCACCAACCTATCGAAAAAACATTGGCTCGCAATAGGAACTATCATGTTTCATCTTAAGTTATCGCTCTTATATTCCTATAACAAATGGAACGGAGACATGAAGATATAAACTATTCAAAACTACCAAAACATCAAATGTACTAAAAATATAAGACAATGTTTGGTTTGTTGTTTTTAGTTTTGGATTTTTGTCTATACAAAAATGCACACGACGAATGTATATTGTCCAAAACGACCAATTTAGAAAATGAAGTTAACATACAAAATAGAAAACAATTTTTTTTTATTTTTCCTTTTTTTGGAAAATAACACAAGCACGTGAAATAATCTATTCTTCCGTCGTCCCTCTATCCCCTTCTTCCTCCCATCTGTTTTTTGATTCATCCCTTTCGTCGTCCCTCCATTCTTCTCATATTTGACATGCATATTAAAAACCAAAAACACAAAATTCATTTTTAAACCAAACATTGGCTAAGAATTTATGGGCCAAGTAAAATCAATAAATAAAATTGTATCTGCCTGGATAAAAATTCGTTAGAGATTGATTAGCCATACGGGCATAAATTTGATAGGAGTGTGGGACGAATCGAAGTTATAAAGCGTCCGGTCCGTGTCCGTTCGGTCCTCTTTTAGAATACAGATTCGGTACTGTTCATTTACTTATTTTGCCATCTTACCATTTCCAACGGATCAAACGCATCTGAAGCTGGGTCTATCTTCCCCAAATGGACCGTTGTGCCAAAGGGGGGAAAATGTGAGTTGGGTTGAATGCGTCATGCCATTTACCCTTCCCAAACAATTGCTTCTTCTTCCTCACCTTTTCTCCTGTATATTTTCGACTTCCACGCCTCTAGTTCGAAAATTCAAAAGAATTACCCACCAATCCGATTATCTTTTCAGTTCTATTTTACATTTTTGTGCTTTTTTTGTTGTTATCTATGACATATATTTTTTGGAGAATTTGTTGCAATATTTTGTAGTTTTCAATTTTTAGAACGTCCCACAGTTCATCTGCTTTTGCTTTCTCTCAGCCTATCATCTTATGGACGTCTAAAAGACTTTCAGCTTTCATAGACTTCTGCTTGGAATTTTTACTTGAAAGAAAGAGTCATGTCAACTCGTTTAATGTTTCGCTGATAAGTGCTTTAAATGACAGAATGAATCCCAACTGGTAGGGGGTACTAATCGAGAAGAAATGTAATAATATGAAGCGTATATAGGTTGACTGAGACAAACTACTACAATTGGAAAGAGTTTGGGATCCGTACATTGACAGTCCAGAAGAGTCGTGGAATACGACTGCTCGAAGATACAAAAGATTCATAAAATGTTTTCAAATATAGACAACTAGATGAACTTTTTGAATGTTGCATAGGTAAAGGAACTTGCAGATATCTGATAGCTTCTGACCCATCCGCTAGGCCTTTTATTGGTGCTGATATGGAACATTACTCCGATTGGATAGCTGGTGGCATCGATCCTCCTCTATTTACTCAGCCAGTTAGACGCAGTAGGCATGCCAACATGATGCAAGAAGGTCGACTGTAAATGCAGATGGTTTCAACAATGTCATGCAGCATTGTTATGATTTACTGGCTGATATTGCACATGTTCAGCGGTGGAAGCTTATGCTAATCTTTTGCAAGGAAGTTACAAACTTGAACATCATGGAAAAATTAAGTGATGAAGAAGCAACATGATTTATTGTAATGTATAGTTGGATTTTTTGCATAGTCATTGTCATTAGCTTTAGTTTGTTTTTATGCATGTTTTTGATACTTCTTTATGCATTTGAATTTGAAAATGTTTTAGCTGGTTTTAATGAAATTGTACAATTTATTTCTTGTTATTTGCAATTATTAAACGCATAATATATAAAAATAAATAGTTAATTAACTATAAATCAATTAAATTAAAAATCACATTTCAAATACCGCGCTCAAATACACCACACAAATACCCTTATCGCATAACCAAACATATTCCCTTTTCAACCAACTTCCATACTCAAATTCCCTGCTCGCTTCGTAAAGAACAGACCCTTAATGTACTAAAATATGTCTGTCCAAGATTGTCTGATGTTTTCTATTGTTCGTACATTATTCGCCCGTTCCTGGTTCGTATAAATAATGTCCGTACTTAAACCATGTCCGGTCTGTTGGAACTAGACCAGCACGCAACGGGATAAGTGGGTAAATTTCAAAAAAATTATTCCATTTAGACCTTATTGGGCCTATGAAGTCAAAATTTATTTCGATCAAATTAAATTTATTTTAAATAAAATTAATGTTTCTTTTAATTTGTAAATAAAGTTTTATTTTGATATTATATTTATATTATATAATATGAACATACATATCATATACATGTGTATGTGCGTGCATGTGCAATATATATAGTGTATATGGTTTAACATACCTATATATAGATGTTGGGATTTACATCGCAAGATATGTTAGCCCCTTGGTACATGTATGTGCTGTCTACAATATATATATATATATATATATATATATATATATATATATATATATATATATATATATATGAGTGTGTAACGACCCAGAATTTCTATTAATTAAAATTTGTATATTTCATTAATTTTAAATATTAATAAGTGAGATTTATAAGTCGAATAAATTTTATTTCGAATAATTGGATTTAATTGGATAATTAAATCGATAATTTAATATGGGAAATTACAGAAATAATTGAATAACGGGTTAAATATGATTGAAAATGATTTGTAAAATTTTATTTTATCAGATTGGAGTTAGAACGATGTTTTAGAACTTGTAAAATCGAATTAAAAGTTAATTTGTGAAAGTTGAATATTTTAATATTTAATTGACGAGTTAAAATAGCCATTTTTCAAACAGTCTCGGATTTGGACGAAACAAGTTTCATCGGATCCGTAATGTCATATTATTGTATGGTTTCAAATTTCGTGTCAATCGGATTTACCGTTTGTCCGGGCAAGCTAAAACGCCTAGAAATTTGATTTGCCGATTTAATTTTTAATCGATCGTTTATTGCTGTAACTCGCACAGATGATCGAATTAGCTCCCGAAACACGTTCTATTGTGTTCGGAACGTGGGCTAAACCTTAGGAATGCCAACCGGCACGCTTCGTTTGGAGTTCGGAAAATCCGGGATGAATAGTGTTCGTTGTTTTTTCTATGTAAGCCCCTCAACTTTCTCATTTGCAAAATAAATAAATAAAAAACTAGGGTTTAAACAGAGCCGCCGGCCTTAAATTTCCAATGGCCGAAATCTTCCTATCTTCATCCCTTAATTTCTTCAAATCCAACATTCTATTCAAGAATTTTTCAAATAGAAGATTGTAGAGGGAAGTGAGATCTATAACTTCAACGGTTATGATCAATTTCTGTTGAGGGGATTGATAGCAAAGAGGGGCGAAACATGGTCGGTTCGCACACGTTTTTCTCGTGCCTGGGGAGGCCGAGCTCGCTAAGGTTGCAACCGATGGTAGAGGGTGGCGAGCGCTGTTTAGTGAAAGTCGCTGATCGGCTTGAAATTGATCGAGGAAGGCTCGAAAATAGCTTGATGGTGGCGGCCGTGTTGGGTTATTGCGTTTGAATAAACGTGAGGGGAGAAGATGTAAAGGACGGCCAAGACTTGCAGGCAGTGAGATGGACGGCTGTGATGCAAATTAGGTTTAGAAATATAAAATAAATTTGTAAATTTATATGTTTCAAATTCGTGCAACTTTAAAAATTCATATCTTTTTCATATGAGGTTGAAAACCCACGAAACAAGTTGCGTTGGGTTCGTATGGACGAGCACTACGCTATGGAATTGGATTGGAGTCGTTTGGAGCTAGTGAGAATTTCACGTAAAATTAAACGTCCGTTTAATTTTATTCGAAATAAAAGCTGAAAACGAAATTAAAATCAAGGTGAGAACTTCTCACTCAATCGAATCGGTTTCGATTTTAATTTTAAATAGTTAGATTTAAAATTCTTGATTGTATGTTTGAATGATGATTGTTATCTATTGATTGTTAGAATAGACATTATACGCCGTTAGTAAGCGGAGGTTATTTGTTAAAAACATATACCGCGAATATTTCACAGTACAGTGAAATTGGTATTATTTATGTACTTGGAGTTGATTTCCCGCGTTATATAGCGGATGAGACCCTATTGCGCTGCCAATTAAGCGGATAATATTTTATAAATCCCATATACCGCGATATTCCGCTTTGAATGAAATTGGTATTGTGCTAACATCTTTGGATGCAGGGAAACAGGTTGGAGGGATCCAACTGGATTCCTCACCAGTATTTAATTTATTTCAGATATTGTGATATTTGATTGATTATCATATAGATGTATGATGTCGTTGTTGTCGTGATTGACTATTTGGCGTGTAGCATCATTGGGCAAATTTTGGAATTTAAAAGGATTTTTAAAGTGATTTTTGAAAGTATACGTTATAAGATATTTTTGGAATTGATTCATTTTAAATAAATAAATGTTATAATGTTAATGTTATAAAAATTATGATTTTTGAGAAATATAGTTAAAAGTTGATTTTTGAAAATATGGGGTTAATGGTTTTATAAAATAGTTTAAATCGGGATTTTTGAATTTATTATAAAATGTTCAAATATAGGATTTATGAGATTTGATTATTTTATAAATCAAAGAAAATGGTGAAATTATAAAGGAGTTTAAAGATGTTTTTAAAATAATAATATAAATTGATTTATATAAAGGATTTATAAATTGATATTTATAAATTAAAATATTTGAATTATAAAATGAGTTTTTATGAATGTTAGAATGAAGTGTAAATGGACTTCATAAATGAATGAAATTTATAGAATTTTAAACGGTGAAGTTATAAATGAATTTTATAAGCAGTAGATTTATAAAATTTGTAAAGTTATTAAAAGAATAGATTTGGGTAAATAAATGAATTTTATAAGTTATAAGATTTATAATTTGGGAAGTTTAAAAGAACGATTTTGTAAACAAATAAATTATAAGTATTTAACTTATAATATGAACTTTTGGTATATAATTGAGTTATAAATTGAAATAGGTTAATAAAGGTGATTTATAAAAGGAAGTTGTTATAAAATAAATAGAAATGGAATTTATAAACATTGTTTTATAAATCCGCAAACGGCTTATTTTGATAAGTAAATTGTTATAACTTATTAATGGAGTTATATTCACGTTTTAGACAGTGAATAATTCTTTAAAATAAAATGTATAGAAATGATGAAATTGATTCACGAAGTATATTCACGTTTTTGGATAGTGAATAATATGTTAAAGAAAATGTTTTGGATGTGATGTTTTAAATAGAATTAAAACGATCTAACGATGTTTTTAAAATGTGTTAAGATTCGAAACCATAGATTTCAACATTCATTGTTGAAATAGACGTTTTCGAGAAATAGAAGGAAATGGTGGACTATAACACTGTTGTTATAGTAAATGATTTCCGAAAGGAAATGTTTTGTATAGTATTGGGATTTATATATCTATTTTAATTTCGAATCCCTATACTAGTGATTTTGGGGTTGTCGTAACGATGTTTTACGCAACATCGTTTTGGCCCAAATAAATATGTTTAAGAGAATGATTTCCTTAAAGAATGAAATATATACTTAATTTCGATTTAAGTATATTGAATATTTTCCAAATGTTGAAAATAAATAGATTTGTGAATTACTTATTAATAAATAAGTATGGAAATGTTTTCCAATATGAAGTGAATATTTTGAGATTTTATCTTTTAAAGATAAATTGAAAATGAATATTAGAAATCGATTTGGACATCGTATATTCATAGGTATTTTGAAATATAAATTCACTATGGAATTTATAAAAGAAAGGGGAATTTGTTTAAAAATAAACGTTGATTTATTTTTGTGTGGGAATTAATTTACGGATTTGGAACGTAAATATAAAGTAAATCGTTAAGGATTTATTTAATTGGTTTAAATGAACCATGTTGAAATGAAAGTATTTCCACGTAAGGAAAATGTTTGAAATTTGTTTTCAAAAGTGGTAAAAATGAAAAGTGATTTGAAAATTGTTTTCAAATGGTTGAAGTGTGGAAAATATATATCTTGTAAAGATATTTTTGGAAAATAAATAATTTGGAAAATTATTTGGAATCTGGTGATGTTGTGCATATCCATTGATAGTTCAATAACCGACTGTCAATATTTACCTTTGAATGGGTATTTGTTGTGATTTGCTTGAATTTGAATGCCACACTTATTTTTGAATAAGCGATCACTATTCGGGTTAGCCGGGAAAGGACCTTGGGGTCGTATAACCCATTCCGAATATGTGATACGTCGTTATGAATTGCATTTGAAGACCGGTGTTGAAGACCAGATATTTTTGAAAACGGAAGGATTACCGTCGAATGTCTCTGCACCGAATGGCGCTGGTATAGAGATTCCATATGTGATGGGAAGTCCGGACGTGATTAGTGAATATCCGGATTGCAAGGACTTCTTTGTAAGTGCCTTCGGTTCTGTTCGATCCCGGAACAGACTTGTATGGATCGTATGTCTGACATTACAAATTGAGATATAAAGCTGATTTCTTTCAAATACATATCTGTTGGTGGCGGAGAATTTATTCTCTTAGCATTAACACCCTTCTCTGAGACGTATGAGCTCAGAGGTTATGTAGTTGAAGATTATTAGTAATATACTCCCAATTTGGTAGTGTGATATGCTAAGTACTGTTGAGCATTTGTTGAATCAAAGCACAGCTTTTGTATAAAGCATAGCTTTGTGGATGAGACTGCGTCGGACCTCACACCCCGGAAATGGTCAAAACAGGAAGGATGCGGCAAGGTTATTAGGGGGTAGCGCCCCTTTAGTGTATGTCATTCCTTCTGGATAGAGGTGGTATCATGGTATGGAGCCCAGATACTTAACCTGCGTTGTTGCTGCAAACTTATTACTTTGTGGTTGTTGGAAATCGAGGATCCTCGGATGTAGATCGGTTACGATCGGGGGATGACATATTCATGTCAGTAGTTACCCAGTTAGGGGTAACCCGACATTGTGTTGGCAGAGATCCGGTTTGGTTCTCGGGACGTCATTCCAGAGGCGTTTTTGTGGCAATGGGAAGTTCCTTGGCCTGACCATTTGTTGGAAATCCAAAAAAACAATACGAGCCTTGTACGGTTTAGTCGTAGAACCTGCCATCTAATATGGTAGCTATAGTAGGCATAATATAATGGTACCTATGCTGGCTAAGATTTATATTCTACTTTCGAAATTTTTTCTACACTATGCACTAATAATAATATCAAAAATGATTTGATTTTGCGTAGTAAGCATCTTTGACTATCATAAGGAGAAATCTCCCCCATGTCTGCGTTTGCATTGTGTGTGTGCCGAGAGGCCTTATGGTAGTTTCATTTTCAAAAGCATTGCGAATCTATTTTAAAATTATCCTGTACTTTGTTTTAAAAATAAACTGTTTTAGTTCTCACACCAGTCACATGACTGACTCAGAGTATATTGTTTTCCTTCCTAAACTCTGGGTGCCCACAAATTTTCCACATGGGCAGTCAAGAGTCAGGTTTATCAGGATATTCTGGAATTCAGGAGTTGCTGGAGGCAAGCTAGATGGCATGGCGTATTCACTAGTATATAGTATTTCTTTTCCGCTGTTTGTTGTTGTTTGTTGTTGTTGTTGTTGTAAACTCTGATAGTATAATGTAATGTGATGTAATGTAATAACTGATATAGTTTTTTGTTTAAAGATTATTCATTTATCTATTATATGTTGTTCCGCTGCGATTGTGAGATTCTGATATTGTTCTGCTGTTTTTTTTCTTCTGTTCTGTTCTACTATCTTTTCTCTCTTCTTCTATCCTTTTCTTTTTCTAAACCCTAAGAATTTGTATTTCCGTTCATCTTGAGTTAATCAATGGAGATTAGTGTCTATTCAAGGAGTACGGATTTGCGGGTCCTTACATCTGGTATCAGAGCCAGATTTCGATCCTGGGACCTGTGGGTTATGGGCCCATCACGCAGACTTGGGGGAGATTTCTCCTTATGATAGTCAAAGATGCTTACTACGCAAAATCAAATCGTTTTTGATATTATTATTATTGCATAGTGCAGAATTTTTTTCAAAAGTAGAATATAAATCTTAGCTAGCATAGGTACCATTATATTATGCCTACTATAGCTACCATATTAGATGGCAGGTTCTACGACTAAAACCGTACAAGGCTCGTATTGTTTCTTTGGATTTCCAACAAATGGTCAGGCCAAGGAACTTCCCATTGCCACATGGAAACACCTCTGGAATGACGTCCCGAGAACCAAACCGGATCTCTGCCAACACAAGACCGGGTTACCACTAACTGGGTAACTACTGACACGAATATGTCATCCCCCGATCGTAACCGATCTACATCCGAGGATCCTCGATTTCCAACAACCACAAAGTAATAACTTTGCAGCAACAACACATGTTAAGTATCTGGGATCCATACCATGATACCACCTCTATACAGAAGGAATGACATACACTAAAGGGGCGCTACCCGCTAATAACCTTGCCGCATCCTTCCTGTTTTGACCATTTCCGGGGTGTGAGGTCCGACGCAGTCTCGTCCACAAAGCTACGCTTTATACAAAAGCTGTGCTTTGATTCAACAAATGCTCAACAGCACTTAGCATATCACACTACCAAATTGGGAGTATATTACTAATAACCTTCAACTACATAACCTTTGAGCTCGTACATCTCAGAGAAGGGTGTTAATGCTAAGAGAATAAATTCTCCGCCACCAACAGATATGTATTTGAAAGAAATCAGCTTTATATCTCAATTTGTAATGTCAGACATAAAATCCATACAAGTCTGTTCCGGGATTGAACAAAAGCGAAGGCACTTACAAAGAAGTCATTGCAATCCGTATATTCACTAATCACGTCCGGACTTCCCATCACATATGGAATCTCTATACCGGGGCCATTCGGTGCAGAGACATTCGACGGTAATTCTTCCATTTTCAAAAATATCCGGTCTTCAACACCGGTCTTCAAATGCAATTCATAACGACGTATCACATATTCGGATTGGGTTATACAACCCCAAGGTCCTTTCGTGGCAAACCCGAATAGTGAGTGCTTATTCAAAAATAAGTGTGGCATTCAAATTCAAGCAAATCACAACAAATACCCATTCAGAGGTAAATATTGATAGTCGATTATTGAACTATCAATGGATATGCACAACATCACCAGATTCCAAATAATTTTTCAAATTATTTATTTGCCAAAAATATCTTTACAAGATATATATTTTCCACACTTCAACCATTTGAAAACAATTTTCAAATCACTTTTCATTTTTCCCACTTTTGAAAACAAATTTTAAACATTTTCCTTACGTGGAAATACTTTCATTTCAACATGGTTCATTTAAACCAATTAAATAAATCCTTAACGATTTACTTCATATTTACGTTCCAAATCCGTAAATTAATTCCCACACTTCTAAAATAAATCAACGTTTATTTTTAAACAAATTCCCCTTTCTTTTATAAATTCCATAGTGAATTTATATTTCAAAATACCTATGAATATACGATGTCCAAATCGATTTCTAATATTCATTTTCAATTTATCTTTAAAAGATAAAATCTCAAAATATTCACTTCATATTGGAAAACATTTCCATACTTATTTATTAATAAGTAATTCACAAATCTATTTATTTTCAACATTTGGAAAATATTCAATATACTTAAATCGAAATTAAGTATATATTTCATTCTTTAAGGAAATCATTCTCTTAAACATATTTATTTGGGCCAAAATGAATGTTGCGTAAAATATCGTTACGACAACCCCAAAATCACTAGTATAGGGATTCGAAATTAAAATAGATATATAAATCCCAATACTATACAAAACATTTCCTTACGGAAATCATTTACTATAACAACAGTGTTATAGTCCACCATTTCCTTCTATTTCTCAAAAACGTCTATTTCAACAATGAATGTTGAAATCTATGGTTTCGAATCTTAACACATTTTAAAAACATCGCTAGATCGTTTTAATTCTATTTAAAACATTACATCCAAAACATTTTCTTTAACATATTATTCACTATCCAAAAACGTGAATATACTTCGTTAACCAAATTCATCATTTCTATACATTTTATTTTAAAGGATTATTCACTGTCTAAAACGTGAATATAACTCCATTAATAAGTTATAACAATTTACTTATCAAAATAAGCCGTTTGTGGATTTATAAAACAATGTTTATAAATTCCATTTCTATTTATTTTATAACAACTTCCTTTTGTAAATCTCCTTTATTAACCTATTTCAATTTATAACTCAATTATATACCAAAAGTTCATATTATAAGTTAAATACTTATAATTTATTTGTTTACAAAATCGTTCTTTTAAACTTCCCAAATTATAAATCTTATAACTTATAAGATTCATTTATTTACCCAAATCTATTCTTTTAATAACTTTACAAATTTTATAAATCTACTGCTTATAAAATTCCATTTATAACTTCACCGTTTAAAATTCTATAAATTTCATTCATTTATGAAGTCCATCTACACTTCATTCTAACATTCATAAAAACTCGTTTTATAATTCAAATATTTTAATTTATAAATATCAATTTATAAATCCTTTATATAAATCAATTTATATTATTATTATTTTAAAAACGTCTTTAAACTCCTTTATAATTTCACTATTTTCTTTGATTTATAAAATAATCAAATCTCATAAATCCTATATTTGAACTTTTTATAATAAATTCAAAAATCCCGATTTAAACTATTTTATAAAATCATTAACCCCATATTTTCAAAATCAACTTTTAACTATATTTCTCAAAAATCATAATTTTTATAACATTATCATTATAACGTTTATTTATTTAAAATGAATCAATTCCAAAAATATCTTATAACGTATACTTTCAAAAATCACTTTAAAAATCCTTTTAAAATTCCAAAATTTGCCCGATAATGCTACACACCAAATAGTCAATCACGACAACAACATCATATATCTCTATGATAATCAATCAAATATCACAATATCTGAAATAAATTAAATACTGGCGAGGAATCCAGTTGGATCCCTCCATCCTATTTCCCTGCATCCAAAGATGTTAGCACAATACCAATTCCGTTCAAAGCGGAATATCATGGTATATGAGATTTATAAAATATTATCCGCTTAATAGGTGGCGCAATAGGGTCTCATCCGCTATATAACGCGGGAAATCAACTCCAAGTACATAAATAATACCAATTTCACTGTACTGTGAAATATTCGCGGTATATGTTTTTAACAAATAACCTCCGCTTACTAACGGCGTATAATGTCTATTCTAACAATCAATAGATAACAATCATTATTCAAACATACAATCAAGAATTTTAAATCTAACTATTTAAAATTAAAATCGAAACCGATTCGATTGAGTGAGAAGTTCTCACCTTGATTTCAATTTCGTTTTCAGCTTTTATTTCGAATAAAATTAAACGGACGTTTAATTTTACCCGAAATTCTCACTAGCTCCAAACGACTCCAATCCAATTCCATAGCGTAGTGTTCGTCCATACGAACCCAACGCAACTTGTTTCGTGCATTTTCGACCTCGTATGAAAAAGATATGAATTTTTAAAGTTGCACGAATTTAAAACATATAAATTTACAAATTTATTTTATATTTCTAAACCTAATTTGCATCACAGCCGTCCATCTCACTGCCTGCAAATCTTGGCCGTCCTTTACATCTTCTCCCCTCACGTTTATTCAAACGCAATAACCCAACACGGCCGCCACCATCAAGCAATTTTCGAGCCTTCCTCGATCAATTTCAAGCCGATCAGCGACTTTCACTCAACAGCGCTCGCCACCCTCTACCATCGGCTCCAACCTTAGCGCGCTCGGCCTCCCCAGGCACGAGAAAAATGTGTGCGAACCGACCATGTTTCGCCCCTCTTTTCTATCAATCTACTCAATAGAAATTGATCATAACCGTTGAAGTTATAGATCTCACTCCCCTCTACAATCTTCTAGTTGAAAAATTCTTGAATATAATGATGGATTTGAAGAAATTAAGGGATGAAGATAGGAAGATTTCGGCCATTGGAAATTTGAGGCCGGCGGCTCTGTTTAAAACCCTAGTTTTTTATTTATTTATTTTGCAAATGAGAAAGTTGAGGGGCTTATATAGAAAAAACGACGAACACTATTCATCTCGGATTTTCCGAACTCCAAACGAAGCATGCCGGTTGACATTACTAAGGTTTACCCCGCGTTCCGAACACAATGAAACGTGTTTCAGGAGCTAATTCGATCATCTGTGCGAGTTACGGCAATAAACGATCGATTTAAAATTAAATCGGCAAATCAAATTTCTAGGCGTTTTAGCTTGCCCGGACAAACGGTAAATCCGATTGACACGAAATTTGAAACCATATAATAATATGACATTACGTATCCGATGAAACTAGTTTCATCGAATTCCGAGACTGTTTGAAAAATGGCTATTTTAACTCGTCAATTAAATATTAAAATATTCAATTTTCACAAATTAACTTTTAATTCGATTTTACAAGTTCTAAAACATCGTTCTAACTCCAATATGATAAAACAAAATTTTACAAATCATTTTCAATCATATTTAACCCGTTATTCAATTATTTCTCTAATTTTCCATATTAAATTATCGATTTAATTATCCAATTAAATCCAATTATTCGAAATAAAATTTATTCGACTTATAAATCTTACTTATTAATATTTAAAATTAATTAAATATACAAATTTTAATTAATAGAAATTCTGGGTCGTTACAAAGTGTGTGTGTTTCAGTGCAATATAAATTATATTTATAAGAGTATAAATATTACACACATACATATATTTGTAATAACGTAACAAAATTATATTTGAATGCAAATGTTAATAATCACAAATTTAAATTTACATTCAATTTTCCAATTTTAGATCCAAATCTTGACTTAAAGTATTTTCTAATTTCAAATTTAAATCAATAATAATATTTTGATAAAATAAATAAATAAATGTAAATATACGAAATACAATAATTAGTTTTAATAAAAATATACATATGTATGTATATATATTAATATTTAAATTTTGAATATAAAATATCATTATATATCTAGATATAAATGGATAAAATTATATATATATATATATATTCATATATATATTTTTGGCCTATAATATGTTTGACAAAATCCTTTTTTAAAATCCTCTAAGGTTTTAATTTTTTTAAATAAATCTTTCTTATACGAAAATGACTAAAGAAAAGTTTTCTTTTAAAGTAAATTTCATAATCATCGATATAATTAATGTACAATAAAATATAAATACATATAATATATATATTATTAAAGTAACATCTTGAATTTTATAATAAATGTATACATACATACATACATACTTATATATATACACGGCTTTAAATATTACATATTAATATGATTTTTTTCGAAAATGATTATACGTCTATAAATTACCAGAATTTTATTTGTAATTTATATATACATTTATGCATTAAAAAATAATAATTTGTTTTAAATTCCCTTTAAAAATAATATTTAATTCAAAAAAACATTTTTTTTGCTAGCCAAGTGCTATATCGACACATACACACTTGCATATATATATATATATATATATATATAAATACATTTTTGTAATCACAATACATACAAACAAATTTACATACAACGTTGACAGCATACATACATAGGGATTCATGGTATTGAGATCTAATATATGCACATATGATTCAAAATAATTATCAGATAAATATGTATAATTGTAATAAATTACCTTGACTATAGCCTAATCAATACACACTAAATGCTGAATCGATCGACTCTATTTGAATCTGAATTCAAATCCTCTCAAAGAGAGCTACCTGACTGAAAGCACTACACACTATTGTTCAGTTTCTACTCGAGTTTGTGTTTTTAATGCTTGAATCAATGGGTAAAGGGGGCTGCCATTTTCGGCCAGATATGGATGAAATGGAAGATAAAAGAAGAGCAATAAACAAGGGGTTAAGGATGTTTAAATAATAGAGAAAGAGACCAGCAAAAAGTGGATCTTGATCTATAAATATCTCTACTAATTCAAACCTCCTTTTTGAACCAAATCCAATCCCTCCTCCTACACCTATAGCCGACCAAATCATGTCCCTTTATCGGCCTCCAGATCACTTCAAGCCCAATCAAATAAAAAACATTTAAATCTAATTTAAACATACTTTGATATCGTATATCGATACATATGTATACAATTTTTATATAGCATTATTTTAGACATAAATCAAATAAAAATTTATAATTAATATTTCATAAATACTAATTAACTTAATTTATTTTGAGAAAAAATGTGTGATCCTCTAAAATAGAGGAGAACACACATGTAAATATGTATATATCACAGAAGACAAGGTGCTGCCAACATACCTGACAGGCGGCTAATCAAAATATAAATAACAAAGAAAATAATCCACGTACCTTTTTAATGAGCTCCGACAAGGCCACTGCCCATTACACCTCGATATTGAGCTCCGACAAGGCCACCATGCAGTATTGAGGTGTTAGAAGTACCTAAAAAACTATGAAGCATCTTAGAGTCAATGATATTAGAAGCCAGCTCCATCTGAGAAGGAAATGCCACGTTGCAGACTTGGAAGAAAAGGAGATGCGATAATCTAGAAAGGAAAGCACCGCTTTGTAGACTCGATTGAATTGGAGGGAGCGCCTCGCTGAAGAGTGAATCATCCAGAAAGTAGACCACCAAAATGAAGATGTAGAAGAACCGAGAAGAACCCCTCACTGCAAACAGCAATCCTGCTATTGGCAATCTTGTGAACCTGTATAAAGAATTTAACACCATTTCTGGCCCAAACCTGTATTCGAAAAGGAGCTAAAGAAAATATAAAAAATAATACACATATATGTATATAAATAATATATATATATATATATTTATTAATGAAATAAAATAAAAGATACAAAAGTTAAGATAATAGGGCAGAATACAATAAAAATTAGAGAAAAAACTAAAAGAATCCATAATCAAAAGAAGTTAAAGATCAATAAACCAAAATAAAGACAAACTAAAACTAGGAAAATAAAGTGAAATGAGTATCAATTGAGGCTATGGGACTTATAAACAATGTTTATAAATAAAATGAAATGAGCGTCGATTGATAAATTGAAGATATAAATTCAAGGTGGGAATTTATAATGAGATGGGCAAAAAGGGTTTAGAAAGGAATGGTAGATTTTTCTTTTAAAAATGTGAAAAAGGGTTTTTATGAGATTGGGAACATAAATCGATTACCGATAAATCAAGAGAGATTTATAAATATTAGACTGGTTATATTGAAATTGAAAAATATATTTTTGTCGAGAAGTTGAGTTGTTTTAAAATGAGGATTTTAATATTAAACTAGGAAATTTAAAAAATGTTTTAGCATAAGAATATTTTAGAAAGTTCGTTATTTAAATATGTTTAAATTATCAAAATGAATTATAAGTTTATAAACCAGTCTTGTAAAACAGTTAGAATTTTATTAATAAATCAGAATTAATCAATATTATTATTTTAAAAGATAAGTTATTCAATATTAATGTGGTTTTATATAATAACTTTTATTTAAGAGTAATTGCCTAATTTAAACTTGGAAAAAATTATTATAGAAACTTTACAAGCATTATTTGAGATAATTATTAAATAAAGTTTTCAGAAAGTAATAGTATACTTTCATGGCGAAATCGGAGGCAAAGATTGTTTGCTGTTAAGTTTGGGTTTCTTTAGGATAGAGATGTAATCATTGAGATGTGAATCCTAGGTTGATACCGTGTGGTGTTTCCCATATTTATTTTAAAAGGTTTTTCAAAATATTTTGAAGGAAATGGTTTGTGAATATAATTATTTCGATGAGATAAGTATATACTTTTGAATAAAGAGATTTAATTAAGGAAGCTGGAACTTATAGAATTTGTTATAAACGAGTTAAGGAATTTACAATGTAAATTGTGAAGGGTTTTTGAGAAAAGAGAAATAAATGGAACTTTCCTAAGTGTTGGGAAGTAAGGGGTTAGAAAATATATTTTTAAATATTTTTCTAAGTGTTGAAATAAGATATGGTTGAAATATCTTGATATGGATATAAATATTTGAGTTGTCTCAAATATTGAAGCTTGGAAGGGATTTGAATATTTGTTATAAAGATATTTTGGAAATAAATTTTGGAAAAATTATAATATGGGTGTGACTACTTATGGATGTTATATTGATAGTTAAATAACCAACTATTAAGTATTTGGCCAATTTCGTTGATCGTTTCGAAGAGACCAGGATCGGATTTAATTATCCGAAAACCATTTCGATCCGATTTGAACATTACGAATGAAGGACGATGAGCATTCTAAGTGAAACTGTTATTGAAAGAAAATCGTATCCTCAAGCCTCATCTACCGGAATGGCTGAAAATCAGGGGATATGCAGCAATGCTAAGTGGATCATACCCACTTAGGGTATGTTATCACCTTTCTAGATACCCTCAGATATATTATTATGGATACGGTGGTGCATGAAAAAAGAGCTCTCGATAAGGGTGGGAACACGCGGGGTGATAACATATTTGGTTCTATCCAAGTTAGGGATAGGGCCGGACTTGTGTTGTAGGGGACTCGACGAGGTCCTCGGTACATTTTTCTAGACGTGTACCGTGATAGGTGGTACTCGAGTGCCTAATCATTATATGGAACCCATTCTCCGATAAGTGCCGTACAGTTTTGATTGTGCCCAACTATGCTGAAATGTGAGATGCAAGCATTTTAGCTATTTTCTATTTACTTTGTTCAGATATTATTATAATATTAGACGATTTTGATATAAAGTGTTTTTGGTTATCGTAAGGTAAAACCCATCGTGTTTATGTGTGGCGTGGTCTCGCGAGATACTTTTGTTTTTCAAACGATTTTGATAACTTTAATAATTCAAATTGAGTGTGTTTTCTCACGCTGGTTTTCCAGACTAACTCTGGTGTTATTTTATTATAATGTCTGGTCAGACCGAGTGTTACATATTCAAGTTAGGATGCTATGAAGCTCAAAAGAGGAGCTAAATGATGAAGACGTATTACACATACTTGATTATATTCCGCTGTGTATTATAGACTATATATTCAGCACTAGTGAGGATAAGTTATTATAACTGTCCAGTATTTAGTTACTGATTTGTTGTACTCTGATGATGTAATGTATAAATAACACTTATAGTTCCTTTTTGTATAAAGACATGTTATTATCTATTATATGTTGTTAAACTGCGTTTGTGAGATTCTGTCTTGTTGTCTATTTTCTTCTACCTCTTCCTTTTCTTTTTCCCCAACTATCGGGTTTTTCGGCATTCGATTGCTCAGCACATAATACAATGGTCATATTAGCGTCGATTTTCGAGGGTCGAAAATCCCAAGTTGTTACATATATCAACTAAAAACTCCCAATCTACCGAATCAAAAGCTTTCGTAAAGTCCAATTTTAAAATCGCATAAGTAATATTATTCTTACAATAGTGGTTAATGTAACCTTGAACAACAGCCACACCATCAGTGATATTTCTCCTCTTAATGAAAGCAGTTTGTGAACAGTCAATTAGATCATCATTCTTAAACTATGTCTATTAGCTAAAACTCTTAAAATAATTTTAACGGAACAATTAATTAAAGAAATAGGTCTAAAATCTTTTAAATTATTAGCACCTATTTTTTTGTGCAATAAAATAACATTTGCAAAATTAAATCTTCCTAATTGCAATTTTCTGTTATAGAAACGTTAAACATGCTAATTAAATCAAATTTTAAAACGTCCCAAATTATTTTGTAAAAGAAAATAGGGAACCCATCCAGACTCGAGGATTTATCATCAGGCATGTCATTTAATAGCTTTCAAAATTTACTCTTTAGAAAAAGGATTATCTAACTCAGAAAGGTCAACGCTAGAATCAGAAGGATAAAGATCATTCCATCTAGCATTAATTCTATGCTTATTTTATTACCGAAAATATCTCTATAATAGTCGGTAAAAGCCTTACTAAGATCTCTTTGATCGACCAATTCTTCATTATTCACAAAAATATAGTTACTTGTATTACTACGTTTTCTACCATTTGTCATATTATAAAAAAAATTGAATTATTATCACCTTCATCAATCCATTGAATTTTAGATCTCTATTTCCACATGACCTTCTCTTTTTTTTAAATAGAATTAAGCTCTTCTTTAAGAAAGAATGTTTTCTTTTTTTAATTTTAATACTACCAAATTCTTACTCCAATTTTTAATAAAGTTTCTAAGACCCTTAAGCTTAAAAATTTTTTTTGCAAAATTATCCATATTTCTAATATTATAAAAGCTCATAGAAAATCCATTTACTTTTAATTAAATTCGAAAAATTGGATTCTAATAACCACATTTTTTTTCAAATTTAAAAGATCGGTTAATAACTCTATGATGATCGCACGTAAAAATTATAGTACAATGTTCAGAATAAATCATGTGGTAGTCGGAGTGTTCTAAATTACGGTTGTAAGACTCTTAGGTGTAAATTCGATCAGCGGTTAATATCAGTCAATTCGAATATTAACGTTCACACGTCACTAGTAGGTGGTGTGGCATTATAGCCAAATTTTTCGCTTACACAGCTTTGGTAAAATCCAATTTTACTTTATTTAAGCGTTACCCGGTAGTGATAATTATTTACACCAATTCTCTTTGTCAAACTATATCACTTTGGACTTATGCAATTCCGTAATGGTCAAAATTCCATATCGTTCATATTCAACTCTATAGTCCAAGCTTAAAGTTCTTGGTTTAATAATACTAATTATTTCTAATCGAATTACTCTAGCCAGGGACTTTGACTTTGTGTTGAATTTAGTTGACCGAGATACTAACTTCATATAACCGATGAGACGAATTCTCTCTTGAATAGTGTCTTACTTTCAATGCTTCCACTCGATGCAACTACAGTCATTCAATGGACGCTGTGCTACGATTTAACTATAATCAAAGCGGGGTTTCCACATTGAAGCTCGATAGTATTCCTAAGTTGAGAGAATTATGTAATACTATCAAATCGATATTTTTTGTTTGACTTCAGTTCTGTTAACCAACACAAAGCCATCGAGTGATCCATGCCATAGTTATTTAATAACTATAAGTATGTAACCCATTGGTGCCCCCAGTAGTCATGAGCAATACATTGTCCAATATTTGGAGGGAGTTACGTACTCCAGTCTCAACGGATGTATTGATATCTAGTCTTGATACACCTTAACTAGGAATATTTAAAATTGTATGTTTATTTTATTATGATTAATCACTGGTGATTACAGGATATTGTAACTACAATGACAAAACATTATGGATTTACTATTAAATACACTTTTAATTAAATTAATTAATTGATATAAAATATTATATCAAGTATATTATAGAAAGAAAACACCATTTATTTCAAACAAGATTGGTTATCGAGTTAGATATATGTAATAGTCACATAACTGCCTCTAGGATATACCCGTGACTCTATCAATCTTCCACTTGCACATAGGGCCAATTATGGAATCTTAATCCCATCCCTTCGATCAGTCTGATAAGAAATGATCAAATTAGACCCTTCGTGAATTGATCCGCTATTTTGTTTTAATTATCTATTCCATCAATCTAACTCTCTCTGATGTTGAAAAACTATATTTATCATGTGAAACTATTCGGAGTATGTTTCTCGACTTCTATTAAGCTCTTATATTTACATTGCTATCATAAAAAATGATGTAGTATTCTTAATACTGGGAATCACCCCTAGCTCAATTATAAATTTGAGCATTTATATTTATATACATTGTTTTTATTTTGGCACTTTTCAAGACAATGTACTTTGCCTTTTCATTGAATTAGCCACAATCTTTTGTTTGGAACATTTCTAGCTTAAAGCTTCCTAATTAAGGTTTGAACATGAATATTATTGACATATTTATGCTCAATATCACTCATGAAGTTTGAGTCGGTACACTCCTTCATAAGAAGTACGTTATTTTTTGTTAGCATCTCTCTAGTATTTCATAAATACTCAAGATCACTCCATACTATCATTTAGTGATCTTAATTTAGATTTGATAATTGCTTCATGCATTAAATACACCAGCAAAATACGATATTGTAGACAACAAAACATGTATGATAACTCATAGTATCAACATGTTTCATATTAAAGATTTAATAAGATGTCTTTGCATATCGTTTGGGACATTTCGAACATTCTTATACTTATTATAAAAGATATAATTTACAAATCCCATATCGAGTATTGAACAACCAAACTACTACCGATTTTAACATAAGTACACCGTTAACAATCAACAGTATATTGTTTATTTATAGTTTTAGAAATACCTATGTACTTGTTAATGCTCTTTCTTATGCACATGCGCTTCCTCTGCATTTTGACTGAAAATCAAACTATTCAGTTTGGTGCTTATAGAATGATACTTTTGCATCATTTCTTGGATCATATTCAAAACCCACAAACTCAATATCCCTCCCACCAACTTTGAGCTACTTTAGTTGTTATGGTGCAAACACTCTATTCTAAATCATTATTTAGAATTTTCCATTTCAACACATATGCGAAACACTAAGTTTTACCAAACGATAATTTTATGTGTAAATCTGCATTAACTTGATCATATTGAATAACAAATCTATTATGCTAATTTCAACAGTTGAAATGTGTGTTGTAATTCTTATCAACGTTGTTCATTGTATTCCAATTGCATTAGACTTTCTCTTGATGATTCATTCGTGAAAGGTGGATCATATCCCATCGAGTACAACTATCAAAAACATATTTTGATACTGCACCTATAATCCATTTCAAATTTGCACATCATACCATATTGTAGAGTCGGTGCTCTTTATTGTTTGGTCAATTACTGAGGATTATCTAAACTTGACATTGATGAGAAAATCATAGCTTCTCTTCAATGTGCAAGAATATTTATTGAACATTCTAATGTGATACGTTCATTTAGGCTTGATTAATTTCACTTCATCCCACATAATTAGTTTCATCTTTAGATCGTATCCAAATCTATTTTACTAACAATAATTTCTAAAAGAAATTTCTTCCCACTAAATTGATGTTCCTTAAAACAACAATTATTTCTCAGTGCAATGAAATAGGTATTCATAATCATTTTTTGAATTGCCTTATATTTAAATCTGATTTGTTTTTAGAATATTTATGTTCAAAACATAACTTTGATCATCCAAAGACTATCGTTCCCAAACTTCTTTTGGGGCGATTCATTCAAGATCCCTCACAAACCATTATTACATGTAGTCTTTCGACCCGCACAACCTATCAAATCCTTGACCTAGGATATGTTGGGGTTTCATATAAACCCTTTATCTTGTATGATTTTATAAACTATGTGTTAGATGAAATTAGTTATAACCTTGTATACTACTTTTAAGTATACGACCTTATAGAAAGAAGCTATAACTCAACTTCACTCACTATTAATCATCCTTTGCTCAATAAAGTTGGATTACTCCTTGTCGACATATCATTATATATATCATAGAAAGGAGTTGACTTTTGACATTAAATCTTTATTCGTTTTGGGTACATCGAAACTCTTTCTAATAGACTCACATATTCGATCAAATCAAAACATATTTACTTTATATTGCATGTTATTTTTTGCTTTCGGTTTATACTCCATGAGTTTAACATAGATATACTACATATGTATTAAATACATACATCCATGTCGATGACAACTCGTTAGTGAATATAACAAAGTATGTGGAAACGTTTTGGTATTAATTGACTTTCAACTGCTTATATATATATATATATATATCAATCCAAAGAGTTCATCAACTATGATCACGCTTTTAGTCAATTGCTGATTTTACCTTTATTATTTGATTTATAATTTACTAGTACCATATGATTCATAATCATATAATCAACAAATTATTTCTCCAAATTGCAGCTCAGAGCTGACAGAGTGTGTGTGTGTTTATGTGTTTGTATGTTGTTTGCATCATATTTTTAAAATGGTTTTAAAAAGAATGCATTTATATAGGAAGCGCCGATTAAGAATCATTCAGCATGTATCTTATATGTTGTGATACACCATGCACTTGTGTACATTTGACTGTAAAATTGGTTTGAAAGCTTAGTTGGTTGCATGCAATGTTACATGATTCAACCCTTGAGGAATTTCGAGTATAAAATTATTTTAAGGGAAGAGAATGTAACACCCCATAAAATAAATGGTAATTAATAAATAATTAATAAGGTTCCAAATAAAATATGGGAAAATTTCATATTTTAGCATCGAAACTTGCACCATTGTGTTCATGGTGATTTTCTGGGCAACATTCATATTTTGAGTTTTAACGATTGGAGTTCAAATGCAGAAGTTATCAGTGTTGGAAGTTTTTGGAAGAAAATAATTATAAACGAAAAACCAAAATAAATAATATTAAATGTAGGACCCTATCAATTAATCCTCTCCTTGGGTTGACTGGTCCCGAAGTGGCGGCTAGGGTTTGAACCTTGGTCAAACGGCCTAACCCTCCACTTCTCTTCTCATATTTTCTGGTCAAAGCAGCGAAGCTTTGCTACTCTCCATTCTCCACTATTTATAGGAAATATAAGATATTATATATATATATCAGATAAGAGATGAAAATAAAAGAGAAAAAGAGAAGAAGCGAATTAACGTCGCTCAAAAAAAGGTAAACGTCATAATTATAAACCTATATTCCCTTTAACCTCAAATCTCTTCTCGGATCTGTTACTCTAATGACATGTATATATCTTGTTATACAAATTCTTTTGGATTAGAATGGAAACAGAGTCAAGTAAAGGAAAGAATTCACATTTAGGAGATTTGAAAAGTTAGAAAGGGGTGTGGGAAATTATATGATTTATTTATAACAATAAATTTATATCATTGAATTTTGTTTAACTGTTATGCCTGTATAAGATCTGATAAGTTGTAGGCTTAAAATGATCGTATAGGAATATTGCCTATATATTTGTAAGATAAGTAATTGGAAAAGGGATGGGTATTCACACCTTAATCTGAAAATTTGAAAATCAGTCCCTAAATTTGTTAAAGTTAAATGTTGATAAAGTTGTAAAACTTATTCCGGATTTATAGTTGGTTTGTAAAAGGTTAGTATCAGTTTAGATTGCCCTAATTTGACGTACAATGTAAATTTCTATGTTTTAATTTATTGGGAGGAGTACAATTTAATTGTATCTATTTCCATGTAATTTCCATAAATAATCTAGTTCCACAGATGCATAAAAAGTGCGTCGTTTGGATTAATAAGGAGTATACCAAAAAGGAAAGAGATATGTAAGGTACATATATTCTTCTTCGTAGTTTCCACCATCTTTCAATAAAATAAAAGAGATAATTACTTATAATTTCAAATGAAGCAAAAATCTCATCTTTGGATAATTTATGGAAAATTATAACGGTAATCCTTTTTGTGAAGGATAATTCTAATAAATTAAAATGTGAAAAGTAATATTCTAAAATTCCTAAGCGTAGGAATTAATGTGGTAGGAATAAGAATATGTATGTATGTGTGTGTGTGTGTATACACGTATAACAGAACCTACCTATTAAATATATGTATATATAGTGTAACATACATTGATATTCGTATTAGTTATAATTAGGACGTATATTCATAAATAGCGTAATAAATTATAGGAATATGAGGTGTAGATGGAAAAGAGATAGTAATTCCAAAATTAATAGGGCAGTAAATGTGTCGTTGATAAGGAGTTAAAGGAATTAAACGGGGACACAAATGCAGTTATTAAGATTGATTACATGATTTAATATGGCGTTTATGGGAAAATGAAATAGACATAATAGGTTGAATTAGAATGGATAAATAAATGTTATTAGAGAATGTCCAATTGGAATAATAATGACCATTTATTGTGGATAATTGACATTTACGTAATATAATAAATAAGCATATAAGATGGGAATTAAATGCTATAATGTAGTATAATTTTCATAAAAGAGAATTATACAGCCTTAGTTATACGTATAGAACGAATGTGAGTTAGTGGACTTAGCCTAACTTTTGGGCTTAGGATGATTGGTTTGGTTTAGTGGGTTGGGAAGTGAGGTCGGTAGAGTTACACAACATAAGTCTGCCCTTTACCTAGAGGCTATCAACAGTTGTATATACTTCCTATTGATGTGAGACATCTCCAACCATAGGACCCATGGGGAAGGGATATACGTTTGCGTATTTGTATACCAAGGGTTCATCTCGGAATTGAAGTATTAAATAGCTCGATACCTTTAGGGAGGTCAAGGGGTTTACTTCTGGGTTTAGGTGGTCGTTGGGTATGCCTCCTCCCTATATAGAAGTCATAAATCACCTACGACACACATAATTAGGAAATGGGGTCTACTTCATTTCTAATAAGAGGTATTAAGTAACTAAGATAGGCATTTTCTCTTGATTTACATTAGGTTAGTCTAAATGGGATTTCGATTGTGGGAGGTCGATAGGCTATGTCAGTATTATTGTTGGACTAGTATTTAGTAATAGGACTGGCAGATAGGCTTTGGCCATCAACGGTCCCGCGCAGTAGTTAGCAAGACTCAGGTTATTCCCTGGAGGATTTTTCTTCCTACTAGTATAGAATCTGTATGGGATACACAAAGACTTCAAAGTTTTTCTAAATGTTTGTTTGTTTGTTGTTTGTTTGGCAGGGGTAAACTAGCTAACCCTTAGATGAGTCTTTAAGTTGCTTTAGTAATATGAAAACTATATTATAAAGCCATATCTAGGAGCCATTGGTCTTTGTAGCAAGAACTGATTGATTAGTATTTACGTTGTGGAGGGCTTGCTTCGGGGTTGAGGTATTAAATGGTCGACGAGTCCACCTCTTCCCCATTTAAAAGTATTAAGTGGCTGAGGTTTTTAAGAGGTACATTTAGATATATATGTATATAAGCGCGCGCGCGCACACACACACATATATATAGACACACACCTTGGAGGAGGTTAGGCATATCGTACATGTGCATAGGATTGAACGGACTAGCCATGAATAATAGACATAACACTTAAATGGAAATCCATTGACATAAATTAGTGTTACAGATGAAAAATGTATTTTTTTAATCATCAAAACATTTTTCAGACCCCATCCTCATTACAACACACATGACATATTAAAGGGACATGTTATCGGAGCAAGACATGAATGGTAGATAGAGAAGTCTTCTTTTGCATGCTCGACGCTGACAATGAAATTAGATATCCAAGAATTATTATTAATTCCAAGGTAGTAGCCTTAATCGGTATTTATGTTCTATTATATTTTTCTATTTTGCTGTGAGGTTATGATCACTCTCTGATATAATTATATTTATTATAGGTTACTAAAACCAACGATCCATGCCCTAATGGACTTTGTGTAACGACCCAGAATTTTGGTCGTTAGATTGAACATTTAATTCACTTTAAATGTTGAATGTAAATTATAATTTGATTTTGAAATAAAAATATTTTGGTTAAATTCATAAAATTAGCTAAATTTCAAATATGGCAATTCAACTGAAGTTGGATAATAATAATTAAATATGTGGAATTGGGATAATTGGTGAATCTTGGTGTAAATAGATATAAAAATAGTTTCTAAAATTTATTTTAAGTCTATTTGGATTTAAAAAATGATTTTGGACTTTTGGATGGAATCAAAAGTCGATAAGTTTAAAATTTGGAATTCTATATTAATTTAATAATGGAATTTAGTATGTAGCGATAATACAAATAATCGGATTTCGATTTAAATTGAATAAAAATGATTTCAAATGTGATTATAAGTTCTATGTGATTTATAATAGAGTTTGTAAAGTTTTAAAAATGAAATTTTAAATGATTTCGACGATTTTGGAAATCGCTCGAATTTATCGACGAGTCAAAATAGCCTTCCGAAGCACAGTCTCGGAATTCGACGAAACCAATTCCATTGGATCCGTAATAGTTAGTTATTATCGGATTTCAATTTTCGTAGCAATCTGAGTTGTCATTTGACCCTGGCAGCTCAAAACGCATATAAACTTTTAATCGATTTAATTTAAAATTGATCGTTTATTTCTGTAACTCGCGTATACGATCGAATTAGCCTCCGAAATACGCTCCATTGTGTTCGTAATGCGGGTAAAACCTTATAAATGCCTGGCGGCATGTGTGATTTGGAGTTCGTTTGTAAATGCTCGTTAAAATTGAATTTAACATTAGAATAATATGGATATACGTTTATAAATGCACTCAACTCAAGGAAACCCTAGAAAACAACACAGCCACCGTTCTGTGCAATTAATGGCCGAAATGCTTCCACTTTCTTCTTCGATTTCCTTCAAATCTATTCGCATTTATCAAAAATTCTCAACTAGGAAATCGATGAGGACCAAGAGATCTAGGCATCTGACGGTGGAATTTCGTTATCTTCATCGTTGGAAGGCGAATTATGGCAGCGTTCATGAGTCGTTTGGGCATGAGTTTCAAGAGGATGGAAGCACTTGAGGTAGGCGCTCCTTGTGGTATGCTCTGATCGAGTCCTAGAGGTCCGAGGTTGGTGTGGCCATCGAGGTTTGCTTCGTTCGTGGTTGGGTCTGTGTGATGTGCGTGCGAACGTAGGAGGAAGAAGTATAGGAGCGGCTTGGATTTTCGATTTCAAATCCTTCGGCTTGATTTCTTTTGGTATAATATTATAATAAATATAAGAAATTGTTTTAAATTATTGTTCAAACTATAAAAATTCATAACTTTTGCATACAGTATCAAATTCCGACGAATTTGGTAGTGTCGGAATCGCAGCGACGAGCAGCCCGCTGTGGTGCAGATCTGGGATCATTCTGAGCAAGTAAAAATTTAGATTAAATTGAAAGCCGTTCGATTTAATTTAAAATATAAACGCTCGACAAAATTCAAACGCTCGACAAAATTCAAGGTGAGTTTACCTCACTCACATCTGGAATGCTAGTTAGTTTAAATAGTTGATATTTAAATAATTGCTTGATTGGTTGAATGTGATAATGATTATTAGATTGGATCGATATTTATTTATTGTGCTAACATCTGTGGATGCAGGGAAACAGGTTGGAGGGATCCAACTGGATTCCTCACAATATAGAAATTATTTCCATAATTCATGATGTATTTTATTTATATACCGTGATAGATTAATTTGGAAATTGAATTGTGTTGTGTTATGATTGGATAAACATAATTTGGAATTTTAAATATAAATAAAATAAATCAGGATTAAAGGGAATTGAAAAGGAAATTTTAAGTAATGAATTTAAGGGAATTAAATTCGAGAAATTGGGCTGAAATTGTAAATGGTTTTGAAACTGAGATTGGATTGGAAATGAGAAATGGAAATTTATAAATTGGATTTATAAATAAATTGGTATATTTATCGGTGGATAAATTTTGAAAGCATAGATTTTCGGTGGGAAATTCTATAAGATGGTATAAATTGTTTTAAAAATAAAGATGGATTATTTCTAAAGATGGAAAGTGTTTTCCCTAGAAATTAAGTATGATTTCTAAGAAAGCTTCCAAAATATAAATTAGCAGTTTAAAATGTGTTTAGGATATTTGGAGAAGATGTTACTTTTAATTATTTAAAGTACAAAGTAAATATTTATTGAAAGAATTTGTAGTACTCAATTATTTTACAGGTACAATAGTATTAAATGTCCGAAAAGGGAATTTGAATATAAATAATCGATTTAATAATTTTATTTTATAAATACTTGGTTTAAATCACTTAGAATCTCCCTTATATTTTGTCAAGTATTGTTTTCTTTTAAATAATTTCTAGTAGCCGTATTTTAATAATTTAAGTATATATTTTAGAGAGTGATTTCCAGGAAATGGGAAATGTGTTAAAAATAAAAAGGAGTTTATTTTTAAAGTGTTGGAAGAAATTTACGGGATTTAAACGTAAATTCGAATTGAGATAAATCCAGCGGGATTTATAAAAAGAATTCTTTGGTTTATTCTAAAATGGAAGGGTATTTCTCTAAAAAGCCATGTACGTTTTAAAGCAGATTTTTGAGTAAAAGTTATAAGTTTTGAAGTTGTTTTAAAGAATGGTTTCAAGAAATTATTATTTAAGTTGTAAGAATTTTAAAAGTGAATATTTATCAAATTAGTTATAGAAGTAATTATTTTAAAGGGTTAAGTGGTATTATGTTTTAAAAGAATATTATTAATATTTATATTTTATGAAATGTGTTTATTTTAAAGATAATTGGTTAAAGTTTTATTTGAAAATTTTATAGGATTTTGTAACCCTTCTTGTAAAATTTAGTTTAATTTAACTTTTATTTTAAAATTAGCTTATATTTATAAAGCAGCTTTTCTTTAAATATTTTTAAATATATTTTAAGGTATATTTAGAGTAAGTGATCTAATGATTTAAATCTAAAGTATTTGAACTTGGATATTTTCAGTGGAAATAGAAAATGTTTGGGAAATTTATTCCGTAAAAAGGAAGATGGTTTGAAAATTGTTTCAAAAAGTTTTGAAAGTGGGAATATATATTGTGAAGATATTTTAAGGTTAATAAATAATTTGAGGAAATTATTTATATTTTGATGGATGTTTGTGAATGTTAACTGATAGTTAAATAACCGACTATCTATATTGGCCAATGCGTTAATCGTTTCGAAGAGACCAGGATCGGGATTTATTTCTCGAAAACCACTTTGATCAGTTTGTACGTTTTCGTGGGAAAAACGAGTTCGGAGTCGAAGATGGAGCAGTGAAGTGCAAGGGCTAGTCGCTACTAATCCTGAGGATGATTCCAAAATGGATGTAGTAGGAGTAGTGCCTTCGGTTCCATTCGAACCCGGGACAGACTTGTATTGAATGCTTTCGGAACATCGTCAGGTGGACGATGGGCATTCTAAGTGAAGCGTTCTAAATGGTAACGCTTGGCCTCGAGCCTCATCAACCAGGAATGACTGAAAATCAGGGGTTATGCAGCAAGGCTATGTGGGTAGCATCCATTAGGGTGAGGTCATCCCTGTCTAGATGTCCCTTTTTATTCGGCTTAGTGGTGTGGTTGCTGATCCCAACCGTGGGGTGATCTTACTCAGGATTATCCAGTAAGGGGTAGTCCCAATCTTGTGTTGCAGGGGATTCGGATAATCCTCGGTACGGTGATCTAGGCCATGTACTGTGACAGGTGGTACCCCAGTGCCTAGTCATTAGTTGGAAATCCATTCTCCCTACGTGCCTTTACGGTTTTTTTTGTATACCTATTAGATGGAATTTAATAAATGTAACAATTTCGGCTATTTGAATAAGTATTTGTATATAGATGCTATTATAATATCAGAGGATTTTATAATAAATGTTTTGGCTATCGTAAGGTTAAAACCCGACATGTTTATTTATGGCGTGGTCTTACGAGATGCTTTTGATTTTCAAAGGATTTTTGAAACTTTAATAATCAATTTGGGTGTATCTCTCTCACGTTGGTATTCCAGACTGACTCGGGTGTTATTTTATTATAATGCTCGGGTCAGACCGAGTATTATAGATTACAGAAAGGATGCTGTGGAGCTCAGGAGAGGAGCTGGAGACCGAGATGTATTACTCGTACTTGTTTATATCCGCTGCTGTGATTGTTTGAAATTGTCAGGCTGGTAATTGTTGTTTGTTTGTGATACTCTGATGATATATTGTATAAAACAGATATAGTTTTCATTTTGTGTAAAGATATGATATTATATATTATATTTTGTTCCGCTGCAATTGTGAGATTCTGTTATTGTTTAGTTCCGTCTTTCTTCTATCCTATTTCTTTTTCCTCAACAATCTGTCTTTTCCCGGTACTCGATCGTCGGCATATATACTGTGGCATATTTTGTGTCGATTTTCGAGGGTCAAAAAGGCCGGGTCGTCACACTTTCGTTTTAGTTTAGTTGAAATTTGAGCCCATTAAGGTGCGGGTTGTTATAGAGTTCCATTCAACCACTTAATATAGATTATTTATTCCATCTACTATAACTAATTTATAGTTGAGAGTTTTCAAAACAAATATATTGAACTCGAAGAAATAAATCTGCTAGAAAATAATTTTTCTATTTGAAAATACATCTTGGAATAGAAATCATATTTCTCATTCAATGTTAAGTTTCATTTATTTTTATACAATTCTCGTTTCCAATATTTCTTTATAAAGCAGAACTAACCATTCATTCTCTTTATCCTAATTGTACCTTAAGTGACAACCACTCTTATATATTCAATTTTCTTTCTAAATTGTTAAACTTTTCAAAGGACGTCCTCGCTACAATATCATAATGAACTCTTTAAAAAAATTGCATTTGGGTCACCCTTAACTTTTAAGGATATCTAAAAAATTGCATTTTACAAACTGATCAAACAGACATTTCAGTAATTGAATTATTATATTTATCTTATAGTCTTTGGTCCAGTGTTACATTTAACACAACAAGATCATTCTTGCAAGTCATCAAGTTTAATACATGATCTTGCACTATGGTTATTTTCTTATTTTGAATGAATGGATTTCATCGAGGCTTCGTACATTACGAACTATGAACGATCATCGTATAATATTTATATGTGATCGTATATGGATAAAATATCCATATTCTTGTATTGCTTTTAGAATTTAAAACTCAAAGAAGGCAATACACAATCTAGGGAAAATAAACATATAAACGACCGGGTTAGGAATGTATTTAGTAGTTGTATAATTATGCACTTGCTTGGGTCAACGTGCAAAAATTATTCTTCAGTATATTTTACATTTCTATTTGTTAATATTAATTAAGTTCACTTTAGTATTTTAATTGATAAACATTTTATCAATTTTATTGGTTGCAAAAATTTATCCGTATAGATTATTTTAACTTTATATGTAGCAGATGTTCTTACAATATTAGAAAGGTTAAATTTTGCCATTTCATTTTTCTAATAAAGCTCCCACTAGATTTTTATGTTTCTTAAAACCCAAAGACAAAACATAGAAGTATTTCGACTACACTAGTGGGTGTTAGGACTCGTTTGTCATGAGATTCTGACCTTGAGCTTGCTCGACAAGTCATAGCCTCCACAAATGATGGATAACTCCTTATTAGTTGTATCATATACAACCCCAAACCCATGATTCCTTATCCTGATCTCATTTTGATCTTGAGTTTGTTCAAAAAATCGAAAGAAATTATCCACTCATACCCACCATTTCACGATGGCTTAAGTATAGTATATGTGCCTTGAGTTTGTTGAACAAATACATATAGTTATCTTACCTCGTATAGCCAATATATTAATAATATTATACATAACACTCTAACATGAGTTTGCTCAATAACCAAAGAGTATGCAAGTATTTTATCAATATATAAATGGTATAAGACAAAGCTTATATAGAAAATCCATATTATTCAACATATTTAACGAATGATATCGACTTAAAGAATAATGTATTTCGTATGAAATACACTCGTGATTATAGTGTCAAATGCATTAGAAATTATGGTATACATACTTTTATGTATGTGTTATTCCTTAAGTCTATTTAGGTTTTCTTTAAAGTTCCATCTTTAGTTTATGCATTTATATTATATGAGTTTTATTATTGTATAACTTTTACACTTTATTTAACTTATATAATATTTTACATACGACATTATATTAATTAAATCTTATTTATTTAAATAATTAACTAACACTTTAATTGATTATTATATTATTCTGTTATAACATGTTATATTGAATATATATACCATAACCTTTTTGGTAATACACGTATTGTAAGAAAACTGGGGTGGCTACAATACAATGTTGGATCTTAAGGCTATTCAGACACTAGAAGTGGTGAATGTGTATTAACTACTTACTTATGAGTACAAAGAAGTAATCAGAGAATAAGTAAGTAATAAAGTAAAATGTAGTAATGTAAATAACACCCGGATTTTTATACTGGTTCGGATTAACCAATCCTACATCCAGTCCTGCACTCTATCGTGCAGAATTCCACTATAATCGCTTGCTTTCCATGGGTGGTAAGAACACCTTTACAATCTTGGTTTCACGGGCTACAAAACACACCCTCTTGATTTTACAGGCTATAAGAACACCTTCTCCTTATCAGCAACAATAAACTATGGCAAGTACTCGTATCTTCAATATAGATTCTTGCAGATTTGGTACAATGATCCTATAGACCTCCAATGGCAATATATCTTTGAATTCTTTGAGGAATAGGATGAAATCAGAGAGAGAATGATGTGAATTCAAGTACAACTCTCTGATATTGTGTGGTTTGCAAATCGGTGAAGAATTAGAGTGAAATAGTATCGATTTGCAAGGAGATTTGAAGAGTGTGCAATGGATTTTTTTTGCAAATGTTTGGAGAAGAAGGAGTAAGAGAAAATGAGAATTCCTGATGTTAAAATTCGTTTTCAGAGGCCTTTATATAGTTGTTGAAGAGACGTGTCTTTTGGTGAAGAGGTGGAGGGAAATGTCTCTTCATTTAAAATTTGAAATTCTGAAAAACTGCTAGTATGTCGACATGCCCAAGTACCCCATGTCGACATGGGTGTGTTGCAAAATGAACAGCAACACTAATAAGTGTTGTAAATTTTCAGCATTTTAAATTACCTTATATTTGTGGATTTTTGTGATTCGGTTGAGGTCAATGGTTGATGATCTTCAAGTATAATTTCCATGAGATCTTTAACAAGATATTCTAAGGTTCAACTAACTCCTCACCACTTCAAACACCTTTATGCTTCAGTATTCTTCTCTAATTGGGTTTTGTTCTTCAATTGCTCTGATTAAGCTTCTTCTATAATTCATTTGCTTCCACTGTATTTTTGTTTATCTCTGTAAATGTCTCCATAATATATCTGATATGACTACATAACTCAAAGATATGTTAGTAGTAATATTTATATGGTTGTTGTCATCAAAATCAATACCTAGGATATTAACAATCTCCCATTTTTGATGATGACAACCATATAAATATTTGAGAGATAAAATATAATACTTTTATATTTGACTCCCCCTAACTCTTTGCACTCCCCCTGTCATTTTGCCTAGTATATTTATACCTTTTCTCCCCCTTTGTCATCAACAAAAAGGGCGAAAAAGAGTCACTTAAATCACCGCTAGACAATATATAGAGTTTGTATATAGAGATAAATGCTTATAAATAAAACACTTGAGGGGAAACCAAATCAATTCAAAACATGAAATAAACTAATCAAATAATAAGATGTGTTTTATAGTTACCGACTTTACTGATGCCAATAACAAATCCTTTTCGTATTTATCCAATGTACAATAGATTTCTTGTCATATGCTCTGAGCATTTGCTATCTGATATACATTGTTTGGTACCTGAAAAATTATAAAATATGCACACTTGTACCCTTTTTATTCTGGGTCCATGGGGTTAAGTTTTGGGACGCCAAACCCATGAAGAGTTTGAATGTCCTTTCAAAATATAATCATTAGATGAATGAACCTTATTAATAAAATTATCAACATAATTTTCTTTTTCAATATCATCTACCCTTTTTGGAACCCATAAATTAATGAATCTATTTGGAGGTTTTAACTTTAATTTCCTAGGTTTTGGTTTGAACTTGGTCGCCTTAACAAACTTAGTATTTTGAATACTATTTTTCTTTAATTTAGCCTTAGGGGTGTATCCAAGCCCATGTTTATTCCTAGTGTGTTTAGATGTAGATAATAAATTTTCTAGATTATCCTTCCCTTTGTTAAATTTATCAACATTAGTTTTCATTTTGTCAAAATCCTTATTACGGTTAAGAATAACATCGTCTAGAGATGTTATTTTGTCATTCAGATCAGTGATCTGTGACGTCATTGAAAGATTTTCTGATTTCAAGGATTCATTTTCACTTTTTAGTTTTTCAAAACTTTCAAGTGTCAAATCCTTTTCACCATACCCATTAAGTCTTTCAATTTCATCTTTTAGACATTGTTTTTTCTTCAGTTAACCTTTCATTAAATATTTTTAACCTATCTATCTCTACCAAACTATTGTTGTACTCTTTCCTAAGTATTTTATATCCCCGATTCATATCATTCAAAACACTTGTAATTTCTTTATTAAAATTCCATTCCTGGTCATCCTTTGCCATGAAGCATATGTTGGCATTTTTTGTTTCTAAATCACTATCACTTGATGATGTATCTGAATCATCCCATTTTGCATTGAATACCTGTTTCCTCTCCTTATTGAAAGTGTTTGGCTTTGATTTCATCAGTTTGGGATAGCCTCTTTTCAAATGACCCGGTTTATCACATTCGAAACACTTAACAACATTTCCATTTCTAGAATTATTGTTATTAGTTTTTCGAAGTTTGTTTGTTATCCAATACTTCAAGAATTTCTTGAACTTCTTGGTCATAAACTAGATATCATCATCAATAGCATCATCATCTGGTTCATCTTTGTCGATTATAGCATTGAGTGCTAGTGATCTCTTCTCATTTTCCTGATTCTCTTTTCTACTCTGCAACTTTACTTCATAAGACATTAGGTTACCAATTAAATCTTCAATTTTCATAATACTAATATCATTGGCTTCTTCAATTGCCAGAGTTTTCTGATCCCATTTACTAGGAAGTGAATTCAAGATCTTTCTGACTTGGTCTTCTTCAGTAATTTTCTTTCCTAATGGTATTAAAGCATGTACTATATCTTGAAATCTAGAACACATATCAGAAATAGACTCATTTGGTTTCATTTGAAAGAGTTGACACTGGTTAGATAGCATAAATATCTTTGTTTGTTTTACTTTATTGGTGCCTTCATGCGTGACTTGCAGTGTTTTCCAAATTTCATATGCAGAATTACAAATAGACACTCGGTTAAATTCATTTCTATTTAAGGAGCAAAATAAAATGTTCATGGCCTTAGAGTTATTAAGTGCTTGTGTCTTTTGGTCTAGTGTCCATTTTGAATATTCAGTTTGAGGCTCTATATACTCTATTTGGGTAATGTTCCAAATATCCAAACCATTAGACTGCAAATAACATTTCATCCTACAAGCCCAATAAGCATAACTACTACCATCAAATAGAGGGGGTCTAGTGGTAGATTTCCCTTCTACAAAAGTGTTAAAAAATGTGTTACTAGTGTCATTAGCCATTTATACTTTTGAAAAACCAAGTTATAAATTTTTGAAAACCAATGCTCTGATACCAAATGTAAGAAAACTGGGGTGGCTACAGCACAATGTTGGATCTTAAGGCTATTCAGACACTAGAAGTGGTGAAATGTGTATTAACGCCTTACTTATGAATATAGAGAAGTAATCAGAGAATAAGTAAGTAATAAAGTAAAATAAAGTAATGTAAATAACAACCGGATTTTTATACTGGTTCAGATTAACCAATCCTACATCCAGTCCTGCACTCTATCGTGTAGAATTCCACTATAATCGCTTGCTTTCCACGGGTGGCAAGAACATCTTTACAATCTTAGTTTCACGGGCTACAAAACATACCCTCTTGATTTTATAGGCTACAAGAACACCTTCTCCTTATCAGCAACAACAAACTATGGCAAGTACTCGTATCTTCAATACAGATTCTTGCAGATTCGGTACAATGATCCTATAGACTACCAATGGCAATATATCTTTGAATTCTTTGAGGAATAGGATGAAATCAGAAAGAGAATGATGTGAATTCAAGTACAACTCTCTGATATTGTGTGGTTTGCAAATCGGTGAAGAATTGAGTGAAATAGTATCAATTTGCAAGGAGATTTGAAGAGTATGCAATGGATTTCTTTTGCAAATGTTTGGAGAAGAAGGAGTAAAAGAAAATGAGAATTCCTGATGTTAAAAGTCGTTTTTAGAGGCCTTTATATAGTGGTTGAAGAGACGTGTCTTTTGGTGAAGAGGCGGAGGGAAATGTCTCTTCATTTAAAATTTGAAATTCTGAAAAACTGCTAGTATGTCGACATGCCCAAGTACCCCATGTCGACATGGGCGTGTTGCAAAATGAACAGCAACACTAATAAGTGTTGCAAATTTTCAGCATTTCAAATTAACTTATATTTGTGATTTTTGTGATTCGGTTGAGGTCAATGGTTGATGATCTTCAAGTATAATTGCCATGAGATCTTTAACAAGATATTCTAAGGTTCAATCAACTCCTCATCACTTCAAACACCTTTATGCTTCAGCATTCTTCTCTAATTGGGTTTTGTTCTTCAATTGCTCTGATTAACCTTCTTCTATAATTCATTTACTTCCACTGTATTCTTATTTATCTCTGTAAATGTCTCCATAATATATCTGATATGACAGAATAACTCCAAGATATGTTAGTAGTAATATTTATATGGTTGTTGTCATCAAAATCAATACCTAGGATATTAACATGTATATCTTCTTATATATATTTATTTTGATTTATTAACTGAATTTTAATTAATTAATTTAATTAAACAATTTTTATTAAATTTTATTAATTTTTATTAATTTCAAAAATACTTTTATACATGCATATATATATACACACTTATATAGTCTTAAGCAATGTAAGACAACATTACATATATCGTTAGATATATTATACATGTATGTGCATATATATTTAAGTATTATTTAATTAATTCATTTATTTTATTAATATTATTAATAAATTATATTTTTGAAATTAATTTATACTAATTTAAAATATTTTGAAACATTATATTATAACTTCTGTAATATGTGTTTTATATTAAATTTAACTTTTGAATTTAAAGCTTTTTTCAAAATAATTCAAAAATCCATATTATAACATTTATAATTTTTTCCTTATTTTAAATCTAATTTTTAAATTCAAATTTTATCTTTTAATTTCAAAGCAATATTGAAATTATCCTAAATCCCACTTTAAATTGGGCATTTTCTATTGAGGATAACCTTCGGCCTTACCTCATCCTTTCGAGCAAGGTCAGTAGTCCGGTAGGGGAGAGTACTTGACGACCCAAACAAACCCTATACACCAATTTTTAGACACCTTATTATACAGGCAAGATTTAATACGTTTGTTATAAGACTTCTAATTTAAGCCGCATGGGTTATTTGGCTCTAATAACATTGTTGGAACTGAGCCACCGCGCAACAGGTTATATTGGTAAATGTCAACAAAATTACTCCACTTGGATCTTATTGGGCCTATGAAATCTGAATTTATTTCGAACTAATCTAAATTTATTTTAAATAATTTTTTTTTTAATTTGTAAATAAAGGTTTTCTTTGATATTATATTTATATTATATAATATAAACATGCATATCATATACACAAGTGTGTATATGTGCATGTGCAACATATATTGTGTACATAGTTTAACATGTCCGTATATAGATGCTGGGATTAATACCTTAATGAATATGTTAGCCCCTCCATTTACGTTTGTGTTGTCTTATATATATATGTATATGTATATGTATATATATATATATATATCAATGTGGTATAAAATATATTTATAAGAGTATAAATATTAATATATACATATATACATTTATTTATAATAATGCAAAGGGATTATATTTGAAAATGCAATTTAAATTTAAATGTAAATTTCAGATCAAGATCTGGACTTTAAATATTCTACTTTCAAATTTAAATCGATAATATTATTTTGATAAAATGAAATAAATAAATGTAAATATACAAAATAAAAATAATTAGTTTTAATAGAAACATACATACGTACACACACACACACATATATTAATATTTAAATTTTAGAATATAAAATATCATTACATATTTAAATATAAAAGGATAAATATATATATATATATATATATATATATATATATATATATATATATATCCATACATATTTTTGGCCTATAATATGTTTAACAAAATCCCTTTTTTAAATCCTTTATGATTTTAAAAAATGTTTTTTTAATAATTCTTTTTCTTACTGAAATTATTATATGAAAAAAAATATTTTTTTTGAAACAAATTTCGTAACCATTAGTATGATTAATGTACATTAATATATATATATATATATATATATATACATACATACATATACATATATAATATATTATATTAAAGTAACATCTTGTATTTTAAAATAAATTTACACACACATACACATATAAGGTTTTAAATAATACACACACACACACATATTATTCTATTATTTTTAAAAGTGATTACATGTATCTGATTTAATAAAATTTTACATGTAATTTATATATACATTTATACATTAGAAAATCAAAATTTGTTTTAAAATCCCTTTTAAAATTAATATTTAATTCAAAAAAAAAATATTTTTTCTTTTATTTGCTGGCCAAAGGCTATATATGCATGCGTGTGGACATGCACGTGCACACACATACACATATATACATACATATTTTTTTAATCACAATCCATGTTCACATACAAATTTGACAACACATATATGTAGAGATTTGTTTAATTTGAGATCTAATCTAGCATATATGTTCAAAATAATTATCAAATAACTATGTATAATTGTAAATAAATAAGTTACCTAGACTGAAGCCAAATTATTGCACATTAAATGCTGAATTGATTGACTTCTTTTGAATTTGAATTCCAATCCTTCCATAGAGAGCTACCAGACTGAAAGCACTACTCACTGTTGTTTCGATTTTACTTGAATTTATGTTTTTAATGCTTGAATCAGTGGAGGAAAGGGCATGCCATTTTTGACAAGATATGGATGCAGTGGAAGCTAAAAGGAGAGCAACAAATGAGGGGTTAAGGGTGTTTGAATAGTAGAGAAAGAGTGGAGCAAAAAATTGATCCTGATCCACAAATATCTCTACTAATTCAAGACCACTTTTTTTAATCAAATCTAACCCCTCTCACCACCCCTCTGCTCACTCAAATCTTGTCCCTTTATAGGCCTCCCAATTGCTCCAAGCGTGATCAAATAAAATACATTTAAGTCTAAATTAAACGTACATCAATATCGTATATCGTTACATATCTGTATAATTTTTATATACGTACTATTTTCAACATAAATGAAATAAAAATTTATAATTAATATGTCATAAATATTAATTTATTAAATTAATTAATAACAATTATTGGTAGTCACAGTATTCAACATTACAGTTATATGACTTTTAAGTATAAATTTGGTCAGTGATTATTGTCAAGCAATTCAAATATTGTTATTCATTCATCACTTAGTAGATGGTGTGGCATTATAACCAAATTTATTGTTTACATAGCTTCGAGAAAATCCAATTTTACTTCATTTAAGCATTACCCAGTAGTAACAATTATTTACACCAATTCTCTTCGTCAAAACCATATCACTTTAGACTAATGGAATCTGTAATGGTCAAAATTATGATATATTCATCTCTATAGTCCAAACACAAAGTCCTTGGCTTAAATAATAGTTATTATTAACTAAACTACTCTGGTCAGAGACTTTGATTTTTAGTTGACTTCAGTCGACCGTGGTTACTAATCTTATATAACCGAGGAGACAAATTCTCTCTTGAATTGTTTCTCACTTTCAACGCTTCCACTTGACCCAACTATAGTCGTTCGGTGACATCGTACCACGATTTAACTATTCAAAGTGGAGTTTCCACATTGAAGCTCGATGGTATTCTCAAGTCGAGGGAATTATGTTGTCACATTGATATTTTCTGTTTGACCTTAGTTATATCAACAACCGAAAAAATATCAAACGAGTCATTCCATTGTTATCCAATAACTATCAGTATGTAACACTTTGGTTGTAACGACCCGAGATTTTTTGATCCCGAAAATTCCAGATAGTTAGGAGAAAGAAGAAAGAGGTAGAAGAAGAAGAAGATCAGAAACACTAACATCTCACATTAGCAGCGGATCAAAATATAATATCAAATAATAACAGTTTATAAAAGAATAATATTATGTCGATTACATTTTAATACATTAGAGTTACGCATTTATACAGACACTGGATGTACACAATTATCATGTCTCAGATATACAATAATATAACACAACAGAAATACTCTATACGTTCTTGCCATCCAGCCCGTCTCCCAAGCTCTAGAACGTCCTTACCTGAAAATCTGTAATACTCGATCTGACCCGAGCATTACCAAAGTAACACCCGGGTCAGGCTGGAAACCAGCGTGAGTAACTCATCCAACATGGAATATAAAGCATGCAACTTATATAGATCCCGGGGTAACTCGAATCAATTTACAAGTTCACAATATGTTATAGACATTACTTATTTCACACATAAGTTTTCTAAGTACCAAAGATTTAGATTTAAAATAGTCCAATTCCTTTAAATCACTTCACTCCAGCCTATAGATTTCACATATCAATCTATAAAAATTCGAAGTGGTTTCGGGTATTTCCTAATACCCGAACCCGGTCTCTTCGAGTCTCATGTCATCCTAACCCAAGTTATCCAAATGAAATACACAACATTTCATATCAGAGATATCAACTCATTCAAAGCATTCAATACCATTCAATCACCCATAAGCAAAGCTTGATCGCTACCATTGATTAATTTAATTAATTCTAATTGAATTTCTAACCCGAACCACTTAGATTTCTTCACTTGTCATTAATTGATTTCAAATCAATTAATCAATCATCCCTTCATTATTCATCTTAATTAATCACCTTGGATTAATTATCCTTCAATTACATTCAAGTAATTATCTTTAATAACTTCACAATATTAATTATTCTTATCCAAAATCAATAAGTAATCTTAATTACTTCATGAATTAATTAACTATTTTAATTACATTAATCCTTAATTACTCATATTAATTAATTTCTCATAAGTCACTTATTATTGATTAATTAATCTTAATTAATCAATCTTTAATTACATCATTAATTTATATAAATTAATGATTTCCAATTATATTTCAATTTATCCTAATCTAAATTAATTACATTAATTAAACCATGATATTAATCATTCTCGATTAATCTCAACCTTTAATTAACTATCTTTTATTTACTACATTAAATAAATTAATTACTAGTTTTAAAATAGAAATTTAAAGGAACTTAAAACCAAATTCATTTTTGAATTCAAATCAATTTAACAATGCACTTTAACATTTAAGTTGTTTAAATAATTAAATTTAAAAACTTATTTGTTTGAAAACCCAGATTCACTCTTGAATTCCAGATTTAACTCTGATTTAAAACTTGTTTTAAAATATCTACTTTACAATTTAACTTCAGTTTTTAATTATCACTTTTATTTCTTTCCAATTCATTCTTATTTTTATTCTATAATTATTTCACTTTCAAAATTCACCCCTTATATTTCTTTCAAAATCCAATTTTATATATTTTGATAACTCAGGGTATCGAGATATTCAAACAGACCACATCATTCAATATTTTAGTTACCAATAATATCCATCACAGAATATTCAGTCACTCCAATGTATACTATATACTACTATATATAATATAGCACATCAAAACAATCCAATTATTCAACCAATTATTTAAATTTAAATAAAAAAATCCAGGAGAGTGAGATTAACTCACCTTTGATTTTGCAATCCAAATCCGATCTCGATTTGTTTCCTTCAGATTTAAACCTTGTATAAACAGTTATACGATTTATTAATATTTTACATAATCGAACAATCAAATATCCCTTTTAATAATTTTTATTTAACTAAAAATTAAATCTAAATTAATTACTTCATGTGATAATTTAAATAGACCAATGATTTAATTAAATTATTAATAAATTTTATGTAACCAATCTGTTCGAATTGAAGTCCACTTTAAAATTTTAAAGTGTTACTAAAATTCCCAGATTTACTTACGGTCCTATTTATATATATAACTGATCCCAAAATAAAATTGATTAAACTGTTTGTTTATTTCACTATTTGAAATCAGCAATTCTAAACTCACTTTTTGTTATAAAATCAAAGCTTTAAAATCAATGTTAATATACCTTACAGAAAAATGAACCCAGACTTTGCAGATCTCCTCACCATCGCGAAGTCCGATTGACGCCGACCAACTCCAAATTCGAAGATGCCACCGCGACTTCGCCTCAAGCCTCCTCGCGACCTCCACAGTCCACGCTTGCGCTGTGCTCGAGCTCGACCCCCAAGCCATCATGATTCACGACCTGCCAAAAGCCCTAGCGTGCGCATCTAGCCTCGAACTCACGTCATCGGCCACTCGCATTGCTAGCTCGACACTCCCCTCAGGACGTGGCCATTTGAAACTCCCACGCGAGCGATCGGTTGAAGACGATTTCGTTTGAACGGATTTGGGTTCAATTTCGAATTCCCCCATATTTTCACTCGAACTGGAAAGAGGAAGAAAGGGGAGACGTGGTGTAAAAGAAACGAAGGCAGTGATTTTCAGGTTGAACCCCTTTTGCGGTTCCGCCATTTTTTTTTATTTTATGAGTTCGATTTCTATTTTTTAAGATTAGAGAGGAAGACAGAAATAAAATATTGATTTGGGGATAGCTTCTTGCGTACGATTGTTTATTTATAAAAATATCATTGACTAGTTGACTTTCGGTTTTATTTTATTATAAAACTTCCAAAATGCCTCGTTAATTGCTGCTTAAAATTTCAAACTCCTCTTAAGGAATGCTGCTAGGAGATTATAAGGTTTTACCCACATTCCGAACAAAATGGAACGTGTTTCGGAAGCTAATTCGATCATATTGCGCGAGTTACGGAAGTAAACGATTAATTTTAAATTAAATCGATTAAAATAGTTTCTATGCATTTTGAGCTGCCATGGTCAAATGATAACTCTGATTGCTATGAAAATTGAAATTCGATAATAACCAACTATTACGGATCCAATGGAACTGGTTTCGTCGAATTCCGAGACTGTGCCGCGGAAGGCTATTTTTAATTTCAATTTAAACGATAAATTTTTAAAACCGAACGAATCACTTCCAATTTCAATTTAAAAGCTTTTATTATCTTCAGAACTATCAATATAAATTTTGCAGGTATTCAAATTATTTTTAACAAGCTTAAAACTGTAGATTCAATAATTTTCCCAATTTCAGTTTATTAAATCTAATAACTTATTTGCTATTAATAATAATAATATTTGAATTCAAGTTAAAAATTAACTTTTTAAATATTTACAATATAAATATTCCATTTCAAATTGTTAGAAATTCTGGGTCGTCACATTCCTCCACCCTTAAAAGAATTTCGTCCCCGAAATACTAGTTAGGAAGAATGGTCCAATACCCGTTTACTTTTTCCCAAAACCAACAATTCAACATCCTACCAACTATCTTTTTATTAAAGACCCACTATCACCTGAACCAACTTCCCAAAACCTTCTATAGTTTCCAACAACATTATTTACTCCACTTATTCAAATTTCAATTTAAAATTCAAATTTAAATTATCACAACTTTCTCAAAAAATTTCTAACTCTCTAAATTTTTGAAATTTTTTGCCACGTCTCCTTTGCACGGCTAGCTCGGTACAGCTACAAAATGCCTCTATGGGATCCCGAATTCCAAATGAAAACAAAAGCCAAGTGGCTAGATCAAAAACCCAATCAAATTTCATATAGAAATTTTAACACATACCTTTTTGTCGAGCAATTCAAATTTATCTTTTGAAATCAAAACCAATTTTCCTTTGTAATACCTGCATATCCTACCAAGCAATAATATCCAATCATATCTTTTAGAATCATTTTATACATTTCCTTACAGAAGTTTTCATATCTACTTCTATTCAAATTAGTTTTCCCCGTTTTCATATGAATTCAATTTACTTTCAGTTCTGAATATTGAATTTTATCTTTCATATATAACTGACTCATATCATTATTTTAAATTAGTTTCATCCACTAATTTATTTTCAGTTTCCAATTTGAAATCATTTTTGCCGTTAACAAAAATTTTCTCAAAAATTTTCGAACTCCCAAAATTTTCGGAAAATTTTGGCAGAGTCTTCTTTGTATGGAGGAGCTTTTGCAATTTGACAAGAGATATAAATATATATACATCGACCCACACGGTCGGAAAAGAAAAAAAAGTTCATATTTTCTATTTTTATTGCGTAGGCGTACCTTTATTTAGCATTTTAAACAAGCGGCTTCCCGGTACCTGTACTTACTCAATTTAAATATGTAAGTGCCATATATAGAAAATCTATTAGCATTTCACTTACTTTCAATAACTAAACACATGCATTTCATAAGCAACAAGCACCAAACGCTTCCTATAAGCGATTTATACAATTTTAAAGCTAATTCAATTGCTTTTCAACCAATTCATATACCATTTCATTAAATTTTAATGGTTTTCAACAAAATTCCTTACATTCAATTCATTTTTAAGCAAAACAAACTCATATTCATTTCAATTGATCTTAAAACCAATTTATTCAATCTTTATCAACTCATAAAATTTTAATTGCCTTTGTTTACGTCAAACGTCAACTATTTTTATGTAAATTCGGTGATATACGCTTAATAGAGTATCCATTTTAGTTTACAACTACTTCAAATTAATTTCAACTCATCCTGTATTTAATTCCATTTCATTTCTAATTTATTCACCAACCATACATATGCATTTCATTTCATCTTTGCATTGGTTTCATTTTAAAACTATTTCATTGAGCTTGACAACATTCGTTGTCTATATTAATATCCATTTTCCAAATAAATTTAACCCAAACTTTTATTTAATGGTCTTCCATTCTTACTCGAAACCAAGCTTTTATTGACTTAAGTAATTTTACTTCAATTTAATACGCCTCATAACTTAAGTTTATTCTGATAACCCACTTCCAATTAAAACTTTGATTTAATTTTTATTCAATCAGACTTCATCCATTTATTATTTAATTCAATTAACCCATTTATTCACCCCATTTTAAATTGTTAATTCATCTACTTAATTCATTTTCGAATTTATTTTATTTATACAAAACCATTCTCAATTTATTTCTACTTACTCGGGTTTTTTTTGCAATTCAAACCATGTCTATTATAATTCAATTCCATTTCATTTTTACAACATTTCCACTTATTTTAATTCATTATCAAATCCAAGTCAAACTCTATTTATAATTCGAATTCATTTCTAAACCCCGTTATTAACTTACAATCATTTTATTTAACCAAGTTAAATTTTTATTAATATATTCTATTAAATAATTTATTTAGCAAATTAGCTTACTTTCACTTTTAATTCAATATTCGATTTTTATTACAAAAATCACTTCATTAAATTTTCCTGAATTCAATTTTTTTTCATAATTCCAGTTTGGATTTCTTTCATTTTCTAAAATTCCAACATTTTTTTTAAAATTTTAGAAATGCTTTTAAATTCACATCATACTATTAAAATAGCTCTTTATAAAAATACTTCTTATAACTCGATGTCTCAACTGGTCCATCCTTGCTCTCACAGAAATTCAGTCATACGTTGATCAGGCGTAGGACTGAAAATCTATAAGTACTTGGTAAACCCGTTTTTAACACCTAGTGAAAATACTTGTGAAAATAATTTTATTGAAAGTATAGAAAACAGTTTTTGAAATAGAGGAAATATCTTGGTGAGAATGCTCTAGAAATCATCACCCCCATCCATGGTCGCAGTTACATCCTGGGTTAAGTTGCCATCGCAGCAAAAGTCCATGTAACTGTAGGCACTCCATGCCCCTCGATTATGCCATGGAACCCACAACAGATCACAGTTACATTCCAGGGTTACGTTGCCATCGCAGCAAAATTCCATGTAACTGTAGGCATCAGCGCCCTCGATTTTCGCTGTCAAAGTGAAACTTCTCCACTCCTACATAGGTGGCAGTCTACCGATATAAAATCAAACGTAGACAGTTGGCTCTCAGCGGCATACACGACTTTCGCTATGTTACCATAGGTCGAAGTCTACCGATATAAAATCAAACGCAGACTGTTGGCTCTCAGCGGCACACACGACTTTCGCTATGGTTTGCAGTAGATCGCAGTGACATTGAGTTACACTGTCGTTACAGCATAACCCAAATGCCTCTGTAGGCATCAGCGCTCCTCGACTTTCTCTACACACTACTCATAATCCTCAGGAACTAGTTTTGTCCAGACTCCTCATAGGATCAACTTTAGAACCCCTCCTTTAGGGTTCAAGGCAGCACCACCCGGTGGCACTCCTGAGAAGTTCATTTCAAGGGAGCGCCTTTTCCCCAGAGCCATTGTCAAAACACTTTATACTATACACATATAGTATCTTTCAAGTCATACACCTATTATGATCTCATAAAAAACTCCTTTATACAAAATCGATTATCCCAAAATCGATAATTCTCAAACTAGGCTTTCCAAATTCCAATATTGATTTTACCCAAAAATCAAAAGCCTTTCCAAATCCAAAGGTTCCCAAAACCTTTTCCAAAATCCTCATAAGATCCTTATATATATATATAAATATATAATTTTTTTTAAACTTTAGATCATTTCAATCTTGTATAAAACTCCTTATATACTTCAAACACCTTCAAAATCCTTTTCTTCCATCAATAGATACAACAAGGGGAGATTTATCTTATATATAACAAAGATATATAACTTTGTTTATTCAAAATCAAATATTCCAATTTTATTACTCTTTTCAATATCAATTTCATTCAAATTCGTACGATGTACACATATCATCCGTATGCTATACCAATCTGATCGCTCGCTCAATCACAAAATTTCACTTCCGAACTAGTATCGTCCACCCGACCTCCTAGTGTGGACTCAGATCTGGTTTCTTGATCAGAAACCGTCATTCTCCTTGCATAGCCTAGCTATGATAGAGAATATACAGAATCAATCAACAATCCATATCCAGGTTCGCCGTCGAAAATCGAGTGAAAAATCTCAACTCGGATCGATAAACTATCGCGAAATTCTATGCTCAAATCTGGATCAAATCACTATGCGAATAGAATAATATACGTACATCCTATGTATTTAACTTCATTGATTATTAGCCAAATCAATTTCCTTTCTATTCATCCTCACTTTGAACTTTATTCACTTAATCACATTTTCCTTAATCCCCATTTGGATTATCACTTCAATTCTTACCTCAGCTGGGTATTTAATTAATAACAGTTTGAACTCCGACCAATTTATATTTAGCAAATAGCTAGAAAATTTTAAAAATAGATAAGTAGTTTAAAAATAATTATTAGTTTGCAAAATAGCTGTAAAATAGTTAACGAATTGTAAAATAGTTAAATAGTTTCAGAAATTTTAGATAATTGCTAAATAGTTGTAAAATAGTAATTAATTCGTAAAATAGTTGGAAAATAGTAATTAGTATATAAAACAGTTGAAAAATTGTTAAATAGTTCTAAAAATTATTGTAAAACAAATATAAAATAATTTGTGTTTAAAAAGGAAAGGTTGTATATATTAAATAGCTTGGAAAAATAAGCTTATATTAAAACAATTTATATTGAAAATAGTCCAGAGTCAAAACTGTTCACTTCCCTATCAATTAAATTAAATTTCCACTTCCATTTAAATTGACTCAATTCCAATTTGAATAACTTCAATTTCCCTTGAAATTGACTTAACCCCAATTTTAAATAAAATTCCATTTGATTTTAAACCTACTCAACTTTAATTACAATTCCTAATTATTCTAATCAATTTGGACTAATATCAATTGAACCCACTTCAATTTCAAATCTTTCAATTCAATCCAATTCAAATTTTCAATTTAAATTTTTAAACTTACTTCACTTTGGGTTTCACATCACATTCCAAGGAAAATTCAGAACTCAACCTTAGAGTTTATCGAATATTTATTTCCTTTACACACTAGGTTACTTTTAAATTTTAACCACTTTTGGTTTTAAATTTAAACAAATTCCTTTTAAAATTTCAAATGATTCTTGTTGAATCAAGCTCCATCGTTCAAATCATATTACAAAACATTATTTATTATTTCCCCATTATTTTGAAACAAAATCTTCAAATTTAAACCATTCTGAATTATATAAATTCGAATTAAATTTTTAAATGTTGCTTTAATCCTTTAAATCAAATTAACTTATCTCTTTAAACCATTTAATTCTGAATCCATTTTCAAACTTGTCTTCATTTAATTTTAATTTGATTGTATTTCTATTACCACTTAATTTAATTCCAATTCAAGATTTCAATTTGGTTGTATTATATTACTTCTTAATTTAATTCCATTAATTTAACATCCAATCACCTTAATTTTATTAGAAGGAAATATTGCTTTATATATCAAAAAATATTTTTATATAAAATCATTTAAAACCTTTATATAAGAAAATAACAAGTACACGTTCATATATACAATCAACTCATTCTAGAGTGCTACGGACTCTATTTAATGGGTAATCCCCACCAGAGCCAAGTTTCTTGCTTAACCTTTCAGCTTTGATACGAACTGTAACGACCCGAGATTTTTCGATCCTGAAAATTCCTGATAGTTAGGAGAAAGAAGAAAGAGGTAGACGAAGAAGAAGATCAGAAACACTAACATCTCACATTCGCAGCGGATCAAAATATAATATCAAATAATAACAGTATACAAAAGAATAATATTCTGTCAATTACATTTTAATACATCAGAGTTATGCATTTATACAGACACTGGATATACACAATTATCATGTCTTAGATATACAATAATATAATACAACAGAAATACTCTATACGTTCTTGCCATCCAGCCCGTCTCCCAAGCTCCAGAACGTCAATACCTGTAAATCTGTAATACTCGGTCTGACCCGAGCATTACATCAAAGTAACACCCGAGTCAGGCTGGAAACCAGCATGAGTACCTCATCCAACATGGAATACAAAGCATACAACTTATATAGAACCCGTGGTAACTCGAATCAATTTACAAGTTCACAATATGTTATAGACATTACTTATTTCACACATAAGTTTTATGAGTACCAAAGATTTAGATTTAAAATAGTCCAATTCCTTTAAATCACTTCACTCCAGCCTATAGATTTCACATATCAATCTATAAAAATTCGAAGTGGTTTCGGGTATTTCCTAATACCCGAACCCGGTCTCTTCGAGTTTCATGTCATCCTAACCCAAGTTATCCAAATGAAATACACAACATTTCATATCAGAGATATCAACTCATTTAAAGCATTCAATCATCCATGAGCAAAGCTTGATCGCTACCAAAATTAATTTAATTAATTCTAATTGAATTTCTAACCTCAGTCACTTAGATATCTTCACTTGTCATTAATTAATTTCAAATCAATTAATCAATCATCCCTTCATTATTCATCTTAATTAATCACCCTGATTAATTATCCTTCAATTACATTCAAGTAATTATCTTTAATTAACTTCACAGTATTAATTATTCTTAACCAAAATAAATAAGTAATCTTAATTACTTCACGAATTAATTAACTATTTTAATTACATTAATCCTTAATTACTTATATTAATTAATTTCTCATAAGTCACTTATTATTGATTAATTAATCTTAATTAATCAATCTTTAATTACATCATTAATTTATATAAATTAATGATTTCCAATTATATTTCAATTTATCCTAATCTAAATTAATTACATTAATTAAACCACGATATTAATCATGCTCGATTAATATCAACCTGTAATTAACTATATTTTATTCTATAATTATCTCACTTTCAAAATTCACCCTTATATTTCTTTCAAAAATCCAATTTTATATGTTTTGATAACTCAAGGTACCGAGATATTCAAACAAACCACAACATTCAATATTTCAATTACTAATAATATCCATCACAGAATATTCAATCACTCCAATGTATACTATATACTACTATATATAATATAGCACATCAAAATAATCCAATCATTCAACCAATTATTTAAATTTAACCATTTAAATGTAAATAAAAAAAATCTAGGAGAGTGAGATTAACTCACCTTTGATTTTGCAACCCAAATCCGATCTCGATTTGTTTCCTTCAGATTTAAACCTTGTGTAAACAGTTATACGGTTTATTAATATTTTACATAATAGAACAATCAACTATCCCTTTTAACAATTTTTATTTAACTAAAAATTAAATCTAAATTAATTACTTCATGTGATAATTTAAATCGACCAATGATTTAATTAAATTATTAATAAATTTTATTTAAACCAATCTGTTCGAATTGAAGTCCACTTTAAAATTTTAAAGTGTTATTAAAATTCTCAGATTTACTTACTGCCCTATATATATAACTGATCCCAAAATAAAATTGATTAAATCGTTTGTTTATTTCACTATTTGAAATCAACAATTCTAAACTTACTATTTTTTTATAAAATCAAAGCTTTAAAATCAATGTTAATATACCTTATAGAAAAATGAACCCAGACTTTTCAGATCTCCTCACCATCGCGAAGTCCAATTGACGCCGACCAACTCCAAACTCGAAGACGCCACCGCGACTTCGCCTCAGCCTCCTCGCGACCTCCACAATCCACGCTTGCGCTGCGCTCGAGCTCGATCCTCATGCCATCGTGATTCGCGACCTACCAGAAGCCCTAGCGTGTGCATCTAGCCTCGAACTGACATCAACGGCCACTCGCGTCGCTAGCTCGACACTCCCCTCAGGACGTGGCCATTCGAAACTCCCATACGAGCGATCGGTTGAAGACGATTTCGTTTGAACAGATTTGGGTTCAATTTTGAACCCCCCGCCATAATTTCGCTCGAAATGGAAAGAGGAAGAAAGGGGAGATGCGGTGTAAAAGAAACGAAGGCAGTGATTTTCGAGTTGAATCCCCTTTTACGGTTCCTTCATTTTTTTTATGAGTTCGATTTCTGTTTTTTTAAGATTAGAGAGGAAGACGGAAATAAAATATCGATTTGGGGATAGCTTCTTGCGTACGAGTGTTTATTTATAAAAATATCTTTGACTAGTTGACTTTCGATTTTATTATATTATAAAACTTCAAAAATGCCTCGTTAATTGCTACTTAAAATTTCAAACTCCTCTTAAGGAATGCTGCTAGGCGATTATAAGGTTTTACCCGCATTCCGAACAAAATGGAACATGTTTCGGAAGCTAATTCGATCATATGCACGAGTTTTGAGCTTCCAGGGTCAAATGACAACTCCAATTGCTACGAAAATTGAAATCCGATAATAACCAACTATTACGGATCCAATGGAACTATTTTCGTCGAATTACGAGACTGTGCCTCGAAAGGCTATTTTTAATTTCAATTTAAACGATAAATTTTTAAAACCGAACGAATCACGTCCAACTTCAATTTAAAAGCTTTTATTATCTTCAAAACTATCGATATAAATTTTGCAAATCTTCAAATTATTTTTAACAGGCTTAAAACTGAAGATTCAATAATTTACCCAATTTCAGTTTATTAAATCTAATAATTTAATTGCTATTAATAATAATAATATTTGAATTCAAGTTAAAAATTAACTTTTTGAATATTTACAATCAATTAAATATTCCAATTTAAATTGTTAGAAATTCTGGGTCGTCGCATTGGTTCCCTTAAAGCCATGAATAATACACTGCCCAACATTTGGAAAGCATTATGTACTCTAGTCTCAATGGATGTATCAATATCCAGTCTCGATACATCTTAACTAGGAATATTTAAAATAGTATGTTTATTTTATTATGATAAATCACTCATGATTGCAACATATTGTAACTACTATGACAAAACATGCCATTTATGGATTTTCTATTAGGTATACTTTAATTAAATTAATTAATTAATATAACATATTTTATTAAGCATACAATAGAAAGAAAATGCCTTTTGTTTCGAGCAAAATTGGTTATCAAGTTAGATATATGTAATAAATACATAATTCCCCCTAGGGTATACCCCTAGCTCTATCACAGTCTATGTCCATCCAAATTTCTTATAGGACATGATACAAACAAACTTGCATTCGATCCGGTTCGACCCATTTACATACCTAATAGAGGTTAAGTAGGAAGTAATATAAACATAGTTTAATTTTTATTTTGTACTGATAATTGATAATTAAATATTAATTCAAAATAGTTAATAATTAATATGTCCCTAATTATGCACATAAACACCATATTAAAATGTTTACCATGGAGCATGTAAGAAGTGTCCCTTATGTATTGGCAATATGAATTACTATACATGTTATGTTATCTATAATATCATATTTTTCTTATGTATTCAATGCAAAAAGAAAACATCAAATCCAAATTAAGACGGCAATTAAGAGTATTCTCGACTATTTGCAAAATACTAGAGAATTCTTTATAGAAACATGAGCTTCATATGAAAAAGTATTCTAACTCAAAACTTCATAAGTGACATCAAGTATAATATTTAAATGCTAAATTCAAATTCAAAGCTTAGTTAATGAGCTTTAAATTGGAAACAATCCAAGAAAAAGGTTGTGGTTGATTCAACCAAAAGGCTAAGTACATCGCCCTGAATAGCACCACAATAAAAGTAATATATATATGTAAATGCATAATTTGTAACTAAACAAAGAGTGATTCCAAATATTGGGAATATCATGTCATTGCTATGTGATAAAATGTCATGAAACGGATCACGAAAGAACCTAGAGCTTGTTAGAAATTGAGAAACATACACCAAAAGGTTCCATATAATAATGGCAGTTTATCAACGTCGGAGAGGTTTGATTGATAAAGTAGATAATTAAAACAACATTATAGATCTGTTCATGAAGGTAAAAACTCGATATGTTCTAGGCAAAATGATCAAAGGGTTGGAATTAAGTTTCCAAAATTACAAGTGAGAGATTGATAAAGTTAGGGGTACGCCATAGGGTCAATTCTGTAATTTATTGTAAATATTGACTCTATAATAAAATCTCGTTCGAAATAAAACTTGTTTTTCTTTTTATTATATACATGTCTTATTGTGATATGTTAACTAATTATATAATTTAAGTATATTGAATAGAAAATCCTAAAATGATATGTTATATAATAGTAATTATAATATGGTGTAATCATAAGAAATTTATCACACAAAATATAACATATTATTATTTTAAATATTCCTAGTCAAGATGTTATGAGATTGGATAACAATACATCCATTGAGACTAGAGTACTTAACGCTTTCCAAATATTAGGAAGTATATTACTCATGGCTGCTAAGGGAAAAAGGAGCTGCATACTAATAGTTATTGCATAACCATGGAATGCCTCGACCGAGAGTTTTCTTTTGGTTGGTATAACTGAGGTCAAATAAAGAATATTAAAGTGATGATATGACGCAGCTTTCTTGACTTGAGAATACTATTAAACTTCAATATGGATACGCCACTTTGATTATAGAAAAATCATGGTATGGCGTCCACCTAACGACTATAGTTGAGTCTGAGTTGAAGCATTGTAAGTGAAACACTGTTTAATAGAGCATTCATCTCCTCAATTATATGAGGTTAGTATCACAGTCAACCATAGTTAACCCAAAGTTAAAGTCCCTAGCTATAGCAGTCCGATTATTGAAACTATTATCACGGAACTAAGGAATTTATGTTCGAATTAATATTTTTTAATGTGGACAATATTAAGGTTTTGATCAAAACCAAATTCCATTAGTCATAAAGTGATATAGTTTTGATGAAGATAATTGGTGTAAATAAACGTTGCTAAAGGGCACCAGTTGAAATAGTAAAGTAGGATTTTACCGATATAGATGTATAAGCGATAAATTTAGTAAAATTGTCACACCACTAACTAAGGTGATGTATGAACGTTAATATTTTAATTGTTTGATATCAATTGTTGACTGAGTTTACACCTAGAGTCACATAACCGCACTAGAGGATTCTCCAAAATACCGATGATTTAATTAATTTATAATTGTTATAAATTAACTAATATTTATGAAATATTAATTATTTAATTATTTTGATGTATTACATGACGCTATATTTCTAGGTGTCATTGGTCATTGAATAGGTGCGTATATAAAAGTTATATATATACAAACCGATTTTTCAATATCGATGCACACCTAAATTTGATTTAAATATGTTTAATTACTTAATGGGTTTAGACAAGTTTTAAGGCTTATATGGCTCCATGTATGGTCAACCATGAGAGGAGAACGGAGGATTCTAAATTCAACTGATGGATTTTGAGATGGAAAGAGTGACTTGGTAAACTAAGGAGAAAAGATCTTCTTCACTCTCTCTATATAAATCACACTGCCCCCTCATTGTTTTATTTACTTTTTCCCGCTTCTTTTTCAACTACCATAACCATCCCGTCACCTCTAGACTGAATATACTTCCATTCAATCAATATCAAATTAAATTGAAGGTGGTTGCAACAATCCGTATTTTTCAATAATTAAAACTATTAAATTAAATAAGATTTTTTAAATTTAATATTATGGGAGATTAAAATTTATGATTTATATATGAGAAAATAATTAGAATATGATTTAATAATTTTGTTTGAATGTCATTGGCAACTATTTTAATGTAATTTTAATAAATCGAAATAATTGTAAAGTTAATTTTGTTATAAAGGTAAATAAGGATTTAAATCAATGTTGTATTGAAAAGGAGAAATTATATGCTATTAATTGAAATTGGTTAATATAGAATGAATCAATATTTAGTAAGTAATTTGTCACAACCCATTTTCCCATACCGGTTTAAACTGACTTTAAACCTTGTCCGGCAAATCGCACTGAAATATGGATAGTGAAAGAAAGAAAGAAGGGAGAAATAGAAAGAAGATAGAATAAAAAACAATCAGAATCTCACAGCGAAACGAATAAACTATAATATAAACAAATCTTTACATGAAACCAAAACTGTTACTTTAATTACATATACAGACTTCAATCAGTGTTACATCCACACAACTCGGACAGTTTATAACAACATGTCCTTACAACTAGTTGACCCACATACAAATACAAACTGATATAAGCATCTATGTGAATACATCACTTGATTCCAACTCCTCTCCTGAAGCTTCCAGTCTTCCAGCTAAACCTGGAAATATGCTCAGTCTGACCCGAGCATATAGAAAAAACACCAAGCCCGGGTCAGTCTGGTAAACTAGCGTGAGAAACACACTCAACTTGATTAATTAAAGTTTAAAAAATCCTTTTGAAATCAAAGGTATCCCGTAAAACCATGCCACAAATAAACATGTCGGGTTTTCACCTTACGATGACCAAAACATTTCTTATAAAATCCTCTGATATTATAATAGTGTCTATATACAAATACTTATTCAAATAGCCGAAATTGTTACATTATTAAATTCCAGCATACTTGCCACAAAGTAGGATCTACAATCAAAACGTAAAGGGCACGTAGGGAGAATGGATTTTCTAACGAATGACTAGGCACTGAGGTACCACCTGTCACAGTACCTGGTCTAGATCAGCGTACTGAGGATCCCTCCATTCCCCTGCAACACAAGACCGGACTACCCCTTACTGGATTGCCCGAGTAAGATTATCCCGCGGTTGGGATCAGCAACCGCTCACACAGCCAAAATAAAAAGAGACCTCTAGACAGGGATGACCTGGGTGCTATCCACTTAGCCTTGCTGCATATCCCTTGATTTTCAGTCATTCTCGGTTGATGAGGTTCGAGGCTTCGCGTTACCTTTTTAGAACATATCACTTTGAATGTTCACCTTCCTCCTGACGATGTTCTGAAAGCATTCATCCATACAAGTCTGTTCCGGGTTCAAACGAAACCGAAGGCACTATTCCTACTACATCCATTTTGAAATTACCCTCAGGATTAGCAGTGATTAGCCCTTGCACTTCACTGCTCCATCTTCGACTCCAAGCCTTGTCTTCATCATGAAAACATTCTCGTTGGATCGAAGTGGTTTTTGGATGACGAATCCGATCCCGGTCTCTTCGAAATAACGTTCGCTATTTCTCGATAAACTCAACCCCGGTTCTTTAGGAAATACACTGATGAAATATAATATCGGAGTTCACCTCCTAACCGTTAGTGGATGGGTTTCCTTATAATTCGTCCTAGAGAACAAACAAGTTATACGTATGGTATAACACCTAGAACGGTAACCGTACCATATAATTCTCGAGTCTCCTCCAGATATTTCCAAAGTTAAGTTTTGTCCAGATTTGATAGTCGATTATTTAACTATCAAAATAATCAATCAATATCAACCAAGTTATTTTCCTTGACAACTATTAAGCCTTGTTCTCATTTAAAATCCAAACAGATTAAAAGTTACTAAGAAAGCTTATTTTGCTGGGTAAATATATATTTAAAACAACTTCTTTCCAAATCATACTTATAAAATTTCCAAATACATTTCTCAAGTTTATTAAATAAAAATACTCTTTTTATAAAAGTTTTCTATAATATACTATTTTAAAACAACACTTATATTTAATAGATTATATTAAAGAAATTATACTAAATTACTAATTTAATAAAAATTAACCTTTTAATGATCATTACAAAAAAATAGTTTTATACTTGAAATAGTTTGGATAATCCATACTTATAAAGATTACACCTTTATAAAAAATTTCAAAAATAATTAATAAACTACTTTTGATATTTCCAAAATATTTATCAATTCTTTTAAAACAACATTTAAAAACAATATTCATTATTTTTAAAGCAAAACTAGGTTCAAAAATCAATCCAGACAGAATAAGGCTTATCAGTCTCAATGGTACTTGTCAAGCTATAATTTATAGTCAACACAGATATACAAAATCAATCGGCTTCCATAAATCGATTCACATTATATTCTCAAATATATCTAACAAGTAAATGAACATATATGAATAAGCAAATCAGAGATTAACATTGCTAGTAAATAATTACACAGATAATATCAGATCGATGGCTTAAACTACCTACAGAGGTTAAATTAATTATTTAGCGGGATGGTGTCTATTTCCGCTGTCCAGATGTCAAACAGCTTGAATAATCTACATTAAACACATCTATTTAGTTTGGTAACATCTTAACAGTTTGGCTATATAAAATTATACAACGGCATTCATTACCAAATAGTAATTAAATTCAATCTGAATAAGCTTATAAAATTTTACTTATTTAACTTCACAATGGATCGTACGACGGCATAACATCCGTCGATACGAACCATCCACTTAATGACACTTTATTATATGTGAAATTAAATAATTATTACAAATATAGAATCACTTAAGAATTTGTATTAATTCAAAGTATAACATTTACTTTTCCCTTAATTATTTCAATTATACATCACTTTATTCAAAAACTCAAGGATTAATAATAAATTATTTTTTAAAAAGCTTGATTACTTAATGATAAAATAACTTATTTAAATGACCTAAATTAAAATAAAAATACCAAAGAAAATCAAGTTTATTTTCCAAAATTTCTTTGTCTATATAAAACTTTAAATAAACATTTACATTAAAAAAAGTTGGTTTTAAAATATTTATTTTAAAACAATATGTTTGTTATAAACTTTTGGAAAGTAAATTGGTTATGGATTTTGTTTTTACTTTATAATCAAATTCTTTATTTAACAAATCTTTCTTAAAATAAAACATAGTCCCACCGGCCCGAAGCCACAACCCAAAAATAAAAACAACCTGATCCTTTAGCAGCACAACCTAAACGGGTCGAAGCCCAGATCCAAATAAAACAACAAAACAACAGAAAACCTTCCAACCTTCTTCCCTTACACTTCCCTTCTTCCAGACTAACAACCATCCACCCAGATTACTCGAATTCCAATGCCACGGCCCCGAGAGAACGTCTCCGATCGATTCGACATCAACCAACAAGCTTCGATGCTTGCAAAAACAACCCACCTGGAACGAATCATGTTCTCCTCGCCCACCCCAATTCAGCCATGCCGAGTCATCACATGCACATGGTGCACGTGCACCATTGCTCCATTGACCATTTCGGCCCTATGAACCCCTGAGTCAACGCCCCTTCCCCCACTGGTCACCATCGACACTTCGACAAAGCCTTGAATTCACCTTCTCGTAAATCAATCCTTCGGCCGAACCATCGAAAAGAACTCAGGCCCAAACTTTGACGAATTTCTCCCACCAATCTCCACCGATCTAATCAACTCCACCACCAACCGAAAGCCCTACCCTGACACTACCTCTCTGCCAAAAATCGTTCATCTCGGTTGCGCCTCCTTCGCCTAGTTCTACCACGTTCACCTGCTTCCCAAAACCTTCCTAAAATCCTACATTCCACTCGATCAACCAATCCCAATCCAAAACCCAAATTTCTCTATGGTCGACACCTCCCCATTATCTACCTGTTCCCTCCAGAACAGGCCACAACATCTCTCGTCGACGAAATCGACGAACATATATTTTAGAACGAAATCTATTCATTTAACAATTTCTCGAGATATACAACATTAAAATTATAACTTTACCACTAAAATTCATATGTTCACACAAGAATCAAGACTGCATGCTTGAATCCTTGAATTAAAAACATTAAATTTTCACTAAATTATGCTTACTTACTGTAAAACCTGCCATTGATGAACTACGAAGCATAATATACTCACAATCCATTTTTAACTAAAACTATACTAGAAAATAGACATTTTCTTAGTTTACATCAACATGCAATATGAACTAGATGAAGAGATAAAGATTTTTGAATACCGGCATGAACAATGTATTTACAATCAATAGAGTAATTCAATTTCCAAGTTTAAAAATTTAAGTTTCTCACCTTCCACATTGATTCCAGATGCTTTAAAACTTGAAGTTGAAGTCTTTGATTTGAAAACTTGAAATCTTTAAAACTGAAACTTTGTAACGACCCAGAAATTTCGATCCCGAAATTTCCAGATAGTTAGTGAAAAGAAGAAAGAGAAAGAAGAAAGAGATAGAAGAAAAACAGAAAAGAAACACACAATCTCACATTCGCAGCGGATAAAATATAATATCACATAAATAATGGTTTAACAAAAAGAACTATATCATTACACTTATATCTTTATACATCAGAGTTACATTATAACCCAAATACCGGACAATTAAAACTAACTTGTCCCAAATAAATATAGCAAAACACCTCATACGTTCCTGCCATCCAGCTCGTCTCCTGACCTCCAGAACGTCCTTACCTGAAAATCTGTAATACTCGGTCTGACCCGAGCATTACATCAAAGTAACACCCGGGTCAGGCTGGAAACCAACGTGAGTAAACCCATCTAACATTGATGACAAAAGCATACAACTTATATAAACCCGGGTAACTTATATCAATTTTTACAACTTCACAAGTTGTTATAGATATTACAAATTTCACACATCAATTTCTAAGTGTCAGAACCTAGATTAACAGGTCCAATTCACTTAAATCATTCCAAACTAGCCTAAAGGTTTCACATATCAATTTATAAGAAATCGAAGTGGTTTCGGGTATTAACTAATACCCGACTCCGCTCTCTTCGAATTCAATTTCATCTTATCCCAAAATTATTCAAATGAAACATAATTCGAATCTCAAATACAGAGTGTCACCTATACATATTAATTCATCATTGATAGGTAACCACATTATCTCAGTTAAAACCCAACGTATCATATCACACAGTGTCACAAATCACATATCCAAGAGATCATCCAATCTAAGGCATGCCATTCAATTCAATCGTTCATAAGCAAGATAAGTTAGTCATACCATATTTAATTAATTTAAACAAATTAAATTAATTACTCAATCTCTCTTAGTCCTGCTTATTTAACATTAATTATTTACAAATAAATCAATTTAATCATCCTTAAATTATCAATTTAATTAATCATCCTTGATTAATTATCTTTAATTACATAAAGTAATTATCCTTTAATTAATTACACAAATTAATTATCCTTAAACAATTTAATTCATTAATCAATCCTGATTAATCTCAACAGAGATTAACTTCCTTTAATTACTTATATCCCTTAATCAACTCCTTAATTTATTACATTAATTAATCTTTTAATTACATTAAGTAATTATTCCTTAATTACTTCCTTTAAGTAATTTTCCTTTAATCAATAACATCCATCAAGCAACTAACTTTTAATTACTCATCCTTAATTAATCATTCTTTAATTAAGGAATTAACTTAAAATTTATTGGTAAATTAACCTTTAATTGGTCACATAAATTATTCAATCATTGATCAATAACTTATCGCTTTTAAATTTCATTAAGAAATTATCAAGATCTTAATAACTTTAAAAGATAAACCATTTATCTTTACTCAACAATTAATTACATTCAAGGTTGTTTGGAAACCTTTGTAACAATTCTTCATATTAGACAATTCAACTTAAATCCTTTAACTTACTTAAAGCTGTTACATTACATCTTTAAACTTATTTAAGTGGACTTGAATTTTAAATAATAGGTTCAAAATTTAAATACCTTATACTTAATAAATAAAATTTTTATTCTAAATCTTTAATCAATTTCAAAACCAAAATAAACCATATTTTAAAGAGTTAAACCAGAATTTATTTGAACTTGATTTAGCAAACTTGTTAAATTTTATATTCAAATTAGAATAGGTTTGAACCCGATATTCTTCGTTTTTCCACCCGCGTCATTGCTAGTTTACTCAAATATAAACCTTGCTAACAAACTCGTATAATGCCAAACCGTACTCAGGCAATCCACTCCTTCCCAGTTCCTTTCAAGCAAGTCCCTTATTAATTACACAGTACTAACAGAAACACCACTAAAAGTCTCGAGCTAACTTTGCAACTTCCATTTCCCTGTACAAACTATAACACACAACCCAACCCGAGACAGACACGATAGATTCACGAGAGCTACCCCGAGATAAAATCCCCATTTCCTTCCTTCGAGTCATGACCATAAATGACACGCGAGCTTCTTCGGGTTGATCTCGTCCTTCCCAAACCAAATACTCTGGGCACACACACGTACGCTCGTGTACGTGTCCCATCACCTCCGACCAAACCAGGTCGTCGCGACCATCACCATCGATCAGAACGTCACTCGCGAATCTAACTCCGAACCCAGGTTCCACAATTGACCTTCAAATCGAAATTTGAACCCTTGGTGCGAAACTGCAGTAACTACATGACCCAAAACCCCTACACGGCCAATGCCACGATGCCATACACCCTCGACGACCACCCCACCGAAGTGCTATGACCACGAACTACATCCTTCCCAAACTCTAACCATTCCGGTCCCAAATCCAAATCGCGACAGTCAAATTTTGCTGATCACAGAAAAACTAGGGTTATGAAGTTCAATTCCCAATCACCACTGCCTCAATACTTGAATCTATCTCCTTCTATTTTTCCTTGATTCAACTATCACTATTCCATCACCAGAAACGATACTGGCCACCCCCGATCATCTAGGTTGACAGACAATACCAAAACACAATTTCCGGTTAAACCAGTAATGCCCTGTCAATTTCAATCTAAAAACTCTAATTTTAGTTTTAAAATTCATATTTTTGTTTATGAAATTAGCTTATACACTTGAACCAAGGAATCCTGAAAAGTTAAATTTTAATTGCAAAGGTTTGTCCTGTTATTCTTTGTGTTTTCCAGAGCATTACAGGTTTTTTTTCTTATCACTTCATAAAACTCTAAACTTTTAACTTATGTTCACAGCTATATTTTTATTTATTTATGATGTTATACTCATACAAATTCCACTACTTATAGATCGAAGCTAAAAATCTTTTAGGTGAATGATTTCAATTTTTATAACCAGGGTTTTAAAAACCTGAAATTCAGACATATGCACAGAGTTTAACACACAACATATAAACAGAATTATTTTTAAACATCATGCAATCCCATTTTAGGCATACACTACTAGTTTACTCAACCATTTAGCATATGAATTAAGTTTAAAGTGATTCATGTTTATAGATAAAAACAGAGATTCAACTATGATCAGAGATGTTTAAAGATCAACAGAAATACCATAAGTAGTCATGCATACAAAAATGCAGAGAAGTCATCACATAGTTTTCACAGGTCATTTATGTTTAAATCTAAAAGTTTACTCACTGTTAAATTTGAACAGAAATTTCCATTTCAGGTTCCAGCCAGATAAAACTTGCTAACACACATATATTTATGCTTAAAATTATTTTAAAACAACATGCACAGATAATTTTAGATCATACTTATAAGCTCAATGCATACTTGTTCAAGAGTCATATATTTATCAAGCTTACTCACTCGTTCACCTCAAAAACAGAGAAGCTTGGAGCTGATTCTTAGTTTGAACTTGTTGATCTGCAATTCCTGATCTTGAATTTACTTTGATTTGTTCCTGGAACCTGCTTAGTTCCTTAGATTACGTTTTGATTAACTTGCCTCCAGCTGTTACACTTCTGTTTTTCTTTGTTTTAGAAGAAACTATAAATTGCTACTTGTAAAATTTCTTTGATTTATTTTGGAAGATTCAGTTTTCTTTTCTAGACTTTGATCTCTTTGTTTTAGAAAATGAGAAGGGGAAAAAAATGAAAAAGAGGAGATTTAGATTTTATAAAAATTTAAAAGAAAATGAAGACACTTGTCTACTATATTACTTAATTACATAACACATGTTTCCTTTAAGAGCTTAGATCCTAACACTTGTCCTAATTTAGTTTTATATTATTTATAAATGATTTTTAATGGTTTTTCTTTCTTTCTAAATTTATATAAATACAATCATTAAGAGAAAGTAAAAAAAAACAATTATAATTTAAATAAAAATCATATATAAAAATTTAACTTGTTTTAAATGCTATTTCAAAAAGCTTGTGTATTTATTCCTATTAAATAAATACTTCCCGAATTCCTATTAATAAATTTTCTTTTAAAGAGAATAATATGAAACAAACCTTAATTTAAATACAAATCTTATCCCTATATTTTAAATCCACACCATATTATTTCTATTTTAAGATATATATTCCTTTCGATTGAATTTTCAATTCCAATTCCAATTCACATTTAATCCAACATAAAAATCAATTCAAATAAATATGTACATTTTTATTAACTAACCCAGTTACCTATCAATTTTATAGATACTAAAAATTTGGGTTTTTACAAACTTGAACTTGCTTTTGAAATCTCCTGGGCTTGAATTTGAACAGAGATGATCCAGTCTTCTTAATTTACAGACTTGATTTTACAGAGTACTTTCTTCTTTTAAATTTTGATTTCCTTTTGCTTTTAATTTGAATAGAAGCTTTTGTTTTTAAGTTACAGGTTTTAACTTCTAAAACAACCACTTAGATCTAAAATGCTCATATATATACATGCTTGAAATCAACAGAAGATGGACAGAAATGACTATTTTGGTGGCTGAAAAGATATTGTCTCCTGCTGAGTGAAATTTGAAATGCAAAGAAAAATATTACAAATGTTTTTACTGCCAAATGTTAATATGTTTACTGGTAAAAATTTATCACTACCTACCCAATGTTTATACTTTGTTAAAAACTGTTCTTGTTTCTTGTTTTTCACTTAACAGTAAATAACTTAAAGTCTTTTATTATTATATATAAACTATAAATTCTTTAAGGTACATGGATGTATACTTCAGAAAATAAAACAGCCCCAAATTTATATTGACAAAGTAGAAATGCATTTGTCACTAATACATTTTAAAATAAAGGTGAGAGATTAATACATTAAAATAACACTTTTTAGTTAATACACCTTTATACACATATGTTACTTAAATAAAACAAATAACATTCAATATTAACACCCTATATTCCTATGTACATCTTTTAATTTATATTAAAGAAATATTTTATTTCCAAATAAACTAAATTCATTAGTTATCTATGTATATATATAGTTTTCTCTTATTTATACTTAAGTGATTCTTATACTCATCAATTTTATTTACAACATTTTTATCAATTTAAATATTATAAATTTTCCTTCTTAACATATTATCTATTTAATGCCATGAATTTCTATTCACATTATACATATACATATAAATTTTTATTGTCCTTCTATGTAAAAATATAAGCATTTAATTTATCCAATTAATTTAATTCTCTATTATATTTCATCCTTAGAATAAAATATACATATTTATCTCTAAAACAAAATACACATATATAAGAAATTCCATTTAATCAATCCGTATTTTGATATAGATCTGAAAATTCAAATTATACTGGTTTTGAAAAATTGTATACAATTATTAATCATTGATTCATGGTAATATTGTATATTAAAAAACAATTTTTTTGAATATTATAAATTAATATTCACAACTCGGGATGTCAAAAATTCCGGGTTATTACATAATTTATCAACCTTTCTTTGTAAACAATAGGTTAATGGAGGCGAATTATTAATGTATAACAATTGATTGATCATCATCTTGATATCAAATCATTTTGAAATTAATTGTAAATCAATTGAAATTATTGTAAAGTTAATTTGGTTATAATTATGAATAAGGAATTAAAATCTATAAGTAATGGAAAGGAAATTGAAATATTATAATTAATATGGTAAAAATGATAACTGTAAAATATAAATGAAATAAAATGTAAACCAATGTAATTATATCCATAAAGTGATAGTTGATTTAATAACAAGACTGGAAATCAAAATAAAAGAATTTATTTGGATTTAAAGTATAACTAACTAGGATTTTATTACAGTGTAATTAAACGTTGAATTTAATGAAATATTTTAATAGTGAATTCAACATAGAAAATTTATTTTGATAAATTATTAATTGGGGCATTTCACTAGAAGGACAAACTTTGAAGTCCAATTAATTTCTAGGACACACATCTGAAATAATTACTTTCAAGGCCAAAGTCAGCAGAATAATTATTTTCAAGGACAAAGTCACCTGTCCAATTACTTTCAAGGATATAATATCATAGGTTTTTAGGCCCTAGAAACTAATAATTTTACGTATTGTCCTTAAAAGTAATTATTTTACTTGTGTGTCCTAGAAATTAATTTCACTTGCTAAAGAGGCACTTGTGGCTAATTCCCACTTACTAATTTCTATGTAATCCAGAATGATGAAATTGTTAACTATTAAATTTGAATTTAAAAGTGATTAAATTAATTTAATAATAGTTTATTTAATTAACTTGAAATTTAGCCATTTTGATCACTGTCTTGGATTTCGATGAAACTAATTTCATCAGACCCATAAACGTGAATTATTATAGGATTTCAAGTTTCGTAGCAATTGGACCTGTCGTTTGATCGTGCGGGCTCGAAACGCGTAAAAATCAATTTAATGAATTCAATTAAAATAAGTTAATTTTAAAAGCTAACTTTTGTATACAATGGAATTTGGCTTTGAAACTAGTTCCATTGAGTTTAAAAATATCGAAAACCTATATTTTGATATAATGGATGACCCATTTTCGTTTTGGAAACGAAATAGGCTTTTCGGGTCGCTGTTGTTGTTATCGACCAATTCAGTCCGTACCATTCATCCTTATCTATCTTTATCCATATAAATAAATTTATTTTCTGAAACCCTAACAGCCTTTCATTTTATTTATGTACGTACTATCATATTCAATCTATCTGCTTCTTCCTCCTTCCCAACGGCTGCAAATGCAAAACTCTAATTTCAATTTAAAATTCATATCTAAATTCAAACTCCTCAAACCATAGAAAATTAAATATCATTGGAAAGCTCTCGACAAGCGCAATCTACTGCCGCAATTCGTTTTTCGATTGATGTATTGTTTGGTCAGAAAACAATGAAGAAGATCGGTGTCCATATTAGGGCTTGTGATTTCAACGGTGGATGGTCGATTTTACTACGATCGGAGGTTGCTACGAGGTAGAGGATGATGAGAGGAGTACATCTATGAGGTTATTGTGTCGAGATGGTTAAATTTTTTGCTAGAAATCATGGCTAAAGGGCGCGATAGTGCGGGGTGCCTGGAGGCGTTTCCGGTGTTCGCAAGCTTCCTAGAGGGGTGGCCTGACAAGGGGAACTCGATGGTGGCATTGAAAATTGCGAGAAGGGTGGTGGCTACTGTTGTGAAGGTCGATCGCGATTGTGTATGTGGTTAGGGTTCGGATGTAACGTATTTATTATTTTATTATTTGATAATTTAAATCGTATAACTTCTAATCGATATAACTTTTCCAAATGAGCTCGGATTCACGTGCGGTTTTCTCTATTGTGATCGTACAGAAATTTCAAATGACATGGAACTGGTTTGGACGAATTCTGAGGCTGTTGGATTTTGGGCAATATTTGGAATTTAAATCGACGAAATATCAAAGGTGAGTGATTTGACTCACTCACAAATACTAAACTATCTTATGTTGGTTAAATTAAATTTATGATGATGTGACTAAAATTGATTGATTGCTGTTTGGTATATTTAAATTATCATTCAAGTTTATTTGAATTTATATTGAATTTAATTGCTATTTGAATTAATATTGGAATTGAATTACTAGTTAAATACCAGATAATGGTAACCAGTTAATTATTGTGATTTATTGGTTGATTTGAATGATGATTGTGATGGATGCTTAATTGTTGACATTCTGGATGATTTGATGTTATGTTTAATTTGTATGTTGTTATCTACTGCAAGTTCCCTTAGTTATTGCTAGGAAAATCATTATGGGTTGAAATGGTACATACCCGAATGGTCTTATAGATTAGGAAAAATCGTTATGGGTTGAAACGATAAACTCGAGCGATTTTATGGATTTTGAATTTTAACTCGGGATTGCGGGTTGAAATGATATATACCCATAAATTTAAATTATTGCGGGTTGAAATGATATATATCTGTATCACTTGACCATATGGTAGAAAATAATATATGAAAAACAAACTGGTTAAATTAAATGATTTTAAATCCTTAATTTTTGAATCCAGTCAAGTGATATTATGAAATAAAATTAGATTTATGTGAACTAAATTCTTTTCAAAATCCAACCTTTTAAAATGTTGAAATTGGTTAAATGAAATTTTTAAATAATTTAAATTGAAATCTTAAAGTTGAATTTTGAAATATAAATGAAATTTTCATAATTGAGTTATTGTAAAAGTTTGAATATTTAAGCTCTGAAACCTACTGAATTTGAAGTGGTTTAAATTTGTAGTTCAAACTTGAATTTGAAATCGATATAAATTGAAATGGTTTTAATGAGAATTTGAATTGAAACCTCTAGCCTTTTTGAATTGAAATCGTTGAACTGGAATTGATTTAAATTGAATTTTTGGAACTAAAGTTGATTTGAAATGATTTGTGAAATTGGAAGAAACAATTCTAATTTGAAACTATTTTCGATATAAACGCTTTTAATATACAAACTCTTTTAACATATAAACTGTTTTTATTATATAAAACATTTTAATATATTAATAATTTTTAATACATTAACTATTTTTAATATATAACCTATTTAATATATATAACCTATTTTAATATATAAACTATTTATGATATATAAACTATTTATAATATATAACCTATTTTAATATACAAACTATTTCTAATATATAAAATATTTTAATCTATAACCTGTTTTTAAATATAAACTATTTTAATATATATTATTTTAAATTTATAAACAACTTTTGATATATATATTTTAATATCTATACTATTTTTAATGTCTAACTATTTCAATTTTAATATATAATCTATAACCTTCAATTTGATTATGGCAATGTGTTTCGAGGTGGGCGGTAGTAGCTGCTTTGCGTTACCACCAGCCCGGTTCTACAAAACTGTAGTATCCTACCCTAGGCATTGCCTCGTGTGCCTTGTCATATGCCTTATCGAGCCCACTACGAGTTTGGTTTGTGTCGTACCTATGTAGTGCTCCCTGATAGCCCATCGGTTTGGTGGAGTTTACAGTACTGTATAGACTATGACATTTATAAAAATGTGTTAAGAGGGACATTGGTAACGCTTTAACGCTATTTTAATACTTTACTTTACTATAGACATATTTTAATAGCGTATTTTACTATGTATGTAGATAGTTTAACGGATCTTTAGGAGATGGAATCCTGAATATCTCTTAAGTTATTGCACGCACATTAGACACTGGATAGGAGATGTAAAACCCCGTAAAGATCTCTGAAGCCGTTACACTCATATTTATTTAATGTTGATTTAACTTACATAAGATCTTTTAGTTTTGACTCGAATATTTTGTCTTTTCATTACGTTCGGGTCAGCCTGAGTTTTTCAGTGTTGAAGACTTTATTTCTAGAGCACGAAGACGGAGATTTGTATGCTATTTAGTTTATTCCACTACATCATGTTGTTGTGCTGCATTATTTATTTATTCCTACTGTATGTATAACACTGATTATATTGTAACGTGCAATAAAATGTCATTTGCAAAATAGCTTCATGAATTGTTTATTTGATTATTATATTTTATCATTCCGTTGTGAGATTCTGTGATTTGTTTTTCCTTTCTTTTCGCTTATTTTCTTATTTACCCCATTAACAATCCTCCCTTTTGAATGGTTTGAGTTGACATATGTGGTTTATTGTCGATTTAAACCATCCAAAAACGTGGGTTGTTATAGTTGTTACCTAAGCCATTGCAAAGCTAGGAGCTAGGACCAGGATCTAGAATTATCTTCCAATTAATGTGCGAATCTATGGCTACATTTATAGGTAATCTCCTATTAATTACAAATCCATATCATCATGATTATGTAGATCTAAATCATCATTGAATGAATTTATATACACATATGTTGTCCTATATATAGAAATACACACATATAGATTCAAAATTATACAAGTGTTTACATATACATATATTAACCTATATAGTTTATATGTTTCATGTATGAAGAAAAATCGTTTTTATGTACATATAAATCTGTACAACATTATAAATTTCTTTTATTACTTATTAAATGATGAAAAATAATTGTGAATTTAAAAAACTTGCACTAAATATGATATTCATTTATCTATTAAATAATAATAAAGCATAAGATTTGAAGCTCTCTCATTAATTATAGGAGTTATCTCTATTCTTCTTAATTCTCTCCAAGTCTGGATATTTTATTTTCAAAATCCTATAACTTATCACTTTACAATTACTTTACTAATCTTATGGCACTATTTTACATTCAAATACCTACTTTTTTTTTAAAAAAAAATCTGTAATTATTTACAAACCATTCACCGTTCTCTCATTAAATTCACATTAAAGTCCACACAATTAAATTAATTACGTGATCTTATAATTTAAAGCAATTGTTAAACTTAGTCACTAACATTCATTAATAAACCTAAAAGATGAAAGTTTCAATATTTATACTACAAATGCATCAACAAATTAGTTAAAAAAATCATTTAGATGCAAATATATATAAATCACATAGCATAAATTATATACATTAATGATAATAATAAATTTATTTTATAATTTATTTAATAAATGAATTTATCATACGTTGCATTGTAAAATTTTATTAACATGAAATACCTTAATTACAATGTTTTTTACAATTACATAGAAACCCTTCTCATTTATCTTCTAATATTTTACATTTCAGTCCATATATTTAACTAACTGTGTAATCATGAATTTTACTATTTAAATAAATGTGATTAGCCAATGTCCATTAAGTCATCAAATAAATCCTGAAAACACGAGAATTTCAATATATACAATATTCATATATATGGGAAAAATGATAAAATTATTTCTTCCTTATTCAGACATATAAAGATATTTAAATCACATAATATAAAATGTATACACAAATAATAATAACTCTTTTAATTTCTAATTCATTTATCTTAAAAATTTATCGTACATTACATAATATAATTTAATTTTGAATAACCTTTAAAAGATAGATTTATATTTCAAAACATTACGACGTGAACGCATAGATTATACCGATATTGAATTATATAAACGTTCACACTTTCAACATGTTATCAAACCATACTAACTCATAACTCAACTAAATGTTACATAACAGTAGTTTGCAATTGTCAAAGTTGTAAGCATGACTCTCTACAACAATATGAAACCTATGGTAAATTACAAGATAAAACTATTTAAAAGTGAAATAATAGTAATAAATAAAAGCTCACATGTAGATAAACTAACCATAAGACCGATGCTTTTCTTAATCGCAAATATCTACAAAGCTCTTCTCAATTTTCTTCAATTTTTTTACGTTAAACTGCTTATATTTAATTAGTTATATTGATTATTAATTCAAATTATTTAAATAAACTCAATTCTTTAATGTTCGTTAATCTATTTATAAATCCTTCTAAAGATGACAATTCAACATATATAAAACAATCATATTAATAAAATGGTAAAGTTACTTATTCACTCATATAAAAAAATCACATAACATACAATATTTATGTCATCAAGAAAATAAATAAATTATTTACATATACAAAATTTATAATTTTAATTTATAATTTTTCTTAAGTAGAACATTAACATTTATAAAAATACATAGTTAGCGATGATTGAACCCTCAACCTATATCTGAGCATTGCATGTCGTGTTAATTTATGATTATTATATCAGGATAAATTTATCATATATTGAATAAAAAAATATATTTTAGCAATAATCAAAATATAAATACTATTTTTTAACAATATTGCCATATAAATACTATTTTTTAACAACATTACCTTATGCAACGCATGGGTTATACCCTAATAGATAAGTTTGTATATATATTTAAAAATAATTTTAAATTAAATTTTAAAACATATACTTTTGCATCAAAAAATTATATATATATATATATATTATTTTATTTGTAAATATAAAATTATATACATAATTTTAAATTAATATATAAGTAAATATATATTTGTAAATATGTACATTTATAAATTAATAATTTATTTTATAAAAATAATATTTCGGTTTATTAGAAAATTTATGGCTAGAAGGCATTCTATTATCGATATATGTATGTATGTTTGTATAAATTTAATTGGTAAATGATTGAATAAAACTATATATACATGTATGTATGTATGAGTATAACCGGATGTTATGTATTATTTGAAGTATTATAAATTTTATGTTGGATTTTTTAATATATTTCTTATGTATTTTTTATTTATTTTTTTGAGAGAAATGCGTGATCTCTGTGGGAGAAGAACACTCATATAATTTTATTCTACACTTAAAAAAAAGTTACCAACAAGCCCGGTAGGCGACTCTTCTCCATGACCCCGTACAAATAAAATTGAAAAAAACCAACCCAATGAGAAAAGCCTAGTAAGAAATCTAAAAAGCATGGAAAGAAGTAAGCAAAACAAATGATGGCCACAAAAAGATGAAACTTAACAACGCCCCATACCATTCCATGTACCATCTATTTCCCTCACATTGTATCTACTCAAACCGCATATGGTCTCCATTATAAAATCACCATATACTCAGACTATAAAGCTTTGCAACTTGATATCACTCTCTTGTTACCAACAACCCTTAACAATCTAGGAATTCTTTTAATATTAACTGTTGAATTATTCCTACTTTTTTTGCACCAGAAACTACGTATTTGGAAATATGAGTAAAATCACAAGCATATATAGGAGGAGGTGTAGATCTTCGTAAAGATACGAGGCAACAATACAAAATGAACTTTATAGGCTCAACATAAAAAGAGATATGCCCAGTCCCATAATTCCCTTTTATAGTTTTTTTCAAATGTTGCAACGGAAAATTGATCCACATTTCCATGCAAGCAATCAACTAGAGCAGCATCCTCACTCGAACTAGAACCATCCTTTATATGCCCTGTAATATTGGCTGTGTTAGACCTCTGTACTATTGCTAACTGAGCAGGCATCTCTTCATTAATGTTTGTAATGGAAATTTGGTCCAAAATCTAATCGGTAATACTATTCTCTTGCGTTGACAAACTCGTACCCTTTGCATTACCTAATATCGCCATATTACTTTGTGCTTTTGAAAAATCACACTTGCTTTTATAAGAAACACTTTGCTTCTCTCCATTTTTATGAAAACCATACTGTTCCATATTTAAGTCGTCCAAAACATTTACCAATGCATCTTTTCTCTGTACAATCTCAAAAGATTTATGCCCATATATAATTTTCCTTCAACGCCACTATTATCATAATCTGAACATTTAATATGACCTGTATTTCTAATCCCACGACTGCATAATTACAAGCATGAATCATGAAGCTAGTGCAAGTCCAGTGATATAACATGCACATTTCTCAATATTATCACATTTGAAGTTAACCCCTGATCACCATTATAAAACCATTTCACCCTATTACTACTTGAACAATCAACAAAAATGTATGTGAACGTGCACAGAAGAAACTAAAGGATTCAACCTTTTGAGATTAACCGAAATGGCAGTTTAGCTTGGAGCGATCAAGTTTGAAGTCAAATCAGAAGAAAGCCTGTAAATCTCACATGACCAAATCTGTGCATACTAATGGAGTACATCGAACTTGTATCATCGAAGATTAATAAAGGAACAACGATTAACCAGAAAGTTAAATAGACTTATTCTCGGGTGCTTGGATTTTTCAAATTCAAAGCACGTCGTGTTACTTACAAGACGTACTTTGGGGGGCAAGTGTTACCCGGTGCCTTGACCCGGCTACATAGGGGTTATTACGAAGGCCAGGCTCGACTAATAATGAGAAGGATGATCACGAGACATCAGCCACAAGACCAAAATATAATGTCCGAGCAGCTATATCCAGTCCAGGGTGATGGAGTTAATAAATAGACAACGTAGGATGTCGAAACTATGGAGTTTAGCTTGGTTTAAATAGGGATTGGCATGGACTTTGGTCGAATTGGATGAGATGGCAGAGGGATCGATATACACTTAATATGCTGGGAGGTCGGCATAGTTATTTGGCAAGATAGTTGGTTTGGGTGAAAATGTAGAGGGATTGACATGACTCATGAAGCAAAAGGGTTCAGTATGGTGTGCTTGTGAGAGTGGGATCAGCATGATGCCCTAGTGAGACATGGATCGACATATTACATTCAAGAGACATGGATTGGCATAATGTATTTGGAGTGGAGAGTGGATCGGCATGGTATTCTCAAAGGACACAGATTGGCATGCTATATTCAAGAGATATGGATCGGCATAATGTATTTGGAGTGGAGAATGGATCGACATAGTGTCCTCGAAGGTCCGAAGGATAAGGATAGGCATGATATAGTTCATATAGTATGGATCGGTAGGGCATGGCTAGTGGAGTATGGGTCGACATATAAAAGGGGCATCAGGAGGGCCCAGCATTGCCTAGACCAAGTCAAGATTCAAGTTGAAATATTGCAGGACTTAAGCTCTATAAGTCCAAGCACTGTGATATTTGAAGCACAATCATTGTTGACCATAAGAGAGCTACCATAGGAATCGCTAGCCCAAACTCGACTCATGGAAGGATCGGTACCAATCCCTATCCAATGAGAGTTGGGCCTAGCCCTTCCTATAGGGGGCCAATATGGTGGAGAAGGTCATGTTGTCGAAGTTTGAGTCAGATTGGAGGCCGCCTTTATCTATAAATACAGGCACAGGGGGCCATTCTGGGACTCTGATGCTGTTAGTTACACTCTGTCATTATTGTAACTGATTTCCTCCATTCTTTTCAGATCTCTTGTTATTTCTTGCTATTTTTAATTGTAATCAAGTGAATTGAGAAGCAATAAAAAGAATATTCAAAGTGAACATAGGCAATCAACGCTGAACCACTATAAAGCTTGTTGTTTTTTCTTTCTGCTGCGTTTTCTTTAATATTTTATGATTCTCCTCTGTTTTCATCTAATTTATTCATTTATTCCACTACTTAAATCTGTTCTTGGGTGTTTGTGACTAATTTGGTTGCAAACAATTATAATAATTATTAAGTCATTAAATCCTAATTTAAAATCCAAGAATATATAAAATTTATAATAACCCAATGATGTCTTAAATACAATTTACTTACAAAAAATATTATAATTAATTTTATTTCATATTTATGTTTAAATATAAATATAAGTGTATGTATCTAGCTCTATGCGCAATGTTTGGTGATTATAGAGCTGTTTATCGATAAAACGGTTTTCGGTTCCTTTTATCAATATTTTTTCAAATTAAACATTTTTTCGAATATTTCTCCAAAATAGGTTCATTATTATAGTTCACTTCACAAGACCTGGTTATTTGTTGGCAATAATCCATATTTGAATATTTAAAATAAATTAAATATTTTTAATTAAAGTGACCAAAATTTGAGTCGTTACGCTTATCTTTCTTATTAAACTATAATAAAAGTACAACTTTTATTAAACTTAACTTTTTAACCAAATAATATCATCGAACGTCGTATAATCAAACTGTGAAACTTAATTCATAAGGTATTCTCTTTAATGTTCCTATAAATTACTATCTACTGAACCCATATTGTGAAAAGGTAATTTAATTGCTATTCAATAATACTTAATGCTCAAAAACTGGTCGAGCGTAACTAATCAAACAATAAATGATAATAATTGAATATTATCATTTCTTAATAACCAAATATATCATAAATAACTATATTAATTTATGAAAAATTATTCTTATATATATAAAATATAATCCTAGGTAAAATTATTCCATTTACCAAATTTTTAAAATAATACTATGCCGGTTTGTCTTGTTCAAGTGTTTAGAGACCACTATCGACAACGTTGATCAGACGTGTCGACCAGAATCCATAAGCACTCAACAAACCAATCAACACAATACAAAACATGGTTATAACACTAACAAATATGTACTCTCATATGCATAATACATTCAAACTCATAATAAGGCATTCTATTACCCTATCTCTTAGTGAGTTATACCGAACCAAAGCCAAGGTTCTCGCTTAACCTTTAGCTATAATACTAAGATGTAATGATTGAAAAGATAGTGTAGATCGCGCTATATGGAATTATACTAAACTAATGCAGAAATAAACTAAGATACTATAGCAATGTAAAGTAAATAAAATAAAACAAGCACACTAGGAATTTTTATACTGGTTCGAACTTCCCGTTCTACGTCCAGTCCTAGACTCCTTCTGGAATTCACTAACAACAATCCTCACTTAACCCAGAGGAACAGGTTTACAACACCTAAACAACAGAACAGGATTTCGATGCCTCAACAGCCGAAGATGACTTCACTTGCCTGAACAGCAGAACAGGACTTCAACTTATACAGAGAGTATTTGACACAGTGTTCTTGATAACATAGATTTGTCTCTTGATAGTACAACCTTCATATAATCTTCTCCTTTTGATATATATATATATATATATATATATGAAGAATATGGAAGTAAATGAATGATTTTGTATGAATTTAAATGCACAAGAGTGTTAGAATCAAAGTAGATTAAGAATAGAAAGAGTTAGATTAATTTCGTGTATCAAACTGATGATTCTAACATGTTTTTATAGATTATAAAAAGGGCAATTGTTCGTGGATAGTTACTGTGAAAATATATGGTCATATCCATTGATTAAAAGTCGTATCTCTTTATGGAAGAGAAATGCCTATTCAAAAATGTAGCCGTTATAGGAATTCAGACGTCTGAAAAATAGAGTTCAAACTTCTGAAATCGTTCACGTGCAAATCAGAAAGCAAATAGGTTTTTTTTGACCTGATTCAGACGTCTGAAAATACCAATTCAGACGTCTGAATATTGTCTGGAAAATCATTTTTGATTCCAGATTCAAACGTCTGAAATGGTCAATTCAGACATCTGAATTTGACCAGAAAATGCAAATATGCTCTAAATGTGTGTATGTGCACGTGTCGTGATATATATCCAAAAGGAAAGATTTTAACATCATTTTAGCTCTAGACAAAGACTCAATACAAAACATATGTGTAGTATGAAGCTTATTTCAATTCGGTCTTGTAAATATTCCTGCAAAATCAAGTTAGCATATAAAATCAACGTATATAGTTGTCGTAGTCAAAATATCATAAGTATGAAACGTCGTAGACGAAGTTTCAACATTCTCCCCCGTTTTGACAATGACAACTCTATAAATATAATACGAGTAATATATTTTCCCTTTTTATAAGCTCCCCCGTCAAAAAGCTAGTTAGAAAAAACCGACAATATCAACTCCTTCTCCCCCTTTGGCATCGCAGAAAGGAAAGTATGAGTATATGACAAAGCAGTGTAGAGTATTCAAAACATTATACAATACCAGCAGATAATATAGGAGTTTATGCCAAAAATAGAAAAAATAAACAACGAAAGAGTGCAAAACAAATTAGTTAATACCAAAGGAATTTAAAACCTAGGGCTGGAATCACTGCATTCATCATCATCATCATCATCATCTTCATCTTCGTTATCATTGTTGTTCCCCGAGCTTGATGACCATTGAAATGGAGCGGGGTTGAAAGCTTCGGTAGATGATGAGGTGGAGCATCCAATACGTTCCTAAATTTTGTTGAGAAAGCCACGAATGGAAAGAGTTTTTCAATTTTCTTTTCTAGATTGACCATTCGGGTTCTAAGCTTAGCTTGGTTTTGGGAGAAAGTGACCAAAGCATTCCGTGAGCTAGTGTCAGGAGAAAGGACCACTGTTTCATCATCGTTTTCTTCTTCAGAGGGTGGAGCAATAGGTTGATCATGTTGACGAGGTTGGGGTTGGTTTTGATCACGGTTGGCAACCCATTCTTGAAATGAAATATATGCCAAACTTCCCGGTCGTTTTGGAAAACCCATAAGACCCAAAGTCTTTGATCCAAGCTCTTTCATCGCTGTGAATTCGGAATCAGGAAAAGAAATGCTAAAGTTTTGGAGAACCTTCATTATATAAGCACCATAAAAGGTCTTATAGCGCCTTCGACGATTAACATCCATGAATTCTTCCAAAATCACTTACGCCAAATTGATGGATTGATCGGAATAGAGCATAAAGGGCTTGGAAGTTTCTTTTGTTAACAACTTCATAACTTCCTATCCGGGGAATAACGGAGCGAGTCAAAGCTCTATGGAGGATACGAGCTTGTGGGCGGAGTTAAATGGAGGTAAGTCTAGTTATGTCATCATTCAAAAATTGGTGTGAGACCTCGTCTCTATCATCCAAGTTTGTAGAAACATCAGTTTCATCCAAATCGGTCCCTGTTGATGGACATTGAAGTATATCACCATGTCGAGAAAGGGGTAGATAAATTTTAACAACACAAACTAATGTCCAAATGCAATTGTTACGATTGTGAGGAGTGTGGTGGTCCAAATTCATATTAGCATAAAATAGCTTAACCAAAAGATGATTCATTTTGGTATTATTAGCCGCATAAAAGACAAGAGATTCTAACCCGTTTGATCTTACAATTTGTTGAATACGATAAGCCTCGAATTCTTCAAATTTCATGAAAGCACCCGGAAAGAACTGAGATCTACTCATTTGTGCAAAATGTTGTCTTGCTTGCTCATTCCATAGCCATTGATCGACGTTTGAGGTAGATGATGAAGTAGATGGCCTTGATCTTTTTCGTTTTGGAGCCATTAGTGAATATATGGAAGAAAGTTTTGATTTTTAATGGAGGAATAAGCTGAAAAAGAAGATGAAGAATGAGGAAAGAAGAAAGGTAGGGGTTGAAAGAAGGGGTAGTTTCAGAGGAAAATGTGCAAAAAGCGATTCAAATTTGAATAGCCAGATGGTTTCGGACGTCTGAAATATTCATTTCAGACATCTGAAATGAAGGAAATTGAGTCAGAAAGGTTTTAGTTCATTTTGGCCTATATTCAGAAGTCTGATTTGGGAGATTCAGACGTTTGAATCTGAAGAAAATCGATTATAATGACAATATTCAGACGTCTATAATATACTTTTCAGACGTCTGAAAAGTGTGTTAAAATACACTTTAGACCATAAAATAAAAAAAATGAAAATAAAAATAAATTTATTATTATTTGAATGATATATAGAATACAATTATGATCATTCAAAACAAATATAAATAAATGAAAGCATTAGTTTGAATCACTTGGAGTCTTGCAATCGTTCGGTTCAATCTTGGTTATCTTTGTGTATGGTTGCGATGGAGACCAATAGGGTTGACGTTCCCAAGAGTTTGGAGAAACCGGAGGACGCTGTGGACTACGCTCCTATGGATTCGAAGTTGAAGGTTGAATTACATCTTTCTTTGGAGATATACCGTAGAATTTTAATGCCACTTGTTCAATGAAACTAAGTCGTTTGGCATTAATTTTCTGTTTGTAATACATTTCCCGTTGCAAATCCAACTGTTCTTTCTGGTAATGATGAATCTCGGCTATTTTTTCTTTAGTTGATGGAGAACCAAAGAAAAGAAATCGTTGAGATTCCTTCTTTTATGTAGTATAACCAGATGGTTCATATCAAAGATTAGGTCTAACCGGTTCACATGGTGTTGAAGTGGCCAGTATTTTTAAGGAAGAAGTAGAATATGATGAAGGTGAGTTTTCAGAGATTTTGTTGTTTGAAGCCATGGTGAAGAGGAGAATAAGCATGTTGAAATCCATAGTAATAAAGCTTTTGGTAAAAAAAAGAGAGAACGGAATGAGTTTATAAAAGATATTGAAAAGTTTGAAAATAGAATGTAAGCGAATAAGTGGTAGCTGAGATGTTTGAAACAATAATGCACACAGATTTTAAACAAAAAAATAAGTGGTTCTAAATGGAAGAGTTTGTTTTAGATGTCAAGAGGTAGGAGTATTGATGTGGTAAGTTAACCAGAGATATTAATAGTCCATAGAAAGATTTATAAATTTTTAAGCGAGTCGATACCAAGCTCTCGTCTAAGTTTGATAAAATATTTTCTAAAAGAGGTTTTGTAAAAATATCAGCCAACTGATTTTCAGAAGAAACAAAACCAAATTTATTGTTCCTTTTTCAACATTATCACGAAGAAAATGATGACGAATGTCAATATATTTTGTTCGTGAATGATTGACAGGATTTTTAGACAAGTTAATAGCACTAGAATTGTCATAATATATAGTTGAATTTGTTAAGTTTATACTGAAATTTCTAAGTGTCTGTTGCATATAGACTACTTGAGCATAAGCCAAAGCCGCAGAAATATATTCTTCTTCACATGTAGAGAGAGAAATAAAGTTTTGTTTCTTACTAAACCAAGACACTAGTGATTTTCCAATAAAATGGCACGTACCACTTGTGCTTTTTCGATCTGTTCGAGATCCACCGAAATCAACATCACTATATGAAACTAACTCGAGTGAACATTCTTTTGGATAGAGTAGACCAAATCCTTGGTGTTAGTAAGATAACGTAATATACGTTTCACGGCTCTTAAATGTGATTCCTTTGGGTTGGCCTGAAATCTAGCACACAAACAGACACTCATCATTATGTCAGGTCGACTTGCCGTTAAATATAGTAATGATCCAATCATACTTCGGTATAATTTCTGGTCAACACTTTTGCCACTTTCATCTTTTTCAAGATGTGTAGTTGTACTTATTAGAGTCAGTTTGGCAGAAGTGTTTTCCATTCCGAATCATTTGATTAAATTATCACAATATTTTTCTTGATTAATGAAGATGCCATTTTGAAGTTGTTTAATTTTAAACCAAGAAAATATGTTAATTCTCCCATGCGAGACATTTCAAATTCCTTGGTCATTATTTCAAAGAAGTGCTGACATAACTTGTCATTGGTAAAACCAAAAATGATATCATCAACATAAATTTGAACTATTAAAATATCCATTTTCGAATGTTTAATGAAAAGTGTTTGATCAACTTTCCCAATTTGAAATCCGAAGAAATTAGATAGGTCTTTAGTCGATCATATCAAGCACGTGTGCTTGTTTTAAACCATATAGAACTTTCTTATGTTTGTAAACATAATCAGGAAATTTCTCATGAATAAATAAGGGAGGTTGTTCAACATACACATTTCCTTTTATATAACCATTCAGAAAGGCACTTTTAATGTCCATTTGATAAAGTTTGAAATTGTGAAAACATGCATAGGCCATTAAGATCCGTATTGCTTCTAGTCTTGCGACCGGAAAAAATGTTTCTTCGTAGTCAATTCCTTCTTCTTGATTGTATCCTTGTACAACTAACCTTGCTTTATTTCAAGTAATGTTGCCTTATTCATCTGCTTTGTTCTTGTAGACCCATTTCGTTCCAATAACAGTTTGATCACTTAGTCTAGGAACTAATTCCCAAACTTCATTGCATTCAAACTGATTTAGCTCTTCTTGCATTGCAATGATCCAGTAGTCACCTGTGGAAGCTTCTTTGGGATTCTTTAGTTTGATATTGGAAAGGAATGCTATGTGGCCCATTTGATTTAGTTGACCTCTAGTTCGTACGTTTGAATTAATTTCTCCGATAATATTTTGAATGGGATGATCCCGTAATATTTTTGGTGGAGATCCTAATTCATTATTATTACGAATAATATTTTCATCATTTTCAAGATTTGTGGTTTCCGTATTTGTGATGTTATTCGAAAAATCTTCATCATTTTTTATACTTGGTTTTTGTCGAAAATTTTCATCGAAAGATACATGTAAAGTTTCTTCAACAGTATTTGATTTTTTATTAAATAACCGGTAAGCTTTGCTACGATCTGAATATCCTAGAAAGATTCTTACATCGGATTTCGCATCGAATTTTCCAAGCCGATCTTTGGTATTTAATATAAAACATTTTGAACCAAAAACTTTGAAATAAGATATCTTTGGTTTTCTTCCAATAAAAAGTTCATAAGAGGTGTTTTTCGTGAGAAGTCGAATAGACACGCGATTCAAAACATAACAAACAGCTGCAACAACTTCTGCCCAAAAATGTTTTGGAAGAGTGCTTCCATTTAACAAAGTTCTTGCACATTCTTGTAAAGTTCAGTTTTTACATTCTACAACTCCATTTTGTTGTGGAGTTCTAGGGAACAAAAAATTATGAAAAATTCCTTTATTTTTGTAACGACCCAGAATTTTATTTAATTAAAATTTGAATATTTAATTAATTTTAAATATTAATAAGTGAATTTATAAGTCGAATAAATTTTATTTCGAATAATTGGATTTAATTGGATAATTAAATCGATAATTTAATATGTTAAATTATGGAAATAATTGAAAATTGTGTTAAATATGATTGAAAGTGATTTGTAAAATTTTATTATATCATGTTGGAGTTATAATGATATTTTAGAACTTTTAAAATCGAATTAAAAGTTAATTTGTGAAAATTGAATATTTTAATATTTAAATCGACTAGTGAAAATAGTCAATTTTTGAACAGTCTCAGAATTGAACGAGACCAGTTCCATTGGATCCGTAATAGTTAGTTATTATCAGATTTCAATTTTCGTGTCAATCGGAGTTATCGTTTGATCGTGGCAGCTCGAAACGCATCGAATTATTTTTAATATTAATTTGGCGAGTTAAAATAGCTATTTTTCAAAAAGTCTCGGATTTCGACGAAACCAGTTTCATCGGATCCGTAATGTAATATTATTGTAAGGTTTCAAATTTCGTGTCAATTGGATTTACCGTTTGTCCGGTACAAATTAAAACGCCTAGAAAATCGTTTAAATCGGTTTAATTTAAATTGAACGTTTATTGCCATAACTCGCACAGATGTCCGAATTAGCTTTCGAAACCTGTTCCATTGTGTCAGGAACGCGGGGTAAACCCTAGAAACGCTGGTTACGGCGCGTGAATCGGAGTTCGGAAAATCCGAGATGAATAGTGTTCGTTCAAATTCCTATAAATAGCCCCCCTCTCTTCATAAAATAAAAAAATTTTATAAAACCCTAAACTAAACCCTAGCCGCCACCCCCCTCAATCAAAGGCCAGAATTTTGTTTTGCTTTCCCTCAATTTTCTCAAAATCTGTGAATCAATTTAGGAAATCATCAACATGGAAGTTGTTGAGCATCTCGAGGGCTTCACATCCATACGGATTTGATGGAGATCGGAGCAACGAGGAGGGAGAGAGACGCTCGCGTTCATGGCCAGCTGCGCACGCATTTCGAGAGCGAGGGGGGCACGATGGGGGTGCGGTCGGCCGACGTTGGTGGATGGAGGTGGGGGCTTCGACGAGAGGCTCTCTGATCGTCGCGAAGTGGATCGTGGAGGTTGCGATCTCTAACCCTAATAATTTGTATATGGGTTCGGCTGTTCAGGTGGTTTGCGTGAGAAGGAAGATGGGGGGGGACGCACGGATCTGAAGGGAGTTGGATCCAACGGCCCAGAACGAATAGGTTTAAATTAATTAGAATATGTTGTAATTTATGATAATAAAATTAGTATAACTTCAAATATTCATAACTTTTTCATACGAGGTCGAAAACGCGCGAAACCAGTTGCGTTGGAATCGTATGGACGAGCACTACGCGATGAAATTGGATTGGAGTCATTTGGAGTTAGTGAAAATTTCGGGTAAAATTAAACGTCCGTTTAATTTTATTCGAAGTAAATCGCTAAAACGAAATTGAAATCAAGGTGAGAACTTCTCACTCAATCGAATCAGTTTCGATTTTATTTTGAATAGTTATATTTAAAAATATTTGAATGCATGTTTAAATGATGATTGTTATTAATTGATTGTTAAAATAGACATTATACGCCGTTAGTAAGCGGATGTTATTTATTAAAAACATATACCGCGAATATTTCATAAACAGTGAAATTGGTATTATATATAATAGCAATATATATATATTGGCATATGTATATATTGGAGTTATTGATTTCCCGCATTGTTTTGCGGATGAGACCCTATTGCGCCGTCTATTAAGCGGATAATATTTTAAATCCCATATACCGCGATAATTTCGTACTGGAGCGAAATTGGTATTGTGCTAATGTTTGTGGATGCAGGAAAACAGGTTGGAGAGATCCAACTGGATTCCTCAACAGTATTTATTTGATTTCAGATATTTTGATATTTGATGGATTATCATATCGATATATGATGTCGTCGTTGTCGTGATTGACTATTTGGTATGTAGCATCATTGGACCAAGTTTTGGAATTTTAAAATGTTTTTAAAGTGATTTTTGAAAGTATAAGTTATAAAATATTTTTTTGAGTTGATCCATTATAAATAAATAAACGTTATACTTTTAAAAGTTATATAAAATTATGATTTTTTAAGAAATATGGTTAAAGTTGATTTTTGAAAATATGGGGTTACTGATTTTATAAAATAGTTTAAATTGGATCTCTGAATTTATTGTAAAAAGTTTAAATATAGGATTTATAAAATTTGATTATTTTATAAATCAAAATAGTGAAATTATAAAAAGTTTAAAAATAGGATTTATAAAATTTGATTATTTTATAAATCAAAATGATGAAGTTTTTAAAGGAGTTTAAAGACGTTTTGAAATATTAATATGAATTGATTTATATAAGAGATTTATAAATGGATATTTATAAATCGAAATATTGAAATTATAAAACGAGTTTTTATAAGTGTTTGAATGAAGTGAAAATGGATTGCATAAGGGAATGGAATTTATAAAATTATAAATGGTGAAGTTATAAGTCAAATTTATAAATAATAAGATTTATAAATTTCGTGAAGTTATTAAAGAACGGTTTTGGATAAATCATTGAATCTTATAAGTTATAGGACTTATAATTATGAAGTTCAAAGGAACGTTTTTAGTAAACAAATAAATTATAAGTGTTTAACTTAAAATATAGTCCTTTGTTTTATAATTGAGTTATAAATCGAATAGGTTAATAAAGGAATTTATAAAAGGAAGTTGTTATAAAATAAATAGAAATGGAATTTATAAACGTTGTTTTTATAAATTCGCAAACGACTTATTTTGATAAGTAAATTGTTGAAACCTATTAATGGAGTTATATTCACGTTTTTGACTGTGAATAATCCTTTGAAATAAAATGAATAGAAGTGATGTAATTTGTAAGGTAGTATATTCACGTTTTTGAATAGTGAATAATATGTTAAAGAATTTGTTTTGAATGTGATGTTCTAAATAGAATTAAAACGATCTAACGATGTTTTAAATTGCATTAAGATTCGAAACCATAGATTTCAACATTCATTGTTGAAATAGACGTTTCGAGAAATAGAAGGAAATGGTGGACTATAACACTGTTGTTATAGTAAATGATTTCCGAAAGGAAATGTTTTGTATAATATTGGGATTTATATATCTATTTTAATTTCGAATCCCTATACTAGTGATTTTGGGTTGTCGTAACGATGTTTTACGCAACATTCGTTTTGGCCCAAATAAATATGTTTAAGAGAATGATTTCCTTAAAGAATGAAATATATACTTAATTTCGATTTAAGTATATTGAATATTTTCCAAGTGTTGAAAATAAATAAAATTTGTGAATTACTTATTAAATAAGTATGGAAATGTTTTCCAATATAAAGTGAATACTTTGAGAATTTATCTTTTTGAAGATAAATTGAAATGAATAATTGAAATCGTATATTCATAGATATTTTGAAATATAAATTCACTAAGGAATTTATAAAAGAAAGTGGAATTTGTTTAAAAATAAATATTGATTTATTTTTGAAGTGTGAAAATTATATATCTTGTAAAGATATTTTGGGAAAATAAATAATTTGGAATCTGGTGATGTGTGCATATCAATTGATAGTTCAATAACCGACTATCAATATTTCCCTTTGAATGGGTAATTGATGTGATTTGTTTGAATTTGAATGCCACACTTATTTTTGAATAAGCGCTCACTATTCGGGTTAACCGGGAAAGGACCATGGGGTCGTATAACCCATTCCGAATATGTGATACGTCGTTATGAATTGCATTTGATGGCCGGTGTTGAAGACCGAGTATTTGCGAAAGCGATAGGATGACCTATCGATTGTCTCTGCACTGGGTAGCTCCTGGTATAGAGATTTCCTAAGTGATGGGAAATTCGATCGGGATTGTGAATACCCGGATTGCAAGGGCTTCGTGAGAAGTGCCTTCGGTTTTGTTCGAGCCCGGAACAGACTTGTATGGATTGTATGTCTGACATTACAAATTGAGATATAAAGCCGATTACATTCAAATATATTTCTATTGGTGGCGGAGAATTTATTCTTTTAGCTTAACACCCTTCTCTGAGACGTACGAGCTCAGAGGTTATGTAGTTGAAGGTTATCAGCGATATATTCCCAATTTGGTAATGTGACATGCTGAGTGTAGCTGTAAATGATCATTGTGTTGATTATTTGTGATAGGATCATTTATTTGATCGTCTATCTTGGTGATCATTTCTATGATCATTTGTTGACCCAAAGCATGGCTTTTGTATAAAGTATGTTTTTGTGGACGTGACTTCGTCGAGCCTCACACCCCGTGAATGGTCAAAACAGGAAAGATGCGGCAAGGTTATGAGGGGTAGCGCCCTTTAGGATGTATGCATTTCCTTCTGGAAAAGGGTGGTATCATGGTATGGAGCCCAGATACTTACTCATGTTGAAAACACTTTATGATTGTGTGAATTGATTGCGAGCGCTCGGTTGAAAGGTCCCAAAGGACCGGGGGATGGCATATTCGGTCAGTTGTTACTCAGTTAGGGGTAACCCGGCCTTGTGTTGGCAGAGATCCGGTTTGGTTCTCGGGGATGTCCATCCAGAGGCATTCTCATGTGGCAATGGGAAGTTCCTTGGCCTGATCATTCGTTGGAAATCCAATTCCCAATACGAAACTTGTACGGTATTAGTTGTAGAACCTGCCATTTACTTATGGTGGTCACCACTGTTTAGATGGTAGCTATAGTAGGCATAGTTCGAAATGTCTATGTTGGCTAAGATTTATATTCTACTTTCGAAATAAATTTTTTTCTACACTATGCACTAATAATAATATCAAATGTTCTTTTAAATGCGTATCAAGCATCTTTGACTATCATAAGGAGAAATCTCCTCCGATTCTGCGTTTGCATTGTGTGTATGTGCGGGAGGCCTTATGGTAGTCCCATTTTTAAAAGCATTGCGAATTGACTTTAAAAATATTCCTCTATTTTGATTTTTAAGATAAATAAACTGTTTTGAGTTCCCACACCAGTCACATGACTGACTTGGAGTTTATTGTTTTCCTTCCTAAACTCTGGGTGCCCACCAATTTCCACACGGGCAGTCAAGAGTTAAGGTTTATCAGGATATTCTGGATATTCAGGAGTTGCTGGAGGCAAGATGGATGGCATGGCGTATTACTAGTATATAGTATTTCTTTTCCGCTGTTCGTTTATTGTTGTATGATGTTGTACACTCTGATGTAATGATGTAATGCAATGTATAAAATGTAATAACTGAGATAGTTCTTTGTTTAAAGATTATTCATTTATCTACTATATTTTGTTCCGCTACGAATTGTGAGATTCTGTTATTGTTCTGTTGTTTTCTGTTCCGTTCTATTTTCTATTCTCTTTTCTCTCTATTTTCTATCTTTTCCCTCTTCTTTTCTACTTTTCTTTTTCTTAAACATTGAGAATTCGTATTTCTGTTCATCTTGAATTAATCAATGGCGATTAGTGTATATTCAAGGAGTACGGATTTGCGGGTCTTCACAGGTGGTATCAGAGCTTATGGTTAAGCGACAACCATGGTTCTGTTGGGTATTACTCATTAGAGATAGAGTCAGTAGTGCTCTAGAATGAGTTTGAATGTAATAATAGCTATGAGAGCGTATTTGTTAGTGAATATAAAATTGTTTTGTATTGTGTTGACTTATCGGTTGATTGTTTATAGATTCCAGTCGATGTAGTCTAGCTAACTATCGTAGAAAGGGGTTTCTAAACTCTTAAACAAGGTAAACCGACACGATATTGTTTTAAAATTGGGTAAATGAAATAATTTTACCTTGAGTATATTTTAAATATAAAGGAATAATTTTTCAAATTTATTAAAGTGTATATAAATTGATTGTTTAGTTGTTTGAATAATCTAAATAAAAGAATAATTGTATAAGTAAAATGAATTATAAGAATTGAAATTATAATTAATGTGATTTACAATTGTGAAATAAATTTATATATATGAGAAGTGAAACTATATGAATATGAGTTGAAATAAAAAAATGAATTTAAAGTTAAATGGAAATTTACTTTAGAATTTGGAAGCTGAATTGATTTATAAGTTGGAATTTAAGTTAAGTGATGGATATGAACTTAAGTTATTTAAATGAAATTCAACTTTTGTAATTGAATTGAATTAATGGATTGAATGTAAATCAATTGAATGTAAATTAAGTTGATATGAAATAATGGATGTAAGTGTTAATTCATTAAAATCTAATGTTATTAGAAAGTTGAATAATTGAATGAAAATCAAATTAATTAAACCAATTGATAAGCAAAGGAATTTGGTTGTAATTAATATACATTGGTTGTTATATGATTGTTAGTTGATTGTATATAATTCATTAAGTGTTAATGAAATTGAAAGTTAAAGTAATTGAAATTCAATTGGAAGTTAAATGAATCTTAAATAGAATTGAATTTAATTTGGAAGTGAACCAACTTGAATATGAATTAGTAAATATAAACTAATTGAAAATGAATGTTAGTAAGAACATCCACTGTTAATGAATCAAATGTGATTTAAATTGAAAACCATTTCATTGAATATTAATGGGAATATGAATGAATATTTGTTGGTTATGGATGTTAGTTGGTTGATGGTTGAATATATTGCTTTTGTTTCAATTGCTATGTTGACATATATAGTTATTATGTTGCTATATGTTGAATATTGATACTATTGTCTATATACATGATTCTCATGTTGTTTGTTGAGTGTTTAGTAGGTGCGGATCGCGTTTGCTTCGCATTTGGAGCTCGTTTTCGCGCTATATTAGCCGTATATGCTTGCTAATAAAATATAAGTTATTATAAGAAGTTTAACTATGAATTTTGGGAAAATTAATAGATTCTGTAACTTTTCTTACTTAATAATTTCGAGGACGAAATTCTTTTAAGGGGGGAAGATTGTAACGACCCAGAATTTTATTTAATTAAAATTTGAATATTTAATTAATTTTAAATATTAATAAGTGAATTTATAAGTCGAATAAATTTTATTTCGAATAATTGGATTTAATTGGATAATTAAATCGATAATTTAATATGTTAAATTATGGAAATAATTTAAAATTGTGTTAAATATGATTGAAAATGATTTGTAAAATTTTATTATATCATGTTGGAGTTATAATGATATTTTAGAACTTTTAAAATCGAATTAAAAGTTAATTTGTGAAAATTGAATATTTTAATATTTAAATCGACTAGTGAAAATAGTCAATTTTTGAACAGTCTCAGAATTGAACGAGACCAGTTCCATTAGATCCGTAATAGTTAGTTATTACCAGATTTCAATTTTCGTGTCAATCGGAGTTATCGTTTGATCGTCGCAGCTCGAAATGCATCGAATTATTTTTAATATTAATTTGGCGAGTTAAAATAGCCATTTTTCAAAAAGTCTCGGATTTCGACAAAACCAGTTTCATCGGATCCGTAATGTGATATTATTGTAAGGTTTCAAATTTCGGGTCAATTGGATTTACCGTTTGTCCGGTACAAATTAAAACGCCTAGAAAATCGTTTAAATCGGTTTAATTTAAATTGAACGTTTATTGCCATAACTCGCACAGATGTCCGAATTAGCTTTCGAAACCTATTCCATTGTGTCCGGAACGCGGGGTAAACCTTAGAAACGCTGGTTACGACGCGTGAATCGGAGTTCGAAAAATCCGGGATGAATAGTGTTCGTTCAAATTCCTATAAATAGCCCCCCTCTCTTCATAAAATAAAATAAAAAATATAAAACCCTAAACTAAACCCTAGCCGCCACCCCCCTCAATAATAGGCCAGAATTTCGTTTTCTTTCCCTCAATTTTCTCAAAATCTGTGAATCAATTTAGGAAATCATCAACATGGAAGTTGTTGAGCATCTCGAGGGCTTCACATCCATACGGATTTGATGGAGATCGGAGCAACAAGGAGGGAGAGAGACGCTCGCGTTCATGGCCAGCTGCGCACGCATTTCGAGAGCGAGGGGGGCACGATGGGGGTGCGGTCGGCCGGCGTTGGTGGATGGAGGTGGGGGCTTCGACGAGAGGTTCTCTGATCGTCGCGAAGTGGATCGTGGAGGTTGCGATCTCTAACCCTAATAATTTGTATATGGGTTCGGCTGTTCAGGTGGTTTGCGTGAGAAGGAAGATGGGGGGGGGGGGGGGGACACACGGATCTGAAGGGAGTTGGATCCAACGGCCCAGAACGAATAGGTTTAAATTAATTAGAATATGTTGTAATTTATGATAATATTCATAACCTTTTCATACGAGGTCGAAAACGCGCGAAACCAGTTGCGTTGGAATCGTATGGACGAACACTACGCGATGAAATTGGATTGGAGTCATTTGGAGTTAGTGAAAATTACGGGTAAAATTAAACGTCCGTTTAATTTTATTCGAAATAAATCGCTAATACGAAATTGAAATCAAGGTGAGAACTTCTCACTCAATCGAATCAGTTTCGATTTTATTTTGAATAGTTATATTTAAAAATATTTGAATGCATGTTTAAATGATGATTGTTATTAATTGATTGTTAAAATAGACATTATATGCCGTTAGTAAGCGGATGTTATTTATTAAAAACATATACCGCGAATATTTCATAAACAATGAAATTGGTATTATATATAATAGCAATATATATATATATATTGGCATATGTATATATTGGAGTTATTGATTTCCCGCATTGTTTAGCGGATGAGACCCTATTGCGCCGTCTATTAAGCGGATAATATTTTAAATCCCATATACCGCGATAATTTCGTACTGGAGCGAAATTGGTATTGTGCTAATGTTTGTGGATGCAGGAAAACAGGTTGGAGGGATCCAACTGGATTCCTCAACAGTATTTATTTGATTTCAGATATTTTGATATTTGATGGATTATCATATCGATATATGATGTCGTCGTTGTCGTGATTGACTATTTGGTATGTAGCATCATTGGACCAAGTTTTGGAATTTTAAAATGTTTTTAAAGTGATTTTTGAAAGTATAAGTTATAAAATACTTTTTTGAATTGATCCATTATAAATAAATAAACGTTATACTTTTAAAAGTTATATAAAATTATGATTTTTTAAGAAATATGGTTAAAGTTGATTTTTGAAAATATGGGGTTACTGATTTTATAAAATAGTTTAAATTGGATCTCTGAATTTATTGTAAAAAGTTTAAATATAGGATTTATAAAATTTGATTATTTTATAAATCAAAATAGTGAAATTATAAAAAATTTAAAAATAGGATTTATAAAATTTGATTATTTTATAAATCAAAATGATGAAGTTTTTAAAGGAGTTTAAAGACGTTTTGAAATATTAATATGAATTGATTTATATAAGAGATTTATAAATGGATATTTATAAATCGAAATATTGAAATTATAAAACGAGTTTTTATAAGTGTTTGAATGAAGTGAAAATGGATTGCATAAGGGAATGGAATTTATAAAATTATAAATGGTGAAGTTATAAGTGAAATTTATAAATAATAAGATTTATAAATTTCGTGAAGTTATTAAAGAATGGTTTTGGATAAATCATTGAATCTTATAAGTTATAGGACTTATAATTATGAAGTTCAAAGGAACGTTTTTAGTAAACAAATAAATTATAAGTGTTTAACTTAAAATATAGTCCTTTGTTTTATAATTGAGTTATAAATCGAATAGGTTAATAAAGGAATTTATAAAAGGAAGTTGTTATAAAATAAATAGAAATGGAATTTATAAACGTTGTTTTTATAAATTCGCAAACGACTTATTTTGATAAGTAAATTGTTGAAACCTATTAATGGAGTTATATTCACGTTTTTGACTGTGAATAATCCTTTGAAATAAAATGTATAGAAGTGATGAAATTTGTAACGTAGTATATTCACGTTTTTGAATAGTGAATAATATGTTAAAGAATTTGTTTTGAATGTGATGTTCTAAATAGAATTAAAACGATCTAACGATGTTTTAAATTGCATTAAGATTCGAAACCATAGATTTCAACATTCATTGTTGAAATAGACGTTTCGAGAAATAGAAGGAAATGGTGGACTATAACACTGTTGTTATAGTAAATGATTTCCGAAAGGAAATGTTTTGTATAGTATTGGGATTTATATATCTATTTTAATTTCGAATCCCTATACTAGTGATTTTGGGTTGTCGTAACGATGTTTTACGCAACATTCGTTTTGGCCCAAATAAATATGTTTAAGAGAATGATTTCCTTAAAGAATGAAATATATACTTAATTTCGATTTAATTATATTGAATATTTTCCAAGTGTTGAAAATAAATAAAATTTGTGAATTACTTATTAAATAAGTATGGAAATGTTTTCCAATATAAAGTGAATACTTTGAGAATTTATCTTTTTGAAGATAAATTGAAATGAATAATTGAAATCGTATATTCATAGATATTTTGAAATATAAATTCACTAAGGAATTTATAAAAGAAAGTGGAATTTTTTTAAAAATAAATATTGATTTATTTTTGAAGTGTGAAAATTATATATCTTGTAAAGATATTTTGGGAAAATAAATAATTTGGAATCTGGTGATGTGTGCATATCAATTGATAGTTCAATAACCGACTATCAATTTTCCCTTTGAATGGGTAATTGATGTGATTTGTTTGAATTTGAATGCCACACTTATTTTTGAATAAGCGCTCACTATTCGGGTTAACCGGGAAAGGACCATGGGGTCGTATAACCCATTCCGAATATGTGATACGTCGTTATGAATTGCATTCGATGACCGGTGTTGAAGACCGAGTATTTGCGAAAGCGATAGGATGACCTATTGATTGTCTCTGCACTGGGTAGCTCCTGGTATAGAGATTTCCTAAGTGATGGGAAATTCGATCGGGATTGTGAATACCCGGATTGCAAGGGCTTCGTGAGAAGTGCCTTCGGTTTTGTTCGAGCCCGGAACAGACTTGTATGGATTGTATGTCTGACATTACAAATTGAGATATAAAGCCGATTTCATTCAAATATATTTCTGTTGGTGGCGGAGAATTTATTCTTTTAGCTTAACACCCTTCTTTGAGACGTACGAGCTCAGAGGTTATGTAGTTGAAGGTTATCAGCGATATATTCCCAATTTGGTAATGTGACATGCTGAGTGTAGCTGTAAATGATCATTGTGTTGATTATTTGTGATAGGATCATTTATTTGATCGTCTATCTTGGTGATCATTTCTATGATCATTTGTTGACCCAAAGCATGGCTTTTGTATAAAGTATGTTTTTGTGGACGTGACTTCGTCGGGCCTCACACCCCGTGAATGGTCAAAACAGGAAAGATGCGGTAAGGTTATGAGGGGTAGCGCCCTTTAGGATGTGTGCATTTCCTTTTGGAAAAGGGTGGTATCATGGTATGGAGCCCAGATACTTACTCATGTTGAAAACACTTTATGATTGTGTGAATTGATTGCGAGCGCTCGGTTGAAAGGTCCCAAAGGACCGGGGGATGGCATATTCGGTCAGTTGTTACTCTGTTAGGGGTAACCCGGCCTTGTGTTGGCAGAGATCCGGTTTGGTTCTCGGGGATGTCCATCCAGAGGCATTCTCATGTGGCAATGGGAAGTTCCTTGGCCTGATCATTCGTTGGAAATCCAATTCCCAATACGAAACTTGTACGGTATTAGTTGTAGAACCTGCCATTTACTTATGGTGGTCACCACTGTTTAGATGGTAGCGATAGTAGGCATAGTTCGAAATGTCTATGTTGGCTAAGATTTATATTCTACTTTCGAAATAATTTTTTTTTTACACTATGCACTAATAATAATATCAAATGTTCTTTTAAATGCGTATCAAGCATCTTTGACTATCATAAGGAGAAATCTCCTCCGATTCTGCGTTTGCATTGTGTGTGTGTGCGGGAGGCCTTATGGTAGTCCCATTTTTAAAAGCATTGCGAATTGACTTTAAAAATATTCCTCTATTTTGATTTTTAAGATAAATAAACTGTTTTGAGTTCCCACACCAGTCACATGACTGACTTGCAGTTTATTGTTTTCCTTCCTAAACTCTGGGTGCCCACCAATTTCCACACGGGCAGTCAAGAGTTAAGGTTTATCAGGATATTCTGGATATTCAGGAGTTGCTGGAGGCAAGATGGATGGCATGGCGTATTACTAGTATATAGTATTTCTTTTCCGCTGTTCGTTTATTGTTGTATGATGTTGTACACTCTGATGTAATGATGTAATGCAATGTATAAAATGTAATAACTGAGATAGTTCTTTGTTTAAAGATTATTCATTTATCTACTATATGTTGTTCCACTGCGAATTGTGAGATTCTGTTATTGTTCTGTTGTTTTCTGTTCCGTTCTATTTTCTATTCTCTTTTCTCTCTATTTTCTATCTTTTCCCTCTTCTTTTCTACGTTTTCTTTTTCTTAAACATTGAGAATTCGTATTTCCGTTCATCTTGAATTAATCAATGGAGATTAGTGTATATTCAAGGAGTACGGATTTGCGGGTCTTCACAATTTTTACAAAAATGGCCAAAAACTTCGTTTTCAAATTCTCCTCCATGATCACTTCTTATGTTCTTTATTTTTAAACCTTTTAAATTTTGGATTCGTTTGGCAAAAATTTTAAAATGCTCGAACGTATCAGTTTTATTTTTTATAAAAATGGTCCAAGTATATCTAGAAAAGTCGTCTACTATTACAAATACATATCTATTATGGTTTAAGGATTGAACTTGGATTGGCCCAAATAGATCCATATGTAGTAATTCAAGTGGTTGTAATGTAGAAATAGCTTTCTTAAATTTAAAAGATGATTTGGCTAATTTTCCTAATTGACATGCATCATAAATGTGATTGACTTTGAAGTTCATTTTTGGCAAACCTCTGACTAAATAATTTTTAGAAAGTTTGTTTATAGTTTTGAAGTTGATATGACAGAATCTTTTGTGCCATAGCCAAGGATCATTTTCATTAGCTATTAAACACATATCTGAATTGTGATTGATTTTCATACGCAGAATATAGATATTTCTGCCTCTATTTCCTTCAAATATAAGATTTTTATTTTTGTCAAAAATGCTACACTTATCTTCAGAAAAAGAGATTTTGAATCCTTTGTCACGTAACTGGCTAATACTTGAAAGATTATGTTTTAAATTTTTGACTAGTAAAACATTGGAAATAAGAGGTAAATTATATGTACCGACATTACTGACATTGCCTTTTCCGATGATATATCCTTTGAAATTATCTCCAAAAGTGACAGAGCCTCTATCTGAGTAAGTAATGTTTGATAGCATATTTTTGTCTCCAATCATATGTTTTGAGCAACCGCTGTTGAGTATCCATTTTCCCCTCTTTTTTAATAGGTCCTGCAAGAAAAAATGACATTGGTACCCACTTTGTGATAGGGTCCAAAGAGTTAGGTCTTAGGGAACCTAACCCAAGTGGGTTCAGTATCCACCTTAAAAATATAATTTTTATTTTTATGAACAGTTTCCATAAAGGTATTTATATATTTATTCCTAATCAAACTATTGTTTGTTTTAGGAACCCATATTTTTATGGTTTTTGAGTTAGTATTCCTTTTTGGATGAGTAGTAGGATTAGAAATATTTTTCTTAATTTCCTTTTTAGATGGATCCTTTGATTTCTTAGGGTATCCTAGTCCCTTTTTACTAGAAGTGGATTGAGAATTTTCAATAATTTTGGATAGAGTTTCTCGACCTTTATTAAAGTTAGAAACATTTCTAGTAATATTATCTAACTTGGTTTTGAGGCAAGTATTATCTAATTCTATCATTTTGATCTTAGTTTTCAGTTCATGATTTTCAGAGATAAGAGAATCATTCTTTTCTTTTTGAGTTTCAATTTCTTGACTCAATAAGGTAAGTTGAGAATTATCATTAGAGAAGGTATCTTGAAGTTTTTCAAGTTCTTCTTCTAATATTTTCTTTTCATCATTAAGCATACCTCTCTCGAATTCTGCTTTTCTCTGATTTTCTAAAGCCTTTTTATATTTTCTTTTGATACTTTTTAAGGTATCAAGAAGTACTGAATTAGTTTGAATCATGTCATCAAAAGTAAGATCATTTGCCTCATTCTCTGTAGCCATGAAACAAACATTTGCTTGTTCATTTTCATTGTAACTTCCACTTTCAGAAGACGAAGACTCTGAGTCATCCCATGTCACCGAAAATGCCTTCTTTTTGAATTTGTCCTTTCTATATTTATTTTGTTTACCATTTCTTTGTTCTGGACAATCTTTTTGCATGTGCCCCTTCATGTGGTAGTTAAAACATTCTAGTATAGATGAAGATGGCTTATTTGAATTGTTGTTGAAGTTTCTTTTTCCGTTATTTCGATTTCCTTTTCTGTACTTCAAGAACTTTTTAAAGCTTTTAGCAATAAATGCTAAGTCTTCTTTATCCAAGTCTGATTCTTCTTTTTCTGCATGAATGCCATATTCTTTTTGTCTTGTGCTTGAACTCTTTTTGCCTGCAAATTTACTTCGTAGGACATTAGATTTTCTATTAATCTTCTGGTTTCATGGTGGAAAGATCATTAGCTTCTTCAATAGCTAAGACTTTTCTTTCCCATTCATCCGTTAAAAAGTTAAGGATTTTTGAAACAATATCAAAATCGAAGTATATTTCTTCTAGTCCTAGTAAAGAATGATGAATATCTTGAAATCTGGAGTACATATCATTTATAAATTCATCTTGCTTCATCCTAAAATTTTGTAATTGATTCTTAGGCATAGATATTTTACTTTGTTTAACCTTGTTAGTACCTTCATGAGTGACTTTTAGTGTTCTTCATATTTCATATGCAGTGTTACATATGCTAACTCGGTTAAATTCATTTTTATCTAATGCACAAAACAACATATTCTTAGCTTTAGCATTGGAAGTAGCAACTTGTTTTTATGCAGATGTCCATGTAGAATATTCAGTAGTAGGTGCAGTATATTCTGCTTGTATAATATCCATGCATCAAAACTATTGGCTTGCATGTAAATACACATTCGTGTTGACCAATAGTTGTAATTCATGCCATCGAATAGTGGAGGTCATGCAGTAAATTGACCTTCAATAAAATTAGTGACAGCACAAGTGCTGGTGTTGTTTTCCATATTAGCAAGATATCAAATAACTGTGTAACGGTTATATGAAACCTGCTCCGATACCAAATGAAAAGATTGGGCGGATCGGGCTATATGGAATTATATAAAACTAATGTGGAAATAACCTAGGATACTATAAAAATGTAAAGTAAATAAAATAAAACAAGCACACCAGGAATTTTTATACTGGTTCGAACTTCCCGTTCTACGTCGAGTCCCAGACTCCTTTTGGAATTTCACTAACAACAATCCTCGCTTAACCCGGAGGAACAGTTTACAACACCTGAATAGTTTTTTCGATGCCTTAATAGCCAAAGAGGTCTTCACTTGCCTGAACACCAGAACAGAACTTCAACTTATACAGAGAGTATTTGTCGCAGTGTGTTCTTGATAACACGGATTTGTCTCTTGGTAGTATAACCTTCCTATGATCTTCCCCTTTCGATATATATATATATATATATATATATATATGTGTATGGAAGTAAATGAATGATTTTGTATGAACTTAAATGCATAAGAGCGTTAGAATCAAAGTAGATTAAGAATAAAAAGAGTTAGATCAATTTCATGTATCAAACTGATGATTCTAACAAGTTTATATAGATTATAAAAAGGTGCAATTATTAGTGGATAGTTATCATGAAAATATATGACCATATCTATTGATTAAAAGTCGTATCTCTTTATGGAAGAGAAATGTCTGTTCAAAAATATAGCCGTTATAGGAATTTAGACGTCTGAAAAAAAGAGTTTGGACTTCTGAAATCGTTTACGTGCAAATCAGAAAGCAACCAGGTCTTTTCTGACCTGATTCGGACGTTTGAAAACACCAATTCAGATGTCTGAATATTGTCTGGGAAATCATTTTTGATTCCAGATTTAGATGTCTGAAATGGTCAATTCAGACATTTGAATTTGACCAGAAAATGCAAATATGCTCTAAATGTGTGTACGTGCACATGTCGTCATATATATCCAAAAGGAGAGATTTTAACATCATTTTAACTCTAGACAAAGACTCAATACAAAAAATATGTATATTATGAAGCTTATTTGAATCCGGTCTTGTAAATATTCCTGCAAAATCAAGTTAGTACATAAAATCAATGTATATAGTTGTCGTAGCCAAAATATCAAAAGTATGAAACGTCATAGACGAAGTTTTAAGAATGATCACCTTTTCAACCTCTAAATGTCGATACTAATACATCTATGGTATTCATATGCCGAGCATCCAAGTGCCGGAGTGATAGAACGTTAGGATAAAGTAAAAGAATAAAAGAAAAGGAACAAGAAAGAAGAAAACAAAAACATATGAATCTTACAATGGAACGATAACATATAATATCAAAATGATCTTTTACAAAGAAAACTGTATGGATACAATAATTAGAGCAAACTAACCTATCATTAGCCTGGACAGTTATAACTTCGTGTCCTTATAGTTGTTGATATATAAACAAAGTAATGCGGTGGAAATAAAAACTACGGTAGGTAACCATCCAACTTCTCTTCAAGAATTCCAATGAACATCAACAAATGCGGAAATATACACAAGGCTGACCTGAGCATTATAAAAAATAACACCCGAATTAGTCTGGTAAACCGACGTGAGAAACTCAAGTCATCTGAATTATTTAATGTTATAAAACCTTTCAGGAAGGTATCTCGTAAGATCATGCCGCAAATAAACACGAACGGGTTTTACCTTACAACAACCAAACTATTTTTATTAGGAAATCCAATGATATTATAATGATGTCTAGGGTTTCAAATAAATATAAATCATAGCTGGAATGATTACATTTGTTACATTAAACAACATATTTAGTATACAAACAAAACCGCTAAGGGACGTTCGTATAAATAGATTTTCAACGGAGATGCCTCCAGCTTAAAAACTGAAGCGGATCTCCTATGGCAAGGATCAGAAACTACCTTCCAAGCACCATATATCTCTTGGTAAAATATATCATAAGGTAAACACGACTGGTCCACCCCCGAACCATGTGAAACCAAGTATCAAGAACTCCTGGTGGCCAATATATCAATAAGCATACTTTAGATAATGGACTTGATACACCCTTCTGAGTTTAAAAACCCCTGGATTATGCATCCTACCCCGTCTTAGTCATTTTTCGATGTCGAGGCTACGTTCGAAATCTTCACATATGGATTCAATAGTCTCAACAGATTTCAGAACCACACATGGATTTCATCATTCCACTTCCAAAACATAGAACCTGTATCTCATTCTTGAAGTGGTTTTCGATAAGTAGAACACTTACCGACCTCGGTCTCTCTAAGATAGAATTGATGAATTTGGTCTTATTCGACAATAATGTGAACGATCGAATAAGGGAACTAATTCCTGTATACTTTCCATAAGCAAGTAAACATACAAACACTATCATTTCAACCAAAGCATGATCAAGTCACCTAAACGACCTTCAATCCCTTTTTAATTAATTTATCCTTTATTAATTAAAAACACTATATATTAGCAAAACACCATTTTACCTAATAAAACCTCTTTCATTAATCAAAACTTCCTTCATAAATTAATACTCCATTATTAGGTAAAACTTCCTTTATAAACTTGTGTGTGTATATATATAATTTCTTTTTATAAGAGATATATACTTGTGTGTGTGTGTATAACTATTAAATTATTTCTTTTCAATACTTAAAAAGTATTCATATACTTATCTTAAGAGTATAAGTATATTCACAAATTACTAAACAAAGTTTTCCTTACTTAAAACGTAATCAAAGAGGTTAAAAAGTATTACTAAAATATTGTCACTACAAACCCCTTCTCTTTTATAAATAAAGCACATAATATTTTCTACCTTTTTATAAAAAATTTCAGTACTTATTATTATCTTTAAAATTCCATTATTAAATATCTAATTAAATTTATAATATTTTTTCCACTTTAAAATATAATTCAAGGGTTTAAAAACAAATGTTACAAAAACATAGTTTACTACATACCCAAAACACTTCACCTTTTATAATTATCTTTAAAACTCTCTTTTAAAGGTTTAATTACATTTATAATGGTTTAAGACAAATGTTGTTTAAACATTGTCACAAAAAATCCAAATCATTTCATACTTTAAAAACATTCCTCTTTAAAATTCTCCTTTAAAGGTTTGATTTTATTTAAAGGTTAAAGACAACTATTATTTACAACATTATTACAACAAACTTAAAACATTCATTGATACTTTACCTTACAGTATTCATTATTAAATATCTAATTATATCCCTAAGTATAACTAATAATGAGGGTTTAACACAGTTATTACTAAACAATGTTTACTACAACCCAAAACCTTTTACTTATATCCAACATTAACTTTAAAACATTTACTTAAATAAGAATTTCCATAAGTATTAATTAAGATAATACACTTTTAATTAATTTTACAAATTTTTTTATTTTAATTTAAGTGTTAAAACCCAAATCTCCTTTATTACATTTATAAAATACTTAATTTACTATTTAAAATTATATATATATGTATATATATAAATATAGAAATATCTTTGAAATACTTATTAATATGTTAGAAAACTTTAAAAACTACTTAAAATATATGATAATTATTTATATAAAATACTAAGTAAAAATACGGTATTTTGAAATAAATAGAAAAATCAAAATAAACACGTTTTATTTAAAAAGCCACTTTATTTAAGAACTCATAATATATTTAAAATCGAAACTAATTTTAAACACTTTACTATAAGTTAGGAAACAACCCTAAAAAGATTAGAGAAAAATACATAATTTAAATATCATTTTTAAATTATAGTTTTAAATATCAAAGACAGCATTTCTAGAAATGTTGTCTAAAGTTCTGTTAAAAGTTTTAACGCATATTTGCTACAACTTTGCATCTAGTTTTCAATACCTTAGCAATTGATTTTAGATCCATTATTTTTATAATAGTTATTATGCCTTGGGTACTTGAAAACCATGAATAAAAATCTAAAAAAATATTAATACTTTATAGAAATTTTCAAAAACATTGTATTTTTTTGAAGTGCCCATATAATGACTATTTCGCTATAACCTTTGCCACTTAGTTCAACTAGCTATAAAATGAATTAAGCTTCAAAACTTTTGAAATAATAATAATATATTATTTACTTGTTAACAGTTAAAGAAAACCCTAAGAAAGTTTCTACAAAAATAAACGTTGTTTTCCAAAAATATGTTATTTGAAAGTGACGATATAGCGACCTTTTCACTTCAAACTTTCTTAGCTTTGTTTATATTTTCTATAAATTTTCAAAACATATACTTTACTTTTCCAAACACTTTTGTAAGTGTATAAATCAACCAAAACAAGCTTTATCAAAATATGTTCTCAAATCACCACTTTTCACAAATTAAAGTTAAGGTATTTCAAATTGCGTTTATAGCTACTATCGCTATGTGGAAAATTCCATATTCAATTCAATATTTAGTCTCATTCCATTTTATACATATATATGATTCCAAATTCAAAACATACATTGCTAAACATATATTAACATATATACCAATCATCATGTCAATTTTAGATATTTATGTATGCTTATTTAAACAATATAATCGCATTCTCTTTAAGGCAACTACTTTAACAAATCATATGCTTTTGGAAGTATATAATAAAAGGTTATAACTTCAAGTAGTTAGTGTCTATTATTATACATAATAGCAAGCAATTTCAATATACAAGCAATTAACTTCATTCAAAGTGAGAATAACTCACATTCATCCAACCTAAACACTTCTTACCAACATTCAAATGGTCAAACACTCCTCCAGTTACTTCCACTTGCTCCTAGCTCACCGCCAAGACCTCCCCTTTCCTCCATTGGCTTATGGCCAAGCCTAGAATGGCCATTCCCCCAAAACTCATGGCCTAAGGCCTCATCCCCCCTTGCTCCATTATTTCCTCACTTCTTAAGTGTTAACCATGTTTCCTAGACGATATAAGGACTTTTAAAAGTTTGGTGGAGAAAGGAATTGGTTTGAATTGATTTCTAGAAAGTTAGAGAGGAAGAAGAAGTGTAGAAAGTTGATTTTTGGTTTGTGAATTTGTGAGAAATGAAGAGAGCCTCTCCTTTTATTTATAGCCTTAGAAAATGTATGGAAAATATGAAAAAACCCCTCTCCTTCCAAGCTAAAGAATATGCATACCAAACCCTTACAATCCATACTGTTACACACCATACTTCCGTACTCAATGCCTTAATTTAGGGGTCCTTTAGTACTTTTTCTATACTTACTTTTACTAATATAACACTTAAGATTAATTGATTATTTTCTTAGGAAGATGGAAGATTTAATTCTTATTTATATGTGCATATGATAACTTAGTAGTGTATAACTATCCAGACAACTTTTATTAACGTAAAGTTGATTTTCAAATATTTTTCGATCACATTTTTATTATTTATCCAAAGTGTATAATTTTGTAAACACATTTCAAAAATAAGTTTTCTACCTCTAGTTATTAATTAGAAAGTATTTAACAAGATATAAAATCATATTTAATCACATTAAATCCTAGATAAAAATATTTAAATAATTTAGGTATTTAATACGAAATGTTCAAAATTTTGAGTTGTTACAGGTCAAGTACTCTACCTTACTTGGTTGGTCCGAAACCACGAGGTAAGCCGAAAAGGTCATCTCTAATAGAAAAGGCCCAATTTGAATTAGGCCTTGGATAATTTCAAAAATTGTTTTGAAACTAAAAGTAAAAGTTTTAAATTTAAAATTTAAATTCAAAATAAAAATATTATAAATGTTATAATATAAAATTTCAAATTGTTTTGAAAATTCAAAATATAATATATATATATATACATATATTGTAAATGTTATAGTATAACAAAAAATTTCAAAATGTTTGAAAATTAATAAAATTTAATTTTAATATTTTTAAAATTTAATAATTAGATTACTAAAATTTATTAATTAAATAAGTTAATTAATTATTAGTATATACTTGTATTATATATTTTGATATATGTTATGTTGTTTTAAAATGTTAAATTAACATAAGTATACATATACATATACATATACATATATATATAAATGAATTTTGAAATTAATATAAATTTAATTAAAATTGTTTAAACATATAAATTAATTAAAAGTTAATTAATTAAATAATATAAACATATATGATATATGAGTTATACTATAAAGGTTATAGTATATAATAATTATTCAACGTAAATGTTAAATTAAATTAATATAAAACTAATTAAAATATTTGTTAATTAAAATTAGTTAAATAAGATTTAATTAATATAATATTATACATAAGACTATTATATAAGAATAGGAAATATAAAATTAATATAATAATAAAACTTATATAATATGAATGTATAAATTAAAGACGGAATTGTGAAGAAACCCTAAATAGATATAAGGAATAAATACATATGTATATGTACGTATACCATGATTTTCGATGTGTTTAATACTTAAATCACGAAGGTATTTCAAATGAAATGCATTATCCATAAGTTGATATTACTTAATATAATATATTGAAGATTATGAATCTTCAATATAATATCGTCCTCTACCATACATGCACACACACACACACACACATACATACATACATACATACATACATACATATATATATATATATATATATATATTAACAAATTACTTGCATGCGCCTTAGTTGGTGAGCAAACTCAAGCTAAGGATGTTATGTGCAGTGTTATTTGATAGAGTTAGGGGTATGCCCTAAGGGCAATTATGTAATTTCTTACATATATCTAACTCATTGACAAATCTTGTTCGAAATAAAAGGTACTTTCTTCCTATTATATACTTGATATAATGTGATTATATTAATTAATTAACTTAATTAAAAGTATATTTAATAGAAAAATCCATAAATGGTATATTTTGTGATAGTAGTTACAAATTGTTGTAACCGTGAGTAATTTATCACAACAAAACAAATATACCATTTTAATGTTCCTAGTCAAGATGCATCGAGACTGAATATCGATGTATCCATTGAGACTAGAGTACGTAACGCTCTCTAAATATTGGGCGGTGTATTACTCATGACTGTTGGGGGAACCTTAGCGTCACATAGTAATAACTATTGGATAACTATGGAATGAGTCACTTGATAGTTTTCTGTTGGTTAATATAACTAAGGTGAAATAGAAAATATCAATGTGACTGATTTACACAGTTCTCTCAACTAGAGAATACCGTGGATCTTCGATATGAAAGCTCCTCTTTGATTATAGCCAAATCATGGCATGACGTCCATCGAGTGACTATAGTTACGTCGAGTGGAAGTATTGAAAATGAAGCAATATTCAATAGAGAATTCGTCTCCTTAGTTATATGCGGCTAGTATCACAGTCAACTCAAAGTCAAAGTCCCTGGTCAGAGCATTTCGGTTAATAATAATTTTTATTATTCAACCATGGAATTTGTATTTGGACTATAAAGCTAAATGTGGATGAGGTTGGAATTTTGACCATTGGCAAATTCCATAAGACCAAAACGATATAGTTTTGATGAAGAAAATTGGTGTAAACAAATATCACAACTGTGTAGCGCTTATCACACTAAAATTGGATTTTTACCAAAAATGAGTAAGCGATAAATTTGACCATAATGTCACACCACCTAGTAAGTGACGTGTGAACGTTAACATTAGAATAACTCGATGTTAATCGCTGACCAAATTTACACCCAAGAGTTACATAGCTGATGATGAATTCCCTTAGGACTGAAGGATTTAATTAGTTTATGATTGTTATAAATTAATTAAATTAATTAATATTTATGAAATATTAATTATAAAATTTGAATATGATTTGAGAAATAAATAATGTATATATATATATTTATAACAGCTATAGATATACAATATTGACAAGCTATTAAATTAGATTTAATTTCATAGTATTTTGGCTTGGGCTTAGATGGGTTTAAGGCCCATCATCAGGGCTGCAAAATTTTGTTTTTTGGGAAAGTCTAGGGGTGGCTAAAATATAGGGAATTGGCTCGGAGATAATGGGTTGAGATCAAGTGAGAATGGGTAAAAGGACTTTTCTCATTTCTCTCTAATACAACCCTCTATGTATATAAATGTATGTATATATATATGCATATGTATTGTAACGACTCGAAATTTTGCTACTTCAAAACTGAGAGATTTCGTTTGTTTTAAATTTAAAAAGGTTAAAAACTTAAATAAATAAGTTATATATAATAGATAATAATAGAGAAATTATTTATTCTTATAGTTAATAATTTAAAAAAGTATAAATTTGGATTTTAGAACAAATCAATAAAAGTTATGTTTTGTTAAAAATAAATAATAGCTTAAATAAATAGGTTTAAATATTTATTTAAAAAGATAAATCTTATTGAAAACATTTAATAAAGATAGTAAAAGTATATTAAGGGAAGGAGTAAGTCGTGAAGCTCCGGAGCAAGAAAAAGAGAAAGAAGTGCCGTCTATATCATTACAAGGAGCTAGAAGAAAATTCAAGGTGCCGTGGAAGCTTTGCCGGATTTTCAGAAGTTTGAAAGAAGAGGTCGATGGCATAAAGTAAAAGAAATGAAGTAGAAGTTGATTAGTTGAAGTTTAAATAAAGTGTTGTTTCATATGAATGTTGGTAGGAACAGTTGGTTAAGTTAATGGTGAGTACTCTTATTTACTAATAAATCCATAAATTATTTCAAGTATAATGATTTGAAAGTTTAAATATGTTGAATGAATGTTCGATAAGTTGGTTGCAAATTGGTTGATTATGTGATTGTTTATTTGGTTGATAACTTGGTTTGATAAATGATAAGAGAAATAATTAGTAATTAACCATTATTAATTAAATGAGAATTAAACCCATACAAATATGTGTATGGTTTGATTAAGGTTTAATGAAAAATTTGGGAATATTTTTGTAACGCCCCGAAAATTTTCGACTTCCGAAAATCCGACATCGACACTCACTTTATCGACTGCCGAGAAATCAAAGGCCGAAAACCGAGATGTTATGGGTTTTAAAAAGAATTTAAGAAAAGAAAGAAGAGAGAAAAAGGTAGAAGATAGAGGGAAAAGAAGATAGACAATTTAGAAATAGAAAGAAAAAAGAGAATTTGAAAAATAGAAGATAGAAGAATTTTAAAAATAGAACGGACAGAAAGGAAACAACAGAACAACAACAGAATCTCACAATTCGCAGCGGAACAACATATAATAATAAATGAATAATCTTTAAATAAAGAACTATATCAGTTATTACATCACATTATATTTCATTACATCATATCATATCATCAGAGTGTACAACAACATACAACAATAAACAGTGCAGCGGAAAAGAAATACTATATAAACTAGTAATACGCCATGCCATCCAGCTTGCCTCCAGCAACTCCAGAATATCCAAAATATCCTGATAAACCTAACTCTTAACTGCCCGTGTGGAAATTGGTGGGCACCCAGAGTTTAGGAAGGAAAACAATAAACTCCGAGTCAGTCATGTGACTGGTGTGAGAACTCAAAACAGTTTATTTAACTTTAAAATCAAATAGAGGAATATTTTTAAACTCAATTCACAATGCTTTTAAAAATGAGACTACCATAAGGCCTCCCGCACACACACACATGCAAACGCAGAATCGGAGGAGATTTCTCCTTATGATAGCCAAAGATGCTTGATACGCATTTAAAATAACATTTGATATTATTACTAGTGCATAGTGTAATAACAAATCATTTCAAAAATAAAGATATAAATCTTAGCCAACATACGACCATTATCGTATGCCTACAATAGCTACTATCCAAACAGTGGTGACCACCATAAGTGAATAGCAGGTTCTACAACTAATACCGTACAAGTTTCGTATTGGGAATTGGATTTCCAACAAATGGTCAGGCCAAGGAACTTCCCATTGCCACATGAGAATGCCTCTGGATGGACATCCTCGAGAACCAAACCGGATCTCTACCAACACAAGGCCGGGTTACCCCTAACTGAGTAACAACTGACCGAATATGCCATCCCCCGGTCCTTTGGGACCTTTTCACCGAGCGCTCGTAATCAATTCACACAATCATAAAGTGTTTTCAACATGAGTAAGTATCTGGGCTCCATACCATGATACCACCCTTTTCCAGAAGGAAATGGACACATCCTAAAGGGTGCTACCCCTCATAACCTTGCTGCTTCTTTCCTGTTTTGACCATTCACGGGGTGTGAGGCTCGACGAATTCATGTCCACAAAAACATACTTTATACAAAAGCCATGCTTTGGGTCAACAAATGATCAACACAATGATCACTAAGATAGACGATCAAATAAATGATCCTATCACAATAATCAACACAATGATCATTTCAGCATCACTCAGCATGTCACATTACCAAATTGGGAATATATCGCTGATAACTTCAACTATATAACCTTTGAGCTCGTACGTCTCAAAGAAGGGTGTTAAGCAAAGAATAAATTCTCCGCCACCAACAGAAATATATTTGAAAGAAATCGGCTTTATATCTCAAATTGTAATGTCAGGCATACAATCCATACAAGTCTGTTCCGGGATCGAACAAAACCGAAGGCACTTACAAAGAAGTCCTTGCAATCCGGATATTCACAATCCTGATCGAATTTCCCATCACTTATGGAATCTCTATACCAGGAGCTACCCAGTGCAGAGACAATCGATAGGTCATCCTATCGCTCTCGCAAATACCGGTCTTCAACACCGATCTTCAAATGCAATTCACAACGACGTATCACATATTCAGAATGGGTTATACGACCCCATGGTCCTTTCCCGGTTAACCCGAATAGTGAGCGCTTATTCAAAAATAAGTGTGCATTCAAATTCAATCAATTCACATCAAATACCCATTCAAAAGGGAAATATTGATAGTCGGCTATTGAACTATCAATGGATATGCATACATCACCAGATTCCAAATAATTTTCTAAATTATTTACATTTCCAAAATATCTTTACAAGATATAAAATTTCAACACTTCAAAAATAAATCAATATTTATTTTTAAACAAATTCCACTTTCACATATAAATTCCATAATGAATTTATATTTCAAAAATATCCATGAATAACCGATTTCAATTATTCATTCTCAATTTATCTTCAAAAAGATAAATTCTAAATATTCACTTCATACTGGGAAAACATTTCCATACTTATTTATTCATAAGTAATTCACAAATCTTTTTATTTTCAACACTTAGAAAATATTCAATATACTTAAATCGAATTAAGTATATATTTCATTCTTTTAAGGAAATCATTCTCTTAACATATTTATTTGGGCCAAAACGAATGTTGCGTAAAACATCGTTACAACAACCCAACATCACTAGTATAGGGATTCGAAATTAAAATAGATATATAAATCCCAATACTATACAAAACATTTCCTTTCGGAAATCATTTACTATAACAACAGTGTTATAGTCCACCATTTCCTTCTATTTCTCGAAACATCTATTTCAACAATCAATGTTGAAATCTATGGTTTCGAATCTCAACACATTTAAAACATCGTTAGATCGTTTTAATTCAAATTAAACATCTCATTCAAAACAATTTCTTTAACATATCATTCACTATTTAAAAACGTGAATATACTTCTTTAACAAATTCCATCCTTTTATTCATTTTAATTCAAAGGATTATTCACTGTCTAAAAACGTGAATATGACTCTATTTCTAAGTTATAACAATTAACTTATCAAAATAAGTCGTTTGCGAATTTATAAAACAACGTTCATAAATTCCATATCTATTTATTTATAAAAACTTCCTTTTTATAAATTCCTTTATTAACCTATTCCAGTTTATAACTAAATTATAAACTAAACGTTCATATTATAAATTAAATACTTATAAAACGATTATTTTACAAAATCGTTCTTTTTATCTTCCCAAATTATAAATCTTATAACTTATAAGATTCATTTATTTAACCAAATCTATTCTTCAAATAATTTCACCAAATTTATAAATCTTACTATTTATAAATTTCATTTATAACTTCACAGTTTATAATTCCATAAATTTCATTCTATTATGAAATTCATTCTCACATCATTCAAACATTTATAAAAACTTGTTTTATAATGTCTATATTCCAATTTATAAATATCCATTTATAAATCTCTTAATATAAATCAGTTTATATTATTATTCTGAAACGTCTTTAATTTCCTTTATAATTTCACCATTTTGATTTATAAAATAATCCTATATTTAAACTTTTCATAATAAATTCAAAAATCCAGTTTAAACTATTTTATAAAATCATTAATTCATATTTCTCAAAAATCAATCTTTAACTATATTTCCCAAAATCATAATTTTTATAACTTTAAAAATTATAACCTTTATTTTTTTAAAATAAATCAGTTTCCAAAAATATAGAATAATTTCAAAAATCACTTAAAAAATCATTTTAAAATCCCAAAATCTGGGTCCAATGATGCTACACACCAAATAGTCAATCACGACTACAACGATATCATATATCGATATGATAATCCATCAAATATCAAAATATCTGAAATTAAATAAAAACTGTTGAGGAATCCAGTTGGATCCCTCCAACCTGTTTTCCTGCATCCAAAAACATTAGCACAATACCAATTTCGCTCCAGTACGAAATTATCGCGGTATATGTTCTTAATAAATATTATCCGCTTAATAACGGCGTAATAGGGTCTCATCCGCTAAACAAAAAATGCGGGAAATCAACAACTGCAATATATACATATGCCAATATATATATATTGATATTATATATAATACCAATTTCACTGTTTATGAAATATTCGCGGTATATGTTTTTAATAAATAACATCCGCTTACTAACGGCGTATAATGTCTATTTTAACAATCAATAATTTACAGTCATCATTCAAACATGCATTCAAATATTTTAAATCTAACTATTTAAAATAAAATCGAAACCTATTCGATTGAGTGAGAAGTTCTCACCTTGATTTTAAATTCCGTTTTAGCTTTTATTTCGAATAAAATTAAACGCGCGTTTAATTTTACCCGAAATTCTCACTAACTCCAAACGACTCCAAACCAACTCCATCGCGTAGTGCTCGTCCATACGATTCCAACGCAACTGAGTTTGCATTTTTTCGACCTCGTATGAAAAAGTTACGAATTTTATAAGTTACACGTATTTTAAATCAACAAATTACAACTAAACTTTAATAACCTAAACCCACAGCAAATCCTAGCCACTAGATCCAGATCCAACGGACCCTGCTCATCTTCTACATCACACGTATTATCTCCAGGCCGTGCAAATTGAGGCCGAACCCATGAATCACATACTAGGGTTTGAATTTGCTCTCTCCACACTCGACGATATCACGATCAGGAAGTTGCAACTTGAAGCCCTACACCACAACCACACTCGACCCAAACACCACCAGACTCGGCCCCCTCCTCCTCCTAGGGATGCGTGCGCAGGCCATGACGAACGGCCACACCTATCTCACTCCCCGACGCTCCGTTTTAGATCATAGCCGTTGAAAATGTAGTACTCGAGGAGATCTTCAACTTTGTAGTTGAACTTTCTTGCTAATTCTTGATGGATTTGGAGAAATCAAGGGAGGAAGGAGAAGAAAAACTGGCCATTGAAAAATTAGGGCCGGCTATGCAGTTTTAGATTAGGGTTTGTATATTTTTTTTTATTTTTCTTGAGTTATGGGGGTATTTATAAGGAACGAGCGACATTATTCATCCCGGAAATTCCGAACTCCGATTTAGACGCCATAACCAGCGTACCTAGGGTTTATCCCGCGTTCCGGACACAATGGAATAGGTTTCGGAAGCTAATTCGGAAGTATGTGTGAGTTATGGCTACAAACGCACAATTTAAATTAAACCGATTTAAATCGATTTCTAGGCGTTTTAATTTGTACCGGACAAACGGTAAATCCAATTGACTTGAAATTTGAAACCTTACAATAATATCACATTACAGATCCGATGAAACTGGTTTCGTCAAAATCCGAGACTTTTTGAAAAATGGCTATTTTGACTCGCCAAATTTAAATTAAAAATAATTCGATGCGTTTCGAGCTGCCACGAACAAACGATAACTCCGATTGACACGAAAATTGAAATCCGGTAATAACTAACTATTACGGATCCAATGAAACTAGTTTCGTTCAATTCTGAGACTGTTCAAAAATTGGCTATTTTATAGTCGATTATTAAATATTAAAATATTCAATTTTCACAAATTAACTCTTAATTCGATTTTAAAAGTTCTAAAATATCGTTCTAACTTCAATATGATTAAATAAAATTTTACAAATCATTTTCAATCATATTTAACTCAATTTTCAATTATTTCCATAATTTAACGTATTAAATTATCGATTTAATTATTCAATTAAATCCAAAAATTCAAATAAAAATTTATTTGACTTATAAATTCACTTTTTAATATTTAAAATTAATAAAATATTAAAATTTTAATTTTTAAAAATTCTGGGTCGTTACAATCTTCCCCACTTAAAAGAATTTCGTCCTCGAAATTACAAGTAAGAAGAGTTATACAATTTATTAACTTTCCCAAAATTCATAATTAAACTGCTTACAAATATTTACTAAGTTTTCAAACCATACTTAGTTATCATTTCAAAAGCAACTATTATTGTTTAACTTTCAATTCCAAAATCAAAGTTAAAGTTTTCAAAATTTTCCAAATTTTCTCAAAATTTTTCTAACGCCTTAAATTTCCGGAAAAATTCGCCATAGTCTCCTTTGCGCGGCTCGATCCGAAAAAAAATGACAGTATATATATCACAAATATACATCTCATCAAGTAATGAGGCATCCCGAAGGGAAAAAAGTGTAAAAGTGCGATATTTAATCCGAGATATGTACCTTATATTTTATTAGCAAGCATATACGGCTAATATAGCGCTAAAGCGAGCTCCAAATGCGAAGCAAACGCTATCCGCACCTACTAAACACTCAACAAACAACATGAGAACATGCACATATGCAAATAATCTCAATATACAACGTATAGCAACATATCAACTATATATGTCAACATAGCAAATGTAACTAAACAACAAATGCAATATATATTCAACCATCAACCAATTATCATCCAACTAACATTCATAACCAATAATATTCATTTATATTCTCATTAATATTCAATGAAATGGTTTTCAATTTAAATCACATTTGATTCATTTACATTGGATTTACTAACATTCATTCTCAATTCAATTAGTTTACATTACTAATTAAATCCAATTCACTTTCAATTCTATTCAAATTTATTTACTTCTAATTTGAATTCAATTACATTAGCTTTCAATTTCATTAATACTTAATGAATTATATACAATCAACCTACAATCATATAACAATCAATGTATATTAATTTCAACCAAATTCATTCACTTTACATTAAATTTGGTTCAACACATTTAATTCCATTTGGTTTAACATTAAATTGATTTCCATTCCAATTTATTCAACTTCTAATAACATTAGATTTTAAATGAATCAACACTTACATTCATTACTCCATATCAACTTAAATTTACATTTAATTGATTATATTCAATCCATTCATTCAATTTGGTTTAACACCATCACTTTTATTCACAACTCATATTCATAAATATATTCATATAGTTTCACTTCTTAGATATATAAGTTTATTTCACAATTGTAAACACTTTAATTATAATTCAATTCTTATAATTCTTTTGCTTATACAATTATTCTTCAATTTAGATTATTCAAACAACCTAACAATCAACTTACATACAATTTAATAATTTTGAAAAATTATTTCTTTATATATAAAATATAATCAAGGCAAAATCATTCCATTTACCCAATTTTAAAATCAATATTGTGCCGAATTGTTCTATTCAAGTGTTTATAAACCCCTTCGGCTCAGTTTCGAGGCTGTGCTGACGAAAGTTCATATACCACTCAACAAACCAATCATCACAATATAAAGCAATTTTATATTCACTAACAAATACGCTCTCATATTTATTATTACACTCAAATTCATTCTAGAGTACTGCTGACTCTATCTCTAATGAATAATACCCAACAGAACCATGGTTGTCGCTTAACCATAAGCTCTGATACCAAATGTAACGCCCCGAAAATTTTCGACTTCCGAAAATCCGACATCGACACTCACTTTATCGACTGCCGAGAAATCAAAGGCCGAAAACCGAGATGTTATGGGTTTTAAAAAGAATTTAAGAAAAGAAAGAAGAGAGAAAAAGGTAGAAGATAGAGGGAAAAGAAGATAGACAATTTAGAAATAGAAAGAAAAAAGAGAATTTGAAAAATAGAAGATAGAAGAATTTTAAAAATAGAACGGACAGAAAGGAAACAACAGAACAACAACAGAATCTCACAATTCGCAGCGGAACAACATATAATAATAAATGAATAATCTTTAAATAAAGAACTATATCAGTTATTACATCACATTATATTTCATTACATCATATCATATCATCAGAGTGTACAACAACATACAACAATAAACAGTGCAGCGGAAAAGAAATACTATATAAACTAGTAATACGCCATGCCATCCAGCTTGCCTCCAGCAACTCCAGAATATCCAAAATATCCTGATAAACCTAACTCTTAACTGCCCGTGTGGAAATTGGTGGGCACCCAGAGTTTAGGAAGGAAAACAATAAACTCCGAGTCAGTCATGTGACTGGTGTGAGAACTCAAAACAGTTTATTTAACTTTAAAATCAAATAGAGGAATATTTTTAAACTCAATTCGCAATGCTTTTAAAAATGAGACTACCATAAGGCCTCCCGCACACACACACATGCAAACGCAGAATCGGAGGAGATTTCTCCTTATGATAGCCAAAGATGCTTGATACGCATTTAAAATAACATTTGATATTATTACTAGTGCATAGTGTAATAACAAATCATTTCAAAAATAAAGATATAAATCTTAGCCAACATACGACCATTATCGTATGCCTACTATAGCTACTATCCAAACAGTGGTGACCACCATAAGTGAATAGCAGGTTCTACAACTAATACCGTACAAGTTTCGTATTGGGAATTGGATTTCCAACAAATGGTCAGGCCAAGGAACTTCCCATTGCCACATGAGAATGCCTCTGGATGGACATCCTCGAGAACCAAACCGGATCTCTACCAACACAAGGCCGGGTTACCCCTAACTGAGTAACAACTGACCGAATATGCCATCCCCCGGTCCTTTGGGACCTTTTCACCGAGCGCTCGTAATCAATTCACACAATCATAAAGTGTTTTCAACATGAGTAAGTATCTGGGCTCCATACCATGATACCACCCTTTTCCAGAAGGAAATGGACACATCCTAAAGGGTGCTACCCCTCATAACCTTGCTGCTTCTTTCCTGTTTTGACCATTCACGGGGTGTGAGGCTCGACGAATTCATGTCCACAAAAACATACTTTATACAAAAGCCATGCTTTGGGTCAACAAATGATCAACACAATGATCACTAAGATAGACGATCAAATAAATGATCCTATCACAATAATCAACACAATGATCATTTCAGCATCACTCAGCATGTCACATTACCAAATTGGGAATATATCGCTGATAACTTCAACTATATAACCTTTGAGCTCGTACGTCTCAAAGAAGGGTGTTAAGCAAAGAATAAATTCTCCGCCACCAACAGAAATATATTTGAAAGAAATCGGCTTTATATCTCAAATTGTAATGTCAGGCATACAATCCATACAAGTCTGTTCCGGGATCGAACAAAACCGAAGGCACTTACAAAGAAGTCCTTGCAATCCGGATATTCACAATCCTGATCGAATTTCCCATCACTTATGGAATCTCTATACCAGGAGCTACCCAGTGCAGAGACAATCGATAGGTCATCCTATCGCTCTCGCAAATACCGGTCTTCAACACCGATCTTCAAATGCAATTCACAACGACGTATCACATATTCAGAATGGGTTATACGACCCCATGGTCCTTTCCCGGTTAACCCGAATAGTGAGCGCTTATTCAAAAATAAGTGTGCATTCAAATTCAATCAATTCACATCAAATACCCATTCAAAAGGGAAATATTGATAGTCGGCTATTGAACTATCAATGGATATGCATACATCACCAGATTCCAAATAATTTTCTAAATTATTTACATTTCCAAAATATCTTTACAAGATATAAAATTTCAACACTTCAAAAATAAATCAATATTTATTTTTAAACAAATTCCACTTTCACATATAAATTCCATAATGAATTTATATTTCAAAAATATCCATGAATAACCGATTTCAATTATTCATTCTCAATTTATCTTCAAAAAGATAAATTCTAAATATTCACTTCATACTGGGAAAACATTTCCATACTTATTTATTCATAAGTAATTCACAAATCTTTTTATTTTCAACACTTAGAAAATATTCAATATACTTAAATCGAATTAAGTATATATTTCATTCTTTTAAGGAAATCATTCTCTTAACATATTTATTTGGGCCAAAACGAATGTTGCGTAAAACATCGTTACAACAACCCAACATCACTAGTATAGGGATTCGAAATTAAAATAGATATATAAATCCCAATACTATACAAAACATTTCCTTTCGGAAATCATTTACTATAACAACAGTGTTATAGTCCACCATTTCCTTCTATTTCTCGAAACATCTATTTCAACAATCAATGTTGAAATCTATGGTTTCGAATCTCAACACATTTAAAACATCGTTAGATCGTTTTAATTCAAATTAAACATCTCATTCAAAACAATTTCTTTAACATATCATTCACTATTTAAAAACGTGAATATACTTCTTTAACAAATTCCATCCTTTTATTCATTTTAATTCAAAGGATTATTCACTGTCTAAAAACGTGAATATGACTCTATTTCTAAGTTATAACAATTAACTTATCAAAATAAGTCGTTTGCGAATTTATAAAACAACGTTCATAAATTCCATATCTATTTATTTATAAAAACTTCCTTTTTATAAATTCCTTTATTAACCTATTCCAGTTTATAACTAAATTATAAACTAAACGTTCATATTATAAATTAAATACTTATAAAACGATTATTTTACAAAATCGTTCTTTTTATCTTCCCAAATTATAAATCTTATAACTTATAAGATTCATTTATTTAACCAAATCTATTCTTCAAATAATTTCACCAAATTTATAAATCTTACTATTTATAAATTTCATTTATAACTTCACAGTTTATAATTCCATAAATTTCATTCTATTATGAAATTCATTCTCACATCATTCAAACATTTATAAAAACTTGTTTTATAATGTCTATATTCCAATTTATAAATATCCATTTATAAATCTCTTAATATAAATCAGTTTATATTATTATTCTGAAACGTCTTTAATTTCCTTTATAATTTCACCATTTTGATTTATAAAATAATCCTATATTTAAACTTTTCATAATAAATTCAAAAATCCAGTTTAAACTATTTTATAAAATCATTAATTCATATTTCTCAAAAATCAATCTTTAACTATATTTCCCAAAATCATAATTTTTATAACTTTAAAAATTATAACCTTTATTTTTTTAAAATAAATCAGTTTCCAAAAATATAGAATAATTTCAAAAATCACTTAAAAAATCATTTTAAAATCCCAAAATCTGGGTCCAATGATGCTACACACCAAATAGTCAATCACGACTACAACGATATCATATATCGATATGATAATCCATCAAATATCAAAATATCTGAAATTAAATAAAAACTGTTGAGGAATCCAGTTGGATCCCTCCAACCTGTTTTCCTGCATCCAAAAACATTAGCACAATACCAATTTCGCTCCAGTACGAAATTATCGCGGTATATGTTCTTAATAAATATTATCCGCTTAATAACGGCGTAATAGGGTCTCATCCGCTAAACAAAAAATGCGGGAAATCAACAACTGCAATATATACATATGCCAATATATATATATTGATATTATATATAATACCAATTTCACTGTTTATGAAATATTCGCGGTATATGTTTTTAATAAATAACATCCGCTTACTAACGGCGTATAATGTCTATTTTAACAATCAATAATTTACAGTCATCATTCAAACATGCATTCAAATATTTTAAATCTAACTATTTAAAATAAAATCGAAACCTATTCGATTGAGTGAGAAGTTCTCACCTTGATTTTAAATTCCGTTTTAGCTTTTATTTCGAATAAAATTAAACGCGCGTTTAATTTTACCCGAAATTCTCACTAACTCCAAACGACTCCAAACCAACTCCATCGCGTAGTGCTCGTCCATACGATTCCAACGCAACTGAGTTTGCATTTTTTCGACCTCGTATGAAAAAGTTACGAATTTTATAAGTTACACGTATTTTAAATCAACAAATTACAACTAAACTTTAATAACCTAAACCCACAGCAAATCCTAGCCACTAGATCCAGATCCAACGGACCCTGCTCATCTTCTACATCACACGTATTATCTCCAGGCCGTGCAAATTGAGGCCGAACCCATGAATCACATACTAGGGTTTGAATTTGCTCTCTCCACACTCGACGATATCACGATCAGGAAGTTGCAACTTGAAGCCCTACACCACAACCACACTCGACCCAAACACCACCAGACTCGGCCCCCTCCTCCTCCTAGGGATGCGTGCGCAGGCCATGACGAACGGCCACACCTATCTCACTCCCCGACGCTCCGTTTTAGATCATAGCCGTTGAAAATGTAGTACTCGAGGAGATCTTCAACTTTGTAGTTGAACTTTCTTGCTAATTCTTGATGGATTTGGAGAAATCAAGGGAGGAAGGAGAAGAAAAACTGGCCATTGAAAAATTAGGGCCGGCTATGCAGTTTTAGATTAGGGTTTGTATATTTTTTTTTATTTTTCTTGAGTTATGGGGGTATTTATAAGGAACGAGCGACATTATTCATCCCGGAAATTCCGAACTCCGATTTAGACGCCATAACCAGCGTACCTAGGGTTTATCCCGCGTTCCGGACACAATGGAATAGGTTTCGGAAGCTAATTCGGAAGTATGTGTGAGTTATGGCTACAAACGCACAATTTAAATTAAACCGATTTAAATCGATTTCTAGGCGTTTTAATTTGTACCGGACAAACGGTAAATCCAATTGACTTGAAATTTGAAACCTTACAATAATATCACATTACAGATCCGATGAAACTGGTTTCGTCAAAATCCGAGACTTTTTGAAAAATGGCTATTTTGACTCGCCAAATTTAAATTAAAAATAATTCGATGCGTTTCGAGCTGCCACGAACAAACGATAACTCCGATTGACACGAAAATTGAAATCCGGTAATAACTAACTATTACGGATCCAATGAAACTAGTTTCGTTCAATTCTGAGACTGTTCAAAAATTGGCTATTTTATAGTCGATTATTAAATATTAAAATATTCAATTTTCACAAATTAACTCTTAATTCGATTTTAAAAGTTCTAAAATATCGTTCTAACTTCAATATGATTAAATAAAATTTTACAAATCATTTTCAATCATATTTAACTCAATTTTCAATTATTTCCATAATTTAACGTATTAAATTATCGATTTAATTATTCAATTAAATCCAAAAATTCAAATAAAAATTTATTTGACTTATAAATTCACTTTTTAATATTTAAAATTAATAAAATATTAAAATTTTAATTTTTAAAAATTCTGGGTCGTTACAATCTTCCCCACTTAAAAGAATTTCGTCCTCGAAATTACAAGTAAGAAGAGTTATACAATTTATTAACTTTCCCAAAATTCATAATTAAACTGCTTACAAATATTTACTAAGTTTTCAAACCATACTTAGTTATCATTTCAAAAGCAACTATTATTGTTTAACTTTCAATTCCAAAATCAAAGTTAAAGTTTTCAAAATTTTCCAAATTTTCTCAAAATTTTTCTAACGCCTTAAATTTCCGGAAAAATTCGCCATAGTCTCCTTTGCGCGGCTCGATCCGAAAAAAAATGACAGTATATATATCACAAATATACATCTCATCAAGTAATGAGGCATCCCGAAGGGAAAAAAGTGTAAAAGTGCGATATTTAATCCGAGATATGTACCTTATATTTTATTAGCAAGCATATACGGCTAATATAGCGCTAAAGCGAGCTCCAAATGCGAAGCAAACGCTATCCGCACCTACTAAACACTCAACAAACAACATGAGAACATGCACATATGCAAATAATCTCAATATACAACGTATAGCAACATATCAACTATATATGTCAACATAGCAAATGTAACTAAACAACAAATGCAATATATATTCAACCATCAACCAATTATCATCCAACTAACATTCATAACCAATAATATTCATTTATATTCTCATTAATATTCAATGAAATGGTTTTCAATTTAAATCACATTTGATTCATTTACATTGGATTTACTAACATTCATTCTCAATTCAATTAGTTTACATTACTAATTAAATCCAATTCACTTTCAATTCTATTCAAATTTATTTACTTCTAATTTGAATTCAATTACATTAGCTTTCAATTTCATTAATACTTAATGAATTATATACAATCAACCTACAATCATATAACAATCAATGTATATTAATTTCAACCAAATTCATTCACTTTACATTAAATTTGGTTCAACACATTTAATTCCATTTGGTTTAACATTAAATTGATTTCCATTCCAATTTATTCAACTTCTAATAACATTAGATTTTAAATGAATCAACACTTACATTCATTACTCCATATCAACTTAAATTTACATTTAATTGATTATATTCAATCCATTCATTCAATTTGGTTTAACACCATCACTTTTATTCACAACTCATATTCATAAATATATTCATATAGTTTCACTTCTTAGATATATAAGTTTATTTCACAATTGTAAACACTTTAATTATAATTCAATTCTTATAATTCTTTTGCTTATACAATTATTCTTCAATTTAGATTATTCAAACAACCTAACAATCAACTTACATACAATTTAATAATTTTGAAAAATTATTTCTTTATATATAAAATATAATCAAGGCAAAATCATTCCATTTACCCAATTTTAAAATCAATATTGTGCCGAATTGTTCTATTCAAGTGTTTATAAACCCCTTCGGCTCAGTTTCGAGGCTGTGCTGACGAAAGTTCATATACCACTCAACAAACCAATCATCACAATATAAAGCAATTTTATATTCACTAACAAATACGCTCTCATATTTATTATTACACTCAAATTCATTCTAGAGTACTGCTGACTCTATCTCTAATGAATAATACCCAACAGAACCATGGTTGTCGCTTAACCATAAGCTCTGATACCAAATGTAACGCCCCGAAAATTTTCGACTTCCGAAAATCCGACATCGACACTCACTTTATCGACTGCCGAGAAATCAAAGGCCGAAAACCGAGATGTTATGGGTTTTAAAAAGAATTTAAGAAAAGAAAGAAGAGAGAAAAAGGTAGAAGATAGAGGGAAAAGAAGATAGACAATTTAGAAATAGAAAGAAAAAAGAGAATTTGAAAAATAGAAGATAGAAGAATTTTAAAAATAGAACGGACAGAAAGGAAACAACAGAACAACAACAGAATCTCACAATTCGCAGCGGAACAACATATAATAATAAATGAATAATCTTTAAATAAAGAACTATATCAGTTATTACATCACATTATATTTCATTACATCATATCATATCATCAGAGTGTACAACAACATACAACAATAAACAGTGCAGCGGAAAAGAAATACTATATAAACTAGTAATACGCCATGCCATCCAGCTTGCCTCCAGCAACTCCAGAATATCCAAAATATCCTGATAAACCTAACTCTTAACTGCCCGTGTGGAAATTGGTGGGCACCCAGAGTTTAGGAAGGAAAACAATAAACTCCGAGTCAGTCATGTGACTGGTGTGAGAACTCAAAACAGTTTATTTAACTTTAAAATCAAATAGAGGAATATTTTTAAACTCAATTCGCAATGCTTTTAAAAATGAGACTACCATAAGGCCTCCCGCACACACACACATGCAAACGCAGAATCGGAGGAGATTTCTCCTTATGATAGCCAAAGATGCTTGATACGCATTTAAAATAACATTTGATATTATTACTAGTGCATAGTGTAATAACAAATCATTTCAAAAATAAAGATATAAATCTTAGCCAACATACGACCATTATCGTATGCCTACTATAGCTACTATCCAAACAGTGGTGACCACCATAAGTGAATAGCAGGTTCTACAACTAATACCGTACAAGTTTCGTATTGGGAATTGGATTTCCAACAAATGGTCAGGCCAAGGAACTTCCCATTGCCACATGAGAATGCCTCTGGATGGACATCCTCGAGAACCAAACCGGATCTCTACCAACACAAGGCCGGGTTACCCCTAACTGAGTAACAACTGACCGAATATGCCATCCCCCGGTCCTTTGGGACCTTTTCACCGAGCGCTCGTAATCAATTCACACAATCATAAAGTGTTTTCAACATGAGTAAGTATCTGGGCTCCATACCATGATACCACCCTTTTCCAGAAGGAAATGGACACATCCTAAAGGGTGCTACCCCTCATAACCTTGCTGCTTCTTTCCTGTTTTGACCATTCACGGGGTGTGAGGCTCGACGAATTCATGTCCACAAAAACATACTTTATACAAAAGCCATGCTTTGGGTCAACAAATGATCAACACAATGATCACTAAGATAGACGATCAAATAAATGATCCTATCACAATAATCAACACAATGATCATTTCAGCATCACTCAGCATGTCACATTACCAAATTGGGAATATATCGCTGATAACTTCAACTATATAACCTTTGAGCTCGTACGTCTCAAAGAAGGGTGTTAAGCAAAGAATAAATTCTCCGCCACCAACAGAAATATATTTGAAAGAAATCGGCTTTATATCTCAAATTGTAATGTCAGGCATACAATCCATACAAGTCTGTTCCGGGATCGAACAAAACCGAAGGCACTTACAAAGAAGTCCTTGCAATCCGGATATTCACAATCCTGATCGAATTTCCCATCACTTATGGAATCTCTATACCAGGAGCTACCCAGTGCAGAGACAATCGATAGGTCATCCTATCGCTCTCGCAAATACCGGTCTTCAACACCGATCTTCAAATGCAATTCACAACGACGTATCACATATTCAGAATGGGTTATACGACCCCATGGTCCTTTCCCGGTTAACCCGAATAGTGAGCGCTTATTCAAAAATAAGTGTGCATTCAAATTCAATCAATTCACATCAAATACCCATTCAAAAGGGAAATATTGATAGTCGGCTATTGAACTATCAATGGATATGCATACATCACCAGATTCCAAATAATTTTCTAAATTATTTACATTTCCAAAATATCTTTACAAGATATAAAATTTCAACACTTCAAAAATAAATCAATATTTATTTTTAAACAAATTCCACTTTCACATATAAATTCCATAATGAATTTATATTTCAAAAATATCCATGAATAACCGATTTCAATTATTCATTCTCAATTTATCTTCAAAAAGATAAATTCTAAATATTCACTTCATACTGGGAAAACATTTCCATACTTATTTATTCATAAGTAATTCACAAATCTTTTTATTTTCAACACTTAGAAAATATTCAATATACTTAAATCGAATTAAGTATATATTTCATTCTTTTAAGGAAATCATTCTCTTAACATATTTATTTGGGCCAAAACGAATGTTGCGTAAAACATCGTTACAACAACCCAACATCACTAGTATAGGGATTCGAAATTAAAATAGATATATAAATCCCAATACTATACAAAACATTTCCTTTCGGAAATCATTTACTATAACAACAGTGTTATAGTCCACCATTTCCTTCTATTTCTCGAAACATCTATTTCAACAATCAATGTTGAAATCTATGGTTTCGAATCTCAACACATTTAAAACATCGTTAGATCGTTTTAATTCAAATTAAACATCTCATTCAAAACAATTTCTTTAACATATCATTCACTATTTAAAAACGTGAATATACTTCTTTAACAAATTCCATCCTTTTATTCATTTTAATTCAAAGGATTATTCACTGTCTAAAAACGTGAATATGACTCTATTTCTAAGTTATAACAATTAACTTATCAAAATAAGTCGTTTGCGAATTTATAAAACAACGTTCATAAATTCCATATCTATTTATTTATAAAAACTTCCTTTTTATAAATTCCTTTATTAACCTATTCCAGTTTATAACTAAATTATAAACTAAACGTTCATATTATAAATTAAATACTTATAAAACGATTATTTTACAAAATCGTTCTTTTTATCTTCCCAAATTATAAATCTTATAACTTATAAGATTCATTTATTTAACCAAATCTATTCTTCAAATAATTTCACCAAATTTATAAATCTTACTATTTATAAATTTCATTTATAACTTCACAGTTTATAATTCCATAAATTTCATTCTATTATGAAATTCATTCTCACATCATTCAAACATTTATAAAAACTTGTTTTATAATGTCTATATTCCAATTTATAAATATCCATTTATAAATCTCTTAATATAAATCAGTTTATATTATTATTCTGAAACGTCTTTAATTTCCTTTATAATTTCACCATTTTGATTTATAAAATAATCCTATATTTAAACTTTTCATAATAAATTCAAAAATCCAGTTTAAACTATTTTATAAAATCATTAATTCATATTTCTCAAAAATCAATCTTTAACTATATTTCCCAAAATCATAATTTTTATAACTTTAAAAATTATAACCTTTATTTTTTTAAAATAAATCAGTTTCCAAAAATATAGAATAATTTCAAAAATCACTTAAAAAATCATTTTAAAATCCCAAAATCTGGGTCCAATGATGCTACACACCAAATAGTCAATCACGACTACAACGATATCATATATCGATATGATAATCCATCAAATATCAAAATATCTGAAATTAAATAAAAACTGTTGAGGAATCCAGTTGGATCCCTCCAACCTGTTTTCCTGCATCCAAAAACATTAGCACAATACCAATTTCGCTCCAGTACGAAATTATCGCGGTATATGTTCTTAATAAATATTATCCGCTTAATAACGGCGTAATAGGGTCTCATCCGCTAAACAAAAAATGCGGGAAATCAACAACTGCAATATATACATATGCCAATATATATATATTGATATTATATATAATACCAATTTCACTGTTTATGAAATATTCGCGGTATATGTTTTTAATAAATAACATCCGCTTACTAACGGCGTATAATGTCTATTTTAACAATCAATAATTTACAGTCATCATTCAAACATGCATTCAAATATTTTAAATCTAACTATTTAAAATAAAATCGAAACCTATTCGATTGAGTGAGAAGTTCTCACCTTGATTTTAAATTCCGTTTTAGCTTTTATTTCGAATAAAATTAAACGCGCGTTTAATTTTACCCGAAATTCTCACTAACTCCAAACGACTCCAAACCAACTCCATCGCGTAGTGCTCGTCCATACGATTCCAACGCAACTGAGTTTGCATTTTTTCGACCTCGTATGAAAAAGTTACGAATTTTATAAGTTACACGTATTTTAAATCAACAAATTACAACTAAACTTTAATAACCTAAACCCACAGCAAATCCTAGCCACTAGATCCAGATCCAACGGCCCCTGCTCATCTTCTACATCACACGTATTATCTCCAGGCCGTGCAAATTGAGGCCGAACCCATGAATCACATACTAGGGTTTGAATTTGCTCTCTCCACACTCGACGATATCACGATCAGGAAGTTGCAACTTGAAGCCCTACACCACAACCACACTCGACCCAAACACCACCAGACTCGGCCCCCTCCTCCTCCTAGGGATGCGTGCGCAGGCCATGACGAACGGCCACACCTATCTCACTCCCCGACGCTCCGTTTTAGATCATAGCCGTTGAAAACGTAGTACTCGAGGAGATCTTCAACTTTGTAGTTGAACTTTCTTGCTAATTCTTGATGGATTTGGAGAAATCAAGGGAGGAAGGAGAAGAAAAACTGGCCATTGAAAAATTAGGGCCGGCTATGCAGTTTTAGATTAGGGTTTGTATATTTTTTTTTATTTTTCTTGAGTTATGGGGGTATTTATAAGGAACGAGCGACACTATTCATCCCGGAAATTCCGAACTCCGATTTAGACGCCGTAACCAGCGTACCTAGGGTTTATCCCGCGTTCCGGACACAATGGAACAGGTTTCGGAAGCTAATTCGGAAGTATGTGCGAGTTATGGCTACAAACGCTCAATTTAAATTAAACCGATTTAAATCGATTTCTAGGCGTTTTAATTTGTACCGGACAAACGGTAAATCCAATTGACTTGAAATTTGAAACCTTACAATAATATCACATTACGGATCCGATGAAACTGGTTTCGTCGAAATCCGAGACTTTTTGAAAAATGGCTATTTTGACTCGCCAAATTTAAATTAAAAATAATTCGATGCGTTTCGAGCTGCCACGAACAAACGATAACTCCGATTGACACGAAAATTGAAATCCGGTAATAACTAACTATTACGGATCCAATGAAACTGGTTTCGTTCAATTCTGAGACTGTTCAAAAATTGGCTATTTTACAGTCGATTATTAAATATTAAAATATTCAATTTTCACAAATTAACTCTTAATTCGATTTTAAAAGTTCTAAAATATCGTTCTAACTTCAATATGATTAAATAAAATTTTACAAATCATTTTCAATCATATTTAACTCAATTTTCAATTATTTCCATAATTTAACGTATTAAATTATCGATTTAATTATTCAATTAAATCCAAAAATTCAAATGAAAATTTATTTGACTTATAAATTCACTTTTTAATATTTAAAATTAATAAAATATTAAAATTTTAATTTCTAAAAATTCTGGGTCGTTACAATTTTCCCTAAGTTAAAGGTTATAACTTGAATATAAGAAATTTTTGATTAAGATTAAATGAATGATTTGGAAAGGTTTTCCCAAGTAAAAGAGAAAATGATTTGGAATTATTCCAGAATTTAAGAAAGGTTTAATAAATCAAATGATTTGATAAATGAGGCTTAATGATTCTATATACATTTGAAAAGAAAATGGAATAAACTGAAAAGAATATATCTAAGAAAGATATTTGATTTAAATGGAAGATGAAGTAATTTATTGATGATTGATATCCACGTATGAACTTGACATCTTTTTAAATCGATGATTGGCGTCGAAGGAACCGGAGTCGGATTTGGATGATTTCTATCCGAAAAACACTTCAAACCAATGTATATGATCGAAAGTGAAGACATGTTGAAGATGATGATTATTGAAGACCGAGGATCTTCATGGCCTGAGAACTGCTTGTTGAACTTGCTCTGGGTAGCTCCCATTATAGAGTTATTTATAGCAATGGTCTACTCGTTGTGGAGATTTTTTGGATTGCAAGGACTACTCGCTACTAGTGGTAGTAGGAGAGTGCCTTCGGTTTCGTTCAGTACCAGAACGAACTTGTATGGACGAATGTTTGACATTGCATTTCTGAGACACAACGTTCGACTTTTACAATGTACATCAGTGGCGGTGGAGAAAGCAACTTCTCTTAGATTAACACCCTCCTTAAGACGTACGAGCTCAAGGGTTGTATTTTTGTGCAAGGCAAATAGTGATCAAAGGAATGGCAGTATGGCATTCAAAGTGAAACCTGTTATGATCAAAGCGTGGTTTTGTATAAAAAAAGTGGCTTTGAAGAAATTGAGCGTAGCCTCGTGAGCCTCACACCCTAGTTATGATGGGATACTATGTGGTATAAATGCAAATTCGAAATAAGTGAGTATGTATAGTGGTATCAAATACGTTTGGCCCTTTGGGGATACGTCCCTCAAGGCATTTATTGCCCCATTTGGATAAAATGGTTGGCTTGAGAAAAGCAGGGAACTACCGATTATCAGTAGTAGTGTAACAAGTATAGTTTCAAATGACTAGTTTGAGAAAAGAGATTAATGCAGCGTGGGAACTATGTTTGTTATGCTTGGATCGGAGAAAAAGGTCACTAGTGCCCTATCATGTTGGAAATCCAACCCTAATACGAGATTTATAATTTTGATTGTATTCCCAAAATAGCTGTAATGACTTGCAAACATTTCAGCTATCCCCTTTCTGGTATCATATATTCCATTCGGTATATTCCGTTGGCCTAGTCCGGATGTGCTACCTTAGACTTAGTCCAGATATTGATATCTTATTTGAATAAGTTTATTTGAAAAGTGTTTTCAAAAGATTGTCATAAAAAATAATATTAAGTGCATTTTGGTATGAAGTGTTTTGGTTATCATAAGGTAAAAACCCGTCCGTGTTTATGTGTGGGCGTGGTCTTATGAGATACCCTTCTTTTCGAAGGTTTTGATGACATCGTCATGATCTATACATTTTAAATTTCGAGTATCTCACGTTGTTTTATCAAGCCTAATCCGGTTATTTTTAATACTCGGGTCAGATCTGAGTAGTTGCAGGTTAAGTTGAAGACGGTTTGAGTTTCCAAAGGAGAGCTGGAGATCTTTATCATCGTATTGACGTATTCTATTATCCGCTGCATCTATTGTATTTGTTTTTTTGTTTGTCCACATTTGTAAGGGCAGATGTTATAACTGTCCAGGCTGAATCTAGGTAAGACTCTGATATTCTACTTAAAATTTTCCATTGTAAATATTATTATTAAGTATTATATGTTATTCCATTCGTGTGAGGTTTTGTTTTGTCTTTATTTTCTTCCTACCTTTAGTGTTCTGCTTATTTGTGCAATTTGAATTGGACATGTGTGGTTTATTGTCGATTCAAAGGGTACGGAAAATGAGCCATTACATGTTTATATATACATATATATATGTATATGTATATATGTGTGTATATATATGTATCTTTAAAAATAATGATGAATTTTTTTTCCTTGACCGCCATTACCTTCTGCGTTGCTGATTAAAACGTATCTCTCAATCCACTTCAAAATTCTCAAATATATTTCATATTAAAATAATACTATCCAATAGTTAGAGGTTGGTGATTACAGACTTGCAATCTGACGAATCAAGAATAATAAAAGGAATTGAAGTCATTACTTCAATGTGGATACAAAGGCATCTTTAAACTGGTAATTTTAATTCATATTACAATAATCAAATTATATCATATGATCCTATAATGAGCAATTTCATATCTGTTTAAATATATTGCTACTATATGTTTATTTTGGTGAGAGTTTGTAAGTAGACGTGCTTGTCACAAATCAGTTTAGTTATGTGCATAATTTGTTTATTATACTATTTGATTTATATAGACAAATGTTGTTTACTGTATAAAATCAATTTTTGTCATTAATAATTGTTTTATATATATTTATTAATAAATTCATATATATATATATATATATATATATATTAGTGTATATTTCTCTCTCATAATAGCATATATGCATATATAAGATATCTATATGATTCACTTATTTATATATAATATGAATTTAAAAATTCGGAAATTAATTATCATACATATATTCATATTTTCAAATTAACATTTATTGAATTTTTGAATTGTTTATTATATATTAAATAATTATTACATTAAAAATTCAATTTCATATTTAAAAAATATTATATCATTTCAAAAACATATAGAATTTTTTTTGGAATTTTTTAATAAAGTTTATTATTTTTAATAATTAATATTATTTTAAAAAACCGTTTATGATTTATTAAAAATAACAATTAAATTGAAACTTTAAACTTTTTCATTACCTTTCATTCATAATCATAGAAGCTTTGAAATTTTGAAATTTGAAATTGATAATATATTATTTTATATTAAATAATTATTGCCGAAATCAATGTATTTGTTTTTAAAAATAATATTTCAATTTTGAAAAATCTCTAGATTTTTTCTAAACTCTATTTTATTATCCTAGATTTTCAAAAATTATAAAATTTAAATTTTCATCAGTATATTATTTTTTGTTAATTATTTATGGATGAAAACATTATTTTATTCATAATATATACAAATTAAAATACTAAAATTATTATGTTTGCAAAACTAAGTTAATTTTAAATTATAAATAATTTTTAATAATTGTTCTCTGTCTTTCTATATATATATATATACATTTATCTATATATAAATGTTTTATGTTCATATATTATATATAATATATTTATACATACATATGTGTGTGTGTTTTGTAACACGTATACATGCACATATTTAGACAACATTTATGACATACAAAATGAGCTAATATGTCTGTTGTGATGTAAACCCCAATATCTACATATGGGCTTATTATACATTTCACGGATTATTATGTTACACATGCACATACACATATATGTATATGATACATTCATGTATAAATTAAATAAAAAAATTAATTTCATATCATAATATATCTAAATTTAAATAAAATAAATGATTTTATTTAAATGAAACTTAGAAATGTTCTAAATCAGTTAGATTTCCTAGGCCCAATAAAAGATCCAATAGGGTAAAATTTTCGAAATTCACCCATAACTTTCTCTGTGGGCAAATCCAGTTCCAACATTATTAATATATTGAATAGAAGAGGTAAGATAAACGTATGTATTTGTTATGCAGACTCAAGGTACATGTGCTATACTCGGGCTATCGTGATATGGTTAGTATGAGTGAATAATTTCATTTTGATTTGTTGAGAAAACTCAAGGTCTAATTAAGATTAGGAGAAGGTACCAAAGGTTAGGAGTTGTATGTGATATAACCGATAAGGAGTTATCCGTCGTCTGTGGAGCTATGACTTGTTAAGCAAACTTAAGGTCAGAATTCCAAGATAGATGAGCCCTAACATCCATTAGTGAAGTCGAAAGACTTCTATGTTTTGACTTAGTGTTTGCTAAAACATAAAAGAATAATTGTAGCATTATTTGAAAAATGAAATGATAACATTCAACCTTTATAATATTGCAAGAACATATGCTATATAACGTTATAATAATCAACGTTGATAAATTGTCCATTTAATTCGACTGATAAAATATTTATCAATTAAGATATACAAATGAACTGAATTCAAGATTGACAAATATAAATATACTTATTAATAAATGCTTACTGCATGTTAATAGTTTCAAAATCCATGCAAGCGCCTGATTCTATAACTACTAAATATGTTCAAAATATAATCGCTTGTATATTTATTTGGTTGAGACCATGTTTGCATTCTTTGAGTTTCAAACTCAAAATCAATACAAGACTATGGATATATGACCCATATACTATCATATATAATTTTTATATGGTGAATAGTCATAGTTTGTAATGTATGACACTTTAATGAAGTTGGTTCATTTGAAGCAAATAAACCATACTATAAGACAAGTATTCAATTTAATTGACTACAATAAAGATCATATGTAACACAAGACCAATACTATAATATAAATCTAAGAACTCGATCCCTAAAATTTCAATTTGATCAGTTTACGCGAGGTGCAACATATTTGATGTCCTTAAACGTTAAAGATGATCGAGTGCACTTTTGTAAAGAGCTTGTTATGATGTTGTAGTAAGAGTGTTGTTTTGAATGGTTTGACCATTTAGAAAGAAAAAAAAATGTATAAGAGTAGATGTGATTTAAGGTAGAGTTGGGATGAAGATATCGAATAGTCACTTCTGCTTCATAAAGAAACGTTGCAAATGAGAATTGTAATAATGATAATTGATACTTAACATCAAAATAAGAAATATAATTTCTATATCAAAATGTATTACCATATAGAAAATTGTTTTCTATGAGATTTATTTCTTTAAGTTCAAGATAATTGATCAAAGAACTCTCCACTATAAAATAGTTGTAGTATATGAAATAAATAACCTATATTAAGTGGATGATGGACCATCTAATCTAATGTGTTGTTATAGTAATGGAGGAAATAGTGGGAGCATGCCATATAGCATTTATTGATTGCATCAAGTTATGAAAATTATTTTCTTAAAACATACCGAACATTACTTATGAAATAATGGATATTTTTCTCCGTCAATTGAAAAATAGATATGGTTATATTTCAATGTGAATATTATGAATATTCGTTATGTAATAAAACTATAATGTTTTATTTGTTTTCATTACAAAAAGTGATGCATTGGAAAATACTAAAGTATCTAAAGTTATTTATAGTTATTTTGGAATTATAGACTGAGCCATAGTTTGAGAAATAACATTTATTATGTAATTATAAATCATCTGATACCGCTTAATTTTATTTCAAATAAGTAAGGGCTATGCACCCATTTAATGGGAGCATCATAAGACTTAACGAAGTCTTCGGATTAATGCAAATACATGTATGCAATCGTAAGTCTATTAACACCAAAAATGGTTCCACGTACTCCATCATATTCACCGACGAGTTATCACAAACATCGACATGTGTAATTGATACAGATGTATAAGTCTATGATAAGCTCATAGAATACAAAATGGAAGTAAATAATATAACATAGGACAAAAATGATTTGATCGAATGGGTAAGTATATTGGAAAGAGTTCCGTATGTGCCTAGTATGAATGAAGATCCATACTCAAAGGTCACTCCTCCTTACAATACATAATCATGTATTGAAAGGAGTAATTGAACGTTGTTGGAAAAAGCTCGATTAATGATAAGTGAAGTTGGGTTAAACTCTTTCTATATGGTGTGTACTTAAGAGTAGCACACAAGGTCAAAATTAATATCATCCAAAAAATGGTTTATGTTACAATCCTGCTTTCTACATCGTAATAATAAATAAAATTTAATTAAAAGAAATATTCGATTTTTGATATTTTTATGTTGGAAATATATTCTTTTTTATTTAAAGACTATTTTATAGAAGATTTTGGTTTAATAAATTGAACTAAATCAATAAAATTATTCCAAATAAAATACTGAAATTGAATAAATTATTTTAATTTAATGTAAAATATTTTTAAAGTGTAAATAATTGATATATGATTAAAATAGAGAAAATTTTAATAAGCAGTTATCAGATTGAATAAAATAGTCTATTTATTGAAATATAATTCGTAAAATGAAGCGTAGATCAATTTAAATTGATTTGAAATTTATTTACAAATAAATGAAAGAATTATTTAAAAGAAATAATAATTAATTAAATAAGAAGGAAAAACCACATTTTCTATCAGATTCTAGAAAACCCTTACAACTCAACATTCAAATCAAACCTAAAACCCGTATCCTATATTTTTTTCACCTCTCCTAGTCATTTATTCCCAAATCAATTCACTTTGAAAGGAAAAAACGATGAAGTCATGCTTGAACGGCATGGTATGGTGGCGCCATGGAAGGAGAAACCTGGGGTGTGTGATGTAGGATGTTGGCTTAGGTGTGATGGAAGCACTTAGGTTGCATACGATTTTGGCAATGTGCATTGATGAAGAGGAGGTCGCGGTTGGCATCCAGGCAGTGGACTAAGTAGATTCGAAGGCAGTGATTGGAGCAGGTGCAGGCAGATGTCTTCGATGTTCGAGCTTGGCTGTTGGATGTGCACACGAGGTTTACTTATGCTTGAGATTGGAATTGTTGGTGATGAAGATGGCTCGTTGGTGAAGTATAAGGCAGTGTGGCCAGATTTGGGAAACGATTGGCAATGACTTATTGGAGATTGTGCAACGAAATGGAGGTGATAGATTAGAAATCGCGAAGACAGTAAATGTCCTCACTTGGATTTTGGTGAGTTTTCTACGCTCAAAACTATATCGCTGTAGCTATTTATATTAGATATTTATTCCATATATTGTTTAAATATTTTGGTACAATTGATTGGATTGATTGATTGTTTGGAATTGTTTGATGTTTGGATTGTTGGGGATCTTGGTTTTGTAAATGATTGTGTTAGTTGGAAGTGCAGTTTACAAACGGAACTCTGTCCATTTATGAATTGAACAAATATTTATCTATATGTCGATATAATGTATTTTTGGATGATCGGAGTTTGACGGAACTCGATTCCAGTCACATGATATATATTAATAATGATGTTGGTTGATATGATTGTGGAGTAATATTACTCCATAATTTTATATATAGATATTTGTTTGTTTCTTGTTTAAATAGATTGTTTGAAAAGCTTTGAAATTTTCTTTAACGGTTTTGAAATTTTATTAAAAGTATTTTATTAATAATTTACTAAATTTTGTTCAATCGGCTACTTTTGAACTTACAAATATAATTTGAATTATAAAAATAAATATAGGTTCCTTTTAGTTATAAAACCCATTTGAAAATCAATTGTAATGTATTATAAGTTTGGAGTTGTTTTTAAGAAAAATATATAATATATTGCTATTTTGTAAAATATACTATGGAAATAATATTATTATTGGAAGAGTTTTCAAATCTTGGAAAAATATAGAATTCTTTTTATTAAAAATAACTAAACGATTTTGGATATGTCTTGAATAATTTTTTTTTTTTGTAATGTGTGAATTTCAAATATGGTATAATTTAAAATAAAATGTTCTATTTCGAACCAGTTTGAGTATAAAGCGGAAATATTGACTTATATTCTATGGTTTGACATAAATATAATTTATTTTGTATTTTTGTGTGTGTGTGTATATATATATATTTAAAAATAGTAACTAATTATAGAAAATTGTGGAAAGACCTCTATAAATGATATTTGATTTGTAAAGTGATCTCGAATGTTTTAAAATATATATGTAGAAATTTGTAAATGAATGTGGTATTTAAATCTTTATTTTAGAATTATATAACTAAAGTTAAAGTACTATTTAATATATCTTATATTAAGGATTTGTAGGGATTTCAGAAAATATAATTAATTTAAGAAGTTTTTTTCTAAACTTATTGAAGATTTTTTTATACTTGGCTTTAATTAATTATTTAAAAGATTATAAAATTATGAAAAATAAGATATATTCTATGATTAATATTTTAAGTGTTTTGAAGTGTATTTCGTTAAGAAAATGATTACTTATGAATTATTAAAGTGTGCTATTTATAAATGTACAATTATATATATGTTTGAATATTGAATATAAATGTTTTAAAAATGATTTTTTAAACTTCATTATTATTTTTTCATTTCTGAATAAAACTAGGGTGTTTGTGCACGATTTCTACAATTTTCGATTTCTCATTTTTTTATATTGATTTTGATAACATAAATGATTCACCGTCGATACTAATTTTATTTGTGATTTTGATGTGAAACGGTGATGATATCCTTTATATGATTTCATAGCATTCAATTCCGTGTGATGAGAAATCTGAATGGATGGAGTTATAATACTATTTGGGATGAGGCATTTGGTAATATTTCTCCAGTTATTCTTTAGACTCTTTATATGGAATATATGGAGTTGAGTGTAGTTTATGAGTAGTGAATAAACGTTTGAGTATCATGCAGTGGTATAGTATGATTTTGTGATATTCATTTGGTTATTTATTATAAGTAGATAGCACTCACGTGATAGCAATTGTGTAATGAGGTTGTACTTACGTGAGATGATGCTTGTAGTTTTGAGTATGGTAGGTTCCCTTATATTTAGTGATTTTGTGTGCCACTATCATGATGTACTCCTTTTATTGGAATTAGAAAGGACCTGATCGCCAGAATCCACCTTAGCATTCTGATCATGGGGTCGCCCCACAAAACCGCAACAACTTTATTGGATATTACTTTTGATGCACATCATGAAATTTGGGTTATGCGACCTATAAAATTAGGGCTACACATTGACGAGCCATTGCTAAATATAAGTCACGATGTTCGTCGAGGTAACTAAAGACTGTAGGAGAAAATCTGACTAGTTGACCTTGGGATCCTAGAGCGGGCAGATGGCTATCAGTCTCCCTTCTGATTTTAATGGAGTGGTAGATTAGCATGTACTATTGATAAACCGCACTTAAGTATAGATATGGGTTAGGCGAACCACGGTTAGATAGCCCCATATATTGATGTACATATGACTCTACTTGGAACTTCGTGTCTGCCATACAGTCATTCACCCGTTAAGATTTATTATGATTTGTTCATATATGAGGAGATGTGATTATATCTAGACAGGTGTCTAGAGTACAGTGGATTCTCTTATCTTTTATTATATCTAATTGAAGATTAGGTGCCCAATATTTTATAATTGGATAGTCTATTCTACGTTGTTTGACGATAGTATTTTATTATTTGATATTGAGAGATATATCTTGGGCGTTACTGTATGCTAGCTTAATTATTCTGGATGATATCTCGAGTATTGATAATTTCAATGATTTCGATATGGATGATTTACCTATTTGATATTGTTTTGATTGGATAATATTGGTGTGATTTTATATGGATGGTGACATCTTTATGTTTGGTTTTGTGGATGTTACTATTTTGTTATACTATTTTTTTTGTATGTCATCACTATTATACTATGCATATTCTACATCTATATATGTGTTGCCCTTTATATTTAGATATAGTCTGACCCGTGTGTTATTTATATAATATCCGGGTCAGTCCTAGACATTTTAGGTTCAGGAACGATGAGTTTTTGGGCATAAAGGAGACTAAATATTCAGTAGATATCATCCTGTATTGTATATTCCCTTGTGTGTATATCATAGTGATGTATAATTTTGTATTATATATTATCACTGTAATATTAACTCTGTTTTTCTAGTCATTACTGTACATTGCGTATTGTTCTATCCTGAAGGCACATGTGTTTATTGCTTTGTGCTGATACTATGTAAGTATAGGTTGGTTATTTATTTAATGTTTAAATATATACCAGTGTTAGTGACAGCTCTTGGTGTTTTTTTTAATAAAAATCTTCCTTCTGTTAAAAAAAAAGTGTTAGTCCAAGGTAATATTCAAGTGTGTACCACATATCGCCTCGTTCTTTGTATTATCTAATATTATTACTTAGGAATACTCTTGGATATTACAAGTATAGAAGTGGGGTGTTTCATTTTAGTATTAGTGTGTCAGAACAATATATAATGCAGAAGAGAAGCGAAGCTTGACCTTAAAGAGACTTAGATTCCATGTCCCATTAGGTGTGTTGGGTAGTTACCTTATATTAAAGGGATAATAGGAATGTACAATGATTACCGGGGTAATCATATATAGACGTCCTTGTCATATTTCCTACTATATATATATATATCTATGTATGTATGTATATAATATTTATCCCTATAGCTTGTGTGTGTTCATCTATGCATGAAATTTAAGTTGCTGATGGAGATAGTAAAGTAAAGAGCAATTAGCCTAACCAACGGTGTCGGAATTGGTGAAGGTGAATAAATCTCTTTATGGCTTTGAATAGAGTAATCTGATCCAGTAGAGATCAGAGTGTGCAGACGATGCTAACAAATAATTTTCCACTGAAGGCGTTTCTTTGATGTGTATTTGGTTGAACTAATTTTTGTTTTCATTTGGCTTAGCCTAGAATGTGGAGATTTAGAAGGAGTTATCACTCAAATATTTCTAAACCCGCATGAATCTAGATAGAACGAAAAATTAATAGAAGCCAACAATTTATTCAAAATCTAAATTGCTACGGGATAACAAATCTGTTTAAGAAATAATAATAATTATAACAAAATATAATTAATAATGAGAAAGAAAAATTAAAATAAATTTATTGAATGCTTGATTTATATTATGTATGTGTAATGGTTTGTATTGTTATTAATGATTGCTGAATTGAATGTGTATACGAATTTTGAAAGAATTTTTTTATTTAAATAAGAAAACGATTTAATAAAATATGAAGATTGTTTTATGAAAATATTTTAATAGTTTGTTTGGGTCTTAGTTTTTCTGTAGAGCGGTTTAAGAATTCTAATCGGTACTTCTAATCAGCGTTATCGATAGGGATTCCTACATGCTTATTCGAGATAGTCTGTCATAATATTTTAAGAAATGATATAAGAAACATTTTACTTATAATTATGCATTGTTTTATAAAGTAATGTATTATTTTAAAAAATGGAAATATTTTTGTTAGATTAATATTTTTAGAACAACGAATACAACCATTGGATATTAGTGTGAAGTTGAGATCACTGGCGAGGCAATGTTGACATATTATCCTAGGTAGTCAATATTGCAATCAATTGGCAAAACGACTCAGTAAATTTTATGGCGGGAGAATGTTCTATATTTTAATATAAATTAGTTTGTGAATTACACACACACACACACACACACACACACACACACACACACACACACATATATATATATTTGTTTAAGATTGAATTAGAAGAATTATTTAACGAAACACACATATATGGATGTATAATAGATTTGTTTTGAGTTGTAAATAAATTTTCATAAATAAAAAATAAACATGTTATCTATTTTATTAATAAAGAATTGTCTATGAGAAAATGCTAAGTATTTAAAACATGTTTCAAAAAATCTAATGTGAAATGTATAGATGAATTTAGAAAGAGATAATTTATTTAAGTATTGATAATTTTTTTTTTAAAGAGTAAGTTTTTTGTAACATCTCGAAAAAATATAAATAACTTATATTCAAATAAAGGGACTATTTAAATATTTATATTTTGAATTAAGTGTTAATTAAATGGATTTAATAACCTTATTTAACTCCTTTTAATTAATGAATAATGGTGAACTCATTTTATAAACTTAGTTATAATAATAAATAGTTCGAATAAATAACAAGAAAATCAATTGTTAATAAAACGATTTGGTTTTTATCGACGAACTTTCTAACAAATTTATAGCATTTTTCCATAAATATTAATTGGAAAATATTTAAATTACCATTTGCCAAGTTTTTCGGCCAACGCTAGTATTTTTGAAATTTCACAGAATAAAATAACAATCGCATTTTATTGTTGTTTTAGAACCGTGTCGCATTTTTATGCTCGATCATATTTTTATTTTTGTCGTTCGCGGTTAATATGCAGACATGACACTGTGTAGCGAGGTACCGGAAATTGTAAAATAAACTAAACCTGTGGCGACCCGTCCTTTTATCTCCTAAAAGTCGCGTCACCAATTAAGAAAGAAGGAGATAGAAGAAGAAAAGAAAGAGGAAGAAGAAACGCAAAAACATCAGAGAACTCACAGCGGAACGAATGAAATATAATATATCACATAAAATATTACATAGTATCATATTACATCAGAGTACACAACTTATACAACACATATTAGACAGTTATAAACTTCTATCTAACTATACATCTCAAGTACACAAGAAACAGATACCATACAAACACAGCGGAACCATAATATATCTACACGTGGAAGCCTCCTGCTTCATACCTCCTCCAGAATTCGTCAAGCAAACTTGAATCACTTGACTACTCATACATAATATGAGTACCCAAGAGTTTAATAAAACAGAAATAAACACTCGGTCAGACAGAGGTCTGGTGTGAGTAAACGGGTTAAAATTGCTTAACTTTAGAAAAACCTTTGAAAAGAAAAGGTATCACGTAAGACTTCCCACACATAAACATGGAAAAGTTTTTACCTTACGCTAACCAAAACATTTGATAGGAAATCCAGTGATATTGTAATAGTGTCTTGGGTTTTTAAGTAAATAAGAAATAGCCGAAATTGTTACATGATTAAATTCCAGCTACTAGCCACAAAAGTGGGTAATACAAACAAAACCGTAGGGTCTCGTAGGAAGAATGAGTTTCCATCAATGGCAGGGCTACTGGGGTACCGCCCGTTACAGTACGTGGCCTAGATCAACGTATCGAGGAGTACGCCCGCTCCCCTGCAACACAAGGCCGGAACCGTCCCTTACTGGACAGTCCCGAAGAAGACAACCCCAGCAGTTGTCGCGAATCAACCGCCCCACACAGCTGAATAAAAAGGGACTTCTAGACAGGGGAAAATCTTGTCCTGAAATGGGCGCCACCCACCTAGCCTTGCTGCACCTCCCCTATTTTAGCCATTCCCGAGTTGATGAGGTTTGAGGCTGCGATTACCTTTATAGAACACATCTATCTTAGAATGCTCATCGTCCACCTGACGATGTTCTGAAAGCATTCAATCCATACAAGTTCGTTCCAGATTCGAACGAAACCGAAGGCACTATCTTGTTGCACTCATTTTGGAATCACCCTAAGAGTCAACGACCATAGCCCTTGCACTCTAAATCACCATCTCGAACCTATAAGTACTATTTCCGTCAAAGTCATTACGGAATCACCCACAGAGTTATACTGACGAATCGTTCTTACACCTCGAGTCTTCACTTGCTCCACTTGGATTCACGACCTAACATTTAATTGGAATCGATGTGGTTTTCGGATATCCAAATATGGAAACCCGATCCCGGTCTCACCGAAACCAAACGCCATTTTAATGTCCAAGTTGTTCTTAAGGGTTTAAACAGTTAAACTTATATTCAGAATGATATAAACAGATAGATGAATCACATTATCACAATAGATAATTCATATCAAACATTCATCTCACAAAGCAGCATATCACATAACAGAGATATCCAAATCATCCAGTATCAACCAATCACCAAATATCAATCATCCAATATTAATCACCCAATATCAATCAATCATCCAAAGTAGAATTGATTAACTCTAATCAATTGGATTACCTAAATCCTTCTTTATTTATTTATTTATTCCAAATAAATAAATTAATCATCTCTTAATGATCTTCTTTAATTAATCTTCCTTGATTAATCATCTTTAATTACATTCAAGTAATTATCCTTAACTATAATCAGTAATTAACCTTTAATTACTATCATTAACTATAATAATTAATGATCTTTCATTTACTTCCATTTATTAATCAATTATAATTAATTACATTAAACCTTAATTAATTACAATTAATTAATCATACTTAATTTAATTACTTTTATTAATCAACCTTGATTAATATCATTTATTAACTAATGATCCTCATTAATTAATTATTCCTTTAATTAATTAAATAATTAATTTATAATTAATCATCTCATTAATCATAAACAGTAATTAACAATTTGTAATTACTTATCTTAATTAATTATATTAACCCATGATTAATTAATCTTTAATTACTTCATTAAGTAATCAATTATTTAATTTAAAATAATTAATTAATTACTTTATTAATTAATTACAATTTTAATTAATTAAACTTAGCAATAAGTCTTAAATTTAATCTCATTCATTAATTAACTAATCACATTAATTGATTAACTAAATTAATTAAGTAATTAACCCTTAATTACTTACATAAGTAATTATCTCTAAGTACTATCATTAATAAATCTTAATTACTCCCTTAATTAATTACTTATCAAATAATTAATCCCATCATTAAATAATTCTTAATTAATTAATTAATTAATTAATCCATAACTAATTAACTTCAAAACAATTATATTAATCAATACCTTAGATTAATAATATCAAGTGATTAACCATTAATCACTTCAACTAATTACTCCCATGAGTAATTTACACTAATTACTTCCATAAGTAATTATCATTCTTAATTTCATTCAATAATTAACCATTAATTACTTCATTAAGTAATTACACTTAATTAATCATAATTAAGTGATTATTTAAAATTAAATAAACAATTAACTAATTATTTAAAATTAATTAAATAATTAATTAATCAACTCTAATATTTCAAAATCCTTAATTAATTAAGAAAATCCCTTATCTTAATTAATATTTACTTATTAACAAATCATCTTTATTTAAGTATTCTTAAGTTCATATAAATAATAAATTAACCATAATTATCTTCATAATTTAATCATTTGAATTAATCAAATTTTAATAACTTGAAAAACAAATTATTTAATTTTGGTTTACAAAATTTTAACAATAACTTTTTTAAAAAATAAGTCATTTAGAAATCAAATTTGAAATTTAAAAATACTTTAATTATCTGATTCAAACTTATTCATTTTAAATAACATTTGAAAACTTAAGTTCTTAAACAATATGTTTAAAATCTTGCTTAAATCTTTGATTTAATAATTAATCTCAGAACATTCCCTTTTTAATTTAAAATTCAAAATTAAATGAAGTTAAATTCTTACAAAAGAAATCATCTTTAAACAATTTAAATTTTGAATTAAATCCAATTTATAATTTTTTTAAAGTTTGATTAATTTTATTACAAACACAAGTTTTTAACTTTGAATGTTTTCTTTTATAGAACTTGTTTTATAACTTATACTTGATTTATATTAATTCAAACTCAAGTATAAATCTGTAAACTTCAACATACCTAGAACAACCAGAAAGCAACACCTAAAAACCCAAGCAAAACAATGAATCTGCTTGTGCCTAACCCGAAACAACCCAGCACACACTATCTTCGAGTCATCCTCGATGAATACACGAGAGCATACCCAAGAGAACCTTCGTCTTCCCTAATTCGAAAATACCCAGTGCACACACCCATTCCTCGTGCACGTGTCCCACCGCCTCCGGCCAATCCAGGTCGTCGCGACCATCGCCATCCGTCACACGAACATGCTCGAGAAAGAAACCAAACCCAGATTCAATAATATGCTCGCGAATCAAAATTCGACCTTTAAGCTCAAAAACTACAGAACCACTCGACCCAAAACCACCCACGGCCGACAACTTCCACGCCGTTGACCATCGCCAACCCCACCATCGAGTCGCCACAACGAAGAACATCAACTTCCCCAAATGCACATGACTTCGGTCAATCATTCGCGACGCAATCATCTTCGACAGCAAGCCGAACAATAAGCAAGCTTAAACCCTAATTTAATCTAATTCGAACAATTAAGACATTAGAAAAATTCTAAAACAATTTTCCCATCATCTACAACCTACAAAAAAGCTTCAATCAAAATCCTAGCTTCAATCATCGTGTTGTTCTTCGACAAATCACCGAAACAACCCAAACGTTCAAACCTCAAATTCACACGAATTAACCAACTAAAAATCACAAATTACATATCAAAATTCATGATTTTCTATCAAGATTACATGCGTGTAATTCAAATTAAAATTTAAGGTAGTTGATTTTTAACTAAAATTTAGTTTTACTGTAAATTTTCTATGTATACTTATCTATTGTATTTAAAATCGTAGAACTATTTTTGTGATCTTCATTTTACATTCACAAACAAATTTCATTCATGTATTCAAGGCTAATATGGACCTAACTGGGAAATTTTGACTTTTGAAAACAAAGATTACAGTTTTTTTTTTCAAAAAGAGAACAAACATCAAACATATACATTCATATGTTTACATATATAAATATAACTATAAATTCAATAAATAAAACTAAATGATTTCCATGCAACACCAATATCAATTCACATGCATTAGGATCAGAATTCAACTTATATGTTTTTAAAATCAATTTACTCACCTGTTAAATTTTGCAGAGCACAGCAGATTTGATTTTATTTTCAAGCTTGAACAACTTTAATTTGAAAAAGCTTTGATATGCTTTGCTGAAGTAAAGTGAATCCTTGCATGCCTTTAATTTAATGTTTTAAAAGTTGAACTGCAGTTGACTGCTCTTTTGAAATGCAGGTTTTCAAATTTGCAGGTTTCATTTGACTTGTAGGATTTTAAATTTGCAGTTTTGAAGTTGATATGAAGTACTTTGCTTTGAAGAATCTAAATTTTGCTTTTGCCCTTAGATTTTAATTTTGCAGTGAAGAACTTTGCTTGCAGATTTTAATTAAATTCAGATTTTCTCTTTAGTTTAAAATTTCAGGTTTGAGAAAGATTTTCTGGTTTGGGTTAAGAAGTGAAAACAAAGAAATAAAAGTGAAAAACAAATCTTCTTTTCAAACTATTATTTTTATATATATTTAAATCCTAAATAAAAGAAAATGATGCCACGTGTTCATTTTGTTAACATTTGTCATAAGCTAGCTTAATCTTCTTACAAGTGTTATTAAAGTGACTAATATGGTTACATTTGTCATTGCATTTTTAATTAATTTTTACTTAATTTAAATGTAAATATAACTTACATATTTAATTTACTTTATTAATAAATGCTTACATATGTAAATATAAATTTAATCTTTAAAAGAAAATATTATAAAACTAATTAAAATACAAAGATATCTTATACATGTATTTTAAAAATCTAAAACATTTACATATACATTTATAACTATTTTTAATTTCAGCATTTTAAAACAAAACAAAACTTGATTAAATCCTTTCTAATTTATCATATTTAAAATAACAATTATCTTACATTTTTAAAACAATTGAATTAATCTTAATTATCTTTTGAAAAATATTAATTTTAAAACAAAGCTTTAAATTACAATATATATTAAAATAGATTAAATTAAATTTCGAAACAACTCCAAATTATAACATATACATACATATATATATTACTATTTGAAAATTCATTTTTATTTAAAACAAAAGATATTTCTATTCACAATATATATCAAATATATATATATTATAAATAGAATAAAATTTTATTAGCTTTGACAAATAATTCTTATCAATTTTAAATCATTAAAAAGATATTGTTTAAAATTACCAGATTAAAAATTTATTAACCTTTAAAAAATTAAACTTACCAATTAAAATTAAAATTATAAAGAATAATTATCAAACCAGTTTAATTATTAATACAGATTATTAAATTGATATTGCCTAAAATTCCGGGTCGTTACAAAACACGATCACTTAACCTATTTCATCACTTTCCCTCTTTATTTCTTTTATTCTTTTCCTGTAACCGAAAGAAAGTAGCCGCCTAACAAAAATTGATTCTTTCCGAAGCTACACTTATTGAAATCGAATGCCGTTTGTTTCGTTGTACTAGTATGGAGTTAAGCTTTGAATCCATATGGACATTAGTGGGCACGTCATCACTTGGTGGAGTTTGACTTAGGAGGAGATTGGGGAGAAGTTAGCCAACGTCGTTAGCACCATTGGGCTTCTCTTTCGAATAAGCATTATGAGTGATGAAATAGGGAGGTCTGATCTTATATTGGTGAATACGTCTTTGGGTTTGTCATAATAGAAAGTCATTAAATGAGTCTACTTAAGTTGTAGCATACATAAGAGAAGTCGGAAAAGAGAGCCAAATGGAGGATTTAGCAGTTTTTGTTTGATAGAATGTCATAGATATGAAAAAAGTCAGGATATAAGTTGTATGACGTCTCCCTATAAGAAATTGTAAGGATGCATTTTCGACAAGGGGAATCCGTGACAGCTCTGCGTTCTACGCCATAGTAATAAATAAAATTTAATTAAATAAAAATATTAAAATTAAATTTTTGATAATTATTATTTTGGAAATAAATTCTTATTCACTTGAAGACTATTAAATAAAAGATTTTGTTTAATAAATTGAATTTAATCAATAAATTCTTTCCAAATAAAATATTGAAATTGAATAAATTATTTTAATTGAATATATAATCTTTTTAAAGTGTAAATAATTTTATGTGATTAAAATAGTGAAAAATAAATAAGTAGTCATCGAATTAAATAAAATTGTCCAATTATCGAAATATAATTTGTAAAATGAAGTGTAGATCAATTTAAATTGATTTGAGATTTATTTACAAATAAATGAAAGAGTTATTCAAAAGAGGAAAAATATATTACTTAATTAAATAAAAAGGAGAACCGCATTTTCTATCAAATTCTAGAAACCCTTACAATAGGCCTGTCGTAGATACTTTCGGATGCGGATAGTGCCATATCCGCATCCGCATCCGAAATGACTTTCGAATATCAGATATCTGCATCCGTGGATACGGATGGATATCGGATAATTATCCTATCCGCTAACGACTGAAAAATCAAGAAATATAAATTTTAAGTTTAAAATACATTTTTTTTCTATTCAATTGATTATAAAAGTGTTAAATATAAAAAATGTGACGATAATAAATAGTTTTGAGCAGTTAATAGTGTATATAATATAAACTACTAACTTAATAAAACAATAAATAAATATCTTTCATTATACTAAAATACCCATAATTTATACTATAATCTTGACAAAGACCGGATGTATAATTTTCGGATGCGGATGTCTTCGTATCCACATCTATTTTTCCAGATATAGGATATTATCCGCTTTTCGGATACGGATGCGGACGGATTTTGGATTTTTCAGGTATCCATTGACAACCCTACCTTACAACTCAACATTCAAAGCCAAAATCCAAAACCCGTATCCCTTTTTTCTATCTCTGCCAGCCATTTATTCCTAAAATTGATTTGCTCTAAAAGTAAAAAAAAAACGATGAAGTCACGCTCGATTGGCTTGGCACGGTGACGACATGGGGAGATCGACCTGGAGTATGTGATGGGGGATGTTGGCTTGTGTGTGATGGAAGAATTGGACCACATACTATTTTGGCGACGTTCATTGAAGAAGTGGAGGTTGTGGTTGGCGTTCAGGGAGTGGACAAAGTGGATTTGAAGACAGGATTGGAGCAGGTGCATGCAGATGTCTTTGGTGTTCGAGCTTGGCTGTTGGACATGTGCCGAGGTTTATTCGTGCTTGAAATTGGGATTTGTTGGTGATGAAGGTGGCTCACTCGTGAAGTGTAGGGCTGTATGGCCAGATTTGGGAACTGATTGGCAGCAACTGATTAGATATCGTGCCGTGAAATGGAGATAATAGTTTAGCAATCGCAGAGACAATAAAGTCATGGCTAGGATTTCGATGAGTTTTCTATGCTCACAACTATACCGCTATAGATATTTATATCAGGTATTTATTACTTATATCATTTGAGTTATTCGGCAGAACCGATTAGGCTGATTAATTGTCTGGGATTGTTGGGTATATTGGTTTTGTAATTGATTGTGTTAGTTGCAAGTGTTAATTTTTAATTGAAACACTATCCACTTATGAATTGAACTAAATATTTATTTGTACGTTGATGTTTGCATTCTATGAATCATCGAAGTTCGATGAATTTCAACTCGGGTAACATGATATCTTTAATAATAGTTGTAATTCCTTTGATGTCGTACTTTTTTGGTATCAGTGTAAACTACAAAAAATGCCCCTCTACATATATTATCAATTTTAATATCGCTTAAATATAGGATCTAACATTGAACTCATTTACAAATTCAAAATGCCCCTCCATAAATATTATCAACTCCTAATATCACTTAAAAATAGGATCTAATAAATAAACTTTTTTATAAATTTATTTGTTATCTTTAGTAATAGTTGTAATAGTTTGGTATCACATTTTTTTGTTAGCATTGTGAATTACACAAAACGCCCATCTACAAATATTATCAAATTTTAATATCGCTCAAAAATAGGATCTAACATTAAACTCTTTTACAAATTCAAAATGCTCTACTATAAATATTATCAACCTTTAATGCTACTTAAAAATATGATCTAACAAATAAATAAAAAATTCAATTTTTTTATTAATTAATAATATAATGAAAAATTCAAACTAACAAAAATAATTATATGCAGAAATTAAAATTCAAACTAACTACATATGATTGTAATATAAAAATATGACTAAACATTCATGCAAATAATTGTTATTTGAACGTGTTAAACACATGCAATTCATAATTCACGCGCGAAGCGCATGTCCTAATGCTCGTATATTATAGTAATGTTGGTTGATATGATTGTGCAGTAATTTTACACCAAAAATTTATGTATTTGTTTATTTATTTCTTGTTTAAAAAGATATTTGAAAAGATTTGAAAAATTATTTAAGGGTTTTAAAATTTAATTAAAAGTATTTTATAAATAGTTTGCTAAATTTTATCCAATTAGCTATTTTTATACTTACAAATATAATTTGGATTATAAAAATAAATACAGATTTCTTTTGGTTATAAAACTCTTTTTGAAATCAATATTATAATATTTAAGTTTGGAGTTGCTTTAAAGAAAAATATAATATATTGCTATTTTATAGATATGTTATGGAAATAATAATATTATAAGAAGAATTTTCAAGTTTTGTAAAAAATATATGTTAATGAATTTCTTCGTTAACCACAAAAAGTGCAAGGAAGGGAACCTTGGCTAATGATGGGATTTGGAGAGCCTAGATTTAACCTCAATGAGCGTTGGCAAAAAGCGACACTTGGTTGAGTTAAGGGTTAAGAGGAGTGAATAAGTAGGCTTAGGTCCATGGAGGTTACATATGCATAGTTAATTAAAGCCACATATACTAGAAGTTGATCCATGTAGACAATTGTATGCAAATATAGAAATCAAGAATATGAGTACTTTTGGAATTCGAAGCAAATTATTATTAAGAAATCACAAGTACTTTTGAATTCGAAAGCAAACCATAACTCAAGAAATCTTTTTCTTATTCCATATAATGTTGAATGTACAAAGTCCTATATGAAATAGCCTTTTTGGCACTAAAAATCCCAAATCAATCTAGGGTTACAAAGTTTAAAATGTAGAAGAATGAGAAAAGAAACATCTACCGATTCTTCCAAGCCCATATGTGTGATGACCCACCTTTTTGGATGATTTAAGTCAACAATAAACCACACATGTTTAACTCAAACCATTCAAAAGGGTGGATTATCAATGGCGTTTAATAAAAAAATAAGAGAAAAGAAGGAAAACAAAACACAGAATCTCACAGCGGAATGACAAAATATAATAATCAAATAAACAGTTCATGAAGCTGTTTTACAATATACATTTGATTACATAATTTTTACAACAAAAATAGAGTACAAACAACAATATACCAATAATAATGCAAAGAAATAATGTTATTAATATAATTTACCACTCTGTCTTCGTCCTCCAAAAATAATGCCTTCAAACACTGAAATGCTCAGGCTGACCCGAGCATATTAAAAACCAAAACATTCGAGTCAGAACTAAAAATTATTATGTAAGTTAAATCAACAACAAGTAAACATAAGTGTAATAGCTTTAGAGATGTTTACAGGATTTTACATCTCCTATCCAGTGTACAACGTGAGTGCAATAACTTAAGAGATGTTATGAGATTTTCCATCTCTTAAGGATCCGTTAAACTATCTATATATAGTAAGATATACAGTATATGTAGTGTCTATTAGTAATGTAAAGTATTAAAATACCATTAAGGCTTTACACTGATCACCCTTAGCACATTTTTAAGCATTATCCTGTAGTTTGCTTTAGACACCATCAGTAACATCGGTAGTTAGGGCGGCACCATGATAAGACAATACTAAAACAAAATCATAGTGGTCATAAATGAGGATAAAGAATATGGCAAGACACGTGAAGCAATGCCCAAGGTAGGATACTACAATTTTGGGTCGCAGGGCTGGTGGTAACGCATCATAGCTACGACCGTCCACCTTGTCAACACCTCTAAAATCAAATTAAGGTGCACCAATCATGCCAATATAAATATAATAATACAAAGAGGTGTGCCCGTTAAGGGTAGCTACCCCACTTGGCCCTGACAAGCTGTCCTGTTTTAGTCATTTCAAATTGGCACAAGTGTCGGGGTCATCCATCATCGTTCTCTTTCTTCAAATCCAGCAAATGTTCGCCAAATCCAACCACTTCATTCTGGATCATCCACCACGTACACAGTTGTTAAAAAGGTTCCAATATTGACAGAGAGTATGCCCATAAGATGCCCCAGTCTCTTTAACAATCATACACCATTTTTCACATCGGTTGGTTCTTTTAAATTTCAAGAACAAGTCACATTTCATATCAAAATATCAAATTTGCTTCAAAATCATTTCGAATTCAAAATAGGTCATACCTTCAAAACATCCATATTTAAATCAAAGATTTAAATCTAGATAATTCCCACTCTTAAACAGTTTGAATATTAAAAATGGTTTGAATAATTAAAATAGTTTGAATCTTAAGAATAGTTTGGATAGTTAAAAATAGTTTTAAATATTGAAAATAGTTTGGAATAATTAAAATAGTTTATATGTTAAAATAATTTGATTATCAAAATAGTTTTTATATTAAAATGGTTTATATTAAAACTATTTCTTTCTTTCACAACAATTTGAACTCATGTTTCAATTCCAATGAAATCAATTTTTCGACTTCCAATTCAAGTCAACCACATATTCAAACTTCTAAATAAATTAGGCTCAATTCAAAACAATGCCATCTTTACTTCAAATTCAATTTAAACATTTCTATTCAAATGTATGAAAGTTTTAATTCAAATTCTCAATTTGAAACAATTTAGTTTAAATTCATTTCATTGCCCAAATTTGGAAATACCAATTTAAATAAAGTAAATTCAAAGTTTAAATTAAAATTAACCTTTCAAATAATTCAACTTTTGATAAATTCAAATCATATCTCAATTTCAACTTAAGATTATAGATTAATCTTTAAATAATTTCATTTAAACAGTTCCAATTTGAACATTTCAAATCTCGAGTGAGAAATTAATTTAATTCATATAAATCAAATTTCATGATTTTAAAACCATTTAATTTAACTAAATTCGATGTCCATATATAATTTTCTACCCAATGGTCAAGTGATCCGATATTTCAATTTTACTTACATGGATGGATATATATCATTTCAACCCATAATTAAATGTCAAAGGTATATATAATTTCAACCTATTTCTTTGTTCATTTCCAATATTACAAATGACAATTTATAAGATGTCAAATAATAAATAGGGTAATAATAGGGATATGTCAAAAAAAATAAACAACCGTGCATCCAATCATCAATCAATAGGCATTCAATAACAATCAACATCCAAATCAACTAACATATCACAATACTCACTAGTTATCAATTGTCGATGTTTAACTAGCAATTAATTAAATGTCAATTTAATCCAATATCAATATTAATTTTAATTTAATTGTACATTTAAATTACTAAACAGTAACCGATAAAATTTAATCTCTTCATAAATTTAATTCAACTAACATAATTTTTTTTAATATTGCATGTGTCACTCACCTTTGATTTATGGCCGATAAAAATCCAAACAGAAGTGCAAAATCTCAACAGTCTCCAAATTCAACCAAATCAGTTTCATGTTATTCGAAATTTAATGCAAAATATATTTATGTTACAAGAAATATTATAAAAATAATAATTGGTACACGTTTAAAAAAAATAAACAAAGTTTAATACTTACGTTTTTTCCAAGATGAGGCTTCAGGCAAAGATAGAAGAAGAAACTAAGATGAGGGCAGGACATGTAGGAAAAATGAAAAAAAAGAAACTCGTGTTTCATAAAAAAAGCTTTTGAATTTGCAAGCTCACGTTAAAATGATTCAGGGAAAGGAAGACTTGAAATGGAGATCTGAATATAGGAAATGAAGCGATGACAAAAAAATGAAGAGATAAGTTTAAAACGTGAACTCTTTTATGATAAGAATATACCTTCAACAAAAAACCTTTTGAACTAAATGAAAATGAGGTGTCAGGAGAAACAAAACGCAAATAAAGAAATAAAATTGCAGCTTATATAATAATAAGGAAATAAAGGTGGAGGGACAAAAATGAATGTCATGTTTTGTTTTGAAAGCTTCAGGCATTAATAATGCATAAGGAAATATACGTAGGAATGAGAAAGTTTGTAAATCAAAGGAAAATGAAATTTGGTACAACTAAAACTGAGATGGCAAGAATTAAATATAGCTTAAATGTCTAGGCTCAGGTATTAAATAGAAAGAGAAATGAACGGATCAAGAATTAACAATAAGGTAATTATTTTAAAACGTACAGGTAACAATTAATAATAAAATAAATGAATGGACCATGTACATTGCTCAACCTTTTGAAATTCAATTTTTGAAACATAACCAAATTAATTTCATTAACTCAAATAATACTCAATTTGTACACATTTAATTTTTTATCAACTCACAATAAATAAAATTATACTTACCTTAAAAATGAAAACGTTCAGTTTGGTTTTCCCTAAATGATCTTTTATTTCCATTAAAACACCTTTTCGTTTAACACAAAATGTGCGTTTCTTTTATTAAATCTATTAACTGCAATTAAAATTTTCTTTCCTTTTAATCGAAATATTTAAATTGCAATTAATTGCAATTAATTATAAAGTTAAATTTCAAAATAGACAAACTAAAATGAATGAAAAATTAAACTATAGCTTTCTTTAGTCATTAAACATGTTTATAAATTTATTGTTTATACACCAGAGTAATAAATAACTTACTTAAAAAAATTATTTTCCTATTCTTGTAACCAATCTGTGTGCTAAAACATAATTAAAATAAGTATATATTCCTTTAAATCAACATTCCATTCTTTATTTTAATGAAATTAAGCTTAGATTCACAAATGAAATATTCATTTTATTTGATTAAAATATTCTTTTCATTAAATCGAACTTTCCTTATATTTTCACAAAACATAAGCTACGTTTAATTACACCTATTAGTTTACCATTTAGTGTCCTCTTCCCTATTAATTTACAATTTAGTGCCTTTTCTCCTACTAATTGAAATTATTCAATTACATTAATTTCAATTAATTACAAAGGTGAATTTTAAAATGGACTAAATAAATGTAATGAGAAACGGAACAATTATTTCTTATGTAATAGTAATTTAAACATATATACACACACTATTAGATACCAAACATATGATTTCTTTAATAAATCTTTCAGCTACCAAATATTCCAAATAAATAAACATATGATTTCTTCTTTAATAAGAAAGATTTATTATTCTTTATTAATATTTATTATTCCAATCAAACTGGAAATTTACATTTAGACAGTTTTTCATTTCGTTCAAACCTATGTCATTAAAATACACACTAATATATGTTATCACCCTTACCTTATTGCAAACAAACGCCATTAATAGAAATTTTAATTAAGCTTATAACTTGTCTTATAATTTAATTTATATTTTGGCATTCATTGTCTTTGGCTTCATAAGCGACGTTGTATATGACCCTTTATTGAGATGTGATATTGTATGCCCCCAACATTATTCCATTTTTCTACTTTCGGCATTGGTTCACCTTCATTCCTACGAGATTAACTACTGATGCATTGTTACATCTATGTTGCATATCACATATCTGCAAAGGCAATTATTGGAGTAATGTTTACCCCCTAGTATAGAGGAAGCATCGACTTTTCAAGTCAATAATCTTGGCAATAAACTTTGCGACCTATTGTTATTCCATACAAGTCCAACCGTCAATTCAAAATGAATTGATGGTGCTTATTCATTTTCTTTCTTTTATATAAATAACTAAGAAACCTTTTCTTATATTTTTACATGCAATAGAGAAGCTCCAGCAAGAAATCAAAATTTTCAAAGAAATCCAAAACTTTAATTATCAAGCATTTGAATCAAAGTTCAAATACGACATTCGCTTTATATTGATTAAGTTAATGAATTAAATTAGGTAATTTTGTTTTGAAATTGCTGCTAGGGTTTGGCTTGAGTTCCCTCGGTTTCATGTTGACATTTGGGTTTGATTATGGGGCCTTAATGCTTATATTATTAACTAGGTTTATAATCGATTGTGATTTGAGGTTAGATTAGCGTTGAACGTAGGATCTAAATTAACCCTAGAGGGGGGGGTGAATAGGGTTATAGCAAATTTTCTTGATTTAAACACAAAAATAAACTGCAGAAATAAATATACTGAAAAATAAATCACACACAAGATTTACCCCGCTTCGGCAACCCCTGCCTACTGCTGCATTCACAGATTTCTATTAGAATTAAACAGTATCACGCTTACAAACACTCTAACAGACTTGCAAACCCTGCTACCGCCTATAGAGTTTTGCAAACTCGCAACCCCTGCTTACTGAACTAACTCTAAATAGACAATCAGACACAACCTAAAACCTAGGTGGTGATTTACCTAAACTCTTTGATTTGTAAAATAAAAACAATAATTAAAAAACAATATAAAATAACCCTAAACTAATTATTAATAAAAATAAAACCCTATAATTAAACAAAACCCCCTTTTGTTTTTTAAGACCGGCCCACTTCCTTATTTCACCCGATCCTCTTTTTGTCTTCGTTCGTGAGAAATAATGGTGGCTACATTCTGATTAGGGCTTCGTTCTGATTAGGGCTTCGTTCCCTTTTGATCCAGTTAGGGCTTCGGCTCTTTGTTGCAATTAAGGCTTCGATTTCTTCAATCGATCTGTGATTGGTTGCCCTAGCTTGCTTGCAGTTGCTCGATCGAGTTTGATGCTTGTGAATTCGGTATGTACTATATTCTTTTGCTTTTCTAAATTGATACTTGAACTCGATCGAATCTAAATGCCGATGATGATTAGGGTTTTAATAGGATTTGATTTCCTATTTTTGCATTCGACTGATTGCTGCAAAAATTCTTGTTTTGCCGTTCGATTACGCTTTGATGCCGAGGATTAATCTGACTTTGTCAATTTCGTATTTGTAGTAGCTTGATTCTCACGGCTTTGAATTGATTTCGTGATTTGAGATATTTGACTTTGTCAATTTCGTATATTTTCGACTGTTTATTTTGGGTATGTGAATTCACTACTCTGTATTAGCTTCGATCATCACCATTGCTTTTAAATTTTTCTCTGCTGCATACCACTGCATTGCACTGTTGAAATTTTGTGTCTGCATTTGTTATTTCTGGAACTCGATTTGCACTTGCTCACTGCTTGATAGTCTTGTGGCTATAACTGGGCATTTTGAGTTTGTAATTTGGGGTTAAGAACAGTTGCTTTGTCTCGACTTTATTGGTGCATTGTTGCTGTATCTTTTTGAAGCTTGAGTTTCTGGTCTTGATACTTGCAGTTGTATCACTTGATATTCATTGCTTGGTCTCTGTTGTTTCTTTGATAGTTGCACTCTGTCTACTGCATAGTGGTCTGCTGTCATGTTTGATGTCATATCTTTGGTGCACTCACTTGTGTATATGAGCAGTTTAAAGTTACTGACTTGTAGTCGAGTTGCTTCATTATACTTTGGTTTGAACCTTGTTGTATTGTATACTTGGGCATTGTTCCACACTGTTACCTGTACTGTCTGATCTTTGTTTGCTTGGTGGCATTTTATGGTCTGTACTGTGCATATGATCTTGGTCATGTTGTAGTCCAGTCCACTCATGTACATGCTTCACTGCAGCCTTCACTGTCCACCTGTTGCACTCTGGTCTCTTGTTCACCATAGTTTGTACATGCATTTGCTATACTGTTTGCTGTAATATTGGCTTGTGACATTCATGTTGCAGTCCATGTTCTGTTGATCACTTGTTTGCATTGTTGCAGTTGGTCAATTTTTTTCATCTGTATATTGCTGTAATCTTCATTTCCTTGTATTGTCATCACTGTGTACTGATGGTCTTGAGTATTTGCACATTTGTTCACAACTGCTTCAAGTCATTCTCTTTTATGTTCACTGGCCTGTACATTTGAGTTGCAGTGCTGTCTTTGATGTTGTACTTTGGTCTATTGGGCTGCATTTGTGTATATTTGATCATTTTTGCAACCTGGTCTGGTGCACCTTGTTTCATGCTTGAGACTGTGCTTGCATTGTCTGGTCAGTGGTGCTTTGAGTTGAACCTATCTTGGGTTTGATCTTGTTTTTGATTTCTGTGCTTTTGTTTGATTTTTGCACACGAGTTGGCGAGGCAGTGCACACGTATACGAATGTACACGTGTGTACTGCAGCCACTTGTAATTACCTGTCCCTGATAAAAAAAATACCGATATGCACAGATATTGCACAGTCAAAAATGATGACGAACAACCCAAATAACTGAGGCAAACAATGTTTTCAAAATCATCGTTTCTTTCAAATTTCAAAAAATATTTCTCTTTCAATTTTACTGCGTTTGAAAATATTTTTGCAGATTACTCAGATGCTGGATTCAAACCGGATTATAGTTGAAGACAAAAATATGAGTGTGAGTGATATGTAGTAAGGTTGTGATGTAAATGTGATGTGATTGTAATCAAAAATGTATATGTATAGTGAGGGCATGAAATTGTACTATTTACAATTGTAATAAATATTTGTTTGAATAAAAATTTCTGTTTGAATTCAAAATCCGTTTAACTTGTTCTGTTTGAATTCAAATTCGAATTCTGTGTAATTTAATTTTATTCAACAAATATTTATTTAAACTATGAAAAAACAAAATAGTACATTACCAAATACATTTATATGAATGTATATATGTTTATTATCATCAAACAAAAATCATATAGCGCAAAGCGCATATTCAACAATCTCCCCCTTTTGATGATAACAAACATATATTTAAGATTTTGAATATATTAAATGTATTTGATAATTTCATTTGCTCCCCCTATTTGAATGCTTCCTTTTTATGTGATACTCCCCCTACATATATGCATACAAATAAAAATATGTAAATGAGCCTATATGCAAATTGAAAGTTATTTGACCTTTGCTTGATTCTATTTGACAAAATCTTAACTTTTCTCTCCCCCTTTTGTTATCAGCAAAAGAATAATAGTGTTATAAAAATAGGGATGAAGTGATAGACATGAATCAAACATTTAACTCAATTAAATATAAATATCAAATTTCAATAAAACTCAAACAAAAATCATAATTACCCTTGTCAAGCGCATATTCCACTTTCAGAAGTGATGGAGATAGAATCATCAAAAATTCATATAGATATGTCTATTTGTGGTATATTTATTTCTGGAAATTTGAATCTCTACTAACCATGCATAACCGTTAGGACTTTTAAATGAGATTAGTAGTATTCACAATTTTTTTAAAAAAAAAACCGAAATCAAGTATTCGGAATATCCTACTAAATCAAAATTTTCACAAGAAGGGTACCATAGTCCAAATTTGTGTGTGTGTGAAAGATATCTCAAAATTCGTTTAGTAGCTTTTAAATGAGATTCTTTGGGATTAGCTTGAAAACGTGCACACAAGCACACGGAAAACATAATATCAGGTCTAGAAGCAGTAAGATAGAGAAGTGAACCGATTATCCCTCGATATTTCTTTTGATCAATTGCAATTCCTTTCTCATCTTTGTCCAACTTTGTTGATGGGCTCATAGGAGTTCTCAATGGCTTGGAATTTTCGACTCCAAATTTCTTTAATAGCTCCAACACATATTTGGATTGTGAAATGAAAATACCATCACTACTTTGCTTAATTTGAAATCCAAGAAAGTATTTCAATTCACCAACCAAACTCATCTCAAATTTAGCCTGCATGACTTGTTCAAAATTCTCACACAAAAGCTCATTAGTAGCACCATAGATAATATCATCCACATAAATCTGAACAATCAAAAAATCATGTTCTTTATGTAATAGAAACAGAGTCGTGTCAGCACTTCCCTTTTTAAAACCATTTTCCAAAAGATATGTACAGAGGCAGTCATACCAAGCTCTTGGTGCTTGCTTAAGACCATATAATGCTTTTTCTAGCTTATACACATGATTTGGAAATTCATGATTTTCAAAACCGGGTGGTTGTTCAACAAAAACTTCTTCTTTTAAATCACCATTCAAAAAGGCACTTTTTACATCCATTTGTTTAAGTTTGAAACCCTTGTAACATGCAAAACTTAGCAAGATTCTAATGGCTTCTAACCTAGCAACTGGAGCAAATGTTTCATCAAAGTCTATGCCTTCTATTTGGTTATAACCTTTTGCAACCAACCTAGCCTTGTTTCTAATTACATTTCCTGATTCATCAAATTTATTTTTAAACACCCATTTAGTCCCTACAATTGGATAGTCATTAGGCCTAGGAACTAAATTCCAAACTTTGTTTCTCTCAAATTGATTAAGTTCATTTTGCATTGCTAAAAACCAATTTTCATCATTAAGAGCCATTTCAACAGAATCAGGTTCAATTTCAGAAATAAAACCACTATGACAACAAAACGCACACAAATTTTCATCAAATGAGGAACGAGTACGTATACCTTCCGTAGGATCACCAATAATTAATTCAGGAGGATGATTAGGTTTGAACCTTAATTTATCAGCATCAACAGTCCTTCTTTCAGTTTTCTCACTAAATGTCCCTTCTTCAGTGCTTTCAGGATCTACTCCATCGTCAACCATCCTTTCAGTCGTTTTTTCCAGATCAGATTCATCAAATTTCACATTGATTGACTCAACAATTGTCTTTGTTCGTTTGTTATATATCCTGTAAGCCTTACTCCTTGTTGAATAGCCCATGAAAATTCCATCATCAGCCTTTGATTCAAATTTTCCACGTTGATCACCTGTGTTAAGAATGAAACAAGGACACCCAAATATACGAAAATAAGAAATATTAGGTTTCCTTTCATGCCACAATTCATAAGACGTTTTGCCAAGTATTGGTCTAATCATTACTCTATTCATTACATAGCACGAAGTATTCACTGCCTCTGCCCAAAAGATTAGAGGTAGCTTATACTCACTTAACATGGATCTAGCCAATTCCTGTAATGTACGATTTTTCCTTTCAACCACCCCATTTTGTTGAGGTGTTCGTGGAGCAGAGAATTCATGTTTTAAACCATTTTCTTCACAAAAATTTTCAAATTCAAAATTTTCAATTCGCCTCCATGATCACTTCTCAAGGTTTTAATTGTAACTCCTTTTTCATTTTGAACAAGTTTTGCAAATTTTGAAAAATATTCGAAAGATTTGGACTTTTTGGCTAAAAAGTAAACCCATGTAAATCTAGAATAATCATCAACCAATACATAACAATAACGTTTTCCATTCAAGCTTGAAATTTCATTTGGTCCAAATAAATCCATGTGAACTAGTTCAAGGACCCTTGATGTGCTAACAATGTTTTTAGGACGAAATGATGATCGACTAAACTTGCTCAAGGAACATGCTTTACACACTTTATTATTTTTAAATTTCTGATGTGGTAACCCTCTGACTAATTCTTTTGATTCGAGTTTTTCTAAGAGACTCATGCTAGCATGTCCAAGTCTCCTATGCCATAAATATGCCTCTTCGTCAGTGGCTACCAAACATCTAGAAAGTTTTAGATTATCAAATGAAAGTGAGTAAACATTCCCTTTTCTTTTTCCCATAAAAACAATGTTATTAGAAGATTTATCAATGATTTTGCAAGTATCACTATCAAAAATCACGTTCATACCTTTGTCACATAGTTGGCTAATAGAAATGAGATTGTGATGCAGATTTTCAACGTATAAAACATTAGTCAAGGAAAAAAATACCGTTACCAACTTCACCTTTGCCAATAATCTTACACTTGCTATTGTCTCCCATGATCACATTTCCACCTTTAAAATTCTCTAAGCTAAGGAACTTCGATTTGTCACCTGTCATATGTCTAGAACAACCTGAATCTAGAAACCATTCTTGTTGTTCCTTAGCCCGCCAACAGACCTACATAAGAAGAGAGGAAGATGACCTAGAGAAACTCTTAGGTCCAAAGTTATTAGTGATAGAAGCATTGTGAATAAACAATCCCTTTGGAATCCATACTTGTTTAGTCCTTTTATTTTTATTCCAATAAACATGAAATTTGTTTGTAGAATTCTTAGGAACCCAAACTTGTATAAATTTTGTGTTCTTGTTCCTATGACTATCATTTTCAGCACGACATCTAAATATTTCACATCTATCAAAGACATTCTTATATTTTGCATTATCATCAACTTGTGTTTTCCCAAAACCTAGTCCTTTCCCATTGTTAGCAAAAATTTGATTTCCCAATAGCATCTTGAAAGATTTTTCGCCTCTTGAAAAGTTATTCAAAGATTTCTCAAGATTTTGGACTTTGGTTTTTAATGTTGAGTTTTCAGTAACAAGTGAGGTGCATCGATTAATAAAATCCTTTCTCCTAGTGTCGATGGTTTCCTTAAGATTCAAGTTTTCATTTTCAAGCCTTTCAAAGTTATTCCTCAGTTTTGATAATTCTGAATCTAAAATCTTACATTTTTTACATTCTAGGTTTTGAATATTTTCAATTTCAGTTTCTAACCTAGAGTTTTCATGGACGAGTTCTCTCCTATCAGATTTTAGTTTTTCAATTTTAGATTCAAGAGTATCAATTATTTTAGTAAAATCACAACACATTGAAACAAGTTCTTTATAAGAATAGTTACTTACCTCACTAGATTCCTCTAAGCTTGCTTCTGAATCCGATTTTGACATAAGACACAAGTTAGCCTCCTCTGAGCTATTATTTGAAACTTCCTCTCCTTCTTCATCATCCCAAGTTGCTGCAAAGGCCTTCTTTTTCTTTTTCTTTCCTTTGTTGTTTTTGAGAAGTGGACATTTTTGTTTGAAGTGGCCAGGCTTCTTGCAGTTATAGCATGTCAATTCATTATCGGAATCGTCAGAATTCTTTGACTTATTACCACTTATTTTCTTCTTTCGTGACTTGAATCTTGACCATTTTTTAAGATTATTGACAGCCATTGCAAGCTCTTCAATTGGATCTTCTTCTTCTTCATCGCTTTCTTCTTTGCTCTTTAAGGCAATCGTCTTCTTCTTTGGTTCGGAGTTGTTGCGTTCTTCCTTTGCTTTTAGCTCAAGCTCATATGTCATCAAGTTGCCAATCAACTCCTCCATGCTTAGTTTGCTCAGATCTTTCGATTCTTGGATTGCTGTGACTTTTGCCTCAAAGTTCATTGGTAAAACTCGTAGTATCTTCCGCACAAGCTCTACCTCAGTGAATACCTTCCGCGCTCTAGCATTGTATACCAAGGTTGAAAAGCGTCCAAACATATCCTTTATGCTCTCGCCTTTGTCCATCACAAAGTTTTCGTATTCATTGCTGAATAGGGCTAGCCGAGACTCCTTGACTTGAGAAGTTCCTTCGTGTGTCACCTCCAAAGTATGCCATATTTCCTGTGCTGTTGTACAATGAGAAATTCTATTAAATTCATTTTTATCAAGAGCACATATCAAAGCATTCATGGCTTTAGCATTTGTTTTTTTCAATTTCTTATCGTTAGCATCCCACCTATCCTTAGGTTTAGGAATCTCAGTATCACCAACGATTATAGTGGGGGGTTTATAGCCAGTTTCAATAATATCCCAAACTTCATAATCAACAGAACTGAGATAGATACCCATCCTAACTTTCCAATAAGCATAATCGTTCCCGTTAAACATGGGTGGCCTAGCAATAGATTGCCCCTTAGAAAAAGCATTATTTTGTAGACTCATGACTCTAGAGTTAAAAAAAAATATACCGGGCTCTGATACCACTTGTAGGATCTAAATTAACCCTAGAGGGGGGGGGGGGTGAATAGGGTTATAGCAAATTTTCTTGATTTAAACACAAAAATAAACTGCAGAAATAAATATACTGAAAAATAAATCACACACAAGATTTACCCAGCTTCGGCAACCCCTGCCTACTGCTGCATTCCCAGATTTCTATTAGAATTAAACAGTATCACGCTTACAAACACTCTAACAGACTTGCAAACCCTGCTACCGCCTATAGAGTTTTGCAAACTCGCAACCCCTGCTTACTGAACTAACTCTAAATAGACAATCAGACACAACCTAAAACCTAGGTGGTGATTTACCTAAACTCTTTGATTCGTAAAATAAAAACAATAATTAAAAAACAATATAAAATAACCCTAAACTAATTATTAATAAAAATAAAACCCTATAATTAAACAAAACCCCCTTTTGTTTTTTAAGACCGGCCCACTTCCTTATTTCACCCGATCCTCTTTTTGTCTTCGTTCGTGAGAAATAATGGTGGCTTCATTCTGATTAGGGCTTCGTTCCCTTTTGATCCAGTTAGGGCTTCGGCTCTTTGTTGCAATTAAGGCTTCGGTTTCTTCAATCGATCTGTGATTGGTTGCCCTAGCTTGCTTGCAGTTGCTCGATCGAGTTTGATGCTTGTGAATTCGGTATGTACTGTATTCTTTTGCTTTTCTAAATTGATACTTGAACTCGATCGAATCTAAATGCCGATGATGATTAGGGTTTTAATAGGATTTGATTTCCTATTTTTGCGTTCGACTGATTGCTGCAAAAATTCTTGTTTTGCCGTTCGATTACGCTTTGATGCCGAGGATTAATCTGACTTTGTCAATTTCGTATTTGTAGTAACTTGATTCTCACGGCTTTGAATTGATTTCGTGATTTGAGATATTTGACTTTGTCAATTTCGTATATTTTCGACTGTTTATTTTGGGTATGTGAATTCACTACTCTGTATTAGCTTCGATCATCACCATTGCTTTTAAATTTTTCTCTGCTGCATACCACTGCATTGCATTGTTGAAATTTTGTGTCTGCATTTGTTATTTCTGGAACTCGATTTGCACTTGCTCACTGCTTGATAGTCTTGTGGCTATAACTGGGCATTTTGAGTTTGTAACTTGGGGTTAAGAACAGTTGCTTTGTCTCGACTTTATTGGTGCATTGTTGCTGTATCTTTTTGAAGCTTGAGTTTCTGGTCTTGATACTTGCAGTTGTATCACTTGATATTCATTGCTTGGTCTCTGTTGTTTCTTTGATAGTTGCACTCTGTCTACTGCATAGTGGTCTGCTGTCATGTTTGATGTCATATCTTTGGTGCACTCACTTGTGTATATGAGCAGTTTAAAGTTACTGACTTGTAGTCGAGTTGCTTCATTATACTTTGGTTTGAACCTTGTTGTATTGTATACTTGGGCATTGTTCCACACTGTTACCTGTACTGTTTGATCTTTGTTTGCTTGGTGGCATTTTGTGGTCTGTACTGTGCATATGATCTTGGTCATGTTGTAGTCCAGTCCACTCATGTACATGCTTCACTGCAGCCTTCACTGTCCACCTGTTGCACTCTGGTCTCTTGTTCACCATAGTTTGTACATGCATTTGCTATACTGTTTGCTGTAATATTGGCTTGTGACATTCATGTTGCAGTCCATGTTCTGTTGATCACTTGTTTGCATTGTTGCAGTTGGTCAATTTTTTTCATCTGTATATTGCTGTAATCTTCATTTCCTTGTATTGTCATCACTGTGTACTGATGGTCTTGAGTATTTGCACATTTGTTCACAACTGCTTCAAGTCATTCTCTTTTATGTTCACTGGCCTGTACATTTGAGTTGCAGTGCTGTCTTTGATGTTGTACTTTGGTCTATTGGGCTGCATTTGTGTATATTTGATCATTTTTGCAACCTGGTCTGGTGCACCTTGTTTCATGCTTGAGACTGTGCTTGCATTGTCTGGTCAGTGGTGCTTTGAGTTGAACCTATCTTGGGTTTGACCTTGTTTTTGATTTCTGTGCTTTTGTTTGATTTTTGCACACGAGTTGGCGAGGCAGTGCACACGTATACGAATGTACACGTGTGTACTGCAGCCACTTGTAATTACCTGTCCCTGATAAAAAAAATACCGATATATACAGATATTGCACAGTCAAAAACGATGACGAACAACCCAAATAACTGAGGCAAACAATGTTTTCAAAATCATCGTTTCTTTCAAATTTCAAAAAATATTTCTCTTTCAATTTTACTGCGTTTGAAAATATTTTTGCAGATTACTCAGATGCTGGATTCAAACCGGATTATAGTTGAAGACAAAAATATGAGTGTGAGTGATATGTAGTAAGGTTGTGATGTAAATGTGATGTGATTGTAATCAAAAATGTATATGTATAGTGAGGGCATGAAATTGTACTATTTACAATTGTAATAAATATTTGTTTGAATAAAAATTTCTGTTTGAATTCAAAATCCGTTTAACTTGTTCTGTTTGAATTCAAATTCGAATTCTGTGTAATTTAATTTTATTTAACAAATATTTATTTAAACTATGAAAAAACAAAATAGTACATTACCAAATACATTTATATGAATGTATATATGTTTATTATCATCAAACAAAAATCATATAGCGCAAAGCGCATATTCAACATTGAATTCCTATGTTGTAGAAATGGATTTTAAGTCAATCGACATTGGTATGAAAACTAGCATATTTTTAATTTAACGATGAAGAGGTTGATTTAATAAACTTTATAGCTGATACTGTCTTGCCTTATATTGATACTTATTCCATATGACATTGTTATAATATTCAACTTTGATTCATTTTTATGCTAAAATTGATATTTTTCAATACATATACATACATACACACACACATATATATATATATATGATATTCGACGCTATCTAAGTTCTCCTATTATTCCATTATTCTGACGGTCATCTTTGTGTTTTGTGTAAAATTATGGCGTAAGACTTTCATATTGTTAATTACTAAGTTGATATGCGGCACTCCACCCGCTTTTATAAGGAAATTTATACCGGTTAAATGCGGCATTATTTTGTTCGGCAAAAGTTATAAATGACGTCGTCTATTTTTGACATTAACTTATGGATATTGTTTGATATCGATGACCTTACTCTTTATAATTATAAATTGAGCCTCATACGATATCATTACTTACGACGCCACTATTTTAAAACCTTATAAGTTACTTAAATGATTAATACATCATCAATCTATGTCATCATTATTCATTAGTGTCGAAAACCTTACTACTTCGACATTGGTTATAACTGCGGCATTCACTATCATTTGATAATATAACCTATGCAACATTCGGCATCGATATATCCACTCGATATGGGCCTATTGATGTTGCATTGTACTTAGGATACCTTCGAGTTAACTTTTATTCAAATTTCATGCAATATTCTATAACTTACTTTGTATCACAAATTTAACAGTTATTTGCATCTTTGACTTAAATTCCAACATTTGACTACTTAATTAATGCCTCGCTAGACTTTATATTTTTGATATTTTGATATCGTAGCCTAGAGAATAGGTAAATCACTTAGATGCATTTAATTACCATCCATTTAACAAGAATTATCATTTATTAAAATTGGAATAATATCACCTAGCAGGCTAATGGAAGGTCAGAAGGAAACCAAGAAGTCCATCAAAAAGACCAGCATAGGCTCCAAGGCTTCACCTTCCATTAGTAAGAAGGAAGAACACCTCCTGAATCTATGACATATTACTACTCAAACTAAAATTGACTCTATCTTGGAGCAATTTGAAATCATTGGCATTGTAGCAATTCCATCTAGTCCTTTAGACAACATTTAGAATCCATCGAAAGGGCATTATTCTTTTACCCAGACACACACCTGGAATAGGGTTATCTTCCCTTATCCGATTTTCTTTTGAGATACTTGGAGCTCTTGAACATTGCCCAAATCCAGTTCTTTCCAAATTCATATACATATTTTACTTGTCTAGAAGTCTTGGCTCGAGAGATAGGACTTCCTTTTCTAAATTATGAGATTCTCCATTCAATAGCCGGTCCTGCTGAGATTGGTGAGCAGCAACATCATCCCTTGTATCGAATTCATCCTCTCCCAAAAAGCTTAATTTCTGAAGGTGTTAATATGACACGAGGATGGGAGACATAGTTCTTTTACGTCAAATGATACTCCAACATTAGAGGGACATTTTCTACTACCAGTTTGTTTCTATCTCTAGTCATTCATTTTTATTCATTATTCTTTACTGATAGGTGTTTTCATTCAGACTCTGCTCCTAAAAATCTATGCCCCACTGACCAAGACACTATGTAGTCCCTATCTTGAGCAGTAGAGAATATGGGAAACTGGCTTAAACTATTAACTCCAACAAAGCTCCTTTAGTATTCTATTATTTTGTATCCCCACAAGATCTTGAGGGAGCCTCCGATGGTTAAAGGCAATGCTCAAGGAAAATGATCATTGGTAATAGGCAAGCCGGGATCTTTTTCTACTGGATCCCAGTTCAACTCGAACCTTTGGGTGAGTTATTATTTTATCCTATGTCAGATCTCTTGTAGTGTTATCTTATGAGCCTTTTCTTTTCGATTCAGGTTCATCTGCCTTAGTATCCATCTCTAAAAAGAAGGAGACCATAAGTGATGCTCCTAAAGAAAAGAAGAGTAAAGATGGTACTTCTGCTTTGGCTCTAGCACCTAAACCTCAATCTTGCAAGGATATTATTGCTAGCTCGTTCATGTCTTTAAAAAGGAAACCAAGCGATGGTTCCATCACTATCATAACTCCTAGCAAGAAGCCCAAGGTTGGGGGAATGCATACCCCTATCATTGTGGATGAAGAACCATTTGTGAATATGGATCCAAGCCTAGAAGTCTTACATCTTAACTCCTTAGGGAAAAAGTTCAACAACCAACCGAGATGGGGCATTTTCAACGTTCACCCCTTCAAATTTCTCTTCCAAACACTCCTGGGGCTCTAAATCGTTTATATGAAGAGCTTGGTTTGTGTCTTACTTCAGAAGATCCTCTCCACCCCAAGTCTCAGTCTCCAACCTCTGCTAGCAATTTTGATGACCTTCTTCAATTAGTCATCCAGTCCCTGTCTTTTGCTTCTCTTAAGCCACCATAGTCCTTGTTTTATTCTCAAGACCATTGATTTACTATCCTTAAGCAGTTCTTAATGATATGCACTTTTTCTGTTTTAGCTGATTTAGGCTCTTAATCTTTTACATAATATTCTAATTCATACGTGTTACTCATTTTAGACTGCTAAACATATGTTTCTTCTTCAAGGGGATGTTATAGGATCCTCTAATGAAATGTCTAAACTTAAGGAGCAAGTTTCTTTGCTCAGTGACCGCATAATCAATATCTCAATAGCAAAGGACAGGGCTGTAAAAGAGAAAGAAAAACTAGCCACCTTCCTTAATTCGGAAAGAACCTCTCTTAAGGAGGAAAGAAGTTCAAGACAGGCTTTAGAAGATAAAGTGAAAACTTTAGAGACAAGCCTTGAGAAGGAAGGTATAAGGGAGGCCTATCTTGTGGAAGGGAATGAGTTTCTAAAGGAGAAACTGAGAAGGAAAAGGACTCTCCTAGACTATTTACTGGCATAGTTAGAGATGCAAAGCAAAAGGTGTCTCATTTCCCCGATGCAACTCTTAATACTATTATCAAGAAATCTTACGAGAAAGCACTCTACGTAGCATATCCTAACAACATCCAACAACGTCCAGATCTAGACTTGTCCTCTCTCCCTCTTGCTTGGAATGAAAAGTTTACGAAGAAATATAAAACTATGCTGGAGAAAGCCTAAGCATTGGGAGAAGACTCCTCTGAGGAGGAAGAGGAGACTGATGCCAAGAAACCGCTGACTTTTGATGACCCTCTAGCAGACAAAGAAAGAGAATCTATTGATGAGGGGGAGAGGTGATGATGAGCCAAAGGCGATGGTGATTATGATGATAATGGTGACGACAATAATAATGATGACAATGGCGATGGTGATGGAAAGGGTCCTTTTGAACCATCGGAGGAGAAGGACGGATCAGAGGTTGCTAATCCAAACTTAGCGGCCTAAGGTATGGATGTCATTGAAATTCCCAATTCCCCACCTAAAGATTTTCTTCAAAAAGATAGTGCTCCTCGAAGCCACAAACCAAAAGAGAAAGACCAGATTCCTTCATCTTCAATTCCACTCTCTCAGGTATGGATCTCTTTATTTGAATGTCTTAAGTTATCAAGTAGTTCTTAGTTAATTCGTTAATTATTTTAGTCAAGGAGAGAATAAAAATATCATTATGAAGTTATGCTCAAAAAGAAAAATGGAAATAAATCAACTGAATAGGGAATTGGATATTGAAAGACGATAAAGATTTGTTTGAGAAATATACGATTCTTGTTGCTAATGCATCAAAACTAAGATTTTAGAGAAAAAGGCAAGTTGCTCCACGGATGAAGAAAGAACACCTTCATTGGGAAAGACTTTTGATTGAGATTGCAGAGCTAATGACCCTCTTTTGGACTTTATAGAGTTTACTCTAGGGCTAAATTCCTCGACTTCTCCTATTTGGGCGATAACTATGAGGGTTCGCTTAAGTGCTTCCATCGCAGATACTTAGATGAATATGGGTCTGATCCTCATTTCGAGACATGTTGGAATCTCCCAAAAGTTGCTTCTATTCCTCTTTCTTCTCACTCTCCCCCCTCGAAAAAATCAAAAACAGTAGGAAGCCATTTATTTTTGAACTGTTTAAGAAATCGATTTTGTATGAACCCAAATGATTGTATAATTGTAGTAACTCAGATAGCTCATTAACTTCTTCATTTTTATTTCTCCTGTGCTTAGTCTTATTTTCCATTTAATATACAGATTAGGAAATCCCCAAATAGTCTTGTTCCTATGGAAATTTTAGATAAATTTATCAAGCTATAGCAGGACTTTAAGGAGAAGTCTCTAATTCTCAGAACTTGTCCGTTAGCAAAATATTGTTTCCTTAGATATTTATAGGAAGTTTACACACGATTTCCTCAACTTCATTCTGACTTCTTAGGCGATGAGAAAGATAAATTTCTTAGCAAAATTCAGACTTATCACGCCAATATGCTGTATGGTCACACTAGCCCTCTAGTCAAGAAATGGGACTATCTTCGACTCTCGCCAGGTAATTCCCCAGAAGGGATTAAGACTTCTTTTGGTTCCACTTTTACCTTGTCGGTTTGGCAAATTGAAAAGGCCAAAACTGCGATTTTAAAACTTTAAGAGTTAATTTAATGTTTGAAAATAGAATTGTGATGTAATTGAATTTTCTTATTGTTTGTTAATTTTGTTGTGGCCAATGAAAGAGCACATTTTTAATGTATTAAATATTCTTTTATTTACTTTGATTAGGAAAACCAACTAGCACTTACATCTAATCCTTTAGATGTCTTCTCACGAGTGATCAAGATTAAAGATAGGTTAATAGTTGATTTTGAAAAAGGCAGTATTCTCAAGACGCTTTGGCTTGGCGATTTCTGAATAATCCAGAAGTACAAGGATGACACAATTTTTTTCCAGTTGAGATTGATCTTTGAAGGTCTAAAGGAACAAACCTCTAGCTTAAAAGAGGAGATTAAGGAGAAGTGCAAAGGAATTTAAGAGTTAAAGGAAAGGATAGACTCGTTCTCAGAGACTAGACCTTCAGTTGTGGTTGACGTCAAAATAGCTACATTATACCAACGAATAAATGATCTCAAAGTGGAGTTAATGAAGTGTCAAGTATCCTGCCAATCCTTGGAACTCATTGCAAGTGAAGGCAAATCCAGCCTTCCCACTCCTACTCCTGGTAAAGCGATTAGATCTTAATCTTGAGCTAGTCAAGAATTTCCTACTTTGTTAAACTCTACTTCGAGCCTAAGTAAAAAATAAATCTCCAAATGGAGTAGACAAGTTAAATATAAGTGCATGAAATTTTTCGGTAAGAAATGGAATGAGGAAGTATCTCAACGTCCCAATGACTATGATAGCCAAGTTGAAAAAATTAGGCTCGAAAAGCATATCCTTAAGAAAGAGACTGAAGAACTAAAGAGCATGGTTCAAACTTTAAGAAAAACTAATTAGAATTTCCAGTACGCTTTGAAAATTCAAATTCATTCAATTGATGAATCTGATACTATTCGAAGAAAGGAAAAGAAACCTAAAGAACTTCTGGATGTGGCCAGTCGCCACATTACTGATCCTTTATTTGCTAAGGATTTGGACAACATAGAGCCTTGAGCTTTAGCAAAGAATTGCTTTAAACATATTCTTCTTTTGCCTAATTTTTGTGCCTACAAATTTGTACATAATTTTTTAGATTTAAATAAATCTGTATTTGAATGCATATTACCTCGAATGTGTCGTATGTACTTTTCTTATTGAGTTTGTTGAATGAGATGTATTATCTGCTTTCCAGTGTTTTTAGTCTTTACCATTCAAACCAATAATTTTCTTGATAAAAGAACCGAAAGTCTAGCTGATTAAGCGTTCAACATTCCACTAGACCATGAATTTTTATCCTGATACAACAATCTGCCTTTCCATTAATAGATATTCCGCAACCTTTTTGGCAATGGAAATTCTCGTTTAATAAGAAAGTTGAATTTCAATCTAAAGCTCCGCCATCAGAAAATCCTTCATATATTATTTTGAATAGAAGTCCAGAGAACCATTCTACATGTAGTGTAGGTAGAGGATTAGAAAACCATATGACGGTAGAAGATTAGAAAACCATATGACGGTAGAAGATTAGAAAACCAATATGTCAATAATAAATGAAAACTAGAAAGTTCTTCTGGTAATTAATGGCAAAGACTAGAAAATTCATCTAGCGAAATAGAAGACAAGAAAATCCTTCTAGTAATAATAGAAGACTGAAAAATCCATGACGATAATAATCTAAATAGAAAGCTAAAAAACCTTTTGGTAATAATAGAATATTGGAAAATCCATTTGGCAATAATAATCTGAATAAAAGACCAGAAAACCTTTTACAATAATAGAAGACAATAAAATTCATCTGGCAAAAATAGAACACTAGAGGTCTATCTGGAAATAATAGAAGACTAGAAAACCTTTTGGCAATAATAGGAGTCCAGAATATTTTTCTGGAAATAGATTTCCTTATATGGATGGTAGACCTCCATTTCCTTTGGAGATTATTTTGTCATTCTTCCTCTAGAAGATTGCTTTAATCCATTCTTTAGGATAGGATTTAGCTGATTCAGTTGATTTCCTTGTCACAATCTTTAAGTGATGCTCAACTTGGACAAAACCCCTTATTACTATCTTAAGTGATGGTTTAGGCCATGTTTTCCGGTGTGTTTGGTTAGCTATATCAAGCAGAACCATAAACTTACCCGACCTCCCTTTAGGAGGCGCTTTGTGAGGCCTTTGATGATGGCACTAAAGGCTACAACGGTGCTCTGGGTGCTAGCAGAACGAGAGACTTATCCGATCTCCCTTTAGGAGATGCTTCAGTAAGGCCTTTCATGATAGCACTGAAGGCTGGTCTGGCACTTTGGGTAGTTATCTTAAGCAGAACCAAAGACTTATTCGACCTTCCTCTATGAGGCACTTTAGCAAGGTCTATAATGACGACACTAAAGGCTGATGCGATGCTCTGGGTGGCTATCTTAAGAAGAACCAGAGACTTACCCAATCTCCTTCTAGGAGATGCTTTATTGAGGCCTTTGATGACGGCACTGAAGGCCGGTAGATGCTTTGGTTAGGCCCTTTTGGATGGAACCAAAGGTTTACTCTGACCTTCCTTTAGGAGGTGCTTTGACAGGGTTATCTTGGTGGGGACAAAGGGTTTTTCCTTTATTTTAGGAGTTTTTTCCTCATTAATCATGTAAATATGCTTATTTTATGTAGAAAATCTCCTTTTATTGATAACTTTTTTAACACCTTCTTACAAATTCATTGAGCTTTCCTTGTCTTAGGAAATTGTTGATCAAGCCCTCCAAACTTCGACATTGATTTGTGTCATGCCTATTAGAGTGATGATGATGGCAGTATAATCCTCCAAGGTTTCGTTTATTCTTTGGTCGCTTCTTTTGGGAAGGCCAATAGTTAAATTCGTCCTTGGTCAAGAGGTAGATATTCTTGTATGAAGTAGTAAGAGAGTTATTCATGGATAGCCTTAATATTTTGGAAGACGATTCTTTCTTAGCTCTTTTGTTATATGTGATGAGCTTCTTAACTTCCATAGCTAGCTTTCTCCTCAAAGAGAATTGAGCTTCGTTCAATCTATAGGAATTACTAAGCATATTGTCCCATCTCTTATTGGATTAATCAAAGTGTTTGTTATCTCTCTTTCAAAAATTGTTCCCTTTGGTTAGAGCTGGATTTCTTTTCTCATCTTTTTTAAAATGCTATCCTTTTTATACTGCCTCCTTAGGGCGAAGATTGGTGTTGGCCCCACATAAAATGGAATCAAGCTCTATCTTTCTAGATCATAAGTAGCTATTTGTCTTTTCTTTTCTTCCATAAATTGTAGTGCCATAATCCATAATATTTTCTCTTCATAAAGCTAAGGATCATTAGTAATTTGGTAAGCTGACCTTATTATTTGAGGCTCGGAGGATGCTTATTCTAAGATTTTAACACGTTTAACTGGCATGACTATGCAAAGCTTTGTTGGTGCGATTAAATGGTATTAAGAGTCAATGGTAGGTTAGATGGGAAAGGGATATACTTAGTAGGTACAAGTCCTTTAAGCCCCATATATGCAAGTTTGAATTGTTCCACATAGGGCTTTAATGGAGATGGAGGTTTGGGCTTTTCCTTTTAGCAAAAAGATGTTAACGAATTTCTTTGTTAACCCAAAAGTGTAAGGAAAGGAACTGGCTAATGATGGAATTTGAAGAGTATAGATTTAAGCTCAATGAGTGTTGGAAGAAAGCGACCATTGGTCGAGTTAAGGCTTAAGCGGAGTGAACAAGCAGGCTTTGGTCCATGAAGGAGACATATGCATAGTCATTTGAAGCACTATATATTTAAAGTTAATCCATGTAGACAAAAATAGAAACTAAGAATATGAGTGCTTTTGGAATTCGAAGTAAATTACGATTAATAAATCACAAGTGCTTTAAAATTCGAAAGTAATCCATAACTCAAGAAATCTTCTTCTTTATTCCATATAATGTTGAATGTACAAACCTTATGTGTAATAGCCCTCTTGGCACTAAAATCTTTAAATCAAATCGAGGTAACAAAGTTTAGAATATAGGAGAATGAGAAAAGAAGTATCTGTCCCTTCTTCCAAGCCCTTAAGTTCGTAATTATAGGGTTGAAGTGCGGCACAGTGGGTTTGGTTTAGACATTCTTGATTCTCAGCATCACCAATGTCATATGACACTAATCCTTGACAATGATGACTTTCAACATTATTGGGTATATAATTGGGCTTTGCGTTGTTTGTACCAAAAATGGGCATAACACTCGTCGGGTGTAATTGAAGAGACTAAAATGAAGAAGTAAAATAAAAATGAGGCTAATCTAACAACTGCTCTAAGAAAATAAGCAGAAATAGAACGAAAAAAATAATTTATAGTGGTTCGACATTATTTCCTATATCCACTTTGAAGGTTTTGATGTTTATTACTGACTAAAAACTGAGTTACAATAGTATAACAAATAATACTTGAATTATAATGGAGTTCCACTCAAGCAGCAACATAAAAGTCCATTTTTAGTTGCCGTGGAGGTGCTATTTATAGGTGTGGAGCTAGAAATATCTACCTTGAATCTTGGAATGCTCTTTCTCAAGTCGAGGTAGGCCCACACGAGCGATCCAGGGTCATTTGGGATCGATCCTTGATCGATCAAACATCACTTCATATCGATTAGAAGCTGCTCCAATTGAATTGCTATCCATCATGGATGTTCCCTATGCGTTGTGCATCTTGCTGTGAAAATCTCATTGCATTTGGAGTTGTGGTTGTGGAGTTATCAATTGGTGAAGGTTGCAAATATGGAGTGGCTGAAGCCCTCGTATCAATACCTTCGTATCGATGGCGTAGCATGCGCATTTTGTGGAGATCCATGATTTGTGCATAGTGGTAAGACAGCTTCTTTTGGGTAGACTGCTTCTTTTGTATCCATCCGATGCTTTGCTATTTGAATTGATCTTGTACTCTACTTCTCATATCGATCATAAACTTAGCATTTCATATCGATCGGTAAATGATCGATACGGACTGATGGATGCTATATCCTGGAGTTGGGCGCATTTCGATACTGATCGATACAAAATGATGGATACAAAATGAAATTGTGATGGATCGGTGCTTTGCCTCCACTTTTCTGGAGTCGTGTGTGTCTCATATCGATACTGATCGATACGAATTGTACCTTTGGGATTCTTGATCGATCCATAACTTGAGCATTCGGACTCCGATTGACTTAAAATTTGGAATGTTGCTTTGCACAACATTGTTTGTCATATCATGCTAATTGTGGCTAGATCTGGACTCAGACCAAGGTTGCTTGGATCCATCATGAACTTGTAGATAACTGATCTCCAGAGATCGTCTTCAGTCTCTAGTCAAGTCCTTGGTATCACGGCCTTGCCAAAAGGCGGGATAACATTTGCCCTCAAAAGTACATCTTGTGTGAACAAGACGTGCTTTGAAAGTAGTTATCTTCATTCTGAAAAGGCTCTATCCGATTCAGTGAATAGCTATTGTCTTTTATCAAGAGATATAATCTTTGGTAGATGCGACTCCTAGTCAATTTCCAGTAGTATAAATGTTGAGCTGTAGATTGCCAATGATCACGCAGTCTTTGTTGTAGTTGAAGGTCAATTGTTAGTATTTCATTGTTATTGTTCTGGTTGTCACCAGGTGAGCATTCAATTTCAGTTTACTTCAAAATTCAAATGTTAGTATAACATGCAGGTACATGTACGCATTTGGACTTAATTCCATTCATGCTTGCATGTTTACGGATCATTGTCATGTTTTTTTTTAAATACAAAAGGATTTTGGTGAAAAATGGTTCTTGCCATCGATTGATGGTTCCTTTTGGATCAAGTTTCGTACCAATCCTCTCCTAGATCGATTGTGAAATCCTAATTGTAGCAACGATCAAAGGCTGTTTTGATGCTCTCTTCATATCAATCCTCTTTTGGATCAATCTGGGTGCACCAGAGTGAATTTTGCATCGGTGGTGATCGATATTAGACAAAGTTGCAAAAGGCATGTTCCATAATAATGAATATGGACTAGTTTGAATTATTGTACAAATGTGCTCTTCATATCCATTGATACGAGAGTTAGAAGCATAACCTATTGGAGCATTTTGTATCGATGGATATGGCATATAAGGATCTAGATGCACTTCGTATCGATGGATACAAATGATTAGACACAAGTACATGGTGCGTTTCGTATCGATGGGTATTTGACCGATCCAATCGGCAAGAAAACTGGGATACGAATCGTTTTTTGCATTGGATACGAAGAAGTATATATACTATATACTTTTCTGTACTTAGCATTTTTTTCACCTTGCTATTTCATATCCAATCAGAGAAGAGGAAAAAAGAAAAAGAGAAGAACTATTCTTCGTCTCCAACCATAACCTGATTACCCAATCAAATCCCCTTAAACCTTAGGCAAACACTGATTGAATCATGCTTATAATTGTGAGATTCGATTTTCATGCCCCCCTGTTCATTCTAATCGCCATCTCCGACGTTTTTGTTACCGGAGGGTAGATGAGGTGGAGTGGAGAGTGTTGCTAATAGCGATTTGGAGATTTGGAGAAGAAGGAGGTAGTTGGAGAGGAAAAATGGATACGGGGTCACTGACTCTGGACCTGACTAACTTAGGTGGTGGTCTCACATTGATGCGAGGGGATGGATATAGAATCGATCTAGATGTATGAAGGCTTAGAGATGGTGGAAATCAGTTTCCATGATCGAGGCGAAAAGTAGGCATCTGAAAATGATGCGGAAGGAATAGTTAGATGATCGATGCAAGGTGAAGCAATTTGTATCGATATGGGGTGAGGCATCTTTTGATCGATCCGAAGCCAGAGCTCATGGATCGATATGAAAGCACTACTTTTTGGATCAGTCGGGTGTTGCCGTAGGGAACAGATTGATATGGAGTGATTGATATAGGAAAATCGATACGAAATGCTCGCTCGATACGAACTAGTGATCAGTCTAACTGTTTTGATCAGTACAAATGTTATCTTTTGGGAATGATCAAGAATGAATTATGATGGATACAAATTTCATGACTTTTCACATTTGGAATTGGACTCCGACGAGCATTTAGCCTTGCACATTTGGACTTTCCCGTAGAACCGCATATATGACTATCCTTCAAAGATCGTCGATGGAACCGTGACTTGTTAAAAATACTAAGGTTTAGTATGGATCGTTCTTCGAGTCAGAATGGTACAGTTGAGATGGTCAACAATGACGGTTTGTTTGGTCAAATCTCGAAGTCTCGTCTCTTTACCATATCTTAATCTTATAGAATTTTAGAGTACCGTGCAACACTTCACTACACAACATGATCACTCACTTTGCACGGGGGGATATGGGGTTTTTACCATCTAATAGTGTTTTTTACTGAGTTCAATAACTATGGATCCTGGAAGCTCGGAACAGCAAGTAGCTCAAATTCCTCCATTCTCCAAAATAGATATGTCGGACATCCCAGCTGATATAGTGAATTCTGCTCCAGATGAGCTACCAGATGCAGTGGTTATAATGAATCCAATAGATTCTGTCTAGTCCAAGATTACCGAAGAGGTGCTAGGTAGAATTTTCCTTAGGCATGGGTTGCCTTTTGAAGAAGTCCGGCTAGTAGATCCGGAAGATAGAGCACATTATCCCTCGGAGAGATTCATCGCATGCAACAGATTTTTATGCTGGGCTGGAACAATGCCCCCTTCAATCAATTCATTAGGGACACACTGTTTTATCAAAGGATCGTGCCTTCTCATCTTCATCTTAACAGATACGGGCTACTTAACAGCTTACATTATATATATGGTACATCTTCTTCGTCCCCCGACTATCGATGAGATTAGATATTTAATCAACGAGAAGAGTCCGGTAGATAATCCATCATTCACCTTCTTAGAGGCTGTTAGAAACTTCCAAGTGGTGGAAGGCACATGGAGCAAGTTGAGATACTTCAAAATGGAGTGGTTCTATGTGAGATGCCCATTAGGATTTGCCAGACGTACGTGCTATTACTTGTTCCGTTTTTTTAACCATAACTAGAAAATATAGAACGATGCTGAATAAATTGCTGTGTTTCTCTTACAGCTTTTATTCCAAGGCCCGAAGGAGCATAGTATAAAGAGATAGTGAGGACACTCCAGGTGGTGCCCGTTGAGTTAAGAGAAATAGAGATGTTCTCACCGACGACAATTTGATCGCTGCGGGGGCTTTTAGAAAAAGGACAGTGCATAGGGCTCATGGGGATTCCAAGAGTGGCCCCAACAAGACAAGGTAGAAGACAGACTCCTGTCGTTCCCCCAATCGAGGGAGATCAGGCCTCTCCCAGTATAAAAATCATTGAACCTCGCGATGATGAGGTTACAGAAGCTGGTCACGAGCCCGCAGTCGTGCCTTCGTAGGGCCCTCGACCGTCTGAATTAAAGAGAAAAGGAAAAGCTCCTGCCTATGAAATCAAGTGCTGAAAGACTACTGAAGCAACTCAATTTGCTACTACTTCCATAAGTCCGGAGACCTCTTCCTTGTAGACAAAAAGCTCGCAAAAGGGGCTATCGAATATTCCCATTCTGAAGGACATATCATCGCCCCCTGATCTTGGGTTAGAGGGGCTCCACTCCCTTCCAAGAACCGACGCATGCGTAACTTCAATAGATATAAGGGAGTCAACTCTAATATGCAAAGCTGCTACAACCTGTCGGTTGGGGGTTTTACGCATCCATACATGCACTTCACGGCATTACACAACATTCCATCACATGCTTCTCAATATCCAGTGGTGAATGATTTCATGCTTCTTTTTTGCAGATACAATGGTGAAATAAGGTTCTATGCTTGATAAACTCTGCTCCTCGTGCCAGTCGTCTAGATCGCATTCTGAATCACATCACCGTGAGAGTGAGAGAATTATGCTATGGCTACCGTTCTAGCTGGGAATGTGAGTGCTACAACAGGGAAAAAGAAAAATCACACCAAATCAAGTGCCACTCCAGGTCGCAATCTCCGCCACTAAAAGCGCCTTCTAAACCTTTTGGCCCAGCAGGCCCTTTTCTGAATCTTCACACTAAACAGTGCCATCTCATGCTCTAAAGACTGGTGAACGCTGCAGAAGTGAAACATCCATTCTCGCTATTGTAGAACAAACCGCTATAGAGCCAACGGGGGAAGGAGCTATCTGGATTTCCAAGCTATAAAAGGATTTTCCAAATATATGCTTCCATGGTTTCCACTTTTCCCCCAACTTGAAGAAAATCCCAAATGGTGTAGAGAAATTGATACAAGACTGAAACGACCCGACTTTCTTACCATAGAAAATCGAATCATTTTTAAGAAAGAAAGGGATAGAAAGAGAAAAGACAGAGAAGAAGAAAGAAACAACATCAGAATTTAAACAGCGGAACGAATAAATTATATTAATCACATAATACATTACATAGTATCATATACATCAGAGATACACAGCTAAAACAACACATACTAGACAGTTATAAACACCTGTCTAGTCATTACAACTCAATACAACACAAAGACAACAACTCAGAGAACACACAGTGGAATACTATATAGCTATACGCAGAAGCCTCCTGCTCCATTGCTCCTCCAGAATTCATCAAAGCTGACCTGAATTCATCTGGCTACTCGTAAAAATTTGAGTACCCAAGAGTTTAAGAAAAACAGAATAAACTCCGGGTCAGACATGGGTCTGGTGTGAGTAAACGGGTTAAAGTTTCTTAACTTTAAAAACCTTTTGAAAGAAAAGGTATCACGTAAGACTTCCCACACATAAACATGGAAAAGTTTTTACCTTACGCTAACCAAACATTTGATAGGAAATCCGGTGATATTATAATAGGTCTAGGGTTTTCAAATAAATATGAAATAGCCGAAATTGTTACATTTATTAAATTCCAGCTACTAGCCACAAAAGTGGGTAATACAATCAAATCCGATGGCACTTATTGGATTTTGGATTCCATACAATGGCAGGGCTACTGGGGTACCGCCCGTCACAGTATGTGGCCTAGATCACCGTACCGGAGAGCCACCCTAACTCCCCTGTAACACAAAGATGGAACCATTCCTTACTGAACAGGTCCAAATAAGACAACCCCGGTGGATGTAGCTATTCAACCGCCCACACAGCCGAAATAAAAGGGACCTCTAGACAGGGGTAAATCTTACTCTCAAGTGGGGGCTACCCACGAAGCCTTGCTGCACCTTCCTTGTTTTAGCCATTCCCGGTTGATGAGGCTTGAGGCTACGATTACCTTTAGTGAACACATCACTTAGAATGCTCATCGTCCACCTGACGATGTTCTGAAAGCATTCAATCGATACAAGTTCATTCCGGGTTCGAATGAAACCGAAGACATTACCTCGTTACACTCATTTTGGAATCACCCTCAAAGTTAACGACAATAACCCTTGCATTCTGAATCTTCATCTTCACTTGAGATTCACGACCTATCGTTAATTTGGATCGATGTGGTTTTCGGATATCCAAATATGGAAACCCGATCCCGGTTTCATCGAAATCCAAAACGTATCTTTTAGGTCCAAGTTGTTTTAAGGTTAAACAATTCAATTCAACTATCTATATACACACAGAATAGATAATTCACAAGTCACAATTGATAATCACATTATCAAATAAACAGATGATCCCTAACAAAATAGGTAATCCACATCATTATCACAATAGATAATCTATATTACCATCACAATGCAACCAAGCATTCATACCATACAACATTACTTATGTCATTCTTGAGATTACATCCATTCAAGACAATCAATGTCACCCATTCATACATAAGCAATGATTCACTTAATCACAACATAATTAATTTAAAATAAATTAAATTAACTATCTCTATCTCCAATGAATTTAAAGAGAATTAAATTAATTACTTCATCTCCTAATTAATTTAAAATTAATTAAATTAATTACCTTCATCGCAATAAATCTTGCTTACTTATTCATTAATTAAACCAATTAATTAATCATCATCTTAATTTATCAACCTTGATTAATTAACTCTTAATCAAGTAATTAATTCTTAATTATTCTCATTAATCATATTAATTAACGAACCTTAATTAATTACTTCCATTAATTAATTAACTATAATTAATCACATTATTACTTAATTAATTACATTAATCAATCATGCTTAAATTAATTGCTTCATTTAATCAACTTTAAATAAATATAAACAGTAATTAATTATCCTTAATTACTCTTAATTACTTTATAAATTCTTTGATTTATTACACCAAGAATTAAACCCTTAATTACTTTACCAAGTAATATCCATTTAAAATTACTTCCAAATAAGTAATTTACTTTATCCCAATTACCTCATTAATTACTTATCTTAATTAATTACTCTTATCAAAACTTATTATGTAAACAAACTTAATCTTTTATCAAGTGACTATCCTTAATTAATTAACAAATTAATTAACTTACTTGATCACAACACCCCATAAATTATAATCGAGTAATTTATCCCTTAATTACTCTTTAACCAATTAATCTTCAATTAACATATTAATTATCTTCAATTATTAATTAATAAATTTCAATTATTAATCAATCCTTTAATACAAAGTAATTAATCACTAATTACTTTCATAATTAATTAATTAACCTTAATTAACTAATTAATCATCTCTTAATCATTACTTAATAAAATTTAATTATTAATTAACATCCTTAATTACAAATTAATTAATCCATAATTAAAATTAATCAATTCTTAATTTCAGTTAATTAACCTTTAATAATAGTTAATTAATTCTTAATTAACTTGCATTATAGATTAATAACCCTTTTAATTATTAATTAAGAAACCCAAGTTATTACTTAATAAAACCCTTATTAAGTATTAATTAATTACCATTTTTAATTAACCCTTAATTACTTAATTAATAAGTAATTACAATTTAATTAATCATTAGTCATTAATTAAATCATCATCTTAATTAATAGTTAATTAAATAAATAATTATACTTAATTAATTAAATAAATTAATTAAACTTAAAATTTCTCAATCAACTTAATTAATTACAAATCATTAACACTTAATTATTATTTAAGATAAAACATTATCTTAAATTAACCTTGAAATCTTTACTTAATTCATTAATTAAATTAAAATATAAAGAAAACAATAATTACCTATCTTTAATTATTAATTAACAATCATTAGTTTCAAGTTCAAAAATTACTTAAACCCTTAATTGTTAACTAATAAATCATTTTTCATTAATAAAAACATTTCCTTAGAAATTCCTCTTTTTATATTTCCAAAGTAAGTTTTGAAAATAACATTAAGGTTTTTAACTTAAAAACATTTTAAACATTCATACAAATTCATTTATAAAAACAATTCAATTCAAAGAAAAGGATTACAAGAATTTAATTTAACTTAATTATTTAAAGTTTAAAAACTTACTTTATTTTAAATTATGAAATCAGTTTAAGCATTTCAATTTTGAGTTCAATCCATGTGTATATGAATCCAAGAAACAAGTACATCATCTTCTTTTTAAAAAAAACAAATTTAACTTAAATTTAAGAAAACTTTTTTAATTAAAATCTTGAAAACTGTTAAACTTAACAGTTAAATCCCTGCACACAAAAGACCTTAGAAACCACGCGAGTATTTCCCCGAGCCATCTTCCTTATATCCCGAGTCCCTCTTCGAGAAAACAATCGAACCCAAACGAATCACACCCCACTAACATCAACCAACTCGTGCACCTACACCAGTGCCGAAACCACCTCCGGTCAACGACGAACCCATCGACACATCACTCTTCCATCCTACAAGCATCCACGACCCACAGAACATCATCACCTACCTCGATTCAAAATCGAGTATCCAGAGTGAAACTGAACCCAAACCCAATCATCAGAAAATTCCCCTGAACCCACGCCACCAATCAACTATAATCGCCACAACTCCGGCCATGGCTTGCTGACCCACCGCACTTCCACTTCCCAGAATTTCATCCAACTCGATGCAAAGATGAAAATACAGTAGCCAGTTTCCAAGGTTCAAATAGAACTAGGTCTAAAAACAAATCCGAGCAATTTCAATCTTCATATTTGATTACAAATCCTTCAACAATTTTTTCCGCAATCTCCAATCCAAACCCTAACTCCATGATGAATCTCGAGTAATCCAGATGCTCATATCAACAGAATTTTGCAAAAACCTAATTTCCAGTAAATACCCAATTACATACTCAATATAATTTTTAAAATTGAGATTTTATTTCTAAAATTCATACTTCCCAATGACAATCCAAATTTTATACTTATTTCATCAAATTTTTAACATTTGGTTTCAAACATTGGTAATAAATTGTTACTGCATAGTTTGATTTCCAGGTGAATTTCAAAAATCAGAGATTTTGTTTTATTTTTGTTCTTGGTTTATACTTAAACTAACTTGTTTGTTTTAAATCTTTGACTTAACAATTGTTTGAATAGAATAGTTTGAAGATTTGATCCTTTTTCTCAGATTTACAGTAAAATACAGAGAGGAAAGAAAATGAAATTCAACATGCACAGTTTCAACTAAACAAAACCTATTGCAATCCTTATATCTACACAGAGACAAAATCATATAAACATCATCACTACTTATTTGTAGCGGATAATTACTACTTTAATTTTTCGTAAATTGTTTACTCACCATATAAAGAAATGCGGAGCCTTAAATCTTGATGATAAAGCTGGAGATTTGCCAAATATTTTGGACTTGAAGCTGAAGCCCTTTTTGAACAGAAAAGCTTCACCCTTAGGTTTGTTTTAACTGAATTGCTTCAGGTAATACCTTGACCCATATTATATACTTGCATGCATTTGAAAATTGATGCAGACATGGGATTGAAGACTTGCATCAAATTTGAAAACATGCTGCAGATTTTGTTAGACTTGCTTTTGTTTTGAAAATAAACTGCAGACATGCAGTTTGATTTGGAGGAAGTTCAGGTTTTGGTAAACAGGAATTAATGTTTCAGGTTTTTGATTTGAGCATGGTTTGAATTGAGGAGCTTCAGATTTAAATTTGAGGATTTCTGATTTTTGGTGGTTGAGTGTTTTCTGATTTTGGAATGAGTAAAAGTTGTATTGATAGTCTAGTTTCTTCTTAGAAATGAACAAAAAGTTGAAGAAAAAGAAAATGGAGGAAGATGGTGATTATATAGGTAAGTTTTCAGATTTATTAAATTAAAAAGAAATTAGAAAAATAATGGACACTTGTCTTAGATTTGCATTAATGTTTAACACTTGTTGACATAGTGTTTTAAAACTAAACACTTGTCAATTTTTATTTAATTTTATTCCAAAAGAAATTTAAAACCCTTTTAAATTATTTCCTAATTACTAATATGTTTTTCTTAATTTAAAAATACTTTTCTAATTAAATTTTCTAATAAACAGATACATTTATAAATTATAAATGTTTGCTAAATTTATATAAAATTACAATCTTTTAAAAGAAATGAAACCAAATATGATTTAAATAAAATATATACAATATTGCAAAATTATTTAAAATGTTGTTTCAAAAAGCCTTGTATTTATTTTTATTAAATAAATACAAATCCAAATTTCTAAAATAAATTTCTATAAAAAGAATAATACAAAAGAAATCTTATTTTTAATTAAAAACATTTTCTATATAATTTAAAACCAAACTATATTATTATTATATTTTAAGATGTATGTATATTCCTTGAATTCAAATTTATATTCAATTCAAAGTCAAATTTAAAAATCCACATCTAAAATCAATTTAAATAAATATAAATATCTATTTTTAAATAAGCTCATTATTATTTATAAGTAATTTATCCTATTTTGAAAATCAATTTTAAATACACAGATAAAAATATATTAAAACACACTTATCAATTCTGAACACAAAAATAATTATTCTTATTTAAAACCAATTTATAACCAAAATTAATACATTATATTATTGTTACTTGTTTATTTATTTTTGAAAAGATCAATTTTATCAATTTCAAATAATTAAACTTAAGAGATTATCACATTTTAAATTCCTGGAAATCCCGGGATATTACATTCCTCCTCCCTTAAAAGAATTTCGTCCTCGAAATTTAAAACAAAGATAATCCAAAGTTTTATTTTATTTCAACCAATTCAAACATTCATAACAGCCATAAATTACCAAACTCACAAACAATTTCATCCAAACAACCAATTCAATTAAATAAACAACACTAGTTATCCGGACATAGATCCGGATAAACTTCCTAAAATTATCTTGAGTTTCCTAGGTACAATCACATGGATACTCGCTCTACTAAATCCAAACCTGCTATACTGCTAAGCTACGGAGTTCCTACTAGCTAGATCTATAATCTGCACAAGATACCAGATCACAAATAAGACTGATCAACAACTAAATCCTTCACAGAACTACTGGTCTCAAAACCAGTGATGGACCAAAACACGTACTCCCTCCGAGACACGTGAAATATTTTGAATTCCAGTCTTCCAAACTGGCAATTCAACTCTTCAGATCAAAGCACTGATCTCTACGAAAACTCAAAAGAATCCAATATACCTCGGAGCTCACCTCAAAATCTTATTGCTTCCTTTTACCGGAGAAACCTCAACAACATCGAAGTCTCCAACTTCGAATTCCAAATTCTTCTGTTTCTTAACCTCAAAAACTTTCCAGATGATCCGGACTGCCTACAGATCCTTCTTGATCAGCTCAACCTTCGCTGATGCTTCTACAACAAACTGGATCAACCCACAAACTGATCCTCACAAGATCAATCCAAAATCAAAACCAAACTTTACTATCAACAGTAGAAAACCACTTCTCCCATCCGGAAGAAGATAGAACAGAATCACTCGCCAACTTGAAAGTATATACTGTGGCTAGCTATTACTTAGGATCGTATAATATGGAATAAAACTAAATATAAATGCGGAAATAGATGATAGTAGCAAAGTAAATAAATATGAGTAAAATAGAACAAGCACACCAAGAATTTTTATACTGGTTTGAACTTCCCGTTCTACGTCCAGTCCCAGACTCCTTCTGGAATTTTACTACAACAACCCTCACTTAACCCGGAGGAACAGGTCTATACAACCCTGAGCAGCAGAACAGAGACCTGAGCAGTAGAACAGGATTTTGCCTCAGCAGTCGAAGAGGACTTTCCCTTGCCTGAGCAGCAGAACAGGACTTTAACAAAATATGAAAGTAGTTTGAGTAAGTGTGTTCTTGATAACACTGATTTGTCAATTAGGATTACAAACTTCCTATAATCAATTCCTCAAGTATATAAATAGTATGTGAAGATTTGAGAAGGAAGAATATTTCTAAGAATCAAAATATATAGAGTATAACTCAAAGATTCAAAGCAATGGAAAGTATGAGAGCACTTATAATAATCACAAGAGAGAATAGAGAGTTAGAATTAGAGATTGGTGTTTTTTGAAGAAGAGGGAACTCCTATATATATTCATTAGAAAATTGCAACCCTTGGTGAAGAGTTTCAGCCAAGAGAAACAACTTTTGATGGTTTGCAACTCTTCATGGAAGAAGATGTCTATTCAGATTTTTGCAGTTGAAGCCGGTTCAGTCGACTGGAGATTGTGATCAGTCGACTGGTATTTGAAATTTAAAAAAAAAGTGTATTTTAAAATTTAAAAGAGGTCACGACTGTGCATATGCACAGTCAGTCGACTGGCATAACCAGTCAGTCGACTGGCTGTGCATATTTTGCACAGTGAATTTCCTTTTTAAAGAAATATTGAAAACTTGAGGATTGATTTTAACATATAACTAAGACTCAACACAAATAATAGTTACTTTAATCATAGAGTTGTAGCCTTGATCCTCTGTTGTCTTCTATTTGTTATGAATGAATGTAAATTCTTTTCTTGGTTTCTGAACTGATTTGTCATAATCAAAACAAGTGATTCAACATTCTCCCCCTTTTTGATTGATGACAACCTGTATATATTTTAAAAAAATATCTCCCCCTGAATGTATGATATCTTTTTCCTGCATCAAATATGTTAGTGCACATACTTTTCTCCCCCTTTGTCATCGACAAAAAGGAGACATTGCATAATATATAAATGTGAAGAGAAGAAATATAGAAGCGAGACTATTTAGTACAAGTCTCAATATTTAAATAAGTGACAAGATTTAATACAAGATTCAAAAGTGTTCGAAATTAAAACAAAAGCTATAGATAGATAATGCATACTTATCTCCCCCTTTATCATAAAGCCTACTCATCAAGATGTCAATCGAAATCTGCCTCTGGTGCAGGTTCTTTTCCAGGCCTAGAAGTTCCATGAGCACCACTACCTGTGCCACTAGTATCACTACTAGTATTCTCTTCAGATGTTGACCATGTAAACCTTGGTGCTGGTCGTTAACCATGAGCTATTGAGGAGGCAGTTGTGGAAGTTGAACATGAAATTGCATCGCAAAGAATAGAGAAGAATCCTTTTACTTTGTCCAATTTTTTATCCACCTTCTTCAAGCGAGATCCTAATATTTGTTGATGCTTAGAAAGAATTTCAACGGATTCTCGTAAACTAGCTGAAGTTGCAAGACGAATTTCTTCGTCTTCTTCGAGAAGAGAAGTACGTTCTCGAATAATTGGCCTACATGATGAACGTTGACGTTGCTGTGGATGCCATTCTTTAAAGGAGGTAAAAGTCGGTGGAACAGATGGTAGTTTCATGAGACTTAAAGTGCGAATATTGATAACTCCAATGGAAGAAGTTTCGGATTCCGGTTGAGGAGTATCCACATTTAAAAGCAATCGCATTATATATTCTCCGAAATAAATCGTTCTCATATTACCATTGTTGAAAGTGAGAAACTCGTCCAATATTCTTCGTAGCCAATTTACTTGAATTCCTCCCCAAAGTGCATATAGAGCTTTGAAGTTTTCTGGGTAGATAAGTTCATATGACCTAGTTCTTGGTAATATACTCCTCATGAGAGCTTTGTGAATAACTCTCGCTTTTGGTCGAAGTAGACTAGATTTCAATTCCGTCATGGTATCTCCCATGAACATATGGCTAGTTCGATCCCTTTGTCGAATATTGCATTCGACATCATCAAGTGAAATGCCATGATTAGGGGTTTGAAGAATGTGTGCCATTCGGTCTAAAGAAAAAAATACTTGTTTTCCACATACTAAACTCCAAACACAATCATTCGTATTAGATGGACGTTGATGAGGTATATTTAAATTGGCATAAAATAATTTTACCATAAGGTGGTTGATTTTGTGAGAATTTGCATTCAAATCGAGTAGAGATTCCAATCCAGATCTACGCATGAGTTCTTGTAATCCATAAGCCGCGAAGTCGCTGTAAACCATGAATGAACCCTCAAAAATCCTTGAATTTTTCATCTTGGGCCATCTTTGTACCGCCACATCATTGTATAACCATTGTGCGATTTGAGCGTCGGTAGGATCGATGGATGAGGAACCTTGCCTTTGACGCTTTGGAGGAGCCATTTGAATAACTTTTTATGAAGAAATTAAGTGAAATTAGGTTTCTAGGGTTTGTGGGCGGAAAAATTTGGGTAAAAAACTGAAAGGAGTGAAGTAAAAAGAAGAGAAGGAAGGAAAGTAAATAGGGGTTATATGTACAGCCAGTCGACTGGAATAATAAACCAGTCGACTGGTATATGTAAAATTTTAAACAAAGTGACCAGTCAGTCGACTAAGTATAGTAGGTCAGTCGACTGAATGGTTTCCCGAGAGTTTTTGGAACCTGCAATCAGTCGACTGACCTATCTTCTCAGTCGACTGACTGTAACCTAAAATGCAGTAGGGATTTGAAAATGAAAATTTATTAAAAACAAATATAAATATGGAATACAGGAATTTTGAAAACAATATTACACAAGAATTGATGATTAATTAGGGACTTTTGGTGATGATTCTTGTGGTTCTACTTTTGTATTCTCAACATAGGGTTGTAAAGGCGACCAATAATTTTGGCGTTCCCATGAATTTGGAGATGCCTGAGGTTGAGATGGAGTTTGTTCCCATTTATTCCATCCAGAAGAGCTTGGTTGATGGGATGATGAAGGTTGAAAAACATCATGCTTCGCCGATTTGCCCCAAAATTTAAGAGCGATTGATTCAATAAGACTAAGGCGATTTGAATTCATTCGCTGTTCATAGAACATTTCTCTTTGTAGATTAACTTGCTCCTTTTGATAATAATGTATTTCATCAATTTTCTCTTTAGTTTTTGGTGAAAAGAACAAAGATCTTCTAGACTTCTTTGGCTTAGGTGAAAATCCAGTGTGATGTCTTCCCGGTTCATGAACAGGAGTAGGGGTTGGCAAAGAAGGTGTTGAACTGCTGGATGAGTTATAGCTACTAGGAGAAGATGGAGTAGCAAAGGAAAGTTTTGAGTTTGATGAATTATAAGAGTTTGGAGAGTCCATTGTTGAGGATGTTGAATCTACAAAGCTTGTTTGAAATAAATTTTAATGTGAATAAGAAGAGTAAAGAGAGAGGTTTAAATAGTTGTAATGGAGCTTAAAAAGAATGGTTGTAAGCAACCATTGGTTAATAACCAGAGATCAAAATAGTGGTTTAAAATTAATCAAAATAATAAATGGTTTAAAACGAATGAAAACATGTGGTTCAGCAAAAAATAAAAATAAAAAGTGCATAGCTCAGCTGGTAGTCTGTTGAACTATCAGCTGGAAGAACCCAGTTCAAATCCCGGTGGCTATGTTTTTTTTTTTTTAAGAAAACAGAACAATCAAAAAATTGAGTGTGTATATATACATATATATATATATTTATATATATATATAGACGTATATCAAAATATATATTTTGTAAAATAAATATAGATAGTATGTATAAAATCTATAAATTTTTAAGAGAAATAATGCCAAGTTCTCGTCTTAAATTAATGAAAGTATTTTCGTTTAAAGGTTTTGTAAATATATCCGCCAATTGTCTATCAAAGGAAACAAATTCTAGATTTATCAAATCTTTTTCAATATTATCACGAAGAAAATGATGACGAATGTCAATGTGTTTTGTTCGTGAGTGATTAACAGGATTTTTAGATAAATTAATAACACTAGTCTTATCATAATAAATTGTTGATTTATTTAAATTAAAACCAAAATCTTGTAATGTTTGTTGCATGTAAATTACTTGAGCACATGCCAGAGCTGCAAAAATATATTCTGCTTCACAAGTCGATAATGAGACACAGCTTTGTTTCTTACTAAACCAAGAGACAAGAGACCGTCCAATGAAGTGACAAGTCCCACTTGTACATTTTCTATCTGTCCGGTTTCCTCCAAAATCAGCATCACTATAGGATACTAATTCAACAGGACATTCCTTTGGATAGAATAGTCCAAAGTCCTTGGTTTTGTTCAGATACCGTAGTATGCGTTTCACTGCTCGTAAATGTGATTCTTTGGGATCTGCTTGAAATCTTGCACATAAGCAGACACTCATCATTATATCAGGTCTACTAGGTGTTAAATATAGTAACGATCCAATCATACTTCGATATAATTTTTGATCAATACTTTTGCCATTTTCATCTTTATCAAGATGTATGGTTGTACTCATAGGAGTTGGTTTGGTAGAAGTATTTTCCATACCAAAGCGTTTAATTAGATTGTTACAATATTTTTCTTGATTAACAAAGATACCATTTTCTAGTTGTTTTATTTGTAAACCAAGAAAGTAATTTAACTCACCCATATGTGACATTTCAAATTCATTTGTCATTATTTTAGAAAATTCTTGACAAAGTTTTTCATTTGTAGAGCCAAAAATTATATCATCAACATATATTTGAATAATTAAAATATCAAGCTTATTTCTTTTAATAAAAAGAGTTTGATCAACCTTTCCAATTTCAAAACCAGAATTTATTAAATAGCTTTTAAGACGATCATACCAAGCACGGGGTGCTTGTTTTAAACCGTATAAAGCCTTTTTGAGTTTATAGACATGAGCAGGAAATTTTTCGTGTATGAATAATGGAGGTTGTTCAACATAAACATTTTCTCTTATAAAACCATTTAAAAAAGCACTTTTGACATCCATTTGATATAATTTAAAATTATGAAAACATGCAAATGCTAGTAAGATTCGTATTGCTTCTAGTCTTACGACTGGAGCAAATGTTTCTTCATAGTCAATTCCCTCTTCCTGATTATAACCTTGAGCAACTAATCTAGCTTTATTTTTAGTAATATTTCCTTGTTCATCTGCTTTGTTTTTAAAAACCCATTTTGTACCAATAACTGATTGATCAATAGGCCGTGGAACTAAATCCCAAACGTCATTTCTTTCGAATGGGTTTAGTTCTTCTTGCATAGCGATTAACCAGTTTTCATCAGTAGATGCTTCTTTAATATTTTTGGGTTCAATATTAGAGAGAAAAGCTACATGACCCATTTGATTTAATTGACTTCTTGTTCTAACGGATGAATTTAGTTCTCCAATAACATTAATAGAAGGATGATCTCTTAATACTCTAGGTGGAGATCTTAATGCACTGTTATTGTCAGCAATGTTTTCATTAATTTCAAAATTTGTAGTTTCTGTATTAGGGTTGTTTTCAGGAAAATCTTCATCATCACTTATTATTTGAACTGGTTTAAAATTTTCATCGAATGATACATGAAGTGTTTCTTCGATAATGTTTGTTCTTTTATTATAAATCCGATAAGCTTTGCTTCGATCCGAATATCCTAGAAAGATTCCTTCATCGGATTTTGGATCAAATTTACCAAGCCGATCTTTTGTATTTAAAGTAAAACATTTTGACCCGAAAACTCTAAAATAAGAAATATTTGGTTTTCGTCCATTAAAAAGTTCATAAGGAGTATTCTTAGTTAGTGGTCGAATAGAAACACGATTCAAAACATAACAAGCTGTAGAGATTGCTTCAGCCCAAAAATGTTTTGGTAACGTACTTCCATTTAACAAGGTCCTTGCACATTCTTGTAAGGTTCTATTTTTACGTTCTACAACCCCATTTTGTTGTGGAGTTCTAGGAAACGAAAAATTATGAAATATTCCTTTTCTCTTACATAAATGTTCAAAGGCTTCGTTTTCGAATTCACCTCCATGATCACTTCTTATATTTTTGATTTTTAAACCTTTAGCATTTTGAATTCTTTTGACAAATGATTTGAAATTATCAAAAGTATCACTTTTATTTTTCATAAAAATAGTCCAAGTATATCTAGAAAAATCATCAACAATTACAAATACATATTTACTGTGATTAATGGATTGTACTTGTATTGGGCCAAATAAATCCATATGCAGTAATTCAAGTGGTTGTAAGGTTGAAATAACCTTTTTTGATTAAAAGATGATTTAGTCAATTTTCCTAACTGACATGCATCACAAATATGATCTATTTTAAAATTCATTTTAGGTAGACCTTTTACTAAATCATTTTTAGAAAGCTTATTTATAGTTTGGAAATTAATATGACAGAATCGTTTGTGCCATAACCAAGGATCATTTTCTTTGGCTATTATACACATATCTGAATTATGATTTATTTTCATATTCAGAACATAGATATTTCTGTCTCTATTTCCTTCAAATATAAGATTTTGATTTTGATCAAAAATACTACATTTGTTTTCAGAAAAAGTGATTTTGAATCCTTTGTCACACAATTGACTGATACTAAGTAAATTATGTTTTAAATTTTTGACAAGCAAAACATTTGAAATAAGAGGTAAATTTGAGATACCATTGTTGCTCACAACGCCTTTACCGATAATATATCCTTTGGAGTTGTCTCCAAATGTGACAGAACCTCCATCTGAGTAAATAATATTTGATAGCATATCTTTGTCTCCAGTCATATGTTTTGAGCAACCACTGTCGAGTATCCATTTTCCTCTTTTCTTGAGTGGGACCTTATTTTCAGTAGCCATGAAGCAGACATTAGATTGCTCGTTTTCACTGTCACTACTATTTTCTGATGAAGAAGTATCTGAGTCATCCCAAGTTACTGAGAATTCTTTCTTTGTCTTGTCTTTAGCTTGAACTCGTTTTGCCTGCAAATTTACTTCATAGGACATTAGATTTCCTATTAACTCTTCTGGTTTTATGGTAGAGAGGTCATTAGCTTCTTCCTAAGCCAAGACTTTTCTTTCCCATTCATCCGTTATAGAGTTAAGGATTTTTGATACAATATCAAAATCAGTGTATTTCTCTCCTAATCCTAATAGTGAATGATAAATAACTTGAAATCTAGAGTACATATCATTGATGGTTTCATCTTGTTTCATTCTAAAGTTTTGAAATTGATTTTTGAGCAAGGAGATTTTGCTTTGTTTGACTATGTTAGTTCCTTCATGAGTAATTTTAAGTGTTCTCCATATTTCATAAGCAGTTTGACACATACTAACACGATTAAATTCATTTCTATCTAATGCACAGAATAACATGTTCATAGCTTTAGCATTGGCAGTAGCATCCAGTTTTTGTGTGTTTGACCAAGTGGAATATTCTCCAGTAGGAACAATTTTATCAATTTCAAATAATTAAACTTAAGAGATTATCACATTTTAAATTCCTGGAAATTTCGGGATATTACAAAGACTATGTGCACAATGCATACTGCCAATACCGTTAGTGGGTCAAGACAATAGAGCGGGTCTCGGCTGTGTCCTTCGAACGAGCCAAGGCGATTGAGAAATTAGAGGGCGATCTTTCTCACAAGGACAAAATAAAAAGGTGCTCTCCAAGGAGCTCGAGTCCTCAAGAAAAGCTGAGATGGAGACCATCCAGAGAGCCGAGGAAGTTAAGAAATCCATGGGAGGAAAGAGAAAAACTCATACGGACTTGGTGCACGAGATGGGGCATTGCATCACCATGATCATTCAAGAAAGGGATGTCGTGCTAAAAGAAGCTGCCGAATTAAAGGCAAAGCTAACCGAGGCCACCAAAGAAAAATATGAAGCTAATAAGGTTGCCTAGGAAGCATGCGAGGAGGTGGTGAAGGTTAGAGAAGAGAGGGACACTACAAATCAAAAGACTGCAAAATTCGACACTAGGGTCAAAAGAGAAGAAAAAGCCATCGAGGCCAAGATGTAAGGTGAATTCGAGGACCTCCTGGTCACCTACAATGCAAATATCCTAAGGAATCGCAACTTGAATAGGCTTAGCGAGGATTATCCTTTCCAATTGCATAAGGGCTGGAACCGCCTGGTTGATGATGAAAAGGCGATCCGCAAAGTTGCAACTATTCATATGTTTGAATTGAAATATCAAGTGTTGACTGGAGACGAGCCCAAAGTCCTTCATGGCACAACTATCTGGCTCCAGAGAGAAGCCCTGGCTACTAAATACCTAACGGCCGAAGAAGGATCTCGGGGCAAACACCATGACGCTACTTCTGAGGTGCCTCCAACATCTCAACCTGCGCCCATATCTTCTGTCGACCCACTAATTGTCCCAAGGTACGATCCCGATACACCACATCTTTCTCTAGTCATCGAGTGCAGCTCGGAAGGCATGTCGGCTCAACCCGGGAGCCAGTCCGAGGAAGGTACTCCAAACACTTCTCCTGTTCTTCAAAATGCAAGAATGTTATCAAAGGATATTACTAATATATTCTCTTATCTTTATTCAGCCTTAGATTCTACATCGGCCAACCCTCCTGTAACTCAAGAAATTCACCACGAACAGGAGGCATTAATAACAGAGGCTACAACTGTGATGATTATTACTTTGGCTGGGGAGATGCATGATGGCGGCTGTATATTTGACGACCAACTGATGGAGGAGCTTCTCAGCCGCCAAAGAGATCCAAGCATTGAGTGTCCTTCAGTGTAGATAAAGACGTTATTATTGCAGGCTCTTCGGGTCCAACTAGCAGTATCTCAATGAGCGAGCACATGGACCGGAAGGAACAAATAATGAGGGAAATTAAAGCTGAGATTAAGCAGGATCTTAGAGCCGATAGAGGTATGGAGGGTCCTCGCTCAACCCTGATTCTCGTGATTTCTCCAGATAGCACCATGATTGTGACTAGCATGCCTTATTCTTTTGGCATCAAAGGTGCCACTATTCCACCAGCTTCACACATAAGGGATACTTCAATCCCACGGGCTCTTAAAGGTAGAACGCATCGATTCCTTCGGCTAGAGATAAGTGAACTGAAGCGAGCCGAGGAGGCAAGGGTTCCAAAAGAGGTCCGGGCGGTAGCTCAAGCTGGTCTATGCCAAAGAAAGTTTAAAAGGACAGGAAAATGAAGGCGTAGATTTGCATTTTGACTTCCTCTTTTGTAGATAGTTAGAATAAGTTTCTTTTATTTTGCTTTTTGTAGGCCATGTATAGATGCGGGCTTGGCCCCCCACCTATAGGAATTCTTTGGGCAGATTTTATACTTCTTTTCTGAAGAATGGTATGAATAAAATTCTTTTTTTCTTTTTGGCATAACTCTACGGTTATTTGTTTAAGTACTCAAGCATTCACATTTCCATTCAATGTACTCATAAATCTTTAGTCTCTAAGTCAAACTTGAGTTCGATCTTTAAGTCCTAAGGTTACGGCCTTGGGTCACAATCAAAGGTTAAGTTGAGTCCTAACGTTGCGCTATCTCGGTCAGTGCCTGATACCTGAGCTATGCTCCCAGTTCTAGGGATAGTTGAAGTAGTTAGTTGGCAGTCATCCATTACCTTCACTAACTTTGATTTACCCTAGTAGGAACCAAGTTAAAGTAACATGAGTTTGAGCGGTCGGATCACACTCACTTATTTGTTATGCATCCACACTCTGGGGATTAGGCTTTTAAGCCGACAGTCGATCATGCCTAATTATTGTTTAGGTTTACGTCAACACTCCGAGGACATAAGGTATTTTGTGGGTGGTCGATTACACCCGTTTAATGTTTATACTCTACTTCATACTCTTGGAAGCTAGAGTCAGTTGACAGACATCGATCACATCTGTTTAAGGATTAACATCTTATTCACGCTGTGGGAATAAGGAGCTAGTTAGGGTCATGGATGGTCGGATCACATCTTCCTTGATCTAGTAAGCGAAGTCGTAGGTAGGCAGATCCATCCTCTTCGAGCTGGGAAAGAAGCGAGGTCGTGGATGGACGGATCCACCCTTCTTGAGCTTGGAAAGGGGTGAGGTTGTGGAGGGATGTATCTGTCCTCCTCGAGCCAAGTAAGGAGGCGAGGTTGTGGATGGACGGATCCATCCTCCTCGAGCCATGTAAGCGAGGCTGTAGATGGATGGATCCATCCTCCTCGAGCCATGCAAGCGAGGTTGTAGATGGATGGGTCCATCCTCCTCGAGCTAAACGGTCGATTCATGTCTTGATTTTAGAGTTTGCACTACAGCTTGCACTCTGGCAGATGGAGTTCATTGGAGAATTGTCGTGTTTCAACTCTCTTTTACTTGATGTTGTTTGCCCATGAGGTTGTGGTTTCATTTATCGAGTGACCGGTCAGATCATGATCACTCTCTATTCGAATGGGTCCCACCGTAAGATGGAGCTCAGCACCTCGTACATTATGGCAGTTGCATGATGCATTTAGGAATCACTAATCTGGCTTGATGAGTCTAGCTTTATTGTTGAAGTAGGAAATCATGGTAAAGTCAATTGCCTTATACAAGTACAAATTCTCGAATTGCAAAAACGAACTTCCAAAGGAAAGCAAAATAAATGAATGAAAGCCAGTTATATGTAATAGCGACAAACACTCTCGCTGTTCCATGTCCTTGATAGAGTGAGACCATTAATGGTCATTAGGTTAAATGTGCCATCTCCAAGCCTCCGTCCGATGACATATGGTCCTTCCCATGTCAGCTTCATGTGCGAAGGGACCGGATAGATTCACTTAAGTACGAAATCGCCAATTTCAAAAGTTCTAGGTCAGACCTTAGGTTTGTATAATCGGGCGACTCGGTTGTGATGTGCGACTGCCCTCAAATCAGCCTCTTCACGCTTCTCATGCAATAAATCCAAAGATTCTGCAAGTAGGATTCGTCTTCAGATCATAATAAGTCACACAGTAAGAAGGTACTTCTAGCCCAATTGGAATAACAAGTTTAGATCCGTAAGAAAGTGCGAATGGAGTATGGTCGGTCGTGGACTTGCGGGTAGTTCAATATGCCCATAAGGCCATGGAGAGCCAAAGACCCACTTACCTCCAGTCTTATCCAATTTTTTCTTCAAAATGAAATTGATAACTTTGTTGACAGCTTTGACTTGTCCACTCGCTTGAGGGTGAGCTACTCCCGAGAACTTTTCTAGATGCGATATCGTCGACATAAATTCTTAAACTCGGCACTATCGAATTAGGCCCCGTTGTTAGTTACAATCATCTATGGGAGGCCAAAGCGACAGATGATGTTGCGCACAACAAAGTTGATTACTTTCTTCGTCATGATAGTAGTAAGGGGCTTAGCTTAAGCCCATTTGGTAAAGTAGTCAACTGCAATGATGGCATACTTCACTCCACCATTGGCTAGGGGCAAGGATCCTACTATATCAATAACCCATGTGGCAGATGGCCATGGACTGACCATTTAAGTAATCTCCGTTGGCGAGGCTCTTCGAATTCTACCATGTTTCTAGCCCCTATAACATCTCTTAGCATAATCTGATGCATCTCGGTTTACGGTTGGCCAGTAATACCCATACCTGAGCATCTTCCTTACAAGGGCTTGCCCTCCAGTATGATTTCCACATTCTCCTTTATGCACTTCATGCAACACTCACTTGATTTCATCGTGAGCGGTACACTGGAGTAAAGGAATAGAAAATCCCCATCTGTACAGTACTCCATTTGGGATGACAAACCGTGAAGCCATTCGAATAACCTGTCTTTTCTCACTCCTACGCTCGGGTAATGTTCCATGCTCAAGATAGTTTCTGATTAGAGTCATCCACGACTCCCTCTCGGGTGTTGCCTCACGAACCTAGTCTGTCTCCATTTGATCAATACGTGGAGCAGTAGGTGTCTCCACGGGGATGAGTCCCATCTGTTGTGCTTCACCAGCGCTAGCCAAATTTGCTAAAGAATCGGCCTTCTGATTTTACTCTCGGGGTATACAGTGGATAACATAATAGTCAAACTGATTTAACACTTTCTGGACCCGGATAAGGCAGGAGGCTAATCTTCGGTCTCCGGTTTGATACTCTCCTTGAACCTGGCACACCACCAGTTGTGAATCATAGTAAATCTCCACAGCAATGACTCCCAAATCTTAAGCAAGCCTCAGTCCCGCAAGCAAGGCTTCATACTCTGCTTCGTTGTTAGTTGGACGGAAGTCAAACTTCAATGCATAGCATACAGATCGCCCTTCTGGGCACCTCTCTAGCGCCTGAGCACCGGTCCTTTGATGCACCATCGGTGTATAGCTTCCATATATGGCTGGGAGATTCATTATTTTCGGACAAGTCCTTCGGTATGGTGAATTCAGCTATGAAGTCCGCTAGAGCTTGTCCTTGAATAGCTTTACTTAGGGTATAGTGATATCAAATTGACTTAGCTCGATGTTGCACTTGAGTAACCTACCAAACGTCTCAGGTCGTGTCAGGATCCATCGTAACGGCTGGTCGGTGTAAATAATGATCAGATGAGCTTGGAAATATGGGAGAAGCTTTCTCGAGGACATAACAAGACAATAAGCCAGCTTCTCTATATTTTGGTAGTTTCTTTCTGCCCTTGTATACCTTTTGCTGATATAATAGACCGGTCGTTGGATCCGATCGTCTTTTCGAACTAACGCAGCACTGATTGCATTTGCTGATACCGCCAGATAGACATACAACTTCTCATGATCAACCGTCTTTGAATAGATGGGAGGTGTTGCCAGATGTTACACTTGTGCCTGGAAAGCACCTTCGCACTCACTCGAAATTCCTTTTCCCCTTTCTGATCAAATTGAAGAAGGGAATGCACTTGTCCATGGCTCTGGAAATGAATTTTCTTAAGGCTGCCACCTTTCCATTAAGACTTTGCACTTGCTTGATGGTTCTGGGAGTTTCGAGATTTCAAATCCCTCAGTTCTTTTCTAGATTTGCTTCAATTCCTTTGGCATTGATAATAAACCCAAGGAACTTTCCAGATGCGACTCCGAAATGATACTTCAATGGATTGAGCTTCATTCTGTACTGTCGAAGTATGTTGAACATCTTCTCCAAATCACCAATGTGGTTGCTAGATAGGTGCGATTTCACGAGCATATCGTCCACGTACACCTCCATAGTTTTCCCGATTTGGTTTGCAAACATTTGATTCATGAGCCTTTGATAAGTTGCTCCAGCATTTTTGAGTCCAAACAGCATCACCTTGTGGCAATAAAGTCCCAGATCGGTGATAAAGCTAGTATGCTCCTGGTCAGGAAGGTGCATCAGGATTTGATTGTAGCCAGAGTATGCGTCCATGAAAGATAAGAACTCATGTTCGGCTGTTGAATCCACTAGTTGATCAATTCTTGTAAGCGGGAAAGTGTCTTTAGGGCAGGCTTTGTTTAGATCTGGGTTGTCCACATGTGTCTACCATTTCCCATTTGACTTTCTAACAAGCACTGGATTCGATACCCATTTTGGGTATAAAGCATCATGAATAAACCCATTATCCTTGAGTATATCCACTTCTTCCTTTAGGGCAGTAGATCTCTCTGGATTCATACCGTGCTTTTTCTGTTTTACCGGGACATGCCTTAGGTCGACATTTAATGTATGGCTCGCGATGTTCGATGAGATCCCATACATGTCTGAATGAGATTAGGCAAATCCATCTAGGTTTGCCCGGAGAAAATCAACCAGTTCCTATCTTATTTGAGGGTCGAGCTAAGATCCGACCTTTACCACTCTGTAATCATCATCATCATCTTTAATCGAAACATCGATCGTCAACTCCGCCGAGGAAGCCTGGTATTCTTTAACTTCCCCTTCATTATCGTTGTTCTAGGATAAAGATCCTTAGGAAGCTGGTCGTGGCGCCCAAGCCTAGGCCAGGGCGTTAACTGTCAATCCTCCAAAATTGGACGGAGAGATTCCTCCACACCCTTACCTTTCTCTTTTAGCTGCACATCCCGTAGCTCTGCAACATAACAGGCGCGTCCAGCCACCTAATCACCATGTATAACCCAAACCCCATTGTCAATAAGAAACTTTAAGGTCAAACACCATGGGGCAATAGCTGACCTAAACTCCGCAAGGGCGGTTGGCCTAGAAAAGCATTATATGGGGACTGTATATCCAACACCACAAACTGTAACATCCGAACTCTTCGTCGATCACCAACGCCTAATTCAATAGGTAAATCCACCATTCCAACTGGTGTAGCTGCACTTTCATTGAAACCATGTATACAAGACTGACATGATTTCAGATCTTTCGCTTCCATCAACATTTTATCATAAGCACGTTCGAAAAGTATATTTACAGAACTTCCACTGTCAACCAAGATCCTCTACATCCAGACAGGATCTATCTGGGTAGAATGACCAATTGATCAATCATAGGGGCCTCGATTCTATCGATATCATAGTTTCTAAAAACGATGTCGTTTGTCATCGTCCTCTGTTGATTTACCGAGGTTCCTTCATCAGTACTACCATAACATCCGAAGTCCACATGCCTGATCAAACTAGCATATGACTCCATTTCCTTCCAACTCCAATTAGTTGGATGAGGACCACCACTATTAATTACCAACCTTCCGTAGCACATGCGGGTTCCTCAGGCCTAACCTGGCCTCAATCCCGATTGGGGTTAGATAGGCCAACACCACCATCCCGTGGTGCCCGGAAAAACCACTCTAACTTTCTTTCTCCGATCAACATTTCAATGATATCTTGCAAATGATGGCATTCATTGGTATTATGGCCGTAACAATCATAGAATCTAAAAAACTTCCCAGTCTTAATCTGCTTCTCCGATGACGGCTTCAAATCTGGCTTCTTGTACTACCCTGTATTGCTGGTCTAAAGATAAACATTTTCTAGCGACATGTTCAAGGGAGTATATTGATCAAACATAGGAGCTCTTATTCTCCAACAATGAGGGTCTCTCTTCTTTCCTTGACCTCCTTCACCCTTCTGATGGCTTTGTTTATTCTAAATATTTAATTGTACTTTACCGGAGTTCTCCTCGGTCTTCTTCACTGCAACATTACTCTGGATGCCTTCACCGCTGGACCCCATGACGTCATGCTTCCTAGACCGTCTAGCATCTTTTCTCCTCAAAAACTTGGTTATCTTTGCGTAGAAGCGGTCCAACGAAGCGGGGGTTTTCCCAGCCAACCAATCACCAAACTCAGTATCAGGATCGATCCTTTTAGTCAATGCCATCAGAATAGAGTTGCCATTGGGATTGCTGACTTCGACACAAGCAACATGGAATCTTTCTAGATAATGCCTAAGAGTCTCTCTTGGAGCTTGAGTAACATCGGACAAGGTATTAACAACCTTTGGTCTTGCAGCATGCCTACAGAACTGCTTAACAAACTTAGTAGCTAACCGGGGTTCATGGTAGTAAGGATCCTGGGCATGAGTGTGGTGACAAGGGGCTAGATCTGGTTGGTTCTAGATCTCAGCACCTAGTTCTATAGCAGCAGTTGCGTTGTCATGAGCTGTGTTATAAAAAAGTGTCCCCCTTAGGAGGAGCGTGCAGCTTCATACCCTATAGAAGGACATATCCCGGCCTGTCCAAGATTTGAAGCATTCGAAACTCCGAAGGCTTCCGCATAATTCTCATCTAATCGGCGGCATGTAGATCTATGATAGAAGTCAGATAACACCAAGCTTTCAGACAAGGAATAAGAGGTATGCTCCTTTCTAGATTCCCCTCGCCTTTCTTCATTCGGCTGGCTCATAAGTTCCGTGTTAGCACGAATCTGTTGAGTGAGCTCTTGACGGCTTTGAGTCAGCTCATGCATGAGAGTCTGTTATTACTTTCTGGTTACTGGACCAGATGGATCTGGAACTCCAGCTGGTGTTTAGCTTGTAATAGACAGCTGTGCGGGATTTTGCCTATCTCTTCCTTCATGATCAACGACATTAGAAGCAGTTCTGGTAGTATGCACTATGTTGAATGTAGTTCTTTTTAGATCTAGAGCAATCGGAATAGAATAGAAGGAACCACTAAAAGATAGATCTAGATCTCCTCCTTAGACTTTAGCAATCTAGTAACAGTAGGGAATCCATAGAATCAAAGATAAAACGGAGTGTTTTTTGAAAGCACCAAAGTGTTTTACCAAAAATGCGCACAACACTCGTCGTGTGTAATTGAAGAGATTATATCGAAGAAGTAAAATGAAAAATGAGGCTAATCTAACAATCACACCAAGAAATAAGCAGTAAAAGAAAGAATACAAGAATTTATAGTGGTCAACATTAGCGCCGACATTAAATTTGAAGGTTTTGATGTTTATTGCTGATTAGAAATTGAGTTACAGTAGTACAACAGCTAACACTCGAATTATAATGGAGTTCCACTCAAGAAGCAACATAAAAGTCCCTTTTTAGTTGCCGTGGAGGTTCTATTTATAGGCATAGAGCTGAAAAGATCTACCTTGAATCTCGGAATACTCATTCTCAAGTCGAGGTGAGCCCACATGATCGATCCAAGGTCATTTGGGATCGATCCTTGACCGATCCAACATTACTTTGTATCGATCAGAAACTGCTACAATTGAGTTGCGATCGATCATGGATTTTCCCTGTGTGTTGTGCATCTGGCTGTGAAAAGCTCAATACATTTAGAGTTATGGTTATGGAGTTGTTGATCGATCAAGGTTGCAAATATGGAGTGGTTGAATCCCTCGTATCGATACCTTCGCATCGATGACGTGGCATGCGCGTTTTGTGGAGATCCGTGATTTATGCATAGTGGTAAGACCGCTTCTTTCGGGTTGACTACTTCTTTCTTATCCATCCGATGCTTTGCTGTTCGTATCAATCTTGTGCTCTACTTCTCATTTCGATCGTAAACTCAGCTTTTGGTATCAATCGAGTAAGTGATCGATACGGATCGATGGATGCTATATCCTGAAGTCGTGCATATTTCTTATCGATACTGATCGATATGAAATGATGAATACGGAATGAAATTGTGACAGATCAGTGCTTTGTCACTACTTTTCTGGAGTCGTGTGTGTCTCGTATCGATAATGATCGGTACAAAATCATCGATATGAATTGTACCTTTGGGATTCTTAATCGATCCATAACTTGAACCTTCGGACTTCGATTGACCTAAAATTTGTAATGTTGCTTTGTGCAACACGGTTTGTCATATCATGCTAATTTTGGCTCGATCTGGACTCGGACCAAGTTTTCCTGCATCAATCATGAACTTGCAGATAACTGATCTTTGAAGCAGATTGTCTTCAGTGTCTAGTCAAGTCCTAGGTATTACGACCTTGCCAAAAGGCAGGATAACAGGCATTGCCCTATAAAGGCATGCAACATCAATAACTTCCGGCATTGGCAACCCTTGTTATGATAATCAACATCCTTTATTAGTGGATGGCGATGTCAGCTTGGATTGATGTGAGCATGAAGCAGCATCAATATGGAGTAGCATTGAGAAGGAACGACATCGATAGCTTCTGCAGATATTGATGACTTTCGACATCAATATCAACATCACATGTATAGATATGCGGTGTCTTCTAAGGGTAGATGGAATTTTCCATTAATAAGATATGGCATTGATTGCTGGCGGTACCAATAATAGGCATCATTGAGTACTATTAGAGTAGTATCGGCAGTAAGATGACTTCGATAACAATGGTATACGACATCATTATATAGCAGTCTTTATAGGTGAATGGAAGCATTGATAGAAAACGATATTAATAAGGTGCGAACTAATGGCTCATGGTACTGATTATGCTCGACATCATTGCTTCTTTGATGAATCACGACATTGCTTAGCGACAAAAAAGACTCAACATTAATCATCCGACTATATAAATGGTGTGCAACATTGTTGGCATTTATTGTCTTGGGCTTCATAGGCGATGTTGTATATGACCCTTTATTAATGATGTGTGATATTATATGCCTCCGACATTATTCCATCTTCATACCTGCAACATTAGTTCATTTTCACTCCTACAATAATAAATACCGATGTGTTATTACATCTAAGTCGCATGTCACATATCTACGGAGGCAATTATTGGAGTAATAATATAGAATTCTTTTTATGAAGTAATTAAATGATTTTGGATATGTTTTGAACAAATAAAAATCTCTTTTTATAATATGTGAATTTCAAATATGGTATAATCTAAAATAAAATGTTCTATTTAAAACTAGTTTGAGGATAAAGTCAAAATAATGAATTATATTCTGTGGTTTGAAATAAATATAATTTATTTTGAAGTGTATATGTGTGTGTATAATAATAACTAATAAAGAAAATTGTGGAAAGTCCTCTATAAAGGATATTTGATTTTTAAGGTGATCTTAAATGTTTTAAAATATATATGTAGAGATTTGGAAATGAATTTTGGTATTTAAATCTTTATTTGGGAATTATATAATAAAATTAAAGTACTGTATATATTATATTTAAGGACTTTTATGGATTTTAGAACATAAAATTGATATAAGAAGTTATATCTAAATTTACTAATTTAATGAAAAGAAGATTTTATATTTGGTTTTAATTAATTATTTAAACGATTATAAAATTATGAAAAATATAAAATATTTTTTATTTAATATTTTAAGTATTATAAAGTGTATTTAATTAATAAAATGATAACATATGAATTATTAAATTATTCTATATATAAATACAATAATATATATATATATATATTTGAATATTTAATTTAAATGTTTTAAGAATGATTTTGTTAAACGTCGTTATTATATCATTTTTGAATTAAATTGGGGGATGATTTCAACGTTTTTTTAATTTCTCTGTTTTCAATATCGATTTTGACAACATGAATGATTTATTGTTGATATTGATTTGATTTGTGATTTTGATATGGAATGGTGAGGACATCCTTTATATGATTTCATAGTATTTTATTCCATGTGCTGAGAAATCTAAATAAATGGAGTTATAATACCATTTAGGATGGGGTATTCGGTAATATTTCTACGGTTATTCTTTGGACTCGTTATACGAAATATTTGAAGATTGAGTGTAGTTTATGAGCAATGAATAAACACTTGAGTATTATGTAGTGATATGGGATGTTGTTGTCATATTTATTTGGTTATTCATTGTATGCAGATGAAACTCTTGTGATGAGAATTATGTGATGAGATTATATTAATGTGAGGTGATGCTCATATGTAAGAGCAGAGTAAGTGCCCTAATATTTATTTATTTTGTGTACCACTATCATGATGTACTCCTTTTATTACCATTGGAGAGGACCTAATAGCTAGAATCCACCCCAGCGTCATAATCTTAGGATCACGCCCTAGATCCATGACACCTTTATTGGATATTACATTTGATGCTCATCATGAGATTTAGGTTAGGTGACCCATAGGGTAGGTGCTCTAAGGCACAAGATTTACATTAGATGACCCATAGGGTAGGTGCTCTATAGCCTCTTTATGCCACATAGGCCAGTGGTCTATTACCAATAGGGGAAAATCTGGGTCGTGACTGAGGCTATGCATTGACAAGCCATTGGTGGATATAAGTCATGATGTCCGTTGAGGTAAATGAAGACTGTAGGAGAAGATCTTATTAATTGACCCTGGGCTCCTAGAGTGGGCAAACTGTTATCAGTCTCCCTTCTGCTTCTAACAGAGTGGTGGATTGACATATACTATTGGTACACCTCACTTAATTATAAATATGGGTTAGGCAACCCATATATTGATGTATATATTACTCTGCTTGGGACATCGTGTTTGTGTACATTCATTCAACCATCATGATTTATTCTTATTCATTCGTATATGAGGAGATTAGGTTATATCTGGATAAGTTTCCAGCATATAGTGGATTCTCATATTTTTGTTATATCCGACTGAAGGATAGGTGCCCTATATTTCATACTCGGACAGTCTATTTTACATTGTTTGACAATTGTATTTTATTATTTGAGATTGAGAGATATACTTGGGCATTACAATATGCTAACTTAACTATTCTTGATGATATCTTGAGTATTGATGATTTCTGGATTTTGACGATTTTGATATGGATGATTCACCTATTTGATAATGTTTTGATTGGATAATATTTGATGTGATTTTATATAGGTGGTGATGACATCTTTATGTTTGGTTTCATGGATGTTACTATTATGTTATAATATTGTTTTTTATGTCATCACTACTATAGTATGCATACTCTACATCTATATATATGTTGTCCTTTATATTTAGAAATAATGTGACCCATGTGTTATTTATATAATACTCGGTCAGTTCGAGACATTTTAGGTTTAGGGCCTATAAGACCGACTTGTGTTTTCTGGGCATAGAAGAGACTAGATATTCGGTATTGTGGATTATCATCCTGTATTGTGTAGTCTCATGTGTGTGTATCACTATGATGTATAATTTTGTATTATATATTATTGCTGTGATATTAAATCTATGTTCTCTATTATTATCGTATATTGTGTATTGTTCTACCTTGAAACCATACGTGTTTATTTATTTGTACCAATATTATGTACAAATAGGTTAGATATTTATTCGATGTTTAAATATGTACCAGTGTTAGCTCAAGGAAAGATTCATGCGTGTAACCCATATTGCTTCATTCTTTGTATTATCTAACAGTATTACTTAGTAATACTCTTGGATAGTATGGGTATAGAGGTATGAGTGTTTTAGTTTAAAAATCATATAAGATATGGGTTTATAAGAATCCCCTACATATCCTAGGACAAGAAGTTGTCATGTTATGTGAGGTGAAAGACTACATGTAATAATTGTATGTAAGCGATTTTGTATAAATCGTCCCAATAAAATTTTACGATAGTCAATAAATGACTAGTTTATGTTATGAACATAAGTATATTATGAACTACCCAAAATCAGTTTTATATATGGAAATTCATAAAATGGTTATGAATACTCATATTGTTGGATTGAGAAACAACTGTTTTTTTCAAGAAATACCAACTTCATAACGAAGGATTTTCTTTGAGAAATTATTGGTAATAGAATGAATTTGGATATGATCCAATGATAGAACTAATTTCAGGAGATGAAATGAAATTGAACAAACCTAAATGAACACAAATATATGGAAACGTATAATGACTATTCTTGTACATTAACGAGTCTCTTGTCAATGTTAAGAATAAATAATTCTCGATTGTTTAATTAAGTCGTTAAGAGTATCAACTCTATGATATGGTATGATACACAAATCCGAAATAAATTCCACGTACATTATCAATGTACGATTTTGATAGTTGTATCCGAAGAGATATGACCCGTTGGCCACAAATGTGTCTTTATGAGAAAAACAAATGCAGTTGGAATATAGTAAGCCACACTGACAAGAATATTACCGTGAATCTTGTTGAAATTAATGCAACAGATTCACTATTCGATGTGCTCAAATTAGTTTGGATATTACCCACAAAATGATTGCTTGGTATGAATTTATGTTTTGATATATATATATATATATATATATATATATATATATGTTGAATGGAAAATTCTAAAAATAGATTTAGACCAGATTGTTTGGATATAGTAACCAAAGTGTCTCTAAGTCTGTGGGAGAAACCATGAGTTTGTGTGTTTTCGAATACTATTTGAGAATGAATACAAGTATCATTATAAAAAGCATCAAAATTGAACAAGTGTTTTGATAGATATATCAAATAGTTTAATTATCTGTCAAATTGTAGAGGAAGCATGTGTTCATAAGGAAGAACGTTAAAGGTACGTAGATATTTCTAAATCATAAGTAAATGACACACTGTTGATTGTTAATGATGTACTTGTTTTAAATTCTGTTTTAGTTGTGTTGATACTCGACATTGGATTTTGAAATGATTTTTTTTGTAGAAAATATAAAAGATATTGGGAATGTCACAAAACGATATGGAAGACACCTTATTAAAATGTTTGATGCAGATAATGTAAGATGGATTTCTTATGCATGACACAAGGAATTATCATACATGTTATGTTGCCTATGATATCATGATTCGTTTATGTATTTGATATACGAAGTAAATATAAAATCCAAATTGGTATCACTAAAATTTTTCTTTGAGGTGTTCTTGTGTATTTATGAAATACTAAAGAATTATTTACAAAAATAACAAACTCCTTATGAAGGAATGCTCAGATTGAAATTTCATGAGTGATATTGAGTATAATATAACAATAATAAATTCAAGTTAGGAATCTTTAAGTTCTAAATGTTCCAAATGAAAGACCATGGCTGATTCAATGAAAAAGGTTATGTACGTCGCCTTAAATAGTGCTGCAATAAAAGCAATGTATAAAAATATAAATGCACAAATTTATAACTTAGCTAAGTGTTATTTCAAATATTGATAATCCCATAATATTGTTTTATGATAATAATGCCACGGTATAATTCAAAACAAAATTTAGAGACAATTGGAAGTCGAAAGACATAATTTGAATTGTTCCACATGATAAAGGTAGTTTATCAGCGTCAAAGATAGTTGGTTGACATAATAGATAATTGAAATATAATAGCATACCCATTCACCGAGGGACTGACCCAATTGGTTTTGAGAAAAATGATTGGAGAAGTTGGAATAGGATTCCATAAATGACCCCAAGTGCAAGTGGAAGATTTGTAGAGTTAGGGGTATGCCCTAGGGGCAATTATGTAATTTGTTACATATATCTAACTCGATAACCAATCTTGTTTTAAAAGGTGTTTTCTTTCTATTATATACTTGATATAATGTGTTATATTAATAATTAATTAAATGTATATTTAATAGAAAATCCATAAATGGTATGTTTTGTGGTAGTAGTTACAAAGTGTTGTAATCATGAGTAATTTATCACAAAATAACAAATGCACCATTTCAAATGTTCCTAATTAAGATACATTTATAGTGGATATCGATGTATTCATTGAAACTAGAGTACGTAATGCTCTCCAAATGTTTGGCAGTGTGTTACTCAAGACTGCTGGGGGCACCTATGGGTTACGTATTAATAATTATTTGATAACCATGGAACGATTCCCTCGATTGTTTTTTGTTGGTTAATGTAAGTAAGGTCAAACAGATAATATTGATGCGACTGATTTACATAGTTCTATCGACTTAAGAATACTGTTGATCTTCAATATGAAAGCTCTGCTTTAAATATAGTCAAAGCATGACATGACGTCCATCGAGTGACTATATTTGGGTCGAGTGGAAGTATTTGAAAGTGAAGTATTATTCAAGAAGGATTCGTCTCCTCAGTTATATGGGATTAGTATTTTGATCAACTGAAGTCAAATCAAAGTCAAAGTCTTTGGCTAGAGCATTTTGGTTAATAATAATGGTTATTACTGAACTAAGGAGTTTGAGATTGGACTATAGAGTTGAATATGAATGATATTGGAATTTTGACCATTACTAAATTCCATAAGTTCAAACCGATATAGTTTTGACGAAGAGAATCGATGTAAATAAAAGTCATAATGGGGTAACACTTAGTAAAGTAAAATTGGATTTTAACCGAACCATTTTACCGAACCAAGGAAGTGATAAATTTAGCTAAAATATCACACCATCTACTGAGTGACATGTGAACATTTGTATTTGAATAGTTCGATATTAGTCGTTGACCAAATTTACACCAGACGAGTCTCACACAACGAAGCTATGAATTCTCCTTTGACCAAACCATTTGATTAATATATAATTGTTATAAATTAATTAAATTAGTTAATGTTTATGAAATATAATTATAAAATTTGTTTAATATATATTATTAAATATATTTGTAATAGTTATAAATATATCAATCGATATACGATATCGATAAGCGATTAAATTTGATTTAATTGCAAAATATTTTATTTGGGTATAAAATGGGTTTAAGGCCTATCATAGGGCTGGAAATTTGGACAGTAAAAAGGGTATAGGGTGGCTAAGATTAGGTTAAAAAATGCATGATTTTGGATGGCTCGAATTAAATGAGAATTATATTAGATCAGATCCACACTTCTCTCCTTTTTATCTGCTATATAAGCTTCTCTAACTTAATTTGTTTGAGATCTTTTGGTGCTTCCTCCTCTGTGATTGCTAACCAAAATCACTACTAGCCTCTCTCCATCTCATCAAGTTCAAATCCCTGCTAGCTATCTGTTGAATCAGAAATAGTTTAAGAGGTAGAAATCATCTTTTCAAGGTATACTTCAAGGTATTGGAATGAAGTTGTGTTTTTAATCAAAATACAGTTATTTATTCTCAATTATAATGTTTTTCTATATATGTATATACTATATATGTTGTTAGTAGGTGACCATTCTAATGCAAATAATGTTGTCACAAAGTTGTTTGGTTGTATGCACGTGTATATATATTTAAAATAAAAGGTTTTTTAATCAAATATACATCAGGTCCATACAACTCCCAATCAAAAATACAACTTTTTTATATTTTATTAAATTAATGTAGATTATTTAATTACATATATATAGTTTATAATTAATTTCATTATCAAACTTTAATATAGAACAGTCCTATAATTTCATATGTAAAGAATTAAAGCTATGATAATTTTCGACAATGGGAAAATATTCTTTATTAATATTTAATATTATTTAGTATTACTTAAACCAGTTTATTACATAAATAAACTATATTGATTCAAATATATTATGAGAATTATATTTCATGTTTATAAAATAATATTAATAGTAAAGAAGCTCTCTTCTAATTTTTTTTATTTTAAATTAATTATTTAATTTTTGTTGAAAAGAAGAACCATTTTTAAATTATTTTATACCAAAAAATTAACGAAATTTTTTTCAAAGCAAAAAATACCATTTTGAATTTCCTAGAAATTTAAATTTTGAAATAAAATTTCCAAATTAAATTTTAATTAATATTTTATTAAGTTTTGAATGCTTATTTAATTAAATGCATTTTAAAATTTACAAAAAATTATTCTCTAAGCTGTAGTGCACAAGACCTCAACTTTTATATTTTGAAATAAAAAATATTTTAAGTATTTTATTAGTTTATATATATAATATATATATTTTAAATAAGAAATTTAATATATGTGTGTGTGCGTGCGCATATGTACCGCTTATGGTTTTCTTAAATAATTTTTTTTAATATTTATAACTAATTTGTTTATATTTAAATAATTCTATTATAATAAAATGTATGTAATATTAATATTTTATTTATATGATAATATGTACAAATATATGTACATATATATAAATAAACTTATATAAATTATTTAAACAAAACTTTATATATATAATACTTATAATAAATAATAGTGTGTATATATAAACACATATATTTGGATAATATATACTTGCATATTGGATGAGTTAACAAGTTCCTTGCAGTGTAAATCTTAGCATCTATATACATGCAGTTATACCTTGCATGGTTTGATATATTACACATGCGCGCACACACAAACACATATCAAGACATAAATTAAATTAAATATATATAATTTACAAATTTAAATAAAATAAATGATTTTATTTAAATAAAATTTAGAAATGTTCTAAATGAAAGACTTCATAGGCCTAATAAAGAACCAATATAGTATAAAATTTTGAAATTCACCCATAACCTCTGCTGCTAGCTGACCTAGTTCATACAAAATCAACTACACTTTATAAGCCTAACAAAAATCCAGAATGGAAATTTTTCTGAAACTTACCTTTTAACATGTTGCGACCCAACCTAACTCTTTCACCAATAAAGGAGTATTTTTAGAAATCCACATATTTTACCATTTCTAACTGACCCGGTTCCTTCAATGGTATTAGAACCCAAATAGTCCATGTGGTCTAATTAGCAATTTTAGGGCCAACTAAATAAGCCCACATATCTGATGGGTATCTAAAAAAGTAGTGTCTAGGCTTGGATTGAATAATCGAGTGCTCTTCCCCCCATGAGTACCCCCATGAGTACCGGCCTTACCCAATAGGAGGAGTAAGTCCAAAAGGTATATCCAATTATAAAGGCCCAAACTCATTCCGGTGTTGGCTAAATTTAAAATTATGTTTGAAAATTTAAAGTATATTTTAAATTTAAAAGTTGAGTTTAAATATAAAAAGAATTTTTTTATAAAAGTTAGAAAATGAATTCAAACTTTTTCAAAATTATTTTGAGAAATTAAATTATTAGTTTTGAAATTTTACCAAATTTAATTAATTTGATCAATTAAATTAAGTTAAATAATAAACTAAAAGTTAATTTATATTATATATATGTCTATGTGTGTGTTGATGTTTATATAAAAAACTATAAACGTTATAGTTAAGTTTTTATCTTAAATATTCTAAGATGAATAATATTAAATTTTATATCTATATCAAATATATTAAATTGGTTAAATATGATTTATTTAATGTAATCAAAATCGATTCAATATGATTTAATTAATATAGTTAAAATTAATTAAATATGATTTAATTAATAAGAACTGAAATTAATTAAGAATGATTTAATTAATAATATATATAATAAGTTAATTAAATTATAAAATTTATAAATAAATTATAACTTATGGAACTATATATGTATAAACATAAGTGGAATTGTAAGTATAACAACCCACTATCTATGATGCCCCGATTCACAAATAAAATGATGCGGACGTTGCAAATGGTGGATTGTTTCGAGGTTAAATATAAAACGTATCACAAAGCTATGTATAATATTCTACACTTTCTAAAATTCACGGCAGAAGGAATAAAATAAAATAATCAATAATACAATCCGAAACAAACAAAAACAATGAAGTATCTAATAAAACTCTAAGTATAACATCTCTTTATACCATTACTTAAAATAGTCCAACATCTTAGAATAAATAAAACAAATAGTAAATAGCCAATAGATAAATAATGCACGTCTCTATTGCATCAAGCCACCACCAGTCCTCCCTATTGACCTATCATATTATAACTAAGAAGAAGAAAACGATAGGGGTGTCAAACATATGTCTGGTGAATGATACACATCATATCGGATTATAATATTGATAAGCTAGTAAAACAACACTTGTGCTTGAAAACCATGACTAAACTTGTGCCACCTACACCTAACGAGTCATCTTAACATAATATGATGCTATAGTGATATCATTTGCTAAGGTCTCTATATATTAGGTCTAACATATGCATACTACTGAGCTCAAGGTCTCAACTCATATGACGAAACTATGACATAAATGGGCCTAAAGTCCCAACTCATTATCGCATAAACATATGCGCACGACCAAGCCTAAAGTCTCAGCTCGTGTGCTGAAAACAACTACAATACAATTGAGCTTAAAAGTCCCAACTTGTTATCGTAAAAAATGCATGTAACTATCAGTATCAAATCCATGCTAGTTATGCGCCTAATAGTCCGTGACAATATAACGATCAATCCCAAAACTCATCATCGTCCCACGGTTTACAAAGCTACCGAACCAAGTCCCAACTCATCATTGTCTACACTATGCACATCTTAAGTCCTAACTCGTGTACCACCAACTAAGAACATTAGGCTCAAAATCCGATTTCACCATCGCTAGACTTCAGTAGCCCATAGAAGAGCACCCGATGCCTTACATATGCCACATTATTGAGCTCAAAGTATCAATTCATGTAGCCCATATGCGACAACTATTAAGCTTAAAATCTCAACTCATTATCATGGAAATCAAGGATGACTTTTGAGGTCTAGTCCCTACTAGTTATTCGCTTAAAGATATACAATGCTTTTGAGACAAATCCCAAAATTCATCATCGCCCCACGTTTATGAAGCTTGCCCCAACCTATAAGTACAAAACCGTATAAAAAACCTAACATAATAAGACCCCTTTATGAAACAACTTAGAACAAAAAAATATTAAAACGTTCCATGCCTCTCTAGGATCCTGATGCCGCAAACCGCGCATGAAACGAAGTCCATATGAGAGAGTTATGAGTGTTTAAAGATTAAGGGCAATATTGTAACTATTTAATTTATTTTTCATAGCGTATACTCGGCTATAGTAAATAAGGAATCCTAGCTCGCTTAGCTTATACAACTCCCGACCTTTAGCTTATTGCGACCGTTGTCAAACAACTTTCCACCTCGATCTGATGTCGACGACCTCCACGTTCCTTGCACCACCCAATGTCACCCATTGCCTCAGCTCCGGTAAATCCATTCAAAACTACCACTACCGTGGTGGTAAATAAGATCTGGTGAATTCTGATACCCTACAACCAGTCAGACATCACTGTGGCCATCTACTCAACCTCCTTTTTATATCCTAGTTCCTTGATCAACGTTCCACCATTGGATCGAAATAGATAGTCCACTGTTTTTGAAGTTCTGATGCATTATTTGACCACTTCATATATTTAATCGACAAGACAGTGCCACCGTTGGATTCAAGTCATTAAGAAATACAATTTTGATATTTAATATGCCTACATTGGAATACTTTTTATTTTACACCTTTTTAATTGGAGAGTGATTAACTTTGGCTAATTACAATCGATTAAAATTCACTTTTTAAGTCATGCAGCCATGATATATGACATCCTAATTACATATGAAAAAACACCTTTTAATTTTTACTTACACCATTTATAATTGGGTTTAAGATCACAAGAAGCGAACTACTACGTCTTATCAACACACACACACATAGAGATACAATGAGTCCAACTCATGATTAAGCATTATCCTCTCTGATCTGATGTGAATCCTCCTTCTTTACTATCCAAAAATTTCTCACGTTCAAAATGTCAAATCTTTCAATTGCTTTAATTTATTTATATAGCTCTCTTCATGGTGACTGATTACATATATTGGTTTGCATAATTAGGATTTGATTTGGAGGGTCGAAGAAGAAAATAATGGAGATTAATAGTAAGGTTTAGATTAAACTAGGATTAGAAAATAGGGCTTACTTGTCTATTTTTAAGCTGGAAATAGCACTTGTTTAGCCTAAATTTCTAAAATCAGTATATTATAAAAATGTCATTGGGTTCGACTTCTTCTAATTTCTTGCCTATTTAACCAAAATCAATAAGTTATGTAAATTTTCCGACTATAGATGACATTCTAAATGCAACTGAATAGATCCTAAAGCTTAGTTCTAGATTCTATAAAAATTTACTAAGCCATTTATGTAAAATTACGATTTTTCCTTTTGAATTTAATTATTTAATTTCATAAAATTATGGGGTTTTACATCCCCCCTTAAAATAATTTTGTCCCTGAAATTACATGAGATGTGTAACGACCCAGCATTTTTGAACATTTGAAAATGAAATATTTAATTAATTTTAAATATTTGAATGATGGTTTAGCTTGAAATTTCAATGTAACTTTGAATTTGGCGATTAAATTATAAAATTAATCTATTGAAAGTTGAATAAAAATTTGAATCTTCAGTTTTAAGCTGATTAATAATATTTCAAAGGCTTGTAAAATCCATATTGATAATACTGAAGATAATAGAAGCTTCAGAATTGAATTTGAAACTGTTTTGTTCAGTTTTGAAATTATATCGTTTGAATCGATATTTAAAAATAACCATTTTTCACACAGTCTCGGAATTCGACGAAACCAGTTCCATTGGGTCCGTAATATTGAATTATTACCGGATTTCAAATTTCGTATTTTTCGGAGATGTTTTGTGAGCACACGATGTGTAAACGCATTGAATTTTTATCGAGATTCAATTTAAATTTAAGATTTAAATTGGTCAACAACACACCACGTTCTTCCTTAAAACACGCCCCTTTGTTTCAGCCTAGTATCACGCAGGAAATCACGAACGAAATCGTGAAAGCAAGTTCCCTCAAATTTTAAATACCTTTCCCTTTTCTCCTCAGTTTTAAAAATCTCAAACGAAATTTAAAAATGGCGATCATTTTATCTCTTCGTTCCCTTTTCCTTGAATTCAAAAATCGCCTTTCCTTTTTCAGATCAAAATAAATTTATGGCCGAACTAAAATTCATTCACCCCTTTTTTCAAATCAAGACAAAATCATGGCCGCTTCCAATTTCTTCCAGGCCGAGTTCGAAGACCGAGTTTGGATTCATCGTTAGTAATAAGCGCTCGCGAGAGTGGCGCTGGCAGTGCTCGCGGCGACTGGAGGCGCGATCACTCAGGGAGCATCGGGCTCGGCATCGAAGCAATGGTTGGTTAGGAAGCGCGGGGGCGTGACGACGTCGAAGGCGATTGGGGTTTCGTGAGTTGGAGATTCTGGTGGATTTCTCGATGACAAGGCGATGGCGTTCGTTGATGGAAGCACGCGTGCATGGATTGGATCGCGGTGGCGAAGTAGGGCTAGTCGAGATCGATTTTGCGGGCAGAAGGTAAAGACAGTTTTTCTTTTCAAGTAGATTACTTGACAATGATAATAATATTTTACAGTTAGAAAAATATATGAAACAGTTGTTTAATTTAATATATATACACAAATATATACATATAGTGGATTATAATATATGTATAAAAATTTAAACAGTAAACAGAAAAAAAGAAACAGATAAAAAAAAGTGTAAATAAACAGAAGATTTATTTTACAGTAAGATGTAAATCTCTTTCAGTTTTAGTTAGATATAAATATACAGTTCATGTATGTATTATTATATACAAGGTAAATAACTTTTTTTTAACCGTAAATAATGTGTGTGTGTATATATATATATATATGAGATATAGTTTCAAAGTAAAAATAAAAATAAATGAATGAATACATTATAAATTTACTCGTTTATTTTGAAAATAATTTCCTAAAGTAAATTTTGTTTCAAATTTAAATTTTTAATTAAAATAATTTATTAAACAAAGGAATTTTAAAATATTGAAGAAATTTATATAAGCAAAATGTTTGAAATATTTATGAAAATGAGATTTTGGTTTAAAGTAAAAGGGAAGTTAGTTTGAAATTAAAAGGTTTAGTTAAATAAATTTATTTAAGTAAATTTAGTTGAAATTTAATTTGAATTAGACAAATTGTTAAGAGTAATATGTTTAAAATTAAAAGGAGTTAGTTTAATATTAAAAGTAGGGGATTTATTTGTAAAAGGAAGTTTGTTAGAAATTCAAATTATTTTGGTGAAATAATTTATTAAAGGGAAATGGGTTTAAGAAATTTAATTATCAGTTTAAGATTAAATAAATCCATTAAATGGAAATTTATTATTATTCGATTCAGTTCAAATATTAATTAAGATCGTACAATTTATACAAGGTCAAAATTGTGAAGGAAACAGGCTGAAATGGAAAAATGGATTGCTAATAAAAGCTAAGGTGAGAACTTCTCACTCAAAAGGGTTTTATTTAAATTTTAAATAGTTAGATTTAAAATTGCTTGAATGTATGTTAAATGATGATTGCAGTTATTGATTGCTGTTTGATTGTGATAGTAGATATAATAGGATATATCTATATATAGCAATATATATATATATATATATATATATATATATATATATATTGGCATATGTATATATTGGAATTGATTTCCCGCATTGTATGGCGGATGAGACCCTATTGCGCCGTCTATTAAGCGGATAATATTTTATAAAATCCCATATACCGCAATAATTCCGTACTGGAATGGAATTGGTATTGTGCTAATGTTTGTGGTTGCAGGGAAACAGGTTGGAGAGATCCAACTGGATTCCTCAACTGTATTGATTTATTTACAGATATTTTGATATTTGTTGATTATCATATCGATATATGATATTTGGATGTCGTGATTGACTATTTGGTGCTGCTGCATCATCGGATCCATTTTTGAAGTTTTAAAATAATGATTTTTGGTTTTAAAAGGAATTTTAAAGTGATTTTCAAAAGTATACGTTTTATTAAATTTTGAATTGTTAAAATAAATAAACGTTACAATTTTATTTTCATAAAAGTTATGATTTTTGGAAAATAATGCTTAAGTATGATTTTGAAATATATAAGCTTTGATTTTTAAGTTATTAAAAGAATAAATTGGTTTAAATTGGGATTTTTGAATTATTAAAAACGATGTATATAAAAGACTTATAAAATTGATATTTTATAAATTAAAAATATTGGAATATTAAAACGAGTTTTTATAAGTGTTAAAAATGAAATAAAAATGGATTTCATAAGTGAACGGAATTTATAGATTTATAAATTGTAAAGTTATAAAATGAATAGATTTTGTAAAATAGAAGATTTATAAGTAATTATCTTATAAATCGGATTTTGGCATTTAAATGAGATATAAAAGGAATTTGTTATAAAAATGAGATTTATAAATCAAAGCTTATAAATAGAAATGGAATTTATAAACCATTTTTTTTTATAAATTCGAAATCAATTGAATTTGATAAATTGAATGTTGAAGTTTATTAAAGGAAATATATTCACGATTTTGGACAGTGAATACATTATTGAATAAAATGGTCATATTTGGCAAAAAGGATATTATTAAAAGAAATTGATTATTTTAACGACGTTTTAAAATGCATTAAATATCGAAACCATAGATTTCAACATTCATTGTTGAAATAGACGTTTTTGAGAAATAGAAGGAAATGGTGGACTATAACACTGTTGTTATAGTAAATGGTTTCCGAAAGGAAATGTTTTGTATAGTATTGGGATTTATATATCTATTTAAACTTTGAATCCCTATACTAGTGATTTTGGGTCGTCGTAACGATGTTTTATGCAACATTCGTTTTGACTCAAATTTATGTGTTAAGAAAATGATTTCTTAAAGAATGAAATATATACTTAATTTCGATTTAAGTATATTGAATATTTTCCAAGTGTTGAAAATGAATAGATTTGTGAATTACTTATTATTAAATAAGTATGGAAATATTTTTCCAATGTGAAATGGACGTTTTAGGATTTATCCTTGCAAAGATAAATTGAAAGTGAATATTTGAAATCGATTGAAAATCGTATATCATAGATATTTTAGGATTATAAATTCACTATGGAATTTATAAAAGAAAGTGGAATTTGTTTAAAAATAAACGTTGATTTATTTTTAAAGTATGGGAATAAATTTACGGATTTGGAACGTAAATATAAAGTAAATCGGTAAGGATTTATTTAATTGGTTTAAAAGAACCATTTTGAAATGAAAGTATTTCCGAGTAAGGAAAATGATTGAAATTTGTTTTCAAAAGTGATAAAGGATTGAAAAGTGATTTGAAAATTTGTTTTCAAATGGTTAAAGTGTGGAAATTTTATATATCTAGTAAAGATATTTTGGAAAGTAAATAATTTGGGAAATTATTTGGAATCTGGTGATGTTGAGCATACCTATTGATAGTTAAATAACCGACTATCAATATTTACCATTAAATAGGTATTTGTTGTGATTGCTTGAATTTGAATGCCACACTTATTTTTAAATAAGCGCTCACTATTCGGGTTAGCCGGGAAAGGGCCTTGGGGTCGTATAACCCATTCCGAATTTGTGATACGTCGTAATGGATTGCATTTGATGACCGGTGTTGAAGACCGGATATTTTTGAAAACGGAAGGATTACCGTTGAGTTACTCTGCATCGGCTGATCTCCGATATAGAGGTTTTATCACCCTTAGTGACGGAAAGTCCGATCGTGATTAGTGAATATCCGGATTGCAAGGACTTCTTTGGAAGTGCCTTCGGTTCTGTTCGAGCCCGGAACAGACTTGTATGGATTGTATGTCTGACATTACTAATTGAGATATAAAGCTGATTTCTTTCAAATATATTTCTGTTGGTGGCGGAGAATTTATTCTCTTAGCTTAACACCCTTCTCTTAGACGTACAAGCTCGGAGGTTATGTAGTTGAAGGTTATTAGTGATATACTCCCAATTTGGTAGTGTGGCATGCTGAGTGTTGCTCTGAAATGATCATTGATTGATCATTTGTGATATGATCATTTATTTGATCATTTATCTTGGTGATCATTACCTTGATCATTTGATTGACCCAAAGCACAGCTTTTGTATAAAGCGTGGCTTTGTGGACGAGACTTCGTCGGACCTCACACCTCGGACATGGTCAAAACAGGAAGGATGCGACAAGGTTATTAGGGGGTAGCACCCCTTTAGTGTATGTCATTCTTTCTGGATAGAGGTGGTATCATGGTATGGAGCCCAGATATTTAGCCTATGTTGTTGCTGCAAATTTATTGCTTTGTGGTTGTTGGAAATCGAGGATCCTCGGATAGATCTGTTACGATCGGGGGATGACATATTCGTGTCAGTAGTTACCCAGTTAGGGGTAACCCGACCTTGTGTTGGCAGAGTTCTAACCGTAACGTTAGTTCTCGAGGCGTCTTTCCAGAGGCGTTTCCATGTGGCAATGGGAAGTTTCTTGGCCTGACCATTTGTTGGAAAATCAAAAGAAACAATACGGTCTTGTACGGTTTTAGTTGTAAAACCTATCATTCACTTATGGTGGCGCCCCACTGTTTGGATGGTAGCTATAGTAGGCATAAGTGCCGAATGCCTATGCTGGCTAAGATTTATATCTTTATTTTCGAAATGATTTTTTTCCTATACTATGCACTAGTAATAATATCAAATGTTTCTTTTTAATGCGTATCAAGCATTTTTGACTATCATAAGGAGAAATCTCCTCCGATTCTGCGTTTGCATTGTGTGTGTGTGTGGGAGGCCTTATGGTAGTCTCATTTTTAAAAAAAGCATTGCGAATTGACTTTAAAAATATTCCTCTATTTTGTTTTAAAGATAAACTGTTTTGAGTTCTCACACCAGTCACATGACTGACTCGGAGTTTATTGTTTTCCTTCCTAAACTCTGGGTGCCCACCAATTTCCACACGGGCAGTCAAGAGTAAAGTTTATCAGGATATTCTGGAATTCAGGAGTTGTTGGAGGCAAGTTGGATGGCATGGAATATTACTGAGCATAGTATTTCTTTTCCGCTGCTTGTTGTTGTAAACTCTGATAATGAATGTAATGTGATGTAATGTATAAAATATACAGTTCTTTTGTTTTAATGAATATTCATTTATCTATTATATGTTGTTCCGTTGCGAATTGTGAGATTCTGATATTGTTCTGTTGTATCTGTTCTGTTATATCCTTTTCTCTCTTCCTCTACCTCTTTCTTCTTCTTAAAACCATAACGGTTCGGTTTTTCGGCATCGAAAAATCGCAGTCGTTACATTTGGCATCAGAGCATATGGTTAAGCGACAACCATGGCTCTGTTGGGTGTTACTCATTAGAGATGGAGTCAGTAGTACTCTAGAATGAGTTTGAGTGTAATAATAGCTATGAGAGCGTATTTGTTCGTGAATATAAAATTGTTTTGTATTGTGTTGACTTATCGGTTGATTGTTTATAGATTCTGGCCGGTGCAGTCTAGCTAACTGAATCGATAGGGGTTTCTAAACTGTTAAACAAGATAAACTGGCACAGTATTGCTTTATAATCGGGTAAATGAAATAATTTTGCCCAAAAACTATTTTTGTATTTAAAAGAAATGATTTTCTGTAAATTATTATAGTATATGGTTGCTTGGTTGTTAGGAAGTAATAATATTAAATTATTACCATTGGTTATTGAAAATAAGAAATTGGAATCATAATCAAAAGTTAAGAAATAAATCCATATACCAATGAAATTGGAGAATATAAATTATAAATGTGACTTATAATTGGAACTAGAATTCCAGGGAAGTTTTTGGAATGTTTTTGAAAAAGTTTGGAAATTTTAGAAATTAATTTCTTTTTTTGTTTGGAAATAATTTTCAAAGGATTTGGAAAAGTGTTTTGAAGGAATGAAAAGCTCTAAACTCTTTAGGTCGCTGGAAAATAATTCCGATGATGACCGCGACATCATCGGTGTTCATTTTCGGGTTTCCAAAAGAGGAATTGCTGCCAAATTGTTTCAAATGAAAGTTGTTTGGAAAATTTGGGGTTTGGTTTTGAAATTCAAAGGATAATTTGAATTGATTTCAAAATTGATTTTGAAAGATAGAAAAGACTCTGGAATCCTATTTAAAATATTTATGGGAATAATAAATGAGTTGATAGCTTATACAATTTAAATTTTGATAGAATAAATTTAATTTTAAAGATAAAGTTAAATTAAAGTAAGTATAAGTGAATGAATTTGAATGAAGTGAAATTGAAGAAATGTCTAAGGACACGAAGTGAAATAATTACTTGAAGAAAATTTATTGTGTTGAAAATAAATTTGGAGTAATTAAAATGAATTGGAATTGAGTATTGAATTATGGAAATAAATTGTGAATGAATGAATAAATTTACAATTGCAATTAAATGAAAGTGAATTGAATGTTGAGATTCATTTCGATTTTGTAAGCAAATGGATTTGAATTGAAATTGTGAATTGAATTCAAATGAAATTGAATGGAATTAAATTGAAATTGAAATGAATGAAAATAAATATGTAACTTCAATAGTGAAGTAAAAATGTATAAGAAGCATATATTGAATATTTTGTAATGGAATTGGAAAATTGGTTTGAATGTTGGAATTAGATATTATGGCTAGCAGGATATACAGGTGTATTAAAAGAAATGGAATTGGGATTTTGATTTCAAAGAAAAAATTGAATTGCTCGACAAAAAGGTACGTATTTCAATTTCATTATGAAATTTGATGATTTTCTTCTCCAGCCACTTGGCTTTCTCTTTTCTTTTTGATTCTGAGGGGCCGTGGTGCCATTTTTGTAGTCGTACCAAGCTAGCCGCGCAAAGGAGACGCTGGCGAAATTTTTCGAAAATTTAGGGTGCTAGAAAAATTTTGAGAAAATTTGAAAGTTTGAAATTTGAATTTAAATTTGAATTTAAATTGTGAAGTAAACAATATTGTTTGAAACCTATAATTGAAGTTTGGAAAGCTAGTTGAAATGATAATGGATCTTTAATAAAAAGATTTAGGGTAGTAAGTTGATAAGACTATTTGGATGTGAAAAATAGTAGACGAGTAAGGATCATTTTTTTTCTAACTTGTAATTTCGGGACGAAATTCTTTTGAGGGGGGAAGGCTGTAACGACCCAGCATTTTTGAACATTTGAAAATGAAATATTTAATTAATTTTAAATATTTGAATGATGGTTTAGCTTGAAATTTCAATGTAACTTTGAATTTGGCGATTAAATTATAAAATTAATCTATTGAAAGTTGAATAAAAATTTGAATCTTCAGTTTTAAGCTGATTAAAAATATTTCAAAGGCTTGTAAAATCCATATTGATGATACTGAAGATAATAGAATCTTCAGAATTGAATTTGAAACTGTTTTGTTCAGTTTTGAAATTATATCGTTTGAATCGATATTTAAAAATAAGCATTTTTCACACAGTCTCAGAATTCGACGAAACCAATTCCATTGGGTCCGTAATATTGAATTATTACCGGATTTCAAATTTCGTATTTTTCGGAGATGTTATGTGAGCACACGACGTGTAAACGCATTGAATTTTTATCGAGATTCAATTTAAATTTAAGATTTAAATTGGTCAACAACACACCACGTTCTTCCTTAAAACACGCCCCTTTGTTTCAGCCTAGTATCACGCCGGAAATCACGAATGAAATCGTGAAAGCACGTTCCCTCAAATTTTAAATACCTTTCCCTTTTCTCCTCAGTTTTAAAAATCTCAAACGAAATTTAAAAATGGCCGATCATTTTATCTCTTCGTTCCCTTTTCCTTGAATTCAAAAATCGCCTTTCCTTTTTCAGTTCAAAATAAATTAATGGCCGAACTAAAATTCATTCACCCCTTTTTTCAAATCAAGACAAAATCATGGCCGCTTCCAATTTCTTCCAGGCCGAGTTCGAAGAACGAGTTTGGATTCATCGTTAGTAATAAGTGATCGCGAGAGTGGCGTTGGCAGTGCTCGCGGCGACTGGAGGCGCGATCACTCAGGGAGCATCGAGCTCGGCATCGAAGCAATGGTGGGTTGGGAAGCGTGGGGGCGTGACGACGTCGAAGGCGATTGGGGTTTCGTGAGTGGGAGATTCTGGTGGATTTCTCGATGACAAGGCGATGGCGTTCGTTGATGGAAGCACGCGTGCAGGGATTGGATCGCGGTGGCGAAGTAGGGCTAGTCGAGATCAATTTTCCGGGCAGAAGGTAAAGACAGTTTTTCTTTTCAAGTAGATTACTTGACAATGATAATAATATTTTACAGTTAGAAAGATATATGAAACAGTTGTTTAATTTAATAAATATGCACAAATATATACATATAGTGGATTATAATATATGTATAAAAATTTAAACAGTAAGCAGAAAAAAAGAAACAGATAAAAAAAATGTGTAAATAAACAGAAGATTTATTTTACAGTAAGATGTAAATCTGTTTCAGTTTTAGTTAGATATAAATATATAGTTCATGTATGTATTATTATATACAAGGTAAATAACTTTTTTTTAACAGTAAATAATGTGTGTGTATATATATATATATGAGATATAGTTTCATAGTAAAAATAAAAATAAATGAATGAATACATTATAAATTTACTCGTTTATTTTGAAAATAATTTCCTAAAGTAAATTTTGTTTCAAATTTAAATTTTTAGTTAAAATAATTTATTAAACAAAGGAATTTTAAAGTATTGAAGAAATTTATATAAGAAAAATGTTTGAAATATTTATGAAAATGAGATTTTGGTTTAAAGTAAAAGGGAAGTTAGTTTGAAATCAAAAGGTTTAGTTAAATAAATTTATTTAAGTAAATTTAGTTGAAATTTAATTTGAATTAGACAAATTGTTAAGAGTAATATGTTTAAAATTAAAAGGAGTTGGTTTAATATTAAAAGTAGGGGATTTATTTGTAAAAGGAAGTTTGTTAGAAATTAAAATTATTTGGTGAAATAATTTATTAAAGGGAAATGGGTTTAAGAAATTTAATTATCAGTTTAAGATTAAATAAATCCATTAAATGGAAATTTATTATTATTCGATTCAGTTCAAATATTAATTAAGATCGTACAATTTATACAAGGTCAAAATTGTGAAGGAAACAAGCTGAAATGGAAAAATGGATTGCTAATAAAAGCTAAGGTTAGAACTTCTCGCTCAAAAGGTTTTTATTTAAATTTTATATAGTTAGATTTAAAATTGCTTGAATGTATGTTAAATGATGATTGCAGTTATTGATTGCTGTTTGATTGTGATAGTAGATATAATAGGATATATCTATATATAGCAATATATATATATATATGTTGGCATATGTATATATTGGAATTGATTTCCCGCATTGTATAGCGGATGAGACCCTATTGCGCCGTCTATTAAGCGGATAATATTTTATAAAATCTCATATACCGCGATAATTCCATACTGGAACGGAATTGGTATTGTGCTAATGTTTGTGGATGCAGGGAAACAGGTTGGAGGGATCCAACAGGATTCCTCAACTGTATTGATTTATTTACAGATATTTTGATATTTATTGATTATCATATCGATATATGATATTTGGATGTCGTGATTGACTATTTGGTGCTGCTGCATCATCGGATCCATTTTTGAAGTTTTAAAATAATGATTTTTGGTTTTAAAAGGAATTTTAAAGTGATTTTCAAAAGTAAACGTTTTATTAAATTTTGAATTGTTAAAATAAATAAACGTTAAAATTTTATTTTCATAAAAGTTATGATTTTTGGAAAATAATGCTTAAGTATGATTTTGAAATATATAAGCTTTAAATAACGATTTTTAAGCTATTAAAAGAATAAATTGGTTTAAATTGGGATTTTTGAATTATTAAAAACGATGTATATAAAAGACTTATAAAATTGATATTTTATAAATTAAAAATATTTGAATATTATAACGAGTTTTTATAAGTGTTAAAATTGAAATAAAAATGGATTTCATAAGTGAACGGAATTTATAGATTTATAAATTGTGAAGTTATAAAATGAATAGATTTTGTAAAATAGTAGATTTATAAGTAATTATCTTATAAATCAGATTTTGGCATTTAAATGAGATATAAATGGAATTTGTTAAAAAAAAGGGATTTATAAATCAAAGCTTATAAATAGAAATGGAATTTATAAACATTTTTTTTATAAATTCGAAATCAATTGAATTTGATAAATTGAATGTTGAAGTTTATTAAAGGAAATATATTCACGATTTTGGACAGTGAATACACTATTGAATAAAATGGTCAAATTTGGCAAAATGGATATTATTAAAAGAAGTTGATTATTTTAACGACGTTTTAAAATGCATTAAATATCGAAACCATAGATTTCAACATTCATTGTTGAAATAGACGTTTTTGAGAAATAGAAGGAAATGGTGGACTATAACACTGTTGTTATAGTAAATGGTTTCCGAAAGGAAATGTTTTGTATAGTATTGGGATTTATATATCTATTTAAAATTTGAATCCCTATACTAGTGATTTTGGGTCGTCGTAACGATGTTTTACGCAACGTTCGTTTTGACTCAAATTTATGTGTTAAGAAAATGATTTCTTTAAGAATGAAATATATACTTAATTTCGATTTAAGTATATTGAATATTTTCCAAGTGTTGAAAATGAATAGATTTTTGAATTACTTATTATTAAATAAGTATGGAAATATTTTTCCAATGTGAAATGAACGTTTTAGAATTTATCCTTGTAAAGATACATTGAAAGTGAATATTTGAAATCGATTGAAAATCGTATATCATAGATATTTTGGGATTATAAATTCACTATGGAATTTATAAAAGAAAGGGGAATTTGTTTAAAAAGAAACGTTGATTTATTTTTAAAGTATGGGAATAAATTTACGGATTTGGAACGTAAATATAAAGTAAATCGGTAAGGATTTATTTAATTGGTTTAAATGAACCATTTTGAAATGAAAGTATTTCCGAGTAAGGAAAATGATTGATTTTTTTTTCAAAAGTGATAAAGGATTGAAAAGTGATTTGAAAACTTGTTTTCAAATGGTTAAAGTGTGGAAATTTTATATAACTAGTAAAGATATTTTGGAAAGTAAATAATTTGGAAAATTATTTAGAATCTGGTGATGTTGAGCATACCTATTGATAGTTAAATAACCGACTATCAATCTTTACCTTTAAATAGGTATTTGTTGTGATTGCTTGAATTTGAATGCCACACTCATTTTTAAATAAGCGCTCACTATTCGGGTTAGCCGGGAAAGGGCCTTGGGGTCGTATAACCCATTCTGAATATGTGATACGTCGTAATGGATTGCATTTGATGACCGGTGCTGAAGACTGGATATTTTTGAAAACGGAAGGATTACCGTTGAGTTACTCTGCATCGGCTGATCTCCGATATAGAGGTTTTATCACCCTTAGTGACGGAAAGTCCGATCGTGATTAGTGAATATCCGGATTGCAAGGACTTCTTTGGAAGTGCCTTCGGTTCTGTTCGAGCTCGGAACAGATTTGTATGGATTGTATGTCTGACATTACAAATTGAGATATAAAGCTGATTTCTTTCAAATATATTTCTGTTGGTGGCGGAGAATTTATTCTCTTAGCTTAACACCCTTCTCTGAGACGTACAAGCTCAGAGGTTATGTAGTTGAAGGTTATTAGTGATATACTCCCAATTTGGTCGTGTGGCATGCTGAGTGTTGCTGTGAAATGATCATTGATTGATCATTTGTGATATGATCATTTATTTGATCATTTATCTTGGTGATCATTACCTTGATCATTTGATTGACCCAAAGCACAGCTTTTGTATAAAGCGTGGCTTTGTGGACGAGACTTCGTCGGACCTCACACCCCGGAAATGGTCAAAACAGGAAGGATGCGGCAAGGTTATTAGGGGGTAGCACCCCTTTAGTGTATGTCATTCCTTCTGGATAGAGGTGATATCATGGTATGGAGCCCAGATATTTAACCTATGTTGTTGCTGCAAATTTATTGCTTTGTGGTTGTTGGAAATCGAGGATCCTTGGAAAGATCGGTTACGATCGGGGGATGACATATTCGTGTCAGCAGTTACCCAGTTAGGGGTAACCCGGCCTTGTGTTGGCAGAGTTCTAACCGTAACGTTAGTTCTCGGGGCGTCTTTCCAGAGGCGTTTCCATGTGGCAATGGGAAGTTTCTTGGCCTTACCATTTGTTGGAAAATCCAAAGAAACATACGATCTTGTACGGTTTTAGTTGTAGAACCTATCATTCACTTATGGTGGCGCCCCACTGTTTGGATGGTAGCTATAGTAGGCATAAGTGCCGAATGCCTATGCTGGCTAAGATTTATATCTTTATTTTCGAAATGATTTTTTTCCTATACTATGCACTAGTAATAATATCAAATGTTTCTTTTTAATGCGTATCAAGCATTTTTGACTATCATAAGGAGAAACCTCCTCCGATTCTGCGTTTGCATTGTGTGTGTGTGCGGGAGGCCTTATGCTAGTCTCATTTTTAAAAAAAGCATTGCGAATTGACTTTAAAAATATTCCTCTATTTTGTTTTAAAGATAAACTGTTTTGAGTTCTCACACCAGTCACATGACTGACTCGGAGTTTATTGTTTTCCTTCCTAAACTCTGGGTGCCCACCAATTTCCACACGGGCAGTCAAGAGTAAAGTTTATCAGGATATTCTGGAATTCAGGAGTTGTTGGAGGCAAGTTGGATGGCATGGCATATTACTAAGCATAGTATTTCTTTTCCTCTGTTTGTTGTTGTAAACTCTGATAATGAATGTAATGTGATGTAATGTATAAAATATACAGTTCTTTTGTTTAAATGAATATTCATTTATCTATTATATGTTGTTCCGTTGCGAATTGTGAGATTATGATATTGTTCTATTGTATCTGTTCTGTTCTATCCTTTTCTCTCTTCTTCTACCTCTTTCTTCTTCTTAAAACCATAACGGTTCGGTCTTTCGGCATCGAAAAATCGCAGTCGTTACATTTGGCATCAGAGCATATGGTTAAGCGACAACCATGGCTCTCTTGGGTGTTACTCATTAGAGATAGAGTCAGCAGTACTCTAGAATGAGTTTGAGTGTAATAATAGCTATGAGAGCGTATTTGTTAGTGAATATAAAATTGTTTTGTATTGTGTTGACTTATCGGTTGATTGTTTATAGATTCTGGCCGGTGCAGTCTAGCTAAATGAATTGATAGGGGTTTCTAAACTCTTAAACAAGATAAGCTGGCACAGTATTGTTTTATAATCCGGTAAATGAAATAATTTTTCCCAAAAACTACTTTTGTATATAAAAGAAATGATTTTTCTGTAAATTATTATAGTATATGGTTGCTTGGTTGTTAGGAAGTAATAATATTAAATTATTACCACTGATTATTGAAAATAAGAAATTGGAATCATAATCAAAAGTTAAGAAATAAATCCATATACCAATGAAATTGGAGAATATAAATTATAAATGTGACTTATAATTGGAAATAGAATTCCAGGGAAGTTTTTGGAAATGTTTTTGAAAAAGTTTAGAAATTTTAGAAATTAAATTCCTTTTTTGTTTGGAAATAATTTTCAAAGGATTTGGAAAAGTGTTTTGAAGGAATGAAAAGCTCTAAACTCTTTAGGTCGCTGGAAAATAATTCCGATGATGACCGCGGCATCATCGGTGTTCATTTTCGAGTTTCCAAAAGAGGAATTGCTGCCAAATTGTTTCAAATGAAAGTTGTTTGGAAAATTTGGGGTTTGGTTTTGAAATTCAAAGGATAATTTGAATTGATTTCAAAATTGATTTTGAAAGATAGAAAAGACTCTGGAATCCTATTTAAAATATTTATGGGAATAATAAATGAGTTGATAGCTTATACAATTTAAATTTTGATAGAATAAATTTAATTTTAAAGATAAAGTTAAATTAAAGTAAGTATAAGTGAATGAATTTGAATGAAGTGAAATTGAAGAAATGTCTAAGGACACGAAGTGAAATAATTACTTGAAGAAAATTTATTGTGTTGAAAATAAATTTGGAGTAATTAAAATGAATTGGAATTGAGTATTGAATTATGGAAATAAATTGTGAATGAACGAATAAATTTACAATTGCAATTAAATGAAAGTAAATTGAATGTTGAGATTCATTTCGATTTTGTAAGCAAATGGAATTGAATTGAAATTGTGAATTGAATTCAAGCGAAATTGAATGGAATTGAATTGAAATTGAAATGAATGAAAATAAATATGTAACTTCAATAGTGAAGTAAAAATGTATAAGAAGCATATATTGAATATTTTGTAATGGAATTGGAAAATTGGTTTGAATGTTGGAATTGGATATTATGGCTAGCAGGATATACAGGTGTATTAAAAGAAATTGAATTGGGATTTTGATTTCAAATAAAAAATTGAATTGCTCGACAAAAAGGTACGTATTTCAATTTCATTATGAAATTTGATGATTTTCTTCTCCAGCCACTTGGCTTTCTCTTTTCTTTTTGATTCTGAGGGGCCGTGGTGCCATTTTTGTAGTCGTACCGAGCTAGCCGCGCAAAGGAGACGCTGGCGAAATTTTTCGAAAATTTAGGGTGTTAGAAAAAGTTTGAGAAAATTTGAAAGTTTGAAATTTGAATTTAAATTGTGAAGTAAACAATATTATTTGAAACCTATAATTGAAGTTTGGAAAGCTAGTTGAAATGATAATGGATCTTTAATAAAAAGATTTAGGGTAGTAAGTTGATAAGACTATTTGGATGTGAAAAATAGTCGACGAGTAAGGATCATTTTTTTTCTAACTTGTAATTTCGGGACGAAATTCTTTTGAGGGGGGAAGACTGTAACGACCCAGCATTTTTGAACATTTGACAATGAAATATTTAATTAATTTTAAATATTTGAATGATGGTTTAGCTTGAAATTTCAATGTAACTTTGAATTTGGTGATTAAATTATAAAATTAATCTATTGAAAGTTGAATAAAAATTTGAATCTTCAGTTTTAAGCTGATTAAAAATATTTCAAAGGCTTGTAAAATCCATATTGATAATACTGAAGATAATAGAAGCTTCAGAATTGAATTTGAAACTGTTTCGTTCAGTTTTGAAATTATATCGTTTGAATCAATATTTAAAAATAACCATTTTTCACACAGTCTCGGAATTCGACGAAACCAGTTCCATTGGGTCCATAATATTGAATTATTACCGGATTTCAAATTTCGTATTTTTCGGAGATGTTATGTGAGCACACGACGTGTAAACGCATTGAATTTTTATCGAGATTCAATTTAAATTTAAGATTTAAATTGGTCAACAACACACCACGTTCTTCCTTAAAACACGCCCCTTTGTTTCAGCCTAGTATCACGCAGGAAATCACGAACGAAATCGTGAAAGCATGTTCCCTCAAATTTTAAATACCTTTCCCTTTTCTCCTCAGTTTTAAAAATCTCAAACGAAATTTAAAAATGGCCGATCATTTTATCTCTTCGTTCCCTTTTCCTTGAATTCAAAAATCGCCTTTCCTTTTTCAGTTCAAAATAAATTAATGGCCGAACTAAAATTCATTCACCCCTTTTTTCAAATCAAGACAAAATCATGGCCGCTTCCAATTTCTTCCAGGCCGAGTTCGAAGACCGAGTTTGGATTCATCGTAAGTAATAAGTGATCGCGAGAGTGGCGCTGGCAGTGCTCGTGGCGACTGAAGGCGCGATCACTCAGGGGGCATCGGGCTCGGCATCGAAGCAATGGTGGGTTGTGAAGCGCGGGGGCGTGACAACGTCGAAGGCGATTGGGGTTTTGTGAGTGGGAGATTCTGGTGGATTTCTCGATGACAAGGCGTTGGCGTTCGTTGATGGCAGCACGCGTGCATGGATTGGATCGCAGTGGCGAAGTAGGGCTAGTCGAGATTGATTTTGCAGGCAGAAGGTAAAGACAGTTTTCTTTTCAAGTAGATTACTTGACAATGATAATAATATTTTACAGTTAGAAAGATATATGAAACAGTTGTTTAATTTAATATATATACACAAATATATACATATAGTGGATTATAATATTGTATAAAAATTTGAACAGTAAACAGATAAAAAAAATGTGTAAATAAACAGAAGATTTATTTTATAGTAGGATGTAAATCTGTATCAGTTTTAGTTAGATATAAATATACAGTTCATGTATGTATTATTATATACAAGGTAAATAACTTTTTTTTAACAGTAAATAATGTGTGTATATATATATATATGAGATATAGTTTCAAAGTAAAAATAAAAATAAATGAATGAATACATTATAAATTTACTCGTTTATTTTGAAAATAATTTCCTAAAGTAAATTTTGATTCAAATTTAAATTTTTAGTTAAAATAATTTATTAAACAAAGGAATTTTAAAATATTGAAGAAATTTATATAAGCAAAATGTTTGAAACGTTTATGAAAATGAGATTTTGGTTTAAAGTAAAAGGGAAGTTAGTTTGAAATTAAAAGGTTTAGTTAAATAAATTTATTTAAGTAATTTTAGTTGAAATTTAATTTGAATTAGACAAATTGTTAAGAGTAATATGTTTAAAATTAAAAGGAGTTAGTTTAATATTAAAAGTAGGGGATTTATTTGTAAAAGGAAGTTTGTTAGAAATTCAAATTATTTGGTGAAATAATTTATTAAAGGGAAATGGGTTTAAGAAATTTAATTATCAGTTTAAGATTAAATAAATCCATTAAATGGAAATTATTATTATTCGATTCAGTTTAAATATTAATTAAGATCGTACAATTTATACGAGGTCAAAATTGTGAAGGAAACAAGCTGAAATGGAAAAATGGATTGCTAATAAAAGCTAGGGTGAGAACTTCTCACTCAAAAGGGTTTTATTTAAATTTTAAATAGTTAGATTTAAAATTGCTTGAATGTATGTTAAATGATGATTGCAGTTATTGATTGCTGTTTGATTGTGATAGTAGATATAATAGGATATATCTATATATATCAATATATATATATATATATATATATATATATGTTGGCATATGTATATATTGGAATTGATTTCCCGCATTGTATAGCGGATGAGACCCTATTGCGCCGTCTATTAAGCGGATAATATTTTATAAAATCCCATATACCGCGATAATTCCGTACTGGAACGGAATTGGTATTGTGCTAATGTTTGTGGATGCAGGGAAACAGGTTGGAGGGATCCAACTGGATTCCTCAACATTATTGATTTATTTACAGATATTTTGATATTTGTTTATTATCATATCGATATATGATATTTGGATGTCGTGATTGACTATTTGGTGCTGCTGCATCATCGGATCCATTTTTGAAGTTTTAAAATAATGATTTTTTGTTTTAAAAGGAATTTTAAAGTGATTTTCAAAAGTATACGTTTTATTAAATTTTGAATTGTTAAAATAAATAAACGTTAAAATTTTATTTTCATAAAAGTCATGATTTTTGGAAAATAATGCTTAAGTATGATTTTGAAATATATAAGCTTTAAATAACAATTTTTAAGTTATTAAAAGAATAAATTGGTTTAAATTGGAAATTTTGAATTATTAAAAACGATGTATATAAAAGACTTATAAAATTTATATTTTATAAATTAAAAATATTGGAATATTAAAATGAGTTTTTATAAGTGTTAAAAATGAAATAAAAATGGATTTCATAAGTGAACGGAATTTATAGATTTATAAATTGTGAAGTTATAAAATGAATAGATTTTGTAAAATAGAAGATTTATAAGTAATTATCTTATAAATCGGATTTTGGCATTTAAATGAGATATAAATAGAATTTGTTAAAAAAATGAGATTTATTAATCAAAGCTTATAAATAGAAATGGAATTTATAAACATTTTTTTTTATAAATTCGAAATCAATTGAATTTGATAAATTGAATGTTGAAGTTTATTAAAGGAAATATATTCACGATTTTGGACAGTGAATACATTATTGAATAAAATGGTTATATTTGGCAAAATGGATATTATTAAAAGAAGTTGATTATTTTAACGACGTTTTAAAATGCATTAAATATCGAAACCATCGATTTCAACATTCATTGTTGTAATAGATGTTTTTGAGAAATAGAAGGAAATGGTGGACTATAACACTGTTATAGTAAATGGTTTCCGAAAGGAAATGTTTTGTATAGTATTGGGATTTATATATCTATTTAAAATTTGAATCCCTATACTAGTGATTTTGGGTCGTCGTAACGATGTTTTACGCAACGTTCGTTTTGACTCAAATTTATGTGTTAAGAAAATGATTTCTTAAAGAATGAAATATATACTTAATTTCGATTTAAGTATATTGAATATTTTCCAAGTGTTGAAAATGAATAGATTTGTGAATTACTTATTATTAAATAAGTATGGAAATATTTTTCCAATGTGTAATGAATGTTTTAGAATTTATCCTTGTAAAGATAAATTGAAAGTGAATATTTGAAATCGATTGAAAATCGTATATCATAGATATTTTGGGATTATAAATTCACTATGGAATTTATAAAAGAAAGGGAAATTTGTTTAAGAATAAACATTGATTTATTTTTAAAGTATGGGAATAAATTTACGGATTTGGAACGTAAATATAAAGTAAATCGGTAAGGATTTATTTAATTGGTTTAAATGAACCATTTTGAAATGAAAGTATTTCCGAGTAAGGAAAATGATTGAAATTTGTTTTCAAAAGTGATAAAGGATTGAAAAGTGATTTGAAAATTTGTTTTCAAATGGTTAAAGTGTGGAAATTTTATATATCTAGTAAAGATATTTTGGAAAGTAAATAATTTGGGAAATTATTTGGAATCTGGTGATGTTGAGCATACCTATTGATAGTTAAATAACCGACTATCAATATTTACCTTTAAATAGGTATTTGTTGTGATTGCTTGAATTTGAATGCCAAACTTATTTTTAAATAAGCGCTCATTATTCGGGTTAGCCGGGAAAGGGCCTTGGGGTCGTATAACCCATTCCGAATATGTGATACGTCGTAATGGATTGCATTTGATGACCGGTGTTGAAGACCGAATATTTTTGAAAACGGAAGGATTACCGTTGAGCTACTCTGCATCGGCTGATCTCCGATATAGAGATTTTATCACCCTTAGTGACGGGAAGTCCGATCGTGATTAGTGAATATCCGGATTGCAAGGACTTCTTTGGAAGTGCCTTCGGTTCTGTTCGAACCCGGAACAGACTTGTATGGATTGTATGTCTGACATTACAAATTGAGATATAAAGCTGATTTCTTTCAAATATATTTCTGTTGGTGGCGGAGAATTTATTCTCTTAGCTTAACACCCTTCTCTGAGACGTACAAGCTCAGAGGTTATGTAGTTGAAGGTTATTAGTGATATACTCCCAATTTGGTAGCGTGGCATGCTCAGTGTTGCTGTGAAATGATCATTGATTGATCATTTGTGATATGATCATTTATTTGATCATTTATCTTGGTGATCATTACCTTCATCATTTGATTGGCCCAAAGCACAGCTTTCGTATAAAGAGTGGCTTTGTGGACGAGACTTCGTCGGACTTCACACCCCGAAAATGGTCAAAACAGGAAGGATGTGGCAAGGTTATTAGGGGGTAGCACCCCTTTGGTGTATGTCATTCCTTCTGGATAGAGGTGGTATCATGGTATGGAGCCCAGATATTTAACCTATGTTGTTGTTGCAAATTTATTGCTTTGTGGTTGTTGGAAATCGAGGATCCTCGGATAGATCGGTTACGATCGGGGGATGACATATTCGTGTCAGTAGTTACCCAGTTAGGGGTAACCCGGCCTTGTGTTGACAGAGTTCTAACCGTAACGTTATTTCTCGGGGCGTCTTTCCAAAGGCGTTTCCATGTGGCAATGGGAAGTTCCTTGGCCTGACCATTTGTTGGAAAATCCAAAGAAACAATACGGTCTTGTACGGTTTTAGTTGTAGAACCTATCATTCACTTATGGTGGCGCCCCACTGTTTGGATGGTAGCTATAGTAGGCATAAGTGCGGAATGCCTATGCTGGCTAAGATTTATATCTTTATTTTCGAAATGATTTTTTTCCTATACTATGCACTAGTAATAATATCAAATGTTTCTTTTTAATGCGTATCAAGCATTTTTGACTATCATAAGGAGAAAACCTCCTCCGATTCTGCGTTTGCATTGTGTGTGCGTGCGGGAGGCCTTATGGTAGTCTCATTTTTAAAAAAAGCATTGCGAATTGACTTTAAAAATATTCCTCTATTTTGTTTTAAAGATAAACTGTTTTGAGTTCTCACACCAGTCACATGACTGACTCGGAGTTTATTGTTTTCCTTCCTAAACTCTGGGTGCCCACCAATTTCCACACGGGCAGTCAAGAGTAAAGTTTATCAGGATATTCTGGAATTCAGGAGTTGTTGGAGGCAAGTTGGATGGCATGGCATATTACTAAGCATAGTATTTCTTTTGCGTTGTTTGTTGTTGTAAACTCTGATAATGAATGTAATGTGATGTAATGTATAAAATATACAGTTCTTTTGTTTTAATGAATATTCATTTATCTATTATATGTTGTTCCGTTGTGAATTGTGAGATTCTGATATTGTTCTGTTGTTTCTGTTCTGTTCTATCCTTTTCTCTCTTCTTCTACCTCTTTCTTCTTCTTAAAACCATAACGGTTCAGTTTTTCGTCATCGAAAAATCGCAGTCGTTACAAGATGGACAATGCAAAACTCACTTTACAACATATGAATGTACAAAACAAATATAGCTGCATCCATCTAGCATTCATTATACAGCAAAAGTTGAAACACACCCAAAAGTATACAATACATATGTTTATAAAAATAGAATGGTATGATGTGAGATGAGTGCAAATGCAACTAAATCGGCCTTCTATATAAATGCACATGAAGTGACAACCAATATGTATGTAAACATTCTAATACATGTTCATATATATGCTTATTAATTATTCATGTGTGTTGTTATTTATTTTATATATATATATAGAAATAATAAAAAGTATAAATATGATCATCTAGAATAAATTATGCTTATTAATTATTCATGTGTGTTGTTATTTATTTTGTATATATATATAGAAATAATAAAAAGTATAAATATGATCATCTAGAATAAATTAGAATACCTAAATATAGGTATTTATCCTAGGTTGTAATATATATACATACAAGCTACACGGTATAAACTAAACTGGTATAACTCAAAAAATGCAACCATCACAACCAAAACACGTCATAAGAATATGCATACACCAATCCTAATATTCATGCATTCATACTTGTGTCACTAGCTAGCTAAAGCGACCATGCAAAAAAAAAAACAATGCCTGATGAGCCAACTAGCCTACAAAGTAATGAAAATAGGAACTTATTGGAAGAAAGCTCGTGATGTGAAACTCAAAGTCCCTCCTGGAGTTCCCACATACTCCCATCCAAAAAAATATCCTGCTATTCTTGGACCAATTTCATTTTTATGTCAAATCACATCAAGCTCTAAGATGCGAATACGCCCACAGAGTCTTTTAGACTCTGCCTCTACGTTCACCTCATCAAGCTGACTAGGCTCTACCATAATCGCTAAATCATTAACGTATGTTCATAAATGGGATAGAAAAAATGCATATGGACACTCACCATATTTCAAGAAGCACTGCTCAAGAATGCTAACTCTCCTACTCTCTGTAACATCGAGAAAGGCCCAACAACTGGTGGCGCAAGCTTTCCCACATAACATATATCAATAGCGAGTCCTTCACCTATACCATGACACTAATTACGAGCTCTCTATGCATGCTTATCCTAAGTGGTTTTCATTCCTTTACGCATTAGTTCACTTTTACCGAGATGTCTCTAATCATATACTATCCAAGCATGACTTTAGTTTAAATAGACTTCTACATTGGCATATCTCGATCGTCTAATACCTTGCAACATATTTTCCCATTTTCTTCTTCATCTTCGACCAATGGAAAATCATCTTCATATCCTTTGAAATTCCTCACTAAACTCCTTCTTTAATTCTATAGGCATGACAACACGATAATGAACGGTGACTTACCCTTAAGTGGTAACGTTTATGATGCATTGAAAATAGGTATTATACAAAAGTTACAATTTCATGAAATTGAATTAATAAAAATGTTCTTTCAATCCAATTGATGACCGAAAAGAACTAATTTTACCTTTTTGTACAACACTTTTGAAAAGTTCATTTATTTTAGACCGAGCACAATATTGTGTTAAATTACTATTTTTCTTATACAGGTAAAAGATTGGCTTTAGAAGAAATACATAACAATGATTTGCTTTCATATCATCATTTGAAATTTTTTGTGAAACTATGGTTGAGTGTAATCCGGGCAGTACTGTTGAACTTCAAGATGACACTGTTAGTCATGCATTTGAGAGGGCTTTCATTGGATTCAAAGCATGAAATACGGATTTGATTATTGTTTTCCTTTGATTTTTTTGATGGGACTTTTACGAAATGTAGAGGCCAAGGTTATGTTATATCTACTACGACTAAGAATGGTAATCAAGGTATGATTCAATTCTGAAAATTATAATATAATTTATTTGTCTTTCATTTCGTGAAATGTTTGTACGTCAAATGTTTGTCATATTTTCTTGGCAAATATTTGCATGCCAAATATTTCCCATGTCAAACATTTGCCATGTTTTATGGAAAATATTTGGCATACCTGCGTTGTTTCATTCTATTCAATGTGTTTGTTTTCTTATTATTTTGTTTGTTAAATTAGTATTATATGTACTATTTTATTTATTCGACCAATTTTTTTGAATGGTTTACATTATATCAAATGTTTTAGGTTATTGAATATTGAAATGTCTAATATTTTTATCGTATTCTTAAGACATATATTTGACATACCTTTGATGTTGTAATTTTTATATTTCGTGCATTTTTTTATTTATTTTGATTATGTGACAAAACTGTTTTTATTTCGTTTAGGTTTTTTCCACTGGCGTTTGGGATTGTATCTGGTGGAGATGAACCTAATTTATATTGGTTTTTGATGAAGCTTCGGTAAATGTTTTGTAATGATGATCGTTATTTCATTTTTATATCTGATCGGCATCTTGGTCTTTTTCTTGCCGTTTCTCAAGTTTTTCCAGATTAAGCTCATGATTCTTGTTGCTATCATCTAAAGAATAACTTGAAGAGTTTTTTCAACAAAAAGCTACCCTCAAGGTAAAAATGGATTATTGCATTCTTTTATTGAGTTGCTAATGCTACTAAAGTGAATGTATTTAATTAAGCTTTGTTTGAGTTTAAAAGTGCTAGTGGGGGTAGAAGTGGAAAATTTCTTGCATGGTTTACCTTTTGAAAAGCTTGTTGATGTTTTTCTATTGGTAATTGATATGGGGAAATGAGTTCTAATTGTGCGGAAAGTTTTATTCGATGGATTTTAGAGAAAAGATATTTACCTATCACTGCATGTTTAGATAGAATTTGTTTGAAGCTTATGAAACTTATCTATATATATGCGAGTTATATAAAACTTGGAATAATTAATTATGCCCTGTTAGGAATTTATACCTTGAAGGTATCAATGGAAATTTATTAGATCTACTATTAATGCTTATGATTTTCAGTCAACTTAATCTTATCGTGTAGATTTGAGTGTCCGACAACGTAGTTGTAACTTATGGTAGATTTAAGGATTTCCATGTGCTCATGCTATTAGATGCATTTTGGCTTTTAATTTGGATGTTTATTCCTATATTAAGGAATATTTCAAAGTGCCTTTTTTTAGCATCTTATTCTCATCTGATTCATCCACCTGTTAATTTTCAAATGGAAGATGTATTACCTGAAGATGTTGAAGTTCATCCTCCTAAGAGAAGACGTTGTATAGGAAGGCCTCCTTCTCGTGAATGGATTAAGTCGGCTAGTGAGGTGAGTAAATACAAATGTTGTAGTTTGTGCAAGAAATTGGATCATAAAAAAAAATCTTGTTTGTTAAGAAATAAAGTGTAATTTTTATTCATTATTATCTTCTTATTGTGAAGACTATTAACATGATTTCATGCTTTTTTTGTTGACCAAATGTTTTTTTGTTATTTTACATATTTGTTTGGTTAGAAGTGTAATTTACTTTGTTTGGTTAGTAACAGTTTGGCAATTAAAAGTCTAGCAAATACTTGTCCTGTAAATATTTGCTAGACAAATATTATCAAGCTAATAATTGCTAGTGATCGGGATGTGTATTGTTAAACCTTGGAATTCATCTATAAAATTTTGCATCCGTAAGTATATGATTATGTTTTTATCTTGTTATGTTTTGCATTCACACGATTTTTATTTCATTCTGAATCGGTCATATATTAGCTAGAAAATATTTGTGAGGAAAATTTGTTCCTCAAATATTAGCATGGCAAATATTTGCCCAATTTTTTTTTGCAATTCAATTGTTTTTTTTTAAATATTTGGTTTGCTTTGCATTCCATACTTACCCAATCAGGTTGGCATTCAGTTAGTATTTGCTTTTTATTGTTTGCTCAGTAAAACAATATATCTTGAGTATAGATCTTTTTTCATATGTACCCTATTAGGTTTGGCATTTGGTGGGCTTTTAAATCCGTACATACACGATTAAGATTGGCATTCTGTTAGCTTTTGTATCCATACGTACTTAATTAGGTTTGGCATTTGATTGCTTTTGCATTCCATGGTTTACTTGGTTAAACAATATATCATGGGTACAGATCGTTTTCATATATACTCGAATAGGTTTGGCGTTTGGTTGGTTTCTGCATCCATACATACTTGATTAGATTTGGCTTTCGGTTGGCCTTTGCATCCATACGTACCTGATTAGGTTTGGGATTGGTTTTCTTTTGAATCCATACATACCAAATTAGGTTTGGCATTCGTTTGGCATTTGCATTCCATTATTACTCGATTAAACAATATATCTTAGGTATAGATTGTTTGCATATGTACCAGATTAGGTTTGGCGTTTGATAGGATTTAATATCCATACATACTCGATTAGGTTTGGCATTCGGTTCGCTTTTGCATCCATATATACCCGATTAGGTTTGACATTCGGTTGGCTTTTGCATTCCGTACATACCCAATTAGGTTTGGCATTCAGCTGACTTTTGCAATTATATGCACTCGATTAGGTTTGACATTCGGTTAACTATTACATTCCATGGTTTGCTTGGTTAAACATTATACCTTGAGTATATATCATTTTCATACGTACCCAATTAGGTTTGGCATTCGATTGGCTTTTGCATCATACATTCCCAATTAGATTTGGCATTCGGTTGGGTTTTGCATCCATATACCTGATTAGTTTTGATATTCTATTAGTTATTACATTCCATGGTTTGCTTGGTTAAACAATATATCTTGGGTATAGATCATTTTCACATGTACTCTACTAGGTTTGGAATTCGGTTGGCTTTCTCATCCATACATACCCGATTAATTTTGGCGTTCAGTTGGCTTTTGCATTTATATGTACCCGATTAGTTTGGCTTTTGGTTAACTTTTGCATCCATAAATACCCGATTAGGTTTGGCATTCAGTTGGCATTTGCATTCCATAGTTTTCTCAGTTGAACAATATATCTTAGGTATAGATTATTTATAGATGTACCCAATTATGTTTGGCATTCATAGGTTTTTACATCCATACGTCCCGATTAGGCTTGGCATTCGGTTCACATCGATAAGTACATGATTAGGTTTTTCATTCGGTTGGCTTTTTCATTCCATATGTTCCCCATTAGGTTTGGCATTTGGTTGGCTTTTGCATCCATGTACTCGATTAGGTTTGGCATTTAGTTGGTATTTGCTTTTTATGGTTTTCTAGGTTAAACAATATATCCTGGGTACAGATTGATTTTGATACGCACCTGATTAGAATTGGTATTCGATTGACTTATGCATCCATATGCACTTGATTAGGTTTGGCATTTGATTGACTTTTGCATCCATATTTACTAGATTAGGATTGACATTGACTAGTTTTTAAATTCCATTATATCCTTGGTTAAACAACATACCTTAGTTATATACCCGTGACCAAGCCCATAACCGAGCCCATGACTATGCTCATGACTAGGCACATGACCAAGCCCACGACCGAGTGCATGGCTGAGCCTATAACCAGTGCATGACCGAGCCCTTGAACGAGCCTACGACCGAGCCCACGACCGAGCCAACGACCGAACCCCCCATGACCGAACCGTTGATCAAGGCCATGACCGAGTCCATGATCGATTCCTAGCCCAAGCCTATGACCAAGCCCATGATCGAGCCCATATGACTGATCCCTTGATTGAGCCCTTGACCGAGCCCATGACCATAACCTTGGCCAAGCCCTTGATCGAGCGTATGATTGAGCATATAACTGGCCTGTGTTTGAGCAAAGCATAACCAAACCGTAATTGAGCGCAATACCAAAACCATAACCGAGTCCATGACTATGCTCATGACTAGGCATATAACTGATCATATGGAACCAAGTCCATAAAAAATCATATGACCAAGAATTTGGTTAGCATTTGATTAAGTTATGCATGTATTTCTTGTGTAATTGTTGTCTGGAAAATATTAGTTTGGAAAATATTTGCCCAGCGAATATTTGTCCTTCATTTACCTGTCAGGCAAATATTTGCTAAATAATTAATTTTAGTTTAGAGATTATACAATATTAAATTGTATGAGAATAATAAAATTTCATTTGAATAATGTACATTACATTTCATATATAAAATACTACATATTATGTAACGACTGGTATTTCCGTCCCCCGAAAATCGACATCCATACGTTCATTGTATAACATGCCGAATAGTCAAGTACCGGAAATACCATATCATTAGGGGTGAAGAAGAAAAGATAGAAGGAAAAAGAAATAACAGCAACATAGAATCTCACAATCGTAGCGGAAAAATATATGATATATAATAACATATTTTTGTACAAAAGAATCTGCAATTGTCAATATACATACAATTTATCAGAGTACAACCATCAACATAGAAATCTAGACAGTTATATTAACTTGTCCTCAAAAGTGCTAAATATACAGCCTACAATACATAGCGGAACATAATTAAGTACGTGTAATACATCTCTGTCTTCCCGCTCGTCTCCTGAGCTCCATAGCATCCTAACCTGAACTAGTATTACTCGGTCCGACCCAAGCATTATAATAAAATAACACCCGAGTCAGGCTGGTTTCCAACGTGAGAAAACACATTCAATTTGGATTATTACTATTTGTCAAAATCCTTTGAAAAACAATGATATCTCGTAAGCCCGCATTACACATAAAAACGACGGATTTTTACCTTACGATAACTAAAACACTTTTATAGTAAAACCGGTGATATTATAATAGTGTCTAAGTACAATATTTATTAAAATAGTAATAGCCGAATTTGTTGCATTAGTTTAATTCCGTCATACTAGGCTTTAAAATCTAAACCGTATAGGTTCCTGGTGGTTATTGAATCGAAGTGGTTTCGGATAATGCAGATATCCGATGCCGGTCTCTTCGAACTTAAAACGGCAAATTTGAAAAGCCCAAGTTGTTTAAAATAAACAATTCTACAATCAGGGTGTCACTGTTCACATATGTAAATTCATTCCATATGTTCATTTTAACACGACCAGTCCATCGAAATTAATTTGTTTGTAATCATCACACTTTCCAAAATCGGAATAGTGATCAGCACGGGTCGATAGAACTTGTCAACGTTTCCTTCTATTTACCTTAAATTTGTTTGGCTACTTAATGGCACAGACAATAGATAATTGAAATCAATACCAAGAACATTATTAGTTAACACAGATCATTAACTCAATCAACGAATTATAATTAATATCAAATAAATTTAAAATTCAGATTGAACTGGTTCCAATTATCTAAGTCGAGTTACATTTTTAATCCAGAATCTTATTAATTAAGACATTAAATAAACGATTTATTAAAATTTAAACAATTCATTTTAAACAAATTATTGATTAATTAACAGGAAATAAATAAATTAAAAGATTTCTTATTTGTTCACTTAAATTATTCAAATCATTCAATTTTACATTGCATAAAAACCTGACGATCTTAGTTCAGATAAAAATACATAACATTAGGATTTTGTCAGAAAAAATCATGTGTTGATTTGGTTTAAAATGAAATAGAATTTGAGTTTTTTTTTGAATTTAGATATATTAAGTAAATTGATTAACTTCCCTTTTACCCAATCCACCCATTACGGCCCGGCCCACCAAGCCTAACCCCTTTTTATTAATATTATTACTATTATTTTTTCTCATACTTCCTTTCACTCCTCTCCTATCAATGCAAATGCATGAAAACGTGCAGAGCCCTGGTATGAACACTCGACCCATCATTCCCAGACCCAACTGACCAACCATCCCTCTCCATCGCCTTCTTTCCCCGACGCTCTCTCTTTTCTTCCTTCTATGTCCAGGTTTACGGAAACAAGCACGAACCCATGTGCACATACACATGCATATGTATATCGACGCTGACCCACAAAGTTCGTTGACGACTAATCCTTCAAATTACCCTCGCTCATCTCAACACGATCGACTTCCTAGAACCCACGACCATTCCCTTGTTTGAAAATTCGAGCCTAAATCCAAAATCCTGGAACCAAACAAGAACCACTCCAACGCCTCGCCCCACCTACACGGTTGACCGTCGACCACCAAACTTTGTCCAGAGACTCACCATTACCTTCCCTTCCTTCTCCCCTTGGTGTGCACGTTCCTCCCTTCCTATCGATATTGCCATTTCTACCAACCCGAGACCATCCCAAAACCCATCTTGAACCCCAACCTACCTTATCTGGCCATCCCAAGCCAGTGAAAAATGCCATGCAATTTTCCCTATTCCCCATCGTCCCACGCTCCTTCCTGCCAATTGCCTCGCCACGAAAAACATCCTATCGCCGGAATTTTCCAATATTCCCAATTCCATTCATCTATCGATTTCTACCTCCATGCACCTTTAAAAATTACCAAACTACCTTTAAAAATCCTATTTTCCAACGATAAACAAAATCATATGATCCATGGTCCAAATTTCAAAGATTTAATTTCAGCCATAGTGGATCTACCTATTATAAAACAGACTTTCCTCTTCTTCCACTAGATGATATTTCATGAAATAAATTTTATAATGATCTATTCCCTGAAACAAATAACTCTTGTTTTGAAATCATAGGTTAAGACTAAATGGTTGTTGAGATTACGATTATTAAAGTAGATGTTTACTGCTTTATATGAAAAAGAACATGGCAGAGCTACTTTATAAAGAAGAATAACAAATGTTGGTTGCGGTTGACCTAACTATGGCTAACAAACATATACAAAGGCATGTAAATATTCCAACACAAAGATTCATCCAAATCTGGATATACAGGGATATATGAAAATCTTAGTTTAAAAAAAATTAGAGTGTTTTACTCACTGTTTCAAGGAATGAATGACTGTTGCTCTGTATTTTACTCTTTGACCAACTGTCTTCTTCTTAATTTTTGAATGGAAGATTTCTTTTTTTCTTTTATGTGACTAAATGAACTAGGCAAGCCATATATATAGATATAAAGGGAAAGGTAGATCAGTGAATCATAGGTTTATGCACATAGGTTGGCTGAAGTTTTTTCTCTTTTTTTTTTTCATTTTCTTCCCTTTGGTGGCTGATGTGATATCATTTGGGGGCTGATTTGATTTTGTAAGATGATTTGATCTTTTTTGTGTGATTTGATTTAATATGGTTTGATTTTGAAATTTTGTTGGCTTGAATTTGATGTTTGTCATGATGATGCTTCCTATGTGATTATATATCCTACATGTATATAGATATATACTTACATATACACTAATTTTTCTATATGTATATATTTACCTATTCACTATTTATAAATACATATATATATATATATACACATATATCTTTTTGGTCATTTTGTAGCTTCTATGTATATGGATATATCTTACTTGTGTGTGTGTGTGTGTGTATTTACCATACACATGTTTATTTTACCATATGTTTTGAAACCATCATGAAACTTGTCTAAGTATATATACATATATTTCTATCATAAAATTGAAAGGGCAAAGTATATATGTGCATATATATATATATATATATATATATATATATGTATCATATTCACATTTTAAATTTTTTATGGTTTTCAAAGTTTATATATCCAAATATCTCCAATATCAGAAAATTTTATTTAGTGGGCTTATAAAATTAATATTTCATATTTAAAATTAGTTAACCATTTTTTTCATACCGAATTTTGTTATTCAAAATTTTATATAAGTTTATATCAATAAATTATATTGATAAATCATTAAATTTTATTTTTAACCATTTTAATTCAAAAATTATATTAAATTTAATAATTGAAAATAGTTAAAATTACGGTTCGTTACACATTATATCATGTTAAAAGTATGTAACAGTAAATACAGAACATATTTGATTCAAACATCAAATTTGAATATTTCACCAACTATTTTTTCTATATAGGACATTACTGTTTAGACATTTAGTACTTTGCATTACATTGCGATTGAAGTTTTTAACAATCATCCAAAAGTGTTGCTAAAACATTCAATATGTATAAGTAAGATTACATATCTAGCATCCAACAATTAGTATCCAGGTTTTGATACTTTTAGCCATGTAATATAAATTGTGAGGATTTAACTAAAATTTCCTCTGGCTAAATAATCTTTAATATATTTGACTGTGTCACGTTCTGATTTCCAACCATATTCTTGGTCTATGACAGTCTCTTATAATATCTGAGCTTTTAGTTTCTACATTTCTCGATCTTCATATAAAACTACTTTTTCTTCTATTTGTATGCTATTGGATAGGTCTTCCATCGCATAACAAATATTGCACAATCAATGTTGCATCAGTTAATATTTTTTTTAATGTTATTAAATTTACTGTTATAATATAAAATTTATACTCATGAATAAAACTTCTGATGTGGATAATTCACAAAGTTCACTAGTTTGTTATCAAGCTCAGATGGTTGCTCTCATTTTTTTCATAGACTAACTTTAGAACTTTCATTATTTTATATCTCTGCAAAATATAGTCAAGACAGTTAAGTGATTAAAGCTTTGCTCTAAAGTAAATATCTGAAAGGCAATATTAGCCAGGTAACTGTTAGTCACATAAATATTTGCCCGACAAATATTTGTCTAGCAAATGTATGCTTGCTTAATATTAGCTTGATTGATATTTGCTTGGCTAATATTTATCATCGGTAACTATAATAATATATTTTAAATCTACCATTATTTATGCTTAATATTTGTATGGACAGTTGAAGTTTTTTCTTTTTGATCTTTGAGAATCATAATGTGTCCAAGGTTTGTCAACTGTATTAAACTCCAACAGCGTATAATGATTTTTATGATGTATTGGTATCAATATTTTTTTGCAGTTCATAGCTTCTTCTTCCAACACATTAACTACCAATGATTCAAATGTTGATTTGTAGTTTGAAAGTAATGATACCTGCAATTACATATTAATTAGTTTTCAAACATTCAAGTGATATTTGTTTGTAATTTTAAGTATTTCATATTGTTGCATAGGATTTTAGTTATATGACGTCTTTGTGATTTTTCTTTAATTTGATTGCTGAGTATCAGTCTATATCCTGCATAGAAATATGACTTTATATATTAGTTTATTATTATAAGATAAAATTTATATAATACAGTTGAGTCAATGAATCTATTGAATGGCATGTTGGAAATATTGGCTCCTCTTGTTTCAATGTCATTGTACTGATTATAGTATGCAACTTTCCTATTTTAATAATGAGTAAAAGTATATTAGTATGTATTATAGTAAGAATGTTAAAATAAAATATATATAAACTTCAATTATGTTTTATGTCTAAAGTTGACACTTCGATATGTGAATAGTATGTATTTAAATATATGTTTGGCGTTTATATTCCTGCAAACAATTGACTGACAGATATTTGCATATAAAATATTTGCTATGCATTCATACATTTTTTATGTTTGTTGGAATATACGCGTTTCAAGTTTTAATAAATTAAATTACCTATTTCCATCGTTTTCATAAAAAGCATTAAGCTCGTGAATTTGTTCGTTTGTGAGCCATTTTTTTTACAAGCTTTCTTTTTTTGCACCAATATCTTTGCATCTTCCTTTATTTCAAACCTATCATGATTAGATTCAATATTTTGGTCTGATATATTTTTAGGTTGAGGAGCTTCTTCAATTTCATTTTCGATTGTGCTTTTATTCGATTTCTTTCGTTATTGTCCTTTTTTTCTGTGTTGGATATTGGAAATTTGGATCTTTTTTCTCTCTTTTTGGTTTTTGTTTTACACATTTTAACCGTAAAGTAGGGGAAACTTTTGTTGGCTTTCTTTTCAATTTTTTCTCCTCGTTTTCAAGATTGATTTTGAAATCTGCATCCACTTTTTGTTGAATATTTTAAAATTCATGTGTTTTTTTTTGGCTGCTACATTGGCTCACGTTAGAAAGTGCCAGTAGATTGAATGTTGGGTAGTGCATACCAGATCTGCCTTTCTTTGATTCATATGTTACAAATGTATTTTTAGTACATGCCAAATATTTCGAGATATCTTATTTTATGTGAAAAAAGGAATTAAACAAAATATACATGTGGTTTTTGAACTATTTTTTATGGTGTCCTTCTACGATCAGATCTTTTGATTTATCACCTGGTTTATCAAAAAAATTAGTTGTTAATTATTTTGTTTACTAGCATATAGATGGAAAATATTTTCTTGGAAAAATTTGCCCACCTTAATTTTTAATAATAAATTGTAAATATTTATCTTTTTCGGTGCTTTCTTTTTTCTGCTTCTGTAGCTTTTTTTGTTCATTGCTTTTTACCACCTTTGGTATAATAGCTATTTAAAATTGACTTGTTGTTTCATCAGTGTCGTCATCATCATCATCTTTGGCAGTAGCATCATCCTTACTCTAGTCAGTACCATCAATACAACCACCATCACCACCACTAATATTATTACCATCATCGGCACCACCGTCTTTGTCACTGGCACCGGCACCACCACCACCATTACCACTAATACCACCGTCATTATCAGCACTGACATTATGATCACCACCATCTTTGGGACCAATATCTTGGTCATCATTATCATCAATACCATCACCACCATCATCAGTACCACTATCACTATTACGATCACCATCACCATCAGCACCACATTACCATCTTTTTCATTTTTACCTTCTACTTTAGTTTCATATGGACTATTGCCACTACCATCTTTAGGCTCATTTCATCATCATGATCATGTTTTTCATCATTAGTATCCTTTTTGTCATTATCCTTCACACCATCTTTCCCAGCATCATCGACATTAGCATTATTATCATCATTACCTTCTTTCTTCTCTTTCTCAGCAAAATCAGCTTCAACAGCTTTGTCTTCAATAAGACCTTCAACGTCTACATCTAAAACTACATCATTACCATCATCCTATTTATTAATACCAACATATTTATCTTTGTCATCACCATATCTAAATCTATCTTCAGCCTCATCATTTTCATAATTATTATCATCATTTATTACTTCATCATAATTTATTTAATGATCATCAAATTTAGCATCATTATCATCTTCATTATTTTTTTCTTTTTCTTACCTTTTTTCTCAAATCTTCTTTTTATTTTTTCAGGAGCTTGTTCTCTTTTTTTAAAGCTGCATTCTCATCTTTTGGTTTCTTCATTTTTAATTTTATATCTTTTAGTTGTTTGATGATATTTTCATATTTTTTGTCAACGACTTAAGCTCTTTTTATATAAAATTTAGCTTTGGCAGTTTTTAGCTCCTTTTCCTTTTTTGTTTTTCCTTTTTTCTCCACGAATTAGAAAAAAATAATTTAACTTTCATATTTACTTGGAAAATATTAGGCAGACAACTATTTTCCTAGCAAATAGTTGTCCGCCTAAGGTTTGTCATTCAATATTTTTATCTGCATTTCTTTATATTGTTAGTAGATTTATTTTTTTAGTCAAGGAAACGCTTCATTTTGCTTGGAGTAGCTTCCAGAAGTGTCCATTTAGAAAAAGTTGGTTCATTCTCTTTGTAACTTGGTTTTGGAGGAATAATGTTTGTAATATCACAAAACCAATACTAAACATGGAGATATTAAATGTTAAATTATTTAATAATAGAAATTATGAAAGATAAAATGGGTTATATAGTTTACCATGAGTAGGGTTATGCATGAGTACATTTTTCTTGGACTTTCTTTATTTTTTCTTATTTTCTCCATCAAATGTTTTGAAATTGTTACTGGTTAAGAAACGATTTTCACTAACTTCAATCTGTAAATATATGGTAGCAGCACCAAAGGAATGGCTAAGTTTGGGTTGAAGAATAAGTATATTGAAATCAAATACATAACAATCAATTTTGCAACATCAATTGCATTTTTTTTGGCTTTTTATAGCCAATCGATACTTATTTCGATGTCTTTTGCTTTGATCATTTTTGAGTTTCTGAAATATTTCTATTTGAATGCTTTTAATTCAGATTGATTTCGGATTCCTGTTAGAGAACCACATATTATCACAAAACCAATTGGTAATGTGAAGGGAGGTCTCTTAGTATTTATTGCATGATTTATATTGTAAATTATCCGACGTGGGCTAATATCAACACGCCCCTATATGTGTGGCATATCATCAGCCAAACACATGGACATTCATTGAGGGTGACGTGTGACACAATTAAACCTGCTCTGATACCATGTTAGAGAACCACATATTATCACAAAACCATAATATGTGGTTTTCTAACATGGTATCAGAGCGGATTTAATTGTGTCACACGTCACCCTCAATGAATGTCCACGTGTTTGGCTGATGATATGCCACCTGTGTGGGGGCGTGTTGAGATTAGTCCCACATCGGACAATTTAAGATATAAATCATGCATAAATACTAAGAGACCTCCCTTTACATCACCAATTGGTTTTATGATAACACATGGTTCTCTAACAATTCCTTTAAATGGGATGCAGCGTTGATTGTAATGCCTTCATTTGGGAATCCATGAATGTTGCAATATCACTTTCTTATAAAATTGCTTTCACATCTCTATATTCAAAATAGTTTTCTTCAAATGGGAAGTAATCAATTATCATATCTATTGGAGTTGAATTTTAGATATGTCCTCGCTTGTTATATCTCCTTTAAAGAATGGATTGATGATGTTGAAGAATGGATTTTGCTTCAATAAATCCATGTGGGCTTCTAGAAGTAGCTTTTCTTTTATTAAATTTTCTATTAATGCATGGGAAGATTTAATATTACTTCTACAGCTTTCTAAATCTTCTTTCAGCGCTTCTTCTTTTTGTTTCTTTGCAGGTGATATTCTACCACTGCTTTTTGTTGCCAGATGCTTTCTTTTGAGGATGTTGCAAGAGGATCTTCATCATCAGATGGTACATATTCTAAAGTTTCAGTTGTTGTAGTATCTGATTTTGATGATTTGATGTTTTGATGCAATTTAGGATTGTGAGAAGTTTCAGGTGTATTTGGTAATTTGCTCACTGAAAATAGTAGTTCTCATTTTTTGCTGTAACTTTGTACCCTTGTCATGGTTTCACTTGTAAATTCAATAAAATTATTAAATTAGTGTCACACACACATACACATATATATATAAGTAGTAAACATGGGCACGCCAAATATTTGTTATAAATATGGGAATGGCAAATATATATTTGGTAGGATAATATTTGCCATTCCAATTTATAACAAGTATATCTTATTGTACGCATTTTATTATTTGCTAATACTAAAATTTTAATCTATCAAATATCTAAACTTTGTTTACCAACATTTAATATTTTAAGCGTATATTAAATGCACAAAAATACAATCACAAATTGTTTGAAAAATATGTGTCATCTTTATTTGATCATCTAACTGTATCTGACATTAATTTCAACTAATTTTAATCTTTAATGATTCAGAGCTACATCATTTAATTTTAAGCTACAATTAGAATCTACAATCTATCAAAACTACATTTATGAGTTATTTGACTTTTTTTACTTGTATTATAAATATTTCAATATTTGGCAAGTAAATATCATGGCAAATATTTACTAGATTAATATCATGTCAAATATTTGCCAGGTAAATATTATGAAAAATATTTTTAATTAATTATTTGCGAAAAACAATAATAATAACTGATAATAATTCCCCATCATCTCATATCAATCTCATAATATTTCCAAGTAAATAGTATAGAAAAATATTTGCAAGTATTTAGTCAGGTAATCTACATATATAAGCAATTACTGATAATAACTTATAGCAAAAATTTACCATGAAAATATATGCATTTGTCATTTTCATTTCATTATACCTGAATCTACAATTCCAATATCAAGTACCAAAATAATGTATATCAAATATTTTCCATAAATTCCCTTATAGTATACGTACAACAAAATTGAAATTCGAATTAGCTTATCTGCTTCATTTTGTGGTTTTTCAGTTTGAACTGATGCGTATTGTTTACAATAGTGTCTTTAGTGCTATATTCGAACATGGAAGAACCCCTTCTACAAATTTGCATATATTTTCCAATTTTTGGGGAAATCACTTCTATTCCTTCTTACTTTCGAACAGGTGGTCAATTGAAATGTAAGCGGAGAATTTAGCATCAATTTATTCTACCAATCGAAAGATGAAAAACTAATTTGCAAATTAGGCATTCAGTTCGATATCGAGTATTCACGTGCTGTTCGATCGAATGACAAATGAAAGCGGATAGGGTTTTGCGGTTTTATATTTTTTGTTATCTAGAAACAGGGATGTAGATTATAATATGTAAATGGGAGGGATGTAGGTCTAATTGTTTCCAAATGCAGGGATGTGGGCCAAAATTCCCTGTCTTTTATATTCAAGCCGCTTCTCATTCAACACTATTCTAGGGCAAATTCTATTGATTTATTGTCGCACATTTTGATCATATGTTTATATTTGTTCGGTATTTAGTAGGTAAATATGTGATATGATTATTTGTGTTAATGAAGTATTTATGGTTTTAAATCTCCTATATGTCGTCTTAAGATTTCCTTTGTGATCTCATTTTCACACTTAAAGGAGACGGGACATAAAATCGCTTCCATGTCTTCTCAGATACTCATCTCATCCGAGATATTCAAATCTCACCCGAAATGTGGATCAAAATATCAATCCAAGATCTCACCCGAAATTATATCTTTTTCGTATTTCGCAAAATATTTTTTTATTTTTGTATAAATTCAAAGAAACTACTAAATCCAATTACAGTTTACCAAATTGTTGAATATATTTTTTATTTTTTATTTTGATGAGTCACAACAAAAGACTTTATTTCATTTTCATGTTTGAACAAAGAGAATAAAATTCAATTGTTATAAATTAAATTAAGTTAAGTTAATCAAGCTATCACTCTTCTCCAAAACATTCTTTTTTCTATGCAAATCAATTATGTTACAATTTTTAGTTTTACTATGAAAATTATGATTATTAAATAAACCTTTAAAACTTCAATTTTAGATATATAGGTTGCTCCAAGATATTCCTTAGACGTACTTTAAGCCCCGAAATGTCAATTTGAAATATACACCCGAGATGCACTCATATTGTTCGAGATATCATTGATATAAGATGACTTGTGTGAAAATTGCAGGATGAGATGCGATCGAAATTCAAGATTCAAAAACTTAGAAGCATTATGAAGTTTTCATGTTCCTTTGTTAGACAATATTGTGTGAAAAATATATTAATTCCTCCAGCCTAAAGTATTCACTATGGGGACAATGAAATTCGAACACTTCGTCTTAGAATATCGAAACGATTTGAAATATATAAGTGTTATAAATATGATTTTATAACCTTGTTAAATATAATTTAATTAATAAATAATGATAAGAACTTGTTTTTGAAGTTTGTTTATGAAAATACATTCTTCGAAGAAATATCGATAGTGCGACCGAAAATTGGTTTATCGATAAACAGCTTTTCGATCAATATAAGTTGTTCGAACTCTTTGGCACTTTTATTATGATCAAACACATTAGAAACTAATTAACACACACACTCATCTTCATAAAGTTTGGAATGTTCTAGAAGCTTCCACATGGATAAGAGATATTATGAGAATGGTATAAGAGTAATATGCATAAAGGTGAAGTGACTTAATGGAGAAATGATGGGAGGTGAAGCTTCCATGGCATGGTGGCGGATGAGTGAAAGCTTAAGAAACATCATTCCTAAGCCTATATAAGGAGTGGAATATCGTTATATATCACTCACAAAATTTACAAAGCTTACATTTGAAAATCAATGGCTTTCTATTCTTCATCGTCTATTATGTCTTAAAGAAAATTATTGCAAATCAATCCAAACCATCTCAAACTTGGAGTGAAGCCTTAACATCACATTAAAAAACCTTACACCAAGTTAAAAGTTGAGAAAATGAAGCACAATTCTCTCTCCATTGATAGGCCGTGAGCTTAAGTGAGAGGAAGGAGGCAAAGGAAAGGCAGAAAAGCAACGCAACAAGAAAAGAAAGGTGTTGCAAGGTTGGGCCTAGGCTTGGGTTCTTGGATCATGGTTTTTTGTGTGGTTAAAGGTGAGTTAGCACCTCACTTTGATGAAAAAATAACATATACATATGTTGTGTCGATCGTGGTTATGTTGGTTGAATTATAGTAAACTTAGGTTAAAACACTAGTTTGGATTCTTACTTTAAAAGTAAGTGACATAAGCAGTCCATGTATATATAATTAAACAAACTTTAAATGGACTTGTATGATATACAACTAGGCCTTGAACAAAGCACATAGGTTATAGATGGATGTTGGTTTAGATCAGACTCGGATTTGAAAGTGCAGTTATAGCGACAATCACTATAGATGTAGTTGTGAATTGCCTTGTTTTTGACGATTGCTATGGAACTTTGTAGAAAAATCCTTAGAAGTTTCTCGCCATATTTATTATTTCTTATATATATTTTTGTTGCTTTTAAAAATTTAAATAGTAAAAAGTTAAGTCTTATCTCAAAAAGGGGCCAAAACATCATTAGTGGAAACTGCCGTTTTAGCCTTGATTTTGGACTTTAAAAGGTTTGAAAAGATATTTAGATTTAGTATTTCATTATTTTTACAAGTGTTTACTAACTCATACTAGAGTATATCAAAACTGGTTTGAGATCTTTATGAATTTTTAAGAATTAGTTGCGAATTTTTAAAGGAGAGATATTTTGTTAAAGTATATTGAAAACGTTGTTTTCAAGTTTTTCAGCAAAATTGTAAAGCTGTTATTTTCAAGTAATATTTTAGATAAATGTTTTAAAACCTATTTTAAGCATTTTCAAGTATTATAGACAAATTTTTTGGAAAAGGAGTTAAAATTGTTAAATAGCCAAATGGATAGTTGTTTAATTACTTATTTGAAATGTAATTAACTATGCTGAATACTAAAATTCGACAAAGTAAGAATTATCTATTTGTGAGAGTTAAGATCGATGTCGAGTAGAGATGGAGCAATAGAGCTGTAACGATCCAAAATTTAACCACTTCAAAATATAACATTTAAAGTGATTTTAAATATAAAATATAAAAGGTTTTATGATTCAAATAATATGAGATAGGAATTGAAAATAGAAATATACATAAAAATAGTAACATTTGCTTATATCGACAAAAGTGACAAAATCCTGATTTTAGAAAAGTAAGTTTAAATGGTTTAATAAATTATTTTAATTTATTTATGAGTGTTTATATTTTTGAATGACATTATAAAAATTTATTTTTAAATTTGGATTACATAAATAAATAGTTTAAATAAAACCTCAAAATATGACTGTAAAATATTTTGTCAAAAAATCGACGTTTTGTCGATTTAAAGTTGTCGCAACATTGTTGCACCTTTATGTATACAATTTAATAAATATGGTAACATATACAGATAGTTAACAATTAACTGAACAAGGTTACTTTTAGTAATCACACTTAGAAAATTCTAGAAAGTAGTTAGCAAAAGTAAACTAAAAAAGACAAATCACATGTCACATCAAAAGTGTCATAAAGTAAAGAAAGTGACATAAAGTAAAGAGAAGTGACATAAAGTAAAGTAATCATTCTTATTCTTTACTTAACTTTAAAGTATCTGAATTTTAAAAGTGTGATGTGATGTGGATGGTAAGTTTTGAATTAAATAAGTTTACTTAATTCTTAAGGAAGGTTATTTAAGTAAAAACACAAATCTATATTTTATTCTCAAATATTTTCTATAAATACATATCCACTTTCTCACATTCTTTCACGCTTCTTCTTCTTAAAATTTCAAGCTTCTTCTTACCTCCTTTAATGGCTACCAACCTTAACAAAGTTATGCCAAAATATTTTCAAAAATAAACTAACGAAAATATCGACAAAACACCGTCCGAACCACTTCAAACTCCTCCTCCTTCCTCACATTGCTCACGCCCTCTCTTCCTCCATTTGGCCGAGCACTTTTAGCCTTCTACAAACCAAGGCGAGCCATCTAAGTCGAAGCATTCAAGGAATCATAAGCTTAAAACGTTGAGTAGCGAAGCTATAGCCGATTTTCCATTCACCAAAACCAAACAAAATGAGAACTCCTAATTTATATGTATTTACTTGATTATGATGTTGTGATATGTCTGTTTCGATGTTAATAATGATGTTTGATAAGTGTTTGAAAAAGAAAGCAACCTCCTTTATGTCATTTGCAAAAGTTAGTAAGCAAAAATGTATATAAACGAGAATTATGTGACATTGTAATGAAAATGTTGTTAAATTGATATGCAAGTTCATATGACATATTAGAATATGTTAAAATGATTATAAATATTATTTTGGATGTTTAATAGTTGTATATTAAATATATATGTTGAAACAAATCACAGATTTACACGATGTATAATCATATGGAAATCACTTTCCAAAAGAAATTAAATGTGATATGGAATCATTTATACCTTTGAAAAATGTTTGAAAATACATTAGAAATGATTTCTAAGTGTTTAAACTTGTTTCGACAAAGTTTGGATATGAATCTCAAAATACGCCAAAAATTTGACGCGTCGCGTAACGGTAGTTCGCGTTTTCGCGTCAAAAATTCAAATGATCATACGAAGTGGAATATAGTTCGGAATTCTTCGAAGTAAGAATTTTTCGGATCCTTATATCAATATCTTTCATAAAAAAAGAGAAATCAAGATTTCATCTTGTATATTTTGAAATATGGCAGAATCAATTTTCAAGAAAAATCCAGTTTTTGCACTAAATGACCAAAGTTGGAAATTGATAAAATAATCGTTTTAAAAATATGAAATAAATTCTAAATTTTTTTTTGAAATGTTTTAAAAGTGATTTAAGTTAGAAAGATAATTTTCTAAATGATATGAAAGTTGTTTTGAAGAATATAGTTTTTAAAGCACTTTTTACAATACTTTCTGCAAACGCTTTTCAATAACTTTTGAAATAAAGTTTGAAACTTAACAATCCTTTCTTAAAATCCTTAGTAAATGTTTTTAAGTGAATAATAAAGCATTTCAAAAGAAATTTGAACAATTTAACATTATTTCAAAGATGGTTAAACAAATAGTTAAGTGATTTTAGAAGGGAAAATGAGTATGCGGAAACGACTATTACATGTGTCCTGCCTGTGAGATCTAAAAGTGGAAACAAGGTGTGTAAGTAAGGTTAGGGATAGAGCAACCAATGACCTGAACTTACCCGGCCTTAGTTTTCTCTTTTAGGCGAAGGGTGGAACATATCGAAAGGAAAGCCCGGATGCTCAACTTGGATTTTATAGAAATAATCTCCTTATACTCATCATTAAAATCCGAAGAGGGAACTTGTCCTATTCGTGGAATTTAAAAGGTGATCTCACCGTTATTCCGCCCATAGCACTCGTTGAATACGGAAGCTGATTTTGGATAAAAGTAGAATGATTTCTATAATCCTATTTTCTTAAAAGATACTCTTTATAAATGATTTGAGAAATATTCAAAAAGAGGTTTAAATGATTCCGTATTCACTAAAAGAATATTTTGAAAAAATATATATCTCGAAGATATTTTGGTAAAGGAAAATGAATGAATCGAAAGACAATCACCTAATTACATCAACTTTGTCGATGATTGGATTTCGAAGGAACCGGGGTCGGATTTGGTTAATTCCTATCCGAAAACCACTTCGAACCAGTTTACGTGTTCGAAGAATGAAGATGTTTCAAGACGGAGATATTGAGATGAATAATAACTAGGGACTACTTGTTGATTAATTGGGGATAAACTCCCGATTCACTATATTGTAGCAGTGGTCTCTTTGTCATGAAAAACCTCAAAACCACAAGGGCTTCTCGCCTAGTAATCGCCGAGGAAAGTGCCTTCGATTTCGTTTGGTCCCAGAACGAACTTGTATGGATGAATGTCTGACCTTGCATTCCAAATCATAATGAGTGGTTTCTATAAAAGTATATCAGTCGGTGGCGGAGAAGACACCTTCTCTTAGCTTAACACCCTTTCCCGAGACATACGTGCTCAGGAAGTTATACGTTTGTAGAAATCAGTCGTGTGAATGTGGAATGGCAATGTGGCATTCAAAGTGAATGAATATGTGCTATATGAAAAGGTAATCGTAGCCTCGAGCCTCATCAACCCGGAAATGACCGAAACAGGGTTAGATGCGGCAAGGCTAAGTGGGTCATTCCCAATTAGGGTATGATCATCCTCTTCTAGATATATTTCTTCCCGCTATGACGTTTGGGATGTAAATTAATGTGGATGTATGCGAAGAGAGCTCTCGGATAAAGGTCGGTAACGACCAAGGGATGACATATTCGGTACTATCTAGTTACAGAGGTAGGCCGGTCTTGTGTTGGTAGTGGGCAGATGTTCTGTGCCTCGGGGCATCAATCTAGAGGTGTACTCGTCGGAAGGTAGTCCCTTCACCTAGTCATTCGTATGGAAATCCATTCTCCAATAAGAACTTGCGGTTTTGTTTGTAGAACCTAGTATGCTGGAATTTAATAATGGTAACAATTTCGGCTAAGATTAATAAGTTTATTTGAAAATGTTTTCAAAGAATGTCATTAAAAATAATATCCCTAAATTTTGTGTAATAAAGAGTTTTGGTTATCATAAGGTAAAAACCCGTTCCGTGTTTATGTGCGGCGTGGTCTTATGAGATACATTTTTGTTTTCAAAAACATCGTACTTTAAGTTCTCACACCAGTCCCATGACTGACCCGGAGTTTGTTTTTCCCTTTAAACTCTAGGTGCCCTATTTTTCGGGCAGCCGTGTAGTCAGGATACCTTAGGAGCATTTTGGAGCATGTTGGGGAGCATTTTGGACAAGTCTTTTGGAGCGATGAAGCTGAAGTACCTTATGTAGTTATCTACCCATTTTCCGGTATGTTATGTAGTATGTATTTCTAGCATATGTACAGATAGATGGTTATAACCATCCTGCTTGATATGTATTTGACTCTGATCATTATGTATAATTATAAATGTTGAATGCGATGTGAGATTCTATTATTCTCTTATCTTCTATCTTTATTTTCTTTTACACCCCTGATAATCTGCCTCCCCGGCACTTGGATTTACGGCACGTGAATACCGTGGATGTATTAGTGTCGAGTTTCTGAGGATCGAGGAGACGGGTCGTCACAAGAGCTCTAACCTACCAGTTTCCCTCTTGATCGAGGAATGGTAAGTTGGATAATGTCGAAAACGTTTAATCATGCTGATTTCTTCTTGTTTATGGAAATCATTAATATTATACTTAACATTAAAAGCCTATGAGGTAGTCTTATCTATTTTTAAGATTCAAGAATGAAGTGGCTAGGAAAGGCTTTGATGCAACCAGTGCTTTAACTTACATGGATTCTCTCTTGAATGAGTAGTAGTTAAGTTGGAATGTCAGAAACGAGTTAAGCGTACGAATCATGATTTGTATATGCAATTGTTTTGACTAGATAATCAATTAGTCAATTATCGAACTTGACCAAATTTTCACTTGAGAAGTTATCAAAAGGCTTTGCGATTTTATACCAATGAGAACCCTCGAGGAGGAGTATAGTTACAAAATATCTCTAGCTTTTGCTCACTTTTTAGGAACTGAGAATTCATCGATTGGTTTTGGAGAGTTCGGTAAGTAGGAAGAGTGTACTTATATGAGATGACTAAAAACCCATAATCACTTCAAAACCTATACATGATCTATGTTTGGGAAGCTGTTGTGAAGTGGAATGTTATGGAGTTGAACTGTCTATCTTAAGGTTAAGTGCAAGAGAGAGGCCAGCGTTAGCTTCGTTGGAGGCCTTATGCGGGGAACCTATATGGAGGTTCGGGATGCTCGAATCCACATAGTGATTCATGATCTATTCGAGGTGAAGGAATCCATCTTGGGATTCATGTTCTATGCGAGTAATGAAGACTTGTGTGAGAGATGCCGAGTGTAGCCTCGACATCAAGAAAATTATAGAAAACAAAGAAGTGGCATTGCTAGGGAGGTTTAGTAAACCTCAAGGGCATATAAACTTTGTATCTAGAAATGCTTATCGATTGTTGCTAGTGGGAGTTTATATGATTTGGATCACACACCAAGTGTGATTCAGTTATGTTTACTTTAGAGTATATTCTATCTAGAGATATACAATGCTTGGAAGATAGTTCTTGATCCTTGTCATGGAGTTCGGATACGATCAAACCAAGGAGATCTCCACGGAAAATTCATTATGTGAATGCATCTTAGCGGTATTAATTCTATACCTATTATTGTTATGGCATTCACACATTATCTATTTGATATGATTTATATGCCAATAGCTAGTCTTTATCTATCATATCGCTATATGTTAAACTTAATCAACGGTTGGTTCCTTTGAGGGGAAAACCATTATGGGAATCCATACGGTCTCAATGGTTACCGTTACTTATTGCATATTTCTTGAGTTACGTTGGTTTACCAAACTGACCCGATATTATTTTCTTCTAATGCTTGGGTCAACAACCCCATGTATGTTTTTATATTTGGCTATGGCTGCTTTGGAGCTTATGGAGAAGAGCTGGATGATTTTCTTCCATAGTATTCTTATTTCCACTTCTTTTCTATACTGTATATATCAGCATCATGAGGACAGGCGGTTATAACTGTCCAGATTTGATAATAGTGCTTAGGTTTTAGTTACTTTGATATTTCTGTATTTAGAATAACCCATTGTACTGTTCCTTTGATATTATATTACCGTCCCATTGTGAGATTCTGATATCGTGTTCTTATTTTCTTATTTTATTCATTTTATTTTATTCTACCCTAACTTTCTGCCTTTCCAGCACTTGGGTGCTTGGCACACGAATACCGTGGATGTATTAATGTCGACATTCGAGGGTCGAAAAATTACATCGTTATATTTGGTATCAGAGCCCAAGGTGAATGAATACCTTGGCTTTGGTTGGGTATGGCTCATTAGAGATAAGGTAAGTGACACCATAGAATGAGTCGAGTGTGTTATACATATGAGTGCACATTTGTAATTTTGAAAACTAGACGTTTAAAATTATGTTTAGGAATATCTCTTTCTTCGTAACCCTCTCTTTGAAGTAACTCCATTATTTAGTTTCCTGAAGCTGTTTTGCTTTGGTTAAGTCGCAATAACTATGAGTACTAGAGCCGCCAATGCTTGAGGAGGTAGAGGTAGAGGTGGTCGAGGTAGTACCATCACAAATGGTAGGAAGCGAGAAACAAGGAATATTTCTCCAGTTGAGGAACCAATGGAGAATGTCATAGAGGAGAATGTGCAGATCAAACCTCAAATGAGTTTTACTTCGCTTTGCCGTGATTATGAGAGGCTGGGGGTAAGAGGTTTGATGGTTCAGAGATAATTATAGAAGTGCAATCTTGGCTCAGACTATGCAATCGGATATTTGGAGACATGGAGTTAGATGACGCAATAAAGCATAGATTGATGTCGCAACATCTAATGGATGCTGCCATGAATTGGAGGAGTTCTATTACAGCTGATGTCTAAGAGAACAACTTCACTTTGGCCCAATTTAAAGATGATTTTTATTTTGGAAGCCGAAAAGACTTCATATTTAGGAGCATCTTGGAACTTAAGCAAGGGGCCATGACTGTGGTGGAGTATGAGAACCGATTCATTGCATTGTCTTAGTTCAGCTTAGGATTGGTTGACACGCCATTGAAGAAGAAGAAGATTTTCATTATGGGTATGCGCCTTGGGTTCCTGCGGGATATAAATAACAACATTAAGGGGTCTTTTGTGAATTTGATGAATATGGGTTTGAGGTTCGATTGTTTGGCACTGAAGGTTGTTGTTTCTATACCAAAGCCTCTTGCTTCTATACCAGCTAGGATCAATAAGTGAAAATTTCAACAGTTAAAGTATATGTCCAACCTTATTTACTATTGATGTAGGTAGAAGGACCACTTTGCTAAGAACTATAAGAAAGGGAGGATAACATATGGTAAAGGCATCGATAAGGGAGATACCACAGTTTTCACCAAAAAGCTTCTACAGTTGCCATCAGCCTGACCATTTTTTAAAGATTATCCCATGCTCAAAAAAGAGAAACAACCTAAGGTCTTTGCTATTTCTACAATAGAGAAGGGGAAGCATATTCTTGTGGGTGTACTATCCGGCTTTCCTATTCATGTTTATTAGACTCTAGTGCTTCTCATAGTTTAATACCCCATAAACTTTGATTATCTCGTCATGCTCAACATGTTGGAAACATTGACTATTATTTTGTGTTAATTTGTGCTCAACTAGTTTATGAGCAGTTTACCTTTCTACATCAGGGTTGGGCAGATAGTAATTGTGGGTACATTGAAATGAACACCTTGTGAATTAAGTTTCATGGTTTGACTAAAAGGCCTTTAGTGATAAGTTTGGGTTAAGAAGTTAAAATATAGTAAAAGATGTTTACTATAATAAAAAAGGAAAGATATAATATTTTGGAAATAAATATTGGTGAAAAGATTTATATAAGAAATAAATTTTATATAAGTATGGTTTATAAACAGAATGGATTTATACAGAGATTTTGAGAACTTAAATCCTGGTATTTTTGAAAATGTTTTTCTAGATTTTAGAGAAAAATAGTATTAGTATTATTTGAAAGTAAACATTTGGAAGGTTGATTTAAGAAATTGAGATCATGATACTTAGCATCATTATACGAAGTATTTGATACCGCTTTGAAATGATTTTGGTAAAATACCAAAAATGTGGTTTGGATGTGCTGAACTCCCTTCCGTCACTTGAAAATAATTTCGTTGATGACTACAACATCATCCATGTTCATTTTCAGGTCTCTAAGTGTTGGACGCTAATTAGTTATTTGTTAAAAAGGATTTTCATTTAAATCCAAAGTAAGCTTTGATATGCAAAAGTTATATGTATCTATTATTTCAAAATGATTTGAAATGAAAAATTAATGTTTAGTTCTAAAGCGTTCTTGTTAAGTTATTTTATGGACATATATAATCTATGTGTTATGAAAGTATGATATGTGCATCATGATATGAGATGTTGTTTGGTAGTTTTCATTTGTTAAAATGAAACGGAATTTTTCGACGGTTTGGATGATTGAGAACTTCCGCATTGTTAGAAAACTTGAGACTAAGTGCTTTTGAAAATATAAAGTTGAGTTTATATAATACTTGAATTGAGAAGATAACAGGATAAAATAAGTTCTAAATTTGTTAAACATAGTTGTTGCAAAAGTGATGCTTTATATATGCTCTTAGGATGAAATGGAGTATTATATGAGTATGAACTTAAGTTATAAAAGGTGTAAAAACTTGAAGCTTTTACACCTTTTATGAAATAATTCATAAATTGTTTAGTATTGAATGACATATTTTTTTGTATAAATGAATGTGATTAATAAGGAATTAGTGTAGTTAAGAAACCAATATGATAAATACATAAGTTATACGTAGATTGTTTTATTCGCATAACTTTTCTTGATGCAGTATTTGAGTATATGTTTACGAGGTGGTTTACACCAGTCCGAACAAGGATTTTTCACTTGATTCTTGACGGCGAACAATTGATATGGATTCATGATACAATCCTAATGTTTTTTATCATAGTATATGGCTATGCAGGAGAACGAATGCTTCTAATCAAGGAATTAAATTGGAGTCTACACTAAAGAGGTCAAGTGATCTATACTAGTTTAGTAGTGAAATTTATGCCATCAAGTGATCAGATCGGATACTGCATACGGCTGGTTCATGTGGATCATACAGGCTTTATTACATTTTTATGATGTGTGTCAACTTATAAAGATTTTGGGGAATGACTCTTATGAGATAGCATGAATAATCGTCAAAGTAATGATCTGAGGCTATTGAGTTTAAGATAAGCTTAGTAGATTGTTTATCATCGTTGGATGATGGGATAGTTTTGAACTTGAGAAAGCCATAAGCATTAGTTGCTAGTGTTGTGAATGGTATGTGAATATTTATGTTTTTATTACTTTGTTAATGTTAGAAATGCCATGGGGCAAGGATGCTCATAATGGACAAAGAAGACAGAGGACGGTTTGAAGGAGTACTTCCCAAAGTGCATGCAGACTAGACGAAACGTTTTGAAATATAATCAAGTGTTATAAATATGATTTTATAATCTTGTTAAACATCACTTAATTAATGACTAATGATAAGAAACATGTTTTTGAAGTTTGTTTACGAAAATATATTCTTCGGACAAAAATCGATAATGTGACTGAAAATCGATTATCGGTAAACAACTTTTTAATCGATATAAGTTGTTTGAACTCTTTGGCACTTGTCTAACATTCAAAAGTACATTAGCAACTAATTAATACACATACCTTTTCATAAAGCTTGGAACTTTTTAAAAGCTTTCATATGGATAAGAGATATTATGAGAAGGGTATAAGAGTAATATGCATAAGGAGAAGTGACTTAAAGGATAAATGATGGGAGATGAAGCATCCATGGCATGGTGGGAGGGAGAGTGAGCGAGAGATTAATCAATACCATTCCTAAGAATATGTAAGGAGGGGCATATCCTTAGATGTCATCCAAAAAAATTTATGAAGCTCAAAGTTGAAAGTCAATAGCTTCTTCTTCCTCCTTCTCTCTTATGTCCTAAAGAAAACTATTGCAAACCAAATCCAAATCACCTCAAACATGGAGTGAAGCCTTACCACCACATTACAAATACTTCTACTCAGTTAGAAGTTGAGAAAGTGAATCACACCTCTCTCCCTATTTATAGGCCGTGAGCTTAAGTGAGAGGAAGGAGGCTAAGACAAGGTGGTAAAGCAATGGAGCAAGGAAGGAAAGGTGTTGCAAGGTTGGTTCTAGGCTTAGGTGCTTGGATCTTGGTTGTTTGTGAGTTTAGAGGTGAGTTAACAACTCACTTCAAATGAAAATATAACACATACATATGTTTTGTTGATTGTGTTTATATTGATTGAATTGTTGTTAACTTATATTAAAACAATGGTTTGGGTTCCTACTTTAAAAGTAAGTGACATATGTGATTCATGTATATAGACTTGAATGAAATTGAGTGAAATTGTATGACATATGAATAAGCCTTGAATAAAGCACATAGGTTATTGATAGACTTTGGTTTAGACCAGAATTGGATTTGAAAGTGCACTTATAGCGATAGTCTCTATAGATGCAATTGTGAATTACCTAGTTTTTGGCAATTGTTATGGAACTCTATAGAGAGATCCTTAGGGTTTTCTTGCCATATTTATAATGTTTTATACAAATGTTTGTTGATATTAAAAGCTTGAATAGTAAAAGGTTAAGTAACATCTCCAAAGTAGCTAAAAATTACTAGTGCAAAACTGCCCTGTTTAGGCCTTATTTTGGATTTTAAAAGGCTTGAAAAGATATTTAGATTTAAGTATTTTATTTCATTCTTTTTACAAGTGTTTACTAACTCATATTAGAGTATTTCAAAAGTGGTTTGAGATCTTTATGAATTTTTAAGAATTAGTTGTGAATTTTTAAGGAGAGATATTTTGTTAAAATATATAGAAAACACTTTGCTTTCAAGTTTTTAACGAAAATTGTAAAGTTGTTATTTTCAAGTAATATTTTGGATAAATATTTTAAAAAATATTTTAAGTATTTTAAAAGTATACACAATTTTTTTTCAAAAAGGGTTAGAATTGCTAAATGGTTAAATGGTTAATTGTATAATTACTTGTTTGAAAAGTAAATAACTATGCTTAACACTTAAAGCTGACGAAGTAAGGCATATCTATTTGTGAGTTCAGATTGATGTCGATTAGGGACAAAGTAATCGAGCTTTAATCTATTGGTTTCCCTCTTGATCAAGGAATAGTAAGTTGAAAAATGTCAAAAACATGTTAATTGTGTTGATTTCTTCTTGTTTAGGGAAATCATTAATACTATACTTAGCACTAAAAGCCGATGAGGTAGTCTTATATTTTTTGAGATTCAAGATTGAAGTGTCTAGGAAGGACTTTGATGCAACCAGCGCTCTAATTTACAAGGATTCACTCTTGAATGAGAAAGTTAATTTGGAATGTCAGAAATGAGTTAAGCGTACGAATCATGATTTGTATAAGCAATTTTTTTGACTAGATAATCAATTAGTCGATTATCGAACTTGACCAAATTTTTACTTGAGAAGTTATCGAAAGGCTTCGCGATTTCAAACCAATGAGAACCCCTTGGGAGGTGAGTTGGTACTAGCTTTCGCTTACTTTTGAGGGAATCAGAATTGAGTTAGTTGGGAAATCATTGATTGGTTGATTGGTTTTGGAGAGTCCGATAAGTGGAAAGAGTGTGCTTATATCAGATAACTCAAAACCCATAATCAATTTAGAACTATATACACGATCTATTTTCTGGAAGTAGTCGTGAAGTGGAATGTTATAGAGTTGAACTGTCAATTCTAAGATTAAGTCCAAGGGAGAGGTCAGCGTTATCATTCGTCGAAGGACTTATGCGGGGAACCTATGTGAAGGCTTGAGATCTATTCGAGATGCTTGAATCCATGTAGTGATTCGTGATTTGTTCGAAATGTAGGAATCCATTTGGGGATTCTTATTTTATGTAAGTGATGAAGACTCATGCGAGTGATGTCTAACGTACCCTCGACATTGGGAAAATGGTAGAATTTAGAGAAGGGAAATGATCAGGGAGGTTAAACAAACCTCAGGGGTATATTAACTCTGCATCTAGAGATGCTTATTGATTGTTGCTAGCGGGAGTTGATATGATTCATATAGCACACAGCCTAGTGCAGAAGCTGCTATTTTTTTGTTCAAACTGCAATAACTTCTTCATGCTAACTCGGAATCAGGCAAGACTTCGACCGATTAACTCCCGCCTAAATTATGGACAATATGGAACACTTAGATACTTCAACTTGTGAATGTACATTGTAGTTATCCATGGAGACAGACAGTTGTACTTAGAAAATAACAGGCTACCATACCCCCATATTTGAACTCCGCCTGTGCAAAAGCCGCTATTTTTTGTTTAAACTGCAATAACTTCTCCAAAACTCGGAATCAGTCGAGACTTCGACCGATTAACTCCCTCCTAAATTACGAACAATAGGGAACACTTGGATACTTCATCTTGTGAACGCACAATGTAGTTCTCCATGAAGATCGACAGTTAGAAAATAACAGGCTACCACATCCCCATATTTGAATTTTGATTTTTATAAATTCAAAACATAAAATTTAGAATTAGAACTACTTTGTATCTATTTTTTTATAAGTCAAACCAAATTTAAATCTTTAAATGGATTAAATGGGTAACCCGCTTATTAAATGGGTTGGGTCATAAATGGATTGGGTTATAAATAGATCAAAAATGGGTCATAAATGGGTTGGTTCAAACTATCCCTGACGGATTTTAACCCAACCTAACCCGTTTGACAAGTCAAATCCATTTGAGAGACTTCGCATCGTGCAACTGATCGAACAAGTCATCAATGCATGGAAATGGGTATTTGTTCTTCTTTGTCACTTTGTTCAGCTCACGATAATCCATACATAACCTCAAAGAGCCATACGCCTTAGTTATGAATACAATAGATGTGCCCTCACTCAAATATGCTTCTTTAAATGAACCTCTTCCTCAATAAGTCATTCAGTTACACCTCTAATTCATTCTGCTCTACGGGTGACATATGCCTTAAAGGCATGATTATAAGTCTAGCTTCCTTTAAAAAGTCAATACGAAACTTGATCTCTCTATGCGGTAGTAATCCAGTCACTTCCTTAAAGACATCCAGATACTCTCTGGCGATAGGCATTGATGACAACCCCTTATGTAGAACCTCAAGCGAATATAAAACGCTAACCATCATCTCATCATCTGGTGGGAAGCTAATCACTACTTTTCACCCATCCACATCTCTGATTGCCACTAATACCTTCTCGCAATCTACTATAGCAACATATTTCTTTAGCCAATCTATTCCCAAGATAATCCCAAACTCAATGAAATTCAAGACAAAGAAATCATAAATAAAAGAAAATCCATGACTCGATAAGACTAAACCGCTACAAACCATTCACAGGCTAGTCAAGCCTCCAACAAGGTTTGTCATGATCAAGGGCCGGTCTACTATCTCAGGTCTTAGTCTCAATCTATCTACTAAGTCACTACATATGAATGAATGTGAAGCACTGGTATCAAACAAAACTCAAACAAGAACATCACTAATAGAAAGCATACATTAAATGACGACTCCTTCGTAGCTCGAACCTAAAGCCGGTCTTCTAGAGTGGCAATGGTGACATCATTCCACTAATTCGTAGCTCGACCCTAAAGCTGTCTTGAAGCCAATTTTCTCTTTATAGCATCTTCCACCTCCGTATCACCAAAGATGCACTCATAATTATCGAAAAAATCTTCCAATTCTATGGCTGACAACGTCTCATGGAACGACTTTCCTCTAGGGGTAGAGTAATCCTTGCTCAATTCAGCAAAATCAGCCCCAAGCGCTTGCACTAGAGCACCTCCTCCATACACCCACCCAAAGCATTCCTCATTATCGTTGTCATCATAGGATTGATCATAGCTTGGAAATCTGGTGTAACAGCTCCTTATCCTGCTTCTGCTTCAACTCCTGAAGTAGATCTCATAATATTCCTTGTATATGCTCATTTTTATCTGTAAGAAGAATGATCGGTCTCTCATAAAGAAAACCATATCTATAGTGCTCATGTGCATGCGACATATATTATATAATATATTACAATATAATGTTAAAGCTAAAATGTATAACAAGTATGCGCTCTCTCATATATATATACACTCTAGATCCAGCCAAAGATGATAGTTCCTTCCTTATCTCTAATCACGATATTAACTCAGTTTAATCATGTAATCAAAGCTCCGATATCAAATATGGTGACCATTCTATAACACTAGCACTAGTAGAGTATAAATAGTGGGCTGCATTCGTGCTTGACCGATAGAGGATGATCACCAGGGTTTAGAATGAACGAATGCAATATATAACTTGTCGTATATCTCATAGTGCATGGAAAAATATAATTTCGCATATACATTAGAAGATACAGTAATAATAATGTGAAGAAATCATCATTAGAGTATAACATCCACAGAGTTATAAATCAATAGTAGATTTTATACAATGGAAACAAACTCAACAACTGTCTCAAATACAAATAGTAAGCAATCGCCGTTAAGGTTCCCCAGTGATGCATAGCAGAATAAGAGTGGACTTCATATATGTATATAATACGAGGAAGCTCCATGCAGCTCATCCTTTGAACAACTACTACGTCGACCTTGTTATCCTGCCTTTTGGCAAAGCCATGACACCAAGAACTTAACCGGGAAAATAGGACAATCCGTCCCGAAGATCGATTTACGCAGGTATACTATGGATACTGGCCAATTTTTTTCGATTTCGGATCAAGCTACAATTATCATCGTATGACGATCAAAGCTATGAAAGCCAACGTTCCAAATTTCAAGTCAATCGGAGTTCGTATGCTCAAGATATGGATCTATCAAAATCAAGGAAGTCAACCTCATTCGGATCCATGCTGTTCGTATCCATCATAAGCCAACCACCTTCATATCCATCAACCAAGAAGCATCTATTTTATATCCATCCCCCGAGTTAATTCAGTTTGTATCCATCAAGCAGAAGCGGCTTGGTTTGTATCGATCACTCGCTTGATCGATACGAAGGAGAGAGTCAACGGTCGATACAAAAATTATAGTCAACGATCGATACGAAGAAATAAGTGCGCATCATTCAAAACTGGAATGAAGATCATCGACGAAGTGGCTTTGGATGTCGATACAAATTGACCCTCCATTCATTGATAGAGGAATGATTCCTAGGAGCGCTACAAAGAAGACATGATAAAGAGAAAGAAGTGGCCATGCGACATGAAAAGTGGATCACTCCACATCACCCTGTTCGGCACGCATTGCATCGATACGAACCCATTGATACGAATGGGATCGATATAAACTCGGTAGCCTTTTACAAATCCAAACTTGAATCGATCATAACTAAAAATCTACAAGTCCAAATGCTACCGAATTTTCGTAGGAGCTTGCGTACCACCTCTACTCGGTCTCTGATCGATCTCAGCCCAAATGGAGTCATTTTTGATCGATACAAATTATGTACGTATTAACCATGGATCGATCCCAAATGTCCAAGGATCGATTTGGTGGGCCCATCCGCGTGAGAGAAGGAGTCTTTCAAGATCTGAGCCAGGTATTTTCAGCCTACACCTATAAATAGCAACCTAGTGCCTCCAGAAAATGAACTATTGGCCTCTCTACATCAATACTCTGCCGAAATTGCTATTGTACTTTGATTGTACTATTGTAATCCACTTGTAACCTGCGAGTTATAATCAATAAATATCAATCATTTCATAAAGGACGTAGGCCATATGCTGAACCACTCTAAATTCATGTGCTTCTGCATTTTTTCTAATCTGTTAACTGGCGTGTTTGTTAGATCTGCCTCATTTTACATTTACTTTCTTTATTTTATCTCTTCAAACACATCCAAAGAGTGTTGTTCCCAATTTTGGCACAAACACTTTGGTGCTTTTACTGGGAAAACCCAGCTTTTCTCCTGCTTATTGGATCTACTGTCGATGCTGTATTGTAAGAATCTAAGGAGAAGATCGAGATCCCAAGCCCAGAAGTTCTTCCATCCCATTCAGATTTGCACCAAGTCTAGGAGAGAACTTCACCGTTCACCATGGTCGCTACCAGGACTACCTCAACCGCTGCAGATCCATAAGAACATGATAGGTAGAATCTCACACAACATCCCTCTGCAGACCAGAATACTCCCGGACCTTCGGATCCATAAGGCCTTGTCACAAGGGAGGAGTTCCAGCTACTGATGCAAGAGCTGACTCAAAGCCGCCAGCAGCTTACCCAGCAGCTCCATGCCAACATGGAGTTAACCAATCGGTTGAACTGTTAAAGACGAAGGAAATCCAGAAGGGATCAAGTTTCCTACTCATCCATTGAAAGTTCAGCTTCTTCTGATTACAATCACATATCCACGTGCCCACGACTAGATGGAAGCTATACACAGGCTATCGAACGTCAGCGCATTTTGAATCTTGGGTAACCGAGAGTTGGTCCATCAACCAGCCACCATATTGGACCCACCTCCCGAGCAGGGACGGTTCCTTATCGCACTACTGACAACCACGCTACTGCCCTGCTATTGAGTTGGGCAGTGACACTCGAAACCGAACGGACCGAACCATCACCAGTGTGGTTATACTCCTGAGCCTTATGTTCCTGAAGTCCTAGAGCCAAGGAGGCTAGATATGGACCGTCGACTATGCCCTGCCCATCATCTCATTGTGGAACCTGACCACACCTTGGCTCAACATGGCCAGAATGTCCATATGCCAAACATCTCGACAATGATCCGTCAGATGATCCGTGAAAGCCAAGGCCTTACTAATAACGATCAGGGAATCTCCCGGAGTCATACCCCTTTCATCAATGACATCCTCAGTGTTGAACCACCTCGGCGATTCAGAATGCCAACTCTACCTGTTTATGAAGGGAGCTCTGACCCTAACCAACACATTTTAAAGTATGAATGGTTGATGAATGCCATACGGGCTGATGATGCAGTCAAATGTCGAAATTTTCCGATCTCCCTAGGAGGCATAGTTACTATGTAGTTTACTCACCCACCACCCTGATTTATTTCATATTTCGACCAGTTAGCAACGAAGATTGTTGAGCAGTTTCACATGCATGTCACAAGGCCTAAAGATGTTAATACCTTGTCCAGTGTCACTCAAGCTCCTGAGGAGACACTCAGAAGCTACCTGGAAAGGTTCCACGCTGCATGCATTGAGATTAGTAACCCAAATGACAATTCCATTCTGATGGCACAAACCAATGGAATGGATCCCGATTTCGAATTTGGCAACTAGTTGGCCAGAAAACCCTCTGCGTCATTGGACCGGTTCTATTCTAAGGCAGCTCGGTTCTTGAGAAGAGAGGATGCGAAACCGTCTAGGAAAAAGGATAACTCGGGGCCCAGTGTGAAAGGAATCAAAACCAATGTCATTGTGAAATAAACGAGGGAGAGTTCTGAAAAGGTGCAGTTAAATATACAGAATAAGTAGAATTAGCAGAAAAGCGATGGAAATAAGGGTAGGAAGCAGGATTAGAATGGCGGACCACGACATAGAGCTCCCATGTTCGACACATATACTACTTTAAATACATATCTGGAAAATGTGTACTTGCAAACTTGTAATACTATCCAATATAAGAAACTTGCTCCGAAGCAATCGTCAGAGAAATAGATTCAAACTAGGAAGTTTTGTAGATTTCACTATAGTTATGGCCACAACACGAATGAGTGTTATCATCTATAGGATATTATCGAGAAGTTGATCCGAGAATGAAAGTTGGAGCAGTTAGTTCGGGCATTGTAGTTTGGAGGTGCGGGACCATCAAATCAAAATCAAATACCAAATCGGGTTAGACCAGAGGAACCCGCATGTATCGGTAGGAGGTTAGTGATTAATACTGTTAGTGGTGGTCCTCATCCAGCAGACCAAAGTTAGAGGGAAATGGAGTCATATGCCAGCTCTATTAAGCATGTGAGCTTCGAATGTTGTAGTAACCTAGAAGAAGGGGCTCCGGCCAAACAAAAGAAAACGATGACAGACGACATCGTATTTCGAGATAGGGATGCTGATAGAGTCGAAGCCCCAACCCTTGATCCGCTAGTCATTTCAGCTCAGATAGGTCCTGCTTGGATGAAGAGGATCTTAGTGGACAGTGGAAGTTCAATGAACATACACTACAACAAAAGGAGCCTACTGCAACTGTAGTTTTACAACGGTCATAAAATGGCAGTTGTAGTAAAAGTTTTTTACAACTGTTTTTTTAGAAAATTGCAATAAACTTATTTTTAACAATTCTTTTATTTTGCCAGTTGTAATAGATGTCTGTTACAATCTTTCTTTTATGCCACTTGTAAAAGATGCCAATTTTTAACAACTCTTTTTTTGTCAGTTGTAGTAGATGCTTATTACAAGATGCCAACATCTAACAACTCTTCTTTTTTGTCAGCTGCAATAGATGCCTGTTACAACCTTTTTCATTTGTCCTTTGTAATATTACTTTAATAATTATAATTAAATAACAATACATAATAATTAATAAAAAGTATTAATAATTAGTAATTACCATTAAATAATAATAATTACTATTCAATAATTAATATAATAATAATAAGTAATAATAAATATTTATTATTAAGTAATTGATAATTAATAGATAAGAATTAATTTTAATAATGAACAATTAATATTAATAATAAATAGTTAAGAAGTAATAACTAAGAAGTAATATTGTTAAGAAGTAATTAAGATTTGGTAATTAACTTTTGATAGTTCATAAAAAAATTAGTACTAAATAAAAAATTAATAAATAATATTTTAATACATAATACATAAATAATAATAATTAATAACTACCATTAAAAAATAATAGTTAATTAATTTGAAATATGAAATAATTCCTATTAATAATTATTAATCAATAATTAATAATTAATAGTAATTAATGATTTATAAACAATTATTACTACTAAATAATAGTAACTAATGATTAATATATAATAAACTTTTACTATATATAATAATCAATTAAATAATATCAAAAGTTAAAATTCAATATTATATAATAATTAAAAGTTAAAAATCAATATTAAATAAAACTAATTATTATTAATAATTAACTAAAATAATAATAATAATTAACAATCAATATCCACTATTAAATAATGAAATTTAATAATTGATTTGAAATATGAAGCAATTACTATCAATAGTTAATAATTAATTATTTATTACTGATTAATATATTATTAATTTATAATTAATTAATAAATTAAGAACCAATAATCAACAAATAAATATCAAATATAAAATATTTAATTAATACTCTATAATTTATAAATAATTCACTATTAAAATAGTAGTTAATAATTAATATTTTATAATAAATAATAATTAATTAAGTAATAATTAAATAACAATAATTAAAATTTAAAATTTAATATAAATAATTAAAATTGTTAATAATTAAAATTAAATAATAATAACTAATAATTATTTTGAACTATGAAATAATTGTTATTAATAGATTGCTCTTTCTTTTAAATGAATCCATTCTAGTAATATGCCACTTTTGGATTACTTTGGGAGTAATTTTATTCAACGGAGGTAGTGGTTAAGGTATGGTTTTGTTTAGAGTTTGATATATTATTCAGTTATGAAATAATATAATGTAGGAAATTTCCACTTGGCATAAATACTATATAGGGTCAGTATTATTAATAGTAGTATTTGATTTTATTACAAATGAGCGGTGAAGATTGCATTCTTTAAGTAGATATCGTTGGACTAGGCCTGTAAATGGTCAGATATGAATTTGGTTAATGCCAATTTGTATCCATATCCGTATCTGAAATCGTTTTCGGATATCGGATATCCATATCTACAAATGTGGACGGATATCAAATATTTTCAGATAATCTTCAACTGGTTTGCAAATAATAAATTTAAACAAATAAATAGAAAAGTTTGATTAGTTATAAATCAATTTTAGTACTAAAATATAAAAAATAAAAAATATGCTAAGAAAAATAACTTTAAACAACAAATATTGATCTTTATACACATTAATTTTTTTACTTATATAAAAAAGTAAATGGCAATCTTTTATTTACTAATGTACACGCAAAACAAACCATAATTTTGATTAAAACCAGACGTATAACTATCGGATGCGGGTGTGACCATGTCTGTATTCATATTCCTTTCTCGAAAATCAATAATTTTTCATATTTCAAACATGGATACAGCTAGATTTCAAATTGGCAATCTTTTATTTACTAATGTACACGCAAAACAAACCATAATTTTGATTAAAACCAGACGTATAACTATCGGATGCGGGTGTGACCATATCTGTATTCATATTCCTTTTCGAAAATCAATAATTTTTCATATTTCAAACATGGATACAGCCAGATTTCAAATTTTTGGAATACTCATTGACAATCATATGTTGAACATAATTACATAGGATGTTATATGTTGAAGGTATGCAAATTTCCCTTGGCTCTAAAACCAAATTTCCCTTGGCTCCAAAACCAAATTTTTGGACTTCAAAACCAAATTTTCAGATATAATCACCACTCCCTCTCTTCTCTCCCCCCTGATAACCTAAAATTTTGTTTTCCCTTCTACCATCCTTAGTTTTCTTTTATCTTTGTTTCCTTTCTTCGATTTTGTCCTGCTCGCATTTACTCAGCTTTACAAAGCCTGGATTTAAGCAGGCTAATTTCCAAGTCCTTAGTTTCAATCTCTGACTCAAGTTTATTGATGGTAATATGAAAAGTCTTGATTAGATTCTTCTGTTTGAGAATTCTTATGTTCAAAACATCACCTGGCGCCGCTAATGAAGTTGGATTTTTACATACGACTGCTTCAGCTGCGATATTTTCTTTAATTCAGAAACAATGGAAAGATCTTCGCTTTGAATCGATTCAGGGTCGTAGGGGGACTGAGCGAACTACAGTTGCGTGTAGGATTATTTTATGATGGAAATGGTAGTGAAGAGTTCGGCGATTAGGGTTTCGAGTTCGTGAAAGTTAGGATCTTGATCGAAGTAAGTGGTGCTGATTTGGATGGGTTAGGACAAGAGGGTTTTGAGGTTCTTCAGTTTAACTTCGGTGGCAGCTGTGGTGGCGGTGGAGGTACTGAAGTGGCGACAATGGTGGCAGAGGAGCTTGGTTAGGGATTTCCAATCCATTATTTGATCTTTGAATTTGGGAATTAGGGATGTTGAAGGGGATTTGTGACCGTTGTACCAACGACAGAAAAATGCAAGCTTGACATGGTTCGTGATCTTCAGGTTTTACTATATTGCTAATTTTTATTCTTCTAATCTTGCTTTTGGCTTGAAATGTCCTTTTCATGTCTTAACTATCTCTCAGATCTTAGAGTTAATTCTTTTGTACAGTTTGTTTGTATAATTTGTTTTTACAATTTATTGTACTGTTTTTTCTAACAAATTGTCTACACAATCTACAGCTAAAAGCTTGTACCTTTTCTAATTAGCTAGCATTACTTATACATATTTTATATAATCTCTCAGATTTACTGGACATAATGTCATGCGCAAAATAAAATAAGTAGGCAATGCAGGAAAATATGGCATGCTTACTGCTAAATTTGATAATCGACTTAACATGCATCAATTGTTATTAATTACTAATTTAAGGATACAAGTCTGATTGTGTATGAGGAAGCAATGGTATACTTTTGTTGTTTCTTCTTATATAAACAAATCAAAAATTAAGAGGAGAGTAAAAAAAGTACTTGTGAAAACTTCATACAATTAACTCAATCCTTATGGTCAAATGGTTCTTAAATACCACTATACAACTCCGTGAAGAAGCGAAAGTTCAAACCTTTGTCATTTTTTACTAATATAGAACATTGCATCAGAATTTTATTTGCGGTTGGTTAGTCGTTTATATGTTTATTTTGATTTTCGAACCGTTTCATTAGCCCGGGTCGATATAAATTCCTATCTTGTTTGCCACTAACTTACGTGTTCCAATGAGCACCTTCATTTATGATGTTCACTGAACTTCTCGGTTTACCTTTTAAATCAAACTAGGATTAAATGATTAGTTTTATAAATAACTCCTTCCTAGCAGTTAATATACACTAACTATGAAAGTTTTGAATTTGTTCCTTGTTTAAAATTCAAAATTCGGAAGAGCACAACAGTATTGTCTCCATCCTAGTATAGCCATAGAAAAGCGAATGCATTTTTATCAGGTATTGTGCTGTATTTTTTTCGATGTACTCAAACAATATTTGTTTACTATTTGAGCATTCGAGCTCAAATATTAGCTCTCTATGCAAAAAATTGTATCACAAACTAGGAGGTGCAGAGATTGGTTCTTGAAAAACTCTGGACGTTCATCGGACAAAGCTTGAAAAATAGAGTGCTTATTGAGCAAAATACGAGTATAATAGAAAAAATAGGTACCATTTGAGCATTCTGAAAAGAACATCATATTTGACTGATCATAACACCAAATGCTGGTGTTAAACAAGTCACTTGTTTGTAAATTGTTTGTTTCAGTGCACTCATCTGTACCTGTTATTTAAATAACATAACAAATCACTAAGCATTAGTAGATTTTTTCTGCTCATGAAATAAATGAGGAGCACATAACAAGCAAGATGATTTTTGGTCAAATATGCTAAGTGATATGTAATACAAAATAAAATTATATGTAGCAACCAAAATTTCAAGTTGAGTCAAGTATTTGCCTTAGGGATTGGTAACAAAAACTGATTGATTTGAGACAAATTTAAAACACTTAAAATATTTATTATCACCATGTAATCATAGAGCTATAGTTCTGAAATGTCATTCAGATAAAATCCCAGATAGGGTGCATGTGCATATCAAAGATACAGTTAATTTGTTTGTTAAAGTTATATATCTAGAAGCATGTAATGCTTCGGTGTTTAGCCATAACATATTATCATGTATGTAACAGCCCTAGTTTTTAGATATTTATTTTATTTTAAATTATTTAATTTTGAAATATATTTATATAAATTATGTTTAAAAATATAGTTTAAATTAGAGATATATTTTATAAATATTTTCATGTCAATAAATTTAATAATATCTGTGAAAAATTTAATCTAAGATTGAACAGTTAAATTTCGCGTTTGACAGACGCGTCAATTATAGGGTATAAAGCAACGTAACAAAACGTGTGTTTTTAAAATGTGAATTTTGTGAAAATTTTTGATGTTTTAACCTACGTCTGTTTAACGTAGTGTAAAAATCAAGTTTTAAATATTTTTGAACAAAAAATATCAGTCAGTATTTTATTCCAAACGTTACTTTGGTTTAAATGGTCAGTTTTGGTTTTAATAATTTGTATAGGTTTCTTTGCATAGATTTTGCCTTTCCGTTCATTGTTTCAAACTAAAATCAATTAAATAAATTAAACATAAAGTAACATACAAACTTATAACCAGACCCAGTTCATATATTTTTCCCAAACATGAGATGAGCATAAAATAACGTACAAAACGTTATATCCAGGCTTATATCACGCAATTATATTTGCATATTTATAAACATAACGTAGAAATCAATGCGTGCACATCAGACTTTGTTTACTCTCTGTTTCACCGGTTACCAAACATCACGATCCATATTTTATAACTAATGCATTCATATTAGCACGTATATGTTTGAAACTGACACTATGAACTAGGCTTGTTTTCCTTTGATCACGCTTTATCATCTCTGCACATCTACCTCTCTCGGCTCCCCTTTGAAATTCATGCGAAAATCAATTTTTAAGAAACTGAACTCCCATTTGATCACGCAAGCCATAAACCCCAGAATCAATGCATGTTTTAATTTTCATCAAATAACGTTCGAGCATTCAATCTGGAAACCATCAGCCTTCAAATATCACACTGTTATTTGCCTATATATCTACACCCACCCCATCAGTTCTTTCACATTTTCGACTATTCTCTGGCTTCATTCATCCATCAGGTAAATAAATGGTTTATTTTCTTTTTCCCTGACTGATGTTTTCTTCCTTCCTCTTTCTCATAAAGTTGTTCTATCTGTGCCTGGCTCGGCCATTTCACTGTGTTATGCCATTTTTCTCCCAAACTGTGTGATAAGATATACATATTTGTATCTCTATGTACATAAACAGAGTTGGGTTGCGTGAAAAGTTGTAGCATAGATTTTTGGACTTGGTTGTTTATGTGTATCACCATGTGTATATATCACAGCCATATGAACAGTAGGAGCATGCAAAATTGTTTGGAAACTCTGACCAGTAGGAGAATCAACTAGGCCTATAGTTGTTATATAACAAGAAAGTATAGGAGGAATATTTGTAAGATAGGACAGAGGCAAGCAATGGTGCAAAGATGATATAACATGGTTGTTCAGTGGGGTTTGGTAGCACTGGTTTAGGGGAGTTTCTGTTTGCATTCACATCAAGTAGTCTGCATAAGCATCTATGATTTTCAGTTACATATGACATAGACTTTTGCATATATATATGAGATAAAACAGTGGTGTTGTAGAAGGCATGGGTGAGTTGTCAGTGCATTTATGTTTAAAGTGGTCTGTATATATAAATAGATTTGTAAATCTAGGCATGGTTTGGGTGTCACTATGTGCACGTGTGCACCAGAAAGCTTGGGTCGATCAGTCTGGTGTGAGTATGTTCGAGGCCTAAGTAGGAGTAGGAGGAATAAATAGGTTTGGTGAGTAAATGATGATGGTAATAGTACTGAGAAGGGTATTAGGAGTGGCACTTAGGCAGGAAAGGCTAGAAGATGGGATGTTGGATGTGAATGTGCACCTGTGTATCACTATAAGCTGAGAGGAAATGGCTGCAGTGGTTGATACTAGAAGTAGGTGAGTTTTAGATTTGCATTCATGATTTGATTAGTCTGCATACATAAAGGTTGAATAGGCAGAATCTGTCTGATAAGGCTGAGAAAAGAAGAACTATAGGTAATATATATATGAGTAAATTAAGTAAAAAACTTAGGTGAGTGTTAGTCTACATGTGTAAATTCAGACAGTGTGCACAAAAGGTCAGGTAAGTGTCAGGGTGTGAGTTTTCTAGTTTGTATTCATGACATTGGGTGGAGTTTCAGAGATTTGGCAGGAGCATATCACATGGGCAGTTGTTTATGGTCACTGATTTTGATGGAGCCTGCATATTTTGGCATATGCTTTGCATAAAGATGAAGAGTATCAGTATATGAACTGAGTGCATGGTCTTTGAAGCAGCTTGTAGTGGGATTCCCAGTGTGCATGTTCAATATGTACACCTGTGCACCCTCACATCAGTGGAGATCAACTTTGAAGGATGACTGGGATTTGTAGTGGTGAAGACTGGAGTAGAAGTTGTTAACAATGGAGGTAGGTAGGCAGTTGGATGGGGTAGCAGCTGTCTCCAAAGTAGACACAGAGAAATGCATAAATTTTTGTCTCGAAGTCTTAGCATGGTTTACCCGAAGTTTTGTCATAGCCGACTCGAAGAAGCATTCGTCTGGCTCGAAGCAATTTGTAGCAGCCTCGAAGCAGTGGTCTACCTGTACAGAAGCCTGGGAAGTTTATATTTAAGAAAATTTATATTGTATAGAAATGTTTTAAAAAAAAAATTTAAGTTTAAACTAAAAATGAAACTGAATTCAAGGGGTCTGGAAATTGATGTAAGAAAAAAAAAAAAAGGGGCAAGCCCAGTTGTAAAAATTTATAAGTTAACTGGAGTTTGCAAACCAAAGAGAAAAGAGAAAAAGAATTTTATAAGTTTTGGAACGGAAAGGATGAGAAGGGAAGGCTGCAAAAGGAAAAAAAAAAAATTTGCCGTGTGCATGAACATAGAGTGGTGCACGTACATGCATATATCCGTATCACGGTCATGGAGAAAATTTGGTGCACGTGTATTCGTGTTCAATTTTTGCCGTAGTTGTTTAGGAAAAATTTTCGTCGTAAAATTTTGTGTTAGAGCGGTTCACAGCTTTGGGTATACTTGGGCACGTTACACGGTGGAATGGTCGAGCAAAGCAAACAAATCCTTGTTCTATTCTAATTTTTCTTTGACCATAAATTCTAAAGTCGCGTTTCAAATTATTTGAATTTTGGCTAGATTTGAATCTAGGCGACATCCGAGAAATTTTATCGTTTCCCTCTGTCGGTCTCTACCGGTGAATCGTCATTTTGAAATTCAAATTTTCTGCAATTCTCAGGTGAGTATTTCTCACCAGACATACGTATTTATATTTTAGTAAATTATTACAAGTGTATGTGTAAATTTGTGGTGTAAATTTGTATTTCACTATTATCTGTCTGTAGTATGATGTAGAATGATGAACCCCTTTAAAATTGACACCTCATCAGTTATTTATCTGTTGTACCATATTCTGCAGTTATATTATATTATTGTTTATTTACTGCTTAAATCACCACTGCAAGTTCCCTGTAATTTAGATTGTATGGGCTGAAATGATAAGCCTAAATGATTATTATTGTTAAATTATGCTGTTAACTGCTTAACTGATAACTTGGGATTGCGGGTTTGAAATGATAGAACCCGGGGTATTGTAAATTACGGAGTGAAATGATATAAATCCGTATCACTTGACCTAGGCTAGAAAACTATATACAGACCCGTGGTCCTTATAATATTTTCTGAAATATTTAAAATTATTTTTGGAAGTGAAATATTTGATTTATATCTTTAAAAGATTTTATATTGATTTTTAATAAGTTATAAATAAAAATAAATAAATATTTGAATAAAATTATGGAATATAACTTATTTGGTAAATCGGGATTTTTAAAGAATAAGATTTCAGTTAATAAATAAATAAATAAGTTATATTTGGACATATTTATTAAGTTAAACAATCTACTACAGCATTTAAATGCTGTCTTCTGGAATTGGACTAGTTTTACCCAAACTTTAGGTAACATTTCCTAAGTGCTATGGAATCTAGAATTTGTTAGCTTTAAAATTTATGGAATTTGATAAATTTTATTTTAGGTTAAGTTTTGGAAAAACTTAAGACATGATATTTATAACTGTATTTTCCTTAATAAATTAAAGAAATATATTCTGGTATTAAGTAAATTTTGGAAAAATTTAATGGTTAAAATTTTGGAGTTTTATTTATGGAAATTATGGGAATATTCAAGAAAGAAAATATATATATAAAACATTGATTGTGAAAGAATAAACCCAAACTTAGTTGAATAGTAAATACTCCAATTTAATATATATGGAAATTGTAATGTTTTGGGAACATAAAATGATAATTAATTTATGATTTAAATCTTAAATAGAGAAATTATTTGTAAAGCTATGTAAATTCTTTTCTTTACAAAGTAACCATAAAGTTAACCCATTTATTCTATATACCGTTAAATATCCAAACCATTGTGTTTGGGAGTTATGGATTTTAAAGTAAAATCTCCAAAATATTATGCTTTGAAGGTATAATTCAAATATTTGGTTTCCATATATTATAAATTTTAAACGGTATGGTTTTGGAAAGGAATTATATTTGAATATAACGATATCATATTGTTTTGGGTTTTTAAAATGATATCGTATCTATAGTTTTGAAATAGAAATGATTATTCTGGTTTAAAGTATAAAAGGTTTTAAAATGGCCACGGGTTATAATAACGTTTGGTTGGCAAAGAGACCGGGATCGGATATGGACATACTCTCTGTCGATACCGAAAACCACTTTGACTAACCGTGTACGCGGTGGAGATTCCAGAATGAAGTAGGTTGGTGGTGACGGTTTCTTGAAAGGTATATACGTGGACCCGACTCCCGTGAGTTGGCTTAAGGTGGCTAAAACAGGAGCGATTGACGGATTAATGAGGTAGCTCCTCTGATCGAACGCACTTCTTCGTATACCATTCTATTGCTTATGTGATTGTTTGGGTGCACCCTTTTGATTTGGGAGTGTTGTTCGAGGTGGGCGGTTGCTGCGGCTTCGCGTTACCATCGGTCCGGAAGCGTAATTGGTTTATCTACCCTGGCATTGCCTAGTTGTGCCGTGTCACCTACCATATCGAGCCTTGTACGAGTTTGGTTTTCTCCCGTAGCCCGTGTGGTATCCTCTAGTTGCTTCCCGATCAGGAGGAGCTATGATATTGGATGGACTACTGGGACTATTACGTGTTAAGGGCTATATGGGTAACCCCTTAATGCTAAGAAATAAGTATGTTTATTTTATAAATAGACACTATTGTAATAGCGCATATACTACATAGTAAATAGTTTAACGGATCCTTAGAGGATGGGCGATCCCAAGCATCCTTTAAGTTACTTGCTATATATTACAGTACACTTGAATTAGCTTACATTATATAAGTATGTATGTCCTGACTCGAGTGTTTTGTTTTATTTTACGCTCGGGTCAGCCTGAGTTGCAGTTTCAGTTTTCTTTCCGGAGCTAGGACTCATTAGATCATTCGTGCTGCCGGAAGCTTGTCTCAGTTTCTATACTTCTGTAATTCAAGAACTTTGAAGACTCTATATCTATTTATGTTTAAAAATTGTATGGAAGATTATAAGTTATGTAAATTCTGTTTTGTTAAGTGGCTTCATGAACCACTGAATTTTTAATTTCCGCTGCGAGATTCTGATATCTGTGTATGTGATTCTGTGATTTATTTACTGTATATTCTGAGTTTTGCCAAATTTATTCTACAACGCAGTATTTTGAACAAATTTAAGTCCGACATGTGTGGATGCGAATGGTTGAAAATATTGGGCCGTTACAGTTGGTATCAGAGCTTTGGCTCTAGGCAAAACTTAGAATGTATGGGTAAATTTGATTTACAGAATCACCATCATTCGAGCTTGAATCTCTTCCTTTTCGAAATTTGGAACATTCCCTGTGGTTCCAAAAGTTCATTCATGTCCCTCACTTTTTCATCTTGTTTAGATTCTGGAGTATCCCATAACTCCACTTCGGATGATCTTTGTAGTGAATTGGCGGTCTCGCCATTATTCTAATAAAGGGTGAAACTCCTTTACCTTTAGCATTAATTCACCGGAGATTTATATTTATCCTCGGTTTATATGCTAGTATCTTTGGTTATTCTGAACTCTATCTCTTCAGATCAAATGGAGTTTTACACCAACCACATCGATCTGACTCTTTAAGTCACGGTTGACCCAGTCAAGGTTGTCCGCGATTTATATAAACTTACCCAGTTCCTTATTTGGTTATTTAATCATCAAATCTTCTGATTTCAACTTATCTCGAATTCTATTTGATTTGAGTTCATCAAATTTGAGTCTCTATCCTGGTTTGAGAAGTTTATTCCTATTTTTGAAATAAAATCTAATGTTATATATATGAGTATAATTTTCAGAATTTTATAATTAATTTAACTATTTGTCAAGAGATAATAGTTTGATTTATTTTTGTAAACCATGTGTTTGGCTAAAATAAATAATTGTATATAAAACAATGGTTATAAATTAATTTGGAAACAGAAATGAATTTAAACAAGAACTTGAGAATTCAAATTTCTGATGATTTCAAACCTTGTGTTTAAATTTTAAAAGGATGCATTAAGTATTTTGTATAGAAATTTGTTTCCAAAGAATTTTAAAATTAGTGCTTTTCTCTTTGTCGCTGGAAAATAATTTCGGTGATGACTGCAGCATCATCGACATTCATTTTCGAGTTTCGAAGTGAAAAGACCATTCTGTAGTCTGGCTACAGTGTTACCTTGAAAATTTAATTGATTTAAATTTCTAAAGTATGACTTAATATATATAATTTATATTTGATTTGACATATTATATATATATATATTTATTTATCTCTAAATGGTTTGAAGGGAATCAGAAACTCAATTCTTAAAAATTTATCTTAAGGAAATTTCAATAAAATAAAAAGAAAATAAAATTTTTGAATAAAAAGGTTCCAATTGGAGATAATTAAATTGAAAGTTTTATTTGTATAACACCCAATTTCATTTTAATATAACTTACCTTGATTTTCAAAAGTTAAAAATGTAATTGGATAATATACAATATAAAAAGGATTTTTATAAATAAAATTTGAGGGGTTATAATAAATGTTATATACTTAAATTTTAGTTATAAAAGATTAATAGAGGGATTTAGGGAATTTTATTTAAATAACCTGATAATCAAATTTGATTTAATATGGAACCTAAAATCTAACTAAGAAATTTTAAATGAATATATTGTGTAATACAAAATGTATCTTTGAAAGAAAGATATTTCAGGATGGGATATTTTGCAATAAGGTTTATTTATCTTGAAACCATAGTTTAAGTAATGTTTAAATAGGGTTTAAATAGTTAAGATGAATTCTAATATCACTAAATTTGATAATTGAGAATTTGGTTTTTAAAATGGGAATTTCAAGTATAACTTATTGAAGGCATATCTTATTTATAAGATAGGTATTTTAAATAAAGGGTTAGGTTATTTGTAAAATTTAGAGTTTAGTAAATAATGAACTGATTTGAAATACTATTATATCCACTATAGCATAGTATAAGTGCTGCTGTTTTAAAAATAAAATGTTTTGAAAATTTTATAATTGAATAAATGAACCTTAAAATATTTCAACTTTGAAATGAGTATTATTTGGCATTGAATTTAAAAGGTATAAATGAAGATTATTTTAAAAAGTGCTATGATTTTAGTAATATGATTTCCAAATGATAATATCTATAAATCTTAATGATTTTCAAAGTATTATGATCTCAAATTTAGTATCTTATTTTGTTTTGAACTATCTTTAAATGTCCTTGGTTTCCTTATCTGCTACGGATTGGGATGCTATCGCTTATACCAGTCTATTTAGAAATCTTTCTATAATCTTTGAAATCTTTGTTACTCATCGGGACCTGAGCACCCATAGACTGACGGTCAAACTGAAAAGGGTAAAACCGATTCTAGGAGATCTTCTTCGTGCTTCAAATCCGGAACTATTCGTTTAAGGTTCGTGTTTATCTAGCTTATCTTCCTTTATTTCTCTTCTTCGTTCCTTTTCGAGGACGAAAAGTTCTTAAGTGGGGGAGAGTGTAACAGCCCTAGTTTTTAGATATTTATTTTATTTTAAATTATTTAATTTTGAAATATATTTATATAAATTATGTTTAAAAATATAGTTTAAATTAGAGATATATTTTATAAATATTTTCATGTCAATAAATTTAATAATATCTGTGAAAAATTTAATCTAAGATTGAACAGTTAAATTTCGCGTTTGACAGACGCGTCAATTATAGGGTATAAAGCAACGTAACAAAACGTGTGTTTTTAAAATGTGAATTTTGTGAAAATTTTTGATGTTTTAACCTACGTCTGTTTAACGTAGTGTAAAAATCAAGTTTTAAATATTTTTGAACAAAAAATATCAGTCAGTATTTTATTCCAAACGTTACTTTGGTTTAAATGGTCAGTTTTGGTTTTAATAATTTGTATAGGTTTCTTTGCATAGATTTTGCCTTTCCGTTCATTGTTTCAAACTAAAATCAATTAAATAAATTAAACATAAAGTAACATACAAACTTATAACCAGACCCAGTTCATATATTTTTCCCAAACATGAGATGAGCATAAAATAACGTACAAAACGTTATATCCAGGCTTATATCACGCAATTATATTTGCATATTTATAAACATAACGTAGAAATCAATGCGTGCACATCAGACTTTGTTTACTCTCTGTTTCACCGGTTACCAAACATCACGATCCATATTTTATAACTAATGCATTCATATTAGCACGTATATGTTTGAAACTGACACTATGAACTAGGCTTGTTTTCCTTTGATCACGCTTTATCATCTCTGCACATCTACCTCTCTCGGCTCCCCTTTGAAATTCATGCGAAAATCAATTTTTAAGAAACTGAACTCCCATTTGATCACGCAAGCCATAAACCCCAGAATCAATGCATGTTTTAATTTTCATCAAATAACGTTCGAGCATTCAATCTGGAAACCATCAGCCTTCAAATATCACACTGTTATTTGCCTATATATCTACACCCACCCCATCAGTTCTTTCACATTTTCGACTATTCTCTGGCTTCATTCATCCATCAGGTAAATAAATGGTTTATTTTCTTTTTCCCTGACTGATGTTTTCTTCCTTCCTCTTTCTCATAAAGTTGTTCTATCTGTGCCTGGCTCGGCCATTTCACTGTGTTATGCCATTTTTCTCCCAAACTGTGTGATAAGATATACATATTTGTATCTCTATGTACATAAACAGAGTTGGGTTGCGTGAAAAGTTGTAGCATAGATTTTTGGACTTGGTTGTTTATGTGTATCACCATGTGTATATATCACAGCCATATGAACAGTAGGAGCATGCAAAATTGTTTGGAAACTCTGACCAGTAGGAGAATCAACTAGGCCTATAGTTGTTATATAACAAGAAAGTATAGGAGGAATATTTGTAAGATAGGACAGAGGCAAGCAATGGTGCAAAGATGATATAACATGGTTGTTCAGTGGGGTTTGGTAGCACTGGTTTAGGGGAGTTTCTGTTTGCATTCACATCAAGTAGTCTGCATAAGCATCTATGATTTTCAGTTACATATGACATAGACTTTTGCATATATATATGAGATAAAACAGTGGTGTTGTAGAAGGCATGGGTGAGTTGTCAGTGCATTTATGTTTAAAGTGGTCTGTATATATAAATAGATTTGTAAATCTAGGCATGGTTTGGGTGTCACTATGTGCACGTGTGCACCAGAAAGCTTGGGTCGATCAGTCTGGTGTGAGTATGTTCGAGGCCTAAGTAGGAGTAGGAGGAATAAATAGGTTTGGTGAGTAAATGATGATGGTAATAGTACTGAGAAGGGTATTAGGAGTGGCACTTAGGCAGGAAAGGCTAGAAGATGGGATGTTGGATGTGAATGTGCACCTGTGTATCACTATAAGCTGAGAGGAAATGGCTGCAGTGGTTGATACTAGAAGTAGGTGAGTTTTAGATTTGCATTCATGATTTGATTAGTCTGCATACATAAAGGTTGAATAGGCAGAATCTGTCTGATAAGGCTGAGAAAAGAAGAACTATAGGTAATATATATATGAGTAAATTAAGTAAAAAACTTAGGTGAGTGTTAGTCTACATGTGTAAATTCAGACAGTGTGCACAAAAGGTCAGGTAAGTGTCAGGGTGTGAGTTTTCTAGTTTGTATTCATGACATTGGGTGGAGTTTCAGAGATTTGGCAGGAGCATATCACATGGGCAGTTGTTTATGGTCACTGATTTTGATGGAGCCTGCATATTTTGGCATATGCTTTGCATAAAGATGAAGAGTATCAGTATATGAACTGAGTGCATGGTCTTTGAAGCAGCTTGTAGTGGGATTCCCAGTGTGCATGTTCAATATGTACACCTGTGCACCCTCACATCAGTGGAGATCAACTTTGAAGGATGACTGGGATTTGTAGTGGTGAAGACTGGAGTAGAAGTTGTTAACAATGGAGGTAGGTAGGCAGTTGGATGGGGTAGCAGCTGTCTCCAAAGTAGACACAGAGAAATGCATAAATTTTTGTCTCGAAGTCTTAGCATGGTTTACCCGAAGTTTTGTCATAGCCGACTCGAAGAAGCATTCGTCTGGCTCGAAGCAATTTGTAGCAGCCTCGAAGCAGTGGTCTACCTGTACAGAAGCCTGGGAAGTTTATATTTAAGAAAATTTATATTGTATAGAAATGTTTTAAAAAAAAAATTTAAGTTTAAACTAAAAATGAAACTGAATTCAAGGGGTCTGGAAATTGATGTAAGAAAAAAAAAAAAGGGGGCAAGCCCAGTTGTAAAAATTTATAAGTTAACTGGAGTTTGCAAACCAAAGAGAAAAGAGAAAAAGAATTTTATAAGTTTTGGAACGGAAAGGATGAGAAGGGAAGGCTGCAAAAGGAAAAAAAAAAAATTTGCCGTGTGCATGAACATAGAGTGGTGCACGTACATGCATATATCCGTATCACGGTCATGGAGAAAATTTGGTGCACGTGTATTCGTGTTCAATTTTTGCCGTAGTTGTTTAGGAAAAATTTTCGTCGTAAAATTTTGTGTTAGAGCGGTTCACAGCTTTGGGTATACTTGGGCACGTTACACGGTGGAATGGTCGAGCAAAGCAAACAAATCCTTGTTCTATTCTAATTTTTCTTTGACCATAAATTCTAAAGTCGCGTTTCAAATTATTTGAATTTTGGCTAGATTTGAATCTAGGCGACATCCGAGAAATTTTATCGTTTCCCTCTGTCGGTCTCTACCGGTGAATCGTCATTTTGAAATTCAAATTTTCTGCAATTCTCAGGTGAGTATTTCTCACCAGACATACGTATTTATATTTTAGTAAATTATTACAAGTGTATGTGTAAATTTGTGGTGTAAATTTGTATTTCACTATTATCTGTCTGTAGTATGATGTAGAATGATGAACCCCTTTAAAATTGACACCTCATCAGTTATTTATCTGTTGTACCATATTCTGCAGTTATATTATATTATTGTTTATTTACTGCTTAAATCACCACTGCAAGTTCCCTGTAATTTAGATTGTATGGGCTGAAATGATAAGCCTAAATGATTATTATTGTTAAATTATGCTGTTAACTGCTTAACTGATAACTTGGGATTGCGGGTTTGAAATGATAGAACCCGGGGTATTGTAAATTACGGAGTGAAATGATATAAATCCGTATCACTTGACCTAGGCTAGAAAACTATATACAGACCCGTGGTCCTTATAATATTTTCTGAAATATTTAAAATTATTTTTGGAAGTGAAATATTTGATTTATATCTTTAAAAGATTTTATATTGATTTTTAATAAGTTATAAATAAAAATAAATAAATATTTGAATAAAATTATGGAATATAACTTATTTGGTAAATCGGGATTTTTAAAGAATAAGATTTCAGTTAATAAATAAATAAATAAGTTATATTTGGACATATTTATTAAGTTAAACAATCTACTACAGCATTTAAATGCTGTCTTCTGGAATTGGACTAGTTTTACCCAAACTTTAGGTAACATTTCCTAAGTGCTATGGAATCTAGAATTTGTTAGCTTTAAAATTTATGGAATTTGATAAATTTTATTTTAGGTTAAGTTTTGGAAAAACTTAAGACATGATATTTATAACTGTATTTTCCTTAATAAATTAAAGAAATATATTCTGGTATTAAGTAAATTTTGGAAAAATTTAATGGTTAAAATTTTGGAGTTTTATTTATGGAAATTATGGGAATATTCAAGAAAGAAAATATATATATAAAACATTGATTGTGAAAGAATAAACCCAAACTTAGTTGAATAGTAAATACTCCAATTTAATATATATGGAAATTGTAATGTTTTGGGAACATAAAATGATAATTAATTTATGATTTAAATCTTAAATAGAGAAATTATTTGTAAAGCTATGTAAATTCTTTTCTTTACAAAGTAACCATAAAGTTAACCCATTTATTCTATATACCGTTAAATATCCAAACCATTGTGTTTGGGAGTTATGGATTTTAAAGTAAAATCTCCAAAATATTATGCTTTGAAGGTATAATTCAAATATTTGGTTTCCATATATTATAAATTTTAAACGGTATGGTTTTGGAAAGGAATTATATTTGAATATAACGATATCATATTGTTTTGGGTTTTTAAAATGATATCGTATCTATAGTTTTGAAATAGAAATGATTATTCTGGTTTAAAGTATAAAAGGTTTTAAAATGGCCACGGGTTATAATAACGTTTGGTTGGCAAAGAGACCGGGATCGGATATGGACATACTCTCTGTCGATACCGAAAACCACTTTGACTAACCGTGTACGCGGTGGAGATTCCAGAATGAAGTAGGTTGGTGGTGACGGTTTCTTGAAAGGTATATACGTGGACCCGACTCCCGTGAGTTGGCTTAAGGTGGCTAAAACAGGAGCGATTGACGGATTAATGAGGTAGCTCCTCTGATCGAACGCACTTCTTCGTATACCATTCTATTGCTTATGTGATTGTTTGGGTGCACCCTTTTGATTTGGGAGTGTTGTTCGAGGTGGGCGGTTGCTGCGGCTTCGCGTTACCATCGGTCCGGAAGCGTAATTGGTTTATCTACCCTGGCATTGCCTAGTTGTGCCGTGTCACCTACCATATCGAGCCTTGTACGAGTTTGGTTTTCTCCCGTAGCCCGTGTGGTATCCTCTAGTTGCTTCCCGATCAGGAGGAGCTATGATATTGGATGGACTACTGGGACTATTACGTGTTAAGGGCTATATGGGTAACCCCTTAATGCTAAGAAATAAGTATGTTTATTTTATAAATAGACACTATTGTAATAGCGCATATACTACATAGTAAATAGTTTAACGGATCCTTAGAGGATGGGCGATCCCAAGCATCCTTTAAGTTACTTGCTATATATTACAGTACACTTGAATTAGCTTACATTATATAAGTATGTATGTCCTGACTCGAGTGTTTTGTTTTATTTTACGCTCGGGTCAGCCTGAGTTGCAGTTTCAGTTTTCTTTCCGGAGCTAGGACTCATTAGATCATTCGTGCTGCCGGAAGCTTGTCTCAGTTTCTATACTTCTGTAATTCAAGAACTTTGAAGACTCTATATCTATTTATGTTTAAAAATTGTATGGAAGATTATAAGTTATGTAAATTCTGTTTTGTTAAGTGGCTTCATGAACCACTGAATTTTTAATTTCCGCTGCGAGATTCTGATATCTGTGTATGTGATTCTGTGATTTATTTACTGTATATTCTGAGTTTTGCCAAATTTATTCTACAACGCAGTATTTTGAACAAATTTAAGTCCGACATGTGTGGATGCGAATGGTTGAAAATATTGGGCCGTTACAATGTAATTGGTAGGTGAGCTGAAAGTTTACCAATTTGTTTCAGGTTACTTGTTGCAGTAAATCTGGATAAGTAGATGCACATCAAGCGAATGTTAGTTTTTGCAATCATCTTTAACAATAAAGAATGGATGTATGTATATTACTTTGATGGTGTATGATTTATAGTTTGTATTTTGAATATAAAGCTGTGGTGTTTTCTCTATGAATGGCCAATGTTGCCTTTGAATTTATATCAATTTTTCCTGTCGCTTATCTATTTCTTGCTGCATTTGCAAAATGTGTTCAAATTTTTTTTTCGTTCCTTTCAGCACAACTACCAATCACAATTATAAAAGGTCTTTTACAATTGCTATTCTTTTACAACTTCCAATAGCAGTTGTAAAAAATATTTTAAAACTGTCAATATATGTTATAAAAGACTTTTTTACAACTGTGATAAGCAGTTGCAAAAAATTGTTTTACAACTTTCAATAGCGGTTGTAAAAGATTTTTTACAGCTGCTTTAAGCAATTGTAAAAAGTTAATATACAACTGCCGAAGACCGTTGTAAAAAAATATGACTCTATTACGAATGTGGATATCACGACGGGCGACGTCCGTTGTAATAGACCTATAACAACTGTTTTTAGCAGTTATAAAAGGGTGTTTTTTTGTAATGATACTCTTTAAGCGAGCCTATGATCAAATGAAGATGGAAGCGAAAGATTTGAAGCCTTGTCAGTCTCATATTCATGGCTTCAATTGAAGTGGGACTATACTCACTGGGATGGTGGAGCTACCAGTGGAGTTGGGAGTTGGCGAACACCGGAGAGTCTGGATATTATAGTTTATTGTATTGGATATTGACTCACCATATAACGCTTTCTTGGGAAGACCGGTCCTAGTTGAGTTCAGGGCCGCAATCGCCCCTTTATGTCTAACTTTGAAATTCCCTACCAACAATGGAGTTGAGGTCATTTAGGGAGACTAGGCTACTGGATGAGCCTGCTATGTTGTTGAGCTGGGGAGGTGCAATGAAAAGAGAAGGGGAAGGGAGTAGAGGAATCACTCTGCATCCACTTTGCAGATAATTGACAGTTAACGCCTGGGCCAAGGCCCAGGCACTACAACCAATTCCCAAGAGATCTTAACCCAAGAGATACTGAAAGAGGATGAAGTCGAAGATAGTCAGGCTTCTTCAACAGAGCTGACGATCGATGTTCTGATCGATAATGACGACGATACTAGAATGGTAATGATTGGATCTCAGGTAAGCCTACAGATGAAGGAGGAATTGGTTGAATTTCTCCGGGAAAACCTCGACGTGTTTGCTTGGACGCACTGCAACATGTGTGGGATCTCATAGGATATCACGAGCCACACATTAAATATTGACCCATGGCATTTCCCGGTCAAGCAAAAAGGCATGGTATAGATCCAGAGAGATATGCCGCCCTAAAATAAGAGGTAGATAAACTTAAGTCGAACGGATTTATCCGAGATGTGTTATATCCAGAATGGGTGTCCAACCCTGTACTTGTCAGAAAGCCTGATGGGAAATGGAGAACGCGCATTGACTACTCAGACTTGAATAAAGCCTGCCCTAAAGATAGTTTTTCACTTGCCCGAATTGACTAGCTCGTTGATTCAACGGCTGGCCATGAACTCTTATCCTTCATGGATGCATATTCTTCCTACAATCAGATACCGATGCACCAATCAAATTAGGAACATACCATCTTTGTCACCGATCCGGGATTCAATTGTTATAAAGTGATGTCGTTCAGACTTAAGAATGTTGGGGCAACCTATCAGAGACTCGTCAAACGAATGTTTTCTAACCAGATCGGGAGAACCATGGAGTTATACATAGACGACATGCTTGTGAAATCATGATTCTCCACCAATCATATCAAAAACTTGGAAACGATGTTCAACATCCTCCGAGAGTACAAAATGAATCTCACCCCGTTGAAGTGTCACTTTGGGGTCACGTCTGGAAAATTCCTTGGATTCATCATTAATGCTCGAGGAATCGAAACCAATCCCAAGAAGATCTAGGCAATTAGAAATCTTGAGACTCCTGGGACTATAAAGCAAGTTCAAAGCCTCAATGGGAAGGTAGCAGTGCTGAGCAGTTTCATTTCAAAATCCATCAACAAATGCATTCCCTTATTCGATCTAATTAGAAAAGGGAAACAAAACTTTGAATGGACTATAGAGTGTGAAGGCGCATTCCGAGAACTGGTTCAACATCTGTCCACACTACCCATTCTGTCAAAACCTATTGATCACGAGAGACTGTACGTCTACTTGGCGGTGTCAAAAAACACGATCAGTGCTGCTTTAATTCAGGAGGAGGACCGGATACAATGGCTAGCCTATTACATCAGCAAATGGCTGACAGGAGCAGAGAGATATTATCTGAAGTTAGAGAAGTTAACTTACTGTCTAGTCATTGCCTATATTTTCAAGCTCATTCTATCGCAGTCTATACAGACCAGCCGGTATGATAGGTCCTTACGTGTCCTGAGACGTCTGGTAGGTTACTCAAGTGGAATATCAAGCCGAGTCAGTTCGACATTACTTACACACCCAGGCGAGATATTCAAGGATAAGTCCGAGCAGACTTCATCTCCGAATTCACTATCTCGGAGGACTTTCCCTAAACCACTGAATCTCCCAAATATGTATAGAAGCTACATACTGATGGTGTATCAAATGACCGTTGCTCAGGCGCTGGGGTTGTGCTTGAAACTCCTAAAGGCCGATCTATATGCTCTGCTTTGAAGTTCGATTTCCATGCGACCAAACATGAAGCTAAATACGAAGCCCTGCTCGTCAGACTATGGCTTGTCAAAGATTTAAGAATTATTGCTGTGGAGATTTACTATGATTCATAATTGGTCGTGTGTCAAGTTTGGGGGGAATACCAGGCCAAAGACTGGAGACTGACTACTTATTTGCTTAGGTCTAGGAAATATTGAATCAGTTCGATTACTATGCAATCTATTGCATACCCCGAGAACACAATTAGAAGGCCGATTCTTTGGCAAAGTTAGCCAGCACCGGTGAAGAACAACAAATGCGACATGTTCCCGTTGAGACACTATCTTCCTCGAGTATTGATCATATGAAGACCAACTGGGTACTTGAAGCCGCACCCAATAAGGAATCATGGATAACTCCGTTTAGGAACTATCTCGAGCATGTAACCCTACCAGAGCGTAGAAGTGAGAAAAGACAAATTCTTCAAAAGGCTTCATGGTTCACTATACATAATGGAGTCATGTATAGAAGAGGGTACTCTGTTCCTTTACTCCGGTGTATCACCCATGATGAAATTAAATGAGTATTACATGACGTGCACGAAGGGTAATGTGGTGATCACATCGAGGGGAAAGCTCTTGCTAAGAATGTGCTCCGATACGGTTATTATTAGCAACTGTAAATCACGATGCATCAGATTATGCCAGGAAATATGACAGATGTCAGAAACATGCTCGGATTGCGAGAGCCCCACCTACCGAATAACCCAAATGGTCAGTCCATGGCCGTTCGCAATATGGGGCATCAATATTATTACGTCTCTGCTAAAGGTGGCGCAAAGTACGCCATCATTGCAGTTGATTACTTTACCAAATGGGCAGAAACTGAGCCCCTTGCTACTATCACGATGAAAAAAGTGATCAACTTTGTGGTATGCAACATTATCTATCGATTTGGTCTCCCACATACCATCATCACTGATAATGGGGCCCAATTTGATAGTGTCGAGTTCAAGAATTTCTGTCAACGATTCCATATCTAGAAGAAGTTCTCTGTAGTTGTACACCCTCAAGCAAATAGACAGGTCGAAGCTGTTAATAAAGTTATAAATTCCATTCTGAAGAAACGATTAGAAAAAGCCAGGGGCAAATGGGTCAATGAACTTCCTATGGCCCTATGGGCTTATCGAACATCCCACAAATCCACGAACGGCTATACTCCATTTTTTCTTTCCTACGGTTCAGAAGCCGTTATTCCAGTAGAGTTGGAAGTGCCTTCTCATTGTGTGACATATTATGATCTGAAGACAAATGCTATATTACTTTTTGAACCTATGGATTTATTAGATGAGAAGCATGAAGAGGGTGATTTGAGGGCAGCCGCATAGCGAAGTCAAGTCGCCCGATTGTACAATGTTAAGGTCCGACCCTGGACCTTTGAACTTAGTGATCTCGTCCTCAAGAGAATTTACCCGGCCTCTTCACATATGAAACCAATGTGGGAGGGACTGTATGTTATTATATGAAGACTCAAAGACGGCACATTTAAATCATCGACCATTGATGGTCTCACTTTGCCAAGAGCCTGAAACAGTGAGAGTCTTCGTCGCTACTACACATAACTGGCTTTATTTATTCATTCATTCTACTTTTCATTTCCAACTTGTTTATGCATTTCGAAATTTCAATTTGTAATAAGGAAATTAACTTTTCCACACTTTCTTATTTCAGCAATAAAATGCCATCTCTTCGAGCCAGAGCAGCGATTCTTAAAATACATCCTATGACCATCACAATGCACAGAGAGCTAGGATCCATCCTACGGTGGGACTTATTCAAATAGGGAGTGACAGTGATACGACCTGTCACTCGTTAAGTGAAACCCAATCTCGAGGGCAAGCCATCACATTGAAGCCAAAAAAGGATCAATACACAACAATCCTCTAACTAACTCCGGCTCCCAGAGTGCGAGCTGGAGTATAAACTTACAAATGCAGGCTCGAAGAGGGTGGATCCGACCACCTAAAGACTTCGCCCATGTTTAATCCAAATTCGAGGGGGATGGTTCCGTCCATCTAACGATCTCACTTGTTAACTCAGGGTGGATGTGACCCGAACGTCTACAATCCTGATGAATCTATCGTTCCCAAAGTGCGAACAAAATCCAAAAACTCTAAACAGATTTGATCCACCATCTGTTGATCAACTCCAGATTCCCAAAGTGCGAACTGGAGTATAAACATCTAAATGGGTATAACCGACCACCCATCAACTAACTCTTAGTACCTAGAGCACGGGCTAAAATATAAACATAAACCGGGTGTGAACCGATCGCCCGTAAGACAACCCTGACTCTTCGGAGTGCGAACCGAACTATAAACACATATTGAGTGTGATTGATCACCCACGAATCAATCTAAGTCCCTGGACTATGGAAAAAATTCTAAATATCAAACGGGTGTGACTGACCGTACGTAAAATAACTTAAGTCCCCGGAGCATGGACATATCTTTAGACACAGAACGGGCATGACCAATCGCCGACATACAAGTGCAATCCCCAGAGTGTGGATACGATTATCAATAGATGAGCGAGTGTGATCCGACCTTTTACTCGTTTCAACTTCATTTTAACTAAGTTGGACTTGATTTATCGAAGGTGGAAAGCGACTGCCGACCGACCATTTCAATTTCTCCCTAGGACTGGGGGTAAAACTCAAGTACCAACTACTCATCGAGACAGTACAATATTGGAACTTGACTTAATGTTCAATTTTGATCCGAAGCCATAACTTCGAGACTTAATAACCGAGCTTAAGTCCGATTCAAAAACTAAGGCTTCACAAGTACATTGAATGGGAATTCGAGCGCTAAAACACTTAAGCAAATAAACACAAAACTATGCTAAAAAAAAGATCCTTGGGAAATCCCTTTTCTTAATACCCCTATTCTCCCTTCATCCGGAGCTGCCGTAACTTGGGCTGTTGCTTAGCATGGTTCGGTAATTTGACTGAACTAGCAAAGGTTTGGAATTTTATTTCAATTGTTCTTTGAAAAGAAGGATAAGTACAAAAATTATTCTAAGAAATTCTACTAGCAGGTGCTGAACCCACATCTATACACGACCTACAGGAAGCAAAAAGAAAGTCCTATTTATCTACCAAAATAGGGAGAAAGAAGACATGTATACTCCCTCGGTTTCTTCTTCTTCCTCGGCGTTGACCCACTAGAGCTACCGCTCAGGTGCCTCTTCGAGCCTTTGCCTTTTGGTGGTTGGTCTCCAGCCGGAGAATTATGGTAACCTCTTCTTTCGAACTCAGGGGAATAGGAATACTTTCTGGATGCAGAGTCGGAGGGATAGGAACACTTTCGATGTTAGAAGATGGGGGAGGCACGCCGGTGTCGACAACTGTACCACCGGGAGAAATCATTCGTAGAGGAGCCAGACCAGGACCCGCCATACCACCTCCAATACCACTAACCTGTGTGGCTGCTTCATTCTCGGCATTAATCTCTGCTATTATCTCTTCTTCATGAATTTTTTGAGCATCCACGGGGATTCTGCCAGTTGGGCCTGAAGAGCTGGCCATAAATGTGCCTTCGCCCATGATGAATGGCAGGTTAGTAAGTGGGTCACTTTGATATCCAAGGAGTTCCTCCTTCATCTTCTCATCAAAAGTAAAAGTGCTCCCCCACACTCCATCATTTGGTGCAGCAGCCATTGTTGTGGTTGCCTCCATCATAACGGTCTCCTGCTCATGATGCAGCTCTTGGGTTCTAAGGGGCACGGCCGGTGCGGCTCCTATCACTGAATAAAGATAAGAGAAAAGGTGTTAGTGACTGATTCTTACAAAGCTCTTGACTTTGAATAAATGCGAGAAGTGTTGAAAATATCTTCCTCAGATTGGCTCGCGGTGGAGTCGGAGCGGCTTCAGGGGCATGCTCGCGAGCTAGAGACAATTGCGGTTGATCAAGATTATAAGCAGGCACAGATAGAGGATCATTCGCAGGAGTAGATTAGGGATGGGTTGGCGTAGGAATTTCAGAGTCCATATCATGATGCTCAATGCCAAAACACTCTCTATCCTCCAGATGCTGAGTGCCGAGTCTCTCTTTGTCAAATATTATAGTAGCATTGTGGAGGACTCTTCTCTCATCCTCATTCAACACCCGATTTTTTAATTCGAACTCATCGATGGATTCAATATGGTGCTATGCTTTTTCATCTTTAACCAAGCTGCACCAAGCATTATATAGATGCGATGGATAATCTTCAAGCCAACTCAGATTTTGATGCTTCAAAACATTGACATTATATGTAATGAGGAGATCTTCAATTTCACTCTCCAACCTGGCCTATGCCGCTTTCACTTCACCCTCAACCCCGGCTTCGACTTCCTGAACCTTTAGTGTTGCCACATCCCTCTCATCCCTGAGCACCACAGCCTGCTCGCATGCTTCCTGAGTAGCTTTATTTCATCGTCTTTTTCTTTGACGACTTCAGCAAATTTAGCTTTAATCTCCTCAAATTCTTTTAGCGCTGCATCTCTTTTAGCCATGACTGTGGTGGTTCGGTGCACCATTTCCTCGGCCAAGACTATAAATGTGTTCGCCTCATCTCTTCCATCCTCTGGGTTGCCTCATTGTCTCTTTTTATTAGCCTTCAATTTTGAATTTCTCACAGACTCATTTTCATCATTAAGCACCTGAATTATGTGGTCCTTCTGAGCTAGATCAATTCCTACTTTCTCGATCGTCTTCGCCTGCTCAAAGGCCATAGCTGATACTTTATCTGCAGTCTTCATCCATTCCCTACATTGGCCATAAACATCGTGTATGTAGTCATGCATCGTTTGTTCTGACTCATTGAGAATTTGCTTTAAGTGCGGGGGAAATATGAAGCCGGTCAAAATAGATATTCGAAAAATCCTTTTTCAACTTAGCGATTCTAGACACTTCTTCCCCGGTGGTTTCTATGATGGCTCATTCAGTGGTGATAGGAGTTTCAGTTCGGTCCTCCAACACTATTGGTTAGGCCTAGATGCTTGGGAAGGTGGTATTTGACGCGAGGATTCAAGAGGTTATTTTCTAGAGCCAAAAGATTGTGTTGGGCCTTTAGGTGATGGGGAGTGCAATCGAAAACTATACTGTCTCTCCTTCTCCCTCTCCCTATCCTTTTCCCTCTCGTAGCACTCCCTCTCTTAACTGGAGCAGCCGCGATCGCGGTCTCTATCGGCCTCACGCCTGCGAGACTCGAAGTATAAGCTAGATGAACGGTGCGTAAAACGAAGGCTGCCAAGAATAGATTCCCGCCTCGACATCGAATCTGTGAGAGAAACAGAGTTGGTAATCTCTAGAGTGAATAGCTTGTAAGTAGAAGTTATGTAGTGTCGTGAAGTGTGTGTATGCATGTGCACACCCCCAACCAACCAGTTGTAATAGCCGTATTCGAAGTAGTTGGCTCTCTTATGTCTAAGGCACTTTGAAGCCCCTCTAATCCGGTATCTTGATGCAAAGGCAAGTCATACGGAATAGGGATGTCACCAGTCCCGCAAGGGAACTCTCCATCTGTGAGAGAGGAATCTCTTGACTAGTAGCAAGCAAAGAGACAACGACGGTTTTGTGCCTTACATATTTTAAGAAGTAGACTTGCCTTTTCTCTTCCGCATTAAAAATCGAGGACTTCGCGAAGGCCCAGCTACAGGCTCATCTCCAACAAATATATTCCCATCATCGCCTTGGTCAGTAATTACTATCCTTGGAGCTCTCCTTTGAGCTTGTCTCATAGGGGCTATCCGAAGAACTCCTGCGAGTTCAATACTTTGATCTTTGTCAATAACCCAACGGTAACCAGATTTTCGTCCGTAAGGACTTCATCAATCTCCCTATATTCGACGGGCACCTCTTGAAGAACTCTTACTATCTCCTTAAACTAAACACCTTCCGGTCGCGAAATCAAAGCTGTAAAAGGAAGTAAATGTTAAACTCGACATTAACTGTTAGTATCCAGCTAGTCAGCAACGAAGCTGGGGTACTTATGTCTTGCTAACCACCGTCTGGTGAACCCTAGTAGACACCAAACATAGAACTGTTCGGTCTTAAAGTAACTCAGCTTACTCCAAGCCTCGGTCACGATTTGACAATTTCTAACTGCTTCTAGAAAAGTAAAGGAAGGGTTGTCCCTGCGACTCTTTATATTGAATAAGTAACTGATCTCTTTTACCGTCATAGGACGGAAGAGATGCTCCATGAAAATGAAAAATAAACTATTGAGTAAGGCATATCCATTTTGGTGCAGTTGAGACGGAGCGATCCTCAAGAGAAGTAGAACTTCCGGATAAACTAGTTGAAAGGAGGAAGTGTCCCTGCTGCACACATAAACTTATTGCAGGCTGTGTACCCTTTCGGGGGATTATGGGATCTACTTCTGACCCCGACAGTAAGACATCTTCCAGCGACAACCTATGACTTAGGAAAATTCTTCCTAAAAAATCTTCAAAAATATTAGAGCGGATAGAATCTTATGGGTGCACGATGAAGACTGCTCCTGGTAGTTCATCAAGAGCAAGGCTAATAACTTCGGCTGCAATAGCCGACATTTTGATTACGGGGAGAGGCATACTTTGGACATCCTGTGACTATGGACTTCCGGGTTCTATAGCTATTGAACTCAGTAAAAATCATCATTAGATAAACCTGTGTACTCCCCAGTGTGAAGTGCATGAATGTGTTGTGCACTGCAGTGCTACATAATACTTAGAATTCTATGGAATTTGAAAGATGTTCGAACGACAAGACTTCGAGATTCAACCGGAGTGACTGTCATCACTGGTCGTCAAAACCATGCCATTCAGATTTCAATGAACGATCCAAGTTAAAATTCGTCAAAATTTTCAAGTTGCAGTTCCATCGATGAGCTTCAAAAGGTAGTCAAATTATGAAAGTCAAAAGCTCGTCGGAGTCAAATATTCGAGTGTGCACGAAGGTTCGTATACATCGAGGTTTAGACTTCGATTGATCCCCAAAAGCATTTTCATACCGATCGTCGAACACCATGCTACGCATCAATCATCATAGAGTTAGTTCGTATCGACCCCAAATGTCCACTTTATATCATCCATCAGTGCCAATCGCTAAGCTCAAGTCTAAGTATCGATCACTCCGGATTGATGCGTACTCCCATCACCGATCGATACTAAACCACTCACTCCACCGGTGTGAAGCCTCAATGCCTTTGGGTCGATATAGACCTCTCTTACCATCAACAATTGATACATACAACTCCTTCATATCCCTCTACACTCCTTCTTCTCCAATTGGCCTGAACTCCATTCACTTCTCCTTCAACTGTGCTCCGACCCAGTTCGGGCCTCATCATCAGAATCCGCCATGACCGTGGGCGGATTTGCATTAAATCTAAAATCTTATCGTTTTAATGTGATATTGTTCGACTAATTACCTAAATTAGAGAATCGATTCGAGGGGTTAAGAAGTTGTGTTGATTTGGGAATGAAGACTGTCTATTTCTCAGGTTTTCTATCGATACGAAGGCAAGAGTAAAATGATGGCTTGTGAAATTTTTCTAAGTCCCAGATGTATTTATATGGATTCGAACTTAAAATGAAATGTTTCGTCTCCCAGTGCTAATAACCAGTAGGAAAAGTCACCCACATCATCGATACGAAGAGCCTTCTACATATCCATCCACCCATACTAGTTAGCGGATCGATTTTCATAACCCTCAGTTCAAATCGATCCGAAGCATGGCTATTCGCATCCATCGGTGACCCATCGATACGAAGGATGCAATAGAGACCTGTTTGAACTATTCAAATCCATCGATACGACCATTTCAAAGAACTAACTATTTCGTATCGATGGCTATTGATGAGAAATGCATATCCCAACTTCTCAAATCGATCCAAAAGAGGATTGATACGAGGAGAGGACTTAAAATGACCGTGAAACATTGTTACAACTCAAATTTCATGTCGATCCTGGAGATACGAAATTCGATTCAAGAAAAACTAAAAGAATTGACAACGACCCATGAACGAGCAAACGCGAACAGAGTCAAGTTAACGTACGTGCATGTATGATGAACTAACATTCATCTTTCAAAATTGACAGGGATTGAATACTTATCTGATTACAATCTACATTCAACTGGAATGAAGATCATCAATATGAAGTGGCTATGGATGATTGATATGAATAGACCCTTCATTCATCGATATGAAGAATGATTCTTAAAAGCGATACGAAGAACGCATGATAAAGAGAAAGAAGCAGTCATGCGGCATGAAAAGTGGATCGCTCCTAGGTTATCGCTTCACATCACCCTGATTGGTACGCATAACATCGATATGAATCCATTGATACTAATGGAATCGATACAAACTAGGTAGCCTTTTAAAAATACAAACTTGGATCGATCATAACTCAAAATCTACAAGTCCAAATGCTATCGAATTTTCGTAGGAGCTTGCGTACCACCTCTACTTGGTCTCTAATCGATCTCATCCCAAATGGAGTCATTTTTGACCGATATGAATTATGTACGTATCGATCGTGGATCGATTCCAAATGTTGAAGGATCGATCTATTGGGCCCATCTGTGTAAGGGAAGGAGTCTTCCAAGATCTGAGCCAAATATTTTCAGTCTGCACATATAAATAGCAGTCTAGTGCCTCCAGAAAATGGAATTTTGGCCTCTCTACGTCAATACTCTATCAAAATTACTATTGTACTGTCGTAATCCACTTGTAACCAGCGAGTTATAATCAATAAATATCAATCGCTTCTATAGGATCGATTTCACCCTAGGTGGGTGAATAGGGTGATAGTATAAATTATATAAATTAATTGCGGAAGTTTATAAAATAATTTCAACACAGATCACAGAACAATAGCAGCACAGATAATAGCAGAATAATAAATGCAGAAATAGAACGATACAGAATTTACCCAGCTTCGACAAAACCCTGCCTACGTGCTGCCCCCAAGGTTCTACTAGAAATTAGATAGTCAGATGCTTACACACGTAAACTCGCGACACCCGCTATCGACTAAACCTAACTCTACGCTCAAAACCCTGCCACAACTCAGCCACTGAGTTGCGAATTCTCAAACTACGCCACGTAGTTTGTGCGCTAGTCACACGACTAGACAATACAATGGTTAAAAAAGGTTTTCTGAAATTAAAACAAATAAAAAAAACTAATATTAAAACCCTTTTAAATCAAAGCCCTAAAATTTAAACTCAATCCCTTTTAAAATAAATAAGCCGGCCCTATTCTCTGTTCCTTTTTATTTTAGCCCGGTCCTCTTCTTATTTTCATGAGAAGAAAATATGGTGGCTTCAACTTCGTTCTTTCTCAGATCTGTAATTAGGGCTTTGAAATAATATTCGAAGCCACGCCTTTGTTGATCGATTAATGGATATTTCTGTGTGCTTCGTTCTCTGTTGTTCGCTCTTGGCCGCTTCTATTTGATCGAGTTCCCTGTTTGCTTCGGTATGTAATTTCCCTTTTTGTGCTTTTCTGATTTTCGTACTCGAACTCGATGATTGTTTATATAGGGTTCATAACCATAGATTTTCGTTCGCACAAGATATATTTGATTTTGTCAATTTTGTTTAATCGGCCACTCGTATTTACTTGGATGCTTGTGATTTTTCTTGACTTGTTCATAAACGTATATTTGATAATGCTAGGTTGACTTGGTTTAGAATACTCGGCTTTGAATTTATTACGTGGTCACCACAGTGTTGAATTCATTTGACTTCGGCCATTATGGGTTTCGTGAATTTCTCATTGACATTGGAATGCTTCCACGACTTTGACATTTACATTGTTCATCTCTGCTTCATGTTTGATTATATTGCTGTTGACTTGACTTGTAGGATTTCACCGTAACTTCGGTTTTGCTTTGCATTGACCATGGCTTCTTCTGTCTTGTATATGTTGTATGAACTGCTGTGCCATTTTGGTTTTTCACTTGTGCATATTGCCTCGAGTACATGTACTCTTGGCTTTGGTTCATTGTTGTTGCTTCACCACTGAGCCTCGGCTTGCTTTTGTTGCATTTTGTTGCGGCCTATACTTGTATACTGTGTTGGGCTTGTAGTACTTGGATATTTGCAGTTTGTAGTTGCCGTGTTGATCTTGCTTGCTACCTGGTCGACACTTGCACTTCACTGTGTCAAGTTGTTGTCTTCATATTCGCTGTGTCACTTGTTTGTAGTTATGTACTTCCACTTAAGCATTGGAGTTGTAGCATATACTCTGTTTGTGGCCACTGGTTACTTTGAGCTTCACTGTGATATGTTCACTTGAGTCATTTGAAGTTTGTTGTGCAGTTGTTCACTAGTTTTTGCCTTTGTATTGATTTGAGCTTGCCTATTTTTTTTATGCTAATTTGTTTATTGTCAAATGCACTTTAATATTGTGTAGCCTGGTCTGGACATTTTATTGTTCAGGTTGCACATTTGTTCGTCTTGGTTCTGACCATGTCTGTGGCTATGTTAGTGTACTTTTCCGGTTTTGGTTTCTTGATGCAGTTTGGTCTGGTATTTTAGTCCGACCTGAACTTTGATATTATAGTCTGCCTTGTAGTTGTTTCTGTGTTGCCATATCTCTGGTGCATTTGGTCATTTGAGCCTTTGTGCTTTGGTGCCGTTTGGATTTGGTCATTGGTTGAAGTTTGTTTTGTATGCTGTCTTGATTTGTCGAAACCACAGTGGCTTTTGCATATGCATTCATCCTTTTAGTCAGTGAACATTGTGTTGGTTTCATTGGTACTTGAATATTCTGGATTCAGGCTTTGACTTATGTCACTGATTTTTGGTCGAGACTTGTTTTAGTTGTCGAGACCGTTTTTCCATACTTGCACAAATTTAAGTGCACCTGTGTTGAATCCAGTTTCACAACTCGGGTTTGACCTTGTGCTGAAGTCGAGATTTTATTTATGATACACCTGAGTTGAACCCGTCTTTTTATTTGGGTTTGACCTTGTGCTCACCTATCCCTGTAGCATTATCAAGTGTATATCGGTGTGCACGGCCTTGTGGCATGTACAGTGATACACTGTGCATGTCACATTGTTGGTGTGTGATGAATTCAAATATAAATGATGACGAACAACCCAAATAACTGAGGCAAATATTATTTTCAAAATCATATTTTATTTTATATTGCAAAAATATTTCTTTTTCAATTTTACTGCGTTAGTGAATATTTTTGCAGATTGCTCAGATGCTGGATTCTAACTAGAATGAAGTTGAAGTTAAAATACAAGTGTGAGTGATATGTAGTGAGGAATTTATGTAAATATGAAATTGTGATGTATTTGAATTTGTATCAAAGTTGTATAGTATAGTGAGAGCTTGAATTTGTACTATTCAAAATTGTAATAAATTTTTGTTTGAATAAAATTTTTGTTTGAATTCAAATTCTGTGTTATTTAATTTTATTCAGCAAATATTTATTTAATCTATGAAAAATAAAATAGTACATTAACAAATACATTTAAACGAATGTAAATATGTTTATTATCATCAAACAAAAATCATATAAGCGCATATTCAACAATCTCCCCCTTTTGATGATAACAAACATATATTTAAGATTTTGAATATGTTAAATGTATTTGATCATTGGTATGCTCTAATTGCTCCCCCTATTTAAATGCTTCATCTTTACACAAAGCTCCCCCTACATATATGCATACAAATAAAAATATGCAAATGAGCCTAGATGCAAATAGAAAATTGTTTGACCTTTGCATGATTTTATTTGACAAAATCTTAACTTTTCTCTCCCTCTTTTGTTATCAGCAAAAGAATAATAGTGTTAGAGAAAATATAGATAAGGTGATCGATATTAATTTAACGTTAAAACTCAATTGAATATAAATATTAAATTTCAATAAAAAATCAAACAAAAATCATAAATATTTTGTTAGGCGCATATTCCACTTTTAGAATGATGGGAATGATGTCATCATATAAAACCATACAGTTGTGTCTATTTATGGTATATTTATATCAGGAATTTGAATATCTACTAACCATGCATAACCGTTAGGACTTTTAAATGAGATTAGTAGTATTCCAATTTTATTTTAAAAAATGAATTCAAGTATCTTCTAACCACGCATAACCGTGAGGACTTTTAAACAGGATTAGAATCAACTTATTTATTTTAAAAATCAACTTTTGATATGCGTTCCATACATGCATAACCGTGAGGACTTTTAAAGTAGCATGGAAGAACATAACAAATTCCAAGTAATTTACCCTTACATAACCGTGAGGACTTTTAAACGAGAGTGAATACTTTGGTATTTATTTATTATTAAATTTTTCCTATTATTATTATTATTATTATTTTTAAAAAATATAAAATGAAAAATGAAAAACGAACGATTCCTGTTTAAAGTACCACATATTGACAAACTATATAGAATATTGATGAGTGACGGTCGTTAGAAATATGATAGATATAGAGATGGTCATGGAATTTTTACCAACAAAAAGTTTTATAACTCTTGTTTAAATTTCTAAAGAAATTTTCTAATTATACTTTCTCGAGTTATAATATATGATCAATATCAACACTCATCACTTTTTCAATCACTATTTATCTTTTCAGAAAATTATTAGGGAGTCAGATTAGTCAAAATAGTCATTTAAAATCAAATTCAAAAATAATTATGAAATCAATTTTTCAAAATGACTAATCTGAAAATATGGTCAAAAATGATTTTCTCGAGGGGGTTTTATAAGAAAATTTTCTGCTATTTGAAAATTATTTGAAATGAAAAATATGCAGATATTTTCTTTGAAAAACGATGCAGTTACTAAATGTCTCAAAAAATCACGTTCAACTAATAATTTTTCTATCAACTAGATTACCAGTGTAATCTGCATCTGAATTTCTCTTTCACTCAAAATCATCATTGAATTTGATTGACCAAACTATGAAGTGTGCACCAAAAATTTCAAACTCAATTTTAACAGCAATTTAAATGACATTCTCTTGAATTTGAAATGAAGCCGTGTTAATAATCAAAAACCGTGAATATAGGGTTAGCCGAATTATAACCAAATGTATTATTATCCAACAAAACACTATTTTTAATCCAAAATGATATATATGAAGTAATTCATAGAATCTAGAGATTATTATAGTGTTTTTGGCATAAGAATATAATTGGCCAACAACTTTGAATAAGCCAGAATCAAAATCATTATTATTTCATCATCTTCATTATTGGCTGATTTAATTCAGAATATGGTGCAGATTATCACATTTAATATATCGTTCAAATAAATATTCCTTTACCTGTTTTACCTTTACGATATTTTTCATGGTTTCCCATTGTGATTCTGTCACCTTTATACTAGGCTAAGGAACTTTGCTTTGTCGCCCGTTGTGTTTCTGGAACAGCCAAAAATCCAGATAACACTGTTGTTGTTCCTTAGCCTGCCACCACACCTATACGGAAAAGGATTTATGTGACCTATTTGTTTTTATAGGTCCATGGTTGTTAGTGGCAGAATATTTAGAAAAATAATTTTGTGGAGACACAAAACTATTTATAATTGTTCCCTTCGGCACCCAAATTTGTTTAACTTTGAGAGATTTTATATTTGTGCCTTTTGGAACCCAAATTGGTATAGTTTTCACATGTTTGGGTCTATACCAACAATTATTGTGATTGTGTCCATATTTTCTACAAATTGTGCACATTGAATTTTCTTGATTAATCTTGCATTCAACAATTTTCGATTTATTATATCCAAGTCCTTGTCTAACCGTATTAACAGTTTAGTTTCCTAATAGCATAATCAACGATTTTTCACTTTTTGAAAATTTATCTAAAGTCGTTGACAATTGTTGGACTTGTGTTTTGAGAGACTCATTTTCGTTTAACAAATGTGTGCACTTTTTAATAGAATTCTCTCTTCTAGTATTTTCATTCTCTTTTAAAATCAGAATTTCATTTTCAAGCGATTTCATTTTAATTTCTGATTTTTTAATTTCTTCATCAAATGTTGGACACTTATCACACTTAGGGATCCTACTTTGATAGGTTTTAACTACTTGGTCAAGTTGTTCATTTAATTCTATCAAAGTAACTTTTTGTGATTCAAGTTTAGCATATTTCTCCCTAAGTCGTTCAAAACAGCCATTTACTTCATGAAAATATATAAGCAACTCTGAATGAGTAAGTTTGATACCTCGCTTGGCTCATCATCATCACTGTCAGTTATATCACCTCGAAGGCACAAATCTGCTATTTCGCTCTTACTGCCAGTGCTTTTATCACCCCCATCCATTTCATCCCAAGTGGCTGCAAAACTTTTCTTTTTCTGTTTCTTTCCATGGTTGAATTGATTCCGTGGGCAATTTGGCTTGATATGACCGGGTTTGTTGCACTTGTGACAGATGATTTTCTGTTCTTATGAGTAGTCTAGTGCTTTATCTATTCTACTTTTTAATTCCTGATTTCAAGATGGATTTCCGTATTTGCGATTCCACCTTTTGAATTTCTTTATTAGCAGTGCCAGCTCTGCTGCTCCATCATCATCGTTATCATCATCACTTTCGGTTGTTCCTTTGAGCACTATTGATTTCTTTCGAGTATCTCCTCCTTCACGCTTTTCCTTGAATTTCATTTCTAGCTCATAAGAGGTGAGATTTCCGATAAGTTCTTCGACTTTCATTTGTTTCAAATCTTTTGATTCTTGAATGGCAGTCACTTTGGCTTCAAAACTTCGTGGAAGGAATCTAAGGATTTCGGACTATCTCCAACTCTGTATATGATTTTCCAAGAGCTTTTGATTTGTATAAGATATTGGAAAGTCGTCCATGCATCTCTTTGACATTTTCTTCCTTGGCCATTGTGAAGTTCTCGTATTCGCTGCTTAGCATGGCAAGGCGAGATTCTTTGACTTGAGATGTTCCTTCGTGATTCACTTCTAGTGTGTGCCATATTTCCTGCGCAGTTAGACAATGTGAGAAACGATTAAATTCAAATTGATCTAATGAACAGATAATAGAATTCATAGCTTTAGCATTAGTATTTTGTAATTTATTTTCTAGTTATGTCCATTGATCCTTCGGTTTTTTTATTTCTTGATTATTTTCAATTATAGTTGGTGCTCTATACCCTGTCTCAACAATATCCCAAGCGTCAATGGTTTTCAGAAAAATTTCCATCCTATTTTTCCAGTAAGCATATTCACCATTGAACATTGGTGGTCAAACTATGGACTGACCCTCAGCAAAAGCATTATTAAAAGAAGCCATTTTAAAAATTCAAATTTTTAAAACAAAAATTGGTTTTTGAAAAACGATTTTTTTTTAAAAACAGAAGTTGACTTCTATTCCTAGGTTTGATACCACTTGTAGGATCGATTTCACCCTAGAGGGGGGTGAATAGGGTGATAGTATAAATTATAGAAATTAATTGCGGAAGCTTATAGAAAAATTTCAACACAGATCACAGAACAATAGCAGCACAGATAATAGCAGAATAATAAATGCAGAAATAGAACGACACAGAATTTACCCAGCTTCGGCAAAATCCTGCCTACGTGCTGCCCCCAAGGTTTCTATTAGAAATTAGATAGTCAGACGCTTACACACGTAAACTCGCGACACCCGCTATCGAATAAACCTAACTCTACGCTCAAAACCCTGCCACAACTCAGCCACTGAGTTGCGAATTCTCAAACTACGCCACGTAGTTTGTGCCCTAGTCACACGACTAGACAATACAATGGTTGAAAAAGGTTTTCTGAAATTAAAAAAAATAAAAAAACTAATATTAAAACCCTTGTAAATCAAAGCCCTAAAATTTAAACTCAATCCCATTTGACATAAATAAGCCGGCCCTATTCTCTATTCCTTTTTATTTTAGCCCGGTCCTCTTCTTATTTTCGTGAGAAGAAAATATGGTGGCTTCAACTTCGTTCTTTCTCAGATCTGTAATTAGGGCTTTGAAATAATATTCGAAGCCGCGCCTTTGTTGATCGATTAATGGATATTTCTGTGTGCTTCGTTCTCTATTGTTCGCTCTTGGCCGCTTCTATTTGATCGAGTTCCCTATTTGCTTCGGTATGTAATTTTCCTTTTTGTGCTTTTCTGATTTTCGTACTCAAACTCGATGATTTGAAATTGCCAATGATGATTGTTTATATAGGGTTCATAACCCTAGATTTTCGTTCGCACAAGATATATTTGATTTTGTCAGTTCTGTTTAATCGGCCACTCGTATTTACTTGGATGCTCATGATTTTTCTTGACTTGTTCATAAACGTATATTTGATAATGCTTGGTTGACTTGGTTTAAAATACTCGGCTTTGAATTTGTTACGTGGTCACCACGGTGTTGAATTCATTTGACTTCGGCCATTATGGGTTTCGTGAATTTCTCATTGACATTGGCATGCTTCCACGACTTCGACATTTACATTGTTCATCTCTGCTTCATGTTTGATTATACTGCTGTTGACTTGACTTGTAGGATTTCACTGTAACTTCGGTTTTGCTTTGCATTGACCATGGCTTCTTCTGTCTTGTATATGTTGTATGAACTGCTATGCCATTTAGGTTTTTCACTTGTGCATATTGCCTCGAGTACATGTATTCTTGGCTCTGGTTCATTGTTGTTACTTCACCACTGAGCCTCGGCTTGCTTTTGTTGCATTTTGTTGCGGCCTGTACTTGTATACTGTGTTGGGCTTGTAGTACTTGGATATTTGCAGTTTGTAGTTGCCGTGTTGATCTTGCTTGCTACCTGGTCGACACTTGCACTTCACTGTGTCAAGTTGTTGTCTTCATATTTGCTGTGTCATTTGTTTGTAGTTATGTACTTCCACTTAAGCATTGGAGTTGTAGCATATACTCTGTTTATGGCCACTGGTTACTTTGAGCTTCACTGTGATATATTCACTTGAGTCATTTGAAGTTTGTTGTGCAGTTGTTCACTGGTCTTTGCCTTTGTATTGATTTGAGCTTGCCTATTTTTTTTTTCTTCTACTAATTTGTTTATTGTCAAATGCACTTTGATATTGTGTAGCCTGGTCTGGACATTTTATTGTTCAGGTTGCACATTTGTTCGTCTTGGTTCTGACCATGTCTGTGGTTATGTTTGTGTGCTTTTCTGGTTTTTGTTTCTTGATGCAGTTTGGTTTGGTATTTTAGTCCGACCTGAACTTTGATATTGTAGTCTGCCTTGTAGTTGTTTCTGTGTTGCCATATCTCTGGTGCATTTGGTCATTCGAGCCTTTGTGCTTTGGTGCTGTTTGTATTTGGTCATTGGTTGAAGTTTGTTTTGTATGCTGTCTTGATTTGTCGAAACCAAAGTGGATTTTGCATATGTATTCATCCTTTTAGTCAGTGAACATTGTGTTGGTTTCATTGGTACTTGAATAGTTTGGATTCGGGCTTTGACTTATGTCACTGATTTTTGGTCGAGACTTGTTTTAGTTGTCGAGACCCTTTTTCCATACTTGCACATTTTTAAGTGCACCTGTGTTGAATCCAGTTTCACAACTCGTGTTTGACCTTGTGCTGAAGTCGAGATTTTATTTATGTTGCACCTGAGTTGAACCCGTCTTTTTATTTGGGTTTGACCTTGTGCTCACATGTCACTGTAGCATTATCAAGTGTATATCGGTGTGCACGGCCTTGTGGCATGTACAGTGATACACTGTGCATGTCACATTGTTCGTGTGTGATGAACTCAAATATAAATGATGATAAACAACCCAAATAACTGAGTCAAATAATATTTTCAAAATCATATTTTATTTTATATTGAAAAAATATTTCTTTTTCAATTTTACCGCATTAGTGAATATTTTTGCAGATTGCTCAGATGCTGGATTCTAACTGGAATGAAGTTGAAGTTAAAATAAGAGTGTGAGTGATATGTAGTAAGGAATTTATGTAAATATGAAATTGTGATGTATTTGAATTTGTATCAAAGTTGTATAGTATAGCGAGAGCTTGAATTTGTACTATTCAAAATTGTAATAAATATTTGTTTGAATAAAATTTCCGTTTGAATTCAAATTCTGTATTATTTAATTTTATTCGGCAAATATTTATTTAATCTATGAAAAATAAAATAGTACATGAACAAATACATTTAAATGAATGTATATATGTTTATTATCATCAAACAAAAATCATATAAGCGCATATTCAACAGCTTCATAGTGGACTTAGGCCATACGTCGAACCACTCTAAATTTGTGTGTTTTTGTATTTTTTCTTATCTGTTAATTTGTGTATTTATTAGATCTGCCCCATTTTACATTTACTTTCTTCATTTTATCTCTTCAAACACATCCAAAGAGTGTTGTTCCCAATTTTGGTACAAACAGACTTGTTATCTAGTCTACTCATTTAAGAGCACCCAAGATAATAAGAAGCAAAGCATAAAACCTTGGATCAGATAACAGTCTGGAGTGAGCAGTAAATAAATCTCAAAATACTATATTGGTTTTAACAAGAAAACTTGCAAACACCCGAAGTTGAAAAGTAAGAGTAGCCCTTACAATAACACCTTTCGATTCAGTAAAATTAGTCCAGAACTCTTTCAAAAGGACTTTTCGAAATGGTTGATGGTTAGAACTCCTTCGAAACCCCCTTTTGAGGTGATTGAAGTGACTTTAGGTTCGGACCTATTTGTTCTAAGATTTTCCGTTGAACCATTAGATTTCTACTCCTTCGAAAGGTAACCTTTGACTGACACTAATACATGTAAACCATAGCAAGAAACATAGTGAAGTCACAGTTCAATCAGTATATTAAGAAACGCTTTATACTATTTTTAATCATAACTTTCTTTATTTCTCGAAAGTTTAGTATTACAAAGAAGTGAAATTTCCAACTTGATTTCAGAATTAGGGTTTACAAATTTAAGAAAGATGTTGGGTTAATGAAATCGTATCCCTAAAACAATATCCCTGGTGTCTTATATATAGGCATGGATTGGACCCTTTCGAATCACTCCTTTTGACTTGGTCGAAAAGATTCCTTGATGACCTTCAATTGTAGCTAAATTCTAGGTGCCTTTCTTATTTTGCATCTGAATAGAACTTAAGTGCTTTCGACTTCATCGAAAGGTGTAGATGCGCCTTCCTCTTTGTCATTGATGTTCTATTACAAGTAAGAAAAGATGCGGGTTTTCGACACTATCGAAAGTTGTATTTTTCGGGTTTCAAATAAGTTGGAGTATAGTAGAAGGCCTCAATGCTGTAGGTGGTTCGAATGCATTCTTCTTAATTGATGCGGAAACTCCATCCTTGTCATCGAACTCTTGTAAGCTTTTCTTTATAATTGTGGATGGTTTCAACATATTTGAAAGGATAATCTGTGCTTTTGAAGGGGTAGCCTTGTCCAAATGTTCTTCTACGAAAGTTGAGTGATGGCCAAACCCATTGTTTTGACAGGTTTGGTGCTCAAGCGAAAGCTTATAATCTATTGCCCTCGAAAGGTACCTTTAACACATTCGAAACATCTCTATGCTGCAACAACACCCGTTCGAAAGGTAATTAATTAAAGTAAAATAGTGTTCCAGTCCCCTTTCGACTTCTTCGAAAGTGCATTACTCGTTTAATATTTTGCAAAGGTATACCTTCGACTCTTTCGTAAAGTATTTCCATCTCTATCATTCTTTATGGATCTTTCTTTTGTATTCTTCAAGGTTTCGATTAAGTCAGAGTGATTTTTGAAGATAACACTTGCCCCCTTAGTGAAGTGATGCTTTGACTTTTCAAGTCAACTTTTTCGATACCCATCTTCATTTCAGTACAACAATTTCCCGCCTTTTGATATTTACCAACGAATCTTGGTCATTTATTTGAATTTGACTAAATGGCTTTCTCTACGTTCGCTTTTCTTATAAATCATGCTTCCTTCCCTCCTCTTTTTCATTTAGCTACGATTGAGAAACTCACAGTAAAAATCAAAAATTCCAATTTCTTACTAAATTCAGCAGATACAAGTTCAAATTTAAGGTATGCATCTATTTTTCTTATTTAATACTAATACTAAAAAATTTTAGGGTTCGAATTTGCGTTATTGTTCCATTTTTAGATTGAATTTAGTTCATTCTTCATATAATTGACCTTTAGATTCATTTTTATGTTGATTTCGACTAGCCTGTGATATCAATTTTTGGTTTGAAATTGAATTTGTTAAATTTAGGGATATTTTCCATTGTTTGTATGCAAATTTAGGTTTAAGTCCTATTACGCTCAATTAGTTCGAATTTTTTTTCTTGATTAATCTATGGAGCCAATTATGGTCCGAGCTTGAATTTTCTATGTTATGGTTTTCATTGTTGTTGGATGCAAATTTAAGCTCGAATCAATGTTGTTGTCAGCACCTAAGAAGTGTTAGGTTAACAATGAATTGGGAATGAATTCCCTCCTGGTAATTTCTAAGAGAAGGCCGAGTCATGTATATCAATAAGATAATATTAGAACTTAATTTTCCAACCCTTTTGAATAGGGTTAACACTACTATCTCCCCTTTTGAAAAGGGTTTCGATGACAAAAACCTTAGAATAGATTATAAAATATAAATACTAACAATATAAGTTTAGGTATATATGTATACGAAGTATTTAACCATGCAGATACCAAGAATGAAGACTGTACAGTATAGAGGTTCAAGATATCAAGATTGAAGACTCATGAGTAATAAGAATATCAAGATTATCAAGAGTTCAAGATTTCAAGTAATTTACTTTTTAATTAGGAATTTTGTTAAAACTCCTAGAAAAGCGCTGGCATCTTAAAATCCAATTTATTCGTGGAATGGAATCCACTTTGAGACCGTTAAAGGGATGGAACCCTAAGTAAGATGGAATCTACGAAAAATCTAGTGGAACATTATTTTGTATCCGCCAACTTTTTATTCAAAATGATATTTCAAAATTATATCTTGTTTTCAAAATGATTTCAAAACCTTACTTTTAAAAGAATTAAAAACATCTATCCCGATTTCAAATACTTTTAGCCTCAAAATAATCTTAAATTTCAAAATCAAATTATCTTTGGTTTTAAACTATCTTTTAAAATAAAAGTATATTTAATTTTTTTAATATTTATATATTTAGATTTAAATATAAAATTATAGTATATACACCAAAATATTATTTTATACATTTATTTATGTATTTCAACTATATTTAAGTTATTTATAAAAGTTTAAAATAGTTTTAAAATATGATAAAAGTTATTTTCAAGGAAAAACAAAACATCAAAAATTCCTTTGGGATGTCGACATGCCCAAGTACCCCATGTCGACATAGTGTTAGTTGAGTTCAAAATTTAAATTTCAAAAGAAGTGTCTATTTGTCATAACTCTTCACGAATGGACATGACTGTTGTTCTTCTATAAATAGGGGTTGGTTTCAATGAATTTTTAATTCAGTTTTTCTGGTTTTTCACTCCTCTTCTTCTTCCACATTTCTATATACATATTCTTACCACTACTCTGCCGAAATCAACATTGAATCTAACTAGATCATTTCTGGTTTGATTCTCTGTCACTATCTCAACAAGATCCTCAGTGCTATTTAGAGTTATAGGCTTTTTGTAATCAACTTAGCGAGAAAAAGTGTGATTGTAGCCTTGAAAATCAATCAAGCGAGATCACACCATCCTTGGGAAATTAATTGGGTGAACTTGTTGCCCGGGAAATCAAGTATCACTACTCAGAGGATTGTGATTCTGGAGGGTGTACCTTGTTGCCTTGAAATTGAGGGTGTAATTGTAAAGATTGCTTTTAAAAGGAAATCCATACTTATTGTGCGGGACTGGATGTAGGGTAACTCAGAACCAGTATAAAATCCAGTGTGTTCTTTCCTTTATTGCTTTTACTTTGTTTCTGCATCTGTGTTTGTTTGTGTGATCATATCTGTGTCTGAATATTGCGTATATTTGTGTTTAAATTAACAAAAACTCAAAAAGCTTTAATAATTCTCTAAAACACTATTCACCCCCCCTCTAAGTTTTATCCTAGCCTTAAGATCCTTAATCCGCATTTCTCGCATTTGGTATTAGAGCAAGGTTTTCAAAGTTTCATAATCTGATTTTTGAAAAAGTTTTTGAAATGGCTACTAACACCGGTACTGTTACTAACACTACTATTCCTGTCACTAGTTCATTTGTAGAAGGTCGGTCTACTGTCAGACCACCATAATTTAATGGCAGTAACTATGCATATTGGGCATGTAGGATGAAAATATATTTACAATCTATAGGATTAGACACTTGGAATATCACATAAACTGAATATGCTGAACCCACAACTGATTTTGCATAGTGGATCGCTGAGCAAAAGACTGTTGCACAAAATAATTCTAAAGCAATGAATATTCTGTTTTGTTCACTAGATAGAAATGAATTTAATAGAGGGTCAGTTTGTAAGTCTGCATATGAAATCAGGAAAACTTTGCAAGTAACTCACGATGGAACAAGCAAAGTTAAATAGACCAAAATTTCCATGCTTACAAATCAGTTTCAATTATTTAAAATGAATCCTAATGAGTCTATTTCAGATATGTATAGTAGATTTCAGGATATTGTGCATTCTTTAATATTCTTGGGAAAAAATGAGTTTTCTGAAGAAGATCAAGTCAGAAAATTTTTAAATTCTCTTACTCCCGAATGGGATCAAAAGACACTTGCGATCGAAGAGGCAAATGACATCAGTACCTTAAAGATAGAAGAATTAATTGGAAATCTAATATCATTTGAAGTCCAAATGATCGGGAGAAGAGAAAGCAAAGCATATGAAAAAAAATCAATGGCATTTAGTGCATTGACCGATGGATCAGACTCAAACAGTGATAATGGTGAAGAGATAGCCTTTATGACCAGAAATTTTAGGAAATTCCTGAAATACAGAAAGACGCATAATCTTAAGAGAAACAACTATAAGAACTCTGGAAATCAGAATGTAATACCAAATAATGTCAAATGTTTCAACTGTAATGAATCAGGCCATATCAAAAGAGACTGTCTTTATCAAGACAGGCAAAATCCTCCTATGAACAATGATCCAGCAAAGAAACGGAAGCGTGCATTTACTGCAACTCTAGATGACTCAGACTCATCCTCAAGTGATGATGATCAGAAGACAGATAATTCAAACTTTTATTTCATGGCAGTTCACGACTTTGACAAATTCAGAGAAACAGACTCAGAAAAAGGTACACATTTACAATATAATTGGTTGAAATTGCATGCTTAGAATTAGATGCTTGATTGATTGATTGATTTTGAATTAGTGTGTTATTTGAATTTTTAAATTTTACTATTATTTTTATTATTATTTTTATTATTTTCATAGTATAATAATATATTGAAAATACTATAATTCTAATAATATTCCAGATATATATACATTAAATATAATAAGTATATATATATTAGAGTACTTAGGAAAAATAAATCATAGAAATTCATAGGCACATGTCGACATGGTACCTACCATGATGTCGACATGGGTACCAGAATTTGAAATTCAAAATTTGAATTCAAATGGTTGAATTTCCCTCCATCTTTTCACTTCATTCAATTCTCTGAAAAGGCATCTTTTGACCAGAGAACATGTCCCTTGAGAATCTATTTATTCACTATCTTTTATCATATCTTTTCACTCTCATTTTCAAATTCAAACTCTCTCTTTAAAACTTCATGCTCTCTACTCTCTACTTTAATGGCTTCTTCAAGCAACCTCTCCACCATGCAAATTTTCAGAAAGATAAAAGAGCAACTCTTCAATGATCCAGAGGCAATAAAAGCATACATCAATTATGTTAATTATGCCAAAGTCCATCCCAGAAAGTTTTCTATCTTTCAAGATTTTTCTTCCTATGAAATTGATTCTCTTTTTTGCAAACAATCAAATTCTTAGTCTTGTTGATGCTTCTCAAAATGATTTTGTTTGCTATCCAAATCTTGTCAAAATTTTCTATGCTAATTTAAACCATGGATTTTATAATGAAAATGAGGATGAAATTTGGAGTAGTGTCAAAGGTATTAGAATTGTTTTGAGTTATGATCTTTTTGGTACAATTCTCAATTGCAAGAGTATGGGAATGGATCTTTCTAATTTTAAAATCGATGAAACTGATCGTGAGACATTTCATCACATTTTCAAAAGGAATGATAATTTTGAATTCAAAAATCGAAATTTTCAACCAAAAGCAAGAATTGCCAATCTTCTTTTGCAACATACTTTGACCCCAAGATCGGGGAATTTTAATAATCCTACTTCAAAAGTTTGCGAAACACTTTTTTATATTTTTGGAAATTATGACATTAAATGGGCGCAAGTTATTTTGGATGAACTTCGTCCCAAAAGTCTTGAAATGGGTGAGAATACTTTGTATCATGAAATTTATCTCACTCGGATTTTTAACTATTTTGGAGTGAATTTCAAGGGAGAAGAATTTGTTTCTAGAAAAGTTTTCAATCATTCCAACATTTTGCTTCTGAAAATTCCATTTGTTTTTCAACCATATGAGACTCTTGCCAAAAAGGAAGAGCATTTGGCTCAGGAGGAGATGGAAGAAGAGGAAGAGGAAGAAGAAGAAGGGGATGAAATGGAAATTGTAGTATAAGAAGAAGGTGAAACTTCTTTGGAAAGCATCGACTATCCTCCTAATCCGTCCAACAAAACCCTTCTCAAAAACCAAAAGACTATTGTTGAGAATCAACGGATTCTTAAACGATCCGTTAGTAAGAAGTTGGGCAAAATTTCATCCAAGATGAACAAATTTATTTCCAAAGTCGGCAAGAAGCTTGGATTATCTTCATCGTCATCATCCTCTAACTAGTTCTATCTTTTCGTATCTCGCTGTATTTGTTTTAGTTTATTTTGATTTGAATGTTTGTGTAGTTCTTTATGATTAATCGTTGTATCATCTTAGTATGAAATGAAATGGAATTTCTTTTCTATTATCTAGCATATCTTATCTCCAGAATAAATGTTAGTATATTATATAAATATATATATATATATATGCACAATTATTCACAAAATCAAAATAAATCATTAAATTTCACTACACCATGTCGACATACCCCCTATGACCATGTCGACATGTACTGGTCAGAAATGACAATTCATTTTGAATTTGAAATTAGAATAACTACCATATGTCTATTCATTTCAAACGAATTTCTACACCTATAAATATATATTTCTTCCAGAATTCATCACTAAATATTATTTCTCATCTTCTCTATCTCTCATTCTTCTCACAGTTTCAAATATGGCTAATCCAGTTCATAACTTATCTGAGAATCTTGAAGAAACTCTTAATTCATTCAAGAATATTCTCTCATTCATTCTTCGTAAGCAGCGACACTTAGAATTGAGTCAAATGCAGATGATCAAGGATCAAGAAAGGCATTTCGATGCGATACGATGGATGATTTCCTCCCTGCACAAGGATGATAACGAAGCACATCCTCCAGTCTCTCTCACCAACGACAATGAAAATTAGTATGCAATTAAAGCAGACCCTATTTTTGGAGAAGACGGATGGGTGGAAGTTCCTCGTAGCGTTTGATTTTATTGCTTTGTTTGAGTTGTTTGCTTTGATTGATTTCATTTGCTTTGTCTTGGTTTGATATTAATTGATATTTAGTGAGGATTGATGTTTGTTGTACAAAACATGTATAATTATACATTGATATGTATATAATCTTTAATTCATTATTGTGTCTATCAATATAATTATCTCTTAATTCTATATTCCATTGTATAAGTTTATTAATGCAGGTATTTTAATCCAAGAATGAGGGAGAGTTATACAGTTGGGAGATGGTTTTTTGTTGATGAAAAAGGGGGAGAAGTATAAAATAGAATAGTTAGGCATAGATTAAGGGGGAGTTATTAGGATAGAAGTAATATTTTATAAACAAAGGTTGCTATCATAAAAAAAGGGAGAGATTGTTAGTCCGTGAAATGATGGTTTTGATGACAACAACCTTAGAATAGATTATAAAATATAAATACTAACAATATAAGTTTAGATATATATGTATATGCAGGATTTAACCATGTAGGCAACAAGAATGAAGACTGTACAGTATAAAGATTCAAGATATCAAGATTGAAGACTCATGAGTAACTAGAATATCAAGATTATCAAGAGTTCAAGATTTCAAGTAATTTACTTTTTAATTAGGAATTTTTTTTTAAAACTCCTAGAAAAGAACTGGCATCTTAAAATCCAATTTATTCGTGAAATGGAATCCACTTCGAGCCCGTTAAAGGGATGGAACCCTAAGTAGGATGGAACCCACGAAAATCTAGTGGAACATTGTTTTGTATCCGCTAACTTTTTATTCAAAATGATGTTTCAAAATTATATCTTGTTTTCAAAATGATTTCAAAACCTTCCTTTTAAAAGAATCTAAAACATCTATCCTGATTTCAAATACTTTTAGCCTCAAAATAATCTTGAATTTCAAAATCAAATTATCTTTGTTTTAAACTATCTTTTAAAATAAAAGTATATTTAATTTTTTTAATATTTATATATTTAGATTTAAATATAAAATTATAGTAAAATTTTATATATACCAAAATATTATTCTATATATTTATTTATGTATTTCAACTATATTTAAGTATATCTATAAAAGTTTAAAATAGTTTTAAAATGTGATAAAAGTTATTTTCAAAGAAAAACAAAACATCAAAAATTCCTTTGGGATGTCGACATGCCTAAGTACCCCATGTCGACATAGTGTAGTTGAGTTCAAATTTAAATTTCAAAAGAAGTGTCTATTCGTCATAACTCTTCATTAATGGACATGGCTGTTGTTCTTCTATAAATAGGGGTTGGGTTCAACGAATTTTTAATTCAGTTTTTCTGGTTTTTCACTCCTCTTCTTCTTGCACATTTCTATATACATATTCTTACCACTACTCTTTCGAAATCAACATTGAATCTAACTAGATCATTTTTGGTTTGATTCTCTATCACTATCTCAACAAGATCCTCTGTGCTATTCAGAGTTATAGGCTTTTTGTAATCAACTTAGCGAGAAAAGGTGTGATTGTAGCCTTGGAAATCAACCAAGCGAGATAAGGTGTGATTGTAGCGTTAGGAAATAAATTGGGTGAACTTGTTGCCCGGGAAATTAAGTATCTCTACCTAGAGGATTGTGATTCTGGAGGGTGTACCTCGTTGCCTTGAAATTGAGGGTGTAATTGTAAAGATTGCTTTTGAAAGGAAATCCGTACTTGTTGTGTGGGACTGGATATAGGGTAACTCCAAACCAGTATAAAATCCAAAGTGTTCTTTCCTTCACTTCTTTTACTTTATTTCTACATCTGTGTTTGTTTCTGTGATCATATCTATGTCTGAATATTGCATACATTTGTGTTTAAATTAACAAAAACTCAAAAAGATTTAATAATTCTCTAAAACACTATTCACCCCCTCTAGTGTTTATCTTAGCCTTAAGATCCTTAATCCACATTTCTCACATATCCTTTTAACTTATTCGTAACTCACAATAGTTAATTGGAGTGTAACTATCCTCACTTCTCTATATAAACATTGTCAAAACATCTTAGACGCTTTTTCATTATTATCAATGTCTCTTTGTTTCAAATCCTTTCAACCTAATTGAAATATGGTGTTTCGACAAAGTATATACCCAAATTGGTACGTGTAGATAATTGCACTTATTGATGATGAAAACTCTTTCCTAGGCTTTCGACATTGTCGAAGGGTGTATTCGAGTGCCTAGATTCCATCCTTCCTTTCCACATTGTCGAAAACTCAATGAATTTCATAACTTTCTTTAAAATTCAATCCCCTCCCGAAGGCATAAAACCATATATTATGGTGGATATCTAATCTATTATAGTAAGCGTTCGATGCCTTCGAATGGCTTTAGTAATGGAATAAACTATTACTTTAATGAAATTATTTAACCTTGCAGGAACATGGGTTCAAAAAGGACGTCTAAGAAACCTGAAAAGGAAGTAGCTTTAGGATTAGAGTCTTCCCCCAAAAATGCCGAAGCAATTTCAAGACACTCTCTTATAGCTAGTCAAGACGAAGTTGTTGTGATCCTCAACGACTTCGGGATCACAGAAGTTGAAGCCATTCCTACTAGTACAAAATAACACCATCCAGTGTCCTCTTAAAGAATATTTTGCTTATACTTCCACCCACATTTGGTATGGTGGTTTTATTCCATTCCCCGATTTCTTGTCAAAATTCTTGAGTCATCTTGGCATAGCTCCATTTCAATTATCTCCAAATGTATATACATGTCTTGTCTCTTTAGAGCTCATGGCCTTAGAGTCAAACATTCCTTCATTAAGTGCTGAAGTTTCGAATTACCTGGTGCGTCTGGTCAAGCTTAGCAACTTGAGTAGCCAAGTTTTCATACATAACCTACAAAAAAAATTAATTTCTAAGGGGGTAAACAAGTTCAGGAATCGAGAGACTCAATTCTCTTACGTCATATGTTTTCCTAATACCAGTGGATACTCCTTGTGAGATGATCATTATTTTCATTTTCATTTTCATTAAATTATCTTCTTTTCTACTAAATTACGTTTTCTTATTAGGTCCCGCTCCTAAAGATCTCGATGATGAAGGAAAGAGAATCATGAAATTGTTAACTGCTGCTTCAGGTAGCATTGGGAATAGGCTTACTCTATTGATGCCAAGCAATCTTCAAAAACATTCCCTCCTTCCTATAGGTCAGAGAATTCTTGGACAACCCCTTCTTGTCCAACACACTTCTAATAGCAAGCGTTTCCTTTCCCTAGGTGATTCTAAATATTTCTCTCCTTTGTCTCTAATTTGTCTAGATCAACCTAGTATGCTTAAGTGCAACATTTGTAACTTACCATTGTGTTACCCCTTAGATTGTTTTACAAAATTATACTTTTTGAATTTTAGCAACTGCTCCTTCGACAGAATTGATCATAAGAGATCCATCCCTTCCAACTTTTGAATCCAGTGTATCAGCTCTGACCTAGGCCATTGCTAAGTCAAGGATGATTGCCAAAAAAAATTAAGCGAGATGACTACAACAGGTCCATCTCTCAAGAAAAATAAAATTTATGATGTCTAATCTCCTCTTCCTTCAAAGGAGAGTGGGTATATTGATGTAAGCAAGGCTCCAGAATGTTCTACTCTTGACGCTGCTACTGACCCTCCTAGAACAGTTCCTTCCAGGGATGATCTCATGTCTCGCATTGTTGTGTCTGATTCTTCCAGAATCATTTAGCAGATGAAAAAGTATTTGGGTACTTCAAATACACCCTAGGAGTTGAATCCTTCTAGACAAACATCTCTGATGCCTCTCTATGATTTTGAGGAGATTGTACAGTCAATTTTAAATTCTTCTTCATTTAGTTCCATTCATACGCCTTCCTCTGTACCTGATCTTACAAGACATTGTCGATCTCTAATTGAACAACAACTTATGGTATGTTTCATACTACTTGACCTTCTTATTACCATTTCGTACTGGACTCACGCCGTACCTTTCCTTTTAGATTTCTAAAATCTAGTACTCCCTCTAGGAAAGCGCTTAAAAGTCTTTCGCTGAGACGTCTAAGCTTCAAGAGAAGTCTCAGCTCTAAAAAACAAGATTGTTTCCCTCTCTACTGCTAAAGATAACACGGTTACGTAACATGAAAGGTTGAGCGCTTCCTTTGCTCAAGCATAATCTACTATCTTTGAGGAGAGGAAGGCAAGACAACTCTTAGGTGATAAGAATTTGGCTTTAAAAATGACACTAAAAGAGTCACAGATAGAGAAGGCCCGAATGGTTGCTAAACAATATTCTCCCTAAAAGAAATGCACTCTTTTCAAGTAGAAGTTGGTGAAAAAGAAGAAAAATTCTTTAACTATGGCCCACAAAACCATTTCTGAGGCCAAACAGAAGATGTCGCAATTTTTGAATACTCTCTTAATGACATCATCGTGAATTCTTACGAGGACACTCTAATGCTTGCTTATTCCGATAATATCGAAAAGTGTCCAAACTTAAACTTCTCCGCACTCATTCCTTTCCTAGTCAAAATATTCATGGATAAAATCAAATAAATGGAGCAAGGGATCAAAGTTCCCGGTAGAGAAGAAATTGACGCTGCAAAACTTTTAACTTTCGAATCCCCTTCTATAGAAAGAGATTCTGACTCTGACGAAGAAGATGATAATGATGATGTTGTTGTTGAGGAAGGCAGAAATGACAATGATAATAATGATGATAACCCTAACAATGAGGTTAGAGATCAGGGTTCAGGCAACAACGGAGGTGATCATGTTGGTTCTCATGGAGGGGATGGTGATGATATTCCTAGGGCTTCAAAAAAAGTTAACCCCGATCTAGTGGCCATGAAACAAGCCAAATTGAACTTTCTAAGCCTTTTGATCTCCACGAAGAAACCGCCAATATTAATGTTTGAGAACAACGGGGATAAAAGCAGACCCTACAAACTTCAATTCCTGTTTCTCAGCCATGGAACTCTTTGTATAAATGGCTTTCACTTCCAAGATAACACTAGTTGATATCTTTCTATTTTAGATAAAGAAGAAATCCATTCAACTTTATAAAACAAAGCTTGAAAGAAAACAAGTGGAAATAAATTGCTGGTATAGGGAGTTAGACAAACAATTAAAAGAAATAATGCACTCTTTGATAAGTATTATAAGCTTAATAAGAGCACCGTAGTGTTAGTGTCCTTTAAAGATCAGGAAGCTGCCCCCCGACTGAAAAGGGCGCGTCTTCGATATGACAAGCTCTTGGAAGAGCACAAGAAGTTAATAACACTTTTATGGATATTGATTGAAGATAGGGATATCCTAGTACACTTTCTATACAAAGCTTACTACAGACACCTAATTGTAGATTTTTCATTGATTTTAGCGGGGGACTACTTAGACGGCCACATAGGAGATATTTAGATGAATTTGGATCTGGTCCACACCCAAGAGCTTGTTGGAATTTATAATGAGTCAAATCAATCCGTCATGAATTGCCTTCGAAAAACTCAAATATTATAAGGATAAATTAATTTCTGAGTTATTCAAAAAATCAGTTTTGCACAAACCAGTTTAAAATTTGCAATTATGTAATATTATTTATTTGTGAATTTTCTGTATTAGTTTCCTTTTATACTTAGTTGTATATTATTACATTATTACAGAATAAATGTCTCTCAAGCATCCTTGTTTCTAGAGATTATTTAGGCAAATATGTCAAATTAAGAAAAGATTATTTAGAAAAGGTCTCGCCCTTGAAATCCTCAAAACTGGCTAGATATTGCTTTCTTAGAGAACTACAAAGGCTTTATACACGACATCCCGCCTTCGTTTTGATTTTGTTACCAAAGAAAAGGAAAGGCTTCTTAAGGAAATTCGAACATTCATACAAAATTAATATGCGATCGTGAAAGTCCTTATGCTGGAGAATGGGATTATAGCAAATATCCTCTAGTTATTAGCCTAGATGAATTTAATGCTCCTTTTGATTCTACAATCACTCTTTCAGCTAATTCTGTGAACAAAGTTAAAAATGTTGTTCCTCGGTTTTAAGTGTAATAAAAAATATATTTGATTATTTAATGAGATTGTACGTTTTGTTTTATTTTTTCCTTGAGTTGTAACCTCTATTATTGTAACAAAAGGAATTGGTAATGTGAGTATTAACTTTGTTTTTTGTTCATTTAAATAGGAGTTACAATTATCCACCATGCCTCTCTCACTAAAGTCATTATCTCATTTCACCAACACAGAGATAAGTTGGTAGCGGGCGTTGAAAAGAGAAGCCTCCTTAATGATCCCCTATTTGCTCGTCATTTTTGCAACATTGAAGCGTTGGAATTACATAGGAAATTTTTTCTTCAAAAGACGATTGTTAGGGATCTTAACGATCAGATCACTTGTCTCAAAGCGGACATCAAGAGTAAAGATGAAACAATTTCTCAATTAAAACGTCAAGTTAAATCAAACCCTATGATTGACTTTGATCATGATATATCCAAGCTTCTCCAACAGATAAGCGATTTTGAGATAAAACTAAAACATAGTCAAGCCCAATGCAGATCTCTGTAATTTATCATGGGGGATAACATTCAAAATATCAATTTACCAACTTCTCTAACCGCCTCGTCTATTGTGAAATCAATAAGGTCCTCATCTCTAGCTATTCAAAATTTTCCAACTACTACTAACCCTCCTCTAGGTTTAGATGAGAAGGCAGTGGGTGAATGGTGCAGGAAGGTCAAATTTGAAATGATGAGATATTCTATTGACCAGCAGAAAGTGAGATATTCACAGCGCATTAATGAGTATGCAGCTAGGATTCAAAAACTTGAGCATGAAAAATATCTTCACCGAAAGCACATTGTGGATTTAGAAAGGCAAAAAAAAACCCTTAAAGGAGCTAAAAAAGCTTTCAACCATGCTTCAAAGGCTTGTGTTGAATCTATTAATGATGCTGTTGTCATTAAGAACAAGGAAAAGTAGCTTAAAGAAATTCTTTGTGTAGCGATTCACCATATTATCGATCCTTTAATTGCCAAGTATCTAAATAATGTTGTTCAGGATCTATGAAACATACATTTATATTATAAATTTGTATATGATTTTATAAATTATTTAAATATCGCCTATTTTGTAGCCTTTGCCTATTCTTTCAATGTTGTTTCTGAATTTTCTTATCGATAACTTTGATTATGGGTCGGGTATTTATCGTCCCATTTAGTCTTCATTATTAATCTTGTTTTCCTGAAAAGTGCAAAGTATATAACATTTGTTATTAATAATTTAAAATCTAAACAGGAAGATATTTTGTAGTTCTTTATATTATTGGCAATAGTGTAAGTAATCCCACTAATTCCCAAAAATCTAAGCAATAAAAGTTAATAGATCATCGTGTGGAAATAATAAGTAAAGAGAAATTCCACGGTAGAAACAAATAGGAGTCTTGAGATCCAACTTTGGTCATGATAAGAGAAGACCTGAGACCCGACTCTGGTTATGTTAATAGAAGTCTAGAAATCTAATTATGAAATAAAATGGAAGGCCAGAATCCAAATCTAGCATTGATATGGAAGTTTAGAAATCCTCTTTTGAAAATAACTAGTAGAAGACCAAGAATAATCGTTTAATAAAAATAGTCCAAAGTTCATTATCTGAATATGAGTCATATGTGACTAGGAATCTTCTTATGGGAATAAACAATTTGAGGCCAGAAATCCTCATCTGGAAATAATAAAAGATCCAAAACCCATATTCAGGTATTAATAACATGAACCCTGGAACTAATAGAAGACCAGATGTCCGTAACAGCGGTCTCGAAGCCCAGATCCATGTATTTATGAGCGAAGTCCATAAATCAATGGTAAGTGACCCAAAATCCAGATTCAAGCATTAATGAAGTTCGGAGACCCTCTTTTGGAAATCAGTCAAAGGCTGTAGATTCTTATTTGAGCCTATTGTTTCACACCATTCTTTGGGTTTTGATTCCTTTGACATATATGCCATCTTTTAGGCTCTATATGTTGTCATTGTTTGGTGTGCCTCTTCTTGGGCTTGGACAACTTAGTCCGTTGTTGTTTGGTGCACTTGGTTAGCTTATCCACAAGTAGGACCCAAGGACTTAACCAACCTCCCTCTAGGAGGCGCTCCAGCCAGGACGTATAGATAGGACTGAAGGCTTGTTTGGCGCCTTCAACAAGCAATAGCATGGCGAACCAAATGCTTACTCTGTCCTCCCTTCAAGAGGTGCTTTAGCCAGGCCATAGCATGACGGGATTGAAAGCTTGTTTGGTGCCTTGGACAGGCCATAGTGTAGTGGGACCAAGAGCCTACTTCATCCCCATCCAGGGGGCGCCTTGATCTGGCCATAGCATGGCACGATCAAGGGCTTGTTGATGTTTTAACCTGGTCATAGTGTGGCATGGATAAAGGCTTACTCTAACCTCCCTCAAGAAGGCACTTTGATTTGGCCAACTCGGCACGGACAAAGGCTTTGACCATTTAAAGTAATTTCCAAGTTTAAGGGGAATTCTACTCCCAACCATGTAGATTTTTCTTAGAAAAGTACTGCTTTATTGAATTCGATTAAGATTGCTTTACAAATACATTAATTTTGCCTTGTATGAAAAGTTGATCACATTCCTTCAAGTGCTCTACAACAATTTGTTTAGTGACCATTCATCATGCCATAGTGATTGTGATGCGCCACACCGAGACCCATATTACCATGGTAGTTTAGGTCTGTTTTTGAATAAATGCAATATACAAATATACATAAACAATCATAGAACAGCAAAACCAGATCAGAGTATACATACGTCTCCGTACATAATACATAATACATAATACAACATACATAAGTAGCATGAACTACAAAATATACATACATACTAAGCTCTTAGCTAATGCATTATCATGGGGGTCGCCCTTAACCAGCGATATTCTCTGCATTAGTAGACATGATTACTTAGTAATTCTCTTTATTAATGTGAGTCTCGGGGTGGGGCGTCACAGTGACAATAGGATACTCCCCGATTCCTTTCTTATTTGGGATTTTTCTGCTGGGATGGCCAATAGTTGAGTTCCTCCCTAATTATTAAATACACATTCTCAATCGATGTAGTTAGATTGCATTCCTTAGGGAGTCTTGATTTGAAGCTTGTCTTTTGAGGATGATTTCTAGATTTTTTATTATTTAATTCAGAATCTTCACCGTCAATAACCAATTTCCTTTTCAAAACCTTTTGATGCTCACATGTAGGTAATATTCCGCTTGTTGCTTGATGCTATTTTTGTGCAATGGTGCAGTAATCAGCCATCATTTCTTCCTTTAAGACACTGCCTTTAGTAGAGAATTGAATTGTCTTCTTCATTTGATCAAACAAGTTATCACTCTTATCTTTGTTCCCTCTAAGGCAAAGATGGGTATAGGGCCAATGTGAAAGGGATTTAAACTCCACTTGTTTGGGTCATAAGATTCAGCCTTCTTTTTCTTGAAGATTCTCAAAGCCTCTAACCTTAAAATTTACTCTCAATATAGTTTAGAATCTTCAATAGTTCCATGGGAGAATCCAACTAAGTGTGGCTCTAAGGATCCTTGTTTGGACTTTTTAATGTTGCTAGACATGGTGATTAAGGTTTAAGGTAAGCTTGGAATAGAACAAGTTAGAGGAAAATAAAGTTGGGAATTAAACGAGGCCAGAGGTTCGAGCCCTCCTTTTAGCACTAAAAATGTTAACAAGAAAACTTGCCAACATCCCAAAGTAGAAATGTAAGATTAGCCCCTACATTAGCACCTTTTGATTCAGTAAAAGTAGTCCAAAACTCTTTCGAAAGGACCTTTCAAAATGGTTGAGATGGTCAGAACTCCTTTGGAGCCCTCTTTTGAGGTGGACGAAGTGGTTTAAGGTTAGGACCTATTTGATCTAAGGTTTTCCACTGAATCACTAAGTTTCTACCCCTTCGAAAGGTAACCTTTCGATTGACACTGAAACAAGTACACCATAGTAAGAAACATAGTGAAGTCACAATTCTATTGACACTGATACAAGTAAACCATAGCAAGAAACATAATGAAGTCACGGTTCATTTAATATATTCAAAAATGCCATATAATTCCTTTAGTAATAACTTTCTTTATTTCTAGAAAACTAAGTACTACAAAGAAGTGAAATCCCCAAATTGATTTCAGAATTAGGATTTACAAATTTAAGAATGAACAAGTGTTAGGTCAATGAAATTGAATCCCCAAAACAAAACCCCTAGTGCCTTATTTATAGGCGCTGATTGGACCATTTTAAACCAGTCCTTTTGACTTGGTCGAAAGGATGCCTTAAAGACCTTCCGTTGCAGCTAAATTCTAGGCGCTTTTCTTATTTTGCTTCTGAACGGAACTTGAGCGCTTTCGACGTTATCGAAAGATATAGATGCGCCTTCCAATTTTTCATTGTTGTGCTATTGCAAGTAAGAGAAGATGTCGGCTTTCGACACCGTCAAAAGGTGTATCTTCGGGTTTCAAATGAGTTGGATATAGTAGAAGGCCTCAATGCAATAGGTGGCTTTAAAATGCATTCTCGTTGACTAACGCGGAACCTTTGTCCTTTTTATTAAACTCATATAAGCTTTCCTTTATAATTATGGATGGTATCAACTGATTCGAAAGGCTAATCTATGCTTTTGAAGGGGTAGCACTATCCAAATGTTCTTCTACGGTAGGTGAATGATGGCAAAACCCATTGTTTTGAAAGGTTTTGCACTCAATCGAAATCTTATAATTTATTGCCCTCAAAAGGTACCTTTAACACATTCGAAGCATCCTATGCATGCGACAGCAACCGTTTCAAAAGGTAATTAATTGAAATGAAAGGGTGTCCCATTCCCCTTTCGACCTCTTCAAAAGTGCATTACTCATTCAATATTTTGCAAAGCCATCCCTTCGACTCTTTCGAAAAGTCTTGCTATCTCTATCATTCTTTATGGATCTTTCTTCTGTATTCTTCAAGGTTTTGATTAAGCCAAAGTGATTTTTGATGATAACAATAGGTAAATATGGTAAGGAACATGAGTACACAAACCATACTTGACCTATCCGTACAATCAAAGTGTTAGTACATAACAATATAATATACTACTCTACAATATCATAAAGGTACAATACAAAACGCCATAGTGGATGTCCAAATATCCCTATCTCCACTACCTACTCCTAATGATATCCTCGACTAATGATATCCTCGAGTGATAGCCCACTAAAGGAAAGAAACCAAAGCAACCCATAGCATCCATCAAATAAGACTCACTATAATTTATCCCCGTGCTCTAAATGTATGATAACTTATATGGCCTTCTTACTACCAGAGACTAACGGAAATCGCAGTTCTCTGTATACTATCTTATCACGCAGTCTAAAGCTCGATACGTATCTTCTAACCCCAAAGCTAGACACTAGACCCAAAGTCACTAGTTCAGGGTATTTGGATCCTCGCTATCAATCCATTGACGTCTCCACTTATAATACCCCTGCTTTGAGTACATAGAAAACACTCCGAGCGTCAACGATTCCTTAGCACGAGCATCAGTTCAAGCCCCACCTTGCTCCATTCAGATTAAAGACACTTCTTACTCAAACCAGTTTCCATTATTCATAAGAAACCCTTCCACATCCTCCCATCCTATGGATCCTTCCATTACCGAGCCGCCATCTTAGGAACCTGCTCCAAATACGAGCCAACATCCGAAGATTCTAGCTTTTTATCATGATATTACTTCGCCATCCAACCTTGATGCGAACGAGCTAACACCTCCAGCATGATCTATAGAACCTCCAATCTAGTCCCTAAAAGTTCTACCATCATCTGACTTAAACTGTCAAATCGCCGCCGACCTCTCTCATGTCAGTGCCAATCTCTCTACTTAGCCAACTAGTGACCAAGTTTTCTTTCACTCCTTCCTTTCTTCTAGTACTCCATGCCTAGATGCTTTGACCCTGACCTATTAACCCAAAACAATTCATCATGGGAACAAATCATCTCTTCAAAACACTCAACTCTACGTTTTAGAAACAAGTCGTCATAGTCTCCAACACTTAGCCAATCACTAATCCATTACCTTGGGCAACCTCCACCAGCCTTGCTCTTGGCCTCACCAAAGTCGACAGCCATAGGACCGACCTAAACAAGTCAATGCCATCATAAATTTGTCGATGTTGACATGTCCCTTAAAAAATTTGAAGATTTGACTTGAACCACCGACTCTATCCATACTCCAGAGCCACCCTTCTAATTTTCGTCTAATTTTGGGTATCTTTGCCTTTGATATGATCGATTCTCCTACCTATCTTTCTAAACATCCAAAATACTAACAAATAACATCGAATCATATCATATAAACATAGAACAACAAGTAGTTTCATCCATTCAAATAAGCAATCCATAGAAATAAGATAAACAAGTCAATCTCTAACATAAATCTACATATAGCATTAATATATGAACATAAACCAAGGTTTTAAATCTCGGATATCGACCTCGTTTCTTCTTGGAAATTTTACAGACTCGGTCTGATATCGGGAGAGATCTCGGACGAGATGAGCCCATCTCGGGTGTTCGTCTCGGAATTCCATATCGGCACTTAAAGCTCATATGGTAACCATCTCGAGGAATATTATATATTAAAAATTGATACTATTTCACAATAAGTTTTATGAATGGTGTTAAAAATAATAACAATAATTCAAACTTGATTTATAAAATCAAGTTATTGTTATTAATTAACCAAAGAACATTCATATTCAAAAATCATAATATGCTTAAACTAATAGAGTAACATAATAAAAATAAATTATGGCTCACAAATTATTATCCATGAACATGAATTATTGTTAGACAAAAAACATAAATCCAAAACATTAAACAATAACCTAGAAGTAGAACATAAAACCCATATATACATAAGGAACATGCATGTAAAAAACGATGAACATAAAAATGCAAAAGATTGTAGGACATATATGAATATATGATATATGATATATGATATAGACATTTCTCATATAACATGCAAAACGTACACAAAACACTAAAGATTAAACTTGATTTTTTTTCGCGTCTTCTATTCGCATACAAAATACAAAAAAATGAACTTAATGGTAAACCAAAATAAAACCAGGATTTTACCATTACGAGCATGCTATTACTAGCAAAAATAGTTATTAATATCTTGGGTGCAGGGTTTGGAAATTTTAGCCCAAAAAAACCAAAATACCGGTGATATTTTAACATCTCGTCTCGGCCGATATATCGACCGATATTTTAATATCTCGGTCGATATATTCAAAACGAGATTTACAACGAGATTTGTTGTTTCGTTTTGGGGGGAGATCAAAACGAGATATCGGCTGAGATTTCCGATATTTGAAACAGTGACATAAACAGAGGTTATTTCTAATCAATCTATATCATATGCATGGATTAACATGTAATTAGAGTTTGAAAAGTTTTTATGGCCAAAAATCAATTTAAAATATGTTGAATCTTATAATTCTACTATATAAACATGCATAGTGTAGTGAGAAGACATAAACCTCTCACCAATTACCAAATTTAATCAATTTCTGTGTAAACCTAACCCGAGTAGCGAAGAAAAGCACTCCAATTAAGCAAAATGATGATCTTTATCTTCTAATTATTAATCAACAATCTAGTTTAATTTAGTGAGAAATTTGGATGAATTAGGATGGATTTAGGACTAATTAGGGTTTAGATCTGATTTGGAATGAGAGAAAAACCATAATCCTGAAGTAATGAAGCTAGTTTGATTCTCGAATTCGACTCCTGGAAAAATTTATGTTCCAAACAAGGTATTCAGGTTCAAAATAGTCACATGGAAACTCAGAAAAAATCACAAGTGTGTAAAATATCACTGAGAGTCATATCCCAAAACTATAGAATCATACGACCTCATACGCATAAAATAGAAATACTTTACGATCCTTTGATACTAAAATATATCCTAATCTATTATCACTCATGTACTTAAATATATTATAATCAGTAATCACTTATGTCAATGTAAACCAGAACAATAGAAGTATAAGATAATCGGTTATAACATCAACAAGCTTAACACACTACCAATGCTTAATTTAGATATGTTTTTCTGAGTTCATTTGGATCAATATCCAAAATTTTCAATTAAGTGGATAATGTTATATATACATACACAAACACACATGAGGAGTGTTCAGTAGCACCCCAAACAATGTTGCACCTCTGTAGCCTCATGATTTCCACCACAAGCTTTGGATTAAATAACAATACTTGCTCTCTCTTTCCACTAACCATATTATTTAATTTGGAACATGTGATAAAAATCAGGGGACTATAGAGGCGTTGCACTGTTTGAGATCCTATTGGACGCTCTTATATGTATATATAAACATTGTTTAAGAAACCTTGAATTTTAAAATAAAAAATGTACATAATTCCAGCATACGTTCGAATCTCAATTATTGTACACATTCAACGATAATTTATTTTCATTGATTACATGTATTATTTCATTGTAGTCCACCTAATTGTTATGTGAAATAAAATTTTCTCAAACCACCGAACTGCTTTTTGATAGCTACAAACATGAAGCGAACATAGATTTTTTTTGTTTTCATAAAAGTTAAATTTGAAGATTTATCTTTATTTAATTATTACACAGAATATGGGAGGTCATGTAAGGCAAAGGAACCATGTCATTGCCTTACGATAACGAACACACTTTTATTGGAATACTATATGATTATATAAAAGCAGGAAAATCAAAATGCTACTTTCACTAAAAACCAATAAGAAAAGATTAATAAAGAGACGATTGAAGCAACAAAATCTAATTATATGGCGGGGAGATTAAAGGAAGAGTTGACCATTTTACACAATGAAGACCGTTTATTTTCACAACTATTAGGACATATAGGATTTGCATGAGATCCATATACCAACAAAGCTAATGCTACAGAAGAAGTAAGACTGCCAATGGATTTCTAAAAATTTGAAATCTGTCTGGATCCATATTCAAAAAGCAGATCCGATATCCGAAAAAGCGGAAATGGATATGTATACGAAGACATCCGCATTTAAAAATTATCCTTCCATTTTTATCAAGATTATAACTTATATTATGTGTATTTTAGTACAATAAAAGATATGTATATATTATTTTGTTAAATTAATAGTCTATCATATGCATTTAATACATATTAATTGCTCAAAACTTTTTACCATCATCATACTTGTTAATTTGACGCACTTTTATAATTAGTGGGATTAGGAAAAAAAATACGTTGAACCAAAAAAATTTCATTTGTATTTCTTAGTTTATTGGTCATTAGTGGGTAAAATAACCATTCAATGTCCTTCCATATACACAGTTGTGTATGTCCAATATCCGAAAATGATTTCGAATGCAGATGCGGATATGACACTATCTGCATCCAAAAATATCATTTGATATGCCTAAGAAGAAGTTTGGCAACACTTTTATACGATGTATATTTGAAAATAAAGTTCATGAGTATAAGTGCATGTCGACCTAATATTTGTTAAATTATTATATATCTACAAGAGCGAGTTAGGATAAATATGAAATATGGTTGCAAGAATTATGAACTTCTGGGGGAGTTTTTTAGTGGAATTATGGCTACTGGAGGTTTAAGTAATGCTTCAACTAAACTTCTACCTAATTCATATGATGAAAGACAACTCGAAGATAATTTTCTTAACACGGGCATGCATGTTCATGTAGTAAATGACGACGACGAGCAAATAAGTACTCGTTGAAGTGATGAAACGTCAACGAATGAACGACGACACAAGAGAGATAAGGCTAATAATGTTGAAAAGATTGAATCATTTATGGAAAAGTTGTCTTCTTTAATCAATATGCGCAATGAAGAAGTTGAACTTAAAGTGTAATACTTAAAAGAAAAAATTGCAAAAGTTCAAGGAAAGTCACCTGACATAAGCGATAGTCAAAGTGGCGTGTCGAATCCATATTCCAAGACAGTGTGTTTGAATATATCAAATGGCATTGGTGGGGTTTCTGATGAGGTCTACATGAAGACAATAAAGGATTTTTTAAAGATCCTGATTTCAGGATGTCATTTTCCATGATGCCGGAACGTAGAAGACTACCAATTTTAAAACTCTTAGAATAATTTTATTAGCTTTTGTGTTATGGAATCTTTATTGTAGGTGTATATGCTTTATGTTTTGTTAAACTTTGTGTTTATTGCACTATGTAGTTCTTATTCTACAATACTTTTATGGTAACACTAGATTCTTACTTGAGATTCTTTTATACTACATGACATATCATGCCATTTTAATTACGGTCTAAATTCTAATATGATTATATAGACAATGTTACATTTATAGTACCATTTCAAGCTATAGATGTATGAGATAAAGTACGGTTGTTTTCTAGTTTATGTACTATTGTCTACATGCAAATTTTATTTTATTTTATTTTGATTCTAGATTGACATTATATTCTGAATTGCTGTTATCACATGTATCCAACAAATTTGACCTATTACTGAATTACAAATGTTATTTTTGTTATGAATCATGAGAAACTGAAATGTTCTTTATTACCGTGTCTTCTTTGATCTAGCGTTTCACTATTACCATGTCAGTGATGCAACTTGAATCAATATTCTCAAAGTATAGAATAGTAATAACTTAAGCCAAGCTGTATTCTTAATAAGTACATATATTGACACAACTAAATAGTAACAACTTCAAAATTCTAATATTAATTTACTTCTTAATCTTGTAGAAATTTTTACAGGCTATATAGTTTCATCCAAATTAGCTTTGCTTGATATTGCAGTGACCATCAGGTATATATTTGTTCAACTCGACTTTGAACCTTTTATGCATTGATACACATGCTATCAGTAAAAGTTCAATCATTTACCAAATCAATTTTCAACTTGAGTTTGTAAAAGTTGAAATCTTTATAATGCTCTGCACAAATTAAAATTATTTAGGTATCATGCCAGTTTAGTGATGGATGATCTTGCACTAGGGTTTCTTATTCTCTAGGTTAATTTTACTTTAGGTGCTTGTAATGAATTTAGTCGGTTGACATAGATAGAACTTAGTGGAAACCTCTGATTATTCGCATGACCATTTTACTTTATTACTAAGATAATAAAACAAAAAAAACCACTACAAGACACACGGTGCATTCCTACGGCGGCGAGACATTGACGGCCGTTGGAAAGCCGTTGATGGACGTTGGAAACGCCGTTGATATACATTTCAACTCCATTCAACGTCAACCAACGGACCCACGCGCATATACCAACATCTTCCAACATTCAGGTTGTCCATGTGGAAGAAGATGTTGACCAAAATGGACAATGGAAAGACGTTGGAAGATCCGATGGAGGACATTGAAAGACGTTGGATTAAATGTGCCAGTGAGCCGTTGGTGGACATTGGAAGATGTTGGAAATCTGGGTTTTTTTTACAGAACCAACAATGAATGCTTCCAGCCACCTCCAACATCGTATATCTCATAAAAGCTCAATTTCGAGCACATATACAACAACATATCTCACATATAAATAATCATAATAGTAAATCCAAGTAATAAGCATATATACTAATCAATATACACAATACAAATAAATATAAACATCGTAAACCATCCAACATCAATATCCAACAAAACGTCTAATCCAACAATATCCAAACTACTACGTCAACATCGCAAAACTCACATCCAAACCAACATCCAAAACATCAGAATGTATCAAATCATCACACTCTCCAAGTATACATGTCTATAGAAAAGCCAACCAAACCATACCTGAAATCACTCTCCTCCAGAACCACCAGAAGACGGAAACCGGCCGTATTGCTCCATAAACTCCATAAGACGCCTGTTCAGCTTCTTCATCTTGGCTTCAGTGCGGATATTGCGTTCCTCGAGCGCGGCGTCCTAGGATCTGAGCTGTGCAATCTCCTCCGTATCTTGAGCCCTCTGATACTCAGTCTGAGCCGTCTTAGCCTGTAAATAAAATTTAAACTATTAGTGTTTAATGATTGTAATTCGTGTTTACTATAATCCATCACAATGTGCAACAGTTGTTCAGAATAATTATTTTAAAATTTAAGTTAAAGTTATTACCGGTTGATTCCAAAACCATAGCGTCTGCCATGTGCTGCTGGATCAATGACAGACTCAAAAATAGCGTCCTCCTCATCGGCGGTCAACTCGTCGCGCCCAGAGCCCTCGAGAATGGAAGTTCGTGCTTGCTGAAACTTTTGTTATTAGGCAAAATAAGTTGAATTTAGATAACATTATTTTAATTAACTTATATAAGTGTTAAGTCATTATGTTACTTACATATGCAGACTGCGCTTTGGCATCGTGATCCCAGGAGTATGAAACGTTGCCTGCTTCGTCGACCTGGCTCAACGCATGAGTATGCGTGAAAACATCCCAGTAACTCACAGAAGCACCACCACGCTGTCTCTCCTGAAATATGTCCATATACATATTATATATATATATATATATATATATTGTTACATTATCTACAACTTAGAACTTAAAATCTTTAATTATTATCGTAATTAATAAATATACCAAGTCCTCTCGGTGATGCTGAAATGACTTGGAACCACCACGATGTGTGACAGGGTTCTTTCTCCTATTGGCTGAGTTCCTCTCCAACTGCCTCCGTAAATTTAATTTAAAAACAAAAATTGTTTAACATTTCTAGTTAGTATTTGCGTAGAAGAATTTAAATTAAACATGTGATAAATTTACCTGAAACTCCTCGTTTCCCCACCATGTCACAAAATCATCCCACACAGCTATGCTCATCCACTGAGGCTTCTTTCCCGCTGCTTTTAAGCTGTTTACTGTTTTTCGGTAGTTCTTTGCGACTTTGCTGCACCAGTGGCGATATACGACTAAAATATCAACGTCCTGAAGGTCCACTTCCGCCTGCACGTTTGACAAAATAAGAGTTGTACAGCTTTTATAAATAATGTAAACATGAATTGATATAACATGTTCCTAATATATAAAGTGACATACCAAAAAATCCTGCCAAATAGTCTCTTTAACATTATCTGGAATTAATGTCCACTTAGGCCAACATTCGGTCATACGACTCATGTACGCCCGTCGAGATATAGATAGAACTACTTGAGTCGGCTCCAAAGAGAAACCACTGTGCTTAAACAAAGAAAAAACATTTAATATCTCATGACTACTATATATTTTCAAAATAGATTGTACGAAAATGAAATTTAATTTTCAAATTTAATACTTACCTTTGATCTGCTTTTTGCTTTAGCCACACCACAGGACGCCGTAGCTCCTGTGATGGACCACCGCCATCACCACCGTCCGGACGAGCATGCACTCTTTGTGAGGAAGAGGGAGACCAGAATGTCCACCGATACGTCTATGTGACGACATACCTATATAATACATGTTACAAACAAACATTATAACAGAAAATAAAATGACTAAATGTAAAACATACAGTATGGCGTAACATAAAAACGAGATGTGATACATATCATATATTAGCATACCATTTCATTTTTAATGAAAACAGGATAATGTTTAAAAAAATATAAATTACCTTCTCAAAATGTAGATAGTTGATCAGTCCTCGTCATTTTCGGATTCAGACTCTGTTTCACACTCTTTATTTTGTTCCTCTGCACTCTCAAATGCTTCAATTAATGCATTTGATTCATCGTTTAGAGGTCCAAAATCTGTTTGATCGTCGGTTATTATTATTCCTCTATTTTCCTCGATATCTGCTTGGTAAGCTTGTTCTTCGAGAATATTCCGTCCATCAAATGTAAACCTTGCCTTTGTTTTAAAAACAGCCGACCAATCTATTTTATCACTTCAGAGATGGGTAAGAAGCATAATAAACTTGAAGAGCTTGTTCGGCAAGTACAAAAGGATCGTATTTATAATAACGCAAAGTATGTTTTATTTCTATAAGATTATATTTTGGGTGCACGCTGATTCCAAAACCTAGAACGTTGCCGAACCAGTTGCATTTAAACAAAAATACTTCTTATGCGGATCGTGTGAAATACGTCAATTGCAAAACCTGGGTTAGCACGCCATAAAAATCATGAATATGATCATTTGGATCATCACTACCTTTAATAAATACACCAGTATTATTAGTTAATTTTTTGGCACCGTATTCTTTGGTATTAAATTTATATCCATTGACAAAGAATATTGGATAGTTCTTCACTTCCTTTTTGGTCCCATAGCTAAATGTTTCAATCCTTCATCTACAACACAATTTGTTGTATCAAAAACGTACTTAGAAAACCAAGAAGCAAATTCTTTGCCGATATCGCCGTTATGCATCACGTCAATATTATGACATTCAAAAGTGTATTAAAAACATTATCAAACACATTTTTCTCATTATGCATCACGTCAATATTATGACAAATCATGAGATCTTTCCAATAGGCAAATCCTAAAATATGCCTTGTTTGCACCAGTTATGAATCGATGATTTACCTTGAATTTCAATTTGCTCTCCGGTTTCATGTATCTTTGGATAATCCTTTACAAGTTCATATATATCTTCCCTTGACCAAACCGTAGGTGGTCTCAAGGTTTCATGTCTATTAGCTGTAAAGTTTTTCTTATCTCTTCTAAAAGGATGATTAATATGAAGAAAACATCGATGACGGTCAAACCATGAAATTTTCTTTCCACGAGGTAAAGAAAATGCTCGTGTATCTTCCATGCAGTACGGACAAGCTAGACGACCAGCCGTACTCCAACCTGAAAGCATTGCATAAGTAGGAGAATCGCTGATTGTCCACATTAAAGAAGCATACATGCGAATTTTTTTTTTTAGAGATATCGTATGTTTCTACTCCTTCGTACCATAATTTTTAATTCTTCAATCAAAGGTTGTAAATAAACATCGATTCCTTGTGTCGGATCATTAGGACCAGGGACGACAACTGTGAGAAACATATATGGAGTTTTCATACACATCCATGGAGGTAAATTATAAGGTGTGACAATTATAGGCCATGACGAATATTTAGAACCAAATGGAGAAAACGGGGAAAATCCATCCATACATAAACCAAGTCGAACATTACAACTCTCGCATGCAAAATCAGGATATTTGTGGTCAAAATGCTTCCATGCTTACCCATCAGCTGGGTGTGTTAACGTACCTTCTTTCCATGTTCTAACACTATGCCATCTCATATGTTGCGCGATTACAGAAGATGCATATAACCTTTGAAGTCTAGGAGTAATTAGTAAATAATGCATACGTTTATATGGGACTTCCTTTCCATTTTTCTTTCTTGATTTGTACCTTTCCTGATTACATATTCTACAAATTTCTAAGTTTGATATCTTCTTTCCAAAACAGCATGCAACCATTTAGACATGTATCCATTTTATGATACGGTAAACCAAAAGCTGACATCATTTTTTTACTTCGTAATGATTTTCGCACATTAAATTATTGGAAGGCATATGTCATTTCGCAGCTTGTACAACAGCTGTAAATCCAGCTTCTATGAAGTTGTATTTAGATTTCTTCGCAATGTATTCAGCAGTTACTGATAATTGGGTTCCGCTTGTGCAGCCTTCCCAAAGGGGTTTCTTTGCGGCATCTAATAAATCATATTATTTTTTTGCCCCAATATTTGGTTCTTCTTCAGCATTACCATCGTCATCAATTAATTGAGGAACAGGAAACATTGACCGTGCAGCATCTTCAACCATATGGTCTACGAGATTCATCGTATTAATTTCAGTACACACTACCTCCTCAGGTTGTACATGATTAGATGCTAACGGTTCTCCATGACGATCCCAAATCAAATAATTCGGCACGAAACCGTATTGACGCAATTAAATCTAACCATTTCTGGTATCAAATGCTTTAACATTTTGCATTTAGTACATGGACAACAGATTTCTTCGTCGTTTCTGTTATTACTTAAAGCGAAATCAATAAATACACGAACACCGTTATTAAACTGTTCACTTATTGAGCCTCCATTTTCGACCCTTCTTTTTTTGTACATCCAGCTTCGATCAGTAAAATAATTGTCCATTTACCTACGTATATAATTAAAAAGTATGATATAAATTTAAAAAATTGACATTTTATTAAAACAATATAATTGGTGAATTTTATATTAATAGATCATTGACACTTTGTCGATGGGCCATCCTACCTCCCATTACAAGTATAATAACGTAATTAAATCGCGTAAATCATTTCAATTTAAACGATTCAACAAAATTTCGGCAGCACTTCGCTTTAGTTTCCTGAACAGTACACATTTGCATGTACACAGGGAACATAAAGGAAACGCTGTCGAAATTCTATGAACCATTTAAAATGAAATGTTTTACGAGATTTAATTACGTTATTGTGTTCGTAACTTGTCCAATACAGGGACAAATCCAACAAATATTGTATACGATGAATATAGATGTCCGTTCTGTTAAAAAATGAATATCCACATAACGATCATATACAATACTTATCAGACAGGGCCGAAAGACACTCTAAGGGTTTCATGAATATAAAATATCGTTTTTGAAATTTTCTAAAATACATAAACAAATTGTATGCTCACTAACAACTAACCTTTCCAAACAAACCTAAAACTAATTGTATGCACATTATTCTATTGTTAACACAAACTTAAATATATATAATCTTGCAGTACATAAGTTAATAACATAGATTATGCCTCAATAAACTAGATTATACATACAATAAGGCAATACAAATATTTAATACACTAATTTAACAAATTTAGTTAAATATAAGGATTAGGGCTTATACCTTTTCTTGAGAGATTATGGAGTTAGAGAGGACGAGAGGGAGGCTTGGAGTTGTCGGAGGAGCAATGGGGGGCGGAATTGGAGAAAAATTGGGAATTGGGGGGGGGGGTAGGTAAATTTGTTTCAACCGAATGGGGAAGAAGAAGCTGGGTTTTAGTTTTGCTCGTGGATTTCCAACGTCTTTCAACGGCCGCCAACGTCCAGATTCCAACGTCTACCAACGTCCTACAGTTTTAACTAATAAAATATACGAGAAAACGCTGGATGTTGGAAGACGTTGGTCAATGACGTTGGAGGCCGTTGGAAGGCTCCGTTGGAATAGACTTTGTGTCTTGTAGTGAACACGCTATTTATCGTTATATATTTGAAAAAGCAAGCATATGAACTTTTCTTTACTTGTTACACTTCTATAGCTTCATTTATAGTCATAAATATCTAATGCTTTCCTATGGTCTTTGCTAATTTTTATATCTTCATTTTTTGAATTACTTCATCAGGGTTTCTTGGTATGATTACATTCGACATGAGTCTAACAAAATATATTATAACCTATGACCAAGAAACTTCAATAACCAAAACAAACTTTTACTTAGAAGCTTCAGCTTTTTTAGTAATAAATATAGTACTTACTACAATTAAAAGACCAATCTCTACTTTATGGTTACAAAGTTCAAACTATTGTAAATTTACATTGCTATGCTTGAAATATCTCGTAAGGCCAAGTTCAAAATTGTTATAGTATCTGTTATAAATTCATTTTGTTGTTTGTCTTTTATTTCAGGGAAGTTATTCACCTAAAAAATAAGCTCTTAGTTTGCCAGCTATATTTATATCAAAAGCAATTCAGAGTATATATTTGTGAACTTTGTGAATACTTCGATTTATGCCAACTTTGATTAATTTTATATTAAATATAACATGGATGTGTTTAACTTTTTGCTCGATTAAATCGTATTAGGTATTGCAGTTACTATAACATTGATGAAGAGGGCTTGACAAACTATATCAGGCATATTTGTTCAAATACATAAGTCCATCAAGTGGTGAATTTATAACAAAACTTTGTCCAATAAAATGTCAAATGAGTTTAGAGAAATTTCTAACATCTCTAATGATGGTTCAAGCGATGATTTCATTATAATGGATGACCATACATTAGATGAGATTGGAGATAAGATGATGCTTAACTATTTAGTTGCTAACCAAAGAAGTGTTATTAGCAGAAGACCTTAAAGAACATCATTTCTTATTGGAAAAAAGTTTATGCTTGAAATTTTATATGGACATCTAATTGTCCACCATCATATGTTTCGCATGCAAAACATATGTTTTTGAACTTTCGTGATGTTTTGAAAGAAAAGGGATTATCAAGAGAGGGTAAAAAAAGTCAACGTTGATGAGGGCGTTCCTATGTTTTAGATGGTTATAGGACACACTACATGCTATAGTGTGACTGGTGATTGTTTTCAACATTCTAATAATACAATCTCATAATGATTATGTAAAGTTTTGCGACTTGCTTTCTCGTCAGGCACGGAGATAATTCAACCAAAAAAATCAAGATATCATCCATGAACGTCTTTTGAGAGAATATCATCATTTCAAGTTGATGCAATTTAATATATAAAATATTTTATTTACTTGGAGAAAAAAATAGTAATATTATTTTCATTTTATGTCATAAACAGAATTACATTAGGACAACAGATGAAACACATGTTTCACCGTGGGTACTTTCTTCAAAGCAAACATCTTTTCGTGGAAGGAAAATGTTATGCAAAAAATGTGATGGTTGCATGTCATTTTCACATTAGATTCATATTTTTATATGTAGGATGGGAAGGTAAAACTAATGATTCTCGAGTATTTATTGATGCAGTTTCAAAACCAAGCAACAGGTTTCCAATGCCACGAGGAGGTACTCTCAAATAACTTTATTTATGATAGATAACAACATATTCACAAATATTTATAATTTTACAAACATAAATACAATTCTCTCGTGTGATGATTTTCATAATTTATTTTCAAAACAATTTTAGCATGTTAATTCTGGATATCCAAACATACTTGGGTTTCTCTGCCCTTATCGTGGAGAAAGATATCATTTACGTGACCATAGTGGACAATGAGAACTACTTGGAAAGGAAGACTTGTTTAATTATAGATACTCATCACATCGAAATGTTATTGAGCACTGTATTGGTGTTATAAAAGCAAGATTTTCAATTTTAAAGTTGATGACCAATTTTCTGCTTTCTAGACAAAGACAAATTCCAATTGCATGTTGCACAATACACGACTACCTTCGGGAGGAGCAAGCGTTGGATATTCTATTTTCTGAATATTTATCCGAGAATATGACATTTCAACCCACATTAGAGTTAACTCATGAACAAGCTGTGCACGTTAATGTTAGTCAAACGATTCAATTGTGGCAAGTTAGAAATAAAATAGCTACACAAATATGGAATGACTACGTAACAACTCATCATTTGTAGTTTAGGTACAATTTATTTCTACTTCAAATTCAAAATTTATTCCATCTTATTTCATTAAGGTCTTTAAATCATGTTCATACAAATTAAAGCTTAAACTTAATTCACTATCTTATTATTATAGCATGTTCCACTTGGTACATCATTCAACAAAACAAAATCATGTCAAAAATTGATTATATGAATGCTTTGGTTGATTTTTATGAGCATGCTAAGAGTTCCTTCCTTTCAACTTTTCCATATTCCTACAATAAGCCTTTTCTTACGTCCTCTAAAGCTAGTAACCTGTCCACTATATAAAAAATGTGATAATTTTATTTTAGATTAATACTTAGTCTCATTTGTACTGTAATTTTGTGCAAGATTCGGTACGTGTCTTATTTTGTATTATCGTGTGCTGATATGATTTGGAAGGCACCTCAGCTGTGTTGCTTACAAAATTTGCGGTTGTTGACATATCTATTATATTATCATGGAAAATGCTTGAGTTACTTTCTTTCAGTTTTCTTTTTATTTGGTGTATCGCTTATCTTACATGTCTAAAACCTTGCTATGAACCTTTTTATTTAATTTTATTCTATACATTTGGCCTCTTGTAGTTAAAAATGTTGTGTTCTCTTTAATGATTAATTATTATGTTCATGATTTAGTATATTTTCTTTTATCTATTATCGATTTTAAACTAGTAATGGTAGTAGTTTGTATTTAACTTCGTTTTATTTGACTTTTTTTATTTTGTTCTTTGTTTAATTTTCAACATTTTAAGAGCGTTCATGTGTGTTTGCACCAAAAATTAGCACAAACACCCAATAAAAGCTTTTTGAAGAGAAATAAATGAAGAATAAATTGGAAACAACGGATAATAATAAAGAAACAACAGTTAATTGAAAGAATAACATGCACACAACGATTTATAGTGGTTCGACGTTGTTTGTCTACGTCCACTTTGAATAGATTGCTTTAGTAATCAATTTATAATTTGGGTACGAAAAGGATCAGATCAAAATCCTTGGTTACAAAAGAGTATAAAGCAACTAGTAGCGTAAAGTCTTGAAAATGAACAACTAAGATGGTATTTATAGATAAAGATGGTCAATTATCTCTTTGAAACTCAGCAGAAAGACTCTTAAAACCATATGGGCCCACAAGTGTGGTCGCATGGCCCAATTCCCAAAGAAAAGGGATTAGTACTGACCCCTTCTTTGGTTGAATTTTAGGGCGCGATCCTTATGGTGGCTTCCTTATGCTAAAATATGTTTAGCCACTAAATTTCATGCCAATTGGATTAGGGAAGCTCGAGTTATTGCTTGACCTTTGCTTCAATATGGTTTGTATGCTGCTTTTTATTAATCACTTCCAAGGGAAGATTCCAACCCCTCCAGCTTCATCCCCTTGAGGTGTGATCCTTAGGATAGGCTCCCTAGGATCCCCATGTCCTCAACAAATTTTCATATGCATTAGACTTGTGGATCTTGAGATATTAATCATTTCCTATAGGAATTCTCTCACATCCTAAAACATGTCGATCCCTATTATTGAAGCAAATTTATGACGATCCCTCTTTGGTGTTGAACCATATTCATATTTTGAACACTCTGCCTTCCATATCCATCAAGTCCATTCAACATTGACCTCATGTTACCATCTGTACTTGACTACTGTGCCCTACAATCATCACTCTGGAGTCATCGTCCTTGATGGCAGTTTAAATTGACTTGTGCAATCAGTTCAATATAGTCAGGTTAAGATGCCAGATAACACTTGCCACATAAAGTACGTCTTGTGATGAACATGATGTGATTTGAATCAAAGGAAGTTAGTCATCGAAAAGAAATCCGGCATGTTTTTTGATTAGTTTCTATCTATCTGTCGAATTATTTTTCCAAGGTGCTGTATTTCTCATTGGTTGTGATGATGCTTGGTCGGTTTTCAATAGTATAAATCCAGTGTAGTACTCTATTAGCTTATATACATAAGTTTGGTTCTATAAGAATAACAAGCTTTGGTCACCTTGTCTAGCCTTAAACTTGAAGGATTTAGGTTTGATTTCAATTTCTACTGATTTCAAAAATTGAACTTTTGGGTCATGCACGTGCACATCCATATACACATTCTTTATCGTTGGCTTCCAGGCGTGTTTGTATGTTCATGGGTCATCGCTAATTTTCGTAGCATTTTGTATGTACGTAGTTTCAATAATTCCCATGGTCATGATGGTTTACACACATGCTCATAGCACATTCCTTCTTTTTTAATTATTGGTAGGGATCGGAATTTGGTTATTCAATCCCTCCTTTTCATTCCTTATGTTTATAGAGATCAGCATTTTGCTAGCCGATCCCTCCCTCAATCTTTATGTTTGCAGGGATCGGTACCTTTCATGCCGATTCCTTCTCCCCGTGCTTCGAATAGGAACCTTTAGCCGAACACTTATCCCATATATAAGTTAATACCTTTCATGTCGATCCCTCCTCTCTTTCTTCTTCCTAGTTCACATGGCCATAGGGATCGGTATCTTTCATATCGATCCCTTCTGTCCACGTTTCTTGTCGAAAACATAGGCCGATCCCCTAGTCCCCATATATAAACTAACAATCCCCCTTTCCATCTTTACTTGCTTTATTTTGCTACCATAATTCACATTACCGAATCCTCTCATTCCTCTATCGAAGCCAAACCTCCTTCCTTTCTTTACTTAGCTTAAAAAAGAAATCATCATGTGTTTCAATTTTTTATTACAAATTGAATTCCCATTGATTTCCATCTTGATCATCTCCGAGTCATTTACCAATTCCTCTAATATATATATATATATACACACACACACACACACATTCATAGGTAAGTTTTTAATCCTTATTTCTCGATTTCATGACGAGGTAATGGGTTCCATGCCATCGGCGATTAGGATATAGTTCGAGCAGTGATGGAACAATTGCCGAAGTTGTTTGGAGGAGACGAAATGTTGGGTATGGAGTGGTTCGGCAGAACATAAAAGGAGGAGGAAGGAGGAAGTTTACGACATAGGGTTCGGTCGAGTGAGTTGAAGGATAATATGTTGGGTGGAGGAGGGTTTGATTGTTTGGTTAAATGTGAGAGATCAATAGTGGAAGTTTAGTGAGAGGTTAAAAATAATAAAGTAGAGGGATCGGTAGGATTGGAAAAGTGGGAGAGGAGATTGGTGGAGTTGGATAATGTGAAAGGGTTGGCGAATTTTGGTAAAAGAAAAGGATCAACATCATTTGTTTGAAGAGAGGGATCGGTAACAATGCTTTAGGATAGGGATCAGCAGATATGGGTTGGCATATAGGGATCAACATTTATGTACTTGGCTAATCCTTAGGCTTTGAATTTAACTCAAAAACTAATCCATAATCACTTGTTTGAGCAATTACAACCAATCCCAATTCAATAAATTTGAACATATGATGATGATAAACAACGAGACTTGCATATTCATTATTGTACTCGAAACTGAATGATCAAATTCTGGTGACTTAGAACATGAACTAAAGCTTATCATATGGACTTAAATAACAGATTTCACGCTTTGATATGCCGATAGTAGATCCCAAAGCTTACACAACCGATCAATCTCTTCGCCAGTTGAGATGGTCAGCGATGATGATCACTCTGGTTGGAATCCAAATTCTTGTCATTTCGCTTTACTTTCTATTTTTAAGCTGCTTATTTTTGTAATACACCATACTGCGCCACACTAACTCAAACTTAGCATGAGGGGACAATTAAACTTTTCTAATCTCGATTATCTACTGAGTATAGTTCTCATCTAAGGAATTGTATTCGAGATCAAGAGTCTACTATAGCACCGATTATGTCAGATGACTTAGTAGTGGAGCCGAATTTCACTATAGTCAGAAAACTAGTTCGTATAGTCGCAAGAGATGAGAAAAACTAAGGAGCAAGACTATAACATCCCCCACTTGGAGGCCCAAAACTAACGGCTATGGATCCTGCAGTCATCCATAGTTATTAATCTTCGGCGACCAAATACAGTAATGTTAGATACATTGATATAATAGAAATATATGGATATGGAAATTTTTTAAAACCAAACATCTTTCACATTCCATTTCAAACCATTTCAACATTCACTACATAATCCCATATTCTAGAACCACGTTTAGAGAAAATATAATTAATACAACATACGCCAAGAGCGACAAATGAAGAAGCCCCATTAGATGATCAAAGTATATAACTAGGCAACTAGACAACTTTGCCTTTATAACAAATTCATAACAGACTCAAAATAGAAAAGAACTCTAAATTGCTATCATGCCTCTTTCACGTCTCCGCAAGCTTATTCGTCTAAAGTGGTACTTGAAAACCTCAACTCTCAAACTACTCAAAATCAACTAAGCATCGGAGAGTATAAGTGGAAAACATAAACTTTGAATCAGACATAAAGCTTGGTATGAATAATAATCTACCATCTCAAACCATTTAGATATCTAGTGAGACCATGCCGCTTAGCGGAACGGGTTTTCCCCTCACTAGTATCTTAACTATATACTGTGCTCCTGCATCCACAATGATTAAAACATAAAAATTCAAAATATTATAATGATATGCAAACAAGTAAATCAATTCTGGATTTCACATTCATTTGACTATCTGTCTTAGTTATAGTTTATAAGGTTACTATTGACCTATTAGTTTTCACGGGCTAACTAATAACCCGTTTAAAACTTATGGACTCCCTTTCCAGTTTCATAGTTTTCATAGGATAACTAAGTAACTATTGGCCCCTGCCAGTAAATTCATTATTTTATAGGATATCCCTGAACTGTATCTTCAATAACTTCCCTCTTATCCTAGTTTTTACGGGTTAACTAGAAACCTATTGACTTTTGTCAATAACTTAATCCAGATACAGTTTTCATGGTTCACTACAAACCTATTGGCCCCTGCTAATAACTCTTTCTATTCATAGTTTTCATGGGTTTACTATGAACCTATTGGCCCCTGTTAATAATTTTTCCAAACATAGGTTTCATAGCTTTACTATGAACCTGTCTATCAGACAACTTCTTTAATCAGTATTTATGCATCATATACCTTGGTCTATCTGACTTCCTATATGCAATTCTACTCATTCAGAAGTTAGCTTAATTTATATTCACTACTGGGTCAACCTAGCTGATTACTTTTCCCTTTCTTCCCAAAATACAGTTATGGGTCCATATTAAAGTGAATATGTAAACAAGAAGAAGCAAACATAATAACATAATAATCACCAACATCTGTAGTTTAATATCCTTGAAATCATTTTCATATAAAACATGGTTAATCCCTTTAACCTATTATTTTATCAAGGAAAGCTTCTTCAAAACTTCATGCTTAAAAGCTAATTAAAAACCCCTTTATTATGCCATGGTTTTTCCTTTAAAAATGAGATTGAGTTCTTTTTTTTGAAAACTAAGGCTTTTGAAACCTTAAACCTTTTACTCTCGAAACCATTGGATAACCTCCTTCGAAAAGATTCGAATCTTCTTTTCAAAGCACCAAGCATATGCATTTCAAAAACTTTAAAACATGCCTTTCAAAACCATCAAAATATACCTGTCGAAAGTAGTAAAGCATCACTAATTAACTCATAGAAGCATAACTTCGAAACCATTTGAAAGTGACACTTTCGAAACCATTGGGTTTATCATTAAAATATCTTTTGGGTCAAAGTGAATATAAATGAAAGTACCCATTTCGAAACCATTAACCTTCATATAAAAGAGTTTAAGGAAAACTAATGGCTTCGAAACGATCCTTTTGAAAGCTTAAATCATTTAAGTAAAACATTTGAAGGTTAGCTTCGAAACCCTTTTCGAAGCCATTGCCTTCGAGCCCTTGAATTTTAATTAACATTATTCAGAATATTTAATTGGATAAATTAAATTGAATAATGTGAATAATTAGGGAGATGAGGTTAATAAATCCAATGGCCGTGTCTTAATGAATGAACTAAAATAAGACTTAACTAAATTTAAAAAGGGTAATTTTCCTAAGGGGTAAAATTGAAAATGGGGATACATTTCTTAGTATATATCTCTTCCTCTACCTTAATAAACTTTCACTTTCTCATTCATAACTCCTCAACTAATCAAGGTGAATAATCATGTTTATCATCTCATTTTTCTCTATTTGGATCTGTTATGGATTATATCCGATTCTTGTTTGTGTTTTGGTTAGGATATAACCATTTAAAACCTTTGTTTGGATAAGATATAGGTGTTTTTAAATGTTAATGGGCTAATTAACATGTTTTATTCGGTTTTGGTTAAACTCTAAATTGTTATGATCTTCATATGCTTTGAAATTTTATATGTTGAAGAGAACATATTAGTTGATTTTCTGGAATTTTTCATGATGTTTTAATAGTTATATAAAATTATTTAAGGAATGATATTTAAATGTGGTGTATAATTATAAAGGAGAAATGGGATTTTTCAAATTTATTCAAATTTCCAAATAAGGAAAGTTGGCAGCAATTTTTGAAAATAAGATTATGGTAACCAATCAGATTTAGATAAACAAGGCAGGCAGGGTACAACAGAACTGTTTAAAGTATAATTTTCACTATTCCAACTCTTTCGGCAAGAGCTTCCGCCTCCATTCCAAACCTTCCGACAAGGTCGAAAGTATCAAACCTTTAGACTAATTCAAAAAATCAATGCACATGGTATCAGGCAACTGGTACATAGTGAATTGAAAGGGGTCGAAAGGTTTAGGGACGAAATGTTAGAGCTTTCGAAAGAGATGAAACTTTGTTTTGGTTTTAAAGAAAATATACCTGTTATCTTTCGACAAAGAGCTTTCGATGTTGTCAAATGGTTTAAAAGAAAAAGGTCTTAATTGGTTTGCTTTTTTGTTTTAAATGAACCTTTCGACAAAGATGAGAGGTTAGCTTTCGATAGGGTCGGAAGAAAAGTTGCAGCTTCCAAACCTTTCGACTTAGATGGAGTCAAAGATTATCTTTTGTTTTATAAAACTTGCCGACTCTCTCCATTGATTTCGAAGGGTTGATTCCAACACTGACATTATACTCTTTTTGAGTGTTTTCGAAGTTTTTGATTTCGAAAGGTTTCATTTTGAATGGTTTCGAAGGGGTTAACTACAATGATTTTGAAAGGTTCTGAGTTTTAATGATTTTGAAAGATTTTTAGTTTCAACGATTTCGAAAGGTTTTGTGTAACGATCTGGAATTTCCGAAGCCAAAAATTCCAGATAGTTATGAAAAAGAAGAAAGAAAAAGAAGAAGAACAGAAACACCAAACATCTCACATTCGCAGCGGATAAAATATAATAATAAATAATAACAGTCTACAAAAGAATATTATATTTATCGGTAACATTTTAATACATCAGAGTTACACAAATATTCAACACCGGACATATACAAATCAACATGTCTCAGATTTACAATGTTATAATATAGCGGAAATACTCTACACGTGCCTGTCATCCAGCTCGCCACCTGAGCTCCAGAACGTCCTTACCTAAAAATCTGTAATACTCGGTCTGACCCGAGCATTACACCAATGTAACACCCGGATCAGGCTGGAAACCAGCGTGAGTAATCCCATCCAACAAGGAATACAAAGCATGCAACTTAAATAAAATCCGGGTAACTTATATCAATTTAACCAATTCACAATTTGCTCTACACAACACTTATTTCACATATAAATTTCTAATTACCAAACTTAGATAAATAATCCAATCCACTTAAATCATTTCATTCCTGCCTATTGATTTCACAAATTAATTTATAAAAATTCGAAGTGATTTCGGGTATTTCCCAATACCCGGCACCGCCCTCTTTGAGTCTCATGTCATTCTAGCCCAATTTATCCAAATGAAATATACATAACATTTCATATCTGAGATATCAACTCATTCAAAGCATCCAATACTATTCAATCACCCATTAGCAAAGCTTAATCACATACAAATCAGTTCAATTGATTCTAATTGAATTTTAAACTTCAATCACTTAGATTTCTTCATTAATTAATTCCAACTTAATTAATTAATCAACTCTTCCATATCCATTCGTCTTAATAAATCATCCTGGGTTAGTTATCTTTCAATTACATTCAAGTAATTATCTTTAATTAATTTCACGATATTAATTATTCTTAACCCAAAATCAATAAGTAATCTTAATTACTTCATGAATTAATTAACTATTTGAATTACATTACTCCTTAATTACTTATATTGATTAACTTCTCTTAAGTCACTTTCTTCTGATTAATTTATCTAAATTAATCAATCTTTAATTACATCATTGATTATATAATCTAATGATTTCCAATTATATTTTAATTGACCCTAATCTAAATTAATTACATTAATTACCACAATATTAATCATTTTTTATTTATCTCAACACTGTAATTAACTATCCATTTATTACTTCATTAAGTAAATCAATTTCTCCTTAATTAATCATCTTAATTAATCTCTTGATTAATTACACAAAGTAATTATATTATATTAATGTCATTAAGTAATTATTTATCAAACCATCAAATGATTATTCTGAATTACTTACCCTTAATTTATTTACTTAAAACTTAACTTATTAATTAATTCAAACCCTTAAGTACTAAATTAATTAACCCAAATTATTAATTCATTGAATTAATTAATCATTTATTTTAATTACACTTCAAATTTGATGAACCAGAATTCATTAAGCCCTTAACAACATTAGAATTAAAACATTCTCTTATTTATAACCTTAAATCTAAAACAATCTAAAACCTGAATACTTCGAGTCAAACCACAATTAACTCGAGGTCCAACCAAAACAAAGTCACATCATCTTCAATAGCACATCCAATAAATTTATTCATCCAACCAATTATTTAAATTTAACCGTTTAAATTTAAATAGAAATCCACAGAGTGAGATTTACTCACCTTTGATTTTGTTAGCATCCATTCCCAAATCAAGCTTGTTTCATCTCTATTTTTGACCTTGTATAAATATCATATGATTTTTATTAATATTTCACAAAATCAAACAATCAACTATCCTTTTAACAATTTTAATTAAAATTTAAATTTTAAATTAATCACTTCATATGATAATCTAAATTGACTAATGACTTAATTAACTATTAATTCCTCTCTTAAAACTACATATAGAAATAAATTATAGTTTTAAAAATCTACCTTTTTATAAATTCCTCGACATTTTAAAAATACTTATATACATATCAAAATCTTTTATATATATATAAAATTAACTAAAATAGGTATGAATATATAATTTTTTTCCTTTACTGCAACAAAAAATCCATTTTTTTTAAATATTCCTTATTGTAATAAATCATGTTTCCAATATTTATTAAGTCAAATATAATCTAAAATTGGCTATACCTCACTGCCTCGAATGCAAGCCAAGCACTTCGTCGTCGAGTATCGCTGCCACTACAACGAACTCCCCCCTCCAATCGCGAGCCACACTGCACCTCGTCGCTGCCTTGCCTAGCTCGAACCCTAAACCCCAATTGCCTCGCCTCGCAACACTTATCAGCTGTCGATCGAACGACCTCGCGAAACCATCGGCGCCTCGTTCCCTCGAGTTCGAGTCGAAGTCGAAAACCCCCATGCTCCAGTGCGACATGCCCTAAATCGCGAACACCCCGCATCGCCTCTTCGTTTCACGAAATTTTCTTCGATTCGTATTGGGAGTAAGATGCGGCCATTTCTTTGCTCGGCTATGATTTCGATTTTGATGAGGCCGGCTTCGGCCATTTTTTTTTAAATTGAGTTCGATTTCTTGCTTGAGGAATAGCGAAGGGAACGAGATAATATAACCATTTGGGAAAGCTTCCTGCGTACGATTGTTTATATAATTAAAGATTGAAAATATCTCGCGTCGCACCGTGAAATTTCGAACCCCGAATCAGACAGCCCCAGGCTATTATAAGGTTTTACCCGCATTCTGAACACAATGGAACGTGTTTCGGAAGCTAATTCGATCATATGCGTGAATTACGGAAGTAAACGATCAATTTAAATTAAATTGATTAAAATAGTTCTAAGCGTTTTGAGCTGCCAGGGTCAAACAACAACTCCGAATGCTACGAAAATTGAAATCCGATAATAACTAACTACTATGGATCCAATGGAACTGGTTTCGACAAATTCCGAGACTATGCCTCGGAAGGCTATTTTTAACTGTCAATTTAAACGATATATTATTAAAATTGAACAAATTATCTTTAAATTAAATTTCAACCATTCTATTGTCTTCAGTATCATCATTATAAGTTTTATAAACCTTCAAATTATTTTTAACAGGCTTAAAATTTCATATTCAATATTTTACCCAATTTCAAATTATATAATTCAATAATTTATTTATCAAGTAAATATTAATATTAATATTTGGAATTCAAGTTTAAAATTAACCTTTAAATATTTAAAATCTATTAATTATCCTAATTTAAATTGTTCAAAATTCTGGGTCGTCACATTCCTCCTCACTTAAAAGAATTTCGTCCCCGAAATTACTAATTAGGAAGAATGGTTCAAAACCCGTTTACTTTTCCCAAAACTCTCAATTCAACATCCTACCAACTATCTTTTATTAAAGACCCACTACCACCTTAACCAACTTTCCAAAACCCTCTATAGTATCAAATAATATCCCTTTGCTTAATCATCTAAATTTTAATTTAAACCAAAATTTGAATTATCAAAATTTTCTCAAAATTTTTCTAACTCTCTAAATTTTCGAAAATTTTGCCAGCGTCTCCTTTGCACGGCTATCTCGGTACAACTACAAAAGGCCTCTATGGGCTCCCAAATTCCAAAAGAAAACAGAAAGCCAAGTGGCTAGATCAAAAACCCAATCCAATTTCATATAGAAATTTAAATGCATACCTTTTAGTCGGGCAATTCAAATTTATCTTTTGGAATCACATCCAATTTTCTTTTCCCTTTAATACCTGCATAACCTACTTAGCAATAATATCCAATCATAGTCTTTTCAAATCTTTACGTACCTTTCCTTATAGAAGTTTTCATATCTATATCTATTCAAACTAGTTTTCCCCATTTTCATACGAATTCAATTTATTTTCAATTTTGAATATTGAATTTTATCTTCCATTTATAACTGATTCATATTAGTTTCATTTACTATTTTACTTTAGTTTCCAATTTGAAATCGTTCTGTCGTTAACCAAATTTTTTCCCAAAAATTTTCTAACTCCCAAAATTTTCAAATTTTTTTTGGCAGAGTCTCCTTTGTACGGAGGATATTTTGCAATTTGACAAGAGATATAAATATATACATCGACCCACCCGGTCGGAAAAAGCAAAAACGGTTCATATTTCCTATTTTTATTGCGTAGGCGTACCTTATTTAGCATTTTAAGCAAGCGGCTTATTTATTTTAGCAGATAGTGCATCCAAATCCAGCCAAACGGCCTTCAGGTACCTGTACTTACTTAATTTAAATATGTAAGTGCCATATATAGAAAATCTATTAGCATTTCACTTAATTTCAATAGCTAAACACATGTATTTCATAAGCAACAAGCACCGTAATGCTTCCATAAGCGATTTATATAACTTTAAAGATAATTCAATTGCTTTCAACCAATTCATAAGCCATTTCATTCAATTTAAATGGTTTGCAACTCAATTTCTTACATTTAATTGATTTTTAATCCAAACAAATCCACATTCACTTCAAATGATTAAAAATCAAATTTATTTAATCTCTATCAACTCATAGAATTTTAATTACTTTTATTTACGACAAACGACAACTATTTTTAAGCAATTTCGACGATATTCGCTTAACAGAGTTTTTATTTTTAGTTTATAACTACTTTAAATTAATTTCAACTCATTCTGTATTTAATTCCATTTCATTTCTAATTTATTTACCAACCATTTATTTAGCTCGACACATTCCATTCTTGTATACTTCTAGCCATTCCCAAATTAATTCAATCCAAGCTTTTATTTAATGGGCTTTCACTCTTATTCTTCCATAAATTTTAAACTTAAGTTAATTTACTTTAATTTATTCCAACATCAAACTTAAGTTTACTTTTATTTGATTTTCATTTAATCAAATTCCATTAAATCCAGTTAGCTCACCCCTTTTAAATTTTAATTTTAATTCACCTTCTCAATTTTCAAAATAATATCCAAGCACATACTTAACTCATTTATACTTCAAATTAATATGCCATCGAACTTAAGTTCAGTCTGATAATCCAATTCCAATTACAACTTTGATTTAGTTTTTATTTAATCAGACTTCATCTATTTATTTTTTTAATTCGATTAACCCATTTTAATGTTTTTAATTTACTTACTTAATTCATTTTCGAATTTATTCCATTAATACAAAGCCATTCTCAATCTATTTCTACTCATCTGGGTTTTATTTGCAACTCAAACAAATTCTATTATAATTCGTTTCGTTTCATTCGACAACACTTCCGTTATATCTAATTTACCTGCAAATTTCGTTGAATATTATTCAAATCACACTTGAATTTTATTTGTAATTCAACCATCACTATTTTGATCCAACTCTATTTGTTTGTTTATTTATTTTATTTTCATAACATCTCTACTTATTTAATTCATTATCAAACCCAAGTCGAATTCTATTTACAATTCGAATTCATTTCCAAACTCCATTATTAATTCACAATCCATTTTATTTAACCAGGTTAAGTTTCATTAACATACTCTATCAAATAATTTATTTAGCCAATCAGCTTACCTCTAACTTTTATATCAATGTTCGATTTTGTTATAAAAATCACTTCATTAAATTTTCCTGAATTCAAACATTTCCATAATTCCAATTTGGATTTCTTTCATTTTTCAAAATTCCAACATTCCATTTAAAAAATTTAGAAAAGCTTTTAAATTCACATAATACTATTAAAATAGCTTTTATAAAAATACTTCTTATAACTTGATGTCTCAACCAGTCCATCCTTGTTCTCACAGAAATTCAGTCATACGTTGATTAGGCGTAGGACTGAAAATCTATAAGTACTTGGTAAACCCGTTTTCAACACCCAGTGAAAATACTTGGAAATAAATTTTATTGAAAATATAGAAAATGGTTTTTGAAAATAGAGGAAATGACTTTGGTGAGAATGCTCTGGAAATCATCACCCCCATCCATGGTCGCAGTTACATTCTAGGGTTACGTTGCCATCGCAGCAAAAGTCCATGTAACTGCAGGCTCTCCGCAGCCTCTCGATTACGCCATGGAACCCATAACAGATCACAGTTGCACTCCAGGGTTACGTTGCCATCACAGCAAAAGTCTATGTAACTACAGGCTCTCTGCGGCCTTTGATTTTCGCCGTCGAAATGAAACTTCTCCACTTCTACATAGGTCGCAGTCTACCGATATAAAATCAAACGCATACTGTTGGCTCTCGGCGGCACACACGACTTTCGCTATGTTATGCCATAGGTCGTAGTCTACCGATATAAAATCAAACGCAGACTGTTGGCTCTCAACGGCACACACGACTTCCGCTATGGTATACACTACTCATAATCCCCAGGAACTAGTTTTATCCGGACTCCACATGAGATCAACTTTAGAACCCCCCCTTGGGGCTCAAGGCAGCACCACCCGGTGGTACTCCTAAGAAGTTCATTTCAAGGGTGCGCCTTTTTCTCCAGAGCCATCATCAAAACACTTTATACTATATACATATAGTATCTTTCAAATCGTGCACCTAGTATGATCTCATACAAAGCTCCTTTACACGAAATCGATTATCCCAAAATTGATAATTCTCAAACTAGGCTTTTTAAAATTTTAATATTGATTTTATCCAAAAATCAAAAGCCTTTCCAAATCCAAAGGTTCCCAAAAACTTTTCCCAAAATCCTCATATGATCCTTATATATATATATATATATATATATATATATATATATATATATATATATATATTTTAAAACTTTGGATCCTTTCAAACTTGTATAAAACTCCTTTTATACTTCGAACACCTTTAAAAATCCTTTTCTTCTTGCAATAGATTTAACAAGGGGAGATTTATCTTATATAACAAAGATATATGACTTGTTTATTCAAAATCAAATATTCCAATTTGATTTCTTTTTTCATTATCAATTTCACTCAAATCCATACGATGTACACGTATCATCTGTACGCTATACCAATCTGATCGCTCACTCGATCACACAATTTCATTTCCAAACTAGTATCATCCACCCGACTTTCTAGTGCGGACACAGATCTGGTTTCTTGATCAGAAACCATCATTCTCCTTGCATAGCCATAATTATGATAGAGAATATCTAGAACCAATCAACAACCCATATCTAGGTTTGCCGTTGAAAATCGAGTGAAAAATCCTAACTCGGATCGATGAACTATCTCGAAATTCTGTGCTCGAATCTGGATCAAGTCACTATGCGAATAGAATAATATACGTACATCCTTCGTATTTAAATTTATTGATTTTTAGCCAAATCAATTTCTCTTCCTATTCACATTTCCTTTAATTCCCATTCACTTGTTTACAATTGCCTTAATTCTCATTGAATTATCACTTCAACCCTTATCTCGGTTGAGTATTTAAATCAATAACAGTTTGAACTCCGACCAATTTATATTTAGAAAATAGCTTGAAAATTGTAAAAATAGACAAGTAGTTGAAAAAATTTATTAGTTTGCAAAATAGCTATAACATAGTTAACTAATTGTAAAATAGTCGGAAAATAGTTGAATAGTTTCAGGAATTTTAAATAATTGCAAAATAGTCGTAAATAGAAATTAGTTTGTGAAATGGTTGAAAAATAGTAATTAATTTAGAAAACGGTTGAAAAATGGTTAAATAGCTCCAAAAATAATCGTAAAACAAGTATAAAATAATTTGGCTTTAAGAAAGAAAGATTGTATATATTTAATAGCTTAGAAAAATAAGTTTATATCAAAACAATTTATATTGAAAATAGTCAAGGGTCAAACTGTTCACTTCCCCAACACTTCAATGTAAATTTACACTTCCATTTAAATTGATCCGATTCCAATTTGAGTAACTCCAATTCAAGTTGTTCATTCAAACTTATTTAACTTCTCCCAAGTTAAATTCAATTTACTTAATCCAATCAACCTCATTCAATCCTTAAACTTCACAATAATCTTCCCACTTAAAAACTTATCACTTTGGGTATCACACCCCATTCCAATTTTCAAACTCAACATTTAGAGTTTATTCAAACTATTTTTGATTTATGTATATTCCTTATTCATACATATTATTTCCTTTACACACGAGGTCGTCCTTAAATTTTTATACCACTTTTGGTTTTTAATTCAAATCAAATTTTCAAACAACCCATTGTTTGCAACAAGTCCCAACTATCCAAATAATACTTATTTATTATTTATTTGAAACAAATTTCAAATTCTGTGACCAGATTTAGAATTTCATTTTCAAGTAATTTAAATTTAAATTTGATTGTATTTCTGTTTTTACTTAAATTAATTCCAATTCATGTCTTCAATTTGGTCGCTTATATTACTTCTTAATTTTAATTTCAATAATTTAACAACCAATCGCCTTAATATTTATTAGAATGAAATATTCCTTTATGTATCAAAATATACTTTTATATAAAATTATTTTTAAAAATTTATATAAGAAAATATAAAGTACGCTCTCATATATATATATATATATATATATATATATATATATATATATATATATTCTCAACTCATTCTAGAGTACTACAGACTCTATTAAATGAGTAATCCCCACCAGAGCCAAGGTTCTCGCTTAACCTTTCAGCTCTGATACCAAATGTAACGACCCGGAATTTCTAAAGCCGAAAATTCCAGATAGTTATGAAAAAGAAGAAAGAGATAGAAGAAGAAGAAGAAGAACAGAAACACCAAAACATCTCACATTCGCAGCGGATAAAATATAATAATAAATAATAACAGTCTACAAAAGAATATTATATCTATCGATTACATTTTAATACATCAGAGTTACACAAATATTCAACACCGGACATATACAAATCAACATGTCTCAGATTTACAATATTATAATACAGCGGAAATACTCTACACGTTCCTGTCATCCAGCTCGCCACCTAAGCTCCAGAACGTCCTTACCTGAAAATCTGTAATACTCGGTCTGACCCGAGCATTACACCAATGTAACACCCGGGTCAGGCTGGAAACCAGCGTGAGTAATCCCATCCAACAAGGAATACAAAGCATACAACTTAAATAAAACCCGGGTAACTTATATCAATTTAACCAATTCACAATTTGCTCTAGACAACACTTATTTCACATATAAATTTCTAAGTACCAAACTTTGATAAAATAATCCAATCCACTTAAATCATTTCATTCCTGCCTATTGATTTCACAAATTAATTTATAAAAATTCGAAGTGATTTCGGGTATTTTCCAATACCCGGCACCGCCCTCTTCGAGTCTCGTGTCATTCTAACCCAATTTATCCAAATGAAATATACATAACATTTCACATTTGAGATATCAACTCATTCAAAGCATCCAATACTATTCAATCACCCATTAGCAAAGCTTAATCACATACAAATCAATTCAATTGATTCTAATTGAATTTCAAACTTCAATCACTTAGATTTCTTCATTAATTTATTCCAATTTAATTAATTAATCAACTCTTCCATATCCATTCGTCTTAATAAATCATCCTGGGTTAATTATCTTTCAATTACATTCAAGTAATTATCTTTAATTAATTTCACGATATTAATTATTCTTAACCCAAAATCAATAAGTAATATTAATTACTTCATGAATTAATTAACTATTTTAATTACATTACTCCTTAATTACTTATATTGATTAACCTCTCTTAAGTCACTTTCTTCCGATTAATTTATCTAAATTAATCAATCTTTAATTACATCATTGATTATATAATCTAATGATTTCCAATTATATTTTAATTGACCCTAATCTAAATTAATTACATTAATTACCACAATATTAATCATTTTTTATTTATCTCAACCCTGTAATTAATTATCCATTTATTACTTCATTAAATAAATCAATTTCTCCTTAATTAATCATCTTAATTAATCTCTTGATTAATTACACAGTAATTATATTATATTAATGTCATTAAGTAATTATTTATCAAACCATCAAATGATTATTCTGAATTACTTACCCTTAATTTATTTACTTAAAACTTAACTTATTAATTAATTCAAACCCTTAAGTACTAAATTAATTAACCCAAATTATTAATTCATTGAATTAATTAATCATTTATTTTAATTACACTTCAAATTTGATGAACCAGAATTCATTATGCCCTGAACAACATTAGAATGAAAACATTCTCTTATTTATAACCTTAAATCTAAAACAATCTAAAACCCGAATACTTCGAGTCAAACCACAATTAACTCGAGGTCCAACCGAAACAAAGTCACATCATCTTCAATAGCACATCCAATAAATTTATTCATCCAACCAATTATTTAAATTTAACCGTTTAAATTTAAATAGAAATCCACAGAGTGAGATTTACTCACCTTTGATTTTGTTAGCATCCATTCCCAAATCCAGCTTGCTTCATCTCAATTTTTGACCTTGTATAAATATCATATGATTTTTATTAATATTTCACATAATCAAACAATCAACTATCCCTTTTAACAATCTTAATTAAAAATTAAATTTTAAATTAATCACTTCATATGATAATCTAAATTGACTAATGACTTAATTAACTATTAATTCCTCTCTTAAAACCACATATAGAAATAAATTATAGATTTAAAAATCTACCTTTCTATAAATTCCTCAACATTTTAAAAATCCTTATATACATATCAAATTCTTTTCTATATATATAAAATTAACTAAAATAGGTATGAATATATAATTTTTTCCTTTACTGCAATAAAATTCCATTTTTTTAAATATTCCTTACTGTAATAAATCATGTTTCCAATATTTATTAAGTCAAACAGAATCTAAAATTGGCTATACCTCACTGCCTCGAATGCAATCCAAACCCTTCGTCGTTGAGTATCGCTGCCACTACAACGAACTCCCCCCTCCAATCGCGAGCCACCACTGCACCTCGTCGCTGCCTTGCCTAGCTCGAACCCAAAACCCCAACTGCCTCTCCTCACTAAACTTATCAGCTGTCAATCAAACGACCTCACGAAACCATCGGCGCCTCGTTCCCTCGAGTTCGAGTCGAAGTCAAAAACCCCCATGCTCCAGTGCGACACGCCCTAAATCGCGAATACCCCGCATCGCCTCTTCCTTTCACGAAATTTTCTTTGATTCGAATTGGGAGTAAGATGCGGCCACTTCTTTGCTCGGCTATGATTTCGATTTTTATGAGGCCGGCTTCGGCCATTTTTTTTAAAATTGAGTTCTATTTCTTGCTTGAGGAATAGAGAAGGGATCGAGATAATATAACCATTTGGGAAAGCTTCCTGCGTACGATTGTTTATATAATTAAATATTGAAAATATCTCGCGTCGCACCGTGAAATTTCGAACCACGAATCAGACATGCCGCCAGGCAATTATAAGGTTTTACCCGCATTCCGAACACAACGAAACGTGTTTCGGAAGCAAATTCGATCATATGCGCGAATTACGGAAGTAAACGATCAATTTAAATTAAATAGATTAAAATAGTTCTAAGCGTTTTGAGCTGCCAGGGTCAAACGACAACTCCGAATGCTACGAAAATTGAAATTTGATAATAACTAACTACTACGGATCCAATGGAACCGGTTTCGTCAAATTCCGAGACAGTGCCTCGGAAGGCTATTTTTAACTGTCAATTTAAACGATATATTATTAAAATTGAACAAATTACCTTTAAATTAAAGTTCAACCATTCTATTGTCTTCAGCATCATCATTATAAATTTTATAAGCCTTCAAATTATTTTTAACAGGCTTAAAATTTCATATTCAATATTTTACCCAATTTCAAATTATATAATTCAATAATTTGATTATCAAGTAAATATTAATATTAGTATTTGCAATTCAAATTTAAAATTAACCTTTTTATATTTAAAATCAATTAATTATCCCGATTTAAATTGTTCAAAATTCTGGGTCGTTGCATTTTGAGTTTCATTGCTTTCGAAAAGTTTATAAATGGTTTTATAGGGTGGACACCCCAGGCTTTCGACAAAGTCGAAAGGTGGAACCTTTCGATTAGGTCGAAAAGAAACCTCCCAACAAGGTCGAAAGGAAGGACCTTTCAACAAGGTTGAAAGGTATGATTTTGTGATGCTTTAAAAAGAAAGGATTACTTTAAATGTTCATTTTCTTTCGAATGAGGCTTTATTCAAAGGGGTTTAAAGGGCTGTTTTAGCCAAATTTTCCTTAAGTAAAATGTTGCTAATTTGAAGGAGTTACTTCGAAGGGTTATAACATAAAATACTTATCTTTGTTTGAATATGTAAGGGGGATCCTTATATGAATTGGATGTAAATAAAACTTAGGGACACCGGGGTAGGTTTAATGTAACGTCCCGCCTTTTTGTACGTTTAAATCGACTATAAACCATACACGTCAACCATACAAGAGAGCGGATTGTTATTAGGGTAAATAAGAAAAGCAGAGAAAGAAATAAAACAAAACAGAATCTCATAGCGGAATGAAAAAATATAATAATCAAATTACAGTTCATGAAGCTGTTTTACAAAACATTGGATTATACTTATACAACACATATCAGAGTTACACATACTAGAGAATAATAAATAATGCAGCGGAATAGTATGAAGGTAGTTGAATAATATAATAAATAATAGTAATACATTCTTCGTCTTCGTTCTTCAGAAATAAAATCTTCGAATCCTGAAATGCTCAGACTGACCCGAGCGAATCGAAAAGACAAAACACTCGTGTCAGACTAAAAGATCTTATGTAAGTTAAATCAACGGTAAATGATATGAGTGGAACGACATCGATGATGTTTATGGGATTTGACATCTCCTATCCAATGTCAAACGTGAGTGTAGTAACTTAAGAGATGTTCGGGTTTACATCTCCTAGGGATCCGTTAAACTATTTACTATGTAGTAATATACGTTATTAGAATAATGTCTAATTGTAAAATAAACTTACTTCAAAATAGGGTTAAGGCTTTACATTTTCCACCTTAACACATAAATAGTACCAATAGTCTATACAACACCTGCGTACCTCCTGATCAGGAGGTAATGAGAAGATGCTCCATAAGTACGACACAAATCAAACTCATACAAGGCTTGCTAAGGTAGGCGACACGGCACAACATGGCAATGCCAGGGTAGATATACCAATTACGCTTCCGGACCGGTGGTAACGCGTAGAGCTACTACCGCCCATCTCGATCCACATCCACAAAATCAAAAGGGCCCCAATCAATCAAAAAGTAATAGAATGGTATCGAAGGAGTGTGTCCGATTAAAGGTGCTACCTTCTTAGCCCGCCGATCGCTTCTGTTTTAGCCACCTTATGCCAACTCATGGGAGTCGGGTCCACGTATATACCTCAAAGGAAATGCCGCCACCATCCTACTTCATTCTGGAATCTCCACCGCGTACACAGTTCTTAAAGTGGTTTTCGGAGTTGGCAGAGAGCATGACAACTTCCGATCCCGAACTCTTTAACAACCATATGTTATCATTACACCGCGGTCATTTCAAAAATAATTTATACTTTAAAGCGAAATAACATTGCCATTTCAAAACCATATCAATACAATATCATTTCCAATTCAAAACCAAATAAGATATCATTTCCAAACTCATAGCATTTTCAAGGTTATAGCACTTTCGAAACCGACACTTGAAAATATAACATTTTCAAACATATACTTTGAAATTCATGGCTTCGAAACCCTAACTTTCACCACTTAAATGGTTTAAATATTTTAAAATACTTTATATAATAAAATAGCTTCTTCAATTTCACAAATCAATTCCAAAACAACTTGAATTTCTAATTTTAAAATTTAACCAAATCCCAAATCATAAATTTCAATTCAATTCAGTTTTCAAATAAACCATTGCAAATTATATCGATTTCAAAATAGATTTGATCCACAAAATATACCATTGCAAATTCAGTATATTTCAAACTTTAAGTATTCAACAATTTCAAAGCTAATTTTGATAATTCCATATATATATATATATATATATATATATATATATATATATATATATATCAAATTCAGTTTTCTATTATTTAGTTTCGAAACATTTACTTAATAAATCCATTATCATTTAAATAAAACCCAAATTACTAATAACTAAATGTTTCCTTCAATTTATTTATACTCGAAATATTTATTTAAATCACCTTAAGCCAAAATCAAGTTATAAATCATATCCTTCACAAATCTCCAATTCCATAAGTTCCAAATCGGTTTCATTTAATAAATTTCTACATTAAATACAATTTCGAATCAATTTCCAATCTATCTTCTCAACCTTAATTTAATTAAAATCATTATAAACTTTATATACAAAATATAGTTTTATGTAAATACTTAACCATATTACATTTTTTAATAAAATCAATCTTTATTTTTTTAAACTTGTTTTACACCAACAAATTTATACATGGCTAAAAATGGAAAATTTGACTATATTTATAAAGTAACATTTATATACTATCTGAAATCAATATTTATATAAAACCATATATTTCTTTACAAAACCATGGAAATCATTTCAAAATATTTTTATATATATACCAACGTGTCTGTATGTAATTTTCTGTCATATAGTCAAGTGATACATATATTTATCATTTCAATCCGTAATTTAAAATATAAATATTATATATCATTTCAAACCGCAATAACGAATGAAATAAAAATCCGTAACAATTTGCAGTTTATAACAATATAAAGTACAATATCCATTCATCCAATGTCAATCATCAAACATTTATCACAATCATCATCCAATTTAATCAATAACAAAAATATAGAACATATAATAAATAATAGTTATTTACTGGCAGTTATATTCAATAATAAATTAAATAACTATTTTATTCAAATAAATTCAAATAAACTGAGATGATGATTTAACATATGCCAAACACTCATAAATAAATTTCAAATCACATCATAAATCAATTTAACAAACATAAGAAATTTTAGAAGTTGTGAGTGGATTAAAACACTCACCTTTTGAATTTAAATTGAATTTAAATCCAATTTAAACACAAAAACTGAACAGTCCCAGAATTCGTCCAAACCAGCGTCAAAAAATCCAGAATTCAAATAGGATCCCAACGGGATGAACCGCGTGTGAATCAGACCTCATATGCAAAAGTTATTATTATTAGAACGAATTGAAATCGAAATTAAATAAAATAATTGCAAACAAATGATATCGCGACACCTCACCAGATACATGCAAGCCCTAGAACGCAAATCCGTTCGAGCCTGTGCATGCACGCCGACCGCCATCCCTTGAATCGTCGCCGCCACATGACCCTAGGCCAAGATCAAGTCGTGTCGTCCACATCTCCACCTCAAGCCGTCTCATCGCCTCCACCTCGTCACTTCCGGTCGCCACGTTATGCTCCGCCTTCGCCGACCTTTAATCACCAACATCTATGAATCCTAGCCACATCACGACCAACGACACCACCCACATGACCTGCATCGCGCCACCTTCCCAATGCCATCAGCCGATCGTCCTACCATTGCAGATCTACAGTTGGATCATCCAAATCCAATACGAACGGTCAGAACTGATTGTTCGAATTCTGGCAAACAATGACCAGCATCGAAAAACGAGTACCACCAGAAAATTATGCTCTTCGAGAGCTTCAAACTGGTATAAAATATGATATAATTTGAGGAGTTTGAATTCGTTGTTGGATTTTGAATTAGAATTGAACTGAGGAGTTTTAGGGATTTCGGCCATTGAGGAAGAGGAGTAAACAGAAGTTTCTGTACATACAAATATAAAAAATACAAAGCCTGTTAGGGTTTATAACCGGGTATATATAGATAGGTCAGTAATAGAGATGAAAGGACACGATTTGATTAAGCGATAGCGACCCAAAAAGCCCGTTTTGCCTTTGGAACGAAAATGGATCAAACCATATATCAAAATAGATTTTTTTTAAATATTTTAAAATCAATGAAACATGTCGAATTCCATCATATAAAAAAGTTACGTTAAAATTGGCTTATTTCGAATTGATTTCAATTCATTTCAACTAAATTGATTTCTAGGCTTTTCTAGTCCGTACGATCAAACGACAAGTACGATCATTAAGAAACTTGAAATCCTATAATAATTCACTGTTATGGATCCGATGAAACTGGTTTCGTCAAAATTCGAGTCAGTGGCCCAAAATGGCTATATTTCAGTTAATTAAATAAATTAATATTAAATCAATTAAATCACATTTACAGTTCAAATTTAATTATTTACAAATTTTATCAATTTGGATTACTTGGTAATTTATAATCCTTTAAACAATTTCTATATCAATTTATCGTTGTATATTTACCATTTACAATATTAAATTTTCAATTTCAATTAATCCAGTAATTATAAATTTAAATTCCTAATAAATCCATTTATTTGATTTAAATCTTGTTACGAAATCAATTATCAACTTATCACCTTAAAGGTAATATTAATATTGGTTTATTTTTATTACATTAATATTTTTAAATTTCCATCTTTCCTTTGTATTAACTGTTGTTACAATTATATTGAATTCGTCATATATATACATTTACTATAATTAAAACCCCCAATTAATTTATTCAACTTGGTTTCATTCCTTTATTTTATCTAATAAAAATATACCTCTCCATTCATTTTATTTAGCCCATTGTCATAACATTATTTCCATTTATTATCTAGATTTACATTAACATAATATTCAATTTAGATTTATCGCAATTGATTAACGAATTTTATTTAATACACTAATTAAATAAACAACATATATTATTTGTCACCTATTTACTTTTAATTACATTTATAAGTTTATTACTTACCAACATAGGTTATACCTTCATATATAACACTAAATTTATTTCATTACCATTTATGATACCCTTTCATTACAGCTTATCTTATATTGAATTCATAACCAAGTTTTAACAATTTACACTATTTCATTATTGGGATTTCACTTCAATTGTCAATAATTAGTTTTAATTACCATTGCTACATTTCATTTTTAACATTCACTTCATTATAATTTATAAAGTTTTTATTTCTTTCTAAATTTAATTACAAAAATCTTATCAAATTAACCAATTTAGTTATTGAAATTTGTGGGTCGTTATACTTTACCCCACTCAAAACCTTTCGTCCCCGAAAAGGAAAAAGGTGGGAAAGAAGGAATTAGGTAATCAATATATATTATTCAAAAATATTAAATTTATAACCATATAAATTCACAAAATTTAATAATTTAAATAAAATATATCAATTTTTTTAACCATTAAATCCTTTTATATTCAAGTTACAAAATTTTTGGAAAATATTTCATAAAATTTTCTAAATCCAAAATTCACGAAAAATTTTGGTAGTCTTCTTTGGACGGAGAGGCTCAGAGAAAATATAATATCAAATATAACAATATATAACATATAATTTCGAAAATAGTATATTCCAATACGGGAAAACAATATAATATCGCTAGAAAACCATAATCCGAGAACGCACCTATTTGTCGGGCAAACAATGTTTAATTATGAAACCAAAAGCAGTAGTAATTGCTTTCATAACCTGTATTTCACTTATATAATCCAAAACGAGGTTAATAATTATATAAAATGAAATATTTAAAGTTGTTTCAACCACTAACAAACAAATTAATATAAACAACAATCACTTGCAACGAAGCATACAACCATCACATAAAATCAACATAAATCAATTATCCATTCATATCAAACAAAACAAATAGTCGTTCGGGTTCAAAAACTTTAAATTGTATAGAATGAAAAATAAACTACTAAATGCACCATTTACTCCACAATCTTAGATGAAGCTAGATAGATTATTCATACATCCAAACAATTTTAAAGTATCCTTGCCCAAACATTCATAAACCAACCAAACAATGACCCCAAGCACAAATTAAATTCATACTTATTAATTTCATTTCACGACATTTATTGCTTCGCTTCCTTTTCATTCATATAATAATTTATCTTTTTAGTTTACATTTTATTTCTTACATATTTTTATTTCCATCCATTGATTCAGTGTTTATTTCACTTATTTGCACTTATACTTACATAAATTCATTTTTATTTATTCATATCATATAAATTTTCTTTTTATTGCATTACATTTATTTATTTCTCAATTTCATTTATCCATAGTATTCATGTTCAATCAGTTTCTTGGCATATCAATTTCATTTACTTCAGTCTATCATATTTTATTATATTAACATTTCAATTGTAACTTATGTTTATAACTCTGTAACATCAATACTTATTTATTAAAGAGTTTCATTAAATACTTTCATCACTTCAAGTTTTACTTGTATAATATCCTATTACATTTTCTTATTAAACATTAAAACTTTCAATATTTGGTAAGTTATATACATGTTAAAGAATGCAAACTGAAAAATTACACAAGTTTGCCTCATTTCTTTTAAATTAATTTAATGTTCAATAATTATATCCTTTGTTTTATAAGTTACAAATTTCAACTTGCTTGTAATTTCCTTCATAACCTAACACTTAATCTCTTTTTCATTTAGAGGTTCCAATTATTAATTAGTTAAATTCCCTTTCATCAATTAAAATCTCTAATTCCTAGAAATTTAAGAACCGAGCCCCATTTGAAATTGCTTAAAATAATTATATATATATATATATATAACCATATCTATATATACATAAAATCATATTTAAAATAAAATTTTGTATTTATTTATCAAAACAAATGTATAGTAAACTACTACGGCAGCCTTCCCACTTTGAAACTAGAAAATAGATGTCGATGATGCGTGCACTCATCACCGAAATTATTTTCCAACTACAGAGAGGGGAGTACATAACTTATTTCTTTCCTAAAATTTCTTTAAAACAATTCTTTCAAATCATATGGACATATTTATATCAAAAAATACTTCTAAATAACATTATTATTATATTCCAAAATCATTTGAAAGAAATTTTCAAAAACCCCGGGACTTAGGTTGCAAATTTCCAATTTTGATTTATTTTATTTTCTTCAAATCTTGTTTCCAATCAATATTTATAAATTTCACTACCAACCAATATATTACAACCAAATATAACCTTTATAAAAAAAGTATTTTATATATAGAAAATATAATAGGCAAAATTATTTCATTCACCTATATTCAAAACAAATATTGTGTCGGTCTATCCCATTAAGTGTTTAGAAATCCCTATTGATGTCATAACATCCTATGCACCAAACAGAATTTATAAATAGAAAATGGAACAAATTAACACAATATCAAAACCTTTTTATAACACTAACAAATACGCTCTCTCATATATATACACTCAACAACTCACCAAAGGGTATTACTACCCTATTAGTAAAGAGTCAGACCCCACAAAGCTAAGGTATTCGCTAAACCAAAGCTCTAATACCAAATGTAACATCCCGCCTTTTTGTACGTTTAAATCGACGATAAACCACACATGTCAGACTCAAACCATACAAGAGAGCAGATTGTTGTTGGGGTAAATAAGAAAAGCAGAGAAAGAAATAAAACAAAACAGAATCTCACAGCGGAATGAAAAAATATAATAATAAAATAATAGTTCATGAAGCTGTTTTGAAAAACATTTGATTATACTTATACAACACATATCAGAGTTACACATACTAGAGAATAATAAATAATGAAGCGAAGGAGTATGAATGTAGTGGAATAGTATAATAAATAATAGTAATACAATCTTTGTCTTTGTCCTCCAGAAATAAAATCTTCGAATCATGAAATGCTCAGACTGACCCGAGAGAATTGAAAAGACAAAACACTCGAGTCAGACTAAAAGATCTTATGTAAGTTAATTCAACGGTAAATAATATGAGTGGAACAGCATCAGAGATGTTTACATGACTTGACATCTCCTATCCAGTGTCAAACATGAGTGCAGTAACTTAAGAGATGTTCGGGATTTACATCTCCTAAGGATCCGTTAAACTATTTACTATGTAGCAATATACGCTATTAGAATAATGTCTAATTGTAAAATAAACTTACTTCAACATAGCGTTAAGGATTTATATTTTCCACCTTAACACATAAATAGAGCCAATAGTCTATACAACACATGCGTACCTCTTGATCGGGAGGCTATGAGAAGTGCTCCATAGGTACGACAGAAATCAAACTTGTACAAGGCTCGCTAGGGTAGGTGACACGGCACAACTAGGCAATGACAGGGTGGATATGCCAATTACGCTTCTGGACTGGTGGTAACGCGTAGCAGCTACTACCGCCCACCTCGAGCCACACCCCCAAAATCAAAAGGGCCCCCATCAATCACAAAGTAATAGAATGGTATCGAAGGAGTGTGTCCGATAAAAGGTGCTACCTTCTTAGCCCGTCAATCGCCTCTGTTTTAGCCACCTTATGCCAACTTAAGGGAGTCGGGTCCACGTATATACCTCAAAGGAAACACCGCCACCATCCTACATCATTCTGCAATCTCCATCGCGTACACAGTTGTTAAAGTGGTTTTCGAAGTTGGCAGAAAGTATGACAACTTTCGATCCTGGTCTCTTTAACAACCAAACGTTATTATTACACTGCGGTCATTTAAAAAATAATTTATACTTTAAAGCGAAACATCACTGCCACTTCAAAACTATATCAATACGATATCATTTCCAATTCAAAACCAAATAAGATATCATTTCCAAAATCATAGCATTTTCAAGGTTATAGCACTTTCGAAATCGACACTTGAAAATATAACATTTTCAAACATAATACTTTGAAATTCATGGCTTCGAAACCCAAACTTTCACCACTTAAATGGTTAAAATATTTTAAAATACTTTATATAATAAAATAGCTTCTTTAATTTCACAACTCAATTCCAAAACAACTCGAATTTCTAACTTTTAAATTTAACCAAATCCCAAATCATAAATTTCAATTCAATTCAGTTTCCAAATAAACTATTGCAAATTATATCGATTTCAAAATAGATTTGATCTACAAAATAAGCCATTTCAAATTCAGTATATTTGAAACTTTAAGTATTCAACAATTTCAAAACTAAATTTGATAATTCTATATATATATATACATATATATATATATATATCACATTCAATTTTCTATTATTTAGTTTCGAAACATTTACTTAATAAATCCATTATCATTTAAATAAAACCCAAATTACTAATAATTAAATGTTTCTTTCAATTTATTTATACTTGAAATATTTAGTTAATTCACCTTAAACCAAAATCAAGTTATAAATCATATCCTTTACAAATCTCCAATTTCATAAGTTCCAAATCGGTTTCATTTAATAAATTTCTACATTAAATACAATTTTGAATCAATTTCCAGTCTATCTTCTCAACCTTAATTTTATTAAAATCATTATAAACTCTATATAAAATATAATTTTATGTAAATACTTAACTATATTACATTTTTAATAAAATCAATCTTTATTTTTTTAAACTTGTTTTATACTCAAACAAATTTATACATGGCTAAAAATCAAAAAATTTACTATATATATAAAGTAACATTTATATACTATTTGAAATCAATATTTATATAGAACCATATATTTCTTTACAAAACCATGGAAATCATTTCAAAATATTTTTATATATAGACCACGGTGTCTGTATATAATTTTCTATGTCTGTATATAATTTTCTATCATATGGCCAAGTGATACAGATATTTATCATTTCAATCCATAATTTTAAATATAAATACGGTTATATATCATTTCAAACTACAATCTCGAATGAAAAAAAAATTCATAACAACTTGCAGTTTATAGCAATATAAATTACAACATCCATTCATCCAATATCAATCATCAAACATTTATCACAATCATCATCCAATTCAATCAATAACATCAATATAGAACAGATAATAAATAACAGATATTTACTGAAAGTTATATTCAATAATAAATTAAATAACTATTTTATCCAAATAAATTCAAATAAACTGAGATGATGATTCAACATATGCCAAACAGTCATAGATAAATTTCAAATCACATCATAAATCAATTTAACAAACATAAAAAAATTAGAAGTTATGAGTGGGTTAAAACACTCACCTTTTGTATTTAAATTGAATTTAAATCCAATTTAAACCCAAAAATTGAACAGTCTCATAATTCGTCCAAACCCACATCGAAAAGTCCGAAATTCAAATACGATCCCAGCGAGACGAACCGCGCGTGAATCGGACCTCGTATGCAAAAGTTATGTTTATTAGAATGAATTGAAATAGAAATTAAATAAAATAATTGCAAACAAATGATATCGCAACACCTCAGCATTGACACGCAAGCTCTAGAATGCAAATTCGTTCAAACCTACGCATGCACGCCGACCGCCTTCCCTCGATTCGCCGCCGCCACATGACCCTGGGCCAAGATCAGGTCGTGCCGTCCACATCTCCACCTCAAGCCATCCACATCACCTCCACCTCGTCACTTCCGGTCGCCACGTTAAGCTCCGCATTCGTTGACCTTTAATCTCCAAAATTGGCAAATATTGGCCACATCACGACCAACGACACCACCCACATGACCTGCATTGTGCCATCTTCCCAACGCCATCAGCCGATCGCCCTACCATCACAGATCTACCGTTGGATCATCCAAATCCAATACGAACAGTCAGAACTGATTGCTTGAATTCTGGAAAACGATGACAAGCATCGAAAAATGAATACCACCAGAAAATTACGCTTTTTGAGAGCTTCAAATTGGTATAAAATATGATATAGTTTGAGGAGTTCGAATTTTTGTTGTTGGATTTTGAATTGGAATTGAACTGAGGAGTTTTAGGGTTTTCAGCCATTGAGGAAGAGGACTAAACAGAAGTTTCTGTACGCACTGAAATGAAAAATACAAAGGCTATTAGAGTTTATAACCGAGTATATATAGGTAGGTCAGAAATAAAGATGAATGGACATGATTCGATTGAGCGATAGCGACCCGAAAAGCCTGTTCTGCCTTCGGAGAGAAAATGGGTCAAACCATATATCAAAATGGATGTTTTTAAATATTTTAAAATCAATGGAGCAGGTTTCAATTCTAAATTCCATCATATGAAGAAGTTACGTTAAAATCATCTTGTTTCAAATTGATTTCTAGGCGTTTCGAGTCCGTATGATCAAATGACAAGTCCGATTGTTACGAAACTTGAAATCCTACAATAATTCACTGTTACGGATCCGATGAAACTGGTTTCGCCAAAATCCAAGTCAATGGCCCAAAATGGCTATATTTTAGTTAATTAAATAAATTAGTTAAATCACATTTCCAATTCAAATTTAATTATTTACAAATTTTATCAATTTGGATTACTTGGTAATTTACAACCCTTTAAACAATTTCTATATCAATTTATCGTTGTATATTTACCATTTACAGTATTAAATTTTCAATTTCAATTAATCTAGTAATTATAAATTTAAATTCCTAATAAATCCATTTATTTGATTTAAATCTTGTTATGAAATCAATTGTCAACTTATCACCTTAAAGGTAATATTAATATTGGTTTATCTTTATTACATTAATATTTTTAAATTTCCATCTTTCCTTTGTATTAACTGTTGTTTCAATTATATTGAATTCGTCAAATATATACATTTACTATAATTAAAAACCCCAATTAACTTATTCAACTTGGTTTCATTCCTTTATTTTATCTTATAAAAATATACCTCTCCATTCATTTTATTCAGCCTATTGTCATACTATGAAGAAAGTTGACATTATTCCCATTTATTGTCTAGATTTACATTAACATAATATTCAATTTAGATTTATCGCAATTGATTACAAAATTTTATTTAATACGCTAAATAAATAAACAACATATATTAATTGTCACCTATTTACTTTTAATTACATTTATAAGTTTATTACTTACCAACATAGGCTATACCTTCATATATAACACCAAATTTATTTCATTACCATTTATGATACCTTTTCATTACATACTTCAATATCTACATTCGCTTATCTTATATTGAATTCATAACCAAGTTGTAACAATTTACACTATTTCATTATTGGGATTTCACTCCAATTGTCAATAATTAGTTTTAAATACCATTGCTACATTTCATTTTTAACATTCACTTCATTATAATTTATAAATTTTTTATTTCTTTCTAAATTTAATTATAAAAATCTTATTAAATTAACTAATTTAGTTATTGAAATTTGTGGATCGTTACATTTAATGTTTTCGATACATAGTTTGGGTTTACTAACAGAATTTTTTTTATGAAAATAAATATTGGGGCTATCAATGTGTTTTTATTTAATTCAATGTGATTGGGGCTACCAATGGGAATAGGTTAAACATATGGAATACATGGGAAAAGTAAATATTCATTTGGATCATAAATTTTAATGAATAATCGTAGGGTTCATGATATTTTAATTGACCAAGTGTTGGGTTCTTGGTTAACCTAGGAAAACCATGGAATGTGCGGTGGATAGCCCACATCAAATTTCTAAATAAAGAATGTTTTGCCAGAGGTGGTTAGCCTCGAGATTTGGCAACCAAGGGTTCATAGTCATCCTTGGAAAACTATGGAGTGTGCGGTGAATAGCCTAGACCAACTTTTATGAAACAATGTACGATGGATAATCTGCATTTGTTTTGATGAATTTGGATGGTAGACCTATTTAAGTTTTGACGGTTAGTCATTTTAATGATTTTAGAGGGGGAACTCAAATAAATGGATTTTAGATGGAAAATCTAATAATTGCTTTTAGATGGGATATCCAATGAATGGGTGGATGGGATATCTAATATATATAATTATGTATGATTTATTTCTTTATTTCATATTATGTTAAGACTAATCATTTTTGGTGCAGGAGCATAGTAAATGATTTGAATGTTTTATTTTGGATATTGATGAGGGGAAAATCCGTTCCGCTAAGCGGCATGGTCTTACTTGATATCTATATGATAAGAGATGATATGTGATTATTCACACTAGAGTTATTGTCTGACTCGAAGTTTTTGCTTCTCCACAAACTCTCACGTACTCAAAATTAATTTGAGTAGTCTGAGAGTGGGAGACTTTCAGGTTTTTGGACGAATAAGCTTCCGGAGACGTGCACGAGGTAGTGTTAGCTATATAGGAGCTATTTTGTGTTTTCTACTGTGATGTACTAAGAACTGTAAAGTCCATATTTTTTAGTTCTCTGATCATCATAAGAGGACATTTTCATATGTTGCTCTTATCGTATTTTGTACATGTATACGTGATCTAACGGGGTTAACATCTAGGATTATGTAATTAAATCATAAATTGAAATTCATAAGAAATGAGAAATTTTGTTTTGTTGAAGTTTAAATTTTTTCATATTCTTGTGTTTCTATGTTGCCAATAGTTTCCAGATTTTGATTTCTTTCACTTAGAAATAATACCTATGGATGACTGCGGCATCCGTAGCAGTTAGATTTGATCCTCCGAAAGCGGGATGTTACAAACTGGTATCAGAGCATTGTTTATGTACTTAAAAGGGATTTAAACCTTAAAAGATTTTTAAAGCATAATCTAATGAATCTAAAATATTGTTGGGCTTGGGTAAGCGTTATAGTAATGTATGTGTACTTTGCTATAATACCTAAGTATGTATTCCCCACTCTCTTAGACCATTCTTCTGTATCTTACACAGATTGGATTTCAGGTAGTAGGGAAGTAAGATATGGAGGCAGGAAATGGAAGAGTTAATCAAGGTGGAAGAGAAGGTGGAAGACACACTGCAACAAGTGGAAATGTTTGACCCTATACTAGGAGCAACCAGGTCGACAGGAAAATGCAAACCTAGATGCAAATCCTAATGTTGGTGCCGAGATTCCGCCGATTGATATGAGGATAATGTATCAGTTCTTCGTGAATATGATGCAAGCTGGAGCAGCTGTGGGAGTGTTTGTAGGGAATGCTGGAGGAGCTAATCAGGTGGCCTCAATTGGCAAGAATTATGCCAAGCTGAGCAGGGATTACACTAGTCTTGGAGGGAAGCCTTTTCTGGGAACTGAGGATGCAGTAGAAGTGGAAAACTGGCTATTACATTGTGAGAGGATATTTGTAGATCTTAGCTTGACAGATATGCAGAAGAGAAGAGTTGCTTCATGGCAATTGCATGGAACAACGTATTTTTGGTGGAACGAAGTTACTAAGGGAGAGCTAGAGGAAGACCTAACTTGGGCTGAATTTCGAAGGAGGTTTGAAGAAAGATTTCTATTAGAGGTTGCCAAGTTAGCATTGCTAAGGAAGTTTTTAGATTTAGTCTAGGGGGATAAATTGGTGATTGAGTATGCTACGGAGTTTGATAAGCTGTCCCATTATGAGTATGCTACTGTGGATATAGTCATTCGGAGGAATAATAAGTTTATCAGGCGGTTTAATCTGGAGATTATTAGAGCAACCATGCCAAACCTTCGGAATCGATATCATATTATTGTTGAGATGGCCATTCGAAATGAAGAGATGCTTTCTACTTTTGAAAAAGGGAAACCAGCCAAGGTACAAAATTTTCAGGATAAGAAGCGAAAGTTCTTCAAGAAGAAAGGAACCCAATCGGGGGCAGTAGCCAAGAAGAGCAAGGCTGATATTGTCTGTTACAAGTGTGACAAGAAGGGGCATTATGCTAATGAGTGCCGCTCGGGTGATGGAAGAACAGTTGCAGTGAGGTCAATTATGAAGCGCTACAACTGTGGCCAGACGGGGCATTACAAGGACAAGAGGGGGGCATTACCAGGACAAGTGTCCCGAGGTTGCTAAGGCTGGAAAGGGAAAGGTCTTTGTGTTGGAACCATCATCCTCTAGAGAAATAGCTACTGAGAAAGGAAAAGCTATGATGGAAGGTATGCTTATGATTCATAGTACTCCAGTTAGGATACTATTTGATACCGGTGCATCTCACTCATTTATACATCAGTATTTGGTAGATTGCTTATGTCTGGAACCTTTAATCCTTATTACTCATTTGAGGGTTGCAAATCGTTTAGGAGGGTATGCAACTATGGGAATGAGATATAACCGGTTAGAACTTGATTTGTTAGGTCATATGTTTGCATGCAGTTTATATGTTTTGATTTTGTGGATTTTGGGATCATATTACGTATTTGTTAGATAGATATGATGCTAGGATATTTTGCCAAGAGGAGAAAATATCGTTGAAGCAGCCTAATGGCCATAACTGAGTTATTTACTCAGTAAGGAGTTCGGACGGAAATGCTTATGTATAATTGGGTGCCATAGGAACGGAAGCAGAGTTGAAGCAAGTTTATGTTGCAAGAGAGTTTATGGATGTGTTTGAACCAGTTTTGGACTTGCCGTAGAAAAGAGCTATCGAGTTTTGGATAGATCTCGTACCAAGAGCTGAACCCGTAAGTAGACCCCCTAGCAGTATGTCACCAACCAAGATGAAGGAATTGAAGGTGCGGCTAGTGGAATAGGAAGGTAATAATTTCATCCGGCCAAGCAGTTCGCCTTGGGAAACGGCCGCGGTATTTGTTACATCCTAGAATTTTGGTTATTTGAAATTGGAATATATAATTGATTTTAAAAATTTAAATGTTAATTTTTAAATTGAATTTCAAATATAAGGATATATTGGATAATTTAATTATTGAATTTAATAATTGAATATTGGTTAAAATATTAAATCTTGAATTTTTAAGCATGATAAAAATAATTTAAAGTCTTATAAATTTATATTTATAATAATGAAGATAATAAAACTTGTTAAATTGAATCCGAAAGTGATTTGTTCAGTTTAAAAAATATATCATTTGAATTAAAGAGTAAAAATAGCCTTTCGAGGCACAGTCTCGGATTTCGACGAAACCTGTTGCATTGGATCCACAATAGTGTATTATTGTCGAATTTCAAATTTCGTAGCGTTTGGAGTTAACATTTAGTCATACTGGATATAAACGCGCTGAAATTTATATCGAAAATTCAATATAATAATTGGATCTAAAAAGCTATCTTCTCCATACGATTGAATTAGGACTTGTAACCTTTTCTATTACATTTGGAATAGGGGTATAACATTATAAACGCCTAGCGGCATGCCTTTATAGGGGTTCGAGATTTTGAGCTGCGTAATCGAGATGATTTGAATTTAAATATTATATATAATTGACTTAATAAATTTTTTCACATCATCCTTTTCCTTCCTATCAAACACACTATAGCCGCCTATTTGAGTGTTTTCCCATCTCTTCTTTAACACACTTTCTCTTTTTAAACAAGACAAAGAAAAAAAGATGTTCGCCTTTAAATTGAAAGAAAAAAATTATATGTATGAGCCTTACGTTGCAAACCCTTCCCGGTTTGAAATGCACGTAACCCCTTCTTCCTCTACTCCTTTCTCGTTTTCATCTCCAGAATTCTTAAAAAAAAGTCATGTCAGTTTTAAAATTGTAAAAAACGGCTTAAAATCTAGTTATACCCTAAGCTTCAATCTGAAAGGAAAATTTAAGAATGCGACATCTAGTTGTGAGCTCAACAATAATGGCCGAGGATCTAGGGCTTGGATTTATGGGTAGTACGGTCGCAGTTAGGAAAAACCGAGGTTAGGGTTGAGTTTGTCGTAGTAACGAGCATCTCCAGTTGAAGTATGGGAGGTCATGACTATGTTTGAAGGAGTTGTGACCTACGGTGAATGAACAATAGGCCTGAGGACGGGTTCTTACAAGTGAAGGCGCAGTCTACTTCAATGGGTGGAGATTGGAGCTCGTTCGAAGAAAGGAGGAATGGTGGTGTGTTGGTGGGTTTCGTCGATGGAAGGGGAGGCAAATCGATGATCAAAAGGTCGGCCATGGTGGGTTTTGAAATTCTGGTAAGCGGCAATTTAATTGGGGAAGAAGGAATTTTGGCAGGCCGGTTTACATGGGTATTGGGCTTCTTTAAAAAAAATTTATATAATTTATTATTTGAAATAAAATTGTTAAAAACTTATAAAGGCATATTTTATTCGTTTTAAATTGGAACCCGACGCGGTCAGTCGCGTTGGGTCCATAATGGGGATATCTTTGCTATGGAGTCAACTTGGTCGAGATCTGAGTTTGCAAAATTTTCAGATAAATTCAAAAGCATTCGGACTTAATCGAAACCGGAACGCGAAAGTGGCAATAAAAATTAAAGTGAGTTAATCTCACTCAATTTTGGATTACTAGTTAATTTTAAATAATTAAAATTAATTATTGGTTGATTGGTTGAAATTAATGATTGTTATCAGTTTGGATGTTGTTATATATATAGTAGTATATATATTAGTAATTGGAGTGATTGTTCTCGCATATTTAGCGGATGAGACCCTATGTGCCCTGCATAATAGCGGATGACCCTATATACCGTGATATCCCCATCGAAGTGGTATTGGTATTTTTTCATGTTTATTAACATCTACCGATGCAGGAAAATAGGTTGGAGGATCCAACTGGATTCCTCAAGAATGTTGAATATAATTTCATAAATAGAGATATATGAACTGTTGAAAAATTTGAGCTAGATTATAGTGTAATTTGAAGTTATTGGATGCTATGGTATTACTGGCCTAGATTTTGATATTTTAAAATATCATAAATATGTATATTGAGTTTTAAAAGAACTTCAAAAGGGATTTTAGAAGTAAAAATAATTATAGTGAAATTTGGATTAATTAAAAGAAATGAATTTGGGTAAAATAAATAGTTTGATTAAATTGGTTTAATAATTTTGGGATATAGAAAATAGAGATTTTGAAATAATGTAAATAAAAGAATTTTAAAAAATAAAACTTAAGTGATATTTGTTTAAGTGTAAAAAGATTTTAAAATTGAGATTTAAAATAGTTTGGCAAAAAAATATATAAAAAAATTTGAAAATAATATATAAAATTGTTATACTATACCTCAAATAAGATTTTATATTATGAAATGGAAGTGGAATTGGAATTTAGTTGGTTTTGGAATATAGTTGGGTAATTTAAAAATTTATTTAAAATAGGGATTCAATTTGAAATTGATTCATAATCGATTAAGTGTTGTGAAACCATTATAAACGAGTAATGGGACTATGGAATTTATAAACAAGGTTATAAATAAGGTGAAGTGATTATCGATGGATAAATTGATGTTATAAATTTACGGTGAGGATATATAAGGAGATGGGTAAATCAGTGTAAAAATAAATGGTAGATTTATTTTTTTAAATGTGAAAAGGGGATTTACGAAATTGGGACATAAATCAAATTGGGAATAAATCGAGAGAGATTTATAAATGTAGACTAGTTATATTGGAATTGAAAAATATTTTTTATCGAGAAATTGAGTTTTTTTAAAAATGGGGATTTTTAATTATTAAAACTAGGTAATTTAAAAATGTTTAGCAAAAGAGTATTTCCAGAAATGTAGTTATTTACTATTTTAAATTATTGAAATATACTATAAGTTTATAAACGAGTCTTGAAAATGGATTAGAAGCTTATTAATTAGACCAAATTTATTATTGTTTAAAAATTATGTAATTATTTTAAATGGTTTTAGTGTGTAATTCATTATTAATTAAGTTAGTTATAATGAGTTGACATTAAGTCAATTATTATTTAAGCATTAATTAGTATTATTATTTTAAATGGATAATTATTCAATATTAATATTAGTTTTATATAATAACTTTTATAAAAGAGTATTTTCCAAAAATAAACTTGGAAATTTAAATAGGAGTTTTGTAAGTATTATTTTTTTAAAAAAAATTAACAAAGCTTTCGAAAAGTAATGGTAGACTTTCATGGCGCAATCAGAGGTAGTGGGTGCCTGTAGTTAAGTTTTAGATTTCTCTGGGATAGAGACGTAACCATTGAGCTGTGAATCCATGGTTGATACTATAGTGGTACTTTCCATATTATTTTAAAAAGGTTTTCAAATATTTTTGAAAAAAAATAGTTTGTGAATATACTAAATTCGATAAGATAAGTACATATTTTCGGATAAAGAGATTTAATTTATGTAAAATTAAATAAAAGTGAGACTTGGTGTTTTCAGTGGAAAATGAAATATTGGTTGAATGATTGTTTATTTGATAGCTAAATAACCGACTATCAAATCTGGACCCAAATTATAACTTTGGGAATATCTAGGAGAAACATGGGGACTATATAGTACAATTACCGTCGGAAGGTGCTATACCATACGTATAAACTCGTTTCGTTCTTCTAGGACGTTTATAAGGAAATCCGTCCACTAACTATAAGGAGGTGATCTCCGATCTTATTTTTGTCAGTTTATTTCCTAAAGAACCGAGGTTGATTTTACCGGAAATATCGAACGCTATTTCGAAGAGACCGAAATCAGATAAGTTTTTCGAAAAACACTTCAATCCAACGAGTATGTTTTCGAAGTGAAAACAAGAGCATATAGTCAAAGATGGAGCAGTGAAGTGCAAGGGCTAATCGCTACTAATCCCGAGGATTATTCCAAAATGGATGTAGTAGGAATAGTGCCTTCGGTTCCGTTTGGGCCCAAAACGGACTTGTATGGATGAATGCTATCAGTACTTTGTTATTGGAGGACAATGAGCATTCTTAGTGCAAAAAATTCCTTTAAATGGTAATCGTAGCCTCTAGCCTCATCAAACGGGAATGACTGAAAATCAAGGGAGATGTAGAAAAGCTAAGTGGGCCGCATCCAATTAGGGTATGTTTATCACCTTTCTAGATACCATCATATATTATTACTACGATACATGGAAGGAGCTTGGAAAGGGTGGGAACACCCAGGGTGATAGCATATTCGATCTATCCAGGTTAGGAGTAGTCGATATTTTGTTGCAGGGGATCCCGGCGTGGTCCTTGGTACATTTTTCTAGATGTGTACTGTACCAGGTGGCACCCCAGTGCCGAGTCATTCGTATGGAATCGATTCTTCAATACGCGCCATTTACGGTTTTAGTTGTAGAGCATAGTATGCTAGAATTTAATTAATGTAACAATTTCTGCTATTTGAATAAGTATTTGTACTTAGACACTATTATAATATCAGATGATTTCAATATAAAATGTTTTGGTTACCGTAAGGTAAAAACCCGTCGTGTTTATGTGTGACATGGTCTTACGAGATACCTTTGATATTCAAAGGATTTTGATAACTTTAATAATTCAAATTTAGTTTGTTTTCTCACAATGGTTTTCCAGACTGACTCGGGTGTTATTTTATTATAATGCTCGGGCCAGACGAGTATTGCAGATACAGGATAGGATGCTATGGAGCTCAGGAGACAAGCTAGATGACAAAGACGAATCACACGTACTTGAATTTTTATTTCCGTTGTGTTTTGTAGGCTGTATATTCAGCTTTTGTGAGGACAAGTTATTATAACTATCGGTATTGTGGTATTGATGTGTTGTACTCTAATAATGTAATATATAGATAACAGTTGTGGTTCTTTTTGTATAAAGACATGTTACTATCTATTATATATTGTTCCACTGCGACTATAAGATTCTATGTTGTTGATGTGCACGTAAATGTGTATATTTTTACCATCATATTTATTCTATTTAAATTAAATAAATGATCATATTGGGTATTTTAACTTGTTTTAACCAAAATTCATATTAATTCCAAATTTTCACATATTCATCTTCATATAGGGGCAAAACGGTCATTTAAGTGCATATATTTCTTTGAGAAAAATTGATTGGAAATTTATATATATATTTGTAGGAAAATGGTCTCAAATAGGAGTGGTTTCATGAAGGAATATGCATGCACAAAGAATATAAAGGAATGAAGATGGAAATAATTCAAGTGAAGATCATGGAGGACCCCACCTACCCACCTACCTTAATGTACAAATTAAAGGCTAATGCACATGCTTTTGGACTTAATGGCTTCATGTACAATTAATGGGGGATTAAGACATGTTAATGATAACTTGGCCTCCACACTTCCTCCAAGGGCATTTTGGGTACTTCCCAAAAATATGCATTAGGGTTTCTAACTTGTATAAATACCCCTTATGTTTCATGTAGCCATCTTCCTCTTGGTTAGTTAGTTTTAGTTTAAAAAATAAAAAAAAGCTCTCTTTCTTTCCATGGCTACTTAGCCATTTCTTCTCTTATGTAATTCTTTTCTTTTATGCAATGTTAATTATTGTTTCTTTTTAATTACATGTTCATTTCCTTTTATGCAAGTAGTGTAGATTTTCCTTTACGCAATTAGAATAGTTTTCCATTTCACTTTGCTCTCTTTTCCTTTTCTTTTTCTCTCATGTTGCAAGCTACATTTGTTCATATGATAACAAATATGAGAGGCTAAACCCCTTCAATTTAGGGGTAATGAAGCTCTCTAATCATGTAGCTTCAACTTAATTTGATGTTTATGCTCTCTTTTTATGCTTAATGAGAATGATTGAAGTGGTTTAATGATGTTGTTTAGCTTTGAATTTGATAGTCTATGTTGTTCATAACAAATAGGCTATGCTTAAACAAACAAAACACAAATTGTCTCTTCATCTACATATGATTATGGCAAAGAAGTGATTGTTGAAATTAAAATTTGATGGCTTATATTTCTAATTAATAGTTAATAGGCCATGCTTAAAATAGATTTTGCTTTCAACTTTGTTGTCATATTTTATGAGATTTAAAAGTGTATTAGTGGTTGTGTTATAGTTTGATGGTTTATATTGAGCTAATTAATAGCACAAATTTACCATACTTATGATAAGCACATCAACTAATTCACTAATGACAAGAAAAGAGAGATCATAAATTCATTTTTGTTGATTTATGTGATCTAGACATTGGAATTGCCTCTAAATTGTCTTAACACTCTCATATTTTTATCTATTTTCTTTTGTCATTTTTTTTAGTTAATCACTCTTTCAACTTTGGTTAATTTGATTGAATAGAATTTTAAAATCATCAATTCCCTGCGGATCGACCCGTATTCGCTGCGTGCTACATTCGTACACCGTGCGCTTGCGGTTATTTTTAATTTAAATTCGTTCGACGGTTTTCTAAACCGATAGAAATTCCGTTGACGAACAGTTGTTGTTTTCCATTTTCTTCTTCTTCATCTTTCTTATTTTTCCCTATCAATCTTGTGTTTTCGGCATTTGATTGTTCGGCATGTGATACAGTAAACGTACTAATGTTGATTTTCGAGCATCGAAAATATCAGTTGTGACATTTGTTATCAAAGCTAAAGGTTAAGCGAAAGCCTTGGCTATGATGGGGTAACTCATTAGAGATAGGGTCAGTAGTACCCTAAAATGCATTTGAGTATATTAATAGATATGAGCACATATGTGTTAGTGAATATAAAATTGTTTTTATATTGTATTCGTTGGTCTATTGAGTGGCTTATGGATTCTGGTCAATATGAGTAATTAACGTTATTGATAGGGATCTCTAAACACTATAACTGATTAATTCGACACGGTATTATTTGAAATGAGGTAAATGAAATAATTTAACCCAAATTATTTTTATAGTAAAAGAAATAATTTTTCAGGAACTATTATAGGGTATATGGTGTGCTTGGTTGTTAGGAAATGATAATATTAAACTATTATCATTGTTGTTGTAGAAATTGAATAAAGGTTGGTATTATAATCAAAGGTTAAAAAATAATTTCATAATCAAATGGGATTATATAACTAGATGATTATAAATGTGGTTTATGATTTGAAATGGAATGAAATTTCATAGGAATATTTAAAGATGATATAGTTTATAAAAACGATTTACAAAGGATGCAAAAGACGAAAAGTTGGAAATTTGGGAATTTAAATTCCGTTGGTTTTGAAATGTTTCCTAAAGGTTTTGGAGAATATTAGTGATATTATTTTGAAAATATTTATGAATTGAAATATTTTAAAATAGTTGTTTTTAAGGGAATAAAAGCACTGAACTCACTTCGGTCGTTGGAAAATAATTTCGGTGATAAATACAGCGTCACCGACTTTCATTTTTGAGTTCTCAAAGGAGAAACTGCTACCTTAATGATTTTCAATTGGAGTTTTGTTTTGGAAAAACTAGTTTTGGTTTGAAATGCAAAGGTATAATTGATATACAAATGGATTGTGTATATTTATTTGATTTCAAAAATGATTTGAAATGAATTAGGAATAAGGAGTTATACTCTTGGATTTTCATTTAAATTGTTATTTGTGAAATATGATAAAATAGTTTGATAACTTAGAAGAATTTGAAATTTGTATGGAATGAAATTTAACTTAAGAAGAGTTAAATGAAAGTAAGTGTGATAATGGAATAAATTAGTAAAGTAAACCAATTAAATGAAGTGAATTGGACGAAATTAGTGAAGGGAATATAAATAAGTTGGAAAACTTATACAATTTGGAATTTGATTTGGAATGGAAATTAACTTGAATTAAGTAAAATAAAGAGAATTTTGAAAATTTAGCCTAAGTAGGCTAAATGAAATAATTATTGGAAATAGAATTTATTAAGATTGTAAATAAATAAGTGAGTGAACAATTAATGTAATTGGTAAGTAAATGAAACTGAAACTGAATATTGGAATGATATTTAACTTGAATTATGTTGAATAAAATGAAATTGGATATTTAGTTTGAGTTGGAGTAAATAAATTAAATTTTGGAAATAGAATTGATTGAGTTAAAATGTTTATAGACTCAAGCATGAGGTGTTAATTAATATAAGAAATTGTATAAAGTGTTTATAATAGACTTAAGAAAGTTGATGGTGAATTATAAAGTGAAATTGGTATTAAGGTAATATACCAAGTAAATAGGTAAGTGGAATAAATGTGAATAAAAAGAATTTGATATAGCTAATAATCAATTGAGATAAATACGTAAGTTGTACGTATATTATTTTATTCGCATGACGATTTATCCAACTTCGGGCATATAATTTCGAGATAGTTTATATCGATTCGAGTCGAAATTTTTCGCTCGATTTTCGATGGAGAACCATGGATATGGATTTTTGATTGATTCTGGAATTCTTTATCATAATATATGGTTATGCAAAGAGAATTACGGTTTCTAATCAAGAAACCAGATCTGAGTCCGCACTAAAGAGTCGAATGAACGATACAAGTTCGAAAGTGAAATTGTGTGATCGAGTGAGCGATCAAATTTGATATTGCGTACGAATAGTATATGTACATCATGCGGTTTTTGGTGAAATAAATATTGAAATTTCTGAATAAAATGATTTTGAATTGTATGATTGGATACTACTGGTAAGTAAGATGCAGGTATTTAAACGCAAAAGCTAAATTGGATTCTTCGATTTTAAGAGTAAAATTTGATTGCCCGACAAAACGGTACATATTTAAATTGATGTTTGAATTTGATGGTTTTTTTATTTAGCCACTTGGCTTTTTTTTCTTTTGATGATTTGGGCCTGTAGTGGCATTTTGTAGTTTTTCGGATCTAGCCATGCAAAGGAGACGCTGGCGAAATTTTTCAAAAGTTTAAGGAGCTAGAAAATTTTTTGATAACCAAAGTTTGATTTTGGATTATAACTTGAAATGTTGAGAAAATAATAGAATTGGAATTTATGGATGAAGATGGAAAATATTAAAAGTGATTTTGTGCTTTTAATAAATTGATTTGGGGAAGTTGTTTAAACTGATTGGTTTTGGGAAAATAGTTAACAGGTTTTGAACTATTCTTCTTACCTAGCAATTTCAAGGACGTAATTCTTTTAAAGGGGGAGGAATGTAACGACCCAGAATTTTAGTTATTTGAAATTGGAATATTTAATTGATTTTAAATATTTAAAAGTTAATTTTTAACTTGAATTTGAAATATAAGGATATATTGGATAATTTAATTATTGAATTTAATAATTGAATATTGGTTTGAAATATTGAATCTTGGGCTTTTATGTTTGATAAAAATAATCTAAAGGCTTATAAAAATTATGTTTATAATAATGAAGATATAAAACTTTTTAAATTTAATTTAAAAGTGATTTGTTCAGTTTTAAAAATATATCATTTGAATTAACGAGTAAAAATAGCCTTCCGGGGCATAGTCTCGAATTTTGACGAAACTAGTTCCAATGGATCCGTAATAATGTACTATTATAGGATTTCAAATTCTATAGTGTTTTGAGTTAATGTTTGATCGTACGGAATATAAACACAATGAAATTTATGTCGAAAATTCGATATAATAATTGGGTTCAAAAAGGTATCTTCTCCATACGATCGAATTGGGACTTAGAACATTTTCCACTGCGTTCGAAATATGGGTATAACATTATAAACGTCTAGCGGCATGCCTCGATAGGGGTTTGAGATTTTGAGCTGCGTAATCGAGACGATTTGAATTTAAATAACATATATATATGTGTGTGTGTGTTTGTGTGTGTATAACTGGCTTGACAATTTTTTTTAAATCAGCCTTTTCCTTCCATTCAAAAACACTATAGCCGCCTATACAAGTGTTTTCCCATCTCTTCTTTAACAGACTTTCTCTTTTTAAACAAGACAGTAAAAATCAATAAAAAAAGACGTTGGTCTTTAAACGCAAATCAAATTGGGAATAAATCGAGAGAGATTTATAAATGTAGACTGGTTATATTGGAATTGGAAAATAAATTTTTATCGAGAAATTGAGGTTGTTTTAAAAGGGGGATTTTTAATTATTAAACTAGGTAATTTGAAAATGTTTAGCAAAAGAGAATTTCCAGAACGTTAGTTATTTAAAATTTTAAATTATCGCAATAACTATAAGTTTATAAACGAGTCTTGAAAATTGATTAGAAGCTTATTAATAAATCCAAATTTTTTATTTTTTCAAAATTATATAATTATTTTAAATGGTTTTAGAGTGTAATTTATTATTAATTAAGTTAGTTATAATGAGTTGATATTAAGTCAATTATTATTTAAGAATTAATTAGTACTATCATTTTAAAAGGATAAATTATTCAATATTAATATTATTTTTATATAATAACTTTTATAAAAGGGTATTTGCTTAAAATAAACTTGGAAATTTATATAGGAGTTTTATAAGTATTATTTTGGAAAAAAATTATTTTAATAAAGTTTTCGAAAGGTAATGGTATACTTTCATTGCGTAATCGGAGGCAGTGAGTGCCTGCAGTTAAGTTTTGGATTTCTCTAGGATAGAGACGTAACCATTAAGCTGTGAATCCATTGTGCATACCATGGTGGTACATTCCATATTATTTTAAAAAGGTTTTCAAATATTTTTGAAAAAAAAAATAGTTTGTGAATATACTAAATTCGATAAGATAAGCACATACTTTTTTAATAAACAGATTTAATTTATATAAAATCAAATAAAAATGAGGCTTGGTGTTTTCAGTGGAAAATGAAATATTTGGTTAAATGTTTGTTTATTTGATAATTAAATAATCAACTATCAAATCTGGACCCAAATTATAACTTTGGGAATATCTAGGAGAAACACGGGTGCTATATGGTACAGTTACCGTTGGAAGGTGGTATATTGTACGTATAAACTCATTTTGTTCTTCTAGGATGTTTATAAGGAAATCCAATCCACTAACGGTTAGGAAGTGATCTCCGATCTTATTTTTGTTATTATATTTCCTAAAGAACCGGGGTTGAGTTTACTGCAAATATCGAATGTTGTTTCGAAGAGACCGGGATTGGATAAGTTATCTGAAAATCACTTCGATCCATCGAGTATGTTTTTGAAGTAAAAACAAGAGAATGGAGTCGAAGATGGAGCAGTGAAGTGCAGGGGCTAATCACTATTATCCTGAGGATGATTCCAAAATGGATGTAGCAGGAATAGTGCCTTCGGTTTCATTCGGGCCCAAAACGGACTTGTATGGATGAATGCTAGCAGTACATTGTCATTAGAGGACAATGAGCATTATAAGTGAAAAGAATTCCTTTAAAAGGTAATCGTAGCCTCTAGCCTCATCAATCGGGAATGAATGAAAATTAGGGGAGATGCAGCAAGGCTAAGTGGGTCGCGCCCAATTAGGGTATGTTTATCATTTCTTGATACCCTCGGATATTATTACCATGATACACGAAAGGAGCTCAGAAAGGGTGGTAACACCCGGGGTGATAGCATATTCGATCTATCCAGGTTCAGGGGTACTCCGGTCTTGTGTTGTCGGGGATCCCGGCATGGTTCTCGGTACATTTTTCTACACGTGTACTATGACAGGTGGTACCCTAGTGCCTAGTCATTCGTATGGAATCAATTCTTCAATACATGCCCTTTAAGGTTTTAGCTGTAGATTATTGCTAGAGTTTAATTAATGTAACAATTTCAGGTATTTGAATAAGTTTTTTTTTACTTAGATACTATTATAATATCAGATGATTTTGATATAAATGTTTTGGTTATCGTAAGGTAAAAAACCCGTCGTGTTTATGTGTAGTGTGCTCTTATGAGATACCTTTGATTTTGAAAGGATTTTGATAGCTTAATAATTCAAGTTGAGTGTGTTTTCTCACGTTGGTATTCCAGACTGTCTCGGGTGTTGTTTTATTCTAATGCTCGGGCCAGACCGAGTATTGCAGATACAAGATAGGATGCTATGGAGCTCAGCAAAGAGCTGGATGACGAAGACATATCACAGGTACTTGAATCTTTATTCCGCTGTGTATTGTAGGCTGTATATTCGGCTTTTGTGAGGACAAGTTATTAAAACTGTCTGGTATTGTGTTATTGATGTGTTGTACTCTGATGATGTAATATGTAAATAACAGTTGTAGTTCATTTTGTATAAAGACATATTACTATCTATTATATATTGTTCCTCCGTGATTGTGAGATTCTGTGTTGTTGTTTTTTGTTTTCTTCCACCTCTTTCTTCTTTTTCCCTAATGATCTGGTGTTTTCAGCATTCGATTGTTCGGAATATAATAAAGTGAATGTGTCGATGTCACCTTTCGAGCGTCAAAAATCTCAGTCGTGACAGTATTCGTAAAGAAGCCAGATGGGTCGTTAAGGATGTGTATTGATTATCATATGTTGAACGAGAGGACGATCAAGAATAGGTATCCTTTGCCGAGAATCGACAACTTATTCGATCAGTTAAGTGGAACCAAAGTGTTTTCCCAACTGGATTTGGCGACAGGTTTCCATCAGCTAAGAGTGGCAGAAGACAGTATTCCTTTGACGACGTTTAGGACCAAATATGGGTCTTACAAATGGTTGGTTATGCCATTCGGGCTTACTGGATAGGTTCGTGTTAGTTTTTATTGATGACATTTTGGTGTGTTCTAAGAATGAGAAGGATCATGCAGATCATCTTAGAATGGTGTTAGAGTCCCTAAGGCAACATCAGCTGAAAGCGAAGTTCTCTAAGTGTCATTTCTGGAAGATGGAATTGAAGTTCCTTGGTTATGCAGTTTCGGAGGAAGGTTTAGAAGTTGATCTGGATAAGATCAAAGATGTTAACAATTAGAAGAGACTAGAGATAGTAAGTGGGGTTAGATGTTTTCTTGGACTCGTAGGATATTGTCTTAGGTTCATTAAGGATTTCTCGCGAATAGCGGCATCCTTAACTATGCTAACCAGGAAAGACGTTGGCTAACAAATGTCAGGAAGCATTCCTTAAGTTGAAACTTTGTTAACCAATGCGCCTATGTTAGTAGTTCTAGCTGGGAATCAAGAATTGGTAGTTTACACCGATGCATATTGTGACGACCCACCTTTCATTCCACAGAAAGACGCATCATCATTAAGAAAGAAAGGGATAGAAAATAGAAAAGATAGGAAAGAAATAACTAAAGAATATCATAATCTCACAGCAGAACGAATGAATTATATTACATCACATAAGTATTCACATAATAGACAACACTATCAGAGTTACACAGCTTTACATCACAACATATTAGACAGTCATGAAAACCTATTTATCATACAACTCAAGATACAACACAGATCTCAACACAGCGGAAACACATATATTTATATACGCTGAAGCCTCCGGCTCTAAATCTCCTCCAGAATTCGTCAAAGCTAACCTGAATCCCTTGGCTATTCATAAAAATTTGAGTACCCAAGAGTTTAAGAAAACAGAAAATAAACTTTGGGTCAGACATGGGTTAAAGTTGTTTAATTTTGAAAATCCGTTAAAAACAAAGGTATCTCGTAATACCACACCACTAATAAACATGATGGGTTTTTACCTTACGATAACCAAAACATTTGACAGGAAATCCTGTGATATTATAATGGTGTCTAGGGTTTTCAAGTAAAATAGAAAATAGTTGGAATGCTTACATCTACTGTTCCAACATATTTGGGCACAATCAAAACGTACGGCACTCATTGGAGATTGGATTCCATACAATGTAGGGCTACCGGGGTACCGCCCGTCATAGTGCCTTGTCTAGATCAAAGTACCGAGGATCCACCCTGATACTCTGCAACACAAGACCAGGACTACCCCTTGCTGGATAATCCTGAATAAGACAACCCCGCAGTTGGCGCGACTAACCTCCCACACAGCTGAATAAAAGGGACATCTAGACAGGGGAAATCTTATCCTACTTGGGTGCTACCCACTTAGCTTTGCTACACCTTCTCTGTTTTAGCCATTCCCGGTTGATGAGGCTTGAGGCAAAGATTACCTTTTAGAACACATCTCTTGGAATGCTCATCGTCCTCCAATGATGATGGTCTGATAGCATTCAATCCATACAAGTCCGTTTCGGGTTCAAACGAAACCAAAGGCACTATCTCGCTACACTCATTTTGGAATCACCCTCAGAGTTAACGACAATAGCCCTTTCACTCTAAATCTTCATCTCGATCAAAGGCACTATCTCCGTTAAAATCATTTTGGAATCACCCTCAGAGTTAACGACAATTGCCCTTCTACTTTGAATTCTTCATCTTGGCCTTCACTTGAGATTTCACGACCTATCATTTAATTTGGAATGATGTGGTTTTCGGATATCCAATTTGGAAATCCGATCCCGGTCTCATCGAAATCCAAACGTCATCTTTTAGTGTCCAAGTTGTTTAAAGCTTAAACAATTAATTTATATTTAAAATAACATATTCACACAGACAGATAATTCACATTATTACAGATAGATAATCCATATTATCTCAATTCAACCAAAACATTTCATATCACAGAGTAGCATATATCACATGTCAGAGATATCAAATAATCTAAGGCATTCAATATCATTCAATCATCCATAAGCAAGATTAATTAGTTGCACCATTTCAAATTAATTTAAATAAATTAAATTAATTACTTCAAACACATTTAAATCCTGCTTACTTAACATTAATTAATTTCAAACCGATTAATTAATCATCCTTTAATTACCATCTTAATTAACCATCCTTAATTAATTATTCTTTAATTATATTAAGTAATTAACCTTTAATTAATTACACGAATTAATTATCCGTCAACCATTCACACTAATTAACTTTTAATTAAATCTCATTAATTAGTTATCTAATTAATTACATTAACCAATGATCCTTAATTAATTACACTAATTAAATATACTTTAATAAATCACATCCATTAATTATCTTTTACTTAATCACATTAAGTAATTAACTAGCCTTTAATTATTTACATTAATTAACCTTTAAATTAATTACATTAAGTAATTAACTATCCTCTAATTAATTACATTCAGTAATTATCCATTAATTACCTACACTAAGTAATTATACTTTATTAATTATATTAAGTAATTATACTTAATCAATTACATAAAGTAGTTATATTTCATTAAGTGCGTATCTTAAATTAATTAAATTAATTAACTATCCTTTAATTAATCACATTAATTAATTCAATTAATTACATTAAGTAATTAATCCCTTTAATTACTTCCATTAATTAATTATTCTTTAATTAATTGACCTTTAATTACTTTGATTAATTAACCCTTAATTAATTAAGTAATTAACTATCCTTAATTAATTAAACCAATTAATTATCTTAATTTAATTACATTAATTAATTATCTTAGTTAATTAAGTAATTATACTTTAATTACTTTTATTAATAAGACCTTAATTAATTAAGATAAACCATTTACCTTAATTAAACTCTTACTTATCATTTAAATTAAATTAGATTAAATGCTTGAAATTAATTTATACAAAAAAAAGCATTTTGAGAATTCTTTGATTAATTAAAGTTAAATGCTGTTACTTTAATCACATCTTAATTCAAACATCATCTTACTACTTTTGAAAACACTTAAGAATTTAATTACATAATTAATTTAATATAATTACTTTTAAACAAAACAATTTTTAAAACATTTAACTTTTAAAATTAAACCTTGAAACTTGTTTAAAAAAATTGTTAAATAATATACTTTAGAAACTTGGTTTACATTTCTTTTGAAAACTTACTCATTAAAACTTGATTTAATAAACTACTTAAAACTTAATCATTCTCAATAACTTTAAACTTGGAAAATACTATCTTTGAAATCTTGTTTATTTCCCTTTCGCTTTGAAACTTTGTTCAATATTTTGCTTCCAAACTTATGTTTCTTTTTTGCTTAGCAACTTAGGTTTTACTTTTCTTTTAATCCTTGGAAACCAAAATGAACAACCCAAGACAAACTCTAATCTACCCGAGCCCTAACCCATGCCACTCGCTATCGTCCCCTACTTCGAGCCAAACGTGCAACATCATCGAGATCGACCCGAGCAAACATCATCTTCCTCAAATCATCAACATCCAGATACACAAAAATGTACATATGCACGTGCATAAGCCACTTGATCGCCTTCGACCCTTGCCAAGGCACCCACAAGTCGACGATCATCTCACCGTCTCACCCGCCCCCTTAACTCGAAAAATTCACCAGCAACTCAGAAACGAGTCGTTCGATCTGAAACTCAAACCCACCAAAACGACTGAAATCCCTCGCCGGCGATGATCTCGTCCACCAGAGTCCACGTCCCTCTAACCAATGCAGCGTCACAGATCCATGCGACATTTTCCCCATATGCGATCACCTCCAGTGATCCAATGACGACGTACGAGCTTTGACAACCTCGTTATCCAAACAGCGCTACAAACCCTACTTCGACGTCCCCTGGCCACCATTGCCACCTAGAAATACACCGAGCATTTTCCCACGATCCTCGAGTCTTGAGCCTCTTACAGTCCCAAGCACGGCTTCCCTCTATCACCGATCACCGGAAAATCGAACAAAGTTCGATTTCTGATCAACTAAGCATACCCAACAATTTATAAACTTAAAAATCAAGATTTCTTTGCCTAAATTCATCATTTTAATTTGTTTATGAAATCAAATCATGGAATTTTGAACATTGATTTTCGACATATACTTGATTTTTACTGTAAAATCCTATTTTCAAAATATTAACTAAATAATTCTGCTTTAAACTATTTTTCTAATGAACTTACATTGTTATAATCATTTTATTTTTAATGATCATAGTCTAATAGTGATTCTTTGGGAAGACAGGAATTTTTAAAGGTTGGTCTTGAGCCTGAGATCCAACGGAGACCAGTCTACGTATAAACACACAGACATGCTCATAGTATATAGAATAATTCAAACTATATTCAAATTGAAAACATCCATGCAAACATATATACATCATCACTACACAGATCTATCACATGCATCAGTACTAAAAGATTTTTAGCTTTTAAAAGTTTTGATTACTCACTGGAAAAACAACAAAGAAGAAGGCTCTGTTCTATTTGAAATGATCTGGAAATATTTCGAAATTGATCTGATCTTGAAGTTGTTTTGAATCTATTTGAGTTGATTTCTGCTTGATTTTTGAATTTGATTGTTTAAGTTGAATCTGAAATCTTTGCTTGTTGTTTAATTTTCTTTCTTGATCGGGATAAAAAGAAGCTGTTGTTGCCATTGTTTTGATTTTCTTTTTCTTTAGTTTTGAAAATGAAAGAAGATTGAGGAAGTTTGAACTGAAATTAAAAATGGCTAGGTTCTCCAAACTTTTATTATATATATATATATATATATATATATATAATTTTAAAAGAAACACATGTTGCCATTTGTTAAGTGCATGCTACCAAGTTAACACATGTTAAAATCATGTTTTAATTATCTTACAAATGTTAAAACCCATTATTTAATTAATTATTTATGTTTTATATTAACATGTTTATGTGTTTATTAATCTATGTTCATATATATATATGTATGTATGTATGTATGTATGTATGTATGTATGTATGTATGTATGTATATTCAAAATACATTTATTCCTGTTAAATTTTCAAAGAAAGAATATTAAAACCAAAGAAACGAACCTTTAATTAAATCTTATTTTAAACTTAAGCTAAAATACTTTTTAAATTAATAAATAATTATCTCAAATGTTTTAAAAAATGCTCAATTTAGTTTTAAATAACTTTTGAAAATTATTATATTAGATTTAAACCAAAACTCCTATTCACAATGTGTATATATATATATACACACACAAACTATAATTTGAGAACATTTTTAATAGCTTTGAATAGATAAATTTTGCCACATTAAATATTATTATCTTTGAGAAAAATAAAATTTTCCAAATTAAATGATTATAAAAGAAAATTATTAAGCCAATGTTGCCAATTTAAATAATTATTTTAGGAGATTATCAAATTGCTATTGCCTAAAATTCCACGTCATCACATTCCTTCCCCCTTAAAAGAATTTCGTCCCTAAAATTTAAAAGCAAAGAAAATTTAATAATCCAGCAGAACTTTATTCAAACAACAAAGCATACATCAACCATATACTAAAGACCATAGCAACCAATTTATTCAAACAAACAAATCTAACTAACTATCCTGACACAATTCAGGATAGGGCCTCCTAATACTATCTAGAGTTTCCTAGGTACAAAAACTGGGATCCTCGCTCCACTGAACCTAACTAGCTACACCACTATGATCTTAAGCTCCTTCTCATCACGATTTATAAACTGAACAGGATGTCTGACCATAGACAAGTCCGACTCAACATCCAAATCTTCCTGAACTGATGGTTTTACAACTAATGATGGATCAAGCACGTACTCCTCATATGAGATACGTGAAATACACTGTGAATTCCAATCATCTGAACTGCCAATTCAATCCTGTAGGCCAAAGAACTCATCCTTTCGAGAACACGGAAAGAAATCCTTGGATCTAACTTTCTAGTCTTACTGAATCTTATTGCTCCTTTGATCAGAGAAAACCTAATCCAAAATTCAAATCTCCAACTTCGAATTCTAAATTCCTACGTCCCTTATCCTCATAACTCTTCTGATGATCTTGGGCTGCCTTCATCCTTTCTTGATCAGATCAACCTTCTCAGATGCCTCTCGAAACAAACTGGACCAAGAATAAGATGATCTCCGAAATCTACTCAATAAGATAGTTCTCTCAAGATCTACCGAAAATCTAGAACATAAACTCTACTTCACAAGCATCAGTAGACTTTGGACTTACTTCTCTTATCTAGAAAATCCAAAACAGGTGCACTCTCAACCTCGTCTTTAGATCTTGAAATGCTTCTACACACTTAGGGGTCACTTGAACTTTTTGAAGTAACCTACTAATCCAAGAAAACTGTGAACTTCCATAGGAATCTGCAGTTGCTTGCACTCTAGAACAACTGTTACCTCGCTTCCGTTTCGCAACTCTGATTTGGAGTACATGAAAATGTCGTTGATTAACACGAGCACAAACTTGATCAATACATCCCAGAAAATACGGTTCATCAGATCCACACATAGGCTGGAGTGTTAGTAATGCCAAAAGACATAAGCAACCACTCAAAGAAACAGACGAGCTCTCTAAATGCAATCAAGGGTATACTGCTCGTAGCTACCCTTAGCTGGAGAAAATCCAAAACTAGTTCCAAAAGTGAAAACACAGAAGCTCCAAGAAGTTGATCAAAAAGATCACCAATACAAGGCAAGGGATACTTATTCCTGATGGTCACCTTATCCAATTTTCGAAGTGGGGCAAACCTTTTGACTTGTTCGAGAACATCTGAAAAAATCTTTGACAACTTAGATATCTCCTACTTCCACTAGAGATGCCATAATCTCATGCAAAAGATTACCCAAGTGAACTCCTGAACTATCACAAGTCACTCTGGCAATCCTACCCAATTCAATTTTCAAAGATAACATTCTCTTTTCACCCATTAGAATAGCTTAGTGCTTATCTAACCAATCCACCGAAGAATTAGGTCCACTCTGCTGCTTCTGAATTCCACCTCTAGGACACTACTTAGCCAGATGAACTTCTTGTTGGCACACAGAACACTTTCGAGCTACAATGCTGCCTCCCGATTAGAAGAATTCCCACTCGGTGCTGACACAGATGCCACGGGACTTCTAATCCAGAAGCTCTTCATACCTCAAAGCCATAGTGACCAACGAGCCATTGATATGGGCAGACATCTTCTCAAGAAACTAGGGCCTCAAACCAGGCACAAACATCTTGCTCTTCTTCAGGGGAGTATATAAGACCAGGTCTGTATCGAGCAACTCAGTCTCATATTCCGATACCGATGAACTTCCTTGCTTGAGGTCTAGAAAAATTCCTACGCAGCCGAGTCTTCCTAGTGGTGGGTATGAACTGTTCCTCAGATACTTCCTTAAACTTGCTCCAATATTAAAAAACATCTTCAGGAACATCCATGGTTACTGCGTCCCACCACGCAGCTGCTCCTTCCTGAAGTTGCCAAGATGCCATCACTCGCTTTTGCTCATCCGACGGATCCAAACTCTACAAAATCCTCTCGCACGAGCGCAACCAAACTTGCACTTTCAATGATGGACTCTGAACCTTTAAAAGACTTCCTCCGAGATTGGTGAAATCCTTACACCATGCTACAAAGCTTACTCGAGGCGTTATTGGGTCTACAGCCTTGGCAGATGCTCTTATAACCTCAACACTCAGACTTCTTCCATTAGTGGTAGTCGTGCTGCGCACACCACTACACCTCCTACCTCTAGAACTCAAACTGCCAGACTATCTCATATGGGTAACCCAGACAGGTAACCCAACAAAGCAGGTATATATATATACACACAAGTACGCTCTCTCAAGATAGGTATCACTCCAAGGCCTATGTATTATCTCAACCTAAAGCTCTGATACCACCTATGACGAACCACCTTTCATTCCACAGAAAGACGCATTATCATTAAGAAAGAAAGGGATAGAAAAGAGAAAAGATAGGAAAGAAAGAACTAAACAATATCACAATCTCACAGCGGAACAAATAAATTATATTACATCACATAAGTATTTAAATAATAGACAACACTATTAGAGTTACACAGCTTTACATCACCACACATTAGACAGTCATGAAAACCTGTCTATCATACAAATCAAGATACAACACAGATCTCAACACAGCGGAAACACATATATCTATATACTCTAAGCCTCCTGCTCCAAATCTCCTCCAGAATTCGTCAAAGCTAACCTGAATCCCTTGGCTACTCGTAATAATTTGAGTAACTAAGAGTTTAAGAAAACAAAAAATAAACTATGGGTCGGACATGGGTCTGGTGTGAGTAAATGGATTAAATTAGTTTAGTTTTGAAAATCCTTTGACAAAAAAGATATCTCATAAGACCACGCCACAAATAAACATGTCGGGTTTTTACCTTAAGATAACCAAAACATTTGATAGAAAATCCTGTGATATTATAATAGTGTCTAGGGTTTTCAAGTAAAATAGAAAATAGTTGGAATGCTTACATCTTACGTTCAAACATAGTTGGGCACAATCAAAACGTACGGCACTTATTGGAGATTGGGTTCCATACAATAACAGGGCTACTGGGGTACCGCCCGTCACAGTACCTTGTCTAGATCAGACTACCGAGGATCCACCCAGATGCTTTGCAACATGAGACCGAGACTACCCCTTACTGGATAATCTCAAATTAGACAACCCCGAAGTTGGCGTGACCAACCGCCCACACAGCTGAATAAAAGGATCTCTAGACAGGGGAAATCTTATCCTACTTGGGTGCTAGCCACTTAGCTTGTTGCACCTCCCCTGTTTTAGCCATTCCCAGTTGATGATGCTTGAGGCTACGATTAATTTTTAGAGCATATCTCTTAGAATGCTTATCGTCCTCCAATGACGATGGTCTGATAGCATTCAATCCATATAAGTCTGTTCCGGGTTCGAACGAAACCGAAGGCACTATCTCGTTACACTCATTTTGGAGTCACCCTTAGAGTTAACGACAATAGCCCTTGCACTCTAAATCCTCATGTCGATCGAAGGCACTATCTCCATTAAACTCATTTTGGAATCACCCTCAGAGTTAACGACAATAGCCCTTCCACTTTGAATTCTCCATATTGGTCTTCACTTGAGATTTCACGACCTATCGTTTAATTTGGATCGATGTGGTTTTCGGATATCCAATTTGGAAATCCAATCCCGGTCTCATCGAAATCTAAACGCCATCTTTTAATGTCCAAGTTGTTTAAAGATTAAACAATTAATTTATATTTAGAATAACATATTCACACAGTTAGATAATTCACATTATCACAGATAGATAATCCATATTATCACAATTCAACCAAAACATTTAATATCACAGAGCAGCACATATCACATATCAGAGATATCAAATAATCCAAGGCATTCAGTATCATTCAATCATCCATAAGCAAGATTAATTAGCCACACCCTTTCAAATTAATTTAAATTAATTACTTCAATCACTTTTAAATCCTGCTTACTTAGCATTAATTAATTTCGAACCAATTAAATAATCATCCTATAATTATTATCTTAATTAATCACCCTTAATTAATTATTATTTAATTACATTATGTAATTAGCCTTTAATTAGTTATATGAATTAATTATCCTTTAACCATTCACAATAATTAACTTTTAATTACTCTCATTAATTAGTTATCTAATTAATTACATTAACAAATGATCCTTAATTAATTACGCTAATTAAATATACTTTTATTAATCACATCCAATAATTAGATTTTAATTAATCACATTAGGTAATTAACTAGCCTTTAATTATTTACATTAATTAACCTTTAAATTAATTACATTCGGTAATTAACAATCCTCTAATTAATTACATTCAGTAATTATCCTGTAATTACACTCAGTAATTATCCATTAATTACTTACACTAAGTAATTATACTTTATTAATTACATTAAGTAATTATACTTAATCAATTACATAAAGTAGTTATATCTCATTAAGTGATTATCTTAAATTAATTAAACTAATTAACTATCCTTTAATTAATCACATTAATTAATTTAATTAATTACATTGAGTAATTAACCCCTTTAATTACTTCCATTAATTAATTATTCTTTAACTAATTGACCTTTAATTACTTAGATTAATTAACCCTTAATTATTTAACTAATTAACTATCCTTAATTAATTAAACCAATTAATCATCTTAATTCTATTACATTAATTAACTATCTTAGTTAATTAAGTAGTTATACTTTAATTACTTTTACTAATACGACATTAATTAATTAAGATAAATCATTTACCTTAATTAAATTCTTACTTATCATTTTAATTAAATTAAATTAATTGCTTGAAACTAATTTATACAAAAAAGCATTTTGAGAATTCTTTTATTAATTAATGTTAAATACTCTTACTTTAACCACATCTTAATTCAAACATCATCTTATTACTTTTGAAAACACTTACGAATTTAATTACATAATTAATCTAATATAATTACTTTTAAACAAAACAATTTTTAAAACATTTAATTTTTAATTTTAAACCTTGAAACTTGTTTAAATTTTTTTGTTAAATAATATACTTTGGAAACTTGGTTTACATTTCTTTTTGAAAACTTATTCATTTAAAACTTGATTTAATAAACTGCTTAAAACTTAATCATTCTCAATAACTTTAAACTTGGAAAATACTATCTTTGAAATCTTGTTTATTTCCCTTTGGCTTTGAAACTTTGTTTAGCATTTTGCTTCCAAACTTGTATTTCTTTTAGCTTAGCAACTTAGGTTTTACTTTTCTTTTAATCCCTGGAAACCAAAATGAACAACCCGACACAAACTCTAATCTACCCGAGCCCTAACCCATGTCACTCGCTCTTGTCCCTTGCTTCGAGTCAAACACGCAAAATCATCGAGATCGACCCGAGCAAACATCATCTTCCCCAAATCATCAACATCCATATACACGAAAATGTACACTGCACGTGCACACGCCACTTGATCACCTCCGACTCTCGCCAAGACCACCCACAAGTCGACGATCATCTCGCCGTCTCACCCGACCCCCTAATTCGACGAATTTGCCAACAACTTAGAAACGAGTCATTCGATCTTAAACTGGAACCCACCCGAACAACTAAAATCCCTCGCCGACGACGATCTCGTCCGCCGGAGCCCACGTCCCTTCGACCAATGCAGCATCATAGATCACGCGATGTTTCCCCCATATGCAATCACCTCCGGTGATCCAACGACGATGTACGAACTTCGACAACCTCGTCGTCCGAACAGTGCTACAAACCCTACTTCGACGTCCCCTAGCCACCACGGCCACCTAGAAATACTCCGAGCATTTTCCCACGACCCTTGAGTCTCAAGCCTCCTCCAGTCCCAAGCACGGCTTCCCTCCATCGTCGATCACCGAAAAATCAAACAAAGTTCAATTTCTGATCAACTCAGCATACCCAACAATTTATAAACTTAAAAATCAAGATTTCTTTACCTAAATTCATCATTTTCTTCTACGAATTTGTTTATGAAATCAAATCATGGAATTTCGAACATTGATTTTCGACATATAATTGATTTTTACTGTAAAATCCTATTTTCAAAATATTAACTAAATAATTCTACTTTAAACTATTTTTAAAATGAATTTATATTGTTATAATTGTTTTCTTTTTAATGATCATAGTGTAACAGTGATTCTTTGGGAAGATGGGAATTTTTAAAGGTTGCTCTTGAGCCTGAGATTCACCAGAGACCAATATATATATATATATAAACACATAGACATGCTCACAATATGTAGAATAATTCAAACTATATTCAAGTTGAAAACATCCATGCAAACATATATACATCATCACCACACAGATCTATCACATGCATCAGTACTAAAAGATTTTTAGCTTTTAAAAGTTTTGTTTACTCAGCGGAAAAATAACAGAGAAGCAGGCTTTATTCTATTGATCTGGAAATGTTTTGAAACTGATGTGATCTTGATGTTGTTTGGAATCTATTTGAGTTGAATTCTGCTTGATTTTTGAATTTGATTGTTTAAGTTGTATTTGAAATCTTTGCTTGATGTTGAATTTTCTTTGCTTGATTATGATAAAAAGAAGCTGTTGTTGCCATTGTTTTGATTTTCTTTTTCTTTAGTTTTGAAAATGAAAGAAGATTGGGGAAGTTTAAACTGAAATTAAAAACGGCCAGGTTCTTTAAACTTTTGTTATATATATATTTAAATTTTTAAAAGAGACACATGTTGCCATTTGTTAATTGCATGCTACCAAGTTAACACATGTTAAATGCATGTTTTAATTATCTTACAAATGCTAAAACCCATTATTTAATTAATTATTTATGTTTTATATTAATATGCTTATGTCTTTATTAATCTATGTCTATTTATATGTATATTCAAAATACATTTATTCATGTTAAATCTAAAAGAAAGAATCTTAAAACAAAAGAAATGAACCTTTAATTAAATATTATTTTAAACTTAAGCTAAAATACTTTTTAAATTAATAAATAATTATCTCAAGTGTTTTAAAAAATGCTCAATTTAATTTTAAATAACCTTTGAAAGTCATTGTATTATATTTAAACCAAAACTCCTATTCACAATGTATATACATATACATACATACATACATACATACACATATATATACGTACACACTATAATTTGAGAACATTTTTAAAGCTTTGAAAAGATAAATTTTGCCACATTAAATATTATGATCTTTGAAAAAGAAATTGCCAAATTAATTGATTATAAAAGAAAATTATTAAGCCAATATTGCCAATTTAAATAATTATTTTAGGAGATTATCAAATTGCTATTGCCTAAAATTCCGAGTCATCACACGGGTGGTACTGGGTTGGGTGCTGTGCTAATACAGAATGGAAAGGGTATTACCTATGCTTCTAGACGGCTTAGACTGCGTGAAGTGAGATACCATACTCATGATTTGGAGTTGGCAACGGTAATCTTCACAATGAAGGTGTAGAGGCATTATATTTTAGGAGAAAGGTTTGAGCCATTCACGGATCATAAGTCTCTACGTTATTTATTCTCTTAGAAGGAGCTGATCATTAGCAGAGATGGCTAGAGTTTGTTGCAGCTTATGATTTTAGCATCGAGTATACATCGGAAAAAGGAAATAAGGTGGCAGATGCTCTTAGTAGTAAACATTAGAATATGGCGTTAGCTACTTTAGCGGAATGAAAAGACTTGGAAGCACCGGCTGCTTGCAGTGTGCAGTTGAGGTCGATTGCTGAATCAAACCAGAATATCACCTTATGTCTTGTTCGGAAGTTCGACCAGTTCGACCAGTTCTGATCGAACGGGTTGCTTCTAGGCAGAAAGATAATCCAGTGTTAGCCGAGAGGATCAGAAGGTTAGAAGCTAGAACTGAGATTCATGATTTGAAGGATTTTATTGTTGACCACATGGGTTTGTTGAGAAAGAAGGAGCGGTTTTGTCTTTGGATGTTGGAAACCTTAGGAAGGAAGTTCGTAGGGAATATCATCGATCGAAGTTTACGATTCATCCTAGGGGAACCAAGATGTATCAGGTTATGAAGTTTCTTCTGAGAAGGAATGAAGAGGGATATTGGCTTATGGGTAAAACAGTGTTTGAACTGTCAGTAAGTAAAAGCCGAACATCAAAACCCAATTGGTTTGCTTCAGCCTTTGGATATTCCAATTTGAAAGTGTGAATCGATATCCATGGACTTTATCGACGGGTTGCCAAGGTCAAACCGAGGTAATGAAAGTATATGGGTTGTAGTGGACAGATTGACCAAGAGTACCCATTTCATTCCAGTAAGGTCAACAGGACGACACCTGTTTTGGCAAAGTTGTTCATGAAGAACATCGTTAGACTGCAAGGAATCCCTAATAGTATCGTCGGTGATAGAGATGCTTTGTTTACTAGCAAGTTTTGGAAGAACCTATAGAGTATGTTAGGAACTAAGCTCAAGATGAGTACTATATATCATACTCAGATGGATGGGCAGACAGAGAGAGTCAACACGGTACTGGAAGATCCGTTGAGGGCTTGTGTGTTGGATTTTAGTGGTTCTTGGGAAGATCACTTGCACTTAGTGGAGTATTTTTATAATAATAGTTATCAGACTACTACAGGAATGACGACTATTGAATCATTGTATTGAAGGCCATGCAAATCACCAGTTGATTGGTTAGAGACAGGAGACAGATTGGTCCTTGGTCCAGATTTGGTTAGAGAGGCGACGGAAAAGATAGAGTTGATATAGGAAAGAATGATGGAAGCTCAGTCTCGATAAAAGAGTTACGCAGACAAAAGGCATAAGGACCTAGAGTTCTCAGTTGGAGATAGAGTTTTCATCAAGGCATCACCGATGAAAGGTGTGGTTCGATTTAGGAAGACCGAGAAGCTAACACTGAGATATGTTGGACCATTTCCTATATTAGAGAGGATTGGGAGACAGGCATACCGAGTAGATTTACCGAGCAATTTGACTGGGGTCCAAATATGTTTCATTTTTCTCATCTTAGGAAGTTTGTTCATAATCCAGAAACTACAATTTCTCCGACAGCACTGATGGACTTAGTGGTGGAATCAGATATTAATTTTATGAGGCAACCAGTTCGTGTTATGGCAAAAGATGAGAAGAGGCTAAGGAACAAGACAGTCAGGTTGGTGAAATTCCAGTGGAGCGACAACGTGAAGGACTGTGCTTGGGTGACAGAAGACAGGATTAGGGTTACTTTTCTTGGGCTATTTTAGAAGGTATTTTCTATATAGGGTTTATGTAGAATTTGACTGGTAGGTTATACTAGCTTTTCTTGCATGGGCTATATGCTTGTTGTTGTGCCCTTACTGAAATTTGGCGGATGAAATTCTTTAAGAGAGGGTCTGTAACGCCCCTGAATTTTAATTAACATTATTCGAGAATTTAATTGGATAAATTAATAGAATAATTTGAACAATTAAGGAGATGAGTAATAAATCCAATGGCCATGTCTTAATGAATGAACTGAATTAAGACCTAACTAAATTTAGAGGGAGGAATTTTCTTAAGGGGTAAACTTGAAAATGGGGCTACATTTCTTAGTATAAATCTCTTCCTCCACCTTAATAAACTCCCACTTTCTCATTCACAACTCCTCACCATTATTTCGACCGGCCACTAAAAGCTCTAGGAAGAGAATAAATTGAAGAAAAATCTAAGGAAATAAAGCTAGGAAATTATCTCATTCTCCAATCAATTAATCAAGGTAAATAATCATGTTTATCATCTCATTTTTCTTTGTTTGGATCGACTATGGGTTATACCCAATTCATGTTTGTGTTTTGGTTAGGATATAACCATTTAAAACCTTTGTTTGGATAAGGCAAAGCCGTTTTTAACCGTTAATGGGCTAATAAACATGTTTTATTCAGTTTTGGTTAAATTCCAAATTGCTATTATCTTCATATGCTTTGAAATTTTAATATGTTGAAAAAAAAAATATTAATAGATTTTATGGAAATTTTTCAAAATTTTTCAGAATTTTTCATGATGTTTTAATAGTTATAAAAATTGTTTAAGGAATAAGACTTAAATGTTTTGTATAATTATAAAGGAGAATGGGGCTTTTTCAAATTTATTCAAATTTACAAATAAGGAAAGGCGGCAACAATTTTTGAATATAGAATTCTGGGAACCAATTAGATTTAGGAAAACAAGGCTGGTGGGGTAGAAAAGAACCGTTTAAAGCACAATTTTCACTATTTCAACTCTTTCGGCAAGAGCTTCCACCTCCATTCCAAACCTTCCGACAAGGTTGAAAGGTATCAAACCTATCAATTAGGTTAAAAAAATCAATGCACATGGATCAGTCGACTGGTACGTAGTGAATTTGAAAGGAGTTGAAAGGTTTTGGGACGAAAGGTTAGAGCTTTCGAAGGAGATGAAACTTTGTTTTGGTTTTAAAGAAAATACACCTGCTATCTTTTAACAAAGAGCTTTCAAAGTTGTCAAATGATTTAGAAGAAAAAGGATTCGATTGGTTTGCTTTCTTGTTTTAAATGAAACCTTTCGAAAAAGTAGAAAGGTTAGCTTTCGACAGGGTCGGAAGCATAGTTGCTGCTTCCAATCCTTTCGAACCAGATGGAGTCAAACGTTATCTTTTGTTTTATAAAACTTAAGACCTCTCTCCATTGATTTCTAAGGGCTGGTTCCAACACCGACACTTCACTATTTTTGAGTGGTTTTGAAAGGTTTTGATTTCGAAAGGTTTCGAAGGGGTTACTTTCAATGATTTTGAAAGGTTTTGAGTTTCAATGATTACGAAAGATTTTGAGTTTCAGTGCTTTCGAAAGGTTTTGACTTTCATTGCTTTCGAAAAGTTTATAAATGGTTTTATAGGGGGATACCCTAGGCTTTCGAAAAAGTCGAAAGGTGGAACCTTTCGACTAGGTCGAAAAGCAACATTCCGATAAGATCGCAAGGAAGGACCTTTCGACAAGGTCAAAAGGTATGATTTTGTAATGCTTTCAAAAGGAAGGCTTACTTTAAATGTTTATTTTCTTTCGAAGGGGGATTCATTCGAAGGGGTTTAAAGGGCTGTTTTAGACAATTTTCCTTATGTAAAATATTGCTAATTTGAAGGCATTACTTCGAAGGGTTATAGCATAAAATACCTATCTTTGTTTGAATATATAAAGGAGATCCTTATATGAATTAGATGTAAATAAACCTTGGGGACACCGGGGTGGGTTTAATGTTTTCGATACATAGTTTGGGGTTACAAACAGAAATATGCTTTTGAATATAATCATTGGGTTTATCAATGTGTTTTTATTTAATTTAACCTAATAAGGGCTACCGATAGGAATAGGTTAAACATGTGGTACACATGGAAAAAAAAATATTCATGAGGATCATGAATTTTAATAAATAATCATGGGGATCATGATATTTTAATTGGCCAAGTGTTGCGTTCTTGGTTAACCTAGGAAAACTATGGAATGTGCTGTGGATAGCCCATATCAAATTTCTAAAGTAAAGAATGATTTGCCAGAGGTGATTAGCCTTGGAATTTGGCACTCAAGGATTCATGGTCATCCTAGGAATTATATGGAGTGTACGGTGGATAGCACACACCAACTTTTATAAAATAATGTACGATGGATAATCTGCATTTATTTTGACGAATTTGGGACAGATAGTCCTATTTAAGTTTGAAGGATAGTCATTTTAATGATTGTAGAGGGGAAATCTAATAAATGGATTTTAGATGGGAAATCTAATAAATTGCTTTTATATGGGATATCTAATGAATGGGTGGATGGGATATTCAATATATATGATTTATGGCTTTATTTCATATTATGTTAAGACTAATCATGTGGATGGAATATTCAATATATATGATTTATGGCTTTATTTCATATTATGTTAAGACTAATCATTTTAGGTGTAGGAGCATAGTAAATGATTTGCATGTTTTGTTTTGGATACCAGTGAGGGAAAAACCTGTTCTGCTAAACGGCGTGGTCTCCCTAGATATCTATATTATAGAGATGATAGGGGATTACTCATACCAGAATTATTGTCTGACTCGAAGTTTATGTTTCTCCACAAACTCTCGAGTACTTAAAATTAATTTGAGTAAACTGAGAGTGGGAGACTTCCAGGGTTTTGGACGAATAAGCTTTCAAAGATGTGCAAGAGGCAGTGTTAGCTATATAGGAGTTATTTTGTGTTTTCCGCTATGATGTACTAAAAACTATAAAGTTTATATTTATTAGTTCTCTGATCAATATAAGGGGACATCTTTATATGTCGCTCTAATCGTATTTTATACATGTACATGTGTTCTGAGCGAGGCTAACATCTGGGATTATGTAGTTAAATATTAAATTGAAATTCATAAGAAATGAGAAATTATGTTTTTTTGAAGTTTAATTTTTTTTAAATTCTTGTGTTTCTGTGTTGCCAATAGTTTCAAGGTTTCAATTTCGATCACTCAGAAATAACACCTATGGATGACTACAGCATCCGTAGCAGTTAGCTTTGAGCCTCCGGAAGCGGAATGTTACACCATTAACCCTTTCAAAAGCTATAGGAAGCGGCTTAATATATTTAAATAACAAAATAACAAAAGATACCTTTCGAAAGCATTGATGAGTTCAATACACTCAAAAGGTATAAGGTCGGAAGCAGGGTTTCGATTGTGTTGAAACTACCCTTTCAAAAGCTATGATTTAAGAACAAGGCAACTCTTTCAAAAGCTTCACTTTAAACAAAAGGGGCCAATACATTCGAAAGCAAATTCTTCAAGAGCTACGTTGAAGGAGTTTTCACCTCTTTGAAAGCATTCTTTTGAAAACAAGGCCAGCACATATCTTTTGGGAGTAAAACTAAGGCTTCGACCCCTTCGAAAGCATTGTTTTCGACACCAAGCCTTCCGCCTTTCTCCAATCCACGATGTATCAACATATTGATACCTTATTATTGGTTTCGGTTTTGGTGGTTTCGACTTGGTTGAAGCGGAAGCATAGGGTTGAGAGGTTGCTTCTAAAAGAGACGGAACATAATTTTTGGGTAAAGACTGTTTTAACACCGTTTTAAGTAATTGGTTTTTAACCAACCTGCCCATTTGTAGACTTTTTCCCTAAACATTTCAAATTCGTTTTTAAAAACTGCCGCAATTATTTCGGATCTGAAGAATACTTAATTTCACAAATAAGCCCTTCCATTAAGCAAAACAAATAAAACATCTTAAGTCTTTCGTTTGAAATAGTTTAATTTTCATAATAAATTACTTAGGAAAAATCCTCAAAAATCGTAGAAATTCACTTTTAGTATGTTATCTAACATATATAAATTTTAGACCCAAATTCCTTCAAATAATAGCCAAATAATTTTAAACCCCAATTATTCATTTTCACCTTTTAAAATTCATATTAAATTTTCCATAGCTTGGAAAATTATAAAAATTAAAAGACATCTCCAAAATCATGTTTTACATAACATATAAATTCCTCATGGCATTTGAAATTCAATATAAACAATTTTAGCCTTAAAATCATATAAAACTGTAACATCCCCCACTTGGAGGCCCAAAACTAACGGTTACAGATGCTGCAGTTATCTTTAATTATTAATCCTCAACGACCAAATATAGTAATGTTGGATACATTGATATAATAGAAACACATGAATATGAAAAAAAATTAAAATCATAAAACAACTTTCACATTCCATTTCAAATCATGTCAACATTCATTACATACTCCCATATTCGAGAACCACGTTCAGAGAAAATATAATTATTAGAACATACGCCGAGAGTGATATATGATGATGCCTCTTTGGATGATAGGAGTATATGACTAGTGTAATATCCCGTATATGGAGGTCAAAAGCTAAGTGCTATGGATGATGCAGTCATCCATAGTGTTAACTTCTGGTGATGAAATATGACAATGTTAATGGTATCCATAATATCAGAAGCACTTGAATATGAATAAAATCACAGATTTCCAAAAACAATAGTTTCAGTGATTATATTTCAAAAATATAATATCTAAGTTACAAAAATCCCAAATGTAATCCCAGACAGTGATCAAATATAATTTACAACAATATGCCAAGAGCGACATATTAAAATGCCCCTTGGTTGATCAAAGTAATGTAGACATAATTGTCTTAATACACATTGGAAACAATTTTAAAACAGAATCCACAAATTAGCTATCTGTCAGCCACATGCTTATCTTCAGATGCTTTATTCGCCAAAATCTGCAAAAACCTAATACCTTAGCCTACTCAAATCAAATTTTGAGCACCAGAGAGTTTAAGGGGAAACAAAAACTTTGAGTTAGACTTAAAGCCTGGTATGAATAATATCTGTTACATCTCCGTTTACTGATAACTAGTGAGACCATGCCGCTTAGCGGAACGGGTTTCCTCTCACTAATATCTCTTTTCAAAACATATATTTTGCAAATCCTTTCCAACAACCAAACCGGTTAATCAATAGATTTTAATAATATAGCAATATCCATTATGCTAAAACAGGAAATAAAATAGACTGTCTGTCTAAATATGTACTATCTGCTCTTTACTGGACAATCTGTCCTAAAATGGGTTATATCAAAACGGCAGTATCTTTTAAGCTAGACAATGAGCTATCTTCCAAAAACAGGTAAAAAAGGGTGGACTAATTGTCCTGAAAAATTTATCAAAATTCGTTATTCTAATAAATTAACTATCTGTTCATATCAGAGCTGACTGCTCTTTCTGGACTAACTGTCCTCTGGGCTGACTGCCATCAAAATGGATAACTGTTCGAATTTAAAATGAGCTGACTGCCTGAATTTTCTTTTGAGTTAACTACCCTTTAAAATATCTGAGCTAATTTCTTTATAATGTCTGAGCATACTACTCTTTAAATTTTCCTAGAAACCTTTTCAAAATGATTTAATCCGTCAAATCATATATATACAAGGAAAATATATCTTTTGCTTTAGTCTAAGATATTTTTGTCATGTTATTAATTCTTTACTCAAAATAATGGTGATGATATTCAATAAGGATTGCCTATCCTTTAAAGTAAGTTAAAGTCCTTTATAACTTAAAACACTTAGGCTACCTGCCTATGTCTTATATTCGAAACCTTTATTTAAAACCTTTATACAACTTTTCAAAAACATAGAAGGTAACTCCTTCAAAACCATTTATAAAATCCTTCGAAAGTATTGAAGGTAACTCCTTCATATCCTCTAATAAACCTTTCGAAATCATTGAAGGTAACTCTTCCTAACCTTTTTAAAAGCTTTCCTTTTACAAGCTTTAAAACATATGACATCCGCCTTTTGAATCATCTAAAGCTTAGCCTTTTGAAAACATTGCAAAACCATACCTTAAGACCTTGATGGAAGGTTTCTCTTCGACCTAGTCGAAAGATTTCACCTTTCGACTTTGTTGAAAGCCAGGGGTACCTTCCCTGTTTAATATACCTATCAAAAGCAATGTATCTCAAAACCTTTCGAAGACATTAGGTTCAATTTAAAAATGGTGGAAACCTTTCAAAATCCTTCAAAGTTAACTACTTTGAAACCTTTAAAACGTTTGGCTTAAAACACTTGGATAATGCAAAAGGATTAGAAAAACATTGGAGTCAAAAGCAATTGCTTCAAAACCTTTACAAAACCTTTCAAAATCATTCGAAAACAATGAAGAATTGGTGTTAGAACCAACCCTTCGAAATCAATGGTGAGAGGTGGTATGTGTTTAGAAAACAAAAGATAATCTTTCACTCCATCTGTGTTGGAAGGTTAGGGAGCGACAACTAAGCTTTCGGCCTTGTTGGAAGCTATACCTTTTGAACTTGTCGAAAGGTTTCACTTAAAACAAGAAAGCAAACCAATAAAAACCTTTTTCTTTTAAACCATTTGACAACGTTGAAAACACTTTGTCAAAAGATAATAGTGTGTATTTTCTTTAAAACCAAAACAAGGTTTCATCTTCTTCGAAAGCTCTAACCTTTCGTCCCTGAACCTTTCGACCTCTTTCAATTCACTACATACCAGTTTCCTGATACCTTATGCCTCGGTATTTTACCTACTCGAAAGTTTTGATACCTTTCGACCTTGTCGAAAAGTCTGGAATGAATGCGGAAGCTCTGCCGAAGGGTTGAAATAGAAGAAAAGCTATTTATTTGTACTTTAAAACAGTTACTTTGTACCCCACTTGCCTTGTTTGTCTAAATTTGATTGGTTGACAAAATTTTATATTCAAAAATGCTGCCGACTTTCCTTATTTGGAAATTTGAATAGTTTTGAAAAAGCCTCTTTCTCCTTTATAATTATATAAAACAATTAAGTCACATACTTTAAATAATTTTGTATAACTATTAAATCACCTTCAAAAATTCTAAAAAAAATCCAGAAAATCAAATAATATGTTCTCTTTAACATATAACTTTTTTGAATCCAGATTATAATTATTTTTCTTGTAAATAATTTTATAATCCAAATTAACCTTTTCTTTCTTAGAAAATTCATAACAATTCCACAAAAATTTTAAAAATCGAAACCCATCTCTAAAATAACTTTTTAGATCATTATAAAAATTTGCAAGGCTAACGGATGTAATTTAATAAGGTTTTGTCTCAAAACATGTCATAAAATCTATATGAACATACATAAATCATCAACGTGTGTGTGTGTGTATCATTTTATCTTTCAAAAACATGGCAAACCTTTGCAAAATCATTCGGAAGTAACCTTAAAACCGAAACCATAGAAATTTATAGATGTAAATATTATTCACCTTCTGCTTTAATAATTATGGAGCCTGAGATTTGAATGAGTTTGATATGAATTTGCTTTCCTTAAGCTTTTCTTTTGTTTCCTCTTCTTCTTCCTTCGTTAATGGTGGTCGACCAAGCTTTTAATTTTTAGAAAATGAGAGTGAACGTGTGTTTTGAAATACACGGCCTAAGGAAGATGATATAGGGTGGCCTCTTTCCCATAATACCCCTCCTCCAATTCAATTTTAAGCCCTTAATTTAATTTATTAGTTAAAAATGCACATCTACCTTAATTAAATCAAATATCAATCCACTTATCAACACATTATTTTATTTAGTTTATCTAGCTAAATATCCTAAATAATGTTATCAAAAAGCTAGGGTGTTAAGACTAGGTAATTAAAAACTTTGCCTTTATAACAAAACACGGTGGGATCAAAATAGAAAAGAACTCTATATAGCTATCATGCCTCCTACACATCTCTAGAAGCTTATTCGTCTAAAGAGATACCTAAAAACCTCAACTCTCAAAACTACTCAAAATCAACCGAGCACCCGTGAGTTCAAGGGGAAAACATAAACTGCGAGTAAGACATAAAGCCTAGTATGAATAATAATCGACCATCTCAAACCATTTAAATATCTAGTGAGACCGCACTGTAGAAAATGCGATTATGGATCGTAAGGCTGGATTAACACTAGGAGGGGGGTGAATAGTGTTTAAACGATTTCATGGAATTTTTGAAATCTTTTCAGATTAAACACATATAGATGCAATTTCACAAACACAAAGGCAATCATAGAATTAGATACATATGAAAATAGTAAATAAAAGCAGTAAAGGAAAGAACGCATCAGAATTTTATACTGGTTCGGAGTTACCCAACATCCAGTCCCACACAATTTCTTATGCAGATGTCTTTTCAAATATAATGTCGATATTACAACCTCGATTTCAAGGCCACTAGATACACCCTCCTGTCTCTGAGTCTAGGGAAAACTCTCTTGATTTAACCAGGCTACAAGATCACCTAATTGATTTGCGGGCTACAATCATACCCAATTGATTTATAGGCCACAATCACACTGTTTCCAATCACACTTTGATAGAGAGACCCGATACACTTCGATCTTTCAATCTTTGATTACAAATGATCTTATAACTCTGAATAGCACTAAGATCTTTGAGAGAGAGTGGAAGGGAATCAAACTAAAGATGATCGAGGTTGATTTACTTAGAATTTCGGTAGAATTTTTTTAAAGCATTTGAAATATAAGAGAATATTAGAGTGGAGAAGGAGTGAAGAAATGAAGAAAAAACAACTTAAAATTCATTGAAAACAACTCGCATTTATAGGAGAACAAGGGTCATGTCCATTCGTGAAAGGTTATGACGAATAAACAATTCTTTTGAAAATTTGAATTTTAAATTCTATGGCTACCATGTCAACATTGGGTGTTAGGGGCATGTCGACATCCCCTGGTATATTTTGAAAATTGATTTTTGTTTTAAAGGAGATTTTCTTTCTAAAATTTGTCAAAATAATCTTAGAACTTTGTAAACTATTTTGAATATACTTATGATTATAAAAGCCTTTGGAAAGTAATCTTATGAAATATAAATGTAATAAAAACTAAATATATAAATATTTTGAGATTAAAGCTAAAATATTAAAACATTAGATAGTTTAAAAACAAGAAATGAATTTGAAATTAATATGATTAAAAATTATTTTTGAATTAAGGCTAAAATATTTAAATAGAGAGAAATATGTCTTTTTTAAAAGATAGTTTTGAAAAAATCTAAAATTAAGTTATTTTGAAAATTTTATGGATTCCATTCCACTAGAGAAAGTCGTGGGTTCCATCCCGTTAAAGAGGTCGTGGTTACATCCCACTATTAAAGCGAGGAGGTGGATTCCATTCCACAATTAAAATTCAAATAAAGATTTTAGTGCTACTATGAAGTTTTAACTTAAATTTAAACTCTATTACTTATCTTGACATCTTGAACTCTTGAACTCTTGATACTCATGAGTATTCAGTCTTGATTTCTTCAATCTTGAATTTGTCAGTCCTAAATCTCTATACTTAGTCCTGAATCTCTATATTGTACAGTCTTCATTCTTAGTACCTGCAAATATATATCCTGCATATATATATATATATAGACAAGAATATTAGTACTTATATTTTATAAGAAGTCCTAAGATTGTTGTCATCAAAACCATCATCTAGTAACTAACAATCTCCCCCTTTTTAATGATGACAACCTACGTTTATAAAATATACTCCTCTAAACTCTAGTTCTACTATGATTCCCCTTTATTCCAACAACTCCCCCTTAATCTAAGCCCAACTAACCTATTTTATAATTCCCCCCTTTGTCATCGACAAAAACTAATCCTAAACTATATAACTCCGTCTAAATCGTATAATATAGCACTATATAGGATAATAACACGATATAGTAGAATATAAATGAGACAGATAATTATGAATAAAATATAGTAAGGTCACTACAGAAAAAGACCCTACGATAGCGCCAAAAAAAGGCTATTAAAGCCTATAATAGCAGTTTAATAAAGGCTGTATAACGACATGTTATTAAAATCAGCGACCAATTTATAGTGCACAAAAAATGCTATAAAAAGTACTAATATAATAGCGCAAATAATCCGCTATTTTAAACATTTTTATAGCAGCAAATTATGTGTTATACTATAATAGCGCTATTTTTCCTCTATAAACTTCATTATTAGCCACAAAATACTTTTTGTTTTTCTAAGATATCACTAATAATTCGCTATAAAAAATATTAATAGCGGATTATGAGCGCTGTATATGGACACGTTATTGTAGATGTTGACTTGTCACAACACCAATATATCACTATAAAGATTCAGCTACAATAGCGCTTATCTGTTAGGATATGTTCTTTTATAGTACTTTTTATAATACCATAGCGCTTTTTCTATTATGCATCTGTAATACCGACAGATTTAATAGCGGTCATTTGGGGCTATTAAATATTTATAACAGTTTTCAAGTGCTATGGTTTAGTTTCTCAATTCAAATATTTTCTGCATCCTATTCATAAACTATAATATTAAATTCCAATATCAAAACGCACAATAATAATCATTTTAAACATAAAATCTTTAAAATAACGCAAGAATCATAAAAGATAATAAATAAAAAGATGTAACATTACACTAAACATATCAAATATTCAGACACATAATATCTTATAGCTTCAACCACATAAATCAAAGCTTAGTAGTAAATGTTTTAAGAACACCTCAAAAATTAGTGGCAAAGTTTAACAAAAAACAAGTATATATTTGGTTGTTTGCATTAAAAAGACGACCACAACTTTCACATCCTTCTTCTTTCACACACCTACAAACAAGACAAATATCTACATTAGGAACGAATATGAATTAAACACTGACGAAATTTGACTTTTAGATAGCACGGTGCAGTATGTGTGCATAAAGAGCTGATAAGTTGAAAATAAGGCCTTTTTTAATTTGACTACAAAATACATCCAAGCCACAGAAAATCAAAGAAATCTTAAAGAATTTGAAATGAAGTAAAAATAACAAAACCAAAATCAAGGGAAAAAAAATTCAACATAAACATACTAACTAAAAAGACACATGCGCAGTAACACAAGGAAATAGTGTCGAAACTTCCTATCAAGCTTGAATACTACATCCAATAGCACAAGGAAATATTTAGGAGCATTGAAGGTGAAACAATTGGTGGCGGTAGTTGAAATATGGCTCTAAAAATTGTAAGTACTTGAACTTCTAACATTGGTGCCAGCAGTTAACTACAAAATATTGTTGTTCATCATTAATTCATAATGATATAATCTGTTCTAAATGTTGATTTCTATCTGTTTTAATTATCCCCAGATTCTCAAATCCTCATTCCACATACAAGATTTCTATTTGTAGGCTACTTTTGGGTTCAAAGACTATTGCAATTCTTTATAATGATACAGTAAGAAAGTGTCATACAGTAAGAAAGTGTCTGTCAACGCAGAAAGTAAAGAACGAAAAAGAAAGTATATACCATGAATTAAGTAATGTTAATCTATGCTACTTCACTTTAGTTAAAGAAGTTGCGAAAATAATTCCTAGCCTAAAATAAAATTTTGAACCTTTCAAAATTTCATCTGCATGACCTAAATAGTTAGGCATCAACTATTATTGAGTAATATCAATGATCATATGTATAGAAGTACAAATGTTAGGTGGATTTCTAGATGCTATAAAAGATGCGTGGTTAAATCATTTCAATTGGTACAAGGAAAAGAAAAACTTGAATATGAATATTTGTTCATATATGCAATGAATTTAAAAAACTCAAGCAACAAAATAAAATAGAAAAATAACGAAAATCACTACCGACCTTATCCTATTTCTTTATGAAAGACTCTATATTCTTTAGCCATCTCGCTAGTTCATGTTTATGCTTTGCCTCTATGTAATCGTGCAAGAAAAGTGCAAGTTCATCGTTCACACCCCTCTCTTCCAATAACTCCCATACTGCTTTTTGAAGATCATCATCCATTTCACTAAGAATAATTAAAAAAACAAACAAAACACAAGACAAGGTTTGGTTTACCTAAGATAAGAGAAAGTGATATAACTTATTATAAGTATCAGTATTATATTATTTTGAAGTCAGTTAATTTTTATAAAACTTAGTTTATTTATTGTTATTATGGTTGTTATTGTTGTTAGTATTATTAGTATAAACTTAGTTAATTTTCATAAACATTATTTAAATTATTATTATTATTATCAACTTAGTTAATTTTTATAAGATTATCTAATTCTTATATAACTTAATAAACGATGTTAATTTTTACAATCTTAGATAATTTATTATTGTTGTCATTATTATTGTTATTACTAATTTTATAAATAAATTTAGTTAAACTTAGTTAACTTGGTTAATATTTTATCATTACTATTATTATTATAAACTTAGTTAAGTTTTATAAAATTTATAAGTAATTTATTATTATTATCATTTACGGTTATTGTTGTTATTAGTAATATTATTATAAAATTAGTTAATTTTCATAAACATTAGTTATTATTGTAATTATATAAATTTAGTTAATTTTTATTGAACTTAATTAATTTGGTTAATATTTTATAATTTAGTATAAGTATTAGTATTATTACTGTAAACTTAGTTAACTTTCATGAACTTAACTAATTTATTTTGATAATAATAATTATTAGTATTATTTAAATTTAGTTAGTTTTGATAAAACTTAGCTAAACCTTGTTAATATTTTATAATTTATTATTATTGTTAGCACTAGTATTTTTTTAGTATACTCAAAAGATACTCATCCGACATCTACTCTATTCGTCACACCAACTAATGGTATGAGATCAAACCATACAAGATCAGAAATGCCGGTGACATGTAAATCAAAGTAATATATAAAAAATTGACATTAGGTTTCCAGACCTCAGTTTAACTAATTACCAAATCATAAACTCCAGAGTTGATTTGCAGGGATGTTATCCAATCCCCATCGAAGTTGATTTACAGAACTTTTCCAATATGGAACAGCGCCGAATTCGTGTATTAGAAAAGCGTAGGCATATGATTTAACCAATCAGAAACACCACTAATACATTTAATTTCTAGATCCTAGGTACTAAGAGATCGTTGTTGTGCCTACAAATTTCATGCACACCCAAAATGTTGCTTTGAATCCTTACAGGCTTCCAAACTAACTAATCACCAAATCTAGAAACAAAAAATCAATTTCAATAATCTTACCTTGATAATGTATCTAACAATCGAAATACGATTTTATAAGGCATAGCAATTGCCACTGACACATGCATTCTAGAGCCAGATCCCCAATTCAAAGTCGATCACAGGATGAATCATTATAATAATTGCAGTAATGAAGACACATTTCCATTGTGACTCTCGAATGGTTGTATCGGCATAGGATTTTGTAACGATATAAATTGTTTCAGGCTTTTACTAGAATTGATACGATTGAATCGTCAATCATTGTTAATTCTCTCCCTATAGGAGAGAAAACTGTTTTATATGGTTTTTATAAGTAATGTTTTAGATTTAAAAAAACTTATATATGTGAAGATTTTAATTTACAGTATATGTATATATCAATTTGATTTTAAAGTCAACAATTTAAAACAAACCTTAAATATATTGACTATTTAATTTAGAAATATATGACTGTTTAAAATAATCTTGATAGATTAGCTGAAATGTATAAAAACCATAGAAGCATATAAAACGAAACGTTCGAGAAAGATATGTCACTTGAATGCTTTCCCATAAAACATCTCTTAAATCATCACTAAGGTACCACTGAACCTATTTTTAATATATGAAAATAACAAGTACGCCCTCATATATACACTCAACTCATTCTAGGGTACTACTGACCCTATCTCTAATGAGCGATTCCTACCAAAGCCAAGGTCCTCGCTAAACCTTCAACTCTGATACCACATGTAATGGCAGAGAGATTTTCGACCTTGAAAATTGACACTAATACGTTCGCTGTATAGAGCAATTGAGTGCCGGAAATACCAGGATGTAAGGGTTTAGAAGAAAAGGAGGTAGAATAAGAAATAGAAACAACAGCACAGAATCTCATAATCGCAGCGGAACAAAGTATAATATACAATTGCAACATTTTATACAAAGAAAAGTTGTAACTGTCAATATAAATACAAGATATCAGAGTAAAATTATCAACATATAAATCTGGATAGTTATAATAACTTGTCACCAAATACTGACCATACAGTGTATAATACACAAAGGAATAAAATACTGACCATACAGTCTATAATACACAGCGGAATATAATCAATACATATCTACTATCCAGCTCATCTCCTTAGCTCCAAAGCAACCTAACCTGAAAACTATAACACTCGGTCTGACCCGAGCAATACAATAAAGTAACACCCGTGTCAGGCTGGAAACCAGCGTGAGTAAACCCATTTAATTTGAAATACTGATGTTATACAAATCTAATAAAACCAAAGGTAACTCGTACAACACGACGAATTTTTATCCGATTATAACCAAACAGTTTTATGGAAATCCATTAATATTGTAATAATTCCTAAATACGGTTGCTTATTTGAAATGGTTAAAATTTGTTAAATAAATCCAATTCCAGTTTATCAAACACAATAACAAAACCCGTAAAGGCTCGTAATGACTTTTAAATTGAAGTGGTTCTGGATAATACTAATATCCGACCCCGGTATCTTCAAATCCAAGTAATAAATTTAAAAGGGTGAATTGTTTAAAATAAAAAATTTATTACTTAGGGTGACAATATTATTTATGGTAATTTATTATAGATCTTTATCCCAATAACTGTACCATCATTTTAATCTACTATTTAACTTGTCTGACCACATGATGGCACAAACAAGGATAACTGAAATGAATATCCAATGGAGCTAAACCAAGATATAGATCGTTAACCAAATTAACTTTTATAAAAATATAAAAAAAATTCACATCAGGATTTAATAACTTTAGTTAAACAAAGTCCAAATTAATTTCAAATTAAAGAAATTTTAAATCAGTTTCTCAATAGTTCATAAAATTAACAACCGAAACTATACTAATTATATTAATAATCATAAGATTAAACAAATTAAGATTTAATAAATTGCTCATTTAATTATTATAGATAACTTAATTTTTTAAATTAATAAAATAAGCCTATAACATTTGGAAGTAGTTGATTTGGCCATAGAATTAGAGTTGAAGGAAAATATAAGTTTCATCATTTTTTTCTCCTTCCTATCTTTCTTTTCTTGTTTCCTATTTTCTTTTTTCGCTTATATTTTACTTTCCTTATCCTTTCTTTTTTTCACTTATTCGGCCCATAATTCTTTCCGGCTCACTTCCTTTCTCCTTTCTTTCTTTTTACCTGCATGTAGCTCTTGTCGTGCACGTGCACACTCCGATGAAGACCCGCCGTCCACCTCCGGACTTTTCCCCAGATCGCCTCTGTCCCTCGTAACCCCCCTGGCACCCATGATTCCACGACCAGCCTAATTCAAAAAAGAAATATAACCCCGAGCCGAAAAGTAGAACGAACCGATCTCCCCTCTTTCACCTCGTCCCGCCATCTCTGACCACCGGAGTCCTCCTAACTACGCCAGAAGTTTCGCCTCTCTCCTCTCCACCCAAGCCCCATCACGACGCCAGTGTGACCAGAAAACCAACCACGACCAGAAAATTCCTTAAACCCTACAAAGACCTTGCCCGACCACCTTGCTGCCTTGTAAAGCGTCACTCCATTTTTCTCGGGTTCCTTAACTCTGCAGCCACACCCCCGACCTTCGAAAATGAGTACTTCACTGGAATTTGATCGAAAACATCAACCCGTTTATTCCCAAATTTATCACCCAAAACTTAACAAAAAACTCCCCAATAACCTTCTAATATCATCATTCTCGAGGGCGAACACCATCATGTAAACGAAATATTAGATTATGGTATTCAAAATTTTGAAATTATAAGTTGTTTACCTATAAACTGCCCCTCATTTCCTACTTGCTTTATAATAACGAATTTTTTTTTGAAGTAAACTGCATCCCTAAACACATAATCTTACTTGTGGAATCATCGAATAAAACTGACTGGATTGTGAGAAATTAAATTATTAAGATGCAAGACCATAACCATTTCAGAAAAACAGGGCTGTATATAACCCTTAAGCTTTACACGTATCCTTCCCTAGCTAACCTTATATATACAAGGCAAAGGAAAGGACTTTAACTACCTATCCTTGACAAACAATTTATATACCCAAGTTCCATAACATAGGATTTTGTATAGAATTTACAGTAAAAGTTTTTACAAAAGAAAAGCTTTACTCATTGTTATAAACAAATGAACTACTGCTTGTTTAGTTATGCTCCTACTTAAGTTTTCGATCTCCTATTTGTTTTGTTTAATGGCGGAACTTCGTATATATATTTTTCGTATGTCCCCAGATGAACCAGGAAAGCCCCTATATATAGATGAAGAGTGAAGTGTGTGGTGCAAGCGAGAAGGTGGCTGATGTTCCTTTCTTGTACAGGCTTTTGCATTTTTATTTTTTCTAATTTGTTGATTTGATCCCTGCCTTGATTCGATTATATGGTGGATTTTATATGTTATGAAAGTCATGATTTTAAGACTTGACTTTGATTTTGTTTTATAAATATTTTTGAACTAGAATGATATAAGGCATATGATTTAACCAATCAGAAACACCACTAATACATTTAATTTCTAGATCCTAGGTACTAAGAGATCGTTGTTGTGCCTACAAATTTCATGCACACCCAAAATGTTGCTTTGAATCCTTACAGGCTTCCAAACTAACTAATCACCAAATCTAGAAACAAAAAATCAATTTCAATAATCTTACCTTGATAATGTATCTAACAATCGAAATACGATTTTATAAGGCATAGCAATTGCCACTGACACATGCATTCTAGAGCCAGATCCCCAATTCAAAGTCGATCACAGGATGAATCATTATAATAATTGCAGTAATGAAGACACATTTCCATTGTGACTCTCGAATGGTTGTATCGGCATAGGATTTTGTAACGATATAAATTGTTTCAGGCTTTTACTAGAATTGATACGATTGAATCGTCAATCATTGTTAATTCTCTCCCTATAGGAGAGAAAACTGTTTTATATGGTTTTTATAAGTAATGTTTTAGATTTAAAAAAACTTATATATGTGAAGATTTTAATTTACAGTATATGTATATATCAATTTGATTTTAAAGTCAACAATTTAAAACAAACCTTAAATATATTGACTATTTAATTTAGAAATATATGACTGTTTAAAATAATCTTGATAGATTAGCTGAAATGTATAAAAACCATAGAAGCATATAAAACGAAACGTTCGAGAAAGATATGTCACTTGAATGCTTTCCCATAAAACATCTCTTAAATCATCACTAAGGTACCACTGAACCTATTTTTAATATATGAAAATAACAAGTACGCCCTCATATATACACTCAACTCATTCTAGGGTACTACTGACCCTATCTCTAATGAGCGATTCCTACCAAAGCCAAGGTCCTCGCTAAACCTTCAACTCTGATACCACATGTAATGGCAGAGAGATTTTCGACCTTGAAAATTGACACTAATACGTTCGCTGTATAGAGCAATTGAGTGCCGGAAATACCAGGATGTAAGGGTTTAGAAGAAAAGGAGGTAGAATAAGAAATAGAAACAACAGCACAGAATCTCATAATCGCAGCGGAACAAAGTATAATATACAATTGCAACATTTTATACAAAGAAAAGTTGTAACTGTCAATATAAATACAAGATATCAGAGTAAAATTATCAACATATAAATCTGGATAGTTATAATAACTTGTCACCAAATACTGACCATACAGTGTATAATACACAAAGGAATAAAATACTGACCATACAGTCTATAATACACAGCGGAATATAATCAATACATATCTACTATCCAGCTCATCTCCTTAGCTCCAAAGCAACCTAACCTGAAAACTATAACACTCGGTCTGACCCGAGCAATACAATAAAGTAACACCCGTGTCAGGCTGGAAACCAGCGTGAGTAAACCCATTTAATTTGAAATACTGATGTTATACAAATCTAATAAAACCAAAGGTAACTCGTACAACACGACGAATTTTTATCCGATTATAACCAAACAGTTTTATGGAAATCCATTAATATTGTAATAATTCCTAAATACGGTTGCTTATTTGAAATGGTTAAAATTTGTTAAATAAATCCAATTCCAGTTTATCAAACACAATAACAAAACCCGTAAAGGCTCGTAATGACTTTTAAATTGAAGTGGTTCTGGATAATACTAATATCCGACCCCGGTATCTTCAAATCCAAGTAATAAATTTAAAAGGGTGAATTGTTTAAAATAAAAAATTTATTACTTAGGGTGACAATATTATTTATGGTAATTTATTATAGATCTTTATCCCAATAACTGTACCATCATTTTAATCTACTATTTAACTTGTCTGACCACATGATGGCACAAACAAGGATAACTGAAATGAATATCCAATGGAGCTAAACCAAGATATAGATCGTTAACCAAATTAACTTTTATAAAAATATAAAAAAAATTCACATCAGGATTTAATAACTTTAGTTAAACAAAGTCCAAATTAATTTCAAATTAAAGAAATTTTAAATCAGTTTCTCAATAGTTCATAAAATTAACAACCGAAACTATACTAATTATATTAATAATCATAAGATTAAACAAATTAAGATTTAATAAATTGCTCATTTAATTATTATAGATAACTTAATTTTTTAAATTAATAAAATAAGCCTATAACATTTGGAAGTAGTTGATTTGGCAATAGAATTAGAGTTGAAGGAAAATATAAGTTTCATCATTTTTTTTCTCCTTCCTATCTTTCTTTTCTTGTTTCCTATTTTCTTTTTTCGCTTATATTTTACTTTCCTTATCCTTTCTTTTTTTCACTTATTCGGCCCATAATTCTTTCCGGCTCACTTCCTTTCTCCTTTCTTTCTTTTTACCTGCATGTAGCTCTTGTCGTGCACGTGCACACTCCGATGAAGACCCGCCGTCCACCTCCGGACTTTTCCCCAGATCGCCTCTGTCCCTCGTAACCCCCCTGGCACCCATGATTCCACGACCAGCCTAATTCAAAAAAGAAATATAACCCCGAGCCGAAAAGTAGAACGAACCGATCTCCCCTCTTTCACCTCGTCCCGCCATCTCTGACCACCGGAGTCCTCCTAACTACGCCAGAAGTTTCGCCTCTCTCCTCTCCACCCAAGCCCCATCACGACGCCAGTGTGACCAGAAAACCAACCACGACCAGAAAATTCCTTAAACCCTACAAAGACCTTGCCCGACCACCTTGCTGCCTTGTAAAGCGTCACTCCATTTTTCTCGGGTTCCTTAACTCTGCAGCCACACCCCCGACCTTCGAAAATGAGTACTTCACTGGAATTTGATCGAAAACATCAACCCGTTTATTCCCAAATTTATCACCCAAAACTTAACAAAAAACTCCCCAATAACCTTCTAATATCATCATTCTCGAGGGCGAACACCATCATGTAAACGAAATATTAGATTATGGTATTCAAAATTTTGAAATTATAAGTTGTTTACCTATAAACTGCCCCTCATTTCCTACTTGCTTTATAATAACGATTTTTTTTTTGAAGTAAACTGCATCCCTAAACACATAATCTTACTTGTGGAATCATCGAATAAAACTGACTGGATTGTGAGAAATTAAATTATTAAGATGCAATACCATAACCATTTCAGAAAAACAGGGCTGTATATAACCCTTAAGCTTTACACGTATCCTTCCCTATCTAACCTTATATATACAAGGCAAAGGAAAGGACTTTAACTACCTATCCTTGACAAACAATTTATATACCCAAGTTCCATAACATAGGATTTTGTATAGAATTTACAGTAAAAGTTTTTACAAAAGAAAAGCTTTACTCATTGTTATAAACAAATGAACTACTGCTTGTTTAGTTATGCTCCTACTTAAGTTTTCGATCTCCTATTTGTTTTGTTTAATGGCGGAACTTCGTATATATATTTTTCGTATGTCCCCAGATGAACCAGGAAAGCCCCTATATATAGATGAAGAGTGAAGTGTGTGGTGCAAGCGAGAAGGTGGCTGATGTTCCTTTCTTGTACAGGCTTTTGCATTTTTATTTTTTCTAATTTGTTGATTTGATCCCTGCCTTGATTCGATTATATGGTGGATTTTATATGTTATGAAAGTCATGATTTTAAGACTTGACTTTGATTTTGTTTTATAAATATTTTTGAACTAGAATGATATAAGGCATATGATTTAACCAATCAGAAACACCACTAATACATTTAATTTCTAGATCCTAGGTACTAAGAGATCGTTGTTGTGCCTACAAATTTCATGCACACCCAAAATGTTGCTTTGAATCCTTACAGGCTTCCAAACTAACTAATCACCAAATCTAGAAACAAAAAATCAATTTCAATAATCTTACCTTGATAATGTATCTAACAATCGAAATACGATTTTATAAGGCATAGCAATTGCCACTGACACATGCATTCTAGAGCCAGATCCCCAATTCAAAGTCGATCACAGGATGAATCATTATAATAATTGCAGTAATGAAGACACATTTCCATTGTGACTCTCGAATGGTTGTATCGGCATAGGATTTTGTAACGATATAAATTGTTTCAGGCTTTTACTAGAATTGATACGATTGAATCGTCAATCATTGTTAATTCTCTCCCTATAGGAGAGAAAACTGTTTTATATGGTTTTTATAAGTAATGTTTTAGATTTAAAAAAACTTATATATGTGAAGATTTTAATTTACAGTATATGTATATATCAATTTGATTTTAAAGTCAACAATTTAAAACAAACCTTAAATATATTGACTATTTAATTTAGAAATATATGACTGTTTAAAATAATCTTGATAGATTAGCTGAAATGTATAAAAACCATAGAAGCATATAAAACGAAACGTTCGAGAAAGATATGTCACTTGAATGCTTTCCCATAAAACATCTCTTAAATCATCACTAAGGTACCACTGAACCTATTTTTAATATATGAAAATAACAAGTACGCCCTCATATATACACTCAACTCATTCTAGGGTACTACTGACCCTATCTCTAATGAGCGATTCCTACCAAAGCCAAGGTCCTCGCTAAACCTTCAACTCTGATACCACATGTAATGGCAGAGAGATTTTCGACCTTGAAAATTGACACTAATACGTTCGCTGTATAGAGCAATTGAGTGCCGGAAATACCAGGATGTAAGGGTTTAGAAGAAAAGGAGGTAGAATAAGAAATAGAAACAACAGCACAGAATCTCACAATCGCAGCGGAACAAAGTATAATATACAATTGCAACATTTTATACAAAGAAAAGTTGTAACTGTCAATATAAATACAAGATATCAGAGTAAAATTATCAACATATAAATCTGGATAGTTATAATAACTTGTCACCAAATACTGACCATACAGTGTATAATACACAAAGGAATAAAATACTGACCATACAGTCTATAATACACAGCGGAATATAATCAATACATATCTACTATCCAGCTCATCTCCTTAGCTCCAAAGCAACCTAACCTGAAAACTATAACACTCGGTCTGACCCGAGCAATACAATAAAGTAACACCCGTGTCAGGCTGGAAACCAGCGTGAGTAAACCCATTTAATTTGAAATACTGATGTTATACAAATCTAATAAAACCAAAGGTAACTCGTACAACACGACGAATTTTTATCCGATTATAACCAAACAGTTTTATGGAAATCCATTAATATTGTAATAATTCCTAAATACGGTTGCTTATTTGAAATGGTTAAAATTTGTTAAATAAATCCAATTCCAGTTTATCAAACACAATAACAAAACCCGTAAAGGCTCGTAATGACTTTTAAATTGAAGTGGTTCTGGATAATACTAATATCCGACCCCGGTATCTTCAAATCCAAGTAATAAATTTAAAAGGGTGAATTGTTTAAAATAAAAAATTTATTACTTAGGGTGACAATATTATTTATGGTAATTTATTATAGATCTTTATCCCAATAACTGTACCATCATTTTAATCTACTATTTAACTTGTCTGACCACATGATGGCACAAACAAGGATAACTGAAATGAATATCCAATGGAGCTAAACCAAGATATAGATCGTTAACCAAATTAACTTTTATAAAAATATAAAAAAAATTCACATCAGGATTTAATAACTTTAGTTAAACAAAGTCCAAATTAATTTCAAATTAAAGAAATTTTAAATCAGTTTCTCAATAGTTCATAAAATTAACAACCGAAACTATACTAATTATATTAATAATCATAAGATTAAACAAATTAAGATTTAATAAATTGCTCATTTAATTATTATAGATAACTTAATTTTTTAAATTAATAAAATAAGCCTATAACATTTGGAAGTAGTTGATTTGGCAATAGAATTAGAGTTGAAGGAAAATATAAGTTTCATCATTTTTTTTCTCCTTCCTATCTTTCTTTTCTTGTTTCCTATTTTCTTTTTTCGCTTATATTTTACTTTCCTTATCCTTTCTTTTTTTCACTTATTCGGCCCATAATTCTTTCCGGCTCACTTCCTTTCTCCTTTCTTTCTTTTTACCTGCATGTAGCTCTTGTCGTGCACGTGCACACTCCGATGAAGACCCGCCGTCCACCTTCGGACTTTTCCCCAGATCGCCTCTGTCCCTCGTAACCCCCCTGGCACCCATGATTCCACGACTAGCCTAATTCAAAAAACAAATATAACCCCGAGCCGAAAAGTAGAACGAACCGATCTCCCCTCTTTCACCTCGTCCCGCCATCTCTGACCACCGGAGTCCTCCTAACTACGCCAGAAGTTTCGCCTCTCTCCTCTCCACCCAAGCCCCATCACGACGCCAGTGTGACCAGAAAACCAACCACGACCAGAAAATTCCTTAAACCCTACAAAGACCTTGCCCGACCACCTTGCTGCCTTGTAAAGCGTCACTCCATTTTTCTCGGGTTCCTTAACTCTGCAGCCACACCCCCGACCTTCGAAAATGAGTACTTCACTGGAATTTGATCGAAAACATCAACCCGTTTATTCCCAAATTTATCACCCAAAACTTAACAAAAAACTCCCCAATAACCTTCTAATATCATCATTCTCGAGGGCGAACACCATCATGTAAACGAAATATTAGATTATGGTATTCAAAATTTTGAAATTATAAGTTGTTTACCTATAAACTGCCCCTCATTTCCTACTTGCTTTATAATAACGAATTTTTTTTTTGAAGTAAACTGCATCCCTAAACACATAATCTTACTTGTGGAATCATCGAATAAAACTGACTGGATTGTGAGAAATTAAATTATTAAGATGCAAGACCATAACCATTTCAGAAAAACAGGGCTGTATATAACCCTTAAGCTTTACACGTATCCTTCCCTAGCTAACCTTATATATACAAGGCAAAGGAAAGGACTTTAACTACCTATCCTTGACAAACAATTTATATACCCAAGTTCCATAACATAGGATTTTGTATAGAATTTACAGTAAAAGTTTTTACAAAAGAAAAGCTTTACTCATTGTTATAAACAAATGAACTACTGCTTGTTTAGTTATGCTCCTACTTAAGTTTTCGATCTCCTTTTTGTTTTGTTTAATGGCGGAACTTCGTATATATATTTTTCGTATGTCCCCAGATGAACCAGGAAAGCCCCTATATATAGATGAAGAGTGAAGTGTGTGGTGCAAGCGAGAAGGTGGCTGATGTTCCTTTCTTGTACAGGCTTTTGCATTTTTATTTTTTCTAATTTGTTGATTTGATCCCTGCCTTGATTCGATTATATGGTGGATTTTATATGTTATGAAAGTCATGATTTTAAGACTTGACTTTGATTTTGTTTTATAAATATTTTTGAACTAGAATGATATATGTGTAGATAACATAGGGTATGTAGATGAGGGGAACAAGTAAATAAGAGGCTGATATCCTATTGCTCATATACAGGCCTTAAATCTCTTGTTTTATTTTCCTTTTGGTTTATTTTGATTTGATTCATATGAATGCTGATTTGATTATATGAGTTGATTTGCCATTTTATGAAACTTGATTTTGTGTTTTGCTTGCTAGAATTAAATGCTTGCCATGATGATGTTTCCCTAAGTATAAACATTTACGCTCATTACTATATATATATATATATATATATATATATATATATATTAAGGGATTTACATATACATTATTTTATACTAACATTTACTTTTACCTACATATGTTTGCCCTCATATATATATATATATATATATATATATATATATCTACATTTACATTTATACACATTCTAATAAACATTCCTTCATCCAGCTACTGGGGATCCCATTTTTGTACCAAGTCAAGATATGCTTATCGGACTCTATGTATTAACAATGGGAAATCGACGGGGTATTTGTGAAAATAGGTATAATCCATATAATTGTGCGAACTACAAAAATAAAACAATTGATAATAATAACTATGAGTATACGAAAGAAAAAGAATCATATTTGGGCGGTTCCTACGATGCACTTTTCTGGAGGGAACATTTCCCGGCCTCCATTGTAATAGAAAGTGCTATAACTTAGGAGTGCCCTGGCTGGGTATAATTAGTTTGGATCAGCAATGAATAGACTCGGTTTGAATACTGGACATCTAGAAGAGGTGGTTCTCTCCCGTTGCCCCGGTATCGTTGGGCTGTCGGTCACCTTGTCCGTTTCTCTTCCCGAAAATAGGCATATATACATACATACATACACACATATCTATACTTATATACATGTGTGTCTGTGTGTGTGTATTTAGTTATCATAAAGTTTATGTATATATCTACCTATATATATATATATATATATATATATATTCATGGATATTTTATCTTAATTTAAATGGTGGGGTATATATATCCATATAACTACGATATTTATCACATCCAGAAATTTTATATTTTGAAATTAAATATAGTTTTCCATCAATATATAGGTTTAGGTATTTTAACATCTAGAAAATTTATTTATTCGACCAATAAAAATTAATTTCTTAAAATTTTAGATCAGTTAATTACCTAATTAACATTCGTCAAAAATCTGGATCGTCACATTGCTCCCCCCTTAGAACTTTTCGTCCTCGAAATGGAACGAAACGAAATATTTTTTATTAATTAAATCATTCTTTGAAACATTTTAACTCCTTACTCTTTTATTATGCAATTTAAAACACTTTAAATTATATAGTATTACCAAATTAGGTTTATATAAAAATACTTTTCATAACTCGATTTTTTAACAACTCCATCCTTATTCTCATAGAAATTTACTCATACGACGATCAGATGTAGGACCAAAAATCTATAAGTATTTAATAGACCTATTTCAACACCCAGTGAAAATACTTGGAAAACCTTTTAAAAAATGCTATGGAAATCATCATCCCCTCCCATGGATCGCAGTTAGCACGATGATTGCGTCGCCATCCCGGCGAAATCCATAAGAAAACTGTAGGCATCTGCACCCCTCGACTTCGCCATGGAAACTACAACAGATCGTAGCTACACCTAGGGTTGTGTTGACATCACAGAAAAACCCATGTAACTTTAGGCATCAGCGCCACGCGAATTACGCTGCCAAACGAAACTTTACCTCATAGATCGCAGACTACACAAAGGTTGCGTCACTATCCCAGTGAATCCCAATGTAGACTGTAGGCACTCACTGCCACACGAATTATGCTATGGAACCAAAACACATAGATCGCAGGCTACCAATGTTACGTCGCTCCCAATGAAATCAAATGTAGATTATAGGCAATCACTGCCACTCGACTTACGCTATGGAACCACGATAGATTGTTGTTACAACAAATGTTACATTGCCATCACGGAAAAAACCAATGTAACTGTAGGCATTAGCACCACTCGACTTACGCTACTTAGTAATGATCATCAGGAACTTGAGTTTTGTCCAGACGTCCTCTAGGATCCCCATTTTGTTGAATCCAACCTTAGGGTTCTAGGCAGAACCACCTCATGGATCTCCTACTATAAGTTTCGACTCTCAATAGGGCGTTCTTTTTCCATACCTTTCTCAAAACATATCATACTATATACATATATAGTACCTTTCAAATCATACTCTTTATGTGCATCACATATAAATCCTATTTACACAAAATCGATACCTTAAAAATCGATAGTTCTCAAATTTGGTTTACCAAATTTCCAAAATTTGCTTTTTTCCAAATCAAAAGCCTTTTAAAATCAATGGGTTCCAAAACCTTTCTAGTTTCTTTCTCATATAAATCATTCCTTTCAACTCGAATAATTTTCGGATCAATAATTTCTGAGTCAACTTCATACTCATATACACTCCATTTAGTATTCCAAATATTTTTCAAATATCACTTCTTCTGGTTATAACTTTAATAAGGGGAGTTTTTAATATATAACAAATATATATAACCTCATTAATGCCAAATCAAAATTTTCAAGTTCGATTTCCTCTTTTCAAATTCATTTGTTACATTTCTTACTCTTTATAAAGTGGGTTTTAGTTATAATACTATCCAACCTTTTATTTTAAAATCATCATATTTTTCTCAAAATATACTCTTTACTTCAAAATTATTTTTGCCTTAATATCTGATTCGGTTCCAATTCAAAGTTACTTCGAATTTTCATTTGGATTATAACTTTAATTCAATCCAATTAGTATTTAAATCCATGATTTAAATATAAACAATTTCCACTCTGACCAGTTTGAATTTAGAAAACAGCTTCAATAGTTGTAAAATTAGTTAATATAAGATAGTTTGAGTATTAAAAAGAATGGTATGTGTAGTAAATAGCTTGGAAAATCAAAATAGTTTGAATATTTAAGAAGATAGATTTAAAACAGTTATATCAGAATAATTTACTAAAAAAATAGTTTCAGAGTCAAACCTTTCAATTCCCAATCTCCAATTCAAAATCAATTTTCAATTTCCACTTCCATTTAAATTGATTCCATCCAGATTCCAATTCAAATTAACTTCGATTCCTATTCCAATTCAAATCAATTCCCATTTCGATTTCAAGTCCAATTAATTCAATTCAATTTCAATTTGAATTAATTTCAATCCCATTCTCAATCTTTAACCATCTCGATTTATATCAGTTCGAGTTCGATTTTCAAAATGTTGATTTAATCACTTAAATCAAATTAACCGTTAATATTTATTTTAGCAACCTAAATCTTTTATAATTAAATCTTGAGCCCAAATTTCAAAATATTAGCTTAAATTTCCTTTACTTAAACTTATTTCAAGGTTGGAGTGAGAGTTTAAATCTTTTTAATAAATCATTTTTCGGAATTTAATTGAATTCCTAATCATAACTTCAAAATTTTAAGCCTAATCCTTTAAAAAAATTCGGTTGACAAATTTTAGCCCAAAATAATTTCATTTCCATAAATTCATTTTTATTTCTAAAAATAAAAATCATTTAAATAGTTTCAAAATAAAGTTTTATTTCCATTTAATTTCAGTAATGGATATATATCATTTCAATCCACTTCTTGATTTATTCAAAATAATCCAATTTACCATTTTTTATACTGTCAATAACAAACAGGATGATAGTAGGGTATATCAAAGTAAATAAACATCCAAATTATCTAAACACCAATCAAAAACATCCATCACAAATTTTTATAATTTGAAACTCGTCTTGTTTTAAAAATCATTTTGAAATCATACGTAACTTCTTTTTCAATTCAACCCATTTAACTTCCATAAGTTAAATCTTAATTTCACCTTGAAATTCCAAATTCGGGTTATAAGTTCAAAATTTAATCAACTTGTCCTCGGTAAATTTCCAATCCATTCATTCCATTTAACCTTGCTCATTTTAAATTTTCCATTCCAAATTTAAATTCTTATTAATATCACTTCCCACTTATAAGTTCAAAAACTTATTTCTCTTTGGGTTATACATCTCATTCTAAGGGAGGTTCCAGAATTTAAACACCGAGTATTTCTTTCAATTCACCTTGAAATCAAAAATATATACGCACATATAACCCCACATATACACATTTATCCCACTTACATACCAAATCCCACTTTATACTTTAAACCATTCTTGGTTTTTAACTCAAAACAAATTCATCTTCAAACAACTCTTGTTTTGAAACAAGATTTCTATATTCAAAAATATTCTAAATAATATTATTAATTATTTCCTTAAACACATTGAAACAATTTCAAAATTTTCTACAGCTTAGATTTTAAAACTTCTGGATTTAGATTCATTTTAATTTATAACACATTTGTGAATTCAGTTAAAATAATTTCACTTCCTTAAACATTTCATAATGTTTTATCATTGTTTATCCTGTAATAAACATTCCTTTATTAAAACACAACAGCCAATTTATGATAATGACCAGTATTATCATATCTAGAAACCAAACACGCCATATTTTCCACAATAATTTCCTGAGAGATTATTCCTATATAATCAAAGTAAAAAAATTTCTTTTCAAAACACTTTTTTTGAAAAACATTCCTGAAATCTCCAGGATTTAAAATTCTGTTTTGAGTCTACTTTTAGCTTAACTTATTTGCATAGTTCCTCTTATCAAATTTATCTTTGGTTATATATGTTTTACCCCTTAAGTCATATAATCTTATTTGATTCTAATAAATACAACCAATCACCTTGATGTACTATAATAATCTACAAAAATTATTTCTTTTATTTAAAAATCATTTAAAAACCATTTTTAAATTCATTATATATGAAAATGACAAGTACGCCATCGTATATACACTCAACTCATTCTAGGGTACTATTGACCCTCCCTCTAATGAGTGATCCCCACCAGAGTCAAGGTTCTCGCTTAACCTTCAGCTCCGATACCATGTGTAACGGCCAGGAGATTTTCGACCTCGAAAATCGACACTAATACGTTCACTATATAAAGTGCCGAGCAATCGAGTTTCGGAAATACCAGGCCGTTATGGTTTAGAAGAAAAGGAGGTAGAATAAGAAACAAAAACAACATCATAGAATCTCACAATCACAGCGGAACAAAATATAATATACAATAGCATCACTTTATACAAAGAAAAGGTGTAACTGTCAATATACATACAAGATATCAGAGTACAATTATCAATAAATAAATCTAGACAGATATAATAACTTGTCCCTAAATACTGACCATACAGTCTATAATACACAGCGGAATATAATCAATACGTCCATGCCATCTCCCGAGCATTACAATAAAGTAACACCCTAATCTGGTTGGAAACCAACGTGAGTAAACCCATTTAATTTGAAATACTTAAGTTATACAAATCTTATGAAACCAAAGGTAACTCGTACAATACGATGAATTTTTATCTAATTATAACCAAACACTTTTATGGAAATCCATTGATATTATAATAATGCCTGCATACAGTTGCTTATTTGAAATGGTTAAGATTTGTTAAATAAATCCAATTCCAGTTTATCAAACTCAATAACCAAACCTGTAAAGGCTCAAAATGACTTTTAAATTGAAGTGGTTCCGGATAACACTGATATCCAGCCCCGGTCTCTTCGAATCCAAGTAATAAATTTAAAAGGGTAAATTATTTAAAATAAACAATTTATTACTTAGGGTGGCAATATTATCTATGGTAATTTATTACAGATCTATATCCAAATAACCGTATCATCATTTTAATCTACTACTTAACTTGTCTGACTACATGATGGCACAAACAAGGATAATTGAAATGAATATCCAATAGAGCTAAACCAAGATATAGATCGTTAGCCAAATTAACGATCTATAACAATATCAAACAATTCCATATCAGGATTTAATAACTTTAATTAACAGAATTCATTTATGTCTTAGTCCAAATTAATTTCAAATTAAAGAAATTTTAAATCAGTTTGACAATAGTTTATAAAATTAACAACCGAAACTATACTAATTATATTAATAATCATAAGATTAAACAAATAAAGGATTTAATTAATTACTCATTTAATTATTATAGATAACTAAAACTTTAAATTACCAAAATAAAATAAGCCTGTAACATTTGAAAGTAGTTGATTTGGAAATAGAAGTAGAGTTAATGAAAAATATAAGTTTCATCATTTTTTTTTTCTTTTTCATTTTTTTCTCTCCTTCATATCTTTCTTTTATTTTTCCTTATTTTCTTTTTTCCCTTATCTTTTCCTTTCCTTATCCTTTCTTTTTTTTAATTCGGCCCATAATTTTTTCTGGCCCACATCCTTTCTCATTTCTCCTTTCTTTGCTTTTACCAGCACGTAACTCTTGCCGTGCACGTGCACACTACGATGAAGACCCGCCGTCCACCTCCGGCCTCTTCCCCAAATTATCTCAGACCCTCGTAACCTCCCTAGCCACTCAAAATTCCATGACCAGCCTAATTCAAAAAAAATGACCCCAAGCCGAAAACTGGAACAAACTGATCTTTCTTCTTTTACTTCATCCTGCCATATCCGACCATGGGAGTCCTCCTAACCTCGCCAGATGCTTCACCTCTCTCCTCTCCACCTATACTGTGGCACCCAAGCCCCACCATGATGCCGCATTGACCAGAATACCAACCACAACCAGAAAATTTCCTTAAACCCTACAACGACCTCACCTGACCACCTCGCCGGCTTATAAAGTGTCACTCCATTTTTCCCGAGTTCCTTTACTCCACAGCTACCTTCTGGCCAAACCCCGACCTTCAAAAACGAGCACTTCACTAGAATTTGACCGGAAACATAAATCCGTCCATTCCCAAATTTCTCACGCAGAACTTCACTAAAAACTCTCCAATCACCTTCAAACATCATCATTCTCGAGGTCGAACACCATCATGTAAACGAAATATTAGATTATGGTATTCGAAATTTTTATTTATAAGTTGTTTACCTATAAATTGCCCTCATTTTCTATTTGCTTTATAATAACAAAAAACAAAATTTTGAAGTAAACTACATCCCTAAACACCCAATCTTACTTTTGGAATCATCGAACAAAACTGACAGGATTGTGAGAAATTAAATCATTAAGATGCAAGACCATAACCATTTCAGAAAAACAGGACTGTATATAACCCTTAAGCTCTACACGTATCCTTCCCTAGCTAAACCTTATATATACAAGGCATAGGAACTGATTTTAACCACTTATCCTTGACAAACAATGTATATACCCAAGTTCCATAACATAGGATTTTGTATAGAATTTACAGTAAAAGTTTTTACAAAAGAAAAGATTTACTCGCTATTATAAACAAATGAACTACTGCTTGTTTAGTTATGCTCCTGCTTAAGTCTTTGATCTCCTATTTGTTTTGTTTATTGGCATAACTTTGTATATATATTTTCTTATGTCCCTAAATGAACTAGGAAAGGCCTATATATATATATATATATATATATATATATATATATATATATATATGAAGAGTGAAGTGTGTGGTGCAAGAAAAAAGGTGGTTGATGTTCCTTTCTTGTACAGGCTATTGCATTTTTATTTTTTCTGATTTGTTTATTTGATCCCTTCCTTGATTCGATTATATGGTGGATCTGATATGCTATGAAAGGCTTGGTTTTAAGACTTGACTTGGACTTTGTTTTATATATTTTTTTGAACTAGAATGATATATGTGTAGATAATATAGGGTATGTAGATGAGGGGAACAAGTAGATAAGAGGCTGAAATCCTATTGCTCATATATAGGCCTCAAATCTCTTATTTTATTTTCCTTTTGGTTATTTTGATTTGATTCATGTGAAGACTGATTTGATTATATGAGTTGATTGCTATTTTACGAGACATGATTTTATGTTTTTCTTGCTAGAATTAAATGCTTTCCATGATGATGTTTCCCTAAGTATAAACATTTATGCCCATATACTATATATATATACATGTATGCTAAGGGATTTACATATACATTTTTTTATATTAACATATACTTTTGCCTACATATGTTTGTCCTCATATATGTATATATCTACATTTACATTTATACACATTCTCATATACATTGCTTCATATAGGCATATATTCATATATATATATATATATATATATATATATATATACTTATATACATGTGTATATATATTTTTAATTATCATAAAGCCTATGTATATATTTATCTATATATATTCATGGATATTTTATCTTAATTTAATGGTGGGGTATATATATCCATATAACTACGGTATTTATCATATTCAAAAAATTTATAATTTGAGATTGGATATAGTTTTCCATTAATGTATGGTTCAGGTATTTTAACATCAGAAAATTTATTTATTCGACCAATCAAAATTAATATCTCAAAAATTTAAATCAGTTAATCACCTAATTAACAATCGTTAAAAATCTGGGTCGTCAAAGTAGCAAGTAACCCTTGCACTTCTAAATCTTCATCTTGGATCATAACTTCCAAATATTTTCAATTCGAACGCTTATGTTGGTTCGAAGTGATTTTTGGAAAACAATTGTTATTCGATCCTGGTCTCTCTGAACCAATGTTCGATAATGTTAAAGGGAGAAGTTATTTATAGGGGAAAACTCCACTATTAGGGTGTAAAGATTTACATATAAAGATATATTCCATAAGCTTAAATTCTCATGATTCGCTTATCGAAATTAACTCCCTTGTATTCATCACGTTTTTGAAATATGGTATTTGTGATAAGTACAAGTCGACTTGCTTCCAATAAAATGTGTCAACATTATTGTCTAACTACTATAATTTATTTAGCTACTTAATGGCATAGACAAGAGATCCTTTGTTTTAAAACAATGTGCTTAAAGAAGAAGGTTGATTTAAAATAAATAAGTGATAGAGCTTAAATAACTTCTTAAAATAAATATCAATTAAATCATAAGTTAAAGATTAATTGATCATAATTAAATCAAAATTAAATCATAATTAAACCTTAATTAACTTTAATACAAATTAATAATTAAACTTTAATTAAATAAACATTTAATTATAATTAAACACTAATTAAGAAATATTTAACATAATAATTAACCTTTAATTAGATAATAATTAATTTAAAATACTTAAACTTAATTAAATAAAGATTAATATATAATTACCTCTTAACTTAATTAATCATTAATTAAAACTTCTAACTTAATTACTTCTAACTTAATTATTACTAATTAAATACTAATTACTTAACTTAATTACTACTTAAATACATAAATTAATTATTATTAATAAATAAATTAGTTATTAGAAATTTACAAACTAAATAATAATTAAATTTTATGCTTACTAATTGAGTCTGAAAAAGGTTTTTCAAAACAAACATTTAAATGAAACACTTCTAAAACTTGAAATCGTAAAATTCTCGAATTCTATCGCTATGGATGTAATAACTTAGAATTAATTTTCTAACTTACCGTCCAAAACTTCATCCTTTTTACCTTTACTTCCATTAAAACATAAAAAGAAAGGATTTTGAAGTCTTAAACCAAAGTTAGAAACTAAAATAGAAACATTTTATAATTCAAAACTAGTAAATCATTTGATTTTTGAAAATGGATCTCAAGCCCTTTTTAACATCAAGTTTCTAACTCTAGACCATTTACCCATAATCCATATATGTATACATAAACCAATCATTTCCATAACACATACAAATCACAACTTCCTAACCAAACATATTGCTTTAACCATCAACTCATGTCAAATGTTAAACCATAAGTTAGCATATACATACACATCCAAGCATTATGTAATCCAACAGAACAATAATACATATATACAACCATATAACAACATATATATAAAGGTTCATTCTTTCCAAAATTTAGAGATTTAATCACCTAAAATCCAATGAAACTTTTTTTTAAAACCTTTGCAATAGCTTAAGTCTCCGGATCCTACGGAAAAAGTCTTAAACATTTCTAGGAAAACTTAGAGACGTGCTTAGCTTTAGCACTATATGGTTCGACCTCAACCATATAAGGGTACATCCTTGACTTTTTTTTAGGTGGAAGTGGCTTGAATTTAGAGGAGAAAGTGAAGTAGTGGAGGAAGAAGTGTTTTTTGTAAACTAGGAAGTGATTTTAAAATGAAACTCTAAGATTTTTGAACTTTTAAAATATGATGAGAAGCCATGAAGCATGCTTAAGAGTTTTAGGAAACTTAAAAATGAAGTAGTAAATGACAAAATTGAAAATAAAAATAAAAATAAGAAAAGTGAGTTTTATATAAGTTAACAGGTGAATTTACTAAAATAGCCTTAGTACTTTACCCCTCTCTCTTCTTGTGCCACCTCACCCTCTCCATCCACCCATGCAGTTTCGCCCCCTCCTTGTCTACCCCTCATTATGTCACCTAAAACATATTTTGTACTCCATTGTACTTAGATGTCTAAAGTGGAATCTTTATATTATATAATATATATTTTTTTATAATAAAACCAAACCTATTTTATTTATATGCATGCTTAAGTGTATATACATGTACACATATGCAGGTTTATGTCCAAAACATTTGTAAATATATGAGTGTGTATTCAAAACTGTTACAACAGTTCCGACAACTTTTAGATACCCAAAAATCGAAAACTCGAAAAACAAATTTCGATCACTTTTTCAATCTTTCTTCGAACTAATTATATTGGTAAACAAATTTGAAAATGATTTCGCCATCATTTGTTATTATTTAAAAAGAGTTTATTTTAATTATACAATCCATTGATTAATTAATAAAAATATAATTAAATATCCATATTTTAAGTGATCAAATTCTGGGTTGTTATATTCTCCACCGTTAAAAGAATTTCGTCCCAAAATTAGCAAACAAGGAGATAACTCAACTATAAAAAGCCATATATTTATATCATAAAGCACATAAAATAGACATACACTAAGTAACCATAGTAAATAAGGTAAACAAGGCATACACTACACATACAAACTAACAAACAACTATCCTAACATCAATCCAGGATAGGTTTCCCTTATACGCTCCATGGTCTCCCAAGTGCAGTCTTAGGGATTTTCACTTCACTGAATCTTAACGAACTCACCACTTTATTGCCTACTTCTTCTCATCTTGATCTACAATATGAACAGAATGTCTAATCACTGTCAAGTTTGGTTCTATTTCCAAATCCTCTTAAATCGACGACTCCATAATTAATGATGGATCATGAACATACTTTGTCAAATGAGACACATGGAAAATATTATGAACACCCCCAATCTCTTAGGAAACTCAACCTTATAACCAAGAGACCCAATCCTTTCAAGGATATGGAAAGATCTAACATAACTTGGAGCTAACTTCCCAGCTTTTCCAAATCTAACAACTCTCGTAATTGGCGAAATCTTAACGTACACAAAGTCACCAATAGAAAATTCCAAATCTCTTCGCCTCCTATCAGCATAACTCTTCTAGGATCTTGGGCTTCCTTTATCCTTTTCTTAATCAATACAATCTTCTCTGTAGCCTCTCGAATCATATCTGGACCAAGCACAAGGAGATTCCCGGATTCCACCCAATAAGTTGGTGACTTGCATGTTCTTCCATAAAGAGCTACATAAGGTGCCATGCTTATGCTTACTTGACAGTTGTTGTTGTAGGAAAATTAAACTAGGGGTAGATGATCCTCTCATAATGCTCTAAAGTACAATGTGCAGGACCCCAACATATCATCCATGATGCGGTTCACCCTATCAGTCTAACCATTGGTTTGAGCGTAGTAGGCAGTATTGGACTTAGCTTTGTTCCCAAAGCGACATGCAAAGCTTCCCAGAAATACTTTTAAAGATAGGATCTCGATCGCTTACTATACATACTGGAATTAAATGTTGACGAACTATCTCCGTTTATAAATCTCTGCTAATGAAGCTGCTGTTCATGTTGGCTTGAGCGGAATAAAATGAGCACTCTTAGTTAACAGGTCCACGATGACCCATACTCATTCATTTCCTTTCCTGGTTCTAGGTAACCCATCGATAAAATCCATTAATATCATTTCCCATTTCCAATTTGGGATTTCCATGGGTTTAAGTAATCCAGCAGTTTTCTGATGTCTCCTTTGATCAACTGATAGCTCGTACACCTACTTACAAAGATAGAGACGTCTCTCTTCATCCCTGGCCACCAAAACACCCGCTTCATATCCTTATGCATCTTTGAGACATCCTGGATGGATACTCAACTTAGAACGATGGCACTCATCTAAAACTTTTGTCTAAGACCGTCGACATTCAGTTTACAGATCCGTCAACTCGTCCTTAAAAACTCATTGACCATAATCTTAAAACTTGGACACTACCCTCCCTCCACATCCTTAATGATCTTTATTAGACTCCTATCTACTCTCTGCTTGCTTGCTATCCTTTCTAAAAGAGTAGGGGTAACCTCCAAAAGAGCTAAGACTGTATTCCTGCTTAAAGCATCTGCCACTACATTTTTTTCCCTGGCATATAGAGAATATCCAAGTCGTAGAACGCCAGATGCTCTAACCACCTCTGTTGCCTCAAGTTCAGATCCTTTTGAGTGAAAAGATACTTCAAATACTTATGATCCATGTAGAGCTTAAACATTTCACCTAATTAAGATGGAAATCTTACTCGCTAGAATCCTTAAAGGAGAAACAAAATAAATCAAGAGAGAAAGAAGGATTCTTACCTAGAAAGTAGTGCCTTCACATTTTTAATGCAATGACAACCACTAACAATTCTAAATCATGCGTAGCATAATTCTTCTCATGAGGCTTCAACTGCCTACTAGCATACGCAATCACCCTTTGATGCTGCATCAGAACATCACCTAATCCCACCCGATAAGCATCGGTATACACCGTATAACAACTATTCCATCCGAAACAGCCAAAACTGAGGCAATGGTCTGTCTCTTCTTCAATTCCACAAATGCTTCTTCACACTTTGGAATACATAAAAACTTCACACCCTTCTTTATCCGCATAGTCAAAATGTAAGGAAATCTTAAAATAATACTGAACAAACATCCTATAGTACCATGCAAATCCTAGGAAAATGCAAACTACGGTTAGAGTCCACGATCGCTTCTATTCTTGCACAGCCTCCACTTTCACCGGGTGCACGGAAATGCCATCTCCCGACGTAATATGCCCTAGGAACCTTAATTATGATTGCCAAAATTTCACTTATAAAACTTTGCCTTCAGAACATGCTTCCTTAAGGTTTCTAATACCACTTTCAAATGATGTTTATGCTCCTCCTTAAACTTAGAATAGATGAGAATGTCATCAATAAAAACTAAAACGAACTTACAAAGAACATCTCGAAAAACATGATTCATAGGTCTATGAAATATGCAGGTGCATTGGTTAGCCCAAAAGGCATAACTAACCACTCAAAAAAAGTCTCGGCCTCTAGACGAAGTTAAGGGTAAACTATCTTTAGCTACCCTCAACTGGTGGAATCTAGTAGCTTAATCCATCTGAGAAAATAAAGTAGCTCGATGCATTTTATCAAAAAGGCCATCGATGTAGGGTAATGAATACATGTTCCTAATGGAGAGCTTATTCAACTCTCTATAATCCACACACGGCCTTTAAATCTAGCTTAGCCATAAACACCATTGTTGACCTCCAACTCGGGTGACTAGCTCTAATCAATCCTCTCCTTAACAAATCCTAGGTTTGATTTACTAACTCCTCTCTCTCCTTCGAAGCAATCCTTCGCTTATGTTGAATCATAAGTCATGCACTAGGAACTATATCAATACGGAATTCTATCTCTCAGTGAGAGGGTAAACTTTTAACCTCTTCAAATACATTAGGAAAATTCTTAACAACTTCCATAGACTCTAACTTCTCTTGGGATGCTTCAAGGGCATATAAGAAACTACCATATGACCATCATGGCCCTAACTGCTATAGTTGATGGTTCATTCATAATAGCGTACACCTTAGGCTATTGCACGATCTTCATGAGTGGGCAATTCTTCACCGTATGACAGGGTTGATGATAGTTAAAATATAGCATCTTTAGGACCATTAGAATTTGGGTAGAATCTTGCAATATGATCTTTTTTCTTGAAAAATATAACAACCGCCATCCTTAAACATGCCACCATGACCTTCTTTCGATTTCTGTCATGGACTTCCTTTTCCTTACTTTTTCCAATTCGAATTGAACTTCCTTTTTTAGAGTTGTTGTCACTAGCATTTGCATTGGGTACTGCTGGTGTAGACTTCTTCTTTTCTAAGACCTCACACCTAAGAGCTATGTCCACCAAATCCACAAAATAACCTTTAATATGATTAGTCATCTCCTGATGGGGACTTTCCTCATTCCCCAAACGAACATCTCCTTTTACTTTAATGGGGTATTGATTAATTTTAGGCCAAAACAAGATGGCTCGTTGAACTTTTTCTAATACTCCGCTATGGATAAGTCTCCCTGCTTCAAGTCCATGAATTTTCTAGCTATCTTAGTCTTTCCAGCTGCAGGCAAGAACTAATCCTTAAATACTTCTTTAAATCGAGCCTACAAGAATTCCTTTTCTGGAACATTAGCTGTAAGAGAGTCCCAACAAGCTGTTGCTCCATCTTGCAATTTCCATGAGGCTAAGAACGTTTTCTGCTCATCCGATAAAGCAAGACACTTAAAAATCATTTTACACGATCGAAACCAAGCATGAATTTCTACAATGGATTCGGTCCCTTTAAGAGGTTTTCTTCCAACAGTTGTATAATCCTTGCATATGGTTGCAAAATTCACTCTTGGTTGCACTGATGCTGCCTCCTCGACAATTCCAACTCCTCTAGCATTTGAGCTTTGACTGTTGGTGGTCGTAGTGTTACTAGCTCTCCTACCTCCTCTGCCCCTATTGCTCATTTCTTCTACTAGGTCATAGTAAGATAACGCTTATACTTCGACGAGATAATCTCAAACGATGGTACTAATCAAATCAAAGTTGATCTAACTATCAGAAATATATATATATACACACACATACACATATGTATGTATGTATACGAATAAAAATTTACAAATACGCTTTCTCGAAGTTTATCCCAAACCAAAGCCTAGATGTCCACTCAACCAAATCTCTGCTACCAAATGTAACAAACCACCTTTCTTATTTCAAAAGAGAGTCATTAAGGGTAAAAAAATGAAAGATAAGAAGAAAACTAAACAATCATAGAATCTCACAGCGGAATGGAGATTTTACATAGATACTGCCATAATAATACATCAGAGTCATTACATTACATATTTCAACTAGAACAGATATGACTACCTATCCCTACATAATGATACATAGATCATACATACATACACCGTAGAAATAGATAATAGCCAGCTAATAGTGAAGCCACCTGCTCCAGCTCCTCCAAAATGCAGTTTTGAGAAAGCTGGATTACTTGGCTACTCATACAAATTTGAGTACCAAAGAGTTTTAGGGAAAGAAAATAAAAATCCGGGTTTGACACAGGTCTATTAGTAAACTCAAACAATTGAATTATTTCATTTGAAACACTTTTAAAATAAAGGGTATCTCATAAAACCATGCCGCACATAGACACCACCGCGTTTCTATCTTACGATAATTAAACCATTTTTATAGAAAATCAAACGATATTATCATAATGTCTAGGTTTTTCAAGTAAATACATGTCATTAGCCAAAATTGTTACATTATTAACTTCCAGCATAATAGGTATACAAATAAAATCGATGGCACTTATTGGAATTTGGGTTTCCATAAAATGACTGGGCTACTGGGGTATCATACGCTACGGTGCATCTCTAGATAAACACACCGAGAAACTCGCCTTTATTCCCTGCCAACAAAGGCTAGCTATCCCTTACTGGATAGTATAGAATACATCCCCACCACGGTTGTATCAGCAACTGTACCAAAGCATACCAAAATGGACAGAATATTAATTCTAGATTTGGTGATGACATACCCTAATGGGTGTGACCCACATGCCCAACTGCGTCTCCTCTACTTTAGCCATTCCTGGTTGATGAGGCCTGAAGATATGTTTTACCTTTCATATAGCACTGCTCACTTGGAATTCTAACATAGACGCAATGTCAGCATTCGTCGATATAAGTCATTCAGGTGATGAACAAATCGAAGGCACTGCCACCGCTACACCCATTTTGGAATCACCCTTAGAGTTAGTAGCAAGTAGCTCTTGCACTTATAAATCTTCATCTTGGATCATGACTTCCTAATATTTTCAGTTTGAATGCTTATATGGTTCGAAGTGGTTCTTGGATAACAACTGATGTTTGATCCTAGTCTCTCCGAAACAACATCCAATAATGTTAAAGGGTCATTTTATTTATAGTGAACAACTCCACCATAAGGGTCTAAAGATTTATATATGGTAATATATTCCATATGCTTAAATTATCATGACTAGCTTATCAGAATTAACTCCCTTATATTCATCACGTTTTCTAAATACGGTATTTGTGATAAGTACAACTCGACTTACTTACAGTAAAAACTGTTAACGTTTTATTCTAACTACTTTAATTAGTATGGTTACTTAATGGCATGGATAAGAGATTCTTTGTTTTAAAACAATGCACTTAAAGAAGAAGGTTGATTTAAAATTAATAACTAATAGAGTTTAAATTTTTTTAAAATAAATCTCAACTAAATCATAAGTTAAAGCTTATTAAATCTTAATTAACCATAACTAAATCAAAATTAAACCTTAATTAACTCTAATATAAATAAATAAATAAATAAATAAATAAATAAATAAACATTTAGTTATAATTGAACTCTAATTAAGCAATAATTAATATAATAATCAACATTTAACTAAATAATAAGTAATTTAAAATAATTAAACTTGATTAAATAAAGATTAATACGTAATTACCTCTTAACTTAGTTAATCATTAATTAAAACTTCTTAATTAATTACTAATTAACTAACTTAATTATTACTAATTAATTACCAATTACTTAACTTAATTACTAATTAAATAAATAAAATAATTATTATTAATAAATAAATAAATAAATTATCAGAAACATACTGAACTAAATAATAATAATTAACTTCTATGCTTATTAATTGAGTTTGAAAATGGTTTTTCAAAAAACATCTAAAAACATCTGAAAGAAACACATCTAAAACTTGAAATCATTAAATTCTCGAACTACATCCATAGCGACAACCACTATAGATGTAATAACTTAATTACTTTCTAAGTTACCATCCAAAACTTCATCTTTTTTACCTTTACTTCCTTTAAAAAGTAAAAAGAAAGGATTTTGAAATCTTAAACCAAAGTAGAAACTAAAATGGAAACATTTTATAAATCAAAACTAGTAAACCATTTGGTTTTTGAAAATGGATCTCCAGCCATTTTTAAAATCTCAAGCTCTAACTCTAAACCATTTATCCATAATCCATGCATGTATACATAAACCAATCATTTCCATAACACATTCAAGATCACAACTTCCTAACCAAATATTGCTTTAACCATCAATTCATGTCAAATGCTAAACCATAAGTTAGTATATACATACACACCCAAACACTTTCTGTGACGACCCTAACCCATCAGAAAAACGTCACCTGAACGTTGGCCTCGCGCCGCCTCCCCAGTCCACTATTGGCCACCATATTTGGTCCCTAGCTTCTTCCTCGCGTCATGCTTCGATTCGACCCGATGGCCCACGGTCCGATCACCGGTGGGTGGTGCAGCAACGTCGTCTCTGATGTGGAAAAAAATTTGGGTTTTAAACCCTAGTTTTGCTTCGAATCAACAATCCCATCACTTATAAATTAATCTAATATTTTTCCAATGATTTCGAGCATCAAATCTCGCTGCCACAACGAACTCGAGGCTTAAAATTCCTTAGACCACTAGGGTTTGATGAAACTTCAATTTACAGATCATTGAAAATGCTCCAGTGGAAAGCCAATGGAAAATTTTGATTCTAGTTTCTAAAATCATCATTTTAAGGGTGGATTCACTTAAAGTTATAGAAGTTAAAATTCGTGAAGTTTGAGTTTTCTTGAGGATTTGAATTTTTACTGTGTTTCAACCTTCCAGGAAGAAAAACTATATAAATTGTTTTTATTCTTTCTGGAATAAAATCCAGGTTTAAACAGAAACCTTAACTTTTGAAACAGATTCATGTTATTAAAATCATTTCCCAATAAGGGATCAAAGACTAAAACTTATTGGAGATGAAGGGATTTGATTCCTTAAATTATTTTGTTAGCCTGTGAATTTAAAAAAAAATAGTGGTAAGTATGTTTGTTTTGTTAACAAACATACACAGACTCATTCCCACACAAAAAGGCATACATACTGGTTGATATATCCACATCACACAAATTTTTTCAATCATTAGCATCTCAGACAGAAAAGATCAAAGGAACTGGTAAAAAAAAAATCAAAAATTTTCTCACCTGGAAATTCCAGAAAGGCAGAGGAGTGTTTGACAGTTTCAAAGAAGGAAACCTGAATCTCTTTTTTTCTTCTTCTTTAGATCATGGAGTTTTAGATTTGTAAATTGTAAATACAGATTTTCATTTACTCTTTATTGTTCTTAATTCATTCAATACAAAAAAAAAATTAAATTACTTACAGTTTAAATGACAGAGAAGTTTTCTCCTTTTTTTCCTCTGCAACTTGAAAACAGAGTCAAATTTGCTTTGAACTTGATTTGGTTTCCTGCAATTAATTAGTTTTATTGATTTAAACTTATGCTTTAGTTACTGATTACTAACAATATTAAGTTCAAATCTTAAAAAAATTACTTGCCTTTAGATTTTCTCCCAGAGAAAACTGCATTTGATTTCTAAATTGAAGTTTGATATGTTTTCTTTGATTTGTTTGCTTTGATCTTCTATTTCATTTGCATTGCTCTAGATCAGATTGTTGTCTGATCCAAATGCATGCTTTTCATTTCCAGATTTGTGAAAATTTGATTAAAGGTTTTGAACTGTAACCAGGCTGCTTGTTCTTTTTTTTCCCTTTTCAACAGCCTTGATATTGAGATGTGTGATGCAAAATCCTTTTTCAGATTTTGCTGAGATTTGCTAAGATATGTTATATGATGGCATATGGGAAGATGTAAAGACTTCTTGTAATTTTGAATCTCATTATTTTTTAAAATAAAATAAAATGATGACATTTGTATATGTATACATGTAAGATCTTAAAGTATGTTTGCATTCGTTTGTATATACATACATATAAATATTGAATTCAAATGATTTTCTTAAAATATTTATCATCTCAATATTTTTAAACTCAAAATCAATTGGAATTTATTTATGTATAGTTTATCACTCATTTTATTTGTTTTAAGATTTTTTTTTTCAATTTATTCCCAAATTAAATTCTAAAAGTTTAAAATATATAATAAATTTTAACCGATAAATTTTAGGATGTTATTCTCTATTTATAAGATGTTAAATATACAAATCTCAGATCCTCAATTAAATTGTAAAAATCAATGTCCAAAAAAATAAATATCCTATTTTAATTTGAAAAATTCAAATTAATCTACAATTTTATTCCAAAATTCATTTTAATTATCAATTTAAATTTAATTAAAAATCGGGATCGTTACAGATTCCACCCCTTAAAAAAATTCGTCCTCGAAATTTGCAAGGAAGACAACAAAGAATAGATGATAGATAAAGAAGCATCTTTTCGAATCAACTGGGTATCAATTCTGTATTTGGCTTACCAAATCAGAATATCAACAATATGAGAACAAACTCATCTCATAAGATACTCGGGTCCGCCGGTCTACGAATATGCAAGGGCATTGATTAGTTCAAAGGGATAACTAATCGTTCGTAGAATATATCGGATTCCAGAGAATAGATAGATGGATTCAATCTTTTACGATCTCTCAAACACTAGGTATGGATTCCAAATTCAGGTCGGAATACCCCAAAGTATATACCAACTTGTCCTACTTCGGACTTTGATATACACAAGAAATTACAATAGAATTTTGAACTTGGTTATAACCGATATCGTTTTATTAATACAGTTCAAACATAGCTTCAGATTTGTTAACCAATTTACTTAATTTAAAATTTCTAATTTATTTAGTTTAAATTTTCAATTTCAAATCCATTAGAGTTGAAAAGCTGATAAGAAATCGATGAAGATACGAAGTAAGAATTTTCTACAACGATTCGTAGGGCCACCATCACACCGAAACTTCTTTCTGGAGCTGTCACAAAGCCATCAAAAGAATTGGGAATCGAATCAAAGGAGATTGAGAAGAAAGTTGTTTCCACTGTTGCAGGGTATTGACCATTTGTAGTGGTACTTCCCTGTCCTCTATCTCGTCCTCTTCTCGCACTCATGCTTACTATCAGTGGATAGTAAGAGAATTTACTGAGGCATTCGAACGGATATCTTAGGGATATACTCATTCTAGGGTATACTTCACCCTATCTCTAATGAGTTACTTAATGTGTTATACTCCTGAGCTAAAGTTTTAACCCTCAGCTCTGATACCAAAAGTGACGACCCTAACCCATCAGAAAAATGTCACCTGAACATTGGCCTCGCGCCGCCTCCCCAGTCCACTGTTGGCCACCATATTTGGTCCCTAGCTTCTTCCTCGCGTCACACTTCGATTCGACCCGATGGCCCACGGTCCGATCACCGGTGGGTGGTGCAGCAACGTCGTCTCTGACGTGGAAAAAAATTTGGGTTTTAAACCCTAGTTTTGCTTCGAATCAACAATCCCATCACTTATAAATTAATCTAATATTTTTCCGATGATTTCGAGCATCAAATCTCGCTGCAACAATGAACTCGAGGCTTAAAATTCCTTAGATCACCAGGGTTTGATGAAACTTCAATTTACAGATCATTGAAAATGCTCCAGTGGAAAGCCAATGAAAAATTTTGATTCTAGTTTCTAAAATCATCATTTTAAGGGTGGATTCACTTAAAGTTATAGAAGTTAAAATTCGTGAAGTTTGAGTTTTCTTGAGGATTTGAATTTTTACTGTGTTTCAACCTTCCAGGAAGAAAAACTATATAAAATTTGTTTTTATTCTTTCTGGAATAAAATCCCGGTTTAAACAGAAACCTTAACTTTTGAAACAGACTCATGTTATTAAAATCATTTCCCAATAAGGGATCAAAGACTAAAACTTATTGGAGATGAACGGATTTGATTCCTTAAATTATTTTGTTAGCCTGTGAATTTAAAAAAAAAAACAGGGGTAAGTATGTTTGTTTTGTTAACAAACATACGCAGACTCATTCCCACACAAAAATACATACTGGTTGATATATCCACGTCACACAAATTTTTTCAATCATTAGCATCTCAGACAGAAAAGATCAAAGGAACTGGTAAAAAAAAATCAAAAATTTGCTCACCTGGAAATTCCAGAAAGGCAGAGGAGTGTTTGACAGTTTCAAAGAAGAAAACATGAATCTCTTTTTTTCTTCTTCTTTAGATCATGGAGTTTTAGATCTGTAAATTGTAAATACAGATTTTCATTTACTCTTTATTGTTCTTAATTCATTCAATACAAAAAAAATTTACTTACAGTTTAAATGACAGAGAAGTTTTCTCTTTTTTTTCTCTACAACTTAAAAATAGAATCAAATTTTCTTTGAACTTGATTTGGTTTCCTGCAATTAATTAGTTTTATTGATTTAAACTTATGCTTTAGTTACTGATTACTAACAATATTAAGTTCAAATCTTAAAAAAAATTACTTGCCTTTAGATTTTCTCCTAGAGAAAACTGCATTTGATTTCCAGATTGAAGTTTGATCTGTTTTCTTTGATTTGTTTGCTTTGATCTTCTATTTCATTTGCATTGCTCTAGATCAGATTGTTGTCTGATCCAAATGCATGCTTTTCATTTCTAGATTTGTGAAAATTTGATTACAGGTTTTGATCTGTAACCAGGTTGCTTGTTCTTTTTTTTTCCCTTTTGAACAGCCTTGATATTGAGATGTGTGATGCAAAATCCTTTTTCAGATTTTGCTGAGATTTGGTAAGATATGTTATATGATGGCATATGGGAAGATGTAAAGACTTCTTGTAATTTTGAATCTCATTATTTTTTAAAATAAAATAAAATGATGACATTTGTATATGTATACATGTAAGATCTTAAAGTATGTTTGCATTTGTTTGTACATACATATATATAAATATTGAATTCAAATGATTTTCTTAAAAATATCATCTCAATATTTTTAAACTCAAAATCAATTGGAATTTATTTATGTATAGTTTATCACTCATTTTATTTGTTTTAAGATTTTTTTTTCAATTTATTCCCAAATTAAATTCTAAAAGTTTAAAATATATAATAAATTTTAATTGACAAATTTTAGGATGTTATTCCCTATTTATAAGATGTTAAATATAAAAATCTCAGATCCTCAATTAAATTGTAAAAATCAATGTCCAAATAAATAAATATCCTATTTTAATTTGAAAAATTCAAATTAATCTATAATTTTATTCCAAAATTCATTTTAATTATCAATTTAAATTTAATGAAAAATCGGGATCGTTACACTTTCATAATTCAACCAAACAATAATACATATATATAACTATATAACAACATATATATATATATATGTGTGTGTGTGTGTGTGTGTGTGTGTGTATGTATATGTATGTATATGTATATGTGTGTGTATATATATAAAGGTACATTCTTTCCAAAATTTAGAGATTTACTCACTCAAAATCCAACAAAACTTCTTTTTAAAACTTTTTAAAAGCTCAAGATTTCAGATCATATTGAAAAGGCTTGAACTTTGCTAGGAAAACATGGAGATATGCTTATCTTAGCACTATATGGTTCGACCCCAACCATATAAGGGTATGTCCTTGACCTGTTTATGTCGAAGTGGCTTGAACTTAGAAGAGAAAGTGAAGTAGTGGAGGAAGAAGTGTTTTTAGCAAACTGGGAAGTGATTTTAAAATGAAACTCTAAGATTTTTGAACTTTTAAAATATGATGAGAAGCCATGAAATCATGCTTAAGAGCTTTCGGATGCTTAAAAATGAAGTAGTGAATGATAAAAATGAAAATAAAATAAGAAAAGTTTTTTCTTGGCAAAGGCTAGCGGGTTTGACAAGACCCCTGCCTGATTTTATTGCAAACAACCACAAAATAAAATGCTTAGAACAAGCCCCAAGCAAAAACATTCACACTAGGAAATACTTGGCAGAGAAAAAAATATCCACACCGAAAAGCAAAAAAAAGAAGGAAAAATAGAAGAATAGCCTAAAGCAACCACGAAATCAGCCCCAAGCAGCTACCATGTCAGCAGGGAAGTGAGAATTTCTCATCAAAGACCGATGCATATCGTTTTTAAGAGTATTCTAGAGCACCTCCACTGTAGTTCTTTTATGTTCAAAACTGATCAAGTTCCTTTCACCCCAAATCAATGACACATATTTCTTAAAGCACAAAGAATTCGTCTTAGCTTTCACTAATCTCCATTTTGTAGCTTTATAAATCAAACGCAGATCTATACTTGAAGGAGATGAGAACATACTACAACCAACTAGTTCCGTCATATGTTTCCATATCCGTATGTTGTCTGAAAATGCAAAGAAAATGTGACCAATGGTTTCAATTGAGCCAGAGCAGAAGATGCACTGATATCCTGACTGCAAAAATCCCATAGACAATAAAACATTTCTAGTAAGCAAGGCATATTTCAGAACCTTCCAAAGCATCAAGTTCTCCTTAGGAGTGGCATCATCATTCCATATTATTTTCCACCACCTACAGTATGGAAGAGTATCAAGCGTAGAGACTTATCCATAAACAAATGAGACAGAATGAATTTTATCCCCCCACAATACCTGATCAGTACAAAGTGAAGGGTAGGATCCCCTCTGCACTTGATTCCAAACTACTCTATTTAACTAGTTAGTACTGTATGGAAAAGAAAGACGGCCATTAACATTGTAATCAGTAGTCTTTGCATCCCAAGGTATCCAAGACTGTCTAATCTGCTCATAATTCAACAGCTTGGTAAGTGTAAGTAAAGGCCTTAGCCTAATACACCACCATGGAAAAACTCACACCTTTGATAAGAGTAAGACGACTGGCCTGAGATAGGAATCTGTTTGACCATTTGTCCAGAATTGATGTTATTCTAACAAAAAGAGGTAGGTAGTCTTTAATTATTAGCCTTGAAGAAATTAATGGAAGACTTAAGTAAGTCATGTTTGAATCCATTAGTTGTAAACCAGAAGCTTGCAGAATAAGAGAGTTTTGATGTACATCACTACCAGATAATAAAATGCTTGATTTTGAGAAATTACGCCTGAGACCATACATCGGATAGATAGAACCTAGGGTGTCAAAAATACAGTAAATGGAAGATAGAAGGGGTTTTATGAAAATCATGATATCATCAGCAAATAGAAGAGAGGTAATGTCATGAGCTCTACACTTAGGATGATAGGTAATCAGATTACTTCCGAACTTAAGAGAGATGAGGCGAGTGAAAACCTCCATCATAAGAATAAACAAGTAAGATGAGATGGGATCACCTTGTCGTATACCTTGCTTACTTTTAAAATAACCAACCGGACAACCATCATTGATGATGAAGTAGCTAGGTGTAGAAAGCATTCATAAACCAAACCTACAAAAGGGTTAGGAAAATTCATTAATGTCATAATGCGAACTATAGTTGCCCAATGTACAGAGTTATATGCCTTCATTATGTCTAACTTCATCGTAGCAGCAGAGGAAGCACTGGCTCTACCATAACCACAGAGCAGTTCCTGAGCAAACAGAACATTGTCAAGTATACTCCGCCTAGGAACGAAAGCAACCTGGTTTTGGGAAATGATTTAGGTATGACATAAACCAATCTTGAGGCAAGAATCTTGGAAATGCACTTATAGACCACATTACAACAAGAAATTGGCCTAAAAGATGAGATAGAACTGGCATCATCAGACTTAGGAATTAAGACTAAATTTGTTGCATTAATTTAAGATAAAAGTGAGCATTTGACAAAAAAAATTGTGCACTGCCTTGCAAAATTCTTCGTGGATTAAGTCCCAGCTTCAAATGAAGAAGTGTACATTGAAACCATCGGGACCACAACTCGACTTCCTATTCATGGCAAAAAGGGTTTTCTTTATCTCTTCATCGGTTACTTTTTGAACAAGTAAGGAGGACTGAGTAGTAGAAAGTCTTAAAAGAGGAATATCATCAAACATGCTTAGCTTAAGAGAGAAATTGGATGAGTTACCAAGCAAATTACTGCATTGATTAAGAAATTCCATATCAACCTCATTAGAGGTAGTGTAAAGGGTACCATCCTGGCCATGAATCATTCTTATGTTCTCTCTAGCTTGCTTGATATTGATTGCAGTATGAAAAAACTTAGTGTTTCTGTCTCCAAGAAGGAGCCATTGTTGGTGCAACTGTTGTTCTTTCATTCTGCTTTCAGTTTCAAGAGCTTCATTAAGTAAAGTGAAAAGACTTCCTTCCTCCTCAGCAGCTAGTATATTATTATGGTTGTTCATCATATGATCCTGAGCTATAATAAGCTTTAATTTCCTTTAGTAAAGCAGACTGTTTAGTGCCATCACCATACAGATTGTAAGCCCATGCTCTCATGTCCTTCTTAACTTGTTTAAATTTCCTGCACAATTTAAATATAGGATTACCATAACTATTAGTTAACCAAGAAGATTGCACTATATTTTTATATTCGGGGGAAAGAGTCCAAGCATTAAAAAAATTGAAGCTTCTTTCCTCCTTAGCCTTCGGGAACCCACTGGAATAAATTAAAGGTGAATGATTTGAAAAAATGGGCTGAGGAAGGAAAATAGATTGGTTTGGCCAGAAGGAGAGAGAATTGAAATTACAGAATGCATGATCAATTTTAGTAAAGGTTCTCACACTAGTCCTACTTCGATTATTCTAAGAAAATTTAGCTCATGCACTATGTATTTTAATAAGATTCGAATCACAAATAGAAATGTTAAGAGGTTGAATATGTTTAGGAAGGAGAGGAAGACCACCATGCTTGTCATCAAGGTGAAGACAACAATTAAAATCTCCCATGATGGTCCATGGATGGGTTTATTGCCGCAAAGAGGGATAAAATTAAGTAAATTTTGTCTAGAAGAGTAGAATTGGTAGCTTAGACAAAGGTAAGGTATATAGACAGATTACTAAGAGAGCGTATGGCATGACAGTGAATGTATTGTCGTAAAGAAAGGACAGAAGTTAAGGTAAAGAGTTTGGAGTCAAATAGAATAAGTATCCTACTCAGCATCATAAAGATTATGCAAAAAGTGCCATGATGGATTAATATAGCTAGCAGCTCTTTTGGTAAGTGATAGATTTAATTTAGTTTCCACCAAGGCTATCATTTTCAAATCATGTATTGTAATGAGCTTCTTTACTTGGTCAAGCTTAAGAGATGAGTGAGCACCTCTAATATTCCAGACTCCAAAAATTTGTATCGTCATAATTTAAGGGACTGGTGGGGGTTGTTTTTCTTGCTCCTGTTTGTAGGAGAGTAATTGAAAGATGAGGCAGTATTGGCCTTGTTCTTTTTGTTTGAGGAAAGCTTAATTGGGGTGCCAAAATCACTGTGACTATTAGCAGTGGGTAACACCTTGTTCAAGTACACCCAACCAAGAATGTTTGAGGATTTGACATAGGGATAAAATGGAGTGGATACTGGAAGTGGAAGAGAAGGTTGAGAAAAGTAAGAAGAATTAACATGAAGAAAAGGAGAGGAATCAGAAGAATTATTAGAAGAATTAGCATGCATTGATAGAACAAGCTAGGTGATATCATTTTCAAGCACCGAACAAATATCATTTTCAGAAACTATGGTATAATCATGATTGTCAACTCTATTTTCCAAGTGATCAGACTGATATTGACTTATTGCAGTGGAGCCACTGTTCTCATTGGTGGTAGTTTGGTTGTGCACATGCACATGAGATATATTGTGCCTGTTGGAAGTGGAAAGGGAAGTCCCACACAAAACTGCTATTGCTTCAGGGTCATCACCAGAATTGTCGTACCTTGCTTCGGGACAAATCTCACCCTCTTTTACTGTGTTTTCAAATGTTGGCATGGCCGTGCAAGATTGCTCATTTCCATTTACTTCGGGACCATTTATTGGGTTCAGGCAGCTTACTTCGAGACTCTCACCCTACCATCATCAGGCTTATTACAACAACCACCGACCTACTATACAAAGTCATTAACATCAAGATTATTATCATCATCAGTCGCCAACGCCTGAAACATATTCATGGAACATAATATTCCACCTTCAACATCACTATTCCCAACATCATTTAATTCAACATCATCAGGCATATCAACACAAGTCTTATCAGGAACCAGAATTTGAGAAACTTCAATAACATCATTATCAACATTTATGTTCTTATTCTTTGCCATTTCAGTTGCAGACTTAAACAGATTTGCACTAGATATATGCAAATTACCCCCTTTATTTTACTTTTTGTTATGAGATACCTTCTTCCACACCTTCTTTAGTTTATCTGCCCTAGTATTGGCAACATTCATAACAACACCACCTTCCTCACCTCCTAGAGGGCCAGAGGCACCTGACAGCTCCATCATATTTTTATTAAGAGACTTGGGACAATTATGGTCAGAGTAACCAAACTCAGAACAAGTAACACAAATTTCAGGCTTTCATAGGTAACTTACGTGCACAAGTTGATCAGTTCCATCTAATAGTTTCACTGGGATATCATCAACCAGTTTCTTCTTTGGATTCACATCCACGAGACATTTAGCAAAGTTATTCTTTCAAGCTTTTCTGTTGATTGGTCCATGCATATAAATTTGCCTATTCTGGAAGCCAACCAGTTAATTCGATAGTGAGACCAGGCATATCGGAGGATGTTACTTAGCTTGATCCACACTAGAATAGAACGAATGGGACTACAGCTATTACCAACTGTTGCATCCCATGGCTTGACAATAAAAAGCTTGTTTCTCATCACTGCCTCAATTATTTTATGGCGGTCATCATCAGATGTAAATTTAAAGAGAAAAAAGAATCCATCAGATTTAACTGAAACCTCTCCTTTCAGTTTCCATACCTTTCTTAAGTGAAAAAACAACAGATGAATAGGGAAGGGGTTTGTCAAAAAATAAAAGATGCGGCTATTGGATAATAACGAGAAGCAACATATACAACATATCTTTATTTCACAATTGAAGCAGGCCATAGAGAAAAGCCCATCTAGGCCCAAAGGCTTATTTTATCAGTTTTATTTTCTGTACAGTTGGATCTATGTACAAGTATAAATACAAAGTGATTGTATTCAGTTCAGTATGAAATACAATCAACATTTTTCTTCTTCGGTAGAATTCAAAAACTCTTTCATGGTATCAGAGTTGGCTGCCTAACGGCAATCTTTTCAAAAAAAAGAAGAGAGAAACTCATCAGAATTCATTATCATCATCTGAGTTTTAGATTCTCATCTGAAGTGTAGTACCGTGCCAGCAATGAATCTGGCTGCATCAACACTTACAGATTGAATCTTGATGAAAAACAAGTCAAAAATCAATTCTCTCAAATCAAGAAACTCATCAAAACATATCACCAGAACAAAAGAAAGTGTCATCCAACAAAGATCATTAGATAATCATCATCTGATCAACAGAGATCATCAAATTATCATCACCTGACCTTGTGGTTGCATCATACCTGAGTCGGTGTCTCTGATCTGTCTCAGTAATCAAGATCTTGATTGAGATATAAACTGTTTCTTGACAGTTTTCATCTCTGTTCATCCAATCTAAACTTTCTTGACATCAGTTGTCATCATGAGCAACGAATCCAACACCGCATCATCAGAGAATACAAATAACTCTTAGCAAACTTCAACAGCAGCCGAGAATCTCATTAAGACCATCATTAGCCCATAGAGTCAACTTGTGACTGTCCATTTAGATGAAGATAACTATCTGCTATGGAGGCTTCAGGTTGAGACTGCAATTCAAGACTATGGACTTGAAGATTATATTCTTGGCACCATCCCTATCCCACCAAAATTCATCACTGTCGAGGAAAACAAAGTTGTTAGAAACGAAGAATACACAAAGTATCATAGGCAAGACAGACTGATCTGTTCTTGGTTAATGTCATCCATAAACACCAAGTTATTGTCACATGTGATAGGATGCAAGACTGTAAATGAACTATGGATAACAGTTGAAAAGGTGTTTAATACTCAGTCAGCAGCAAAGGTCATGTATCACAAGAGACAACTTCAAAGCATCAAGAAAGACAATCATACCATGAGAGAATATCTGCCCAAAATTAAAAATACATGTGATCTTCTTGATGTTGCAGATCATAAAGTTTCAGATTCAGAACAAATCTTGACCATACTCAATGGTTTAAATGATGAGTATGAGTCAGTGGTTTTTGTGATAGCTTCTCAAAAGGTTTTATCATCTATAGATGATGTACACTCAATCTTGTTAGCACATGAAGCCAGAATCGACAATAAAAGACCACAAGAATCAGACCTCTCTATTAACTACACAACTAATCAAAGAAACAAAGGTCAAAACAGCAACAAAACTGAACAAGGAAATCAAAGAGGTAGCTATGCTAACAGATCAAGAAGAAGAGGAAGATGGAGCAATAACATCAATAGACCAAAATGTCAAATCTGTGAAAAAATAGGACACACAGCAGTGAAATGTTATTTCAGATACTCTGATCAGAATAATAACATTCAGAGAAGCAGTAATCCCAATATCAATATGGCACAAACCAGTGACACTCAAAATGACAACAGCAACAAGGGTCAGAATTCAAATGACATTGCCAGAGCTGAACACATTCAGGATGAATCATGGTATCCAGACTCTGGTGCTACAAATCACATCACTAACAATCTCGACAATTTAAATCTTGGATGCAAGGAATACAGAAGTAATCAAAAAAATTGCATGGGGAATGATAAGTGTGTCAAAATTTCTCATACCGTTAATACCTACATTAGAGGTAAAAGACAGTTATTTCTGCATAATTTACTAAGAGTTCCAAATATTAAAAAGAATCTTATAAGTGTATCTCAGTTTGCTCTTGACAACAATGTATTTTTTGAATTCTATCCTAAGTACTATTTGGTTAGAGACATACTGACTAAGGATGTTTTGTTGCAGGGTGAAACTAAAAAAGGACTTTACAAATTTACATCCACCAACTGCAGCAATGTTACAAAGAAACTTAATCATTGTAATTTGAGTACAAAAAGAAACAGTAGAGACACATTTGATCTATGGCGTTATAAACTTGGCCATCCAAGTAGTAAAGTTGTAAAGCAGATTCTTGTTGAAAATAAAATAAATTTTGATGACACTTCATTACCCTATGTGTGCACTTATTGCCAAATAGGCAAAAGTCACAAATTACCTTTCAATCATTCATCAACTCAATACAAAAAACCACTAGAATTAGTAGCCACTGATTTGTGGGGCCCTGCACCCATATGCTTAGATTGTAGATTTAAGTATTATATCTCATTTATAGATGCATATTCAAGACACACTTGGATATACTTCTTAAAAACAAAACCTGAAGCATACAGTGCAGTCATATGTTGTATAACCATGGATGAAAAACAAACTAATTCTCAAGTTAAAATCATTCAGTCTGATGGTGGTACTGAGTATAAACCTCTTAGTACTTATTTTCAAAAAAGAGGAATTATACACAGAACCACATGCCTTTACACATCTGAACAAAATGGTCTAGTGGAAAGAAAACATAGACACATTGTTGAATCTAGTCTTACTCTACTGGCTCATGCATCAATGCTACTAAAATTCTGGCCTGAAGCATTCAATACAGCTGTTTATTTGATAAACAGAATGCCAACAAGGGTTCTTAGGAATCAGCCCTATAGAGAAACTATATGGGCATAAACCAGATTATTTTAGCCTAAGAACCTTTGGATGTCTCTGCTTTCCTTACACTAGACCATACAACATAAACAAATTGAACTTTAGATCCAAACCATGTACTTTTCTGGGATACTCTGTAAACCAGAAAGGATACAAGTGTTTAGACGATAGTGGGAAAATTTTTGTAACTAGACATGTTGTTTTTAATGAACATGTGTTCTCTTTTAGCAACTCAGAAATGAAAACAACTAGCAAAGTATACAATCCAACGGCATCTATACCTGATCTACCAGTTTACACTGAGATTGAGCATCATATAAGAGCAAAGGAGGCTACTGAGAATCCACAATCCAGAGAACTTGTTCAGCAAAACTCAGATTGGATAGATAGTCTCAGTCATGCCAGTCCTTCACCTGCAGAAACAACAGAAAACAGAGAACAGGATCAAGCAGAAAATTATGAAAAGAGTACTCAAAGGTCAACAGATAATTCTGATACAGGAGATATACCTCAGAATGATGTTCAAATGAGGTCTACTCATCCCATGGTTACAAGAGCCAAGAGTGGCATCTTTAAACCAAAAATCTACACAGCAAACTTGAATGATCATGAACCTGTTACATATGCTCAGGCTGTTAAAGACAAAAACTGGAAATATGCAATGAATGAAGAATATAATGCTCTCATCAAGAACAGAACATGGGATCTTGTACATCCACCAGACAATAAAAATATTGTTGGATTCAAGTGGACATACAAAATCAAGAAAAATTCAGATGGAACCATAAACAAATACAAGGCAAGGCTAGTTGCAAAGGGCTACACTCAGCAATATGGATTTGATTTCAATGAAACATTTTCCCCAGTGGTAAAACCATCCACAATCAGACTTATACTCACTATTGCACTACACAAGAAATGGGAGATAAGACAATTGGATGTCAACAATGCATTTCTCAATGGTGTTCTACAAGAGGAAATTTATATGGAACAACCACATGGGTTCATCAAAAATGAAAATTATGTTTGCAAACTGAATAAGGTCATTTATAGCCTTAAACAAGCCCCAAGAGTCTGGTTTGATAGACTGAGATTATCATTAACAAATCAAGGATATCAGTCAACCAAATCAGACAACTCGCTCTTTATCAAAATTAATGATGTATCAACTGTTTACAAACTAATATATGTGGATGACTTAATTATTACAGGCAATAACAGAGAAGAGGTCAAGCACATCATCACCTATTTAAATGAGCAATTCTCTGTAAAAGATCTTGGGGACATCAACTACTTCTTAGGCATAGAAGTAAAAAGGAAAGCAAATTCAGAACTAATGTTATGCCAAAAGAAATACATTCAGGAAATATTAGATAAGACAAAAATGAGTGATGCAAAGGCACAACCAACTCCCATGATAAGCAGTCAACATTACTCTAAAAACAGGGGAGAAGCCATATTTAATATCAAACAGTATAGAAGTGTTGTAGGAGCATTACAATATGCAACTATAACACGACCTGATATTGCTTACAGTGTTAACAATGTGTCACAATTTTTGCAGAATCCACTTGACGAGCATTGGAAGGCTGTAAAGAGGATTATCAGATATCTAAAGGGAACAATGGAGTATGGTCTATCATTTAAAGCATGCAGCAACTTAAATATAGTAGGATACGCTGATGTTGATTGGGCCTCAGACCCAGATGACCGAAGATCAGTCACAGGGTACTGTATATATATTAGAAACAATCTCATATCGTGGTGCTCGAAGAAACAAGCAACCATATCTAGATCAAGCACCGAAGCCGAATACAGAAGCATAGCAAGAGCTACTGCAGAAATCATTTGGCTACAATCTATACTTGGTGAATTAAAGCAAAAAACAAATACTATACCAGTTCTATGGTGTGATAACCAAAGCACGGTCTATATGTCAGCCAATCCAATAATGCACTCTCGAACCAAACACATAGAAATAGATCTACATTTTGTTAGAGAACACGTTCAAAAAGAAAAGCTTCAGATAAGACATATACCTGCTACTTACCAACGTGCAGATGTTCTTACCAAAGCACTGTCGGCAAAGAACTTCAACAGATTCAGAACTGACCTGAAAGTTGAAGATGACAAAGATCGACCATCCGCCACTACTTCTGTTTCCAGTGACAACTTGAAAGCTCATGAGAACTCAAGCTTAGCACAAAAGAAGGAAATTTTCTCTGGTCTCCACCTGCTGAAGCAAGGGTGCCAGATCTCAACCTCTAAATGAAGAGAAAGAGTGAAGATTCAGTTTCTCAAGCAAAGATTAAGCATCTCATGCCCAAATTTGTTGGAAGAAGACAATTTTTCTTAAGCAATCGCAAGAATTTTTTGATCGCCTTTCAGCAAACTCTAACCCTAGGGTTACGTTTGAAGGGGGAAAATAAGAGATGCGGCTGTTGGATAATAATGAGAAGCAACATATACAACATATATTTATTTCACAATTGAAGCAGGCCACAGAGCAAAGCCCATCTAGGCCCAAAGGCTTATTTTATCAGTTTTATTTTCTGTACAGTTGGATCTATGTACAAGTATAAATACAAAGTGATTGTAATCAGTTCAGTATGAAATACAATCAACATTTTTCTTCTTCAATAGAATTCAAAAACTCTTTCAGTTAAGAAAAAAACCAACCAAAAAGTCCTTCTATATTACATTGCCAGCATTGATGATATCAAAAGATGGAAGAAGAACACCTCTAGAGAAGTTAAGATGAATGACTTTCAGAGTGTAAGCTCCAGCGTTACTTAGCTTAGTCTTGAAAAGGGAGGACCAATGTAGAGAGTTTAAGGAGGAAGGAAGAGAGGGAGCAGTTGAAGCAAAAGGAAAACAAGGTAGAGATATAAAGGAGGAGGAAGGAAGAGAAGGAGAAGGTAAAGTAGAAGGAAACAAGGCACAAAAGGCGGAGGAGGGTCAGGGGCAGGAGGAACAGGCGGCGGGGAGACTGGCACTGGAGCATGGTGAAGAGACGTGGAAGCAAAAATCATGGTGAGAGGCATGGTGATGGATAGTCTGAAAAGGAGGTAAGGTCCTCATGGTGAAGGACTAATACTGGAGTTAGTTTTATATAAAGTTAACAAGTGAATTTACAAAAATAGCCTTAGTACTTTAACCTCCTCTCTTCTTGCGCCACCTTACCCTCTTCATCCACCCATGCAATTTTGCCATCTCGTTGTCTACCCCAAATTATGTCACCAAAAACATGTTTTGTACTCCCTTGTGCATAGATGTCTAAAGTGGAATCTTTATATTATATATATATGTATATATATATATATATTATAATAAAACTTAACCTACTTTATTTATATGCATACGTGAGCGTATATATATGTTTACACATATGCATGTTCATGTCCAAAACATTTGTAAACATATGAGTGTATATTTAAAAATGTTACGACAATTCCAACAACTTTTAGCCGTCGAAAAATCGAAAATTCTGAAAACGAATTTCGGTCACATTTTCAATCTTTCTTCGAACTAATTATTTTTGTAAACAAAATTTGAAAATGATTTCACTATCATTTGTTATTATTTAAAAATCTTTTATTTTAGTTATAAAATCCATTGATACTAAAAATAAAATTAAATATCCATGTTTTAAGTGATCAAAGCCTGGGTCGTTACACAAATGATCTCTCCAAACTCAAGATTAATGTGCTTGTTGGAAATTTATTGTCATATGAGATAAATATGCAGAATAAAAAGAAGCAAGCTTAAGAGAAGTATATAATATTATAGGTCGAAGAGGATTCTTGTTTTGACATGAATGAACTAACTTATCTTGCTGAAAATCCTAAGAGATTCATGAAATTTCGAAAGAAGTCTAGTAATGTAAATAACGAGTCCACGTCAAGTGCTTCGAATGCGATAAAGGATGACATATAAAGAAGGACTGTCTAAACTTAAGAAAGAGAAAGGAAGGATCGTGTAATCAGAGGAAAGACCCAAGAAGAATAACAGACCCTCTAAGTAACTTGGGATGCGTCTAATTCCTCACCATCATCAATCTGATAGTGAAAGAGATTTTGAGAAAGTAAGTGTTTTTTATGGTTTTGAGGATGATGTATGTAATGGATTTTCAAATGATAACCTATTAAATTAATTTTTTTTTCCTTAGCTGACAAATGTAAATCCACCTACAGATAAAATAAAGAGCTAATAGCTCAAAATAATTGGATTGAACTAGAAGTATCAATGTTAAAAGACAAGAAAATAATCCCCAAAGAAGAATTACAAAAATCTCAAATTTCTTACGATATCTAAGTTCTCAATCTCATGTGCTTAATGATGAACCTAAAGTATACGAAGATGTGATTATTAATTTCCAAAATACTATTGTGATTTAAAACCATTTATATCATTATTACAAGATGAGGGCAAGGAATTAGAAGTTAAATTAGAATAAAATGTCTATTCATGTATCCAAATTTAAAGAAGGAAAATAAAATTTATCAAATTTGATAAATATTTCGAAGCCACAAAATAATTGAAATGGATTATGTTTTAAGATAACTGAAGTTAATAAGCCTAGTCTTAAGAAATATGCATCACTATATACTAATTTCAAGAAACCCATTTGTTGTAAAACTAAACAGTATAATAAGGTTATTATAATATTCGTACCTAAAACAAACAACAATTTACTAGAAATAAATACATAGGTAAATTTACTTCTTGATAGAGTTAGGGGTGTGCCTTAGGACAAATTTTGTAATTTATTGAAAATTACTAACTTTGTAATAAAATATCGTTCGAAATAAAAGGTGTTTTCCTCTCTATTATGTACTTGTCATACTGTGCTATGTTAATTAATTATTTGGAGAATCTTTAAATAATATGTTATGTAATAGTAATTGTAATGTGTTGTAATCATAAGAAATTTATCGCATTAAAAATAACATATTATTTTAAATTCCTAGTCAAGATGTTTCACGATTAGATATCGATATATCCATTAAGACTAGAGTATGTAACGTTATCTAAATGTTGAGCAATGTATTACTTATGGATACTAGGAGCACCGAAGGGTACATATTAGTAATTAGTGGACAACTTTGGAATGACTCGCTCAAGAGTTTTCTGTTGATTAATAAAACCAAGGTCAAAAAAAAAAATCTTGAAGCGATAATATTACACAATTCTCTCGACTTAAGAATACTACTGAACTTCAATATGGACCCTCTACTTTGATTATAGTTAGATTGTGACATTGCGTTCATTGAATGACTATATTTGGGTCAGATTTGAAGCGTTGAAAGTGAAACACTATTCAATAGAGAATTAGACTTCTCAATTATATGAGGTTAGTATCACGAACTGTAGTCAACTCAAAGTTAGTGTGTTTGGCTAGAGTAGTACAATTTACAATAATGGTTATTATTAAATTAAGGACTTTGTGTTTAGACCAAACAAGTAAATGTGGACGATATAGGAATTTTGATCAATAGAAAATTTCATAAGTCCTAAAGTGATATAGTTTTGACAAAGATAACTGGTGTAAATAATCGTTGCTACCAAATACTGCTTAAAATAGTGAAACTGGATTTTACCAAAAATATGTAAATGATAAATTAGACCAAACAATCACATCACCAGTAAAGGTGATGTGTGAATGTTAATATTCGAATTGTACGATATAACGCTGACTAAATTTACATCTTTGAGTCGCACAACCGCTATGTTGAATACTTTGAAATACCACACGATTTAATTAAATTATATAAGTTAATTAAATTGAATAATATTTATGAAATATTAACTATTAATTTTTTTTTGAATACCATTAATATTAATAAAGTGCATATATAAAAGTTATATATGTACATATCAATATACGATATTGAAAATATTTAAATTGGATTTTAAGTAATTAAATATTGGATGGTTTTGAAAAATTTTGTAAACCCATGAAGCCCTTGCTATTACCGACCATAAGGAGTGGGGGAGCTTTGAATGCATAAATCTGGATTTGAAGTGGTAGAAAGGAAGGAGTTAACATAGGTGATCATATCTCCACTTTATACTCCACCCTGATGCCTATTTAAACATTACCTTTTCGTATATTTTGAATATACTTTTATGCTCCGCTCGATCATACATTAGCTGCAAGCTACAAGGGATTAGCCCACAATTTCCAAAGCAAATTTAAATGAAATTCAAGCCATATAAGGAGTGGTGTTCATTCTAGTTAGCTGCAATCTCTAGAGGTGTTTGGATGATATGAAGGAGTTTCATTCAAGGTGCATATTACCGGCTACAGATTTTGGTAACATTAATTTCTAATGTTACTTATAATTAAATATGATAACCATCTCATTTATGTTGTATATACGCTGATTATTATAATTGATATATATATATATATATATATATATATATATATATATAAATTTTGTGTGTGTGTGTTTATTGTCCATCTTATACACAAATATACATATAAATTATTAAAAAACTTTATGTTATCATTATAATATATAAATATAATTTAGCCATATATTAAAATATTCAATTTTTTTGAAATGTTATAATATTTTTTAATTATTTATATATTTTAAAATAAAATATTTGTAATTAAATATGAATAAAATATAATTTTTATATTTTAAATTACGTAAAAATAATTTATTAGTATGAATATATTTTTTTAATTAATAAATAAATAAATTATATATTTATATATATATATATATTCATTTTGAATTATAATATAAATATATTTTAAAATCCTTTTATATAAATAATGTATATATTAAATAAAAAATTTGTTAATGCCAAATCCATATGGATTTGGATTTTATACATATACGTAGACACACACACAGATATATATATATATATATATATATATATCATTTTTTAGTAAAATCATTTTCAGTCCTAGGTTTAAAAAAATTAATTTTCAACATGTGTAATATTTATAAATAAATATGTTTTAAACTAAAATATGAAAAGCTTTCATATGTATGTTTCAAATTAATGAAAAACAAATATACATATACATACATATAGAGACACACACATGCCCCAATGTTTCAAATTAATGAAAAACAAATATACATATACATACATATAGAGACATACACATGCCCCCCTCCACGATGCACACAGATATACGTATTGTATCCATCTATGTAAATTATTTTGAAATTTGATTTCAAATTTAAAATAGATATTTACCTAGGTTTAATTTTGTTTTTAAATTTTAAAACTAATATAAGATATTTTAGATATTAATTCAAGTTATTTTCATTTGACCGAAGACTTTAAATAAATAAAAGTGTTATAATTATTATTTTACACATACATACACACATACGCATACATATACACACACATGTGTGTGTGTTATTGAAATTATATTATGGACAACAAATGTACATATAAATGGACAAATGTCTCCATTGCTGTGTAAATCCCAACACTTTTAAGCGTCACATCAGCCATGTACACCTCTTAATATTGCATATGGATTATGCACACATATGTGTATTTGACACTATAATGACCCGACCGCTATGCCAAGTTTAGAAAAGAACATTACAAGTAATGTCGTCTGCTAATCCGGAGAATACGGTTGGTTAAGAGCGATCGAATGTGAATATATCTTTATACTAACATTGACATGTCTTATTTACCTTTTTGAGGATCTGAACTGAAATTTAGACGTGTACACCTTTAATACAAAGTAATAAACACACCGATTAAAAATATTCAGAATAATATATAATATAGATAAATCATAGTCACAGCGAAATAATATGCATCATCATATACATAATAAAATGTGAGTCTACAAAATATGAGTACTAGAGCCACACATATATATACATCATATCCAAAATCTTGTATCAGGTACAGAGTCACTACTATATAATATGTATGACATAAACTCCTAACTGTCAATATATACAAGTATGAAGTAAACTAAAACTATCAAAATAGTCTACTTTAGTGCAAGCCCAAAATCCAAAGGTCAATGGGACCCTGTACCTGTAAAGTCTCAGCCTAACCTAAGTATTAAAGTAATAAACAGGTCAGACTATATTTAAATAAAAGGTGAGATACTAATATCATAACTTGATGACTTAAAATAATAAACCATATACTATATGCCGAACAAACAATCATAATAAGGCATATTAATTGATTTCACTACTTTATAAATTCATAAATGACTTGACTCTAAAATAAGTCATCTTAAAACATGCCTAAAACCCAAAAATCTATAAAAGGCATATCAAACCAATAAATACAGATCTCACAATTTTGACTTAACAATAACCAAATAAGTCATAAATAAAATATGCCCAAAACAAATATTCAAATAAGGCTTATCTAATAAATCACCATTTCATAAATACATATCAAGTCTCAATAGACTATCATCTGAAAATATGGTGATAACCAATACAAAATTCCTTAGAGCCATAAAGGATACAAAATATCTATACAAAAAATCTCTAAAGAAATATTCATCAACAATGAAATAATAATGGTAGTCATCTACTAGTTTAATACAGTGACACGAGATCCACGAAAGGGATCTGCAACATAGAAAGGAAACCTTTCGAAAGAGAGTGCATATTAGGAACACTACTCAAAGAAAAGAGCAGCCACGTACCTGATCCGTCCTATGCAAATTTACCTTCCGAAGAGGTAAACATAGTCTAATTGTATAAAACAAAATAAACTGATAGGTTGTAGTATCTATAGACTACGATGCATGTAAAAATCCGTGTTCCGAATGAGACAGCCGTATTTACCCATAACAGATCTTTCGAAAGAGATTTGCCTACCCAAATCTAAAAATGTATCAATTCTCAGATCGGTGAAATATGAGTTATCTTTTCTCAGGGATCCATCGGTCTAAAATCTGAACACCTTAAGATAATACAACTCTAATTATTAATTATTGTCGCTCCGGTAATCACAAGAATTTAACTAACTGTCCCATACCAAATAGTAAATTCAAGTATTTACTAAAAGCTAGTAATTTCCACTCAAACTCTATTTAACAAATTATAATAATCTAAAGAATTGTACAAAGTGTCTCATGCTACCCGACAATTTAATCGTTTATTAAAAAAAATCATAGAATTTCACGAAACTCAACAGAAATCCAGTTCAAACTTGCATAAAAATTGCCAAAGCTAAATACAATAAAGGTCAACAATAGTTTATAGGTTGAGAGTAATTAATATAATTTTATCAAATAGAAAATGATTTCTAAAGTATTTATCCACAATGCACTTTTAAATTCCTCACGCTTGTTAATCCACAATAAATAAATTAAAAGAGTTTTAAATTAGCTTTTATACATGTCAAGATATAATTTTTCCAAAATCACTTTTAAATCCATAAATTCAATTTAAAGAAGAATTGCTTATTTACAAAAGGTTTTAAACTCTTTTAAAATTGTTTAAACTTCTTTTATAACAAATCACTAGAAATTAATATTTCTGCTTTCATCATTGCTTATATAAATATTACTGTATTTTATCTTTCGTCTCTGCAACCTTTCCAAAATTTTATACTTATAATTGTAAATTTAAAAAGGTTTTATAAATAAATTTACTCAATTTTAAAAGTTTTGAAGAGAAATTTTGAATAAGAAATAAGTTAAGAATATAATATAATTTAGCTATATATTCTATAAATAAAATTTCAATAAGGATCAAAATGAATAAAATCTCATTTTGGAATTCTTTTAAACATTAAAAAGTAAACCCATCGAAAATTCAGTATTTAGAGCCAACGTCGCTCTAAAAATATAATTCCATAAGATGGAATTATTTAGTAATCTGAGTTACTTTTCGACAACTCCGATCATACGAACAATTTATGTATTTTCAATCATCGATCCAAACTTGAAATGAATGATAAAATCTTAACATACAACCTTACTTCAGTCATTTGATTCATTTTTAGTTATAGATTCAATCCAATATTTTAAAAACATAATTCAACTAATTCAAACATCGATCCATATGAAATTATAGCATGAAATTTTATATTGATTCTATCATTCAATCACTACCAAATATTTATGAAATTCGTAATTTAAAGCAAGGCTTGAATTAGGTGTAACGAACTGTGATTTTCAACCCTCGAAAATCGACATCAATACGTTTACTATATAACATGTCGAATATTCAAGTGCCGGAAATACCAGATCATTAGGGGTGAAGAAGAAAAGATAGAAGAAGAAACAGAAATAACAACATAGAATCTCATAATCGCAGCGGAACAAAATACAATACATAGTAACAGATTTTTATGTAAAAGAAACCACATTAGTTAATATACATACCATTATTAGAGTACCAAAGTCAACAACCAATCTGGACAGTTATACAACTTTCCCTCATATACATAACCCACACAGCGGCAATAACCACGTACGTGAAGTACGTTTAAAATCCTCCAGCTCGTCTCCTAAGATGCATAACATTCTATCCTGAATTTGTAATACTCAGTCTGACCCGAACGTTATAATAAAATAACCCCCGAGTCAGTCTGGAAAACCAGCGTGAGAAAAAAAACTCAACTTGAATTATTAAAGTTATCAAAATCATTTAAAAAACAAAGGTATCAGATAAGACCACGTCGCATATAAATGTGATGGGTTTTTACCTTACATAACCAAAACATTTTATATTAAGTCATCTGATATTATAATAGTGTCTGCAGAAAGTAAATTAGAAAATAGCCGAAATGCTTACATCTCACGTTTCAGCATAGTGGACACAATCAAAACCATACAGGCTCATTGTAGATATTGGATTTCATACAATGACTGAGCTGCTAGGGTAAAGCCCGCCACAGTAAACCTCTAAAAGAATGTACCGAGGACCTCTTCGGGATCTCCTACCAACACAATACCGGCCTACCCCTAACCTATATAGTACCGAATATGTTATCACCACGGGTGTTCCCACCCTTAAATCGAGCGCTAAATTTTTCATGCACAACCATATCCATAATTATAATATATCTAAGGATATCTATAAAAGTGATAACATACCCTAATTGGAGGCGACCCACTTAGCCTTGCTGCATCTCCCATATTTTAGTCAGTCCCGGTTGATGAGGCTTGAGGCAACATTTACCTTTCAAGAACAATTTCACTTAGAATGCTCATCGTCCTCAAATGACAATGCTTCGATAGCATTCGTCCATACAAGTTGTCTTGGGTCTAGACAAACCGAATCATCGTCTTCACTATCTTCACGGTCCATTCATAATGCTCAAATCGAATCGAAGTGGTTTTCGGGTAATGAAATATGATCTCGGTCCCTTCGAAACGATCAACGAATTCAGCCAATATTTAACACTCAGTAGTTTAACTATCAGTATAACATCCATAAGCAGTCATCAGGCCTTATTATAATTGTTTTCCAAAATTTATTTTCAAAATATCTTTATAAGATATATATTAAAATCCCTTCCAAATTTTCAATATCCAAGAAAACTCAAATACATATATCCATATCAGGATATTTTAAACCATCTCTTATTTCAACACTTAGAAAAAAATATTTAAAAATATTTTTTTCAAAAACCCCTTTTTTCTCAACACTTAGGAAAATTCCATTCATTTCTCTCTTCTCAAAATCCTTCACAATTTATATTATAAATTCCTTAACTCGTTTATATTGAATTCTATAAGCTCCGGGGTTCCTTAATCAATTTCCCTTAATATTTCCAAAGTCAAAACACTTATCGATAATTCCAATTATCCATTTCTAACTTCTTTTATGAATCCTAATTCATCTTTTTGAAGTTCACTTTTATTTAACTACTTCGGGAATTTTCTTACATTTTCCCAAATTCCATGTTGAGAATTTCTCTTATAAATCCAACATGCCGAGTAAACCCCGTTTTCAAACCTCGAGAAGATTTATAAATAAATATAAATCATTACAACACTCTCTATAAATATATATATATAATATGTTTTAAAGAATAATAATTTATTTTTAAAACATGTTCAAGTAATCATTTAAAATATCGAAACTCTTTTTATAAACATCAATAACTTATTTTTAGATAATAAATCAATTTTCAAAGCTGATTTTAAAAATTATAGGATTTATTAAAATAAATATTAAGTATTTGAAAAATTCACTTTTCGATGTATTTTAATTCTGCTAGTTCAAAATTATATGATAAACAAAAATTCCCTTTTAAAAACAACTTAAATTCTTAGTAATAAAATATATTTTTAAAATCTCAATAACCAATTAATTTATAGATTCCTCTCAATTCACAGCCCATCGATTTCATTCTGATTGCCCTAACAATTTCCACTTTTCAAAAATATTATCCACTATTTTTCAACTTGGTTTCCATATTCTAATATGAATTCACCCAATGAAATTTATATATTGCAATTTAGCAACTGCTATCATTTTCGCTTATTTATGGACATCGTTTATAAATTTTATAACTCCTTCGAGTTTACCTTTTTATAAAATTATCCTCACTTGTAAAATTCCATCTTACAAGTCCATTCCTATACAAATTATATTTATTTTTCAAATCTATTTTTAATATCGACTTCAACACCCTTTTATATTTTTGGATATCATTTAAAAATCCTTTACATTGATTATTTTTAAAAATCCCTATTTTAACAATTATCGAATTTACTAAACATAACCAAAAATCAAATTATTGTTTATTCAATCAATTTCTTTTTAAAATAGTCTAATTTCAATATAATGTTTTTTTAATTCAAAATCTCCTTTAAGTTCCTTAAAATTTTAAAAATAATATTTATAGTATTTAAAATACAAAAAATAAGGACGGTGCTACTATAACATCCAAAATTCAATCACTACAAATCTGTATCAGATATATTTTTTCACACACATCTTATATCAATATATACAAACAATCAATATATTTTTGAGAAATCCAGTTGAATACCTCCAACCTGTTTCCCTGCATCCATAGATGTTAGATAACACAAAAATACCAATCCCACCTCAAGGAGGGATATCGCGGTAATATAGGGCTATCTACTAGGGGCACATAGGGTCTCATCCACTTCAACGGAGGAAAATATATCCAACTACTAATATATATGCTTCTATATATATAATATAGCATTCAAATAATAATTTATAAATTCATCCAAGCATCCAAAATTAATTTTCACAATTTTAAAATTTAAATTCGGCAATCCAATTGAGTGAGAATTATCCCATCTTGATTTTCAAATTGCCAACATCCAGATTTTAGATTATCTAAAATCCTAGTTGACTCCGAAAATTCCCAAACAATTCTAAAATATGCATTTCGTAGCTACGGATTCAACGTGATTGATTCCATGATTTTTGGACCTCGTATGAATAAACTTCAAATTATATAAAATAACGATTTTTAATTCTAATTATTATTAAGCCACTGTTACTTATTTAGAATTTATTTGCCGATCAATGAATTTAAATTTACCTTCTTCCCAAACCAAACGTGCTATTGCCTGCTCCAAAATGACCAACTCAAAACCCTTGACTACTCGCTCTCATGTACCCACAGCAGCCCCTCCCCTTCACTCAATCCCCTACGGCCACCAAGTTTCACAAATGTCGCTACAACAGAACAACTTCATCCGAGTTAAATTGATAACCAGCTATAAATATCACCCATCAACTGCAACCTCTACCTGAGCCTCCCCTGTACAAACCATCACCATTCAACTCAACTGCCTCCTTCTGGAGCCCATGCCACAAACCCCAAAATCCCCACACCGACATCGCCTACCCTCGCTAGAAAACCCACCATCGCGAGTGATCACCTCCTTACGCCGCATGCTCACGATCCACTTCCAAACCATCGCCTTCCGGGTCCACGCGACCAAGACTTCTTCCTCCACCAGCTAAGTCGCTGCCCTTCTATGCTACTGCCCACCATCGCACGTCACCTTTGCCGACCATGACCAATCACACGTGCTTGCGAAAGAGCCCTCGCCTCTACCCACTCGTGCTCGAGTCCATTAGCGATGAGCCTCCTCCTTTGTCGTTTGACTTAATCGAATTCGACTTCGATATTCATTTATTTTATTTTCCCTCTTCCTTTTCATTTTCTTTTTCTATTATTCGATTTGGTGGTTTTTTGAATTGAATGAGAACAAATCATATGCATGCGATTTAAATGAAGACAACGCAACTATACGTACCCTAGGGTAGCTCACTAGGTCGGCTATAGGTATGCGCTAGGACGGCTAAGATTGGATTTGACTTGATTTAATTTTTTTTATATTGACTAGTTTACACACCTCGAAATTTCAAACCCCTATTGAGGCATGCCTCCTGCCATTAATTATGTTATACTGCTATTTCAAACTCAATGGAAAAATCATCGAGCTCTAAATCGATCGTAAAGAGAAGATAGCCTTTTAAATCGACTATTTGAATTAGTTTCAATTAAATTATTTCCAGACGTTTTCATCTCATGTGACCAAGCAGTAATTCCAAACGCTACTAAATTTGAAATCCGATAATAATACACTATTATGGATTCAATGAAACTGGTTCTGTCGAATACCAAGACTGTGCCCCAGATCGCTATATAAATGCGTCGTTAAATTGACGATGTCAAAATTGACGAAATCGTTTGAAATTTCATTTTTAAAATTTTACTAATTAAATTATAATTCCAAATCCAATATTTAAAACCATTTAAATATACAAAATTAACCATCGAAAAATCCGGGTCGTTACATTCCACCCCTCTTAAAAGAATTTGATCCTCGAAATTGCTAACAAAACGCTACAAACCGATTAACTTCACAAAACCCACTTAGTCAAAACTCGATACTTCACTTTTTAGTTCCTTTTGTTTTTACCAAAACATTTAGTTTCCATTTATAATTCAAAAGCCTTTATTTTTATTTTCAATTCAAATATCAATCCTTAAGTTTACCAAAAAAATTCAAAAAAATTTCAAAAACCCTAAATTTCCAAAAATTTTGGCAGGATCTCCTTTGTACGAAGGGCTTTTTGTAATATGACAAGAGAGATAAATATATATACATCGACCCATACAGTCAAAAAAAATGCCAATATTTAATATTTTTGTTGTATTTAATCCAAAAACATACCTTATATCAGCGTTTTTAAGCATGAGGCTTATTTTATATGCAATAACGTGGCCAAAATCTAGCCAAACGTTCTCTGTGTGCCTGTACTTACTCAATTAAACTAAGTAAGTACCAAAAAATGAAATTTAATAACATTTTATTTATTTAAATAGTTAAAACACATAAGCTTTATAATCCAATCATACTAAACATATATTATAAGCAATTATAAGGTTCCGATACTAATTTATATGCTTTCAATCGATTCATGTTCATTTCGAATAATTTACAACTCAATTTACTTGCATTCACTTCATAATTACACATATTATAATTATATCCATTCCAAATTGATTCCAAGTCATTTTATTTACTTGCCATTGATTCACCAAATTTTTATTTGCTCCTGTTTACGACACACGATGATATTTCCACGCAAATTTAGTGATAATCATTTAATAAAATAGCCATTTCAATTTATAGCTATTTTAAATTGATTCCAAATCAATTTATTTTCAATTCTATTCCATTTCAAATTGATTCTCAATCAATTTATTACATTTCATTCATATCCACATTCATTATATTCAAATCCATTTTATTAAGCTCGGAATCATCCCATGCCAATTTAATAATTAACCATTTCACACATTTATTTGAGCCAAGCTTCCATCCAAAATTATTAACTTAAGTTAACCTGTTTATTTCTATTAATTCAACTATATAACTTAAGTTTATTACCCTTGCAACCAAATTTCGTTTCAATTTTAGATCGATTCTTATTCAGTCAAATTCCATTCCAATTACTAATTAATTTAATTAGTTCTTTTACTTAATCCACTTCAACTTTTTAATTCCATACTCAAGTTCATTCTCGAATTTATTTAAATGATATCCAAGGCCATATTCAATTTATTTACACTTAAAATAAATTTATTTATAACTCAAGTCATCACCATTTCAATCCAGTTCCGTTTTATTTGACCATATTTCCAAATATATTTAATTCACTTATATTTTAGTCGACTTTTTATTTATAACTCAAGTTCCATATTCAATTTCCATTTTTTTCAACCATACAAGTTAAGTTTCATTCCTATATGGTTGAGCTCAAATTTCCATTAGTCAATTTCTTTTTATAATCCACAATTATAATTTTTATATCAAAAATCACTTCATTTAATCTACTTGAGCTCAAATTCATTTTATAATTCAAGCTTGGATTTTTATTTCTTTATCGAAATATCAAACTATCTTAATTTTGATTTTACCATTCCATTTTTCCCATTTTGTAAATTATATACTTACTTCTCACATTTTCATATTTTCTATACTCGAGTATATTCACATTTTATTTTTAACTCAATTCAATATGGTTTCAATTCCAATTTAAATATTTATTTAACTTTGCTAAAGTTAAATTCCAATTCATACAATTCATTTTCCACGTTTTCATAAATTCTTTATTTGAGTTGATTCCATTTCAAATTTTATAACTTCTAGTTATATATCCATTTCACAACTTTGACATTATGTTCAATATCTTCCATTACATTCAATTCAATCAACTATTAATATCTATTTTGATTCATATTACTAGATTCATTCACTTATACACGTCCAGTTATTTTCAATTCAATTCATTTAATTAGTTCACTTTACTAATTTATTCCATTAACTTCGCTTAAGTTAACTCACCGTCTCATTAATTCCATTCAAAACACAATCAATTAAATTTTTAAAATTCAATGCCTTCAACTGAAGTTAAATTCCCTTTTAACTTTCTTACTTTAAATTTTAATTTCAAAATTCAGTTTTCACACTTCTTTCCTTATTAATATCATCCTCCACTTACAAGTTCAAAAATTTGTTTTATGATATTTCAAAAACCTTTAATTAGGGATTTCAAAATTCAAATACGCGGTATTTATATCAAATCACTTTGAAATCATACACACACACACACCCCAAATCCCACTTTTTACATTTAAGCCAAAACTGGTTTTTATCTAAAACAAATCCCCTTCAGAATTTCCAAAACGACACTTGTTTTCGCCCAAAAATCTCCATATTAATTTACCACGGTAGCAATCCATCACTTATAAACTCGAAAATGAATATTGATGATGTTGTAGTCATCACCATGATTATTTTCCGACGACTGAAGTCGATTTCAGTGCTTAATCCCTTCCAAAATGCATTTAAAACCATTTTTATATTCAAAGATGTCTCCAAAATATTAATACTATTATTCATTTCAAAATACTTTGGAAAATGTTTCCAAAAATCTCCGGGATTTTATTTTCCAAATTTTGGTTTAATCCATTTTTCAGTCTAAAATCATTTGTATAATTCATGTTTATACAATTTAATTTTAGTTTTTATAAACCATTTTGAATTTTATAACTTTGTTTGATTATATAATAATAACCAAACACATCAATCTACTATAATAATTTCAGGAAAATTATTTCTTTTATAAAAATATAATTTGGGTAAAATTATTTCATTTACCCGCTTCAAAATAATATTGTGTCGGTTTACTTGGTTCAAGTGTTTAGAAACTCCCATCGATTTAGTGGCGTCCCACTACTCGACCAGATTTGTATGCCACTCTACTAATAAATTAACACAACATAAAACCATTTATATTCACTAACAAATACGTGCTCATATCTATTAGTATGCTCAAACTCATTCTAGACCTTATCTTAATGACTAATCCCCACCAAAAACAAGGTTCGCTTAACCTTTAGCTCTGATACCAACTATAATGAACCGGGATTTTTGACTCTCGAAAATCGACATCAATACGTTCACAGCATAGCATGCCGAATATTCAAGTGCTGGAAATGCCAGATCATTAGGGGTGAAGAATAAAAGATAGAAGAAGAAACAAAAACAACAACATAGAATCTCACAATTGCAGCGGAACAAAATATAATATATAATAACGTATCTTTATACAAAAGAAACTGTATTGGTATATATACATACCATTATTAGAGTACAACGGTCAACAACTGACATGGACAGTTACACAACTTGTCCTCGTATACATAACTCACATAGCGGAAATAACCAAGTACGTGAAATATGTCTGAAATCCTCCATCTCGTCTCCTAAGCTCCATAGAATTTTGTCCTAAATCTGTAATACTCGGTCTTACCCGAGCATTATAATAAAATAACACCCGAGTCAGTCTGGAAAATCAGCATGAGAAAACACACTCAACTTGGATTATTAAAGTTATCAAAATCTTTTGAAAATAAAGGTATCACGTAAGACCACATCACATATAAATAAGATGGGAGTTTACATTACGATAACCAAAACATTTTATATTAAAATCATCTAATATTGTAATAGTGTCTACAGAAAGTAAATTAGGAAATAGCTGAAATGCTTGCATCTCACCTTTCAGCATAGTTTGGCACAGTCGAAACCTTACTGGCTCGTAGTGCATATTGGATTCCATATAATGACTGGGCTACTAGGATACCGCCCGTCACAGTACACCTCTAGAAAATGTACCAAGGACAAGTTAGCCCCTCCGTGTGTCTATATATATATATATATATATATATATATATATATATTTGTGTGTGAGTGTGTTGTTTGATATATGCATATGTATGTGTATATATATAGTTAAGTAAGATATCAAGATATATTTGTAATATCAAATATAATTAAACTTATAGAAAGTTATTTAAATATCAAAAGTTATTTCTATATTTAACGTCATTCAAACGAGTAGGATTTTATAAATATAGAAAGTTATTTTATAACGACCCGTATTTTTAACTATTTTTAATTATTAAATTTACTGTAACTAGTGAATAAAAACGGTTAAAAGTAATTAATGATTTATTAATGTAAGTTATTGAATATGAACTTGTACAAAATCTTGAAATAGTTAATTCCGAAGATTTAAGTAATAACAAGTATTGAAAGGTGGTGCTATGTATGGAATGTGTTTACAATTAATAGTTGGATTAAATGATAAACATTGAATTCATTAGATGTAAATGTAATTGATTGATAACTAAAATTTATTTATAAATATAATATTGAAATTTGTTGAATATTGAACAATTAAATTGTTTAAATTTAATATTGAAATTATTTAGATAATTGAATTTTGAATTTAATATGATTGAAAATGACATCAGAAGTTTATTTAGATTTTATTGAAATAGAAATGAAGATTTTTAACGTTCTAAATTGGATTTAAAAGTGGATAAGTGGAAGTTGGGAATTTTATATATTAATTGACAAGTAAAAATAGCCATTTTGGCCACGGTCTCGGGTTTTGAAGAAACCGGTTCCATTGGATCCATAATAGCGTATTATTATTGAATTTCATATTTTGTAGCATTTGGAATTATCATTGGGTCATACGGGATAGAAATGCGTTGAAATTAATATCGAAAATTTAGTATAATAATTGGATCCAAAAAAGCTATCTTATTCATATGATCGAATTGGGACTCAAAACTTGTTCCATTGTGTTTGGAATAAGGGTATAACATTACGAACGCCTGGCACATTGCAATCGAAGTTCGATATTAATAGCAAGATATTCTGAAATTTTAATACTGTATTTTAATCCATTTGACTATGCAGCCTCTTTTTTTAGTCAACTCGCAGCCACCTTACACCTGTAACCTACCGCCTATTTCTTTTTAAATATGCTTTCCCTTTTCTTTCATTATTTAATAGAGCATTCAACATGAAAAAAAGGAAAATAGGAAACTTTAAAATTTTAATGCTCTTGATATACAAATCGGAAAATCATGGAACAAGTTTAAAATTCTTATTTCACCTAGAACTTTGATCTAAGGTATTGTTGGTGGGTTGCGGCGGCCTCTGGCCATGCTTGATCATGTCAGGCATAAACTAGGCTTGGGTTTTTTGAAGCTATAGGTTTTGATTCGTGAAACGAAGGCCATATTCGAACTCGTCATGGAAAATAGCATCTCGATAGCAATTTTGATGAGGTGCAGTCGAGAGAAGGGAGTTGAGACACTGTACAGAAGTTGTATTCTCCTGTGATGGAGTGGGTCGAGGTTTATGGGGTTGGAAAGGTGCGATCTTCGATGGGAAGGAGGATGGCATGGTTCTATTTAGGTTTCAGCCAGTGGTTCGTCGAGGTGGTGGCGTGCACGAAAGGAAGCTGCAGGTGAAAGAAGAAAGGCAGCTTGGGTTCTTATTTCTTGGGCCGGATCTGTTGCTTTGGGTAATTAAATTTTTTAAGTATGTCATTAAGAAAATGTTATATTATTTAAACCATGTAATTTTAAAAATACGATAACTTACTTATTTTAGGTTAAAATCAAATGAAACAAATCGCATTGGATTCATATCGATTGGCATGGAATCGAAGTGGCATTTATTTGAAGCGGAAAAATTTTCAATTACAAATAACGGGTGAATGTTTTATAACACTCACAATGTACTAAAATATTTTATGCCAGTTAAATTCAGAATTATGAAGTGACATAAATTTATTAATCGTTGTTTGATGAATTTAATTATCACTAAAGTAACTTTTAAAAAAATAAAATTGATAGTTAAAATTGAAATTGGAATTTAATTGCTAGTAAATTACCTGATATTGATAACTATGAAATTGTTGCGAATTATTTGACTTTTTGGATGATTGATTGTGATGAATGGCGATTGATTGACATTTGGATGATTGGATGTTTGTTTGTATTTATATATCCTATTATCACTTGGTAAACTATTTACAGTGTATAAAACTATAAATTGAATTATTTTGTGTAAGGTTGAAATGATATATACCTATGGCATTATGATTTGGATTGAAATGATATATATATATATATATATATATATATATATATATATATATCCATTCCTAAAATTAAATGGAAATAACTGATCACTTGGCCATGGGATAGAAAATTATATACTGACACCAGATTGGTTAAATGAAATGATTTTAAAATTTTCAATTTAAAATTTATTTAAATGATTTTGGATTTAAAGAAATAAAAATCAAATTTATAGAAAATCAAATTATTTTCGAATGTGAGCTCGAAACGTGGGAATTTAAATTTGTTAACAGAAATGGTTTAAATAATCGAAGTTGAGATTTTGAAGTTATGTTTGAAATATGATTTGAAATTCGGAAATTAGGGTGTTTTAAAGGTTAGGAGTTTTGTTTGAACTTCAAAATATTGCTAAGTAAAAGTAATTTAAATCGATATTTCAATAATTGAGCTCAGAAGTGAATTATTTTAATGATTTAAATCTTGAATTGAGTACTAAAGTTAAATTTAATTTAAGTGATTTAAATCGATATTTTGAAAATCGAACTCGAATTTATATAAATTGAAATGTTTAAAATTTGAGAATTGAATTGAAATTTATTCAAATTGGAATTGAAATCGAAATCAACTGGAATTAAAAGTGAATTTTATTAATTCGAAATCAAGATCAGATTATTTGAATTGAAACTGAATCGGTTTGACTTTAAAACTATTTCAAATAAATTATTTTAGTATAAACTACTTAAAAATATACCTTTTAAAATGTTTAAATTATTTTTATTTCCAAACTATTTTACCTTATAAAACATTTTAAAAACTTGAATCGTTTCATATCAAACTATTTTAATTATTTGAACTATTTTTAAACAATTTAGTTTTCAGACTATTTTTCTAGAATTCAAACGAGTCAAAGGTTGGAAGGTTTATATTTAAACTATAGATTTAAATACGGATTGGGTTAAATTGAAGTTATAACCCAAATGGAAATTTGAAACAGTTTTGGAACTGAAACCGAGATATTAAGCCGAAAATGATTTTGAAATGAAATGGTATACTTTGAATAAATAAGATGATTTTGAAATGGATTTGATTTTGAAGCGAATATTATATTTTGATATCAAGTATAACATGTTTTTGAAATGTAAAAGTACCAATCGATGTGTAAAACGGCGTTTGGTTGTTAAAGAGACCGGGGCTGGACTTGGGCATACTCTCTATCCATACCGGAACCACTTTAACAATTGTGTACGTAGAGTGATGATCCAGAACGAAGAGGATAGATTTGGTGTACGTTTGCTAGATTTGAAGAAAGAGAACGATGACAGATTAGCTGGCACTTGTGCCAATTTGAAATGACTAAAACAGGAGCCGCACTAGCCAAGTGGGTTAGCTACCCCAAGCAGACGCAATTCTTCATATTACCATCAGTTACCTTATAATGGCACCCTCGAATTTTGGGAGTGTCGGACGTGGTGGGTGATCATGGCTATGATGCATTACGGCCAGCCGGGAAGGGTAAACTGGTAGTATCCTACCGTGGGCATTGCTTCACGTGCCTTGTCATGCTTTTATCCCTATACGAGACCCGTACAATTTTGGTTTAGTGTTGTCGTATCATGGCTCATCCCTGACTAATGACATGATACTGGTGGTGTCAAATGCAAACTATATGACAATGCTTAAAAACACATTAAAAGGGATCAATGTAAAGCCTTAATGCTAAGCAAATTATTTATTTTACCGACTAGACATTATATATGTAGCGTATTATACTATATATATATATATATATATATATATATATATATATATATATATATTGACAGATCCTTGAGATGGAAAATCCCGTAACATCTCTTGAGTTATTACACGCACATTATACACTGGATAGGAGATAAAAATCCCGTAAACATTTCTGACGCTACTGAACTCATGTTATATGCGATATTGATTTGACTCACATAATAATATTTTAGCCTCGACTCGAGTGTTTTGTCTTTTCATTACGCTCGGGTCATCCTTGAGTTTTTCACTGCATCGATGATTATTCCCTGAAGGACGAAGACGAAGATATGGTATACTATTATTACTATTATTATTACATTACATTGTTGTCTGCTGCATTATTTATTTATCCATGTTGTATATATAACTCTGATAAATGTTGTATAATTATAATAAAATTTATAATATAAACAGCTTTGTGAACTATTTATTCTATTATTATATTTTATCGTTTTGCTACGAGATTCTATGTTTGTTTTTTCTTTTCTTATTTTTCTTAATTGACCCCATTGATTATCTATATTCCGGATTGACATGTGTGGATTATTGTCGATTTAAACCTTCTTAAATGTGGGTCGTCACATATTTCTTTATTTAAAGTCATTCAAACGAGTAACCTTTAAACATATAAAGATATTATTCTATGGAAATATATTATTCTATCAAATCTAGAGCTTAATGTATATGGTTAAGTGTGATATCAAATCAAGATCTTGATATTGAAATATATTTTCGAACTTGAATCGATAAAATAAAATTACATAAAATAAGTAAATAAATACTTGCAAAAAGAATTAATTTGGTAAAATATTCATGGCCAAAAATATATGTCTAAGAATACATATATATGTATGTATGTATGTATGTATGTATGTATATATATAAGCATAAAAGACTAATTTAGAATAAAAGGAAACATTTTACTCTTATGGAAAGAATAATTTCAAATCTAGATCTTCATATCAAAATATATGTATATTTCTTGAACATAAGGAAACTTTATAATGTATAATATTTTATGCAAATTAAATACATATGTGTACATTTATATTTAACATATATATATATAGATTTATTCTATTATATTTTAAAATCAAACGATATCAATGTATATACATAACTTTACATAAAAGGTTATTGTATTTTTATAATCTTAACTACATATCATACAACCATATTTATACAAATCATACATTTGTTTACACACACACACACATACAGATATATATATATATATTATACATTTATATGCATCATACATTTGTTTACATATATATTAAGATCAATTTTTTTTAAAACATTTTTAGTATTATTAAATTCAAAATAATTTTTTTAATCTTACGTCGAAACTATATGCATACATAAAATGAAAAATTAATTACACATACACATATTCACATCTTATGTTGACTACACATAGATATCGGGATTCGTGACAATAGGATCTATCTAATTGCATATGAATAAACAAGTACATGTATTTATAAATTGTAAACAAATGTGTTACCTTGCTAAAGCTAAGAGAATTAACCTTGAATGTTGAATCATATAACTCCACTTGAATCTCTATTCAAATTCTTTCAAAATGCACTACCAAATTGAAAGGTTTATGCACCACTATTCCATTTTTACTTGAATTTGTGCTTTGATCGCTTGAATTAATGGAGGAGATAGGGTTGAATTTTTTCGAACATAAAATATAGGATTAGCAGCGGCTCCAAACCTCGAAAGAAATTATAGAAAAGAGGGGCTAAGGTTTTTTAAATGGTAGAGGAAAAAGAGGGGTTAAAGATGGAAGCATATCTTTTATTTCCTTCGCCATTTCACACCCTTTTTGGAATCAAATTCCAATGCCTTCCTCCCCAACCTATGGCTAGCCATACATCAACCACTTTTGAGCCTCCATTTCACTTCAAGCCAGATTAGATAATTTACATTTAAATCAAACTTAAACGTACATCGATACCGCATATCATTAAATGTGTGTATAACTTTTATATACGCACTATTTTCAATACCAATCAACAAAAATCAAATTAAATTTTATAATTAATATTTCATAGATTTTAATGAAATAAATTAATTTATAACAATTGTAATTTAATTAAATTGGGTTGTAGATGAAGTATTCAACATTTCAGCTGTGTGACTCTTAGGTGTAAATTTGATCAGCGATTAAACCGAACAATTCAAATATTAACGTTCGCATGTCACCTTAGCTAGTGGTGTGACTTATTGGCTAAATCTATCGCTATATAGCTTCAGTAAAATCCAATTTTGCATATTTTAAGCATTACCCGATAGTGAATATTGTTCACATCAATTCTCTTCATCAAAACTATATCACATTAGGACTTAAGGAATTTGGAAATGTCAAAATTCCAATGTCATCCACATCCAAACTTATAGTCCAAACACTAAGTCCGTGGTTTAATAATAACAATTACTATTAACCATACTGCTCTGATAAGAGACTTTGACTTTGAGTTTACTTACGTTAACCCTATGATGCTTAACCCATATAAACGATGAGATGAATTATCGACCCAACTTTAGTCGGCCGATAGATATCGTGTCACGATTCAACTATAATCAAAGCAGAATTTCCATTTTGAAGCTCGACGGTATTTCAAGTCGAGGGAATTGTGTAATATTGTCTCATCGTTATTTTCTATTCGATCTTAATTACTAACCAACAAAAACTATCGAGTGAATCATTCTATAGTTGTCCAATAACTATTAGTGTGTAACCCCTTGGTGCTCCAACGGCTACACTGTCCAACATTTGATGCACGTTACATACTCTAGTCTCAATTGATGTATCGATATACATTATCGATACATCTTGGTTAAGAATATTTAAAACAATGTGTTTATTATATTATGATAAATTGATAGTGATTACAACACTTTGTACTTACTATCAAAACATACACCGTTTATGGATTTTCTGTTCAATATAGTTAAATTGAATAATTATTTATAACACATTAAGAAAAAGTATATTACAATAAAAGCCACTTTTTATTTTGAACAAGATTGGTTATCGAGTGAGATATATGTAACAAATTACATAATTGCCCCTAGGGCATACCCCTAACTCTATCATTCTTCCACTTGCACTGGGGGTCAACCATGGAATCTTATTCCAACTTCATCGATCAGTTTTCTCAAAACTAATCGGGTCAGTCCCTTAATTAACGGATATGTTATTTTGTTTTAATTACCTGTTCTGTCAATCAACTCTCTCCACCATTGATAAAATGTCTTTATCACGCAGAACTATTCAGAGTAGGTCTCTTAACTTCAAGTGAGATCTAGGTTCTTTTATGCCATGTATTGTGACATTATTATCGTATAACAATCTCATAGGAGTCCCAACATTTGAAGTCGCCCTCAACTCAATTATAAATTTGTGCATAATACATTTCTTTTATCGTGGAGCTATTCAAGACGATGTACTTAGCCTTTTCGTCGAATCAGCCACAACATTTCACTTGGAACATTTTCGACTTAGAGCTTCTTAATTAAGGTTTGAACATGAATTTGGTGTTGATGCATTATACTCAATATCAATTATGAAGTTTGAGTAGGAATACTCCTTCATAAGGAGATCATTTTTTATGTAAACAATTCCCTAGTATTTCATAGATTCTCAAGAATACTCTAAACTACCAAATATCAATCTTAGTTTAGACTTGATATATGCCTCATGCATCAAATATATAAGAAAATTACGATTTTGTAGACAATACAACATGTATGATAATTCCTATTGCCATTGCATAAGGAATCCATCTTACAAGTTCCATATTAAACATTTTAGTAAGGTGTCTTTGCATATCGTTTAGGACTTTCTGTAACATCCCCTATGTAGAGGCCCAAGGCTAAGCACTACATATTATGTAGTCATCTATAGCATTAACTTTCGACGACTAAATACGGCTATGTTAATAGTATCCATAATATTAGAAGCACTTAAATATGAAATGAAATCACAGATTTCAAAAACAACATTTTTCATTACATGTTTCATATCCAGATTACGTAATCCCATAATCGTTTTTCAGGTTCAGTTAAAATATAATTATTACATAAATACACCAAGAGCGACATATGATGATGCCCCTTTAGTGGCCAGAGTAATATATAGTCATGAATGACTTAATACAACACAGAGGAATCAAACAAAATAAAACAGCAACTCCTAAATAGCTATCTGTCAACCATCTGCTCGCCTTCGGTAGCTTTATTCGCAAACCTACTAAAAACCTGTAAACCTCAACCCTCGGCCTACTCAAATCAATTTTGAGCACCCGAGAGTTTAAGGGGAAAACATAAACTTCGAGTCAGACCTAAAGCCTGGTATGAATAATACTATATCTCTCGGTTATGTAATATTAAGTGAGACCACGCCGCTTAGCAGAACGGGTTTCCCCTCACTAATATCCTTTTAAAACTTATCTTTTGCAAATCATAATCCTGTAACCAAAACTGGTTAAAATTGTAAAGTATTATCATGTAAACATACATATCAGGTAACAAGTGAACTATTTGTCCGAACACTACAGTTTTGTTTGGCAAACTACTAACCTTTGGCTGACTCGGGCCTACCAGATAATTAAACAAATAATCTAACATCTGTTAGATACTCCTCTTCTGAACGTTTGTACCCAACTTACTTTTTCCAGGTCAACCGCTCCTAATGGTTTTACGGGCTCACCAATAACCCACCTCTGTACAAATATATTCCCTTCTTTGTGTAACATCATTTTAATCTTACTTGTGACAAAGCCCTACACACTGGAATATTAGAATCAATTAGCCAGAGGTTAATAGCTAATGTATTGGGCATGACCCTATACCAGTACCATCTGGTATACAAATATATGAGTCATTTTACTTAGGGAAATCTTCCCTTAAATTTTCCTTAAAAACCTTTTCTTCTCAAATTGATTTAAAACCTTTAAATCAAACTTTAAATAAGGAAAATATATACTCTATGCTTTACTCAAATCACCTTACCATGTTTTATATATTTTACTCAAATCTTTGTTGATGAAAACATTTAAACCTTTAATAGTACCCATTTTGAAACCATTGAATGTACCACTTTTGAAACCAAGTAAACCCTTTTTATTACCTAGGCCAAAAGGCCAAAACATTCCTTTCGAAACCATTCAAAATCCTCCTTTCAAAACCATTCAAAATCCTTCCTTTCAAAAGCTTTAAAACCTTCAACATCCTATCTTTAAAACATTTAAACATTGCCTTTCAGAACCATTGAAAAAAATTTCATTTCAAACCATTCGAAACCATTGAGGAACCATCGCTTCGAAACCTTCACTAAAACCTTTCAAAAGCATTAAACATCAAACCTTCTAAAACCATTTGGGTTCAAGTAAAACATGTGGAAAACCCTTCGAAACCACTTAAACTATCTCCTTTGAAACCTTTGGGTCCTACCTTCAATAGAGCAAAAGGGTCATAAAACATTTAAATCGAAAGCTCTCATTCGAAGACAGTTCCTAAGAAAAGAACTGATGGTGTCGAAACCAACCTTCCGAAAGCATTGGAGAAGTGGTTGGGTTTTTAAAACAAAGTATTCCTTTTGAAACCATTTTCTTCCAAAGATAAGAAAGGCAGTAACTAGAGGTTTCGGCCCCTTCGAAAGCATTTATGTAAAATAAAAGGCGCAACCCATTCGAAACCTTTCCTTTAAACATTTGATTCGGCCGAAAGCTAACTAACTCGAAAGCATATCCTTCAAAAGTAAAGTAGGCGCATCCCCAAGTTTTGACCCAATACCTTCCGCTGGAGTCCAATTCTCTACGTACCAAGTATACTGATACCATGCGCATTGGTTTCAACAGTGATGAAGGTGGAACTACTCAATCGATACACCTGTGCTGAAAGAGGCGAAACATGCTAAAAGCATGTAAAATCTGTTTTTAACTTTAAAAAATAATACCTGTCAACTAACCTGGCTTGTTTGTCAAAATATTATTAGTTACTAATTTTCTTTTCTAAAATTGCTGCCAAAATTTCAGAAACAATTAATTTAAATAATTTACAAAATATGCCTTCTCCTTTTATAAATATATAAAACATTTAAGTTCCATACCTTAAATAATTTTATATATCTATTAAAACACTTAGGAAAATTCTACAAAAATTCCAAAAAATCATTTTTAATATGCTTTCTAACCTATATTTATTTCAGACCCAAAACACAAATAATTTTGCCGTAAATTATTTTAACCAAAATAATCATTTTCTACACTAAAAAATTAATGTAAAATCTACATTAATTTAGAGAATTGTGAAAATTGAAACCCATCTCTAATATATCTATTCTAATCTAAATCAAAAATCGTAAGGCATTTGGACGTCATTTAATAGGGTTTTCACATCAAAACATATCATAGAACCTACATGAATAAGCATAAATCATCAAAAAGCATATATAAACATTTAATCATTGAAAAACATGGCAAAATACTTGAAAATAATTCAGATTATCCTTAAAACTGAAACCAATTATAAAAATGAAATGTAGTCATTATTCACCTTAGCTCTGAGATCAATGAATTTGAGATTTGAATAGCTTTGATTTGATTAATCTTGTTTCTTTTCTTTTCTTGTTTATCTTCCTCTTTCTTGCTAATGATTGTCAACCTCTACTTTGTCTTTGATTTAGTAAAGAACATGTAAATGAATTCCTAAGGGTTTAGGGTATAAGAATGCTCTTTTCCAATTTTTCCCTTACTTATTACCCTTGTCTATTTTAATTCATGTTAGACCATTTTAATTTACACATTAACATGGCCCGACTACCCCTATTAATTAGAAATCTCAATCCCCTAACCATCAAATTATTTCATTTAATTTAGTTAATTAAATATCATTAATAATGTTACTAAAAATTAGGGCCGTTACAGACTCCCCTCTTTGAAGAATTTTGTCCTCAAAATTACGATAAGATACAAAACCAATCAATCAAAAAGGTAAAACATACCATCAAACAAATCAGGATAAGCATCTCTAATCCTGCTCTTAGTCTTCCAAGTGCAGTCTCTCTCATCGTCGCTCCACTAGACTTTCATTAATCTGACTATCTTGTTCCTTAGCCTCTTCTCATCTCTCGTGACTATACGAACTGGCTTTCTAACTATAGTCAAGTCTGGCTCTACTACTAAGTCATCTAATATAGTCGGTGCAATAGTAGTCTCTGGGTCTCTAACACACTTCTATAGATGAGAAACATGAAACACATCGTAGACTCCTACCAAACTGTTGGGTAACTCTATTCTATATGCGAGTTTCCTGGTCCTCTCTATAATAGGAAAAGATCCTACAAATCTCGATGCTAATTTCCCTGATTTCCCAAATCGAATCACACCTTCATCGATGATACCTTAACAAAAACATAATCTCCAACATAGAACTCTAAGTCTTTCCGCCTTCTATATGCATTACTCTTCTGCCTAGACTGAGCCTCCTTCATTCTAGCTCGAATCAACGCAGTCTTCTCTACAGCTTCTCTAACTAAATCTAGACCAAGAACCAGCCTATCCTCGGTCTCTAACCAACAAATGGGAGATTTGAATGGCCTTCCATACAAAGCTTAAAATGGTGTCATCCCTATACTAGTCTGATAAATATTTTTATATGAAAACTTGACTAAGTGTAGATGGCCTTCCCATGATCCTTCAAAATCTACACAGAAGCTCTTAACAAATCCTCCAAGACTTTGTTAGCCCTTTCCATTTGCCCATCGATCTGTGGATGGTAAGCGGTACTCATCTTGAACTTGGTTCCTAAAACCTCCTATAGACTCTTCCAGAACTCACTAGTGAATAATGATTCTCTATCACTTAGATACTACTAGGAATCCCATGCAGCCTAACTACATTCTTCAAAAATAACATAGCTAGAATAGGTATCGTCCTAGTTAACTTAACTGGAATGAAATGGACACTCTTCATTTATCTGTCCACTATGACCCATATACTTTCATTTCCTCTATTAGATCTTGGCAACCCGTCTATAAAATCCATAGAAATAGAATCCCACTTCCATACCAGAATATCCAATGGCTGAAGCAATCCACTTGGCTTCTAATGTTTGGCATTTACCTATTGGCGGTTCAAACACTGCTTCACCCATAAGCCTACATCCTTTTTCATGCCTTGCCAGAAGAAACTCTTCTTCATATCCTGATACATCTTAGTTCCTCATAGATGAATAGTGAACTTGGAACGATGGCATTCCTCCAAAACTTCCTTCCTAATGTCTCCTACATTCGGAGCACATAACGTTCTTTTCTTTCTCAACCACCCATTCTGGTCAAGACAGAAATCCTTCAAGTCATCGTTCTCTGTTCCATCCCTTAACTTCCTGATCCGTTTGACCAATACTTGGTCCTCTTCTTGTTTAGAAGCAATCTTTTTCATCATTACTGATCAAACTTCTAAACAAGATAACATAACGGTCCCTCCACTAGATCCAGCCCCAAATCTCCACTGCGCTCTGCATGTCGAAAATGTTTCCAAATCCTTCCACTCAGCTATCATCGCCAACACTGCATTCTGATGCTTCCTACTAAGCGCATCTGCAACCTTATTTCCTTTCCTTGGTGTGTACTCAATCCAAAATCATAAGCAGCAATAAATTCTAACCATCTCTGTTGTGTCATGTTCAGCTCCTTCCGAGAGAACAAATACTTCAATTACTTATGATCCTTATAAAGCTCAAACCTCTCTCCCAAAAGGTAATGTCTCCACCCTTTAATGTAAAAATTACTACATCTAATTCCAAAACGTGAGTTGGGTATCTAACCTCATGCGATCTAAGCTATCGAGAAGCATAGGCAATCACTTTATCTCTCTGCATTAACATAACTCCTAATCAAGTTCCACACGCTTCTGTATAAACTACCAAATCCTGATTTTCCTCGGAACAACTAATACAGATGCATGGGAAACAGGTGTTTCAAGCTCTAGAATGCTTCCTCACACTTATCGATACACACAAACTTCACATCCTTTCGCCTTAACTTGGTCATCGGTGCTGCTATCCACGAAAAATCCTTTATGAACCTCCAATATTATAAAGCCAATCCAAGAAAACTCTTTATTCATTCACTGTATCGGGTCTCTTCCAATTATTCACCATTTCAATCTTAGTAGTATCAACAGACAACCCTTTCTCTGAGACTACATGACCAAAAAACTTCACTTCCTTCTTCCAGAAATGACACTTCGAAAACTTTGCCTTCAGCTAATTCTGCCTCGGTGTCTCAAGCACAATTCTAAGATGAACTTCATGCTCCCTTTCATCTCTAGAGTATATCAAAATATCTTCTATGAAAACCAACACGAACCTATCCAAGTGCTCTTGGAAAATTCGGTTCATCAAGTCCACAACGAATGCCTACGCGTTAGTTAGTTCGACCGACATCACTAACCATTTGTACGATACATATCTAGTTCTAAACGTCGTCAAAGGAATATTATCCTCTGGTACTCTAAGCTAATAAAAATTGTCACCAAAACCAACTAGGAAAATAACTTAGCTCCACTCAATTGATCGAACAAATCGTTAATTCTAGGCAACGGATATCGACTCTATATCGTCTCCTCATTCAACTTACAATAACTGATGCACAACCTTAACGATCCATCCAGCTTCTTAGCAAACACTGCGGCTACTCCCTAAAGTGAACTACTCTGCCTGACAAAATTCTTTCCTTCCAAATCCTCCAACTGCACCTTCAGTTCTCTCATCTCTATAGGTGTCATCCTGCTTGGTGGCCTACTCACTGGTTCTGCTCCAGCCACCAAATCGATTCGAAAATCAATGGCTCATTTCGGTGGCAATCCTATTACAGGTTCAAAAACATCCGTGAATTCTCTAAAAATGAAAACTCGGCTCATCTCGTCTTCTACCTCCATAACACCCAACAAAGCATTGACCTCACAACTAGGATTTTCTACGGAGCATACTATCCGATCACTACAGTCAGGGTAACTAAGTGGTATTTTCCTATCGTGGAAAAATACCCTAGCATCGTACTTACTTAACCAATCCATAACCAAAACAATTCTAAACCCTACAAAGTCAAACACATGCAAATTGCAAATAAAGGTATGGCCTAACAAATCAAACTCTAGGTGGTCACATTCATCCCTAGTGTTGCATACCCTCCTATCGGATTTGCACCCCTTAAGAAAGTAACTAAGTATGAGGGTTCTAGGTTAAGCTTATCTACAAATAATGAGATATAAAAGAATGCGATGCACCAGTATCAAACAGAATGCTAACAGACATACTGTGGATCTGAAGCGTACCTTCCAACACTACATTCCCTTTCTCCTGCATTCTTGATCCTGATGTAGCAGGTTCCAATGCAAATACCTTGCCCTTTTCATGCTTACAAAGCTCTTTTCATTAATTCTTATAATAACCAATCTGATTGTAGTTGAAGCACATAATGTTCTTCTTTTCGATCATCGCCTTTGCCTTTCCAGTACAATACTCATTAGCAAAATGCCCCTTCCTATCGCACTTGAAGCAAACTACCTCAGACTTTCCCTTCTTCATGGTTCCACCTTTCTGAGCTCCTTTCTTATGAGAGAACTTAGTTTACTGGCCCTACCTCACCTGGACCTCCTTTGCCTTATTCTTTTAAGAAGCAAGCATTTCTTCATGTCTTAAAGCCATCTCAACTACGACATCACAAGGATCTCCAATACGAGGTAATGTAGCTCTTGGCAACTCAGGCTTCAACCCCTTGATAAACTTCTTATTCTCTTCGTTACGGTATCTACAGTGGCATATCCATACCTAGCGAACTCCTCAAACCTTCTAGCATACTCCAACACAGTCATCTCCCCATGTTCCAACTCAGAAAATTTTCTGAGCAAAGCAGACTGTGCCATCACAGACATGAACCTATCCTGGAACCTTCTCTTAAACTCAGCCCATGTCATCGTTTCATCATCCATTCCAGCCGCCACACTATTCCACCAGAATAAAGTTGTTCCTTGAAGCTGTCTCGAAGCAAGTCTCCTCTTTTGCTCATCATTGAGCCCCAAGTTTGCAAAGATTCGTTCACAATCCATCAACCAGCTCTCCATCTCGATAGCATCTTCTATTCTGATAAATGGCTTCCCTCCAAGCCTATCATAGTCTCTACTCAATATAGCATAATTATTGACCACCGGTGCTTCCTGAACTCCTATTCTATCATTTCAGTCCAACCACACCAGTAGCAATTCCAGCTTGCTTCATATTCATGAAAAACTAATACATAGCTCCCATATCCACGTGTAGGACTCCAGCACCAACATTCCCAGCTTGTGCCCGACTTTGGTTCCTTCTAGTATTATGGTGGTGCTTCTTCCAAGGTTCACTCTTCCACTTATAGCATCCATATCTATATTCAAGCCTCGTGGGATACAGAAGAATAGATTAAGAGAGATAGGAGAATAGAGATATAGCATATACTTATATATAGAAAATACAAGTATGTTACTATAGCGTTATCCCATACCCCGATCTTATTTCTAATTCCTTAGGATTACGTTTTCAAAAATAATTTTAGTTTAAAATTTTTCATAAACCGATGCTCTAATACCAAATTGCAGCATTCCCTATCTAGAGGCCCGAAGCTAAGCGCTACAACTACGGAAGTCATCTATAGTATTAACTTCGGATGACTAAATACGTTAATGGTATCCATAATATCAAAAGCACTTGAATATGAAATAAAATCATAGATTTCAAAAACAACGTTTTTCATTACATTCAAAACACACGTTTCATATCCAAATTACATAAGCCCGTAATCGTTTCCCAGGTTCAAATAAAATATAATTATTACATAAATACGCCAAGATCGACATACGATGATTCCCCTTTGGTTGACCAGAGTAATATATATTCATATATTACTTAAAACAACATAGAGGAATCAAACAAAATTAAACCAATACTCCTAAATAGCTATCCGTCAGCCACTTGCTCGTCTTTGGAAGCTTTATTCCCCAACCTGCTAAAATCCTTAAACCTTAACCCTCAGCCTACTCAAATCAATTTTGAGCACCCGGTAGTTTAAGGAAAACATAAACATCGAGTCAAATATAAAACCTGGTATGAATAATACTATACATCTTGGTTATTTATATTAAGTGAGACCACATCGCTTAGCGAAATGGATCTCCCCTCACTAATACCCTTTTAAAACTTGTCTTTTGCAAATCGTAATCCTGCAATGAAAACTGGTTAAAACTGTAAAGCATTATCATCTAAACATACATATCAGGTTACAAATGGACTATCTGTCCGAACATTATAGTTTTTTTTTGGCTAACTACTAACCTTCGGCGGACTAGACCTTACCAGATAATATAAACAAATAATCTAACATCTGTTAGATACTCCATGTAACGACCCAAAATTTTTATTAATTTAAATTTGAATATTTAATTAATTTTAAATATAAATAACTGAAATTTATAAGTCGAATAATTTTATTTTGAATTATTGGATTTAATTGGATAATTAAATCGATAATTTAATATGTTAAATTATGGAAATAATTGAAAATTAGGTTAAATATGATTGAAAATGATTTGTAAAATTTTATTTTATCATATTGAAGTTAGAATGATATTTTAGAACTTTTAAAATCGAATTAAAAGTTAATTTGTGAAAATTGAATATTTTAATATTTAATAATCGACTGTAAAATAGCCAATTTTTGAACAGTCTCAGAATTGAACGAAACCAGTTCCATTGGATCCGTAATAGTTAGTTATTACCGGATTTCAATTTTCGTGTCAATCGGAGCTATCGTTTGATCGTGGCAGCTCGAAACGCATCGATTTATTTTTAATTTAAATTTGACGAGTGAAAATAGCCATTTTTCAAAAAGTCTCGGATTTCTACGAAACTAGTTTCATCGGATCCGTAATGTGATATTATTGTAAGGTTTCAAATTTCGTATCAATTGGATTTACCGTTTGTCCGATACAAATTAAAACGCCTAGAAATCGATTTAAATCGGTTTAATTTAAATTGAGCGTTTATAGCCATAACTCGCACAGATGTCCGAATTAGCTTCCGAAACCTATTCCATTGTGTCCGGAACGCGGGGTAAACCTTAGAAACGCTGGTTACGGCGCGTAAATCGGAGTTCGGAATTTCCGGATGAATAGTGTTTCGTTTTTCTCTATAAATATGCACCCTACCCCTTCATAAATTAAAAAATAAAATAAAAATTAGGTTACAAAACCCTAGCCGCCAGCAACTGCAATGGATGGCCGAAAATTGCCAACCATTTTCCCCTCTGATCTCTCAATCCATCAAGTTTTGGCTAAAACTTTCAACATGGAAGATGTAGAGGGCAACGAGACGAAGAGATTCAACGGTGGAGATGTGATTTGGAGCGACGTGGTGGCTTCTAGGGGGGGCCATTCTCTACAGCTCACGCACGACTTTCCATGTGCTATATGAGGCCGAGCTTCATATCCTTGGGGCCGAGCATAGAGTGGAGCAAGGCGAGCAAGATGATGGTCATTGATCGTGCTATAGATCGTCGTGGAGGAAGAATTAATTAACCCTAATTTTGCTTATGGGTTCGGCCTCTATGCTGTAGCATGCGTGAAAGATGAAGAAGAAAGGGGGGTGGGGACGTGCGGACCTGATGGGGTTTGGGGTTTGTTTGGACGGTAGTGATTTGGTTTGATTTAAAATTATAAAGTTATGTTGAAATTATTATATAAAAATTTGTGTAATGTTCAAATATTCGTAACTTTTTCATACGAGGTCGAAAAAATGCAAACTCAATTGCGTTGGAATCGTATGGACGAGCGCTACGCTATGGAGCTAGATTGGGAATTTTTGGAGCTAGCGAAAATTTCGGGTATAATTAAACGCGTGTTTAATTATATTCGAAATAAAAGCTAAAACGGAATTTAAATCAAGGTGAGAACTTCTCACTCAATCGAATCAGTTTCGATTTTATTTTAAATAGTTAGATTTAAAATATTTGAATGCATGTTTGAATGTTGATTGATATCTATTGATTGTTAAAATAGACATTATACGCCGTTAGTAAGCGGATGTTATTTAATAAAAACATATACCGTGAATATTTCATAAACAGTGAAATTGGTATTATAAATAATATCAATATATATATATTGGCATATGTATATATTGCAGTTGATTGATTTCCCGCATTTTTTGTTTAGCGGATGAGACCCTATTGCGCCGTTATTAAGCGGATAATATTTAAATCTCATATACCGCGATAATTTCGTACTGGAGCGAAATTGGTATTGTGCTAATGTTTTTGGATGCAGGAAAATAGGTTGGAGGGATCCAACTGGATTCCTCAACAGTATTTATTTGATTATGGATATTTTGATATTCATTGATTTTCATATCGATATATGATATCGTTGTTGTCGTGATTGACTATTTGGTGTGTAGCATCATTGGACCAGATTTTGGGATTTTAAAATGATTTATAAAGTGATTTTTGAAAATATACTTTATGTTTGGAATTGATCCATTTTAAATAAATGAACGTTATAATTTTTAAAGTTATAAAAATTATAATTTTTTGTGAAATATAGTTAAAAGCTGATTTTTGAGAAATATGGATTAATGATTTTATAAAATAGGTTAAATTGGATTTTTGAATTTATTATAAAGGTTTGAATATAAGATTTATAAAATTTGATTATTTTATAAATCAAGAGAATGGTGAAATTATAAAGGAGATTAAAGATGTTTTAAAAGAATAATATAAATTGATTTATATTAAGTGATTTATAAATGGATATTTATAAATTGAAATATAGACATTATAAAACGAGTTTTTATAAGTGTTTGAATGAAGTGAAAATGAATTTCATAAATGAATGAAATTTATAGAATTATAAACTGTGAAGTTATAAATAAAATTTATAAATAGTAAGATTTATAAATTGGTGAAGTTAATTGAGGAATAGATTTGGGTGAATAATTGAATCTTATAGGTTATAAGATTTATAATTATGAAGTTCAAAGGAACGATTTTTGCAAACAAATAGATTATAAGCACTTAACTTATAATATGAACTTTTAGTTTATAATTGAGTTATAAACTGGAATAGGTTAATAAAAGGATTCATAAAAAGGAAGTTTTTATAAATAAATAGAATGGAATTTATAAACGTTGTTTTATAAATTCGCAAATGACTTATTTTGACAAGAAAATTTGTTGAAACCTATAAATGGAGTTATATTCACATTTTTGAATAGTGAATAATCCTTTGAATTAAAATGAATAGAAATGATGAAATGTGTTAACGTAGTATCTTCACGTTTTTGAATAGTGAATAACACGTTAAAGAAATTGTTTAAGATATGATGTTTTAAACAGAATTAAAACGATCTAACGATGTTTTAAAAGGTGTTGAGATTCGAAACCATAGATTTCAACATTCATTGTTGAAATAGACGTTTTCGAGAAATAGAAGGAAATGGTGGACTATAACACTGTTGTTATAGTAAATGATTTCCGAAAGGAAATGTTTTGTATAGTATTGGGATTTATATATCTATTTTAATTTCGAATCCCTATACTAGTGATTTTGGGTTGTTGTAACGATGTTTTACGCAACATTCGTTTTGGCCCAAATAAATATGTTTAAGTGAATGATTTCCTTAAAGAATGAAATATATACTTAATTCGATTTAAGTATATTGAATATTTTCCAAGGTTGAAAATAAAAAGATTTGTGAATTACTTATGAATAAATAAGTATGGAAATGTTTTCCAATATGAAGTGAATAATTAGAATTTATCTTTTTAAAGATAAATTGAAATGGATAATTGAAATCGTATATGCATGGATATTTTGAAATATAAATTCATTATGGAATTTATATGAGAAAGTGGAATTTGTTTAAAAATAAATATTGATTTATTTTTGAAGTGTTGAAAAATTATATATCTAGTGAAGATATTTTGGAAAATAAATAATTTGGAAAATTATTTGGAATCTGGTGATGTGTGCATATCCATTGATAGTTCAATAACCGACTATCAATATTTCCCTTTGAATGGGTAATTGATGTGATTTGTTTGAATGTGAATGCCACACTTATTTTTGAATAAGCGCTCACTATTCGGGTTAACCGGGAAAGGACCATGGGGTCGTATAACCTATTCCGAATATGTGATACGTCGTTGTGAATTGCATTTGAAGATCGGTGTTGAAGACCGAGTATTTGTGAAAGCGATAGGATGACCTATCGATTGTCTCTGCACTGGGTATCTCCTGGTATAGAGATCTCCTAAGTGATGGGAAATTCGATCGGGATTGTGAATACCCGGATTGCAAGGGCTTCGTAAGAAGTGCCTTCGGTTTTGTTCCAGTCCGGAACAGACTTGTATGGATTGTATGTCTGACATTACAAGTTGAGATATAAAGCAGATTTCTTTCAAATATATTTCTGTTGGTGGCGGAGAATTTATTCTTTTAGCTTAACACCCTTCTCTGAGACGTACGAGCTCAGAGGTTATGTAGTTGAATGTTATCAGTGATATATTCCCAATTTGGTAATGTGACATGCTGAGTGATGCTGAAATGATCATTGTGTTGATTATTTGTGATAGGATCATTTGTTTGATCGTCTATCCTTGTGATCATTGTGTTGATCATTTGTTGACCCAAAGCATGGCTTTTGTATAAAGTATGTTTTTGTGGACGTGACTTCGTCGAGCCTCACACCCCGTGAATGGTCAAAACAGGAAAGAAGCAGCAAGGTTATGAGGGGTAGCACCCTTTAGGATGTGTGCATTTCCTTCTGGAAAAGGGTGGTATCATGGTATGGAGCCCAGATACTTACTCATGTTGAAAACACTTTGTTATGATTGTGTGAATTGATTACGAGCGCTCGGTGAAAAGGTCCCAAAGGACCGGGGGATGGCATATTCGGTCAGTTATTACTCAGTTAGGGGTAACCCGGCCTTGTGTTGGTAGAGATCCGGTTTGGTTCTCGGGGATGTCCATCCAGAGGCATTCTCATGTGGCAATGGGAAGTTCCTTGGCCTGATCATTCATTGGAAATCCAATTCCCAATATGAAACTTTTACGGTATTAGTTGTAGAACCTGCCATTCACTTATGGTGGTTACCACTGTTTGGATGGTAGCTATAGTAGGCATACAATAATGGTCGTATGTTGGCTAAGATTTATATTCTACTTTCGAAATGAATTTTTCCTACACTATGCACTAATAATAATATCAAATGTTCTTTTTAATGCGTATCAAGCATCTTTGACTATCATAAGGAGAAATCTCCTCCGATTCTGCGTTTGCATTGTGTGTGTGTGCGGGAGGCCTTATGGTAGTCTCATTTTTAAAAGCATTTCGAATTGACTTTAAAAATATTCCTCTATTTTGATTTTAAAGATAAATAAACTGTTTTGAGTTCTCACACCAGTCACATGACTGACTTGGAGTTTATTGTTTTCCTTCCTACACTCTGGGTGCCCACCAATTTCCACACGGGCAGTCAAGAGTAAGGTTTATCAGGATATTCTGGATATTCTGGAGTTGCTGGAGGCAAGCTGGATGGCATGGCGTATTACTAATTTATATAGTATTTCTTTTTCCGCTGCACTGTTTGTTGTTGTATGTTGTTGTACACTCTGATGATATGATGTAATGAAATGTAATGTAATAACTGATATAGTTCTTTGTTTAAAGATTATTCATTTATTATTATATGTTGTTCCGCTGCGATTGTGAGATTCTGATGTTGTTCTGTTGTTTTCTGTTCTGTTCTCTATTCTCTTTTTCTTCTATTTTAAAATTTTCTATCTTCTGTTTTCTCTTCCCTCTATTATCTATTTTCTTCTATCTTCTATCTTTCTCTCTCTTTCTTTTCCTAAATTCTTTTTTTAAAACCCTAACTATTCGGTTTTTCGGCAACGAAAATCCGCAACGTTACATTTGGTATCAGAGCATATGGTTAAGCGACAACCATGGTTCTGTTGGGTATTACTCATTAGAGATAGAGTCAGCAGTACTCTAGAATGAGTTTGAGTGTAATAATAGCTATGAGAGCGTATTTGTTAGTGAATATAAAATTGTTTTATATTGTGATGATTGGTTTATTGAGTGGCATATGAACTTTCGTCAGCGTGGTCCGCAAGACTATGCCGAAGGGGTTTCTAAACACTTGAAATAGAACAATTCGACACAATATTGTTTTAAATTGGGTAAATGAAATAATTTTGCCTTGAGTATATTTTATATATAAAAGAAATAAATTTTCAGAATTATTAAAGTGTATGTAAGTTGATTGTTTAGTTGTTTGAATAATCTAAACAAAAGAATAATTGTATAAGCAAAAGAATTATAAGAATTGAATTAAAATTAAAGTGATTTACAATTGTGAAATAAACTTATATATATAAGAAGTGAAACTATATGAATATATTTATAAATATGAGTTGAAATAAATAAAAACAAATTTAAAGTTAAATGGATATATTTAGGAATTTAAGTTATGAAAAAAAAACAAGTGATGTTTATAAATGGAATATAACTTAAGTGATGTTGAATGAAGTTGATATTAGTATCAAAGTAAAGTAATAAAGTAAAATGAAATATGAACTTGAGTTATGTAAATGAAATTCAACTTTGAAATTGAATTGAATGAATGGATTGAAAGTAAATCAATTGAATGTGGATTAAATTGGTATGAAATAATGAATATAAGTGTAATTCATTAAAATCTAATGTTATTAGAAAGTTGAATAATTGAATGAAAATCAATTAAATTAAACCAATTGTAAGCAAAGGAATTTGGTTGTAATTAATATACATTGGTTGTTATATGATTATTAGATGATTGTATATAATTCATTAAGTGTTAATGAAATTGAAAGCTAAAGTAATTGAATTCAAATTAGAAGTAAATAAATTTGAATAGAATTGAATTTGATTTGGAAGTGAACCAACTTGAATATGAATTAATGCATATAAACTAATTGAAAATGTTAGTAAACATCCACCGTAATGAATCAAATGTGACTAGATTGAAAACCAATTCATTGAATATTAATAAGAATATGAATGAATATATTGGTTATGGATGATAGTTGGTTGATGTTTGCATTTGTTGTTTGTTTACATTTGCTATGTTAGCATATATAGTTATTATGTTGTTATATGTTGTATATCGATACTATTTCCATACATGCATGATTCTCATGTTGTTTGTTGAGTTTAGTAGGTGCGGATCGCGTTTGCTTCGCATTTGGAGCTCGCTTTCGCGCTATATTAGCCGTATATGCTTGCTAATAAAATATAAGGTACATATCTCGGATTACATACCGTACTTTTACACTTTTTTCCCTTCGGGATGCCTCATTACTTGATGAGATGTATATTTGTGATATATATACTGTCATTTTTTTTGGATCGAGCCGCGCAAAGGAGACTATGGCGAATTTTTCCGAAAATTTAAGGCGTTAGAAAATTTTTGAGAAAATTGAAAATTTTTGAAAACTTTAACTTTGATTTTGGAGTTGAAAGTTAAACAATAGTAGTTGTTTTTGAAAAGATAACTAAGTATGATTTGAAAACTTAGTAAAGATTTGTAAGAAGTTTAATTATAAATTTTTGGAAAATTAATAGATTCTGTAACTTTTCTTACTTGTTAATTTCGAGGACGAAATTCTTTTAAGGGGGAAAGATTGTAACGACCCAGAATTTTTATTAATTTAAATTTGAATATTTAATTAATTCTAAATATAAATAACTGTAATTTATAAGTCGAATAATTTTATTTTGAATTATTGGATTTAATTGGATAATTAAATCGATAATTTAATATGTTAAATTATGGAAATAATTGAAAATTAGGTTAAATATGATTGAAAATGATTTGTAAAATTTTATTTTATCATATTGAAGTTAGAATGATATTTTAGAACTTTTAAAATCGAATTAAAAGTTAATTTGTGAAAATTGAATATTTTAATATTTAATAATCGACTGTAAAATAGCCAATTTTTGAACAGTCTCAGAATTGAACGAAACTAGTTCCATTGGATCCGTAATAGTTAGTTATTACCGGATTTCAATTTTCGTGTCAATCGGAGCTATCGTTTGATCGTGGCAGCTCGAAACGCATCGATTTATTTTTAATTTAAATTTGACGAGTGAAAATAGCCATTTTTCAAAAAGTCTCGGATTTCTACGAAACTAGTTTCATCGGATCCGTAATGTGATATTATTGTAAGGTTTCGAATTTCGTATCAATTGGATTTACCGTTTGTCCGATACAAATTAAAACGCCTAGAAATCGATTTAAATCGGTTTAATTTAAATTGAGCGTTTATAGCCATAACTCGCACAGATGTCCGAATTAGCTTCCGAAACCTGTTCCATTGTGTCCGGAACGCGGGGTAAACCTTAGAAACGCTGGTTACGGCGCGTAAATCGGAGTTCGGAATTTCCGGATGAATAGTGTTTCGTTTTTCTCTATAAATATGCACCCTACCCCTTCATAAATTAAAAAATAAAATAAAAATTAGGTTACAAAACCCTAGCCGCCAGCAACTGCAATGGATGGCCGAAAATTGCCAACCATTTTCCCCTCTGATCTCTCAATCCATCAAGTTTTGGCTAAAACTTTCAACATGGAAGATGTATAGGGCAACGAGACGAAGAGATTCAACGGTGGAGATGTGATTTGGAGCGACGTGGTGGCGTCTAGGGGGGGCCGTTCTCTACAGCTCACGCACGACTTTCCATGTGCTATATGAGGCCGAGCTTCATATCCTTGGGGCCGAGCATAGAGTGGAGCAAGGCGAGCAAGATGATGGTCATTGATCGTGCTATAGATCGTCGTGGAGGAAGAATTAATTAACCCTAATTTTGCTTATGGGTTCGGCCTCTATGCTGTAGCATGCGTGAAAGATGAAGAAGAAAGGGGGGTGGGGACGTGCAGACCTGATGGGGTTTGGGGTTTGTTTGGACGGTAGTGATTTGGTTTGATTTAAAATTATAAAGTTATGTTGAAATTATTATATAAAAATTTGTGTAATGTTCAAATATTCGTAACTTTTTCATACGAGGTCGAAAAAATGCAAACTCAGTTGCGTTGGAATCGTATGGACGAGCGCTACGCTATGGAGCTGGATTGGGAATTTTTGGAGCTAGCGAAAATTTCGGGTATAATTAAACGCGTGTTTAATTATATTCGAAATAAAAGCTAAAACGGAATTTAAATCAAGGTGAGAACTTCTCACTCAATCGAATCAGTTTCGATTTTATTTTAAATAGTTAGATTTAAAATATTTGAATGCATGTTTGAATGTTGATTGATATCTATTGATTGTTAAAATAGACATTATACGCCGTTAGTAAGCGGATGTTATTTAATAAAAACATATACCGTGAATATTTCATAAACAGTGAAATTGGTATTATAAATAATATCAATATATATATATTGGCATATGTATATATTGCAGTTGATTGATTTCCCGCATTTTTTGTTTAGCGGATGAGACCCTATTGCGCCGTTATTAAGCGGATAATATTTAAATCCCATATACCGCGATAATTTCGTACTGGAGCGAAATTGGTATTGTGCTAATGTTTTTGGATGCAGGAAAACAGGTTGGAGGGATCCAACTGGATTCCTCAACAGTATTTATTTGATTATGGATATTTTGATATTCATTGATTTTCATATCGATATATGATATCGTTGTTGTCGTGATTGACTATTTGGTGTGTAGCATCATTGGACCAGATTTTGGGATTTTAAAATGATTTATAAAGTGATTTTTGAAAATATACTTTATGTTTGGAATTGATCCATTTTAAATAAATGAACGTTATAATTTTTAAAGTTATAAAAATTATAATTTTTTGTGAAATATAGTTAAAAGCTGATTTTTGAGAAATATGGATTAATGATTTTATAAAATAGGTTAAATTGGATTTTTGAATTTATTATAAAGGTTTGAATATAAGATTTATAAAATTTGATTATTTTATAAATCAAGAGAATGGTGAAATTATAAAGGAGATTAAAGATGTTTTAAAAGAATAATATAAATTGATTTATATTAAGTGATTTATAAATGGATATTTATAAATTGAAATATAGACATTATAAAACGAGTTTTTATAAGTGTTTGAATGAAGTGAAAATGAATTTCATAAATGAATGAAATTTATAGAATTATAAACTGTGAAGTTATAAATAAAATTTATAAATAGTAAGATTTATAAATTGGTGAAGTTAATTGAGGAATAGATTTGGGTGAATAATTGAATCTTATAGGTTATAAGATTTATAATTATGAAGTTCAAAGGAACGATTTTTGCAAACAAATAGATTATAAGCACTTAACTTATAATATGAACTTTTAGTTTATAATTGAGTTATAAACTGGAATAGGTTAATAAAAGGATTCATAAAAAGGAAGTTTTTATAAATAAATAGAATGGAATTTATAAACGTTGTTTTATAAATTCGCAAATGACTTATTTTGACAAGAAAATTTGTTGAAACCTATAAATGGAGTTATATTCACATTTTTGAATAGTAAATAATCCTTTGAATTAAAATGAATAGAAATGATGAAATGTGTTAACGTAGTATCTTCACGTTTTTGAATAGTGAATAACACGTTAAAGAAATTGTTTAAGATATGATGTTTTAAACAGAATTAAAACGATCTAACGATGTTTTAAAAGGTGTTGAGATTCGAAACCATAGATTTCAACATTCATTGTTGAAATAGACGTTTTCGAGAAATAGAAGGAAATGGTGGACTATAACACTGTTGTTATAGTAAATGATTTCCGAAAGGAAATGTTTTGTATAGTATTGGGATTTATATATCTATTTTAATTTCGAATCCCTATACTAGTGATTTTGGGTTGTTGTAACGATGTTTTACTCAACATTCGTTTTGGCCCAAATAAATATGTTTAAGTGAATGATTTCCTTAAAGAATGAAATATATACTTAATTCGATTTAAGTATATTGAATATTTTCCAAGGTTGAAAATAAAAAGATTTGTGAATTACTTATGAATAAATAAGTATGGAAATGTTTTCCAATATGAAGTGAATAATTAGAATTTATCTTTTTAAAGATAAATTGAAATGGATAATTGAAATCGTATATGCATGGATATTTTGAAATATAAATTCATTATGGAATTTATATGAGAAAGTGGAATTTGTTTAAAAATAAATATTGATTTATTTTTGAAGTGTTGAAAAATTATATATCTAGTGAAGATATTTTGGAAAATAAATAATTTGGAAAATTATTTGGAATCTGGTGATGTGTGCATATCCATTGATAGTTCAATAACCGACTATCAATATTTCCCTTTGAATGGGTAATTGATGTGATTTGTTTGAATGTGAATGCCACGCTTATTTTTGAATAAGCGCTCACTATTCGGGTTAACCGGGAAAGGACCATGGGGTCGTATAACCTATTCCGAATAAGTGATACGTCGTTGTGAATTGCATTTGAAGATCGGTGTTGAAGACCGAGTATTTGTGAAAGCGATAGGATGACCTATCGATTGTCTCTGCACTGGGTAGCTCCTGGTATAGAGATCTCCTAAGTGATGGGAAATTCGATCGGGATTGTGAATACCCGGATTGCAAGGGCTTCGTAAGAAGTGCCTTCGGTTTTGTTCAAGTCCGGAACAGACTTGTATGGATTGTATGTCTGACATTACAAGTTGAGATATAAAGCAGATTTCTTTCAAATATATTTCTGTTGGTGGCGGAGAATTTATTCTTTTAGCTTAACACCCTTCTCTGAGACGTACGAGCTCAGAGGTTATGTAGTTGAATGTTATCAGTGATATATTCCCAATTTGGTAATGTGACATGCTGAGTGATGCTGAAATGATCATTGTGTTGATTATTTGTGATAGGATCATTTGTTTGATCGTCTATCCTTGTGATCATTGTGTTGATCATTTGTTGACCCAAAGCATGGCTTTTGTATAAAGTATGTTTTTGTGGACGTGACTTCGTCGAGCCTCACACCCCGTGAATGGTCAAAACAGGAAAGAAGCAGCAAGGTTATGAGGGGTAGCACCCTTTAGGATGTGTGCATTTCCTTCTGGAAAAGGGTGGTATCATGGTATGGAGCCCAGATACTTACTCATGTTGAAAACACTTTGTTATGATTGTGTGAATTGATTACGAGCGCTCGGTGAAAAGGTCCCAAAGGACCGGGGGATGGCATATTCGGTCAGTTGTTACTCAGTTAGGGGTAACCCGGCCTTGTGTTGGTAGAGATCCGGTTTGGTTCTCGGGGATGTCCATCCAGAGGCATTCTCATGTGGCAATGGGAAGTTCCTTGGCCTGATCATTCGTTGGAAATCCAATTCCCAATATGAAACTTTTACGGTATTAGTTGTAGAACCTGCCATTCACTTATGGTGGTCACCACTGTTTGGATGGTAGCTATAGTAGGCATACAATAATGGTCGTATGTTGGCTAAGATTTATATTCTACTTTCGAAATGAATTTTTCCTACACTATGCACTAATAATAATATCAAATGTTCTTTTTAATGCGTATCAAGCATCTTTGACTATCATAAGGAGAAATCTCCTCCGATTCTGCGTTTGCATTGTGTGTGTGTGTGCGGGAGGCCTTATGGTAGTCTCATTTTTAAAAGCATTTCGAATTGACTTTAAAAATATTCCTCTATTTTGATTTTAAAGATAAATAAACTGTTTTGAGTTCTCACACCAGTCACATGACTGACTTGGAGTTTATTGTTTTCCTTCCTACACTCTGGGTGCCCACCAATTTCCACACGGGCAGTCAAGAGTAAGGTTTATCAGGATATTCTGGATATTCTGGAGTTGCTGGAGGCAAGCTGGATGGCATGGCGTATTACTAATTTATATAGTATTTCTTTTTCCGCTGCACTGTTTGTTGTTGTATGTTGTTGTACACTCTGATGATATGATGTAATGAAATGTAATGTAATAACTGATATAGTTCTTTGTTTAAAGATTATTCATTTATTATTATATGTTGTTCCGCTGCGATTGTGAGATTCTGATGTTGTTCTGTTGTTTTCTGTTCTGTTCTCTATTCTCTTTTTCTTCTATTTTAAAATTTTCTATCTTCTGTTTTCTCTTCCCTCTATTATCTATTTTCTTCTATCTTCTATCTTCTATCTTTCTCTCTCTTTCTTTTCCTAAATTCTTTTTTTAAAACCCTAACTATTCGGTTTTTCGGCAACGAAAATCCGCAACGTTACACTCCACTTCTGGATGGTCTGTCCCTAACTTACTTTCTCTAGGTCAATTGGTCCTAATGGTTTTGTAAGCTCACCAATAACCTACCTCTGTACAAATATATTCCCTTCTTTGTGTAACATCATTTTATTCTTACCCATGAAAAGCCCTATACACAGGAATTTTGGCCTCAATCAGCTGGTGGCAAATAGCTAATGTATAGAGCGCGACCCTATACCAGTCCCATATGGTATACAAATATCTAAGTCATTTTACTTGAGGAAATCTTCCCTTAAATTCTCCTTGAAAACCTTTTCCTCTCAAATTGATTTAAAACCTTTAAGTCAAACTTTAAACAAGGAAAATATATATGCTCTATGCTTTACTCAAATCACCTTGCCATGTTATATATAATTTACTCAAATCTTTGTTGATGAAAACATTTAAACCTTTGAAAGTACCCATTTCGAATCTACTGAAAGTACCCCTTTCGAAACCAAGTAAACCCTTTTTATAACCTAGGCCGAAAGGCCAAAACATTCTTTTCAAAACCATTCAAAATCCTCCTTTCAAAACTACTGAAAGTCCTTCCCTTCGAAAGCTTCAAAACCTTAGACATATTATCTTTAAAACATTTAAACATTACCTTTCGAAACCATTGGAAAATCTTTCCTTTCAAACCTTTCGAAACTATTGGGCAACCATCCCTTTGAAATCTTCATTAAAACCTTTCGAAAGCATTAAACATCAAACCTTTCAAAACCATTTGGGTTCAAGTAAAACATGTGGAAAATCATTTAAAACTATCTCCTCTTAAATCTTTGGGTTCTACCTTCAACAGAGCGAAAGGGTCATAAAACATTTAAATTGAAAGCTCTCTTTCGAAGACAGTTCCTAAGCAAAGAAGTGATGGTGTCGAAACCAACCTTAAAGCATTGGAGAAGTGACTTGGGGTTTGAAAACAAAGTATTCCTTTCGAAACCATTTGCTTTGAAAGATAAGAAAAGAAGCAACTAGGGGTTTCAACCCCTTCGAATGCTTTACTTAAAACAAAAGACGCGACCCATTCAAAACCTTTCCTCTGAAACATTTAACTCAGCCAAAAGCACACTAAGTTAAAAGCATATCTTTCGAAAGAAAAGTTGGCACATGTTCATTTAAAAACAAAGTCACATTTCGACCCAACAAGTTTTAACCCAGCACCGTCCGCTTAAGTTCAATTCGCTACGTACCAAGTATATTGATACCATGCGCATTGGTTTCGATAATGATGAAGGCAGAACTACTCAATCCAAACGAATGTACCGAAAAAGACGAAACATGCTAAATGCTTGAAAAATCTATTTTTACCTTTAAAAAGAAAAACTTTTCAACTAACATACCTTGTTTGTCAAATATTATTGGTTGCTAATTTTCTTTTCTAAAAGTGCTATCAAAATTTTAGAAACAGTTAATTTAAATAATTTACGAAATATCCCTTCTCCTTTCGTAAATATATAAAACATTTAATTCCCATACCTTAAATAATTTTATATATCTATTAAAACACTTAGGAAAATTCTACAAAAATTCCAGAAAATCCTTTTTAATATGTTTTCTAACCTATAATTTTTTCAGACCCAAAGCAAAAATAATTTAGCACTAAATTATTTTAACCCAAATAATCATTTTCTACACTAAAAAATTAATATAAAATCCATACTAATTCAGACAACTATGAAAATTGAAACCCATCTCTAGATTATTTCTTCTGATCTAAATCTAAAATCACAAGACATTTGGATGTCATTTAATAGGGTTTTACATTAAAACATATCATAAAACCTATATGAATAAACATAAATCATCAACAAGCATATATAAACGTTTAATCATTCAAAAACATGGCAATAAATTATTTTAACCCAAATAATCATTTTCTACACTAAAAAAATAATATAAAATCCATACTAATTCAGACAACTATGAAAATTGAAACCCATCTCTAGATTATTTTTTCTGATCTAAATCTAAAATCACAAGACATTTGGATGTTAGGGTTTTTACATTAAAACATATCATAAAACCTATATGAATAAACATAAATCATCAACAAGCATATATAAACGTTTAATCATTCAAAAACATGGCAAAATACTTGCAAATAATTCGAATAAAATCGAAAACAATTAGAAAAATGAGATATAATCATTATTCACCTTAGCTTTGAGATTAAGGTTTGAGATTTGAATAACTTTGATTTGATTAATCTTCTTCCTTAGCTTTTCTTGTTTATCTTCCTCTTTCTTGCTAATGGTGGTTGGCCTCTACTTTGTCTTTGATTTAGTAATGAACGTGTAAATGAATTTCTAAGGGTTTAGTTTATAAGAATTCTCTTTTCCCTACTTTGCCCTTGCCTATTACCCTTATCTATTTTAATTCATATTAGCCCATTTGAATTTACTCATTAACATAGCCCGGCTACCCCTACTAATCATAAACCTCAATCCCCTAATCATCAAATTATTTCATTTAATTTATCTAATTAAATATCCTAAATAATGTTACTAAAGTTTAGGGTCATTACACTTTCCCAACATACTTTATGCTTATTGTAAACAAAATCATTTACGAATACAATATTAAGTATTAAATGACCAAACTAGAACTGGTTTTAGCATAAATACATCATTAACAATCAACAGTTGTTGTTGACTTATAGTTAATAAATATCTTTGTACCGTTGAATGTTCTTTCTTGTAGACACACGCTTCTTCTGCATTTTGACTTAAAATAAAACTATTTGATATTTCTATAACAACGCATATTCAGTTTTGATATTTGTCGAATGATACTTCATATTCGTTCCTGAATCATATCCAAAAAACCTATGAACTCCATATCACTCCCATTGACCCCAAGGTACGATGGTTGTTATGTGCAAGCATTTGATCTAAATCATTATTTAGAATTTTATGTTCCAATATATATTTACCCAAAAAAAAGTCATATCAAGAGATAATTTTGTGAGGGAAATCCGAATCAACTAGAGCACATCGAACGATGATTCTGTTACGCAAATTTCAACTATTAAAATTTATGATTTTATTGTTATCAATGTTGCTCATTATATTCCAATCACATTAGTCATTCTCTTGAAGACACATTTGCCATCAATGGATCATATCCCTTTGGGTAAAACTATCAAAACACTACTTTTATAACATACTTGGAATCCATTCAGATTAGTGCATCATACCATAAAATAAGGTCAATACTCTTAATGATTTTATTGAAAAATGTGGATTATCTATTTTTGACATTGATAAGCAACTCATAGTGTATGTAATGTGTGAAAATGCTTATTATACATTCTAATGCGTTGTTTTCATTTAGATTTGGTTAATTCATTTCATCCCTTGAAATCGGTATTATCTTTAGATCGTATCTAAATCCATTTTGCTATTAGTGATTTCTAAAAGAAATTCCTTCGCTATGAAGTTAGTATTTTTTGAAACAACAATTGTTTCTTGGTGCAATGGAACATGTATCCATAAAAAAAATTGAATTGCCTTATATACATAAAATTGATTTGATGAAGTTTCAAAATAAATGTATAAAATATAATTTGGTCATCCATTGACAATTGCTCTCAAACTACTTTTGGGGTGATTCATACAAGATCCCTCACATGCAATTATTACGTATTGGCTTTTAACTCACACAACAAATCGACTCCTTGGCCTACGACATGTTAGGATTTCTTATAAACCCTTATATCGTATGATTTTTTAAACTTTCTTTAGATAAAATTAATTTTGACCTTGTGTACTACTCTTAAGTACACGACCTTATAGAAAGAAGTTAACTCAACTTCACTCATTATTAATCATGCTACGTCCAATAAAATTTGATTACTCCTTATCGATGCATCATTATGTATCATAAGGAGGAGTGACTTTAAGATTGAATCTTTATTCATTTTAGGTATATTCGAAACTCTTACTAATATGCTCACTCATTCGATCAAATGGAATCATTTTATTTTCTATCGCACATTATTTATTTACTTCTGTTTTATATTCTACGAACTTATCGTTAATATACCATACGTGTATCAAATACACATATTCATGTTTGTTATTATTCATCGGTGAATACAATAAAGCACATGGAACCATTTTGGTATTAACAGACTTTCGATTGCGTATACCTATATGTATATCAATCTGTGGAGTTCATCAACTATTGTGATGCTCCTGCAGAATGGTTTTTTTGCCCTTAATTTTCTGAGATATAATTCACTAGTACTATATGATTCATATCATCATAAAATAAAAGAGCTCAATGTGGCTTAGTTTGCAAATAATTTCAGATACTTCTGTATTTTCAAATGCATCACTTTTGTTACGAAAATAAATACCACTATTATAGTTTTATTTTAATGAATATTCATAAAATTCATAAAAAATAAAACTATGTCAATTTTTAGTCAGCATTAAAAAAAAGTTATTATTTCATAAATAATGTTTGGTATGTTTTACGAAAACAATTTTCGTAACTTGATGCGACCAATAAGTGCTATATGTCATGCTCCTACAATTTCTATCATTACTAAAAGAACATACAAAATACAGGGCTCCATTCAACTACTTAATTTAGGCTATTAATTTCATCCACTATAACTAGTTTACAATCGAGTGGTTCTAAATCAAATATCTTGAACTTAAAAAAATAAATCTTGCATAAAACAATTTTCAATCTGAAAATACATTTAGAACATAATCATATTTCTTATTTCATATCAAGTATCTTTTATTATTTTATACAATTCTCATTTCCATTATTTCTCCATGAAGCAAAAGTGAGCATTTACTCTCTTCATCCCAACCGTGCCGTTATTTTTCTCTACTCGCGCTACATTCGTTTTTCTTTCCAAATGGTCAAACCATTCAAAAGGAAACCTTGACTATAGTATCATAACCAATTATTTACAAAAGTGCATTTGGTCATCCTTAACATTTAAGGATGTCAAATAAGTTACAATTTATGTAAACTAATCATTCTGACATTTTCGATAATCGAGTTCTTTGATCTACCTTATAGTTGTTGGTCTAGTGTTACAGTTAACACAACAAGTTCATCATTGTAATAGATCATATTGAATACATGATTTCTTTCTATGGTTTATTTTCTTATTTCGAATGAACCAATTTCATCCAGATTTCATACACAACGAACCATGACCTTGCACCATATAACATTTGGATATCCATTATCAAGTATAACTTTTAAAGTTTGAAACCCATAAAGGACAATACACGTTCTCGGGCAAATAAACACGTAAGTGACCAATTATGAATGTATTTAATAGTTGTAAAATTGAGCACTTGCACGGGTGTTGAAACAATAACATGCAAAAAATATTTATCAATAAGTATATTTTGTATTTCTACATTTCAATATTTAATTCATTTTAGTTGTATATCTTAGTTGTAAACATCTTATGAATTATGTTAATTATACAAATTCAAAAATGTAGATTATTATAGGTTTATATAGAAAATGTTGTTATAATATTTAAAAGGTTAATGTTGCCAGTACATTTTTCTAATAAGACTCCCACTAGATTTTTATGTCGATCAAAACCTTAACAAAAATATAGAAATCTTTTGATTTCGCTACTTCCTGTTAGGACTGATCCGCCTTAGGATTTCGACTTTTAGTTTGCCCAACAAGTCATAGCCCCACAAATGATGGATAACCCCTTATCGATTGTATCATATACAACTCCTGACCTGTGGTTCATCGACCTAAAATCATTTCAATTTTGAGTTTTCACAACAAATCAAAAGAAATTATTCACAAGTACCTACCATTTCGCGGCGACCCAAGTGTAGTATATGTACTTGAGTTTGCTTAACATATACATATAGCTATCTTACCTCGTCTCTTCAATAAATTAATAATTCTACACATAACATCTCTAGCTTGAGTTTGTTCAACAACCAAAGAGTATACAAGTAATTTCTTAATATATAAATGGAGATGACAACTTTATAATAAAGATTCATAATCTTTAATATATTTAATTGAGTGATATCAACTTATGGAATAATGAATTTGTTATGAAATACTCTCTTGATCCAAGTGTCAGACACATCAATAATCATGGTACACATACTATACGTATGTATTTATCCCTTAATTCTCATTTGGGTTTCTTTTCTGTTCCACTTTTAATTATATATTCATATTATACAAGTTTTATTTATTATATTACCTTTATACTTAATTAGCCTATATAATAGCCTTATGTACAAAATATTAAATAAATCTTATTTAATTAATTTAATTAACTAACATTTTAATTGTTTTTATGCTATTCAATTAAATATTTTAATTGAATATATACTCCATAACATTTATGGTTATACACATATATCTTTATATATATGTGAGTGTGTATTTTACTATTTTGTTAATAAACTTATTTAGTTAAATATTAATTTCGAAAATTTCTTATGTATATACATATATACTTACATCATCTTAAACAATTTAAGATAATGTTACATATATCATTTTATATATTATACATATATATACTATAATTACTAAACTATTTGATTAGTTTATTTAATTTATTAATCTTACTAATAAATATGAAAGTTTTGAAATATACTTATTATATTTTCAAAAAACTTGTATAAACTATTTTATAACATTTATAATGTATAGAGTTTTCAAAACCAATTTTGATTATAATGTAATTCTTATTTCAAATTAAACTTTTAAATTTAATACCTTATTTTAATTTCAAACAATTTTCAAAATTAGTCGAAGGCCCAATTAAAATTGGGTCTTTTTCTATTAGGGCTAACCTTTGGGTTCACTTTACCTCTCTGGCTAGGACAATAACCGGGGATGGCAGGGTACTTGATTACCAAAACCAAAGCCTAGACACTACTTCTCTAGGTAACCTACTAAATTGGCAAGCTTAATTAGTTAGCCCTAACATGACTAATTTTGACTGCATAGGATATTGGACTCTAATATTATTGAAGGAACTGGGCCAGCACGTAGTGGATAAAATTGGTGAATTTTAATTTTTTATCATTTTGGATCTTATTGGGCCTATGAAGTCTAAATTTATTTAAATCTTATCTAAATTAATTTTAAATAAAATTATTATTTTATTTTATTTGTAACAAAGTCTATGTTTTGACATTATATTTGTATTACATGATATTAACATGCATATCATTTACATATGCGTGTGTATGTACATGTGCAACGTATGCACTGTACATGTGTAAAAACTCGCACCTTAATGGGCCTAAATTTCAACAAAAATCAAAATTCAATTCCATCAAAGCATAGATCGTTGGATTTGGTACCTGCAAATAAGCATGAGCATTATCAAAGATTAATAAAAATCTAAACTCATAGTGGAAACAATAATAGGATAAGAATACTGACTATGACTGCTACCTTGGAATTAATGGTATTTCTTGGATAGCAAATTGCCACATCAGCATCAAGCATGAGAGAAAAGAAGAATCTCCAACCACAAAGCACATCCAACTCCACTAAACTGTTCCTTTAAATTATATCCTGTGGGTTTTAATGAGGAGAGGTTCAGAACAACGTTTGGCTGACTGGAAAAATATAAATTATCCATAACGTAAACCTGTACTGATTGGTTTCCATTTGATTGTTATGTCCATTAAGGCTAGCAATTCTAATCTAGCCTTGCATTGCATACACGATCACATACATACCGCTTCCTAAGGTACGAAATACTAATGAAGCCATATCAACCGCCCAATACTTTCAAACACATTTGCCACTTAATACTTCTAAATATGAAGCAGGCTTCTATAATACTTTTAAAATATAAATAGGCGGACTTTTTCATTTACGACCTTAATCAAGGTAGACCCCATCACTTAAGACTTATTCCCAAGGCGGTTTCCTAACAATTTTGTCAATGGTCGATGGGCCCTAGCTACAAGACCTTTAACCACTGTTTAAGGCTTCGACATTTAATGTCGAACTATTACCGCATCTATCGTCGATTAAATTTTAACCATGTAATAAAAAATAAACAATACCCAAGCCACTTAATACCTCCAAGTGGAAAATAGGCGGACTCTGGTCATTTAAGACCTTAACTAAGGTAGACGCCATCATTAAAGACGTATCCCTAAGGCGTGATCCTAAATGATACTATTATTATTACGACCTAAGAAATGTAAGAGAAAGTACCCAAACCACTAAATACTTCCAAGTGGAAAATAGGCAGACCCGGTTATTTAAGACCTATTTCCAGAAACGTGCTCGCCAATGGTACTATCTAGCCATCATTGCTTAGAAATCTCATTGGGATACTAAATACATATTTATAGGAAAGAGGAGGACAACACAGTCACTTAAAACCCCAAATCTGAAGCAAACCCTTCCCGATATATCTGCTTTCACTCTTTAATTATAAATATGGCATCTCATTAGGTCACTTATTTCGGTAGGGAGGTGGACCCTTCAGCCACTTAAGACCTTAACATTGAAGTAAACCCTTTTTATGGACATCCTTATTTATTTATTTGGAGTCTCACTAAGTTACTTAATACTTTCATTTAGGAGAGAGAAAGACCCTTCAGCCACCTAAGACCTCAAACCAAAAGCAAACCCCGATGGAGACATCCCTCATCGTTCCTAATTCAAAATTTAAACGTTTAATACTTTTCAATTAAGAAAGCAAGCCAATTCTCTCATGTCATCACGGGTCCTAGGATTAGTGATATCTCACATCAGTAGTAAGCACACCCGACTGTAGATAGTCTCAAAGTGAAGGGTAGTCTTCTGTCGAGTGACTCTACTAAGGTCGCATCACTAACCTACTAAGTCTAATTAACTATCCTAAGTCTTTATTTACATTATCTTAGGTAGACATTAGACTTAACTTACTAATTTCCTTTTTATTTAAGGCAATAAGATTCACCTTAAATATTTATCTACCCATAAATCCCTACTTAATGCAAATGCCAATTTTTCCATAAAATCCTAACGGACATTTCCTAAGAAATTTACGTATGATTACTAATTTTAAATTTGTTACCTTTTATATCTATTCCATTTTTATCAGTCCCATTAATTCATTTACCTATCAGATTATTGCAACTCCCATATTTTTTACCATTTATTTGAGTTACAATCTTTTAAATTTGTTTTCCATTAGTTAATTATCCTAAATGCGAATATTACGTGCAAGCGTCGTTATTAGCTTTTTATTTAATTACTATTAGTGCAGTAATTACGTACAAATATTTACTTTTAGCAAATATGTTCTAGTTATTTATCTTCACTAGAATATAATTTTCCGTGTTAAATTGTTCGAATTATATCTAAAAAGATTATCCTCTATAATTACCATAAATTAGTCCAAACAAAAGATTTAACTTTAAAATGAAAAAGATTACATCGTTTGAAATTATAAGGAATATTCATTTCTTTTTACTACTAAAATAGACAGTGTAAGCTACAATAAAATCATATCTACACATCTCTTTATATTTCTATTTCCATCTATTCCTTGTTAGATCAAAAGCAGTATTTTTCTAAAAAGTGAAAGAAATCCTACTAATTTACAAATATTAAGCGGATCTAAATTCCAATAATTCCAAACGTACAAAAGTTTATATTCCAATAAGATTAGGGTAATAATCCAAATTTATAACATTATTACACAACCTATTTCAGATGTGGAATAAATTTCATTCAAATTTAATATTCTAAATTCATAATTTTAGGACTGATTTCTGGATACAATTATATTCAATTATAATCCAAATTTACATATGGAGGCGATATTTATTATATTCAATTCATTGCCTATAGATCATATACAATTATCCAATTAGGCGAAAAAGTCAAATATACAACAACGGGATAATTTCGTATTATAACAATCTATAAAATTTCCCACTTACCTTTTAAAAGCGATCCAAATCTCAGGTCTGAAGTAGAATCTTTGATTCCTCTCCAAATCCTCTTTAATCCAAGAGATACGTATAAAAGTATATATACATACATTAGAATTACAGATCTGAAATGAAATTTAGGATAGAGAGAATATATATATATATATATATATATATATAACCTTAAATACATATATGGTTGAATCTCTTCTCTTATCCTTTTTATTAGATTTCTATTCTTCTCCGATTTGTATGAATATATATAAAAATATCCTATCTTTATAATTTGTAGAGAAAGTGAAGAAGAAGAAATGAAAGAGCTTCGCTACTGCCTCCATAAAAATATGAGAAGAGAAGTGAGGGCTAGGCCTGACTTTGTAGGTGCAATAATCAACCAGAACCATTCGATTTAAAATATTAGATCTAGATCGTATATGGCCTATATTTACTGAAGCTGCCATACACGAAGGGGTTGACCTCCCCTTTCCTAGGGGTTGACCATCCCTTTCCTAGCGGTTGACCGCCCCTGGTCGACCGCTCCAATGCACAGGTCGACCAGTGGGTCCCATTTAATTAATTATAAACATTAATTTTTCTTATTTAATTATTTTCGTTTCAAATTCGTTTTTCGTCCGTAACTTCTTCTTAAGACTTCGATCACAAGACTGCTAATATGAAAGTTGCTCAGAATTTCCCCACTAATGCAGTGATGCAAGTTTCATGGTCAAATTCCATCATCTGCACAAATTCAATTTTTGGAGCCTAATTAATTAACCAACTAATTAATTAAATAACTAATGCCCAATTATGGGGTGTTACATTCATCCCCCCTTAAAAAGAATTTCGTCTTTGAAATTTCATTAATGACTAAGTCAAGGTTTGGTTCTTAATTATCCTAAACTACACAACCAATGAGTGTACAGCAAATTTTGTAACCAATCGTGATGTATTACTTTATCACCACATTGAAAATATGTATGCAAAATGATTCTAAATCGGATCCTCCTATATGAATGCATTTCTTTTGAAAGCATTTTTGAAAATAAGATGCAAAAGCCTATATACACACACACACTGGAAGTTCTACATGTATGCAGCTTTTTGAAAAGTCTTTGCAACCAAAACCCCCATATACCTACAAATAGAAGTATAAAGCAACTAATTTTGCATCCATCTCCTATCATCCAAAAATCTAACGCATCAAAAAGTCTCTTTTTAAACTTTACTCCTACGGAAAAAAAAGAAATTTAGGCAAAGAATTTAACATTTTTACCACACTATAGTCTTCCTAATCTTGTAGTACAGTGGAAATTTCTTTGCTGCCTCGTAGTTACTACAAATTTTCCATGCACAAAAAGGATAAGGAGGCTTGTTTTCAAGCTCTAAAACAAAATTAAGTCTAAAAATAGACTTGCGATCGCTGTCGACACGGTATAGAAATAGAAATTCCAAAGCTAAAACAGTTTTCCCCTTGTTAACGCTTGCATTTATCGCATCTTCGACCCTAATTTACCGCTAATTCACAAATTTTTACTCTATTGCTTTTTTTACGTCTAACATGTGACCTACAAAATGAAAGTTTTCACAAAAATCTTTCTCGCTTTTCAAATTTGTATGTCATTCGAAAAATAAAATCCCAAAATATTTAGACGCACATTTTCTCTTTAAATAAAATTTTGAACAAAAACTCTAGAAATAATTTTGGAGTCAAAAATAACTAAAAAAACAAAACTTTTTTTAAGAAAAAAATGGGAACTTTTCAAATCAAAGGGAAGTTTTTCAAAAATATTTTCCTTATCAAAAACTTTGATAAATCAAGCCATAATTTCAACGTAGTTGGGATTTAGTTATGTGCGCATAAACCAATTTCCAAAATTATATAACTATTCTTTACCCAAAAATTAGACATTTGATATAAAATGGTCGATAGATATATTATTCAAGAATTTTAGCTTTTAAGGAACATGAGCAATGACCCGTGACATCGAAACAACTTTATCATGTCCTTCGCTAAAATTTCCAACTATTCTGAACTTCCAGTCTTATATTGCTTTTGTTGTTATTGAAGTGTCTTTATGATATTCCCATATTTATATTAGTTCTCTATTATGCATATATATATTGGTGAGCGGCTTGCATATCAAGAAACAACAATGTAGATAATGAATAGAAACGCATAATATCATGCATGATGTTAGCACCAGAATTGATCGCTAACAACCTAGAATAGATTTGTGTAGCGAGATAAATGAAGAAAGTAAATTGAAAAAGAGGGATACACGATATAATGCAAAATGAACAGTAAAAGACAAGAACAACAGAATTATAGTAGTTCGGCATAAATGCTTACGTCCACTTTGAAGGTAATCTTTATTTCTTTATCAACTATTTGATTACAGATACAATCCATGAAAAATAGCTTGAATTCAATTTAGAACAAAAAGAAAATGAGTATAAAAAATGGCAGAGTCTCCCCTTAGTTCTCCCAATAAGATCCCCCAAAATGGAACCCTGCTCCTCTATTTATAGAAGGAGATAGCTTGGCTTCTCTGAGCTTGCATCACTTTCCAGTTCTTCAGGCCCACGACCAAGAGAGCTTGGTGCACAACCAATAAGCTAGGAAAACCGACCTTCTCATGCCGACCCCTCGACCTAGGGTTTTTTGGGTGTTGGCTCGAAGAAGCCCAAACTCTAGCTCGAAGCAATTTGGACTGCGACTCAAAGTAACTGTAACGTCCCGCCTTTTCGCACGCTTTAAATCGACACACGTGCCAATTCAAACCATACGCAAGGGCGGATTGTTATGGGGTAAATAAGAAAAACAAGAAGGAAAGCAAACAGAATCTCACAGCGGAAGGATAAAATATAATAATCAAATATACAGTTCATGAATCTGTTTTACAAAAACATTTGATTATTTTTACATAATATGTATTAGAGTTACACGTACCAATAACAATGCAGCGGAACAGTATGAGTGTAGTGCAATAATAGTAGATAATAGTAATACAAATCTTCGTCTTCGTCTTCCAGAGCTAAAACTTAAAATCCTGAAAAGCTCGGACTGACCCGAGCGAATTAAAAAGACAAAACACTCGAGTCAGAACTAAAAGATCTTATGTAAGTTAAATCAACAGAAATAAATATGAGTGCAGTAACTTAAAAGATGCTTGGGATTTACATCTCTTAAGGATCCGTTAAACTATTTACTATGTAGTGTATTTCGCTATTATAATAGTGTCTATTTGTGAAATAAACTTACTTTTAAATAGCGTTAAGGCTTTACATTTTCCACCTTAACACGTAATAGTCCCAGTAGTCCATCCAATATCATAGTCCCACCTGATCGGGAAGCCACCAGAGGATACCACACGGGCTACGGGAGAAATCCAAACTCGTACAAGGCGCGATAGGGTAGGTTACACGGCACAACTAGGCAATGCCAGGGTAGATATACCAATTACGCTTCCGGATCGGTGGTAACGCGTAGCGCAGCTACCGCCCACCTCGAGCCACACCCCCAAATCAAAGAAATCAAAAGTGGCCACCGAATCAATCCAAGAGTCAAAGTATATATCGAAGGGATGTATCCGATCAAAGGTGCTACCTTATTAACCCGTCAATCGCTCCTGTTTTAGCCACCTTATGCCAACTCGCGGGAGTTGGGTCCACGTATTTACCTTACAGGAAACGCCGCCGCCAACCTACTTCATTCTGGAATCTCCACCGCGTACACGGTTGTTCAAGTGGTTTTCGGAGTTGGCAGAGAGTATGACAACTTCCGATCCCGGTCACTTCAACAACCAAACGTTATTATAACACCGCGGTCGTTTAAAATATTTATACTTTCAAAACCAGAACATAATTATCCGTTTCAAAACCCATAAATACGATATCATTTCCTTTTAAAAATTCAAATAAATATGATATCATTTTATTTCAAATATATTCCTTTTCCAAAATCATGCCACTTTTAAATTTATAATACCTCAGAACCAAATATTTGAATTTTAACTTTCAACATAATACTTCGAAATCCATAGTTTTAAAAACCATAACCTTCAAAGCTTAAATGGTTTGGATATTCAACAGTATATAAAATAAAACAGTTGAATTTAAAATTTCTCTAAAATATATAATTCCCACACCTTCACAATCTTTATTCATTTTAAATTCAGTCTAAACCCATAACTTTTAGATTCACTTTCAGTTTGAATAAAATACTTCGATTTCAATATTTTCAAATTTTGAGTATTTAATGAATTTCAAAACTAAGGTTGGAAATTTCTATTCAACAATTCATTTCTTATTATTTAGTTTTGAAAGGTTTACATTATAAATCCATAACCATTTAAAGTAAACTCAATTTATTAACACTAAATATTTCCTTCCATTTATTTATACTAGAATTATTCATTAAATCCAGTTATAAATATCATAACTTTTAAAATGTCCAATTTAAACCAATTAACATTAACTTATGGAGTTAGATTTTTAAATAAGCTCAATTCAAATTAAAATTTCAATTTATCTTTCAATCCTAATTGATTTGGAATCATTTAAGACTCTATATATATATATATATATATATATATATATATATATATATATAGACACACACACCGGATCTTAAACCTGTACTCCATCATATAATATAAATTATCAAATTTCATTTTTCAACTTATTCATTTTTATTTAACAAATTATGCATAGCTTAAATTTGATAATTTAACTATATATGTATATATAAAATATATTTATATCATATCTAAATTTAATATTTATTAAACCGTATCATATCCAAACCATAAAATAATTTCAAAAATAATTTTATATATATATCGCGGTGCTTGTAAAAAAATTTCTACCCTATGGTCAAGTGATACGGACATTTATCATTTCAATCCGCAATTTAAAATAAAAAATGCGGTTGTATATCATTTCAAACCGCAATCCCGAATGAAATGAATATGCATGATAACTTGTAGTTTATATAAGATAGAACACATCATCCATTCACCCATTATCAATCATCAACCATTTTATTTCAATCATCATCAATTTAAACAAACATCAATATATAGCATATAAAATATAAAAGGTAATAAATAACAGTTATTAACTAACAGTTTATATTCAATAATAATTTATTAACTATTTAACTAACAGTTTATATTGCAAATAAATAAATTTTAACTGCCAATTTATATGCAATAAAAAAATTTATTAACAGTTAAAATTAAATAAAAGCAATTTAACAGAGATGATGAATAAAACAGGCCAAACAGTCATAAATAAATTTCTACTCATATCTTAAATCAATTTAACAGACATAGGAAATTTTAGAAGTTGTGAGTGGGTTAAAACACTCACCTTTTGAATTTAAATCCGATTTAAACCCAAAAATTCGACGGTCTCCAAATCTTTCCAAACCTGCGTCAAAAGATCTGGAATTTTATTACGATCCTAACAAAAAAAATCACACGTAAATTCGAGATCGTATGAGAAAGTTATTCGATTTTGAACATCGATAAATTCGAATACGAAAAAAAAGAAAAAATATATATATAAACAAACCCACGTCAGCACCCTACGCGTGCCCTCCCCATCTTCTTCCTCACGCGTTTCCCTGATGAAGGCCGAACCCAACATCCACTCAAACCCTAATAGCCGTTTCTACGTTGCTTGCCGAGACCACGATCCAATACCTCCATCTCGAAGCTCTACGTCGCCTCATCCTTCGCACAAAACATCATAAAGCTCGTCCATTTCCATAGCTCGAAAAACGAGGATGAATGGCCACGGTTTCACCTGCGATTTCCCCTTCCTCGATGCTCGAAACACGATCACTACCGTTGGATTTGAAGTTCGTAACGAGCTCTTCAACTTTGCGGTTGGAAGACTTCGTGATTACTTGATGGACTGATCGCAAATTGGAGGTGAAGTTGGATGATTTTCGGCCATTAGGGCATAGAGGTGGCGGCTGGTATAGAAAACTAGGGTTTTGGGAATATTTTATTATTATTCTCGTGATGCGTGTCGTAGTTATATAGCTAGGTCCCAAAATAACTCGAACTCCGATGTAAGCATGCTAACAGGCTATCCTAACATAAAAAGGCTTTCTGAACGCAATGGTACTGGTTTCGAAGCCCAGTTCCATCATTTTCGTAGGTTACTGTTCAAGTCAATTTGTTTGAATGACAAAAATGCCCTTGAAAAGTCCATTTTGGCTCCGGAATGAAAATGAATCATCCCATATATCAAAATAGATGTTTTTAAATATTTTAAATGTGATGGAACAAGTTTCAAGCTCAAATTCCATCGTATGAAGAAGTTATGCTGAAATCAATATTTTCAAATTGATTTCAAATTGATTTCAATTAAATCGATTTCAGGGCATTTCGAGTCCGTACGATCAAACGACAAGTCCGGTCTCTACGAAACTTGAAACCCTGTAATAATTCACCGATACGGATCCGATGAAACTGGTTTCGTCGAAAACCGAGTCAAAGGCCAAAATGGCTATTTTTATATTAATTAAATAAATTAAAAATTAGTCAATTAAATCAAATTTCCCATTTCACTTCGATAATTGACGATTCTTATCAATCATAAATTTTTCAAATCATCTTTACTAACTTAAACAAAATTTAACTATCGAATTAAAATTATAAATTCTCAAATGTCATTAAATTCACCAATTATAAATTAAATTTCCAATAATTTAATTAAATTTACTTTCCATATATTTTTGTCAAATAGATAAATTTATCATTGGATTCATACTTCATTACGTAAATCTCTCCAATTTCATCTAAATTTATATTTGCATAATATCTAAATATTAAATTTCAAGTATTACTTCATTATCATTAATGTAATAAATATTTTTTTAATTATTGCAATTTATTATCCGTTATAACTTAATATACTAAATAGATGGTCAATCTTAAATACTTGTTCTCATTGACGTTTTATTTCTACTTACAAATCAATGCAATCATTACATATCCCTCCCTTAGTTAAAAACCTTCCTATTTCCATCTTTATTTCCAATTAACGTAAAATGTTATACTCAATTTCCATTAATTTCAATAGATTCAAATTATCATAGTTCAAATCTAAATGAATAAATAGAGCTTGATTCCCGTTTAAATATTTAACTCATCTAATTGCAATTAACCTTGTTATCATAAATTAAATTCCGATATATTGATACAATTTTATTTCCATTCTTTATTCACAAATCATCATATTTATAAAGAACATTTACATTATTCTCCATTTATTACCTTATTTTATTTAACGTAACATTTAATTTATATTTATTGCAATGATTTCCAAATCAATTGAATGAATTAAATATATATGTATCACTCATAATAACTTGTGGTCACAACTCTTGATCACCTTTAATAAGTTTATTATTTACAATCCAATAATCGCCATTTACTATATATATACGAATTAATTAAATCAATATTTCCATTTCGTTTTCTTATACTAAATTTATTACTAAGTGTATTTACTCCATTCCAACAAGTTGGAATTTCATTCTTACTATAACAATCATTTCCCTATTCACTTTTATTAATAACCCACCATCATTGCATTTATTGTCTTTTATTGATTTAATCAAATTACCCCATATTCCTTTAAATTCATACTAACGAAATATTCAATTACTATTCAATGCATATTTATTCATCAATCAATTCGGTATTTACTTTTCTTTCCTTCTATTTGATGATAAATAACCTAGTATACATTTACATATATTCATTTCATTCCATTCATTTATGGATATTGCATTGAAATTTAATTTATTAGCTAATATCAACATTATTACCATTAATTACAATTAGATTCCCAATTTTATTCAATACCCTGAATAAATAACATATATATTAATCAAATCCTTACATTTTTTTTCTCATATTCCATTTAAAATCAAACCATAACATTTAAATGATTTTATTGAATTGGAATTTCATTCAAGTCATAAATTATTAACTTGCAATAACATGATTCCTTAATTTATTCCAATTACCATTTACACTCTTTTATTGCATTTAAATCAATTTAATATTTTCATTAATTTCTCATATTAAATTCTATATCCAGGTAAGAATCCTTTTTCTACTTAATTCATTTGGATTTTATTCAAATTTCTATAAATAGGTTTTTTTAGTCACTATTTACATAATTTATTTTAGCCTTCATTTTAACATTTATTTATCCCCTTTTATTGTTTCTACTAAAATAAATTACAAAAATCCTATTAAATAAACAAATTAAATTGTCGAAATTTACGGGTCGTTACACTCTCCCCCACTCAAAACTTTTCGTCCCCGAAAAGGAAAAGAAGGGAAAAGAAGAAATAAGAAAACAATATATCTTTCGTAATTAAATTTATAAACAAGTAAGTTTACAAAATAAAATAATCTAACATAAAATATACCAATTTATAACCATTTAAATCCTTTATACATTTAAAGTTTGTAAACATTTTCAATTTTTTTCTAAGTCCAAAATTTACGGAAAATTTTGGCAGAGTCTCCTTTGTATGGAGAGGCTCGGAAGAAAATATAATATAAATATAACAATATACACAAATATTTTCCAAAATAATATATATCCCTACACGGGAAAATATATTAAATAGCGCTATAAACCGAAATCCGAAAACGTACCTATTTGTCGGGCAACTTACGCTAAATTTATGGAACAAAAAGCAGTAGCAATTGCTTCCATAACCTGCATTTCACTAATATAATCCAAAGGGTTAACAATTTACATAAAGTGAAATATCTAAGTGGTTTCAATCACTGTCAACAATCAATACACAACCATCAATTTCAACAACAGCATATACAACAAATACAAAGCAACCATTCAATCAAACAAACAAATAGTTGTTCGGGTTCAAAACTTTTAAATTGTACGGAATGAAGAACAATCTACTAGCGCATCATTTACTCAACAGTCTTAGATAAAACTAAATAGATTATTCATTCACCCAAACCAATTTTAAAGTATCTTGCCCAACAACCATCAATTAAACAACAACAATCCAGACAACAATCGACTTAGCCTATTATTAATTCCATCTCATATATTTTAATTTCTCTTTTTATTCATACCACATAAATTTTTATAATTTACATTTATTTCTAACCAATTTTTAGTTTCATTTACACATTCACTGTTTGTTTCATTTGTTTTTACTTATTACTTACAATTATTCCTTTCCATTATCTCAGGTCATGCCAGTTCTTTTTATTTCATTATAATTATTTATTCATTTATTGCATGCCCTCATTTATTTAAACTTTAATTATTTAAGTTTATAATCATCTATTTGTCATACTTACCTTTAATTATATTTACTTATAGTAAAATTCCAATTATAACTTAAGTTTATAACATTAAATTCTATTTTATAATAGCAAATTCATTGAATACTTCATTACCTACTTTTACTTGTACAATTTTCATTACATTTCCTATTAAAAATTTCAACTTTTAATATTTGGTAAGTTATATATGTTAAAGAATATGCAAATGAACTTATACAAGTTTTATCATCCTTTAATTTTAATGTTCAACAGTATCACTCTTTGTTTCGTATGTTACAAATTCCAAATTTCCTTTAATTTCCATTTATACTTAGCATTTACATCTCTTATTTTATTTAGGGTTTTAATTATTAATTACCTACTTTTCATTTCACTACAATAATTGAAACAATTTTTTTTTAATGGAAATTTAAGAATTAAATACCGGGTTACATTTTCAATTTATTTTTAAAACAATAGATAAATATATTCTTAAAACTTATATATCTACAATTATATCTACAACAATTCAAAAAAAAATTCAATCAAAATGAATCTGCAGTAAAACTATTACAGTGGCCTTCCCCCTTCGAAACTCGAAAATGAAAGTCGATGATGCGGCCGCCATCACCGAAATTATTTTCCAGCGATAGAGAGGAAAGTACAAAACTTGTTTTCTCCAAAATCTTCTTTAAAACAATTCTTCCGAATTTTATACTAAATATTTATATCAGAAAATACTTATAAACAATATTATTATATTCCAAAATTTATTCGAGAGAAATTTCAAAACCCCGGAACTTAAGTTCTAAATTTCCAAATTTCATTTATTTTCTTTTTCAATTTTATTTCTATTATTATTTATACACTTTATTACCTAACAACCAATCTATTACAGCCAAATATAGATATCTTTTGAAAATTTTTATTATATATATAGAAAATATAATAGGAAAAATTATTTCATTCACCTATATAAAACAAATATTATGTCGGTCTATCCTATTAAGTGTTTAGAAATCCCTATTGATGTCACAGCGTCCCATGCATCAACCAGAATTTATAAATACAAAACGGAACAGATTAACACAATGTAAAAACCTTTTTATACACTAACAAATACGCTCACACATAAATATACACTCAGCGACTCCCATGGGGTATTACTACCCTATTAGTAAAGAGTCAAAACCCATAAAGCTATGGTTTATCGCTAAACCAAAGCTCTGATACCAGACTGTAACGTCCCGCCTTTTCGCACGCTTTAAATCGACACGCGTGCCAATTCAAACCATACGCAAGGGCGGATTGCTATCGGGTAAATAAGAAAAACAAGAAGGAAAGCAAACAGAATCTCACAGCGGAAGGATAAAATATAATAATCAAATATACAGTTCATGAATCTGTTTTACAAAAACCTATGATTATTTTTACATAATATGTATCAGAGTTACACGTACCAATAACAATGCAGCGGAACAGTATGAGTGTAGTGCAATAATAGTAGATAATAGTAATACAAATCTTCATCTTCGTCTTCCAGAGCTAAAACTTCAAATCCTGAAACGCTCGGACTGACCCGAGCGAATTGAAAAGACAAAACAATCGAGTCAGAACTAAAAGATCTTATGTAAGTTAAATCAACAGAAATAAATATGAGTGCAGTAACTTAAAAGATGCTTGGGATTTACATCTCTTAAGGATCCGTTAAACTATTTACTATGTAGTATATTTCGCTATTATAATAGTGTCTATTTGTAAAATAAACTTACTTTTAAATAGCGTTAAGGCTTTACATTTTCCACCTTAACACGTAATAGTCCCAGTAGTCCATCCAATATCATAGTCCCACCCGATCGGGAAGCCACCATAGGATACCACACGGGCTACGGGAGAAATCCAAACTCGTACAAGGCGCGATAGGGTAGGTGACACGGCACAACTAGGCAATTCCAGGGTAGATATACCAATTACGCTTCCGGGTCGGTGGTAACGCGTAGCGCGCAGCTACCGCCCACCTCGAGCCACACCCCCAAATCAAAGAAATCAAAAGTGGCCACCAAATCAATCCAAGAGTTAAAGTATATATCGAAGGGATGTGTCCGATCAAAGGTGCTACCTTATTAACCCGTCAATTGCTCCTGTTTTAGCCACCTTATGCCAACTCGCGGGAGTTGGGTCCACGTATTTACCTTACAGGAAACGTCGCCGCCAACCTACTTCATTCTGGAATCTCCACCGCGTACACGGTTGTTCAAGTGGTTTTCGGAGTTGGCAGAGAGTATGACAACTTCCGATCCCGGTCTCTTCAACAACCAAACGTTATTATAACACCGCGGTCGTTTAAAATACTTATACTTTCAAAACCAGAACATAATTATCCGTTTCAAAACCCATAAATACGATATCATTTCCTTTTAAAAATTCAAATAAATATGATATCATTTTATTTCAAATATATTCCTTTTCCAAAATCATGCCACTTTTAAATTTATAATACCTCGGAACCAAATATTTGAATTTTAACTTTCAACGTAATACTTCGAAATCCATAGTTTTAAAAACCATAACCTTCAAAGCTTAAATGGTTTGGATATTCAACGGTATATAAAATAAAACAGTTGAATTTAAAATTTCTCTAAAATATATAATTCCCACACCTTCACAATCTTTATTCATTTTAAATTCAATCTAAACCCATAATTTTTAGATTCACTTTCAGTTTGAATAAAACACTTCGATTTCAATATTTTCAAATTTGAGTATTTAATGAATTTCAAAACTAAGGTTGGAAATTTCTATTCAACAATTCATTTCTTATTATTTAGTTTTGAAAGGTTTACATTATAAATCCATAACTATTTAAAGTAAACTCAATTTATTAATACTAAATATTTCCTTCCATTTATTTATACTAGAATTATTCATTAAATCCCGTTATAAATATCATAACTTTTAAAATGTCCAATTTAAACCAATTAACATTAACTTATGGAGTTAGATTTTTAAATAAGCTCAATTCAAATTAAAATTTCAAGTTATCTTTCAATCCTAATTGATTTGGAATCATTTAAGACAATATATATATATTGGATCTTAAACCTGTACTCCATCATATAATATAAATTATCAAATTCCATTTTTCAACTTATTCATTTTTATTTAACAAATTATGCATAGCTTAAATTTGATAATTTAACTATAAATGTATATATAAAATATATTTATATCATATCCAAATTTAATATTTATTAAACCGTATCATATCCAAACCATAAAATAATTTCAAATTTTTATATATATATATATATATCGCGGGAGCTGTACAAAATTTTCTACCCTATGGTCAAGTGATACGGATATTTATCATTTCAATCCGCAATTTAAAATAAAAAATGCGGTTGTATATCATTTCAAACCGCAATCCCGAATGAAATGAATATGCATGATAACTTGCAGTTTATATAAGATAGAACACATCATCCATTCACCCAATATCAATCATCAACCAATTTATTTCAATCATCATCAATTTAAACAAACATCAATATATAGCATATAAAATATAAAAGGTAATAAATAACAGTTATTAACTAACAGTTTATATTCAATAATAATTTACTAACTGTTTAACTATCAGTTTATATTGCAAATAAATAAATTTTAACTTTCAATTTATATTCAATAATAAAATTTATTAACAGTTAAATTAAATAAAAGCGATTTAACAGAGATGATGAATAAAACAGGCTAAACGGTCATAAATAAATTTCTACTCATATCTTAAATCAATTTAACAGACATAGGAAAATTTAGAAGTTGTGAGTGGGTTAAAACACTCACCTTTTGAATTTAAATCGAATTTAAATCCAATTTAAACCCAAAAATTCGACGGTCTCCAAATCTGTCCAGACCAACGTCAAAAGATCTGGAATTTTATTACGATCCTAACAAAAAAAATCACACGTAAATTCGAGATCGTATGAGAAAGTTATTCGATTTTGAACATCGATAAATTCGAATACGAAAAAAAAAGAAAAAAATATATATATAAACAAACCCACGTCAGCACCCTACGCGCGCCCTCCCCATCTTCTTCCTCACGCGTTTCCCAGATGAAGGCCGAACCCAACATCCACTCAAACCCTAATAGTCGTTTCTTCGTTGCTTGCCGAGACCACGATCCAATACCTCCATCTCGAAGCTCTACGTCGCCTCATCCTTCGCACCAAACATCATAAAGCTCGGCCATTTCCATAGCTCGAAAAACGAGGATGAACGGCCACGGTTTCACCTGCGATTTCCCCTTCCTCGATGCTCGAAACACGATCACTACCGTTGGATTTGAAGTTCGTAACGAGCTCTTCAACTTTGCGGTTGGAAGAATTCGTGATTACTTGATGAATTGATCGCAAATTGGAGGTGAAGTCGGATGATTTTCGGCCATTAGGGCATAGAGGTGGCGGCTGGTATAGAAAACTAGGGTTTTGGGAATATTTTATTATTACTCTCGTGATGCGTGTCGTAGTTATATAGCTAGGTCCCAAAATAACTCGAACTCCGATGTAAGCATGCTGACAGGCTATCCTAACATAAAAATGCCTTTTGAACGTAATGGTACTGGTTTAGAAGCCCAGTTTCATCATTTTCGTAGGTTACTGTTCAAGTCAATTTGTTTGAATGACAAAAATGCCCCTGAAAAGTCCGTTTTGGCTCCGGAATGAAAATGAATCATCCCATATATCAAAATAGATGTTTTTAAATATTTTAAACGTGATGGATCAAGTTTCAAGCTCAAATTCCATCGTATGAAGAAGTTATGCTGAAATCAATATTTTCAAATTGATTTTAAATTGATTTCAATTAAATCGATTTCAGGGCGTTTCGAGTCCGTACGATCAAACGACAAGTCCAATCTCTACGAAACTTGAAACCCTATAATAATTCACCGATACGGATCCGATGAGACTGGTTTCGTCGAAAACCGAGTCAGTGGCCAAAATGGCTATTTTTATATTAATTAAATAAATTAAAAATTAGTCAATTAAATCAAATTTCCCATTTCACTTCGATAATTGACGATTCTTATCAATCATAAATTTTTCAAATCATCATTACTAACTTAAACAAAATTTAACTATCGAATTAAAATCTATAAATTCTCAAATTTCATTAAATTCACCAATTATAAATTAAATTTCCAATAATTTAATTAAATTTACTTTCCATATATTTTGTCAAATAGATAAATTTATCATTGGATTCATACTTCATTACCAAATATCTCCAATTTCGTCTAAATTTATATTTGCATAATATCTAAATATTAAATTTCAAGTATTACTTCATTATCGTTAATGTAATAAATATATTTTTAATTATTGCAATTTATTATCCGTTATAACTTAATATACTAAATAGATGGTTAAGCTTAAATACTTGTTCTCATTAACGTTTTTATTTCTACTTACAAATTAATGCAATCATTACATATCCCTCCCTTAGTTAAAAACCTTCCTATTTCCATCTTTATTTCCAATTAACGTAAAATGTTATATTCAATTTCCATTAATTTCAATAGATTCAAATTATCATATTTCAAATCCAAATGAATAAATAGAGCTTGATTCCCGTTTAAATATTTAACTCGTCTAATTGCAATTAATCTTGTTATCATAAATTAAATTCCGATATATTGATACAATTTTATTTCCATTCTTTATTCACAAATCATCATATTTATGAAGAACATTTATGTTATTCTCCGTTTATTACCTTATTTTATTTAACGTAACATTTAATTTATATTTATTGCAATGATTTCCAAATCAATTGAATGAATTAAATATATATGTATCACTCATAATAACTTGTGGTCACAACTCTTGATCACCTTTAATAAGTTTATTATTTACAATCCAATAATCGCCATTTACTATATATATATATATATATATATATATATATATATATATATATACGAATTGATTAAATCAATGTTTCCATTTCGTTTTCCTATACTAAATTTATTACTAAGTGTATTTACTCCATTCCAACAAGTTGGAATTCCATTCTTACTATAACAATCATTTCCCTATTCACTTTTATTAATAACCCACCATCATTGCATTTATTGTCTTTTATTGATTTAATCAAATTACCCCATATTCCTTTAAATTCATACTAACGAAATATTCAATTACTATTCAATGCATATTTATTCATCAATCAATTCGGTATTTACTTTTCTTTCCTTTTATATGATGATAAATAACCAAGTACACATTTACATATATTCGTTTCATTCCATTCATTTATGGGTATTGCATTGAAATTTAATTTATTAGCTAATACCAACATTATTACCATTAATTACAATTGGATTCCCAATTTTATTCAATATCCTGATTAAATAACATATATATTAATCAAATCCTTATATTTTTTTCTCATATTCCATTTAAAATCAAGCCATAACATTTAAATGATTTTATTGAATTGGAATTTCATTCAAGTCATAAATTATTAACTTACAATAACATGATTCCTTAATTTATTCCAACTACCATTTACACTCTTTTATTGCATTTAAATCAATTTAATATTTTCATTAGTTTCTCATATTAAATTTTATATCCAGGTAAGATTGCTTTTTCTACTTAATTCATTTGGATTTTATTCAAATTTCTATAAATAGGTTTTAAGTCACCATTTACATAATTTATTTTAGCCTTCATTTTAACATTTATTTATCCCCTTTTATTGTTTCTACTAAAATAAATTACAAAAATCCTATTAAATAAACAAATTAAATTGTCGAAATTTATGGGTCGTTACAGTAACTCACTCCGTTGCTTACGTCGATCCACTCCTTCTTTCCATAACTGCGATCCAAGTTAGCCGAACCGAAGTCACCGACCTGAAGTAACCGATCTGAAGTAGCTAACCCCAAGTAATCGACCAGATGTGATCGACCTGAAGTAACCGATCTGAAGTAGCCAACTCCAAGCAACCGACCCGATGTGGCCGACCTAAAGTAACCAATCTGAAGTAGCCGACTCCAAGTAACCAATCTGATCCAGGTTATATCATATATTATGTCGATCCAATGGTGTTCGTTCCTATGCCGACCCTATCCATGTTATACCATACATTATGCTGACTCGATGGTCTTTATTCCTATGCCGACCCATCTTGGTATGCCGACTTCATTATCTCCATGTCCTATGCCAACCCTACCACCACATAGTATGCCATCCGATCGGTACTCTATACTATGCCAACCCAATCCATGTCGATCCAATCTGTTCCATATGCCATGCACTATGCCGAGCCGGTGGAGGCTACACACTCTTCAACTTATCATTCATATATGCCGACCTGAACTATTCCTCATGCCTCGTTGACCCGACCCATTCAATACACTATGTCGAGCCCATCATATTATATACTTTTCCGACCCCAGCCTTTTCATTTTCTTTGCCGACCCAACCTCTACTATGTCGATCTCTCTAAGTTTCATTGAGTTTTCCTAATCGTCCACTTTGGTTCCCAATCTAAACACACTAACTTCTAAGACTTCGACATCCAGTGCTATCCATTAGTCGACCTTATTTAGCCTGCGGTGGATATAACTGTTCGGATATCATACTCTGGTCACATAGATGTCGTCTCGTGGCCATCTTTCCCATTGATAGTCGAGTTTGGTCCTCATAATCACCTTTGTGCAGCTGGGCCAAAAGCCCAGATAACATTTGCCTTCCACTTGCTGTGTACATGATGTGCTTCGAATCGAAACAAGTTAGAGTCTCTAGAACGAAATCCATCATGTTTCGTGAATAGTCATTATTCTTCAATTTTATCCTTCCAAAGAGTCGTATCCCACTTTGATCGTCATGACGCTTAGTCGATTCCCAATTGTATAAATTCATGATTTTATTCTATCGGTGGCTATCTATGTCTGGTTCTACAGGACCAGTACGCTTCGGTTATCCAATCCAGTCTTTTCTCTAATAACTTCAAATGAAAATTCAATTCATGTTGATTTCATGAAGTCGAATTTTTTGAATATACACGTGCATGTTCAGGTACATGTTCTTGCCATTGGCTCCCGGATGCATTTTATATGCTCACCGAGTCATCACCAAGATCTTCTAGTTTAATAGCAATTCAACTGCAATTCCCTGTTTTATTTTTTCGTGAAATAGGGTTTGTAATCATCCACTCGATGAGAGGGGACTTCAAGCTCTACAGGGATGATGACTTCAGAGCCGTAACCAAGGGTCGATAGAGTATGGCCAATCGCGGACTCATGGGTGGTTTTGTTACCCCATAATGCTGTTGGAAGTTCATTCACCCATTTACTTCTAGCCTTTTCCAAACGTCTCTTTATGATGGAATTTATGATTTTGTTCACAGCTTCAACTTGTCCATTTGCTTGAAGGCGAGCAACTACCGCAAATCTCTTCTCAATATGATGTTGAGGGTAGACGTTTTCAAATTTAGCGCTGTCGGATTGGGCTTCATTACCAGTTATAATGGTTCATGGAAGGTCATAATGACAGATGATATTCCGAACAATGAAGTTGATTAGTTTCTTCATCTTCATCACGGTTAATAGTTCCGCTTCTGCCTATTTGGTGAAGTGATCAACTGCAATGATGCAGTATTTTGCACTACCTTTAGGATCGGCTAGAAGACAATGATGTCAATGCCCCCAAGTTGCAAACGGCTATGGACTAGCCATTTAAGTAATTTCCATCGACAGGGCTCTAGGAACTTTTGCAAACATCTACACTTATCGCATTGTTTAGCATGATCAGCTGCATCTCAATTGACACTTGGCCAGTAATACTGTAACAAAGTATTTTCTTTGTCAAGGATTTCCCTCTAGTGTGATCGTCGCATTCTTCTTCGTGGACTTCTCTCGAGACTTGTTTGATTTCATCATGAGTGGTAATCTAAAGAAGGGGAATAGAGAAAGCCCTTTCTATACATGACCCCTTTTTGGATAACGCAGCATGAAGCTTTGAGGAGGTTCTATCGTTCTGCATCGGTTAGATGGTTCTCCACTGCTCTTCGGATAGTCGTCTGATGTAGTGAATTTAGATATAAAGTATGATAATGTTTGAACATGGATAGCCTCTGAGGGAGATAAGTGATATCGAATTGGCTTAGCTTGATATTCCATTTGAGTAACCTTCTAGACATCTAGGGTTGCTATAGGACCTATCGTAATGGCTGGTCGGTATAGACGTTGACGAGGTGAGCTAATCAATAGCCTGATTACATCATATACTGGTCTTTAGATCCGTTTCTCTTCGCGTAGCATTGCAATGCTTATGGAATGTATCAACATAGCTAAATAAACGTATAAGTCTTCATGATCCAGTGGCTTGGATAGGATGGAAGGTCTCTCTAAGTGATCTATCAGAGCTTAAAATGCATCGGTGACCCTGCAGATGAATCGACATTGGACGGTGACCTTCCTATTTAGGCTCTATGCCTACTTGATGGTCTTTGGTACTTGAATGTTTTAAATTTCTTGAATCTTCTCGAGACCATCTTTGATTATGTGAGAGTCGATGATGAAATATCGAAATTTCCCTAACGCAATGCTGAAAGAGCATTTTTAGGGATTTAGTTTCATTTCATATTTTCATAGAATACCGAACATCTTCACTACGTCATTGATGTGGTCATTTGATCATCGTGACTTCATGAGCATATCATCCATATATTCTTCCGTTAATCACCTGATCTGGTCTTTAAAAATCATGTTGATCGGTCTCTGGTGAGTAGTTTCAGCATTATTTAGTTCAAATGGAATCACATCATAATGATATAATCCTAGATCGGTAATGAATTTGGTGTGCTCCAGGTCGAGGACGTGCACCAGGATCAGGTTGTACTCGGAGTACACATCCATAAATGAAGTAGTTCATATGTAGTGGTTAAGTCTACCAGCTAGTCGATCCTCGATAAGTAAAAATCTATCTTTTAGGCATGCCTTGTTCAAGTCTGAGTAGTTGACGCATGACCGCTACAATCCATTCGCTTTTCTCATAAGAACTGGATTTAACACCCATTTCGAGCAAATGGAGTCACGAATAAACCTATTATTTTTAAGTTTATCCACCTCCTCTTTAAGTGCAGCGAACCCCTTTGGATCCATGTCGCATCACTTTTGTCTCACCGGGACATGCCTCAGGTCAATATTCAATGCACAGCTCGCGATAGTTGGTGAGATCATAAACATGTATGAATGGGTCCAATCGAACACATTAAGATTCATTCGAAGAAAACCAACTAATTCCTTCATCCTCGTTGCACTGAGCAATGATCCGATCTTCAGTACTCGTTATGGATCACCATGATTATCTCTAATGTCGATTGTTAACTTAGCGGGTGTAGCCTGGGATTCCTTAAGTTCCAATGTAACTATTTCGCATAACGACCAATGTGAAATCTAGTTGGGACGGTCAATGATGACAGTTACTCCGGTCGAATCCTAGAGTCTTGTCATGAGTTATTAAGTCTGATAGCGAAGCCCTATAAATGCTGTGAGCAATTATCTTCAAATGGCTAAAGATCAGGCTTAGAAGAACAATGAAGAAAATGTCGAGTAAGGGTTAGCCTCGAGTTGCGTGCAGCTGCATAGCTGGCTCTTGCCTTGAGCTTGAATCAACTTGCGTATTCGAGTAACGTGCTTTCCATTCATTATACTAGCGAACTATCGCTCGTCGTTCAGGTTGGAATGATAGTCATTTGCCCATGAGCTTGGGCATTGATTCAATGATTCTATCTCTAGGCATCCTTTCGGCTATAGCCTCGAGTGGTTATAAACACTATATATACGTTACAATGTTGAGATATGGCAGCCAATCTTTGTATGATTACACTTCTGCTCCCAGTCTCGGGTTGATAAATGTACCGCATGGAAGGCCGAGTCACGTCCTAGCTACGTTTATACTCACACCAAAGCTCCAAAGAAATAAAGTTGATCGTTGAACGGTTGGTTCACATTTATCTTATTTCTTACTCATGCGCCCAAGCCTGGGGCATACATCGATAAGTAGGAAGGCAAATCATGTTCACTTTAGCTTTACACTCTTTCATGTTGAATCGTGGGATCAGGTTAGTTGATGGAAGGCTGAGTCTCGCCTATCCTAGATTGTATTCTAGTTTTTCCTCCCAGGGGGATACTTCAATGTTTTGTCAGATTCCGGGAATAAGTTGGGTAATGGCCAGTCAACCACGTCCACTTTGATTCATGTTCTCTAATTGGATTTATAGGTAAAATCAGCTCAAGTGTAGTCGGGTCATGTTCATCCAGTTTCATACAACTCATGACAGATCGAAGCAGGGTGCTGTAGAATTAATAATCAAGTCTTCATGGTTTATTCTCCTTTCCATACTCTGGTGGACATATATTTTCGAGGGACATCCAGGTCACATCTGTTTATTTTTGGTGCGGATCGATATTGACCCTTGATCTGATGGTACGATATAGTCGGTCACCTATAACTTTGGATGTCATTTCGGTTGGTTCTGTATTGAGGCCTCCTTGCAGTCATTGCCTTAAGTTGTAAATAATACCAACCTAGAGCTATGATGGGCTGTCGTATTCAACTTTTAGTAGTTTGTACTCCTGCCTCCAATATTGATTTGGAAAGGCCATATGTCAGACGGTCGAATTCCATCTTTAGCAAGTTTATACTCCTCCTGATGATTTCAGGACGTAGATTTTGGAATAGAGAGCGGTCAAAATCCACTCATCTGTTCTTCCATATTAATATAATAGTCCACATTCTGGGGGCTTAGAGTTATTCTACGTGCAGTCAACCCACGTCGAATTTGTGTTCATACTTCGTTTCGTTCTCCTAGGAATTAGAAATTTTGTCAAATGGTTTATACCCTAGTCCACGATCCAGAATTTAGGGTACTCTAGTCCGTGGTCAGGGACATAGAGATTTTGTTGAATCGTTTATACCCTAATCCATGCTCTGGGGACTTAGATTACTCTAGTCTTTTCTTAGGGGACTTCGAGATTTTTGTCGAGTTATTTAAACTCTAGCCGCGCTCTGGGGACTTAGAGTACCCTAGACTGTGCTCCGAGGACTTAGAGAATTTTTTCAAGTCGTTTATACTCTAGTCTCAGGGACTTAGAGTACTCTAGTCCTCTTTAGGGACTTAGAGATTATGTCGAGTCGTTTATACTCTAGTCTACGCTTTAGGGACTCAGAGTACTCTAGTCTAGTTCGGAGACTTAGAAATTATTGTCAATTCATTTATATTATAGTCCGCGGTCTGGGGACTCAGAGTACCGTAGTCTGCACTTCGGGAAATTATAGATTTTTCTCAAGTCATTTATACTCTAATTCGCGTTCTAGGGACTCAAAGTACTCTAGTCCGCATTTCGGGGACTTAGAGATTTTTCTAATATCATTTGTACTCTAGTTCATTTCAAGGACTTAGAATACTCTAATCCACTTCGGGGACTTAGAGATTATTTTCAAGTCATTTATACTCTGATCCACGCTCTGGGGACTTAAGGTACTCTAGTCCGCTTCGGGAGTTTAGAGATTATTTTCAAGTCGTTTATACTCTAGTCCACGCTCTCAGGACTCACCGTACTCTAGTCCGCACTCCGGGGACGTAGAGATTTTTCTCAAACTGTTTATACTCTAGTCTAAGTTCCAGGGACTCAGAGTACTCTAGTCCGCACTCCGGGGGCTTAGAGATTTTTCTCAAGTCATTTATACTTTAGTCCGCTTCATGGATTTAAAGTAATCTAGTCCGCTTCAGGGACTTAGAGATTTGTGTCAAGTCACTTATGCTTTGGTTCATGCTCCAGGGAATTAGAGTACTCTAGTCCGCTTCAGGGATTTAGAGGTTTTGTCAAATCGTTTATACTCTCCATGCTCCAGGGACTTAGGGTACTCTGTAATAAATATATTTTTAATTATTGCAATTTATTATCCGTTATAACTTAATATACTAAATAGATGGTTAAGCTTAAATACTTGTTCTCATTAACGTTTTTATTTCTACTTACAAATTAATGCAATCATTACATATCCCTCCCTTAGTTAAAAACCTTCCTATTTCCATCTTTATTTCCAATTAACGTAAAATGTTATATTCAATTTCCATTAATTTCAATAGATTCAAATTATCATATTTCAAATCCAAATGAATAAATAGAGCTTGATTCCCGTTTAAATATTTAACTCGTCTAATTGCAATTAATCTTGTTATCATAAATTAAATTCCGATATATTGATACAACTTTATTTCCATTCTTTATTCACAAATCATCATATTTATGAAGAACATTTACGTTATTCTCCATTTATTACCTTATTTTATTTAACGTAACATTTAATTTATATTTATTGCAATGATTTCCAAATCAATTGAATGAATTAAATATATATGTATCACTCATAATAACTTGTGGTCACAACTCTTGATCACCTTTAATAAGTTTATTATTTACAATCCAATAATCGCCATTTACTATATATATATATATATATATATATATATATATATATATATATATATACGAATTGATTAAATCAATGTTTCCATTTCGTTTTCCTATACTAAATTTATTACTAAGTGTATTTACTCCATTCCAACAAGTTGGAATTCCATTCTTACTATAACAATCATTTCCCTATTCACTTTTATTAATAACCCACCATCATTGCATTTATTGTCTTTTATTGATTTAATCAAATTACCCCATATTCCTTTAAATTCATACTAACGAAATATTCAATTACTATTCAATGCATATTTATTCATCAATCAATTCGGTATTTACTTTTCTTTCCTTCTATATGATGATAAATAACCAAGTACACATTTACATATATTCGTTTCATTCCATTCATTTATGGGTATTGCATTGAAATTTAATTTATTAGCTAATACCAACATTATTACCATTAATTACAATTGGATTCCCAATTTTATTCAATATCCTGATTAAATAACATATATATTAATCAAATCCTTACATTTTTTTCTCATATTCCATTTAAAATCAAGCCATAACATTTAAATGATTTTATTGAATTGGAATTTCATTCAAGTCATAAATTATTAACTTACAATAACATGATTCCTTAATTTATTCCAACTACCATTTACACTCTTTTATTGCATTTAAATCAATTTAATATTTTCATTAGTTTCTCATATTAAATTTTATATCCAGGTAAGATTGCTTTTTCTACTTAATTCATTTGGATTTTATTCAAATTTCTATAAATAGGTTTTAAGTCACCATTTACATAATTTATTTTAGCCTTCATTTTAACATTTATTTATCCCCTTTTATTGTTTCTACTAAAATAAATTACAAAAATCCTATTAAATAAACAAATTAAATTGTCGAAATTTATGGGTCGTTACAGTAACTCACTCCGTTGCTTACGTCGATCCACTCCTTCTTTCCATAACTGCGATCCAAGTTAGCCGAACCGAAGTCACCGACCTGAAGTAACCGATCTGAAGTAGCTAACCCCAAGTAATCGACCAGATGTGATTGACCTGAAGTAACCGATCTGAAGTAGCCAACTCCAAGCAACCGACCCGATGTGGCCGACCTAAAGTAACCAATCTGAAGTAGCCGACTCCAAGTAACCAATCTGATCCAGGTTATATCATATATTATGTCGATCCAATGGTGTTCGTTCCTATGCCGACCCTATCCATGTTATACCATACATTATGCTGACTCGATAGTCTTTATTCCTATGCCGACCCATCTTGGTATGCCGACCTCATTATCTCCATGTCCTATGCCAACCCTACCACCACATAGTATGCCATCCGATCGGTACTCTATACTATGCCAACCCAATCCATGTCGATCCAATCTGTTCCATATGCCATGCACTATGCCGAGCCGGTGGAGGCTACACACTCTTCAACTTATCATTCATATATGCCGACCTGAACTATTCCTCATGCCTCGTTGACCCGACCCATTCAATACACCATGTCGAGCCCATCATTTTATATACTTTTCCGACCCCAGCCTTTTCATTTTCTTTGCCGACCCAACCTCTACTATGTCGATCTCTCTAAGTTTCATTGAGTTTTCCTAATCGTCCACTTTGGTTTCCAATCTAAACACACTAACTTCTAAGACTTCGACATCCAGTGCTATCCATTAGTCGACCTTATTTAGCCTGCGGTGGATATAACTGTTCGGATATCATACTCTGGTCGCATAGATGTCGTCTCGTGGCCATCTTTCCCATTGATAGTCGAGTTTGGTCCTTATAATCACCTTTGTGCAGCTGGGCCAAAAGCCCAGATAACATTTGCCTTCCACTTGTTGTGTACATGATGTGCTTCGAATCGAAACAAGTTAGAGTCTCTAGAACGAAATCCATCATGTTTCGTGAATAGTCATTATTCTTCAATTTTATCCTTCCAAAGAGTCGTATCCCACTTTGATCGTCATGACGCTTAGTCGATTCCTAATTGTATAAATTCATGATTTTATTCTATCGGTGGCTATCTATGTCTGGTTCTACAGGACCAGTATGCTTCGGTTATCAAATCCAGTCTTTTCTCTAATAACTTCAAATGAAAATTCAATTCATGTTGATTTCATGAAGTCGAATTTTTTGAATATACACGTGCATGTTCAGGTACATGTTCTTGCCATTGGCTCCCGGATGCATTTTATATGCTCACCGAGTCATCACCAAGAACTTCTAGTTTAATAGCAATTCAACTGCAATTCCCTGTTTTATTTTTTCGTGAAATAGGGTTTGTAATCATCCACTCGATGAGAGGGGACTTCAAGCTCTATAGGGATGATGACTTCAGAGCCGTAACCAAGGGTAGATAGAGTATGGCCAATCGCGGACTCATGGGTGGTTTTGTTACCCCATAATGCTGTTGGAAGTTCATTCACCCATTTACTTCTAGCCTTTTCCAAACGTCTCTTTATGATGGAATTTATGATTTTGTTCACAGCTTCAACTTGTCCATTTGCTTGAAGGCGAGCAACTACCGCAAATCTCTTCTCAATATGATGTTGAGGGTAGACGTTTTCAAATTTAGCGCTGTCAGATTGGGCTTCATTACCAGTTATAATGGTTCATGGAAGGTCATAATGACAGATGATATTCCGAACAATGAAGTTGATTAGTTTCTTCATCTTCATCACGGTTAATAGTTCCGCTTCTGCCTATTTGGTGAAGTGATCAACTGCAATGATGCGGTATTTTGCACTACCTTTAGGATCGGCTAGAAGACAATGATGTCAATGCCCCCAAGTTGCAAACGGCTATGGACTAGCCATTTAAGTAATTTCCATCGACAGAGCTCTAGGAACTTTTGCAAACATCTACACTTATCGCATTGTTTAGCATGATCAGCTGCATCTCAATTGACACTTGGCCAGTAATACTGTAACAAAGTATTTTCTTTGTCAAGGATTTCCCTCTAGTGTGATCGTCGCATTCTTCTTCGTGGACTTCTCTCGAGACTTGTTTGATTTCATCATGAGTGGTAATCTAAAGAAGGGGAATAGAGAAAGCCCTTTCTATACATGACCCCTTTTTGGATAACGCAGCATGAAGCTTTGAGGAGGTTCTATCGTTCTGCATCGGTTAGATGGTTCTCCACTGCTTTTCGGATAGTCGTCTGATGTAGTGAATTTAGATATAAAGTATGATAATGTTTGAACATGGATAGCCTCTGAGGGAGATAAGTGATATCGAATTGGCTTAGCTTGATATTCCATTTGAGTAACCTTCTAGACATCTAGGGTTGCTATAGGACCTATCGTAATGGCTGGTCGGTATAGACGTTGACGAGGTGAGCTAATCAATAGCCTGATTACATCATATACTGGTCTTTAGATCCGTTTCTCTTCGCGTAGCATTGCAATGCTTATGGAATGTATCAACATAGCTAAATAAACGTATAAGTCTTCATGATCCAGTGGCTTGGATAGGATGGAAGGTCTCTCTAAGTGATCTATCAGAGCTTAAAATGCATCGGTGACCCTGCAGATGAATCGACATTGGACGGTGACCTTCCTATTTAGGCTCTATGCCTACTTGATGGTCTTTGGTACTTGAATGTTTTAAATTTCTTGAATCTTCTCGAGTCCATTTTTGATTATGTGAGAGTCGATGATGAAATATCGAAATTTCCCTAACGCAATGCTGAAAGAGCATTTTTAGGGATTTAGTTTCATTTCATATTTTCATAGAATACCGAACATCTTCACTACGTCATTGATGTGGTCATTTGATCATCGTGACTTCATGAGCATATCATCCATATATTCTTCCGTTAATCACCTGATCTGGTCTTTAAAAATCATGTTGATCGGTCTCTGGTGAGTAGTTTCAGCATTATTTAGTTCAAATGGAATCACATCATAATGATATAATCCTAGATCGGTAATGAATTTGGTGTGCTCCAGGTCGAGGACGTGCACCAGGATCAGGTTGTACTCAGAGTACACATCCATAAATGAAGTAGTTCATATGTAGCGGTTAAGTCTACCAGCTAGTCGATCCTCGATAAGTAAAAATCTATCTTTTAGGCATGCCTTGTTCAAGTCTGAGTAGTTGACGCATGACCGCTACAATCCATTCGCTTTTCTCATAAGAACTGGATTTAACACCCATTTCGAGCAAATGGAGTCACGAGTAAACCTATTATTTTTAAGTTTATCCACCTCCTCTTTAAGTGCAGCGAATCCCTTTGGATCCATGTCGCATCACTTTTGTCTCACCGGGACATGCCTCAGGTCGATATTCAATGCACAGCTCGCGATAGTTGGTGAGATCATAAACATGTATGAATGGGTCCAATCGAACACATTAAGATTCATTCGAAGAAAACCAACTAATTCCTTCATCCTCGTTGCACTGAGCAATGATCCGATCTTCAGTACTCGTTATGGATCACCATGATTATCTCTAATGTCGATTGTTAACTTAGCGGGTGTAGCCTGGGATTCCTTAAGTTCAAATGTAACTATTTCGCATAACGACCAATGTGAAATCTAGTTGGGACGGTCAATGATGATAGTTACTCCGGTCGAATCCTAGAGTCTTGTCATGAGTTATTAAGTCTGATAGCGAAGCCCTATAAATGCTGTGAGCAATTATCTTCAAATGGCTGAAGATCAGGCTTAGAAGAACAATGAAGAAAATGTCGAGTAAGGGTTAGCCTCGAGTTGCGTGCAGCTGCATAGCTGGCTCTTGCTTTGAGCTTGAATCAACTTACGTATTCGAGTAACGTGCCTTCCATTCATTATACTAGCGAACTATCGCTCGTCGTTCAGGTTGGAATGATAGTCATTTGCCCATGAGCTTGGGCATTGATTCAATGATTCTATCTCTAGGCATCCTTTCGGCTATAGCCTCGAGTGGTTATAAACACTACATATACGTTACAATGTTGAGATATGGCAGCCAGTCTTTGTATGATTACACTTCTGCTCCCAGTCTCGGGTTGATAAATGTACCGCATGGAAGGCCGAGTCACGTCCTAGCTACGTTTATACTCACACCAAAGCTCCAAAGAAATAAAGTTGATCGTTGAACGGTTGGTTCACATTTATCTTATTTCTTACTCATGCGCCCAAGCCTGGGGCATACATCGATAAGTAGGAAGGCAAATCATGTTCACTTTAGCTTTACACTCTTTCATGTTGAATCGTGGGATCAGGTTAGTTGATGGAAGGCTGAGTCTCGCCTATCCTAGATTGTATTCTAGTTTTTCCTCCCAGGGGGATACTTCAATGTTTTGTCAGATTCCGGGCATAAGTTGGGTAATGGCCAGTCAACCACGTCCACTTTGATTCATGTTCTCTAATTGGATTTATAGTTAAAATCAGCTCAAGTGTAGTCGGATCATGTTCATCCAGTTTCATACAGCTCATGACAGATCGAAGCAGGGTGCTGTAGAATTAATAATCAAGTCTTCATGGTTTATTCTCCTTTCCATACTCTGGTGGACATATATTTTCGAGGGACATCCAGGTCACATCTGTTTATTTTTTGTGCGGATCGATATTGACCCTTGATCTGATGGTACGATATAGTCGGTCACCTATAACTTTGGATGTCGTTTCGGTTGGTTCTGTATTGAGGCCTCCTTGCAGTCATTGCCTTAAGTTGTAAATAATACCAACCTAGAGCTATGATGGGCTGTCGTATTCAACTTTTAGTAGTTTGTACTCCTGCCTCCAATATTGATTTGGCAAGGCCATATGTCAGACGGTCGAATTCCATCTTTAGCAAGTTTATACTCCTCCTGATGATTTCAGGACGTAGATTTTGGAATAGAGAGCGGTCAAAATCCACTCATCTGTTCTTCCATATTAATATAATAGTCCACATTCTGGGGGCTTAGAGTTATTCTACGTGCAGTCAACTCACGTCGAATTTGTGTTCATACTTCGTTTCGTGCTCCTAGGAATTAGAAATTTTGTCAAATGGTTTATACCCTAGTCCACGATCCAGAATTTAGGGTACTCTAGTCCGTGGTCAGGGACATAGAGATTTTGTTGAATCGTTTATACCCTAATCCATGCTCTGGGGACTTAGATTACTCTAGTCTTTTCTTAGGGGACTTAGAGATTTTTGTCGAGTTATTTAAACTCTAGCCGCGCTCTAGGGACTTAGAGTACCCTAGACTGTGCTCCGAGGACTTAGAGAATTTTGTCAAGTCGTTTATACTCTAGTCCTCTTCAGGGACTTAGAGTACTCTAGTCCTCTTTAGGGACTTAGAGATTATGTCGAGTCGTTTATACTCTAGTCTACGCTTTAGGGACTCAGAGTACTCTAGTCTAGTTCGAAGACTTAGAAATTATTGTCAATTCATTTATATTATAGTCCGCGGTCTGGGGACTCAGAGTACCGTAGTCTGCACTTCGGGAAATTATAGATTTTTCTCAAGTCATTTATACTCTAATTCGCGTTCTAGGGACTCAAAGTACTCTAGTCCGCATTTCGGGGACTTAGAGATTTTTCTAATATCATTTGTACTCTAGTTCATTTCAAGGACTTAGAATACTCTAATCCACTTCGGGGACTTAGAGATTATTTTCAAGTCATTTATACTCTGATCCACGCTCTGGGGACTTAAGGTACTCTAGTCCGCTTCGGGAATTTAGAGATTATTTTCAAGTCGTTTATACTCTAGTCCACGCTCTCAGGACTCACCGTACTCTAGTCCGCACTTCGGGGACGTAGAGATTTTTCTCAAACTGTTTATACTCTAGTCTAAGTTCCAGGGACTCAGAGTACTCTAGTCCGCACTCCGGGGGCTTAGAGATTTTTCTCAAGTCATTTATACTTTAGTCCGCTTCATGGATTTAAAGTAATCTAGTCCGCTTCAGGGACTTAGAGATTTGTGTCAAGTCATTTATGCTTTGGTTCATGCTCCAGGGAATTAGAGTACTCTAGTCCGCTTCAGGGATTTAGAGGTTTTGTCAAATCGTTTATACTCTCCATGCTCCAGGGACTTAGGGTACTCTAGTCCATGCTTCGTGGACTTAGAGTACTCTAGTCCATGCTCCGGGGACTTAGATATTTTTGTTGAGAGCGGTAGTATTTCCATCTGTTTGATTTGTTCTTCATTTACCATGTCGAGGCAAAAGTTGTCGAATGAATGGTCGAACCACGTTTACTCATGGAGTGGGATTTTGCCCCAACATCTAGGATGAAACTTGACAAATGGACAGTCGATTCTCGTCCACTTGGTGATTGTAGCTCTTCCAATCAAGTCAAGGAAGGAGGTATATGATGGATGGTTGGATCACAACCATGGTGAGCTTGGATAATCAAGTCTTGCACAATTTTCTTTGTGCTTCTTTGTAGCGCACGAGGATAGTGGGTTATTGAGCATACAAATTAAGTCGCATACATTTCAGTGTGCATCCGTGTCTATGTATTAAGCGCGGTGGTTGACGAGTACACAATCCAACACATCCACTTCAGTCAGGCTTTCGAACTGCTTCTTGTTTTTAGGGCAGGAGTTGATATGTAGATAATCAAGTCACGTCCACTCTAGCTAGATCCCAGCATCATTGAGCTTCAGGAAAGGTAATTGTGTTTTTTTGAATTTTATCTAATGACTCGAGGAGTGGATGATCGAGCCATATCTGTTACAAGCCTTGCTTAGGTCTCCAAGTCAAATATTGAGATCGATGAATGTACGGTCAGTCATGTAAGCTTCGTATTGGATTCTGATCGTGACGATCTTTTCCATCTCTAGTCCTTGGCCCAAAGTTAGAGTCATCATGCTCGTCTTGATGAAACTCCACACGTCCGATCACGATCTGTGGGGATTGGCTGGCGGCTAACTCTGAGTACTTGGTCATCTTGGGGAGGGATCAACGTATATTCTTTCTAAAGGGATCTCAAGCCATTCCACACACTATGCCGAGCCCATCATATTATATACTTTGCCAACCCCAGCCATTTCATATGCTTTGCTGACCCAACTTCTAATATGGCGATTCATCTGAGTTCCATTGGATTTTCCTAATCATCCACTTTGGTTCCCAATCCAAACAAATTAACTTCTAATACTTTGACATCCAGTGCTATCCACTTTTCGACCTTATCTAGCCTGGGGTGGATGTAACTATTGGGATATTATGCTCTAGTCACATAGATGTCATCTCTTGGCCATCTTTTCCATCAATAGCCGAGTCTGGTCCTCATAATCACCTTTGTGTAGCCGGGCCAAAAGGCTGGATAACATGTGCCCTTTATAAGAGACAACTAATAGTTTTACAACCCAAAAGAAAAGAACAAATGCTGAAAATAAAAAAAATACAACAACCCTAAATAAAACATCGATTAAAACTGTGAGAAGATCTCGCTCCGCGGCTGGGGTTCGAGCCATTGCCACGACTGTGGAATGGTCGTGGCATGGTGGCCACACACCCAATCTAATTCCCCTGACGCTGCTTTTCCATCCTAATCTCTCGAAGCTCTACCTGAACCTGACGAATAGCAACAAGCTCAGGACTCATGTATCCCTCGGCACCATATGTTATCCCCTGTAGTTGGTTTTGTGGCTCTGATGTTGGTATAGATGGTGCGGCAGGCGGTAAAGGAATATTCATCCTCTTCATGGTGGTCCGATCGATGGCGGGAGGGACCTTCCTCACTGCTGGTTATTCACTCAAATTTACCCCGCAATGCTTAAACACTTGAGTGAGCAAGTGGCAATATGGAAAGAGAGTCCACGGGGGTACCAACTCCCTAATCGACTATATGAAGCATCAAGACACGAGTCCAATTGACGACTACGTCGCCAATGATAGCACAGACGGCTTTCGGCACTAAGGTATAGATCTGGTCATGGCTCCTCATCTTCAAAATGATGTTGTACTGAATTATGCACACGATGAGACAGGCCACCGTTCTTAAATTGTCGGCCTCCAATTACCAACATTTCCAGAAATGATCCTCTGTAGAATCTCAAGACCAGTCATATCTCTATGTCATCCAAATCTACGCATACTGCATATATCCCCAAATAACTGCGAGATCATCCTCTGACATCTTAACCCGAGCTTCCTACACCTTGGACTCATTATAGCTATTTCCATCAACAAAATTATGTGCAATCTATGCATCGAAAAGACGAACGTAGCACGGATAATATTCCCGCTCATAAGTCTTGAAGTAGAGGATTGGTGCAACTCCCACCGCGAAAAAAGCTCTTCAAGCCCAGGAACGGAATTTTTTTCGAAATTCAATGATCACCCATGAAGGAAATCAAAGTCTGCCATAGGTGGCGATCTTTCGCTCGCTCCGGTCAAGTCAAACAACTTCTTACGGTGGGAGGCCGGGATGATGAGAGGAAGAGCTGTCAATACATGGTGGTGCCATGGGCTGAGAGGCAATTGGAAAAGGGAGAAAAGGGTTTAGATCTGAAGTAGTGGTGGGGCAAGATCTGAAGCACAAGGATTTTGATGTCAGTTGGTGAAGGAATGGAGGAGAGAATCTTTAGTTAAGGGGAGAAAGAGGGAGGTGGATATGGGTTCGGCTAAAAAAACTAAAGAGGAGGAAGAGATTGAGGGAAGTGCGGTGGTTAATGGTTTAGACGTGAATTATAGTCACATTCCAGGTTCAGCCGAATCCACCTAGCGATCAATCGCTATTAGGTCAACCGGTCGACTGCTTGCCCATATTTGGGCATAGCTTCAACTTGGACCTAATAAGGTCGGTTAAATTAATTAATACGATAATGACCTATCATTACACCATCTTTATCTTAACCCATCTAGAAAAATTCTGCTTCCACGTAACGGTATCCACCTTACCATGTAGACCTTTTCTTAGCAAGATTGTGATAGCCTCGGCAAAACTATTGCGACCAACAACACTTCCAATAACCCAAGATTATTCCAGTTGTTATTTCACACCTACTTCGAATGGAAATATTTCATCCAATAGCTGGTGGGTACAAGAACACTTCAAACTACATACCCTAATAAAATTGAATTTCATTCCTATTTTGTTTGTATCTTAAAGAGAGAAAATATGAAAACCTCAATTTTATAAACCGAAAAATCACCGAGCTAAGCATATGCTCCGTTGTACTTGTTTCTAAATAATGGAAACTATTTCATACAAAACTTCTCTTAAAAATCATGCTTATACATAAATATTTCAGGGTTTCCAAAAATCATTTTTTTAAAACACAAATTTCCTAAATTGAAAAACTATTTTCTTGCTAAAAATCAATATAATGCCTTTACAGATACATACATACATACATACATATATATATTTATTTAAGGATTTAAAGAATTAATTTTTTATAAATAAAAAATTTCTTAATTCGACTAATTTAGTGGTATATGCGTTTCTTTGAACAATAGAATTTCAAAACTTCCCCAAAATAAAATAACCAAAATAAATCTTTGGGAAAAGAAATCCTTTAAAATCCCATTTTCCAAAACTCTAAGGCATTTCCAAAATATGCTTTATAAAAATTATTTCAAAGGTTTCAAACTAAGTATTTAATATTGATTATTCAAATAAAAATCCGGTTTGTCATCAAAGAGGTGATCAATGAATGCACCTTAGCAAAAAAACTTTCTTTAAGACAATTGCGACATATAGACTCTAATTTTCCATCCATCTAGAATAATTGTGTGTCTCTGATGGGAATTTAAAATCCAAAATCACAAGGTAGCTAGAATCTCAACCATCAAGTCGAACACCTTCAGTCTCAGAGATTCAGCCATATGTCATACTCATGCTCTTTATCAATAGTGCTTTACGCATCGCTAGCATTCCATGGAGTACTTCGAAGTCGGCTTAAGAATATTAACTCTAAGATATTTCCAACTCATAGTTTCTTTGCACATTCCTTCGATGTGGAACTACAACTACTTCTATAGTTGAAATTCTTAGAATCTAGCTTAAAAATATAATATTACTACATACGATAGTACGAATATGTTCTCTTAATTTACCCTAATTACTCTGATCTATTAACCTAGGATTTGATACCAAATGTAACAACCCACACCTTAATGGACCTAAATTTCGACAAAAATCAAAACCCAAGTCCATCAAAGCACTGATCGTTGGATTTGGTACCTGCAAATAAGCATGAGCATTATCAGAGATTGATAGAAATCTAAGCTCACAGTGGAAATAATAATAGGATAAGAATACTGATTATAACTACTACCTTGGAATTATTGGTATTCCTTAGATAGCAGATTGTCACATCAGCATCGAACATAAGAGAAAAGTAGACTCTCCAACCACAAAGCACATCCAGCTCCATTGACTTGTTCCTCTATATTCTATCATGTGGGTTGTAATAAGTAAGGGGTCAGAATAACATTCTGCTGACTGGAAAAATATAAACTATCCATAACATAAACCTGTACCGATAGGTTTCTAACTAATTATTATGTCCATTAAGGTTAGAAATTCTAAACTAGCCTTGCATTGCATACATGATTACATACTTACCCTTTCCTAAGGTACGAATTACTAATGAAACCATATCAACCACCCAATACTTCCAAACCCATTTGCCACTTAATACTTCTAAATATGAAGCAGGCTTTTATAATACTTTTAAAAGAGAAATAGGCAGACTCTGTCATTTATGACCTTAATCAAGGTAAACCCCGTCACTTAAGACCTATTCCCAAGATGGTTTCCTAAAAAATTTGTCAATAGTCTGTGAATCCTAGCTACAAGACATCTAACCACTATTTAAGGCTTTTGACATTTAATGTCCAACTATGACCACATCTATCATAGATAAAATTGTAGCCATGTAATAATAACACCTAAGCCACTTAATACCTCCAAGTGGAAAATAGGCAGACTCTGTTCATTTAAGATCATAACTATGGTAGACCTCATCATTTAAGATATATCTGCAAGGCATGCTCTTAAATGGTACTATAATAATTACGGCCTTAGCAATGTAAGAGATCGTACCCAAGCCACGAAATACTTCCTAGTGCAGAATAGGTAGTCCCTTTCATTTAAGATCTATTTCTAGAAGCGTGCCCCTGAATGGTACTACCTAGTTGTCATTGCTTGGAAGTCTCGTTAGGCTACTTAATACTTCTTTTATAGGAATAAGGAGGACCATACAGTCACTTAAAACCTCAAAACTGAAGCGACCCTTTCCGATATATCCACTCTCACTCTTTAATTATAAATATCGCGTCTCATTAGTTACTTAATGCGATACGAAGGCAGACTCTTCAGACACTTAAGACCTCAACACTGAAGTAAACCCTTTTTAGAGACATCCTTTTGTTTATTTATTTTCAATCTCACTGGATTACTTAATACTTCCATTTAGGAGAGAGGTGGACCCTTCATCCACTTAAGCCCTCAAATCAGAAGCGAACCCCTATGGAGATATCCCTTACCATTCCTAATTCTAAATTTGGACCATTTAATACTTTTCGATTAACAAAGTAAGCCTAATCGCTCACGTCGCCATGGGTCCTAGGATTAGTGATATCTCACATCAGCAGTAAGTACACCTAATTGCTGGTAAGCTCAAAGTGAAGAACAGTCCTCCGTCGAATGGCTCCATTGACCTTGCATCATTAACCAACTAAGTCCAATTAACCATCCTAAGAATTTATTTATACTATCTTAGTAGACATTGGACTTAGCTTACTAATTCCCTTTCTATTTAAGGCAATAAGATTTACCTTAATATTTATCTACCCATAAATCCCTACTTAATGCTCATAAATGTCAATTTGTCCATAAAATCCTAATGGATATTTCTTAAGAAACTTATGTATGACTACTAATTTCAAATTAGTATCTTTTTTTATCAATTTAATTTTTATCAGTCCCATTAATCCATTTTCCCTATCAGATTATTGCAACTCCCGTATTTATTACTATTTATTGGAGTTACAACCTTTTAAATTCGTTTCACATTAGTTAATTATCCTAAATGTGAATATTACGCGGAAGTGTCGTTATTAGCTTTTTTTAATTATTATAAGCGCAGTAATTACATACAAATATCTACTTTTATCAAATATGTTCTAGTTATATATCTACACTAGAATATACTTTTCCATGTTAAATTCTTGGAATCATATCCAAAAAGATTATCCGCTATAGTTACCATAAATTAGTCCAAAACAAAAGATTAACTTTAAAATATAAAAGATTGCATCGTTTGAAATTACAAGGAAAAATCATTTCTTTTTACTACTGAAATAGACAGTGTAAACTACAATAAAATCGTATTTTACACAACTCTTTCTCTTTCTATTTGCATCTATTCATTGTTAGATCAAAATCTGTATTTTACTAGTAGGGAAAGAAATTAAACTAATTAAAAAATATTAAACGGATCTAAATTCCAACAACTCCAAATGTAGAAAAATTTACATTCCAATAAGATTTGGGTAATAATCCAAATTTGTAACAATATTACACAACCTATTTCAGATCTAAAATAAATTTCATTCAAATCAATATTCTAAATTCATACTTTTGGGATTGATTTCTAGATCAGGTTGTAAACAATGCTAAATCAGTTCATAAACAAGAATATATAGGCGACATTTATTATATTCTATAGCTCATATATAATTATCAAATTAGGCATAAAAATCAAATAAACACCAACGGGATAATTTCCATATTATAATAATCTATAAGAATTTCCACTCACCTTTTAAAGCGATCCTAATCTCCAAATCTGAAGTAGAACCTCTGATTCATCCCCAAATCCATTTTAATCCAAGTGATATGTACAAAAGATATATACATATACTAAAATTACAGATCTGGAAGAGATTTGAGATAGGGTGTGAAAATAGATATATACATACATATATATATTACCTCAAAATGCATATAGTTTATTCTCTTCTTTTCTCCTTTTTATTAGATTTTTGCTCTTCTCTGATTTGTACGAACATAGATAAAGATATCTTATCTTTATAATTTAGAAAGAAAGTGGAAAAGAAGAAATGGAAGAGCTTCGCTACTGCCTCTATAAACATATGAGAAGAAAAGGAAGGGTTGAGTTTGAATTTAAACGCGCTAAAACCAAAACCGTTCGATTTATAACATTAAATTCAAGCCGTATATGGCCTAGGTTTTTGGAACCGTCGTGCACGAAGCGGTCGACCGCGACCTTCTTAGGGACCGATTACCCCTAGTCGACCGTTCTAATATGCAGGTAAACCCATGGGCCCCAGCTAGTTAGTTATAAACATTAATTTTTCTTATTTAATTATTTTCGTTTTGAATTCGTTTTTCATCCGTAACTTCTTCGTTTAGACTCCGATCGCAAAATTCCATATATAAAAGGTGCTCAGAATTTCACCAAGAACATAATGGTGAATGTTTCATGGTAAAATTCCATCGTCTGCACAAATTCCATCTTCAGAGTCTAATTAATTAACTAAATAATTAATTAAATATTTAACGCCAAATTAAAGGATGTTACGTTCCTACCCCTTCAAAAGAATTTCACCTCCAAAATTTCACCAATGACTAAGTCAAGGTTTTGGATCATAGTTATCCTAAACTACACAACCAATGCATGTACAATAAATTTTGCAACCAAACGTGCACAAGTGCATAATGTATTACTATATCACCACATAGAAAATATGTATGTCGAATGATTCTAAATCGGATCCTTCTATATGAATGCGATTTTTTTGAAAACATAATGTAAACAACCTACATATACATGCAGTTCTACATGTATGCAGCTTTCTGAAAAATATTTTCAATCAAAACCCCCATACTCCCACAAATAGAAGTATGAAGCAACCAATTTGCGTTCATTTCATATCCTTCAAAAATTTAATGCATCGAAAAATCACTTCCTAAACTTTACTCCTACGCTGAAAAAAGAAACTTAGGTAGAGAATATAACATTTTTACCACACTATAGTCTTCCTATTCCCATAGCATAGTAGAAATTTATTCACTGCTCCGAATTTACTTTAAACTTTCCATGCATAAAACACATAAGGTGGCTTATTTTCAAGCTATAAAATGAAATTAAGTCTAAAAATAGACTTATGCGTGTCATCGACAAGGTGTGCAAATAGAAATTCTAAGGCTAAAAAAGGTTTTCTCTTGCTACCATTTGCATTTATCGCATCATCAATCCTAATACAATGCTAAATTGGCAAATTCTAACTCTATTTGCCTTACCTATGCCTAACATGTAGCCATTGAAATAAAAGTTTCCACACAAATCTTTCTCAGTTTTCCAATCTTTATGTCATTTTGACGTAAGTAAAGAATAGTTAAGAGATTTTACCTTTTGCACCATCATAGCTACAGAACCGCTAAGCGCTTTAACTGTACAATAGCGCATTTATGCATATTCTGGCCGAAGCATTATGAATATTGTTGTACTTTATTTTAATACATCTTCTTTCTGTATAATCTATTTGTGATTAGCTCTCTACAACCAGACCAAATATAAATATAGCAGCTGTCTTTTACACCTCATATTCAAGGTTCTTCTAACAACTACTTAAGGTTTTTACCTATTTTTTAAGCAAACAATTTCGGTACTTTCGCTGTGAGCTGAACTTAGCATGCCTCCAAAATCAAAGAGTAGGGCTGATGCCGCCAGTGGGAATGTAGGGCACACAAGCGTGCCTAATCAAACCACAACCAATCAGGATAATCAATATGCATGCACTCCGGTGCTAGCAAATGTAATTACCAGTGGCAATCTAGATAGAGTTTTGATTGAATTGAATGACCGTTTTGCTACCCAACAACAAGCAATGGTGGACATAATCAATCAAGCTTAGGGTAATTTGAAACTTTTGGTCAAAATATTGGAGGACGAGTGTTAGTCCGTGAGATGATGGTTTTGATGACAACGACCTTAGAATAGATTATAAAATATAAATACTATCATTATAAGTTTAGATATATGTATATGCAAGATTTAACCATGCAGGTACTAAGAATGAAGACTGTACAGTATAGAGATTCAAGATATCAAGATAAAATACCAAGATAGAAGACTCATGAGTATCGAGACTATCAATAGTTCAAGATTTCAAGGGTAATTATTTTTTATTATTAGAAATTTTTGTTAAAACTCGTAGAAAAGCACTGACATCTTAAAATCCAATTTATTCGTGGAATGGAACCCACTTCGAGCCCGTTAAAGGGATGGAACCCTAAGTAGGATGGAGCTTATGAAAAATCTAGTGGAGCATTGTTTTGTATCTGCAAACTTTTATTCAAAATGATTTTTCAAAATTATATCCTGTTTTTAAAATGTTTTCAAAACTTTCCTTTTAAAAGATTCGAAACCCTCGATCCTGATTTTAAATAATTTTAGCCTCAAAAACATCTTTATTTTCAAAGTCAAATTACTCCTGATTTTAAACTATCTTTTTTAATAATATGTTTAACTTTTAAATATTTATACTTAGATTTAAATATAAAATTATGGTTAAATTCTATATATATATTATGCTTTATATTTACTTATGAATTTCAACTATAGTCAAGTATATTTATAAAGTTTAAATTAGTTTTTATATAAGATGAAGGTTATTTTCAAAGAAATTCAAAACCTCATAAAAAGCTTTGGGATGTCGACATGCCTATGGGTACCATGTCGACATGGTGACAGTTTGATTCAAAAATTCAAATTTCAAAAGAAGTGTCTATTCGCCATAACTCTTCATGAATGGTCATGGCTGTTGTTCTTCTATAAATAGGGGTCAGTTTCAACGAATTTTTAATCACTTTTTTTTGGTTTTCACTCCTCTTCTTCTTCCTCATTTCTTAATATATATTCTTATCATTATTCTGCCGAAATCAACATTGAATCATTCTCGATTACTTCTAGTTTGATTCTCTATCACTATCTCTACAAGATTCTCAGTGCTATTCAGAGTTATAGACTTCGTTGTAATCTATTAAGCGAGAAAAGGTGTGAGTGTAGCCTTGGAAATCAATCAAAAGGGAAAAGGTGTGATTATAGCCTTGGTAAATCAATTGGGTAAACTTGTGGCCCGGAAATCAAGTATCTCTACCCAGAGGATCGAAATTCTGAAGGGTGTACCTCGTAGCCTTGAAACCGAGGGTGTAATTGTACGATTTCTTTTGAAAGGAAATCTGTACTTGTGTTGCGGGACTGGATGTAGGGTAGCTCCGAACCAGTATAAAATCCGGTGTGTTCTTTCCTTTACTGCTTTTATTTTATTTCTGCATCTGTGATTGTTTCTGTGATCATATCTATGTCTGTATATTGCATACTTCTGTGTCTAAATTAACATAAACTCAAAAAGATTTAGTAATTATTTATTAACACTATTCACCCCCTAGTGTTAATCTTAGCCTTAAGATCCGTAATCCGCATTTCTCACAATTGGTATCAGAGCGAGGTTTTCAAAGTTTCATAATCTGATTTTTGAAAAGTTTTTAAAATGGCTACCAACACTGGTATTGTTATTAACACTAGTATCCCTGTCACTAGTTCAGTGGTACAGGGTTAGTCTACTATCAGACCACCACTTTTGAATGGCAGTAACTATGCATATTGGGCATGTGGGATGAAAATATATTTGCAATCTATAGGATTAGACACTTGGAATATCACACAAACTGAATATTCTGAACCCACAATTGATTTTGCACAGTGGATTACTGAGCAAAAGATTGTTTCACAAAATAATTCTAAGGTAATGAATATTCTGTTTTGTTCACTAGATAGAAATGAATTCAATAGAGTGTCAGTTTGTAAGTCTTCATATGAAATCTGGAAAACTTTGCAAGTTACTCACAAAGGAACAAGCAAAGTTAAATAGACCAAAATTTCCATGCTCACAAACCATTTTCAATTATTTAAAATGAATGCTAATGAGTCTATTTCAGATATGTATAGTAGATTTCAGGATATTGTGCATTCTCTAATATCTTTGGGAAAGGAATTTTATGAAGAAGATCAAGTCAGAAATTTTTTAAATTCTCTAACTTCAGAACGAGATCAAAAGACACTTGTGATCGAAGAGGCAAATGACATCAGTATTTTGAAGATAAAAGAATTAATTGGAAATCTAATGTCATATGAAGTTTAAATGATTGAGACAAGAGAAAGTAAAGCATCTGAAAGGAAATCAATGGCATTCAATGCATTAATCGATGGATCAGACTCAAACAACGATAATGATGAAGAGATAGCCTCTATGACCAGAAATTTAAGAAGATTCCTGAAATACAGAAAGATGAATAATCTCAAGAGAAACAACTATAAGAATTCTGAAAATCAGAATATAGTGCCAAATAATGACAAGTGTTACAACTGTGATAAATCAGGCCACTTCAAAAGAGACTGTCCATATTCAGAAAGGCAGAATCCTCCTATGAACAATGAACCAGCAAAGAAACAGAAGCGTGCATTTACTGCTACTCTAGATGACTCAGACTCGTCCTCAAGTGATGATGATTAGAAGACGGATAATTCGAATTTGTGTTACACAGCTGTTCACGACTCCGATGAATTCAGAGAAACGGACTCAGAAAAAGGTACACGTTTACAATACAATTGGTTGAAATTGCTTGCTTAAGATTAGTTGCTTGATTGTTTGATTGATTGATTTTGAATTGGTGTGTTGTTTGAATTTTAAAATTTATTTTCTATTTTTTATTATTTTTATTATTTTTAATACTTTCTGAAATATATTATAAGTATAATAATATTTTAGAAATATATAATAGACATTAATAATAATAATATATATAATAGAAGATCTTAGGAAAAATCAATTCATGAAAATTCAAAAGCACATGTCGACATGGTCCCTACCATGTTGTCGACATGGCCACCTGAATTTGAATTTCAAAATTTGAATTCAAATGTTTGAATTTCCCTCCACCTTTTCACTTCATTCAATTCTCTGAAAAGATACATTTTGACCAGAGAATATGTCCTTTAAGAATCTATTTATTCACTATCTTTTATCATATCTTTTCACTTTCATTTTCAAATTCAAACTCTCTCTCTTCGTAACTTCAAGCTCTCTACTCTCTACGCTAATGGCTTCTTCAAGCAACCCCTCAACCATGAGAATTTCCAGAAAAATCAAAGAGCAATTATTCAATGATCCGAAGGGAATTAAAGCATACATCAATTATGCTAACTATGCCAAAGTCCCTCCCGGAAAATTTGCTATTTTTCAAGATTTTTCTTCTTATGAAATTGATTCTCTTTTTGCAAACAATGGTGTTCTTAGTCTTATTGATGCTTCTCAAAATGATTTTGTTTGCTATCCAAATCTTGTCAAAATTTTCTATGCGAATTTAAATCGTGGATTTCATGTTGGAAACGAAGATGAAATTTGGAGTAGTGTCAAAGGCACTCAAATTGTCTTGAATTATGATCTTTTGGGTTCCATTCTCAATTGCAAGAGTTCGGGAATGGATCTTTCTAACTTTAAAATCGATGAACATGATCGTGAGACATTTCATCACATTTTCGAAAGAGATGATGATTTTGATTTTAAAAATAGAAATTTTTGACCAAAAGCAAGAATTGTTAATCTTCTTTTGCAACATACTTTGACCCCAAGATCGGGAAATTTTAACAATCCTACTTCAAAAGTTTACAAAGCTCTTTTTGCTATTTTTGGAAACTATGACATAAATTGGGCGCAAGTTATTTTGGATGAACTTCGTCCAAAAAATATTGAAATGGGTGAGAATACTTTATATCATGGAATTTATCTCACTCGGATTTTTAACTATTTTGGAGTGGATTTCAAAGGTGAAGAATTTGTTTCTAAAAATGTTTTCAATCATTCCAATATTTCACTTATGAAAATTTCATTTATTTTTTAACCTTATGAGACACTTACCGAAAAGGAAGAGCGTTTGGCTCATTAGGAAATGGAAGAAGAGGAAGTTGAAGAAGAAGAAGAAGAAGGGGATGAAATGGAAATTAAAGAAGAAGAAGAAGGTGAAACGTCTTTGGAAAGCATTGAATATCCTTCCAATCCATCCAACAAAACCCTTATCAAAACCAAAAGATAATTGTGGAGAATCAATGGATTCTAAAACGATACGCTAGTAAAAAGTTGGATAACATTTCTTCGAAGATGAACAAGTTCTTTTCAAAAATCAGGAAGAAACTTGGACTATCTTCATCTTCATCCTCTAACTAGCTTTATCTTTTCATATCCTGTTGTATTTGTTTTAGCTTGCTTTATTTCGAATGTTCATGTAGTTTGTTGTGTGCTTAATCATTGTATTATCGTAGTATGCAATGAAATGAAATTCACTTTCTGTTATCTACCTTATCTTATCTCTAGAATAAATGTTAGTATATTATATATATATATATATACACACATATACACATAATTATTCACAAAATCAAATTAGTCATAACATTTCACTAACCCATGTCGACATCCCCTATGTGACCATGTCGACATGTACTAGTCAGAAATGGCAATTGATTTTGAATTTGAAATTTATATACCTGTTTCTTCTAGAATTCTTCACTGAAATTTATTTCTTATCATCTATATCCTCCATTTCTTTCACAAATTCAACTATGGCTAATCCTATTCACAATTTATCCGAAAATCTTAAAGAAACTTTTAATTCGTTCAAGAATATTCTCTCAATTATTCTACGAAACCAACGTCATTTAGAATTAAGTCAAATGCAGATGATAAAGGAACAAGAAAGGCATTTCGATGCGATACGATGGATGATCTCCTCTCTGCACAAGGATGATAACGAAGCACATCCTTCTGTCTCTCTCACCAATGACAATGATAATTGGGATGCTATTAAGGCAGACCTAATCTTTGGAGAAGAAGGATGGGTGGAAGTTCCACGTAACATTTGATTTTTTTTTTTACTTTGTTTAATTTGTTTGAATTGATTTGGTTTGAATTGATACTTTGTATGGATTGATTTCTTATTGATTTGAAGATTGGCGTGTAAAACATATATATATATTATACATTGAAATGTATATAATCTTTAAATTAGTTATCATGCTTAGAAGTATAGTTATTTTCTACTCTATATATTCCATTGTATTGTTTATCAATGCAGGTACCGAAATCCAAGAATGTGGGGGAGTAAGTTTTTGTTGATGATAAAGGGGAATAAATATAAAGTAGGGTAGTTAGGTATAGATTAAGGGGGTGTTGTTAGTTTTAGGGTGAGTTATTAGGATAGAAATAATATTTTATAAACAAAGGTTGTCATCATCAAAAAGGGGAAGATTGTTAGTCCGTGAGATAATGGTTTTGATGACAACAACCTTAGAATAGATTATAAAATATAAATACTAACATTATAAGTTTAGATATATATGTATATGCAGGATTTAACCATGCAGGTACTAAGAATGAAGACTGTACAGTATAGAGATTCAAGATATCAAGAGAAAATATCAAGATAGAAGACTCATGAGTATCGAGACTATCAAGAGTTTAAGATTTCAAGGAGAAGTATTTTTAATTATTAGGAATTTTTGTTAAAACTCGTAGAAAAGCACTGGCATCTTAAAATCCAAATTATTCGTGGAATGGAATCCACTTCGAGCCCGTTAAAGGGATGGAACCCTAAGTAGGATGGAACCTATGAAAAATCTAGTGGAGCATTGTTTTGTATTCGCTAACTTTTATTCAAAATGATTTTTCAATATTATATCCTGTTTTCAAAATGTTTTCAAAACTTTCCTTTTAAAAGATTTAAAACCCTCGATCTTGATTTTAAATAATTTTAGCCTCAAAAACATCTTTATTTTCAAAGTCAAATTACTCCTGATTTTAACCTATTTTTTTAATAATATGTTTAACTTTTAAATATTTATACTTAGATTTAAATATAAAATTATGGTTAAATTCTATATATATTATTCTTTATATTTACTTATGTTTCAATTATAGTCAAGTATATTTATAAAGTTTAAATTAGTTTTTATATAAGATAAAGGTTATTTTCAAAGAAATTCAAAACATCATAAAAAGCTTTGGGATGTCGACATGCCTATGGGTACCATGTCGACATGGTGACAGTTTGATTCAAAAATTCAAATTTTAAAAGAAGTGTCTATTCGCCATAACTCTTCATGAATGGTCATTGCTGTTGTTCTTCTATAAATAAGGGTCAGTTTCAATGAATTTTTAATCACTTTTTTCTGGTTTTCACTCCTCTTCTTCTTCTTCATTTTTTAATACATATTCTTATCATTACTCTGCCGAAATCAACATTGAATCATACTCGATTACTTCTAGTTTGATTCTCTATCACTATCTCTACAAGATTCTCAGTGCTATTCAGAGTTATAGACTTCTTTGTAATCTATTAAGCGAGAAAAGGTGTGATTGTAGCCTTGGAAATCAATCAAAAGGGAAAAGGTGTGATTGTAGCCTTGGTAAATCAATTGGGTAAACTTGTGGCTCGGAAGTGAAGTATCTCTATCCAGAGGATCGAAATTCTGGAGGGTGTACCTCATAGCCTTGAAACCGAGGGTGTAATTGTACGATTGCTTTTGAAAGGAAATCCGTACTTATTTTGCGGGACGGATGTAGGGTAACTCCGAACTAGTATAAAATCCGGTATGTTCTTTCCTTTACTGCTTTTATTTTTTATTTCTGCATCTGTGATTGTTTCTGTGATCATATCTGTGTTTGTAAATTACATACTTTTGTGTCTAAATTAACATAAACTCAAACAGATTTAGTAATTCTTTATTAACACTATCCACCCCCTTGTAGTGTTAATCTTAGCCTTAAGATCCGTAATCCGCATTTCTCACAACGAGGACGATCCAATTTGGAATCTAGAAGGTGAAAGAGGTCACATTATGACAGAGAATTGATGGAGATCAAAAATCTAGAAGAAGAAATGTTGAAAAAGTAAAGCAAGTAAGATTTCAACACGAAGTTTGTGTCGACCCACTATTTCCAACATCTAGGATTAGTGACAAAAAGTCATCAATATACGCTTGCACACTAACCTCAGACGTTAAAAATAATGAACCATGAGTTTATACTTTAAATTCTAAAATAGATGTGGGCAGAAAGAGAAAAACCTCCCAGTGGAATAAAACTAGAAATAAACAACATGTAAATGTAGCATACAACCAAAGCTCCTTCCTAATTGTGACGACCCGCCTTTCTCAACTCCAGAAAGACGTTTCATCATTAAGAAAGAAAGGGATAGAAATAGAAAAGAATAGAAAGAAAGAATAACAACATCAGAATCTCACAGCGGAATGGAACAAAATATAATACATCACATATCTATTACATAGTTATACATACATCAGAGTCATACAATATCACATAACAGGACTGTTATATACATACATGTCCATACATACATCCAAAATACAGCATCACTAACTACACAGCGGAACTACATATATAGATACATACGTCTGGTCTTCTCTCCAAAATAGCTCCTCCAGAAAAACAACACTTCTAGATACCTATCACTTGGCTACTCATAAAAATTTGAGTACCCAAGAGTTTATGAAAACACAAAATATAAACTCCGGGTCAGACATGGGTCTGGTATGAGTAAACAGGTTAAAATTGCTTAACTTTGAAAATCATTTGAAAATAAAGGTATCACGTAAGACTCCCCACAAATAAATACGGGTAAGTTTTTACCTTACGCTAACCAAAACATTTTATAGGAAATTCTGTGATATTATAATAGTGTCTAGGGTTTTCAAGTAAATAGAAAATAGCCGAAATTGTTACATGATTAAATTCCAGCTACTAGCCACGAAAGTGGGTAATACAAATCAAAACCGTAGGGTCTCGTAGGGTAAATGGATTTCCAACAATGGTAGGGCTACTAGGGTACCGCCCGTCACAGTACGGGGCCTAGATCACCGTACCGAGGATTACTCCCTTCATCCCCTGCAACACAAGGCCGGAACCATTCCTTACTGAACAGTCCCGAACAAGATAACCCCGCAGTTATGGCCAACAACTGCCCACTAAGCCGAAATAAAAAGGGACATCTAGACAGGGGAAAATCTTGTCCTGCTTGGGCATGACCCACCTAACCTTGCTGCATCTCCCCTGTTTTAGCAATTCCCGGTTGATGAGGCTTGAGGCTATGATTACCTTTATTGAACATATCTTAGAATGCTCATCGTCCGCCTGACGATGTGTTGAAAGCATTCAATCCATACAAGTTCGTTCCGGGTTCGAACGAAACCGAAGGCATTATCTTGTTACACTCATTTTGGAATCACCCTCAGAGTTAACGACGATAACCCTTGCATTCTGAAACTCCATCTCGATCTCCATTTGATAAGTCCCGACCTATCGTTTAATTTGGATCGATGTGGTTTTCGGAGAATGAAAATTGATTCTTCCGATCCCGGTCTCATCGGATCCAAACGCCATTTTAAGGGCCAAGTTGTCTATTTAACTTAACAGTTCAATTAGATATCAGAAATTAACATAACAGATATATCAGATAAATCATATACAATTAACACAGATATCCATAATACATCACAACATATCACAGAAATATCATCAACAGATATCAAAGTCAATCAATCATGATTATCCATGCATACCAAACAGTTTGGTTTTATTTAACTAAATTATTTGCTTAAGAATAAACTATTTTATTCTGTAAATTAATTACTGATTAATTAGCTGATTAATGATCAATTTATTTAATTAGTTAATCATTAATTATTAATCATCTCATCTTTAATTAATTATTTAAACTAATTAACTTTTATTCATTAACTATTACTCAGTTACTCAATTAATTAATTTATTCTTAATTGTTAATTAATAGTTTACTCATTAAAATGAATTAATTATTTAATTATCACAAATTAATTTAATTACCAATTTAATTAAAGTGTAATATCTTTAATTAATCTCGTATGTTAACTTCCATTCACTAATTAACTTTTTAATGATAAGCTTACGTTCTTAAGATTTTAATGGATTTAACTTAGGATTAAATTTTTATTTCAAATTCAACTTAAAGTTATTAATTTAAAATTCAAGTATAAATTTTAATCAACATTCCAACAACTTATTAACAATCTTTTTCCTTTATATATTTACTTAAATCAAGCTTTAATTAAAACACTAGCTTAAATTTAATTAACAAATATTTAATTAACTCAGCTATAACCTGTACAAAATCACTACTAGTTCATTTGAAGGCACCGAGACGCAATCGTACCATACTCAAGAAAACACCCGAGATTCCCCGCGTCCAACCCGTATAACTCTCCCCTTCCCTTTCTTCTTCTCTCCAGTTCTTCTCTTCTTCTTCTTCTTCTTTTTTTTTACAGTTAAGTTTGAATTAAGTACAACACTCACGTGATCATACCCAGGCAAACCCGAAGACAGACTCGAAGCAAACACCCAAAAACACAGCACGCAACAACACCTTGAACATCGACCATCACCTCGCCACCGTGCACGTGCACGGTGGCTCGCCTCCCCTGCGGCGACCCACGTCCATCCCCACAAACCACAAATCACCATCTCGTATGAATTCGAAACCAAAAATTTCAATTACAAGTCGAAGCAAAAAAAAAACGACCTGTAGCTCGAGCAAACGAAAACGTCACCGATGAACCAAACACGCATGCAGCCACCACACATCACCAGAGGTGATGAAAATTCACCAAGACGTCGTCTACACCTCCACCTAGCTCCACCTACAGTCGCGCTTCACTCGGTTTCATGATGATGCCGCAATCAATAATTTACAGAGCCTAAAAAAAAATGTGAGCTAAAACCCTATTTGAGATTCAAACTCAAAATACTTACATTCGAAAAATAATTTACTATTTTTCTAGTGTTGATACAACTTAATTCTTGCTTCATTCCAAATCTCAAGAATTAAAGATTACTCTATCTTCCAAAGTTTACAAAAATACATTTTTGTTTCGTTTCAAAACTGCTCGTATTACTTTTGCATAAAAATCATAATTTCTATGTTAAAAATCATAATTTATGGTATGAAATCTAAATATGTTATTGAAATTTCAAATTTAAACATTTGAGTTTTTCACTTTGATTTCTTGTTTACCTGTAGATTGAAAAACAGTATTTACATCATACTGTCTAACTTCAAAATGTTTTACAGTCTTTGTTTTCATATAAACAAACTTAAATTCCCACGATACAAAATTTAAATAGTTATATGAGTAAGATTTGTAAATTTATTTGCTTTACTTTGTAAAAACTTGAAGCATTGATCAAGAACAGCTGTAAAAGTTTTCAGATCAAACCAACATACACAGATCAGATAGTTAAAATATATATAGCACATATCATAAACAAATATATAAACTAAAGTTGAAATTTATTAGTTTACTCACCAACCAAAAACTGTTGAACAGAAAGTATGATGAAGGAACTAAAGTTGATCTACCCTGAACTCTTCCTTTGCTTTTGCTGTTAAATTAAATTTTGTTTTCAAAGCCAAAACATATGTTTCTCAGGTTTGTTTTTAAAACTAAAGTTTATATAAATAAACTAATGATATAAAGATGGATATATATAAGTTAAAGCTACTGAATAATAGATTGTAACTGGCCAGCCACAATGTTTGAGCATAAGACATTGATATTAAATTTCACTGCAAAATGAAAAGATATTGATCTCAGCTGTGTACTTGTTTAAACAATAAGTTAGGCTAATTAATGCTTATGTTATTAATTTTGATGGCAAGTATTTAATGTATACTGATAATTACTATTTGTTGTACAAAGATATTAAATTCATTTCGGCTAGCCTATCTTGCAAGATACAGGTTTTGTTTGTATTCTATTTGAAGTAAACTTTGTTTCCTGTTTGCTTATATACAAGCTACAGATTTTGTTTATTATTATTTTGAAGTGAGACTAGTTTTATATTTAAGTTCACTTTATTTTCCTGAAGCACAAAGTTGTACACAGCATCTTGTTTTATTAACTTGAAGTAAAACTCTGTTTTTCCTTATTTGCCTACAACTAATAAATGCTTAAGCTTCATTTCTCAAGTAAAAAAAAAGTTTCAGTTTCCTGTTTGTTTGTACAAGCTACAGATCTTCCATTATTCATTGGAAGTAAAACTTTGTGTTCTTATACCCATAAATTGTACCAAAGCACATATATGTTTATTACTGGGTTACCTTGATTTTTAGTTTATTATTATTATTATCTTTTTCCTGGATGCAACACTTAATTGTTGTACAACTTATATGTGTATTAAGCAATGTATAAAGATTCTTATAATTGACTTTGTTTTATACTAGTGTTAAATGTTTATATCTATATTGTTTTACACTTCCATATTTATGTTAAATATTTCCATGTTTATTTATTTTAAAAACTAATTATTTTAAAAAACTAAAATTGTATTCATATGTATGTTATCAAATATCAAATAATGAAACTTTAATTTAATTTCTATTGAATAGGTCAGATTTTGTTTTTAAATAGTTTTGAAGTATTAAATTTTAAATTTTCAAATCAAACTTTCTTTTATAAAACATACATAACTGTTAAACATCCAAAATTTCATCAATTTAAACATTGACAAGTTTATATTTAATTTAAATTAGATTAAATATTCATTAAAATGTGCTGTCAAAATTTCGGGTCGTTACACTAATTCTTTTTCTTTCTTTCACCTACCGACTTTGGATACACACAAATAGATATGTATGTGTGTGTGTGTGTGTGTGTGTTAACTATGTTTGGATTGCACCAACCAACCATAAGGGAACTGTGAGATATGGTATAGAAAAAGACTGCCTACAAACCACTTTAAGATCAAGCCCATGTTTTTATATTTCTCTCTTGTGTCAAATACATGTTAACACAACAACCATAACATCCATGCAACCAACGACCAATGCAATCAATGCAAAAAATACAAGAAGGAAATAACACTCCTACTCATCCATCACAACAAATCATCGTATGAGGTAACAACAAATATAGTGTAACCATACCAACAATTTTGGCTCAATTGGTTAATAGTTCGGCCTACGAGATTAAAGGTCACGAGTTTGGTTTTCAAGATCTACACTTGTTGCCATTAATGAACCATGTTCAAAAAAATTAGCACAACCATCAAATATTAGCAACACTTAATGCCAACTCCAAATTAAGAAAATAACAATAACACACAGAGATATATATACACACATACACACACACACACATATACACAATCAACTATAATAATACATCATCAATGTAAGTAGAGGTCATCAAATTTGTACCACTACAACAAAAATGCCCTATTACAACGCCCTTTTTACAACGGGCATTTGCTGCCCGTTGTAATTGAAGGCTATTACAACGGTCGATTCAGGACCGTTGTAATAGATGCCCCTTTTTACAACGGGCATTTGCTGCCCGTTGTAATAGATAGCTATTACAACGGTCCATTCAGGACCGTTGTAATATATGTCCTATACAACACTCTTTTTACAACGGTCCATTCAGGACCGTTGTAATAGATGCCCCTTTTTACAACGGGCATTTGCTGCCCGTTGTAATAGATCTCTATTACAACGGTCCATTCAGGACCATTGTAATATATTTATTAATTACACTTAATATTTAATTATTATAATTAATATTCAATTATTTAGTAATTACATTTAATATTCAGTATTTAATATTCAATATTAGATAATTAAATTAGTAAAATTCTAAACTAAATTCATAAACACATTTGAAATTTTCATAAAATTCAAGAATTAAAATGTAAAATTTTAAGATAACTTAAAATTTTAGAAAGTTTCCAAAATCTTAGAATATTTAATATTTCAAATAATTTAAAATTTGGAAATTTTGTAAAATAAACTTAAAAACATTTTTAAAATTTATAAACAAAAATTTGAAATTTTCATAAAATTATAAAATAAAGAGATTAAAATTTTATAAAATATTTAAAATTTCAAAATATTAAAATAATTCAGAATTTGAGAAATATAAATTTTACTGTAAAATTTTTAGAAACTAATGCCCCTTTTAGTTTCAAATGCATTAGTAATTACATTTAATATTCAGTATTTTACTGTAATATTTTTAACTAAACCCCTTTTTATTTTTTAACACCCTTAACCCTTTTCTCCTTAACAAATCCGGCCGGCCCTTCTATCTCTTTGTAGACCCGATCCCTTTTTATAATTCTTGAGTAAAAGAAAATGGCAGCCGTTGTTTTCTTCTTTCTGAAATTAGGGCTTGAAAAATTAGGGACTTCGTTCCTTTCTCTGATCCAAAATTAGGGCTTTGCGAAGCGCCTACTGTTGTTCGATCACGTGGATAATCGTGAGTTGCTTCGATCGATTGTTTCCTTGTATCTTACTGCGGCTGCTTCGATGGAGTTCGTGATCGAATTTGGTATGTTCTTTTTATTGCTTGCAATTGCTTGCTTTCTGTATTGCGAACTCCTTGATCTATGCCGATGATGATAGTTTGGTTTTTATAGGGTTCGATCCCCTGAGTTTTCGTTCGTATATTCGTGTTTCAATTTGTCAATGGAATTGCTCTGGCCGCTGGTTTTCGTTTTGATGCTTGAGATATTCTTGACTTGTTCATAAACGTATATACTTGATTTCTTGGTTTGCACGGCTTTGTATTATTTCGTGATTGCCTAGGCTTGAATTTACTGCTCCGTGAATTTCTTGTTTTGACTTGTTCGAATCACGGCTTCGATCATTTATCATCACCTGACTTCGGTTTTAAAATACTCGGCTTTGACAACGATATTGAACTCCCCTGTGACTTTATTTGATTCTGAACATCACCTGATTCTGAGCATTGAATATCATGCTTTTTGGTCTGAAGCTTGGTTACTTGTTCATGTTACAGTGACCAATTTTTGTTTTTGCCTTGAGCATTGTTATTTACTTGACCAGTTGTTCATTTGAACTTGTTTGAGACCTGATTGCTTTGAACTTGATCATGTTGACTTCTCTTGAGTCTGTTTACATGTGCACTTGTCTGCATTGTTGCTTGGTCGACACTTGCATCACTCTGGTTAACTGTTGCTGCACTGTAACTCGAGTTTTCACTGTCATGTTGCTGTTGACATGTTCATTTTATTCATTTGAGTTTTGATGCTTCATGTAGCTGTTGGATCTTGCATTGTATTTCGAAAAGAGTTATCAAGTTACGATTGCTTAGTGGTTTCACTTGTACTTTGTTTTATTGTATTAACAATGGAGGGGCATTTGCTTTTAAGAGTTTTGCTTCAGCATGTATAATTGGACTATAATGATTTAGACTGTATATTATTTTTTGAATTTGTTGCGTTTTGGTTCTGGGTTGAATCTGGTTCTATGTTGATGCCTTTATTACTATTGTTGTCACTCAAATTGGTGTCAACTTGCATTAATTTATTCAAGTTATCCCATGCATTGCTGTTTTCCTGTGCTTTGCTTCGTTTCAAAATCCAGGTTCTCAAGGATGGGCACCTGTTTGCCATATGACCATAGCAACTGCAAACTTTACACCATAGCTCGTGTGCTTGTTTGTATGTTGTATCATGATGCACTTGTTACTGTGTCATCTTCACTTGCATTGTTGTGCCACTGATTTGATTTGTCGAAGCTTTGCATTCTTCATGTTGCCTTGTGTTGAACCCAGTTTTAAAACTCGGGTTTGACCTTGTGCTCGTGTCATGATTTTAAATATGTTGCACGTGAGTTGAACCCGACTTTGCATTTGGGTTTGACCTGTGCTCACTTGTCCCTGTAGCATTATCAAGTGTATATCGGTGTGCACGGCCTTGTGGCATATACAGTGATACACTGTGTATGTCACAAGTTGTTCGTGTATGATGAATTCAAATTTAAATGATGACGAACAACCCAAATAACTGAGGCAAATATTCTTTTCAAAAAATTCACATTTTATTTTATATTGCAAAAATATTTCTTTTTCAATTTTACTGCGTTAGTAAATATTTTTGCAGATTGCTCAGATGCTGGATTCTAACTGGAAAGAAGTTGAAGATAACAATACGAGTGTGAGTGATATGTAGTGAGGTTCTGAATGTAAAATAGTGATGTAATGAAATTTGTATCAAAATTGTATAGTGAATAGTGAGAGTTTGAATTTGTACTACTTAAAAATTGTAATAAATATTTGTTTGAATAAAATATTCGTTTGAATTCAAAATCTGTGCTGTAATTTTTTTTTTAAATTTGCATTTATTTTGCAACGGTCAGAAACCGTTGCAATATCATGTATTACAACGGGCATTGCCCGTTGTAAAAATATGTATTACAACGGGCATTGCCCGTTGTAAAATATGGTCGACCTATTACAACTAGGCCTAATACAACGGGCGCATGCCCGTTGCGAAATGCATATTACAACGGGCATTGCCCATTGTAAAATGCCTATTTTGTTGTAGTGTACTAATCATTTTATAATACTAACGCAACATCAATACCATCAAATCTATACTAATCTAACCAATACTGGTAACAACACATCAATCATCAAATAACCACAATAAACTTCCCATTGTCTAGTATTAATAATTGTAGAATACCACCCACTCATCAAAATGTGACATTGTCATCAAACAGCAACCATACGTGATAATTACAACTAATAACTAATCACACATTCTACAACCACCAAAATAATATATTTGCGATCATTGTTCTCTTAAATCCTTCTTGTTGTTTCTTATTATATAATCACCTTTATTTACATATACCGAAACCATAATAATCTTTCCAACTTAATAACAGCTTCAATTTTTTTTATTATACTTCTATCTTTTACTTCTATTTCTTTAAATATCTCAAAATATTGTACTTAAGTCAAAAGTAGTGATTTACATCTCATTAGTTTCTAAATATTTATGTCGAAATAATAATATATTATAACCATTTGAATATTTTTCAAAATCAATTTATTATTATTTAACTGAAAAATAACATTATCTTACATTGTATTCTAAAACTCCCTTTATCGTCATGTTTTTAAATATTGATAATTTTAATTCAAACACATGTAGAAACACATTTATATTACTACTAGTATTATTACTCTAAATCCATATTATTTTAGTAATCAAATAATCATAATAATAATTTCCTTTATAAATACCATAAAATCAATTACATTCTTATTTACTCAAGGTAATACAATTTTACCAAAACTATATTATTATTTATGAATTCATCTTTATTTAACAAATAAAACTTATCTTCCAATTTAAATTTAAAAATAAATTTTTCTTTATTATTTATGAATTTTTCGATAATGCATAAATAAAAACCTTATTAAATTCTTCCTTTAATTTCAGTAAAAATTGTCAAGTCGTTCTTATTTACAAATACCAGTCAAAAATCTGTATATAATCCCTTTTTCATTTGTTTATCAATATTTTCTAAAGCAACGTGATTTCATCCAATTTCTATCAATTAATTATTTTCTGTTCAAATCCATAATTAATTATAGTTAAACATCTAATAATACGGAATTAATAATAAACATCTGAACCGTCACATAACTAATCCAAAACATCATATTAACCAAAAAATCATCATATATCAATAATTATTAATTTTCATCAATATACATGCCTTTAATAATTTTAAACTTTAATTAATTAAATTAAATAAGCCATACAAACGCACATTTGCAAATAGCCCTAAACTCTATAAAACAAGCAAAAAATCATCCAGAATTCCATTACAGGTCCAATGGAACAAACCGCACATGAATCGTAGTTCGTAGGTTAAATATATGGAGAATAGAAAATCAAGGGTTTAAATTGTAATGAAATATTAAACAACTGCTAAAGTGTAAAATTACTCACCAAGTGGGCCGAAGAGGAGCCTTTAGCTACGATCGCCACTAAAACGGTCATTAATTTTGTTGTGCAAAACATCATATGTCATTTTGGCTTCCCGCGAACTATCACTACCGACAACGGAACTCAACTTGAGAGTAGGGAGTTCAAAGAATTCTGCCAAAAATATTGCATTGAGAAAAGGTTTGTGAGTCGCTCATCCTAAAGCCAACAGATAAGTTGAAGCCGTAAACAAAATAGTCGAGTCCATATTAAAAAAAAAACGTTTGGAGAAGGCCAGAGGCAAGTGGGTGGATGAGCTTCCGACCGCACTCTGGGCCTACAGAAGCACCCACAAGTCCGCGACTGGCCATACTCCATCCACCTTGCCAAACGGCACTAAAGCTGTTATACCCATGGAACTTGAAGTTTCCTCTCACCGGGTGACTCATTATGATCCTACGACAAATGGGATCTATTACTGGAATCGCTGGACTTTGTCAACAAAAAACGTGAAGAAACTAATTTAAGGGCGGCTGCATATCGCCACTGAGTCGCTCGATATTATAATGAAAAAGTTCGACCGAGAATCTTTGATGTTGGTGATCTTGTTTTAAAGCGAGTTTTTCCAATCATGTCACATATGAATTCCCCATAGGAAGGTCCATACGTCATCAAATGGAAGCTTGGAGAAGGAACCTTCAAACTAGGGACCATTGATGGCGTGACTCTCCCCCGAGCATGGAATAATGAGCATTTGCATCATTATTACACTTAGCCTATTTCTTTTGCATTTTAATAGCAATTGTTTCCAATATATGTTTCTTTTGTTGTTCTCTGTTTCCGACATGTAATAAGACAATTCAGTTTGTTTCTATTTTTTTATGATCAATAAAGGCTTGAAGTCATTTTTCTATGAACTTTTGATGTTCTGTTTGTTATAACGCCATCGCAAAACTAAATTATATTATTCTATCATGTGTATGAACGCACACATAAAATTAAAATTCGATCATTAAATGATTTAAAAAAATCTCTAAGTCCCCTGAGTGCGGACTAGAGTATAAACGATTCAAAAAATCTCTAATTCCCCGTAGCGCGGACTAGAGTACTCTGAGTCCTCGGAGTGTGGACTAGAGTATAAACGATTCAAAAAATCTCTAAGTCCCCGGAGAGCGGACTAGAGTACTCTGAGTCCCCAAAGTGCGGACTAGAGTATAAATGATTCAAAAAATCTCTAATTCCCCGGAGTGCGGACTAGAGTACTCTGAGTCCCCATAGTGCGGAATAGAGTATAAATGATTCAAAACATCTCTAATTCCCCGGAGTGCGGACTAGAGTACTTTGAGTCCCCATAGTGCGGAATAGAGTATAAACGATTCAAAAAATGTCTTTTTCCCCGGAGCGCAGACTAGAGTACTCTGAGTCCCCATGGTACGGACGAGAGGATAAACGACTCAAAAAATATCTAAGTCCCCGGAGTGCAGAATAGAGTACTCTGAATCCTCGCAATGCGGACTAGAGTATAAACGATGTAAAAAATCTCTAAGTCCCTAGAGTGCGGACTAGAGTACTCTGAGTCCCCAGAGTGCGGACTAGAGTATAAACGATTCAAAAAATCTCTAAGTCCGCAGAGCGTAGACTAGAGTACTCTGAGTCCTCGGATTGTGGACTAGATAATAAACGGTTCAAAAAATCTCTAAGTCCCTGGAGTATGGACTAGAGGATTCTGAGTCACCAAAGTGCGGACTAGAGTATAAACAATTCAAAAAAACTCTATGTCCCTGGAGTGCGGACTAGAGCACTCTGAGTCCCCAGGGTACGGACTAGATTATAAATGATTCAAAAAATCTCTAAGTATCCGGAGCGCAGGCTAAAGTGTAAGTAATTCAGAAATCTCCAAGTCATGTGGAAGCGAAAGGCGCTTACATGACCCACAAGACTTTGAATTTCAATTACAAGTTGGATGATAAGCTAAACAATGAAAACCTTCGAGAACAAGGAAAGCAAAATTTTATTTACTAATTGAAGATTAAGTTCCGTTACAACTTCTCTCCGAAGTTTGGAGAAAAAGTCTATCTATAATGACTATAAAAAAGAAAAAGAAACTACTACATGATTTAGGTTTGTTCAGGCTGAATGAGGTATGACCAGATGATAGCTACCTCTTCGACTTTTTCTCCCACTTTGGTTTTTTCGACGGCTCCTCAACCGAACGTTTGCTCTTGGATTCCTTGCTTCCTAGTGAGGTGGTATCCGAGGGAGGAAGTGGAACTTCCAAAGGTGTGTTCCCATAGGGGAGAATTGCCTTCAGGGGCCTATTTAAAGGATCATCAAGTTCCACCACCTGAGGTTCAGTCTTAACTTCGGCTTAATTTTTATCCTCTTCCACAATTCGCTCCCCCATGCTAATTTTTTTAGTAGGTTCGGAGGTGCCTGTGATCTCAACCTCATCATGTTCATCTACAGGCGAGGCATTCTCGAGTTTGTCCTCATCGAGTGCCCCGATCACTTGGGCATCGGGTCTAGGAGTATCACCAGTGTGAAGTGCCTCTGCCATTTTCCTTTTCCCCTCCATGGCGACATCACTCCTTGGAGTTGGTTCGGGATCAGAATAGCCTGCATGAATTCATAAAATGAAAATTTTAGAATATATCTATTACGCTCCAAAAGCGATGGTTTTTTGAACCCTAGAAGGAAAAACTACGTACCGGCTTCCAGTTGACTCTTAACTGTTTTGGGAGCCTCACCCTTTGGAATGGGGGACAGAATGTGAACATCAAGCCCGAGCTTCTCTGGGTCATAGCCGACATGCTGTTTGGGAGGATGGAGTGACGAGCTATCTGTCGACTGAGCGGAAGGAGGAGCTCGTGATTCGGTGCCGGATGGGCCAACAATGTCGTCCTTGCCCTTTGATGATGAGGAATCTCTACCGTAGAGGGCCTATGCTGCAGATAGGTTTGAAGGCTCGTTTCCTCGAAGCACTTCTTTCACAAGAGCTTCTTCATCAACCTCTTCGGTGCCCAGCTTAACTCTTTTAATTTTTATTAAAGTATCCCATGCTTTGGCCAATGATTCGAGGTATCCCTCAAGTTGAATGGATAGGTCCCAGTGCATGAGAACTCGAGCATTATACTTGACAATGAGCGGATCAAATAAGCACTTAATTTCCTCTCTTCCAGCTTCAGCTGCTGCCTCGAGGTGAGAATCAACTTCTGTAAGTGCTATTCTCCTACCCTCCTAGCGAGCTGCCTCCTTTAGCGCTTCAGCTTTAGAAATTTTCTCATCAAGCTTCGTCTTTAGGAGTCGTGTTGCGACAATTTCATCCCAATATCATTGTGACTCTTCCTATATAGCAGCTTTCTCTTCTTTTTATTTAAGAAGCAGCTCCTCCAATTCATTAACTCGTCGAGCGAGGATATCTTTTTCTTTCTGGATGGAGTCTTTTTCTAAGGCTAGAGCACCACTACGTTGAACTGCCTCATCAATTTCCTTTTTCTGAGTAGCCTCCAAATGACTAACTACCACAGTTGTATCCTTGGCTTTTTTTAGGCGGCCTTGAGTTGAGTTTGTACAAAGATAGATCTTCATCTTAGGCTTTAATGATATCTTTGTCGCGAAAGGCTTCAAGTTTTAGGCAATCAATTTCGTGTGGACGTTCCATAGAAACCTCTAAAACTTTTTCTACCAAATGAACGAACCCGTCACGTTGGACATAGACATCATTGTTGCAGGCGATGGCGCTTTGTTTGACATTCCCTGGAATAGGATGAATCATAGGAAGAAATTTCAATCGGTCGAACCATATCTTCGAAAATGTTGCCTTACGCTCAGCTAATTTTTCAACTGTCATGGATCGTGTGTGGAAACTGGGAGAGTCTGCCTAGTCTGAGTCACAGACTTCTTGTAAGGCTAACGGGATTACTTAGTGCTCGACGAGCTTGAGTATTGGTCACGGGGAACTTCGAATTGAGATCCCTTCTGGGAAGATTTCTCTCTACCGTGCTTTGATTGAGGACAAAGATCATTGGGATATGAGGAATGGCTAAAGTTTTTATTCAGGTAGACGACGAATCATTCGGATGGTAGTCTCTATCGCCGCTATCATCCCTATCTCGGCGTCTACCTGAACCCAAATCCCGACTGGAGTGGTAGAAGATAGAGGATCTGCGGAGACGGTCAATCCATAGTGCGCCCTATGTCGCCTGCAAAGAAACCAAGTAAGGACGAGTTAGTAAGACTCGTATGATGGCTAAAATTTAAGTGTAGGTTGAAGTATAAGTGTTTGTATGCGTCCTAGCGTTTCCCCCGATGGACTAATTTCTTTTTCTTTACTTACTGGGGTTTTCTCTCCTTGATGACAAGCCTGATCGCCTTCATCGCCTTACGGGTGAATTAAGTCCCATGGCCTTTGGATCATTGAAGACGTATTTAAGCAAGTTTTCAGGGATGGTCAAGTCCGATAGACCTTTTAGTGAACCCTCTAGATTTTGGGAAGACGACTCTTTCTCGACTGGAATAATTGTAACTTTTGAAGATCCACCCACTGTTTGCTTTCTCAATTTGTAGGCTAGGCTCCTTTTCCTCTTTGAAGGAGGAGGCGGTTCATCGATGCCGGGTGCGTTAGATACTGGTGCTAAGTCGAGACTTATATTCTCGTCAAACGCTTCTGGCACCCTGGCCTCCTTAATTTCATCTTCCTTAGATGTATCGGGCCTCACCTATAAGGGGCACCGAAGGCCTAGCCTACTCTTTGCCTTTTTCCGCAATGGATCTGGTTGTAGTGGCGCCAGTTGGAAGGCTAGTTTGACAACCCTCCACCAGTAATCCAAACTTCAAAAGCGATTTGTTTGAAATAACAGATTTAATATCTCGATCTCTCATGGGAATAGCTCGAATAGCCTCCATGGCCTCAAAATACCCAACGCCTTCAAGTCGTGGGTGGATACCTGAAGAATCAAAGAAATTTAAGAAAGGATGTACTTCGAGCTTTAGATAAATATTAATCTAAAAATAAAACTTACTCCCTTCCATCCATCTTCTCACAAAACTAGGGGGCAACGTACATAAAACCACTCTTGCTTATACTGGGACAATTTACTCCACGCCACCATCAGAATTTGATATTTGGAATGTGGCTCGACGATTATGAAAGATGGACTATCAGATCGTCTTTTGAAGCGATAGATATAACGGATATCCTCGAGAGTAGGAGTCTGAATAAGGTACTCATAAAGAGGACACAGATGCCATGAATAAATGCATGACTATTAGGGTTCAGTTGTGCGGGAGCAATCCCGATGTACCGCAACACTTTAAGGAGAAATGAATTAAAAGGTGGCACGCTTCTGACCCATCACATAAATTTGTTGCATGCTGTATACTCGGCTGGGGGTAGGTGAGGCCAATCTTGTCCTGATAGAACTAAAACATCGTCGAAAGGAATTCCATAGATTGAGCACAACCGACGAAGAGTGGTTTGTCGATTTTTAAAGATTGTGAATCAATAGGATTCTCCAAAATAACAACTCTGTCTATAACGTCAGGATCCAGGTCTATAACTACAGCAGATGGATCCATAATACCCTTTATAGAGGTTATCGGTGGATTCGAAGTTCCTACTACCTCCTGCCGAAAACTTGGATCAGGCTTATCGAAAACCGTAGCAGAGCTTGATCTTTTGGACATCTTCAACTAGCGTTTAATATGGGTAGATACCTGTTTAAGCTATACTTGAAAGACAACCGATATCATATATAACAACAATAATATATCCCCTCGTGTTGTGTGTGAACTAGTGCGACGACTCAAACGTGAGTGCAGAAAAAACTAAAGTTTTAAACACAAGTGTGGTGTGATAGAACTTTAAGTTGTTATCTTAGGAGATCGTCATCGTTGACTGTCTCCTACGGTTTATCATATGACTGGCTGTTGAAATCTTGGAATCGAACATTGGCATCATAGAGTGTGAAGGCTGTTGTTTGCATTTGTTGAATTAAATTTGCATTTAAGATCATCCAAGCTATGGGGGAGTTAGTTCAAATTGGGTCCCTGGGCTTGTATGCTTTATTGTTTTTCATTGTCCAATATGCTATGATTGGTTGTGGAAGTAAGTTACCAAAATGTGTATTATGTCAAGTTAAAACAATCTAGGTTGCCAATGCCGATCCACTCACTCGCTACCACTCTCTAATTACCGAGCGAACTCACTCGGACTTCTACCGACCGACATCACTTAAATAGATGCCGAGCCATACTCACTATACTTTTCTCATTTACATTTCTCAGTATGTACAGACCCACTACCCTAGACTCTTGCTAATTCATAGCAACTCACTTAATACCGAGCAGCCACACTCCTAAACACGTGTTGACTGACCCACTCTCTCCCTCTCATTCAAGAACGAATGGAATTCCCTCTTAGGGTACTAAGTATCTCTCTAGCACCATTCCCACAAAATATTTACCGATCGACTGCTCATGTTTCCTACCAACCCAGACTTCCATGGAATGCCTACAGATCCAATCCTACTCCATGAACCTACCGGTCCCTCTCCTTCGATCGGTATGTCAAGCGTGAATCTATAGCATGCACATTGAACCGAAACTTACCCACCTCCCTTACTAATAAAACCTATGTCAAACTCTCTCTCAACTACCTTTGTCTATCCTTTCGCTCCTCGTTTTTATCCTCTCCTACTCACCACGAAGTGTCGTATGCATATACGGCTCGAACTCAGCTCGAGTTTAGGAAAGCGAGCCCTAATGGTTCTGAGCGAAGCATAGATCCTTACCTATGCAGTAGTTTGAAGCTGAGGCAAGTTATTTATGGGTCTTGAAGTCGAGAATGGTGGGGGAAAGTGTTGGGGAAGATGATTGAACGGAGGAGTGTATCAGTTCGGTAGAAAAAAGGAGCTTGGGTTTTGATTAAAACCGAAGGAAGAGAATAATAAAGTAAAAGTGGGAAGAAGAAAGAAAGGGCCTAGGCTTTTATATGGAGAGGGGAAGGTGAATCGATGTTTTCTTGAAGACCCAGTCGTCAAACTTCACGGGATCAGCAAGGCGACATGCCGATCCAGTCTAGGTAAGCCGAACAAGTGGATCGACCCTCATATGCTGACCCCTTCCTTGTAAAAAAATAAATAAATAATAAAATAAAATAGTAACAAATGAATGAAAATAATATATATGTGTGTATATATATGTGTGCCTGTAATGTTAAGCGAAGAAGACAGTGCAATGGAGCGATGGATTTTGCCTGATAGGAAGAGAAACACTGGGTTGGGGAAACCTGGTATGTTTTCAACCTCCAAAAGGTCATGTACATTAAGCTTTTGGAAAGATAAAAACAGGATCTAATCGACAGATGATTATCGTTCTGAATGAAATAGCTCTTGAAAACAAGGACTGATTGCTGAGTCAAAGCACATCATGTTGATTCACACGATAGACTTTGGGGTGGGGGGCAAATGCTACCTGAAACTTTGGCCCGACTACATGGCAATTGTCGTAGAGCCTATGGTTGAACTTAGACGAGACTCAAGCTAAGAAAGAGGTGAAAGTATAAGGGACAAATGTAACTAAAGTTCGGGTCGGCCTATACATGGCTCAGTATATTTAGCACTGGCTCGGCCAAGGCTGCTCAGCACTGGAGGGAAGCCAGGGCGGACCGGCCAAGATTGGCAAAATAAAGTGGTTCGGTCGAGACGATTTTGGATTGGCGTGGATTTGGTCCAGCCTTAAAAGCATAAAGTCATGCGTCGCTCTGCCAGGGGAGGCGGTGTATCATTCGGTTTGGATGGGTCGGCATGTGCCGTTCGGTCCAGGTGTTTCAGCAGATGTCGTTCGGTCAAGGAAGGAAAGCCGTGTAAAGGTCGGCTAAGATATTTTGTTCAGTCATGTTTCGGCGTTTGTGGCCTGGCATACCTAGTTCGGAATATCTGGTTCGGTGCATACCAATGGAGTTGGTATTTATCAGTTCCATTCCGAAGCGTGGCGATCGGCATGTCATCGTTTCGAGTCACACCACTATTCGCTTTGAGCTTCTTGAGGGTTTGCTTCGAGTCATTTATCTAGACACCAAGGTTCGGCATTTGTCGCTCGGCCAAAGTCGATCGGCCTACCTAGGTCGGCTAACTCAAATATATCATTTGTAGGCCAAAACTCTCTCGGTCTTGGGCCTGTGCAGGGATCAGCTTATCTTTATCTATAAATAGAGGGGCAGGTGTACAATTGAAGGGACTTTTTTGGGAAACTCCAAAGACACCCTGCCATTTTTTGATACTCATTTCTTTTCTTTTCAAACTTGCATGCAATTTGTTTTTTTGTGGATTGTATCTATACTCAAGTAATTGGAAAAGTAATAAAGATCATATTCAAAGTGGACGTTGGCAATTACGCTGAACCACTATAAATATGGTATTCCCTTTTTATGTTGATTTTTTCATTCAATTGCGTTATTTCACTATTTTAATTTACTTTTTAATTAATCTCTCTACACAACTCTATTCAAGGCCGTTAGTGACCAATTCTGGTGCTAACATTAACTCTTTCTTCTACTTTAAATTTGGGAATAATGATGACAAGCTTAATGCTCTTGAGTTGAATCCTCTAATTATTGAAGGTAAACCATTTATTGTGACTCCTTGGAGTGTTAGTATGGACAAAGCTCGAGAGCAGGTTCTCTCCATTCTGGTTTAGGCCACGTTCCCCAATATCCCGTCGATCCTTTAGCCCTTTCTTGGTTTGAATTGGCTTACGAGCCTTATTGGTGAGTTCAAATGTTTTGACGCTAATAATGTCACTCGCAAGAATTTACTATATGCCAGAGCATTGATCGAAGTAACCCCTTTGAATCTGCTTCCGTCGTTTCTGAAAGTTAGAATAAAAGATGGTCATGCGATGGAGATAAGAGTCAACTACAGTTGGAAACCCGATATATGTTCTATATGTCAGTCATTTGGACATTGCGCGGATAAGTGCACTACGACCGCTTCTCTTCCGCCAGCTCCCAAAGTCCCCCTACTCAGGTCGAAATTGAAATGGATCCCCAAAGTTAGGTTACCCGTTCCTAATATTGAGATTCCTATCCCTCTCACTGTTGACCTAGTTTTTGATGCAGTTGATAGTGAATCTGTTGATGAGATCCTTTATTGGGAACCAGATAAGGGTGCTTGGGTTCACACGGCCACGGAAATGAGGTATGGCCCATATTACACAGGTATCACATGTTCCTTGGTGGCTACGATGAGTCTAGGAAGCTTATTTATCATGTTGAGGGTGATGGTCTTACTCTTACATCCTTTGGTTTTGTTGGTGCTTGCAACTGGTGGCAGGTCTTAGATCTTACTTGGGACCGGATTTATCTCTACTCTTCAGTCTTGAGATCATTTGATCCTTTATTGGCAACGTCCTTTTCTGCTGTTTAGCATGTTATAGGACCTGGTACTAATGCTGATATCAGTAATGACAAGGGGGATTCTCGTCCTTCTTCTGTGTAGTCTAGACTCTCTGTCTAGCTCCTATTCTTTATTGTTTTTTATTTGTGTTATGTGATTTGTCCACTGTAAAAGCAGTCATAGTTTCTCTGTGCATGTGCAGAGAACCTGTTCTTCATTTATACATAGTGGCACGGCCCACTATAAAGCCGGCTAGCTTTGCTAAAAAAATTATTCTACAAATCCAGTTTATTATTATTTATTTCAAAATAATGTTATTTTCACAAAACCCCTATTATCATTCTTAAAGTCTCATTTTATTTAAATAATGATAAAAAATGAATAAACTTTCCGATTTTAGTTTAAAATAAATTTCTCTTTAATATTTATGAATTTCTCTAGAAACTCGTAAGTAATAACCATATTAAATTTCTTCCATTAACGTCATTTATTTCACTAAACCACTATTATTTAAAAACATCATACAAAAATGGTAAACTACCTTTTTTATCATTCATTTATCTAATATTCCCATTATTATCCATTTGTTTCAGTTAGTTAAATAAATGAACCACACTAACGTGCTTTTTTCAATAGTCTCCAAACTCATCAAACCCAGTGCCATATCGTTCAAAATTTCGCCTGGTACCACGAAAGATATATACTTTTATTTGAATTTTAATAACCCAAATAATATTTAACACGTATACATATTATTGTATACTCCTGTATCTCCTTCACCCCTTATGCACGTAATCAGACCCATAGGTCGCCCATTTCACCAACCATAAAACGATGCCACACTCCACTATTCGACGATCAGACCTCACCATCAACACCTCACCGTCTCCCTCTACCTTTTCCAAAAAAACCCAGATGCTCCACCGCCTTCCTAGGACCAATACCATACGTGAAATCTTCGTCGAAAATTGGTCGATTTCATCCACCTTCGATGATTTTGACTAGATTTGAACCACCAGATCAATAGCCCATTGTCTTCTTTACAAGTTACAACCTCATGGTCTCCTATAGTCGTCGTTCCACCATTGATCATCAATCTCTAAATAGACGATCAAGGTTTAATTGCCAATTTCCAGTCCCTTGAACGTCGTGCCAAAAAATGAACGCTTGTTATTTGTTTCATTCGTCAAGAGCTTTTCACAGGTATATAATTTGATAGGGTTTTAATCACTGTTTTAATTAATGTGCTAAACACCATTAGGAGATAATTAAGAAAATTTCGGGATTAGGGAATAAAACCAAAGATATAGGTGGTGACTAAGGTTCTATAGCCTCACTTATATAGTTGTTAGGCTGGGTTATAGGTTTTTTATCCGGTTTGGCCCAAAAACAGCTACGTACGCTATTTAAACACTACAATACTTGTATTTCACAAACTGTAAAGCCAAATGCACCAAAATAACATATCAAACTAGTCATCTTGAAAAGACCTTAACAATGGTTATAAAAACGATACCCAAATTCACCCTTTAATTAAAAATTCATTCTTAATTAATTTAATATTTTGCGGCATCAAATTTGCGGGTCGTTACAAGCTTTCCAAATAAAACATCTTCTTAATAAAGTACTTTTTGACAAATACCGTTGGAGTTTGTTATTTAATCAAATAGTTTATTTTTCAACTATTTACTTCCAAATCAAATCATCTACATCTTAAATAAAATATTTTCTCAAAGTATTGTAAACTATGTACTTTATAATACATCATTTCTCAATAATATATTTCCATATATATTTTTAAATAATTTTTTTTTCAAATCAGGTCATTTTCAACCAAACTCTTTACCCAAAAGACCTTTTCTTTTCAAAACATCATTTATGCAAAAGTACCTTTTAAGTGAAAATCCTTACAACCAAAATCAATTTTCAAACAAAATTTTTTCTAAAATCAAAATACTCTTTTGGATAAAACGTCACTCAAATATTATTCTATTGCATTCTTTACTCAAAAAGATACTTGTCAAATAAGAATACTTTCATTCAACTATTTTCAAATATTTCGATCACTAAAATAATATCTCAAATAAGAATACATCCACCATATTGCTTTTAAATACTTTTACTGCGAAAAATAATTTCTTCATAATAAAATGTCTTTTGTGGAAATAACCCTTTTATAAAGTATCTTCAAATCACAATATTTTTATTATAAAGAATTCCCTATCAAAGTATCTTTTTAAATAAATACCCCATGAATCTTATAGTGGTTATTTGAAATATTTTCCAACAAAAATATCTCTTTCCAAAATATCTCTCAACAAAATATTTTTACAGGGTATCTTAAGTCATATTTTCAAAATACTTTTCAACATATATCTTTTCCAAAGGATGTTCCCAAATTAACAACAATTTTAACTAAGTTGTTCTCATTAAAATAAAATAAAATATTTTGGACTGAACATCCTTCTGTAAAAATATTTTCAATGAATTTTTTTATCAATAATACATTTCTTTTTCCTTAGGTAAGAATTTTACACTTTTAATAAAGCATTCCTAAATCATAATAACATTTATAAAAGTGCATTCCAAAATTTGTTTTAAAAATAAATAAATTTCTCACACTAAAAGTTCTCCGAAGATGGAATTCAACTTCTAATATCTAATTAAAACACCTTTTACTAAATTCAAATAAAATATTTTTACCATACTCACATTCCTTACAAAAATATCTTTATAAAAATATATTTTTTCCCAAACTAAATACTTTATTCTCACTAAAATCTCAACAAATTAGTTTATGCCCAAAAATGATCATTTTCCCTTTTTAATAAAATATCTTTAAACTAAAACTATATATTTTGCAAATTTATAAATAAATACTACTTGCTTAAAAATAAACGGCGATTCCATTTTATTAAGTTCTGGTTTAAATTATAATTTAACATCATGTGTGTCACTCGGGTTATAGTCAACACTTAACCCCTCTTATAAGTGTTCATCCTACCCACCCCTATTTTATTTAATTCTCACAGCAAAGGTCATCATAAATAAACATTATTTTATGGTGAGCGAATGGAGGTTAAATAAACAACCTATACACAAAAGGCGTACAATCAACGACCAAAACGCTTTCTCATTCTATATTCTAACCCAACCTAAGGTGCAAATCATCCTACTCTAAATGGTCAAACCTATCCACGGCTCAGTAAATCGCTAAACCAAAGCTTTGATACCAACTATCATAACCCACTATTTCCAACATTTTGGATCAGTGACAAACGCTGTCAATGCGTTTTTACACTAACCTCAGACAATAAAACAGTGGACCAAGGGTTTTATAATTTCGAATTCTAAAATAGGTATGGGCGGAAAGAAAAAAACCTCACAGCGGAATAAAAAATAATATGTACATAAGTCTCAACAATATGTACATAAGTCTCAACAATATGTACATATCCCAATAAACTATACAGCATTTAATTTATTAAACAAATAAAACAACTTTATCTCTTTACACATCAATCCTTAATTTAGTTCATAAATAATACAATAATAATACATGGAAATAATTTTAAGTAACAACCTATAAATTTAGCATACAACCAAAGCTCTCTTCCTTTTGCTTTCTTTCACCTTCCAAGTTTGCAAATTGATATAGATGAAAAGGAAAATGTGTCTACTATGTTTAAACTACATCAATTTTTATATAATCTAACCACAAAGGAAACAAGAGCTATTGTATAGAAAAAGACTGCCTATGTACCCTTTTAAGATAAGCCCATGTAGTTCTATTTCCTACTCTTCTCCTGGATCAAATATGTAACGACCCATCTTTCCGAACCTTAGAAATCAACACTAATACATCCACGGTATTAACATGCCGAACAAATAAGTGCCGGAAAGATAGATTATTAGGAGAAAGAAAGGAGATAGAAGATAGAAAAACTATGAACAAACACGGAATCTCATAACGCAACGGAATAACATATATTAATCAACATAATATTTACAGACTCATTTAAAAAATGATACATCAGAGTCATACTAATACAATTTCTAACTTAGGACAGTTATAATAGCCTGCCCTTATAAATTGACATAGAGTACATACTATACAACAGAAATAAGATGATAACTATCTATCGATGAAGCCTCCTGCTCCAAGCTCCTCCAAAATGCATCCGTATAAACCTGAACTAATTTGCTACTCACAAAAATTTGAGCACCAAAGAGTATTAAGGAAAGAAAATAAAACTCCGGATCAAACATGGGTCTGGTGTGAGTAAACTCAAAACAACTAAATTATTAAGTTAAAAACTCTTTTGAAATCAAAGGTATCTTGTAAGACCACGCCGCACATAAACACAGGTGGGTTTTTACCTTACGATAACCAAAATACATTTATAGAAATTCATTGATATTATAATAATGTCTAAGGGTTCAAAGTAAATTATTAAAATAGCTCGAATGCTTGCATCTCACTTTTCAACATATTTAGTATACAACTAAAGCTATAAAGCTCGTGATATATATATAACTTTGCAACATACAACAAATTGTATACTTATACCAATATATATATACAAACTAACTTTGCAATAACTCATCTATTCGATTGCTAACACTAAGCCATACATTAGCACTTATCATCACATTTCAAACATGCCAAAGATCAATGTATATATAACATACATATAGTTATGGATCAACGTAACATATAAAGGAAAGTTCTTTCCAAAAGGTTAGGAATTTACTCACCGAAAGCTATCAAAACTCTCGCTATATTAGAGTATGACATAGCACTTCCATTGCTAAACAAAAAGATGGAGTCTTGAACCCTAAATGCACTAGGTAGGTTCGCCCTTGAAGGGAAGAGGAAGTGAAAATTGTTTTGGTAAGGTGGAGCGACTTCGGATAAACGTTGAATTCTCAATAATAAACGTGAAAATATGTCATTTTGCAACTGATTTTTGGGAAACCTACTTACGGAATTTCAAAAAGCACTTAAAGTGAAAGTTATTGGAATTTATTTTTTCTATCATTTAACAAAAATCGCTCGTCGATTTAATTTGAAGAAGTTATGTTCCAAAGAAGATGGACATTTTCGGAATTTAAATTCTAAGCTCAAAATTGCTCTGTGAAGAATCAGTGTTTTGGCATAGCTATGATAGAAATTTGAAAAGGTGGTCCAGTAGAATGTCGTACCTATTAAAATTTCACACAGTTTCAAAAAAGAAAAAGCCCATTTGAGTTTTAAATGAGGAAGAAAATGTTAGTGGAAAAAGAAAAAAATAGAGAAACATATGGGCTATTTATAAGCAAGATTTCACACCTCATCATTTTGTCAAGTCGCATCACTCTCTTCTTCCTCTCATATGTCACATTTCCTACCTCTCTAGTCATGTCACCTAAGTAATAATGGTTGATGATTATAACCCTAAGATGTTACAAGATATATATAAGTTTATTATTTTTAAATTTATGAATTGTCACATCACAATCTTTATATATATATATATACACACAAGTTTAATTATTAATTAACTAAGATGTGACTAGAGATAATTATTCTTAATGATTACAAATCTAAGATGTGACAAGAAAGGAATATATGTATATATATATATGTAAGCTTATTATTTTAAAAACTATGTCTTATCACATCACTTACTAATCCAAATTAACATAAGATGATTTATTTCTAAGTATATTATTATTTAGTTAATTAACTCTTATATATGTGTACATATAGTGTAAAAAGATGAACAACGTTCCCAACAACTTTTCGATATTGAAAGGTCAAAATTTCGAAAAACGTTCTCCGGTCATATTTTTTGTTTTTTCTGTGAACTGTTTAATTTGGTAAAAAAATTTGGAAACCGATTTCACCATCATTATTATTTAATTAAAATGAGTTTATTATCATTATAAAACCTATATATTTAATATATAAAATTAATTAAACATTCACTAATCAAAGCAGTGAAATTTGAGGTCGTTGCAAATACATGTCAGTGCATAACAACCATAACATCCATGCAACCAAGGTAACAAATGGAAATAATGCAAATAATGCAAGCAGGAAATAGTACTCTTACTCACTCATCGCAATAAATCATCATATGAGGTAACATCATAAATAATACAACCATCAAACATTAGCAACACCCAATGCCAACTATAAATAAAGAAAATAACAACACAAATGTACCTATATACATACATACTAATCATCATCTATGGTAAAACATCATCAATGTGAGTAAAATAAAATGTGAACAAATTACCCCACGATAGTAACACAACATCAATATCATCAAATGTGCACTAATCCAATCAATATTAATAACATAACATAAACCATCAAATAATCACAATCAACTATCCATTGTCCGGTAGTAATAATGGTAGAATATCAAACATGGACCAAAATGTGATATTGTCATCAAACATCAATTATATGTGATAATTACAGCCAACAATTAATCACACATTCTACAACCATCAAAATAGTATATTTGCTACCATTATTCTCTTAAGTATACATCATTTGTATTATTTATTATTATAGAATCCTCTTTATTTATATACCTCGAAACATAATAATCTTTCCAAAAAAATAATATACTTTAAAAACTTTTTATTATACTTCAATTTCTTCAAATAACTTAAAAAATCGTATTTTAGTCAAAAGTAATAATTTACGTCACATTGCTTTCAAAATAATAATATTACTATTTTACATCAAAATAATAATATATTATAACCACTTGAATATATTCCAGAATTTATTACTATTCACCTAAAATTAACAAATCTTATATTATATTTCAAGACTCCCTTTATTGTTATTTATCATAAAATAGTAATAATTTAAATCAAAACACATTTGGAAACACATTTTTACTTCTGCTATTATTCCACATATCCTTTTTATTTTGTTAACCAAATAATAATAATAATAATTTCCTCTATAAACACCGTTAAATTAATTATATTGTTTTTACTCAAAATAATACAAGTTTACCAAAATCGTATTATTATCTCTGAAATATCACTTTATTTTATAAATAAAAATACTTTAAAATTTCGATTCAAAATAAGTTCTTCATTATTATTTATGAATCTACCTAGAAATTCATAAATAATAACCTTGTTAAATTCTTTACTTTAATTTCAGTAAGATTTGTTAAGACATTGTTATTTACACATACCGGTCAAAAATTTGTAAATAAACATTTTCATTTCCATAATAAAGCTACATAATTTCATCTACTTTCTATTAGTTAAATATTTTCCATTCGAATTCATTATTAATTATAATTAAAAATTTAATAATACAAATTCAATAGTAAACATTCGAACCAAGACATAACTCATCCAAAATATCATACCGACCAAACAATCATCACATATCAATAATTATTCATTTTCATCAATATACATCCCTTTAATATTTTTAAATTTTAATTGAATTAAAGAAACCATACCAACAAACTTTTTCTAATAGCCCCAAAACTCAGCAAACCAAGCGCCAAATCATTAGGGATGTCGCCATGAGTCCAATGGAATAAACTGCGCATGGATTGGAGTTCATATGTGAAAGATATGGAGATTATAAAATCTTAGTTTTAAATTGTCATTAAATATTAAGTGGGGGATAAAGTGTAAAATTATCGACTTTCACTATAGTAGTTGCAAATGCCCGATCACACTTCAACGCCGACTTCCCTCCAACCTAGATGCTGCCATATGCCATCATACTTCGATTCGAGGCCAACATCAACCACGCCATTGCTACTGCACCAAAATTGGGCCACCCATATAAACTGCGATGACCAGTATAAGCCTGCGACCATCATGAAATCTATGGGAAATTCCAATGAATCTAGTGATAATCTAGTCGGTCCAATAGTTGGATCGACTCCCCTCGACGATCTCTATGCTCTGGTTGTCTTTGATCATCCAATTTTACCGCTTTACCATTAATCAAAAACCCTAAAACGGATGGATGAAAGTTCTTTGCCAACTTCTAGCCAACCGAAACGTCGGACAGAAATATGAATCTCAAACGCCTCTTTGCCTCATTGAGAGCTTTGGATTCATATATGATATACTAGTGTTCATGTACCTTAAATTTTTAATAATTTTAATTAGTTTGTTAATCTTCCATTAGAGTGTAATTAAGGGGATTTCGGGATTATAAGAGGAAAAATCGAGGTAACAGGTGCTCCCAAGGGTTTCTAAGCATTAAATATATAGGAAATGAGGCAGATTCAGCTTAAATGTAACCGCTTGGCCTGAAGTAGCTGGTACTTTGTAATGCCATCACTTTTAGATTTCTTGTTTGACTGTAATTACTATTAATCGATATGGAACTCTCGAATGAGTCATTCTATAATTATTCAATAATTATCAGTACATAACCATTGGTGCCATCAACAACCATGAGCAATACGCTATCCCACATTTAGAGAGCGTTGTTATATACTCTATTCTTAACGGATGTATCGATATCCTTTCTCAAAATATATCGATCGGGAATATATAAAATAAAATTTTACTTTATATTATGATTAATTACTCAAGGTCGCAACTATTTTTAACTACAATCACATAATATTTCATTTAAGGATTTTCTTATTTATATACCTCAAATTAAGTACTTGACTAATAATACTGCTAGATAATAACGTATATAATAGAAATCAAATACCTTTATTATGGACAAGATCAGTCACAATGTTACACAATATTCTCAACTTGAGAATGCAGTTGGGCTTTAATATGGAAAATCCACTTTGATTATATCACATATTTAAAATCGTTATGATGATATGAACAACATATAATAAACAATACATATAATACAAAAGTATACCTAAAAGAAGTAACCTTTAATTCCCATGTCGATTCAAATTGTCTTTTGGATCTTCTAGATCCCTGTCCAAAATGTGCAAACTTCAGAGTGCCACCACTGGAAAGAGTTTTGAATTTGGTTTGGTGTGTGTTAGAGCTTAGCTATGCACTAAAGTACATAGGGTTATGACCGCCAAAGAGTCGGAGAGATGGAGTACAAAATGTAAACTAAAAAGTACAGGCCCAGGTTCACTTAAATAGGGGATCTAGTAGAAATATTTTCCCACCATATCCTCTTACGAAGTCGTACCCAATGACCCCCTCTCCCTCCTCATCTTTGGCTGACCTAAACTTCGTCAATAATGGAATATATGGGTTTCAAAACCCAAACATAATTAATTCCATTTAAATCCAATTTAAATTCTTATTGATACCATATATTGATGCAAACATATATAACTTTTGTAAGCGCAACTAACTAATTACTAGTAGCAACCAGAACATTTCTAGAGGCTATCACACCTGCTAAATACACCCTAAATGTTAAATACAAAAATAACTAATATTGTTTTAATATTAATTAATTTATAATATTTATAAACTAGTTAAATCTAGTGGCGATATGAAGACAAAATGAATTCAGTAGTGTAACTCACATGTGTGAAGTTAGTCAACGGTTAAAATATTAATGTTTGCACATCACTGTAGCTAGTGATGTGAAGGTCTGGCCAAACTTGTTGCTTAAAAATCTCATTGGTAAAATCCAATTTTACAAATTTAAATAGTATCTTTTAGTAACGATTATTTAGACCGATTGTCTTTGTCAATACAATATCACATTAGGGCTTATGGAATTTTGTCTTTGTCAAAATTCCAGTATAATCTATATTCAACTTTATTAGTCTATAAACAAAGTCCTTGGTTCAATAATAAAATTTATTATTAACTGCACTACTTTGGCCAAATATTTTTACTTTGAATTAACCTCAACTGACTATGATACTATTACAACTGGGGAGACGAATTCTCTATTGAATAGTGTTTCACTTCCAATGCTTCAACTCAGATCCAACTATATTCACCCGATGGTCTCTATGTCATGAATCCAAAACATGTTAATATATATATATACACACACACACACCTATATGGGAGGTCATAAGATGATAAATCACTCATGATCGTCCAAAAGCAAACTAAAATAAACCAATCGAGAGGTAGATCCAAAAATGGGCAGTAAAGATCTGAAATGATATCATTAGTGACATTTGATAGTGTTTTTTCTCACTATTAAATCTCCTTAACTTTTAATAACATGTCATTTGAAACTCCATCGTTAGTTTTAGCCCAAACTAAGGTCATCTGGTTACAAAAGTAATATTTTTATGACCCGTCGATATGTAGAAACGTATGGAGAATGTAAAGACATTGCAATAACTAATCTCATTTGGCATACTGGTATGAGCATAACTCGAAAATTTTAATGCACTTAAATGCCTGTTAATGTTTGAATTAATCTACTAATGACTCTATTTCTCAAACCGTAACCCAAATCCATCAATGTTGTATACCAAACTGACCAGCTAGGAGTGACCCATGCAACATTTGTAAATATGATACCCAATTCACCCTTTAATTAAAAATTTAGTTTTAATTAATTTAATATTAATATTGCAAAATTTGCAGATCTTCATAAGTTAGAACTAAGGAGCAGTTCCGTTCCAAATTAATTAGATTGGTGTTGAACTGGGTCCATCTGTAGCTAACACTTTTTTCTCCCATTGAATTCCCTTGCCCTCGTCGAAATAGTTATTAACAGAGGATGGAGGGATATCATGATCGTTCTAGAAGCCGAGGTCATCGTCAAGACTGACAATTGAGTCATCCTAGCGAGGATGGAAGAGGTTACTCCCTCGAAAGATAAAGGGCAAACTATCATTTCCAGTCACCTAAACTGGTGGATAGGATTGTTCATTTCATTAGAGAATGTGTAATGTTAGAAGGTGGAAAGCGATTTAAGAGATAAGATTAGTAATCCCTATTCCTTGGAGGTAGAGACTGCTAAGAACCCAAGACATTTCAGTATGCCCACTATGGAGCTGTATATAAAAATGACCGACCATGTACATTTACAACGGTTTACCCAACATATTCTTATGTGTGGATCCATATAGGAAATCTTGTGCATTTGCTTTCCTATTTTCTTGGTAGACTTAGCCACAATATTTTGTTGTCATTTATATTCGAGTTCCATTTGTTCTTAAGCAATGTTAAAGGAAAAGTTTATTAATCAATTTCAAGTACACGTTAAACAACCGAATGATACTCAATCATTGTTTGATCTAATGTAAATACAAGATGAGTCGCTATGGTAGTATTAGACTCAATTTAATGCATCTACATTCGAAGTTTAGAATATGGGTGAAAAGTCGACCTTGATGGTCCCATGTGATGGAATATATCCCAAAATAAAATTTGTTAGAAGGACAAGCAAGGAGAAGCTAACCAACTTGTATGATCTCTTCTATGAGCCGACTAGTACATGAGACTAAAAGACATGACATGGAGAGGTATGCTGAGTCTTTGAAGAATGGCTATGGAGAGGTAAATGCAATGGATGATGGGTGTGAGGCTAAAACCCCTTGTTTGGATAAGATTTGAAAGGTAGCTTCACATCCGCTCATTTATTGTAATTATCCTCTTTCTTTCTTGAGGGCATCAAAGAACATTATATATTTATCGGTCGCCTTCAAGATGAACTGACTCAAAGCGGTGACTTTACCATTTAAGTTCTACATTTCCCTCCTTGTCTTTGAGGGTAGTAACCAGTTTCAATGCTTTAGTTTAATTTGGATCAATACCCCTTGAGTATACAATAAAACCCAAAAAATTGCCCGATGGAACTCCAAAAGAACACTTTAATTAATTCAATTTCATTCCATGCTCTAAAGCATGTCGAACATATCTAAAAAGTCATGCTCTGACGATTGTCCTAACTTCATGGGCATATCGTCTACATAGACTTCCATTGTTCGTTTGGTCTATACTTTGAACGTCTTATTAACCAAACACTAGTAAGTAGCTTCATTGTTCTTCAGACAGAACAACATTACTCGATAACAATATAGCTTCAAATCTATGATAAAACTCGTATGCTCTTAATCTTGGGGACTAGGACGTACATCACAATATCATTGTAGTTGGAATGCGCATCCATAAAGGACAGTAACTCATGTCCAACTTTTCCATCCATAGTCTATTTGTGGCAAGGGGAAGTAGTCCTTTAGGCACACTTTGTTAAAGTTGGAATAATCAGTGCATGTCCGCCATTTCTCATTCGTCCTCTTGACCAATACTGGATTCGTTATCCATCTTGGGTATAGTGCATCGTGGATAAAGCCTCATTTCCATTTCACAAGATGGTACTTTGGGTTCACATTCAGTGCGTAACATGAAAATTTAAGAAATATCCCACACATCAAAATGCGTACAAGCGAACACATTTATGTTCCCATGGAGAAACCTTACCAATTCCATTCTCATCTTCAAGCTGAGTTTAGATTCAACATTAACAACTTTTGAAGGGTCATCATTGACTATTAGGACCTCTCTCATCATCTCCATCGATGCCACCCTCTCCTCTTCTATCTCCTTATGTGGGTGTAACAACCCTGTATTTGTTATTTTTTTTATTTTAATTATTTTAATTGAACTTCCTGATTAAAAAAATTTATTTTTATTTATTAAATTCAATAGTTTTGTTATTTTAAATATAAATTTAGATTCTTTGTGAAGAACTCCAAACATGAATAAATAGAATATTTTCCAAAAGTGTGAATTTTGGTCAATATGGTCAAACTTTGACTTTTAAATTTAAAAATTTGAAATGTTAAAATTTTGAATTTTATCTCTAATTATGAAAGTAAATAAAATTTTAAGAATAATGCTTTTCGTTTCGTTGAAATCTGACTAATATTGTGAAAGTTATGCCTTTTACAATATTGGATGTAATTTGTTGTATTTAACAAAATTGTTTATTTTAATTTTATATAGATAATATATTTTTTATGCCATGCTCTAATTTATATTTACATGATGTTATGTATATATTTTAGTTTGAAAACATTTTTTTAAGTGTTACTGAAATTTTCCAATGTCATTTGTCTTTTGTTTACAATTTCTAATTTCTAGATTCAATTAACTAAAGTAATTCTTTATTTATTTTTCTATTTTTTTCCCAATTTATTTTGTTCAGCATTTATTTTTATTTATTTGACATTTTACTTGTTTTAAATTGAAATAAAAAAGTTCTAGAGCCAATGGTATTTTATTTGTAATTTTCATGTCCTGTTTGCAATTTTTAAACAATTTCTTTAACTATTTTTCTATTTTCTCTAAATTTAATTATTTATTTCACTTTGAATATGTTTAAAAATTTATTTTATTTCAAAAATTTTCCTTAGAATATTTTTAAAATGAAGTAGATATTTTTCCAAAGCCAATGATGATTTAATTCTAATTTTTGAACCCTGTTTTGAATTTTAAGCAATTTCTTTAATTCTTTTTCCATTTTCTTTAAAATTTATCATTTATTTTTATTTTATATTACTTTTTTTCGGTTTTTAAAGTCAAATTACTGATTTTTTTTTTTTTTTAATTGAATTAGAGAAAATGAAATGCGAAGAGACTAAAGCTTTTAACTGATGACCTTTCATTTGCTAGTCTTTTCATTTTCCCTTTGTCTTTTCATTTGCTTGCTTTTTGACCGTACATCCTTATTGTAGCCGTGAGTTTCTCAACTAATTTTCACGTGAGAAACCATCATTCCTCATTTCATTTACGGCTAAGAAAAGTTGGGTAATGGCCTCTCCTTCTTTTTCTACTTTTCTTCTTCTTTTTCTATGTTTTTGCCTTGTTCTCTTTCTTGTTTGGATCGGCCACCAAAACTATTGTCTCGGCCATCACCTCCACTACCTCCTCCTCTTCACCTACCACCTCCTCCTTCTCCTCCTCTGCCATGACCATGCCATGCAACCCCACGATGCTAAACTCCACAAAAAACAATGCAAAGTCCACCTAAATCTATGCTAGCCACCACATGTCTTATTACCTTCAACCACCACCACGGCCACCACCATAGCCGCCGACTTGTCATGACCCTTACACATCACCAAGTCCTTTGTCCAGACCTGTAGCACCACCAGACCGAGCCAAACTACCCATGGCCGAGCCCTTTTGATTGAACCAAAACTCCATTTTGCCTAAACCCCTTCACATTCTCAAGTGTGTAACTTCCTCTACATGTCTAGCCTTTATGCCGTGCATTCCTTGGTCCAAACCTGAGCCAAAGCAACTTCTAGGCCATGCTAGTAATTGTAGAAAACAAGGCAAAAGATATTGTATTCATATTACTTTTTATTTCAAAGTTATTTCAATTCAATGTTGTATTGAATTTATAATTTTATTTTGGTTTTGTTTATGGGTTGTGACAAGATCATCAGCTTGGTTCTCATCCACTTGAGTCTATTGTTGTGTCATCATGTTTTCTGAAATCTGTTTGTGTCATTTGAATTGCCAACTCCAGCATAAAAATGTGAGTAATCTCAATTGACATTTATACTTATGCAAATGTGAATTGACAACATCTGAATGTGTAGAATGTTATATTATGTTATACTTGCCTGTGATTATAAATTATATGATATTAAACCTGTTTATTTATCTGTCATATCATTTGTTACTGATATTTGTTGTTAAACTGTTCATTTATATCTGTTTGTCACTGCCGGTTCCCTGTTAGTTTAGAAATCACTATGGGTTGAAATGATACATACCCGAATGGACTTTAGAATAGTGAAAAATCGTTACGGGCTGAAATGATAGGCCTGAACGGTTTTATTTATTTTACTTTACTTGGCACTGTGGGTTTAAAATGATAGAACCCGGATTTTCTTTGTAAATTGCGGATTGAAATGAAATATATCTGTGTCACTTGACCTAGGTTAGAAAACTATATACAGGCCCGTGGTTATTTTATAAAGTATTTTGAATATTTTTAAGTATTCTTAAAAGTGTAAATTTATGAAAATTTGATTTAAATTGGATTTTTAATGTTTAAATAAAGAAATTTTGATTTTTCTATAAGTTAAAAATGTCGAATAATTAAATGATTAAATTGAAATTTTGAAATATAACTTAAATCTGGAAATTTGGACTTTGGCTTTTAAAATGACGTTTAAGTTATATAAATAAAATTTTAAGTGGTTTAAAATTTAAATTTATGATAATTTGATTTAAATAGATTTTAAAGTGTTTTCAATAAAGGATTTATGATTTTTCTATTAGTGGAAATGTTAAATAAATAAATGGTTAAATTGAATTTTGGAAATATAACTTAATTTTGAAAATTTGGAAAATTTTGGTTTTAAAATGGTATTTACGTAATATAGATAATATGGAAATTTAATTATAATTGAAAAATGGTAAATATGATAATTTGTTTTGAATTTGAATTTAATTGATTTAATAAAGTATTATTGATTTTTCTATGAATTAAAATGGTTAAATAAATGAATGCTAAAAGGTGTAATTTAAAATATAACTTGACTTGGAAATGTGAGTTAGGTTTTAATTAAAGGTTTAAGTTAATTAAATAAATTGGAAATTTAGTTTAATGTGTGAAATGGTAACTCAAAATGTAAGTCTAAATAAATTGTCAAATGTAAAAATGGGAAAATTGTACACTTGAATTTATTAAGTAAATTATTGAAATTTGATTTAATTGTGAAATGTTACTTTATAAAAATCATAAGTTGAAAGAGTAAAAAATGTGATTTTACAATGTTTAAAGGGTTTAAATTGAAGTTTACTATTTGCTGAAAATACACTAAAATCTGAAAAATACTTTTTATAGCATTCAGAAATGCTATGGTTTATGTAAATGAACTAAAAGTTAAATAAAAGAGGCTTTGCAGTAGTTCTGAAATGCTGTAGTGGTCTGCTGTCTTTGCTGAAATTAATAAAAACATTAAACTTGAAACCTGAGCTAATACAGCATTTCTGTAAATGCTGTCTTTACTGTTTTAAACTGAATTTCAACTAAAACTGAGTTTTAACAGCAGTTTTTAAATGTCATCTTTGCTGAATTAAAATGTTTTCAAGTATAACTTATAACAACTTTTTCTAAATGCTATGAAAGGCTGAAATTTTGAATGTTTATGGTTTTTGACTTAGTAAATGAGCTCAGAATGGTTTGAAACTTTGGAAATTGAATACTTGATTTGAAAGTATAACAACTTCACTTTTAAATAGTTTAAATGAATTATTTTGACTTAAATATAAACTATTTAAAAGGTGATTTGAAATGATAATAAGTGAATGATATTTTGAGTATAAAAGGGTATTTAAATTTAATATTTGGATTTGAATTCAAATGATGATTTGATAATGAAGTTTTGAAAGGATATGATATTTTGATATATTGAAATGATTTAAAAAGGAAACTTTGAAAGGATATGGTATTTTGATATATTGAAATAATTTAAAAAGGAAACTTTGAAAAGATATGATATTTTGATATTGAAATGTTGATCTTTATTTTGATAAAGATTTGGATTTGAAATGATATTTTATTTTGAAGTATAAAATATTATTTTTGAAAATTATAACCACGAGTTATAATAAGATTAGTTGGCAAAGAGACCAGGATCGGATATGGGCATACACTCTGTCGATACCGAAAATCACTTTGACAACCGTGTACGCTGTGGAGATTCCAGAATAAAATAGGATGGTGGCGACTTCTTGTGGTATGTTACGTGGACCCAATTCCCGTGAGTTGGCTTAAGGTGGCAAAAACAGGAGCGATCTCGGGCCAAAAGGGGTAGCTCCTCTTGTCGGACGCATTTCTTCGATACCATTCTATTACTTTTGTGATTGATTGGATGCTCCCCTCCGATTTGGGAATGTGTTCCGAGGTGGGCGTATGTGGCTGCTACGTTACCACCAGCCCATGTGCGTAATTGGTATATCTACCCTGGCATTGCCTCGTTGTGCCGTGTCACCTACCATATCGTGCCTTTACTACGAGTTTGTTTTTCTCCCGTAGCCCATGTGTATCTTCTCGTAGTCTCCCGATCAGGAGATATGCAGATATTGGATGGACTACGAGGACTATTACGTGTCTGGGGCTATATGGGTGACCACGTGATGCTATTTTAAAGTAAGTTTATTTTACTGTTAAACACTATTATAATAGCACAATATAACTACATAGTAAATAGTTTAACGGATCCTAAGAGGATGGGCGGTCCCAAGCATCCTTTAAGTTACTTGTACCTTTACTACAGTTCACTTGAGTTTGTTTACATTGTATAAGTATGTATGTCCTGACTCGAGTGTTTATATTTTGATTTACGCTCGGGTCGGCCTGAGTATTCACAGATTTGGATTCCACTTTCTGGTGATTGGAATCGCTGAAGATTATCTGCTTGTCTAGTTTTATCTATTTCACTTCCAGTTATCCTGTTGATCCCAGTGTTGTATTCAGCTTGTACTTGGTTATCATATTGAGACTTCTATTGTATCTTATTTAACTCCGATATTTTTATATAGTAGCTTCATGAACTACTATTTCTTTTACTTTCGCTGCATTATTATTACTCTATGTCTGCGATCTGTGATTATTTATTTACTATATATTCTGATATTTGCCAAATTTTATTTACAACGCGGTATTTTAAGCAATTCAAGTCCGACGTGTGCGGATGCGAATGGTTCAAAATATCGGGTTGTTACATTTGGTATCGAGCTTTGGCTTTGAGGAAAAACTTAGAATATAAGGTAAATTTATTTACAGAATCACTTTCGTTCAAGTTTGAATCTTTTCCTCTTTGATTCGAATTTCCTTCAAATTTTGAAACATTCCCTGCGGTTCCAAAATCCATTCTTGTCCCTCATTATTCATCTTCTTTTGAATCTGGAGTATCCCATAGCTCCACTTCGAATGATCTTAACAGTGAGTCGGCGGCCTCGCCTATCTCAAATTTGCTTGTAAAGGGGTGAAACTCCTTTATAATTAGCATCAATTCAGCAGAGATTTATATCTATCCTTGGTTTAGATGCTAATATCTTTTGTTATTCCAATCTCTATCTCTCGAGATCGAATGTAGATTTACCCCAGAAAAACCACATCGATCTTATTCTTTAAGTCACAGTTGACCCGATTAAGGTTGCCCGCAATTTATTTAAGCTTACCCATCTCCCTATTTTATTAATTAATCATCTTGTCTTTTGTTTCCAAGTTATCTTCAAAACATTTTTGAATTGTACTTGTAAATCTATAATTAATATTTTGTTTTATATTGTGTTGTTTGAGTTGTTGATGTTGATTTGGGTTTCTGATCGATTTGTTTGACCACGATATCGATGGGATTTCCAAAACACTTGAACAGAGCAAACTGACACAATATGTTTTTTTTAAAATTTAGTAATGAAACGAATTTTGTAACTATATTATAAATTTTTCTGGATCTTTATTGAATTGATTGTTAAGAAATAATATTTGATTTTGATTTTATATATCATTTCTCTTGTTTCATATATAAATAACTGAACTATAAAACATGTTTATAAGTTTATTTGGAAATTTAGAATGAATTTAAAACAAGAATTTGATAATTTAATTTTCGATGGTTTCAAACTTTGTGTTTAATGTTTTAAAAGGATATATTATTTAAAGTATTTTCGAATATAAATTTGTTTCCAAAGAATTTTAAAGTTTCAAAATTTGTGCTCTTCTCTTTGTCACAGGAAAATAACTTCGGTGATGACCGCAGAATCATCGACATTTATTTTCGAGTTTCGAAGCAAAGAGACCATTCTGTAGTCTTGCTACAGCTTTGTTTTGGGGAATTTAATTGATTTGATGAATTTCTAAAATAAGACTGGATTTATTACTTATGCTGATATATGATTTAAATTTGAATGGATATATATATATAGTATATGTGCATTTATTTATCTCTAAATAGTTTGGAATTTATCGGAAATTTAAATTCCTAAATTTCATTTTGAAAGATAATTTCAAGATTTCGATAAATATTCAATCTTGAAATGATTGAATTTGGAAGCTTTATTTGTATAATACACCATTTCATTTCAAGATAACTTACCTTAATTTTAGAAGTTGAATATGTAATTGGATAATATACAATATAAAATATTTTATAAATAAAATTTGAGTGGTTATAATAAATGTTATACACTTAAATTTTAGTTATAAAAAAGGTTAACAGATGTAAATAGAATAGAAGGTAAATTGAATAATTTACAATATAAAGGATGTTAAAGGAACTAAGAATAAATTAAAGCAGTTGTAATAAGTGTAAATATACTTAAATTAGGTGATAAAATATATTGAGAGGAATAATATTCAATTTGAAGAACTAAATTTATTGAATACATTATGAGTATAATAAATGATTTTTTTAAAATTCATGATTTTAGAGATTGTTAAATTAAGAAAATTGGATGATAAGATAATGAAATTAGAGATAATTAAGATTTATTTAACTTGTGCAAAATTAATTATCAATTTAAGTTGAAATTTTCATGGTATCAAACTTGTTATCTTATTTTGTTTTTCAAACTATCTTTTGGTTGTCCTTATTTTCCTTATCTTGCTACAGACTGGTGTAAGCATTTTTTCTATAATCTTTATTTTTAGAAATCTTTCTATAATCTTTGATAATCTTTGGTACTCATTTTGAATTTGAGCACTACTTGCCATCCACAGACCGTCGCTCAAACAGAAAGGGTGAATCAGATTCTAGGGGATCTTTTTCGTGCTTGTGTTCTTGATTCTGGAGGATCTTGGGAAGATCATCTCAACCTTGTTAAACTTACCTGTAACAACAGTTATTAGGTATAATTTCAATCTTTTGGTCATCTTGTCTTAATCTTAATTCAGTTTACCTTTTCTGTGCTTTCCCGTACATCATTCCTTTCCGGGGACGAAAAGTTTTGAGTGAGGGAGAGTGTAACAACCCTGTATTTTTTGATTTTAGTTATTTGAATTGAATTTCCTGATTTAAAAAAAAAATTATTTTTATTTATTAAACTAAATATTTTTATTATTTTAAATATAAATTTTGATTTCTATGTGAATTAGAATTCCAAACATGAATAAATAGAATATTTTCCAGACGTGTGAATTTTGGTCAATATGGTCAAACTTTGACTTCTAAATTTAAAAAATTAAAATTTTGAAAATTTTATTCTATCTTTTATTATGAAAGTAAATAAAATTTTAAGAATACTGCTTTTCGTTTCGTTGAAATATGATTAATATTGTGAAAGTTATTCCTTTTACAATATTGGATATAATTTGTTGTATTTAACAAAATTGTTTATTTTAATTTTATGTAGATAATATTTTGTTGTTATGTCATGCTCTATTTTATATTTACATGTGTAACATGATTTTATGTATATATTTTAGTTTTAGAACATTTTTTTAAGTGTTATTGAAATTTTCCAATGTCAGTTGTCTTTTGTTTACAATTTCTAATTTCTAGTTTCAATTAACTAAAGTAATTCTTTATTTATATTTCTATTTTTTTTAGATTTTATTTTATTCTCATTCCCATTTTATTTTGTTCAGCATTTATTTTTATTTATTTGACATTTTATTTGTTTTAAAGTGAAATAGAAATTTTTCTAGAGCCAATGGTATTTTATTTGTAATTTTCATGTCCTATTTCCAATTTCTTTAATTATTTTTCTATTTTCTCTAAATTTAATTATTTATTTAACTTTGAATATGTTTAAAAAATTATTTTATTTCAAAATTTTGGTTTAGAATATTTTTAAAATAAAGTAGATATTTTTCCAAAGTCAATGATGATTTAATTGTAATTTTTGAACCCTGTTTTGAATTTTAAGCAATTTCTTTAATTCTTTTTCCATTTTCTTTAAAATTTATTATTTATTTTTATTTTATATTACTTTGTTTCGGTTTTCAAAGTCAAATTACTAATTTTATTTTTGTTTTAATTGAATTAAAGAAAAGGAAATATGAAGACACTAAATCTTTTAACTGATGACCTTTCATTTGCTAGTCTTTTCATTTTCCCTTTGTCTTTTCATTTGGTTGCTTTTTGGCCGTACATCCTTATTGTAGCCGTGAGTTTCTCAAATCATTTTCACGTGAGAAACCATCATTCCTCATTTCATTCACGGCTAAGAAAAGTTGGGTAATGGCCTCTCCTCTTTTTCTACTTTTCTTCTTCTTTTTCTATGTTTTTGCCTTGTTCTCTTGCTTGTTTGGATCGGCCACCACCACTATTGCCTTGGCCATCACCTCCACTACCTCCTCCTCTTCACCTACCACCTCCCCCTTCTCTTCCATGACCAGGCCGTGCAACCCCACGATGCTAAACTCCACAAAAAACAATGCAAAGTCCACTTAAATCCATGCTAGTCACCACATGCCTTATTACCTTCAACCACCACCACGGCCACCACCACGGCCGCCGCCACCACCTTGCTATGACCCTTACACATCACCATCTCCTCTGTCCTGACCTATAGCACCACCAAGCCGAGCCAAACTACCCATGGCCGAGCCCTTTTGGTTGAACCAAAACTGCATTTTGCCTAAACCCCTTCACATTCTCAAGTGTGTAACTTCCTCTTCATGTCTAGCCTTTGTGCCATGCATTCCTTGGTCCAAACCCGAGCCATATTATGTCCAAAGCTGAGCCAAAGCAACTCCTTGGCCATGCTAGCAATTGTAGAAAACAAGGCAAAAGATATTGTATTCATATTACTTTTTATTTCAAAGTTATTTCAATTCAATGTTGTATTGAATTTATAATTTTATTTTGGTTTTGTTTATGGGTTGTGACAAGATCATCAGCTTGGTTCTCATCCACTTGAGTCTATTGTTGTGTCATCGTGCTTTCTGAAATCTGTTTGTGTCATTTGAATTGCCAACTGCAGCATAAAAATGTGAGTAATCTCACCTAACATTTACACTTATGCAAATGTGAATTGACAACAACTGAATGTGTAGAATGTTATATTATGTTATACTTGCCTGTGATTATAAATTATATGATGTTAAACCTATTTATTTATTTGTCACGTCATCTGTTACTGATATTTGTTGTTAAACTGTTCATTTATATCTGTTCGACACTGCCAGTTCCCCGTTAGTTTAGAAATCACTATGGGTTGAAATGATACATACCCGAACGGACTTTAGAATTGGGAAAAATTGTTATGGGCTGAAATGATAGGGCTGAACGGTTTTATTTATCCTATTTTACTTGGGACTGCGAGTTTGAAATGATAGAACCCGGATTTTCTTTGTAAATTGCGGATTGAAATGAAATATATCTGTGTCACTTGACCTAGGTTAGAAAACTATATACAGGCCCGTGGTTATTTTATAAAGTAGTTTGAATATTTTTAAGTATTCTTAAGAGTGTAAATTTATGAAAATTTGATTTCAATTGGATTTTTAATGTTTAAATAAAAAAAATTGGGTTTTCTATAAGTTAAAAATGTTGAACAATTAAGTGATTAAATTGAATTTTTGAAATATAACTTAAATCTGGAAATTTGGACTTTGGCTTTTAAAATGACATTTAGTTATATAAATAAAATTTTAAGTGGTTTAAAATGTATATTTATGATAATTTGATTTAAATAGATTTTAAAGTGTTTTAAACAAAGGATTTATGATTTTTCTATAAGTGGAAATGTTAAATAAATAAATGGTTAAATTGAATTTTGGAAATATAACTTAAGTTTGGAAATTTCGAAAATTTTGGTTTTAAAATGGTATTTAAGTTATATAGATAATTTGGAAATTTAATTATAACTGGAAAATGGTAAATATGATAATTTGTCTTGAATTTGAATTTAATTGATTTAATAAAGTATTATTGATTTGTCTATGAATTAAAATGGTTAAATAAATAAATGCTTAAAGGTGTAATTTAAAATAACTTGATTTGGAAATGTGAGTTAGATTTTAATTAAAGGTTTAAGTTAATTAAATAAATTGGAAATTTAGTTTAATGTGTGAAATGGTAATTCAAAATGTAAGTGTAAATAAATTGTCAAATGTAAAAATGGAAAAATTGTACATTTGAATTTATTAAGTAAATTATGAAATGTTACTTTATAAAAATCAAAAGTTGAAAGAGTATTTTTAATGAACATTTTTGGATGTAAAAAATGTGATTTTACAATGTTTAAAGGGTTTAAATTGAAGTTTATTATTTGTTGGAAATACACTAAAATCTAGAAAGTACTTTTTATAGCATTCAGAAATGCTATGGTTTCTGTAAATGAACTAAAAGCGAAACAAAGGATGCTACTACGGCAGTTTTAAAATGCTATATTTGCTGTAGTAAATTTAAAAGGCTAAAACTTAATAAAGGCCTATTACAGCAGTTCTGTAAATGCTGTAATGGTCTGCTGTCTTTGCTGAAATTAATAAAAACCTTAAACTTGAAACCTGAGCTATTACAGCATTTCTAGAAATGCTGTCTTTGTGAATTAAAATGTTTTCAAGTATAACTTATAACAGCTTTTTCTAAATGCTGTGAAAGACTGAAATTTTAAATGTTTATGGTTTTTGACTTAGTAAATGAGCTCAGAATGGTTTGTAACTTTGAAAATTGAACACTTAATTTGAAAGTATAATAACTTCACTTTTAAATGGTTTAAATGAATTATTTTGACTTAAATATAAACTATTTGAAAGGTGATTCGAAATGATAATAAGTGAATGATATTTTGAGTATATAAGGGTATTTAAATTTAATATTTGGATTTGAATTCAAATGATGATTTGACAATGAAGTTTTGAAAGGATATGATATTTTGATACATTGAAATGATTTAAAAAGGTAACTTTAAATGGATATGATATTTTGATATATTGAAATGATTTAAAAAGTAAACTTTGAAAGGATATGATATTTTGATATTGAAATGTTGATCTTCATTTTGATAAAGATTTGGATTTGAAATGATATTTTATTTTGAAGTGTTAAATATTATTTTTAAAAATTATAACCACGGGTTATAATAACGATTAGTTGGCAAAGAGACCGGGATCGGATATGGGCATACTCTCTGTCAATACTGAAAACCACTTTAACAACAGTGTACGTGGTGGAGATTCCAGAATGAAGTAGGATGGTGGCGACGTTCTTGTGGCATGTTACGTGGACCCAACTCCCATGAGTTGGCTTAAGGTGGCTAAAACAAGAGTGATCTCAAGCCAAAAGGGGTAGCTCCTCTGGTCGGACGCATTTCTTCGATACCATTCTATTACTTTTGTGATTGATTAGGTGCACCCCTCCGATTTGGGAATGTGTTCCGAGGTGGGCGAATGTGGCTTCTACGTTACCACCAGCCCGTGTGCGTAATTGGTATATCTACCCTGGCATTGCCTCGTTGTGCCGTGTCATCTACCATATCGAGCCTTTACTATGAGTTTGTTTTTCTTCCGTAGCCCATGCGTATCTTCTGGTAGTCTCCCGATCAGGAGATATGCAGATATTGGATGGACTACTGGGACTATTACGTGTCTGGGGCTATATGGGTAACCCTGTGATGCTATTTTAAAGTAATTTTATTTTACTGTTAGACACTATTACAATAGCATAATATTACTACGTAGTAAATAGTTTAACGGATCCTTAGAGGATGGGAGGTCCCAAGCATCCTTTAAGTTACTTGTACATTTACTAACGTTCACTTAAGTTGGTTTACATTGTATAAGTATGTATGTCCTGACTCGAGTGTTTGTATTTATTTATGCTCGAGTCAGCCTGAGTATTCACAGATTTGGATTCCACTTTCTGGAGTTTGGAATCGCTGGAGATTATCTGCTTGTCTAGTTTTATCTATTTCACTTCCAATTATCCTGTTGATCCCAGTGGTTTATTCAGCTTGTACTTGGTTATCATATTGAGACTTCTATTGTATCTTATTTAACTCTGATATATTTATATAGTAGCTTCATGAACTACTATTTCTTTTACTTCCGCTGCATTATTATTACTCTGTGTCTATGATCTGTGATTATTTATTTACTGTATATTCCGAGATTTGCCAAATTTTATTTACAACGTAGTATTTTGAGCAATTCAAGTCCGACATGTGCGGATGCGAATGGTTGAAAACATCGGGTTGTTACAGTGGGTCCATGGATTTATAATATTTTCTATTGTACTGGAGCTAATACTTGGGTGGTAATTACTATGCATCTATGGGTTTGATGTAGAAATGCTTCTTTGATCCATTCCCTTTCTCTCATCGCGTTTCTTCTCTGAGCTCTACAATATAGCACTCTCTGCCTATGCTCTAGTTTTCTTAATGGCCTTGGCTTTGTTTTCTATTAGGAGCATCATCATTAAGCACCATAGAACGAGTGAAATTTTAAAACCGATGAGGGTCAGTCTGCCCAAAAAGGCATTATAGGTGGAGAATCCATCTACCACCGCAAATTATTTAACTACACCGCCTTGCGATCTCCATCTCTGTAACACCCCGCATTTTTTAATAATTAAATGACCAAAATAATTATAAAAAGTGAAAATAAGAGTTTTTGAAATTGTCAAAACATGGTTTCGAAACATATACCATAGTGTTCGTGGCGATTTTCTAATTAATTTACATATATAATGTGCCTTGAACGGACTTCGTATTAAAAAGTTATCGACGTTTGAAGTTCCATATTGAAAAATAATTATACGCCTAAATGTGCATGAATATATTTGTTTATAAATATATGCACGTATAAATTCCTAAAATAACACGCGTTTGAATTGTAAAGTAAACGCCCGTCATAAAGGAAATTAATTGACATCAGCAATTAGAGGTAATTAATTAACATTGGTAGGCAATGTCAATAAAATCAGGAATTAAAGGAAATTAATTTATATTAATTAACAACGTTTGATTTCAAAATAAACATGTGTTATAAAGGGAATTAAATTTGCAATTGATGGAAATTAATTGGAATGAATAGGCAACGGCTAAAAGTTAACGTTTAATAATTTATAATGTTTAAAAATAGAGGAAATAAATTAATATGTATAAAACAAAAAGGCTAGACACATCAAAACTAACACGTTTTGCTTGTTTTTAATGGCTAGATTTCAATTGCATTAAGCGAAGGTTGCTTTGACTCTATATAAATAAACGTGCAGGGCTAGCCTTCAAACCCATTTTTTTTAATGAGCGTTGTAACGACCTAGAAATTTTAACGATTTGTTAACGTAAATAACTAAAATTTTGCTTGAAACTAAATAATTAAATTTGACTATGAAAATTTGATATTTTGAATACATTTAATATAACTTAGCAAATGGTAAATTTTCATCCGAAAATATGAAAGTTAGTTCTGTTGTGTAATTTTCAATTTCAATTTAAATTTAAATCAGTTAATATTTGATGAAAATAAAATATTTTTGAAATCTGAATATTTTTATATAATAAAATTGTTAGTCACTTTTTGAGTGAGACTTCATATTTCGTTTTGTCTAATTTGGACTCCTCTTGCTCCGTTTATCTTATTTCGGCATTTTAGCAACAATTTGTAGCGAATATTGACTTTTAATAGGATGGCCGCATAGTTGACATTTGTGTACCATTCTATTCATCTCGTTGCGCTGATCTCCACAGTATATTCAATTGTGCATTTCAGCGTTCGGTACGCGACGAAATCTACTAACGGTTAGTCGTATTGGTACCCATTTTGAGCCCTTCGGGTTCTGTGTCCATTCGGTTATCCACCGTGTAATACCAATAGTCATTTTCTTTTATTATTTGTAGAAATTTATGTACCTAACTTTTCCATTTCCTATTTGTTCATTATAATTCTCTGGTTCGTCCAGTTCTCCTCCTTCATTCTCTAAAGGATTTCTGCTCTTCCTCAATAATAATATAAAATTAATATTATTCAAAGCTTTTATATAATTTGAAGCATGGATATTAAGTTTGCATTCTTCGCTTTGACAACCTGCTCGTTCACTGTGCCATCTCCTCTCTAGATCGTCCCCATCTGCCGCACCTCCTTGCCACGTCATCCCTGTCGCTCATCTCCCCACGACCAAATCCCTCTCCGCCATTAATTTTCCCCCAATGCCACTTCCATATCACTGTGGCAGCTCAACAATAAAAAATAAAAAAACCAAGCCCAAAGTGCACCAATACTCCCTCTACCACAACACACTTCCCCCGCCACCCGAAGCCTCGTCCAACCCACACCACGAACAGTCAGGCTCCAAATGACCCACCTCCATGCAACTGCCGAGTAACCCATCGCTACCCGATAGCCAATCCCGCCTTCTTTGTCTCTTCCCATGCACATGTGTCACCTTGCACACCTCCATGAATCCTCCTGCCGATCATCCCTTCCTACCCGAACGCATCACCCATAGCCTCACATATCTTCCACATCACCTCCTCCTCCGCTTGCTTCACAAGTGACAGCATCCCTGCCTCCGCATCAACGCCGCATGACAGCTCGGACATTGGTCAACCTCTCCAGTTTATCTGTTTATTTTCAGATCTGGTTTTCTAGTTTATCTGTTTATTTTCTTCAATTAGATCCAAATTTATAAATCCATACAAATTCCGGTTTGTGGATCCAAATAGGGTTGCAAAGTGGAAGGCTATGGGTAATAGAATTGGACTAAAAATTAGATCTGTAATTTAGAGTGTTTTCTTTTCAGGTGAGTGGATTTAAATTATACATCTTTTATGTTTATGATATATATTATCTTAGATTCCCGTTAAATATTTTTATTCGGCATTTGAACTAATTTCAGTAATTAGTTCTGCTAGTTAGTTAAGTTGAAACTGTAAATTTTATAAGAGAAGTGTACTTATATTTAAATGTTATTTATATGGAAAAAGAAAGGTATCCAATTAAATATAAGTAATATTAAGCTTAAAAATTATATAGAAAGGCATAAGCCTAAAAGGGAGAAATTTATAGTAAATTATGTTACTCGAGGAATGAAATAAAAAGGAAAAATCTAATAATTTGATTTGGAAGTTAGTGATAGATTAGTTAGCTGGTTTAGAAAGGAGAATACGTTTTCATAGTTTAGTATTGTAAGAAAAAGGTAAATGTAACTGCAAGAATAAAAGCAAGAAAAATGGAATTGGTGAAAAATAGAGACATTACTGTATTCTGCATTATCCAACAATTAAAGGAACAATAAATGAAATATTTCATAGTTATGAGTTATTGTTTATTGCATTATTTGGTATTAAAATATGGAAATGGATTTCAGTACCGTTTTTGTAACCAACCGAATAGAATAGAACTACTTCCTAGAATAAAAGAGAATAATGTGAAGCGTTAAAGAAATTAAAGAAGAGGAAATAATCAAGTTAAATATTTGACAAGACTAGAAATAAGAAACACAAAATGTGCCTAGATCTGCATTTACTGCGTACATAGTAGAATAAAAAGTAAAGCAGTTATTATGGTAACTAATTTGTGATAGTTGGACGTAGTCCCAAGCTAAGACTGTCATATAACATAAAAGAACTAAAGAGAATTTAGTATCATAATAAAAGAAGACATATTAGAATAGAAAAGAGGCACTTGCAATTACATTTATAACACGCATGTAATAAAAGAAAGAACAGAATATAAAAGTGACAATTGCAAGTATAATGGTAACATATAGGTTATAATTAAAAGAAAGAAATAGACGAAGCATATTTTATCAGACTTAGATCTTGGATTAATTTAATAAGCAAAAATAATAGAAGTGGTCTATACCAGCAGCATTCCCTTTCAGGTCTAGGGCCGATGGTCTCACACATGGTGCGGCTGGGCATGCTAATTAGGGTAAATAAGTTTCCAACAGGATAAGAAAAGCAAACTAAACAAATAAAAAATATTAGATGTACGGTCTAATAAAATGGTAAGGTGCGTTTGGAGCAACCCGAACGGAATCTGGATAAAGAGCCTAACAAAGCAATTCATCGTAGATTTTTAGTACAGAAAGAGCACATCCAACTTAGTTATTTTGGGCTAGAAGGAAGTACGAGACTTTAACGAGACGTGAGGATATCTAGGATGGCCCTCTGGGGTAGGCCTATCGAAGCTGCATCCCCAGAGGCAGGTCTGTAGGTGTTCCATCAAGAGAGTATGCCTTCATTGCTTTTGCATTAAAGACCTAACGAAGTGGACCTTTGTTGGCAGTCAAAAGGTTGATGATGGAGTAGGATATTTATATGACATCATACTCTAGTTTGCGAGTAGGTTACAGTGGGCAGGACCCATATGGATAGCCGCATGCGCATATCCATCATTAGTCAGGGCGAGTTAGGGAAGACTAGAATTAAACCAACAGGCCAATGACTCTTTCACCATCGAGACATTGGATGAGGGGCACAGCCTATTGGATATTTAGATTGTTTGCAGTAGGGAACAACCACACAGATCTTGAAAGGTCTTTCGATTAGTTGAGGAGTGGGGCGATAGCCACGATGAGAAAAGAGACTAACCAAGCAGAATATCTATATTGCAGGCCTAACGAAGCTGACCTTTACAGATGTAGAAAATCCCGGACTGAGTTCCATTCAAGGTAGACCTTGTTGGCAAAATTCGGGGAGTAGACAGAAGATTACATGTAGTCCTTAATGTACGCACCGGTGGTACATTATGGAAGTCGGAGCATTGGCACGAATTGTTGCTAATGTAGTTTTATGTTGTCCTAGCAGACGATGGAACATCTATACTGGAGGCTTCACGAAGCTGTCCTTTACAGATGTACTTACAGAGCGATTTCGTAGAGAGAATATGAAGTCCTTTTCGAGGAGGATATGGAAGGTACTATGGGTAGTACCTAGGACCTATGCGGTCTTTGGGCATGTAGCTACATGTATATATTGGTTATTAGGTCATAATCTACTAGGGAGTAGATGGGTACGATTCACGCATAGAGGCAAGAGTATTATAAACCAAATAAACCTAATATAACAGAATATGAAAATAGAACGGTATATGTAGAATTATGTGTAGAAGTGTATAATTTGTCCATTCACAAGATTTTTAGTTTTGACCCCTCCTCATATCATCTCACAGGTTAGATAGATGATAGAGATTTTCCAGCTTTGAGACACTTGTTTAGAAAGTGTTATTACCTTGATGAGTATTTACTTACTATTATATTTTGGTCAGTTCCACTGTGAGATATTTATTTGAGCTCTGGTATATTTATCTTTGCCTATTTTCTAGATACCAGATACCCAATTGAGGCTTCAGTAGGCTTGGGTTTTAGCATTTTTGCGAAAAATCCGGACTCACTAGAATTCGGGTTGTTACATTTGGTATCAGAGCTTAGGTTATAGATCCTAGTAAATTAGGAAATATGAGTGAAGTATTTGTATTTTTGAATAAAATATAAATATATTATGTACAAAATCCAAATAGTACCCAATTATAGATTTTAACATATGAAAATATTTTAGAAGTATATTTGTGCATAGTTTTCTAATTGGGTTTGGGATGACCCAAGGATGTTGAGCCCTATGTTATTGCCGATTTATAGTGTACAATTAGCTATGTTTTGAGAGAAGATTGGTATCCATATATTATAGAAAGTGGAAAAGTTCCCTAGTGATAGTAGGGAGAGTATTTTTTATTTTGGAAGGAATAAGAGATTTTAATAAGGAAACGAGATTTCCAAGGTTTAGGAAGGGTATTCTAGGGTAGTAATAAGAAAATCCATTTTATGTCTAGCCTAATAAAATGAAACTTTTGGAATTGAAAAGTTAAAAAATGTAATTGTTAATATGTTTGAGGAAGTAAATATTGGATTTTTGAAGAAAAAAGTGGTACGTAATTTAAATTGGTTTTTATGTGATGTAAATTTTTTTAAAGGTGAAATTCTTTTTAATGAATTATAGAGCATGTATAGCTCGCTAGTTTCTTTGTAGGTAAACAAAGATTTTAAGTATAAACACCTAGAGTGTGTTAAGTATCGAAAACATAGGTTACAACATTTATTGTGGTCACAGATGTTTTCGTGAAAAATAAAGGAAGCATATACTAGACATTGTTGTTATAGTAGATGACTCCAAAAGGAAATATTTTTACATAGCATATGAGATTTATTAATATTTATTTTAATTAAATCCATATACTAGTATTTTTGGGTTGTAGTAGCGATGTTTTACGCAACATCTGTTTAACCCAAATAAAAATGTGTTTTGAAGATAATTTCTAAATATAGAAATAAAGTAGTTTGTAAGTACACTTATTATTTGAATAAGTATATGGAAATGTTTTCAAGTTATGAAAATATTAATACAGTTTTGAAAATGAGTTCTTCTAAAGAAAAAAAGAGGTTAGTTAAATATTATAAAATTAATAATTTTTGTAGGAAGTGTCTATTGTAAGTGAATGTAGATTAAACATACTTTAATCTATTGGAATGAAATGAACAATGATATAATTTTCTATGAAACCAAATCACAAATAAAGATGTTTTGTGCAAGTTATAGGTAATACGTGAAAGAGATGTACAAGGTATGGAAAGCACCATATTTTATATAACCTATTTCGATAAAATATAAAATAAGTTCCTTATAGTTTCACATAAAACTGAAATTCTCTTTTAAAAGGATTCATAGAAGGTTTTAGCGTTTATGGTTTCACATAAGAGAAAGTAGTTCCAATATATTAAGGTATAAAACCATTAAGTGTAATAAGAAGTGTAATAATTAGAGTAGTTAGGAGGGATATTATAGAGAACTTTAGTAGGAAAGTTAAGCATAGGAAATTTCATGTTTTTCCATTGATTATGCGCATTGGCCACTTTCCTTTGTTGAAAGTCCCCATTTGTAGTACGTTAGAAACTCCTCCAAGGTTAGGAAATTGGAAGAGTAGGAAAGGAAAGGAATTTTTAAAAAATAATTGTTTTTATCTATTCCAGTTTTCATAAATTTGAAAATCTATGAGAAGAAGATGTTTTGAAAACATGTGAGGACATTTCTGGAAGCCAATAAATTTTTTTTAAGGACAATCATGGCATGTTTTAAATAAAAATGGTTTGGTGAAAAAATAATAAATTTTTGAAAGAGAAAAACTTAGCAAACAGTTAAATTTGAAAATCCAATATTTTTTTACGGAAAGCTGTAAAGGTCTTTAAAAGGAAAAAAGGAATAAGTTTGAACTTAGAATTTGTAAGTTTTCCCCTTTAGGTTTGGGGAATAATTTGAATTCAAAGAGTTGTAAAGATGCAAGTTTAGAAAGATAAAATGTTAAGTAATTAAGTACTTCTAAATTTAATAGAAACTTCAAAGTAACACTTTTAAAGGTAAGAATTTTAGGATTTTATGTTTCAAAAATTTAGAAGCTTTAATTTTTGAAATGAATGATAAATACCAAACCAAGCTTTTAAATATGGAGTAGATATGAATCATTTTCTAGGTGTGATGGAAAAAGTGTGAGGCTATGTAGGAGATAGCAGCGATTACTTTTAGTAGTAATAGTAAACGTTCCCGTAAAGTTTATAGAACATTAGTGAGAACTAAGGAATGTTGCTTCATGTGTGTAGACTACAGAAGAATAATGAGGTGATATTAGTACGATAGTAAGACACACATGGTTGGAATTGGTAGACCTTAATTGGGGAAAAATGAAAGGTAAAGGTAAAATGAAAATTTTCCCAAGCTTAGCTGCCTTTTTAGATAGAGACTGCATAGACTGAAATCCTTATTCGATGCAGTAAATGGGACTTGGTTATTCCACTTTGAGTATGGAATGTAAGAGATGAATAGATCTTATTCATCGTGAGTAACGCAGCGTAAGTTAGTAATGAGTAATAGGCAACAGGAGGAGCATATGAGTTACTTGGATTCCTAGAGTAGGACTGTGATGTATCAGGGTGGACATGATCCTAGGCCTCCTATCCCTAGATGATAGTTGTGTTTAGCTGCTATATTTATTTAACTAGAATCGCTTTGTAGTGGGACTTGTTTTCTCTTTTAGTTATGAGATTATACTCCCATGTAAGCATTTAGTTTCTATTGCAGTAAACCAATGATGATTAGTGTGATGCTTTTTCTCTGTGTTTTTGTGATGTTCACAAGAAGAGAATAAGAACATAGGATGTAAGTAATAAAAGAAAAGTAAAAGCCAAAAAGAGTAACTAAAAGAAAAACAACAAATTTAAAGAAAGCAACAGAAACGTCGTCAGAAAATTTTGATAAGAAAAATTTTCTTATGTGAACTTTGCTTGGGAAAGCAAATAGAGATTTTTAGAATAGCGACATAAGTTCAAAATATGGAGAAAGAGGTGCGATAAATGAAACGATAAATGTGAGGTTTTTCGTTTTCTACCTTCTTTCTGACATGAAAAATCGAGTTTGGAAAAAATTAGAGTTTTTTGAAATTTGAATATTAAAAGTTGTGTGGTAAGTTTGGATGTAAATATCGTTGAACTATGCCCCTATTCAGTAGGAGTGTGGGAAAAATTGAATGAAAAATGTTATGAGTTTTTAAAAGATTTCATTCATATAAAAAATGCAAGCATATTTAGGATGTGTGCATCATATTTTAAAAATGAGTTTTTAAAGAAGAAAAGCATTCATATAGGAGGTACTGCATAGAAATTCATGTACATGTATATATTTTATGTTGAATAACACTTTGCATAAAGACACGGGTGGTTGCAAAAATGAATGTACACAAAATGGATGTGATGATGCGGAGAATTACTGTAACGTCCTGGAAATTTTCGACTTTCGAAAATTCAACATCGATAGTCACTTTATCGACTGCCGAGAAATCGAAGGCCGGAAACCCGAAATGTTATGGTTTAAGAAAAGGAAAGAGACAGAAGAAGAGGGAAAAAGATAGAAAATAGAGAGAAAAGAAAATGGAACGGAACAGAAAGAAAACAACAGAAAAACAACAGAATCTCACAATTCGCAGCGGAACAACATATAATAATAAATGAATAATCTTTAAACAAAGAACTATATCAGTTATTACATTACATCACATTTCATTACATCATATCATTAGAGTGTACAACAACAACAACAAACAGCGGAAAAGAAATACTATATACTAGTAATACGCCATGCCATCCATCTTGCCTCCAGCAACTCCTGAATATCCAGAATATCCTGATAAACCTTAACTCTTGACTGCCCGTGTGGAAATTGGTGGGCACCCAGAGTTTAGGAAGGAAAACAATAAACTCCGAGTCAGTCATGTGACTGGTGTGAGAACTCAAAACAGTTTATTTATCTTTAAAATCAAAATAGAAGAATATTTTTAAAGTCAATTCGCAATGCTTTTAAAAATGAGACTACCATAAGGCCTCCCGCACACGCACACAATGCAAACGCAGAATCGGAGGATATTTCTCCTTATGATAGTCAAAGATGCTTGATACGTATTAAAAAGAACATTTGATATTATTACTAGTGCATAGTGTAGGAAAAAATTCATTTCGAAAGTAGAATATAAATCTTAGCCAGCATAGACATTCCGAACTATGCCTACTATAGCTACCATCCAAACAGTGGGGCGCCACCATAAGTGAATGATAGGTTCTACAACTAATACCGTACAAGATCGTATTGTTTCTTTGGATTTCCAACGAATGATCAGGCCAAGGAACTTCCCATTGCCACTTGAGAACGCCTCTGGATGGACGTCCCCGAGAACCAAACCGGATCTCTGCCAACACAAGGCCGGGTTACCCCTAACTGAGTAACAACTGACCGAGTATGCCATCCCCCGGTCCTTTGGGACCTTTCATCGAGCGCTCGTAATCAATTCACACAATCATAAAGTGTTTTCAACATGAGTAAGTATCTGGGCTCCATACCATGATACCACCCTTTTCCAGAAGGAAATGCACATACCCTAAAGGGCGCTACCCCTCATAACCTTGCCGCATCTTTCCTGTTTTGACCATTTCCGGGGTGTGAGGCTCGACGAAGTCTCATCCACAAAAACATACTTTATACAAAAGCCATGCTTTGGGTCAACAAATGATCATAGAAATGATCACCAGGATAGACGATCAAATAAATGATCCTATCACAAATAATCAACACAATGATCATTTTACAGCAACACTCAGCATGTCACATTACCAAATTGGGAATATATCGCTGATAACCTTCAACTACATAACCGCTGAGCTCGTACGTCTCAGAGAAGGGTGTTAAGCTAAAAGAATAAATTCTCCGCCACCAACAGAAATATATTTGAAAGAAATCGGCTTTATATCTCAATTTGTAATGTTAGACATACAATCCATACAAGTCTGTTCCGGGCTCGAACAGAACCGAAGGCACTTACAAAGAAGTCCTTGCAATCCAGATATCCACAACCCTGATCGGATTCCCCATCACATATGGAGAACTCTATACCGGAGCAACTCGGTGCAGAGTCAATCGACAGGTCATCCTATCACTCTCGCAAATACCCGGTCTTCAACACCGGTCATCAATGCTATCCATTACGTCGTATCACTGTTCGGAATGGGTAATCCGAATAACGAGCGCAATAATTTAAAAATAAGTGTGCATTCAAATTCAAGCAAATCACAACAAATACCTTTCAAAGGTAAATATTGATAGTCGGTTATTGAACTATCAATGGATATGCACAACATCACCAGATTCCAAATAATTTTCCAAATTATTTATTTCCCAAAAATATCTTTACAAGATATATAATTTCAATATGTCAAAAATAAATCAATATTTATTTTTAAACAAATTCCACTTTCTTCTATAAATTCCTTAGTGAATTTATAATTCCCAAAATATCTATGAATATACGTTTTCTATTATTTGTTTCAATTTATCTTCAAAAAGATAAATTCTCAAAATATTCACTTTATATTGGAAACCATTTCCATACTTATTTAATAAGTAATTCTCAAATCCATTTATTTTCAACACTTGGAAAATATTTAATATACTTAAATCGAAATTAAGTATATATTTCATTCTTTAAGGAAATCATTCTCTTAACATATTTATTTGGGCCAAAACGAATGTTGCGTAAAACATCGTTACGACAACCCAAAATCACTAGTATAGGGATTCGAAATTAAAATAGATATATAAATCCCAATACTATACAAAACATTTCCTTTCGGAAATCATTTACTATAACAACAGTGTTATAGTCCACCAATTCCTTCTATTTCTCGAAAACGTCTATTTCAACAATAAATGTTGAAATCTATGGTTTCGAATCTCAACACATTTTAAAACATCGTTAGCTTGTTTTAATTCTATTTAAAATATCACCTTCTAAACATTTTCTTTAACATATTATTCACTATTCAAAAACGTAAATATACTTCGTTAACAATTTCATCATTTCTATTCATTTTATTTTAAAGTATTATTCACAGTCAAAAACGTGAATATAACTCCATTAATAGGTTTCAACAATTTACTTATCAAAATAAGTTGTTTGCGGATTTATAAGACAACGTTATAAACTCCATTTCTATTTATTTTATAACAACTTCCTTTTATAAATTCCTTTATTAACCTATCTCAATTCATATCTCAATGATATACTAGAAATTCATATTATAAGTCAAATGCTCATAAAACGATTATTTTACAAAATCGTTCCTTTAAACTTCATAATTATAAATCTTATAACTTATAAGATTCAATTATTTATCCAAAACCATTCTTTTAATAACTTTATAAATTTTATAAACCTACTGCTTATAAAATTCCATTTATAACTTCACCGTTTATAATTCTATAAATTTCATTCATTTATGAAATTCATTTACAATTCATTCTAACACTTATAAAAACTCGTTTTATAATTCAAATATTTTCATTTATAAATTATCAATTTATAAATCCTTTATAAAATCAATTTATACTATTATTTTAAAACATCTTTAATCTCCTTTATAATTTCACCATTCTCTTGATTTATAAAATAATCAAATTTATAAATCCTATATTTAAACCTTTATAATAAATTCAAAAATCCCGATTTAAACTCTTTTATAAAATCATTAATCCCATATTTTCAAAAATCAACCTTTAACTATATTTCTCAAAATCATAATTTTTATAACTTTAAAAATTATAACGTTTATTTATTTAAAATGGATCAGTTCCAAAAATATTTTATAAACGTATACTTTCAAAAATCACTTTAAAATCATTTTAAAATCCCAAAATTTGGTTCAATGATGCTACATACCAAATAGTCAATCACGACAACAACGATATCATATATCGATATGATAATCCATCAAATATCAAAATATCTGAATTCAAATAAATACTGTTGAGGAATCCAGTTGGATCCCTCCAACCTGTTTTCTTGCATCCAAAAACATTAGCACAATACCAATTCCGCTCCAGTACGGAATTATCGCGGTATACGGGATTTAAAATATTATCCGCTTAATAGACGGTGCAATAGGGTCTCATCCGCTATACAAATGTGAGAAATCAATAACTCCAATATATACATATGCCAATATATATATATATATATATATATATATATTGGTATTATATATATAATACCAATTTCACTGTTTATGAAATATTCGCGGTATATGTTTTTAATAAATAACATCCGCTTACTAACGGCGCATAATGTCTATTTTAACAATCAATAGATAACAATCATCATTTAAACATGCATTCAAGTATTTTAAATCTAACTATTTAAAATTAAATCGAAACCGATTCGATTGAGTGAGAAGTTCTCACCTTGATTTTAATTTCGTTTTAGCGATTTATTTCGAATAAAATTAAACGGACGTTTAATTTTACCCGAAATTCTCACTAACTCCAAACGACTGCAATCCAATTCCATCACGTAGTGCTCGTCCATACGATTCCAACGCAACTGGTTTCGCGCGTTTTCGACCTCGTATGAAAAAGATATGAATTCATGAAGTTTACACGATTTAATTTATATAATTTACAACTAAATTTATAAAATTTTAAACCTAAGCATTATCTGCCGTTGGATCTCCATGCTTTGAATCCAGGTCGTCCACCCCTACCCCTTTCTTCTTCGTTCTCCCTCTACAGACAAAGGCCGAACCCATAGCACGATATTAGGGTTCGAAATTCGAGCCTCCTCGCTTGCATCTACCCCGATCAAAGACCCCCATGTCGAAGGCCATAGCTTGCTCCACTCTCGGCCTGAAGATCTTGAAACTTGGCCCCTCCTCCTCTCTCGATTTGCGTGCGCAATGTGTCACCCTTGCAGCCACTTTGTCGTCGATCCGTAACACCATTCGCGATCTCCACCGTTGAAAACGTAGTTCTCATCGCCCTCTACAATATTGTAGTTAACAACTTTTCGTATTAATGCATGGATTGAAGAAGATTTGAGGAAGAAGACTAGAGATTTCTGGCCGTTCATAATATAGGAGGCGGCGGCTGCATATTAGGGTTTAGGTTTATTTTATTTTTATTTTTTATTTGTGAGAGATGGGGCTATTTATAGGGAAACGAACGAAACACTATTCATTCCGGAAATTCCGAACTCCGATTTACGCGCCGTAACCATCATTTCTGGGGTTTACCCCTCGTTCCGGACACAATGGAACAGGTTTCGAAAGCTAATTCGGTCATCTGTGCGAGTTATGGCAATAAACGTTCAATTTGAATTAAACCGATTTAAACGATTTTCTAGGCGTTTTAATTTGCACCGGACAAACGGTAAATCCGATTGACATGAAATTTGAAACCTTTCAATAATATCACATTACGGATCCGATGAAACTAGTTTCGTCGAAATCCGAGACTTTTTGAAAAATGGCTATTTTAACTCGCCAAATTAATATTAAAAACAATTTCGATGCGTTTCGAGCTGCCACGATCATACGATAACTCCGATTGACACGAAAATTGAAATCCGGTAATAACTAACTATTACGGATCCAATGGAACTGGTCTCGTCCAATTCTGAGACTGTTCAAAAATTGACTAATTTCACTATTCGATTAAATATTAAAATATTCAATTTTCACACATTAACTCTTAAAGAGATTTTAAAAGTTCTAAAACATCATTCTAACTTCAATATGATAAAATAAAATTTTACAAATTATTTTCAATCATATTTAACCCAATTTTCAATTATTTCCATAATTTAACATATTAAATTATCGATTTAATTATTCAATTAAATCCAATTATTCGAAATAAAATTTATTCGACTTATAAATTCACTTATTAATATTTAAAATTAATTAACTATTCAAATTTTAATTACTAAAAATTCTGGGTCGTTACAATTACATGGTTTTACCCTTATATTTCGGGGAAGAAATTTTCTAAAGGGTGTGAGAATGTAACACCCCGCATTTTTAGATAATTAAATAACCAAAATAATTATAAATAGTGAAAACGATCGTTTTGAACATGGCCTCCAAACCTATACCATTTTGTTCATAGCGATTTTCTGATTAATTTACAAATATAATATGGCTCGAACGGACTACGTATGAAAAGGCTAGTAATGTTCGAAGTTCCGTATCGAAAAATAATTGTACACGTAAATGTGCGTAAATATATTTGTTTATAAATATATGCGCGTATAAATTCCAGAAATAATGCACGTTTGAATTTCAAAATAGATGCGAGTCATAAAGGAAATTAATCGACATAAATAATTAGAGGTAATTAATTAACATTGGTAGGCAATGTTAATCAAATCGGCAATAAAAGGAAATTAATTTACATTACTTAGCAACGTTTGAGTTTCAAAATAAACATGTGTTATAAAGGGAATTAAATTTGCAACTGATGGAAATTAATTAGAATGAATAGGCAACGGTTAAAAGTTAACGTTTAATAATTTATAATGTTTAAAAATAGAGGAAATAAATTAATATGTATAAATAGAAAGGCTTGACACGTCAAAACTAACGTGTTTTACTTGTTTTTAATGGCTAGATTTCAATCGTTTTAAACGAACGGACGATGTTGTTTTGACTCTCTATAAATAAACATACATGACTAGCCTTCAAACCCATATTTTTTTGAATGAGCGCTGCAACGACGTAGAAATTTTGACGATTTTATAACGCAATTAACTGAAATTTGACTTGAAATTAAATAATTAAATTTGACCATGAAAATTTGATATTTGAAATACGTCTAATATGACTTAACAAATGGTAAATTTTCATCCAAAAATATGAAAGTTAGTTCTGTTGTGTAATTTTCAGTTTCAATTTAAATTAGTTAATATGTGATGAAAATAAAATATTTTGAAATTTGAATATTTTTATATAATAAATTTGTTAATCACTTTTTAAGTGAGACTTCACAATTCGTTTCGTCAATTTTGGACTTCTCTAGCTCCGTTATCTTATTTTCGGCATTTTAGCAACATTTTGTAGCGAATATTGACTTTTAATAGGATGGTCATATCGTTGATATCTATATACCATTCTGTTCTTCTTGTCGTGCTAATCTCCACAGTATATTCAATTGTGCATTTCATCGCTCGGTACGACGCGATATCTACGAACGGTTAGTCATATCGGTACTCATTTTGAGCCTTATGGGTTCTGTGTCCATTCAGTTATCCACCGTGTGATACAGTAGCCGTTTTCTTTATTTATTTCCAGAAATTTTTGTACCTGACTTTTCCATTTCCTATCTGTTCATTATAATTCTCTGGTTTGTTCAGTCCTCCTCCTTCATTCTCTGAATCGTTTACGTTCTTCCTCAATAATAAAAAACTAATATTAATCAAAGATTTTATATAATTTGAAGCGTGGATATTAAGTTTGCATTCTTCACATTGACAACCTGCTCGTTCATTGTGCCATCTCCCTCCCTAGATCATCCCCATCCGCCGTTACTCATCTCCCCACGACCAAATCCAAGTTATCCAAGTTGCTATCTCCCCACGACCAAATCCCTCTCTACCATTACTTTTCCCCCAACACCATTTCCATATCACCGTGGCAGCTAAAAAAATAAAAATCAAGCCCAAAGCTCACCAATACTCCCTCTGCCGTAACTCACTTCACCTGCCACCCGCAGCCTCGTCCAACCCACACCACGAACAGCCAGGCTCCGAATGATTCGCCTCCATGCAACTGTCGAGAAACCCATCCCCTACCCGATAGCCAAGCCCGCCTTCCATGTCTCTTCCTATGCATACGTGTCGCCTTCCACGCCTCCATAAATCCTCCCACTGATCATCCTTCCCACCCGAACGCATCACCCATAGCCTCACCTATCTCCCACATCACCATCCTCCTCCGTTTGCTTTACAAGCGACAGCATACCCGCCTCTGCACCACCTCCGCATGACAGCACGGACACTGGTCAGCCTTTCCAGTTCATCCTCCCTAATGCAGGCAACACCTTCTCTTCTTATATAAGCTTATAAAATTTTGACTTTATAGTTAGTTATATATATAAGTATATATACGAGTTTATAAAATTTTGTTTACATAGTTAGTTTATATATATATAATAATAAGTAGATATATGAGTTTGTAAAATGTTTTCTTAAGAGTTAGTTTACGAACATAGTATAAGTCTATACATGAAGTAAATTTAAACAGTGGTATTGTTGTTGTTATATAGTAGCAAAGTAAGATCATTTTTTTATATAATGCAAGTGCCTTGTTTCAAACAAGGAAAGATATATGTATTATATATTTTAAAAGTACATATATAGTTATATATATAATGTTTAAAGGATTTACATAAATGTATGTTAATGCATTTGAAATAGATTTTGTGACAATGAATAGATGTGTAATATGTTAAATATGTATTTGAATTTAGCTCGGCTTATGACGTTCTATATATGGAAATTGACCATAAAATTATCACAGACACAATGGTGCAATTCTCGTTGTTCAATTATGATAATTTCATAAAAATGTTTTATTATTTGATTAATTAACAAATTATTATGGGTAAATTTCGGGTTGTTACATTCTCCTCTCCTTAAGCGATTTCGTCCTCGAAATCTATAAGGATAAAAGAATGTACTAAATGTTTTTATCAAATTCTACAATCAACTAATCAATCATCAACCATTCATCCATTGTCCTTAAAAATTTATAATGCAATTTATGATATTTATGCAATTAGTGTAGTGTAAATGTTCCTAACTAATGCAAAAGATTAGATGATCCACTAATTCAGTTGACCTCCTTTTATGCCATCATGTTTGTGCCATGTATCCAAATGAATGCAAAATTTCCTAAATGATAACTGATAGTTCTATATGTGTGCTACAACCATCATCCAAATGCAACAATCATGTGATAAACATACATTTATGGCAACCATGGAAATAAAATAAAAACACGCACACATCCATATGCATATGCTTTGGTGTCCTAGTTAGGCTGATCCCTAAAGAATAATAGTGCCTAGTGTACCTATATGTGTCCATAGCATCCACTAGCAAACACTTGCACCCACTAGCATACATCATTCATAGCATGTTCTAATAACATGTTTACATCAAATCCTACCACCCATAGGTTAAATCCTAAGTTCTATCCTCCCAAAGGATAATAAAGGAAAGAACCTATTCAAAACTAAAGATAGAAAAAAGGAAATTTGAAAGCTTATTATCAAAGTGATATGGATATGAGATACAAATTTTCTCCTAATCAAACCAATCTTCTTTGAAGCCTTTTTAACCCTGTCGAAACCAAGTAGCAATCTTTCCGTAGATTCTAATCAAAATGAAGGCGACTAGCACGGCCTTCCATAAAGCGCTTCAAAAGATGCCACTCTAATGCTAGCTTGAGAACTACTATGACATGTGAATTCCACTTGAGAAAGATGGTTATTCCAAGTTACTCCAAAATCAAAAATATCCATTCTTAGCCATGCGTGCCTTATTATCTTACTGATCCCACTTTACTGCACATGAATCAACATTCCTAGGTCCTCACAAGTGTCATATGCACTTTACGGGAACATCCACTATTACATAAGTAATTGCTGTTGTCTCCTTCATAGCGTTACATTTTATTCCTAGAAAATGATTCCTATCTGCTTCACATTTAAGAGTTTGGTTTGGTATTTATCGCTTTATTTTAAAAACTAAGGTTTTTGAATTTTTGAAACATAAAATCCCAAATTCTTTGTCTTTAGAAGTGTCATCTTTTCAGTTTCTATTAATTTCAAAATTACTTGGCCACTTAATATTATTTTCCAAACCTATAGAGAAAAACTTCCAAATTTTTAAGTCTAAATCTTATACCTCTCTTTCTTTTAAAGACTTTTACATTTTTCTATAAAAATTTGAATTTTCAAATTTTACTTTTAAGTTTTTCATTTCAAAATTTTATTTACTTTTTCACCAAACCATTTTCTTTTAAAAGATCCTTTATGTTTTTCCAAAACATCTTCTTACCCTACTTAACAGTCTCATACCTTGATATGTTGGAACTACTTTCTCTCATGTGAAGTTATTAACGCTAAAATCTTCTATGAACCTTTTGAAAGAGGACTTCATGTTTTTGTGAAGTTACAAGGAATTTATTCTATATTTTCGAAAAAGGGCTATACAAAATATGGTGCTTTCCATATGTTGTACATCTCTTTCATGCATTCACTTATGACTTACACAAAACATTTTTATTAGTTTCATACCATTATTCTTTTCATTCCAATATATTAAAGTATGTTTAATTTATATTCTTCCATGATAAATATTTTCTAATATCTAATTTTCACATTTTCTTTTCAGAAAAATTCATCTTTAAAACTGTTTTAATGTATCTATAACCAGAAAACATTTTCTTATACTCATTTAAATAATAAATATATTCATAAATCACTTTTATTTATATTCTTAGGAATTATCTTTAAAAATATTTTTATTTGGACTTAAAACAGATGTTGTGTAAAACATCATTACTACAACCCAAAAAGTACTCTTGTATGAATTTAATAAATACTAATAAATCTCATATACTATATAAAAACATTTCCCTTTAGAGCTACCTACTATAACAATAGGGATATGGTCTATGCTCCTTTTATTTTTCATAAAACATCTATTGCAACAATAAATGTTGTAACATATGTTTTCGATACCTAATAGACTCTACGTTTTTATATTTAAAATTTTTCTTTACTTACAAAGAAATTAGTGAGCTATATATGCTCTATAATAAATTTTTTTCAAAAAGAATTTCTTTTTAACAAAATTTTCATCAGATAAAAACAAATTTAAATTTCTTACCAAATTTCCAAAAATCTATTATTTACTTTTAAAAATATTGACAATTCTTCTTTTCAATTCTAATATTTTCATTTTATTGGATTAGACATAAAGGAGATTTTTCTACCTACTACCCTAGGAGTACCTTTCCTAAACTGAAGTCTTTTACTCCTATTCCTCTTTGCTGCTTATACTTATTCCAAGGCATTACCATTGAATCCACTTATGTGGAGAAATTATAACTTCTGTAATTATCAACATATAGGCTTTCTTATCTACCAATTTTTATTGTACATTTGTAACCTTTGCATACCTTTCTCTGGATTCCTAAAATCTGAATCCTAAGTGTACAAAATCATTCCTATAATGTGTAGACCTTCTCTATGCCCGAGAAACGCACTTCCTTAGATACTTCAAGAATCCTATCTTCAACTGTACAAAGTACTTTCTTAAGATGATAACATGCTCTTCCATACTCCTTGGAAAACACCAAAATGTCGCCCACGAATACCATCACGAAATTATTTAGGACATTTCTAAAAACACGGCTCAACTAAGTGGGCTAGGGTATTTGTTAGCCCAAAAAGGCATAACCATCCACTCATAGAGTCCATCGGGTGTCCTAAATGCAGTCTTATTTATGCTGTCATCAGCGACCCAAAGATGATGGAATCCAATGACTAAATCAAGCTAGGAGAAAACGTAAGAGCCAACTAACTGGTCAAAAGATCATCAATCCTACAGAGTGGATATCGTTTCTTCTTGCCGAGCTTATTTAATTCCCTATAGTCCAGGCAAAGTCGGAGAGAACCATCTGCCTTAGTGGCAAAGACGACTGACGCTCCCCACTCCGATATGCTCCTTCTTATGAATGCCTTTTCCAAAAGCTCATGGATCTGCTCGCTTAATTCTTTCCTCTCCCTAGGTTCCATGTGCCTCATAGGTAACGCTACAAGCTTAGCGTTCTCGGTTAAATAAATTCTAAAGTCAATCTCTCTCTCTTAGGGGGTAGTCCCCTAACCTTCTCAAAGCCATTTGCAAAATCTCTGACGACAGGAACTAAATGCAACTCTGATGAAGATGAATCGAGGGAATAGAGAAAACTCAACATGGCTGACCCTTGTGGGTCGCAAGATACCTCCAGAGTCCTACCACTGCAAGTCTCAAGTCTAACGACTCTCCTCTCACAGTCTAATATAGCTCTGTATGTGGATAGCCAATCCATTCCTATGATCATCCCATACCCCGAGAATCCCAAAACGTAGGCGCCGCAATCAAATTCTACGCCTAGGATAAAGATTTTCAAACCCATACGAACCATAAATAAGTGTGTAGATCCTCCTATGGGGTTTGAAACAATAATGGGTCTACTACTAATGATATGTCCAAGTGCAAACAATCTACTAGAGAGCTAGAGATGAAAGAATGTGATGCTACAGAATGAAATAAAGTCCGAATGGAAAAATCAGATATTGAAATCAAATCTTCAACTGTGACTTTCCTACCTCTATCCGGAATGCTACTGGAAGGTGTTGCGTCTAACGCCTGAATCTGCACAACTGGTGAACTCGCTCCCTAACCAGCTCTCTAGGGACAACTCCTACTCATATGACCGGGCTGCCCGCAAACATAGCACTTACCCTTCATCTCATCCTTCCTACAATCCTTGGCCATATATCCAATATTCACATAACTATGGCACTTTACTCCCTTCTTAATCTACTTCTGAGGACCATCACCTATCTTCTTCTTATTCTTTTTCCACCACTTCTTCTTTGAACTTTCTAACTTAACCTCCTCTTTAGACTCTCCTTCCTTGACTGCATCCGATATAAGCGCTATCTCGACCAAACACTCATAAGTAGCTCCCATCGGTACATAAGTTAGCAATAATCCCTGAAGGGGTTGATTCAATCCCTTCGCAAACATCATAGCTTTCTTATGCGGTGTTTCTACCAAATCCATAACAAACTGCGATAGCTCATTGAATTGATTGATGTATTCCTTAACAAATAAACTCCCTTGCTTCAAATTGATAAACCTCTCCAGTTGAACGCTCTCTTCCGCCTGAGACAGAAACTTCCTAACGAATTGCTCCCAGAATCCATCCCAAGTAACATTTCTACCCTGAAACTCTATCACCTCCCACCAATAAGATGCCTCCTCCTTCAACTACCAAGCGGCTAGCTGAACTTGCTACTGGCCATCCAATCTCAAAAGACCAAAAATCCTCTCTATGTCCCTAAGAAAAGCTCTAGCCTCTACAAAAGTCTGCTTCCTAGAAAAAGTCTTCCTGTTCAAACTCGTAAAATATTTACAAAGCTTAAAGAAATTGATGACGGTAGGTGGGTTGATGGGATTTCCACCTACTAGTGTAGGGTTGGGTGTAGGCACGTGCACCTTTGGAGTCATGGCTTGTAAATACCTACGAAACCAGGCGGATGCCCTCAGGAAGGTTCGGGGCATTAGCCATTCTACGAAAAGAAAATGATAGTTTAGGAAAGAGTTAAAGGGAGATTGAACTGGACTTATGAGGAGATTTTTATAAAAATTCTTTTATACCTAAAAACATTTCTAAGAATTCTTTTCTGAAAAATACTTTTTAAAACAAGTTATTTGGAAAAATAATAAATTTTTAAGAATCTTGTAACCTTAGGCTTTGATACCAAGTGAAACATCCCAACACCCCTTAGTATACCCAAAAAGATATAATAAAAGGCATGGTGCGTTGTAGGTATAACTAAAGCTAACAGAGACTGAGATTCACAAGATAGAAATAGGTAAAAACAGCGAAAACTTAAAATAATAAGTTAATTAAAATAAAACTTCATAATTGCTTTATAAATAAGTCAAATATCAAATACCACATACATGTCTAAAATCCAATATGTCTCATGAAAAAACCTGATAGTCTCAAAAATTAGATTACATAATATCCCTCATAATAAGCTAGTACATAGAAAGAACAAAAGCTGAAAGAAAAGAAATACATGGTAGCAAACTCCTCTAAGAAATATCCAAGCAACTGCAATCTAATGTCCTCTCCCTTGATTGCCTAAGGGGGAAAAGGGGAAAATAGAGGAGTGGATCGGAAAAAAAGTCTAGTGAATGATAAGTAATTACTAGAGTCTTTAAGCAAGATAAAAGTAATAGACTATGCAACAGTTCTGGTATATAAAGAGGAAACAAAGAAAATAGGAAAGAGATAAACTGAAAATAAATGCGATTAACTATAAGATAGGTTAACTTTGATTGTTTGCGCTTGTCCTTGATTTCTGCTTTGATTAGGCTGAATTCCTAATCCTGTAATTAGAATGAAACCTTAATTCTATCCTTTTAGATCGGCCTGCTACTGCATAGACCTTACTGCGGACCAGATGCTATATAACTTCCTACACAGCAGCTAATGATATCTACTAAAGATGCACAAAGCACCCACTATGGATCCAGACGACATGTATAGCTCCCTACACGGAAGGCAATGGTGTCTATGAAAGACACTCGTACTAAGTGCTTGGAACTCTTAGCGATTACTGAGCACCAGAATGGAAATCGCACGTGTAACTACCACCATGCCCATGCTACCTTTTGCTCCACCTATTAGGTCTTCTTATTACCTCAAACTCCAGCATAAGCATCCCCCTCATCTCAATTCAGGCTAATGTGAGATCACCGTGTGCCCATAGAAAATCGAGGAAATGTTGTTGGTACTGGCCCATCGTCCAAACAATATCTAGTTGCACCCCTTATCCAAATCACGCATGATTTTGACTTCTAATTGACCAATTACTACCATTTTTAGCATAAGTGTGCCCTTGTCGCACTTTAGGCTAATGTGAGATCATCGTTTTTTCTAATAGGGAATGCTATTTGGTGTAGGTTCTACTTTTATCTTTGCTTATTAATTTAAATAAATTATTTAAATAAGCTTTTACACTTTTCTCTACTATCTACGCTTATTAATTTCTCCTAAGTCTTAAAATAAGCCTTATTCTATTATTATTTTCTTATTATAACCTACGTTATAATCATGCTTATTACGTAGTCCAAGGTCTAAAGTGTGAAAATAAGCTTCTTTTATCTTTTACTCTTTTTTAGTTATAAATTACCATCGACACAATGTTGCAATTCCATGGCTTAATTCTGATAATTTCACAAATTTTTATATTATTTAAAAATTAATTAAATAATTAATTATTATGGGTTAAATTTTGGGGTTGTTACAATTATTTCTTTTGAATGCATAGAATGCATCATAAATTATTCCAAAAATTTCTCAACAAGTTGATCAAAAGACGATACAGATCTGGGCTCAAGTTGACAATACAACATCGTGGCGTGCCCCTCGAGGGTAAGGGTAAAATTTTATATTTACAACATCTATTGCACACACACCATCCATGTGCACCCATACTTCATTAGATGTTGCATAGGGTCCCCCAAACCATTATAAGGCTACATAGTTGGCATTACAAACTTTTTTGGATATAGAGTCATCCTAATCTCCTTAATAAATAGGTTTCGACTAGATATGGATACCCATCCTTCATTTTATTACTATTAGTTCTTCTGCAACGGTCTATTGATGGTCTTGTTCAACAGTTCGTCATTATCAACGATTCACCCTGAGTAGTAATTGTCATGTGTATCATTGTGTGTTCTTACAGGAGAATGCTTATGGGTAGCACAATTAGATCAAGGTCTCCCAATCTCCGGGGAGTCCATTTGTGCAGTTTTCTGATAATGTCATAAACTAAGCCCTCTTCTCACTGGTTTGGTAATCTTCCCTTCAATACCTCTAGTGTAAGGACCAGTAGCTTGTCCATTATTGACATCAACTTCTTAAAACTCGACCTCGGAATCGGAGATATATTCGTACCCATTTGGAATCTTTGGTACCAACCCTTCCAGATTGGTTTACATTGATTGATATCCTAGTTAAGATTACTTCCCCAGTTTTCAAACTCTATTTCCTCTTTGCCCCAATATTTTCCTTATGCATCTTCAACTTGCCTTCTTTGCGATTCTGCTCCAATGAAGAAGAACTCTCTTCATTCGAAATCTGAATCCTAAGATGAGTAATCTCTTCTTATTTTCCTATGCTTCTAAATATCCTTTGGCTAATGTGGTTGGGATAAAAACCTCTCTTTCTCTTCCATGATAGACTTCTAATTCTCCATCATGCAATCCAACTAAGCCGTCGTTACCACATCTGGCGCGCTTAAAGTTTTCGCATATGTTGGTTAAGTAGTTTCTTCTCCATATTGAAAGCCTTCATTCTCTCCTTTAATTATAGCTTTGGATCTAGTAGCATTATCCTTTTTTTGGATCCAACTCTTCCTCTAGATCTGAGTGGAGACTCTATCAAAGTCCTAATAGCAATCGAATCTGACCTTGAATCCTTTTTCCGTGAAAGCGTCAAAAAATGTTGGCTAAAAAGTTGATCAATACCACCAATCGAATTTAAAATGAAAATTCAACAAGTAAGAATTAAAAGATTAGAGAAAGAAAACACAACTTTTAGAGTGATTCGACCAAAATTCATGCCTACGTCCATTATCAATATCAATTCAGATTGCTTTTGTAGCTACAAGCCACGTTTACAAAAATTTCAAAGCACGAAAAGATTGATTTCAAAAATGAAAGTCTCCATTTGAAAACCCAAGATAGATTCAAAAGTTTAATTCTAGGTGTTGATGATTCTTTATTTATAGACAAATTTGATCATTTAAATCGCTAGATCTGGTTTTAATGAGCAAATATCTATAGATCCAAAGTTTTAACCATAAGAATAGGTCAAAGCACATGGAATCTAGTAGGTAGCAGTCGATATGGATCAATACCGACTCATCTCATTGACTCTTCTCTTAGCTTTCCCCTTGGCATAGTACATGTCCTTTTAGCTTGATATAGTTGCCTTCAAAAACACCATATGGTTCGGTACCGACCCATATCACATTATGCATTTATGCACTTATCTTTATGCACTTATATTTTTCGACTTTGAACTTTAGACTTTTCCCAAGTAGAGTGGACCTCACAAGATTCTAGGATCATTTGGTACCGATCTATATGGATCAGTGCAACCGATTGGAGTTTCCCAGCACTTAAGTTATTTTCTTAAATTCTTTCATTTCGATACTCTCCAAGTTTCTTGATCCATTTCTTCGTTATTTCGTAGTCCAGATTCAATGAAATGTTTCTTAGTTCAAAATAACACTTGATTCAAAATGACTTTCTTTATCGCGCATGATGTAGACGAAGGAAGGGGATGCGACCATAGCGGGGAGAGGCTTGCTAGTACGATGGATCTGAGATGTCAATATGGAGCTCGCGTTGGATTGCCGTGCATGCGACCATATATTTGGAGCCCGACTCGATGGAAGGCCTGAGCGATTGAGCTGGGCATGGTGATCTCGAGGTTTTAGATGCTCAAGTTCTTGGCTTTTAAATGAGTTCGAGTTCGTCTTAGGTTGAGAGAAACTTTTTCTTTTACAATTTGATTTATCCAATATATAGATTCCTTTTATATATGTACACACATATTGATGATGGTAAAATATTTATAAGGCAATTTTTTCATAATGTTGATACTAGTCGAATTTTGTATGCATACATCGCACATGTGTATGTGTGTGCGCTAATTGATATAATTAGCAATTATATTTTGTTGGCCATGCTCAAAGTTGAAAAATGATCACGTACGTCGTTAGATTAGAATGCATGTTTGATTCGAATAATTATTTAGTTAATAAAATCAATAAATCAATTTTGGTTGAATTTTCATATATCCTAATATAAAATAATATTGAAATAAATATATATGTATATTTGTTTCAAGTGATATTTTGTATGTTGGAATTGATATATTTGTTTGTGTGTGTGATAATCCTATGGGAATATTTTAATGTAATGAGTAGCTGGAGTGCAGCTTGATTGAAGTGCATGTTTGGATGATAAAATGGATGTATAAACTTATGTTAAATTGATTACATCGATTGTACTGGAACGATTTGTTCATAAAATAATTTGTTATGGAATTCCTTTGTTTGAAAGTAGACATACCTATACACAAAAATATATAAACGAACACATGTGCACACACATTTGCATATATAATTCAAAATTTTCTTTGATCAAGATGTATTTCTATGTATGACTACTAGTTTGAGTAGTGCTAACGTGATATACTCTAAGACTTGCATGGACAAAAACTCATACTCGACTATATTCCATTATTGTACATGTCCCCGTTCGTATATTACATAGATGTTCGAGTTTATCGGTGTCAATTAAAATTCCTCCAAATACCTATAATATCTTATTGAAAATGGCAGTAGAACCATTGTATTTTGACATCATCCAAAAAAATTGTGTTTCAACATTATTCATCTTTGTAATTCACTTTATCATTGCACTACGAGCTAAACTAGGTGATATTAACAAGAGGTTTCTACCAAATGATGTTTGATATCTTCATTTCATCTATTTGGAAGGGTAATTTAATTTTTTCTTGCTCCACTTAGGTGACTCTATGATATGATTAAGCATGGCATACTATGAACTAGATAATATTTTCCTCTGCTCTTTGTTAGTTTATTTCCTTTGTTATTAGCCTCTTCGTTATGCAGTCTTTATATGGTTATTCATCCTTTGTTTTTTCTTTTTAGTGGCTGAAGAGTATGATCCTCACTCTTGTACTTAGTCGTATTATTCTCTAGGATAAGAATCATTCCACCCTGCTTGCTTGTTGAAAAAGAAATTATACAAAAAGGTGGTATTGGTATTAAATTTGACTCCATATTATTGAAAAAGAAATTGCACAAAAAGGCGATATAGGAATTAAACTTGACTCTAAATTATTTTTAGTTTTTTGATTATAATTCATTTCCCTTTGAGACATATATATATATAGACACATATATAAGGAAATTATTCTCATGGCCAAACTTAAGTAAAAAAATCATTTCTAAGACACAAAATACTAAATTTAAGATGGAGAACAATCGATCAGTCTTCTCATCTATACCAAACCACATCTTATATCATGATTCATATTCCATACCTCGTCATCATTATTTCTCCCTTATCACCACTACCTAAATTGACATTCCTCTAATGTATATACCCACTAATCGTTTCATCAGCATTGGCGCCATAACCACCTCATTTGACTACTAAAACCACGCAAACCCTAAAGTGATGTGCTTTCGAATATCCTTTAAAAGTTTCAAAATTCACTTCAATTCCTTATCAAAAACATGTTTTATGAAATACCTCTGTCAATATTTCCAGCAAAAATATGCATTTTAAATTGCACAAATTTACAGTTAAAACTGCAAATATTTGCAGTTCTAATTGCACATTTATATAAAATAAAAATTTGCACTCTACACCGCAAGAAAACTTATTCTGCTCTTTAAGTATTTGCAGTCCACACTGCAAATATTTATTTTACAAATATATGCATTTTAAACTGCACGTTTTTGCATTTTAAATTGCAAATATTTTCAATCCTAACTACAAAATTGTGCTGTTTAAAATGTACATTTTCACTGAAAACATTGACATGGGTGTTTCTAAACCTTGTTTTCGAGAAGGGTTTTTCAGGTATTAAGTTTGAAAATTAACGGCAGATCTTATTTCCATAACCTTAAAGCCTAATGAACCTAACCACGCAGTCTCATCTCGCCGCTTATACTCTCCTCGACCCATAATATCACCTTGACATTTTTCTCATTTTATCTTACCTACCTCCTTGTCTCATCAATGGCAATGTAAGAATAGCACCATGCCCAAAATGCTGCTCTATAGTAACATTATAAGGAAAAATTATGTACAACAAAAAAGTAGTAGCACGTACAAATTGCTACTAATAATAGCATTATACGGAAAAATTATGTAAATCAAGTACAAAATCCTATGTGAATACATCATTATATAATTTGAGCAAAATCAAAAAAATAATATGAAATGCCATATTGAAAATAAAGTTTTATAATCTTATTGACGATTATATTAGAGTGATCAAAACAAATCTTATAGAAAAAAAAATGTTACATAGAACATGAAATGATATATGTAGGCATCATTTAACATTTAATGATTATATTCAAATGGTAAATTAAATTAAATCGAGTATATTGTAGAATGTGCAGAAACATATACACAATTGTATAGAAGTACATAGACATACGAAAATGTTAATACCTAATATCCACTTCAATAAAAATACATAAACACATGATAAAGAATAAAATGCTACTACATGGTAACTGTAAAACATGAAATGCTATGTTCAAATTTCCCCTTCAGATAATGCTACTATAAATAGAATAAAAACATGAAATGTTACATCATAATAAAGTATAACGCTATTTAAAACTACACATGAAATGCTACGTAAAAAAGAATTGTAAAAACTATTTCAAATATCGAAATGCTACTACAAGGTTGTTTCAAATCATGAAATGTTATAGTCGAGAATTTCCAATTCATATAATGATAAATCCCACATATGGCTTCCATGGCAGCTTCTAAGCCAGTACCCGCCTTCTAGGCACTAACTACAACTTGTCTTCCCTTATGACTCCACTCTTGTAGCTTCTCTTTTAGCGAAATTTCTCCCCAACCAGGATACCTCTCCTTAAACGCCACCTCCCATGCTATTGAACCCTTACATTCCTCCTCCTCCTCCAATGGTGATGATTCTTCCTCTTCTAAGGCGATTCCTAGCGATCTTACAGTTTGGATCGAGGTTGAATGCACTTGGCAATGTATCACTAGTGAAATGTGACTCTCTAGAACACAACTGCTTCTACAATAGGGAGGTTGGTAAGATGATGATTTTATGTTATTGTATTACTTCATGTGGGTGGTGAATTGATCTTAATTCTTCTAATTAGCTAGGTGAGTACAATGCTAAGGTTTTATTGGATGAAAATTGTGACTGTAGCTTTAACCATTCTACCGTGTCATTTTTTCTATTGTCTGGATCTTGTTACATCGTTTAATGCTAAGGTCGAGAAGTTATAGCTTATGTCCGTGTTTGAGCTAGGAATTATATCTTGTCATTTTGACTTAAGTTTAGTACGATTATATACTTCAACATTGTTGTAGTAGTGTAACTCCACTCATGCATTAACCTTTCTTATAAATTAAAATATATGGGATTATTTAACTTGCTTCACCCCGAAGAAATTAAATGCTAAAGTGATACATAAAAAGAACAATACAAATGTGATACAAAGAACTTATAAAACAAACTACATAATATTTGAGTAAATAAATTCATCTTATTAATCAGTTACATTATAGTCAATACAAATTTATGATTTAGAAAAATTAAATACAACTCAAAATCCCAAAATCAAAAAATTACATAAAAATATATGCTCTTACAAAATTCCAATAGTAGAGTGCTACATACAAATAGCATGGTTAGTTTAAAAATACACCTACTTAATTAATTAAAAAAATTAAATTTCATATAATACTATTAGAAAATAGCATTACGTGTGGATAACTTCTTCTTCCCCAATTTAATATTGCTCCTCCAGCACCCACCCATGATCCTAACTGTCAGTACCGTCGCATCGTCGCTCAAACTTAATCCTCTGTTTCTACATCCATCTCCCATATCATCAACTCCTTCATTAGGAATAATAATCCTAATTGGCCGCTTTCCCAGCTTCAAACCCTCTGTTGCTACATACATGTCCTATATCACCCACACCTTCCATTAGGAACGATAACCCTAACAGACTGCTTTCCTAAACGCTGCCATAAATTAAAATCTTCATTGACCACCACTAGCAGCTTGCATCGCCCTTGGTGCAACTTCCTGCATTCTGACCCTCTAAATTAATGTAGGATTGACATTCAAACAACGACAACCAAAATGACTGATCATTAAGAGAAGATAATAAGATGCAAAAACAAATTCTAACTATATCTTTCTAAACTCACAAGGGAAAGAAACAACAGATAATGTAAAATATTCATATATTGAAACCAATTTGACTACATAGTCATGTCTATATCAAAAATCCCAATCCATATATCATACCACACTATATAAATATAATAATATATAAAATAGGGAATATGTCCGTCATGCACATCGACATCACCTACATCAACTCTACTTCGTAGTCCACCAACTTATCGATACAATATAAAAACAATATCGAAAGGGGGTCGGATATACGTCTGAGTGAGTGCAACAAGTCGACCTCATATTACTACAAAAATACTGATAAACCATCATCGGTGTCTACTGACATATGTAAACACTTCCGGACCAACCCTGTGCACTATAGAATCAAGTTACAACCAACTAACCAATATATAAACACTTCCTCGACCCACCAGATGCGCTACATGATTGTGTTACATTCCACCATACGTCATACATATCTGTATTCACAACCAAAAGGAATAACTGTATTCCATATTACTAAGGGAACACCTATTTCCTCGGAACAACCGATTCCTTTAGCACTGAGGGAACAACTATTTCTGTTAATAATAAGGGAGCAACTTATTCCTTGGGACAACTATTCCCTACATCGCTCTTACCTCATAATCGACTATGCAACACATCAATAGCATAGATATCCAAACATTACTAATCCTAGCATTCGTACAATTTCATATGCATTGGGAATACACACAATTAACGATATCTATACGACTCGCCGAGCCAAGTTTGTACTACATTGCACCTCTGAAGTAGCCTGACGTATCATACGGAGTCCCGGTTCTGCAAATGCCTCCTGATTGAATTGGACCAGTTGGGTTTGGGTTCAACTAGCCCTTAACCAGTCTACCGATTAAACTATAATCAATCAATCGACTATGACAAGTCTACCGATTATTAACCAACCGATCGGTCGGTAAATGCACTGTCTGTGCATTATTTCCTTATTTATACGTTTTGATTCTCTGATTGCTTCGTATTGTCGTCATTTCGAGTTTAACAACATGTATTTTGGTTTTAACTTCCCTTAACTTCATTATTTAAGCACTTCATCATTGTTTTACTTCGCTAATTCATTCATACCAGTGAATAATTGGATTATCTTTATTTATCTTTAATTTATGCACTACTAACTTTATATCGATTCATCATTCATTTAATCATCAATACATCAAGTAAAATTCGTAATTAAACTCCTAATCATAATCCTAAAATTTGTTTAATAAATGGGTAAAAGTGATCCACTTATATAAATTTGAAGATCCAATTGAGAAATGAAGAATAATCTTCGTTGTCCAAAAGAGTGCACTTAAAAACTCCACAAATTCATCTGAAATCCACTTCAGATTGTAGTCCTCTCGTACTTGATCATTTTCAAACTAAGACTTTTAAATTCTGTTGAGATTTTGGGTGAGATATAGTATTTAGAAGAAGAAGATGGAAAGGAAAGTACGGGGGAAAATGTCTAAAAAGAAATATACGTTATCTCCTTAGGCCTATTTATAACCGAACGGAAATGTTAATTCGAATTTATATTCAAATGCCAGTCCAAACCCATTTAGCCTAATACAAATCCAAAACTTGTATCCTTATATTTCTTATCTATGATCTTTGATTTGGAAAAGTTTATAGTCGAAATAAATCAAAAAAAGGTGCCCCATGTAATGGAGCAACTCTCGTCATCAAATCTCAATATTTGTAAAATGACCATTTACCCCTAATTAATTAAATTGACCAAAGTACCCCTTTAATTAATTATCATAATACCGGGGTATCACACTTGCAATCCCTAGCCATTCCCCTTGCTCCAATTTTTGAAACATGAAAAAGAAGTGTGGACTTAGGACAAAGTTTACGACCTCTTGATAGATTGTTGCCAATATTATAGTTTTGAGACTAAAACATATCTTGTCGTTCTTATGACCAAAGTTTATCCTTCAAAAAGTTCCATGTATACATATAGTTGTAACAACGCACCTTTTTCGACCCTCGAATTTGACGCCTGAACCAAAGTTAACAGTTGGAAACCAATAATGACAAATTGTTATTAAATGATAACTAATAAACAAAAAAGAATCTAACTGCTAACTTTTTGAACTCACAGCAGATGAACAACAAATAATAAAAAACATCTTATCCACAAATCATAAATCCTATTACGTACATAGATTTGTACAATAAATCCCAGTCCAATCCATAACACACATAACTGTATGCTGGTACAAGTTATATTCCTATTTAATACGATATTTATAACATAAAGTCTTCGCCACCATGTCCACCACACCACCAAGGTCCATCAACCTAGTGATACAAATAAAATGAAAAAAAGAAGGGGTCGAACATAAGTATGGTGAGTGAAACAAGTCTATCTTATATATACTACAAAATGACTTGTAAAACATCGTTAGTGTCTCCTGACCGTACATAAACCTTAACCTGCCCACTTGCACCCAAAGAGCAATATCAATACTAAACCTTGGTTGACAACTCGATTAAGGTCATATTTAGTTTCATTTTATGTTATACACAAATACGCACACACACACATTCTGCCAATGTAGTCTATCAAATACACATTTCTAAGATACACCAATTTCCCAAACAACCAATACGATATACTGAGGGAACGACTATTTCCCTAAACCATTTATTTCCTAGATTACTAACATCAATACGAAGGGAACAACTATTTCTTCGAAATAACTATATTTGTTCAAATAATAAAGAAACGAAATTTTCCCTGGGCATCAATTCCATGGATCATGTCTCATACATACGCATTCAATATCCAATATCAAACATCCAACCACTTAATGACTACTAGCACATTAAACGTGTTCAATATCGAATCATACGTATTCAACACAATATCCAAACACCACTAAACTAGCCAAATAACTAGTATCACACACACACATATCGTATACACGTATATTCGATAACATCTGTATATTCCGCAATATCGCCATCATTCCATATAGCATCCTCCGAAATATCCCAAAGCATCGCATGAAGTCTCGATCTTACAATGCGTCTCCTTTGTATTGGCCCAACTGGGTCGGGTTTAACCTGCCCAGTTTCAGCAGCCACTGATGTACTGGTGTAAGCCCACTTGGGTCCAAGTTTAACCTGTCCAGTTTCATTTTTTTGTTATTTAATTCGATTTTCGGTCTTATATTCTTCATTTTCCTTTGTTTATAACTTTATTCTACATTATACTTTTGGTTTCTAACATCAATTTCAAGGATATAATCATCTAAGCCCAATTCAATACGGTATATTTCATGCAATCTCAATTTAGTTGACAACTTACTTTAATTAACCATAATTTCTCAAGTTCAGTCATATATATATATATATATATATATATATATATATTCATAATTTAATTTGTTATCAATCCTTAATCAGACTCATAACCATGATCTTATCACTCTAATTGTGTTACAATTTAGGAGTAGAGATGATGCACTAAGAAAAATAAATGCCCAATTCTCAAAATTGCTCGTTGTCTGGATTGCTGTGCTCACCCACTTTAGAATTTCACTACCAAATTGATACCATGTCATAGCCATCGTCGTCCCCATCGATTATGCACTAGATTCATTGAATTCCATGTAGATTTGAGAAAAATATGGTCAAATGAAGTTGGAAAGGGTGAGAGGGAAGATGGGTTAAGAATTAAATCGGTGAGGAAGAAAAATGGAACTGTATGTACGTGAATTAGTTACTTATGTTTAGAGGGAAAACGTGTAATAGTCAATTCAAAATTCAAAAATATAAATCCAGCTCGAAACCAAATAACGTCTAAACACATATTTTGCATGTATCTTCTTTGTATGACCTCCGAATCAAACAAATAAATATACTGTGCAAATTAGAAAACGAGCAAGATGCAATGACGCAGATCCCATCGTGACCATTTTGCCCCTTAAACATTCCTCGCCTCTTAAAAAGAATTTCGTCCTTGAAATTCCCAAAAGAAAAATAATTTAATTTGCACACTCTCTCATTCTGTATCATTTATACATTATTTGTAACATATAACATCCAATTTAGCTCTTATCCATTCAAGTAAAGCAGTCATCTATATAACAAAAAAACAAGTCGAACCAAGTATCCATGATAGCATGCAAAATCTAAAATCATATTCATTCTAGGTGTATGTGCTATATCAGCATATATAAACACATATGGTAGCTTGTGTACTTTATAAGATGCAACCAACATCATAGAATCATGATATGTATCATATGGCATATGGCATTGTATAAAGGCAAATATTTAAAATTTAGTCCCTCCTATATGAATGAGATGATATGATAATCATGGTATGATGCAAGCATCCTAGGGTGAACATATAAATTCTACATGTATGCACAATCAAAAACATCGGCAACATATGATGAATACAAACATAAACAAATCATAAGAATTAAAGCATATAAATCACATAAAAATTATAGCACAATCCACAACATGAATAAAATAATCATCCAAAGCCACTATCCAATCACCATCAAATAATCCCAAGTAAAAAAAAATGAATCTATAACAACTATCCATCCAAACTTAGATACCAATTGAATTAACAAAAAACTCTACTACTGGTATAACTCATCCTGAAACACTAACTCGAATGTACATGCATGTCTACAACTTATGCAATCCATGTTACCGCCTTAATAAAATGATGCCAAAATACATAACAATGGGTAACCTTAGCACAAACGTGCCTAAACAAAATTTCAGTCCCTCATACCATTCCTAAAGGCATATACTCAACACTTAAATCATCCAGTAATATTTTTCTTAATTCATCTTTCGAATTGCTATTTCAAAATGGACAGTGTCTTAACCAAGCAAATACAAACAACTTGAATCACCATACTATTCTTTCTTTCACCTAGGAACATCCAAAATGATTGTTTTCTTAACCTGGTGAAAATAACATATCCTTATCCAAGTTTCCAATCTTACTTAAGTGGTAGCATTACGCTTATGATATCACTTCTTAAAATATCCAACAACTTTTGATACTCAAAGTATCACCTCCGCAATTATCAATACATTCGGTCCTAAGTTCTAAAATGTATAATAAGCAAGCACCCAAATATCTAAACAAAAGAAATCCTACCCTATTCGACCATTTCAAACATAGCAATCAAAACCATAAATCTAAGTGTTATTCTAGCCTAAGAAAAATAATAACCTAATATAGAGATAGAGTTAAAAAATCAACTATATAATACATTGTCTACATGCACCGTATATGCAATGTAAACTTTGCACCTTTAAGTTGCTACTCCAAAGGAGTTTCTTTGAATAGTCAACCTCTTTTTAATCCGAGGGATGATTGAAAAGAATCTGTCTACTCATCTTTTAAAGTTACATTTGAACCTTCAAAATTCCATTTCCACAGAATCACCTCCTCATCCAGTATGCATGCAAACTACATATGTCTTTCCTCAATCTTCCCAATAAATTTTTCTTCAATTACAATGAAACACTTGAATTCACATCAATCGGTGGTGCTCTCTTATTTTATCCTAATATCCATCTAATCTAGAACATCCCTTCTTCAACATCTCAAATCGGTCAATCCTCCTTAAAACTCAAAATCAATTATCGATCCTTTATCAACACTAATAAGAGATACTTCTCATAAATGCTCATATTACCAACACAATTTTGAATGTCCTTTACAACTAAAGGTCACATTTCTAATCAATTCTTTATTGTTGCCAAATCATATCTATGTAATTTCATGTACTTCATTCTGTTCATTGATAATGCAAACTCTTATGCTCTAAATACCAATCCATATCCGAGTATTTTTACATACCCATCCAATATACCAAAGTATTCATCCTTATATAGCCTTATACCAAATCTAATATGGGATATCCTTTTCAATCAAAATCCTAAACTCGATACTCTTCACAGCCAAAGATCCATGCCAAATCACTTTTTAATACAAACCATCATTCCTCAAATATTTTTATACCAACATATTTTTCCTCCATACCATGAATGAGACAAATCAATTGGGAAGGCATCTCGCCATGTAAACTAAATCAACAATATACTAATCAAGCATGATAACATCATACATAAAACATATAACATTGGAAAGAGTAATGTTGTCCTAGTATAATGAACATGTCATCAAATTCATGCCACATCCAATTGAAATCATATACTTGCAGTTTCAACTATCACTCAAGCATCGACAACCTATGTCTATTACCCCAAATCATGCTTAGTAAAAGAATAATCACTTACCCGTAGAACAACATCTATCCAAGCCTTATAACCGTTATCACCAAAATTGGTCACTAACACCCTTAGAAAGATTGTGTAGGGGGGTTAATGAAGAAAGTAAATTAAAACAGAGAATAGAGTGTAAATTTCAGTGCAGAGAACAAGAACACCAAATTTATAGTGGTTCGGCATAACTGCTTACGTCCACTTTAAAGTCGATTTCCATTGATTTCCTTGATGGGTGATTACAGATACAATCCGTTTTTTAGTTACTAGAATACAATTGCAAAGTAAAAGAAATAAGTTTGGAATGAGTCTTGAAGATGGCAGAGTCTCCCCAGTGTTCTCTCAAAACCTCCCCTTTTCTCTGTGCCCCTGCCCCTCTATTTATAGGTGGAGGTGGGTTGGACTTTCCTGGTGGGCCTGATAGCTGAATAACTCGATCCAAATAGTGCTAGCTCTACGCATCGAACCAGGGAGGCCGAACGGTGAGATGTCGAGCCAAGGCATCTATGTCGAACAATGTTCTTATGCCGAACCAGGCCGGGATGCCGAACGATCGAGGTTCGCCGAACGTACTCTGTCGAACTGAGCCAGGATGCCGAACCATCTAGGCTTGCCGAACGTACTCGACCGAACTGAGCTGGGATGCCGAACCATCTAGGCTCGCCGAGCGTACTCGACCGAACTGAGCTGGGATGCCGAACCATCTAGGCTCGTCGAACGATGGCTTTGGCCGAGCGTACCAAGAGGCCGAGCGATCTTTGATCTCTGAATGATCTTATGTCAAGCGTCTCCTTTTGGTCGAACGGTATTCAATACCGAACGTAACTTGATGCCGAGTGCACCTCTGAAATGCCGAGCGCTATCGCTCCTCGAACGATACGACGCCGAACGCTCATAACATGCCGAATGTCCATCTGATGCTGAACGTCCTTCTACGCCGAGCGTCCTGGTGTTGTCTATCCAGTTGCCCGGTCAAACTTTCGGGTAACATTTTTCCCCCCAAAGTACATCGTGTGATCGAACATGATGTGCTTTGAACTATGAGTTAGCGTAATGCCGAGGCCGAACGACACTCAAATGCCGAACAAGATGACCCTTGCCGAACGTTCCTTTGTGCCGAGCGTATTTCGTGCTTTGACCAGTTCTATCGGTCAGAGTCGTTTCGACTTCCTCTCCTTTTCCTATAAAACCTGGTGCTCTACTTCTTCTTCTTTTTCTCACTTCTTACTTTTCGAGAGCAAGCAACTTATCTCTTTTAAGTTCTACTCTTCCGTTCCCCGAATCGAGCGCGTCCTTTCCACAATTCCTTCCGAAGCTCCCATCATTCCTCTTGGTAAGAGCTTTCGTAAGTCTTCACTTAAAGCCACAATCTGTATTTAGACCTTAGGCGATTCCACGGCGGGTGGAATGGAGAGGAGAGAAATAGATGGTAGAGGCGCTCGGAGGTGGGAGTTAGCTAGAGATGCGTGGCGATGGAAGTGAGACACACTGGTATGGTTCGGTCTCGCAATGGTTAGCTAACTCCCTATGTCGAACGAGGCTGAAGAGGGAAAATCGAAGGGAAGTGGGGAAAGGACAGGAGGCCGTTCGATATTGTGGCCGAACAGTATTTTAGCCGAACGTTATTCTGGCCGGCCAGTATTTAACCAGCCGACATCTTGGCCGAGCGATCATGAATACTGATCCATACCCTATCGGCCGAACATGACTTAAGCCGAACGAACATAAATGCCGACCGTATTCTATTGGCCGAACATAACTTAAACCGATCAAACAATTTCCTTGCCCAACTTTATAAATGAACAAGGACAGAAACTCCAGCATACTTGTATATCGAACTGATTTGGACTGATAACCTTCCCAGCAGATATAAACCTGAACTTAATTCGATGTAACCGGATAACTTCCTCTAACATTTTTTGAACCTGAAACTGTAATCGCCATAAGGAAGGCTTTTGGGGACGGTCAGCGATGACGGTCTTCGAAGGCGATGATTTTAAGCTTAGTTTTATATCAATAATCTTGCGACTTCCAAATTTTCAATGCTTATACATGATTGATTGCACTAGTTCACACACCATGTGAGGGAATATTCGTGTTGTTAATTCTAACGTCGATCATTTTTCTAGTATAGTTCACATAGGTGTTTTGTCAAATCTGCTATTTATTGAAGATGTCTAAAAGATCCAGCTCCGCTACTATCTCGGATAGGCCCGGGCTGTCTTCCAAACAAGGGGACGTTGACACTTCTAATCCGTCGACTTCCCCCGCTCATGATTTTACTCCTGATACCTGGAGTCAACGATTCTCTTGGATAATCCGATTGATTCACAGGCTTCGAAGATTAACGAAGCCGCGCTTCGGCGAATATATTCGATTCACGAAATCCCTTTCGCCGACGTGTTGGTTCCGTCGGGCCATGATCGTCCACACCTGCCCCCAGTCGGATACACCACTGCAATAAGTTTATGTGCTGGGTGGGCAGCGTGCCTCCGTTCAATTTATTTCTTCGGGATGTGTTGTAATACATAGACGTCGCCCCGTCGCAGCTGCACCCAAATGGTCATGCGTTCATTTATGGGACCTACCTCCTTTTTATGGCTTCTTCTCTAGGCCTTCAACTCTCAGCGACATCAGATATATTTATATGATCAAGAAGCGGAGAGATAGCCCCTCCTTCGTGTTCCTCGAGACGCACCACAAGTTCCAAATTCTAACCGGAGCGTGGAGCAAGTTTTCCCTGTACAAACAGGAATGGTTCTACGTGTGCCACCCTCACGGTTTCGCGAGGAGATGGGTTGAAGGAAGTAAGTCTTCTTTTTAGAGCGATGCTCATATTTTGGTTGAGGCGATGCTTTTTCTAACTTTTGTTTCATTTTTTCAGATATCAATCCACGTCCTGAGGGCCGCGGCTATTCATAGGCTATTGAGGTTATTAGAGCTCTTCCCGCCGAGGAACGAGACATCCGAACCCTCATTTCAAATGAGTCACTGTCAAGGTTCGGGCTGTTAGCAGAAGGTCGTCGGGTGAGCCTTCCTGAAGGCGTCTCCATCCCCAAGCCCGCATCCGGTAAAGGGAAGAAGTTGGCTGAATCGTCGTCACGCCACACCCCCGGTGCATAGGAGGAGGGGGAAATCAGAGAGGGTGAAGCACCCGAAACACAAGGTGAGAATGCGGGTCCTACTCAGGATCCGCTGGTCGAAGTGCACGATATTGAAACGTCATCTTCCCCTTCGAAGGGGAAAAAGACGTTGACATATAAGATTATAAAGGAGAAGGTTGGCGGAACTTCCAGAGTTACGGCCATCCCGGCAGAGAAGGAGGCTTCTTCACAGCACGTTGAAAGTTCGCTAAAGGGCCTTTCGAACCTCTCCATTCCGGAGGATCTGCTCAACTATAATTTTGGCGATCCGGAGTCATTCAAGTTCCATTCGCCCATCAGAGGCGATGTGGGCATTCCAATCCAAGGTCGGGGAGAGAAAACAACTGTTAGCAAGGCTACTGGTCCGTCGGGGGGAAATGCTAGGACACACACGAACATTTGCACTTCAATTCGCACTTAAATTTTTGTTGTCACATCTCTCCTTGCTAACTCGTTGTTATTTGAATTTTGTGCAGGTGACATGGGGAGCTCACACGGATTCGATCGTCTCCATGATTCTTCTATTTTTCATCCGTCTGGACGGGACTCGGGCCCCGAGGGACGTCGAGATGGAGATGGTGATGGTGACAGGGACCATCATTCTCGAGACTCATCATCTCGGAAGAAACCGTATTATCAGCCCAAGCATCATCGACACCCCTCTTCTCATTCGGGGTAAAGTAAGGATAAGCCTGGTTACAAGAGGTCGCAGTCTGATATCCCTTGAGATCAATGCTCTGATTCTTCTTCCACTCGACGGTTTCGAGATTCTCATAGAAGGGGAGAACTTTCAAAGCCGTCTCCTCCTGCTCCTTCATCGGATCCCACAGTATCAGAGAAACTGAGCGAGATCAAGGCCACCTTTCCCAAGATTTGCTTCGATGGGTTGAAGTTTCTTTCGGCGATTCATCCTATACCCGAAGATGTTAAGCAGAACGCCGTTGCCTGTATCAACGACGTCTATGTTCAACATGACGCGTTCGTTCACCTAGCTAAGAAACTTTTCGAAGTCTCTGTGGAGCGCCATCATGAAATAGATCGTTTGAAACTTGAGGCTACCCACGATAAAAACATCATTAAGGCCCAGGATGAAGAAATCGCCACTTATAAATCTGAACTCGAGGTCGCCCATCGGAGTGCCAGGGATACTGCTGAGGCCGTCACTCGCTTGGAATCAACTCATAAGAAAGAGCTTGATGAGGCGGTTCAACGATGTGGGGCTTTGGCCTTGGAGAAGGACTCCGTTCAAAAGGAGGGGGATGCGTTCGGCACTCGGGTCAAGGAACTTGAAGAGCTTCTCCGCATAGAGAGAGAGAGAGAGAGAGGAGAAAACAGCTACCCAAGAAGAGTCACAGCGATACTGTGACGAGATTGTCGCCACCCGACTTTTTAAAGAACAACTCGAGCGCGAGCTTTCCAGGGTTGAGATATTAAAGAGTGAGGCCCATGAAGAGGGAAAGAAGACGGCGTTGAAGGACATCGATTCCCGTCTTGAGGCAGCCAGGGAGGAAGGTAGAGAAGATATCAAAACCGCATTCGACCCACTCATTGCCGAATTCAACGCCCGCGTGCTCATGCACCGTGACTTAACTTTTTTGGGAGGAAGGTAGAGAAGATAACTCTTGTTGGTTTAGGCTTTTAAACCCATTCCCCTCGATGCGCAGTCTATTTTCTTTCTTGATAACCCTTTTGTAAATGGATCCGCTAGGTTATCATTTGTTCTTACATAATCAATGGAGATAGTTCCATTAGAGAGTAACTGCCTAACTGTGTTATGGCGTCGACGAATGTGTCGTGATTTGCCATTATACACAAAGTTTTTCGCTCTACTTAGCGCAGCTTGATTGTCGCAGTGAATACATATGGCCGTTACAGGTTTAGGCCATAAAGGAATATCTTCTAAGAAATGACGAATCCATTCTGCTTCCTCTCCTTCTTTGTCTAATGTAATGAACTCTGATTCCATAGTGGATCGATCTATGCATGTTTGCTTCGTTGATTTCCATGACACCGCTGCTCCTGCAAGAGTGAAGACTTAGCCACTTGTGGATTTTGATTCCTCTGAGTCTGCAATCCAGTTTGCATCACTGTATCCTTCTAGAACAGCTGGATATTTTCCGTAATGTAAGGAATAATTGTGGTATTCTTCAAGTATCCCAGCACTCTCATTAGTGCTTTCCCGTGTTCCTTCCCTGGATTACTTGTATACCTGCTTAGTCGACTTACTGCATAAGCTATATCTGGTCTCGTGCAATTCATGAGATACATTATACATCCTATTACACGGGAATATTCAAGTTGCATTACACTTTCACTAGAGTTTTTATGCAGTATTTCCAATGGATTAAAAGGTGTTCTTACTCCTTTAATTCCATAATGTTGGAATTTCTCAATTATTTTGTCTACATAAAGTGACTGAGATAATTGTATTCGATAGGCGTTCTTTATTTTGATTCCCAAAATAACATCTGCAACACCCAAGTCTTTCATGTCAAAATTGTTGATCAACATTTTCTTTATGGTCTCAATTACCTGAGTATTTGAACCGAATATTAGCATATCGTCCACATATAGACAGATCATCACATATGCTTGTCCAAGTTGTTTATAATAAACACATTTGTCACACTCATTTATACGAAAACCATTTCTCATCATGACACTGTCAAATTTTGCGTGCCATTTTTTCGGAGCTTGTTTGAGTCCATATAGTGATTTTACCAATTTACAGACTTTGTTTTCATTCCCCTTGGATACAAATCCTTCGGGTTGCTCCAAGTAGATTTCCTCATCGAGATCTCCATTTAAGAATCCTGTCTTTACATCCATTTGATGAATTTCTAGATTGTAGATGGATGCAATTGCTATTAGCATTCTTATTGAGGTTATTCGTGTAACGGGTGAATATGTGTCAAAAAGGTCTATACCTTCTTTTTGACGATATCCTTTGGCTACTAATCTGGCTTTATATTTATCAATAGAGCCATCTGGTTTCATTTTCTTCTTGAAAATCCATTTGCATCCAATAGGTTTTATTCCAGATGGAATATCAACAATTTCCCAAATTTTATTACTTAGGATTGAATTGATCTCACTTCGTATTGCTTCTTTCCAACATGAAGACTCAGAAGATGACATCGCTTCCTTGTACGTTTGAGGTTCGTGTTCTAACGCATATGTGAAAAAATCCGAACCAAATGATTTGGAAGTTCTAGCCCTTACACTTCTTCTTGGTTCTACTTCATCACTTTCACGATGAGTTATCTTCATGTGGGCTATTTGATTCTTCTCGTGTCCTTTTATGGACATTATTCCCTTCATTCTTTTTGTGTGGAAACACTTCTTCAAAGAACGAGGCATCTCTTGATTCCATGATTGTATTTACATGAATATCAGGTATATCAGACTTGAATACCAAAAATCTATATGCACTACTATTTTGAGCTGTTCCTAAATAGTAACAATCTACAGTTTTTGGTCCAAGTTTGACCTTCTTTGGAGGAGGGATATGAACTTTTGCTAAATACCCCCACACTTTGAGGTATTTGAAGCTTGGTAGATGTCCTTTCCATAATTTATATGGAATTTTTCCCGTTTTACTATGATGAACCTTATTTAATATGTGATTAGACATATTTAAAGCTTCCCCACACAAGTTTGTTGGTAGGCCAAAGGTTAAGAGCATGGCATTAATCATATCTTTTAATGTTCTATTCTTTCTCTCGGCTATACCATTTTGTTGTGGCAAATATGGTGCTGTTGTTTGATGAATCATTCCATTTTCTGCACAGAATTGTTCAAACGGCGACTCATATTCTCCACCTCGATCAGATCTCAATATCTTGATCTTTTTATTTAGCTGATTTTCTACTTCAGCCTTATATTTTATAAATGATGTAATTGCTTCATCTTTACTTTTTAAAAGATATACGTAGTAATATCGTGTATAATCATCAATAAATGTGATAAAATACTTTTTCCCACCTCTTGTAGGTAAGCTTTTGAAATCATATAAGTCAGTATGAATCATTTGTAATGGTTCAGTACTTCTATCAACAGTATGAATGGTTTCTTAACCATTTTTGCTTCTACACATGTCTCACATTTGTATTTTTTATCTTCTTGAAATTATGGAGTTAAATCCAGATTTGCAATTTTGTTCATCTTTCGAAAGTTTATATGTCCTAATCTTTCATGCCATAATAGAGCATCATACTCGACAACATAAGAAACTTCATTTTTATTCATTTCAGAATTACAATATACATCATTATTGCCAATTACGGCTACATTAGCCTTAAATAGGCCATCACACAAGTATCCTCTCCCTATATAGATCCCAGCCTTAGACAGAACAACTTTATTTGATTCGAAGACCATTCGGAAGCCTTTCTTCGAGAGTACAGGTCCAGAGATCAAGTTCTTGCGAATGTCTGGAACATGAAGCACATAATTCAGCGTAATAGTCTTACCAGATGTGAACTTGAGAATTACTTTCCCGCTTCCCTCAATCATTGACACTGTAGAGTTGCCCATGTACAACTTTTCTTCATGATCGAGTTCGTTGTAAGTGGAGAACATGGACTTTTCAGAACACACGTCTCGTGTAGCACCTGTGTCAAACCACCACTGAGAAGGATTCTGAACTAGATTACATTCCGACACAACTCCAGAAAAGTTAGACCCATCGATGTGCATGTTTTCCACCACATTTGCTTCAGAATTATTCTGTTTCTTGTGTCTGCAATCCTTTGCTTGATGTCCACTCTTGCCACAAACCCAACACTGCCCATTGAACTTCTTGGACGGCTTCTGATTATTTTGTTTGGTTTCTAGCGCCTTCCTTTTGTTTTTGTTTTTGTTGGGGTTTCCTTTTTTCTTTGCCCCTTCTACAACCAAAGCCTCTTTGTTTTTTGGTTTAGTGACTCCGCGATTATCTGCCTCGATCTTCAATCTGACGATGAGGTCTTGTAAGGATATCTCCTTCTTATTGTGCTTCAAATAATTGCGGTAGTCCTTCCAAGATGGTGGTAGCTTTCCAGTGATTGCTTCAACCAGGAAAGATTCACCAACTTCGTGGCCTTCTGCTTGCAATTCATGGATAATAATCTAAAGTTCATGCAATTGCGTAATTACAGATTTTGAATCTACCATCTTGTAGTCCATGAACTTGTCAACTATGAACTTCTTCAGGCTCACGTTTGCGTTTTGTACTTTGCATTAAGTGCATTCTAGAGAGCTTTTGCAGTTTTCAGTGGCTGATACACCTTGTAAAAAACCTTATCCAAACGGTTTAGGATGTAATTCCTGCACAAGAAATCCGAGTGCCTCCATGCATCAATTGCAGAAATGTCATTTGATGAATTGGTATTGCCCGGCGTAGGCGGCGCTGGTTCATCTTCATCAAGATACTTCTACAGACCAAGGGTTGTGAGATAAAAGAGCATCTGACTCTGCTATGTCAGAAAATCGTCTCCGTCTCCCTTGAATGGGTCTGGTTTGTTTAAATTCGCTGTCTTGATCGACATTTGTTCTGCTGCCATATCTGTTTTAACCAAAACAGGAAAGTCTTAAGATGTAAGATATATTAGTTCAAAACAGAACACAACAGATTGTCTGCGTCGCTACAGAACGCAATGTAACAATATTATATGTTACAACAACCAAACAACAACACAATAAAGTGTTACAAAATCAGAAAGCGCAACAGATTAAAAAATGCTGCAATGCAACAATGGTATCCTGCAATAGATTTACGTATCAGCAATCGAAAGCAATAAGAATACCAAAGTTCGTCGGAGGCTTGTCGTGATAATCGCCTAAAGACTTTCTTTGAAGTCTAACAGGGTACAACCGACGAAACTGCGCGAGACTGTAAGGAGTACGTCAACCTGAGATGACGACGGCAACGGAAATGAATTGGCCGAAGAAAGCACGGCGGGGAAGAAGATGAACTGTAAATTGATGAGTGATTTGATCAGTATCCGTCACTAATTTATAGTTGCTGAACGGTTACTTTCATTCTGAAAAACGGCATCCCTTCATCTTCCAACGGGTCGCACCCATATTTAAATTCAAACGGGTCGCGCCTGTATCTGTTACTGTAGCCAGCAAAACTAAAAACCCGTCGAAAATTGCAGTGTTTTCTATAGCAAAAATAAGATTTCATAGCAAGCCCAAGCCCAAGTCCGAGCCAGGCCCGGTTCGGTACGGGACGGGCGGGGCGCGCGTGCGTGTGTGTTCATCAGATTTAGGTCCTCCCTCTCGCACAAAATTACCTGACCCTAAGGACCAATATAGGGAATGAGGATCCTACATATATACATAATTTTAATCTTTCATTTTGCCAATGTGGGACTAAAGCACATTTCATTCATCTTTTTAGAATTGTCAACAATCTCCCACATGAATGACAATATACTTTTCCCCACACAAAGTGGAATGTCTCAGACTACGTATAGAATAATGCTTTTTGAAGGATAAGTAGATGTTTCAGTTTAAACTTTCCCTTGTTAACACTCATCGGACATACTTGGCTAATCGGTGAATTATTTCATCTTGAACCGTCTGTCGTTATTGTATAACCATATAATAAGGTTAACAAAGCATTGTTTTCCTTCTCCTCCAATCTCTTGGTTGTGTTCATTTCGGTCTTGAACAAATTTGGTTCTGCGAGTGTATATAGAGAATTCAAGCCTTTAATATTCTCATAGAGCCGACCCAGCTCACACTAACAAAGGTGATCGCAAACATAAGGAGTATCCTATATATACATCACTTGTTATTTTGCAAGATATATGGTCATCATTAAAAAGCATTGCTTTAACCTTTTAATACTTCTGTAGGCATGCATTTATGTTTTGCACCATAGGAATGGAATGGACTATGTCCAAAAGAATGCATTACGTCTTGAGTCATTCAGAACTGGTTTGCCTATTGATCCTAGTCCGTGGGATCTCCAGTCGCTAGGATAGGTTTCCGTATAAAATAACTCTTGTTGGTTTAGGCTTTTAAACCCATTCCCCTCGATGCGCGGTCTATTTTCTCTCTTGATAACCCTTTTGTAAATGGATCCGCTAGGTTATCATTTGTTCTTACATAATCAATGGAGATAGTTCCATTAGAGAGTAACTGCCTAACTGTGTTATGGCGTCGACGAATGTATCGTGATTTGCCATTATACACAAAGTTTTTCGCTCTACTTAGCACAACTTGATTGTCGCAGTGAATACATATGGCCGTTACAGGTTTAGGCCATAAATGAATATCTTCTAAGAAATGACGAAGACATTCTGCTTCCTCTCCTGCTTTGTCTAATGCAATGAACTCTGATTCCATAGTGGATCGAGCTATGCATGTTTGCTTCGTTGATTTCCATGACACCGCTGCTCCTGCAAGAGTGAAGACATAACCACTTGTGGATTTTGATTCCTCTGAGTCTGCAATCCAGTTTGCATCACTGTATCCTTCTAGAACAACTGGATATTTTTCGTAATGCAAGGAATAATTTGAGGTATTCTTCAAGTATCCCAGCACTCTCATTAGTGCTTTCCAGTGTTCCTTCCCTGGATTACTTGTATACCTGCTTAGTCGACTTACTGCATAAGCTATATCTGGTCTCGTGCAATTCATGAGATACATTAGACATCCTATTACACGGGAATATTCTAGTTGCATTACACTTTCACTAGAGTTTTTATGCAGTACTTCCGATGGATTGAAAGGTGTTCTCACTCCTTTAATTCCATAATGTTGGAATTTCTCAATTATTTTGTCTACATAAAGTGACTGAGATAATTGTATTCCATTAGGCGTACTTATTATTTTGATTCCCAAAATAACATCTACAACACCCAAGTCTTTTATATCAAAATTGTTGATCAACATTTTCTTTATGGTCTCAATCACCTAAGTATTTGGACCGAATATTAGCATATCGTCCACATATAGACAGATCATCACATATGATTGTCCAAGTTGCTTATAATAAACACATTTGTCACACTCATTTATACGAAAACCATTTCTCATCATGACACTGTCAAATTTTGCGTGCCATTGTTTCGGAGCTTGTTTGAGTCCGTATAGTGATTTTACCAATTTACAGACTTTGTTTTCATTCCCCTTAGATACAAATCCTTCGGGTTGCTCCATGTAGATTTCCTCATCCAGATCTTCATTTAAGAATGCTGTCTTTACATCCATTTGATGTATTTCTAGATTGTAGATGGATGCAATTGCTATTAGCATTCTTATTGAGGTTATTCGTGTAACTGGTGAATATGTGTCAAAAAGGTCTATACCTTCTTTTTGACGATATCCTTTGGCTACTAATCTGGCTCTATATTTATCAATAGAGCCATCTGGTTTCATTTTCTTCTTGAATATCCATTTGCATCCAATAGGTTTTATTCCAGGTGGAATATCAACAATTTTCCAAATTTTATTACTTAGGATTGAATCGATCTCACTTTGTACTGCTTCTTTCCAACATGAAGACTTAGAAGATGACATTGCTTCCTTGTACGTTTGAGGCTCGTGTTCTAACACATATGTGAAAAAATCCGAACCAAATGATTTGGAAGTTCTAGCCCTTACACTTCTTCTTGGTTCTACTTCATCACTTTCACGATGAGTTTTATCTTCATGTGGGCTATTTGATTCTTCTCGTGTCCTTTTAGGGACATCATTCCCTTCATTCTTTTTGTATGGAAACACTTCTTCAAAGAATGAGGCATCTCTTGATTCCATGATTGTATTTACATGAATATCAGGTATATCAGACTTGAATACCAAAAATCTATATGCACTACTATTTTGGGCTGGTCCTAAATAGTAACAATCTACAATTTTCGGTCCAAGTTTGACCTTCTTTGGAGGCGGGATATGAACTTTTGCTAAACACCCCCACACTTTGAGGTATTTGAAGCTCGGTAGATGTCCTTTCCATAATTTATATGGAATTTTTTCCGTTTTACTATGAGGAACCTTATTTAATATGTGATTAGACATATTTAAAGCTCCCCCCCACAAGTTTGTTGGTAGGCCAGAGGTTAAGAGCATGGCATTAATCATATATTTTAATGTTCTATTCTTTCTCTCGGCTATACCATTTTGTTGTGGCAAATATGGTGCTGTTGTTTGATGAATTACTCCATTTCTGCACAGAATTGTTCAAACGGCGACTCATATTCTCCATCTCGATCAGATCTCAATATCTTGATCTTTTTAATTAGCTGATTTTCTACTTCAGCCTTATATTTTATAAATGATGCAATTGCTTCATCTTTACTTTTTAAAAGATATACGTAGCAATATCGTGTATAATCATCAATAAATGTGATAAAATACTTTTTCCCACCTCTTGTAGGTAAGCTTTTGAAATCACATAAGTCAGTATGAATCATTTGTAATGGTTCAGTACTTCTACCAACAGTATGAAATGGTTTCTTAACCATTTTTGCTTCTACACATGTCTCACATTTGTATTTTTTATCTTCTTGAAATTTTGGAATTAAATCCAGATTTGCAAGTTTTTTCATCTTTCGAAAGTTTATATGTCCTAATCTTTCATGCCATAATAGAGCATCATACTCGACAACATAAGAAACTTCCTTTTTATTCATTTCAGAATTACAATATACATCATTATTGCCAATTACGGCTACATTAGCCTTAAATAGGCCATCACACAAGTATCCTCTCTCTATATAGATTCCAGCCTTAGACAAAACAACGTTATCTGATTCAAAGACCATTCGGAAGCCTTTCTTCGAGAGTACAGGTACAGAGATCAAGTTCTTGCGAATGTCAGGAACATGAAGCACATCATTCAGCGTAATAGTCTTACCAGATGTGAACTTGAGAATTACTTTCCCGCTTCCCTCAATCATTGACACTGCAGAGTTTCCCATGTACAACTTTTCTTCATGATCGAGTTTTTTGTAAGTGGAGAACATGGACTTTTCAGAACACACGTATCGTGTAGCACCTGTGTCAAACCACCACTGAGAAGGATTCTTAACTAGATTGCATTCCGACACAACTCTAGAAAAGTTAGACCCATCGATGTCCATGTTTTCCACCACATTTGCTTCAGAATTATTCTGTTTCTTGTGCATGCAATCCTTTGCTTGATGTCCACTCTTGCTACAAACCTAACACTGCCCATTGAACTTCTTGGACGGCTTCTGATCATTTTGTTTGGTTTTTAGCGCCTTCCTTTTCTTTTTGTTTTTGTTGGGGTTTCCTCTTTCCTTTGCCCCTTCTGCAACAAAAGCCTCTTCTTTTTTTGGTTTAGTGACTCCGCGATTATCTGCCTCGATCTTCAATCTGACGATGAGGTCTTGTAAGGATATCTCCTTCTTCTTGTGCTTCAAATAATTGCGGTAGTCCTTCCAAGATGGTGGTAGCTTTCCAGTGATTGCTTCAACTAGGAAAGATTCACCAACTTCGTGGCCTTCTCCTTGCAATTCATGGATAATAATCTAAAGTTCATGCAATTGCGTAATTACAGATTTTGAATCTACCATCTTGTAGTCCATGAACTTGTCAACTATGAACTTCTTCAGGCTCACGTTTTGCGTTTTGTACTTTGCATTAAGCGCATTTCAGAGAGCTTTTGCAGTTTTCAGTGGCTGATACACCTTGTACAAAACGTTATCCAAACAGTTTAGGATGTAATTCCTGCACAAGAAATCCGAGTGCCTTCATGCGTCAATTGCAGAACATTTGCTGAATTGGTATTGCCTGGCGTAGGCGGCACTGGTTCATCTTCATCAAGATACTTCTGCAGACCAAGGGTTGTGAGATAAAAGAGCATCTGACTCTACCATGTCAGAAAATCGTCTTCGTCTCCCTTGAATGGGTCTGGTTTGTTTAAATTCGCTTTCTTGATCGATATTTGTTCTGCTGCCATCTCTGTTTTAACCAAAGCAGGAAAGTCTTAAGATGTAATATATATTGGTTCAAAACTGAACGCAACAGATTGTCTGCGTCGCTACAGAACGCAATGTAACAATATTATATGTTACAACAACCAAACAGCAACACAATAAAGTGTTACAAAATCAGAAAGCGAAACAGATTAAAAATGCTGCAATGCAACAATGGTATCCTGCAACAGATTTGCGTATCAGCAATCGAAAGCAATAAGAATAAACTGCGCGAGACTGTAAGGAGTATGTCAGACTGAGATGACGATGACAACGGAAACGAATTGGCCGAAGAAAGCACGGCGCGGAAGAAGAAGAACTGTAAGAAGAAAAGTTAGACCCATCGATGTCCATGTTTTCCACCACATTTGCTTCAGAATTATTCGGTTTCTTGTGCCTGCAATCCTTTGCTTGATGTCCACTCTTGCCACAAACCCAACACTGCCCATTGAACTTCTTGGACAGTTTCTGATCATTTTGTTTGGTTTCTGGCGCCTTCCTTGTCTTTTTGTTTTTGTTGGGGTTTCCTTTTTTCTTTGCCCCTTCTGCAACAAAAGCCTCTTCCTTTTTTGGTTTAGTGACTCCGTGATTATCTGCCTCGATCTTCAATCTGACGATGAGGTCTTGTAAGGATATCTCCTTTTTCTTGTGCTTCAAATAATTGTGGTAGTCCTTCCAAGTTGGTGGTATCTTTCTAGTGATTGCTTCGACCAAGAAAGATTCACCAACTTCGTGGCCTTCTGCTTGCAATTCATGGATAATAATCTGAAGTTCATGCAATTGTGTAATTACAGATTTTGAATCTACCATCTTGTAGTCCATGAACTTGTCAACTATGAACTTCTTCAGGCTCACGTTTTGCGTTTTGTACTTTGCATTAAGCGCATTCCAGAGAGCTTTTGCAGTTTTCAGTGGCTGATACACCTTGTACAAAACCTTATCCAAACGGTTTAGGATGTAATTCCTGCACAAGAAATCTGAGTGCCACCATGCATCAATTGCAGAAATGTCATTTGCTGAATTGGTATTGCCTGGCGTAGGCGGCACTGGTTCATCTTCATTAAGATACTTCTGCAGACCAAGGGTTGTGAGATAAAAGAGCATCTGACTCTGCCATGTCAGAAAATTGTCTCCGTCTCCCTTGAATGGGTCTGGTTTGTTTAAATTCGCTGTCTTGATCGACATTTGTTCTGCTGCCATCTCTGTTTTAACCAAAACAGGAAAGTCTTAAGATGTAAGATATATTGGTTCAAAACAGAACGCAACAGATTGTCTGCGTCGCAACAGAACGCAATGTAACAATATTATATGTTACAACAACCATACAACAACACAATAAAGTGTTACAAAATCAGAAAGCGCAACAGATTAAAAAATGCTGCAATGCAACAATGGTCCTGCAACAGATTTGCGTATCAGCAATCGAAAGCAATAAAAATAAACTGCACGAGACTGTAAGGAGTAATTGGTGAGTGATTTGATCAGGATCCGTCACTAATTTATAGTTGCTGAACGGCCAAGCCCAAGCCCGGCCCGGCCCGCCGCACGTGTGTTCATCAGATTTGGGTCCTCCCTCTCGCACAAAATTACCCGACCCTAAGGGCCAATATAGGGAATGAGGATCCTACATATAAACACAATTTTAATCTTTCATTTTGCCAATGTGGGACTAAAGCATATTTCATTCATCTTTTTAGAATTGTCAACAATATCTCCCATATCTTAATCACTTTCCCAATATTGGGTTAAATACTGATCTCAAGCTCACTTCAATGCAAGATATTCTATGACATAAATTTAAATGAAAAAATATGCGAGCATGTGGATTTTTCGTAAGACCTCTCTAATCCGTCCTCGTTGAGTAGATAAAAATGAATCAGTCATCAAACGATCAACTAAGAATACCTACCCATCATGATTGATGTATGAAATTCTCATAATTAATATATCCATAGTTATAACAAACACACTTATTTCGCCATATGTAAGGCTAAGCTTTCTCCAGAAGGATAAAATGTCGCTCTTTCTACATGAACCATATCTGTAATGTATTGGATTCATTAAAGAGGCAGGTGATATGGGCTACTTGTTAACTTGAATATAACCGATATATTTGCCACACCATTGCAGCACTTTGAATCTTCATGCATTTACACAGAAATTTTGCAAAGTGAATTACTTAAACATCTTATGCACAAATAACTTCTTAAAATGTCAACATCCAGCAATGTAACCATACTACGAAACATCAAATATCTATCCTTATGACCTCACAATTTAACTTTAATCATAGCAGGAAACATCAAAATAGCTATTTTTATTATTGTAGTATTCAAAAGAAATATATATATATATATATATATATATAATCAATCGAATTTATCTATTCCTTGAAAAATAGTAATACCAGAAACCGCAAGTTGATATATCATAATTCTGTGAACTAGAAATTACTCGGTGCTCAAAGTCATCAACCCATTAGGAAACAGTGGCTGGCGGTAGGAGTTATCATGTGAATTTTATCCCCTTTCATATTCCTGAAATTAAAGGACAGAGATACGAAGATATGTACTATTCAGAAATGCCAAAACATCAGAAGGATTCAAAGTGATAATCTGAGTTCGCGACCCCATCTACATGATGTTATACGTCTAGTATACCAAAACAGAGAATAATCAATTATAAACTCGTCGCACAAGTTTATAACTCAGATTTCCACTACACTGGAATTCTGTAGTAATTATTATAACAATATGAATGTTGTAAATAAATTACAACAACCGCGTTATACTATTTTGAATAAATAGTATAACCAGAATAACGGATAGAATATAGAATAATGTATATAAATATACAATCAGACTAGAATTCTGACCGGATTATGTCTGAGCCTCGTCGTAATGATTTACTTAAGAATTTTATTTCAAAATTCTCCCAAGATACAACAGACGTATTCTGCTCGAGATTGTAATGAGTATATCACTCTATGATTTTGATTATAAGAACAGCAGTTATTAGAAGAGAAGAGATAAGAAAATTCAGTGAGGAAAGTGATCAGTTTTCCTCCTGATTTATAGTTTTGTTCGTATCCCTTCGAACGGTCGCGTCTGCACCCGTTTGTCCAAACGGTCGCGCCCGTTTCCTTTAATCGCTACTGTTCGTGTGTCTGCTTATGTTCGGCCGCGTCTCTTCAGACGGGCCGCACCTGTTCTCCTCTAACAGGTCACACCCGCTTCTTTTCGCCTCTAACGGGTTGCACCCGCTTCTGTTCACATCTAACGGGTCGCGCCTCTTCAGTCCGCTTTATGAACAGTCGCGTCCGTCTTTACCCGCCCGCTTCTCTTCAAATTCCAGGCCCAGCCCAGTTTCAGCCGAAGCCCAAAACCGTTAAACAATGGCTTAGCAAAAAGAATAGTCATTTTAGACCCGTACCCGTGCCCTTCCCAGCCCGGTTCGGTCGGTCGGACGGACGGCGGCGGCGCGCGCGTGTGTGGTGGAGATGCATGATCTCCCTCCTCACAACGAAGCATACATTTGGGAGCCTCAGGCCCCCAACCTCCACTTGAGAAAGCTATTAATATACTTGGCTTTCTTAGTATATTAGACGATGTGGGACTTTGTATATTTCATTCATTTTATTTGTTAAGGAATTCCAACAATCCCCCACATGAATGATAATATACATATCCCCCACATAAAGCGAAATATCACAGAGTATATATGGAATAATGCTTTATCGTGGATAAGTAGATATTTCATTTTAAACTTTCCCTACTTAAAACTTATCGGATCTAGTTGGCTAACCGGTGAATTATTTCATCTTGAGTCGTCGGCCTTTATTGTATATCCAGACAATAAGCTTTACGAAGCATTGATTCCGTTCTCATCCAATCTCTTGGTGGTGTTCATTTTGGTCCTGAACAATTTTTGGTTCTGCGAGTGTTTTAGAGAATAAAAGTCTTTTAATATTCTCATAGAGCCGACCCAGCTCACACTAACATAGGTGATCGCAACCATTAAGCGTATCCTACATATACCCCACTTGTTATTTCCAAGATATGGTCATCACTAAAAACATAGTTTTAACCTTTAAATACTTCTGTAGGCATGCATTTATATTGTGCACCATAGGAATGGAGTTGGACTATGTCCACGCAAATGCATTACGTCTTGAGTTACTCAGAACTGGTTTGCCTATTAATCCTAGTCCGTGGGATCTCCAGTCGCTAGGATATGTTTTCGTATAAGATAACTCTTTGTGGTTTAGGCTTTTAAACCCATTCCCCTCGATGCGTAGTCAATTTTCTCTCTTGATAAACCTTTAGTAAATGGATCTGCTAGGTTATCATTTGTTCTCACATAATCTATGGAAATTGTTCCATTTGAGAGTAACTGCCTAACTGTGTTATGGCGTCGACGAATATGTCGTGACTTTCCATTATACACAAAGTTGTGCGCTCTACTTAGCGCAGCTTGGTTATCACAGTGTAAACATATGGCCGGTACAGGTTTAGGCCAAAATGGAATATCTTCTAAAAAGTGACATAGCCATTCTGCTTCTTCGTCTACTTTATCTAATGCAATGAACTCTGATTCCATAGTGGATCGAGCTATGCATGTTTGTTTAGTAGATTTCCATGACACTGCTGCCCCTGCTAGGGTAAAGACATAACCACTTGTTGATTTTGATTCCTCTGAATCTGCAATCCAGTTTGCATCACTATATCCTTCTAAGACGGTAGGATATTTTCCATAATGTAAGGAATAGGTAGTGGTATTTTTTGAATATCCAAGCACTCTCATTAGTGCTTTCCAGTGTTCCTTCCCTGGATTGCTCGTATACCTGCTCAATCGACTTACTGCATAAGCTGTATCTGGTCTTGTACAATTCATGACATACATGAGACATCCTATTACACGAGAATATTCCAGTTGCATTACGCTCTCATTAGTGTTTTTATGCAGTAATTCTGATGGATTAAAAGGTGTATTTACTCCTTTAATTCCAAAATTTTGAAATCTTTCAATCACTTTTTCTACATAATGTGATTGAGATAACTCAATTCCATTACGTGTTCTTATTATTTTTATTCCCAAAATAACATCTGCAACACCCAAGTCTTTCATGTCGAAATTGTTGATCAACGTTTTCTTTATGGTCTCAATTACCTGAGTATTTGGACCGAATATTAGCATATCGTCCACATATAGACATATCATCATATATGATTGTCCAAGTTGTTTATAATAAACACATTTGTCACATTCATTTATACGGAAACCATTTCTCACCATGACACTATCAAATTTTGCGTGCCATTGCTTTGGAGCTTGTTTTAGTCCGTATAATGATATGACTAATCTACAGACTTTGTTTTCACTTCCTTTGGAAATAAATCCCTCAGGTTGCTCCATGTAAATCTTCTCATCGAGATTTCCATTTAAGAATGCTGTTTTTACATCCATTTGATGAATCTCTAGATTATAGATGGATGCAATTGCTATTAGCATTCTTATAGAGGTTATTCGTGTTATCGGTGAATATGTATCAAAAAAGTCTACTCCTTCTTTTTGACGATATACTTTGGCTACTAATCTGGCTTTATACTTGTCGATAGAGCCATCTGCTTTCATTTTCTTCTTGAAAATCCATGTGCAGCCAATTGGTTTTATTCCTGGTGGAATATCAACAATTTCCCAAGTTTTATTACTTAGAATTGAATCAATCTCACTTTGGATTGCTTCTTTCCAACATGAGGACTCAAAATATGGCATTACTTCCTTGTACGTTTGAGGTTCGTGCTCTAATACATATGTAAAAAAGTCCGAACCAAATGTTTTGGAAGTTCTAGCCCTTACGCTTCTTCTTGGTTCAGCATCCTCAATTTCATGATGAGTTTCATCTTCATGCGAATCGTTTGATTCTTCCCTTGTCCTTTTTGGGACCTTATTTCCTTCATTCCTTTTGTGCGGATCTTCAAAGAATGAGGCATCTCTTGATTCCATGATTGTATTTACATGAATATCAGTTATATCAAACTTGAATATTAAGAATCTGTAGGCACTACTATTTTGGGCTGGCCCAAGATAATAACAATATATTGTTTTTGGTCCAAGTTTGACTCTCTTGGGAGGCGGAACTGGAACTTTTGCCAAGCACCCCCACACTTTGAGGTATTTAAAGCTTGGTTTGTGTCCTTTCCATAACTCATATGGAATTGTTCCTGTTTTATTGTGAGGGGCTTTGTTTAATATGCGATTAGACATATTTAATGCTTCCCACCACAAGTTCGTCGGTAGACCAGAATTTAAAAGCATGGCAGTAATCATGTCTTTTAATGTTCTGTTCTTCCTCTCGGCTACACCATTTTGTTGCGGTGAATATGTAGCTATTGTTTGATGAATTATACCATTTTCGGCACAGAACTGTTCAAATGGTGATTCATATTCTCCACCTCGATCAGATCTTAGTATCTTGATCTTTTTATTTAACTGATTTTCTACCTCAGCCTTGTATTTTATAAACGCTGTTATTGCTTCATCTTTACTATTTAAAAGATATACATAGCAATATCGCGTACAATCGTCAATAAAAGTAATGAAATACTTTTTCCCGCCTCTTGTAGGTAGTGATTTAAAATCACATAAATCTGTATGTACCAAACCTAATGGTTCGGTGCTTCTGTCAACAGATTTAAATGGTTGTTTGACCATTTTTGCTTCTACACATGTCTCACATTTGTAGTTCTTATCTACTTGGAATTTTGGAATTAATCCCAAGTTTGATAATGTTTTCATTTTGCGGAAATTTATGTGTCCCAATCTATCATGCCATAGTAAAATTTCATGCTCAAGCAAATAAGAAACTTCAATTTTATTAATAGCACAATCAGAATACATATTTTTGTTACCGACAACGACTACATTTGCCTTAAATAGGCCATCACATAAATATCCCCCTTCCTATATACATTCCAGCCTTGGACAGAACCATCTTGTCTGACTCGAACACCATCTTGAATCCCTTCTTTGATAGGACTGCACCAGAGATGAGATTCTTGCGTATGTCTGGCACGTGGAGCACGTTATTCAACTTAACAGTTTTTCCAGAAGTAAACTTAAGGATTACTGTGCCACTGCCTTCGATCATGGAAACTGCAGAATTACCCATGTAGAGTTTTTCTTCGTGATCGAATTTCTGATATGTAGAAAACATCGATTTGTCAGAACAAACATGACGAGTAGCGCCTGTATCTACCCACCATTGGTTAGGATTCTGAACCAGATTGCATTCAGATACCACCACTGAGAAGTTGGACTCGTCTACTTTCATGTTATCCACTATATTTGCCTCTTTATTTTGTTCCTTCTTGAGTCTGCAATCTCTAGCGGCATGTCCAACTTTTCCACAAACCAAACATTCTCCATTAAACTTCTTGGTTCGTTTGTTGTCTTTTGGTTTGTTGTCTTGAGCTTTCCTTTTCTTCTGGAAATTCTTCTTTTTGTTTTTGGTCTTTGATCCTTCAGTCATAAATGCCTCCTCGCTTGGTTTTGTAACTGCACGGTTGTCTGCCTCAATTTTTAATCGGACTATGAGATCTTGTAAAGAGATTTCCTTCTTCTTATGCTTTAGATAGTTGCGGTAATCTCTCCATGACGGCGACAATTTTCTCGTGATGACTTCAACCAAAAACGATTCTCCAACCTTATGACCTTCCGCCTCGAGTTCATGAATGATGATTTTCAGTTCATGTAGTTGAGCAGTCACCGGTTTGGAATCAACCATCTTGTAGTCCATGAATTTGTCTACAATGAATTTCTTAAGACTGATATTCTGCTTCTTGTACTTTGTGGTAAGTGCATTCCAGAGTGCTTTTGATGTCTTTGAAGGCTGATATACTTTGTATAGCACCTTGTCGAGACAATTCAGAATATAGTTTCTGCATAAGAAATCAGAATGCTTCCACGTATTCACCTTTGCTTCCTTGCCTGGTGCAGGAATCGGTTCCTCCTCCTCGAGGTACTTTTGCAGACCAAGTGTGGTGAGATAAAACAACATCTGATTCTGCCATGTCAAGAAATCATCACCATCTCCCTTGAATGGTGCAGGTCTGTTGTGAGTAGTATACTTTGAAAATTCTACTGTTGCCATCTTGATTTTAGTAAGAAAACTGTAAAATTCTTAAGATGTTATACGTCTAGTATACCAAAACAGAGAATAATCAATTATAAACTCGTCGCACAAGTTTATAACTCAGATTTCCACTACACTGGAATTCTGTAGTAATTATTATAACAATATGAATGTTGTAAATAAGTTACAACAACTGCGTTATACTATTTTGAATAAATAGTATAACCAGAATAACGGATAGAATATAGAATAACGTATATAAATATACAATCAGACTAGAATTCTAACCGGATTATGTCTGAGGCTCATCGTAACAATTTCCTTAAGAATTTTATTTTAAAATTCTCCCAAGATACAACAGACGTATTCTGCTCGAGATTGTAATGAGTATATCACTCTGTGATTTTGATTATAAGAACAGCAGTTATTAGAAGAGAAGAGATAAGAAAATTCAGTGAGGAAAGTGATCAGTTTGCCTCCTTATTTATAGTTTTGTTCGCATCCCTTCGAACGGTCGCATCTGCACCCGTTTGTCCAAACGGTCGCGCCCGTTTCCTTTAATCGCTACTGTTCGTGTGTCTACTTATGTTCGGCCGCGTCTCTTCAGTCGGGCCGCACCTGCTCACCTCTAACGGGTCACACCCGCTTCTTTTTGCCTCTAACGGGTCGCACCCGCTTCTGTTCGCATCTAACGGGTCGCACCTCTTCAGTCCGCTTTATGAACAGTCGCGTCCGTCTTCACCCGCCCGCTTCTCTTCAAATTCCAGGCCCAACCCAGTTTCAGCCGAAGCCCAAAAGCGTTAAACAATGGCTAGCAAAAAGAATAGTCATTTTAGACCCGTACCCATACCCGAGCTCGGTTCGGTCGGTCGGACGGACGGCGGCGCGCGCGTGTGTTGTGGAGATGCATGATCTCCCTCCTCACAACGAAGCATACATTTGGGAGCCCCAGGCCCCCAACCTCCACTTGAGAAAGCTATTAGTATACTTGGCTTTCTTAGTATATTAGGCGATGTGGGACTTTGTATATTTCATTCATTTTATTTGTTAAGGAATTCCAACACATGAAAAGGATAAACTTGTATTTGTGCAGGGTGGATTGAAATGGATTGACTACAAATTGTAGGACGTGGTTTCTTCTGACTGGTTTTTGTCCACAGTGTCGATAACAACCAAAATCCCAAAATTAGGTTGAGTTTCTGAAACATGTGATACATAATAAAAACACCGATGTGTATGCATGCTGCAGAGCGTCTCACGTGGTATAGGTGATGGCATTCATCTCTTCTGTGTTTAAATTGGTGGGCAACATAAGACACGGATGAGAATGCTCATAAAAAGCAAAAGATTCTACGTAGATACAGTGATAATTTGTTTTGGTATATTCATTGGATACTTTAAGTAACGTTTATCCGAATTTTTATCCTATAATAATGGATTTTTTTCACTTATAACCCTGTTTTTGAAACTTCTTACAATTATAGCATTGTTTTCAAACTTATTGCAGTAATAGCTCATTTTTTGGTTAGCTCAGCGTTAGTTGGTTATAGCATACTGATGGCATATCAGATGTCGTTAGTATGTATTTAATTTTGTGAACACGACCGCTACGTTATTAGAAAATAGATGCCCTCGGCTTTTCAAAAGTCGTCATTGGACTATTTTTCAAAAGTCGTCGAGATGTTTTAGTATTGTAAAACAGAATCTCTTTACTCACTTTACTCATTCCACAAACAAGTAACAAACGAAAATCTTTTCTTAAGGGCAAATTCTGTAGATTTCATAGTCAACTTGAAGCGTGGCTTGCTTTTCATCGCAGTAAGCTCCTACAGATATAATTTCTACTCTCAATCTTCAAATTCCAAATTTTTTGTAATTTAGGGTTTTCTAAATTATGATAAGTTCCTTGTTGTTAACTTGTATAACAAGTTTTATGAGCATATAATTCACAAACTCGTCGCTTTTAACTTGTTTAAGTAGATAGTGGACATTGTTAGCTTAGATTTGTGTTTAGAAAATGATTGAATTTTGTGTGGAGTCCCTTGAGATCGTACCGGGACCAATAGACAGTAGCGTATTATACTTGCAAGAACATCATTGAATGAGCAACCACGTTTGGATGGACGTAATACACTTTCTTATGGAATAGAAATATACATCAATGTTGCTTATAAGTAGTGCTTATATTTGGTTATTTTTAGACAATGCAATACTCCAGATGAGATCACTGATCAGTCGTCTAAACTGAAGAAAGTGACTTCGTCTCATACCACCATGCTAGAGCTGATAGATCGAGCAGCTTTTCACTTATCATGCAGTTGTGGTACACCTAATTGGATCATCATCTTATCACCGCTTTGGTAAATAGATGGTGGCCGGAGACATCTACATTCCACCTTCGGGTCGGGAGACGACCATCACGTTGGCTGATGTTGTTGTTTTGCTTAGTTTACCCATATATGTTGCTCCGTTGAGCAACCCAGAGCCAGTAAATTACATGGAGTTGTGTGAGACACTCTTAGGTCTATCTTCTTCTGTTGAACAGAGGTGAGATAATGAGATGATAGTTACTACGTGGTTCAGGAAGTAGCTTGCTGACGACATTCCAACAGACGCCTCCGAGATTCAGATTGCTTAGCACGTTCGAGCCATTATATTGCATACCATCACATCATGTTTGATTTTCTATCATTCGAAAACCCCTATCTGGCTCAAATGACTTCCATTTTTAGAGGAATTTGATGTTTGCCACCAGTATTCGTGGGCTAGTGCAGTTCTAGCCTATACATCCATGGAGCTGACAAGGCTTGCTTTGCTAGACAATAATCTATTGGTGGTTGTTTGACTCTAGTATATGTATTAACATTATTACTCTTCATATGCATTTATTTCTTATGCTCATATACATTGCAATCTTATGTGTATACACATTCGCGGTTATAGTGTTAGATGTACCTTCCGGTCGGGAGAATAGCAATGAAGAGGACATATGTTGATTTATCTCTGTCGTATGGTACTAGGTATATTTATTACAGTATTTGATTATATACATATGTTTTAATCTAATAATTTCTAGTATTTTCCTATTTTAGGTAGGTAGGACCGAAGAGTACCATGAAGTTTCCCAAGTGCAATGTTATATAATACCGCAACGAATTCGATGTACTTGATTACGATTCTATGACTTAGACCCATACACACTTGTGCTTGGAGACCTTCCAAACTCATGCACCGCTTCTATTCATTTATGGACAATACAGATTCCACTCATTTGTTTTAGTGATGTAGCGCATCATCTACCCGACATAGTGATGCGACGCGACAATTTGGTATGCAAAGGCGTTTGCCAAAACAAGCTCCTCATTACAAGATTGATATGACACCTGGGGAGTATTATATGTCAACTGAGACATGGAATCATCGCGAATAATATTATACTTGGTACTGGGACATCACGCGCCGCTATGTTCTTCGTACTAAAGAACTCCTGATGTGACAGATCCGTACACTCCTAGAGCTCCACTTGAGAGGAATGTGGTATGTACAGTCGTTGATTAACTAAGCCTAGTTAAATTATATATGTTTAATTGCTTTGTTTTGGTAGGCGGATGGCATTTATCATGCACTAGAGTTAGTTGATGAGCTATCTGAAGAAGTACCGAAGCGTTCGAAGGGTAAATGCTTTAGTGTGAAGCACATTTTACAAACAATGTTGGGGAAGAACAAGCTATCATGACTTGCACTGCCTCCGCCTCCTTCTCCTTCTATACTTGTAGAAGCACCGCCAGTAGAGTTCGAGCCTCAACCTACGACGGTCACGTACCAAAGAAGTTGACATCAATAAGGTACTTCATCCTCGCAACCTTCGCAAGCAGAATTTGGACCCGGGCCTTCATAGCCACTAAGGACCATGGAACCTAACCGAATCAGACAAGCCTTGAACTTCTTGCTTTACTTACTCTTTGCTATATCTGCTTCCCGTTTTGGATTTAAATATGATGTCGAATTTTTAACAAACTCTCTTCTTTGACAAAAATAATCCACTAATTGAAAGAAGGTACGAGCAACCGAAGCTTTAACAGGTAACGATCGTGCACCTCTAAGTAGACTGTTAAAAATTTCTAATGCGTTAATCGTCATAACATGAAAACAACCACCGTCATCCTTACACAAAGCCCAGTTTTCCTCTTTCCTACCCAAACTTCTCTCTATCCAATTGTGTGCTTTAATATTGGTGGTGTTAATTTTCTCTCAGATTTTTAGATACTCAACTTTCTTCGAAATGCATTCTGCATCATAAAATAAGATTGTCAAACATTTTTCTCTAAATCCAACGGCTTGAAAATTTGCTTTTAAATATTTAGCACATAATCTATGCTTATGAGGCAATTCCCATTGGCTCTTCAATGATGTTGGTATGCTTTTGAGGCAATCCCCATTGGCTCTTCAATGATGTTGGTATTCCTTCCATTCTATCGAAAATGAAGATAATACGTCAATTGTTAAAACTATGAATGAACATTTGCATGCAAGCAAAAAATCAACCCCAACTATCACATGATTCCGACTTAACAATCGCGTAAGCCAAAGAATAAAGCTGACATTTGCATCTACTATAGTAGCAATAAGTAAGGTACATTTGTATTTTTCATACAGATGTATGCCATCAATATAAAGCAACGACCGACAATGTACAAAACCATCGATACAAGGTCAAAAGCCTAAAAAGCATGATCGAAAACTCCATACTCATCGGTTATTATGTGTCCAATACTACCTGGATTCGTTCTAGCAATTTCGGCATAACATTTCATAAGCTGGAATATAACTTTGCCCAATCGCTATATATTTGTTTAATTGCCTTACTCAATGCTCTCCACGCTTTCATATAATCGATTTTAATAGAAAGTTGTTCCTCCATTAAAACCCGCACCATTCTAGTTGTTATGTTCAAATCCGCTTTCATGAAAGGCATGATCTTCGAAATAAAAAAGGTAGATGTCGCTTGCTTATGATTAGAGTTAATTGTTGGGTTAACGCAAGTATGATTACTTGGACATGTTTTAATAACCCACCATTCTGATTGTGATTTTTTTGAATCTATAGCATGTATTCTTCGCGGACAATTTGAATATACGTTGTAAATGAAGATGCATTTTGCTTTGTTTGAACTATTTGGCTTGAAGAAACTGCATGTAAAATTGACCATTCACTTAGTTGTTGTAGAAATTTTCTTTTGCTCTCAAATACCATCCCAACTTTGAAACCGTTTTAAGCGCTAAATGGTGAGAATATTTCATCATTGAGTTGTAGTTTTACGATGATTGATCTAACCATCATTTGTGTATTACACAAGTCATCATCCAAAGGTATCTTCATGTTCGGTTCATCACTATCCCCACAAGCATCATCTTCACCTCCAAAATCACAGTTTAATGGATCATTGTTTACTTGCATATTATCAATTCATGTTGTATCATTTTCTAGTCTGGTTATAACAATCATGTTATCAAGAGCAGAAACGTCATGTACTTGTACATCAACATCAGCATTTATACCCATATCGTCATCGGATACCCTAGGAACCTTTAATTCAACTGTTGGTTGAATGTTCGATTGTGTGTCAATATCAAATGCCAAAAAGCTGCAATATTAATATACGCACTTTTAATACAATTATAAAAATGAAACACGATTCATTAACATTACAAAATGTAACGTATTGTTGGCTCATATGGTATAATTCGGAAGGTTTGGCCTGCATCGGACAAGACCTACGACTATTCAATGGTCCAACACTATTTTAGTCGGATGTTGCTGCGGATAAATCTATGTTGAATGGCGGAAGATTCTATCGATTAGAATATCATCGAAAATATACCGTAATAAAACCGCAAGCGCACGGCGTACAATCGTAGTACGTATGCGAGCACATGTCGATCCACATAGAAAGAATAAAATTCTAATATTACTCAATCAAATTAGCAAAAGTTTTGAAATTGTGTTAAGCTAAAAATACTATAGAAAACAAACTAAAACATAAGTGAATAAAATTATGAGATTAAGGAGCAATTTAGAGGTAAATTCACTTTCAATCATTCATGTAAATCAAACACAAAATGTATCAATATCCTCCCATTTATATTTTAAGTATAAATGAATTATGTGTTTATTATAAGCATGACTTATTTGTGCTATTAATTAAGACAACTTTAACCATCAATTCTAACATACTATTCAAATCCACTTCTAAAATATCATGATAATGAATCATGTAATTAAAAATAAAATCTAATTTAAGCATGATTTATTTACTATTTTGAGATTAGTAATATAGAATATCAAATATTAATTCTACGTTTAATTCCATGATCAAAATCACTTAGGCGAATGATCAAGTAGTTTATGTTTATATTGGATTAAGCATAGCATATTTGAGATGTCGACATAGACTGTCAAATTCACTAAAAAGGAAGAAAATAAATTACCATCATTCTTAATTTTCATTAAGCACAAAACAAGAGACTACAAATGCAACCATTTTATGTTGATTTAGTATGATTCATGAGAGCTTCATTACCCTTGAATTGAACGGGTTTAACTTCTCATATTTGAATTCATATCAACACAAAATTATTTAAGCATAAAAAGCAAGGACAATGAGAGCTAATAAAAAGAAAAGAGAGCTAACTACTTGCATGAAATAAAACTAAACTAATTGCATGAATTAAATCTATGCTATTAACATGAAATAAGAGAAACATGAACCAAATAAGAGAGCATAAAATAAAATAACAATAAAAGAAAGCATGAAATGAAAGTGCATGAAAGTAAAGAGAGCAAGCTAAGAGGTCATTAAAGAGATGTTTTATTTAACATTAATTTTATGCTACAACTTTGCATAAAAGAGAATAGCATTATTACATGAAACACAAAGAGGTATATACGCATGTCTAAAATCCTAATTCCATTTTTAGGAAGCTACCTAAAATATCCTTGAGTTTGTGTAGCCTTCGAGTAATCATTAGAGAATTAATTAACCTCCTTGTTAGTCCTTGAGATGATGGTTTTGATGACAACAAGCTTAGAGTAAGATTATAAAATATAAATACTAACATTATAATTTAGATATACATGTATATGCAGGATCTAACCATGTAGGTACCAAGAATGATGACTGTACAGTATAGAGATTCAACATATCAAGATTGAAGACTCATGAGTATCAAAAATATCAATAGTTCAAGATTTCAATAATAAGTAATTTAATTAGGAATTTTGTTAAAACTCCTAGAAAAGCACTGGCATCTTAAAATCCAATTTATTCGTGGAATAGAATCTACTTCGAGCCTGTTAAAGGGATGCGACCCTAAGTAGGATGAAACCTACGAAAAATCTAGTGAAACATTGTTTTATATCCGCTAACCTTTTATTCAAATGATTTTACAAAATTATATCTTGTTTTCAAAATGATTTCAAAACCTTCCTTTTAAAAGAATCAAAAACATCTATTCTGGTTTTAAATACTTTTAGCCTCAAAATAATCTTTGTTTTCAAAATCAAATTATCCTTAGTTTTAAACTATCTTTTAATAATAATATATTTAACTTTTAATATTTATACTTAGACTTAAATATAAAATTATAGTAAAATTTTATATATATGTATACCAAAATATTATTCTCTATATTTACTTATATATTTTAACTATAATTAAGTATATTTATACAGTTTAAAATAGTTTTAATACAAGATAGAAGTTATTTTCAAAGAAAAACAAATTACCAAAAATACCTAAGTAATGTCGACATCCTCAAGTACTCCATGTCGACATGGTAGCAGTTTACTTCAAAATTTTGAATTTCAAAGGAAGTGTATATTCGTCACATCCTTTCACGAATGGACATGGTTGTTGTTCTACTATGAATATGGGCAGTTTTAAACGAGTTTTCATTCATATTTTCTCTGATTTCACTTCTCTTCTTCTTCCACATTTCTTTATACATATTTTTACCATTACTTTGCCGAAATCAACATTGAATCTAACTAGATCATTTCTGGTTTGATTCTCTATCATTATCTCAACAAGATCTCAGTGCTATATAGAGTTATGAGATTTTTTGTAATAAACTAAGAGAGAAAATGTGTGATTGTAGCTTGTGAAATCAATCAAGTGAGAAAATGTGTGATTGTAGCCTTGGAAATCAATTGGGTGAACTTGTTGCCCGTAAAATCAAGTATCTCTACCCAGAGGATTGTAAATCTGGAGTGGTGTACCTCATGACCTTGAAGTCGAGGGTGTAATTATACAATTGCTTTTGAAAGGAAATCCGTACCTGTGTGCGGAACTGAATGTAGGGTAACTCCGAATCAGTATAAAATCTGGTATGTTCTTTCCTTTATTGCTTTTACTTTATTTCTGCACCTATTTTTGATTCTGTGGTCATATCTGTGTCTGAATATTGTATACATTTGTGTTCAAATTAACAAAAACTCAAAAAGATTTAGTAATTCCTTACAACACTATTCACCCTCCTTTAGTGTTAATCCTAGTCTTAAGATCCGCATTCCGCATTTCTCACACCCCTAACATGTGCTTTTGCCTTTAAATCTCTATTAACATGTGCATGTGCCTTTAATTATGGTCTATTAGTTAGTGGTCATGTGGACTCCTCCGTTTATATGAATTTCTTTATTCCCTTCATTCTTTAGCTTTGAATATTTGTGCATACATATATCCATAAGCTCCATCCAATTTGCACTCAATTTGCTATAAATAAAATAAAAAATGTGCACATAAAGTTAATTAACAATTTATTAAAGATGTTTAAGTTTGTTTTTCAATTATTTTAATTTTACTAATATAATAATAAGTTATTTGGGACTTCAACATCTATTGATGTGCAAGGAAAAATTAAAGATTCTAATTGTCAAATTATCTAATCAAATTCCATCATTTAGAATGATTATTTTCGAGAAATATAACACAATTAAACTTTTGTAATATCCATACATGAAAGGATTGAATGATTTAGGGAATGTTAGAGTTGACAAACCCTAAATTTGATACGGACACTTATCCCATTTAAAGAAAATAACTTAATGTTTCAAGTAATATTTTTACAATAATGTAAAAAGCATGTTAAAAACATGATTTTCATTCTACTTCTATAAATATATTTTTAGTTGTTTGTTCATGGCCAAGCAGTTAAATTAATGACAACTTAGGCTCCGTTTGTTTAAAATGCTGAATTTTGAATTTTGATTGCTGAAGTCTAAAGTCTATATGCTGATTGTCGAATTCTGAATTTTAAATAATCATTTACTTGCTTGTTTGTATTCAGAACAAAATATAAGCCGTAAATTTATTTTTGAATTATTTCGTCTGTATAGACGGTTTTATACAGAACATCGATAGAAAACAAACAGCCCAGAAAGTTTTGATTTGTAAATAAAAAATTCATCTAGAGCTTCTTATCAAAACTCAAAAGCAGCCTAGTATTCGTACTTTTTTTATATTATAGCCAAGTCGCATGAAATTTAACTTTCATACATACGCACTAATTTAACTAGTTTGACGCAAAACCCATTCCGAATTTCCCCCCAAAAGAAATCAACGGCAAAAAGTTTAATAATCTGTTACCTTGTATTTCATCAACATGCATAATGAATAATCTATCAACATGAAATTGCGTCCTAAAACTCCAGTCAATCCATTTCAATCCACCTAATTTATCTATGATTTAGCTGGAATCGCAAATTCCGATATTTTTATCGTTTTCAGTATTTTTGATATTTTGGCTGTTTTGGATAGTATATATCTTCATATCTGTCCCATTAATGTTAGGAATATAAAGGCGATAACTTAAGATAAAACTCACATGATAATTCCTGCCAACCACTGGTTCCTTTTATTTTTATTTTGTATGGGTTGGTGATTTTTGAGCAATGAGTGATTTCCAGTTCAGAACTGTGATATATCAACTTCCATATTGTGCTGGTACTTTTAATTTTGTGAGAAGAATACGTTGCTACTATTACTACTTTTTTAATAAATTTGAAGACGACAATAATTTTTTTTGTAGTTATTTTGATGTTCCATACTAGGATAAATTTAAATGGTTAGCTATAAAGGTAGATATATGTTTTATAGTATCAGTATACTTAAAAAGGTTGCTGGACATGAATATGGTTGTTTTCAATTGTTAGCGCATAAGACATTTGAGTAATTTACTTTGTGAAATTTCTGTGTGAAATGCATGAAGATTTCAACTACTGGCTATAGTGTTGTAAATATATCAGTTATATTCAAGCAAATAGGTACTCCACATCACCTGCCCGTTTCATAAATCCTATACAATATACACATTTGATTAGAAATAGCTAGTTTTTATCTTTTTGGAAAAAGCTTAGGCCACATATATGGAGAAATTAGCGTGTTAGTTATAACTTATAAGTTTATTACTTTTGTGATTTTCATATATCAATCATGAAGTGGAAGGTATTCATAGTTGATTATAGGGTGATTGATTCATTGTTATCCAATAAACGAGGACAACTTAGAGAAGTCTTCATGAAAATCCACATCTAAAATATCACAAATTTTTTCATTCAAATTCATGTCATGTAATTTCCTATGTTGAAGTGAGCTTGAGATTAATATTTAATCTCACATTGGGAATTAGATTGAGATTTGAGACATATGACTATGAAGGTTATACCAAGTCTTTGAAGAAATTTTCTTATATCTCAAACCATATCAGCTTATCTAAACACTTCAACTGTCTATATTAGAGGAAGATAGCATGTTAATTTGGTATTGTCGATTCTTTAGATTTCTTTTCCATTTTCTATATCGTAAATATGTGCAATATGCATCAATTTAGTGTAAAAATAACACCGTATAGTTTTATTTAAAACAATGTAGTATATTCTTTATTTTTTTCCCTTTCTGCCGAAATCATTTTTAGTTGGACGCACTATCCACACTGTTTGCCGATGTGTATATTATGACAAAGATATGCGACTCCTGTTGATATGTAGTAGTAGTCCCTTGAAACAAAAGACGTATGACTTCAGTTCCAGTTGAATTGTGTGCATTTTTTTAAAGGAAGAGATATACGCAACTCTTATTAATCAACTGAATCAGTATTTTCCAGCCTCAAGAAAAATATCAGCTTCAGCTATACTCATAAATAGATAACCATCATCGTCAGTGGGTCTTCACGTACATGGACCTCCACCAAAGTCTTAGAGTTCATATGTTTTGGGCCCTGCTATATATATGGTCAAAGGATTTTGAGTTAAGCATTGAGTAAAGTGTTATATCCATACTTCAATAATCTTGCCAGCTATGGCTGAATCACAGAAGCCTCTTCTATCAAAAGAAGGAATCAGGAGTGGAAATAACAATGGAAATTCCTCGCTGTATTCTTCTGCCAGTCGGGTTTCAAAATCTTTAATGTGGGGAATCTTCATAATTTTGGTTGCCTCTATGTTTTTCTTTCCATTGGAGTTTTTCCAGAATATCTTAACCAAATGGAATAAACTGACTAATGGAACAGTTTTTGGCGTCACAGGTAGCCATTTCAAACTTGATTAAAATTTATTTTTGGTTGTTTTGTATCTACTTGTCACATGGCTAATATTTCTTTGATATTTCAAATGCAGGTAGCTTTTTTCCTGGCTTCAGCAGTCCGATACTCCTAATTGCATTTTTGGGTTTCTTACATATAATCATTTTCTCGAGGGATGATTTCAGGTATGAACATGAATTTTTTTTATATTTTTATATTGAATTTCTACATTAGGTTTTTTTCTGATACATAGTATATTTATCAGGAAGGAGCATTTGGGTCCAAAATTTCGCCTATGGACATTCCCTGTTTTTGTAGATGGACCTTTTGGTGTTATTTCCGCTGCAGAATTTATTGGGATATTATTATTTTGTATATATGTTATTGGGAGTGTCATTTATTATATAAGTAAAATTTATCATCAAGTTCAGAGCCTCTCAATGTCTTTATTATTATTTTGGTTGGAATGGAAATACATCCCCCCCCCCCCCCCCCCCCCCCTCCCTCCACTCACACAGACATTTCGTTCGTTGATGCACCAATTTAATGAAAAAGTTTTTAAGACATCATAAATATTTTCGTTTACTGTAATCGTGAAAGATTCTTTTTAATTCATCATGCATCATGAAAGATGTTCAACTTTTTGGATTTCAAACTCCGTAATGTTTACAACTTCCATATTTGAGAAATATATATAGTTTTATAAATTCATGTTTAATTGAACTCTTAAGTATGTATAAGCTGTCTTGATTCCCCCTTGATATTAATGGGAATACATCTCCCCTCCCCTCCCTCCCTCTCCCTCCCTCCCTCCCTCCCTCTCCCTCTCCCCCTCACAAAAATCCCTCCTCTTCAACCCCCCCCCCCCCCAAAAAAAAAAACCCCCTCCCTCCAAACACACACACATTGCGTTCGTTGATTTACCAATTTAATGAACAAGTTTTAAGACATCGTAAATATTTCCGTTTGCTGTAAATTTCATCGGGGAAGATTATTTTTAGTTCATCATGCATCATGACAAATGTTCAACTTTTTTGAATTTTAAACTCTAAAATGTATACAACTTCCATAATTGAGAAATATATATAACTTTATAAATGCATGTTTAATCGAACTCTTAAGTATATATAAGTAGTCTTGATTCCCCCTTGACCTTCAAATCACAGCTCTTTTATGCTGAAGCTAATTGGTCTAAGATTCGGCTCTGTTGGGCTATTTTGCTTGGTTTTTCTTTTTCTGCCAGTTGCGAGAGGCTCTATTCTTCTTCGCTTGATAGACATTCCATTTGAGCATGCTACAAGATATCATGTTTGGCTTGGACATCTTACTATGGTTCTGTTCACATTACATGTTTTTTCTTTAGTTGCTGCATGGGCTTTGGAAGGGAAACTCCTTCAAAAAGTGAGTCGATTAGTGTATACTTAATCTTCATATTTATTTATCGTACAAATGTAATGAAACTCAAAAATAACTTTAAAAAATATGTAATCACATTCCAAAACTTTGATGAAAGTCACCACCTTCAGAATCTGACATAGTCCTCTAATATCAATTGATTCCCTAATACATGTATTGCGATCATGTCCTAGCATCCAATATTAGTTCTGTGTTCAAATTCATCACCTTCATCACACGGACCCAAAAAAAAGCCTTATTGTTATTTGAAGTAAAGGGTTAGTATTTATTTATCAAACCTAATGGTGATTTAACCCAAATGTGCTATATTAATTCCAGGTGTGCTAAATATGCATCATAATCATGTCACACAACAACACATATTACCTTCTATTAGGGTATCCATTTAGTATTTGAGTTAATAAATAGAGATAAGTCCCAGGATTCATGAATCTCTTCTTGGTAAATTTATATTGTATTTCTGGTTAGCATAAATGGTACTTGTCATTTTCTTACACATACTAATATACAGATATTTGAATGGCAAGCTATTGGTGTTGCCAATCTGCCAGGTGTAATTAGTCTGATTGCTGGTTTGCTTATGTGGATGACCTCATTTCATACCGTTAGAAAAAAATATTTCAAGCTTTTTTTCTACACCCATCAACTATACATCATCTTCATAGTATTCTTAACTTTCCATGTTGGAGATTTTGTGTTCAGTATAGTATCTGGAGCAATATTTATTTTCATGCTCGACCGCTTTCTTAGATTTTGTCAATCACGAAATGAAGTAGATGTAATTTCAGCTGCTTGTCGACCATGTAGAACAGTAGAATTGATTCTATCGAAACCTTCAAGTATGTATTTTCTTATCTCATATATAAAGGTCTTATATCTTAATCTATATTATAATGCAAACACTTCAATGTGGTGAAGCGGCATCGGTTTCCAAATTTGACCATGCGGTTTAAAATCAAAATTGTTAATACATTTCTCCAATGAGTATTTTTGTCATTTATATACTGGAATGAGCTTATTGTGTAGCTGAATATAGTAGCATAAATGGTTATTTTAGGCCATTACTAAAGAGAAAAACATACAAGTGCTTTTCATTTTAGTTCAAGGGGAATGAAGTTTAAGGGGATGAAAAAAAAAAGAATATTTAATAGTGGAAGACTTTTATTTTAGTTCATTGTTGTACAATGTTTTTTTAAGCTAGTTTGAGCAAATAACCTTTATTTGTTTTAACCACAGCAGGCAAAATTGTGGCCCATACATACCTTCTTTTTCATATCATACTTCTCCATGATCTGTCTAAAACTTTCAACTCCCTAACTGAAAATGCAATAAATTTTCATTATTTGAATCATGAGCTGACACGACATAATCCTATTCTTTGTTTTTCATATATTATTGGAGGTTGTGACTTCAACAAATTATATTCAATCTTAATAAATTTGATTTTGATTTCTTGAATCATGCAAATTTTAAAACTGGGGTTTTGATGAAAATGCGCAAGAGGAAGAAAGTTAGCGAACCATACAAGTGCTTTTCGAATATGGTTAAAGTAACTTTATTATTTTTTATATGGGGAATACCCTTTTCCCCTTTATTTTTTACTTCTAAAATAAATAAATAAAACATTTCTCTTATCCATTATTTTCCCCTTTAGTAATGACTTTATTCTATTATAAAATTACGAACACATGAATTGCATGTGTAGAAACAGTGATGTATAATTTGTAAACTTGGCACACGTTTAACGTGAATTTTGAGTCTCATATGTTATGAAACATAAGCAGCAGAAAAAATTATCAGTGAAACCTTCATCAATCAATTGCAGATTTGAGATACAACGCTCTTAGTTTTATCTTTGTCCAAATTCGAGAATTATCTTGGCTGCAGTGGCATCCATTTAGTGTATCTTCAAGTCCTTTAGATGGTAACCACCATGTATCAGTTCTTATTAAAGTACTTGGTGGATGGACCGAAAATCTAAGAAATATCATTTCCAATACCCCGGATGATAAAACTCAACTTTCGAAGGCCGAAAGGAAGATAACTGCTTACGTTGAAGGACCATATGGTCATGAATCACCCTACCATTTAATGTAAGATAAAATTCATCACATTCCAATATCAATGTTTTTTGTTATGTTGCAGAAAAGTCATTAACACTTAAATGACTCTTGCAGGCATGATAATCTTATTTTGGTTGCTGGAGGCATCGGGATATCACCCTTTTTAGCTATATTGAGTGATATTTTACACAGAATAAAAGAAAATAAGCCATCCTTGCCTAGGAATGTGTTGGTTGTGTGGGCGGTAAAAAAGTCAAAGGAGTTATCTCTTCTTTCTGCAGTCAACGCAGAACCAATCAACTCTGTTTTGGACGATATGCATATTATGATACAGACTTATGTTACACAAGAATCAGAGCCTTCATTGGTACGAAACTCATCATAACATTGTTTGAATTTATATAACAGCATTCCTCTCAACAACTGTTTATGATATTCGAAATGTACAGGACTAGTTACCATCTTATTTATTTATTTTTAAAACAGATATAATAGAAGTAATTTGCTGAAGAAAATGTAAACAAATAAAATTTTCTATTAAAATATAATTTCCTGCTGGGAAAGTCAGTATCCTATAAATAATCAGATTTATTTTAGTTAAACTATTCCTCCTGAATCTTCCATTTGATTATTTTCATACTTCTCTTTGTACAGTTTAAACAATCTTGATTTAATTTTTCATAAAATAATAATTCAGAAAATGCTTTAGTACTGGCATCTTGTGAGGAAATTTTCCAGTTCTCTTTTGCAAATAATTTTTTTTCTCTTGTATATATACATGAGGAAGGCACAGCTGATGAATACTTAAACTCTGTTCCTACTCTTGTCAGAGATAAATCAATGTCATGTTTAGTTGGCACTGGCGATAATTTGTGGTCAGGAATGTACTTTGTTATATCTACTTTAGGCTTCATCACATTTTATTGGATGGTAGAAAAATATTATATTAAGCCCAACAACATAACCACATGGTGGTATATGAGTCTTCTGTTCTTAATATGCATGGTCCTTGGCATTGTTATTCTTGGAGGTATTATTATTTTCTTGTGGCATAAGTGGGACAAGATATGTGCTAGTTCCAAAAAACATGTAAACAACGAGGATGCCACAAATTCGATGCTTCATATGAACGATAGATCTAATAGGATAAATCTCGCAAAAATGCAAACTCTCCAATATGGGTGTAGGCCAGATTTTGAAGGTAACCGTTGGATTTTTTATTACTCGATTTTTAACATTCACAGTTAAATGTGTTAGTGTATGTTCATTTGGTATATATTTGACAAGTCAATCATTATATTCTGATTATATAATTTATATGTTCATTGGGAGTTCAAGCTTTTAGATTTTGTACTTAAGCTAATTTTCTCTTTCACTCTCCAGCCATTTTCAATTCCTTTTCGGAGAAAGTCGGCCATGCTAACGTTGGTATAATTGTCTGCGGACCAGCAGGCCTTCAATGTAGTGTGGCGAAAGAGTGCAGATCACAGAATATGAAAGCCGGAAAATGGACCAGGCCTGTATTTCATTTTATTAGCCACAGTTTCGATCTTTAAGAAGTTGTAAATTTCCCTGTATTGTTGTATTACCATGTACTGTGATATATGATGTGTGTGTGTGTAATTACTAAGTTGATTATATTATTAATGGTTCATTGGGAGCAAAGTATTATGTATCCAGTTCAAGCATTAATGAAATGTACAGCAATTGTATTCATGAATTTGAACTTGTATTTTAATTCTAACACTAACCTTTGCAGGTGCATTTTTTTGGTTGCATGATAATTGAAGGTGGTAATGTGATCACAAAGCCTTGAGATACTCGAGCAAAATCACATATTGACTTTACCAAGTTTTACAAACTAATTACAAATATTATTGCAATTTTACAAAATAATTACAATTCCTTTTTTTTTTTTTTTTGATGGTTTTGTTTCAGTGCTTGTTTGTAGACTGCAGAATATATTCCTTCCAATACAAAGATGCCATCTTTCAGCAACAATTGTTATGATCTCCATCACAAGGTAAACAAATTCCTCAACTTCTGCTTCTTTGTAACATAGTCAAGACTTCAGGCTTCAAACAACTATCTCTATCACCTGAGCGTTAAGCCCAGTAACTTAAAATTGACTATATAGATATATAGAGACAATCAACCAACACAGTTGAATGTGTTGTAGGAAACAATTAGCTCTGTATGATGATTTTTTTTTTCACGTTAAATTTGTAGCGTGCATTTCAATTATTATTTACCAAATTTGTATGATACATTTATACACCTAACTTATTTATATTATACCTAATATTTATCAAGTGCAAAGAAAAAGTGTTAAGAAATTTACCTGAACATAAATTTGAATAGCTAATTTAGGATCGACGCAATTAATAACTTCTGTCCTTCAGCCTGATTTTTTTTTTAAAGTTTGTCATTTCCCTAATTCTCTCATGCATTAATTGCTATAAAAATTAATATGATAGACATTTAATAATTTTCCACATAATATTTCTATATTTTCGATATTCTACAAACGTAAACCTGATCAAAATAGTACTTACAAAAAGTTACTGAAATAATTTACATAAATTACAAATTGGCAACAGATAATTAATTTGTGGAAGTAAAGTCGTAAAATATTGGAATATTTTCAATACTTTGGGTCACATATGTGAAATAAAATGTGTTGTGCTATTTTGGCGAAAGCCTAATTAAAATGATAAAAGATTGAATTAAAGCTAAAAGGCTTAAAGATATAACTGTCATGCTATTAATGTGTAAATACCGTAGCAATTCTAATTTACTACAGGGTCAAATTAGAAAATGCCAACATTATAATTAAGGGGTTATGCATACCAAAGTACACAAGCTTTAGCTATTCTCCTAGTCTCTTTTATGGAAATAATTCAGAGATAGGATTTGTGTCAATTTGGAAGATCAACCGATTCTTTATCTCTTTCAGTTAGCAACTATGAATTTAAGTACACCTTCCGCTAATTTATTTACAATTCTTTGATTTTTTTTCCTCAATCAAACCAACATGGATCACATATTCAGATCTAGGTTTTCATGTTTAATCAATCCTAAAGTATATTGAAATCCTAACAATTGGTATCAGAGCCACCCATAATTGATTTCATTGGGAAATTTTTATGTCTTTTATTATCATGAATAAGCTTTGAATTAAATTTCATTTAGAAGTCATTAAATTTCACTTAAGTTCCAGATCTTCTTGATCTATGTATCAAGGATTTTTTTGTGATGATTTTGGATTTGGTTTAGCATCAATTTTTCTTCTTCTATATATTGTAAATTGAAAAGCTGATTTGTGAAACTTTTTTTTTTGGTGTAGAATTATAGATCAAGATGATCCGTATCTAATTTATGAAATAAGATAAAATTTTGAAATCATTAGATTTTTTGAAAAATGATCTAAATTCCTTCAAAATTTCGGAAAAATCTTATGTTTATCAAAACACCCACATGTTTATATGTATATTTTGTAAATAAATTGTGAATTTTAATATGAAGAATACTATTCATCCGATATGTATAGTTGTGTTCTTTAATATTTATTATTTGTACGGATACATACATACATACATACATATATATATATATATATGTAGAATACAATAACCAATGATTTCTGTTTGATGATAATATATATATATATATATATATATATATATATATATATTCGTTTAAATGTATTTATTTTTCCACATAATTAAATAAATAATTATTGAATAAAATAAATAACTCAGATTTCTTATTCAATTTTTTTTACAAATTCAAATAGTACAAATTTGAGCTCTCACTACATTTACACATTTTCAATTTCAAATACAAGTTTCAATTACAACATAATTTTCACTTTACAATTTCACCTCACTACATATTCAGTCATCACTTGTATTTGATCTTTAACTCTGTTCCAGCTTATATCCAACATCTGAATTATCTGCAAAATAAACACTAACACAGTAAAATTGAAAAGAAATATTTTTGTAGTGCACAATGAAGTGTGTGTTTGAAAATATTATTTGGGCTGTTCGTCGTCATTTTTGTTAATTTATCTTACACGAACAATTTGTGACATGCACAGTGTATGATACATGCCACAAGGTCGTGCACACCGATATACACTTGCTTGTTAAAATTGCAAGGACATGTGAGCACAAGGTCAAACCCAAGCAAAAACTGGATTCAACTCAATATGCAAATATACATGAAGGCAAAATGACAACATGCTCATATATGCAAGCAATTCAGAAAAATACACATGAAGGTCCAATCAGACTTAAGTGCAAAGCAAAATGGAACCAAATTCAAAAGCAATAGTGGAACAAGACCACCAGACCAGGTCAATGAAATGACTCGAAGCAATGTAGTTTTTCACTCAATTCAAGTCAAGCTCAACTAGACAAGATTCAATACCAAAGGTAGTAGGCTTTCAACCAGACAGAATCAACAAAGGCACCAGACATGTACAAGTTCAATGCAATGGTCAGGAGCAACAAAGGCAAGACTACAATAACATTGGCACAAGGGACCAGAACAGAGAAAATAAAATCAACGTGTAGTGCATATGTACAAAGTGGTGCATGCAACAAATCACACAAGCAAAGACAGCAATGGAGCAGTGGAGCAAAGATACACTCTACATGCAAGCATTCAGGCGTAAGTACAAGGATGGCACAAGTACATGAAGTACACAAGCAAACCATGGAACAAAATGCAATGCACAGTGCAGACCAACCACATATAACAAGACAACACCTTGAGTTTAGGTTTCAAATGCAGACCCATGAAGATTCTTCAAACAAGCTCAGGAACAACACATGTGGCTCAGTTTCATCATGTACAAATGGAATCATGACTACAATAACATGAAACAAAGCAATCAAGTTCGAATACACATGAAAACCTGTAACTAGACCACAACATCAATGGCAATGCATATGGTTATGGTCACAAGGGCCTGCATATACATTGTGTACATATACACATGTGTTTTGAGAATCATAGTGCAGACACATGAATGAGAAAAAACGAAACAAAATTCAGGCATAAATACATATTAAAGCTCAAGAAAACAGTGAATAGGATACAATGAAATGGTCAGAGCATGGTACACAAGCATATAAAAAATTCAAAAAACAGTAGATAAAGTTGTAGAGGATTTCAGTTTGATCAAGGTCAAAGAATTGTTGCAAAAAGCATTGGGCTAACAAAAAACACCATTGAATAGTTCAAAAATTGAATAACGTCGCAGAGGAATTCAAGATGAATCAGTCAATCTTCATGAAATCAAAGTTAAGTCAAAATATATCTCAAAAGTAAATGCAAGCTGAAAGCGAATTGAACAAGTCGATAGCAGTAAAGAACGGAACAGATTCAAAACAATACTCGAATATATCAACTAATGAACAAGTCAAAATCGTCACAAACATTCAAGCAAGAATTTAATGGCCAAGCGATGTAACTAAAGAATTCAAACCAAAATATACGAACGAAATAATAGGTTTTCGATCCCTATAAATTAAACTCAAATCATCATTGACATTTTTCATTCGAGCTCGTAACAAAAATTCAGAAATCTTACAAAACTCGAATCGAAGTCGAGCATAATTAAAAACGAAAAGAGGAAAAAATCACATACCAATTTCTATCCATTCGAACTTGACATTGAAGCGACCGTGAGCGATCAAAGCACTGCAAATCGATTAACGAAACAAATCGAGGTGAAATCATCACTGGAAATCAATCAATTGAATAGGCGTCTTCAACACAATAAAACCCCTAATTCCAAATAGAAAGGAACATAGCGGCAACAATAAAAGAAAAAGGGGAACATCGTTTATCTCATTCTATTTGGGTCGCATATGTTTATGATTGTTTTTATTTGGGCCGTATAAGTATTAGGGGTTTTATTTATTTATTTTAGTTGTTTTGTTTGTTTTTATTTTTTATTTAAATCAGACTCTAGTTTAACTATGTTACGAACTACGGTTTTGTAGTTCAAGAATTCGCAACTCAGTGGCTGGTTTGTGAAAAAGTTTGAGCTTAAAATTAAGTTAATCAAGTCAGCAGATATTGCAAGTTTACATGCATTTGTAAGCGTCTGATTACTTAATTTCTAGTAGAAACCTTGGAGGCAGCACGTAGGCAGGTTATTATCGAAGCTGGGTAAAACTGTGTGTGATCTTTACTGCATTACTTTCTATTTTTTTATTTATTTCCGCATTAATTTTTAGTATCACCCTATTCACCCATCCTCTAGGGTGAAAATGATCCTACAAGTGGTATCAGAGCTAGGAACAAAAACCATTTTCTGTTTTTAAAAATTCGATTTTTTTTAAAATGGCTTCTTTTAGTAATGCATTTTTGAGGGTCAGTCTATAGCTAGACCACCCATGTTTAATGGTGAATATGCATATTGGAAAACTAAAATGAAATTTTTGTTGAAAACCATAGATGCATGGAATATTATTGAAACAGGATATAGCATACCAACAATAATGGTAGATAATCAAGAAGTTGAAAAACCTATGGATCAATGGACAGATCTTGAAAATGAACTGCAAAATGCTAATGCTAAAGCTATGAATTCTATTATTTGTTCATTAGATCAAATTGAATTTAATCGTGTCTATATTTTCTAACTTCACAGGAAATCTAGCACATGCTTGAAGTGACTCATGAAGGAACATCCCAAGTTAAAGAATCTCATATTGCCATGCTTAGTAGCGAGTATGAGAACTTCACAATTGCAAAGGATGAAAGTGTCAAAGAAATGTATAGAAGACTTTCTAATCTTGTATACAAACCAAAATCCCTAGGAAGGCCATACAGAGAGCTAGACATAGTCAGAAAAATCCTCAGAGTTCTTCCATGAAATTTTGAAGTAAAAGTGACTGCCATTCAAGAGTCGAAGGATTTGAAAAAGTTAAAGTTGAAGAACTCTTCAAAAATCTTACCACTTATGAGCTAGAAATCAAATTCAAGGAAGAACATGAATGAGGAGATACGTGATAGAAATCAATAGCTCTCAAAGGAACAACTGAAAGTGAAGATGATGATGGTGATGATGAAGAGCAGCTGAACTGGCATTGGTAATAAAGAGTTTCAAAAGGTGGAACCACAAATATGGAAATCCTGCCCTAAATCAACATCTGAAGAGCAGAATCATCGAAGTTCTAGACAACTCAGAAGAGCAGGAGGTCATTTGTCACAAGTGCAATAAACCTTGTCATATTAAGCCAAATTATCCTCAAAATCAATTCAGCAAAGGAAAGAAACCAAAAAGGAGAAGTTTTGCAGTCACTTGGGATGAAAATGATAAAAGCACTGGCTGTGAGAGTGAAAGAGCAAATCAGTGTATTTTAGGAGAAACAAGTGACAGCGATGATGACGAGCCAAGCGAGGTATCAAAACTTACTCACTCACAATTACTTATCTATTTTTATGAAGTAAATGGTTTTTTTAAAAGACTTAGAGAGAAGTACGCCAAAATTGAATCACAAAAAGATAGTTTGATAGAACTAAATATGCAGCTTGAGCAAATGATTCAAAACTATAGAAATAAGTGTCCTAAGTGTGATAAGTGTCCATCATTTGAAGAGGAAATAAAAAATTAGAAAGTAAAATTAAATTGATTGAAAATGAAATTCTGATTTTGATAGAAAGTGAAGATATTAGGAGAGAAAATTCTATTAAAAAGTGCACCTTGTTATTGAATGAAAATGAATCTCTCAAGTCATAAGTCCAACAATTGTCTACAACTTTAGAAAAGTTCTCTGAAGGAGAGAGATCACTAAATATGCCATTAAGGAAATAAACTGTTAATACTATTAGACAAGGACTTAGGTATACTCAATCTGAAAAAGGTAGAAGTAATCATGTCAATTTCAAGTGTACGATTTGTGGAAAAATTGGACACAATCACAACAATTGCTGGTATAGACCCAAACACATGAAAACCATACCAATTTGGGTTCCTAAAGGCACGAATGTAAAATCCTTTAAAATCAAACAAATCTAGGTGCCAAAAGAAACAAACATAATCTGTTTTGGTTCTATGCAAACTTGTTTTTCAAAATTTTCTGCCACTAATAATCATGGACTTATAAAAACAAATAGGTCACAAAAAGCTTTCCTCGTGTAGTTGTGTTGGCAGGTTGAGGAACAACAAGAGTGGTGTCTGGATTTTGGCTGTTCCAGGCACATGACGGGCGACAAATCAAAGTTCCTTGGCCTAGAGAAATACAAAGGTGGCAGAGTCACAATGGACAACAACGATGTAATATATGTTGAAAATCTGCACCATAATCTAATTTCAGTCAGCCAGTAAGAGGAAAGGTGATCCACTGGGAAAATTTTAAAAAACATTTTTTTTCATGTCAAGAACACTGTTAGTACTTCTAGAGTCCTTGAACTAGTTCATATGGATTTATTTGGACCTAACGATATTGCAAGTCTATGTGGTAAGAGATATTGTTTTGTATTGGTTGATGATTACTATAGATATACGTGGGTATACTTCTTTATCTTACTGCTCCTAGACCAAAGATTATGTTCTTTGTTTGCTTATGTGCACGGTTTCAATCAAATCCAAAAGAATATCATTTGAAAGCTATAAAAAGTATTATAAGGTATCCATTGCACACCCCACGGTTTGGTCTATGGTATGATAACTTTGAGTTAAAAGGGTATTCAGATGCAGAATATGTTGGTAATCTAGTTGATAGAAAAAGTACTAGTGGAATGTGGTTTATGTTGAGACAATCGTTAGTTGTATCACATTTCCAAAGAAAATACCTGCATAAATTTCATTTTAATTGTCAAACATTTTTACAAAACCCTTTCAGAAAATAGTTTTTTTGTCGACTTCATCTCAGTTTAGGCGTTTTAAAATTTTGATTTTATATTTCTGGATTTGATCTTAAATGTCTTTGTTAACTAATCTGACTCCCTATTGATTGTCGAAAAGATAAATAGTGACTGAAAAAAATAACGAGTGTTGATATTAATCATACATTATGACTTGAGACGGTATATTTAGCAAATTTCTTTAAAAATTTAAACAAAATTTGTAATAACTTTGGTTGGTAGAAATTCCATAACCATCTCTATTCCTATCATATTTCTTTGACTATCACTCATCAAAATCTAATATAGTATGTCAAAATGTGGTATTTAAACAGGAATTTTTTTTTCTAATTGATTAGCAATAAAATCATCCAAAAGTATTCGCTCTCATTTAAAAGTTCTCACGGTTATTTATGAGTGAACTACTTGGAATCTTTGATTATGTGCTTTCATGCTCATTTAAAAGTCCTCGCGGTTATGTATATAAGGAACATATATCAAAATTAGTTAAAATATGTGAGTTGATTCTAACCCCATTTAAAAGTCCTTACGGTTATGCGTGGTTAGAAGATGCTTGGAATTCATTTTTTAATAAAAATTGGAAATACTACTAAACTCATTTAAAAGTCCTAACGGTTATGCATGGTTAGTAAGTATTTAAATTCGAGTCAAAAATATACCACAAATGGACATGACTATAGGATTTTTTATAATCCCGACATCACCCCTATCATTCTAAAATGGAATATGCGCCTAACAGAGTATTTATGATTTTTGTTTGTTTTTTTATTAAAATTTAATATTTATACTCGATTAAGTATTAAAGTTGTATTAATGTTTATCACTTTATCTCTACTTTCTAATGCTATTACTCTTTTGCTAATAATAAAAGGGGGAGAGAGAAGTTAAGATTTTGGCTAAGTCATTTATTTTTATTTTCATGTATATGTGAAGGGAGAGCTTTGTTGTAGGGGGAGCATTCAAATAGGGGGAGCTAATAGAATTCATCAAGACCAAATACATTTAATAGAGTCAAAATCTTAATATATGTTTGTTATCATCAAAAGGGGGAGATTGTAGAATACAATTGCCAATGATTTTTGTTTGATGATAATAAACATATATATATATATATATATTCGTTTAAATGTATTTATTTTTTCACATAATTAAATAAATATTTGTTGAATAAAATAAATAACTCGGATTTCTTATTTAAACAAATATTTTATCCAAACAAATATTTTATTACAAATTCAAATAGTACAAATTCGAGTTCCCACTACATTTACAAATTTTCAATTTCAAATACAATTTTCAATTAAAACACAATTTTCATTTTACAATTTCACCTCACTGCATATTCACTCATCACTCATATTTGATCTTCAACTCTGTACCAGCCTATATCCAGCATCTGAATTATCTGCAAAATAAACACTAACATGGTAAAATTGAAAACAAATATTTTTGCAGTGCACAATGAAGTGTGTGTTTGAAAATATTATTTGGGTTGTTCTCGTCATTTTTGTTAATTTATCTTACACGAACAACTTGTAACATGCAAAGTGTATGGTACATGCCACAAGGTCGTGCACACCGATATACATTTGCTTGTTAAAAATGCAAGGACAGGTGAGCACAAGGTCAAACCAAAGCAAAAATTGGATTCAACTCAACATGCAAATATACATGAAGGCAAAATGAAAACATGCTCATATATGCAAGCAATTCAAAAATATGCACATGAAGGTCCAATCAGACTTAAGTGCAAAAAAAAAATGGAACCAAATTCAAAAGCAACAGTGGAACAAGACCACCAGACCAGGTCAATGAAATGACTCGAAGCAATGAAGTTTTTAACTCAATTCAAGTCAAGCTCAGCTAGACCAGATTCAATACCAAAGAGAGCAGTCTTTCAACCCGACATAATCAACAAAGGCATCGGACATGTACAAGTTCAATACAATGGTTAGGGGCAACAAAGGCAAGACTACAATAACATTGGCACAAGGAACCAGAATAGAGAAAATAAAATCAAAATGCAGTGCTTATGTACAAAGTGGTGCATGCAACAAATCACACAAGCAAAGACAGCAATGGAGCAGTGGAACAAAGCTACACTCTACATGCAGGCATTCAGGCAAAAGTACAAGGAATGAACAAGTACATGAAGTACATAAGCAAACCATGGAACAAAATGCAATGCACAGTGCAGACCAATCACATACAACAAGACAGCACCTCCAGTTTCAGTTTCAAATGCAGACCCATGAAGATTCTTCAAACAAGCTTAGGAACAACACATGTGACTCAGCTTCATCATGTACAAATGTACAAATGGAACCATGACTACAATAACATGAAACAAAGCAATCAAGCTAGAACACATATGAAAACCTATAACCAGACGAGAACATCAATGGCAATGCATATGGTCAAAGATACAAGAGCCTGCATATAAACATGTGTACATATACACATGTGTTTCGAGAATCATAGTGCAGACACATGAATGAGCAAATAAAAATAAAAGTCAAGCATAAACACATATTAAAGCTCAAGAAAATAGTGAATAGTGTACAATGAAATGGTCAGAGTATGGTACACACGCATACAACAAATTCAGAAAATTGTAGATAAAGTTGCAGAGGATTTCAGTTTTATAAAGGTCAAAGAATTGTTTTAAAAAGTATTGGGCAAACAGAAAACACCATCGAATAGTTCAAAAATTCGAATACTACCAGCAAAGAAATGGAATGAAAGTTTGAATAAAGTCGTAGAGCAATTCAAGATGAACCAGTCAATCTTTAGGAAATCAAAGTTAAGTTAATATATATCTCAAATTCAAATGCAAGCTGAAAGCGAATTGAACAAGTCAATAGTAGTAAAGAACGGAATGGATTCAAAACAATATTCGAATATATCAACTAACGAACAAGTCAGAATCACCACAAACATTCAAACAAGAATCTAATGGCTGAGCGAAGTAACTGAAGAATTCAAACCAAAATATACGAATGAAATAATAGGGTTTTGATCCCTATAAATTAAACCCAAATCATCATTGGAATTTTTCATTCTAGTTCGTAACAATTCAGTAAGCTTACAAAACTCGAATTGAAGTCGAGCATAATTAAAAACGAAAAAGGAAAAAAAAATCACATATCAATTTCTATCCATTCGAACTCGACATTGAAGCGACCATAAGGGATTAAAGCACTGCAAATCGATTGATGAAGCAAATGAGGTGAAATCGTCACTGGAAATCAATCAGTTGAATCGGCGTCTTCAACACAACAAAAATCCTAATTCCAGATAGAAAGGAACAAGGCAGCAGCAATAAAAGAAAATGGGGAACATCGTTTATCTCATTCTATTTGGGTTGCATATGTTTATGATTGTTTTTATTTGGGCCGTATAAGTATCAGGGTTTTTATTTATTTATTTTAGTTGTTTTGTTTTTTTTGTTTTTTATTGAAATCGGACTCTAGATTAACTAGGTTATGAACTACGATTTTGTAGTTCGAGAATTCACAACTCAATGGCTAAGTTGTGGCAGAGTTTTGAGCTTAGAGTTAGATTAATCAATTTAGCAGGTGTCACAAGTTTACATGTGTTTGTAAGCGTCTGATTACCTAATTTCTAGTGGAAAACTTAGAGGCAGCACGTAGGCATGTTATTGCCGAAGCTGAGTAAAACTATATGTGATCTTTACTGCATTACTTTTTGTTTTTATTTTTATTTCCGCATTAATTTTTAGTATCACCCTATTCACCCCCCTTCTAGGGTGAAAATGATCTTACAATATATATAATTTAAAACCATTTATGTAAGAAATATAAATTTGGTTCTATGATTATTTTACCTTATTTGACTTTTGATTAAGTAGTTTTGATATATATATATATATGTGTGTGTGTGTGTGTGTGTGTAAGGTATTTGTGTTTTGATTGATTAAAAATAAAATATGCTTCTTTAAGGTGTTTATTTTTATATTATAATTGAATTTTTTTAATATGACACTAATTTACATTCTAGACTACATACCGATCAATTGCACTACCTTTTATCATAATACATTAAGTGTGGTTGTTATGATAATAAATTAGTTAACTTATTTTCAGAAATGCACAAAATGTGACAATTGCAAATAAATTAATAATGTAACATGTTTGTATTCGGAATAAGGAATGACGTATGGTTTATTATTTGATGCAATTATATTTGATAGTTACAAATATTTTGTATGTATGATCCATGCTCGTTGAAAATATGTTTCACTTCATGCTTGAAAGGACCAACAGTTTTCATATTTTGTCAAAATGCATGGTTATTGACCTTAATTAAATATTCGAACAATAAACTAAAGATAGAGTGATATGATAACATTCTGTATAGCTGCATAGTGGTTCAAAAATACATCAAGGCTACTATATTCATTTATGTTATTTAGTACAACATTTACTATGTTATTTATATATAATTTAATGTAGCATTTAATTATAGCGTTCATATATGAAATTTGTCATGTAATTTATTTATGATGTTTTGTATCATGTTTATTTAAGGATGCCATGAATATAACCACATACTTAAAGCAAAATATTATAATAGCTATGATTAAAACATGTTGTGCCACGGTTGTAATTTGATATTTTCAAGTATCATATGACATAAAGCATTATTGGAAGTGTTTTTAACACTTGAAATACATTGTACATACACTAAGAAATAAATTCAAATATTATTTTGGTGTCCCTTAGCAAACTAATTGTAAATATCCCACATTTCGAGCGACCTAATTGAAATAACATATCACCAAAATGACCTCTCTTATTTTAGTTGTTAATGAAAATGTTTGATATTTGTGTGTATTTATTCATGCAGATATTAGCCAGCCTAAAGGAAGACTAATATTTGGCCTAATCACTTGCACATGTGTAATTATAAATATGCGACAATTATAAGGTTTTACAAATGAATAACTAATCGGCTCAAAGGAAGATTGTTATTTGACTTGAATTTGTTGTCAGTGTTTTAACATTATAATAAGAGTACCACTTATAGTTAAAATTACTGTCCAAAGACGTGATATTAATGTTGTGCTAGGTATCTTGAGAAGAGATTTACCAATTAATTGAATTTATTATGCTTGATATATGGCTATGAGCATATACGATCAATCTTTATTTTTAATTCAGTTTTCAACCAATTTGACTAAAGTGTCCGCCAATTTTAGTAATGTTATCATCTTATTTGGGACTAACTCTAAGTGTTAGTAAGAGAACATGTTGTTTTTCCTTAACTTCGTTGATCTAGTCTTGTAATTATAAGGATCACAACCACCCCTATAATAGTTGAATGTTCTTATAATGTTATGAAGAACATTGAGATGTATGATAATTCAAATTGCAAGAGTCAAATGATCATACGGTATAATATTTCAAAAGCTTTCAAGGATATAATATCCATAGGGATGATCAATTTAAAGGACTTCTTTTCAAACTGAAAAGCATTTTTCCAAAAAAATGATAAGAGGAACAAACACGCTTTATATTGCTTGGTTCTATAAAGTCAAAGTAAGGAAAACATAAATGAGTACTATATGAAAAAAATATTGCTTCAAAAGTCAAAGAAACTCAGGTTACTATTGTTATTTTTTTGATAACCATTTTAAGAATAAAATGTCCTTTTATTAAGCTCATTTCACATTGTAGTAAGAAGAATAGAGATTGAAGCATGATATGATAACAACTACCCATTTAACGTACATTGTAAATAAATATCTAAATAAGGATAAAAAAGTTGCTAAGGATTTAGAAGAAAACAAATAACATACAGATATATTTACGGTTGTTTCTTTAATGAAATTTATGGACATATAACATAATTTTACTGGATATCACACTTGTCGTGTCTAAAATGATATGCATATTGTTTGTATTTGTTTGAAATTTTTTAATGTTATCACTTAGATAGATTTGAGTTTCTAATTTTGAAATGAATAAATTTGGTTATTATTTGTTTTTTAGATATAATGAGATTAACCTATCGATAAATTCATTCATTATTGGAATTGAATATCTTGAAATTCGTGATAAATACTCTTGTAATGAAGCCTTGAATTTATATATGATAATTAATGTAATTATTTATTCCATCTTACTAAATAATTCTAAATTGAGGTACTAAAGATAGCAAATACTTTATTGATGTTCTAAGCAACTTAAAAGTTACAAATTTTATAAATCCACATTACGGAAACTTTTAAGATAGGAAATGCTATAATTTTTGAGAATGCTGAGTTTTGAGGAGAAATAAAGTATGGATCATTGTCTTTAAGGAGAATCATTATTTTAATTCAACTACGGTTACTTTTCAGATATTGTGTAGGGTTTGTTCGCTTTCACTGACAAGAAGTAAATTAGAACTATAATAAGACAATGCTTAACAAAATTTTAAAGTATGAATCATTATCTTTAAGGAAAATCATTATCTTTGATTCGACTGCAATTACTTCTCCGGATAATGTATATGATATGTTTCATTTCATTGACAAAAAGTAAATTAAGAATCATAATAAGACATTGTTAAATAAAAATTTCTTCAAATTAAGGTTAGTGTTTCAAAAAACCAAACTCAACAACCTCAAGGTGCAAGGTCACTGAGGAAGTCCAGTTGAAAAGGAAGAAATACTATTCCAGAGACTATGTAGTATTTTTTCGTAAAGATAAATAAAGGATTGGTGAAGATGGTTCTGCTGACTTACATCAACTCATATAAGATATTAATCTAAAATGTGGATTTAAGGTATGAATATATAGTGTAACTCTATAAAGGACAATAAAGTTTGAGATCTTGACCTCTTCCTTAAGGTAACAAGATCACCGGTTATGAATAGCTATTAAAAATCAAAAGGGATTAAGTGGTAATGTAGGATGGTATAAGGATCGTTGTAGAAAAGACTATACTCAAAAGAAAATTGAATTTTTAAGGAGACTTTCTCTTTAGTTTTACTGAAATACTCTTTAAATTATTTTGGAACTTACTACAGACTATAATTTTGAGCAATATCGGAAGTATATTAAAGTCATATTTCTAAATAGAGACGTTGATGAAACAACTAAAGAAACTCACTTATGAATTACTCTTGTGTATCGACAATTCAAATATGCCATTATTATTCATGCATAATATTTGAATTATCACAAAAGTGCTAGGCAGGTAAGTGCATCAAAAGGTTTGGTACGCAAACTGCAAATCAATTGATTCTCGTTTGCTAAAAGATACAAATATTGTCTTATGTAGTGATATAAGAACATCCTTGAAGCTAAAGAGATGCAAAAGATTCCTCATGCCTTTGCGGTGTGGAGTCTAATGCATGCTAAGGCATACACATATGGATATTGCATGTATTATTTGATAGATATCTTACTGACATTGAAAGTGGATCAATGGTTAGTAACCAAAATGGTTACGGGATATCTTTAAGGAATAAAAAGATTATATGCTCATAAATGAAAGATTGGATTGATTGGGGATCATAAAGCATTACGATCTGAATATTTTTGATGTTAATAGTATAAAAGATCCACTTCAACTATTATTATTATTATTTTTGGATGGAGCTATATAAGGAAATTTGTCATACATACACTTATAGCCTCCTCTGTCATGGAACTAACGTTTATTTCTATTATGAGGCATCCAACGATGGAAAAAAATTGCAAAATTTTGTTACAAAGTTGTGGATATTTGAAAAAGAAATTAGAAGACCACTAAGGTAACATTGTGACAGTAAAAACGTATTATTTTCCAGTAAGGAGAGAGTGCAAAAAAGATTGTAATTCATAGAGTATATTATGACAAATTCCATTATGGCGGATCCGCTTACAAAAGGATTATCACCCAAGGTCTGTCAGGACACGATTCTTCGTCTTCCGAAAATTCAACATCGATACTCACTTTATCGACTGCCGAGAAATCGAACGACGGAAAACCGAACACCGAGGGTTTTAAAAAGAATTTAAGAAAAGAAAAAGTAGAAAAGAAGGGAGAAAAAGGTAGAAGATGGAGAGGAAAAGAAAACAGAAAATTAGAAAATAGAATAGAAAAGAGAAAATAGAGAAGAGATAGAAAAACAAAATAGAACAAAATTTTAAAATAGAAGAAAAAGAGAAGAGAGAACATAGAGAAAATAGAACGGAACAGAAAACAACAGAACAACATCAGAATCTCACAATTCGCAGCGGAACAACATATAATAATAAATGAATAATCTTTAAACAAAGAACCATATCAGTTATTACATTACATCACATTTCATTACCTCATATCATCAGAGTGTACAACAACAACAACAAACAGTGCAGCGGAAAAAGAAATACTATATAACTTAGTAATACGCCATGCCATTCAGCTTGCCTCCAGCAACTCCAGAATATCCAGAATATCCTGATAAACCTTAACTCTTGACTGCCCGTGTGGAAATTGGTGGGCACCCAGAGTTTAGGAAGGAAAACAATAAACTCCAAGTCAGTCATGTGACTGGTGTGAGAACTCAAAACAGTTTATTTATCTTTATAATCAAAATAGAGGAATATTTTTAAATTCGATTCGCAATGCTTTTAAAAAAATGAGACTACCATAAGGCCTCCCGCACATACACACATGCAAACGCAGAATCGGAGGAGATTTCTCCTTATGATAGTCAAAGATGCTTGATACGCATTTAAAATAACATTTGATATTATTACTAGTGCATAGTGTAGAAGAAATTCATTTCGAAAGTAGAATATAAATCTTAGCCAACATACGACCATTATCGTATGCCTACTATAGCTACCATCCAAACAGTGGTGACCACCATAAGTGAATAGCAGGTTCTACAACTAATACCGTACAAGTTTCGTATTGGGAATTGGATTTCCAACAAATGGTCAGGCCAAGGAACTTCCCATTGCCACATGAGAATGCCTCTGGAAAGACATCCCCGAGAACCAAACCGGAACTCTGCCAACACAAGGCCGGGTTACCCCTAACTGGGTAACTACTGACACGAGCACGCCATTCCCCGATCGTAAACGACCTTTCTCACGGGATCCCGATAGCCAACAACCACAAAGTAATAAATTCGCAGTAACCACATAGGTTAAATATCTGGGCTCCATACCATGATACCACCTCTATCCAGAAGGAAATGTACATACCCTAAAGGGTGCTACCCCTCATAACCTTGCTGCATCTTTCCTGTTTTGACCATTTCCGGGGTGTGAGGTTCGACGAAGTCACGTCCACAAAAACATACTTTATACAAAAGCCATGCTTTGGGTCAACAAATGATCAACACAATGATCACTAAGATAGACGATCAAATAAATGATCCTATCCAAATAATCAACACAATGATCATTTCAGCAACACTCAGCATGTCACATTACCAAATTGGGAACATATCGCTGATAACCTTCAACTATATAACCTCTGAGCTCGTACGTCTCAGAGAAGGGTGTTAAGCTAAAAGAATAAATTCTTCGCCACCAACAGAAATATATTTGAATGAAATCGGCTTTATATCTCAACTTGTAATGTCAGACATACAATCCATACAAGTCTGTTCCGGGATCGAACAAAACCGAAGGCACTTACAAAGAAGTCCTTGCAATCCGGATATTCACAATCCTGATCGGATTTCCCATCACTTATGGAGAACTCTATACCGGAGCAACTCGGTGCAGAGTAAATCGACAGGTCATCCTATCGCTCTCGCAAATACCGGGTCTTCAACACCGATCTTCAATGCAATTCACAACGACGTATCACATATTCGGAATGGGTTATACGACCCCATGGTCCTTTCCCGGTTAACCCGAATAGTGAGCGCTTATTCAAAAATAAGTGTAGCATTCACATTCAAACAAATCACATCAATTACCCATTCAAAGGGAAATATTGATAGTTGATTATTGAACTATCAATGGATATGCACAACATCACCAGATTCCAAATAATTTTCCAAATTATTTATTTTCCAAAATATCTTTACAAGATATATAATTTCAATACTTCAAAAATAAATCAATATTTATTTTTCTAAACCAATCCCACTTTCTTTTATAAATTTCTTAGTGAATTTACATTTCAAAATATCCATGCATATGATTTCAATAATTCATTTCAATTTATCTTCAAAAAGATAAATTCTCAAAACGTTTCATTTCACATTGGAAAAACATTCCCATACTTATTTATTCATAAGTAATTCACAAATTTTATTTATTTAAAACAAATGGAAAATATTCAATATACTTAAATCGAAATTAAGTATATATTTCATTCTTTAAGGAAATCATTCTCTTAAACATATTTATTTGGGCCAAAACGAATGTTATGTAAAACATCGTTACGACAACCCAAAATCACTAGTATAGGGATTCGAAATTAAAATAGATATATAAATCCCAATACTATACAAAACATTTCCTTTCGGAAATCATTTACTATAACAACAGTGTTATAGTCCACCATTTCCTTTTATTTCTCGAAAACGTTTATTTCAATAATAAATGTTGAAATCTATGGTTTCGAATCTCAACACATTTTAAAACATCGTTAGATCGTTTTAATTCTATTTAAAACATCACATTCTAAACATTTTCTTTAACGTGTTATTCACTATTCAAAAACGTGAATATACTTCATTAACAAATTTCATCCTTTTTATTCATTTTATTTTAAAGGATTATTCACTGTCTAAAACGTGAATATAACTCCATAAATAAGTTATAACAATTTTACTTATCAAAATAAGTCATTTGTGAATTTATAAAACAACGTTTATAAATTCCATTTCTATTTATTTATAAAAACTTCCTTTTTATAAATTTCCTTTATAAATCTATTCCAGTTTATAACTCAATCATAACTAAAAGTTCATATTATAAGTTAAATACTTATAAAACGATTATTTTACAAAAATCGTTCCTTAGAATTTCATAATTATAAATCTTATAACTTATAAGATTCAAATGTCCACCCAAATCTATTCCTCAATTAACTTCACCAATTTATAAATCTTACTATTTATAAATTTTATTTATAACTTCACAGTTTATAATTCTATAAATTTCATTCATTTATGAAATTCATTTTCACTTCATTCAAACACTTATAAAAACTCGTTTTATAATGTCTATATTTCAATTTATAAATATCCATTTATAAATCTCTTAATATAAATCAATTTATATTATTCTTCTAAAACGTCTTTAAATTCCTTTATTATTTCACCATTTTGATTCATAAAATAATTAAAATTTATAAATCCTGTATTTAAACTTTTTATAATAAATTTAAAAATCCCAGTTTAAACTATTTTATAAAGTCATTAATTCCTTATTTTCAAAAATCAGCTTTTAACTATATTTCTTAAAAATCATAATTTTTATAACTTTAAAAATTATAACGTTTATTTATTTATAATGGATCAATTCCAAAATATAGTATATTCTCAAAAATCACTTTAAAAATTATTTTAAAATCCCAAAATCTGGGTCCAATGATGCTACACACCAAATAGTCAATCACGACTACAACGATATCATATATCAATATGAAAATCCATCAAATATCAAAATATCTGAAATCAAATAAAAACTGTTGAGGAATCCAGTTGGATCCCTCCAATCTGTTTTCCTGCATCCAAAAACATTAGCACAATACCAATTTCGCTCCAGTACGAAATTATCGCGGTATATGGGATTTAAAATATTATCCGCTTAATAACGGCGCAATAGGGTCTCATCCGCTAAACAAAAAAAATGCGGGAAATCAACAACTCCAATATATACATATGCCAATATATATATATATATATATATATATATATATATATATATATATTGCTATTATATATAATACCAATTTCACTGTTTATGAAATATTCGCGGTATATGTTTTTATTAAATAACATCCGCTTACTAACGGCGCATAATGTCTATTTTAACAATCAATAGATATTAATCATTATTCAAACATGCATTCAAATATTTTAAATCTAACTATTTAAAATAAAATCGAAACTGATTCGATTGAGTGAGAAGTTCTCACCTTGATTTTAATTTCCGTTTTAGCGATTTATTTCGAATAAAATTAAACGCGCGTTTAATTTTACCCAAAATTCTCACTAACTCCAAACGACTCCAAACCAACTCCATCGCGTAGTGCTCGTCCATACGATTCCAACGCAACTGGTTTCGCACGTTTTCGACCTCGTATGAAAAAGATATGAATTTACGAAGTTTTACTCGAATTTAACTTATATAAATACAACAAAATTTATAATTTTTATAACCTAAACTAGTATAGGCCGTAGGATTGATCTCCCCCTCCATCAGGCCGCACACCCTCTCTCTCTTATCTCACGCGACATTTACAGTACACCGAACCCAACATGCTTCCTCAAACCCTAATAACGCGACCACCACCTCTCATCTTCACGTCGATCAGTGAGTGTCGATCTGAAGCTCAACCCCCTTGCTACTCTCGGCCAAGATGCGGCCCCACCTGGAGCACCACATAGCTCGAAAAACGTGTACAAAGCCGGCCACTTTAAACCCATTTTGCCGATGATCCGTGAAGTCTTTTCAGATCATGACCGTTGATATTATAGATCTCAACATGCTCTTCAATGTTGTAGTTGAAAGTTTTTGGTAAATGTCGATGGATGAGAAGATAAACGAGGGGGAAGTTGCTTAATTTTCGGCCATCCATTATCAAGTGGCGGCTGCGTTTATAAAACCCTAATATAAATTTTTTTTATTTATGAAGGCAAAGGGTCTCTATTTATAGAAGAAAATCGAACACTATTCATCCGGAAATTCCGAACTCCGATTTACGCGCCGTAACCAGCGTTTCTAGGGTTTACCCCGCGTTCCGGACACAATGGAACATGTTTCGGAAGCTAATTCGGAAGTATGTGCGAGTTATGGCTATAAACGCTCAATTTAAATTAAACCGATTTAAATCGATTTCTAGGCGTTTTAATTCGTACCGGACAAACCGTAAATCCAATTGACTTGAAATTTGAAACCATACAATAATATCACATTACGGATCCGATGAAACTGGTTTCGTCGAAATCCGAGACTTTTTGAAAAATGGCTATTTTAACTCGCCAAATTAAAATTAAAAATAAATCGATGCGTTTCGAGCTGCCACGATCAAACGATAACTCCGATTGACACGAAAATTGAAATCCGGTAATAACTAACCATTACGGATGCAGTGGAACTGGTTTCGTTCAATTCTGAGACTGTTCAAAAATTGACTATTTTCACTAGTCGAATTTAATATTAAAATATTCGATTTTCACAAATTAACTTTTAATTCGATTTTAAAAGTTCTAAAATATCATTCTAACTTCCATATGATAAAATAAAATTTTACAAATCATTTTCAATCATATTTAACCCAATTTTCAATTATTTCCATAATTTCACGTATTAAATTATCGATTTAATAATCCAATTAAATTCAATAATTCAAATAAAAATTTATTCGACTTATAAATTCACTTATAAATATTTAAAATTAATTAAATACTCATATTTTAATTAATAAAAATTCTGGGTCGTTACAATCTTCCCCACTTAAAAGAATTTCGTCCTCGAAATTACAAGTAAGAAAAGTTATAGAATTTATTAATTTTCCCAAAAATTCATAGTTAAACTTTTTACAATAACTTACTAAGTTTTCAAATCATACTTAGTTATCTTTTTCAAAACCAAACTACTGTTGTTTAACTTTCAATTCCAAATCAAAGTTAAAGTTTTCAAAAATTTTCCCAATTTTCTCAAAATTTTTCTAACGCCTTAAATTTTCGGAAAAATTCGCCATAGTCTCCTTTGCGCGGCTCGATCCGAAAAAAAAATGACAGTATATATATCACAAATATACATCTCATCAAGTAATGAGGCATCCCGCAGGGAAAAAAGTGTAAAAGTACGGTATGTAATCCGAGATATGTACCTTATATTTTTATTAGCAAGCATATACGGCTAATATAGCGCGAAAGCGAGCTCCAAATGCGAAGTAAACGTGATCCGCACCTACTAATCACTCAACAAACAACATGAGAATCATGCATATAGACAATAGTATCAATATACAACATATAGCAACATAATAACTATATATGTGAACATGGAAATTGAAACAAAAGCAACAAATGCAAACATCAACCAACTATCATCCAACAAATTCATAACCAAATCAATATTCATTTATATTTTCATTAATATTCAATGAATTAGGTTTTCAATTTAATCACATTTGATTTATTGATAGTGGACGTTTTTACTAACATTCTTTTTCACTTAGTTTACATTCACGAATTCATATTCAAGTTGGTTCACTTCCAAATCAAATTCAATTTTATTTAAGTTTCATTTAACTTCCAATTGAATTTCAATTACTTTAGCCTCCAATTTCATTAACTACTTAATGAATTATATACAATCAACTAATAATCATATAACAATCAATGTATATTAATTACAACCAAATTACTTTGCTTACAATTGGTTTAATTTAATTGATTTTCATTCAATTATTCAACTTTCTAATATCATTAGATTTTAATGAATTAACACTTAAATTCATATTTCACATCAACTAAAATTTACATTTAATTGATTTACATTTAATCCATTAATTCAATTCAATTTCAAAATTGAATTTCATTTATATAACTCAAGTTCACATCCATCACTTGGTTTTACTTAACTTAAATTCCCATTTTTATATTTACAACTCATATTCATAAATATATTCATTAGTTTAACTTCTTACATATATAAGTTTTATTTCACAATTGTAAATCACATTAATTATAATTCAATTCTTATAATTCTTTATACTTATACAATTATTCTTTTATTTAGATTATTCAAATAACTAGACAATCAACTTACATACACTTTAATAATTCTGAAAAATTATTCCTTTATATATAAAATATAATCAAGGTAAAATTATTTCATTTACCCAATTCAAAACAATACTGTGCCGAATTGTTCTATTCAAGTGTTTAGAAACCCCTTCGATTCAGTTTCGAAGCTGCGCCGACGAAGGTTCATATACCACTCCACAAACCAATCATCACAATATAAAACAATTTTATATTCACTAACAAATACGCTCTCATAGCTATTATTACACTCAAATTCATTCTAGAGTACTGCTGACTCTATCTCTAATGAGTAATACCCAACAGAACCATGGTTGTCGCTTAACCATAAGCTCTGATACCAAATTGTCAGGACACGATTCTTCGTCTTCCAAAAATTCAACATCGATACTCACTTTATCGACTGCCGAGAAATCGAACGACGGAAAACCGAACACTGAGGGTTTTAAAAAGAATTTAAGAAAAGAAAACGTAGAAAAGAAGAGAGAAAAAGGTAGAAGATGGAGAGGAAAAGAAAACAGAAAATTAGAAAATAGAATAGAAAAGAGAAAATAGAGAAGAGATAGAAAAACAGAATAGAACAAAATTTTAAAATAGAAGAAAAAGAGAAGAGAGAACATAGAGAAAATAGAACGGAACAGAAAACAACAGAACAACATCAGAATCTCACAATTCGCAGCGGAACAACATATAATAATAAATGAATAATCTTTAAACAAAGAACCATATCAGTTATTACATTACATCACATTTCATTACCTCATATCATCAGAGTGTACAACAACAACAACAAACAGTGCAGCGGAAAAAGAAATACTATATAACTTAGTAATACGCCATGCCATTCAGCTTGCCTCCAGCAACTCCAGAATATCCAGAATATCCTGATAAACCTTAACTCTTGACTGCCCGTGTGGAAATTAGTGGGCACCCAGAGTTTAGGAAGGAAAACAATAAACTCCAAGTCAGTCATGTGACTGGTGTGAGAACTCAAAACAGTTTATTTATCTTTATAATCAAAATAGAGGAATATTTTTAAATTCGATTCGCAATGCTTTTAAAAAAATGAGACTACCATAAGGCCTCCCGCACACACACACATGCAAACGCAGAATCGGAGGAGATTTCTCCTTATGATAGTCAAAGATGCTTGATACGCATTTAAAATAACATTTGATATTATTACTAGTGCATAGTGTAGAAGAAATTCATTTCGAAAGTAGAATATAAATCTTAGCAAACATACGACCATTATCGTATGCCTACTGTTGAATATGCGCTTATATGATTTTTGTTTGATGATAATAAACATATATTCATTTGTTTAAATGTATTTGATAATATACTATTTTATTTTTTCACAGATTAAATAAATAATTGCAGAATAAAATAAATAACACGAAATTTGAATTCAAGCGAATATTTTATTCAAACAAATATTTATTACATCTTTGAATAGTACAATTTCAAGCTCTCACTATAACTATACAACTTTGATACAAATTCAATTACATCACTATTTTACATCAGCACCTCACTACATATCACTCACACTCATATTTTGTCTTCAACTTCAAATCCAGTTTTTGAATCCAGCATCTGAGCAAATCTGCAAAAATATACACTAACGCAGTAAAATTGAAAAAGAAATATTTTGCAATTCAAAAATAAAAGATGATTTTAAAAATATGATTTGCCTCAGTTATTTGGGTTGTTCGTCATAATTTAAATTTGAATTCATCATACACGAACAACTTGTGACATACACAGTGTATTACTGTATATGCCACAAGGCCGTGCACGCCGATATATACACTTGATTGTTTTACAGGGACAGGTGAGCACAGGTCAAACCCAAATGAAAAATCAGGTTCAACTCAAGTGCCAACAAAGAATCAAAGCTCGGCCAACATAATGCAACTATGTTCAAACATGACAGAAACATGATCAAAGCTATAAGTGATGCAGCATCAAGTAAACAGTGCCAAATGAAGCACAGCTGCAAAAAACATGACAGAAACATGATCAAAGCTATAAGTGATGCAACATCAAGTAAACAGTGCCAAATGAAGCACAACTGCAAACAACATGACAGTGAAAACTCGAGTCACAGTGCCATGCTACAGATTATAAAATGAAATTCATAAATGCAACAACTAAATGAAGTCAGCAGTCAACAGTGATAATGGTCAAGAACTATACAAATGAATGAAGCATGCAAGCTCAAGACATCAAGTGATACAAGGTCAGGGGAGCAACATGAATGCAACAAAGACCAAGCTACAGCATCAAGATAAGAAGATCAAAGTGAACCAGATCAATAGCAGCTCAGTTATACAAGCTAACCAAGTTTATATGCAATGCAAAGACCACGGCTACAACAAATGTACATATATGGACAGTGAAAACAGAAGTGCACAGCAACAGTAAGGAAATGGACAAATGCAACTGAACCAACTACACAAATATGCTATGCAGTAAAGTCAATCAGAGGCATCAACAAAGAAAATGCTTGACACCGAGCATGTACAAAATGATGCATGATGAATCAGACCATACAATATGAAACAGAGGCAACAAGACTATATGCAAGCAAAGTCTCTACATGGATGCAGTGATACAAGTCAGAGCAACAAAATCAAAGCAATGGTGATGGGCCGAGAGGACCAGTGATATAAGTAAAGATGAGTGCAGATTCGAAGTCGAAAGCAACACCATGTACAACAATGCACTGGAACACATGATGCATATGTCGAGTTCAATGCAACATAGCACCAGGCATCACTATGATACAACTTACAAACCCAAATGACAACTCAATAAATTTTGCAGTGATACAAAACAAGTTCAACAGGCAACAAGCAAAAGTTCACAGAGAAGTCGAAATCATGAAAAGTGGCACGGCAATTTTTGAGAAGAACCAACAGAAATCGCCATGTCAATGTTGAACAAGTCAAAGTAAAAATACCAAGAAATCAACATGAAATATACGAATATGACAAAGTCAAATTAAAGCCGTGCTCATCACAATTTTTAAAGCCGTGTCAATCAAGCAATCGAGTATTTACACAATTGATTTAGTCAAGGAAAAATCACGAGCATCCAAGTGTAATCGAATGGCCAGAGCAAACAATTTGACAAATTCATATATATTCGAACGAACGCAAATCTAGGGTTACAAACCCTATATAAAGAAATCATCATCGGCAATTTTATTCATCGAGTTCAACCAAGCATAAAACCAGCAAAAACAAAAGCATAAAATTACATACCGAAGAAGGGACGAACTTGATGAACGAAGCAGCCGAAGTGAGCAACAAGGGGTACGATCGATCAAGGCTAAACGCAAATACTCACTGAATCGATCAACATAACGTCGGCTTTTAGAATAACCCTAAATTGGATCAAGGAGCAAAAGCCCCAAAATTCACAGAAGCCCTAGTTTTTAATCAGGAGGAACGAGAGAAAGAAAAGCCGCCATTAACATAAAGAAAAGAGACGGGCTAGAATATAAAAGAGGCCGGCCTATTGTTTTAAAAGGGAGAATTCTTTGTTTTTTTTATATAAGGGTTTTTAATTAGGGTTATTTTGTTTTATAATCGTTTTTAATTGTATTTTCTTTTTAAACCGTTTTAATTTTCTAGTCGTGTGACTAGGGTGCAAACTATAGTGTGTAGTTTGGGAATTTGCAACTCGGTAGTTGAGTTGTGGTCAGGGTTTTGAGCGTAGAGTTAGATTAGTCAATAGCGGGTATAGCAAGTTTACGTGTGTAAGCGAGGGACTATCTAATTTCTAGTAGAAACCTTGGGGGCAGCACGTAGGTAGGGTTTGGCCGAAGCTGGGTAAATTCTGTGTTGTTCTGTTCTGCATTTTATTATTCTGCTATTTATTTCTGTGCTGGTAATATTCTGTGATCTGTGTTAATATTAGTTTATAAGCTTCCGCAATTAATTTTTATAATTAACACTATCACCCTATTCACCCCCCCTCTAGGGTGAAATCGATCCTACAAGTGGTATCGGAGCTAGGAATAGAAGTCAACATTTGTTTTAAAAATTCTATTTTTTTTTGAAAAAAAAAATCAGTTTTTGTTTAAAAATTCGAATTTTTAAAATGGCTTCTTTTAATAATGCTTTTGCAGAAGGTCAATCCATAGTTAGACCACCAATGTTCAATGGTGAATATGCTTTTTGGAAAAATAGGATGAAATTTTTTTTGAAAACCATTGACGCTTGGGATATTGTTGAGACAGGTTATAGAATACCAACTATAACTGTAGATGATCAGGAAATAGAGAAACCAAAAGAACAATGGACAGAACTAGAAAATAAATTACAGAATACTAATGCCAAAGCTATGAATTCTATTATTTGTTCATTAGATCAATTTGAATTTAATCGTGTCTCACATTGTCTAACTGCGCAGGAAATATGGCACATATTAGAAGTAACTCACGAAGGAACATCTCAAGTCAAAGAATCTCGCCTTGCCATGCTAAGCAGCGAATACGAGAACTTTACAATGGCGAAAGAAGAAAATGTCAAAGAGATGTACGGACGACTTTCCAACATCATATACAAATCAAAAGCTCTCGGAAAAACATACACCGAATTGGAAATAGTCCGTAAAATCCTCAGAGTCCTTCCACGAAGCTTTGAAGCAAAAGTAACTGCCATTCAAGAATCGAAAGATTTAAAACAACTCAAAGTCGAAGAACTCATCGAAAATCTCACCACTTATGAGCTAGAAATGAAATTCAAGGAAGAGCGTGAAGGTGGAGATACTCGAAAGAAATCAATAGCTCTCAAAGGAACGACTGAAAGTGATGATGAGAATGATGACGATGATGATGGAGCAGCAGAGCTAGCGCTACTAATAAAGAAATTCAAAAAGTGGAATCGCAAATACGGAAATCCAGCTCGAAATCATGAATTGAAAAACAGAATAGGAAAAGCACTAGACAACCCAGAAGATCAGAAAATCATTTGTTACAAATGCAACAAACCCGGCCATATCAAGCCACAATGTCCTCAAAAACGATCAAATCAAGGAAAGAAACTAAAGAAGAAAAGCTTTGCGGCTACTTGGGATGAAACTGACGAAGATGAAAGTGATAACACCGAGAGTGAGAGTGAAAAAGCAAATATGTGTCTTCATGGTGAAGTTACAGACAGTGATGACGACGAGCCAAGCGAGGTATCAAAACTCACTCATTCTGAATTACTAATTTATTTCCATGAAGTAAATGGCTGTTATGAACGACTTAGGGAAAAATATGCTAAACTTGAATCTCAAAAGGATACTTTGATAGAATGCAATAAACAACTTGATCAATTAGTTAAGAACTATCAATGTAGAATTCCTAAGTGTGATAAGTGTCCAACATTCGAAGAAGAAATTAAAAAATCGGAAATCAATATAAAATCACTTGAAAATGAAATTCTGATTTTAAAAGAGAATGAAAATACTAGGAGAGAGAATTCTATTAAAAAGTGCATACAGTTGTTAAACGAAAATGAATCTCTCAAATCACAAGTCCAACAATTGTCAACGACTTTAGATAAATTTTCAAAAAGTGAAAAATCGTTGAATATGCTATTAGGAAAGCAAACTGTTAATACGGTTAGACAAGGATTTGGATATAATAATTCGAAAATTGTTGAAAACAAGATTAATCAAGTTAATTCTATGTGCACAATTTGTAGAAAATTTGGACACGGTCACAATAATTGTTGGTATAGACCCAAACATGTGAAAACTATACCGATTTGGGTTTCAAAAGGCACAAATATAAAATCTCTCAAAGTTAAACAAATTTGGGTGCCAAAGGGAACAATTATAAATAGTTTTGGGTCTACACAAAATTATTTTTCAAAATTTTCTGCCACTAACAACCATGGACCTATAAAAACAAATAGGTCACTAAACTCTCTTCTCGTGTAGGTATGCTGGCAGGCTAAGGAACAACAACAATGGTACTTGGATTCTGGCTGTTCCAGGCACATGACAGGCGATAAATCGAAGTTCCTTAGCCTAGAAAAGTACAAAGGTGGCAGAGTCACAATGGGGAACAATGACAAGTGTAAAATTGTCGGTAAAGGTAAAGTAGGTAACAATACATTTACCTTGAATGACGTTCTATATGTTGAAAATCTGCACCACAATTTGATATCAATCAGCCAGCTATGTGATAAAGGTATGAATGTTATCTTTGATTCTGACATGTGCAAAATTGTTGACAAATCATCAAAAGAAATCTTATTTTCAGGAAAAAGGAAAGGTAATATATATTCTCTATCTTTTGATGATCTCATCCTCTCCAAATGTTTGGTAGCTAAGGATATAGAAGTGAATTTATGGCATAGACGTTTAGGGCATGCTAGTATGAACTTATTAAACAAATTAAAAAGAAAAAGTTTGGTAAGAGGGTTGCCATCACATGAGTTTGAATCTGAAAACATCTGTAAAGCATGTACTTTGGGAAAACTTAGAAAATCATCGTTTCATGCCAAAAACAATGTAAGCACTTCTAGAGTTCTTGAACTTATTCATATGGATCTATTTGGACCTAATGACATTGCTAGCTTAGGAGGTAAGAAATATTGCTTTGTGTTAGTTGATGATTACTCAAGATATACATGGGTATACTTCTTAGCTAAAAAATCAGAAACTTTTTCATACTTCACAAGATTCGCAAAATTTGTGCAAAATGAAAAAGAAGTCTCTATTGTTTCGTTAAGAAGTGATCATGGTGGAGAATTTGAAAATTATGAATTTGAAACTTTCTGTGATGAAAACGGAATCAAACATGAGTTCTCTGCACCACGTACTCCACAACAAAATGGGGTAGTTGAGAGAAAAAATCGAACTTTACAAGAATTGGCTAGGTCTATGTTAAATGAATATGAACTACCTCTGCATCTCTGGGCAGAAGCTGTAAATACAGCATGTTATGTAATGAATAGAGTTATCATCAGACCGATTCTTAACAAAACCCCCTATGAGCTATGGTTCAACAAAAAACCAAACATCGCTTACTTCAAAGTGTTTGGATGTCCTTGCTATATTCTTAATACAGGTGATCAGTTAGGAAAATTTGAAGCAAAGGCTGATGATGGCATCTTCATAGGTTACTCTTCGAGAAGCAAAGCTTATAGAGTCTACAACAAAAAGACTAAAACAATCGTAGAGTCAATCAATGTGAAATTTGATGAAGGCATTGACGAACAGGATACATCCAAAAGCAACGTTGAAGAGGAGAAAGAAAAAGATGAATTTGAAAAACCAAAAGAAACTGCTGATGCTAGAGAAACTACCACAACTCAAGAAGTCCGAAGAAATCTGGATCCAGAAAAGCTGAAATACAAAACAGACCATCCACCAGAATTGGTAATTGGAAACCCTATAGCAGGTATACAAACTCGTTCATCTTTTAAAAATCTATGTGATCTGTGCTTATATAGTGGATTTATTTCAGAAATAGAACCAAATAACATAGATTCAGCCCTTAATGATGAAAACTGGTTCACGGCCATGCAAGAAGAGCTAAATCAGTTTGAACGAATAATGTTTGGAGTCTAGCACCTAGACCTAAGGATTATCCAGTTATAGGAACAAAATGGATTTTTAAAAATAAATATGATGAATCTGGAAATATAATTAGAAATAAAGCTAGACTAGTTGCTAAAGGATACAATCAAATTGAAGGAGTTGACTTTGATGAAACTTTTGCGCCTGTAGCTAGACTAGAATCAATTAGAATATTGTTAGCTTTTGCTTGTTACAAAGGATTTAAACTAAGACAAATGGACATTAAGAGTGCTTTTCTTAACGGAGTTTTAAAAGAAGATGTGTTTGTTGAACAACCAGAAGGTTTTGAAAGTCATGAATATCCAAACCATGTATACAAACTAAGGAAGGCATTATATGGATTAAAACAAGCTCCCAGAGCTTGGTATGAATGTCTTACTTCTTATCTCCTTGAAAATGGGTTCAAAAAGGGATGTGTAGATACCACACTATTTCTGTTGCATGAAAACAATGATATTTTGATTGTTCAAATATATGTTGATGACATCATTTATGGTGCTACTAACAAGTTATTGTATGAGAAATTTGAAAAAGTCATGCAGGAAAAGTTTGAAATGAGCTTGGTTGGAGAGTTAAAATTCTTTTTAGGATTTCAAATCCAACAAAGCAATAAAGGCACATTCATTTCTCAAACAAAATATATTAGGGAACTTGTCAACAAATTTGGATTGAAAGATGCTAAACCAGCAAGAACTCCCATGAGTACAACACTTAAACTTGACAAAGATGAAAAGGGTAAGACAGTTGATCAAAAGCAGTACAGAGGTATGATTGGATCACTCCTTTATCTTACCGCCTCTAGACCTGACATCATGTTTTCTGTCTGCTTATGTGCACGTTTTCAATCTAACCCAAAAGAATCTCATTTAAAAGCTGTTAAAAGAATTATAAGATATTTATTGCACACCCCACGATTTGGTCTTTGGTATCCATCAAATGATAATTTTGAATTGAAAGGTTTTTCAGATGCTGATTATGCCGGAAACTTGGTTGATAGAAAAAGTACTAGTGGAGCATGTTTTATGCTAGGACATTCATTAGTTGCATGGTCGAGTAGAAAACAAAATTGTATTGCATTATCCACAACAGAGGCAGAGTATATTGCTTTGAGCGGTTGCTATGCTCAAATCTTATGGATGATACAAACTTTGCATGACTATGGTCTAAATTTTAAACGTGTACCACTAATGTGTGATAGCAAAAGCGCAATTGATCTCACAAATAATCCTGTACATCATTCGCGAACAAAACATATAGATGTAAGACATCATTTTATTAGAGATCATATTTCCAAAGAAAATATCTGCATAAATTTTATTTCAACTGATTCTCAATTGGCAGACATCTTTACAAAACCCCTACCAGAAAATAGTTTTTGTAAACTACGACTCAGTCTAGGTGTTTTAGAAATTTGCTGAATATTTAACATTTTTTTTCTCCCTACAAATCATCGAAAAGAAAAATAGTGATTGAAAAAGTGATGAGTGTTGATATTGATTATATATTATAACTCGAGAAAGTATAATTAGAAAATTTCTTTAGAAATGTAAACAAGAGTTATAAAACTTTTTGTTGGTAAAAATTCCATGACCATCTCTATACCTATCATATTTCTATCAACCATCATTCATCAAAATTCTATATAGTTTGTCGATATGTGGTACTTTAAACAGGAATCGTTCGTTTTTCATTTTTTTTTAAATAATAAAAAAATAAAAAATAAAAAAATAAAATAAAAAATTAATAACAATAAATAAATACCAAAGTGTTCACTCTCATTTAAAAGTCCTCACGGTTATGCATGGGTGAATTACTTGGAATTTGTTATGTGCTTCCATGCTCATTTAAAAGTCCTCACGGTTATGCATGTATGGAATACATATCAAAAGTTGATTTTTTTAAAAAAAAATAAACAAGTTGATTCTAATCCCATTTAAAAGTCCTCACGGTTATGCGTGGTTAGAAGATACTTGAATTCATTTTTCTAAAATAAATTTGGAATGCTACTAATCTCATTTAAAAGTCCTAACGGTTACGCATGATTAGTAGATATTCAAATTCCTGATATAAAAATACCACAAATAGACACAATTGTATGGTTTTATATGATGACATCATCTCCATCATTCTAAAAGTGGAATATGCGCCTAACAAAATTTTTATGATTTTTGTTTGATTTTTTTATTGAAATTTGATATTTATATTAAATTGAGTTTTAATGTTGAATTGATATCGATTACTTTATCTCTATTTTCTCTAACACTATTATTCTTTTGCTGATAACAAAAGGGGGAGAGAAAAGTTAAGATTTTGTCAAATAAAATCTAGCAAAGGTCAAATAATTTTCCATTTTGCATCTAGACTCTTTTGCATATTTTATTTGTATGCATATATGTAGGGGGAGTTTTGTGTAGAGAGGAAGCAATTAAATAGGGGGAGCAATTAGGATATATCAATGATCAAATACATTTAACATATTCAAAATCTTAAATATATGTTTGTTATCATCAAAAGGGGGAGATTGTTGAATATGCGCTTATATGATTTTTGTTTGATGATAATAAACATATATTCATTTGTTTAAATGTATTTGATAATATACTATTTTATTTTTTCACAGATTAAATAAATATTTGCAGAATAAAATAAATAACACGAAATTTGAATTCAAACGAATATTTTATTCAAACAAATATTTATTACATCTTTGAATAGTACAATTTCAAGCTCTCACTATAACTATACAACTTTGATACAAATTCAATTACATCACTATTTTACATCAGCACCTCACTACATATCACTCACACTCATATTTTGTCTTCAACTTCAAATCCAGTTTTTGAATCCAGCATCTGAGCAAATCTGCAAAAATATACACTAACGCAGTAAAATTGAAAAAGAAATATTTTTGCAATTCAAAAATAAAAGATGATTTTAAAAATATGATTTGCCTCAGTTATTTGGGTTGTTCGTCATAATTTAAATTTGAATTCATCATACACGAACAACTTGTGACATACACAGTGTATTACTGTATATGCCACAAGGCCGTGCACGCCGATATATACACTTGATTGTTTTACAGGGACAGGTGAGCACAGGTCAAACCCAAATGAAAAATCAGGTTCAACTCAAGTGCCAACAAAGAATCAAAGCTCGGCCAACATAATGCAACTATGTTCAAACATGACAGAAACATGATCAAAGCTATAAGTGATGCAACATCAAGTAAACAGTGCCAAATGAAGCACAGCTGCAAAAAACATGACAGAAACATGATCAAAGCTATAAGTGATGCAGCATCAAGTAAACAGTGCCAAATGAAGCACAGCTGCAAACAACATGACAGTGAAAACTCGAGTCACAGTGCCATGCTACAGATTATAAAATGAAATTCATAAATGCAACAACTAAATGAAGTCAGCAGTCAACAGTGATAATGGTCAAGAACTATACAAATGAATGAAGCATGCAAGCTCAAGACATCAAGTGATACAAGGTCAGGGGAGCAACATGAATGCAACAAAGACCAAGCTGCAGCATCAAGATAAGAAGATCAAAGTGAACCAGATCAATAGCAGCTCAGTTATACAAGCTAACCAAGTTTATATGCAATGCAAAGACCACGGCTACAACAAATGTACATATATGGACAGTGAAAACAGAAGTGCACAGCAACAGTAAGGAAATGGACAAATGCAACTGAACCAACTACACAAATATGCTATGCAGTAAAGTCAATCAGAGGCATCAACAAAGACAATGCTTGACACCGAGCATGTACAAAATGATGCATGATGAATCAGACCATACAATATGAAACAGAGGCAACAAGACTATATGCAAGCAAAGTCTCTACATGGATGCAGTGATACAAGTCAGAGCAACAATATCAAAGCAATGGTGATGGGCCGAGAGGACCAGTGATATAAGTAAAGATGAGTGCAGATTCGAAGTCGAAAGCAACACCATGTACAACAATGCACTGGAACACATGATGCATATGTCGAGTTCAATGCAACATAGCACCAGGCATCACTATGATACAACTTACAAACCCAAATGACAACTCAATAAATTTTGCAGTGATACCAAACAAGTTCAACAGGCAACAAGCAAAAGTTCACAGAGAAGTCGAAATCATGAAAAGTGGCACGGCAATTTTTGAGAAGAACCAACAGAAATCGCCATGTCAATGTTGAACAAGTCAAAGTAAAAATACCAAGAAATCAACATGAAATATACGAATATGAAAAAGTCAAATTAAAGCCGTGCTCATCACAATTTTTAAAGCCGTGTCAATCAAGCAATCGAGTATTTACACAATTGATTTAGTCAAGGAAAAATCACGAGCATCCAAGTGTAATCGAATGGCCAGAGCAAACAATTTGACAAATTCATATATATTCGAACGAACGCAAATCTAGGGTTACAAACCTTATATAAAGAAATCATCATCGGCAATTTTATTCATCGAGTTCAACCAAGCATAAAACCAGCAAAAACAAAAGCATAAAATTACATACCGAAGAAGGGACGAACTTGATGAACGAAGCAGCCGAAGTGAGCAACAAGGGGTACGATCGATCAAGGCTAAACGCAAATACTCACTGAATCGATCAACATAACGTCGGCTTTTAGAATAACCCTAAATTGGATCAAGGAGCAAAAGCCCCAAAATTCACAGAAGCCCTAGTTTTTAATCAGGAGGAACGAGAGAAAGAAAAGCCGCCATTAACATAAAGAAAAGAGACGGGCTAGAATATAAAAGAGGCCGGCCTATTGTTTTAAAAGGGAGAATTCTTTGTTTTTTTTTATATAAGGGTTTTTAATTAGGGTTATTTTGTTTTATAATCGTTTTTAATTGTATTTTCTTTTTAAACCGTTTTAATTTTCTAGTCGTGTGACTAGGGTGCAAACTACGGTGTGTAGTTTGGGAATTTGCAACTCGGTAGTTGAGTTGTGGTCAGGGTTTTGAGCGTAGAGTTAGATTAGTCAATAGCGGGTATAGCGAGTTTACGTGTGTAAGCGAGGGACTATCTAATTTCTAGTAGAAACCTTGGGGGCAGCACGTAGGCAGGGTTTTGCCGAAGCTGGGTAAATTCTGTGTTGTTCTGTTCTGCATTTTATTATTCTGCTATTTATTTCTGTGCTGGTAATACTCTGTGATCTGTGTTAATATTAGTTTATAAGCTTCCGCAATTAATTTTTATAATTAACACTATCACCCTATTCACCCCCCCTCTAGGGTGAAATCGATCCTACACCTACTATAGCTACCATCCAAACAGTGGTGACCACCATAAGTGAATAGCAGGTTCTAGAACTAATACCGTACAAGTTTCGTATTGGGAATTGGATTTCCAACAAATGGTCAGGCCAAGGAACTTCCCATTGCCACATGAGAATGCCTCTGGAAAGACATCCCCGAGAACCAAACCGGAACTCTGCCAACACAAGGCCGGGTTACCCCTAACTGGGTAACTACTGACACGAGCACGCCATTCCCCGATCGTAAACGACCTTTCTCACGGGATCCCGATAGCCAACAACCACAAAGTAATAAATTCGCAGTAACCACATAGGTTAAATATCTGGGCTCCATACCATGATACCACCTCTATCCAGAAGGAAATGTACATACCCTAAAGGGTGCTACCCCTCATAACCTTGCTGCATCTTTCCTGTTTTGACCATTTCCGGGGTGTGAGGTTCGACGAAGTCACGTCCACAAAAACATACTTTATACAAAAGCCATGCTTTGGGTCAACAAATGATCAACACAATGATCACTAAGATAGACGATCAAATAAATGATCCTATCCAAATAATCAACACAATGATCATTTCAGCAACACTCAGCATGTCACATTACCAAATTGGGAACATATCGCTGATAACCTTCAACTATATAACCTCTGAGCTCGTACGTCTCAGAGAAGGGTGTTAAGCTAAAAGAATAAATTCTTCGCCACCAACAGAAATATATTTGAATGAAATCGGCTTTATATCTCAACTTGTAATGTCAGACATACAATCCATACAAGTCTGTTCCGGGATCGAACAAAACCGAAGGCACTTACAAAGAAGTCCTTGCAATCCGGATATTCACAATCCTGATCGGATTTCCCATCACTTATGGAGAACTCTATACCGGAGCAACTCGGTGCAGAGTAAATCGACAGGTCATCCTATCGCTCTCGCAAATACCGGGTCTTCAACACCGATCTTCAATGCAATTCACAACGACGTATCACATATTCGGAATGGGTTATACGACCCCATGGTCCTTTCCCGGTTAACCCGAATAGTGAGCGCTTATTCAAAAATAAGTGTAGCATTCACATTCAAACAAATCACATCAATTACCCATTCAAAGGGAAATATTGATAGTTGATTATTGAACTATCAATGGATATGCACAACATCACCAGATTCCAAATAATTTTCCAAATTATTTATTTTCCAAAATATCTTTACAAGATATATAATTTCAATACTTCAAAAATAAATCAATATTTATTTTTCTAAACCAATCCCACTTTCTTTTATAAATTCCTTAGTGAATTTACATTTCAAAATATCCATGCATATGATTTCAATAATTCATTTCAATTTATCTTCAAAAAGATAAATTCTCAAAACGTTTCATTTCACATTGGAAAAACATTCCCATACTTATTTATTCATAAGTAATTCACAAATTTTATTTATTTTCAACATTTGGAAAATATTCAATATACTTAAATCGAAATTAAGTATATATTTCATTCTTTAAGGAAATCATTCTCTTAAACATATTTATTTGGGCCAAAACGAATGTTATGTAAAACATCGTTACGACAACCCAAAATCACTAGTATAGGGATTCGAAATTAAAATAGATATATAAATCCCAATACTATACAAAACATTTCCTTTCGGAAATCATTTACTATAACAACAGTGTTATAGTCCACCATTTCCTTTTATTTCTCGAAAACGTTTATTTCAACAATAAATGTTGAAATCTATGGTTTCGAATCTCAACACATTTTAAAACATCGTTAGATCGTTTTAATTCTATTTAAAACATCACATTCTAAACATTTTCTTTAACGTGTTATTCACTATTCAAAAACGTGAATATACTTCATTAACAAATTTCATCCTTTTTATTCATTTTATTTTAAAGGATTATTCACTGTCTAAAACGTGAATATAACTCCATAAATAAGTTATAACAATTTTACTTATCAAAATAAGTCGTTTGTGAATTTATAAAACAACGTTTATAAATTCTATTTCTATTTATTTATAAAAACTTCCTTTTTATAAATTTCCTTTATAAATCTATTCCAGTTTATAACTCAATCATAACTAAAAGTTCATATTATAAGTTAAATACTTATAAAACGATTATTTTACAAAAATCGTTCCTTAGAATTTCATAATTATAAATCTTATAACTTATAAGATTCAATTATCCACCCAAATCTATTCCTCAATTAACTTCACCAATTTATAAATCTTACTATTTATAAATTTTATTTATAACTTCACAGTTTATAATTCTATAAATTTCATTCATTTATGAAATTCATTTTCACTTCATTCAAACACTTATAAAAACTCGTTTTATAATGTCTATATTTCAATTTATAAATATCCATTTATAAATCTCTTAATATAAATCAAATTATATTATTCTTCTAAAACGTCTTTAAGTTCCTTTATTATTTCACCATTTTGTGTAACGACTCGGATTTTGCCCGCTCGAAAATCGACATCCATACTTCAACTCGTATTCGAATGCCGTAAATTCAACCGTTCAAATCCGATTCGCCGGAGCTTATAACAACATTAAGTAAATAACACAGTGGAATAAAAGAATAATACATTGATATACAGCTTTGATACAATATCTGATACAACAGATGATCCAATAGATATCAATATACATCAGAGATATGATACAATAAATAGCAGCGGAAAAAAAATAGATAACACTAGCAGCGGAACAATATAACTCTAAGATAGTCTTCAAGGAAGAACTCCAGAAACTGCAACTCCATGTCCAAGAACTAATCCAGTAATAGCTTGAACTCCCAATAACGATGCACCAAGATAACCAAGACTGGTGCGATCCAAAGACTGAACTAACTCCAGATAATCTACTAAATCTGACTATCTGAAAATCCCAACTCTAGACTGCTCGTGTAGAAAATAATGAGCATCCAGAGTTTAGGAAAGAAAATAATAAACTCCGGATCAGTCGTGGGACTGGTGTGAGCAACAAAAACAGTTTATCTTTTAAAACATTCAACAGAAGATTTTCAAAGTCAATTCGCAATGCTTTTTAAAAATGAGACTACCATAAGGCCTCCCGCACACACACATAATGCAAACGCAGAATCGGAGGAGATTTCTCCTTATGATAGTCAAAGATGCTTGATACGTATTAAAAGAAACATTTGATATTATTACTAGTGCATAGTGTAGTAAAAATCATTTCGAAAATAGAATATTAATCTTAGCCAACATACGACCATTATCGTATGCCTACTATAGCTACTATCCAAACAGTGGTGACCACCATAAGTGGATAGCAGGTTCTACAACTAATACCGTACAAGTTTCGTATTGGGAATTGGATTTCCAACAAATGGTCAGGCCAAGGAACTTCCCATTGCCACATGAGAATGCCTCTGGATGGACATCCCCGAGAACCAAACCGGATCTCTACCAACACAAGGCCGGGTTACCCCTAACTGGGTAACAACTGACCGAATATGCCATCCCCCGGTCCTTTGGGACCTTTATCCGAGAGCTCTCTAATCAATTCACACAATCATAAAAACAAAGTGTTTCAACATGAGTAAGTATCTGGGCTCCATACCATGATACCACCCTTTTCCAGAAGGAAATGCACATATCCTAAAGGGCGCTACCCCTCATAACCTTGCTGCATCTTTCCTGTTTTGACCATTTCCGGGATGTGAGGCTCGACGAATTCACGTCCACAAAAACATACTTTATACAAAAGCCATGTTTTGGGTCAACAAATGATCAACACAATGATCACTAAGATAGACGATCAAATAAATGATCCTATCACAAATAATCAACACAATGATCATTTCAGCATCACTCAGCATGACACATTACCAAACTGGGAATATATCGCTGATAACTTCAACTATATAACCTCTGAGCTCGTACGTCTCAGAGAAGGGTGTTAAGCAAAGAATAAATTCTCCGCCACCAACAGAAATATATTTGAAAGAAATCGGCTTTATATCTCAACTTGTAATGTCAGACATACAATCCATACAAGTCTGTTCCGGGATCGAACAGAACCGAAGGCACTTACAAAGAAGTCCTTGAAATCCGGATATTCACAATCCTGATCGGATTCACCATCACATATGGAGAACTCAATACCGTAGCTACTCGGTGCAGAGTCAATCGACAGGTCATCCTATCGCTCTCGCAAATACCCGGTCTTCAACACCGGTCTTCAAATGCTATCCATAACGACGAATCACATATTCAGAATGGGTTATACGACCCCATGGTCCTTTCCCGGTTAACCCGAATAGTGAGCGCAAATATTTTAAAAATATCTGGATATTGGGATTTCAATTAAGTCACAACTTAATAATTCAAAACTTTTCTTCAAATGGCTTAACAAATTACCATTTTCAATCTTTAAACAAAAAGATTCATTTTCACAACCTTTAACGGTTTAAACAGTTTTCACATTTTAATCTTTTAAACAAAAGATTCATTCACAGATTTTCCAAATCAATTTCCATTTCAATTTGATTAACTCGTTAAATCTTTAAATCAAAGATTTAACTTATAGCTTTCAAAACAATTTCATTTCAATTTGATTTAAACAAATCATCAATTTAAATCTGTTAAAAATAAATAGATTTAATTCATAGTTTTCAAAAAGAATTCATTCATAACTTAGGAAAATCATTTCTCTATTCAATCTTGAAATTCCCCTAATTAACTGGAATCTCAGTTCCTATCTAAAAGTGTTTATCATTTGGAAACAACAGTTTTCATTTTGGAAATCTGATTCATTTATACGAGTTGAAATCCTTAGGTTAAATTCAAACTCCTAAAAACGATACTTAAAAGTGGTTAAATCCCTATATAACCAATATAATATCTTTAATCCCTAATTTCAAATCATAAAATTCAATTTCAAGTATTGAATTTAAATTTAAATCAAATTATTTAAATTCTAAAACTTAATCATGTAATTTAAAAATAAATTTTTATTTTGAAATTATGGTCCTTTCCCGGTTAACCCGAATAGTGAGCGCAAATATTTTAAAAAGCTTTTCACATTTATTCCGATTCCATTTCCAAAACATTTGAATTTAAAAATTCAAATTTAACTATTTCAAAAATCTGCGACTTAATCGATTTCCTCGTGAAATCCATATTTTGTGTGTGTATGGTGTGGTCCAGGGGTTTTACACAATAGTGCAACATCATTCAATCATGACAGATCAAATACAACAATATATCTGATAAGCGATATAAATTACAACGCTTATCTTCATTCACAGATCACAAATAATATATGGATGCAAATAAATATACACAGCTCAAAACAAAGCATCACATATCAGATAGGACAATCAATTCAAGGTATTTCATACAACATAATCATTCATAAGTAAGGTCAAGCATTCAATAATCATTCATAAGCAGGATTGTTTAATCCTAATTAATTCAATTTATTTCCAATTAAATTAATTACTTGTGAATTTATTATCCAATTCTGATTTATTAATTCCAAATCATTTGACATAAATTAATTTATCAGACATTTTAATTTATTAAATTATTCTTAATTTATCACATTAATTTAATCAACTCTTAAACCAATTTCCTAATTAATTAATTCTAATTAATTAGTTAAAGAAATTTAACCTTTAATTACTTACCACAAAGTAATTATACTTACACCATTTATAATTGATTATTTAAACTAATCAATCCACTTTATTATTAAAATTAATCGCCTTAATTAATACTTAATAATCCTTAGTTAATTATCTTATTAACTAATAATATTTCTTAATTACTTTCTTAAGAAATTATCTTAGATAAATTCATTATTAATCATTTCTAACTAAAATTTAATCTAATTATTTATTTATAAATTAAATGAATCATTCTTAATTATCCCTTAATTAGTTAACTATTATTCATTATATAACTTTAAGAAATTAAATTAAATTAACCTTTAAACCAATTTCATAATTCATTAACCTTACTAAATCAAAATATCCAACATTAATTTCAATAAGTGATTAATCCTTAAAATCATTTCTTAATCACTTTCATTTATCAATTAACTTTAGTGAATAAATTCTTCTCAAATTAATTACTTTAATTAGTGATTTGAACCTTTAATTACTTATTAATTTACAAGTCATTAATTAATTTAAATGATTAAATTATCCATTTTAAATTCACATGTTAAAGTAATATTTGGTCATGAAAGAATTTTAAAAAGTTTAAAATCAAATCCCTTTTTAAATTTAACTTTTTTAGAGATTCACTTTAAAATCTTAACTTATGTAAACATTTAAAGTTATAAAACTATTTAATTTCAAAATCTGGAATTTGTAAAACAGGATAACAGGTTTCCTGTAAAACCCGTAACCAAACCATCAACCCGAAGCAAACACGCTTCTGCTTCGAGTTCTATCCCTCAAAATCTCGAGTAAAGCCTCGAGTCAACACACGCGAGTCTCCTCTGTTCTTCCCAGTCCTTCTTCTCCTCCCTTATTTCTTTCCACTGTGAACATGGAGACACGGTGCACATGCACACTCCCTATCGGATGACGACCCTGCCTCCGACCATTGCCACCTATCACCTCCGAGCTCCGCTAGTCCCCTGACCACCCAAAACATCGATAACTCCTCCAAATCAAAATTGCGTATTCGAATCGAAACCTGGAAACACTCAGCGAACACCCTCCCCTACCTGTCAACGCGCCGTACTGGCGAACCCCATCACCAGAAAACGTGAAACTCCGTCTACACGATCGCCAGCATCCTCTCCACCACCACCCAGAGCCACGCAACGCTCGATCGTCCATCGAGGACGAACGATTCGAATTACTCAGCCACTGCAAAATTAGGTTTAGAAACTAAACCTCGCCGCCGCCATTTCCACGATGATTAATGACAACTCCGAGCATTTTTCCCCACGTCATCGTAGTCTCCTCCCCCTTTACGCACAACCCCGACCTTCGAAACACTCGAGATCACCTGAAATTGCTCAGATACCATTTTCTGGTTAAACCAGAAATGCACTCAAACCCCTATCCTAAAAATCATGATTTTAGTTTCAAAAATCCCATTTTAGTTTGAGTATTTGATTCATATCTTTAAATTCTTGAATCATGATAATTTTATTTTGACTTATTTAAAGGGTTGCTCTGTTGTTTCAAGTTTCCAGAGTCCATGCGAATTGGTTTTAACTTAAACATATTTTCCAGCTTAAAACTATGATACAACAACATATTTTGTCTGAGATCTAAATACTAGCATAGATTAAATTATGTGAAAGAAAAAAAAAATAGGATTTTGAAAAATTCTTGAACCTGGAAACAAAAGACAGTGCAACACAGAGACCACATATACACCTATATCTATCCATATATATTCACAGCAAAAATGCACTTACACAATACATATTTATCACTGATAATAACAAACTATCATATCAATATTTAAGTTATACAAACAAAATGTTACTCACTTGTATGAAGAGCAGATGATACAGGGAAGCTTGTTGAACTCAGGCTTGCAATTGGATTTGCTTTGATATTTGTTGAAGTTGAAATTTTGTTTTAAGTTTTAAAATGAAGTTTACCTTAGAGGCTACTCAGTTTCGAATGATAAAAACTGAGATGAAGATGTTAAATAGATATAAAAGAAAGCTTACAGTATGGTATAGTTAGTACAGTGTATTAAAATGTAAATTTGTACAAGTAAATATAATATTTTGTATAATAGGCATGGTTGAAGATAACTCGGCTTATATCTTGCTTTTACATACTTGTACACATATTACTGTTGCCTTACTTCATTCCATACCCACTTGTCCTTGTTCATATGCTAATATTTTGCTTGTACACTTTGTTTATGCTTGCTTGTCTCGGCTGAGATGTGGCATTAGTCATCATTGTTTTGTTTAAGTGTACATAGATATATATATATATTTGTTTACTCTTGAATATATACTTTGTACTTATGTTTTTCATTTGTTTGTCTAGTTTGTTTTTGATTTGTGGTGGCTGATATTAGTGGCCTGCAGATTTGTTTATTGACTTGTATTTATATTTTGAATTTATATTTCTTTTTGCTTTGTTTTATCCCTTTATATTTAAACTTTGTTTTGTCATTTCTTTTGTTCCATTGTCTTATTTTTATTCCTCTTTTATTTTAACTTTAATTATTTATTTTACTCCTCTTTTATTTTAACTTTAATTATTTATTTTACTTTAATATTTATTGTTTTATATTAAATTTATAAATTCAAATTATTATTAACTATCAATTGTAATACTTATTATCACTTATTATTAAACCATTCATTTACGATTCATATCTAATGTATATACATATATATCTCTTTATTTATTTTTTTAAAACCATTTATTAATTCAGATTTTATTTCAAATCCAGTTTAAGTATATATTCTCATATATACAAATTATCAAATCCATATGACTTAATATAATTTCTATTTGAATCGGGGAAACTCGCATCATTTAAAATCAATTTTACATATTTTAATTCAAAATTTATTTAAATTATCAATTTAAATTCATAAAAATCTGGGGTCGTTACAAACTTCCCCCCTTAAAAGAATTTCGTCCTCGAAATTCGCAGGCACGAAAACAACACAGAGATAGGCTCAATCTCTACAATTTCACCAATACAAGATATGGATTCCAAATTCAAGTCGGAAAATCTCAGAATACATACCAATTTGTCCCTCTTCGGACTTTGGTATTCACAAGAAATTACAATAGAATTTCAAAATTTGATTTTAAACGAAATCACTTTATCGATACAATTCAAATTCTCTTTCATATTCTATTAACCAATTTAACTCAGTTTAAAATTTCCAATTTAATTTAAATTTTCAATTCCCAATTTCCAATCATATTCATTAAGGTTTTAAATCAAAAACTGATAAGAAATCGATGAAATACGAAGTAAGAATTTTCCTATTACGACTTGTAGGGCCATCACCGTACCAAAACTTCTTTTTGTAGCTGGTACAAAGCAATCAAAAGAATTTGGAAACGAATCAAAGAAAATAGATAAGAAAGTTATTTCCACTGTTGTTACAGACTTTTGACTAATTATAGTCGTATTTCCCTGTCCCCTATCTCGTCTTCTTCTTGCACTCATACTCACTATCAGCAGATAGTAAGAGAATTTACTGAGGCATTCAAACAGATATCTTAGGGATTACTCATTCTAGGGATACTTCACCCTATCTATAATGAGTTACTTAACGTGTTACACTCCTGAGCTAAAGCTTAACCCTTAGCTCTGATACCACATGTAACGACTCGGATTTTGCCCGCTCGAAAATCGACATCCATACTTCAACTCGTATTCGAATGCCGTAAATTCAACCGTTCAAATCCGATTCGCCGGAGCTTATAACAACATTAAGTAAATAACACAGTGGAATAAAAGAATAATACATTGATATACAGCTTTGATACAATATCTGATACAACAGATGATCCAATAGATATCAATATACATCAGAGATATGATACAATAAATAGCAGCGGAAAAAAAATAGATAACACTAGCAGCGGAACAATATAACTCTAAGATAGTCTTCAAGGAAGAACTCCAGAAACTGCAACTCCATGTCCAAGAACTAATCCAGTAATAGCTTGAACTCCCAATAACGATGCACCAAGATAACCAAGACTGGTGCGATCCAAAGACTGAACTAACTCCAGATAATCTACTAAATCTGACTATCTGAAAATCCCAACTCTAGACTGCTCGTGTAGAAAATAATGAGCATCCAGAGTTTAGGAAAGAAAATAATAAACTCCGGATCAGTCGTGGGACTGGTGTGAGCAACAAAAACAGTTTATCTTTTAAAACATTCAACAGAAGATTTTCAAAGTCAATTCGCAATGCTTTTTAAAAATGAGACTACCATAAGGCCTCCCGCACACACACATAATGCAAACGCAGAATCGGAGGAGATTTCTCCTTATGATAGTCAAAGATGCTTGATACGTATTAAAAGAAACATTTGATATTATTACTAGTGCATAGTGTAGTAAAAATCATTTCGAAAATAGAATATTAATCTTAGCCAACATACGACCATTATCGTATGCCTACTATAGCTACTATCCAAACAGTGGTGACCACCATAAGTGGATAGCAGGTTCTACAACTAATACCGTACAAGTTTCGTATTGGGAATTGGATTTCCAACAAATGGTCAGGCCAAGGAACTTCCCATTGCCACATGAGAATGCCTCTGGATGGACATCCCCGAGAACCAAACCGGATCTCTACCAACACAAGGCCGGGTTACCCCTAACTGGGTAACAACTGACCGAATATGCCATCCCCCGGTCCTTTGGGACCTTTATCCGAGAGCTCTCTAATCAATTCACACAATCATAAAAACAAAGTGTTTCAACATGAGTAAGTATCTGGGCTCCATACCATGATACCACCCTTTTCCAGAAGGAAATGCACATATCCTAAAGGGCGCTACCCCTCATAACCTTGCTGCATCTTTCCTGTTTTGACCATTTCCGGGATGTGAGGCTCGACGAATTCACGTCCACAAAAACATACTTTATACAAAAGCCATGTTTTGGGTCAACAAATGATCAACACAATGATCACTAAGATAGACGATCAAATAAATGATCCTATCACAAATAATCAACACAATGATCATTTCAGCATCACTCAGCATGACACATTACCAAACTGGGAATATATCGCTGATAACTTCAACTATATAACCTCTGAGCTCGTACGTCTCAGAGAAGGGTGTTAAGCAAAGAATAAATTCTCCGCCACCAACAGAAATATATTTGAAAGAAATCGGCTTTATATCTCAACTTGTAATGTCAGACATACAATCCATACAAGTCTGTTCCGGGATCGAACAGAACCGAAGGCACTTACAAAGAAGTCCTTGAAATCCGGATATTCACAATCCTGATCGGATTCACCATCACATATGGAGAACTCAATACCGTAGCTACTCGGTGCAGAGTCAATCGACAGGTCATCCTATCGCTCTCGCAAATACCCGGTCTTCAACACCGGTCTTCAAATGCTATCCATAACGACGAATCACATATTCAGAATGGGTTATACGACCCCATGGTCCTTTCCCGGTTAACCCGAATAGTGAGCGCAAATATTTTAAAAATATCTGGATATTGGGATTTCAATTAAGTCACAACTTAATAATTCAAAACTTTTCTTCAAATGGCTTAACAAATTACCATTTTCAATCTTTAAACAAAAAGATTCATTTTCACAACCTTTAACGGTTTAAACAGTTTTCACATTTTAATCTTTTAAACAAAAGATTCATTCACAGATTTTCCAAATCAATTTCCATTTCAATTTGATTAACTCGTTAAATCTTTAAATCAAAGATTTAACTTATAGCTTTCAAAACAATTTCATTTCAATTTGATTTAAACAAATCATCAATTTAAATCTGTTAAAAATAAATAGATTTAATTCATAGTTTTCAAAAAGAATTCATTCATAACTTAGGAAAATCATTTCTCTATTCAATCTTGAAATTCCCCTAATTAACTGGAATCTCAGTTCCTATCTAAAAGTGTTTATCATTTGGAAACAACAGTTTTCATTTTGGAAATCTGATTCATTTATACGAGTTGAAATCCTTAGGTTAAATTCAAACTCCTAAAAACGATACTTAAAAGTGGTTAAATCCCTATATAACCAATATAATATCTTTAATCCCTAATTTCAAATCATAGAATTCAATTTCAAGTATTGAATTTAAATTTAAATCAAATTATTTAAATTCTAAAACTTAATCATGTAATTTAAAAATAAATTTTTATTTTGAAATTATGGTCCTTTCCCGGTTAACCCGAATAGTGAGCGCAAATATTTTAAAAAGCTTTTCACATTTATTCCGATTCCATTTCCAAAACATTTGAATTTAAAAATTCAAATTTAACTATTTCAAAAATCTGCGACTTAATCGATTTCCTCGTGAAATCCATATTTTGTGTGTGTATGGTGTGGTCCAGGGGTTTTACACAATAGTGCAACATCATTCAATCATGACAGATCAAATACAACAATATATCTGATAAGCGATATAAATTACAACGCTTATCTTCATTCACAGATCACAAATAATATATGGATGCAAATAAATATACACAGCTCAAAACAAAGCATCACATATCAGATAGGACAATCAATTCAAGGTATTTCATACAACATAATCATTCATAAGTAAGGTCAAGCATTCAATAATCATTCATAAGCAGGATTGTTTAATCCTAATTAATTCAATTTATTTCCAATTAAATTAATTACTTGTGAATTTATTATCCAATTCTGATTTATTAATTCCAAATCATTTGACATAAATTAATTTATCAGACATTTTAATTTATTAAATTATTCTTAATTTATCACATTAATTTAATCAACTCTTAAACCAATTTCCTAATTAATTAATTATAATTAATTAGTTAAAGAAATTTAACCTTTAATTACTTACCATAAAGTAATTATACTTACACCATTTATAATTGATTATTTAAACTAATCAATCCACTTTATTATTAAAATTAATCGCCTTAATTAATACTTAATAATCCTTAGTTAATTATCTTATTAACTAATAATATTTCTTAATTACTTTCTTAAGAAATTATCTTAGATAAATTCATTATTAATCATTTCTAACTAAAATTTAATCTAATTATTTATTTATAAATTAAATGAATCATTCTTAATTATCCCTTAATTAGTTAACTATTATTCATTATATAACTTTAAGAAATTAAATTAAATTAACCTTTAAACCAATTTCATAATTCATTAACCTTACTAAATCAAAATATCCAACATTAATTTCAATAAGTGATTAATCCTTAAAATCATTTCTTAATCACTTTCATTTATCAATTAACTTTAGTGAATAAATTCTTCTCAAATTAATTACTTTAATTAGTGATTTGAACCTTTAATTACTTATTAATTTACAAGTCATTAATTAATTTAAATGATTAAATTATCCATTTTAAATTCACATGTTAAAGTAATATTTGGTCATGAAAGAATTTTAAAACAGTTTAAAATAAAATCCCTTTTTAAATTTAACTTTTTTAGAGATTCACTTTAAAATCTTAACTTATGTAAACATTTAAAGTTATAAAACTATTTAATTTCAAAATCTGGAATTTGTAAAACAGGATAACAGGTTTCCTGTAAAACCCGTAACCAAACCATCAACCCGAAGCAAACACGCTTCTGCTTCGAGTTCTATCCCTCAAAATCTCGAGTAAAGCCTCGAGTCAACACACGCGAGTCTCCTCTGTTCTTCCCAGTCCTTCTTATCCTCCCTTATTTCTTTCCACTGTAAACATGGAGACACGGTGCACATGCACACTCCCTATCGGATGACGACCCTGCCTCCGACCATCGCCACCTATCACCTCCGAGCTCCGCTAGTCCCCTGACCACCCAAAACATCGATAACTCCTCCAAATCAAAATTGCGTATTCGAATCGAAACCTGGAAACACTCAGCGAACACCCTCCCCTACCTGTCAACGCGCCGTACTGGCGAACCCCATCACCAGAAAACGTGAAACTCCGTCTACACGATCGCCAGCATCCTCTCCACCACCACCCAGAGCCACGCAACGCTCGATCGTCCATCGAGGACGAACGATTCGAATTACTCAGCCACTGCAAAATTAGGTTTAGAAACTAAACCTCGCCGCCGCCATTTCCACGATGATTAATGACAACTCCGAGCATTTTTCCCCACGTCATCGTAGTCTCCTCCCCCTTTACGCACAACCCCGACCTTCGAAACACTCGAGATCACCTGAAATTGCTCAGATACCATTTTCTGGTTAAACCAGAAATGCACTCAAACCCCTATCCTAAAAATCGTGATTTTAGTTTCAAAAATCCCATTTTAGTTTGAGTATTTGATTCATATCTTTAAATTCTTGAATCATGATAATTTTATTTTGACTTATTTAAAGGGTTGCTCTGTTGTTTCAAGTTTCCAGAGTCCATGCGAATTGGTTTTAACTTAAACATATTTTCCAGCTTAAAACTATGATACAACAACATATTTTGTCTGAGATCTAAATACTAGCATAGATTAAATTATGTGAAAGAAAAAAAAAATAGGATTTTGAAAAATTCTTGAACCTGGAAACAAAAGACAGTGCAACACAGAGACCACATATACACCTATATCTATCCATATATATTCACAGCAAAAATGCACTTACACAATACATATTTATCACTGATAATAACAAACTATCATATCAATATTTAAGTTATACAAACAAAATGTTACTCACTTGTATGAAGAGCAGATGATACAGGGAAGCTTGTTGAACTCAGGCTTGCAATTGGATTTGCTTTGATATTTGTTGAAGTTGAAATTTTGTTTTAAGTTTTAAAATGAAGTTTACCTTAGAGGCTACTCAGTTTCGAATGATAAAAACTGAGATGAAGATGTTAAATAGATATAAAAGAAAGCTTACAGTATGGTATAGTTAGTACAGTGTATTAAAATGTAAATTTGTACAAGTAAATATAATATTTTGTATAATAGGCATGGTTGAAGATAACTCGGCTTATATCTTGCTTTTACATACTTGTACACATATTACTGTTGCCTTACTTCATTCCATACCCACTTTTCCTTGTTCATATGCTAATATTTTGCTTGTACACTTTGTTTATGCTTGCTTGTCTCGGCTGAAATGTGGCATTAGTCATCATTGTTTTGTTTAAGTGTACATAGATATATATATATATATATTTGTTTACTCTTGAATATATACTTTGTACTTATGTTTTTCATTTGTTTGTCTAGTTTGTTTTTGATTTGTGGTGGCTGATATTAGTGGCCTGCAGATTTGTTTATTGACTTGTATTTATATTTTGAATTTATATTTCTTTTTGCTTTGTTTTATCCCTTTATATTTAAACTTTGTTTTGTCATTTCTTTTGTTCCATTGTCTTATTTTTATTCCTCTTTTATTTTAACTTTAATTATTTATTTTACTCCTCTTTTATTTTAACTTTAATTATTTATTTTACTTTAATATTTATTGTTTTATATTAAATTTATAAATTCAAATTATTATTAACTATCAATTGTAATACTTATTATCACTTATTATTAAACCATTCATTTACGATTCATATCTAATGTATATACATATATATCTCTTTATTTATTTTTTTAAAACCATTTATTAATTCAGATTTTATTTCAAATCCAGTTTAAGTATATATTCTCATATATACAAATTATCAAATCCATATGACTTAATATAATTTCTATTTGAATCGGGGAAACTCGCATCATTTAAAATCAATTTTACATATTTTAATTCAAAATTTATTTAAATTATCAATTTAAATTCATAAAAATCTGGGGTCGTTACATTTTGATTCATAAAATAATTAAATTTTATAAATCCTGTATTTAAACTTTTTATAATAAATTTAAAAATCCCAGTTTAAACTATTTTATAAAGTCATTAATTCCTTATTTTCAAAAATCAGCTTTTAACTATATTTCTTAAAAATCATAATTTTTATAACTTTAAAAATTATAACGTTTATTTATTTATAATGGATCAATTCCAAAATATAGTATATTCTCAAAAATCACTTTAAAAATTATTTTAAAATCCCAAAATCTGGGTCCAATGATGCTACACACCAAATAGTCAATCGCGACTACAACGATATCATATATCAATATGAAAATCCATCAAATGTCAAAATATCTGAAATCAAATAAAAACTGTTGAGGAATCCAGTTGGATCCCTCCAACCTGTTTTCCTGCATCCAAAAACATTAGAACAATACCAATTTCGCTCCAGTACGAAATTATCGCGGTATATGGGATTTAAAATATTATCCGCTTAATAACGGCGCAATAGGGTCTCATCCGCTAAACAAAAAAAATGCGGGAAATCAACAACTCCAATATATACATATGCCAATATATATATATTGCTATTATATATAATACCAATTTCACTGTTTATGAAATATTCGCGGTATATGTTTTTATTAAATAACATCCGCTTACTAACGGCGCATAATGTCTATTTTAACAATCAATAGATATTAATCATCATTCAAACATGCATTCAAATATTTTAAATCTAACTATTTAAAATAAAATCGAAACTGATTCGATTGAGTGAGAAGTTCTCACCTTGATTTTAATTTCCGTTTTAGCGATTTATTTCGAATAAAATTAAACGCGCGTTTAATTTTACCCAAAATTCTCACTAACTCCAAACGACTCCAAACCAACTCCATCGCGTAGTGCTCGTCCATACGATTCCAACGCAACTGGTTTCGCACGTTTTCGACCTCGTATGAAAAGATATGAATTTACGAAGTTTTACTCGAATTTAACTTATATAAATACAACAAAATTTATAATTTTTATAACCTAAACTAGTATAGGCCGTAGGATTGATCTCCCCCTCCATCAGGCCGCACACCCTCTCTCCCTTATCTCACGCGACATTTACAGTACACCGAACCCAACATGCTTCCTCAAACCCTAATAACGCGACCACCACCTCTCATCTTCACGTCGATCAGTGAGTGTCGATCTGAAGCTCAACCCCCTTGCTACTCTCGGCCAAGATGCGGCCCCACCTGGAGCACCACATAGCTCGAAAAACGTGTACAAAGCCGGCCACTTTAAACCCATTTTGCCGATGATCCGTGAAGTCTTTTCAGATCATGACCGTTGATATTATAGATCTCAACATGCTCTTCAATGTTGTAGTTGAAAGTTTTTGGTAAATGTCGATGGATGAGGAGATAAACGAGGGGGAAGTTGCTTAATTTTCGGCCATCCATTATCAAGTGGCGGCTGCGTTTATAAAACCCTAATATAAATTTTTTATTTATTTATGAAGGCAAAGGGTCTCTATTTATAGAAGAAAATCGAACACTATTCATCCGGAAATTCCGAACTCCGATTTACGCGCCGTAACCAGTGTTTCTAGGGTTTACCCCGCGTTCCGGACACAATGGAACAGGTTTCGGAAGCTAATTCGGAAGTATGTGCGAGTTATGGCTATAAACGCTCAATTCAAATTAAACCGATTTAAATCGATTTCTAGGCGTTTTAATTCGTACCGGATAAACCGTAAATCCAATTGACTTGAAATTTGAAACCATACAATAATATCACATTACGGATCCGATGAAACAGGTTTCGTCGAAATCCGAGACTTTTTGAAAAATGGCTATTTTAACTCGCCAAATTAAAATTAAAAATAAATCGATGCGTTTCGAGCTGCCACGATCAAACGATAACTCCGATTGACACAAAAATTGAAATCCGGTAATAACTAACCATTACGGATCCAATGGAACTGGTTTCGTTCAATTCTGAGACTGTTCAAAAATTGACTATTTTCACTAGTCGAATTTAATATTAAAATATTCGATTTTCACAAATTAACTTTTAATTCGATTTTAAAAGTTCTAAAATATCATTCTAACTTACATATGATAAAATAAAATTTTACAAATCATTTTCAATCATATTTAACCCAATTTTCAATTATTTCCATAATTTCACGTATTAAATTATCGATTTAATAATCCAATTAAATTCAATAATTCAAATAAAAATTTATTCGACTTATAAATTCACTTATAAATATTTAAAATTAATTAAATACTCATATTTTAATTAATAAAAATTCTGGGTCGTTACAAGGTCTTTCATGAGCATGTTGCTCAATCGGTGTAACTTTTATGTACGGATATTTTGGTTCAATGGGAGTTTGTATTTGGCATAGTCATATGACACGTTGTTCTATACTTCTATTACAGGTATGTTAGATATATTTTTTCTGATGAGAAATAAAGTAATAAAGTTTTCCCATGGACTCCGTGAAGTTCAAATATTGAACTATTTTCGATCCCACCCAAGCTGAACCAGTTGGAAATAGACATATAAAGATCATAGTTCATGTAATTTCCATGCTACACGTTCATTATTGATCTACGTCGTCTGATTGTGTTGATATATATGATCATTGATAGGTTTTGTTACGCTAAAAGTAACGAAAGCAGCTTTGATCCTTTGCCAGCATAGTTGATGGACGAGATTGTTTCGAAAACACGTTAGATTATAAATAGCAAATTTAAATCTCATAAAGTTATACGAATTTATAAGGATATTATATAGGTAACCTAGGGTGAGATTGTTGTAATATTTCAATAATTTGGGCCACATATATGAAATAAAATATGTTTTGTTATGGTGGTGTAAAGCCTAATTAAAGTGATAACATTTTGAATTAAAGCTAAATGGCTTAAAGATATAACTGTAATTGTATTAATATATAGATACCAGAGCAATTCTAATTTTTTGAAGGGCTAAATTATAAAATTCCAATATTATAAATAAAGGTTTATGGTCTCCAAATTACACAAGCTCTAGTTATTCTCGTAATCTCTTCTATGAAAATAATTCAGATATAGGTTTGCGTCAATTAGGCAGCAACTATGGATTCAAGTATCGCTTCCACTAATTTATTTATATTTCTTTGGTTTCTTCTCAATTAAATCAATATAGATCATATATTCAGATTTAAGGTTTCATGTTTAATCCGTCCTAAATTATATTGAAATCCTGACATAAAATTCCAAAAAAACTAATTGGAAACATCTAAAATCATTGACCAAAATTATCTATTTTTCAAAGCACAACACATTTGCTATGAAATCGACTTTCTTTGAGAAAAAGCTGTCTTTATTTAGCTTAAAATACGTCTTTAAGGGGAAAGAAAATCCAGATTTGACATCCTCTCAATTGCACATAGATTGCACCTTTTTTTGACATAATTTGCACATTTATTTTTTTAATCTTAACAGCTTGTTTACTGTAATTTTTATCTTTGACATAATTTGCATATTTATTTTTTAATTTTAAACCATAAAATCCAGATTTGACATCCTCTTAAATGCGCATTTAATTCACTCCTTAGCCATTAAAGTAGGTGATTAGTATCCCAAAATGTCCAATTTAAAGTGTATAAAATGAGAAGAAATCTACTGTAAACGTCATAAACAATCCAAAATTCCTCTTTCTCCTCACCTGGAAAAACCCTAACTACCTTAAAGTTAAAAAAAATGGACTTAATGTCGGACTTTGAAACCTACCCAGATATATACGAAGCATTTGCACATTAGAATTCACTTTACTTTGAAGAAGCTCTTAGCTATTGTATTTTAAGATGGACCGATTTTCAAAATAACAGGTTTAATTTTTACTTCATCTTTTTATTGCATCTGTGACATCGAACATGTATTTTTATCGTATAATGTATGATGATCTTTAGTAATTGTATATGTTTTCTTTTTGTATGAGTTTTACAATGGATGCTAAATAATAATTCTTCAAATCACACTTGCTAGAATGTAAATTAACAAGTTTATCTCTGGTTTCTTAATATAAATTTATAACCTTTTTTACTCTTGTCTTCATCATATCAGTGAATTTTGATCTCAAGGCAATTCTATTTTTGAATTAACTCATTCCATGTTTATTATTTTGGTTAATTAAATTTGTTATAAATTTTACAGATCCGTTGGAAGTTGTTGATATTTTGGAAAGGGGTGCATGTGAAATATTGCTTCGAGATGAATTAAAACCGCGCTCAGTTATTGAGTTAAAGAATGCATTATTACATGAGATGATTCATGCATTCTTATATACCATTGAGAAAAAGAAGGACCATAGGTTAGATCTCTTATACTTGCCGTGTATGTTGATTTATATACTTAATGATTTTGTTTCATGACATTTTGGTTTAAATCTTCTTAAAAACATGTATATTTAATGTAGAAGGATTACTTTTATTTAGGTTCATATTTAATTTTGCTAACTGACTGAAACTATTTCTTCATTGTATAGCTATCACGGTCCTCTTTTTACTGCCAAAGTTGAAGCAATAAATCGTAAATCTGATTTCGATCATATGTTCAAAAGTTATACAGTTAACACATTTTATGTCATCATAATTATAACACCGATAATTTATTTATTTTTTCATTTTTCCTAAAGACCATCGAGTGACTACAATATTGTTACTAGACATAGCTTGAGCAATGAAGTTAATGGCAAGCGCATTCAAAATTAGACGGTAATATTATCCATTATGTGAAACTTACTTTATTTTGTATTTCTAATTGGTCAAGTTATTGCTGTTTGTCATGTGTATTCACAGTGTATATGCAACGACCCAAATTTTGGTTATTTGAAATCGAAATATTTAATTGATTTTAAATATTTAAAAGTTAATTTTTAACTTGAATTTCAAATAAAATGATATATCGGATAATTTAATTATTTAATGTAATAATTGGAAATTGGTTAAAACATTGAATCTTGGGTTCTAAGCTTATTAAAAATAATTTAAAGGCTTATAAAATTTATATTAATAATAATGAAGATAATAAACTTTTTAAATTGAATTTAAAAGTGATTGTTCAATTTTTAAAATATATCGTTTGAATTGACGTATATGAATAGCCATTCGGGCAAAGTCTCGAAATTCGATGAAACTAGTTCCATTGGATCTGTAATAGTTTATTATTATCGGCTTTTAAGTTTCGTAGTGTTTGGAGTTATCATTTGGTCGTACGGGATAGAAACGCGCGGAAATTTAATATCGAAAATTCAATATATTAATTAGGTCCAAAAAGTTATCTTCTCCATACGATCGAATTAAGACTTGAAACATTTTCCATCGTGTTCGGAATAAGGGTATAACATTACAAACGCTTAGCGGCATGCCTCGATAAAGGTTTGAGATTTTAAGCTATGAAATCGAGATGGTTTGGAGTTTCAATATAATATATATATATATATATATATATATATATATATATATATATTATTTGATTGACCATATTCACATCAACACTTTTTCCTCGCACTTCAAAACACTGTACTGACCTATTCAAACATGCTACTTTCCTTTCCGTCGTTTCCCCCTCTTTTTAAACCCGGCCGAACATTCATTACAATAAAAATAAAAATAAAAAGGAGAACTTCAGAAAATTATATCTCCAATTTTGCTTGACATAAAAATGCAAGACTTTCTCTAAAAATCCTATTTCGCGATTTGCTTTGATCGGGTGGTGGTATTGGAGGTGCGATACTAGTTGTGGTGATCGACAGTGAAAGTCGAGATGGGTTTTGAAACTAGGGTTGCAGATTGCATGCGATTGAGGGCGCTGTGAGAAATGCGGATTACGGATCTTAAGGCTAAGATTAACACTAGAGGGGGGGTGAATAGTGTTAATAAAGAATTACTAAATCTTTTAATTTATGTTAATTTAGATATAAAAGTATGCAATATACAGACACAGATATGATCACAGAAACAATCACAGATGCAGAAATAAAATTAAAGCAGTAAAGGAAAGAACACACCGGATTTTATACTGGTTCGGAGTTACCCTACATCCATTCCCGCAACATAAGTATGGATTTCCTTTCAAAAGCAATTGTACAATTACACCCTCGGTTTCAAGGCTATGAGGTACACCCTCCAGAATTTCGATCCTCTGGGTAGAGATACTTGATTTCCGGGCCACAAGTTTACCCAATTGATTTACCAAGGCTGCAATCACACCTTTTCCCTTTTGATTGATTTCCAAGGCTACAATCACACCTTTTCTCGCTTAATAGATTACAAAGAAGTCTATAACTCCGAATAACACTGAGAATCTTGTAGAGATAGTGATAGAGAATCAAACTAGAAGTAATCGAGTATGATTCAATGTTGATTTCGACAGAGTAATGATAAGAATATGTTTAAGAAATGAGGAAGAAGAAGAGGAGTGAAAACCAGAAAAAAGTGATTAAAAATTCGTTGAAACTGACCCCTATTTGTAGAAGAACAACAGCCATGACCATTCATGAAGAGTTATGGCGAATAGACACTTCTTTTGAAATTTGAATTTTTGAATCAAACTGTCACCATGTCGACATGGTACCCATAGGCATGTCGACATCCCAAAGCTTTTTATGATGTTTTGAATTTCTTTGAAAATAACCTTTATCTTATATAAAAACTAATTTAAACTTTATAAATATACTTGACTATAGTTGAAATTCATAAGTAAATATAAAGAATAATATATATATATATATATAATTTAACCATAATTTTATATTTAAATCTAAGTATAAATATTTAAAAGTTAAATATATTATTAAAAAAGATAGTTTAAAGTCAGGAGTAATTTGACTTTGAAAATAAAGATGTTTTTGAGGCTAAAATTATTTAAAATCAGGATCGAGGGTTTTGAATCTTTTAAAAGGAAAGTTTTGAATTCATTTTGAAAACAAGATAATTTTGTAAAATCATTTGAATTAAAATTAGTGGATACAAAACAATGTCCTACTAGATTTTCGTAGGTTCCATCCTACTTAGGATTCCATCCCTTTAACGAGCTCGAAGTGGATTCCATTCCACGAATAAATTGGATTTTAAGATGCCAGTGCTTTTCTACGAGTTTTAACAAAAATTCCTAAAAAATACTTATCCTTGAAATCTTGAACTCTTGATAGTCTCGATACTCATGAGTCTTCTATCTTGATATTTTATCTTGATATCTTGAATCTCTATACTGTAAAGTCTTCATTCTTAGTAACTGCATGGTTAAATCCTGCATATACATATATATCTAAACTTATAATGTTAGTATTTATATTTTATAATCTATTCTAAGGTTGTTGTCATAAAAATCATCATCTCATGGACTAACAATCTCCCCCTTTTTGATGATGACAACCTTTGTTTATAAAATATTACTTTTATCCTAATAACTCCCCCTACAACTAATAACTCCGCCTTAATCTATGCCTAGCTACCCTATTTTATATTTCTCCCCTTTTATCATAAACAAAAACTAAATGTAAACTTTATAACTCCAAACTATATAACTCCAAACTATATTACTATATGACTACAAACTATATAACTTCCCTAAAACTAATACTCTATGACATGTGATTATCATGATAATGTTATCATAAGTAACCATTACTTAAATCTTATACTAAAACATAGTCTTAAACTATCAACTATCCTAAGTAAGAATTCACGATAGTATTTATAATTAAAACACATATAAGAACATGAGTTATATATTACGTATATGGTTGTATTTACATTTGCGTTTGGAAAACATAAAAACACAAATAACAACGGAAGGAAACAGAAGAAACTAATGTGTGTTTCTAAACATAGGAGATCTATGAATCGAATAGTTTGGATAGTGGAAACAGAAATTTCCACGTTGTTCGACAAGATTCCCATTTTTGTCGAAACACACTTCTCCAACACACACGACTTGGTCATCATCCTCCTAGTGTGCTTCTTCCATGGGTTCTTCTTCTTCTTCTTCTTCCTCGCTGGCCTCTTGTTCTTGATTGAGTGAAGAGTCTTCATCAATCAAGATAGGGTTGGCTTGGTTATCCATTAGGAATTTTTGCAAATTCCTAAGAATCTTGCCTTGCCTTTCCTGTCCCTTTTCCATACGAAGTTGAGTCACTTGAATTTCAGTCAACATCTGAAGAACATCTTTCATAGATTCCTTCATTTTCATTACACGAGCAAGAGTAGTGCATTGGAATGGACCAGAAGTAGGAGAGGGAAATGAGAAAGTTGATTTTATGTTTGATTTGGAAGAGGAGGCCATTAGTGTATTTATTTCAGAGGATAGATTAAAGAGAAAACAGAGAGAATGAACAAAAATTCGAAATAGAGAAGAATATATAACTAATTTTTTTGAATTTTGGTGGGAAAATTTTCAAAATTTAAAAACGTTGCATGTCGACATGGGTATATGGGGGATGTCGACATGGTCCTTTTTATTTTAACTTTTTGAGTTATTTTAATATTAATTCTTAATTATACTTTTTATTTATATTTTATATTTCAGTTATAGAACAAATACCTAATTCTCTTCTTAATTTAGTAAATATTGATTCATTTAAGGGTTCTGTTAAGATATCAGCAATTTGATTCTCATGATTGATATAATCGAGAGTAACTACTTCCTTACTTATATTATCTCTGAGAAAATGATGTCTGATGTCAATATGTTTAGTTCGAGCATGTTGAGTAGTATTTTTGGATAAATTTATCGCACTCGTATTGTCACAATAAATTGGTGATTTTGAAAAATTTAAACCAAAATCTTTTAAGGTTTGTTGCATATATATTACTTAAGAACAAGCCAAAGCAGCAGAAATATACTCTGCCTCAGTTGTTGATAATGAAACTGTGTTTTTCTTTTTACTAAGCCAAGAAATGAGAGAATGCCCCAAAAAATGACAAGTGCTTCAGTTGTTGATAATGAAACTGTGTTTTGCTTTTTACTAAACCAAGAAATGAGAGAATGCCCCAAAAAATGACAAGTCCCACTTGTACTTTTTCGGTCTGATTTGCAACCAGCATAGGCAGCATCACAGTAAGATATTAAGTCAGAAGAATCATTTTTAGGGTAGAATAAACCATAATCAGACGTGTGTTTAACATATCTTATGATTCGTTTTACGGCTTTTAAGTGAGTCTCTTTAGGTTGGGATTGATATCTGGCACAGAGACAAACACTATGCATGATATCTGGTCTACTGGCAGTAATATAGAGTAGTGATCCAATCATTCCTCTATATAGTTTTTGATCTACATCTTTCGAGAGATCTTCTTTACTAAGGTACTCATTGGTTGCCATGTGAGTGGGTTTTCCACTCGCAGTAGTCAAACCAAATTTACTAATTAGGTCTTTAGCATAATTTTCTTGACTAATAAAGATACCATTATCTAATTGTTTTATTTGTAATCCTAAAAAGAAAGTTGATTCACCCATATGACTCATCTCAAATTCATTTTTCATTATTTCAGAAAATTCTTTATTCATTTCAAAATTAGTTGAACCAAAAATGATATCATTTACGTAAACTTGTACTAGTTGAATATCATTTTTATTTCTTTTAATAAAAAGAGTATTATCTACTTTACCAATTTCAAAATTAGATTGCAATAAATAAGATCTTAGTCTATCATACCATGCTCTAGGAGCTTGTTTTAGACCATATAATGCTTTTTTAAGTTTGTAAACATGATTTGGTAATTTATCATTTTCAAAAAGTGGTGGTTGTTCGACATATACTTCTTCTTTTACAAATCCATTAAAAAAGGCACTTTTAACATCCATTTGAAATAATTTGAAATTATTATGATTTGGGAAAGCAAGTAGAATCCTAATGGCTTCTAATCTTGCTACGGGAGCAAAGGTTTCATCAAAATCTATTCCTTCTTCTTGACAATAACCTTGAGCGACTAATCGAGCTTTATTTCTAACTACCTCTCCTTGTTCATTCATTTTATTTTTATAAACCCATTTAGTTCCAATTATAGTTTTATTTTCTGGTCTAGGAACAAGTTCCCAAACATCATTTCTAGTAAATTGATTTAATTCTTCTTGCATAGCCAAAATCCATGAATCATCAGTTGATGCTTCTTTTGGATTTTTGGGTTCAATAGTTGATATAAAAGCTACATTACTCATTTGACTTAGTTGATTTCTAGTTTTAACAACAGATTGCATATCTTCCAGTATATTTTCTATAGGATGATCTTTTAAAAGTTTTGTCCTTTTATTAGGATGATTAATTTCATTATTAGTTTCAATAGGTTCTTGATTTTGAGTGATTAAATCCTCTTCATCATTTGTATCTTCAAAAATTTTGAAATTTTCATCAAATGAAACATGCATTGTTTCTTCAATGGTATTAGTTTTTAAATTAAACACTCTGTATGCTTTACTTCTATTAGAATATCCGATAAAGATACCTTTGTCGGATTTAGGATCAAATTTATCTAAATTATCTTTAGTATTTAAAATAAAGCATTTACTTCCAAAAATTCTGAAATAAGATACCTTAGGTTTCTTTGAATAAAGAAGTTCATAAGATGTCTTATCAGTTAGAGGTCTAATTAAAGTTCTATTCAAAATATAACAGGCGGTAGCAACTACTTCTGCCCAAAAATTCTTTGGTAAATTACTATCTGTAAGCATAGTTCTCGCACACTCTTGAATCGTCCTATCTTTACGTTCTACTACTCCGTTTTGTTGTGGAGTTCTCGAAAATGAAAAATTGTGAGTTATTCCCTTTTTATTGAAGAATTCCTCAAACTTTTCATTTTCAAATTCACCACCGTGATCACTACAAATAGTTATGATTTTTAGAGAAAATTGATTTTGAATTCTTTTTGAAAATGTCTTAAAACATTCAAAAGTATCACTTTTATGTTTCAAAAATATTGTCCATGTAAATCTGGAATAATCATCTACAATTACAAAGACATATTTAGTATGATTTATTGATAGAATTTGAGATGGACCAATAAATCAAGATAAAGTAATTCAAGAGGTTTTGAAGTTGAAATCATATCTTTTAACTTAAAAGAATTTTTTCTAAGTTTTCCTAATTGACAAGCATCACATAAACTATCTACTTTAAAATTCATTTTAGGGAGACCTCTTACTAGATCATGTTTTGATAGTCTAGATAAGAGTTTGAAATTCAAATGCCCAAATCCCTTGTGCCAAATCCAAGGGTCACTTGTATTTGCCAACAGACACAGGTTATCATTTAAAACTTTCATACTAAGAATATATATATTCTTTTTCCTGACTCCCTCAAATATAATGGTTGAATTATTATCTTCAATGTGACATTTATCTTTTTCAAATTTAATTTTATAACCTTTATCACATAGTTGACTTATACTTAGCAGATTATGTTTCAGATTCTTAACTAGCAAAACATTAGTTATAGTAGGAGTTTCAAAATTACCGACTTTGCCGATGCCAATCACATATCCTTTTGAATTGTCTCCAAAGTTAACCAATCCTCCGTCTTTGTATATTATATCATTCAGTATATCTGGATTGCCATTCATGTGTCTAAAGCATCCACTATCAAGTATCCATTTGTTCTTTCTGATCTGCAAAATTTGTCTGTTGTGGATTGATTCCTCAACACCCATAAAACAAGATTTCCCGCACATCAAACAATTTTGGTAGATAACTTGAATTTGAATATTGATTATATGCAGACTCATGAAACGATGATGATTTAAATACTTCTAAATTAGTATTAACGAATATAGCCGTTTTAAAAAACTTTTCAAAAATCAGATTATGAAACTTTGAAAACCTTGCACTGATACCAATTGTGAGAAATGCAGATTACAGATCTTAATGCTAAGATTAACACTAGAGGGGGGGGGGGTGAATAGTGTTAATAAAGAATTACTAAATCTTTTAATTTATGTTAATTTAGACACAAAAGTATGCAATATACAGACACAGATATGATCACAGAAACAATCACAGATGCAGAAATAAGATAAAAGCAGTAAAGGAAAGAACACACCGGATTTTATACTGGTTCGGAGTTACCCTACATCCAGTCCCACAACACAAGTATGGATTTTCTTCCAAAAGAAATTGTACAATTACACCCTCGGTTTCAAGGCTACGAGGTACACCCTCCAGAATTTCGATCCTCTAGGTAGAGATACTTGATTTCCGGGTCACATGTTTACCCAATTGATTTACCAAGGCTACAATCACACCTTTTCCCTTTTGATTGATTTCCAAGGCTACAATCACACCTTTTCTCGCTTAACAGATTACAAAGAAGTCCATAACTCTGAATAGCACTGAGAATCTTGTAGAGATAGTGATAGAGAATCAAACTAGAAGTAATCGAGTATGATTTAATGTTGATTTCGGCAGAGTAATGACAAGAATATGTATTAATAAATGAGGAAGAAGAAGAGGAGTGAAAAACAGAAAAAAGTGATTAAAAATTTGTTGAAACTGACCCCTATTTATAGAAGAACAACAGCCATGACCATTCATGAAGAGTTATGGCGAATAGACACTTCTTTTGAAATTTTAATTTTTGAATCAAACTGTCATCGTGTCGACATAGTACCCATAGGCATGTCGACATCCCATAGCTTTTTATGATGATTTGAATTTCTTTGAAAATAACCTTTATCTTATATAAAAACTAATTTAAACTTTATAAATATACTTGACTATAGTTGAAATTCATAAGTAAATATAAAGAATAATATATATAGAATTTAACCATAATTTTATATTTAAATCTAAGTATAAATATTTAAAAGTGAAATATATTATTAAAAAAGATAGTTTAAAATCAGTAGTAATTTGACTTTGAAAATAAAGATGTTTTTGAGGCTAAAATTATTTAAAATCAGGATCGAGGGTTTTGAATCTTTTAAAAGGAAAGTTTTGAAATCATTTTGAAAACAAGATAATTTTGTAAAATCATTTGAATTAAAATTAGTGGATACAAAACAATGTCCCACTAAATTTTCGTAGGTTCCATCCTACTTAGGGTTCCATCCCTTTAACGAGCTCGAAGTGGATTCCATTCCACGAATAAATTGGATTTTAAGATGCCAGTGCTTTTCTACGAGTTTTAACAAAATTTCCTAAAAATACTTATCCTTGAAATCTTGAACTCTTTGATAGTCTCGATACTCTTGAGTCTTCTATCTTGATATTTTATCTTGATATCTTGAATCTCTATACTGTACGGTCTTCATTCTTAGTACCTGCATGGTTAAATCCTCCATATACATACATATATATATATATATCTAAACTTATAATGTTAGTATTTATATTTTATAATCTATTCTAAGGTTGATGTCATCAAAACCATCATCTCATGGACTAACAGGTGCAACTCGAGAAATGGAAGGTGGAGAAGTTACGAGGAAGGAGGCGCAAAGATGAGGGCGTGCGACGCTGTTTTGGGGATTGCATGTGAAGTATTGTGGTAGTTTGAACTTGTCAGATCGTGCTCGAAACTGAGGTGTCGGAGAGGGATGTGAGGGTATGGTCAGGTCGAGTTCGTCAAGAGATAAAGATTGGAGAAGGCGGAGTTTTTTTTTCGAGCGGTGGTGCTCGATGTCGGTGGCATGCATGGTCGATTGGGCGTGCACGGTCGATTGGGAGGAAACTGTATCTCTTATACGAGATACAGGCATATGGGGAAGATGATGTTTGGGGGCGGGTTCTTTCTTTCTTGGGCTTGGGCCATGTTTGTTTAAGAAAAAAGGAAAGGGAAAATAGGAACGGGCCGGCTAGATATTAGGGTAAGTGTATTTTTAGTTTGTAATTTAGTTGTTGGTTAATATATATTAACCATCATTCTTAAAAATATCGTATTTCCTTCATATTTTGTCGGAATTAAATGAAACAAATTGCATGACATTCGTATCTGCGAGATCTAGGATATGGAACTGAATTGGTCGGGATCTGGGCTACATGCTAAAATCAAAAGCCTATTTTATTTTAGACGAACTAGAGCACGAAAGCGTCAACAGAAAATAAATGTGAGTAAATCTCACTCATTTGATTGATTAACATTAATTTTAAATAGTTAAAATTAATTATTGATTGATTGGATAATTATTGTTATCATTTGAATGTGATATTATATATAGTAGTATATATATTAATAGTTGGATTGATATTTCCCGCCTATTGAGCGGATGAGACCCTATGCGTCCCGCATAATAGCGGATGACCCTATATACCACGCTATCACCCTCGAAGTGGAATTAGTATTTTTATGTTATATTAACATTTGTGGATGAAGGGAACAGGTTGGAGTGATCCCACTGGATTCCTCAAAAATGTTGAATTTAATTTTCATGTATAGTGATATATGATCTGTTGAATAATCTATGACAGATTATAGTGTGGTTTGAATTGTTTGGATGACGGTAGCATTGATCAAGATTTTTGGTATAATAAAATACCATAAATATATATATATATATCTGAATTTGAAAGGAAATTAAAAAGGGATTTTGGGAATGAAGTATTTATATAGGATTTTAGGTAAATTAAAAGACATTTATTTGGATAAAATGAATAGTTTGACTTTAAATTTATACTTAACTATTTCAGAATATTGTAAATAGAGATTTTTGGAATAATATGTATAAAGGATTTTTAATAATAATTCTTAAGTGGTACTTGTTAAATATAAAAGGTTTTAAAAATTGAGATTTAAAAATATATTGGAAGAATAAAAAGGAAATTTGGAAATAATTATAAAATTGGTTATATTAGATCCTCAATAAGATTTCTAAATTACGGAATGGAAGTAAAATCGAAATTTGGTTGTTTTTGGAATATGGTTGGGTTATTTAAGGAGTTAATTTATAAATGGAATTCAAATTAAGAAATTTATTTATGAATGGAAATTAATGTAGAAATCGGGTTATAATGGAATTAAGTGATGTGAAAACTATCATAAACTAGGAATGAGATTATGAGATATATAAACAATGTTTATAAATTAAGTGAAATGATTTTTTTTTTAATTTGATAAATGGAAGTCATAAATTCATGGTGAGGATTTATAATGAGATGGGTAAATCGACTTAAAAATAAATGATAGATTTATTTTTTGGAATATGAAAAGGGGATTTACGAAATGGGAACGTAAACCAAATTGGTGATAAATTGAGAGGGATTTATAAATATTAGACTGTCTATATTGGAATTGGAAAATACATTTTAACGATAAATTGAGTTTGTTTTAAAAATTGGATTTTAAATTATTAAACTAGGTGATTTAAGTTTTTTTTAAATAATCCAAAAAGTTAGTCATTTAAATATTTTTAAATTTTCAAAATGAACTATAAGTTTTATAAACAAGTTGTGTAAATCGACTAGAATCTTATTAGTAAATCAAAATTAATTACTGTTTCAAAGTTATTTAATTATTTTAATTTTTTTATAATCTATTTAATTATTAATTAAGTTAGTTTATAACGAGTTGATATTAAGTTATTTATCATTTAAGAATTAATAAGTATTATCATTTAAAAAAAGATAAATTATTTAATATTAATATTATTTTATATAATAATTTCATTTAAAGAGTATTTGCCTAAGTTTAACTTGGAAATTTATATAGAAATTTTATAAGTATTATTTTGAGAAAATTATTTAATAAAGTTTTCGAAAAATAGTGGTACACTTCCATGGCGAAATCGAAAGCAGAAATTGCATGTAGTTATGTTTTGGATTTCTCCTGGATAGAGATGTAATAATTGAGTTGTGAATCCATGGTTGATACCATGTGGTGCCTTCCATTTTCATTTAAAAAGTTTTCAAATATTTTTGAAAAGAATGGTTAGCGAACGTACTTACTCCGATAAGCTAGGTACATAACTTTGATAAAGAGATTAAATTTATTAAAATTAAATTAAATGAGACTTAGTGTTTTCAGTGGAAAGTGAATCTTCGATTGGATGATTATTTATTTGATAGTTAAATAACTGACTATCAAGTCTAAACCCAAAAACATAACTTTGGGAATATCTAGGAGAAACATGGGAATTATATGGTACTGTTACCGTCGGAAGGTTCTATACTGTACGTATAAACCCGATTCGTTCTTCTAGGACGATGATAAGGAAATCCATCCACTAATGGTTAGAAGATAATCTCTGATCTTATTTTCGTCTGTTTATTTTCTAAAGAACTGGGGTTGAGTTTACTGAAAATATCAAAAGTTGTTTCAAAGGGACCGGGATTGGATAAGTTATCTGAAAACCACTTCGATCCGACGAATACGTTTACGAAGTGAAGATAAGAGAAAGTAATTGAAGATGGAGTTGAAGTGCAAGGGCTAATTGCTACTAATCCGAAGGATTATTCCGAAATGGATGTAGTAGGAATAATGCCTTTGGTTTCGTTCAGATCCAGAACGGACTTGTATGGATGAATGCTATCAGTACAATATCATTAGAGGACAATGAGTATTCCCAGTATAAATTCCTTAAAAGGTAATAGTAGCTTCAAGCCTCATTAATCGAGAATGACCGAAAATCAAGGGAGATGTAGCAAGGCTGAGTGGGTCACAGCCAATTAGTTTATGTTTACCACCTTTCTAGATACCCTCAGATATTACAACTACAGTGCACAAAAGAATTCGGAAAGGATGGGAACACCCGGGGTGATAGCATATTCGGTCTATCTAGGTTAGGGGTAGCACGGTCTTGGGTTGCAAAGGATCCTGGTGTAGTCCTCGGTACATTTTTGTAGATGTGTACTGTAATAGGTGGTACCCAAATGCCTAGTCATTCATATGGAATCCATTCTCCAATACGTGCCGTTACGGTTTTGGTTGTAGAGCCTAGTATGTTGGAACTTAGTTAATGTAACAATTTTGCCTATTTGAATAAGTATTTGTACCTATATACTATTATATAGTATGTTGGAATTTAGTTAATGTAACAATTTTGGCTATTTGAATAAGTATTTGTACCTAGATACTATTATAATATCAGATGATTTTGATATAAATGTTTTGGTTATCGTAAGGTAAAAACCTATCATGTTTATGTGTGGCATAGTCTTACGAGATACCTTTGTTTTTCAAAGGATTTTGATAACTTTAATAATTCAAATTGAGTGTGTTTTCTCATGCTAGTTTTCCAGACTGACTCGGGTGTTATTTTATTGTAATGCTCGGGTTAGATCGAGCACTACAAATCCAAGATAGGATGCTGTGGAGTTCAGGAGTGAAAACCCTCAACTCCGTACGCTTTGAATCGACAATAACCCACACATGTATGACCCAAAAAGCACAAACTGATGGAAAGTCAAGAGAAATAAAAGAAGAGAGAAGAAGAGAAGAGAAGAAAGAGAGAAGATAGAACTAAACGGAACAATACAGAATCTCACATCGCAACGGAAAATATATAATATCATATCAATGATCTTTATAAAACAGAACTGTATATATATACACATCAATCAGAGTCCAACAATCAATCAATAGTTATCAGCTTGAACAGTTATAATAACCTGTCCTCACAATTGCTGATAATATAAAATAACAAACAAAGCAAAGCGGATAGTCAATAATCAAAACAAGTACGTGTATACGAAAATGAAGATCTCCATCTCTTCTGCTGAAGCTCCAAAAGCAACAAATCTAGACCTGTAAATATACTCGATCTGACCCGAGAATTGAAAGGGAAGAACGCCCGGATCAGCCTGGTAAACCAACATGAGAAACACACTCAACCGATTATTAAATTGTCAAACTTTTCCTTAGTTTTCAAAACAAAAGTATCTCGTAAGACAAGTCCACACATAAACGTGGACATGTTTTTACCTTACGATAACTAAAACATATCATATCAAATCTCATGTTATATTATAGTAGTGTCTACTATATACAAATAATATTAATCATAGCCGAAATTGTTACATTGATTAAATTCCAGCATATAGCCCAATTGGGTAATACAATCAAAATGGCAAGCACGTAGTGGAGTTTGGATTTCCATACAAATGACCAGGTGAAGGGACTACCTTCCGAAGAGGTACACCTCTAGATGGATGTCCCGAGGCACATAACATCTGCCCTCTACCAACACAAGACCGACCCACCTCTATAACTAGATAGTACCGAATATGTCATCCTCCAGTCGTTACCGACCTTTACCGAGGGCCCTCGTAGCATACAAACCACAGTAATAAGATACACGACGTCATAGCGCGCAAAGATATATCTAGAAGAGGATAATCATATCCTACTTTGGAATGACCCACTTAGCCTTGCCGTATCTAACCCTATTTTGGTCATTTCTGGTTGATGAGGCTAGAGGTAACGATTACCTTTCACAAAGCACAATCACATCACTTAGAATGTCACATGGCCATTTCCGTTGACTACTAATTGCCTTCCACAAAAATACAACCCTTAAGCTCATACGTCTCAAGGAGGGTGTTAAGCTAAGAGAAGTTGCCTTCTCCGCCACCACTGATGTACATTTGTAACAACCAATGTACGTAATCTACAGAAATGCAATGTCAGACAAACATCCATACAAGTTGTCTAGGAACAGGACAAACCGAAGGTACTTTCCTACCACATCATGTCGGGAAATCCCTACGTTTAGTAGCGAATAGTCTTCGCATTGGATATTTTGTAAATGAAGAGACCACTGCTACTGGCTGTATATTGGGATTTTAACCCCAAACGATCAACAAGCAGTATCCCACTGTGAAAATCCTAAATATCAATATCATCACAAGCAACCTGCACAATCATCGCATATACGTTGGTCCGAAGTGGTTTTCAGATAAATCTGATCCCGGTCTCTTCGCATCACCAACGCAAAAGCGTTTCTCAACTTCACATAGCAACTAAGTCTCATAGACTAATCACATTTCCAACTTTCAACTTGCTATCCTTCGGGCCAAGAAGGAAGCTCGATAGATTGGAGTAATACTCTGCACTATATGAAACAACATCCTCAACACAAACGATAATCAAGCCTACACAGAAGGCTACGTACTAAATGTACGACTAAATAGTTCCCACATCAAGTCGAGGAACTAAAATTTGGAAAAGTTTGAAAGTCGATTATTTAACTATCAAAACAAACAAACATATATTCAGCGTCATAACAATCACTAGGCCCTTTTATTAATCTTTTGTTGATCAAATCACTTGCCAAATATTAACTTCAAATTATCTTTAAAAAGATATATTCTCAAAACATTTCGCTTCCTATTGGAAAACATTTACAAATACTTATTTAATAATAAGTAATTCACAATTCAATTTATTTTCAACACTTGGAAAATATTACATATACTTAAATCACGATTAAGTATATATTTTATTCTTCAAGGAAAACATTCTCTCTAAACACATTTATTTGGATCAAAATGAATGTTGCGTAAAACATCGTTACGATAACCCAAAATCAATAGTATAGGGATTCGAAATAAGATAGATATATAAATCCCAATACTATAAAAAAACATTTCCTTTCGAAAATCATTTACTATAACAATAGTGTTATAGTCCATCGTTTCCTTACTTCTCGAAAACGTCTATTTCAACAATAAATGTTGAAATCTACGGTTTCGATTCTTAATACATTTTAAAACACCTTCAAATCATTTTATCCATTTAAAATATCACTTCCTAAAAATATCCATTTTTATTTAATAATATATTCACTATCCAAAATCGTGAATATAGTTCTCTAATCCAAATTCAACATTAATACACCTTTAATTAAAGGAATATCCACTATCCAAAATCGTGAATATAGTTCTCTTATCCAAATTCAACATTTCTACACCTTTAATTAAAGGAATATCCACTATCCAAAATCGTGGATAGAATTCCCGACCAAACTCTTTATTATTACAACATTTAATTTAAAGGATAATTCGCTGTCCAAAATCGTGAATATATCTCCTTTAATAAACTTTCATATTTACTTATCAAATTCAATTGATTTCAGTTTTATAAACAAATGTTTATAAATTCATATTTATATATTTTATAAAAACTTCAACTTATAAAATCACTTTATTTAACAATTCCATTTATAACTCAATTACATGCAAAAAATCCAAATTATAAGTTAATAGCTTATAATTCATTTATTCTACAAAAATCCGGTCTTTTTATAACTTCACAAATTCATAAATCTATAAATCTTATTTACTTATAAGATTCATTTGTACTACATTTAAACATTTACCAAACTTATCTATAATTCATTTATTTTGATTTATAAAATATCAATTTTATAAATCTTCTATATAAACCATTTAATATAATTCAAAAACCACAATTTATACTATCTTACAAAATAGTCAACTCTATATTCCAAAAAATCATATTCTGATTTTATTTCACAAAATCATAATTTTTATAACATAAAAATTATAACGTTTTATTTATTTAAAATGAATCAATTTCAAAATTCAATAAAACGTATACTTTCAAAAATCACTTTAAAATCCTTTTAAATTTGGAAATCATCACTTTAACATTTTTAAATTTCCAAAATATAGGCCCAATGCTGCAGCAGCACTAAATACATCAATCACGGCATCCAAAACATTATATATCATACAATAACAGAATATATCACAATATCTGTAAATAAATCAATATTGTTGAGGAATCCAGTTGGATCCCTCCAATCTGTCACCTACAATAAATATACATATTAGAATATATGTACAATGTACGCTTTAAGGTAGACGCGCGTACAAAGGATCATCCTCTCATGCACGGAAACGTATAGGATCTCATCTGCTCCAGTAGGCAGGTATATATCCAAATACATATCAATATATCATATATCATCCAAACAATCATCGATCATTATATAATAAATTATTTCTCACTTATATAAAAATATCAGTGAGTCACATAGAGTGAGTTGTACTCACATTGCTTGTAGTCGTCGCGTTAGCGATTTATTCCGATTAAAATTATTTTTATCCAAAATTCACACTAGCTCCAATCAGCTCCAAACTAGTTCCATCATGTAGTGTTCGTCAATACGAACCCAACGCAATTTGTTTCGTGTGAAACAGACCTCGTATGAAAAAGTTACGATATTTTAAACATTATACGAATTTATAATACAATAATTTTCACTTTTATTTTTTATTTAAAACCGTACATCAAATCACGGCCGCATGTTTTGGTCAAGCAAGATCTGGCCGCAAATTTGTTTCTTACTCCATCAGCTAATTCACGTTCGCGTAAACCCATAAGCCGCCCCATGCTTCGAATTTTCGCACCAACAACGACGAGCTTAACGACGATCAGGAACCATCATTGGGTAGCCCATCTCGCGAGCCACCATCAGTCCAAGGATTGATGAACTCGGCTCCCTCATCGCGTAGAAAATTCATGCAAACCCTAGGCAAACGCGGCCTTCTAGGTCTCTCCACGTCGTGTCATTTCAAATCTCGACCGTTGGATAGTTAGTACTCGTTGAGCTCTTCAATTTTGTAGTTGATGATTTCTACCAATTGTTTGTGGATTGAGAGAAAATCAAGGAAGAAGAAGGCATATTTCTGGCCACTGTTCTAAGAGTGGCGGCTAGCCCTAGGGTTGATTAGGGTTTTGAAAAATGAAATAAAATATGGCCTTTTATAGAAAATTACGCGCACTATTCATCGCCAAATTTTTCGAACTCGAAACGAAGCATGCCGCCTGGCGTTTATAATGTTTTACCCCTATTCCGAATGCAATGGAATATATATCGGGAGCCAATTCGGTTGTATTTGAAAGATTGGTTTTAAAATCAAATTATTTAAATTTAAAATTCACTTAAACAGATTTCTACGTGTTTTAGCTTGCCCCAGACAAACCGTAAATTCGATTGACACAAATTTGAAATCTTACAATCATATAACATTACAGATCCGGTGAAACTGGTTTCGTCGAAATCCGAGACTGTTTGAAAAATGGCTATTTTTACTTGTCAATTAAATATTAAAATATTAAATTTTCTACAAATTTACTTTTAATTCAATTTTAAAAGTTCTGTAACATCATTCTAATTCAAATATGATTTAATACAAATTTATAAAACATTTTTATTAATTTTAAGTCAATTTCAATTATTTCTGTAATTTCAAATATTAAATCAACAATTTAATTATCAAATTAAATCTAGATATCCGAAATATAAGTTATTCGACTTATAAAATTTACTTGTGCATATTTAAAATTAATTAAATATATGAATATCGAATGACAGAAATTCTGGATCGTTACGTTCTCCCCTACTTAAAAGAATTTCGTCCCCGAAATTGCCAAGTAAGAAAAAGTTACAAAATCCATTAACTAAACTCTTATAAAAACTTTTCTAAGTTTTTAGATCCATAACTATTTATCTTTTCAAAACCAACAAACATCGTTTAACTTTTAACTCCAAAATCAAAACTAAGTTTTCACAATTTTTCCAATTTTCCCAAAATTTTCTAACGCCTTTAATTTTCAAAAAAATTCGTCATAGTCTCCTTTGCGCGGTTCGATCCGAAAAAAATAACGATATATGTATCAAAAATATATATCTCATCATCGAGGATGAGGCATCCCCAAGGAAAAAAGTGTAGAAGTACGATATGTAATCCGAGATATGCACCTTATATATCATTAGCAAGCATATACGGCTGATATAGCGCAAAAGCGAGCTCCAAATGCGAAGCAAGCGCAATCTGCACCTACTAAACACTCAACAACAATGAGAAACATGTATATATGAAAGTAATATCAATATAAAACATATACCACTACAACAACTATATATGCCAATATAGCAAATGCAATCAATAAGCAACAAATCCAACCATCAACCAACTATCATCCAACTAACATCCATAACCAAATCAATACACTTTCCCTTCTCATTAATATTCAATGAATTGGTTTTCAATTTAATCACATTTGATTCATTAACATTGGATTTACTAACATTCATTTATTCAATTAGTTTACATTTACTAATTCATATTCAAGTTGGTTCACTTTCACATTAAATCAAATTCAATTACATAGCTTTCAATTTCATTAATTCAATTTCATTAACACTTAATGAATTTCTATTTATAGTCAACTAACAACCATCTATCAAACAATGCATATTCAATCATAATCAAATTTATTTTATTCACTTACATTCAATTTGGTTTAACATTCAATTGACTTTCGTTCAATTATTCAATTCACAACTTCTTAACTTAAGTTCTATTCAATTCTTAACAACATCATTTCTAATGTTTATTCATTTTACAACTAAAGTATAATTTCTTTATATAACTCAAGTTCATATTCTTTAATGACTTCGTTTCATTAATTCACTTTATTAATTTACTTCGATACCAAAATCAACTTTATTTAACATCACTTAAGTTATGTTTCATTTCATCTTCATTTTATTTAACTTAAGTCAAAATCATATCATCATTCAAATTCAAATTCTGTTTTGCTTAACAAAATAGTTCAACTACTTTAACAATTGGTTTTACTTACCTTATCTCATTTGATAAGTTATAAATCTTATTTATTCAAACTTGCAAATTCATGTTATATAATCACTTATCTTTTTAAGTTTAATTTCCATTTCAATAACTTATCAAATGCAGTTAAAATCCAATTCAAATTATTTAACCTTCCTTTAGTTAAACTTCAAATCATATAATTCACTTACTAATTCAAATTCCTTTCAACTTTACTAAAGTAAATTCTTACTTCATATTATAAGTCCAAAACTTATTTTACTTATATTTATCAATTTTAACTTGGATTTTAAATCAAATTTGTTTATCCAAACAAAAATTTCAATTTCAATTTACTATTGGTAGCAAATCCATCACATAGAAACTCGAAAATGATACTGATGATGCTGCAGTCATCACCTTTATTATTTCCCAGCAACAGTAGTGAATTCAGTGCTTTATATTCTTTCAAAAATTTCTTTTTGTATTTATAAATCACATTTATAAATCTTTTACTTATATAATTTTCACTTTACTTATATAAGATCATTTCAAATCCTTTTATCTTACTTAGATTTATAACAATATAACATCTTTAGATTCGAGAAACAACTTTCAAAATAAATGGGATTCAAATTTCACAAATTCTTAGTTCAAATTCATTTTTCTATTTACAACTCATATTTAAAAATATGCTTGTTTAGTTTCATTTCTTATATATAAGATTATTTCACAATTGTAAATCATATTAATTATAATTCAATACTTATAATTCATTTGCTTATACAATTTATTCTCTTACAATTGTTGTTTTTATTTAGATTATTCAAACATCTTTATTAACTTATATATATATTTACATTTTCAACAACCAAACAATCAGTTGATATACACTTTAATAATTTTTGAAAAATTATTTCTTTATATACAAAATATAATCGAAGTAAAATTATTTTATTTACCCAATTTAAAATGATACTATGTCGACTTGCCTCGTTTAAGTATTTGAAAATCCCTATCGATAACATGGCGTCCCACATACCGACCAGAATTCACAAACAGCTCAACGGATAAGCAAACACAATATAAAACATTTTATATTCACTAACAAATACGCGCTCATATATATAATATACTCAGACTCAATCTAGGGTGCTACGGTCCCCATCTATAATGAGTACACATTAAATCTTAGGAATATACGAAATCTAAGCACTGATACCAAATGTGACAACCCGCAAATCCGTACCCTTTGAATCGACAATAATCTACACATGCACGACCCAAAAATCACAAACTGACGGAAAGTCAAGAGAAAGAAAAGAAAAGAGAAGAAGAGAAGAGAAGAAAGAGAGAAGATAGAACTAAACAGAACAATATAGAATCTCACATTGCAGCGGAAGATATATAATATCATATCAATGATCTTTATAAAACAGAAACTGTATATATATACACATCAATCAGAGTCCAACAATCAATTAATAGTTATCAGCTTGAACAGTTATAATAACCTATCCTTACAATTGCTGATAATATAAAACAACAAACAAAGCAAAGCAGATAGTCAATAATCAAAACAAGTACGCGTATATGAAAATGAAGATCTCCAGCTCTCCTGTTGAAGCTCCAAAAGCATCAAATCTAGACCTGTAAATATAATCAGTCTGACCCGAGCATTGAAAGGGAAGAATGTAACAACCCGCATATTTGTCGAGTTTGTATTTAAATATTTTATTTAAATATTAACTCGTTAATCGGATTTTGGTCCGAAAAGCTACTTTTTGCAAACGGTCAAATTAGGACTCGAGACTACTTCCATTGAGTTCGAAATGTCGTTTACAATTTTTTTAAGTATAAACATCGATAGGTTTGGAGTTAGTGAAATTTCACTAACTTTTCCCGCTTTGGACTTTGGGTTAGTTTAGCCTATTAAGCCCAAGTTCCAACCCTCTTCTCCTCACTCTTCATAAATTTCCTAACTAATCAAGCTTTGGCATTAATGGTGGAGGGAATGGGAAATTAAAATTCCAAAACTCAAATTCAATTGCAATCCATCTTTCTACTCCAAATTCAAGAAGAAGACATTGGATTCAAGCTTCTTGTGCTTAGATAGAAGAAGGATTGATCCTTGCTTGCTTAAAACTTCATTTTCATTGATATTTGGTGCAAAGGTGAGATTTTTACCTCACAATTCTAGCCTATAACTATATTGGATTGTTGGGAATGATTTCCTATCATTTTTGCATGCATGCTAGCATTTGGTTTGGATTGGATTGGCGAAAAACTCCAATTTTTAGCATTTTGGTGAATTTTCTACACTTAGGTCGTTCTGGCCGTTTTTAGGTCGTTCGAAGTTAAGTCGTTCGTCCATAAGTCGTGAGTCATTCACGAGTTAACGTTAGGTCGTATGACCCTTGAGTCGTTAGGTCGTATGACCCTTGAGTCGTTAGGTCGTATGACCCTTGAGTCGTTAGGTCGTATGACCCATGAGTCGTTAGGTCGTATGACCCTTGAGTCGTTAGGTCGTATGACCCTTGAGTCGTTAGGTCGTATGACCCTTGAGTCGTTAGGTCGTATGACCCTTGAGTCGTTAGGTCGTATGATCCTTGAGTCGTTAGGTCGTATGACCCTTGAGTCGTTAGGTCGTATGACCCATGAGTCGTTAGGTCGTTAGACCTCATTTTGTCTTCACTAGGTCGTACCGTTTTGGTCGGGGCGCTGCCCCGCACCCCGCCGGGGGCGCTGCCCCCTGGACCCCCGCGACCTGACCGGGCAGGTCGAACCCCGTAAGCGGTGGCGTTGCCCCCACACCCCCACCTTGGGGGGTTGCCACCCCCCGGACCCCCCCTCCGTAGGGGATCTTATCTGAAAAACATTGAGCTGATTTCCTTGGATTTTATTCACATCTCCGTATGCGATTTTTGTGACTGATTGTTTCTACAATTGCTCCTGTGTTTTGTCACTTTATAATATAAAGGTTTCAATACTAGTAGTAAATATCAAAACTCTTTTAACAAACAATTTCAACTCTATTTTTAATAACAAAGCTCTTTTCTTAAACCGTTTTCCAATCTATTAGTATAGACAAACCTTTACCTCACTCGGATGAGAAATCTAATTAAACGACTTAGTAAAACAAGTGGTATGAAACGCTTGCGTTCACTTCGTCGGTTAATTCTTGGACTTGTTCGATTGAACCTCTTGTGACAATTTTATTAGTGAAGATTTACAGTTTGTTCGTAAATATTTAAGTTAAGCAAGTGGTTATGGGACATGAAGATAAACTTCTATATTTACTAGCTTAGTGTAATTGACACTTCTCGTTGATCATGACGATCGTTCTGACGATTTAGACTAGCAACTGTGCGATGTCTCTTGTTGCGAGGTTAGACTAGACACCACTTGTGTGATTCCACTCACACATACCTTTTTGCTGTTTGGTTAGTCTGGACCTTAATCTGTGTGATTCCATTCACACATGTGGGGTAGCTCCCCTTGGTCTTCGGACCGTCATGTGATAGGCCTCTTTCTCTTTTCTATGATTTCTGGACTTCTTGCATTGATTTCTAGAATTTATGTCATTGACTTGTTATGAGTACAAGTTTGGGGTATGATGCCCTTTTCGAATCTTTGAGAAGATTCTTGTGATATTGATTATCTCTTATTGATTGATCTTCTGTTGATCATTATTTACATACTTATAGTGGTATGTCATTATGGATGTTTATGTTTATGCCATATCTTTTATGTTATATCATGTCATCTGATATTTATAGCTAGACTGACCCGTTTATTATTTTCTTAAATAATACTCGGGTCAGACCGAGATGTTACAGGTGCTTCTGCTTGACTTCTTCCCAGGGATTCATCACTCTGACTTTTGGCTAACTGTTTAGATTAGCAGTTTTTGTTGTATACACTTGAGATATAGACTCATAGTTGTATTCTTTTGTATAGCACGTGTTGCTATTCTTTTGTATTATCGTGGATCTTACTAACCACTACTCTGATGTACACTTTCATGTGTTAGTTATATATTCATATCTTCTTCCGCCTTTGTAATATGGATATCTGTGACTGATTTGTGATATGATTATTTCTATGTTTGTTTCCGAAGATTATTTATAGCCACCGTGTGATAAGAAATTACATGGATGGTCGCTCCTCAACAGCCTTATTCTTCGTGCTAGTTGACAGCACTACTCCGGAGTGTTCTTGGCTAGCGTGGGTATAGAGGTGGGGCGTCACAAAGAACGCCCGGATCAGTCTGGTAAACCAGCGTGAGAAACACACTCAACTGAATTTATTAAATTACCAAACTTTTCCTTAGTTTTCAAAACAAAAGTATCTCGTAAGACAAGTCCACACATAAACACGGACATGTTTTTACCTTACGATAACTAAAACATATCATATCAAATCTCATGTTATATTATAGTAGTGTCTACTATATACAAATAATATTAATCATAGCCGAAATTATTATATTGATTAAATTCCAACATATAGCCCAATTGGGTAATACAATCAAAATGGCAAGCACGTAGTGGAGTTTGGATTTCCATACAAATGACCAGGTGAAGGGACTACCTTTTGAAGGGGTACACCTCAAGATGGATGTCCCGAGGCACAAAACATATGCCCTCTACCAACACAAGACCGGCCCACCTCTATAACTAGATGGTATCGAAATGTCATCCTCCGGTCGTTACCGACCTTTACCGAGGGCCCTCATAGCATACAAACCATAATAATCAGATACACGACGTCATAGCGTGCAAAGATATATCTAGAAGAGGATGATCATATCCTTCTTGGGAATGACCCACTTTGCCTTGCCGCATCTAACCCTGTTTTGGTCATTTCCGGTTGATGAGGCTAGAGGTAACGTTTACCTTTCACAAAACACAATCACATCACTTAGAATGCCACACGGCCATTTCCATTGACTACTAATTGCCTTCCACAAAAATACAACCCTTAAGCTCATACGTATCAAGGAGGGTGTTAAGCTAAGAGAAGTTGCCTTCTCCGCCACCACTGATCTACGTTTGTAAAAACCAATTTACATAATCTTTAGAAATGCAATGTCAGACAAACATCCATACAAGTTGTCCGGGAACAGGACAAACCGAAGGTACTTTTCTACCACATCCTGTCAGGAAATCCCTAGGATTAGTAGCGAATAGTCCTCGCATTGGATATTTCATAAATGAAGAGACCACTGCTACTGGATGTATATTGGGATTTTAACCCCAAACGATCAACAAGCAGTCCCCCACTATGAAAATCCGGAATATCAATATCATCACAAGCAACCTACACAATCGTCGCATATACGTTGGTCCGAAGTGGTTTTCAGATAAATCTGATCCCGGTCTCTTCGCACCAACATTGCAAAAGCGTTTCTCAACCTCACACAGCAACTAAGTCTCATAAACTTATCACGTTTCCAACTTTCAACTTGCTATCCTTCGGGCCAAGAAGGAAGCTCGATAGATTGGAGTAATACTCCGCACTATACGAAACAACATCCTCAACACAAACGATAATCAAGCCTACACAGAAGGCTACCCACTAAGTGTACGACTAAATAGTTCCCACATCAAGTCGGGGAACTAAAATTTGGCAAAGTTTGATAGTCGGTTATTTAACTATCAAAACAAACAAACAAATATTCAGCACCATAACAATCACTTGGCCCTTTTATTAATCTTTTGTTGGTTAAATCACTTGCCAAATATTAACTTCAAATTATCTTTAAAAAGATATATTCTCAAAACATTTCACTTCATATTGGAAAACATTTCCAAATACTTATTTAATAATAAGTAATTCACAATTCAATTTATTTTCAACACTTAGAAAATATTACATATACTTAAATCACGATTAAGTATATATTTTATTCTTCAAGGAAAATATTATCTTTAAACACATTTATTTGGATCAAAATGAATGTTGCGTAAAACATCGTTACGACAACCCAAAATCAATAGTATAGGGATTCGAAATAAGATAGATATACAAATTCCAATACTATACAAAAACATTTCCTTTCGAAAATCATTTACTATAACAATAGTGTTATAGTCCATCATTTCCTTACTTCTCGAAAACCTCTATTTCAACAATGAATGTTGAAATCTATGGTTTCGATCCTTATACATTTTAAAACACCTTCAAATCATTTTGTCCATTTAAAATATCACTTCCTAAAAATATCCATTTTTATTTAATAATATATTCACTGTCCGAAATCTTGAATACAGTTCTCTTATCCAAAGTCAACATTTCTACACCTTTAATTGAAGGAATATCCACTATCCAGAATCGTGAATATAGTTCTCTTATCCAAATTCAACATTTCTACACCTTTAATTAAAGGAATATCCACTATCCAAAATCGTGGATATAATTCCCGACCAAACTCTTTATTATTACAGCATTTAACTTAAAGGATAATTCACTGTCCAAAATCGCAAATATATATCCTTTAATAAGCTTTCATATTTACTTATCAAATTCAATTGATTTTAGTTTTATAAAACAATGTTTATAAATTCATATTTATATATTTTATAAAAACTTCAACTTATAAAATCACTTTATTTACCAATTCCATTTATAGCTCAATTACATGCTAAAAATCCAAATTATAAGTTAATAGCTTATAATTCATTTATTCTACAAAAATCCGGTCTTTTTATAACTTCACAAATTCATAAATCTATAAATCTTATTTACTTATAAGATTCATTTATACTACATTTTAACATTTACCAAACTTATCTATAATTCAATTATTTTGATATATAAAATATCAATTTTATAAATCTTCTATATAAACCATTTAATATAATTCAAAAACCACAATTTATACTATCTTACAAAATAGTTAACTCTATATTCCAAAAAATCATATTTTGATTTTATTTCACAAAAATCATAATTTTTATAACATAAAAATTATAACGTTTATTTATTTAAAATGAATCAATTCCAAAATTCAATAAAACGTATAATTTCAAAAATCACTTTAAAATCCTTTTAAATTTGGAAATCATCACTTTAACATATTTAAATTTCCAAAATATAGGCCCAATGCTGTAACAGCACTAAATACATCAATCACGGCATCCAAAACATCATATATCATATGATAACAAAATAGATCACAATATCTGTGAATAAATCAATATTGTTGAGGAATCCAGTTGGATCCCTCCAATCTGTCATCTACAACAAATATACATATTAGAATATGTGTACAATGTCCGCTTCAAGCCAGACACGTGTACAAAGGGTCATCCGCTCATACACGGGAACATATAGTGTCTCATCTGCTCCAATAGGCAGGTATATATCCAAATACCAATCAATATATCATATATCATCCAAAAAATCATCGATCATCATATAATAAATTATTTCTCACTTATATAAAAATATCAGCGAGTCGGAAAGAGTGAGTTGTACTCACATTGCTTGTAGTCGTCGCGTTAGCGATTTATTCCGATTAAAATTAAACAAATGTTTAATTTTACCCAAAATTCACACTAACTCCAATCAGCTCCAAACCGGCTCCATCATGTTGTGTTCGTCAATACGAACCCAACGCAATTCGTTTCGTGCGAAACGGACCTCGTATGAAAAAGTTACGATATTTTAAACATTATACGAATTTATAATATAATAATTTTCACTTTTATTTTCTATTTAAAACCCTACATCAATCACGGCCGCATGTTTTGGTCAAGCAAGATCTGGCCGCAAATTTGTTTCTTCCTCCATCAGCTAATTCACATTCGCATAAACCCATAATCTGCCCCTATTCTTCGAATTTTCGCACCAACAACGACGAGATGGACGACGATCAGGAACCATCATCGAGTAGCCCATCTCGTGAGCCACCATCAGTCCAATGATTGATGAACTCGGCTCCTTCATCGCGTAGAAAACGCATGCATACCCTAGGCAAACGCGGCCTTCTAGCTCTCTCCATGTCGTGCCATTTCAAATCTCGACCGTTGGATAGTTAGTACTCGTTGAGCTCTTCAATTTTGTAGTTGATGATTTCTGTCAATTGTTTGTGGATTAAGAGAAAATCAAGAAAGAAGAAGACACATTTTTTGCCGTTGTTTTAAGAGTGGCGGCTGGCCCTAGGGTTGATTAGGGTTTTGAAAAATGAAAGAAAATGTACGCGCAATATTCATCGTCAAATTTTTTGAACTCGAAACGAAACGTGCCGCCTGGCGTTTATAATGTTTTACTCCTATTCTGAATGCAATGGAATATATATCGAGAGCCAATTCGGTCGTATTTGAAAGATAGGTTTTCAAATCGAATTATTTAAATTTAAAATTCACTTAAACAGATTTCTACGTGTTTTAGCTTGTCCCGGACAAACCGTAAATCCGATTGACACGAAATTTGAAATCTTACAATAATATAACATTACGGATTTAATGAAATGGGTTTCATCAAAACCCGAGACAGTTTGAAAAATGGCTATTTTTAATCGTCAATTAAATATTAAAATATTCAATTTCTACAAATTTACTTTTAGTTCAATTTTAAAAGTTCCGTAACATCATTCTAATTCAAATATGATTTAATACAACTTTATAAAACATTTTTATTCATTTTAATTCAATTTCAATTATATCTGTAATTTTAAATATTAAATCAACAATTTAATTATCCAATTAAATCTAGATATTCGAAATATAAGTTATTCAACTTATAAAATTTACTTGTGCATATTTAAAATTAGTTAAATATATGAATATAGAATGACAGAAATTCTGGGTCGTTACATCAGGAGATGAGCTGGATGACGAAGACGTATCACACATACTTGATTATATTCCATTGTGTATTGTATGCTGTATATTCAGCTCTTGTGAGGACAAGTTATTATAACTGTCCAGTATTGAGTTGTCGATTTGTTGTACTCTGATTATGTTATGTATAAATAACAGTTATAGTTTTTTTGTATAAAAACATGTTATTATCTACTATATACTGTTCCGCTGCGATTGTATGATTCTGTGTTGTTATTTTTCTACTTCTTCTTCTATCTCTTTCTTCTTTTCCTCTAACGATCTAGTATTTCCGACACTCTACTACTCGGCACCTAATATAGTGGAGGTATTGATGTCGATTTTTAAGGGTCGAAAATCTGTATTGTGACACTTGGTACCAGAGCTAAAGGTTAAGCGAGAACCTTGGCTTTGATGGCGTAACTCATTAGAAATAGGGTAGGTAGCACCCTAGAATGAGTTTGTGTGCATTAATAGATATGAGCCCGTATTTTTTAGTGAATATAAAACTATTTTATATTATGTTGGTTGATCTATTGAGTGGCTTATGGATTTTGGTCAATACGAGTAATTAACGTTATTGATAGGGATCTCTAAACACTTGTACAGAGAAATTCGACATAGTATTGTTTTGAAATGGGGTAAATGAAATAGTTTTGCCCAAATAATTTTATTTATAAAGGAAATAATTTTCATAAATTATTATAGTTGGATATGGTATGCTTGATTGTTAGGAAATGATAAAACTAAACTATTATCATTTGTTGTTGTGGCGATTGAATAAAAATGGATATTATACACAAAAGTTAAGAAAGTAATTCAAATAAAAAAATGGGATCTTGTAAATATGATTTGTAAATGTGATTTATAATTTGAAATGAAATAAATTCCAGAAGTATGTTATAAATGCAATTTTTAAAAGCAGTTTATGAATTTAAAGGGATTTAAAAGCTAGGAATTTGGTAATTGAATTCCCGTCGGTTTTTAAATGTTTTTCAAAAGTCTTGAAAAATAATACTGATATTATTTGAAATATATTTGTGAATTGAAATATTTTTAAAAATGGTTTTTAAGAAATAAAAGCGCCGAACTCACTCCGGTTGCTCGAAAATAATTTCGGTAATGACTGTCTCATCATTGGCGTTCATTTTCGAGTTTCCAAGGAAGGAATTGCTACCATAATGATTTGCTATTGGAGTCTTGTTTTGATAAAAAAGTTTTTGATTTTAAGAAGCTTAAATTTTTTGTATTTGATAAATATAAGTGAGATATATATATGTGTGTGTGTGTGTGTGTATATGATTTCAAAAATGATTTTGAAATACTTAGGAAAAATTATTTAAATCTCTGGGATTTTGATTTCCAAGTTTATTGGAAATATGAGAAAATAAGATTGAACTTATAAAGTCTAGAAAGCAAAATTGTAATGAATCTTACCTTAAGGTAAGTTTGATAGTGTGGATAAAAATTGAATGTGAAAATGGAGAATAAAATTTAACTTAAGAAAAGTTAAATGAATGTGAGTGTGATAATGGAATGAATTAGTAAAGTAAACTAATTAAATGAAGTGAATTGGAAGAATATTAGTGAATGGAATAGGAATAAATTAGGAACATATAAAGTTTGTAAATTGCAAGACAAAGCAATGTTTAAATTGTTGATTAAGAATGCAAGAAAAGTAAAAAAATGGGAATTGAATTATCGAAAGAAATTTAACTTAAATTAAGTTAAATAAGAGGGAATCTTGAAAATTTAGCCTAAGTAGGCTAAACGAAATAGTTATTGGAAATGAGATTTATTGAGATTTGGAATAAATAAATAAGGGAACTAATTAAATCAATTAGTTATTTGGTTATGGCTTAGAATATTGATTGATAATAATAAAATGCGAAATTGGAAAATTGAAATTAAAATTGATTAAAATGGGTAAGGAATTTGGTGGTGAAGTGGTAATTAATCAAAGAAGTTTGTATAAAATGTTATAATGGAATTAAGAAAATTTATGTTAAATTTCTTAAGTGGAAATTGGTATTAAAGAAATATTCCATGAAAATTGTGAAGGTCGATAATTGGTTAAAAATGAAATGAATGTGGAATAATTCTTAAATGATACCAGTTTGGAAAGGATATTCTAAGTGAATAATGAATGTAAGTAAAACAATGAGGATAATAATTATGGATGATTAATTATAAGTAAAATGCATGTGAATAAAAATAAATTGGTATAGCTAAGAATTAATTAAAATAAATACATAAGTTGTACGTATATTATTTTATTCGCATAACGATTTGATCCAGATTCGAGTGCAGAATTTGGAGATAATTTATATCGACCCGAGTTAGGATTTTTCACTCGATTCTCGACAATGAACACTGGATATGGATTTTTGATTGATTTTAGGATTCATTATCATAGTATATGGCTATGCAAGGAGAATGACAATTTATGATCAAGGAACCAGATCTGAGTCCGCACCAGGGAGTCGTGTGAACGATACTAGTTCGAAAGTGAAATTGTGTGATCGAGCAAGCGATCAGATTTGATTTTGCGTACAGATGATATACATATATCGTATGAGTCTTGGTGAAATAAATGTTGAAAATTGGGAAAAGCTAAATAAAATGATTATGAATTATATGATTGGGTATTATTGGTGAGTAAGGTGCAGGTATTTTAAAGCAAAAGCTAAATTGGCATCTTTGATTTCGGAAGTAAAAATTGATTGCTCGACAAAAATGTATGTGTTTATATTGTGTTTGAAAATGATGATTTTCTGATTGCACCACTTGGCTTTTGTTTTCTTTGGATGGTTTAGGCCCGTAGAGGTGACCTGTAGTCGTTTCGACCTAGCCGCGCAAAGGAGATGCTGGTGAAATTTTTAGAAAATTTAAGGATAGAATACTTTGAAGAAAATTTTTAATAACTAAAATTGTACTTGAGTTAGAGTCTGAAACGATTGAGTAAATAATATTATTTGGAATCTATGAATGAATTTGAAAAATTAGTAAAAGTGATAAAATGGTTTCAATAAATTTATTTTTGGGAAGTCGTTTAAAACTGTGTGGTTTTGGAAAGTAGTTAATGGGTTTTGGACCAATTTGCTTACCTCGGTAATTTCAGGGATGAAATTCTTTTAAGGGGGAGGAATGTAACGACCCATAATTTTGGTTATTTGAAATATAAATATTTAATTGATTTTAAATATTTTAAATTTCATTTTTAGTGAATTTCAAATTAAATGATTTATTGGATAATTTAATTATTTAATGTAATAATTGGAAATTGGTTAAAACATTAAATCTTGGATTTTAAGCTTGTTAAAAATGATTTAAAGACTTATAAAATTTGTATTAATAATAATGAAGATAATAAATCTTTTTAAATTGAATTTAAAAGTGATTGTTCAATTCTAAAAATATATCGTTTGAATTAACGCATATAATTAGCCATCTAGGCATAGTCTCGAACTTCGACGAAACCAGTTCCACTGGTTCCGTAATAGTGTATTATTATCAGTTTTCAAGATTCGTAGTGTTTGAATTTATCATTTGGTCGTACGGGATAGAAACGTGCAAAAATTTAATATCGAAAATTTAATATATTAATTAGGTCCAAAACGCCATCTTCTCCATACGATCGAATTAGGACTTGAAACCTTTTCCATCGCATTCGAAATAGGGGTATAAAAATACGAACGCTTAGAGGCATGCCTTGATAGGAGTTTGAGATTTTAAGCTACGAAATCCAGATGGTTTGGAGTTTTGAATAATATATATATATATATATATATATATATATATATATATATATTATTTGACAGACCATATTTGTAATGACCCGTAAATTTCGATAATTAAATTGGTTAAATTAATAAGATTTTTGTAATTAAATTTAGAAAGAAATAAAATTTTATAATTTATATTGAAGTAAATGTTAAGAATGAATTGTAGCAATGGTTATTAAAAACTAATTATTGTCAATTGAAGTGAAATCACAATAAAAATAAAATAGTGTAAATTGTTGCACTTGGGTATAAAATTGAAAATAAGTAAATAAGTGCAAGGGTGGTATGAATAAAGGAATTTGTATATAATTTATAGTAATTGAATGAATTCGGTATTATGTTGGTAATTATGTTAATTGGTTGAAGCAGGATAAACTTCAGTGTAACCTTGGCTTGTAAACAATTATTATAAGTTACATGTTTAATTAGTTGTTGGAATTGGAAATAAATTTTAATAAAATAAATAAATGTTACATTAATGGAAAATGTAATACAATGTTTACGAGTTGTCAAATTAGAGTATAGTAAAGTAATGAAAGGTTAAACAAAGGTTAACTAGATTATAGAGTAGTAATGAGCTTAATAAAAGGATTGGAATTGAAACAAACCAATTTATTTAAATTTAATTTATAATAAATGGAATTATTGTAGCAAATGAAATTCAATACTACGATGATTAGAATTAAGAAGAAATTGTGAAAGATTAAGGTAGTAGATATGAAAAAAACAGTTATACCATTAGAAGAATGTATTGAAAATAAATGGAAAGCTAATTTCATTGAATTATTGGAAATTTAATTTATAATCTATAAACAATTGAAATAGAATTTTAAAGCTTTGAAAGTGTGGAATATGAAACATTTAATCCATATGAAAATTGGTTATGAAAGATTGTGAATTTTTTTTAAGCAATCCGAATTGATAGAAACTGAAAAAATAATAATTGAAGAGAAAAGTGATTTAATTTAATTTAATATTAATTTATTTAATTAATAGGAAAATAGCCATTTTGGCCACTGACTCGGATTTCGATGAAACCTGTTTCATCGGATCCGTAACGGCGAATTATTGTAGGATTTCAAGTTTTGTAACGATCGGACTTGTCGTTTGATCGCACGGACTCGAAACGTCCAGAAGTCAATGAAATTGAAATCAATTGAAATCAATTTGAAATAACTTGATTTTAGCATAACTTTTTCATACAATAGAATTTGGACTTGAAACCTGTTCCATCGATTTTAAAATATTTTAAAACATCTGTTTTGATATACGGGTTGACCCAATTTCGTTCCGGAGTCAGAACGGGGATTTTGGGCCATTTTATCGTTCAACGCGTATATCAATCGTGTCCATCCATTCTAATTTCTTCCTTGTATATATATACCTCGTTATAAACCCTAGCCTATTTCTTATATTCATTTTTCTATGCGTACAATTCTTATAGCTCCACCTCATTTCATGGAAGACAAAACCAAAATTTCAATTGCAATTTCAAATCAAGTTCATAGAAAAAAATCAAACTCCTCAATCCGGAAAAATTATATATCGTATATCTCGACAATACAAATTTGCGTCAAGTATTCGTTTTCGGAATTAATGCTCGAATCAGGGGCAAATCAAGGTCAAAGGCCGAAAATCGCGAAACCCTAAATTGCAAATTGGGGGTTTTTATCTCGTCATCAATCGACAAAATCAGTTTGTGGGTTTTGTGGAGAGGGATGTTAGGAAGCTATCGTGGGTGGCCGCTTCCTCCATTTCGACGTATAGTGATCTAATTTCATGAATTAGGGTTTCGAACCCTAGATCTACGTGGCGGCGGCGTCGCTTGGGAGGGGGCGCTACTTGGCTATGGGGTCACGTGGGGATGTAGAACACACGGGTGGTGGAGGCTTGGTCGAAGGTGGTCTCTGGTGAAGGGCGCGGCTGGTCAAAGTTTTGGCTGAAGGGGTTTCTTGCGTGCGTGCTTGGTTTGGGCGCGATTCCTGGGAGAGAAAGAAGGTGACGTGGCGTGTTTATTTTATATATATATATATATATATATATTATTTGCTTTAAATTGAATTGTATAATGCTCAAACCTTAATAACTTTCTCATACGAGGTCGAATTCACGCGCGGTTTTCTCCTTTGCGGTCCTATTGGAATTTCTGACATTTTGACACTGGTTTTGACTGATTCTGAGGTTGTTCAAGTTATGGATTTAAATTGGATTTAAATTCAATTTAAATTCAAAAGGTGAGTGTTTTAACCCACACACAACTTCTAAAATTTCTTATGTGTGTTAAATTAATTTTTGATGTGATTAGAAATTTAGTTATGACTGCTTGGCATATTTTTAATCGTTATCCCAGTTAAATTAAATTTATTGAATTAAATGGTTATTTAATTTATTATTGCATATAAACTGCCAGTTAAATTTCTATTTAATTTATTATTACATATAAACTGCCAGTTAAATTGTTATTTAATTTATTATTGAATATAAACTGCAAGTAAATACCTGTTATTTATTATCTGTTCTATATTGAGGTTACTATTTGAATTGGATGAAGATTGTGATAAATGGTTGATGATTGATATTGGATGAATGGATGTGTATTTTATATTGTTATAAACTGCAAGTTGTTATGCATTTTTATTTCATTCGGGATTGCGGTTTGAAATGATATATAACCGTATTTTATTTTAAATTACGGATTGAAATGATAAATATCCGTATCACTTGACCATAGGGAAGAAAATTATATACAGACACCGTGGTCTAAATATAAACTATTTTGAAAATGATTTCTATGGTTTTGGAAAGAAATATATGGTTTAATGAATATTGATTTTTGATATTAGATAAATATTATTTTATATATAGTTGAATGCTTGAATTTAAGCTATGTATAAGTTGTTAAATAAAAATTAAGTTTAATAATAGAGTTTGATTTTTATTAAAATAAATGTGAGTAAGTACTTAAAATTTATTTTAATATAGAGTGTATAATGATTTAAATAAATTAAGGTTGGGAGATATTGGAGATTTATTTGTAATTAAATTTATTTAAGAATTAAACTCAAAAAGGTTGATGTGAAATTTATTAAACTGGAAATTTTAAAAGGTCTAATTATTATAACTTGGTTTTGGGGTCAAGGTGAATTAAATGAGCATTTCAAGTATAAATGAATTGAAGAAAATATTTAGTTATTTGTAATTTGAGTTTTATTTAAATGATAATGGATTTATTATGTAAAATATTTCAAAACTAAATAATAGAAAATTTAATTGTTGAATCGAATATATCGAATTTAGTTTTGAAATTTTGGAATATTTAAAGCCCTGAAATATATCGAAATTGAAATGTTTTATCGAAATTAAAGTGTTTCGAAGTTATGAATTCCAAAGTATTATGTTTTTAAAAGTGTTATAATTTCGAATGTTTGGTTTCGATGTGTATAAATTTGAAAGTGCTATGACTTTTGGAAAGGGATATATTTGACATGAAAATGATATCGTAATTGATTTGGGTTTGAAAGGCATTGATATTTTGGTTTTTAAAGTCTAAACTATTTTGAAATGACCGTGGTGTTATAATAATGACTGGTTGTTAAAGAGAACGGGATCGAAAGTTGTCATACTCTCTGCCAACTCCAAAAACCACTTTAACAACCATGTACGCAGTGGAGATTCCATAATAAAGTAGGATGGCGGCGGCGTTCCTTTGAGGTATATACATGGACCCCACTCTCGTGAGTTGGCATAATATGGCTAGAACAGGAGCAATTGACGGTCTAATGAGGTCATTCCTCTGATCGGATACACTCCTTCGATATTATATTCTGACTTTGAGATTGATTCAGTGGCCACTTTTGATTCTTTTGATTTGGGGGTGTGGCTCGAGGTGGACGGTAGTAGCTGCTACGCGTTACCACCGGCCCGGAAGTGTAATTGGTATATCTACCTTGGCATTTCCTAGTTGTGCCGTGTCACCTACCCTAGCGTGTCTTGTACGAGTTTGGTTTTCTCCCGTAGCCCATGGAGTATTTAGGGTAGTCTCCCGATCTGGAGATGCGCTGATACTAGATGGACTACTGAGACTATTACGTGTTAAGGGGAATATTGGGTCACTCCTTAATGTTATTTAAAAGTAAGTTTATTTTACTATAGACATTATTATAATTGCGAAATATTACTACATAGTAAATAGTTTAACGGATCTTTAAGCGATGTGAATCCCGAGCATCTTTTAAGTTACTGCACTCACGTTTGACATGGGATAGGAGATGTCAAATCCCGTAAACATCTCTGACGCCGTTCCACTCATATTTATTTCAGTTGATTTAGCTTACATAAGATCTTTTAGTTTTGACTCGAGTGTTTTGTCTTTTCAATTCGCTCGGGTCAGCCTGAGCATTTCAGGATTTGAAGACTTTATTTCTAGAGGACGAAGACGATGATTTTACTACTATTATTTATTATATTATTCCACTGCATTCATACTATTCTGCTGCATTATTTATTATTCTCTGGTATGTGTAACTCTAATATGTGTTGTATAAGTATAATCAAGTGTTTTTGTAAAATAGCTTCATGAACTATTATTTGATTATTATATTTTGTCATTCCGCTGTGAGATTCTATTTTATTTATTTCTTCCTCTGCTTTTCTTATTCACCCCAATAACAGTTCGCCCTTTTGTATGGGTTTATGTCTGACTTGTGTGGTTTATCGTCGATTTAAAGCGTACATAAAGGGCGGGATGTTACATTTGGTATCAGAGCTTTGGTTTAGCGATAAACCTTAGCTTTGTGGGGTCTGACTCTTTATCAATAGGGTAGTAATACCCTATGTTGAGTCGCTGAGCGCATATATATATATATATATATATATATATGTGTGTGTGTGTGTGTGTGTGTATGTATATTTATATGAGAGACCGTATTTGTTAGTGTTATAAAAGGGTTTTAATATTGTGTTAATTTGTTCCGTTTTGTATTTATAAATTCTGGTTGGTGCATGGGATGCTATGACATCAATAAGGATTTCTAAACACTTAATAGGACACACCGACACAATATTTGTTTTGAATATGGGTGAAGGAAATAATTTTACCTATTATATTTTCTATATATAAAATAATTTTTTTATAAAGTTATATTTTATTGTAATATATTGGCTGTTAGGTAGTGTAATCTATAAATATTAGTAAAGTAGGATTTGAAAATAAAATAAATGAAATTGGAAATTTAGAACTTATGTTCCGGGCTTTTGAAACTTCCATTCGAATGATTTTGGAACACAATAATAATATTATTAGAATTATTTTATGATATAAATATTTCAATATAATGTGAAAGAATTGTTTTAAAGAAACTTTGAAAAGAAATAAGTTCTGTACTTCCCTCTCTGTCACTGGAAAATAATTTCGGTGATGAGTGCACGCATCACCGACATTCATTTTCGAGTTTCAAAGTGGGAAGGCCACTGTAGTACTTTTACTGCAGATTTATTTTGATAAACAAATATGAATTTTAAATTGTTTTAAAATATAATTAGATATATATAAGTTGTAAGTATATACATCTATCTATTATTTTCAAATGATTTGAAATTTAACCCGTTATTTAGTTCTTAAGTCCTGTTAATTAATAGTTTCAATTTTTGTAGCAAAATGGAATGTAACTAATTAATAATTAGAACCTTTAATTAAAATAAGAGATTAAATGCTTGGTTATAAATGAAATTTCAAGAAAGTTGAAATTGTAATCTATAAAACAAAAGATACGATTATTGAACGTTAATTTATAAGATGAACTTGTATAATTTCCAATTGCATTCTTAAAGAATATATATATATATATATATATATATATATATATATATATATATATATATAACTTACCAAATGTTAAAGTTCTAATGCTTGTAAGAAATGTAATAGGATATCATACTAGTAAACTTGGAGAAATGAAATATTCAATGAAATTCTTTAATAAATAAGAATTTGATGTTGTAGTTGTTATAAACTTAAGTATAATTGAAATGCTACTAGTTTAATATAAATGTAAGTATTATAAATAAATGATAATAAACATAAGTAAAAGGTTGAAGCTATTTATAAATAAATAAGTAGAAAAGATGAGTATTGTAAGTAGATGATTATAAACTTAAGTTAATGAAATTGATGTGCCAAGTAACTAAATTTAACATAAATACTATGGATGAATGAATGGAAATATAAAAATCCGTGAGAAATAAATGTAAATTAAAAAGGATAAATCATTATATGAATGAAAAGGAAATCAAACAACAAATATTCTGCAATGAAATTAATAAGTATGAACTTGATCTATTGTTTGAAGCTGCTGTTTGTTAGTTTATGGTTGTTTGGGCAAGGATACTTTAAAATTATTTGGATGTAGGAATAATCTATTTAGTTTTACCTAAGACTGTTGAGTAAATGGAATACTTCATAGCTATTTGTCATTTTATGTGATTTAAAGTGTTTAACCCGAACCAACTAATTGTTTTGTTTTGCTTGAATGGTTGATTTGTATATGATGTGTATGTTGTTGGTTGCGAACGATTGTTGTTTATATTGATTTGTTGTTAGTAGTTGAAACAACTTGAAATATTTTATTTTATATAAATATTAACCTCCTCTTGGATTATATAAGTAAAATGCAGGTTATGGAAGCAATTGTTACTGCTTTTGGTTTCGTAATTAAGCGTTAATTGCCCGACTAATATGTACGTTCTCGGATTAGGGTTTTATACCCTTATTATATTATTTTTCCCGTTGTTGGGATATTTTATTTTGGAAATTATATGTTATATATTTTTATATCTGTTATTATATTTTCTCCCGAGCCTCTCCGTACAAAGGAGACTCTACTGAAATTTTCCGTAAATTTTGGACTTAGAAAATATTTTAAAAATGTTTTCCAAACTTTATTAATTTGAGCATAAAAGATTTAATGGTTATAAATTGGTATATTTTATTTAAATTAATTAATTTTGTAAATTTATTTGTTTATAAATTTAATATTTTTAGTAAGCTATATTGATTTCGAAATTCTTCTTTTCCCTTCTTCTTCCTTTTCGGGGACGAAAAGTTTTGAGTGAGGGAGAGTGTAACGACCCATAAATTTCGATAATTAAATTGGTTAAATTGATAAGATTTTTGTAATTAAATTTAAAAAGAAATAATTTTTTTATAATTTATATTGAAGTAAATGTTAAGAATGAATTGTAGCAATGATTATTAAAAACTAATTATTGACAATTGAAGTGAAATCACAATAAAAATCAAATAGTGTAAATTGTCGCAGTTGGTTATAAAATTGAAAATAAGTAAATAAGTGTAATGGTGGTATGAATAAAGGAATTTGTATGTAATTTATAGTAATTGAATGAAGTCGGTATTATGTAGGTAATTATAATAATTGGTTGAAGCAGGATAAACTTCAGTGTAACTTTGGCTTGTAAACAATTATTATAAGTTACCTGTTTAATTAGTTGTTGGAATTGGAAATAAATTTTAGTAAAATAAATAAATGTTACATTAATGGGAAATGTAATACAATGTTTAGGAGTTGTCAAATTAGATAATAGTAAAGTAATGAAAGGTTAAACAACGGTTAACTTGATTATAGAGTGGTAATGAACTTAATAAAAGGATTGGAATTGAAACAAACCAATTTATTGAAATTTAATTTATAATAAATGGAACTATTGTAGCAAATTAAATTATTGTAGCAAATGAAATTCAATACTACGATGATTAGAACTAAGAAGAAACTGTGAAACATTAAGGTAATAGATATTAAACATAATAGTTATACCATAAGAAGAATGTATTGAAAATAATGGAAAGCTAATTTCATTGAATTGGAAATTTAATTTATAATCTATAAATAATTGAAATAGAAATTTAAAGCTTTGAAAGTGTGGAATATGCAACATTTAATCCATATGAAAATTGGTTATGAAAGATTGTGAATTTTTTTAAGCAATCCGAATTGATAGAAATTGAAATAATAATAATTGAAGAGAAAAGTTATTTAATTTAATTTAATTTAATATTAATTTATTTAATTAATAGGAAAATAGCCATTTTGGCCACTGACTCGGATTTCGACGAAACTAGTTCCATCGGATCCGTAACGATGAATTATTGTAGAATTATAAGTTTTGTAACGATCGGACTTGTCGTTTGATCGTACGGACTCGAAACGCTCAGAAATCAATGAAATTGAAATCGATTGAAATCAATTTGAAATAACTTGATTTTAGCATAACTTCTTCATACAATGGAATTTGGACTTGAAACCCGTTCCATTGATTTTAAAATATTTTAAAACAGATATTTTGATATATGGGTTGATCCAATTTCGTTCCGGAGTCAGAAGGGGTTTTTCGGGCCATTTTATCGTTCAACGCGTATATCAATCGTGTCCATCCATTCTAATTTTAGCCTTGTATATATATATATATACCTCGTTATAAACGCTAGGCTGTTTCTTATATTCATTTTTCTATGTGCACAATTCCTATAGCTCCTCTCATTCCATGGCACACAACCAAAATTTCAATTGCAATTTCAAATCAAATTCATAGCAAAAAATTCAAACTCCTCAAAGCAATCCGAAAAAATTATATATCGTATATCTCGACAATATGAATCTATGTCAAGTATTCTTTTTCGAAATTGATGCTCGAATCAGCGGCAAATCGAGGTCATAGGCCGAAAATCGCGAAACCCTAAATTGCAAATTGGGGGTTTTGATCTCGTCATCAATCGACAAAATTGGTTTGTGGGTTTTGTGGGGAGGGATGCATGAAGCTATCGTGGGTGGTCGCTTCCTCCAATTTGACGTATGGCGATCTAATTTCACGCATTAGGGTTTCGAAACCCTAGATCTAGGTGGCGGTGGTGTCGCTTAGGAGGGGGGTGCGACTTGACTGTGGGGTCACGTGGGGATGAGGAACACACGGGTGGTGGTGGCTTGGCCGAGGGTGGTCTCTGGTGAAGGGCGCGGTTGGTCAAAGTTTCGACTGAAGGGGTTTCTTGCGTGCGTGCTTGGTTTGGGCGCGATTTCTGAGAGAGAAAGAAGGTGACGTGGCGTGTTTCTTTATATATATATATGCTTTAAATTGAATTGTATAATGCTCAAACCTTAATAACTTTCTCATACGAGGTCGAATTCACGTGTGGTTTTCTCCGTTGCTATCCTATTGGAATTTTTGACATTTCGACACTAGTTTTGACAAATTCTGAGATTGTTCAAATTTTGGATTTAAATTCAAAAGGTGAGTGTTTTAACCCACTCACAACTTCTAAAATTTCTTGTGTGTGTTAAATTAATTTTTGATGTGATTAGAAATTTAGTTATGACTGCTTGGCATATTTTTAATCGTCATCCCAGTTAAATTAAATTTATTGAATTAAATGGTTATTTAATTTATTATTGCATATAAACTGCCAGTTAAATTGCTATTTAGTTTATTATTGCATATAAACTGTCTGTTAAATTGTTATTTAATTTATTATTGAATATAAACTGCCAGTAAATACCTATTATTTATTATCTGCTCTATATTGAGATTATTGTTTGAATTGGATGATGATTGTAATAAATGGTTGATGATTGATATTGGATGAATGGATTTGTATTTTATATTGTTATGAACTGCAAGTTGTTATGCATTTTTATTTTATTCGAGATTGTGGTGTGAAATGATATATATCCGTATTTTATTTTAAATTACGGATTGAAATGATAAATATCCGTATCACTTGACCATAGGGTAGAAAATTATATACAGACACCGTGGTCTATATATAAAATATTTTGAAAATGATTTCTATGGTTTTGAAAATAAATATATGGTTTAATGAATATTGATTTTTGAGATTATATAAATATTATTTTATATATAGTTAAATGCTTGAATTTAAGTTATGTATAAGTTGTTAAATAAAAATTAGTTTGATTTTTATTAAAATAAATGTGAGTAAGTATTTAAACTTTATTTTAATTTAGAGTGTATAATGATTTAAATAAATTAAGGTTGGGACATAAATTGGAGATTTATTTGAAATTAAATTTATTTAAGAATTAAACTCAAAAAGGTTGATGTGAAATTTATTAAATTGGAAATTTTAAAAGGTCTAATTATTATAACTTGATTTGGGGTCAAGGTGAATTAAATGAGTATTTCAAGTATAAATGAATTGAAGGAAATATTTAGTTATTTGTAATTTGAGTTTTATTTAAATGATAATGCATTTATTATGTACAATATTTCAAAACTAAATAATAGAAAATTTAATTGTTGAATAGAAATTATCAAATTTAGTTTTGAAATTTTGGAATATTTTAAGCCTTGAAATATATCAAAATTGAAATGTTTTATCGAAATTAAAGTGTTTCGAAGTTATGAATTCCAAAGTATTATGTTTTTAAAAGTGTTATAATTTCAAATGTTTGTTTTTGAAGTGTATAAATTTGAAAGTGCTATGACTTTGGAAAGGGATATATTTGAAATGAAAATGATATCGAATTGATTTGGTTTTGAAAGGCAATGATATTTTGGTTTTTAAAGTCTAAACTATTTTGAAATGACCTCGGTGTTATAATAACGATTGGTTGTTAAAGAGACCAAGATCGGAAGTTGTCATACTCTCTGCCAACTTCGAAAACCACTTTAACAACCGTGTATGCGGTGGAGGTTCCAGAATGAAGTAGGATGGCGGCGGCGTTCCTTTGAGGTATATACGTGGATCCGACTCCCGTTAGTTGGCACAAGGTGGCTAAAACAGGAGCAATTGACGGACTAATGAGGTAATTCCTCTGATCGGACACACTCCTTCGATATTATATTCTGACTTTGAGATTGATTCAGTTGCCACTTTTGATTCTTTTGATTTGGGGGTGTAGCTCGAGGTGGGCGGTAGTAGCTGCTACGTGTTACCACCGGCTCGGAAGTGTAATTGGTATATCTACCCTGGCATTGCCTACTTGTGCCGTGTCACCTACCCTAGCGTGCCTTGTACGAGTTTGGTTTTCCCCCGTAGCCCGTGGAGTATTTAAGGTAGTCTTCCGATCTGGAGATGCGCTGATACTGGATGGACTACTGGGACTATTATGTGTTAAGAGGTATATTGGGTCACTCCTCAACGCTATTTAAAAGTAAGTTTATTTTACTAGACATTATTACAATAGAGAAATATTATTACATAGTAAATAGTTTAACGGATCCTTAGGAGATGTGAATCCCAAACATATTTTAAGTTACTGCACTCACGTTTGACACTGGATAAGAGATGTCAAATGCCGTAAACATCTCTAACGCCATTCCACTCATATTTATTTCAGTTGATTTAACTTACATAAGATCTTTTTGTTCTGACTCGAGTGTTTTGTCTTTTCAATTCGCTCGGGTCAGCCTGAGCATTTCAGGATTCGAAGACTTTATTTCTGGAGGACGAAGACGAAGATTTTACCACTATTATTTATTATATTATTCCATTGCATTCATACTGTTCTGCTGCATTATTTATTATTCTCTGGTATGTGTAACTCTGATATGTGTTGTATAAGTATAATCAAATGTTTTTGTAAAACAGCTTCATAAACTGTTATTTGATTATTATATTTTGTCATTCCGCTGTGAGATTCTGTTTTGTTTATTTCTTCCTCTGCTTTTCTTATTTACCCCAACAACAATTTGCCCTTTTGTATGGGTTGGGTCTGATGTGTGTGGTTTATCGTCGATTTAAACGTACAAAAAGGTGGAATGTTACAATATTCACATCAACACGTTTTCCCCTCACTTCACAACACTGTAGATGAACTATTCAAACAGCTACTTTTCTTTCCATCATTTCTCCCCTTCTATTTTTTAAAACCGGCCAAACATTCATTACAGTAAAAAAAAACTTCAAAAAAATTATTTATCCATTTTTACTTGATAAAAAATCCAAAACTTGCTCTAAAAATCCTGTTTTGCAATTCGCTTCAATCTGGTGGTGGTATTGGAGGGTGCAACACTAGTTGTGGTGATCGACAGTGAAAGTCGTGATGGGTTTTGAAACTAGGGTTGCTGATTGCATGCGATTGAGGGCGTAAGAAATGGAGGATGGAATAGTGATGAGGAAAGAGTGTAGCATCTACGGCGCGAAGATGGGGGTGTGCGGCGTCGTTTTGGGGATCGCATGTGAAGTACTGTAGCAGTTTGAGCATGTCAGGTCATGCTTGAAACTGGGGTGTCGAAGAGGGATGTGAGATTGTGGTCAGGTCGAGATCGTCAAGAGAGGGAGAGTGGCGAAGTCGGAGTTTGTTTTCGAGCATTGGTGCTCGGTGTCAGTGGCGTGCACAGTCAATTGAGAGGAAACTGTGCCTCATGTACGAGCTACAGGCATATAGGGAAGATGATGTTTGGGGGGCGGGTTCTTTCTTTCTTGGGCTTGGTCCGTGATTTTTAAAAAAAAGGAAAAGGGAGGGAAATTATTATCGGGCCATGCTCGATATTAGGGTAAATGTATTTTTAGTTTGCAATTTAGTTGTTGGTTAATTTATATTAACCATTATTTTTAAAAATACCCTATTTCTTTCATACATTTTAGAATTAAATGAAACGAATTGCATGACCTTTGTATCTGCGAGAACTATGATGTGGAACTGAATTGGTCGGGATCTAGGCTATTGGGGATTTTGCACTAAAATCAAACGCCTGGTTGGTTTTAGACGAACTAGAGCACGAAAGCGTCAATAGAAGATAATTGAGAGTAAATCTCACTCATTTGGATGATAGCATTAGTTTTAAATAGTTAAAATTAATTATTGATTGATTGGATAATTATTATTATTAGTTGAATGTGATATTATATATAGTAGTATATATATTAGTAGTTGGATTGATATTTCCCGCTTATTAGAGCAGATGAGACCCTATGCGCCCCGTATAATAGAGGATGACCCTGCATACCGCGATATAGCCCTCGAAGTGGGATTAGTATTTTTACGTTGTATTAACATCCGTGGACGCAAGGAAACAGATTGGAGAGATCCAACTGAATTCCTTACAAATGTTGAATTTAATTTTCATATATAGTGATATATGATTTGTTGAATAATCTATGATAAATTATAGTGTGATTTGATTTATTTAGATTCTACTGTAGCATTGACCTAGATTTTTGTCTTTTTAAAATTCCATAATATATATTTGAATTTGAAAGAAAATTAAAAAGGGATTTTGGGAGTGAAGTATTTATATAGGATTTTAGATAAAGTAAAAGACATTTATTTGGATAAAATAAATAGTTTGACTTTAAATTTGTACTTAACTATTTTGGAATATGGTAAGTAGAGATTTTTCGAATAATGCGTATAAAGGATTTTTAATAATAATTCTTAAGTGGCACTTTCTAAATATAAAAGGTTTCAAAAATTAAGATTTAAAAATAGATTGGAAGAATAAAAAGGAAATTTTGAAATAATTATAAAATTGGTTATATTAGTCCTCAATAAGATTTCTAAATTACGGAAAGGAAGTAAAATCGAGATTTGGTTGTTTTTGGAATATAGTTGGGTTATTTAAGGAGTTAATTTATAAATTGAATTCAAATTAAGAAATTTATTTATAAATGGAAATTAATTTAGAAATCGGGTTATAATGGAATTAAGTGGTGTAAAAACCATTATAAATTGGAAATGAGATTATGAGATTTATAAACAATGTTTATAAATTAAGTGAAATGATTTTTTTTTTCATTTGATAAATGGTAGTTATACATTCACGGTGAGGATTATAATGAGATGGGTAAATCGGCATAAATATAAATGATAGATTTATTTTTAGGAATGTGAAAAGGGGATTAATGAAATTGAGACGTCAATCAATTTGGTGATAAATCGAGAGGGATTTATAAATATTAGACTGGCTATATTTGAATCAGAAAATATATTTTAACGAGAAATTAAGTTTGTTTCAAAAAGAGGATTTTAAATTATTAAACTAGGTAATTTCTAATGTTTTAAAATATTCCAAAAAGTTAGTTATATAAATATTTTTAAATTGTTAAATGAATTATAAGTTTTATAAACAAGTTGTGTAAATAGACTAGAATCTTATTAATAAATGAGAATTAATTACTGTTTCAAAATTCTGTAATTATTTTAAACTGTTTAAAATCTATTTAATTATTAATTAAGTTAGTTTATAATGAGTTAATATTAATTTAATTATTATTTAAGAATTAATAAGTATAATTATTTTCAAAAAAAAGATAAATTATTTAATTAATATTATTTTATATAATAAATTTTATTTAAAGAGTATTTGCCTAAGTTTAACTTGGAAATTTATAAAGAAATTTTGTAAGTTTTATTTTGAGAAAATTATTAAATAAAGTTTTCGAAAAGTAATGGTATATTTCCATGGCGAAATCGGATGCACAGATTGCATGTAGTTAAGTTTTGGATTTCTCCAGGATAGAGATGTAACCATTGAGCTGTGAATCCATGACTAATACCGAGTGGTGCTTTCTATATTTGTTTTAAAAAGTTTTAAAATATTTTGAAAAGAATGGTTAGTGAACGTACTTACTCCGATAAAATAAGTTCGTACCTTTTGATAAAGAGATTTAATTTATTAAAATTAAATTAAATGGGACTTGGTGTTTTCAGTGGAAAATGGAATCTTTGATTGGATGATTGTTTATTTGATAGTTAAATAACCGACTATTAAATCTGGACCCAAAAACATAACTTTGGGAATATTTAGGGGAAACACGGGAATTATATGGTATAGTTACCGTTGGAAGGTGCTATACTGTATGTATAAATTCGTTTCATTATTCTAGGACGTTGATAAGGAAATCCGTCCACTATTGTTTAGGAGATGATCTCCTTTATTATTTTCGTCTGTTCATTTCCTATAGAACCGGGGTTGAGTTTACCGAAAATATCGAACGTTGTTTCGAAGAGACTGGAATCGGATAATTTATCCGAAAACCACTTCGATCCAACGAATATGTTTTCGAAGGAAGATAAGAGCAAATAGTTGAAGATGGATCATTGAAGTACAAGGGCTAATAGCTACTAATCCTAAGGATTGTTCTAAAATGGATGTAGTAAGAATAGTGCCTTCGGTTTCATTCAGACCTAAAACGGACTTGTATGGATGAATCCTATCAGTATATTGTCATTGGAGGACAACGAGCATTCCAAATATAAATTCCTTAAAAGGTAATCGTAGCCTTAAGCCTCATCACACGAGAATGACTAAAAATCAAAGGAGATGTAGCAAGGCTAAGTGGGTCACATCCAATTAGGGTATGCTTATCACCTTTCTCGATACCCTCGGATATTATTACTATGGTGCGCGGAAGAACTCGAAAAAGGCAGGAACACCCGTGGTGATAGTGTATTTGGTCTACTCAGGTTAGGGGTAGTCCGGTCTTGTGTTGTAGGGGATCCTGACATGGTCCTCGGTACATTTTTCTAGATGTATACTATGATAGATGGTACCACAGTGCCTAGTCGTTCGTATGGAATCCATTCTCCAATACGTGCCTTTACAGTTTTGGTTGTAGAGCCTAGTATGCTGGACTTTAATTAATGTAACAATTTCAGCTATTTGAATAAGTATTTGTACCTGGACACTATTATAATATCAGATGATTTTGATATAAAATGTTTTGGTTACCGTAAGGTAAAAACCCGTCATGTTTATGTGTGGCATGGTCTTACGAGATACCTTTGTTTTGCAAAGGATTTTGATAACTTTAATAATTCAAATCGAGTGTATTTTCTCACACTGGTTTTGCAGACCGACTCGGGTGTCATTTTGTTATAATGCTTGGGTATGACCGAATATTACAGATACATGATAGGATGCTATGGAGCTCAAGAGTCAAGCTAGATGACGAAGACGTATCACACATACTTGATTATATTCCGTTGTGTATTGTATGCTAACATTCAGCACTTGTGAGGACAAGTTATTAGAACTGCCCAATATTGAGTTGTCGGTTTGTTGTACTCTAATGATGTTATGTATAAATAACAGTTATAGTTTTTTGTATAAAGTCATGTTATTATCTATTTTATATTGTTCCGCTACGATTGTGAGATTCTATGTTATTATTTTTCTTTTTCTTCTTCTACCTCTTTCATCTTTTCCTATATCGATCTGGTATTTCTAGCACTCGATTGCTCGGCACCTAATACATTGGATGTATTGATGTATATTTTCGAGGGTTGAAAATTTGAACCATGACAGTACCTCTTGTGGAGATGTGATCGAGGGATCTACAAATAAGCAACCTTTAGCTAGCGATTTCTGTACTGAGAAAATTATAGCTAATAAAATTTATGACAACAATTCATGCCATTGGCACTGGTATGAATGTACTTCAAATTTCAGTCCTTAGTTTATTTATGCAATTAACTTGATGATTTATAAGAGAGTATTTGCTTAAGATTTATCTGTATTGTAACACCCCAACTTTTTGATCCTTAAAAGTCTACACTAATACATTCACGGTATTTACATGCCGAGTAACCAAGTGTTGAAAAGACAGATCATTCGGGAAAGAAAGAAGTAAGAAGACAAGAAGAAACCAAACAACACAGAATCTCACAACGCAACAGAACCTTGTATATTAATTAACATAAAAATATATAATAGTCATTTATAAAATGATACATCAGAGTCATAATATTACAAATTCTACCTTGGGATAGTTATAACTGCCTGTCCTAACTTAACAATACAAAATACATATGATACAGTAGAAACAAGATAAATAATTGACTATCGATGAAGCCATCTGCTCTAAGCTCCTCCGAAATGCATCCGTAGGAAGCTTAAACTACTTGGTTACTCATACAAATTTGAGCACACAAGAGTTTTAGAGAAGGAAAACAAAACTCCAGGTCAGCCATGGGTCTTGTGTGAGTAAAACATAAATTTAACTTTATGAAAATCTTAAAAACAAAAGGTATCTCGTAAGATCACGCCGCACATAAACACTTATGGGTTTTACCTTGCAATAACCAAACCAATTTTTATTACAAAATCCAATGATATTATAATAATGTCTAGGGTTTAAAGTATTTAATAACCAAGTAGCTGTGATGTCTATACATGACAACAATAGTAGATATACAATGAAAAATCCTAGGCTTGTATTAGAGAATGGATTTCCAATAAATGACAAGGTAAGGGACTACCTTTCGAAAATTTGTACACCTCTATATAAAATGTACAGTAGGATCGAAAACCTTCTCACTTTTTCCAACACAGGACTAGCTACCCCTGAACTGGGTAGTACCAAATATGATCACCACTTGGTTGCGATCAACAGCCAAAAATGGGCCCGAAGCATACGTAGAGACATCGATACTAGATCTTGGGATGATCACACCCTAATGGATGCGACCCACATGGCCCTGTCGCATCTACCATGTTTTATCCATTGCCAAGGTGTGAGGCTTGAGAGGCTATGCTCTTAACCTTTAGTAATCCATCTTGGAATGCTAATACAGCCCTCTAGGCAGAAATGCAATGCTAGCATTCATCCATAAAAGTTCGTTCTACGCCTGAATGAAATAGAAGGCATTACCTCTACTACATCCATTTTGGAATCACCCTCAGGATTAGTAGCAAGTGGCTCTTACATTTCAAGGAGCACCGTCTTCAATCACCTTCAATATGTCTTCCAATTAAATGCATATTTTTGTTTGAAGTGGTTTTTAGATAATATATGTGATACCGGTCTCACCAAACCAACATGATAATTTTCGGTTATTCCTAGTTCTTTTAGAAGTATGTAAAAAATATTTGAGCCCTCACCAAGGAACTTGAATATACAATCATACTCTCTGAGTCAAAACTGGCCAAGATTTGATAATCGGTTATTTTACTATCAAATAATTAACAACAAATATTCAAAGGTTTAATTATCATAGCAACCATTAAGCCCTAAAACAAATCTTTTATTTATTAAACCTCTTCTTTTCAAAATGTTTCTCAAAACATTCATATACTTATCTCATTGACATAAGTATATTTACCAAACATTTTTGAAAGATTTCTAATTTCAAAATCATAATGAAAGGATTACAACAAAAGTAATTTAAATAGGAGATAAAAATAACCTTAAAAAATATTCCTTCAGTGTTAAGTGCTGAACGGATGTCCATACCACCAGAATTGAGAATAGTGAAAGGAAATCCAAATCTCAAATTCTTTTATAATTTACTTCGATAAATCCATCTAATAAATCTCTTTTATTTATGAAATCTCCTTTACTTAAATTTCAAACCTATATAAACTCCAAGTTAATTTACAAAACTCTTTTATAAATATCAAAACCATTTATAAAATCCTTTATAAATTTTCATAATCATTTATAGAACTCCTTTTATAAATATCCAAAATCACTTATTAAACTTCTTATAAATATTCCTTATTTAAAATAAAACTTCTTAAATAAATCTCATTTAATAATGTTCCATTTGATGAACAAAACGATTATATAAAACATCTTTAGACAACAAGTTATTATTTAAAAATATCCTTCATTAAATTTTCTTTAAACCATATGAATAAAACAATGATTTTAAAGAATCATTTAAAAGGTATTCTATTAACTTCAAAACACCTTTCATAAAATCATTACTAAACTTAAAACCATTATCAAAAACGATAAAATTAAATATTTGACTTCACAAAACTAGAAAGAGGTTTAGTAACTACAATAGTTCTTATTTAATTGAGTTTAACTTATCCAAGTTATATCATGAGTATTTAAATAACAAATAGGTATGTAAGAGGAACCAATCAACAACAATCAAATCAACATATAGGTAAGATGCCTAAGTTACTATAATAGCAGATGGGGATTTGTTTTGTTAAACATGTTCAAATTATTATAATAGCAGAATGGTGTTTGGTTCTGCTAACAGATGTCAAATATAACTTAATTAGCAGAGTGGTGATATATTCTGCTAAACAAATGTCATTGGGTTTCATATTCAATGTAGTTACTCAAAGGCGATCGACAAAGAAATCCCTTAGATTTAAAAACATTCTCTAAAGGAAATTTAATTTAAAACAAAACAGATTTTCAAAAATAAAGTGGTTTAAAACCTCAAAACATTTATTTAAAAATTAAATAACATTTAAACTCTTAATTTAATAATAATTAAATCTTTAATTAATAATTAAAGTATAATTAACAATTAAATCAATAATTAAATAATAATTATCCTTTATATAAATAATTAAATAATATTTAATCTTTAAATAAGTATTTAAACCATAATTAATCTCTAATTAATTATTAAATAATAATTTAAACCTTCATTAATAATTAAGTTAATCTTACTGAAGTCTTAATTAATCTTACTTAATTTGTAATTAATTAAATATTTAAACCATTTTATAAATAAATAAATAATAATTAATCTCAAATAAGTAATTAAATAATAATTAATCCCTAATTATTAATTAAGTAATAGTCAACTTAAATTAGTTTACTACTTATAATTAACTTAATTAATTAACACTTAAGTATTAATTACCTTTATTAACTAACAATTACGTATCATTAACTTAATTAATTAATTAATTAATTAATTAATTAATTAATCATTAATTAATTAAATTATAATTAATTAAATAATTACTTAATTAAAGTTAGCGAACATTTTTCAGAAAAAATCTGAAGTGAAAATAAATTTAGATTTACAAAACTAGTTCGTTTTACGAACTGCCTTCATAGCGACTGTCGCTATACGATCCGTAATTTTCAAAACTTGAATTTGTATTTACTAAGTCTTTAAACTTTACTTCTTGGAAACATTACTAGCTTGTAAACATAAAGACGTGTTTTTGAAAACTAAACCAGTTTTAAACTTAAATGTATTTTTAATTTTTAAACCAAAATTCAAAACTTTTCAAAAAGGGATTTCATAAGTCGCTTAAGTTAGCAAAAGTGCTAACTTTTTTAGCATGACCAACATATACCAAGATCATAACCAACATCGCAACCACATCATAACTACATAATCCTAAACATAAGCAAAATCTTACCTTACTAATATACTACACTTAACCGTCGATTTTCAAATTTAATTACACCACATATGACATACTTATATACAACCAAATCGACATCATTTCCAAGCATACTTAGGCATAACCAATTCAACATCGCAATTACAAAAATAAGCATCATATTTAACTAATCAATATACATCATTTATAAAGTTAATAATTTGAATAAAGGCGAGAACTTTACTCATCGAATTTTGACTAAACCTAAGGAGCTTCCTCTAGAATTTGAATATGACTAGACCTTTGCCTCTAGCTTGGAAAAGTGAGTTCTTATGGACTTGAAGAGGAGTATGGCTCGGCTAGAGGGCTTGTAGTGATCGGCCTTGAAGATTAGGGTGTGTAGAGTTTTTTTTGTGTGGAGGAAGAGTATTTAAATGGATGAAGGTAGCTTTAGGCTAGGATTTTAAAAGTTTAAAAGTGGTGGAAGACTAATAATTCTTAACTTAAACTTTAGGAAGCCATGGAAAATATATATGAAAGCTTTAGGAGGAATTTTGTCAAAGTAGAAGTGAATGTAAAATGAGGAAGAAGTATGAACATTTGTTTATATACAAAAGCAAAAGTTGAATTAACAAAATATGCTTAAGGTATTTAACCTCCACAACATTGATGCCACATCACCATGGTTTGTCTCCCCTTTAGTTTCCCATGTGGCTTGTCCCCCTCTCCTTTATTTTGATAACCAAACATGAATTTATGGCATATGTACTCATGTTTGTAAAAACTTGACATGAAATGTCACTTATATATACGTTTTTATAAAAACTTACACAATTAGTCAAATCACCTATTTATATTTATTTAACTTAATTATATATATATATATATCAAAATATGTTTTAACGTATTTGTAGATGTGTGAATATGTCATTACAGATGTGCACAATATTTTCCGACAACTTTTAGACACTGAAAAATAAAAAATGTGGAAAACGATTTTCGGTCACATATTTATGTTTCTTCGAACTAAATATTTTTGTAATCAAATTTTGAAAACTATGTCAACTTCATTAATTATTAACGAGAAGAGTTTTATTATCATTGTAAAATCTATTAAAACGGTGAAATTTTGGATCGTTACACACATTCTTTTTTCTGCTAAACTATTTTTTGGAGGACGGTGTTTACTTGCTTGAGGAATAACAAATTTCTAGCAGATAAACGTCAATGTAATTTTCTTCACAGTTAGATTTGTGAGAAAGATGTTGTGTATGAATTTATGTATACGTAAATATGTAACAACAAAAATTAAAGGGTACCATAAAAGTTCTCAACATAACGAGGAGAGTGCAAAAGCCTCGTGCGTTAATTTTTAATTTGATCAAGATTCTTTATTAAGTCCACAAATGTGTAACAACATATAATGTTAATTTTAGTCATAAAATCAATATATTTTCACGGTTTTAAATTTTTACATTGGCATCAAAGTTATAGAAAAAATTAAATTGTTTATAAATTTTGATTTTTTTATAGCTGGATCAACTCTTCTACCCATGGATTGTGTAGAAATAGGAAATTATGTTAGGGCATTTACAATTTAAACATGTATGGATATAAAGGAAAGAAACCCATGGTCCTAAGTGGTGAGAACCTTCTCTATATACCTCACAAAAAGACCATCCATCCTACTCTTTTTTGTATATATTTTTAACTTCTCGAATTTAGCAGCATATGTTATTTGGTTACATGAATATGAAAAATAAAAGACAAAGACAATTTTTACATCAAAATATTATATCTAACTGCAAAAACTTTTGAATAAATACATAGGTTTACATGATGACATGTGACACATGTCTGTGGTTTCTTCTTAAGAAAGAAATGGTTTCTTCTTCGAAAAGAAAATCGACTTCAAGACAAGTTGAATTTTCTAAATCAATGGACAACTCAACATCTAACATTAAAAAGATCAAAACTGTTAATGCTGCATAATATTCTTGTCGAATATAACATCTAACATGATATTCTTGAATGGATATATAGGCACACATTCAGACCAGAGAATTTTTTTTTTATAGTGGCATTGTCTAAAAGAAAATCGAGTGAAACTGAACCTGAATTCAAAAACATTGGCATTGAAACACCATGCCAAATTCCAAAGAGACACATGACAATACACATTCAAAGAGAGGACAAGAAAGAAATTCAAGATTTAAAAGATCTTGTCAAAGAACATAAAATGTTTACTTGGTCCGACAAAAAATATGACAAAAGATGTTATGCCATTGATTAACAAAGAGAGAAGAAGAATGGAGAAGCTACTAAAACTACAAAGGAGTCAAGAGTTGGCTAATAACGTGGAGAAAAATTCAAACAATTGTATTGTGTATTTGCCGGATGACAACTAGAATAGGTAGTTAGTAATAATTGCAATTATTTTTAATTGTAATGCTTTAGTATTTGAATGCATGTGCGTCTACAAATGCACATGTACAACAATAAACTTTTGTGTTGAGAAAAAGTGTTCTATATGTGAATATTGTTATAGAATAAAAGGACATTAAAGAAAGAGGAAGAAAATATTTTATTCACTACAGACATTAATCATACATTTTCATTACATTAGCTCATTTATATAAAGGCCTAGGTGCTTGGGATAGAATTAATTCCACGGTGTGGGACTAAATACAAAAACAGTTTATAGCATATTCGCTATTTATATTTACATATATTATAACACTCCCCCTTGAATATGCGTCTTCAATATCTTGAATCCTCCGATAACTTGAAATTTTCCCTTTTGTAACGTGTATGATGATTGCTCCCCCTCATTGTTATCTAGCTTGCATTTATTCATTCAGTCGATCTAGATATTGCCCGTTGCCTTATTAAAAACCTCTGTTAGGAAGACCCAGTGGAAAAAAATCTTGAACGAGGAAAAGAATGCAACTTGTAAAATCATATTAAAAATAATATTCTTTCTAAAGGGTTTGATACTTGGGGATCAAAAAAATACCTCATTAAAACCATACTAAGAAAAACCCTATGGGAAAAATATTAGTGAAAGATAAGGATTACAATATAGTATGACATATTTCAATAATTTACAGTATCAAATAGAGTTTGATACTTCTGGATCAATATAATAGTTTATTAAAAACCATACAATGGAAAACCGATGGGAAAAACCTTAATCAAGGATAAAAATACAATTTAACTCAAATAACATATTTGAGATATTATATCTTGAAAAGACATTTGATTCTTTTAGATCCGGATAATGCCTCGTTAAAACTTTAGTAAGAAAGACCCAGTGGAAAAAATCTTAAATAAGGGAAAAGAGTACATTGTAATTTATTTTCGAATGTTACTGGGGCGTTGATACTTCTGGATCAAGATAATGCCTCATTAAAACCTTACAAATAAAAACCCAGTGGGAAAAATCGTAGTTAAGGAAAAAGAGTGCCTTATATAATACTTATGGATGCTCCCCCTGATTTAAAAGTTTCCTCTGAATTTGTATTCGTCTTGGGTAACTTAAATTGATTATAGATACTTCTGGATCCATAAATATGTATCTCATTAATAATACAATTTATTAACAGTTTCCTTCGATACAATCAAAATTTTCAAGATTGTTTCTTCCAAATATGATTTGTACTTTATGCATTTTTTTTGCTACCTTTATGGAAAATAAACACATCATGTGCTTTCATTTTTATGCTTCAAATTAGTTTTTCATATTGCAACTACATCTTTGATGAATATTAAAAGTTTCATTACAACAATACTTAAAAGTAGGAAGTAATCTACTCATCTTGAAGTGCATCAAGGTTTTCATTACAACAATACATAAAAAAGGTTGTAATCTACATTCCATGTTCTTTGCAGTCTTTATAATCATCAAAGTTATTTATATTCTTCAGGAACTGATATATTTTAATAAGTTTTGCATATCGCAACTAATACTTCAATGGTTGTTAAGAGTTTCATTACAATAATACTTAAAAATAGGAAGCAATCTACTCATCATGAATTATAACAAGATTTTCATTACAACAATAATTAAAAGTAGGTTGTAATCTATGCTCCTTGTTCTTTGCAATCTTTATAACCACGAAAGTTATTTATATTCTTCAAGAATTTGTATACTTTCATCATTTAATATGATTTAAACCATATTTATACCTTTGGCGTATATTAAGCATTTCAAGTACTTTCACTACTTTGCGGATTACATGTCCATATTTCTTTAATAGTAAAGGATTCATGATGGCCAGTCATGTTTTCCCCTAATTCAAGATCCTTGATCTATTTATAAGCATAACCGCTTTATTATTTACAAATTTATCATCGATGATTATTTCTTGTCAGTTCTAGACATGATTTATTGAGATATCTTTATTTATCATGTTTTAGGTACCTAAACCACTTCTAGGATTATTTGACAATCATGTCATGGATAACTTTAAGAGCACCCTTAAGTGTTTCTTCAAGAACACTCACCTCTATTATTTGGTATCTTTATTACATACTCCAAAAATATTTAAATTCACTTCTGAACCACCTTTCAGATGCGGTTTACACCTTTTGATCCTTAGGGATTCAAACCTATATTGGAGAAAGTATACTAGGGATATTATTGATAATTTATCCAAGTTACTTAATATTTTACATCATTGTATATTTTAACAAATATTTAACACTGATGATCAAAATGAACTTGTATCCCTTTATCATCCCCCTCAATGTTGAAAAACATTGACATATTAAATAATAATCCTCTTTGGATTCTCATTTTGATCCATTATCACATTGTTACTAGAAAATACATTATATGTATATCAGTTATAGGAGGATAATCCTTTTATTATTTGATAAGATGCATTCAATTGATTTTTCTTATTAGAGTTTGTTTTCATTCATTGATTTAGTCAATTGGAGGAATTTACTTATTGTATAGATCATTTGAATACATACACAACTTCTGGTCATTCAACATTTATGTTGATTTAAATCACTAAATAATATCTATACATAATTATTAAGATGAGCTCATAACAAACTTCAGGTTGTTGGCTGAATATTTACATATATGGATATATACATGCGCCCATGTACTATATCTATATTATAGAATTTCATATTCTTTCTCATTTGAATTAATGATTTTTAGATCAAACTATTATAAGGATCTAGACTGTGACGCCCCACCTCTATACCCACGCTAGCCAAGAACACTACGGAGTAATGCTGTCAACTAGCACGGAGAATAAGGCTGTTGAGGAGCGACCATCCGTGTAATTGCTTTGCGCGAGCACCGATATGTCAGATAGTATAATATGCATTTTATTTCCAGAGGAAATCCGACATACCGATACAAACACAAAGCTACTACACAGTGGCTATAATAATCTTCGGAAACAAATATAGAAATAAACATAACACAAATCAGTCATAGATAATTCATATCACAAGGGCGGAAATAGATATGAATATATATATAACACATAAAAGTGTTCATCAGAGTAGTGGTCTAACAAGATCCACAATATCAAAAAGAATAGATACAAGTGCTAGACAAAAATATGTATACATAAAGGAGTATATATCATAAATGTATACAACAAAAGCTACTAAACTATAGTAGTTAGCCAAAAGATCAGATGAAAGTCCGATAAGGAGTCAAGCAGAAGCACCTGTAAAATCTCAGTCTGACCCGAGTATTATTTAAGAAGAAAATAATAAACGGATCAGTCTAGTTATAAATATCAGATGAATGATATATAATAAGATATATGACTAAACGTATAATAATCACAATGCCAAGCTGTGATAAATAAATAATTGAAAAATCAATAAGAGATTAATCAATATCGCAAAGATCTTCTCAAAGATAAAAAGGAATGTCATACTCCTAATTTCATTCACCAAGCCACAATAAATGACATATATATCAATGCCAATCGTAAAAGTTGGTGAAACATAAATTCCAGAAATCAACACACGAAATCCAGAAATCACAAGAAAAGGATGGCCAATCCCAGAAAAATAAACTCCTCCTGATAGGGTATAGTCCCCCATTGCGGACATTGAGCCGAAGCTCCTCCTGGTGAGCCGAAGCTCCTCGTGACAGGGTATAGTCCCCCATTGCGGACTTTGAGCCGAAGCTCCTCCTGGTGAGCCGAAGCTCCTCGTGACAGGGTATAGTCCCCCATTGCGGACTTTGAGCCGAAGCTCCTCCTGGTGAGCCGAAGCTCCTCGTGACAGGGTATAGTCCCCCATTGCGGACTTTGAGCCGAAGCTCCTCCTGGTGAACCGAAGTTCCTCATGACAGGGTATAGTCCCCCATTGCGGACATTGAGCCGAAGCTCCTCCTGGTGAGCCGAAGCTCAATAAAAACGACGTACAGTCCTCCACGTGGACAAAGAGACATCGCACAATGCTAGTCTAAACCATAAAATGATCGTCATGATCAAAGAGAAGTGTCGATTACAGTAAGCTAGTAAATATATGAGCTTAGCTTCATGTCCCATAACCACTAGCTTAACTTAAATATTTATGAACAAATTGTAGATCTCCATTAGAAAATTGTCACAAGAGTTTTCAATCGAACAAGTCCAAAAATTAACCGACGAAGTAAACGCAAGCGTTTCATACCACTTGTTTTACTAAGTCGTTTAATTGGATTTCTCATGCGAGTGAGGTAAAGGTTTGTATATACTAATAGATTGGAAATCGGTTTTAGAAAACGAGCTTTGTAATAAAATAGCGTTGAAATCATTTGAAGAAAGAGTTTTGATATTTACTACTAGTATAGAAAACCTTTATATTTTAAAGTGACAGATCATAGAAGTGATTGTAGAAACAATCGGGCATAAAATTCACATTCGAAGACGTGAATAAATTCCAAAGAAATCGATTACCGAATCCATCGAAATGGATATTCCCAAAATCACGAAGAAAATGTCATCAAAGTCGATAATAAGTGATAATAACAAAAGGGAATTAACACGAATTGATTAAAGTTGGAAATTCAAACTAAAATAGGCAAATAGGAAAAATATCATCAGGTCGGTCGGCCGGCTACAGAGCTCGGTCGACCGGACCCTGTTCCAAAAAAAAGTCTCAGGAAGCAGGTCGGTCGGCCGAACCCTGTACTCGGTCGACCGAACCTTGAACAGAGAAGTGCTTATGCACTTGGCAGCAGGTCGGTCGGCCGGCTACAGGGCTCGGTCGACCGGACTTGTTGCCAGTCCCCTCCCAGTCCATCCAATTGAGGTCCAACCTCGACCAAATTGCATTCTCTCGAGCAACGGCGCTAAGGGATTATGCCAATCGACTACCCGACCCTATAAGCTCTTCGATGCATCTCCAAAAACATGATCAAAGATCAAAGCTATGATTTTTAAGGAATTGAACCCAAAACACTAAAAATTGGAATATTCACCAAATCAATCCAAACCAAAAGCAAATGCACACGAATAAATGTTAGGAATTCATACCTAACAATCGAAGATAATTATAAGCATAGATGTGAGATAAAAATCTCACCTTTGAACCTAAATCAATGAAGAAGATGCTATGAAGCAATGGCAAGAACAAGCACTCTTCAATTCCAACTCAACAAGCTTGAATCTAAGCTTAAAAGAGAAACATTCCCTAAATTAGGTTTAGGAAATTTCTGAAATCAAAGAGAGAATGAGTTGGAGAAGAAGAAGAGGAAGCTTACCAATGGGTTCTCTTGAGTTTGGAGCTAGAAGATGGATTTGCTAATGGAAATTAGGGCTTAGGATTTCCTAATTCTTTTTCTCTTCCTCCATTTTTGATGAAGCTTGAATGTGTTAGGAAATTATGAAGGAATGAAGAGGATAAGGGGTTGGGACTGAATACATAAGTGGGGTTATTGGGCTCAGCCCAAACCAAAGCCCTAAGTGAAAAAGGTCAAAATTCTACTAACTCCAAACATATCGAAGTTTATACTCAAAAAGGTCGCAAACGTCATTTTGAACTCATTGGGGGTGGTCTCGAGTCCCAATTCGACCGTTTGCAAAAAGTAGCTTTTCGGACCAAAATCCGACGAACGATAAAATATTTAAATAAAATATATAAATATAAAATCGATAAATATGCGGGTTGTTACAGACTCCCCTCCTTAAAGAAATTGCGTCCTCGCAATACTTAAGAAGAAAATAAGAAGTAACAACCATGGAAGCATATCAACACAAAAGAAAATTTGAATCAAGAAGTCCACCATAAAGAGCACGAAGGAGTAAATCCGAAAGTTTTCGTTCGATGAATTCTCAAGATTTCTCAAGAGTAATCCTTAGGACTTGAGAACCATTGAACTTTTACGAAAAAGAATATCTTTATATCGAAGGTGCTCAACCTCCGAAGCAATGATGCGGATGGAATGTTGCTCATAAGTCAAAACTAGTGAGACTTCAATTTGCACAATATCACCGGGCTCAGGAATAAAAACCGGAATCCCTAAGGCATTTCCGTAGATAAAAGACGTGAGAAAACGTCAAGAATAGCAGAAAATTGAGCTGGTGCAACAACGTAGTATAATAACAGTACGCCCGAGAAACTAGAAACTCAAATAATTTGGGACATCAGCGCAGTACAAAAACGGTACGCCCAATGAACCAAAGCAAAGACATTGATGTAGTAAAAACGGTACATCCAATGAATCAAATAGCAAAATCATTGATGTAGTACAAATGGTACATCCAATGAACCAAAGCCCGAATAATTTCGGAACACCGACGTAGTACAAAAACGGTACGTCCAATGAACCGATAAACCGGAACAATGATGTAGTATAATAATGGTACATCCATTGATCCAGATAAGATGGAACATCGATGTAGTATAATAACAGTACATCCGATGAACCGAACACCATAAAAGAACATCAGACGCGAGTCCATAAAAGAAACGAGATGAAACTCAATAAAACGAAGTACATCAAAACGTTCAATGAACTTGATAAAAAGATAATTCCACTCAGACAACATCAAAAAATCAACAACTTGTTGCCAACGACTAAACGCATTGGCTACAAGATTCCCCTTTCGGGAATAAAAGAATATCAAGATCATAAGATACCAGGAACTCGAGTCATCATGAAGTTCCTTATGAGAAAATAAATATTCCAAAGATTTATGATCGAGGTAGAGAATAAATTTCCCATCAAAATATGATGATGCCGAATTCCAAAAGTAAAAACAATAGCCGAGAGCACCAGATCATGAGTGGCATATCTAGTCTCGATAAGCTATAATGATTTAGAAGCACAAGTGATAGCACGTTATCTTATGTAAGAGAACGGCATCCAAACCAATACGATAAGCATTGGTACAAAAGATAAAGTCTTGGTTCCCCTCGAGAATCACAAGAACAAGAGTATCGAAAAGAAAGAATTTCTTTTAAATAATCTTCTTTTCCGAAAAGTTAAAACTTTCAAAATTACATTTATCATTATGTAATAATCATTCTAGAAAAATTTACTATTTTCAAGTTAATATACTGTGTCTGATTGTCTCATCAAAGCGTTTAGGAAATTCCTATAGATAACGTTGATCAAGCGCATCGACCAAAATTCTTAAAACACTAAATGGGCAATACAATCACAAAATCGTATTCCATATGATAAACATGTTTCTAAAAACTTTTAAGAATATTCTTTGTTCATTTTAAGAACAAAAATCAAGTTGTACTTATAAATAAATCTTATGAAAAAGATTTTCAAATTTTTTAAATTTCTATTTTCATCCAAAATCAATAAATACAAGAATAGTCTTATCGAAATATTCATAGAATATTCGATTTATAAAGTGGATGAAATAAGCTGGACAAATTGAATGACATAATAAGTCATTCATAAGAATCATAACGAGTGCGGAATGCGGTAAGTGGAATGCTAATTTCCGCAACTCGTAGCAAACGAAAACCGGTGGTAAAGTCAAACTGAAAAGACCTTAGCACCACACAAAAGATATTGCTTAGGTGATGATCCTAAGACAAGCTCAAAATACCGGAAAATTTTTTCACAAATTATTTAGGTAAGAGAAATAATACTTTCCTCACCATAAGGGCTTAAAGAAGAAAATGATGCCATCAAGTTGGAATCAAAATCATAAAGGAAAATAGAAATCTGCTTAACGGATTGAAAATGTCAAAGATGAATAGTCCACACGGGACAAAGGATATGGCCTCATAATAATTAAGCCAATCCTTACAAAAGTAAATTCCGAAGCCTAAGTAAAAATACCGGCTCGGAAAGAAAAATCATATAAAATAATTTTCGACATCAAATAAAAGCAAATTGAGTGTTGCAGATCTACCATCCGGATTCGCAATCCTCAAAGAAGTCATCAAGCCCAAAATATTCAAAGAAAAAGAATCGACAAGTTCTTTTGATATAAAATAGTGAGATGGAACCCATATCAAAAAGAACTCAAATAAGAAGATCACGAAATAAACAACAATGCCATCAAGGAGAAAAGTACCTTGGCCAAGAGAAGAGTTGCTAGGGGCTTGCACAATATTTAGCTTTCTCATGTCCTTGTTCAAAAGTTTGGGACACGTAGATAAAAGATGACCCGGTTTCTTGCAATAGCGACAAGAATGGGGTTTTGGACACATATTCGCATAGTCTTCCATAGAATTACAATTGTAGCATCCTCCACGATTAGGGATTGGAGTCTTTGCTACAAAAGTAATTTGCTTCACTCTCTTATTGGGATTAAGGCTCTTCAACTTAATATGCCTCTTCTTGGAAGTCCCAATATCACAAACACTTCCTTTACCAACCTCTCCATGAAGAAGAGTAACATCCACAAGCTGATTGAAAGAAACTTCAAGTTTCAAAGGTAGAACCATTTCGGGGTTCTTACTCAAAGCATAGATAAACTCTTGATTCTTTACAAGATCCAAAAGTTGTTGAGCAGACATGAATACTCCATCCAGGGGTGTAGCACTAGATTGACCGGCGCTGGGACGACCAGGTCTAACCATTTCTCTTCTTTAAGAAAGAAAGAAAGAAGAGGAAAAAGTTATTCTCAAGATAAATATCAAGCAATTCTTGATAGATAAAACAAGGAATCATAAAGAAAATAGGATGAATCGGTACGAAGACTCGAATAAAATCCTGAAGCACGACTCCTAAGAAAGACTTAGGACGATGATCCTTGTTATAATATTCCATATTGTTCCGAAGTTTGGCTCTGATACCAAGCTGTGACGCCCCACCTCTATACCCACGCTAGCCAAGAACACTACGGAGTAATGCTGTCAATTAGCATGGAGAATAAGGCTGTTGAGGAGCGACCATCCGTGCAATTGCTTTGCGCGAGCACCGATATGTCAGATAGTATAATATGCATTTTATTTCAAGAGGAAATCCGACATACCGATACAAACACAAAGCTACTACACAGTGGCTATAATAATCTTCGGAAACAAATATAGAAATAAACATAACACAAATCAGTCACATATAATTCATATCACAAGGGCGGAAATAGATATGAATATATATATAACACATAAAAGTGTTCATCAGAGTAGTGGTCTAACAAGGTCCACAATATCAAAAAGAATAGGTACAAGTGCTAGACAAAAATATGTATACATCAAGGAGTCTATATCATAAATGTATACAACAAAAGCTACTAAACTATAGTAGTTAGCCAAAAGATCAGATGAAAGTCCGATAAGGAGTCAAGCAGAAGCACCTGTAAAATCTCAGTCTGACCCGAGTATTATTTAAGAAGAAAATAATAAACGGATCAGTCTAGTTATAAATATCAGATGAATGATATATAATAAGATATATGACTAAACGTATAATAATCACAATGCCCAAGCTGTGATAAATAAATAATTGAAAAATCAATAAGAGATTAATCAATATCGCAAAGATCTTCTCAAAGATAAAAAGGAATGTCATACTCCTAATTTCATTCACCAAGCCATAATAAATGACATATATATCAATGCCAATCGTAAAAGTTGGTGAAACATAAATTCCAGAAATCAACACACGAAATCCAGAAATCACAAGAAAAGGATGGCCAATCCCAGAAAAATAAACTCCTCCTGACAGGGTATAGTCCCCCATTGCGGACATTGAGCCGAAGCTCCTCCTGGTGAGCCGAAGCTCCTCGTGACAGGGTATAGTCCCCCATTGCGGACTTTGAGCCGAAGCTCCTCCTGGTGAGCCGAAGCTCCTCGTGACAGGGTATAGTCCCCCATTGCGGACTTTGAGCCGAAGCTCCTCCTGGTGAGCCGAAGCTCCTCGTGACAGGGTATAGTCCCCCATTGCGGACATTGAGCCGAAGCTCCTCCTGGTGAACCGAAGTTTCTCATGACAGGGTATAGTCCCCCATTGCGGACATTGAGCCGAAGCTCCTCCTGGTGAGCCGAAGCTCAATAAAAACGACGCACAGTCCTCCACGTGGACAAAGAGACATCGCACAATGCTAGTCTAAACCATAAAATGATCTTCATGATCAAAGAGAAGTATCGATTACAGTAAGCTAGTAAATATATGAGCTTAGCTTCATGTCCCATAACCACTAGCTTAACATAAATATTTACGAACAAATTGTAGATCTCCACTAGAAAATTGTCACAAGAGTTTTCAATCGAACAAGTCCAAGAATTAACCAACGAAGTAAACGCAAGCGTTTCATACCACTTGTTTTGCTAAGTCGTTTAATTGGATTTCTCATACGAGTGAGGTAAAGGTTTGTATATACTAATAGATTGGAAATCGGTTTTAGAAAACGAACTTTGTAATAAAATAGTGTTGAAATCATTTGAAGAAAGAGTTTTGATATTTACTACTAGTATAGAAAACCTTTATATTTTAAAGTGACAGATCATGGAAGTGATTGCAGAAACAATCAGGCATAAAATTCACATTCGAAGACGTGAATAAATTCCAAAGAAATCGATTGCCGAATCCATCGAAATGGATATTCCCAAAATCACGAAGAAAATGTCATCAAAGTCGATAATAAGTGATAATAACAAAAGGGAATTAACCCGAATCGATTAAAGTTGGAAATTCAAACTAAAATAGGCAAATAGGCAAAATATCATCAGGTCGGTCGGCCGGCTACAGAGCTCGGTCGACCGGACCCTGTTCCAAAAAAAAGTCTCGGGAAGCAGGTCGGTCGGCCGAATCCTGTACTCGGTCGACCGAACCTTGAACAGAGAAGTGCTTATGCACTTGGCAGCAGGTCGGTCGGCCGGCTACAGGGCTCGGTCGACCGGACCTGTTGCCAGTCCCCTCCCAGTCCATCCAATTGAGGTCCAACCTCGACCAAATTGCATTCTCTCGAGCAACGACGCTAAGGGATTATGCCAATCGACTACCCGGCCCTATAAGCTCTTCGATGCATCTCCAAAAACATGATCAAAGATCAAAGCTAAGATTTTTAAGGAATTGAACCCAAAACACTAAAAATTGGAATATTCACCAAATCAATCCAAACCAAAAGCAAATGCACACGAATAAATGTTATGAATTCATACCTAACAATCGAAGATAATTATAAGCATAGATGTGAGATAAAAATCTCACCTTTGAACCTAAATCAATGAAGAAGATGCTATGAAGCAATGGCAAGAACAAGCACTCTTCAATTCCAACTCAACAAGCTTGAATCTAAGCTTAAAAGAGAAACATTCCCTAAATTAGGTTTAGGAAATTTCTGAAATCAAAGAGAGAATGAGTTGGAGAAGAAGAAGAGGAAGCTTACCAATGGGTTCTCTTGAGTTTGGATCTAGAAGATGGATTTGCTAATGGAAACTAGGGCATAGGATTTCCTAATCTTTTTCTCTTCCCCCATTTTTGATGAAGCTTGAATGTGTTAGGAAATTATGAAGGAACGAAGAGGATAAGGGGTTGGGACTGAATACATAAGTGGGGTTATTGGGCTCAGCCCAAACCAAAGCCCTAAGTGAAAAAGGTCAAAATTCTACTAACTCCAAACATATCGAAGTTTATACTCAAAAAGGTCGCAAACGTCATTTTGAACTCAATGGGGGTGGTCTCGAGTCCCAATTCGACCGTTTGCACAAAGTAGCTTTTCGGACCAAAATCCGACGAACGATAAAATATCTAAATAAAATATTTAAATATAAAATCGATAAATATGCGGGTTGTTACATAGACTATTAATTTTTGTTTATCACTCTATGTAAATGTGAATCCTTAAAGATTAAATGGTAGTTTCCAAAATGTCTGATTAGAAAATACATATGTATCATTTTTGACTTATCAATAATAACTTCAAGTTATTTGATATGTTGCAACTTTTAGTTGTAGAATATATTGTAACTTCTAGTTACCATTGGCTGGCAATAATAAGAATTTCAAGATCTAAATCTTCAAATTTGTCAATGTTCTTGCTTTAGTATTAAAGTCAAACTTTTCTTAGTAATAATTATCAAAACCTCCGGTTTGATAATTCATAAAACTTGTAATATTTCATATAACTTTTTTTTCTTTGTTTCCATTATCAAACTTCGAACCTTATGTACATTTTTGTACACTTAAATGTATGAATCGATGTAGATATGTAATATAACTGAGACTTTATGCATAGTTTTCTTTGAATATGCTAAAGAACAACGTCCTTCGAGTTAATAATTCAAATATAACTTAATAGTATTTTATTCCAACCATGTTGAACTTCCGGTTCAAATAAATTATTTATACAACTTCGAGTTGTTAAATTTTTTTCTTCAGTTATATTTCAATATCTCTTTTGAACGTTATTTACAATTATATATCAGAGAATAATAAGTAGTTCGAACTATATATTCACATCTCTTAAGGAGGGTTCAAAAATGATAATAATAATAATTTTTATAACAGAAATAAGAATATTTTTTGGACACTAATATGTTATAAAAATGTGCAATTATATTTGTTACACATAAAGATCTCTTCAAAGCCGTATTTTAATTTTCGTGGAAATTATGATATGACATATAGATTATCTTTTCAGGAGGATATCGAAAGATAATTCTTTGAGAATAGTTAAACATTTTATATTGAACACATGGTATATTTTTCGAAAATAATAATAATACCGCATAGCACTATTTTCTCTTAAATTTGTCTAATGGAGCTACAGGTCCATTATAATGGTAGATTGAATTTTGTAGATGTATTTTGCATTATTTAATTTTCAATTAATGCTACATAATAAAATTCCATGCCCTATCATATTTTTGAAAATTGTGATTTCAGTGAATTGTTTTCAATCATATTCATTATATGGCTCTGATTTCTTGGATAATTGTGCATGCCAATTTCTAAAATTAGCGTTCTAAAAAACATATGCGAAGAAGAAAGTGACAAAAAACTACCATGCATTTCAAATAAGGATAGAAGGGTAAGTTTATTATATTTTTCTAAGAGAAAAAACAATTTTTTTCCTCTTAAGTATATTTTTTTAAAAGATGTTCTCCTACTTATTTGTTTTTCTTTTAGTAATGACCAATCTCAATGTTACTTGCGATAGTAGTTCACATGTTTGAGTAAAACTGTAATTTTATTACTCATGGTTATAGTTATAAACTAATAAAATATGTAATTTTATATAATAACAATTGAAGTAACAAACTGTGTTTTTTATAGTGTAGAAGTACATATAATTTGTTAATTAGTAGTAATATTCACCTGATGGATGGCACAATGGTAACTGGACAATGTTTTATATGCTTGGATTTAAATAGATTGCAGAATGTTACACGTCCTGTGGACTCGTTAGTCATTCCAAAAATTAAAACCTACCCTAGTGGTGTGATCTGTAAATAACTAAAATTTATGGCAAAGAAAGCATAGCAATATGTCCAGCAATGTGAGTTAATTTCGGAGAAAGTTCATAATTTTGCAATAGTGAAGTAAATAACAATATGTCCAGCATCCATGGAACTAGTTAGACGCTCCGACTTTGATTCGAGGTTACAGATTCGAGGTTCGAAACTTATGTATCGTGGTTCTATATTGTCATGTAGCGTATTATATACTATCTAAAATTAGTTGTATTAGTATGCATTGCCATCTAAGTATTCCAATTCAAAAAGGAAAAAAAACTATTTGCGATTTACTTGAATAATTAAAAATATGTGATGCCAACAGCCGTTGTATAATGCTTGTTAGCCCACCATTTCTTATGTATAACTTTTCTAATGAAAGGCACAATTTAGATGAACAATATGTTTTCGAATTACAACAGTCAATTTGACACCTGTAACCTAGTGACAAATGACACGCACCGATTCAAATCACCTGGAAGCTAACCCCCCATCCGTTTCATTTTCAAAGAAGATCAAAAATCAATATTATAAGGACCGTATGCACAACAACAAAGCATAATTAAACTAGTGGAAGTTAAAAATTCACCTTTCGGGTTCAAAACAACATAAAATGCATGAAAATTTGGAACAGATAAGCTCAATCGTGCACATGACACGAATTCTCACAAAGAGACAAGCTCAAAAAGTAATGGGATCCAGTAGATTCTATAATCCACTGAGCTCACATAACAACAGTTAGCAAGAATTCTCCAAAAATTATCAGCTAGGTTAACAGCTACTTTTTAAAAATAAATTCCATCAGATTTCCTTATAATCGGAAAAATAGTCGATAGAATACCCTATCTCAATATAAACGGAAACTTATATAAAGATTAATTTAAATACTGAATAAGATAAGAATAGAAGGCATACTTGTATTTGCCCACCATGACCATTGATCATGTCAATCATTTTAATATATGAACCTTCTTCGACGTTCATAGATCATTTTGAGATCGTGTTAGTAACATGTTATAGAATAAAAAGACATTAAAGAAAGAGGAAGAAAATATTTTATTCACTAGAGAGATTAATCATACATTTTCATTATATTAGCTCCTTTATATAAAGGCCTAGGAGCTTGGGATAGAATTAATCCCATGATGTGGGACTAAATACAAAAATAGTATATAGCATATTCACTATTTATATTTACATATATTATAACAAATATTTGTTATTTCCAGTCATTTGGTTAATTTTTGTTTACTTGTTCCTGAAGGAATCATTACAAATATGAAATTTCGTTTTCGATACAAAGGGACATTCCAGAGTATGATATATCACATTTCGACTAATAATTAAAAATGTTGCTTAAATTTTAGTATAAATTAGATTTTCTTATGCAAAAGCTAATGATATAAAAGTAAAATCGAACACTTCTTCAGAAATTGGATATCAAAATGGAATCTGTATGACTATCAACCTATAAAGTTTTGAAGATTTGGGTTTGAATTTCTCGATAACGGATTGGGTCGTTATTTTTATGAATGCTTTGATGCAATCGGCATGTGCACGGGCATATAACAAGATATGCATAAATATATAGTTTATAATATAAATTTTTATTGTATTTGCTAATCTTAATAGATTTATCATGCTAGCCACTAAATTTCCTATAACAGAGTACCTAGTGAAATTGTTGAAATTAATTTTTCATCATAAAGAGCTCTCCAACAGTTGTTTTGGTTCATTCATCATTTTTGTACTAAAAAAACTTAACAGAACAACCCTATGTCCAGAAGCAATCAAGCTAACCATAGTTCCACTTCTAAAAACTATTCAGCCTTACATTACAGTAGCAATTGAATCTCTATTTTATTATCAAGCAATAAAAGGGAAAAGTGATTGTCATTTTCAATATAATGGAAATCACTTTGTCCTTTTATTTCCATCTCTTATCCCTCGCATCAACATGCAAGAATCCTCTCTGTTGTGCGAAATTTCAATTGATTTGCACTAACTTCAATACCGCAGCGAAATATTAAAACGTAGAAGCAATCAAAAGAAGGATCTAGCTTGTCGATTAATTACCAACCACAAATTCAACGAAAAATAATCACCAAATAAAGAGATACAGAAGAGTAGAGAACACACAGATTTAACGTGGTTCAGCTAGGTTGTCTACATCCACGGACCCAACAACTATTCTTTATTTCTCTAAAGAAAGAGAGTATAAAAGAGAGAGAGGTTACAAAATTATAGGTTGCAAAGTGGAGAGACTAGCCTATAATTACAAACTGAATAATCAATTTATCCAAAGACTTGTTTACGCTCAAAATCCCTATTTGATTGACTGCAGAAATTAGGGTTTACTGAAGAAGAGGATAATGGTGGATGCTCTCTCACACTCACTTGCACATGAAGATGAAATTCCTTCATTTAAATAGACTTGATAATGAAGAGTTGCTTGGAGATTAAGAAAATCAATTTCCTGATTACCCAAATATCTTTCCAAATTGCATGATTTTATTTTAGTATAAATAGATGGTGTAATCTTAGTTTCCATAACTTACCTTTGACTGATTGATTCTCCATGCCTAATCATTTATTTCTTCATATAACAAATGCATTGACAAATTAATTGATTGGCTAATTAATTAGTTTCTTTATAAAATATCCTCTCATATCTTTCCATATGCAAGCCAAATTAATTGATAGAATGAATCAATCAATTATTTTCTTGTCTTCTTTGGAAAATATTTGAATCACATAAATTCAACACTCCGCCTTGATTCAAATATAACAACCTCTCCGCACCACCACATCTCGACAAATTGTTGGGATTACGTCAACAAGCTCAACGTGTACAAGTTTGGGCAATATTCCCCAAACAGAGCTTCCAAATCTTTCCCAAGCACAAGAAAGATAGCATGCACATCAGCAAACATAATGCATACGAGAAAATACCAAAATTCATCAACAAATCCGATGTTGGAGACGAACATGTAGATACTAAGCTTCGAGAGACCATGAAGATTTAATAGCACGCTTCACCTTCTCCATTCCAAATTGAGCAAAGGCATACTCAATATCTACTTCAATCTACTCCATAAGAATTTTGCTAGACTTTCCTAAGTCAACATCAGCAGACTCGCCAACAAGCTCCACAACATTGAAAGCATAAGATGATGAATCATCGCTACAAATATGCTTACAAATAGGTCCAACTGAACCAAAAGGCCTTTCCAGCAAGTGAGCTCCACCTAGAGTCTGAACCTTTGTAATCTTCTCATCTTCTAAATGAGCTGAACAACCAAACACTTTAAGGAATGAATAAGCAACAGGCTCTCTTTTTCATATCTCTTCTGGGATCTTTATATCTATGGCAATAGAAGATGTGCGGTTGATGAGAAATATTGTTATAGATATGGCTTCTGCCCAAAATCTCTCTTTTAGACCAGCAGTCGCTCTCAATCTCATAGCTCTCTCTCACAATATCCGACACATGCTCTCCGCCACTCCATAACAATGTGACTCAACAGAAATAGAAAAATCTCTATTTACATGCTCGGACATACAATAGTTAGTGGATTCTTGTGACATAAATTCACTACTATTTTCAACTTTGAGAACTTTCGAATGCTTCCTCGATTGCTTCTCCACTAAGGTCTTCCACTTACAAAATTAGGCAAATATTTCATCTTTGGCCTTTAAGAAATAGACCAGACCTTATGTGAGAAATCATCCACAAATAAGATGAAGTAACTGGCTCCACCAAAAGATGCAACTGGGGTGGGTTCCGGCACATAAGAATAAACATTCTCTAAAAGATCTATAGGTCTAGGTCTTCCAACATCAAATGTGACATGCTTCTTCTTTCCAAAAGAACAATCTGCACAAGAGCTTGGCTTCGACTGACAAATATCATCAATCAATCCATGCTTCTTTAATACTTCAAGACTCTCCTCATCAACATGACCTAAACGAAGATGCTATAACCGAGTAGAATATGTAATACTAGAATCAATAGAAATTACCAACTCTTCTAAGATTGTCTCTCTATGAAGCACATAAATATCATTAACTCGAATCCCTTTCATCACTACTAAGAAACCCTTCGCCAATCTCAATACTCTCCATCTATTATTATCCTCATACTAAGTCTACTCAAATCTCCAACTGATAACAAACTTCTACGCAGCATCGGAACATGTCTAACATCTGTGATAGTCCTAACAAAACCATCATGCATCCTAAACCTCACACTTCCAACGCCCACAACATGACAAGATGTGTCATTCCCCATATGAACTGCTCCGCCATCAATCTTCTTATAACTGACAAAACAGCTCCTATCTGGCGTCATATGACAAGAGGCTCCAGAATCAATCACCCAACTATTATGCTCTAAAGGTGAAACACTAGCTGAAAATAATGATGTATTGCTATCACTTCTATCTGCATCCGATCTAACTGTTGGCAGTACTGAAGCTTTCTTCTTCTTCTCACTTCTTTCTAGAAGCTGGACAATCCCGTATGAAATGCCTCTTCTTCTTACAATAATAGAAAGCACCCCTTTTAGGACCCTTAAGTGGGACCCATGCATATCTCTACCTCTCACTACACCAAAATAGTGATTTTGCAACATTTTATATTTGTTAATTTCTAACACTTATAAATGTTACAGCCTACCGACAATAAAAAAGTGTTAGGATACTTGGAAAAGCGTTGGAAAATATAAATAACGATTTTTATAAACTTTCCAACACATCATTTATAATTTACAGCACAAAAAAGTGTTAGGACAGTTGGTAAATTTATAAATAACTCACTAAAAATTGGACCCTTGTGTAATCCTGTATATGAAGAATTTTCCAACGCTTTCCCCTTCCATTTACCACTATCAGCCGCTTAATTTTCAATTAGATTAGGGTTTCCAACTTCCGCATTCCATCACCAGCATCAACAGCCATTCGTGCATCCTCCAAGCTACCAGGTATCGAACATCAAGCGGCTTAAGACTAGGGTTCTCCAATTCACTTAGGGAGTCATCTCCAGTATAGCGTCAAATTCTTCATTCACGGCATCGAGGAGCGTCGCATTTGAAATTGAAAGATAATCACGTCTAAATCAGAAGCTATCCTGGTCAGTAATCTTTTTTTTTTGGCTTGTCTCTGTTGTTAAGATCTTTTTTTGGAATAATCACGTCTAAAGATAATTTTTTTTCCTTTGATTTTATTTGTAATATTTGATTGTAATTAAGAGTTTATATGTACTAACGTAATCCCCATGATTTAATATATAAAAAATTACACATTAGACTTATCAAATATATAATATGAAATAATACTTAAGATCTTACTTTATAAAATTATGATCTGAAACAATGTTTTACAGGCGTGTATAACTATGAAGTTATTTATATTGAATTCGGCTTGTTAGGCAAAATTGAATTACGAATTAATTCAAATAGACACCGAAGAAATGAAACTAGGTAGATCTTATCATGCTATTCTCCTAGTTCTGTCAAGTAGATTAATTATTGCAGGTTTACCATATGGCTTCAGACCATGCTGTTAACTCGATTTGTTGGTCAACAACCACTGTTAATGGCCCCAGGTTTGGTGTACCTAAGTTGAAATTACACATCTACTGTTCCTGGCATTCAAGTTATAGATCGCTACAATATCGCCTTCCTGAAGATTGTTTGACAGAACCAATTCCACTGCACATGCAATATTATTATATCAAATTTGAAGTTGTCTCTGAAAAAAAGGGTCTCTTTACCTGTGTTCTCCGCTACATAAATTTTGCTTTTGTTTTAAGAAGAAGAAGATACATTTGAATTGGAAATATCAAGGGATACAACATGTGTTTGAGTTGAGTAACATTTGATGCCACTCCATGAGCAAATTGAATTCGAGTTTGAAATAGACCAAGCTGGCATTGCAGTGGATAGTGAAGAAAGAGCATTTGCATCTGAGATTAAAGAAGAAAAGGTTGTCTGCATTAGAGTAAGAAGAAGTAGAAGTAGCATTATTGGTTTTTCCATGAGGATTAATGTTTTAGTAGAGAAGTGGTTAGAAGTAGAAGCTATTAGAATATAAGGTGGGAAGAGGAAAAGAAAGGCGAAAAGAATCTGAGAAGTTTCTTAATGATTTGTTCAGAAAATAGAATCATTACTTACAAGTAGGCTTCATATTCAAGTGAAGAAAGGAGATGATAAATGATAAGTTTATCCCTTTTCTTGCAAACGAGCTTCTGCCTGCTTTTTTATATTTATTTGCTTGTTTGCTATTTCTCTAAAGGATTTTTGTTTTTGTTTTTTTTTCTTTTCTTTACAAGTTACTATTTCTTATTTTTCAAAAAACTAAAACCTTTGTTTTCAGAAAAGAAAAGCCTAGTGAAACCCATAACATACATATCTCAAATTTGTTTAGTCGTCTTTAAATAGCCAAAACATCAGAGAGAAGACTGGAACTGCTGTTTCAAAACATGGACTGAAACTCATTAGTTGTAAAACTATAGAAATATAAAGTATTTAAAGTTTAAAGTATACAATGAGTACACTTTATGTTGCTTTTTGAAATGGGGAAGGGTTAGTAGGGTTTAGCTTCTGAAAACCAAAATTGTGATATGAACAGATAGTTTAGAGTTAAAATTTTAAGAGCAAGTATTCAACAAAACTGGGTATTATCTTTTATTGAACTGCTACTGGCTTTTAAGCCTTACAGTACTGGAAGAGAGAAAAGTGCATAACTGAAAAAAACGTGCAAAAACAAACAAAGAACTTGTCAAAAACACTAACTGCCTATCCTACATAATAGACAACTTATTAGCATAAAAGGAACCGAAGACTAGAACAAAACAGACTTCATCATTCCCTCCCTTAAACTGACTGCTCTCAGCTTCAGTTTACGACTGGCAGTTCACACACTCCCAACATGCTTCGCAGCTTCTGAAATGACTGCAACTTCAGCGGCTTTGTTAGTATATCAGCAACTTGCTCCTGTGTATCACATTTAACCAATTGAACAACCCCTTCCTTGGTAAGATCACGAAGAAAATGAAAACGCACATCAATGTGCTTGCTCCTTCCATGCATCACGGGATTCTTCGATAACCTTATTGTTGAGTTATTATCACAAAAAGATATTTATGCATTTTCCCGTTTCGTAGCCGAGCTTCTTCAAGATCCTCTTCATCCATATAGCTTGACAAGTACTCGCCGCAGCAGCAACAAACTCAGCCTCTGTTGTGGAAAGTGACACGATTGGTTGTTTCTTTGAGGACCACGCCACAGCTCCCGAGCTCAACAAAAAAACATATCCTGATGTACTTTTTCGGTCATCCACACAGCCAGCATAATCACTATCAGTGAATGCAATCAAATCCTTATTTGCTCCTCTTTTGTACAGAATGCCAAAATTTATCGTCCCCTTCACATATCCCAAAACTCTTTTTGCAACCATGAGATGAAGCTCAGTAGGATGAGCCATGTATCTACTTATTAAAGCTACTGCATACATTAAATCGGGACGGGTAGATGTTAAGTACATCAAACTTCCAACGATCTGCTTGTACAATGTGCCATCAACCTTCACACCATTCTCATCCTTTGATAATTTTAATCCAGGCACAATAGGATTATGAACTGCATTGCAATCTTCCATTCCGAATCTATCTAACACATCCGCTGCATATTTTTTTTGACAAATAAATATGCCATTGCTCATTTGTTGTACTTCGATCCCAAGAAAATATCTCATCTTCCCCATGTCTGACATGTCGAACTCTTTCATCATTGAGTTTTTAAAAGCTTCAATCATTGCATCATCATCTCCAGTGTAAATTAAATCATCGACATATATACTTACAATCAAGAGCTTACCAGCACCATTTGACTTAATAAAGAGTGTTTGCTCATTACAACATCTTTCGAAATCTACCTGCAGAAAATAAGCTTCAATTCGACCAAACCAGGCTCTGGGTGCCTGTTTCAGCCCATATAAGGCTTTTCTCAGTTTATACACTTTTTGAGGCTGCCCTTCCTTTACGTAGCCTTTAGGTTGTTCTACAAACACATCTTCAATCAACTCACCATGTAAAAAGGCTGATTTGACATCTAATTGATATACATTCCAACTTCTTTGTGTGGTTAGAGCAATGATGATTCTTACCGTATCCATTCTTGCTACCGGTGCAAAAACTTCTTGATAATCAACTCCATATTCTTGTACATAACCTTTTGCGACCAATCGAGCCTTATATTTTTCAATCTCACCATGCTCATTTAGTTTGTTTTATAAACCCACTTCACTCCAATCCGTTTTGCTCCTTCCGGCAAATCAGTGAGGTACCATGTTTTATTTTTCTCAATAGACTCCATTTTAGAATCCATTGCTTGCCTCTAATTTTCATTTTCAATGGCTTCTTCATAACACGTAGGATCTGCTCTAGCAAATAATGCTAAATTCGCATCAATATCTCCCTCTGACAACTCTTCACCACTCACATAATCCTGCATCCACACAGGCTGCCTTCTATTTCTTCCTTTCTTAGAACTGTTATTTACCGCATTCATAGGACTTTGTACTTCTTCTGCGTATTCATGTTGCTCATTACCAACATTAACATCAGATTCGCTTGAATCTTCATTGAACTCCTCATTTTCTCCCCACTCTAAATCAGCTAACACTTGCTGCTCATAGCTTCTATCCCAATCCCATTGCTTGTTTTCTTCGAATACAACATCCTTACTGATAACTATCTTCTTTGCAGTAGGATCATACAGTCTGTACCCCTTTGATTCATCGCTTACTCCTAGAAATACACAGCCGAAGCTCTTATTATCTAGTTTTGTCCTTCTAACATCAGGTATATGCACATGGCATACACATCCGAAGACCCTGAGATGTCCCATAGATGGTTTGACGCCGCTCCAGGCTTCTTCAGGAGTTATATTCTTCAAAGCTACAGTTGGAGATCGATTCAATACATATATGGCCCAATTTACAGCCTCGGGCCAAAATGATTTTGGAATTTTCTTCTCCGATAGCATACATCTTACCATGTTCATCACGGTATGGTTCTTTCTTTCAGCAACTCCGTTTTGCTGAGGAGTGAATGCAGTTGTTAATTGCCTTCTTATCCCATTTTGCTTGCAGTAATCATCAAACACCCCTGACGTAAATTCTCCTCCTCGATCGGTGCGCAAACACTTGATAGATAAACTAGTTTCCTTCTCTACATATGTTTTAAAGTGCTTAAAGAAACTAAAACCTTCAGATTTTTCAGTAAGAAAATAGGACCAAGCCTTTCTGCTAAAGTCATCAATGAAACATAGCATGTACCTCTTTTGACTGTTTGAAGTAGGAGAAATGGGCCCACACAAATCAGCATGGATAAGCTCTAATGGTTGAGATGCCCTCCACGTGCGGCTCCTTGGAATTGGCTCTCTATGTTGCTTGCCTTTCAGACAATCTATCACAGTCGAACTAGAAAGTTGAGGGAGTCCATGAACCATTTGCTTACTTTGTAAAGTCTTTAAACTTCTATGACTAATATGTCCAAATTTGCAATGCCATAGGAACGTGATATCTTGAGTGGTTGTTTTGAAACAAGTTTCATGTTCTGAACTGGACAAAATTGGCTGCGATTCAGTTGTCAAAACAAACATCCGGTTGGCTGTTACTTTGGTTTGCAAGATTAACCCTCTTGATGGATGGTAAATTTTACATTTTCCCGACTGTATAAGAATAGTAAGACCTCTTTCTTGTAGCTGCCCAATGCTTAAAAGATTATTCTTCAATTCAGGCACCAGAAACACCTCTGTAATAACATAACCAATGTCGTTTAACACTACTTTGACATTCCCTTTACCTGCAACATTCATCTTTGTATTATTTCCCAATTTCACTACATGTTTGTATCCTTCATCTAGTTCAGAAAACAAAGATTTGTCGCCACACATGTGATTGTTGCACCCCGAGTCTAAGAACCAGATTTTATTCTTCTTTGTTCCAACATCTTCAACATGAGCCATCAATAGCATTTCCTCATGTTCATCTAGCTCTGTATAATTCATTTGTTTCTCCCATTCAGGACACTCATGCTTGAAGTGCCCAAGTTTGTGGCACTTGTAACACTCGATATGTGCCTTACTGAAATTTTGATGTCCTCTACCTCTCCCTCGGCCTCTATATGATATTCTACCACGACCGCGTCCGCCGTCTCTCCCTTCATGCGTTACTTTGAGAGCATGTTCCTCACCACTTTGCTTTTGAAGCTTTTGTTCATGAACTAATAACGAGCTTTGTAACTCATCAATTGAGAGCATATCAATGTCCTTTGACTCTTCAATGGAGCAAACAATATAATTGAACTTCTCTGTTAAGGTTCTCAAATTTTTTTCTACCACTGTGACATCTTTCATACGTTCTCCATTTACACGCATTTTATTAGCTACAGACATTACTTTAGAAAAATACTCACTAACAGTTTCACCTAGTTTCATCTCCAGAATTTCAAAATCTCTGCGCAAAGCTTGCAACGTTGATCGTTTTACTCTTGCACTTCCTTCATACTTCTTCTTCATAGAGTCCCATATTTGCTTCGACGTATCCTTCTCCAATATGGTCTCCATGATTGTCCTGTCAATTGCCTGAAACAAGTAGTTCTTCACTTTCAGGTCCTTCAATTTCAATTCTGCTAATCTCCTCTGCTGTGCTTCTGTAAGAGCTGCGTCGTTAGCCGGATCTTCATATCCAGACTCCACAAGATGCCAATATTCCTTTGATCTAAGGAAATTTTCCATTAGCATACTCCAATGGTCATAATGACCATCAAATCGAGGAATTGCAGGTTGCACATAATTCCCTTCACTTGCCATCACTCTTTGTTCTGAATTTAATAAAACTTCAACTCTCCTGCGCTTTGATACCAGATTGATATGAACAGATAGTTTAGAGTTAAAATTTTAAGAGCAAGTATTCAACAAAACTGGGTATTATCTTTTATTGAACTGCTACTGGCTTTTAAGCCTTACAGTACTGGAAGAGAGAAAAGTGCATAACTGAAAAAACGTGCAAAAACAAATAAAGAACTTGTCAAAAACACTAACTGCCTATCCTACATAATAGACAACTTATTAGCATAAAAGGAACCGAAGACTAGAACAAAACAGACTTCATCAAATTGCTCACCTCTTCATATTTATCTTTAGTGGACAAAGCAATTCAAATTATATTTAAAAATCCAGCATTTGACAGTGTATGATGGAACACTTAAACATAAGTCTAAAAATATGACATTTACCTTCATACACTGCAATAAAAATAGCAGACCATTGTCCCGGATAGATAGAAGAAGAAGAGAAATGAAAATAATGATCTTATTACAGAAAATGATATAAGTCATATTACAGAATGATGGAACCAGTATTTATATGCTAACACTATACTATGATACAGAGGCTACATGTACAGGTGAATCCAGACTGTAACCATTCTCTAACTCTTCCCCTCAAACTTATCTCTTCCTTTTTCCTCTTCTTCATTTCTTCTGCCATAATCTGCAACAGTCAGTGAGTCTCTCAATTTAATAAAACGTGAAGTAGAGAGAGACTTTGTCAATATATCAGCCTTTTGAAAAACAGAAGGAATGTGATTAACTATCAATTTTCCACTATCAATCAATTCTCTTACAAAATGCAAATCTATCTCAATGTGCTTGGTTCGATGGTGCTGAATTAGATTAGAAGCTATTGCTATAGCACTCTGATTGTCACACCAAATGACCGGAGTACTGTGACTTACAACTCTTAGCTCATTCAGTAAAGATTTAATCCATACAATCTCAGCTGACACTGCTGCAATGCTTCTATACTCCGCCTCAGCACTGGATCTAGCTACTGTAGGTTGCTTCCTTGATGACCAGGAGACAATGTTTGAGCCAATGAACACACAATATCCACTAGTTGACCTTCTGTCGTCATGGTTCGCTGCCCAGTCTGAGTCTGCGTATGCTGAGATGTTTAAGTTTTTGCTTTTGTGAAGAGTTATTCCATAGTCTAGAGTTCCAACTAGATACCTGAGAATCCTTTTTACAGCTCTCCAATGTTCAATTGAAGGTTCTTGCATAAATTGGCAAACTTTATTGACACAAAAGGATAATTCAGGTCGAGTGATTGTTACATATTGAAATGCTCCCACTACACTCCTATATAAGCTAGGATTTTCAAAAGGATCTCCCTTTCTTTTAGATAGTTGAAGATTGGTTGTCATTGGTGATGGCATTGGATTGGCATCTGACATTTTTGCTTTTGTAAGAATATCTTGGACATATCTTTTCTGACACAGTTGCAAACTTTGATCTGTTTCTCTTCTGACTTCTAATCCCAGAAAATGATTAATATCACCAAGATCTTTCAGAGAGTATTCATCATGTAGACAGTCAATCAGTAGCTGTATCTCTTTATCATCATTCCCAGTAATTAAGATATCGTCAACATAGACTAGCACATACATAATTGAGCTGTTATTGGTTCTGAAAAAGAGAGAAGTATCAGACTTTGATTGATTGAACCCCAAAGTTGACAGAGAGTACTTTATCTTCTTGAACCAAACTCTAGGAGCTTGTTTAAGCCCGTAGATAGCTTTATTTAGTTTGCACACTCTATGATCATCTTGCTTAAAGCCTGGAGGTTGCTCCATGAAGATTTCCTCATCCAGTTCTCCATGTAAGAAAGCATTGTTCACATCAACTTGCTTTACCTTCCAGCAATGAAAAAGAGCAAGACTAAGAATCACTCTTATTGTTGTGGGTTTAACAACTGGAGAAAAAGTCTCTTTGTAATCAAAATCGTGTTGCTGAGTGAATCCTTTCGCCACCAATCTTGCCTTGTATCTCTGTACACTCCCATCTGTTCCTTTTTTTAGTTTAAATGTCCATCTACAACCAACCACATTTCTGTCCTTAGGAGGAACAACAAGTGACCAGGTATTGTTTCTTATTAATGCTTCATATTCTTCAATCATTGCCTTCTTCCAATTGGAATTAGATAGAGCTTCATCAGTAGAAACTGGTTCACTGAGTATGTTATAAGTCTTGGGTTTAAATATACCACATTTGGCCCTAGTCATCATATGATGTCTAGGCACTTGTTGAGTCTGAGTGACTTGATGAGAGATATTATCAACAGTGGTGGTGTTCCCAGTAGTAGATTGAGAGTTAACTCCCTCTTCTCCAGCTAACAAACCATTGTTTGAACTATGTTCATTACTGCTGTCATGTGTAATTCTGTTTGAACTGGGTATCTGTTCCTCTTCATCAGAAAAAGTTGAGCTGTCATGATGAGACATAGGATCATTTCTTGGCTCTGTAGTTTTAAATTGCCTGACATATATAGGAAGACTTGGTAAATTTGGTCTTATGACCTTTTTAGTAGGCTGGGAGCTAATATCTTTGAAGGGAAAAATCTCCTCATTGAACACAACATGTCTTGATACATAAATCCTTCCACTAGAGTCTAGGCATCTATATCCCTTCTGATTCAAGGAGTACCCTAAGAAGGTACATGGTCTGGATCTAAAATTCAGTTTGTGATTATTGTAATTCCTCAAATATGGAAAACAGAGGCAGCCAAAGACCTTCAGCTCATTGTAATTAGGCTTTTGACCTTGCAAAACTTCAATGGGGCACTTGTTCTTGAGAACTTTGGATGGCATTCTGTTAATCAAGTATGAGGCAGTTGAAAAGGCTTCTGGCCAAAACTTCAGTGGTAAAGAGGCCTGAGCTAGAAGAGTCAGGCCAGTCTCCACCAAGTGTCTGTGCTTTCTTTCAGATATCCCATTGTGCTCTGAAGTGTATGGGCATGTCAACCTATGTTGAATTCCTCTATCTTTGAAGTACTTATCAAGAGGTTTGTATTCTGAACCTCCATCAGATTGAAAACATAACAATAAAGTGTTCAACTGTCTTTCAACTAGTGTAATAAACTGAATCACAACCTGTGTTACTTCAGACTTGGCTTTAAGAAAATACACCCATGTGAATCTTGAATAAACATCAGTAAAAGAGATGTAATATTTGTACCCATAATCACAATTTATAGGAGCAGGTCCCCATAGATCAGATGTGACTAATTCAAGTGGTTTGTTGAAAGTAGTATTGGATAAAGAAAATGGAAGCTTGTGACTTTTTCCAATTTGACAGTAAGTACAAACATGAGATAAATTCAAATCAACAAATTTTATTCCAACATTATTCAATACTTGATTAACAGTTTGTTTGCAAGGATGGCCTAACCTGCTATGCCATATATCATATACATTCTTACAGTTTAAGTTGCTTTGAACAGATACATTGTTGCAGACTGTATTGTGGTTACTTTGATCTTGAGTTCTCATTTGTCCTGAAGTATCAAATCTGTAGAGTCCCTTGTACAATCTACCCTGTAGTAAAACTTTTCTACTTAGATTATCTTTCACAAGACAAAATTTAGGATGAAATTCGATAAACACATCATTGTCTGCAGTCAGCTGTGAGACACTCATCAAATTTTTCTTGATCTGAGGTACCCTTAATAAATTGCTTAAGTGAAGAACCCTACTGTCCTCAGTACATTTAAGTGTAGCATTACCTATATGAGATATATTTGTGGATGTGCCATTTCCCATATAAATGAGTTGCTTACCTTTGTACTCTGAGCATCCCAGATTCAAATTCTGAAGACTGTTAGTAACATGATTGGTAGCTCCTGAATCTGGATACCATGCTTCATTAGTAATATCATCAGCCTTAGCTAGATCCTGAGAGTTTATTTGACTTGTTCCTCCCTTTTCTTGAACTGCTCTTGATTCTTGATTGAGCATAGAAAGATTAATGCTGGCATTGTTGTTTCTGGGGTTGAATTGCCCTTGTTGCTGCTGTGGAAAGGGATCTCTCTCATATCTGAAATAACACCTTAGGGCTGTATGACCAGTTCTTCCACAGATCTGACATCTGAGCCTTCCTGACCACCTGCCTCCTCTTCCTCTTCCTCTCGTGAATTGGTTGTTACCTCTATACATTGAGACTTCATTCCTGAGATGAGATGAATCATTTATGTGGTTCTGAACTCTGTCATGTTTTTTAGTCCTGTTATTGATAGTGTAGTTTATTGATAAATCTGAACTTGACTGTGTTCTTTGCTCGAGTCTGCTCTCATGAGCAAGAAGTGTAGAGTGTACATGTTGCAGTGAGGGGAGTTTTTCATGAGATGAAATCACAGCAATGACAGCCTCATACTCTTCGCTAAGACCATTCAGAATCATCAGAATTTGTTCACTGTCCTCTACTTTATGACCAGTTCCCTCAAGTGAATCGCAGAGAGTCTTGATTTTCAGCAAGTATTCTCTCATACTTGTTCCATTCTTCTTGACATTCTGAAGTTCTCTCTTATACTGCATCACCTTAGCTGCAGATTGAGAGTTAAACACTCGTTGAACAGTTAGCCAAACATCATTTGATGATTTGCACCTAATTAATTGAGGAAGGATATTTGTATTAATAAAGGCAAGAAGCCAAGAACACAGCAAAGAATCTTGTCTTTGATAATCAACATATTCTTGATTTGAGATCAGTTTATTATCAGCATTGGTAATGAACTTTGGTGGAATTGAAGATGTTCCATCAAGAAGATTTTCAAGACCATACCCCCTGATCGCAGTTTCCACCTGAAACTTCCATAGAAGAAAGTTGTTGTCATCAAGAAGCACAGTGATGAGCTGGCTTTGTGGTTTGATTAAATTTTTGATTGAGGAAGTGAAGGTTTGAGATGAGTTGTTGGAATGAGGATTTTCACTTGTGCTCGATTCATTTGCCATTGGATAATTGATAGGATTGATCAAGAATGTGAATGAGGAGACAGGTTAGATCTGGATTAGATCTGGATCTGGATTAGATTTGGATCTGGATCTTGATGATGAATCTCGATTTCAGAAAATCTAGAATCAGATTGAATCAATGAATCAATCTATGATAATCAGGTCGAAGAATCAGATCGTTCTGAATCAGGATCTTGGTCAATGAAGAATGTCGTTAGGCGGTAATGGAAGCTCCGATACCAAGATAGAAGAAGAAGAGAAATGAAAATAATGATCTTATTACAGAAAATGATAAAAGTCATATTACAGAATGATGGAACCAGTATTTATATGCTAACACTATACTATGATACAGAGGCTACATGTACAGGTGAATCCAGACTGTAACCATTCTCTAACTCGGATGAATATGCATCGCCTAGTTGTGATAATTGCAAGTGTTTTGGTCGTATTAAAGACAATGTCCAATTAGTGGATGGTGTGAAAAGTGTTTAGAATTTGGTCATTCAATAGACAATTGTACTAAAATTTAGGTTCAAAAAAGGAAAAGTAATGATGCAGTGTGCAACAACATACCGATCAACGAAAAACAGGTATAAGTAAAAACAATTGTGAAATAGGGAGTGAAACTAGTGCTGGATCCTCAGACGGGCAGGAGGAGAATGCTCCTAACATTGATTCAATAGAGGTCGATGTAGATTCAGTTTTGGACAACAATAGTGAACCTCAACATTGATTCACCATAAGTAACTCCTGATGAACCAGTGAGGGCTCATATAGGAACATGTGTAGCATCTGAGAACAAGTGTAATATCAAATGAACTGAATAACATCAACACAATAGCTGAACCAATCGAGAGGAGTATATTTTCCCACAGTAGAGCATCATCATGATAATCGTGAAACTGTTCAGGAAAACACTAGGAATGCATTGTCATTATCAGATCTTAATAAGGCATAACTATCCAGTCAGAAACCAATACAAGTAAGAGGAGAATAGCATGCCAATTATTACATCAAACAATTTAAATTTTAACGCTAACGATAATAATGCTGCTATTTCTATTGGCATGTAGGTTCCCACTGAAGTAACAAGGCCTAAAATTCAGTCTAAGAGCAACCAAACTACCTTCCAAATCCCTTGAATCACTTAATAACTCACCTGTTAGTAAGAAAGAAGGAGACGTATTAGTTGATGTCAATGAGAAATGGAATGAGAAAATATATAAAAAAAACACAATGAAAGTTCACATGTTAGTAAAGAGTCAGATAAGAACAAAATAATTTATCAGACTTGGTGCACATTGCAGTACATTGTACACTGCAATAAAAAGAACCCTTAATTGATCAGTGCAATTCATTTTACAAAGCTATCTTCTATTTTATTACTTTAACTGTTACAAAATGAAGCTGTGAAATAAAAAATATAAATGTTAGAAGGGTAAAGCACTACACTGACATGACACCTATTAATTTATAAAAAAAAATGAATAGTAGGAAAATAAAATGTGATCACAAAGAAAATAAAATGTAATCATAAGCTGAATTATTATGTCTGATATAAAAAAACACACTCAAAAATCCCATAATCTAAGTTTCACAGAAGTATTATATTCTATGTTATACATATATTATACATGGTAACCAGAGTATGATCCAGTCATATGATCTTAGAAATTGATAAAGTTAATTATGCGGGTAATTATGCCAGCAATGACGACTATAATAATTTACAAATACAATGGATGGAAAGGAATCACTAAAGCTTTATCTGCTTTATTCTTTGCCTCCTCTCTTCAGTATTCACCAAGTGAAAACAGACCTAATTAAAGGGAGGGCAGCCGTAAGAAAAGCAAAGCTAAGCAAAGCAAAGAATTAGATCCCTTTCTCCACTTCAGAAAAAAAAAACTAAAGATATCAATCTTAATTTATATATATATATATATATATATATATATATATATATATATATATATATATATATGGCCCTCCATCACATGAAAAAGAGCGCCCTTGTATCATGTGTAGAGTTTTTCTTATCCTGGTCTGATTAAAAATAGAGCAAAGAACAGTATCAAAAGTACACTTTGAACCATTGGATATACGTTTGGAGGATCAAGATGGTTTGGTTAACTGGTGTACTCAATCAAAGCTATAAAAGGGGCACTATATGCATCATTCTAGTAATACATGCATACATGTAACATTTATTACTTTATTGATATTTTCACTTTCTGAAATTGATTCTTATATATGATCGAGGGACTGTGTTATAAATCAATGCATGTCTCACACAAAAAGTAATACTACTTTACTGAATCAGCTTACGGTATAATTTTACGATATCTTCATATTAAAAAATATCACCAACTATGATAGATGCTTCTGGTCATAAAGCAAGCAACACACTACTTATGTAACGTTTTCAAGATTTTAAGCAATACGAAGGTATCTAACTTGTTGTGCAGGAATATGTCTGTTAGGTTCAATAAAGTTACTAGTTAACTTTGTTATGGGTCTTCATAATTGCAAATACGATTACAAACAATTGCAATTGAAAATATGTTGGACTTAATTGACACACTGCTTATACATTTTTCTTTGCCAATCTATATAGTACTAACGTAATATTATATATTATTTTAGTTATGACAGAACAAACGTCAAGATGGTGGATTAAAAATCCACGTAGAAATGAGGATGAATATAAGCAAGGTGTTCAGAACTTCATCAACTTTGTAAAGCAACACTCACCACAAGATATCCAGTTATGTGTGTGTCCTTGTAAGAAGTGTAAAAACTCCAAAAAAATCTCAATAGAAACAGTTGAGAAAAACTTGATATTTTTTGGTATGCTTTTGACATATGATGTGTGGTTCTTTCATGGAGAGAGAAACAATGTTACAGTACAAATGACTCGTACATCAGATTCCGCCTAAGAGTTTCCTATTCAAGACCAAATGCAAGTAGAAGAGGCTATTGATGGTGCTTTAGGAAATCTCGTTAATGATGCATTTAGAGTGCATGATATGCCACAGCCTAGCGGTGATGTAACAGCCCGCAAATCCGTACCCCTTGAGTCAACACTATTCTACCACAATCAACTCAAGTTGTATAGAAATACGAACCATTTTGGTTAAAGAGGAAGAGGTAGAAGAAGAAAATAGAAAACAACAACAGAACCTAACCATCGCAGCGGAACAAAATATAATAGAAAACAAATGATCTTTACTCAAAAATCAAATATCTCTATTTATATATTACATCATCAGAGTACATCAATCACAGCTCAACATCAATATCATACAAATGGATACACAACAACTCAACACAGCGGAACATATATATAAACAAGTATGGGAGTACGTATCGACATCTTGTTCGTCTCCTGAGCTCCACATCATCACATCCTGTATTCTATAATACTCGGTCTGACCCGAGCATTACAGTTAAATAATACCCGAGTCAGTCTGGAATACCAGCGTGAGAAAATCACACCCAACTGATTATTAACGTTTCAAAAATCTTTTGAAAACAAAAGCATCTTGTAAGACCACGCTACAAATAAACATGCCGGGTTTTTACCTTACGATAGCTAAAACAATTTTTATAGAAATCCTCTGATATTATAATAGGGTCTATATACAGATACTTATAAAATAGCCGAAATTGTTACATTCATTAAATTCTAGCTACTAGCCACAGAGTGGGTAATACAAACAAAACTCGTACAAGGCTCGTAGGGAGAATGGATTTCCAACTAATGACTAGGCACTGGGGTACCACCTGTCACAATACGGGGCCTAGATCACCGTACCGAGGAGTACGCCCGCTCTCCTGCAACCAAGACCGGGAATACCCCTTACTGTATAATCCCGAGTGAGATCACCCCGCGGTTGGGATCAGCAACCGCACCACTAAGCCGAAATAATAAGGGACATCTAGACAGGGATGACCTCACCCTGCTTGGGTGCTACCCACCTAGCCTTGCTGCATAACCCTTGATTTTCACTAAGCCGAAATAATAAGGGACATCTAGACAGGGATGACCTCACCCTGCTTGGGTGCTACCCACCTAGCGTTGCAGCATAACCCCTGATTTTCAATCATTCCCATTTGATGAGGCTTGAGGCTAAGCGTTACCTTTATAGAACATATCCCTTAGAATGCCCATCGTCCTCCTGACGATGTTTCGCAAGCATTCATCCATACAAGTCCGTCCCGGGTTCGAACGGAACCGAAGACACTACTCCTACTACATACATTTTGGAAATATCCTCAGGATTAGTAGCGACTAGCCCTTGCACTTCACTGCTCCATCTTCGCATCCAAACTCGTTTTCCACGAAAACATACAAACCGGATCGAAGTGGTTTTCGAGAAATAAATCTCGATCCCGGTCTCTTCGAAATGATCAACGTATTTGTCCAATATTGATAGTCGGTTATTTAACTATCAATTAATATTCACAAACATCCATCAAACAATAAATAATTTTCCCAAATTATTTATTAATACCAAAATATCCTTACAAGATATATTTCAGATTTTACCCTTTTTGAAAACAGTTTCAACCATATTCCTTTCCCGGAATAATTTCCTCAATATTTATTTCCATTGAAGCACCAAGTATAAAATACTTTTAGATTTAAAATAATTCAAAAGCACTTTATTATATAATATATTTCATAGCCTTAAAAATTTAAAACTACTTTAATACTTTATTAAAATATATAATTTAGGAATATTTAATAAACGAGGCTACTTTATAAAATATAAGGCTAGATTTTTCCTTTAAAACAGGTACCAAGTCATTTAATAATTACGACGATAATAGTTTTGAAAAATATTTATTTTAGAATTTAAACATTTAGAAATAATAAATTTTCTAAGATATGCTTTTAAAACAACATTAAAATCTTTAGCTTATATTTAAAATTGCCTAAAAACCGTACTTGGCTATCCAGGGAACCACTCTTCTCTTTCACATCTTCTAAAAATCAATCACTATTTATTTTTAAATGAATTTCCATTCCTTTATAAATTTCCACTTTGAATTCAAATTTAAAATATCCACCAATATTTTATTTTACTTGATTACCCAGTTTAAAAATTCCAAAATCTCACTTTCCTTTTTAAATTTCAAATCCCAAAACACTTTAATGAATTTACAATTTATTCCCAATTTACTTTGCATGAAATAAATTTTCATTCTTGCTTTACTTATTTCAAATTTCATTAACATTTAGATTTTATTTCCTCATTTTGAGTAAAAACCTTTTTAGCTGAAGACACCAATTTCAGATTCCCAAAATTCCTTCTTTAGCTCTTAATTAAATTTATTCCTTACATTTAAAAAAAAAATCTTTATCCATTCAAATATTATCACTTGAGATTTACAATTTATTATTACCATTAATAATTCAAATTCCTTTTATTCCAAATTTGTTAGAGTTTTGCAACCACTTTTATTTTATTTTCAATTCATTATTAATTTATTTCAATTCACTAGAATTATTTTTAATTAAAAATTTACTCTTTTATTTCTTTCAAAAATCCAATTCTAGAGGTTTGATAATTTATTTTATGGGATATTCAATCCAACCATACCATTCAATACTTTAATTGTTCATAAAATCATCGCAGGATATCAAATATTCAGGACACAGAATATTAAATAATCTAAATAATTTCGAGGAATCCAGTTGGATTCCTCCAACCTGTTTTCCCTGCATCCAAAGATGTTAGCACAATAATATTCCAATTCCAGAATATACATATTATAGCTCATCAATCAATTTCAACCATTCAAACAATTATTTAAATTTAATCATTTAAATTTTAATTTTAATTTAAATCTAACTGAGTGAGATTAACTCACCTTTGCTTCCTGTTTTGCAACCCACTTCATTCTCGATTTGTTTTCTTTCAAATATGGACCTTGAATAAATATTAGATGATTTTATTAATATTCAAAATAAAAATCGAACCGTTAGGTACCATTTAATAAATTCAATTAGTTAGTGATTTAAATTTGAACTAATTTTTTTTCTTTGAATATTTTTTAGTAACTAAAATAGATAAATAGGTTAATTAACCAGATTAACCAAATTATTTCCCAACAAATTAAAAATTAAGCTTTAAATAAAAATAGGTACATATGGGTATTCGTTCCGTTTTATTATTACTATCATTTTTTTTGAAACAGCCTATCTACTTTAATGATCTGCCTTTTTTTTAAACTCCATATAACATTTCTTTAACTATCTAGATGTTATATATATATATATATCCGGTTTACCTCAATATTTAAAACACACATGTCTACATATTTTGCTAAACTGTTACTGTAATAAAATTCTGGTAAAAATTTGCTTCTCTATTTTTTTATTTGATTTATTCTTATTATTATTATTTTTAACAAAATTTGAAATCCGATAATAGTACAATATTATGAACCCAATGGAACCGATTTCGTCGAATTTCGAGACTGTGCCTCGGAAGGCTATTTTCAAATTCAATTTAAACGATATATTTTTAAAACAGAACAAATCAGTGTTAAATTCAATTTTACAACTTCTATTATCCTCAATATTATCAATATAAATTTTACAAGCCTTTAAATTATTTTTAATAGGCCTAAAATTCCAGATTCAATATTTTTTTCTCAACTTCAAATTGTTTAATTCAATAATTCAATTATCAAATAAATTGTGGTATTCGTAATTCAAGTTAAAATTACTCTATTGAATATTGAAAATCAATTAAATATCCCGATTTTAAATGCTTGAAAATTCCGGGTTGTCACAGGTGAAGTGAACTTTGAAGAGATACATGTTCGGAAAATGTACCATGAATACAGAAGCAAAGAAAATGAGAAACTATATCCTTCTTGTGAAGATGGACTTACAACTTTAGGTGTAATGGTAGAGCTTCATAACTTGAAAAAAGAATTTAACTGGTCAGGAAATAGCATGACGGAATTGTTGAAATTATTTAAAAAATGTCTTCCAAAAGAAAATACATTACCCGACAAGTATTCCACCATGAAAAAAATGTTAAAAGATTTGGGAATGAAGGTACAAAGCATTCATGCATGCGAAAGTGATTGCATATTATTTTGGAAAGAGAACGCTAACATAGAAATGTCCTCATTGTCATACACCAAGGTTTAAAGATAAGGCAAATGCGTTAGGCATAAAAAAATGACAACCCAACCGAGGAAAGTTCTAAGACATTTTCCTATAATTCCAAGGTTGACTAGATTGTACACTATATCATCGTTAGCTCGTAAAATGCAGTGGCATAAGCATGTTGATCCTTCTTGGAATTTCATGCGCCATCCCGTTGACTCGGCCGAATGGGGATCAATCAAATATAAGTGGCTAGAATTTGCAAATAAAGCACGTAATATATGGTTTGGTATCGCTAGTGATGGATTTAATCCGAATGGGGTTCTTTCCAATAGTTACAGTTGTTGGCCCGTATATATGATTCCTTATAACCTACCCCCTTCGCTATACATGAAATCACAATTTCAAATGCTAATTTTATTAATTCCTGGACCGAAAGCACCAAGTCAAGACATTGATGTATACTTAGAACCTCTTGTTGATGAGTTGAAGAAACTTTGGACGGAAGGAGTAGCTTCTTTTGACATGGAAAAGGGAGAAATGTTTACAATGAAGGCAATGCTATTATGGGGATTTCATGACTTACCAGCATTTGGAAATTTATCTAGTTGTGTGACACATGGTTATAAAGCATGTCCAGTTTGTGCTATGAAGACCGAGTCAGAGTACATTGGTAACAAGGTTGTTTATCCAAGGTATAGAAGATTTTTGAAGGATGACCATCCATATAGATTAGTAAAACATCGATGGTATAAGGATACCGAAGATAAAGAACCACCAACAAGGTTAAGGGGAGCATCCCTTTTGGAAAAGCTTAATTGTATAAAATATTTTCCTAGAAAATTACCAAAGAATAAGAAGCGAACGATATTTGAAGCTACCGATAAAGTTTCTTTACAGTTAGAGATGGCGACATAGAAAAATTGTCTTGGCATAAGAAGTCAATTTTCTGTGACTTAATTTATTAGAGTAGTCATAAAGTGAGACATACTATTAAAGTGATGCATACCGAGAAGAATGTTGCAGAGCATCTTATCAACTTAATATTTGATAAGGGATAACATCAACTAAGTTTGCATGGGACAAGATTCATAAAATGAAATGTTGTCAAGTTCTAAAAGATGCCAAACTTCCATCGTGTCTTGGGACAAGACTTGGTAGCCTTGTTACTATTCAACCACCTACTTTGCACATAAAAAACATACGAGTATCATATTTTTATGCAATACCTGCTTCCTATAATGGTTCAACATGCATATCCGAAGCTTCATGAGTTACGACGAGCTATTTTACAAGTGAGTTTGTATTTTAACATAATATGCTCGAAAGTTTTAGTTCGAGAACATGTTCAAGCCGCCAAAGATATGATTTTCGAGGCATTGTGTGTCGTAGCACATTATCTTCCTACAGACTTCTTTGATATAAGTGTTCATCTTATGGTGCATCTAGCTGACCAAGCTTTGCTATGCGGACCTACAAACTATATATAGATGTATCCGTTTGAAAGGTGAGATATTATTTTTACAACGTTTGTAAATATTATTTCAAAATGACAATTTCTAAATATATGTGCTTGTGTACATGTGTGTAGGGCTATGAAAGAATGAAAAAATATACCTAGTAATAAACGCCATATAGAAGGATCAATCGCTAAAGCATATCTTGTTTCAGAATCAGTTAGATATGCAATGGAATATATGCCGAACCCACGTGATGGAAATCATAGTTCTAGACAAGCATCCTTTTTAGATGATGATGATGATATATATGAACGCCCCATCATTGAAGGCAAATATATTAAGCTAACTAGGATGCAGCATGTTCAAATTCAAAGGTGGATACTTTTTAGAATCGATGTTCTCGAGAGAGATGAATATTATAGGTATGAATTTTCTCCTTATTATGATACATACCGATGACATAAAATAGCGAATGTATTCACATTATAATATCTAATTTGTAGTGCATATCGCTTTTCTTTAGAAGGTGTGTCTCGTGGTAAAAGAAAAGTTACCACAATGGCAGAAGTAGTTGTACAAACTGAATTTATTGATTGGTTGCACAAAAAGTAAGTTATTTCAATATGAAAATTGTAGGTTTTGTTCCTTTTATGTTAGTCATGCAAATTTATTTGTTCCTGACAGCTACTAGAAGAAAAATGCATGAACACAATGTTGTGGCGATATGATAGTGGTCCAAAGTGGGAAGCCAAAAGCTATCTCAAGCATAGAGTGAATGAATATATATTCTTTCCTCAACATTATAACGACACTCTTTTAACCCATGATAGAGGTGTTTGCATGGATGCGATCACCACATTTATTACAAGTGCAAAAGATATAAATCCTACAGACGACGACACTACTTGGTATGGTATCATTAAAGATATCATAGAAGTCGATTATTATGATTCTCAACATGTAGTATTCTATTGTGATGGATAAACATCGCGCATAAGACAAATGATTGTAAGATTTGTACCGATTCACATTTATTGATGGTAAACTTGAAAAGGCTCAAAAATTATAATGGAGAGTATGATGAACCAGCTATTCTAGCAACCGAAGCAGGTCAAGTTTTCTATGTAAAAGACACTCAAAATCCTGATTGGTCCGTTGTTCGACGTTCTCCAAAGCGCATGACAGACAACATAGATGACTACACAGTACCGAACGATTTCCAGTCTGTTATGAAAGAACGAGCCAACTTAGGACCATTATTGAAATGTGTTGAAATGAAATAGATATCATTTTGAAATGAATATTTGTGTTGTTTGATATACTTGGTACTTAGTAAACTAGCATATGAGTTGTTTGAAATGTTTGGTATATTTTTATTCACATTTTACTCCAAAACAGTCAAGACCTGGGCTATTGTTTTCACTAATTTAGAAAACTGCTTGTTTGATTTCATCTAGGCTTATGTTTGCATCTAATTTGTTTCTTGCATGCTCTGTAAGTACCTTTTGACAAATGATGTTTGGAAAAGTGCAATTGCAATTCTCTGCAAGTGCAATTGTAAATATTACATATTTTTGCTGAAAATGATGATAGAGGTATGTACCGCATCATTACTACTATAATTATTGAAATGACATTTTAAGTTTCATTGTATACTAAAATCTTTTTTATGCAGGTCTAAATGTCGAACAATTCCTTTGCTAGTGCATCTAAGGGTACAAATGCAGAGCTTGAAGCATATAATATTCCTCCTCATACAAGTGATAAAAAATAACTGTTGATCTTGAGGGTGTTAAAGGTAAAGATGAAGCTAAATGGAGCTCCAGACGCGGAGCCCTAATTCGTTGTCATAAACCGATTGGCTATGACGAGTGGAGAAATGTAGATGATTATTACAAGAACATTTTGTGGCAAGAGCTATTGGTATGTCACGAATTCATCTTATTTAGTCATTTATGTTTTGCACAAGATTTATCCTTAGTACTAAAATTTATTTGTTAAATAGAATGAATTTGACAAGGATATAGATCCTGGTCTAGCTTGGCCAATTTTAGAAAAAAATTTCCACGATATTATCGTACGGTAAAATCTACTTTGCGGGATAAATTGCTCAGAGTTGGAGGAACCACCATACCCAAGAATATTTCTATTACTAAATGTCCCGCGGACATTGACATAGTATGGTTGGAAAAGTTTATAGATAATGAATATTCAGATAAAAAAAGAGAAATGTAGGAAAAACGCCGAAGCCAAAGCTAAAAATACTATCACTCATACACTAGGAAGAAAATCATACGGTAAAGTTTACGACGAAACGGTAAGAAATAGTATAAAAAATATTTCTTGTAAATATTAATAATGAATAGTTAATTGGTTTAAAAATATTTTTTCTTGCAGGTCAAGGAAAATCCGCAAGAGAAAGTTACGCCGACAATGGTTTGGAAGGCGGGACATATAAATAAGAAATCTGGACAAGTTCTTCCATCTGTGGCAAAAGCCTATGTAAGTATTTTTACTTTGGTACGAATTACTGATCAATTGTACAAATTTGATTGCCTTATTTAGCATTATTTTAATCTCCACGGGTTATCCTTAATTGGGTTCAATTTTGAATTTCCATCGTATGTTTCGCTGCAATTGAGATCAATACAAGTAACGCAGCTATTGTAATCATATGTTAACCTGGATTATAGACATAAACAATATATATATATATGCATGACATCACAAACTTATTCACATAGTATGGTCAGGCTCAGTCACAATACAACAACATTTTTTTTTGTATGTAATGTCCAATATGTTTTTCTAGTCCATTTTTTTTTCACAAAGACTCATCGTGTTTTGGTGGTGGACTTTGAATCTTTAAGCTAAAGTTTGAAATGAGTTGAAATGATATGGTATGTCCAATATGTTTTTTTCTATAAAATGGGAGCAACTCAAACAAAAATTGGAATAAAATTGAATTTACCAAATCTTGGAACTTTCACGTTAAAATTTTATTACACTATTTTTGTTTATTCTCAATATTTTATATCCATCAGATTTCTCATACCATATAGTGCTATTTATAGATAGAAAAATGGGAACATCGCTATGATTTATAACTAGAAAGCAGTGAGAAGTGAGGGAAGCCAAATTGTTTTCAAACTGGTTCAGTGGCTGGTTCTGTGAAGTGGTCACATGTTTCCATATCTGCACTTCCTCTTCCAAAATAAACATGGCGCCTCACATAGCCTAATATAAAAACATTTTTTTTGTATTCATATATTAACCTGGATTATAGACATAAACGATATTTTTTTTGTATTCACAAAGTAACGCAGCTATTGTAATCATATGTTAACCTGGGTTATCCTTTTTTTGTATGTAATTTAATCTCCTATAAACAACGTGATAATTCCAACATGGGGCATCCCGAAGCACGAGGAACAGGATAATATCACAATATATTCCATTATAGCGTAAAACGTACATTTTTATTTGTGCTTAAGCAAACTATTTTGCATTCATGCAAGCAAAAGCGAGCCAACATCGCTAATTTGTTCAAATACGTCTTTCAATACCTATACTTAACTCCAATTGGAACATTAGTTCCATATGAAAAGATATAATATAATAGATATTGTTGCAAAATGAAATCAAAAATGAAAGTTATACAAATCTATTACTTAAATTTTTATTGCGTAGGGTAATTAAACTGTGCTACCCTCGAGCATGCGAACATAGAAACATTCGTTTCATTAATATTTATCCGTTGTGTAGCCGTAAATATTTTTATTACTCTAGGCTCTTAATGTATTGGTTAAAGGTTTAGGTAACCTTTGATCATTGTAAATTATTATAGCTTTTAATCCCTTTCAACTTAGAACCTTCGTATATTCTTTTTTTAAGGGGTTTTTGCATGTTGCAGCAGCCTACTTACAGCAGCCTAACGCTGTTGCATTGTAGCAGTGGTTTTCCCTATTTTCTTGAAATATTGTATTATATTAAAGACAAGAAATACCACCACACTTTGACATTAAAAATCCAATTCTATACTACAGAATATATAGGCATACTGATGCCTCATAGGAACAAAATGAAAACCAACTTTTCTGCACATACATGCAGCTAAGAAAATACCATCTGATTTGACAAACTAAACCCCTCACCTTTTTTTAATAACCAAACATGAACTGGTTTATCTGTTGTCTTTTTTACAACAATGAAATCCCAATGCACAAATACCATATATTTTAGTGCACGCTTCATTACTGAACATTCCATTTGATATTGGTATGACATTTAATTATTCTCCCAGCTTCTTAGTGTATGTAGGTGGATTCTAACCCTTTGGACAAACTTTATCATTTGTTCACGTAAATTCAAAATTTTCCATTGACAGTTTATACTTTGACTTCAGGACAAGACAGACAATAGCATATAAGACAGTAATATGCACTTAGATGATTAAGTTTACAGTAATCTGCACTTATGTATAGCAAAAGAATATAAAGGTTTTCTAAATGCTTTGTGTACATCAGAGGGTTGAAATGGAAAAAATGAGCTAAGAATTTGGTGGAAAATTTCCATTTGTTTACAAGAGCCGATTACTATTGTTCCAGGAAGAAAAATTTGTTTTCCTAGCCCAAAATAGGCAAAATACATTTGTTGAACTTTTTGTATGCAGTCGTCCTGCATATTAATATACATATACCTATGTACACTAGCATCCATATTAATATTAATATACATTTACATATACTGATTGTTTCATATTCTACACGTATTGAATGTAGGCACTTGTGGAGGAAGAGGAAGAAAAACAGAAGTTGGAATGTAGCGGTAACAAGGAAGCAAACACATACGACCTTGACAATGATCCAATCTCTAAAGTTTTTGGCTCCGATAGAAAGAAAAACTATTGTCGTGTAATTAGCTCCGCTTCCTCTGCAAAACATGTAAAGTTGATGCAAGCTTCAAAAGCAATTGCCAATAAGAATAAAAAGGAAGATTTTCGTCAATGGTCATCGGAATTACAAAATCAAGTGGCAAATCAAGTTGCAAATCAAGTGGTGAATCCAGTGTCGAGCCAAATCAATGAGGCTCTTAAATCATTTGCTTCATCTTTCCTAACTATGGTACCGGGGTTACAACATAACCTTAATGGTGATAATGTGACGCCTATGACTGAAATCGCTTCTAACTTGAATAAATCTCCTTCGAATATTGGAGTTGCTGGTATTCCGTCAAATGATGTTGGATCATCTACAAGAGTTAAACAATTTGTAATGCTACTATCACAAGATATGAAGAAGAATGTAGCAAAAGCTTATATTGGAACACAAACTATGTGTCATTTCAGAGAGGTAGTTCCAAATGTTGAGAAAGTTGTTTGGAACAGAAGTTTTAGAACCAGAAGCACCAATTTACGATGGTCCTCAAAATGGGCACTACAAGCTTTGTGAATTTTCAGATGGGAGCTTTGTGATATGGCCTGTGTTTCGTCTTCGCAATATCTAAAATTCTATTTATTAGTTGCTCGTATTATATTGGATATTTAAAATTAGATATGAAATTGCTTTTTTGCAATTTGGATATGATATTGTGGTATTTTGAAATTGGAAAGTTTATAGCTCATATAACAGTATTATCTAAATATGATATTGTTGCATTTAAGATATGGAAGCATTTTAGACTTCATATTGAATTGATATGATGAATTATATATGATATGGACATCATCATCATAAATGATAAGCAAAGCATTTTATGTGTAACAACACATATATGTGTTACTAAATAATCATTTTCCAACACTTATAAGCGTTACCGTATATTTTTGTACCAACACTTATAAGCGTTACCGTATATTCTATACCAACACTTATAAGCGTTACTGTATATTTCTGTACCAACACTTATAAGTGTTACTGTATATTTAGGTACCAACACTTATAAGTGTTAGTAATACGTATGTTCATAACACTTATAAAGGTTACAAATTTGGCCGCTTCATTCCTCACAGTCCATTAGTAACACTTAAATAGTGTTACTGAAATTATTTGTAACACTTATAAATGTTAGGATTTGCCTGTTTTGGTGTAGTGTCTAAGGGGATTCTGGCTATTATGTCTTCCATAGATGAATGAAGTTATTGCTGAAGAACACTGCCATTAGTCTTCACTTTCCATGCCTCTAAAACTCCTTTTCTAACATATTTGATGATGCCATAATTTTTCGTACCACTACTAAAATAATTTTCCATTGATAACTAATCTAGAACAAGACAACCAGCTTCGATACCAAACTGTTGTGCGAAATTTCAATTATTTGCACTAACTTCAATACCGCAGCGGAATACTAAAGCGCAAAAACAATCAAAATAAGGATCTATCTTTTCGATTAATTATCAACCACAAATTCAATGAAAAATAAACACCAAATAAAGAGATACAGAAGAGTAGAGAACACAGAGATTTAACGTGGTTCAGCTAGGTTGCCTACATCCACGGACCAAACAACTATTCTTTATTTCTCTAAAGAAAGAGAGTACAAAAGAGAGAGAGAGAGAGAGAGTGGTTACAAAATTATAGGTTGCAAAGTGGAGAGACTAGCCTATAATTACAAATTGAATAATCAATTTATCCAAAGACTTGTTTACGCTCAAAAGCCCTAGTTGATTGACTGTAGAAATTAGGGTTTACTGAAGAGTATAATGGTGGATGCTCTCACACTCACTTGCATATGAAGATGAAATTCCTTCATTTAAATAGACTTGATAATGAAGGGTTGCTGGGAGATAAGGAAAATCAATTTCCTGATTACCCAAATATCTTTTCAAATTGCATGATTTTATTTTAGCACAAATAGATGGCGTAATCTTGGTTTCCGTAACTTTCCTTTGATTGAATAATTCTTCATGCCTAATCATTAATTTCTTCATATAACAAATGCATTGACTAATTAATTGATTGTCTAATTAATTAGTTTCCTTTTAAAATATCCTCTCATATCTTTCCATATGCAAGCCAAATTAATTGAATGAATCAATCAATTATTTTTTTGTCTTCTTTGGAAAATATTTGAATCGCATAAATTCAGCACTCTCTTCCTTAATTCTTTCTGCCATTGTATACAATTTTATCCATTTTTTCAAACTTAAACAATTATTTATTTTACAATAAAAATTATATATGTGTGTGTGACAGAATTCTATTTAGTTTATAAATGGTAGTATATTCAAAAAATGTGTGAAAAGTTTATGCAAGGAAAAGGAAGCCATGGCAGTGATTCAAATAGAGGTAGATTGATGGAAGCAAAAATATTAAGTTCAGCATTGTGCCATGTGGACATGAAGTCAGGGTTGAAGATCTTTTCGAAGATTTAGACCATGCGAAGGGAAGTAGGCCAGAAAATGTGTTAGTTGCCTACATGGCATAACTGACACCGCACCGCCCTATATTTTTAAAGTCCGTGGGGCATTGGTAGGTCGTAGGTAACTAACAGCCTACCAATGTTTTCTGACATCTTTCCAACGCCAATAATATGGGTTGGCACATTGTCGATAAACTTTCGCCCATAACCTTAAAATAGCCCTCATTGTTTCTCCTTCCTTCCCACTGTTGCCTCTGTTTTTCTAAAATAAAAAGGGAAAAATTTCATAGTTGAAGCCACTCCAACCCCCATTGGCCCAATCCTAAGCCTAACCGCTCAATCCCCCACCAACCGCCACCAAAGCCTAGCCCTCCATGCACCAGCATGACCGACGAAGCCTAAATCCCCTCCATCCATACATGACCATTAAAGCCTTCTACCGTGGACTTCATCACCGCTACGGTCATCGAAATAGTCAACTTTAATTCGGTAATTCCCTAATTACGATTATTTATTATATGATTTGATCAGGTAATTATATGTATAAAATTATGGGTTCAATTAGGAAATATATGTTGAATATCTCTAATATCCTGAATAATATCACTAATTATAAAAGCATGATATATAAATAAAAAATTAAAATTAATAAAAAACTATACATATACATACATACATATATTATTAATATTTATACGTAGATATAAATAATTATACATATACATGTATAGTAAATTAAATTAATTACATAAATTCAAAATATACCATTAAAATTTTGAATAATTCATATTACTAATTTTGAAATTTTGAAAAATTTGGAAGCTTGTATGATATGAAAATTTTGAAATTTATAGATTGAATTCTTATATATATATATATATGGTATTATTAATGAAACCTCATAGATGTTTAATATTGCCCCATTTAAAAAGTACCACATGTGATCGTTATATAGATATTCATTTTTTTAACTAAAAACTAGAGTTGATGTTCATATTATACGTTATTTATTGGATATGTGTTGGGGTAATTACTGTAAATCAACCAAAAGTAAACGCTGAAGCAATAAGATCGTGTTGTAGCGCAGTAAAATAAACAGCAACAGGAGAATACAAAACATCAAATCATAGAAGAAAGCAAATAGAGAGTTCACACACAGATTCATAGAGTTTCCACTATTGCAGGATAGTGTACATCAACTTTGAAGAGAGGAGATTTTATTACTTTCGAAGAAAAGGGAATTTTACAAGATTGGTAACCGCGGCTAAGAAGAAGAATAAGAAATTCAACTTGAGAGGATGGTTCTAATCTCTACATAATGACTATCATTATATAGAGATTATAATTTAGGGTTGAAGTAATTGATTTATGGTTATAAATCAATGCCTCATCAACTCTCATATTCATATGGGAAACGTTTATCTGTTTGACATTTCAGTTTCCTCCAATTTACACACGCATGATAAGATTCCTTCTTTAACCAGATGATTAGGGAATTGTTTGATTACTTCAATCTTCCAAACCACTCTCATTCTCATGAAGATAATTCAATGTCCTCTTTAATACAATAAATGAGGCAATATATTTGAGCCATTATCTCAAATATCTTCCGAATATTCTTTACTTAGAAATATGATATCACCGAAATCAACATTATCTTCTAAATCTTCTTTAATATGGAAATATAGTATCACTGAAATCTAACAATCTCCACCTTGATACTGTATTTCTATCCCAGCCTACCAACTCCACCTACATCCTTTATTCCAAGCACCTCTCAAACAAGATACCATGGATACTTCCCCAACGAGCTTTGGCATGGCCATCACCCATTGCACTTTGTCAATGATCTCCGACAAGGCCATTGTCTGCCAACAAAGTATTCGAAGTACCCTCTTCATGTAGGACCTATCAATCTCCACTAATGTTTCCATCTACCAACTCACTCTCCCCATATGCCACAAAGTGGCATCTAGCACTTCGGCAAGTGAATCAAGTTTGACCAATGCTCAAACTTTACAGCAAGAAAGAACTTAACAAACATGTATATTGTATCCTCCTCGGTGTGAATCTTCTGAAGATGTACCTGCTTTTCTTCATTCAAAGAGACAAGGAAAGGCACTCTTATCTCTATGTGCTTCGTCCTTGAACTAAATGCCAGATTCTCAACCAGATTATTGTGCTTTGACTATCGAAATTTACTATTATACTCCTATGAAAAAAGCGTAAATCACGCAACAATTGCTTCAAGTAAAATGCCTCCTTAGATGCTTCAACAACAGTTATCAATTTCGCCTCTATAGTAGATAAGGTAGCTATAGTCTGCAATCACGCTCTCCAACTAATAACTATCTCTCCAAGTATAAAGACATAATGCAACGTTGACTTCCTTTGATCTCTGTCTCCACCATAATCAGAATCACAAAATCTACCAAGCTGAAATCTTTCTCCCTACCGTAAAAACAAGCCCATAATTTGTTGTTCCTCTATGATACCTCAAAATGTACTTCACTACTTCCCATACGGTTTCTTTAGATTAGCTATATAACGACTAACCCAACTAAACACCTATGCAATATTTGGTCTCGTGTAGACTATAAAATACATCAAGCTTTCAACCGCACTACCATAAGATACCTTCTCCATACAGATTTGTCTGAGATAAAAGTGCTCTTTTTTGAAAGTTGAACATGAAAAGGCATGGGAGTACCAATCTTTGTTCTCTACATGCCGAGCCAAGCAAGCACTTTGTGGATATATTCTTTCTGTGTCAATCTCAACACCTTCAGCTTTCTCTTCGTTTGGATTTCCATCCCTATAATCTTCTTTGCTTCATCAAGGTCTTTCATCTCGAATTCTGGCTTTAGCTTCAATTTCAACATGCCAAGTTCAGCTTTGTCCTTAGAAGCAATTTGCATATCGTCCACATACAAGAGTAAATATGTCTAGTTACTATCACTTATAAGCTTAAACTAAACACAAGTGTCTTTAACGTTTCTATCAAAACTAAGAGTAAGCATAAAAGAGTCAAATCCCTTGTACCACTGCATACTTGACTGCTTTAAACCATATATAGACTTCTTCAACTTTCAAACCATTCCTTCTTTCCATCCTCTACAAATCCTTCTGGTTGCTTCATACAGATGGTCCTCTCTAAGTCTCTATGCAAAAAAGCTATCATTAAGTCTAATTTTTCGAACACCATGTCGTGGGTTGCAACTATAGCTAGAAATATCTTGATAGAAGTATGTCTAACAACCAGAGCAAATATCTCATCATACTCTATCCCCTTCCTCTATGAAAATGTAACACCTCATGATTTAACGACAATTAATTTAAAAAATTACTAAATAAATAATAATGATGAAAAATAGAAATTTTGCAAACTTTATAATTTGTCTATGAAACATATACCATTAGGTTCGTGGTAATTTTTTGATCAATATATATATATATATATATATATATAAAGTTTTTCAATTGGAGTTCGAACGAAAAGGTTATTAGCATTTAGAGTTTTTGAATCGAAAATAATTATATACTTAACTATGGTAATAAAATAAATTAAATGTTAATTAATTGTCAATGGATTAGACGTTAAGAAATGTTAACATAAAAAAATCAAATCTCAGAAGATGTGTAAAGTGGGAAAGAAATGAAAGCAATCGATTAAAGAAGGAACAAAATTAAACATATCAAACAATGCTAATTAAATTCCGCTAAACCAAGCCACGGGTCGACCAAGGATGCACCAAGGTCAACCAGTAGCAGTCGACCATAGGCTAGGAGCCGTCGACTATTGCCAGGTTAAAGTCGGCAATACATTATGACCTGAACAACCCAGATTTAATAAATTTTATTAATGGGTAGGATTGATTCTAGAGCCTATAAATATAGGATAGGTTTTCACTTCTTTTCTCATATTGTTCAGGTCACAAATCGGAGCTGCGCCATTCTCTTATCTCTATAATTTCTAGAATTCTACATGTAGTAAAACTATTATATATATATATATAAGTAGAGAAAAGCGGTGAATAAGTGAAGAGAAAAATAGGGTCTATTCAGAATATAGAAATAAAGGTAAACCGTGAATCTTAAACTCAAATCTAAATTTCATTCAATCCTTTCCTCGGTTCTATAATTCTAGTAGTGTATACCCTTTTTATATTTTGGATTTAAAGTAAGAGGGAGTCAAATAAAAAGGGAATGGATCCAGATCTAGATAATTGGAAAGCTAAAGCAAGGTAAGTAAGAAATTACATATTTTTTAAAAATTAGATTTATATCATTGTAGATCTATTTCACTTATGCCTAGATATAAATCATGATTTGGATATTTAATTGTATATCATAGTAATTATAGAAATATAGCTATATGTTATGGAAAATCCTAAACTTGATAGATTTTGTATACGTTTGGATTTGGAAAGTTAGGGGTATGAATAATCCCTATATTTACAAACAACTTGTTAATGAAATCATATTAGGATTCTAGTTTTGGTTAGTTTATATAGATTATTGATGATAAATTAGAATTGGTTATAAGTTAAATGGGGATTAGACAATATTTTAACACATTGGAATAAATTGTGTAACAATGTGAGTTTCTATTAATTATCTAAAAATACAAATAAAAGTGAATAGGTTAAAATAACAAGGAATGTAAACCAAAAGGAAGAGATGCACAAAATAAGGAAATTACCATATTTTGTACTGTCTATTCCAATAGAAACATAAAAGAAGATTCCTTATTATTTCACACATAACACAAGTCCTTTTTTAAGTAAATTATAGAGAATTACAGTGTTAACAATTTCCTTTGAGGAAAGAAGTAATTCCAATGTATTAAGATATAAAAATCCTTGCGTATAACTAAAGTAATGTAAATAAGAATAATAACAACAATTTAGATGAGAAACCTAGAGTATGTAATTTAAGACAGTGTAGAAAAAAAGTGGTAAACAAAGAAGAAACTGTTAAACGAATTAGGAAGTAATAAGTTCGAATATGTAATTAAAGAGAGATATTAGTAAAATAAAGGAAGAGGAGATTTCATCCAATAATGCGAAACTAAAGGGAAATAATAAATGACAATTAAGTCAATAAATTAGAAATGGGTAATAAACGATAGTAAATGATAAGAATATATGAAAAGGAAATTATGTAAGATTTATTGAACATCAATGACTGAAAGTAAAGAAAGGTAATAATTAAATGAATGTATATTCAAATATACGTTATGACGGGCATGAAATATATATGTATGTAAAGAACTTATTAAGAATGACATGGTCATTAGAATGGATTGGAATGCAATGTCAATAGTGTTACACAATAGAAGTCTACCCACTACAAGAGGCTACCAGCAGTTGTGTATACATTATACTAATGTGGGACATATCCAGCCGTAGGACCCATGGAGAGTATATGCTTGCATATAGATAAAAGAATGCACCAATAGAAAAGTGGAGTCTGCTTCAAAAATAGGAAAGGCGGGGTATTGCCTTGATTGCAATAGGAAATCTAAATCAGATGGTGAGTGAAGAATGACGTTTTGGCAGTATGTGGAGGCACCAATTTAAGGAGTAAGGGCTGCACATAGGTTAAGAACGTCATCAATCCTTAGCAGTCAACAAGAAAGACATATGTTACACCTAACGAGCTACATTCCATATTATTGTATGATCAACGTTAGGTTATGCATCGCCACACGTTTGTTTACTAGTTTGTTTGTTTGTTAGGAGGCAAGGCCACCTAACCATTTTAGAGAAGTCTTTCAAATGCATGAGGTAGTCCGTGGAGCCAAGTCCATAGCCGGTGGCATTGAGTCCACTACACCTATTGTTCGTAGATTTGAGTCTAAAAATCAGGAAGTAAACAAGTCAAAATCCCCAAAAATGCAAGTTAGAATATGACTAAGCTAATGTAACGCCGTATTAGGCACTATGAGACGTATGACGAGCGTAAACTACCATTGATAGAGGACACAAGTGCATATGATAAGATACACTAGCAAGTTTACATTTTGGTTTTCCCTCCCCAATGCATAGTTGTATGGGTAGTCATAATACGAGATATAGTACCATATAGATGTAACGACCCAGAAGTTCTGTCAATTAAAATTTACATATTTAATTGATTTTAAATATTAATAAGTGAAATTAAACAGTCGAATAAATTTTATTTTGAATAATTGGATTTAATTGAATAATTAAATCGATAATTTAATAGTTGAAATTACAGAAATAATTGAAAATTGGGTTTAACATGATTGAAAATTATTTGTAAAATTTTATTTAATCGTATTGAAGTTAGAATGATGTTATAGAACTTTTAAAATTGAATTTAAAGTTAATTTGTGAAAATTGAATATTTTATTATTTAATTGACGAGTTAAAATAGCCATTTTTCAAACAGTCTCGGATTTCGACGAAACCAGTTTCATTGGATCCGTAATATGATGTTATTGTAATGTTTCAAATTTTGTGTCAATAGGATTTACCGTTTGTCCGGGGCAAGCTAAAACGCATAGAAATTAGTTTAAATCGATTTAATTTAAATTTGATCGTTTATTTTCCATAACTCGCACAGATGATCGAATTAGCCTTCGAAACACGTTCCATTGCATTCGGAACGCGGGGTAAACCCTAGAAACGCCAGCTGACACGCTTCGTTTGGAGTTCGGAAAATTTCGGATGAATAGTAATTTGGAAATTTTCTATATAAGCACCTCATATTCACAATTTGCAAAAGAAAAAAAACCCTAACCCTAACAAATGCTTCAGCCGCCAACCTATAATTTCAATGGCCGAAAACTACTAATCTTCTCCCTCAATTTTCTTCAAATCCTTAAACAATTACAACAAAATTTCAACTACAAAGTGGTAGATCTCAGCGAGATCTTTGATATCAACGGTGGTGATCGTTTTTGGAGGTGCCGATCGACGGCAATATGGGTTCGAAGGCGCTGCATTTCGTGGCCGATAGGTGATGAACGGAGGCACGATGGGGGTGCGGTCGGTTGGCGTGGGTAGAGTGGGGCATGGGCTTCGTTGCCAAGGTGTTCGATCATCGGCTAGATAAACGGAGGAGGTGCGGCTTGTAAAGGTATTGAACGTCAATGGGTTACTGAGTTTTTCACGAATGGGAGAGAAAGGGGGGAAACGCGTGCAACGGCCTGGATCTGATTTCAAAATGCACGGCCGAGATTAGGGGTATAAGATATTAAAATAAAATGTAAATTAATTTTATTTAAAATTGTGTAAACTTTGTAATGCGATATCTTTTTCATACGGGTCGAAAACGCACGAAATGAATTGCGTTGGATTCGTTTTGTCGAGCACTACGCTATGGAACTTGTTTCGAGTCATTTGGAGTTAGTGATAATTTCGGGTAAAATTAAACGCGTGTTTAATTTTATTTGAAATAAAAGCTGAAAACGGAATTGAAAGAAAGGTGAGAATTTCTCACTCAATCGAAATTGTTCGATTTAAATTTTAAATGGTTAGATTTAAAATTGTTGATTGTATGCCTGGATGATAAATTATTATCTGTTGAATTTAATTAGACCCTATATGCCGTATATTAAGCGGATGTTATTTATTAAAAACATATACCGCGAATATTTCACTTCAAAGTGAAATTGGTATTATATATGTACTTGTAGCTGATTTTCCCGCATTATATAGCGGACGAGACCCTATTGCGCCGCATAATAGCGGATAATATTTTGTAAATCCCATATACCGCGATATTCAGTATTGGAACGGAATTGGTATTGTGCTAACATCTATGGATGCAGGGAAACAGGTTGGAGGGATCCAACTGGATTCCTCACCAGTATTTATTTGATTACAGATATTGTGATATTTGATTGATTATCATATCGATATATGATGTTTGGAAGTCGTGATTGACTATTTGGTGTGTTACATCATTGGGCCAATTTTGGAATTTTAAAAAAGATTTTAAAGTGATGATTTTCAAATTTTAAAAGGATTTTAAAGTGATTTTTGAAATTATATGTTTTATTAAAATTTTGAATTGATTCATTTTAAATAAATTAACGTTATAAATTTAATGTTATAAAAATTATGATTTTTGTGAAATATAACCGAAATGGGATTTTTGAAATAAATAGTCAATTAATTTATAAAATGGTTTAAATTGGGATTTTTGAATTATCATAAACGATTTATATAAAAGATTTATAATATTGGTATTTATAAATTAAAAATATAGGAATTATAAAACGAGTTTTATTAAGTGTTAAAATGAAGCATAAATGGATTTCATAAGTAAATGAAATTTATAGATTTATAATTTGGGAAGTTATAGAATGAATAGATTTTGTAAAATAAAAGATTTATAAGTAATTAACTTATAAATCGAATTTTGGGCATTTGATTTGGGATGTACATAGAATTGGTTAATAACTGATTTTATAAGTTGAAGTTGTTATAAAATATAAATGGGATTTATAAACATTGTTTTATAAATCCGAAATCGACTTATTTTGATAAGTCAATTATTTTAGATTTTAAAAGGAGATAGATTCATGGTTTTGGACAGTGGATAATTTTTGAATTGAATATGTAAAAGTGTTGAATTTGGTTAATGATTTATATTCACGATTTTGAACAGTGAATAATATATTAAAGTGTTTTGGGAAGTGAAGTTTTAAATAGAACTAAAACGATTAAAGATGTTTTAAAATGCGTTAAGTATCGAATACATAGATTTCATCATTTATTGTTGAAATAGACGTTTTCGAGAAATAAAAGAAAATAGTGGACTATAACCCTGTTGTTATCGTAAATGATTTCCGAAAGGAAATGTTTTATATAGTATTGGGATTTATATATCTATTTTAATTTCGAATCCCTATACTAGTGATTTTGGGTCGTCGTAACGATGTTTTATGCAACATTCGTTTTGACTCAAATAAATGTGTTTAAGCGCACGTTTTCTTTAAAGAATGAAATATACACTTAATTTCGATTTAAGTATATTGAATATTTTCCAAGTGTTGAAAATAAATGGATTTGTGAATTACTTATTATTAAATAAGTATGGAAATGTTTTCCAATATGAAGTGAATGTTTTGAGATTTTATCTTTTAAAGATAAATTGAAAATGAATATTAGAAATCGATTTGGAAATCGTATATTCATAGATATTTTGGAATTGTAAATTCACTATGGAATTTATAAAAGGAAGGGAAATTTGTTTTCAAATGTTGAAGTGTGGGAATAAATTTACGGATTTGGAACGTAAATATAAAGTAAATCGGTAAGGATTTATTTAATTGGTTTAAATGAACCATTTTGAAATGAAAATGAATAAAGATTTGTGAATATATCCCGTGTAGGGAAACGATTTGAAATTTGTTTTTCAAAAGTTGTAAAAGGTGAAAAGTGATTTGAAATTTGTTTTCAAATGTTGATGTGTGGAAAATATATATATCTTGTAAAGATATTTTGGAAAATAAATAATTTGGAAAATTATTTGGAACTTGGTGATGTTGTGCATACCTATTGATAGTTAAATAACCGACTATCAATATTTACCTTTAAATAGGTATTTGTTGTGATTTTTTTGAATTTGAATGCCACACTTATTTTAAAATAAACGCTCACTATTCAGGTTAGCCGGGAAAGGACCTTTGGGTCGTATAACCCATTCCGAATATGTGATACGTCGGTATGGATTGCATTTGAAGACCGGTGTTGAAGACCGGATATTTGTAAAAACGGAAGGATTACCGTCGAGTTACTCTGCATCAGCTGATCTCCGATATAGAGGTTTTATCACCCTTAGTGACGGGAAGTCCGGTCGTGATTAGTGAATATCCGGAATGCAAGGACTTATTTGGAAGTGCCTTCGGTTCCGTTCGATCCCGGAACGGACTTGTATGGATGTGTGTCTAACGTTACAGTTTGAGATGTAAAGCTGGTTTCTATCAAATATGTTCCCGTTGGTGGCGGAGAATTAATTCTCTTAGCTTAACACCCTAGAGGTTATGTAGTTGATGGTTACTAGTGATACATTCCCAATTTGGTAATGTGGCATACGAAGTGCTGTTGAGCATTTGATGATCAAAGCACAGCTTTTGTATAAAGCGTGGCTTTGTGGACGAGACTTCGTCGGACCTCACACCACGGAAATGGTCAAAACAGGAAGGATGCAGCAAGGTTATCGGGGGTAGCGCCCTTTAGTGTATGTCATTCCTTCTGGATAGAGGTGGTATCATGGTCTGGAGCCCAGATACTTAACCTATGTTGTTGCTGCAAATTTATTACTTTGTGGTTGTTGGAATCGAGGATTCTCGGATATAGATCGGTTACGATCGGGGGATGACATATTCGTGTCAGTAGTTACCCAGTTTGAAGGGTAACCCGGCCTTATGTTAGCAGAGGTCCGGTTAGGTTCTCGGGTCGTCTTTCCAGAGGCGTACCCATGTGGCAATGCGAAGTTCCTTGGCCTGACCATTTGTTGGAAATCCAAAGAAACAATACGAACCCTGTACGGTCTTAGTTGTAGAACCTACCATCAAATATGGTAGCTACAGTAGGCATAATATAATGGTACTTATGCTGGCTAAAATTTATATTCTACTTTCGAAATGTTTTCTACACTATACACTAATAATAATATCAAAAATGATTTGATTTTGCGTAGTAAGCATCTTTGACTAACATAAGAAGAAATCTCCTCCAAGTCTGCGTTTGCATTGTGTGTGTGGTGGGAGGTCTTATGGTAGTTACATTTTCAAAAAGCATTGCGAATTGACTTAAAAAAATTTATCCTGTTGTTTGTTTTTAAAGATAAACTGTTTTAAGTTCTCACACCAGTCCCATGACTAACCTGGAGTTTATTGTTTTGCTTCCTAAACTCTGGGTGCCCACCAATTTCCACACGGGCAGTTAAGAGTCAGGTTTATCAGGATATTCTGGAATTCAGGAGTTGCAGGAGGCTAGCTGGATGGCATGGCGTATTCACTAGTATATAGTATTTCTTTTCCGCTGTTTGTTGTTGTTGTTGTTGTTGTTGTTGTACACTCTGATAATGTTATGTAATAAGATGTAATGTAATAACTGATATAGTTCTTTGTTTAAAGATTATTCATTTATCTATTATATGTTGTTCCACTGCGATTGTGAGATTTTGATATTGTTCTGTTGTTTCTTTCTGTTCTATTCTATCTTTTTCTTTCTTGTTCTATCTTCTACCTCTTCTTTAACCCTAACGGTACGGTTTTCCGGCCTTCGATTGCTTGGCAGTTGATACAGTGGACGTATTGATGTCGGTTTTCGAGCGTCGAAAAGTCGCGCTCGTTACAATAGATGTGGTATTACGTTGATGATGGATCCAGACATGGTGACATATTATACATATTAATGGGGATAGTATCTTGGTCCAAAGGGGCACTATGGTACTTATATATATATATACACATACATATGTAGTCATGGTCTATTTCGGGTAGATGGGGCATATCATACGCGTATATGGAGTCGAAACAAATAAGTAAAATAATAAGAGACATAACACGTAATGGAAAGCAATCGGCATAAACTCACGTTGTGTACAAAATGTATAATTCACCAGTCACCAGAACGTTGTTCTGACCCCTCCTCATTACAACCCACAGGATGCTTTAGAGGAACATGTATTGGTTCAAGGTGGGAATGGTAGAAGGATAGGTTTCCTAATGCATGCTCTGCATTGACAAGGACAGTAGAGATTAGAAGTGTTAACCTTGATCGATAACTATATTTCTATTATGCTTTACTATTCCATTGTGAGTTATATCGATAGTGCTCTGATATGAATTCATTTTATTATTTGGAAGACACCGAACCAACGATCCATACTTTAATGGACTTGGGTTTTCGATTTAGCGAAAATTCAAGCCCATTTGGGTGTGGGTTGTCACATTTGATATGAGAGCAAGGTTAGTTGATGTTAAAAAAAGTAGGAAATGTTGAGTGAACATATTTGTATTTTTCTTATTAATATAAATATATTATACGTCGAATCCTATAAATTCCGATTGTAGACTGGTTGCAACCATACACTAAAATATGGATAAGTTGACTATAAGTCATAATAATGGAAGAAGTTGAAGATATAAACCTACCCTGATTATCCCATAGGAAATAGGTCATATTGAAAGGCATTGACTTAAAAAAGCATGAGTGTAGCACATGAAAGGTCTTTAAAGCTGAATAGTACGCGACTCCCTAGTTGGGCTCCCGATAGCCTAATGATTGTATATCCTCATATGATGTCGAATGATGATGTATAGAAGGTCCAAATAAGGGGAAAGATAGAGTCCACATGTTATAGATATCCAGAAGCAATTGATCTCCTCAAGGAAGGTGTAAATAATTACTGCAAGTTGGTAGTCGGATTTTATAGTTGGAAGAAGATAAGTCAGTAAGTAAGACGAAGTAAGAGAAGTCCAAAAGAAGGGACAAATAGAAAACCACTTTGAGACTGATCCAATTGAAAGTAGTTTTAAAAGTTAAAACAATTTTAATATAAAAATTTAAGAAAATATATATGTAATATATTTGAAATGATTTTCAAAGAAATTATTTGAATGTAAAAAAACCCTATTTTTGAAAAATAAGTACATACATTAAATAAAAAGATTTAGTGAAAAATTTAAAATTTGTTGGACTAAGAATAATAGTAAATGAGTTTTAATAAAAATATTAATTCTTTTGAAATAATAGTAGAGGGTATGTATATAACGCCCCACCTTTATACCTACATTAACAAAGAATATTACTAAGTAATTGTGACGAACCGCCTTTTCGACCCTCGAAAATTGATACTAATACATCCTCGGCATTCACATGCCACAAATCTAAATGCCGGAAAGACGGATTGATCGAGGGTCAAAAGAAATAAAAGTGAAAACAGAATCTTACACGAATGGAATAGCATATATTATTTTAGTAATAATCATTATAGCGGAGATTTTAAATACATACATTAGAATCTATTCTAACCTAAACCTGGATAGTTATAAATCTCCGTCCCTACTAGTGTTGAATACAAATAGTAACAAATGCAGTGGAAATGGAAATGGATAACCATCTACAGAGGAAACTTCAGCTCCTGCTTTAAGCTCCTCCAAAACATTCCAAGCTAGATCTGCACTACTTGGCCGCTTAAAAAAATAGGGCACCTAGAGTTTAAGGGAAAAGAAAATAAACTTCCGGTCAGTCATGAGACTGGTGTGAGAAAACTCAAAACACAAATATTTTTGAAAATAAAGGGTATCTCATGAGACCATGCCGCACATAAACGTGGACAAGTTTTTACCTTATGATAACCGAATCATTTGCTACGCAAAATCAAAGATACTATTTCTAATGACATTCTTTGAAAACTCTTTCAAATAAATATATATAATCTTAGCCAAAATTGTTACATTTATTTAATTCCAGCATAATAGGTTTACAACTAAAATCGTAAAGGCTCGTATTGGAGAATAGATTCCATATAATGACGTAGTAAGGGACTACTTTCCGACGGTATATCTCTTGAGAGATGCACTCGAGGCTCCAACCTCTATCAACATAGAACGGACCTACCTCTACCATAGATAGTACCGAATACGCCATTACCCCTATTGTTCCCGACCTATCCATGGGCACAGTATACACAACAAACCCGAAATATAGAGGGTAATATAGAAAAGCGATGACTATATCCTAATGGGAGCAACCTACTTAGCCCTGTCACATCTATCCTGTTTTGGTCATTCTCGATGAGCGAGGCTTAAGGTAACGTTTTACCTTTCATAGAACAAATCCCACTTTGAATGCCATATGCTATTTCCAACAATACATTAGTTGATTTCCATAAAAGCACAACATATGAGGTAGTACGAATTAAAGAAGGGTGTTAACTATAAGAGGGGTCACCTCCAACACCACCAAACATATGTACGCTTGTAAAAACCAATGTATGTGGTCTTAGAAATTCAATGTCAAACACCGTCCATACAAGTCGTCCAGATACGGGACAAACCGAAGGCACTTCTCTTTACATCCTGTTGGGAATCACACCTAGGATTAGTAGCAAGTAGTCCTTGCATTGAAGATTCCAAATCGAAGGAACCACTGCCACCATATATATGGTAAGGGAATTACCCTAGAGGTTAGTGACAAGCAGTCCTACATTATGAAGATCTCCATTTTCAAAATTATTTTCTTCAACATACTTTCAAACTTGTATTGGTTCGAAGTGGTTCTTGAATAAGAATCACCCAAATCCGATCCCGGTTTCTCCGAACCAATTATCGACAAAAGATGTCGGGTATATAGGTTATTATTATTCAATTAATCAATATCTTTTATCCAAGTAAAATATCTTTTTAGAGATATACATCTTAAATCATATTCTATTTCACCATATACGGGATAATTAAATCTTTTTATTAAATTATTTGGTTAATTAGAACCCATTTCTCACTTTGGAAATACCAAAACATTTCATCTTTAATTACTTAGGAAAAGAATAATTCAAATCTTAATGAAGATTTCACCTTTCCAAAACATAGTTTTAATGGGTCAAAAACAATGTTATTTAAGACACCGTTTATTGTAAACCTAAACCAGTTAGCATTAAATAAAAAGGATCCATAGATTTTAGACTGATCATACCCAATACTAATTTCCGTATTCAACCTGTACTATTCATCGAATAACGATGAAATCACGATGAAATCACCTTTTAAATTCATACTGATAGTACGAGTTCCCTACTTGGAATTTAATGCAGAATTTAACTAGAATGTTTTCTTTAACAACCAAAATCTTATTTTAAATCTTGTTTAACTTTTGGAAAGCTCCACATCTCTTTTTATCTTAGGAAGTTGTGCTCCAAGTAAATCAAATTTACTATCCCTCCATCGAGCCAGTCTGGTAGCTAGAGCAGAATCCAAACACTAGATGTCCAAGCTTGGGTCTAGAGACTATCTTTTTGTCAACCATAAGGTGATCAATTTATTTGATCAACTCTAAACTCTTTTATATATCTTTTAGAGATGATTTTCATTTACTTAAACACAATTTCAAATATTGTTTAAAAAAATTTCCTTTAACCATTTATTTAAAACTCCTTTAAAGTAATTATAAAAATTCCAAATCATCTTCAAAATACTTAATTATTCATTTGAAAAGATTACTAAAAAGATTTGGGCAGAAAATCCCAAGTTTAAATCTGAATTTCAAAAGTTACCAAAAAGTGTAGCAAAAAGTGCTGTGAATAGTGTTTATAAAAGCTTCTTTGATCAAAAATTAACATCGTTCCACATATGTCTATTTTTATAGCTCAAATCCCTTTTAAAACTATTTAATATATTTATGAAATTTATTTCATATTTTTAAAGATTCAAAAATATCAATTTTAAAGTATTACCCCTTCGGTTCCCAAAACTGCCAAACCGCAATGTTTTTAAAAACTTGGTTTGGACATAGCTCAAATTCTATTCAATAGAATCTTGATTTTTATTCTTCATTTGAGAAATAAAGTTATAAGAGTTCAGAAAATTATTATTTCGAATAATTTTGAGTTATATTCCATTCTACATATTGATAGAGCTTTTATGGTGCAAAATTGGGAACTACATTACGCGGTGCGCTTATTTTGACTCCATTTTCAAATCATTTTTAAACTTTACCGAAATGATTTTTAATATTTATAAAACATTTATAAACCATTTATTCATGTTTAAAGAGGTTTAACTATTTCATAACACTTTTATAATTCGTATAGGAAATTATTTCCTTTGTGTAAATTTGACATGTATTTAACGTGAATTATTTCCATATCCAAGGAAACATATTATCATATCCAAACATGATAAACAACCATCATAAAAAAGAATAAAAATCATACCATATCATCGTAGATTTTATGAAATAAATTAGCAGAGTTTCTCACTTTCATTGGTTTCTAGATTTACTAAATTTGACTACAGCTCTGTTATCACTGTACCAAAGCTTATGAAATCAATCCTATGACCCTGGAAGTGTATGGCCTATGCCAGAGAGGGTGGATGCTCGACCTAAAGGATGTGCAAGGGTGGCTGTGAGTTTTGAAGAGTTGGGAAGGGTTTTAGCACTTGATTTTGAGGTGGTAGCAACATAGCTTTTATATATATATATATATAAATATGACATTACTTTGTCGTAATTTTGATAAGTTTTTTCTAAGGCTTATAAGCTATTAAAGAATAGCTATTAAAGCTCAAGAAGAAGGAAGAAGAAGAGAAATGGTATGAGAATAAGAGAGGGGGTAGGGTGCTATTTTTAGCATTTTGGAAGCTTTTCACTAAAGTAAAAGTGAAAATATTTCCTAACATCGTGCTCCCCACACATTACCCTGTAGCCATGACTTCCCCCTCCCATGTTCCACCCCATATGCTACCCCATGTGCTTGTAAGTGATGGTGGCTTTTGTTTTGATTTGGTTAAGTAAATATCATGATATTTATAACTTTTACCTTGTTAAAATAACTAATGTACATAGTAACTTCTTATAAGTATATTTATGTGTATATGTGTGTTATGACATGTATGTATGCACATATATGTCATATGTGACAGCCCATGGTGCACCGTTCGATTACAACTTCCATTCATCAAACCATTGAGAATCCAAGATCCGATTTTCGGTCATATTTTTACTTCTCTGTTAAACTATATATAGTTATAAACGAATCTTGAAAATATATTTCTTATCATTTTATAATAACTAAAACATGCTAATTTGAATTATTAAACCATATCAATCAATTTTAAATAAGTATTGCAAAATTCCATTCTTGAATTGCCAAAGCGTGATGGATTTTGTATATCTTTCAAAACAAGTTTATATACTTCTAAACTATTATAAATCAGTTGTTATCATTTTAAAACAATTATTTGATTATTTAACTTAATTTAAAATTTCAAAAAAAATTATAAAAGTGATGAAATCCTTGATGATGTCATAAATATATTTTATTTTCAAAAATAAAATAAGCATTTTTTATTTCATATTCTTACTTAAATGAAGAACTAAGCGTACATAAAAAAATTGTGCGTGGCTTTTGATGGTTAAAAAACTATTCATTGATAAAACGATTTTCGGTCATTTTTTTGATGAAAACCCCCAAATATCCATAATTGTAAATATATCTTTAAAACTAGTCTACCATCATTATTTATGGTTCAAAATATTATAATTTAGGTTGTAAAATCTTGTATTTGAATATTTCAAATATAAATATAATGTATCAAAGTGATATGTTCATGGGTCATTACAGTAATATTGTATGTCAATGCGTAGAGTAAGGCGTTAGGAGTGACCATCCATAATTATTGCTTTGGGCTAACACTGCCACATTTTACCTTTTCATCTAAACAATATAATACGTATGAACAGTCTCGGCACAAAGTAAAACATACGTTGGCTCTAACAAAATTCAGAACAATATAATATATATCATAGAATATAGAATCAGGTAACAAAGTGGAAAATATAATACATCGAATATAAACTATGAGTCTACAAAAGAGATATTAGACCCACATAATATACATACATACTACACCATATCTCAAAATATACATGATAATAGAGTCATTGCCTCATACAAAATATATATCTGATAAAGGTCGACTACATAATGTACATATGACATAGCTAACTATAGATGCATAATAGTCTACTCCCAAAAGCTAGCATAAGTCCAAAGTCCTCAACTCTTGGTACCCGATAAGTCTCGGTCTTACCTAAGCATAAAAATAACACCCAGACTAGATTATCCATAATTATAAAAATGTGAGATATAGATGACAAGTTTATTGAATATACATCAATAATAACAGTTTATGGTTACTAATGTAAAACATACATAAGATCTCAACAAATCTTATCATAAGATATTCTCTATTGCATAAAAAGCTCATGCCCAACAACGACAATCATTTAAAAACATGGTGAAACAAATCTTATAAATCACAGACTAACAAATGAAACAATATCATGAAAACCATGAAAATCAAACGATTGTGTGAAAGCAAGTCAGTGAAGCACTGCACGAAGGCAGGTCAAACACAAAAATGGATTTTTATAATTATCTTTTACCAATCTAATATTCTTAGTGCGAATTGGTTTCTTCCAAGGGGATACGAATATGAAAACTCCAGGAGTTTATCCATGAAACTCTTACAGTCCAAATGTACCAAATGTTCGTATCCCATTTCAACTTATTATCGCAATACTAAAGTGCCACCCTACTAACAGATGGCACACTTGTTATGACATCGAATATAGCCTGCGGTACAGACTGTTGGCTCTGTGGTATAGATGTAGAACTAAACGAATACCATGACTCGGGGAGGGGGTGACCACCGCAGTCAAGCCGCTAGGTGAAAAACTAGCCTCAAGGTCAAGCTACTAAATGCACTAATGAATATAATGAACTATAAATAATACACTTTCACTAAGATACTATTTTTATCTCATAGCATTTTTCGCTCTTTTAATAGTAATCATTAAAGTAAAACCCATGTCCTAACTACTGGGTGTTGCTAAAGAATTTACTATTAATTAGTAAATTTCACTACACATAAACACTCCACAAACAAGTCATATAATTAAAAAACAAAGTGATAATTAATTCCATGTAACAACTTATTATTACTAAATTGTTTAAATATAATTGTCATTTTATAGTGAAAGAATTGTTTAGCTTAAAAGCCCAATTCCATAAATCCATCGATTAAATCACTATAAGAAATAGTTCATTTTTAACAAAATATTATATTTCATTTTTAAAACTAAGATTTCTAAAATGAATCTACTAATATATATATTAAGCTAGGAATGATTTTTAGAGCTGAAACAAAATATTTATAATTATATTTTGTGAATTCGTTTGGAGAACTCGATTTATAAATGCTTCCATAAAACAACATATGTTGTAACAATTCCATTTTTATCAAATCAAAGTATTATCCATATTTTATACTATTTATATACTTTCAATGAAGCCAAGATAACAAGCAAAAACATCAAAAATGGAATATACTCAAAGTTGGATCGATAACCTGGAGCATTGCTCCAGTTTCGTTCGCGACCGGTCCACCAGTGATCGTGAAGAATCCTGCAGCTGTGCACCAGATTTCGCATCCGGTGGTGATCTTTCTAGCGATTTCATGCGGTTTTTTTATCATTTCTAGGAGTGTAATTTAAGTGCAATACACATATACAACATCAAGGAACTAACATGCAATCATAAGCAAGCAAATCAAACGCTAAACTTGCGTTTTCTATAGGGTTTCTTTTTTCAATTTAATATAAAATCAATTAGGCATCAAACAACAGAGATTGAACAATATGCAAATTGTATTTACCTTAATGAACACATGAAAATTTAGATTTACGAGATAATTGTGAGAGCAAAATCTGACCTTTTTCCTTAGCTGGCACAAATCAACAACTACTGCAGTTCAATTCTCCAATCCTTGTTAAAACCCTAGAACAACAAATTTGCAAACAAGACAACAAAACTCACAATACTAGCCAAAATCAGAAATTGGGAGTTCTAAAGGCTAGAGATAGGTATGGTAATCTTACCTTGAATTTACACGAATTCATGGAGATTCATTTTAATTTATTTGAGAGGATTTTGTGAAGTTTCTCAAAAAGGAAGATGGAGTTTTTGCTTCTTAGTTTCTAAGTTTTCTAAATTGTACGTATTGACTTTGAGGATGAGAAAGAAACTATTCTTTCTTTTCATTAGCAATAGGCTTAACCTAAATGAGCTTCTAATTACTAATTTATTTAATCTAATGGACTTATAAACCCTTATTTAATCAATAAAGCGATTCTCTCTTTAATTTGTTAACTAAATCCTTTTATTTCTCTTTACCAGCTTTAACTCTAACTAGTTACTAACTTAAGAATTAATCCAACTCTACACATTTTCAAAATGCATTCTCTTTTGTTTTGAAAGCTAATTTTAACTCTAATTAAATTCTCACTTATTCAATATGAAATAAAATTCCAATAATGAACAAAAAGAGAAATTTACACTTTAATTTTTTTATTATAATTCTCCAATAATTTAATTCTATTATATTTTAATAAAATTAAAATACTCATTTAAAAAGCAAACAAGATTTCTATTATTTTCCATTTATTTAAATATAATTTCCAAATCAAATTCATCTCCTTAATTACACATAAACCAATATTTGCCTTATTTACATTAATAAAAAAATTATAAATCCCCTTAATTATTCTAAAGATAATTATTATAAAATTGAAATCACGCTAATTATAAAATCAGATTGTTATAGAACTTCCCTTTTAAGAAACTACATCCTTGTAATTTTATGTCGGAGAAAATGCTATAACAAAGCTAGCTAAAATCAAATGAAGGCGAAATTTTTTTGAAAAGACACATACCCGATTAATGAGCACTAGAAAATAATTCGAGATATGTCCACTCCATAGACTCTCTAGTCTCCTAAGAGCAGTCTTTTGGATTTGCCAACATTGAACCTTAATGAGCGGGACGTCTTTGCTTCTAAGTCGCTTTACTTCCAAAGAAATAATGCGAATAGGCTCATGAACATAAGTCAAACTAGGAGAATATCAAGTTCTTTGATTTTCTGAGGTAAAAGAATGGAATCTGGATCTCAAAGACACTTGCGAAGCTAGGAAACAAGAAAAACACATGGATACCATAAAGATAAGCGGGCAAAGAAACATGATAAGCTAACTTGTCAATACGTTCGGTGATTGGGCATGGTCCAATAAAGTGAGGGGCCAACATCCCAAATCGACTGAAACACATCACTCCCTTCATCGGAATAACAAGAATGAATACAAGATCACAAAAACTAAACTCCAAATCCCTTCTCCTACGATCCGCATAAGTTTTTCTCCTATCTTGGGCATCTTTTATTCTCTTCCTAGCAAGATCAATTGTGATGCCTTACCCCGAGACCTACACTAACAAAGGGTATTACTGGGTAATACTGTTTGTTAGTGCAGAGAATAGGGCTAGTTACAAGTGATCATCCATAAATTTTGCTTTAAGTGAGTATTAATATGTCGATTAATATGTTGTATATATATTTTTCTCTCATATGAAATTGACATGTGCAATCCAGGCTTAAAAACTACAGTGGCTATAATAATAATAATAATCCAAAACAACATCTGAGAAATACAAATCACAGAATCACCATAAAATGTACACAGCAGAATACAAATAGATACAAGCTGATCAAATCGAATAGTTACATAATATCAAATACAAATGTGATCAAAATGACCCATCGAATATATCTACACTATAACTCATGAAACAAATATGTACACAAAAGAGTCTAGGCTCAATACAACATACAACACTACATGAATATATACACATACACAAGATGAAGGTAAAATACAATGATAACTAGGTAACCTGAGTGAAATCATCTCTAGAACTATCAAATTGGAGAAGTATCTCGGTCTGATCTGAGTATTATAAAATAATTAATGGGCCAGTTTAATTTAAAATAGATGAGTTTGCAAGATAAATGATAGGTAAAATGAACTAGTTCTCAAATATTGGCATCAAGTCATGTATCGACAAACGTCAAGCATACTTCAAAACTTCAAGAATGAAATCATTAAATATCAAAACTCAAGATAGCTTCTACAATAAAAATCCTTGAAACTATTTGGTGATAACACAAATGACATCGAATCCAGAAATGACAAATAAAAATCCAAAATTCTCAAAGAAGTGGAAAAAGGCACCAAACTCCAAGTTTAGTGAATAAATTCACTTACATGCATGTAAATCCAAGATAGACATGTCTATAACTGCAAGATGGGTATAATTCTCATAATATCTCCAAGAAGGCGAGACCCTATAAAACTCCAAGATAGGTGCAAGATCTATAAACTCTAAGATAGGCGTGAGACCTATAAAAACTCCATGATAGGTATAAGACCTATAGAAACTCCAAGATAGGTGCAATACATATAGAACTCCAAGGGCGAGTCGTAAACTCGTCGATATAAGTGTCATGTAATTCCAAATAGAAACTGAATAAGTAACGACCGTGCGTCCCATACCATACGAGCTTACCTAAACGTTCACCATAAGCTGTAAACTCCACTTGTGCATATAAATGGCTCAATTGAACAAGTCTGAGAATTAACCGATAAAACAAACAACAACGTTCCATATTGCCCATTTTATTAAAGCGTTTAAATCGCCTTCTCTTTCAATTGATAACATGCAATTTCATAGAAATATTTTACTTTAAAAAAAATCTTGTAAAGTATAGTCTTATAAGCTTGGATCAAGTGTGTATATATATAAGTATGATATTAAACTATTGTTTTAAATCAACTTTAAAACCATTATTATTACATATATAAATATATTATATACACATTATATTTCCAAATGTTCTTTATAGAAAATATACTTATATTTTGGAAAGATTTCGATAAAATGATTCAATTTGGAAATCAGCCTTTTGAAACTCTAGTTGAAAACATGTGACGAAAATTATGTGTTGTGTCATGGAGTAATAAAACAATTCTATTGATAACAAACTTCAAGATGAATTCTCCAATTCATAATTAAAATCCAAAAATAGCATTGAAATCGGCAGAAAACAACATCAAATCATGTAGCTAGGTTCAAGTGATCACATGGGTGAACGGAGAGGCAAACGGGCGCACCAGAGAGTCGAATGACTTGACCTGAGACTCAATCCAGGTCACCACCAGTCTGTTAGGACCAATCCACTAGTGGTCATTCCTGGACTGAGTTCCAGGCGGCTCCAGTGGCACTCCGATGGCTTGTTGTCGTTAGTTTGTTCGCTATTGTTCTTCTTAAGGTCGAGGTACTAAATTAGCATTCAAGAAAGCATGCAAACATGTACAATTGGATGCAAATCATGATTATATGATATGGGTTTTTAGTAAACAGAAAATCAAATTCAAATTGACAAGAGATTCAACACTATGTTGGGATCCTATTCAATATAGATTCAAGCAATTTCATATAACAACGACATGCATCCATTTTAGCCTAGAAGTGCGAGATAAACTCACCTAAAGGAACTTAAAATAGTGCTTAGAATCGGGGTTTACCTAGGCTATCACCTCTCAACCATAAAACCTAGGTTTGTCTCAAATATTAGAGAAGAAAAACTACAACCCTAAGCCAAAAACCGAGATTAAATCATGAATTAATCAAACTAGAAGACGTGGTAGATTACCTTCCTTCGATTTCTATAATTATTAGCCAAAAGCCCCTTGATTTGGGGAAAAATAGAAGATAAGGTTTTGAGTATAAGGTTTCTAGTTTCAGATTTTTGAGCTAAGAATAACATGAGAAGGAAAACGAATGTAACTTTCATTTTCTTCTTATTAATATTACTACATGGGCTAAAGTGGCTACCCTATACCCAATAAGGAAAAGAATTATTATTTCCTTCTAAATTCCCATTATAAAACACTAATTTAAGCCTTAACAATGTTTTATAAAATCATAGATTGATTTCTCAAAATTTTCAAAACTAATGAACAAGTTAAAAATTCTCATTTCTATCAATATTGACGTATTTTACAAAACTAAATATAACTTTTGAAATTAAATTTTATTCTCGTTTTTTAATAAAATAAACTATTTATTGTAGAATCTCATTTTAAATAACATATTAACATTTAATTAAATTTACAACGTTTTTTGTAATATTTTAAAATGGAAAATATTTATCGCAAATCTCCATTTAAAATAAATAAATAAATAAACCTGGGAAAAACTCATATTTTAAATTACAAAATTATTTTCACATATTTTAAATCTTATTTTTCCCAAAGTTATTCTTATATTATCAAATATAAGAAGTTAAATTACATAGTTTTTAATATTAAATAAATTTTCCTAAATTTATTTATTGCCATTTGAAAAGCCATTTTAATATGGAAATTATAAATAGTAAAAATTTTCAAATTTATCTTAAAATTATTAAGATAATTTAAATCATATTTTTTAGATTTAATACAAAATAATCTAGACCAACGTTGTTAAGAACTTACCCCTTATAAAAGTTGCATCCCCATAATTTTCTTAAGGAAAAGTCTATAACAACTATAAAGGATGTATCTTCTCAAAGGAAGTTGAACAATGAATGAAGGATAACTCAAAAACAAGAGATTTGTTACAAACGAACCCAAGAAATTATATAAGATGCGTTCACTCGATGAACTATCTAGCTCCACAAGAATAGTCCTTAGGATCATCGGGCCATTGAACTTAGATGAGCGAAACAATTATATCTCGAAGGCATTCAACCCTCGAGGAAACTAAACTAATAGCGATTAGTTCATACGTTAGATTTTTGTGAGACCTCAAGTGCAACAAGGATTCTATGCCTAAAAATAGAATTGGAATTTCAAAAATGTTTCTAAAGCTAAAACACATGAAGAACGCCACGAATGGCAAAAAACTGGACTAATAAAACTCAGTAAGCAACATCACCACTATACTCAATGGTTGGGTAGGTCCCAAATATCAAAGAGCCATTATCCCAAATTGACTGGAATAAACCAACAAGGAATAAACATGAATAAAAATTCTATTTCCAACCAAAAAAATTTCCAAGATCTCACTAAAAGACTCACAAATAAAGTCAGGACTTAAGATCAATTTCTTCCTCCGACTCAAGCTAATAAGAGAGTAATTGATATGGCCTCACAATTAAAGTCTTGAAAGGATCCATACCGATACCGGATAGAAACTATCCACAATGGGAAAATTCAATCAAGATAGATATGATCCTTCTAGCTTCTACCATAGTAAAAAATACAAGCATATGGTATATTTCTAAGGTCTTATCTTTATTCAAACCACTAGGAGGTCTCTATTTAATTTTCCTATGAAACACATTTTCGCTTATTACTTATTTGAGATAAACTAAAATGATTGGTTTGAATTCTCAAAATTTCTATAATCTTTTACTTCCAGAAATTTTCTTAATTACCCCATTCTCAAATTGCAATATGAATTACTTCTATAACTTGTGTAAAAGGATTAGGTAGTGTTTGGTTTAAAAACGAATTTTTTGTTTTTGGTTTTCAATATGTATGTCGAATATAAGAAAAATGAAGGGACGATGGAGGAGATGAAAGAAAGACAGATGGGAGGATGAAGAAGACAGAGGGATGACGGAAGAATGGATTGTTTCACATGCTTATGTTATTTTCGAAAACAACGAAAAAAAGTTGTTTTTTATTTTGTATGTTAACTTTGTTCTTTATATTTGTTGTTTTCGGCAAGATACATGCGTCATGTGCATTTTTGTATGGACGAAAACCCAAAACTAAAAACAATAAACCAAATACTACCTTAGATTTTACAAATTTCATCCTCATTCATTCAAACAAAGGCTATAACCCAAAAGAGGTTATTAGTTGTAAATTTCCGAATAAGTTTTGAACTTAGGTTTCACATCTCAATTTACTAAAAGTATTTTGACTATCCGAAATACCTAACATTCTCGATGTTTTAAGATGCTTGTTTAATTAATCATATTCAAGTATTGTGGATTAGCTCTAGTATTTCTCCTTGATATGACTTCTAGATTCATAACATAAATTTATCTTATCACTAAAATCCTTCCCCATAGGTTTTAATATTCATTATTCGCAAAAAACCTAATTATAAATTATTTTCTTTTCAAACTACCTCTTACTCATTTCTATATCAAATAAATCTCCGAATTGGTTTTTAATTTGAAAGACTCAAATTATATACCCATTTTAAAGTACTTACGTTACTTAACTAAATTTTCTTTGTAGTCTTACACTAAAAATTTCATACTAAAGAAATCTCAATTATTGTTCTTTGATAAAGATTTATTTCCCCTTTTATAATGCATTACAATGATATTTTAACCATATAGAGAAACCGCTTTTGGTTATTCCCAAGATTAGTGTTAAGTCTTGAAAATTTAATTTTCCAAAATGGTTTTTGTAGTTAAAGCTCTTAAAGTTCAACCATTACTTTTACCTATGCACCTCACCTTTATTACATAGTATGTATATAAATCAATAGGATCCTCCAGTTATATCTTATCCTATTCAAGAATTTACTTATTAAAATTTCCATTTACTTTTACGATAAAAATAAAAGAATTAGCTTCCCAAGAAATTATTATTATAATAACCAGGTCTCCAAAATTCATTTTCCATTAGAAAATCATTTACATCAACTTCTTCCTTAATTTTCCAAACTCCATTTTAATTTAGAAATAAAATTTCCAAATCTCTTAATTATTTACTTATCTCGGTAGTTAATAAAACTTATATAGGGTAAAAAACCAAAATAATTCTAGTCTTATTTCTTATCCTTGTATATTCCATTTACAATTTCTCATCTTTTGAAATTTCAAAAATATTTTCAATTTTTTGATTATTTTCATTTGGAAAATGAATCCTTTTCTTAGTGCAAGTTTGAAACCTTAGACACTACCTGATTTAATATTGAACACATATATGCATATACATATATAATATATATATATATATATATCACATATTCCATTTATTAGCCTTTTCTTAGGAGTGTATCCAATTTCCCCCAATATTTTAATTAATGTCAAGAGATAAATTAATCCATAAAGTCATCATTACACTTTCAAGATACTTTCAAACTCTTAATTGTTTTAGTTTACATAGTTATCTTCCTTAATAACAAGTTTGGATGGTAAGTCAATGTATATAACATATATTCCACAAAGCATCACCACAAATTCTTTTGATATCAGAATCGGTATACAAAAGATGAGTTAATTAATAAAGTTATTTCCATAAATTGTTAATTCAAATACAATTAGAGATGGCATTTCAAACCCAGGTATTATTTTTCCTGAGCTTATAACCAAGCTCAAAAGTTAGCCTACTTTTAACATTTATAATTTCTTTCAATTAATTTAAGTAAAAGAACCATGTTTCTAATTAGCTTCTGTTGATTTGGCTATTTAAGGATTTACACTTATGTGTTTTTACTTAGATTATAAAGGTCTTTCATTGTTTATCTAAAGTATTATATCAATTCAATTTTCATAAAAAAATCTTAAAACAATTCCTAAATATCATAATCAACATATAATGTTACCTCTCTATTTATTCACAACAAAGTACCTTGATTATTGGCTGTAGAGTTGATTATAAATCAACATTGTTTAACATTGTGCTCGGCGACCTCTAAGATTAATCATTTAAGCCCATTATTAAATTATTACTCATATAATTCATGTTTATTGATATTTCTATTCGTCTAATAATAATACAGAAACATTTTTGTATCTCTAAAACCTTAATATACAATTATATGCTTACCTTCATATGCATTTCCATATGCCATTTATTTTCAATCATATTAGTTTTCCAAGAATATTTTTATTCCTTCTTGAATTAACATATTCCTAAAAACATGATTTTTCGAAACATTTACTTTAAAAAAAGTGCATGTCTAATTGGCTCGTCTGAATGTTTAAGAATATCTGTTGGGTATGGCCAGACGTCCCGAGCAAAATCCTTAAAGCATCCAACAAGAAATTTAACACTTATAAATATATTTCACAAAAATCTGCTTTTAAAATGAAGAATACTTATATCTCTATGTACTCTAATTTATACATACAATAACAAGCTTATAGTTATCACCATTAAACATCTTATAGAAAACTTATAAAATGGTATTTCCTAATTAGGCGATGATTGCATCAGTACAATTCTTAATCAAACTTTTTGTTCAAAGTAAATAATAATTCATTTATTTTGTGGTTAGTAGGTAATAAAATACCAAAATTTATCTCCATTTTCAATTGATTAACTTTCATAATTACAAGATCTAGTCCTAGATTATTTTATATCCAAGAAATTCAAAATCTCTTGCGGTGATTTCCAATACAAAGATAACGCAAGATTCAATTTAGTAGTCTTCAATAAAAATTCTAATTATCAAGAGACAACTCTTAGTTGAATTTTAATTGTCATTGAGAACCTATGCAAACAAACATCCAATCGACCAATCACACAGTCATAAATGTACTGGAGAATATGCTTAGCGGAACCATCTGTCTGCTTCCGCTACGAAACTTTGATCATATAAAGATTGACAACAAACTTCATGGTTTGCTGGGCAGAAAAAAATACTATGTATCAAATGGGCTCGCTAGACTACCCAATACTAGAACGGGTGACTCGGCCTCTAGCCAATCCACACCTTCGGAATAAATAAGATGAGATCAAAGATTGCTTAGGAATCATATGTTTTGACAATAGGAACATCAAAGAGAGGAAAAGAAGAAAAATGTTTATTGAATCCCAAAAGACACTTCTTATTCTAAAGAGAATGATTCCTAATCTTCACCCCAAGAATTCCTAATGGATGGTCACTAAGACTCATCTAGGCCAAGATTTTATGTTCGTAATATCATATTTTGTTCTGAACTCAGCTTTGATATCAAGCTGTGATGCCGCACTTCAAGACCCACACTAATAACGGTATTACTAGGTAATACCGTCTATTAGTGCAGAGAATAGGGTTGGTTAGCAGCGGTCATCCATAAATTTTTCTTTAAGCAAGTATTACTATGTTGATTAATATGTTTTATATATATTTTATTCATCTGGAATCGACATATGCAATCCAGGCTTAAAAATAAACTACGTTGGCTATAATACTAATCCAGAACAATATATGATATATAAATCGAAGATCATATATCACAGAATATACACATCGGAATACAAATAGATACAAGTGGATCAAATCGAATAGTTACATAATATCAAATACAAGGTTATAGTCAAAATCATTCACAGAATATATCTATACTACAACTCATGTCATGAATGTGTACACAATAGACTTTAGGATTAAAAAAGATACAACACTACATGAATATACACACATATACAAGATGAAGGTAAGATGAAAGATAACTAGGTAAATGGAACAAAATCATCTCTAGAACTATCAAATTTGAGCACCCGAAATATCTCAATCTGACCCGAGTATTATAAAGTAATAAATAAGTCAGTCTAGTGTAAAATAGATGAGTTGGCAAGACAAATGATAGATAAAATGAACTAGATCTCAAATATAGTCATCAAGTCATGTTTCTACAAACATCAAGCATACTTCCAAACTTCAAGAATGAAATCACCAAGTATCATAACTCAAGATTGCTTCTACAAGCAAAATCCCAAAACTATTTAGTGATAACAGAAATGACATCGAATCTCGAAAACATGAATAGAAATCCAAAAATATGATAAAAGGGGAAAAAGGCGCCGAAGTTGAACATTGGTGAATAAATTCACATACATGCAAGTAACTCCAGGATAGACATATATGTCTTTAACTCCAATATGGGTATAATTCCCATAATAACTCCAAGATGGGAAAGAGCCAATAACATTCCAAGATAGGTACAAGACCTATAAACTCAAAGATAGGTGCAAGACCTGTAAACTCTAAGATAGGTGCATGACTTATAAAACTCCTTAATAGGTACAAGACCTATAGAAACTCCAAGATAGGTGGAAGACCTATAGAACTCCAAAAGAGAGTCATAAACTCGTCGATATAAGTGTCATGTACTCCGTAATAGCAATTGAATAAGAATGATCGTGTGTCCCATACCACATGGGTTTACCTAAACATTTACTATAACTTAGTACACTCCACTCATTTGTATAAATGGCTTAATCGAACAAGTCTGAGAATTAACCAATAAAACAAACGCGAGCGTTCCATTCCATTCGTTTTATTGAACTGTTTAAATCACCTTCTCATTCAAGTGATAACGTGCAATTCCATAGAAATATTTTACTTCAAAAATATTCTAGTAAAGTATAGTTTATAAGCTAGGATTAAGGTATATTTATTTATCTATTTATATGTTAGAAAGCCTTTGCTTGTGTGTGTGTAAGTACAATTTTAAACCATTATTCCAAATCAACTTTAAAACCATCATTATTACATATATAAATATATTATATAAATATTATATTTCCAAATATTCTTTATAGAAAATATATTTATACTTGGAAAGTTTTCCGATAAAATGATTCAATTTGGAAATCAGCCTTTTGAAAACTCTAATTGGAAACAAGTGACGGAAACTGTGTGTTGTGTCCTAGACCCATAATTCAATTCTATTATATAACAAACTCTAAGGTAAATTCACAAATTAAAATCCGAAAATAGCATAGAAATCAGCAAAGTTCAAGCTATCACATGGGCGAATTGAGGGGCGAACGGGTGCAACCTATGAGCCTAATTGTGACGACCCGAAAATCCGTACCCTTTGAATCGATAATAATCCACATATGTCCGACCCAAAACGCATAGACTGACGGAAAGTCAAGAGAAAGAAAAGCAGAGAGAAGAAGAGGAGAAGAAAGTGAGAAGATAGAACCAAATAGAACAATATAGAATCTCACATCGCGGCGGAAAAAAATATAATATCATATTAATGATCTTTACAAAACAGAAACTATATATACACACACATCAATCAGAGTTCAAAAATCAATCAATAGTTATCAGCCTGAACAGTTATAATAACCTGTCCTTACAAATGCCGATAATTTAAAATAACTAAGCAATGCAGCGGATAATCAAGCAAATATGGATGTACAAAATTAAGATCTCCGGCTCTCCTGCTGTTGCTTCAAAAGCATCAAATCTGAACCTGTAAATATACTTGGTCTAACCTGAGCATTGAAAGGGAAGAACGCCCGGATCAGCTTGGTAAACCAGCATGAGAAACACACTCAACTGAATTTATTAAATTACCAAACTTTTCCTTAGTTTTCAAAACAAAAAGTATCTCGTAAGACAAGTCCACACATAAACATGGACATGTTTTTACCTCACGATAACTAAAACATATCATATCAAATCCTCTTATATTATAGTAGCGTCTACTATATACAAATAATATTAATCATAGCCGAAATTGTTACATTGATTAAATTCCATCGTATAGCCCAATTGGGTAATAAAATCAAAATGGAAAGCACATAGTGGAGTTTGGATTTCCATACAAATGACCAGGTGAAGGGACTACCTTCTGACAATACATCTATAGAAGAATGTACCGAGGAACATCACAAAGGATCCTCTACGAACACAAGATCGGCCCACCTCTATAACTAGATGAAACCGAATATATCATCCTATGGTCGTTACTGACCTTTACCAATGGCCATCATAGCATACAAACCACAATAACGTCATAGCGTGTAAAGATATATCTAGAAGAGGATGATCATATCCTACTTGGGAATGACCCATTTAGCCCTGCTGCATCTAACCTTGTTTTAGTCATTTCCGATTGATGAGGCTAAAGGTAACGATTACCTTTCACAAAGCACGATCAAATCACTAAGAATGCCACACGGCCATTTTCATTGACTACTAATTGCCTTCCACAAAAATACAACCCTTAAGCTCATACGTCTCAAGGAGGGTGTTAAGCTAAGAGAAGTTGCCTTCTCCGCCACCACTGATGTACATTTGTAAAAACCATTGTACGTAATCTATAGAAATACAATTTCAGAAAAACATCCATACAAGTTGTCCAGGAACAGGACAAACCGAAGGTACTTTCCTACCACATCCTTTCGGGAAATCCCTAGGATTGGTAGCGAATAGTCCTTGCATTGGATATTTTATAATGAAGAGACCTCTGCTTCTAGATGTATATTGGGATTTTAACCACAAACGATCAACAAGCAGTCCCTCACTATGAAAATCCGGAATATCAAATTCATCACAAGCAACCTGCACAATCGTCGCATATACGTTGGTCCAAAGTGGTTTTTGGATAAATTTGATCCCAGTCTCTTCGCTCCAACAATGCAAAAGCGTTTCTCAACCTCACACGGAAACTAAGTCTTATAGACTTATCATGTCTCCAACTTTCAACTTTCTATCCTTCATGCCAAGAAGGAACCTCGATAGATTGGAGTAATACTCCGCACTATACGAATCAACATTCTCAACACAAATGATAACCAATCCTACATAGAAGTCTACATACTAAGTGTACGACTAAATAGTTCCTACATCAAGTTGAGGAACTAAAATTAGGGCCAATTTAATAGTCGGTTATTTAACTATCAAAACAAACAAACAAATATTCAGCACTATAACAATCACTAGGCCCTTTTAATTAATATTTTATTAATTAAATTACTTGCCAAATATTCACTTCAAATTATCTTTAAAAAGATATATTTCAAACCATTTCAACTTTGGAAACATTTCCAAATACTTATTTAACAATAAGTAATTCACAAATCTATTTATTTTCAACACTAAGAAAATATTCAATATACTTAAATCAGGATTAAGTATATATTTTATTTTTTAAGGAAACCGTTCTATTAAACATCTTTTATTTGGATCAAAACGAATGTTGCGTAAAACATCGTTACGACAACCCAAAATCAATAGTATAGGAATTTGAAAATAAGATAGATATATAAATCCCATATACTATATAAAAACATTTATTTTAATTTACAATATTATTCGCTGTCCAAATCGTGAATATAAATCGTTTACCAAATTAAATATTATTTCAACTTTTAATTTAAAGGATAATTCACTATCAAAAATCGTGAATAAAATTCCTTTAAATAAACTTCTATATTTAACTTATCAAAATCAATTGATTTTGGATTTATAAAATAATGTTTATAAATTCACAATTATATTTTATAAAAACTTCAAGTTATAAATCTCCTTTATTAACCAATTCCATTTATCTCATTTATATGCCAAATCCAATTTATAAGTTAATTACATATAAATCATTTATTTTACAAATTCATTTATTTTATAACTTCACAACTATAAATCTTATTCACTTATAAAATCCATTTATAACTTCATTTTAACACTTATAAAATCTCCTTTATAATTTCCGCATTTTGATTTATAAAAATATCACTTTTATAAATCTTATATATAAACCTTTTATAATAAATTCAAAAATCACCATTTAAACTATTTTCTAAAATAATCAACTTCATATTTCCAAAAATCACATTTCAATCATATTTCCCAAAACATCATAATTTTTATAACATATAAATTATTACATTTATTTATGTAAAATAAATCCATTCCTTTAACACTTCAAAATTCAAAAGAATGTATATTTTCATAATCATTTGAAAATCCTTATAAATTTGAAAATCATCACTTTAACATTTTTAAATTTCCATAATAGGCCCAATGCTGCAACAGCACTAAATACAACAATCACGACATCCAAAACATCATATATCATATGATAACATCATATATATCAATATCTGTAAATAAATTAATGCTGGTGAGGAATCCAGTTGGATCCCTCCTACCTGTCACCTGCAAACATATTAGAATATGTGTACAATGTCCGCTTCAAGGCAGATGCGCCTACAAAGGGTCATCCTCTCATACACGGGAACATATAGGGTCATCTGCTCCACTAGGCAGGTACATATGTCCAAATACCAATCAATATATCATATATCATCCAAACATTCATCAATCATCATAAAATAAAATTATTTCTCACATATATAAATATCAATGAGTCGGAAAGAGTGAGTTGAACTCACATTGCTTGTAGTCGTCGTGTTAGCGATTTATTCCGAATAAAATTAAAAACATGTTTAATTTTACGTAAAACTTTTACTAGCTCAAATAAATCCCAATCCAGCTCCATAATGCAATGCTTGCCAATACGAACCTAACGTAATTCGTTTCGTCAATTTTCGGCCTCGTACGAAGAAGTTACAATATTTTTAAATTTAAACGAATTTATATAAATCAATTTACAATTTTTTTAATTAACAAACCCTAGATTTAAATCTAGCCGCTCATTTTAATCAAGGCAGATCTCGACCGTCCTTAATCTTCTTCCACCACCAGGTTTGTACGAGCGAAACAAACCCATGAGCCGCCATTTTTAATCGAATTTTGGCACCATATACGAACATCTTCATGTTGATCGAACACTACCATTCGACAACCCACCTCTGCCTCCACCCACGGCCGCGAGCAAGTGAAGCTCGGTCTCCCACACATGGAGAAAAACGCACACAAACCGGTGATGAACGCGAGCAAATCCTCTTCGTACCATACTCGAAAACCCATCAAATCCATATGGATTGAAAGACCTCGTTATCCTCCACAATCTTTTAATTAAAAGCATTTGATGATAGTGAGTGGATTGAGAGAGAATAAGGGAGAAAGTCTAGAGCAATTTTAGCCATTAATTTTGTATTTGGCGGCTTACCCTAGCATGGATTAGGGTTTTGCAAAATGAAGATTATAACGTCCTTTTAAAGAAAATTTCGTGACACTATTCACCCGAAATTTTTCCATACTCCAAACGAAGCATGCCGCCTGGTGTTCATAATGTTTTACCTCTATTCCGAACGCAATGGAATATATACCGGGAGCCAATTCGATCGTATTTGAAAGATAGGTTTTCGAATCGAATATTTAAATTTAAAAATACACTTAAACAGATTTCTATGCGTTTTAGCTTGCCCTGGACAAACCGTAAATTCGATTGACAAGAAATTTGATATATTACAATAATATAACATTATGGATCTGATGAAACTGGTTTCGTCGAAATCTGAGACTGTTTGAAAAATGGCGATTTTTACTCGTCAACTAAATATTAAAATATTCAAAATTTCACAAATTAACTTTTAATTCGATTTTAAAAGTTCTCTAACATCAATCTAATTCAAATATAATTAAATTCAATTTTATAAATGTAACGACCCGTTAAATTAGATAATATTGAATAAATTTAATTTATATGTTTTCTAATCTAATCCAGAATAAAATAGAAGCCTTAGGATTTTTAAAGAAATGGAATGTGAGGGTTAGATAGTAACTGTAATTAAAGTTAAATAACTTAAATGTTATATGACATAGATTGAAATAACTGGAATTTGTGATTGAGGTTATAAGTCATAATTTGTTGATTTTAAACGGTATTAATGAAACTATAACTGAATTGGATTGCATAGACATAAATATTAGGAAAAAATGTATTAGGTGGACTAAAATTTTTAAAGTTCATAAGTTGTGTAATCCAATTTAGTAGAAACTCTAAATTATAAACGAAGATGTAAATAGACGCTAAAATTTAACTATGTAAATGGTGACTGAAGACCTAGTTATAAGAAATGGGAATATAACCTAACTTGAGTTAAGTAGAAGAAGGATTTGATTTAATATGAAAATTATTGTTCTAAGTATTGAATAAAATTGGGAATCAAATTTTATTTAATGATAATAACGTTAGTATTGGTTAATAAATAGATTTCAATGCAGTAACCAAATGAATGGAATAAGATGAGTATATATTGCATAGAAATGAAATGTAAATTGTCACATTTGGTTGGAGCTAATTTTTAGAAACATATAAATGTTGAATCAGTAAATATTAAATTCCATTTAATATAAGAATTCAAAGGTGGAAGATTTACATTTGGATTGGAAAATGGATAGTTATTAATTAAAAGTGACCATTGAATAAATTTATGCAAACGTGATATAATGTAAATAGATAGGGATCAACTTTTATTTATGTGGTTAAGGGAATTTAATTTCTATAGTATGATAATCGAAATTAATGGAAGTTGGAATAGCTAATTTATATGTTAGTTGAAATTTAGCTAGAATATGTAGATATTGAATGATAGTAAAAATTTAATGGATATAAAAGTTTCAATTATACATTGAAATTCATACTCGCCATAAAAGGTTAATTGAGACCAAAGAAGTAGTATAGGAATCTAACCTTCTTTATTAATTTGGATTTATTGCAATAGTTAATTTCATAAAATAAAGGTAAAGCTAATTCAAATTTAACTGGACCATTGTTGGTATAACTTTAGAAGCAAGATTTATTTATGATTTGAGTATTTAATTCAACAAGTGGTATTTACGACAAATAAAATAGAATTGAACGTAAAATATTACGTTATTAAATTGAAATGGAATTTGTAAACATTGAGTGAAATCTTAAACTAATGTTAGTATTCGTCGTATTTACAACAATAACTTTGAATAATAGAAAGGAAGTGAATATAATAAATTAATCAAATTTATAGTGTTGAATTCAATTGGATTGGAATTAATAAATAGTTAAGAAAAATAAGGGTTATTAATAATTTGGAATTTAATTATGGTAAAAAGGTTAATTGCAATCCAAAGATGAGTTGGAATGGAAATCAAGTATTTATTTAATTTGATTTAAGAGGTGAGTATAAAGGTATAAGATTTAATAATTGGGTTTAGAATAAAATTTATAATCTCTAAATAATAAGGAAGTGCAGATAGTTAGCTGCAAATTTATATACTGATAGATTTTAATTCACATCCAAGCTTGGTAAATAATTTAGAATTGATTGAAGTATATAAATAATGAAATGGGGCCTATATTAGAAGTTGAAATATAAAAATTGGATTTTTAATTTATTTGATTTATTTAATAAATATTAAAATGGTCATTTTTGTCACGGACTCGGATTTCGACGAAACCAGTTTCATCGGATCCGTATCGGTGAATTGTTATAGGGTTTCAAGTTTCGTATCGATCGGACTTATCGTTTGATCGTACGGACGCGAAACGCCTTGAAATCAATTTTATTAAAAATCAATTTGAAATCAATTTGGAAATCTTGTTTTCAGCATAACTTCTTCATACGATCGAATTTGGTCGTGAAACTTTTTCCATCGCATTCAGAATATTTTAAAACACCTATTTGGATATATAGTTTTAACAGATTCGGTTCCGGGGTCAGAACGGGCTTTTTGGGCCAACTACCGTTTAGCACGTTCGTTATCCGTACCCACCTAGCCTTCTTCTATTTGTCTATATATATGCGATCATAAACCCTAGCCTCCTTTCTTCTGTCAATTGAATATACGTATAATTTCTTCATCCCTTTCTCCTCTCCAATGGTTGAAAAACCTAGATCTAACCACAGTGCAAAAATCAAAAGTCAAAACTCAAAAATTTCAGAAAATTCTCAAAAAAATATATGTCGATGTTCTCAACATACGTAATCCAGCAATGCAATTCGTTTTTCAATTGGAGTTGTCGTTTGCTCAGAATAAATTCAAACAGCCCGTGGCCCTCCATCATCATCGTCGCAAACTTCATCGGATCGAGAAACGATTTCTGGGTATTGGAGAGGGAACTGAGGGGATCGCATCTATGTTGTTTGTTTCGAGTTTCAACGGCTGGATGTGGCGTATTATTGGGACTAGGGTTTAGATGGGCGGCGGCAGCTGGAGGTTCTGGGCAACCGGAGTGGTATGGGGGGGGGGGGGGGGGGGCTCTTCAAGGCGAGTTGGATGGTGATGGTCGGCCGAGGGTTGGTGGCTGGTGGCGCGAGCAGTGGGCGGTCATAGGGGTGGTCAACGGTCTTCGTTCGTTCGTGTAAAATCTGTAGCGTGTGAGCTCCTCTGATTTCGTGCCTCTGGAGAATGCGTGAGAAAGGTGCAGCTGACGTGGATGATTGGTATATGTGAGTTGTTTTGGTTAATTTAAATTTAATTTCCGAATCGATTTACGATGATAATTTTTGCATACGACCTCGTTTTCACGCGAGATTTTTTTTGTTAGGATCGTAATTAAATTCCGGACTTGATGACGCTGGTTTGGGCGAATTCCGAGACGGGCGAATTTTTGGGTTTAAATCGAATTTAAATTCGATTTAAATTCAAAAGGTGAGTGTTTTAACTCACTCACAATTACTAGAAGCTTTTATGTTTGTTAAATAAATTTTAGAAATGAATAGAAATTTATTTATGAGCTTTTGGCATGTTATTTCACCCATTTCTGTTGAATTGCATTTTTTTTGAATTTAGCTGTTAATTAAATTGATTGATTGCGTATTAATTGGCTGTTAGAAATTATTGTTTGCATAAGAACTGCTAGTTAACAGTTATGTCAATTATCACTGAAAATAAACTGTTAGATTTATAGTTGATAAATATAATTTGAATTAAACTGCCAATTATTACCTGTTGTATATTCCCAAACATATTTTGTTATTGGTTGATATTGCTTGATGTTTGTGACTGGATGATGGATGTGTTGTTGAATGGATGTTTTATTTGATATCATTAAACTGCAAGTTAGCATACATTTTACATTTCATTCGGGATTGTGGTTTGAAATGATAAAACCGCAAAGTTTTATTTTTTTAAATTGCGGATTGAAATGATAAATATCCGTATCACTTGACCATAGGATAGAAAATTATATACAGGCACCGCGGTCTATATATAACTATTTTAATGTGATTTCTATGGTTTGGATTGAATACGGTTTATAAATCTTAAATTTATATTGTATAAATATTTTATCCCATATTTATATACCTATGAAGTTGAAATTTTGAAATTAAAAGGAATATAAATTTCTTTATTGAAAATGGAAGAAATTTAGAAAATGGAGTTTGGTAAATTTATATCCTATGTTTAAATGTAAAGTTGGAAATTTTAAGATATGATATTTGTAATTGGATTTTCCCAAAATAAATAGAAATGGATATTCTAGTATAATTTGAAGTGGAAAAATTCTATATATATATATATATATATATATTTTACTAGAAATTGAAGTCTTATTAATTATGGATTTTATGTGAATGGTCAAGATTAATTAATAGAATATTGATTTTGAAAGGATAAAAATCCAACTTTAGTTGAAATATTAATGCTCAAAAATGGATATAAATATATATAAAATTGAAATGGTTTTGGGACTTGAAGTAATATTTTGGATTTTGGTTTAACTTTAAAAGAAGAAATATTTGGAAAGCCATGTAATTTATTTCTTTATAAAGCAACAGTAAAGTTAAACCTTTTTAATTCGCATACCATTGAATATCCAAACCATTTAGTTTTGAAAATAATGGTTTTAAAATACTATGGATTTTCGAAGAATTATGTTGAAAGTTACAAACAAAATATTGGTTACATGGAATATTAAATAATAAAAAGTGACATAATTTTTGGAAAGGAAAATTTTATTTGGGAAACGATATCATTGATTTGGGCTTTTATAAAATAATATGAAAATAAATTGTTTGTGTTTTTAAAGAAGAAATGATATCGTAATATTATGGTTTTGAAAGGGATTATATTCTGGTTTTAAAGTATAAACTGTTTTTAAATAACCGCGGTGTTATAATAACGATTGGTTGGCAAAGAGACCGGGATCGGATATGGACATACTCTCTGTCGATACCGAAAACCACTTTGACTAACCGTGTACGCGGTGGAGATTCCATAATGAAGTAGGTGGTGGCGACGTTTCCTGTAAGGTAAATACGTGGACCCAACTCCCGTGAGTTGGCATAAGGTGGCTAAAACAGGAGCGATTCTCAGGCCAATGAGGTCATTCCTCTGATCGGACGCTCCTCTTCGATATTATACTTTGACTTGGATTTGATTCAGTGGCCACTTCTATATTTTGATTTTGGGGAGTTAGTCCGAGGTGGGCGGTAACTGCGGCTACGCGTTTCCACCAGCCTGGATAGCAATTGGTATATCTACCCTGGCATTGCCTAGTTGTGCCGTGTCACCTACCCTAGCGAGCCTCCTACGAGTTTCTATTTGTGTCGTACCTATGGAGTATCCTCTGGTAGCTTCCCGATCAGGAGGTATTACGGTACTGTATAGACTATTGGCATTTTACGTGTTAAGGTGGAAAATGTAAAGCCTTAACGCTATTTAAAAGTAAGTTTATTTTACAATTAGACACTATTATAATAGCGCAATATACTACATAGTAAATAGTTTAACGGATCCTTAGGAGATGTAAATCCCGAGCATCTCTTGAGTTACTGTATTCATATTTATTTCTGTTTATTTAACTCACATAAGATTTTCTAGTCTGACTCGAGTGTTTTTGTCTTTTCAAATTCGCTCGGGTCAGTCCGAGCGTTTCAGGATAGCAGATTTTAGCATTGGAGGACGAAGACGAAGAATCAGTATTATTTTACATATAGTATTGCACCACACTCTTTCTATTCCGCTGCATTGCTTGTATTGGTATGTGTAACTCTGATATTTATTGTAAAAGAAGAATCAAGCTTTTGTAAACTGTTTATGAAACTGTATATTTGTTATTATATTTTATCCTTCCGCTGTGAGATTCTATTTTCGTTTTATTTCTTCTCCATTTTTCTTATTTACCCCATAACAATCCGCCCTTGCGTATGCTTTGAATTGGGACAAGTGTCGGTTTAAAGTGTGCGAAAAGGCTGGACGTTACAGTTGGTATCAGAGCTTTGGTTTAGCGATAAACCTTGGCTTTGTGGGGTTTGACTCTTTGTTAATAGGGTAGAAATATCCTATGGGAGTCGCTAAGTGTATATATATGAGAGAGCGTATTTGTTATTATTAATAAAAAGATTTTTATATTGTGTTAATCTGTTCCGCTTTGTGTTTATAAATTCTGGTTGATGCATGGGACGCTATGTCATCAATAGGGATTTCTAAACACTTAATAGGACAGACCGACATAATATTTGTTTTAATATAGGTGAATGAAAGAATTTTGCCTATTATATTTTCTATATATAAAAATATTTTTATAAAGATATATATATATATATATATATATATATATTTGGTTGCTATAGATTGGGTGTTAGGAAAAAAAAATATTTTATAATAAATTGAAGCTAAGTTGAAATTATAATAAATCAAATGGGAGATTTTAGAACTTAAGTCCGGGATTTTGAAAATCTGCTTTCAAAAGATTTATGAAATATAATGATTTGGTTTATAAGTATTTTCTTATATAAGTATTTAGTATAATTTGGAAGAATTGTTTTAAAGAAGATTTTGGAGAGAATAAATTTTGTACTTTCCTCTCTGTCGCTGGAAAATAATTTCGGTGATGGCGGCCGCATCATCGACTTTCATTTTCGGGTTTCGAAGGGGAAAGGCTACTGTAGTGAATTCTACATTTATTTGAAATTTTCTAAAAAAATTTTCTTTTATTGCTCTAACTATAATTAGAGATATTGAGTTGTAAGAACTTATTTATCTATTATTTGAAAATAAATTGAAATTTAACCCGGTACTTAATTCTAAATTTTTCCGTTAATTAATTGTTTAAAATTTGTTAGTGAAATAAAAGTTAAGTAATAAATGAATTGAAACCTCTAATTGAAATAAGAGAATAATTGCAAAGCTATAAAGATGAATTTTCATACATATGAGACAAAGAGTAATATGGATAAACATTAAATTTAATTAAAGAATGGAGATTAAACTTGTATAAGTTCAATTGCATTCCCTTTAACATAAATAACTTACCCATATATAAAAGTTGAAATGTTAAATGAGAAACTGGAATTGAATATTTTACAAGTAGTAATTTAGAAAAAAAAAAAGGGGTATTCAATAAATTACTGTTATAATAAAAATTTAATGGTATAAACTTAGGTTGTAATTGAAATTTTACTACAAATAAAGTTAAGAATTATTAATAGATGATATGAACCTGAGTATATAACATGAAATTCAAAATAAGAATTTATTATATGATTATTCACTTAAGTATGTTTAATCTCCCCTATTTTAATATAATGGAAAGTAGGAAAATTTGAAATGACGGCAATTCATAGTTAATGGATAAATTAAAACTTCCACTTATAAGAACGAATGTTAGCAGATTAAGAATTTAAGGGAAATCTTACAAGTGAAGATATTCAAAATATTTGTGTTATTAATGAAAATTTATTTTATAGACTTAAGTAATAAAAGGAAACTTAAGTAATAAAAAGGAAATACAAATATAATGAATTTTGAGATAATTGAAAATTAAAACTTGTAAGAAATAAAGAAAGTCCTCCATAAATGAAGGAAGAAATCAAACCACTGAATTATGAAATAAATGTATAATAAGCTATTTTGGTGTTGATTGAATTGTTTGGTTGATGTATGTTTGTTGGGTAAGGAATTGTGGAGTTGTTGGATGAACAAATAATCTATCTTTGTTCCATCCAAGACTGTTGAGTAACGGATGCACTTGGTAGTTATTTTTCATTTCGTACAATTTCAGAATTTGAACCCGAACAACTAATTGTTTGTTTGATTGAATGATTATTTGTTTGTGATGTGTGCTGTTTGTTAAAAAAAAAATTATGGTTGTTGCATTTGATTGGATATGAATGATTGAATCCACCTAAACATTTCACTGTAAAATAAATATTTAACCTTTTAGATTTTATAAGTGAATACAGGTGACGGAAGCCACTGCTACTGCTTTGGTTCCATAAAAATATAAGCGTTTTGCCCGACAAATAGGTACGTTTTCGGATTATGTTTAAAGCGCTTTTTATATATTTTCCCGAGTTGGGATATTTTATTTTGGATATATGTGTAATATATTTGTATATTTGGATATTATATTTTCTCCAGAGTCCCTCCGTACAAAGGAGACTCTGCCAAAAAATTTCGAAAATTTTGGGACTTAGAATTTTGTGAGATTATTTTTCCAACTTTAATAATTCAAGCATTAAAGGAAATTAATCCAGTAAAATATTGTTTATGAGTAATATCTGAAATAAGTATACTGTTTTATTCTTCCTACTCCCTTCTTTTCCTTTTCGGGGACGAAAAGTTTTGAGTGGGGGAGATTGTAACGACCCGTTAAATTAGATAATATTGAATAAATTTAATTTATATGTTTTCTAATCTAATCCAGAATAAAATAGAAGCCTTAGGATTTTTAAAGAAATGGAATGTGAGGGTTAGATAGTAACTGTAATTAAAGTTAAATAACTTAAATGTTATATGACATAGATTGAAATAACTGGAATTTGTGATTGAGGTTATAAGTCATAATTTGTTGATTTTAAACGGTATTAATGAAACTATAACTGAATTGGATTGCATAGACATAAATATTAGGAAAAAATGTATTAGGTGGACTAAAAATTTTAAAGTTCATAAGTTGTGTAATCCAATTTAGTAGAAACTCTAAATTATAAACGAAGATGTAAATAGACGCTAAAATTTAACTATGTAAATGGTGACTAAAGACCTAGTTATAAGAAATGAGAATATAACCTAACTTGAGTTAAGTAGAAGAAGGATTTGATTTAATATGAAAATTATTGTTCTAAGTATTGAATAAAATTGGGAATCAAATTTTATTTAATGATAATAACGTTAGTATTGGTTAATAAATAGATTTCAATGCAGTAACCAAATGAATGGAATAAGATGAGTATATATTGCATAGAAATGAAATGTAAATTGTCACATTTGGTTGGAGCTAATTTTTAGAAACATATAAATGTTGAATCAGTAAATATTAAATTCCATTTAATATAAGAATTCAAAGGTGGAGGATTTACATTTGGATTGGAAAATGGATAGTTATTAATTAAAAGTGACCATTGAATAAATTTATGCAAACGTGATATAATGTAAATAGATGGGGATCAACTTTTATTTATGTGGTTAAGGGAATTTAATTTCTATAGTATGATAATCGAAATTAATGGAAGTTGGAATAGCTAATTTAAATGTTAGTTGAAATTTAGCTAGAATATGTAGATATTGAATGATAGTAAAAATTTAATGGATATAAAAGTTTCAATTATACATTGAAATTCATACTCGCCATAAAAGGTTAATTGAGACCAAAGAAGTAGTATAGGAATCTAACCTTCTTTATTAATTTGGATTTATTGCAATAGTTAATTTCATAAAATAAAGGTAAAGCTAATTCAAATTTAACTGGACCATTGTTGGTATAACTTTAGAAGCAAGATTTATTTATGATTTGAGTATTTAATTCAACAAGTGGTATTTACGACAAATAAAATAGAATTGAACGTAAAATATTACGTTATTAAATTGAAATGGAATTTGTAAACATTGAGTGAAATCTTAAACTAATGTTAGTATTCGTCGTATTTACAACAATAACTTTGAATAATAGAAAGGAAGTGAATATAATAAATTAATCAAATTTATAGTGTTGAATTCAATTGGATTGGAATTAATAAATAGTTAAGAAAAATAAGGGTTATTAATAATTTGGAATTTAATTATGGTAAAAAGGTTAATTGCAATCCAAAGATGAGTTGGAATGGAAATCAAGTATTTATTTAATTTGATTTAAGAGGTGAGTATAAAGGTATAAGATTTAATAATTGGGTTTAGAATAAAATTTATAATCTCTAAATAATAAGGAAGTGCAGATAGTTAGCTGCAAATTTATATACTGATAGATTTTAATTCACATCCAAGCTTGGTAAATAATTTAGAATTGATTGAAGTATATAAATAATGAAATGGGGCCTATATTAGAAGTTGAAATATAAAAATTGGATTTTTAATTTATTTGATTTATTTAATAAATATTAAAATGGTCATTTTTGTCACGGACTCGGATTTCGACGAAACCAGTTTCATCGGATCCGTATCGGTGAATTGTTATAGGGTTTCAAGTTTCGTATCGATCGGACTTGTCGTTTGATCGTACGGACGCGAAACGCCTTGAAATCAATTTTATTAAAAATCAATTTGAAATCAATTTGGAAATCTTGTTTTCAGCATAACTTCTTCATACGATCGAATTTGGTCGTGAAACTTTTTCCATCGCATTCAGAATATTTTAAAACACCTATTTGGATATATAGTTTTAACAGATTCGGTTCCGGGGTCAGAACGGGCTTTTTGGGCCAACTACCGTTTAGCACGTTCGTTATCCGTACCCACCTAGCCTTCTTCTATTTGTCTATATATATGCGATCATAAACCCTAGCCTCCTTTCTTCTGTCAATTGAATATACGTATAATTTCTTCATCCCTTTCTCCTCTCCAATGGTTGAAAAACCTAGATCTAACCACAGTTCAAAAATCAAAAGTCAAAACTCAAAAATTTCAGAGAATTCTCAAAAAAATATATGTCGATGTTCTCAACATACGTAATCCAGCAATGCAATTCGTTTTTCAATTGGAGCTGTCGTTTGCTCAGAATAAATTCAAACAGTCCGTGGCCCTCCATCATCATCGTCGCAAACTTCATCGGATCGAGAAACGATTTCTGGGTATTGGAGAGGGAACTGAGGGGATCGCATCTATGTTGTTTGTTTCGAGTTTCAACGGCTGGATGTGACGTATTATTGGGACTAGGGTTTAGATGGGCGGCGGCGGCTGGAGGTTCTGGGCAACCGGAGTGGTATGGGGGGGGCTCTTCAAGGCGAGTTGGATGGTGATGGTCGGCCGAGGATTGGTGGCTGGTGGCGCGAGCAGTGGGCGGTCATAGGGGTGGTCAACGGTCTTCGTTCGTTCGTGTAAAATCTGTAGCGCGTGAGCTCCTCTGATTTCGTGCCTCTGGAGAATGCGTGAGAAAGGTGCAGCTGACGTGGATGATTTGTATATGTGAGTTGTTTTGGTTAATTTAAATTTAATTTCCGAATCGATTTACGATGATAATTTTTGCATATGACCTCGTTTTCACGCGAGATTTTTTTTGTTAGGATCGTAATTAAATTCCGGACTTGATGACGCTGGTTTGGGCGAATTCCGAGACGGGCGAATTTTTGGGTTTAAATCGAATTTAAATTCGATTTAAATTCAAAAGGTGAGTGTTTTAACTCACTCACAATTACTAGAAGCTTTTATGTTTGTTAAATAAATTTTAGAAATGAATAGAAATTTATTTATGAGCTTTTGGCATGTTATTTCACCCATTTCTGTTGAATTGCATTTTTTTTGAATTTAGCTGTTAATTAAATTGATTGATTGCGTATTAATTGGCTGTTAGAAATTATTGTTTGCATAAGAACTGCTAGTTAACAGTTATGTCAATTACCACTGAAAATAAACTGTTAGATTTATAGTTGATAAATATAATTTGAATTAAACTGCCAATTATTACCTGTTGTATATTCCCAAACATATTTTGTTATTGGTTGATATTGCTTGATGTTTGTGACTGGATGATGGATGTGTTGTTGAATGGATGTTTTATTTGATATCATTAAACTGCAAGTTAGCATACATTTTACATTTCATTCGGGATTGTGGTTTGAAATGATAAAACCGCAAAGTTTTATTTTTTTAAATTGCGGATTGAAATGATAAATATCCGTATCACTTGACCATAGGATAGAAAATTATATACAGGCACCGCGGTCTATATATAACTATTTTAATGTGATTTCTATGGTTTGGATTGAATACGGTTTATAAATCTTAAATTTATATTGTATAAATATTTTATTCCATATTTATATACCTATGAAGTTGAAATTTTGAAATTAAAAGGATTATAAATTTCTTTATTGAAAATGGAAGAAATTTAGAAAATGGAGTTTGGTAAATCTATATCCTATGTTTAAATGTAAAGTTGGAAATTTTAAGATATGATATTTGTAATTGGATTTTCCCAAAATAAATAGAAATGGATATTCTAGTATAATTTGAAGTGGAAAAATTCTATATATATATATATATATATATATATATATTACTAGAAATTGTAGTCTTATTAATTATGGATTTTATGTGAATGGTCAAGATTAATTAATAGAATATTGATTTTGAAAGGATAAAAATCCAACTTTAGTTGAAATATTAATGCTCAAAAATGGATATAAATATATATAAAATTGAAATGGTTTTGGGACTTGAAGTAATATATTGGATTTTGGTTTAACTTTAAAAGAAGAAATATTTGGAAAGCCATGTAATTTATTTCTTTATAAAGCAACAGTAAAGTTAAACCTTTTTAATTCGCATACCGTTGAATATCCAAACCATTTAGTTTTGAAAATAATGGTTTTAAAATACTATGGATTTTCGAAGAATTATGTTGAAAGTTACAAACAAAATATTGGTTACATGGGATATTAAATAATAAAAAGTGACATAATTTTTGGAAAGGAAAATTTTATTTGGGAAACGATATCATTGATTTGGGCTTTTATAAAATAATATGAAAATAAATTGTTTGTGTTTTTAAAGAAGAAATGATATCGTAATATTATGGTTTTGAAAGGGATTATATTCTGGTTTTAAAGTATAAACTGTTTTTAAATAACCGCGGTGTTATAATAACGATTGGTTGGCAAAGAGACCGGGATCGGATATGGACATACTCTCTGTCGATACCGAAAACCACTTTGACTAACCGTGTACGCGGTGGAGATTCCAGAATGAAGTAGGTGGTGGCGACGTTTCCTGTAAGGTAAATACGTGGACCCAACTCCCGTGAGTTGGCATAAGGTGGCTAAAACAGGAGCGATTCTCAGGCCAATGAGGTCATTCCTCTGATCGGACGCTCCTCTTCGATATTATACTTTGACTTGGATTTGATTCAGTGGCCACTTCTATATTTTGATTTTGGGGAGTTAGTCCGAGGTGGGCGGTAACTGCGGCTACGCGTTTCCACCAGCCTGGATAGCAATTGGTATATCTACCCTGGCATTGCCTAGTTGTGCCGTGTCACCTACCCTAGCGAGCCTCCTACGAGTTTCTATTTGTGTCGTACCTATGGAGTATCCTCTGGTAGCTTCCCGATCAGGAGGTATTACGGTACTGTATAGACTATTGGCATTTTACGTGTTAAGGTGGAAAATGTAAAGCCTTAACGCTATTTAAAAGTAAGTTTATTTTACAATTAGACACTATTATAATAGCGCAATATACTACATAGTAAATAGTTTAACGGATCCTTAGGAGATGTAAATCCCGAGCATCTCTTGAGTTACTGTATTCATATTTATTTCTGTTTATTTAACTCACATAAGATTTTCTAGTCTGACTCGAGTGTTTTTGTCTTTTCAAATTCGCTCGGGTCAGTCCGAGCGTTTCAGGATAGCAGATTTTAGCATTGGAGGACGAAGACGAAGAATCAGTATTATTTTACATATAGTATTGCACCACACTCTTTCTATTCCGCTGCATTGTTTGTATTGGTATGTGTAACTCTGATATTTATTGTAAAAGAAGAATCAAGCTTTTGTAAACTGTTTATGAAACTGTATATTTGTTATTATATTTTATCCTTCCGCTGTGAGATTCTATTTTCGTTTTATTTCTTCTCCATTTTTCTTATTTACCCCATAACAATCCGCCCTTGCGTATGCTTTGAATTGGGACAAGTGTCGGTTTAAAGTGTGCGAAAAGGCTGGACGTTACAATAAATCATTTTAATTCACATTAAATTCAGATTCCAATTATTTTTGAAATTTCAAATATTAAATTAACAATTTAATTATCCAATTAAATCACTATATTCAAATATAAGTTATTCAGCTTATAAAATTTACTTGTGAATATTTAAAATCAATTAAATATACGAATTTCAAATGATTAAAATTCTCGGTCGTTACATTCTCCCTTACTTAAAAGAATTTCATCTCCAAAATTACAAAGTAAGAAAAAGTTACAAAATCCATTTACTATTCAAAATAATTTGTTCAAATTAGAAATCAAATCTATTTAAACCTTTTAACCTTTTCAAAATCCATTCGTTAAACTTTTACAAAAAAATTTCTAAGTTTTCAAATCCATATATTGTTATCTTTTAAAACCAACTAATATCATTTAACTTTTAATTAAATATCAAAATCATTAGTTATCAAAATATTTTTCCAAAATTTTCTAACGCCTTAGATTTTCAAAAAAATTCGCCTGTGTCTCCTTTGCGCGGTTCGATCGTAGTACGATCACAACATATATATATCACAAATACACATCTCATCATCAAGGATGAGGCATCCCATAGGGAAAAAAGTGTAAAAGTACGATATGAAATCCGAGATATGTACCTTATATATTATTAGCGAGCATATACGGCTAATATAGCGCGAAAGCGAGCTCCAAATGCGAAGCAAGCACCATACACACCTACTAAACACTCAACAAACAAATGAGAAACATGTATGTGTAAAAGTAATATCAATATACAACATATACCAATATAACTACTACATATGCCAATATAGAAAATGTAGTCAAAAGCAACAAATCCAACAATCAAACAATTATCATCCATCAAATCCATAACCAAATCAATATAAATTCACTTCTCATTAATATTTATTCAATTGGTTTACAATTTAATCACATTTGATTCATTAACATTGGATTTCTAGCATTCATCTATTTGTATTCAATTAGTTTACATTCACTAATTTACATTCAAGTTAGTTCACTTTCAATTCAAATTAAATTTAACTCTATTTAGATTCACTTTCTACCAATTTGAATTCAATTACTTAGCTTTCAATTTCATTAATTCAACTTCATATGGATTTTCTATACAATCAATTAACATCCATTTAACAATCAATGCATATCCAACATTACCAAATTAATTTACTTTACATTCATTCAGTTTGGTTCATCATTTTAATTTCAAATTGGTTTAACATTCAATTGACTTTCGTTCAATTATTCAATTCACAACTTCTTAACTTAAGCTTTATTCAATTCTTAACAACAACATTTTCTAATCCATGTTTATTCCCTAATTCACTTTTACAATTAAATTTGAATTTCATAATATAACCCAAGTTCATATTCATTTTATTTCACTTTATTAATTTTCTTTGATACCAAAATCAACTTCATTCAACATCACTTAAGTTATGTTTCATTTCAATTTCATTTACCTTCACTTTCACTATACAACTTAAGTTCATCTCTAATTCATTTCATATTCTACTTTATTTAACTTTTACATAAGTCAAATTCATATCACTATTCAAATTTAGATTTTTTTTGCTTAACAAAATTGTTTAACCATTTTAATATTTGGTTTTGCTTAAATTTTCTCATTTTATAAGTTATGCAACTTATTTATCTAAACTCCCAAATTCATATTATATAATCACTTATCTTTTAAGTTTAATGTCCATTTCAATAACTTACATACTCTAGTTAAAATCCAATTCAATTATATTTAACTTTCCTTTAGTTAAATTTCGAATTATATATCTAATATGCTAACTCAAATTTACCAAAGCTAAATCTTTATCATTTCATATTATAAGTCCAAAACTGATTTCACTTATAGTTATCCATTTCAACTTGGATTTTAAATTCAAAATTTTTTATCACAACAAAACTTCAATTTTTCAATATACTATTGGTAGCAAATCCATCACATAGAAACTCGAAAATGATACTGATGATGTTGCAGTCACCACCTTTATTATTTTCCAGCAATAGTAGTGAATTCAGTGCTTTCTATTCTTTTAAAAATTCTTTTATTTATAAATCACATTTATAAATATATTCATACAGTTTCACTTCTTATATATTAGATTATTTCACAATTGTAAATCATTTTAGTTATAATTCCATACTTTATAATTCATTTGCTTATATAATTTATTCTCTTACAATTGTTGCTTTTATTTAGATTATTCAAACAAATTTTATTAACTTATGTATACTTACATTTTCAAACAACCAAACAATTCATTTTATATACACTTTAATGATTTCTGAAAAATTATTTCCTTTATATATAAAATATAATCGAGGTAAAATTATTTATTTACCCAATTTAAAATAATACTATGTCGACTTGCCTCGTTTAAGTGTTTGGAAATCCCTATCGATGATATGGCGTCCCACATACCGACCAGAATTCACAAACAGCTCAATGGATAAGCAAACACAATATAAAATATTTTTATATCACTAACAAATACGTGCTCATATATATAATACACTCAAACTCAATCTAGGGTGCTACTGTCTCTATCTATACTGAGTACGCATCAAAGCTTAGGAATATAAAAAATCTAAGCTCCGATACCAGCTGCCCAAAAATCTATACCCTTTGAATCGACAATAATCCACACATGTCCGACCCAAAAAGCACAGACTGACGGAAAGTCAAGAGAAAGAAAAGAAGAGAGAAGAAGAGGAGAAGAAAGAGAGAAGATAGAACCAAACAGAACAATACAGAATCTCACATCGCAGTGGAAAAATATATAATATCATATCAATGATCTATACAAAATAGAAACTGTATATATATATATATATATATATATATATATACACAATCAATCAGAGTTCAACAATCCATCAATAGGTATCAGCCTGAACAGTTATAATAACATGTCCTTACAAATGCCGATAATTTAAAACAACTAAGCAATGCAACGGATAATCAAGCAAATAGGATGTACGAAAACAAAGATCTCCAGCTCTCCTGCTGAAGCTCCAAAAGCATCAAATCTAAACCTGTAAATATACTCGGTCTGACCCGAGCGTTGAAAAGGAAGAACGCCTAGATCAGTTTGGTTAACCAGCATGAGAAACACACTGAACTGCACTTATTAAATTACCAAACTTTTCCTTAGTTTTCAAAACAAAAGTATCTCGTAAGAAAAGTCCACACATAAACACGGACATGTTTTTACTTTACGATAACTAAAACATATCATATCAAATCCTCTTATACTACAGTAGTGTCTTCTATATACAAATAATATTAATCATAGCCAAAATTGTTACATTGATTAAATTCCAGCATTTAGCCCAATTGGGTAATACAATCAAAATGGAAAGCATGTAGTGGAGTTTGGATTTCCATACAAATGATCAGGTGAAGGGACTACCTTTCGACAGTACATCTCCAGAAGAATGTACTGAGGACCATCACAAAGGATCCTTTACCAACACAAGACCGTCCCACCTCTATAAGTAGATGGTACCGAACATATCATCCTCCTGTCATTACCGACCTTTACCGAGGGCCCTCATAGAATACAAACCACAATAATCAAATACACGACGTCATAGCATGTAAAGATAAATCTAGAAAAGGATGATCATATCCGACTTGGGAATGACCCAATTAGCCCTGCTGCATCTAACCCTGTTTTGGTCATTTTCGGTTGATGAGCCTAGAGGTAACGATTACCTTTCACAAAGCATAATCACATCACTTAGAATGCCACATGGCCATTTCCATTGACATTAATTGCCTTCCATAAAAATACAACCCTTAAGCTCATACGTCTCAAGGAGGGTGTTAAGCTAAGAGAAGTTGCCTTCTCCGCCACCACTGATGTACGTTTGTAAAAATCAATGTACGTAATCTATATAAATGCAATGCCAGACAAACATCCACACAATTTGTCCAGGAACAGGACAAACCGAAGATACTTTCCTACCATATCATGTCGGGAAATCCCTAGGATTAGTAGCGAATAGTCCTGCATTGGATATTTCATAATGAAGAGACCATTGCTACTGGATGTATATTGGGATTTTAACCCCAAACGATCAACAAGCTGTCCCCCACTATGAAAATCCGGAATATCAATATTATCACAAGCAACCTGCACAATCGTCGCATATATGTTGGTCCGAAGTGGTTTTCAGATAAATCTGATATCGATCTCTTCGCACCAACAATGCAAAAGCGTTTCTCAACCTCACACAGAAACTACGTCTCATAGACTTATCACATCTCCAACTTTCAACTTGCTATCCTTCGGGCCAAGAAGGAAGCTCGATAGATTGGAGTAATACTCCACACTATACGAATCAACATCCTCAACACAAATGATAACCAAGCCTACACAGAAGGCTACGTACTAAGTGTACGACTAAATAGTTCCTACATCAAGTCGAGGAACTAAAATTTGGGCCAATTTGATAGTCGGTTATTTCACTATCAAAGCAAACAAACAAATATTCGACACTATGACAATCACTATGCCCTTTTAATTAATATTTTATTAATTAAATTACTTGCCAAATATTCACTTCAAATTATCTTTAAAAAGATATATTTCAAACCATTTCAACTTTGGAAAACATTTCCAAATACTTATTTAATAATAAGTAATTCGCAAATCTATTTATTTTCAACACTTAGAAAATATTCAATATACTTAAATCAGGATTCAGTATATATTTTATTCTTTAAGGAAACCGTTCTCTTAAACATCTTTTATTTGGATCAAAATGAATGTTGCGTAAACATCGTCATGACAACCTGTAACGACCCGTAAATTTCCGATAATTAAAATAGCTAATTTAATAAGATTTCGTGATTTAATGTTAGAAAAAAAATTATTAATTCGTTTGGAATAATAATAACTGGAATGAATTGTGACAATAATTATCCAAGTAATGAAAAATAAAAGCTACTTAGTGAATGCCTTTCAATCAAAAGTTGAATAGGATAATAAATGTTGAATCCATTGGGTATAATAGAGTAATTGATTTATAAGTAAAATCTATTTAAATCAAATATTGAATATTGAACAGGTAAATTGTTTAAATTTAATATTTAAAACTTATTGAATAATTTGATAATGGGAATTGAATAACCGTATAATGGAAATAGTTGTTCTATAATTTTAATTCGTTTCAAAAGTTAAATTTTTATAAGTTCGTTTTGAATATTTCAAAAGATAGTGATTTAAGAATAATCAAATTTGTTAAATTTAATATTACGAATGTTGAATAAATTTCAAATTTGATATGTTTAATTTGATATTGAAATTTAATATATGAAAACAGAGTGAATATTTGAAATTTGATTTAATATGATTCAAATTGGTTTCTAAAGTGAATGTAAGTTATATTTGGATTTTAATAGAGTTAATAAGATTTTAGAATTTAAATTTATTGGATAAAATGAATAACGGGTTTAATATGATTAAAAATGATTTGTAAAATTTTATTTTATCATATTAAAGTTATAGTGATGTTATAGAACTTTTAAAACTGAATTTAAAATCTATTTGTGAAAATTGAATATTTTAATATTTAATTATCGTCTGGAAAATAGCCAATTTTTGAACAGTCTCAGAATTGGACAAAACTAGTTCCATTGGATCCGTAATAATTTTTTATTATCGGATTTCAATTTTCGTAGCAATCGGAGTTGTTGTTTGACCGTGGCAGCTCGAAACGCATCGAAATTGTTTTAATATTAATTTGGCGAGTTAAAATAGCCATTTTTCAAACAGTCTTGGATTTCGACGAAACCAGTTTCATCGGATCCGTAATGTGATATTATTGTAAGGTTTCAAATTTCGTGTCAATTGGATTTATCGTTTGTCCGGGGCGAGCCAAAACGCATAGAAATCGTTTAATCGATTTAATTTAAAAATCGATCGTTTATTGCTGTAACTCGCACAAACGATCGAATTAGCTTCTGAAACCTGTTCCATTGTATCCGAAACGTGGGATAAACCCTAGAAACGCCGGTTACTGTGCGTAAATCGGAGTTCGAAAAACCGAAATGAATAGTGTTTGTTGTTTCTCTATATAAGCACTTCATTTATTTCATTTTCAAAAAAATAAATAAAACCCTAACCCTAGAAGTAGCCGGCCGCCATTTTCAAACCAATGGCCAGAAATCATGTTGCTTTCCTCCTCAATTTCTCTCAATCCACAAGCAATTACGCGAAGCGTTCAACACGAAAGTCGTAGAGCTCGAAGAGAGCCTTCAATCCATACGGCGATGATGGATTATTGTCATCATTTGGAGGCACGATTGGGCAGCGTTCTCCACCGTTTGCGCACGTAGTTCGAGACGAGGGGGTGGCCGAGTTGGCCGTGGTCTAGGGCGGGGGTGCGCCTTGGGGTGGCCGTTCGTGTGGCACTCCTTGATCGAGCTAGAAGTCAGTGTCGAGGGAGTATAATTCGTCGACGTGAGCGGCGGCTATGGGTTCGTAACCCTAAACTCACGTACGGGGGGGGGGGGGGGGGAAGAAGCTTTTGCTTGTGGCCGTGATTCATTGGGGGGGGGGATGGACGCCTAGATTCGATTCTGGGTTAATAAGGTGGATATTGTAAATTAAATTTTATTTAATTATCGTTCAAACCTTAAAAAAATGATATCTCTTCCATACGAGGTCGGAATTGCACGAAACAAGTTGCGTTGCGTTCGTATTGTCGAATACTATGCTATGGAGATGGATTGGAATCGTTTGGAGCTAGAGAAAATTTTGAGTTAAATCGAACGTCGTTCGATTTGATTTAAAATCGGAAAATCAAGGTGAGTGTTGTATAACGCTCACACCGTACTAAATATCTTTATGCTAGTTAAATTGACATTATGAAGTGATATGAATTTTATTTGTCGTTGTTTGATAGAATTTAATTGTCATTTAGATCGTCGCTTGAATTAACCGTTGAAAAATTAAATTGACAGTTAAATTGAAATTGAAATTGAATTACGATTAAATTACCTAACATTGATAACTATGAAATTGCACTGATTATATTGTGTATTGGATGATGTATTTCGATGGATGCAATTGGTTGATATTTGAATGTTTGGATGTTTATTCGCTTATATATATACTGTTATGCATACATATGAAACTGTGATTTGATGTAAGTAATAAATATTCATCCCTGACATTTAATTGAAATAAATAATTACTTGGCCATATATACGGACACCGAATTGGCTAAATTAATAATTTTTAAAATCGTCGATTTGAAATTTATTTAAATGTTTGATGTAAAAGTTATAAATAGAAATCGAATTTATAGAAATCGAATTTATCGAAAATGTGAGTTTGGAATGTGAAATAAATTTTGGTTAAAGAAATTGTTAAATAATTTAAGTGGAGACTTTGGAATTTTAAAATTAGGATATGATTGAATTTCAAAATTTGATTTGTTTTAAAGATTGAACCTTAACTCGAGCTTTAAATGTTACTAAGTAAAAGTAATATAAAAATGATATTTTGGAATTGAGCTGGAAATTGAATCATATTTGAAATTTAGATTTAAATTTGAGTATAGAAGGATAATTAAGTAAAAGTGAGATATAAGCGATATTTGAATTCGAGCTTGGAATCGTATCATGTTTGAAATTTGGATTTAAACTCGTATATTGATGGATAATTTTGTAAGTGTTCTAAATGGATATTTTGAAAAACCAAGCTCTAAATCGATATAAATTGAAATTGAATTAATTGAAAGTGAATATAAAATTGAATAAATTTGAAGTCAAAGTTGACGTTGATTGAATTGAAATCGAAATTGAATCGGTAAATTGGAAATTGAAATTTATTTGAATTGGGAGGTTATAATTGAAACGGATTGGTTGAAGCTGTTTTAATTTGTTTTTCCAAATTACTCTGTTATATAAACCATTTTGAATACTTAAACTATTTTAATCTATCTTTAACCTACTTAACCCAATTTAAATTATTTAAACTAGTTTATCTATTTTAAATCCATTTTAAAGATTTTAAGTATTTTTAACTATTTTAATCATTTAAACTACTTTTAAACGACTTAAACTATTTTCTAAAAATTTCAAGCTGGTTAATAAGGTGAAATGTTTATATTTAAGCCTTGAATTTAAATACGAATTGAGTTAAATGAAGTTGCAACCTAAATTGAAATTCGAAATGATTTTGAAAACCGAAATGAGATATTGATGCGAAAACGATTTTGAAACGAAATCTTATATTTGAAAGGATACGGTGATATTTGAAATGGATTTGATTTTTGAAGCGAACATGATATTTTGATATAAATTATGAATTGATTTGAAATATAAAGAGCCAAAGGTGTAATAATACGTAGTTATTAAAGAGACCGGGATCGGATATGGACATACTCTCTGTCGATACCGAAAACCACTTTAATAACTATTATACGCGGAGTGATGATCCAGAATGAAGTGGATGGTTTGGTGAACGCGTTGACTGAAGAAAGAGAACGATTATTGGATGACCCCTGACATGACTAAAACAGGAGCCGCGCCGGGCCATTGAGGTTCGCCACCTCTAGCGGACACACTTCTTCGATACCATATCTATTACATTTATGATGCGATTTGGGTGCAACCCTTGATTTCGGAGTGTTGTTTCGCGGTGTTGGGGTAGCTGCTGGCTATGCCCGACATCAGTCCGGATCACGCAATTACTAGTATCCTAGTTGGTATCGCCTCATGTACCTTGTCATAGTGATTATCCTATTCGCGACCACTACGTTTTGATTTGTACTTGAGTATATAGATTGCCCTCTGGTGACTTCTGGTTTTGGGGAAACTACGGTCTTGTATATGCTTTTGGGAATATAAAATGTGTTAAGGGGGATTATGGTAACGCCTTATCGCTATTTTGATACTTTATATTACTGACAGGCATTATCTACTTAGCGTATATTACTACATAGTAGATAATTTAACGGATCCTTGAGAGATGGAAAATCCCGTAACATCTCTTAAGTTATTGCACGCACGTTGACACTGGATAGGAGATGTCAAACCCCGTAAACATCTCCGACGTCGTTGCACTCATATTTATTTACGATTGATTTAACTTTCATAAGGGTATTTAGTCCTGACTCGAGTGTTTTGTCTTTTCATTACGCTCGGGTCAGTCCTGAGTTTTCAGATTTTTGAAGATCTATTCTGGAGGACGAAGACGAAGATTTGGTATACTATTACTATTATTACTCCTGCATCATGCTATCTGCTGCATTATTTTAATTGTTCTGTTGTATATGTATAACTCTTATAAATGTTGTATAAATAATTCTCTTAGTATAGTAAACAGCTTCATGAACTGTTTATTTGACTATTATATTTTATCGTTCCGCTGCGAGATTCTGTGTTGTTTCATTTCCTTTATTTCTTTTCTTTTCTTTTCTTATTTACCCCAATAACCATCTGCCCTTTTGAATGGTTTAGAATCGGCATGTGTATTTGATCGTCGGTTTAAACTGTCCAAAAAGGCGGGTCGTTACAGTTGGTATCAGAGCTTTGGTTTAGCGATAAACCTTGGCTCTAGTGGGGAATAACTCATTGAAATAGAGGTAAACTATATGAATGAGTTGAGTGTATATGAGAGAGCGTATTTGTTAGTGATATAAAATGTTTTATATTGTGTCGGTTGATTTGCTGAGTGGCTTATGGATTCTGGTCAATACGAGTAATTAACGTCATTGACAGGGATCTCTAAACACTTAAACAGAACAACTCGACATAGTATTGTTTTGAAATTGGGTAAATGGAATAATTTTGCCCTAATTATATTTTGTATATAAAGAATTTATTTCAAAATTTATTGTGATCAATCTAGCTTATTTGGTTGTTGGAAATGAAATATTGGCTATTAACATTAATCAGATATTGTAATTTAAATAAATAAGGTGAATTACAAAATGAACAATGATAAAACACTTGTGGGATGTTTTAAGAAAGAAAATCCTATAAGAATATTTTATAAAGGTGACTTATGAATTAAAAATAGGATTAAATTGGAAAATATTGAATTTAAGACCCGGAGCTTTTGGAAAATGGTTCTCAAAGTTTTGAAGAAATATATAGTAATATTATTTGGAAATTATTTATGGAAATATTTTGAAAGGATTTTAAAGGATTTTAAAGGAAAGAATGAATTAAGTACTCCTCTCTTCTGTCGCTGGAAAATAATTTCGGTGATGACTGCGCAGCATCATCGACGTTCATTTTCGAGTCTCAAAGTGGGGGAGACTTCTAAGAAGCTTTGCTTTTCTTTGAAATTATTTTGGATAAATGGGTTTTGGTTTAAACTCTAAAGGTATGATGTGATAATTTAAAAGGATATAAGTATATATGTTTATTTCAAACGATTTGGAAAGAACCGGGCATTTAAAATTCTAAGTACTGTTAATGAATAATTTTCAAATTATTTGAATGAAATGTGAATAACCAGAATTCATAAAATAAGAGGATTCAGATATCTAAGCTTATTGTTTGGGAAAACTTTAAAGTTGAAAGGTAAAGAGGATTTAAATAAATCAAATGTGTGTACATTCAAATTAAGTAAAAATCAAATTCTATAAATCGTATAATATCAAAATTACATTCTGATAACATATAATAAGACTTACCAAATGTTAAAAGTTAAAATGATGTTTTTGATATGTAATGAGATATTGTATAAATAAACAGAACCTGAAAATAATTGAAGTATACGAGTAAGGAAAACTAAAAAGGAATTAAAATGTATATAAAGGGAAATTTGGTTGTGATAAAAATTATAAAAACTTAAATATAACATGAAATGATGAATGGATAAATGGAACAAGTAAGTGAACTTAAGAAATGAATCGTATTATATCTTTGTAAATTGGTTATAGAAAATAAACATAAATTGCAAAGGGATTGTAAAATAATTGAATTTGTAACCTTTAAGATATCTGTAAACTAAGAAAAGTCATATATATGAGAAGTTAGACTTTTATGGAATGACTATAAACTGAAGTGTTGATTAATAAAATGTTCCACAAATGAATTCGTTATTAACTGAAATTATGAAAATGAAATAAATGTAAACAAAGGAATTTCTTATAGCTAAGAATCAATTGGAAAATGAAATTGAATTTAAATTAAATTATAGAGAATGTTTAAAATGAACTTGAGTAAGAAAATTCTTTGATATGATGTTAAGAAAAGATAATGTTAAAGAATATGCTATGTAAAGAAATGGATATATTAACTGAATAATGGATTGTGAATAATTAATTGTAAATAAAATGAAAGTCAATAAAATAATTTAATATAGATAAATTGTATAGAAATCTATTGGAAGGTAATACGTGAGATTGTACGTATATTATTTATTCGCATAACGATTTGATCCAAATTCGAGCACAAAATTTCGAGATGATTTATATCGATCCAAGTTAGAATTTTTCACTCGATTTTCGACGGCGAATCCTGGATATGGATTTTTGGTTCGATTCTGGAATTTTCTATCATAGTATATGACTATGCAAGGAGAATAACAGTTTCCAATCAAGGAACCAAATCTGAGTCCGCACTAGAGAGTCGTGTGAATGATACTAGTTGGAAGTGAAATTGTGTGATCGAATAAGCGATTAGATTGATATTGCTCACGGATGATATATGTACGGCTTACGGACTTAATTAAAGTTAATATTGGAAATTTAAGATGCCGAATATAAAATGATTCTTTTAAAATTATATAACAGGATATATATAAAAGAGATAAACCAAATTGAATGTAAAATTAATAATTTGGTTATGTTGGGTATGATTTGGTTGTTATATGATTGTTAGTTGATTTTATATATAATTCATTAAGTGTTAATGAAATTGAAAGCTATAAATCACTGAAATCAAATTGGAAGTTAAATGAATTTAAATAGAATTTAATTTGATTTAAATGGGAAGGGAACTAATGTAAATATAAATTAGTGAATGTTAACTAATTGAATTGAGAATGAATGTTAGTAAAATCCAACGTTAATGAATCAACTGTGATTAAAATTGAAAACCAAGTCAATAAATATTAATGAGAAGTGAATTTATATTGATGGGTTATGGATTTGTTGGATGGTAGTTAGATGATAGTTGATTGATGGTTGCAATTGTTGTTTTGTTGCATTTGCTATGTTGGCACATGTAGTTGTTATGTTGCTATATGATGTATATTGATATTATTTTCGTATATGCATGTTTCTCATAGTTTGTTGAGTGTTTAGTAGGTGCGGATTTCGCTTGCTTCGCATTTGGAGCTCGCTTTCGCGCTATATTATTCGTATATGCTCGCTAATAAAAATATAAGGTACATGTTTATTTTATCATTGGATTTGGTGATTTTTGATGAGCCACTTGGCTTTTGGATTTTCTTTTGTTGGTTTGGGGCCCGTAGAGGCGTTTTGTAGTTGTACCGATCGAGCCGCGCAAAGGAGACTCTGCCGAAATTTTTCGTAAAATCCGGGTGTTAGAAACTTTTTCAAGTTTTAAAATTTTTATAACTTGTTTTGATAACTAAATTTTAAAGTTAGAAAGGCGTTTGGAATAACTTAGTAAAAGTGTAGTAACGATTTATGAATGGAATTTCATTGTTTTATAAGTTGATAACTTTAAATAAAATATAGCTAGTGTTGAATTCTATACTTAGTTCCTTTTCCCTTCTTTTCCTTTTCGGGGACGAAAAGTTTTGAGTGGGGGAGAGTGTAACGACCCGTAAATTTCCGATAATTAAAATAGCTAATTTAATAAGATTTCGTGATTTAATGTTAGAAAAAAAATTATTAATTCGTTTGGAATAATAATAACTGGAATGAATTGTGACAATAATTATCCAAGTAATGAAAAATAAAAGCTACTTAGTGAATGCCTTTCAATCAAAAGTTGAATAGGATAATAAATGTTGAATCCATTGGGTATAATAGAGTAATTGATTTATAAGTAAAATCTATTTAAATCAAATATTGAATATTGAACAGGTAAATTGTTTAAATTTAATATTTAAAACTTATTGAATAATTTGATAATGGGAATTGAATAACCGTATAATGGAAATAGTTGTTCTATAATTTTAATTCGTTTCAAAAGTTAAATTTTTATAATTTCGTTTTGAATATTTCAAAAGATAGTGATTTAAGAATAATCAAATTTGTTAAATTTAATATTACGAATGTTGAATAAATTTCAAATTTGATATGATTAATTTGATATTGAAATTTAATATATGAAAACAGAGTGAATATTTGAAATTTAGTTTAATATGATTCAAATTGGTTTCCAAAGTGAATGTAAGTTATATTTGGATTTTAATAGAGTTAATAAGATTTTAGAATTTAAATTTATTGGATAAAATGAATAACGGTTTAATATGATTAAAAATGATTTGTAAAATTTTATTTTATCATATTAAAGTTATAGTGATGTTATAGAACTTTTAAAACTGAATTTAAAATTTATTTGTGAAAATTGAATATTTTAATATTTAATTATCGTCTGGAAAATAGCCAATTTTTGAACAGTCTCAGAATTGGACGAAACTAGTTCCATTGGATCCGTAATAATTTGTTATTATCGGATTTCAATTTTCGTAGCAATCGGAGTTGTCGTTTGACCGTGGCAGCTCGAAACGCATCGAAATTGTTTTAATATTAATTTGGCGAGTTAAAATAGCCATTTTTCAAACAGTCTCGGATTTCGACGAAACCAGTTTCATCGGATCCGTAATGTGATATTATTGTAAGGTTTTAAATTTCGTGTCAATTGGATTTATCGTTTGTCCGGGGCGAGCCAAAACGCATAGAAATCGTTTAATCGATTTAATTTAAAAATCGATCGTTTATTGCTGCAACTCGCACAAACGATCGAATTAGCTTCCGAAACCTATTCCATTGTGTCCGAAACATGGGATAAACCCTAGAAAAGCCGGTTACCGCGCGTAAATCGGAGTTCGAAAAACCGGAATGAATAGTGTTTGTCGTTTCTCTATATAAGCACTTCATTTATTTCATTTTCAAAAAAATAAATAAAACCCTAACCCTAGAACTAGCCGGCCGCCATTTTCAAACCAATGGCCAGAAATCACGTTCCTTTCCTCCTCAATTTCTCTCAATCCACAAGCAATTACGCGAAGCGTTCAACACCAAAGTCGTAGAGCTCGAAGAGAGCTTTCAATCCATACGGCGATAATGGATTATCGTCATCATTTGGATGCACGATTGGGCAGCGTTCTCCACCATTTGCGCACGCGGTTCGAGACGAGGGGGTGGCCGAGTTGGCCATGGTCTAGGGCGGGGGTGCGCCTTGGGGGTGGCCGTTCGTGTGGCACTCCTTGATCGAGCTAGAAGTCAGTGTCGAGGGAGTATAATTCGTCGACGTGAGCGGCGGCTTTGGGTTCGTAACCCTAAACTCACGTACGTGGGGGGGGGGGGAAGAAGCTTCTGCTTGCGGCCGTGATTCATTAGGGGGGGGGGATGGACGCCTAGATTCGATTCTGGGTTAATAAGGTGGATATTGTAAATTAAATTTTATTTAATTATCGTTCAAACCTTAAAAAAATGATATCTCTTCCATACGAGGTCGGAATTGCGCGAAATAAGTTGCGTTGCGTTCGTATTGTCGAATACTATGCTATGGAGATGGATTGGAATCGTTTGGAGCTTGAGAAAATTTTGAGTTAAATCGAACGTCGTTCGATTTGATTTAAAATCGAAAAATCAAGGTGAGTGTTTTATAACGCTCACACCGTACTAAATATCTTTATGCTAGTTAAATTGACATTATGAAGTTATATGAATTTTATTTGTCGTTGTTTGATAGAATTTAATTGTCATTTAGATCGTCGCTTGAATTAACCGTTGAAAAATTAAATTGACAGTTAAATTGAAATTGAAATTAAATTACGATTAAATTACCTAACATTGATAACTATGAAATTGCCCTGAATTATATTGTGTATTGGATGATGTATTTCGATGGATGCAATTGGTTGATATTTGAATGTTTGGATGTTTATTCGCTTATATATATACTGTTATGCATACATATGAAACTGTGATTTGATGTAAGTAATAAATATTCATCCCTGACATTTAATTGAAATAAATAATTACTTGGCCATAGGATAGAAAATTATATACGGACACCGAATTGGCTAAATTAATAATTTTTAAAATCGTCGATTTGAAATTTATTTAAATGTTTGATGTAAAAGTTATAAATAGAAATCGAATTTATATAAATCGAATTTATCGAAAATGTGAGTTTGGAATGTGAAATAAATTTTGGTTAAAGAAATTGTTAAATAATTTAAGTAGAGACTTTGGAAATTTAAAATCAGGATATGATTGAATTTCGAAATTTGATTTGTTTTAAAGATTGAACCTTAACTCGAGCTTTAAATGTTACTAAGTAAAAGTAATATAAAAATGATATTTTGGAATTGAGCTGGAAATTGAATCATATTTGAAATTTAGATTTAAATTTGAGTATTGAAGGATAATTAAGTAAAAGTGAGATATAAGCGATATTTGAATTCGAGCTTGGAATCGTATCATGTTTGAAATTTGGATTTAAACTCATATATTGATGGATAATTTTGTAAGTGTTCTAAATGGATATTTTGAAAAACCAAGCTCTAAATCGATATAAATTGAAATTGAATTAATTGAAAGTGAATATAAAATTGAATAAATTTGAAGTCAAAGTTGACGTTGATTGAATTAAAATCGAAATTGAATCGGTAAATTGGAAATTGAAATTTATTTGAATTGGGAGGTTATAATTGAAACGGATTGGTTGAAGTTGTTTTAATTTGTTTTTCCAAATTACTCTGTTATATAAACCATTTTGAATACTTAAACTATTTTAATCTATCTTTAACCTACTTAACCCAATTTAAATTATTTAAACTAGTTTATCTATTTTAAATCCATTTTAAAGACTTTAAGTATTTTTAACTATTTTAATCATTTAAACTACTTTTAAACGACTTAAACTATTTTCTAAAAATTTCAAGCTGGTTAATAAGGTGAAATGTTTATATTTAAACCTTGAATTTAAATACGAATTGAGTTAAATGAAGTTGCAACCTAAATTGAGATTCGAAATGATTTTGAAAACCGAAATGAGATATTGATGCGAAAACGATTTTGAAACGAAATCTTATATTTGAAAGGATACGGTGATATTTGAAATGGATTTGATTTTTGAAGCGAACATGATATTTTGATATAAATTATGAATCGATTTGAAATATAAAGAGCCAAAGGTGTAATAATACGTAGTTATTAAAGAGACCGGGATCGGATATGGACATACTCTCTGTCGATACCGAAAACCACTTTAATAACTATTATACGCGGAGTGATGATCCAGAATGAAGTGGATGGTTTAGTGAACGCGTTGACTGAAGAAAGAGAACGATTATTGGATGACCCCTGACATGACTAAAACAGGAGCCGCGCCGGGCCATTGAGGTTCGCCACCTCTAGCGGACACACTTCTTCGATACCATATCTATTACATTTGTGATGCGATTTGGGTGCACCCCTTGATTTCGGAGTTTTGTTTCGCGGTGTTGGGGTAGCTGCTGGCTATGCCCAACATCAGTCCGGATCACGCAACTACTAGTATCCTAGTTGGTATCGCCTCATGTACCTTGTCATACTGATTATCCTATTCGCGACCACTACGTTTTGATTTGTACCTTAAGTATATGGATTGCCCTCTGGTGACTTCCGGTTTTGGGGAAACTACGGTCTTGTATATGCTTTTGGGAATATATAATGTGTTAAGGGGGATTATGGTAACGCCTTAACGCTATTTTGATACTTTATATTACTGACAGGCATTATCTACTTAGCGTATATTACTACATAGTAGATAGTTTAACGGATCCTTGAGAGATGGAAAATCCCGTAACATCTCTTAAGTTATTGCACGCACGTTGACAGTGGATAGGAGATGTCAAACCCCGTAAACATCTCCGACGCTGTTGCACTCATATTTATTTACGATTGATTTAACTTTCATAAGGGTATTTAGTCCTGACTCGAGTGTTTTGTCTTTTCATTACGCTCGGGTCAGTCCTGAGTTTTCAGATTTTTAAAGATCTGTTCTGGAGGACGAAGACGAAGATTTGGTATACTATTACTATTATTACTCCTGCATCATGCTATCTGCTGCATTATTTTAATTGTTCTGTTGTATATGTATAACTCTGATAAATGTTGTATAAATAATTGTCTAAGTATAGTAAACAGCTTCATGAACTGTTTATTTGACTATTATATTTTATCGTTCTGCTGCGAGATTCTGTGTTGTTTCATTTCCTTTATTTCTTTTCTTTTCTTATTTACCCCAATAACCATCTGCCCTTTTGAATGGTTTAGAATCGGCATGTGTATTTGATCGTCGGTTTAAACTGTCCAAAAAGGCGGGTCGTTACATAACCCAAAATCAATAGTATAGGAATTCGAAAATAAGATAGATATATAAATCCCATATACTATATAAAAACATTTATTTAATTACAATGTTATTCACTGTCCAAAATCGTGAATATAAATCGTTTACCAAATTTAATATTATTTCAACATTTAATTTAAAGGATAATTCATTGTCAAAAATCGTGAATAAAATTCCTTTAAATAAACTTCTATATTTAACTTATTAAAATCAATTGATTTCGGGTTTGTAAAACAATGTTTATAAATTCACAATTATATTTTATAAAGTTATAAATCTCCTTTATTAACCGATTCCATTTATCTCATTTATATGCCAAATCTAATTTATAAGTTAATTACTTATAAATCATTTATTTTACAAATTCATTTATTTTATAAATTCACAATTATAAGTCTTATTCACTTGTAAACTCCATTTATAACTTCATTTTAACACTTATAAAAACTCCTTTATAATTTCCTTATTTTGATTTATAAAAATATAACTTTTGTAAATCTTATATATAAACCTTTTACAATAAATTCAAAAATCTCCATTTAAACTATTTTATAAAATAACCAACTTCATATTTCCAAAAATCACATTTCAATTATATTTCCCAAAACATCATAATGTTTATAACACAAAAATTATAACATTTTTTTATTAAAAATAAATCCATTCCTTTAACACTTCAAAATTCAACAAAACGTATATTTTCAAAATCACATGAAAATCCTTTTAAATTTGGAAATCATCACTTTAACATTTTTAAATTTCCAAAATAGGCCCAATGCTGCAACAGCACTAAATACAACAATCATGGCATCCAAAACATCATATATCAAATGATAACAGCATATATATCAATATTTGGAAATAAATCAATTCTGGTGAGAAATCCAGTTGGATCCCTCCAATCTGTCACCTGCAATAAATATACATATTAGAATATGTGTACAATGTCCGTTTCAAAGCAGACGCGCGTACAAAAGGTCATACGCTCATACACGGGAATGTATGGAGTCATCCGCTCTTTAGGTATATATATCCAAATACCAATCAGTATATCATATATCATCCAAACATTCATCAATCATCGTACAATAAAATTATTTCTCACTTATATAAAAATATCAGTGAGTCGGAAAGATTGAGTTGTACTCACATTGCTTGTAGTCGTCGCATTAGCGATTTATTCCGAATAAAATTTAATGCACGTTTAATTTCATCCAAAATTTTCACTAGCTCAAATAAATCCCAATCCAGCTCCATAATATAATGCTCACCAATAGAACCCAAGGTAATTTGTTTCATCAATTTTTGACCTCGTACGAAGAAGTTACGGTATTTCGAAGTTTAAACGAATTTATATAAATCAATTTACAATTTATTTTTTTATTAACAAACGCTAGCTTTAAATCCGACCACTCATTTTAATCAAGGCAGATCTCGGCCGTGCTTTAGTCTCGTTCCACCAGGTTTGTACGAGCGGAACAAACCCACGAGCCGCCATTTTTAATCGAATTTCCGCACCATATACGAACATCTTCATGTTGATCGAACACCACCATTCGACAGCCCACCTTTGCCTCCACCCACGACCGCGAGCAAGTGAAGCTCTGTCGCCCACACACACAAAAAAACGCATGCAAACCGGTGATGAATGCGAGCCAAATCCTCTTCGTACCATACTCGAAAACCCATCAAATCCATATGGATTGAAAGATCTCGTTATTTTCCATAATCTTTTAGTTGAAAGCATTTGATGATAGTGAGTGGATTGAGAGAGAATAAGGGAGAAAGTCTAGAGAAATTTCAGCCATTCATTTTGTATGTGGCGACTTGACCTAGCCTGGATTATTTTGCAAAAGGAAGATTATAACGTCCTTTTATAGAAAATTTTGCGATACTATTCACCCGAAATTTTTCCGAACTCCAAAGAAGCGTGCCTCCTGGTGTTTATAATGTTTTTCGCCTATTCCAAATGCAATGGAATATATATCGGGAGCCAATTCGATCGTATTTGAAAGATAGGTTTTCGAATCTAATATTTAAATTTAAAAATTCACTTAAAATAGATTTCTATGCATTTTAGCTTGCCTCGGGCAAACCGTAAATCCGATTGAGACGAAATTTGAAATCTTACAACATTATAACATTACGAATCCCCTGAAACTAGTTTTGTCAGAATCTAATACTGTTTGAAAAATGGCTATTTTTACTCGTCAATTAAATATTAAAATATTCAATTTTTACAAATTAAGTTTTAATTCGATTTTAAAAGTTCTTTAACATCAATCTAAATCAAATATAATTAAATTCAATTTTATAAGTCATTTTAATTCACATTAAATTCAGATTCCAATTATTTATGAAATTTCAAATATTAAATTAACAATTTAATTATCCAATTAAATCACTATATCCAATAATCTCAACTTTTTCCTTAACTAGCACAAATCAATAACCGCAACATTTCACTTCTCTAATCCTTTTCAAAACCCTAGAACGAAAAATTAGCAAACAACACAACAAAGATCACAATATTGACCAAAATAAAAAATTGAGAGTTTTAAAGGCTAGAGATAGATATGATAGACTTACCTTGAATTTACATGAATTTATGGAGATTTATTTCAATTTTTTTGAAAGGATTTTGTGAAGTTTCTCAAAGACGAAAATGAAGTTTTCGCTTCTCAGTTTCTAAGTTTTCTAAAATGTACGTACTAACTTTGAGAATGAGAAAGAAACTATTCTTTCTTTTCTTTTGTAATGGTCTTAACCCAAATAAGCTTCTAATCACTCATTTATTTAATCTAATGAACTTATAAACCCCTATTCAATCAATAAAAAAATTCTCTCTTTAATTCATTAACTAAATCCTTTTATTTCTCTTTTACTAGCTTTAAACTCTAAATAAATACCGACTTAAGAATTAAAATCCAACTCTACACATTTTCAAAATGCATTCTTTTTAGTTTAAAAACTAATTTTTACCCCTAATTAAATTCTCACTTATTCAATATGAAATAAAATTCCAATTATAAATAAAAAGAGAAATTTACACTCTAAAATTATATAATTTTCGAATGTTTTATTCTATATTCTATATTTTAATAAAATTAAAATACTTATTTAAAAAGAAAACAAGATTTCTCCAATTTTCCATTTATTTAAATATACATTCCAAATCAAATTTATCTCCTTTAATTACACAAAAACCAATATTTGTCTTATTTACATTAATAAAAATATTATAAATCCCCTTAATTATTCCTAAAATAATAATTATAAAATTCGAATCAAGGTAACTTTAAAATCAGGTTGTTACAGTGTAGCTCGTTGATTTTTCTAAGACGAAATTTTTTTGGTTGGAAAATCTTTTTAGAAGAGGACAATAGGAAGTGGTACAAGTTTGAAATGGAGTAAAAAGAATGGAAAAAAGATCAGAACCCAAAAATAAAGAAGCAAGCAAATGCGCTGCGATGGTTAAACTAAGAAGATATTAAATTGAGAGAAAAACAATTGGAATAAGGACAGTTTAGGTAGATAAAGTTGAATAGTAATAGCATTGTAAAATATAAATAAAAACAATATTAAGAATTTATAACGATGTTAGTAATTAATAATAATTTTTGGAGATTATATTAAAAATAATGCTAGTCATCTAATCAGAAGCAACATAGGAAATTAAAAGCAAAACAAAGAAAAATGGACATTTTCCATTGTTGTGTCTCATTTATTGCAACTATCTTTTAAAATTCCACCTTACATGATGTTAGAAACTATGCCAAGGATTGGAAGTAGGGACAATAGTGATAAGAAATGATAGATCAAGAGCTGTTCATATATACTTCAGTTTTTATTGCTTAAAATTATAAAAGATGTTTAAGAAACACTATAAAATGCATTTTTGAAAAGAAATGGTTTGATATAACAATTGAATTTTTTTTTAAAAAACTTAATAAATGGTTTGAGTTAAAAATCCTATTTTTTAAGAAGTTAAAGTTAAAGGTCTTTAAAAGGAAGAGAACATTTGAAAATTAAGACACCAAGTTATTTTTGAATTTTCTAAAAAATTTCTATGTTGTACTTTAAAGATAAGTAGTTTTGGGATTAAAATACTTTTAAGAAAATTGAGTTTTAAATTTTTCAAGAAAATTAATAGAGGCCAAACCAAAATTTTAATACAGAGTGGGTAAAAATAAGTGCCTAGGTAAAATGAGGAAATATGAAAGGCTATGAAGGAGATAGCGATAGCTACTCGTAAGTAGCAATAATGAACTCCCTTAGAGTGTAAAGAATGCTGGCGAGAACCTGGGAATGTTTTGTTACACATGTGTGCAAGCCATAAGAAGAGCTGCAAAGGAATGGTAAATGGTTTAAAGAGCACTTCACAAGTTCGGGGGTATGCTCGTAGGAAAGATCAAATGTAAAGAAAGTAAATACCAAGATTTGAGAATACTATTATTGTAACACCTCGTATTGAATAATTAAAGCAAGGTTATAAATGGAAGTTCTGTAAATGTCAGAATTTGAACATGGTAGTTGCACCAATGCATCAATGGTGATTTTTTGATCAATTTCCATATATAATATATTTAAATCAAAGTCTAAACGGAGAGGTTATAGACGTTTGAAGTTTCTAAATTCAAAATAATTCAACCGATTTTAAATTTGAAATTTTGAATTTGAATTTAAAAAGTTGACGTCAAGAGAGGCTTAACGTTTAAGTAAGGGTTAAAGTTAACATGTTATGTCAAAGTAAATTAAGTAATAAATAAAAATAAAAATGAAAGAAATAAAACGATCAATAAAAAAGGGACCAGTCGACTGCCCAAGGTTAGTGATCGACCGATAAAGGTGTAAAGCGTGAGTTTTTATGTGACCTAAACGACCCCGATTGAATTATCTTAATTCAACGGTTCCATTTCTTATTCACCTCTATAAATAAACCCTTAGATCCTCCACATTTCTTTATAAAATTTTAGTAATTACAACGAAGCTCTACCGAATTCCTTTTTTTTTTTTTAGATTTCAGAATTAGTTAGGATTTTCAAATAAGAGATTTAGATGTTTAAATATTTGATTTTCAATTCCATTCCTCTCTAGTTTTTTTATTCTGCATCAATCTAATCTCTGTATACAATTCACTTATTGTATATTCCAAAAGAAGAAGATCTAAAAGGGAAATAGGAGTGGCATGAATCAAATCCAACTTTGAAGTAGGCATTTATCTATGAGTGAAAATTTCAGTTTTTCCCATTTTAGTAACTATGTAGTATTTGTTTGGATTTGCTTTATGCCTTGGGAAATTTTGGTAAACGAAACATAGTATTAAAATCCCTAGGATTTCCCTAAGTAAATGTAAATCTTTGAATCTATTGGAATTTCAATTGTTTTGTATTAATATTGTAGAATCGGATCTATGTTTGAGATTTAAGCAATTCATAATCTATTCCACTTTATCTATTTTGATTTCTCTTGTAGTGTTAAATGATTCTAAAAATGGATAAAGTTAAAAATGGAGTGCGAAGTATGATTTTGATTATTTGTAGTTTGCACTGCCTATTTTTATAACTTAAATAAGTATGAATCTCTTTTTCACTCCAATGTGGTAATTGCAAAAGTTGAATAGAATATTAGAGGTTTTGATTGTAAAGTTTGCTCCTTGAAATAAAGGAGTTATTCCATTATATTAACCCGAGATAATTTTAGCATTGTTCCATTTTTTATATACAAGTCTAGTTGTGTTGGCTAAGGATATTAGCTATCTTTGTTTGGTTTAGAATTGGAGACTTGTATGAGTTTGACATTTCAATTAATTTAATAAGCTTTTTCTTTGCATACGACCAACAATATTTTATATGAACCTCATGCATTTATATATATAATATTAACATATTGATTATCAAAGTTAATAGCATATTGATTATAATGTTTTCGTATTGATTATAACTAATAAGGTAGTAAATAGCATTAATTTTTTAGGATGGCAGTTAATGGTAATTATGGAGTATGATCCATAATTAAAGGCGTAATAAGAGGTTACCTTATATGGCCTTAATTATTAATTGTGTGGGATAGTGTATATGTATAATTAGTATGTATATGAAGTATGACTAAGTTATAGCGATGCGAGGTCAGTTTAAAGCGTATAAAAGTTTGTCCAGTTAAATCTGGCTACCAGCATTGTGACTTTGGAGATTGATATAGGACATCGTCCATAATAAATAACCTCAGTGGATGCGAGGTTACTCCCAATTCTATCTAGTAAGTCTTACCGGTCAATATGGCTACTGGTACTTACGAATAGTCGGAAAAATTTGAGTCATCATAGTTGGTTTGAGGGTCATAAATACAATTGGGATACGGTAGGTGTAGATCCTCGTAGGGGTCTGCTTCTGGTTTAGGGAATTAAGTGACTATGGTAGGGTCCGCCTCTTTTCCATATAAGAAGTATTAAGTGACTTATGTGATTTCTTTATGACGTCAGCTAAGGAGAATCACAGTAGGACCCACCTTGGGTTAGATATTAAATGATGGAGACCTGCCTATTTCATATGTATTAAATGGTCAGAGTCTACCTGATTTCTAATAAAAAAGTATTATGTGGTAGAGTCTCTTGCATCGTTAACGATAGTTGCATTAGAATTTATAAATTAACTAAAAACAGGTTAGGTATTAAATGATGGGGAACCTACCTTTTTATAGGTATGAAAGGGTCAGAGTCCACTTAATTTCCAACAAAAAGGTATTAAGTGTTTGGGTGCTTCCACTTGCCTCATTAATGATAGTTGCATTAAAATTTTGGAATTGAACTGGAAAAGCCTTTGGGCATATAGTTGAAGTTATTAGTATGGTATTGTAATGACCCGGAATTTTATTAACTTTAAATATATATATTTAATATATCTTAAATAATTAAGTAATGGATTTTATAACTCAAATATCCCCCTTTTAATTAATAAGTAGCGACGGTAAAACTGTTTTCGAAAATTTTTTACAAAAAATATTAGCTCGAAGGAAAATTGAAAATGTGATTGAAAATCATTTTTCAAATTTTTGACCTTTCGTCGTTTAAAAGTTGTCGGAAATGCTATGTACATTTTAGTATCATATACATACGCATATTTATAACATGCTCATGGTTAAAGTAATAGTATGGTAAATATATAATTATTTTAGTGAAATGAAAATGAGATGTGACTTTTATCCAAAAATTTAAATAAAAATAAATAAAAAAGGTAATGTGACATTTCACTTAACGTCATTATATAAGGGAATGGGAAAATATGTTGGACAAAGGGGGGCTCCTTGGTGCTTGCATGTGTAGGAAGGGATGGAGGTGGATGGTGATGATGTGGAAAAATATGAATGGGCGGTATGTGCTAAAAAGGCTTTTTAGTAATTTTCATAATCTATTTTATATAAAAACAGTTACTATTTTTTTCTCTTTCTCATTTTTTTCTATTTCTTATTTTTCAAACTTCATCATCTTCTTCCTAAAAACACTTTAATGGCTTCTTTATGATTTTCAAAACAAAAGGTTACCTTTTCTACTTTTAAAACACTTTGAAACATGTTCCAAAACCACTCTTTTCCTTTCTACTCCACTCCTCCTTCAAAAGCAAGCCCACATCATCCTTTTTCACCCTAAACCAAGTCTCTACACCTCTGGTTCGAGCCAAATAGTCCACTTCCTTAACCAAAAATCAAGTTTTTGCTAAGGATAATCCAAGGCTTGGTCGATTCGGAGTGTAGTAGAAGTTTGGTTTGATTTTATGAGCATTTGGTAAGTAAGCTCATTTAAAAAAAATAAGGTTGTAAGCTTTATATGTTTAAAAGTATGTAATGTTGATTGGATGTAAATAGTGTAGCTCTTGCTGACATACTTGTGTTTATTGGTTATAATTGTTTAGACCTGGAAAATAAGTCGAGAAGTTTAGTTTTAGTTGCACATTGCAATTTTTATTTGTGTATGTTGCTTATGGCATGTGTTTGGATATATAAGCTTATGTACGAGTGTAGTAAGCTAAAACGAAAGTTAGCACTTGATTTGGGTTATTGCTGACATCGAGATCCCATGTTTTCAAAACTTGTTTTACTTATATGTTTCTTAAAAAGTTCATAAGTTTTGAACTTTACCTTATTTTCCAAATATTTATTAAAAGGTTTAAGTAAGTTAAACATGACGTAAAATTTTGGAGGGTCTTAGCAAGCAAACTAGTTTATAAGTTACGATATCCATAGCGATAATCACTATGGCTATGGATGCAGTTTGTTAAAAACGAACTTTTTTTTGCAAACTTAAAGTGTTTCCTCTTTAAGTACTTTTGAAATTATTTTCAAAGCATATTTTAAGTATTAAAAGGTAATTATTGCTTATTAATTAAGTATAAGTTTTAATTATTAATTAATTAATTAAGTTAAGATAATTAGTCATAAATTAGTAATTAAGTAAAGGTAATTAATACCTAAGTATTAATTAAGTAAGATAATTATAATTAGTTAATTAAGAGATTTTTAATTCATTATTAATTAAGTACTAATTTATATTTAATTAATTATTAATTAAATAGGGTTTAAGTACTTATTAATCATTAACTATGTAGGGTTTAATTAATTAAGATTTAATTAAGGTTTGGTTAAGATTAATTTAAGATTTAATTGGGAATTTAATTAAGATTTAATTATTATTAAATAAAGTTTTTATTTTTAATTATTTTATTTACAAGGATCAATTTTATTCTTTTATAAGCGAATGAGTTAAAAACTATGGATTCTCTTTGTCTGTGCCATTAAGTAGCCGAATAAATACGAATAAGCTATACTAAAACATTAACACGTTTTATTGAAAGTAAGTCGACTTGTGTTAGCACTAAAAGCCAACGAGTAACACTTTCCTCTATTTGTGAGGTCTAGAACTTGTTTCTAGGCGAGGGATAGAGAATTCGAAATGTCGAAAATCTTATAAATATAAGAGAGTTAATTTCGATGAATGAGTCATGATGAATTAAGTATATGGGAGGTATTTCATTGTATACTTAACACCAAATTCTGAGGTATGGAAGCTTGTCTCTATCCCAAGAAGTAAGAATGTATTTCGAGTCAAGGTTAGTAATCCGACTTCATTGTTAATCAAGGGATAGTACTGTTTGAAATCAAAAAGTGATGATCAGTAAAAGATGTCTTATTTTTCATATGCAAAATTTATACTCACCCCTGATAGTGGAGTTGCCCATCATTGATAACTTGACACTTTAAAACTATCTAATGTTGGTTCGAAGAGACCGAGGTTGGATAACGTGAGTTATTCGAAAACAACTTCGAACCAACGTAAATGTTCGAATTGGTAACATCTGAAAGATGATGGAATCGTAGATGAAGATCTTTGAAGTGCAAGGGCTACTTGCTACTATTTAAGGGTGATTCCAAAATGAATGTAGTAGAAATAGTGCCTTCCGTTTGTTCATATCCTAAACAACTTATATAGGCGAATGCTAATATTGCATTGTCACTTGGAGGGTGGTGTAAGCATTCTAAGTGGGAATTGATAAAGAAAGGTAAACATAGCCTCAAACCTCACACCACGGAATAAATAAAATAGGAGACATGCAATAGGGCTATGTGGGTCACACCCATTATGGTATAATCACCACCCAATCTAGATTGATATTTTCATATTATATATGCTAGTGACCGGGGTACGGTTGTTGACCTTAACGGGGTGGTGATATATTCAGTACTATCCAATAATGGATAAATCGGTCCTGAGTTGGTAAAGGGTCTATGTGAGGTCCTTCGGTACATTTTATCTAAAGATTTACTGTGGCAGACGGTACCCCAGTAGTCTTGTCATTGATGGATCCTATTTTCTAATAAATGCCTTTGGACTTAGATGTATATTGTTATGTTGAAATTTAATTAATGTAACACTTTTGGATATGATTTAGCATCTTCTTCAAACCCTAGATATTATCATAATATCATTGGATTTTCTATATAAATGTTTCAGTTATCGTAAGGAAAAACTCATCCGTGTTTATGTATGGCCTGCTCTTATGAGATACCTTTGTTTTAATTTTTTTTATAAGCTTAATAATTCAATTGTTTGGAGTTTACTCACACCTGACCCATGTTTGACCCAGAATTTTTCTTTCTTTTTATAAAACTCTTGGGTACTCAAATTTGTATGAGTAGCCAAAGTAGTCCAGGTTTCTACGGATGCATTTCGAAGAAGCAGAAACCAGGCGGCTTTACCGTTATCTAGCTACTTATTTATTTTTCCATTGTGTGTGTGTACGTTTTGTGTCAGCAATTATAGGGATAGGAGGCTATAACTATCCATGGTAGAAAAAGTTTTTGTGTAGCTCTGATATTCATTTTGGGAAATGATGTAATGACTATCTTGTGTTGACTATAATACGTGATTGCCTTATGTTGTTAGATTTTGTGATTCTTTCTTCTTATCGTTTTCTTTTCTTTTACCTCAACGGTTTGTCTTTTGGACTCTTAGATTATCGACACATGAATATCTTGGTGTATTAAGTGTCGTTGTTTGGAGTAAGAAAGGAAAATCATTGTAGGTATAGTTATAAATACGTAAGACATATTTCTTATCTAAATGATACTGCCAAAATACAATGATGGTAAGGGCTGATATTTTCATTCACTAGACATTTGTTGTTCTGACTCCCTTCTCATTACAACGTATATGTTAGAGGAGATTATGTTGATTTAGGAGACAAAGATGGAGGTAGAGACATGAGGAAGTTATCTATCTATTTATGTTTTTTAAATATATTTCTAATGTACCTAGTTTAGAAAATTATGTTATTTTGAAATATTGTACTATGGAGGCTTTATGTTAACATGTTGTGAGATTTAGTGATAACATGTTTTATTTCTGAAATGGTTTTCTTTTATGAAATGTGTACTTTTTTTGATATTATATTTTATTCCATTCTACTGTGAGATTCTGAAAGTATAGTTAGATAGCTCTGTGTACTATGTACTGTTTCAACTTTGTCAACCTAACTGTTCATTTTGAGATAGGCCTTAGGTTTGATGGGCTTTTGTTGGATCAAAAATTAGCCCCGCTTTGGACTAGGTTGTTACATTTAAGAGATTGGGATTATGAGAAGATAGTAACTGTGGGTAATGAGATGGCAAATACATATAGAAGGCATTGGTAGACTCAAAGTTAAGGAACACAAGATAGAGGATGGAAAAGTTATTCCGCCAAGCCAGTTGCCAACGAGTTATTCAAAAGGTGAATAGTTTATATTTCTTGCCCATTATAGTGTAAGAGGATGCACAGTTTATTCCATAATTGGGTGTTGTAATGAAAGTAATAGATGTACCTCATTCATCAAAAGCCATAAAGGAAGTTGAGATATAAGATGGCATGTTAGACAGGTTCATAGGTAGTAGTAGTTGTATTTCCTTCCAGCAATTATTTTTGTTTTAGTTGGTTGTAAGCATTAGTTGTTTTTGTTATGTAAAAGCGCGTACAATGTTTATGGAAATGCTACTTTTTATATTTTTTCAGTATGGACCGCAGTATTATTGGGGAAAGGAAATTTTAGGAAAGACACTTAACTAATGCAAAAAATAAATAAAAAGGCTAGATGTTTATAAAATAAATTAGTGAATTTATTAAATTAACTACTAAAAGAAAAGTAAAATTTAAGTACCAAAAGCTTTAAAATTTTGGGAAGATAAATTTTGGAGACTGAATGTTAGAGGAAAGTTTTTGCGAAGCCACATGTCAATGTCCACGTGCCTTAAAAGTTGAAATTTATAAACGAATTTATGCGATGGTTGTTATTATAAATGAAGGAAATGTTTTTTAAAAGTTGAAATTTACTGCCTAGGCAGATAGAGTCCATTATGGACATTAAAATATTGACTAGACCCCAATTTCATATAGTGTGGCATAATATATTTTAAAAAAAATGTATACTTTAGAAATTTTCGTTCAAAATTCTTAGTTTTGTAAAGTAAAGTACCTTTGTGAAAAGTTTTTGAAAAAAATTGTGGTGAAAAATTTGGAGTCTAAATATTTGTACAAGTATTTCAAACAGTAATATAAAAATATTTTTGAGCAGAAAAAGAAGGAATATTCAAATTTTTGAAATGCCACATACTTGACGTGGGGGAATGGTTGACAGGTTAGTTATTATAGATTTTACTATATGGTGGAAGTTACAGTAAAATAAAATACGGTTAGAGATAAAAGAAAATGTTGTTTTAGCTATGAAGTTATTTCCTTTATACCTTTTCGGTAAATGAACTAAACCGGTTTTAAAATAATTCTACTTAAAAAAAAATAAAGATGTAAAAATAAAATTCACTTATATGAAATATACTTGTAAAAAAGTGAAAGAGAATTAAGGGAAAAAGAGAAGATTTCAAGGTACAATGGAAAAATGATACATAAGAGAAGGATGGAAATAATTGAATTTTCCATCTAGACTCTTTTCGACATAAGAATATAGGTTTAAAAAACCGGATTTTTCTAAATTTGGATGTTAGCAACGGTGTGCTAGCATATTGGATGGTAAGTATTGGATGAAAAATTGGTTGAATTATACTTCTATTCATAGAAGTGAGGGAAAATTTGGATGTAAAAACAAGTTTTTGGTTTTTAAAAGTTGCATGCATACAGAACTACCAGTATATTCAGGTTGTTTGCACTATATTTTTGAAATTGATTTAAAAGAATGCATTCATATAGGAGTCGTTGATTAAAATTATTTTACATACGTATTATATATGTTGTGATACTTGTACTTGTACATGATTGGTTGCAAAATTGGTTGCACACTAATTGATTCGTTAGTTTATAATGTTGTACATTATGTTACATTGTTCAGTCCTTGAGGAATTTCGGCGATGAAATTCTTTTAAGGGGGGAGAATGTAACACCCCATAATTTTACGATAACTAATCAAAAAAATTTTAAAAATAAATAATAATGCTGAAATGTAGAATTTTTGCAAACTTTAGAATATGGATATAAAACTTGTGCCATTGGGTTTATAGCGATTTTCTAATCAATTTTCATACATAAAGTTTTCCATTCGAAGTTCAAATGAAAAAGTTATTAGCATTTGAAGTTATTGAATCGAAAATAATTATGTGTAATTATGATAATAAAAATAAACTAAACATTAACCAATAATGTTAATGGATGTTTAGACGTTAAGAAATGTTAACGTTAATTAATAATGCTACTGCCACTAAACCAAGCCATAGGTCGACCGAGGATGTGCCCAAGTCGACTAATAGCAGTCGACCCCAGGCTAGGAGCGATCGATTGTTGCCAGATTAAAATCTGCAGTAAATTTGGGCCTGAACGGTCTGGATTCAATAAATATTTTATTAATGGATATGATTGATTCTAAAGCCTATAAATATAGGCCCAGTTTCTAACTTCTCTTCTCATATTTCCCAGGTCACAGAGCAAAGCCCTGCCAATCTCTTTTCTCTACAAATTGTAGAATTCTATAGGTAGTAAATCTATTTTATACATACATACATACATACATACATACATACATACATACATACATATATATATATAAGTAGAGAAAAGCGGATCATAAGAAAAGAGAAGAATATGATTAATTCATAACACATAAACAAAGGTAAATCGTGAATCTTAAACTTAAATCTAGTTTAATTTAATCTTTTCCCTAGATCTGTAATTCTAGTAGGCAATACCCTTTTTATATTTTGGATTTAAAATAAGAGGGAGTCAAATATAAAAGGAATGGATATAGATTTAGAGAATTGGAAAGATAACGCAAGGTGAGTAGAAAATTACATTTTTTGTAACAATATTGGATTTATATCATTGTAGATCTATTTAGTTTATGCCTAGATATAAATCATGATTTGGATTTTTAATTGTAAACGTGTAATGATTATGGAAAATATGCCTATATATTATGGAAAATCCTAAACTTGATAGATATCATATAAGTTTGGATTTAGAAAGTTAGGGGTATGAGTAGCCCTAAGGTTTATAAATAACTTGGTAAAATAATCATATTAGGATTCCAGTTTGGTTAGTTTATATAGATTGTTGACCATAAATTAGAACTGGTTATAAATTAAATGGGGATTAGATAATATTTTAATACATTAGAATGAATTGTGAAACCGAGAATTTCTATAAATTGTCTAAAAATAGAAAAAAAGTGTATAGGTTGAAATAACAAGGAATGTAACAAAAAGAAGAGGTGCAAAATGAGAGAATCACCGCATTTTGCGTTGTCGCCAATAGAAATATAAAAGATGATTCCTTGTTATTTCACACATAAGACAAGTCATCTTTTAAGTGCATTATAAAGAATTACGGTGTTAATAATTTTCTTTGGGAAAAGAAGTAATTCCATTTGAGCGAATATAAAATTAAATGAATTGGGAAAATTCGGCAATAATTCCATCGGGCAACTTAAAGTATATAATTTAAGATGATGTAGAAAAAAGGGGTACACAAAGAAGATGCAGTTAAATGAATAAGGAAGTAATAAGTCTAAATAGGCTATTAAAGAGAGATATTAGTAAATTGTAACGACCCGGACTTGACCTTCGAAAATCGACATCCAATACATCACCCGTATTCGAATGCCGCAGATTCAAATGTTGAGTCTGGTTCGCCGGAGTTTATAACACATTAGGTGAAAGCAACACAGCGGAAACAAAGAAGAAATTTTATTGATACACAACAATTGATTACAACAATGATACAATATGAAGTGATCAACATTAGCAGAAGTATATACAACTGTGGAAAAACAAAGCAACAGAAAACAACAACAACAACAACAACAACAGCGGAAAGATAACATCTTCAACGGAGCTCCAAGAGAGAGAGAGAGAAAGATAGAATCCAATGGACTACATCATCATTGCCAAAACTCCAAAGTTCCAAAGACTTCCAAACCAAAAGCCCCAACCACCATCATGCTGAAATATAGCACAATGCAATCCTAAATCCACAGACTCCAAAGACTGCCAAAAGCTACACCTACTAGCTGACTATCTGATAACCTAACTCTAGTCTGCCCGTGTGGAAAATTGTGGACACCCAGAGTTTAGAAAGGGAATAATAAACTCCAGGTCATTCGTGGGACTGGTGTGAGTAAACAAAAACAGTTGTTTGAACAAAAGAAAACACAAAAAGAAATAAAAATAAATCCATTATGCTTTTTGGAAAATGAAACTACCATAAGACGTCTCGCTATACACACAATGCAATCGCACACTTGGGGGAAATTTCTCCCTGTAGCAGTCAAACATGCATGATACATGAAAATCCTTTGATATTATTATTAGTGCATAGTGTGAAAAACATTTCGAAAGTATAATATTAATCTTAGCCAGCATAGGTACCATTATATTATGCTTGCTATAGCTACCACCTGAGGTGGTAGGTTATACAACTGAAATCGTAAAGGGCTGTATTGTTTTGTTTGGATTTCAAACAAATGGTCAAGGCTAAGGAACTTCCTTTCTGAATGGGTACGCCTCTGGAGGGATGCCCCGAGAACTTAACCGGATCTCTGCCAATACAAGGCCAGTTTAACTCTGTAACTTGGTAGCTAACTGTCACGAGTATGCCATCCCCCGATCGTCACCGACCTTTATCCCAAGATTCCAACAATATTCCAACAACCACATAAGTAAAATATTTGAGCTCCGTACCATGATACCACTTTTTATCCAGAAGGAAATGCATATATCCTAAGGGGAGCGACCCCCGTAACCTTACCGCATCCTTCCTATTTCGACCATTTTTGGGGTGTGAGGTTCGATGAAGTCTCGTCCCACAAAGTTATGCTTTTCACAAAAGCCATGCTTCGATCCACCAGTGATCAACACTTAGCATGCCACATTACCAATTTGGGAATATATCACTATTAAATATCAAATACATAACCTCTGAGCTCGTATTTCTCAAAGAAGGGTGTTAAGCTGAGAGAATAAATTCTCCGCCACGAAACAGAAATGTATTTGATAGAAACCAGCTTTACATCTCAAAGTGTAACGTCAGACATACATCCATACAAGTCCATATTGGGTCTGAATAGAATCGAAGGCACTTCAAAAGAAGTCCTTTCAAATTCGGTTATCCCCATTCACTTCTGGACTCCCTATCACATAGGGTAATAAAAATCTCTATACCGAGGCCACTCGGTGCAGAGACATTTGACAGGTAATCCTTTCGTTTTCAAAAATACCCGGTCTTCAACCACCGTCTTCAAATGCTATCCAATTCATCGTATCATTAATTCAGAATGCGTTTTATGACATAAAGTCCTCTCCCTGCTTAACCGAATAATGAGCACTTATTTAGAAAAACATATGGGTACATTCGGATCTTAATTAAGTCACAACTTTTAGCCAAAAACCTTTCCTTTTGAATGGTTTAAACAAATTTCCATTTTCAATCTTTTAAACAAAAGATTCACCCTTTAAGATCCTCTTCAATTTGAAACAAGGTTTACCAAATCTTTAACAAAGATTCATTCATAGCTTTGAAAACTATTTCCATTTCAAATTTGATTTACCCTCAAATCGAAATCCTTTCAACAAAAGATGGAAATTATTTCTTTATGTGAAAACTATTATCGTTTGAAAACAAAGGTTTTTCGTTTCGGAAAAATCCAATTAAATTTGCTCAAGTTATAGCCTTTTAAAGTATAAATTGGAAAATCAGCGAACTGCCATATTCTCGGCAAATTCTATTTGGGTTAAATTTAAATTCCTAATATAATTCATTCAAAACTCTTCTAAAAAATTGGTTTAAAATCCATATATACATTATATACCCGTATAACCCTTTAAACCATAGTTTCCAAAAATTCCAATCTTTAAACTTATAGAATTCAATTTCAAAATCTTGAATTCAAATTCAAATTCAAATTTAACAAGCCATATTACATTCAAAATAGTTTTTCATTTCAAAACTTCCTATTCAATTTTTTTTCTTCATATTTAACCCAATTTCACTTCCAAACCATTTTGGATTCAAAATTCAACTTTAAAAATCATTTCACCATTTTAAATAAAATAATATTAAATTCAAAATACCCATGACTTAACCAGATCCTCGCAAAATCCATATTTATGTGTGTTGTGTCTAGGGGTTTTGCATGTAACAATAAACAACCATCATAAATCCTAGCGCAACAATATCAATAAGCGGTATAATCCTATAAAGCTTATCTTTCATTCACAGTTAAACAAGAAAATTCATCACAGATAACTAAATCACAGTTCACAGCTCATTCCAAAGCAATTCATATCACAGAACATTACATATCAAAGATAACAAACAACTCAAGGCATTCAATATACTCCAATCATCAATATGAAGATAAATTAATCACGCAATTTAGAATTTGTTTTAAACCAAATAACTTAATTACGTATGAATTAATTACCTAATCCTGCTTAATTAACATTAATTAATTACAAATCATTTGATATTAATTAATGAAATTAATTAATCAACCTTAATTATCCATGTTAATTAATTATCCTTTAATTAGTCACATAAATTAATTAACCTTAAGTTAATTACATTAATTAATTAACCCTTAATTAATCACATAAATTAATTAACGCTTAATTGTTAATTAACTAACCTTTAACTTATCTCATTAATTAATTATCCCTTAATTAATAAATTAGCAAATTAACCCTTTAAGTAATTATCTTTTAATCACTAGTTAATTATCCTTAATTACTTAATCAATTAACTTTTAATCAATTAATTAATTATCCTTTAATTAATTTCATTAAGTAATTATCCCTTAATCACTTTAAGTAATAATCTTCTATTAATTACATTAAGACCTTAATTAATTAAAGATGAACCTTTATTCTCAATTAATTACATCATTTAAACCTTATTAAATAAATCTTGGAAATAAATTATCATTAACATATAATTTAACTTAAAACCTTTAAGTTAATTAATAATCAAAAACATCATTTAAGATAAACCATTTACCTTTAAAATCTTATTTTAATAACCTTGAAAATTAAATTTATTTTTAACATATAAATTAACTTAAAACTCTTAAGTTAATTAAAAACACTTCATCTTTTTAATTAACTACGTAATTATATCGTTTAAATTTATCTAAATAAACTTAAGAATAATTTTTTTTAAAATAAAGGATATATATTAAACACTTTAAACTTATTTAAATAAGTTAAGAATTCATTTCAAAATAATTATTTTTAAAACCTTTGAACTAATCTCAAACTTAAATAAGACATTTATTGTATAAAAATTTTAGTTAGGAAATAGTTTTGAACTTGTTTACTTTAAACTTTTAAAAAGAAAAATAGTTAATATATTTTGTTAGAAAACTGATACCACCCCAAGTTTTCCCCTACTCAAAACCCAAGTTAGTTCCAAATTTTCCCCGAGCTACCCCTTCTTCTTCTTTTTTTTGTATTTTATTTTAAACTTAAAACTGTTGAAACACTGCCCGATAACCCACTCGAGCCAAAAACCCAAATCCTCGAAATCAACTTCGAGTTTAACTTCTTCTTCTTCTAATCCATCAGTAACAAGTAAAAATTAGGCACAAATGTGCACAGGTGCACATGCACCGGAGATTGACGCAGCTTCGACCATCCCCGTAGATGCCATCAAGTCGACGATGCCACCCTCTACCTTCTCGACCACCCAGATTATCAAAACGAACTGGAAATCAAAATTAATCAACCTAGCATTGCCTGGAACCCAAACCTGATCATCGAGATCACCTCGCTCCTTCTATCTTCGCTCACCGGAGATCACGTTCACCTGCTTGGACCCTCGCCATGCTTTCATCTTCCTTTCCCCACCTCTAGGCCAACTCGACGCCACCATGACCTCGAAATTGTTTGATGAATCCACCTTGATCTCGCACGCACCTAAACCCTAAATCCTCTCCGGCTCGCCACCACGGCACATTAAAAATTGCGTCACCATTTTTCTTGAGACCGCCTACCTCTAGGCAAGTTTCAACCATGATCTCAAGAATCGAATATCCTCCGATCACCAAAAATTGACGAAAATGTAAATCCCGTTCAACTTGAGAATTCCCAATATATATAAACTTAAAAATTATAAAACAATTATAAAAATTCATCATTTTCGAATACTAATCTGGTCTATAATCAAAATCTGAAATTAAGATGATTGATTTTTAACTTATATTTAGATCATCACTGTTATTTATCATTTTTGAAATAAATATTCCACTTAAACACTTGAAATTATTTTTAAAATTAAATTTACACTCCTACCGTCATTTGTTATTTGGAAATCAAAGCTTAAAATTGATTATATGGGAAGATATGATTTTTTTTCCTGGTTGATATTTTAGTCTATGAACACATCAAAGACATATTTTTATATATATATACACATAGGCATGCACACCCATATTTACATATATATTTCAAACATGCAGGGATATTAAACAAACATTTTACAACATACTTTAAGTGTCAATCCAAAAATCAAGATATTAGGCAGATTTAAGTGAGTTTACTCACCTGGATATCGTATAGAGAACCTAAAGCCAGGAAACTGTTTTTGAACTTGAATTTTGATTTTTAAAACTGGAAATAGATTTGCAACTGAAATAGGCTCTTGGTTTGAAAACTGATTGTTTTAATTGAATTTGAATATTGATTCCTTGTAGTTGAATCTCTGCTTAACTAGCTTTAGGTTTTAGGATTTTGAAGAGATTGTTTTTGAGATGATCTGAATTTTAGCTTCAGGTTCAAAACAGTTTTACTATTTGATTTTATATTGTTTCCCATTAAATTTGAACTTTGCTTCAGTCTGGTTGAAGCTGAAGTTTGATTTTTAGTTTGTTTTAGGTTTCCATCTTCTTTTGAAAGATGAAAAGAAGATTGAGGAGTAAAGAAAAAAATGAAGCCTGGTTTAAACACTTTGATATTTATTTACATTACAATTTTAAAAGAAAAATATATTTGCCACTTGTTAATTCATGGCACACATGAGCTACAATTGTTTAAATGCAAGTATTTTATCTTATAAATGGCATTTTGCATTATAAAGGGTTTACACTTATAAATTTCATGTATTTATGATTTTATATTATTTTATAAATGTCAAACCAATTATTTTTATGTTTAAACCCTTGATTTTATTAAGTACTTATGTTTATATTAATTTATGTATTATGTTTTTAAATGGTTATATATATTTACACCAATTTAGTTCATGTATATTTTTAAAAGAAAGAATGTTAACCTTTTTATTAATCTCATTTTAAACTTAATCTACTATACCTATTATGTTTACCTTATTAATTTCAAAAGATATATATATATATATGTGTGTGTGTGTGTGTGTGTGTATTAAAGCTTTTTATTTATTCTTGTCTTTATATTATATTTCAATTTTAGTTTTATATACATATATATGTTATAAGGTTTTAAATCCAAGTTAAAAATAATTTTAAGATATTTATTTTTGAATTTCCAATCAAAATTCTATTTACAATCTAACATATATATATATATATATATATATATATATATATATATATATATATAACAAACACATATTTTATCTTGTTTTTGGAAAAATTCAATTTAATTCACAAATTAATCCTAAAAATTATATAAATTAATAAATTAAATTTGACTTAAAAACGGGATCGTTACAGATTCCCCCTTTAAGAAAATTTAGTCCTTGAAATTTGCTAGACAGGGAGACAACAAAGAACATATAAAAAAGATAGAGAAATGGTTTACCAGATCAAACTGAATATCTATTCTACATTTGGCTTAGCAAATCAGAATATCAACAATAAATACTAGAATGAATTTATTCAATACTTCACGAAATATACTCGAGTCATCAGGTCTACGAAATATGCAGGGGCATTGGTTAGTTTGAAGGGCATAACTAACCATTCATAGAATATATCTAGACCCCAAAACAGACAAATGGATACAGTCTTTCGAAATTCTCAGCTGATGGAATCCTTGGGCTAATCTACATGGTGCTTGATTCTTTTTCAAAAATGGACCTAGCCTATACAATTGATCGAACAGATCATTCGATTCGAAGCAAAGGAAATTTTTGAACAATATGAATTCCAAGCTCAGGTCAGAATACCCTAAAGTATACACTAACTTGTCCCTCTTCGGACTTGAATCCTCACAAGAAATCACAACAAAATTTTCAAAGTTTGGTTTTGACCGAAATTGTTTTATTAATACAATCTAATTTAGCTTCATATTTTGTTAATCAATTCATTTCAAATAAAATTTCAAATTCATTAAAGTCAAAAACAAAAAGGCTGATAGGAAACTGATGGTGAGAATACGAGATAGGAACTTTTCTACAACATAACAAAGATTCGCAGGGCCACCACCACACCAAAGCTTCTTCCCGATGCTGCTAGGAAACCATCAAAGAATTGAAACTGGATGATGAATAAAGAAGGTTGATGGAAAAAGTTGTTCCCAACCATTAGTGTTGTTGTAGGGTATCGACCATTTGTAGTGGTACTCCCCTCTCCACTACCTCGTATTCTTCTTGCACTAAATTAACTTAGGCATTCGGAAAAGATACCTTAGGGAATATACTCACTATAGGGTGTTTATAACCCTATCTCTAATGAGTCACCTAATGAGTTATACTACAAAGCTAAAGTTCTTACTCAACCTTTAGCTCTGATACCAAGTTGTAATGACCCAGACTCAACCTTCGAAAATCGACATCCAATACATCACCCGTATTCGAATGCCACAGATTCAAACATTGAATCTGGTTCGCCAGAGCTTATAACACATTAGGTGAAAACAACACAGCGGAAACAAAGGAGAAATTGTATTGATACAAAACAATTGATTACAACATTGATACAATATGAAGTGATCAACATTATCATAGGTATATACAACTGCAGAAAAACAGAGCAGCAGAAAACAACAGCAACAGCAGCAGCAAGATAACATCTTCAACAAAGCTCTAAGAGAGAGAGAGAGAGAATCCAATGGACTGCATCATCATTGCCAAAACTCCAAAGTTCCAAAGACTTCCAAACCAAAAGCTCGAACCACCATCATGCTGCAATAAAGCACAATGCGATCCCAAATCCACAGTCTCCAAAGACTGACAAAAGCTACACCTACTAGCTGACTCTCTGATAACTTGACTCTAGGCTGCCTATATGGAAGATTGTGGGCATCTAGAGTTTAGAATGGGAACAATAAACTCCAGGTCAGTCATGAGACTGGTGTGAGCAAAAAAAAACAGTTGTCTGGACAAAAGAAAACACAAAAAGAAATAAAAAGAAATCCTCTATGCTTTTTGGAAAATGAAACTACCATAAGGCCTCCCGCCACACACACAATGCAATCGCACACTTGGGGGATATTTCTCCTTATAGCAGTCAAACATGCTTGATACGTGAAAATCCTTTGATATTATTATTAGTGTATAGTGTGAAAAACATTTTGAAAGTATAATGTTAATCTTAGCCAGCGTAGGTACCATTATATCTTGTCTGCTATAGCTACCACCTGAGGTGGTAGGTTATACAACTAAAATTGTAAAGGGCTCGTATTGTTTTGTTTGGCTTTCCAACAAATGGTCAAGGCTAAGGAACTTCCTTTTTGAATGGGTACGCCTCTGGAGGGACGCCCCGAGAACCTAACCGGATCTCTGCCAACACAAGGCCAGGTTAGGTTACCTCTGTAACTAGGTAACTAACTGTCACGAGTATTCAACTTTAAAAATCATTTCACCATTTTAAATAAAATAACATTACATTCAAAATACCTATGACATAACCAATTTTCCGCGAAATCCGTATTTGTGTGTGTTGTGTCTAGGGGTTTTGCATATAACAATAAACAACCATCATAAATTCAAGTGCAACAATATCAATAAGTGGTATAATCCTATAACACTTATCTTTCATTCACAGTTAAATAAGTAAATTCATTACAGATAAATAAATCATAGTTCATGGCTCAATCCAAAGCACTTCATATCATAGAACATTACATATCAGAGATAACAAACAAGTCAAGGCATTCAATATAATCCAATCATCCATAAGCAAGATAAATTAATCGCACAATCTAGAATTTGTTTTAAACCAAATAATTTAATTACTTATGAATTAATTACCTAATCCTGCTTAATTAGCATTTATTAATTACAAACCATTTGATATTAATTAATGAAATTAATTAATCAACCTTAATTATCCATCTTAATTAATTACCCTTAATTAATTAATTGCCTTTAATTAGTCACATAAACTAATTAACCTAAAGTTAATTAATTAACTAATTAACCCTTAATTAATTACATAAAATAATTAACCCTTAATTGTTAATTAAGTAACCTTTAATTTATCTCATTAATTAATTATCCCTTAATTAATAAATTAGCAAATCAACCCCTTAAGTAATTATCTTTTAATCACTAATTAACTATCCCAAAACAACACATATGTTCTTTGTTTGTCTCCTTGTTTTTCAAATTTCGAGGACGAAATTTTCTTAAGGGGGAAATATGTAATGATCAATTCTTAAACCAAATCTAATACAAATTCTGGAATTAATTTGTGAATTAAATTGAATTTTTTCAAAACAAATAAGATATGTGTTGAATATATATATATATATATATATATATATATATATATATATATTGTGAATAGAATTTTGAATTTGAAATTCAAATATAAATATCTTAAAAATATTGGATTTAAAAATAATATATGTGATTTTTATTAATGTATAATTTTAAATCATTTCTCTTTAAAGTTATATATAAATATTAAATAAAAGAAATGTATTCATTAAATTGAAAATAGAATATAAATACACATATTAATATAAACTAATTGCATTATAATATATAAATTATATAAAAAAACATTATTCACATGAAAAATGATAAATGTAAGTAGTATAACGCATATACTAAAACAAGTGTTAAGATTTTAACATATATATATTAACAGGTGTAACTAATTTATCATGCATGATTAAACAAGGATCAAAATTTTTAATTTTCTTTTATTTTTAAAAAATAAAAAAATCTGGCTATATATACATCTACACTTCCACTCTTTCCATTTTTCTTTTATTCAAAAACAAAAACCTAAGGAAATCAAATATCAAAGCCTGGTAACTCAAACCAGAAAATCAAAAAAAAAAACAAACCTGAGTAAGCTTAGACCAAAAAACAAAAGCAAAGACAAGATCAACAACCAAACTTTTTATAAATTAAACCTGAAGCTAAAAGAAAAGTTCAACTCGGTTCAGATCAGCTCAGAAATCAAGCAAACAAATCAATTTCAAAGGTCATCAAGCTCAGTTCAAATACTATTTCCAGATTTTCAAATTTAAAACAACTTCCAATTCTATGTTTCAAGATAAAGGTGAGTAAACTATTTTAAATCTGAGCTAAAACTTGATGTTTGTGATGAATATGTGAAGTGAAGCTGTGAAATATGGTTGCATGTATACAAAAATGAATATATACATCTGTGCATGTTTGGAAATAGACATATAGTCTTTGTTTTTAAATTACAGGTTACAAAACCTGTTAGAAATCCAAAAGCTCTCTCTTTCTAATCCTCTTTGGGCTTTAAGTTTCAAACAGAACATGTTTGTAAAATCATGATTTAAGTTTTAAAAAATAATTTTAAGTATAATTAATTAAAGTATTTTTTGGAAATTTAGAAATACGGTAAAAACTTAAATGCATGTCAAAATTTAAGTACCTTAATTTCTTGTTTCATTTATATAATACGATTTTCTTTCAGAAAATATGATTTTAAAAGAAAAATCATGATTTTTAGTTTAGTAAATAGTGAGAATTTGCGAGTTGAATGTATAAAGGGTTTCGGGCATTTTCTGGTGATCGGTGAAAGATGTGGTCTCGGGATCATTGTAACATCCCAAAACTTATTAATTTAAATTTGGTAACTTATTTGAACTTTTGGAATTTAATTTGAAAAGTTTCAAAACAAATAAAATATGTGTTAATTTATATAAAACTTCAATTTCTTTTGATTGAAATAATAAATGTTTTAAAACTCATTTAATTCAATTCTTATATATATGTGAATATATATGTTAAAATTATATGGTAATATGGACACATCAGAAAATTCCATAAATAAGTAAAATATAAAGCAAATATTTTTAAGGGATAATGTATTTGTAACAAAGTAAATATAAATAAAGTATTTGGTAGTTTAAACTCTAAATAAATAAAGAAAAAAGAATATAAAAACAAGAATTTGTTAAACATAAATATACAAGGTAAGATAAACCATAAATAAATACATATGGAAATTCATGTGTGAATGCAAGACAAAGGAAAAAAAATGTGAATTTTATATAAGCAAGGCAAAAAAAAAAAAAGAAGAAACAAAAATATCTACGAACAAATCTAAGTACATACATGAATAGGATAAGATGTAAACAAGAAAGGAAATAATGCATTTAATGCCATTTACTCTTAGCACAAAATAGGGTCATTCGAAATGTTAAAATCATTTCCATTTCTGAAAAAAATCTTGCTTAGTCAAAGTGAAAAGGAATAAAAATCTGACCTGAAGAAAAAAAACTATACCAGTTAACACCTACCTCCCCTGTACAAAACTGTCTTCTCTATATACACATCTATTCTAGATTGTTCATCAACTTAGCAAATCGAAGGAAAGAAAATATAAACATAACTATATTTACAAACTCAAATCAAATCTGTTGAACAAAAACAGGAAGATCAAACTGCAGTTTTCAAAACAGATATTGGCTCTGTTCAAACTTGTTTCTATGTGAGTAAACATATTGTTTTTCAAATTTAAATTTGTGTATTTGAGTTACGAATGGTATGGCCTAGAATCTGTTTGAAGCTTGATAGTGGAATATAAACCCTATACATTCAATTTTACAGTAAAAAAAAATCATATGATAAATTCGAGTATTTCAAATTGTTGATTTGATTATATAACTTGAATCTACATTCAAAAATAGGATTTTTAAAATAAAAAAGGGATTTTTTAGTGAAGTATCCTACGAGCAGTTCTTAGTTGATCAGAAAATGCATTTCGATCAATTTATGGTGGCCGAAGAATTTTTGGATGGTAAAACTTTGCACGAAGCGAGCACGGCCATCGATGATTTCAAGAAAACTGTCGAATAATTTTTCCATTACACGAATTGGTGGGACGAGTTCAATTTAGGGTTTAGCTCGAGTTTTGGACATGGTCAGTGGCAAGGTGATTGCGTCTCCTTGGAGTGATCGAGCTGCACGAAATTGAGAGGGAGAGTAGAGTGGGGTATCGGCAACGTGAGCCCGGAGTTGTGGATTTTCCGATGAACGGCATGAGTGGGACGAGGCATTTTCGTTTTGGTATGTTCGAGTTACAGTTTCAACGAAAGGGTAAATTTCGATTTCGAGTTTTTGGCTTCGAATCGAGTTTTGTTTTCAAGTGTAAGGGGGTTTCGTGATATGACGACCTGACTTTCCACTCCCGGAAAATCGCGTCATGAATTAAGAAAGAAAGGGATAGAAAAGAGAATAGAAAGAAGAGAAGAAAGAAACAACACATCAGAATCTAACAGCGGAACGAATAAATTATATTAATAACATAAATATTACATAGTTTACAACCATTATCAGAGATACACAACTAAAACATCACATACTAGACAGTTATAAACACCTGTCTAGTTATACAACTCAATACAACAACTCAGAGAACACACAGCGGAAAACTCTATAGATATATATCTACACGCAGAAGCCTCCTGCTCCATTGCTCCTCCACAATTCGTCAAAGCTAATCCTGAATCCTAACCTGAATTCCCTTGACTACTCATAAAAATTTGAGTACCCAAGAGTTTATGAAAAACAAAAATAAATCCGGGTCAGACATGGGTCTGGTGTGAGTAACAGGTTAAAGTTTCTTAACTTTCAAAAACCTTTTGAAAAGAAAGGTATCACGTAAGACTTCCCACACATAAACATGGAAAAGTTTTTACCTTACGCTAACCAAAACATTTGATAGGAAATCCGATGATATCATAATAGTGTCTAGGATTTTCAAATATATAAGAAATAGCCGAAATTGTTACATCTATTAAATTCCAGCTACTAGCCACAAAAGTGGGTAATACAATCAAAACCGTTGGCACTTATTGGATTTTGGATTCCATCAATGGCAGGGCTACTGGGGTACCGCTCATCACAGTACGTGGCCTAGATCAACGTACCAAGGATCACTCCCGACCCCCTGCAACACAAAGCCGAACCCATTCCTTACTGAATAGTTCCGAACAAGACAACCCCATGGTTGTAGCTCGCAACCACCCACACAGCCGAATATAAAGGGACTTCTAGACAGGGATCAATCTTGTTCTCCAGTGGGCGTGACCCACGAAGCTTTGCTGCACCTCCCCTGTTTTAGCCATTCCCGGTTGATGAGGCTTGAGGCTACGATTACCTTTATAGGACATATCACTTAGAATGCTCATCGTCCACTTGACGATGTTCTGAAAGCATTCAATCAATACAAGTTCGTTCCGGGTTCGAACGAAACCGAAGGCATTATCTCGTTACACTCGTTTTGGAATCACCCTCAGAGTTAACGACAATAACCCTTGCACTCTAATCCACCATCTCGAATCTATAAGAACTAATTCCGTCAACTAATTATGGAATCACCCATAGAGTTATAATGACTCATAGTCCTTACACCTCGAGTCTTCACAAAGCTCCACTTTGAATTCACGACCTAACGTTATTTGGAATCGATGTGGTTTTCGGATATCCAAATATGGAAACCCGATCCCGGTCTCATCGAAAACCAAAGCGTGTCTTTTAAGGTCCAAGTTGTTTTAAAGGTTCAAAACAATTCAATTACAGTATCTATATACACAAAGATAGATAACTTATAAATCATAAATGATGATCAACATTATCAAATAACAGGTAATTCACATCATCAATATCAAATAGATATACCATATATCATCATCACAATAGATAACCTATGTTATCATCACAATACCATCAACATCCATACCACACAATATTATTTATCTCATTACTGAGATCCTAAAACATCCAAGACAATCAATGACATCCATTCATACATAAGCAAAGATTTACTCATACCATAATATAATTAATTTAAATGAATTAAATTAACTATCCCCATCACTAATTAATTTAAAACGAATTAAATTAATTACCATCTTTAATTAATTTAAAATAAATTAAATTAATAACTTCACCAATATAAACCTTGCTTACTCAATCATTTAATTGATTAAAATAAATTAACCATTCATTATTAATCACCTTAATCAATCACTCTTGATTAATTATTCTTAATTACATTCATGTAATTATCCTTAACTAATTTCACAAAATTAATTATCCTCAACTAAACAGTAATTAATCTTTAATTACTCAACTAATTAATTAATTATAATTAATTACATTTATCCTTAATTAATTACATTAATTAATTACCTTTAGTTACTTATTTTTTATTAACTAATCATAATTAATCAACTTTAATTATATCATTAATTAAAATAATTAATGATCCTTAGTTATTCCTTAAATTAATTATTCTAAGTAATTAACTAACTTAATTACTATATTAAACCAGATTAATCATTCTTTAATTAATTTCTTAATTAATCTTTGATTAATTACTAAATAATTAAACCAAATTATATCATACTTTAACATCTTCACTTAATTACAATCATGTAATTATTAAACAATTACTTAACTAAGTAATTACCAAATCATTAATTACATAAAGTAATTATTCATAAAACTCAAGTGTTTAAATTAAATTAAACTTAATTAATTAAAATAAACAATCACATTGAATTAAATTAATTACATTAAGTAATTAATTTCTTAATTACTTTATCAAGTAATTACTCTTTAACCATTTACAACTGATTATTATTAAATTAATTAATCTAATTAATTATAAAAATTAACTACATTAATTAACTGTTAAATAATCATGGTTAATGACCTTCATTAACCATCCTCTAATTATTTTATAAGGTAATTAACTTAAATTAATTACCAATTAAATTATCTTTAATTACTCATTGACTAAAGTTAATTATTAAATTAATTAACCTTAATTTAAAACTTAATTACATAATTAATATTCATTTATCATTAATTAATAACTTAATTAATGATCTAATTCCAAATTGATCAATCATTAATCAATTATTAATTCCAAATTTAATTAATTAATTAAATTAATTAATCTTAATTACCTTATTAAATTAAATTAAATTAGTCTTGAAATATAAATCTTAATTTAAATTTCAAGATAAACATAACTTAATTATGTTTAAAACAATTTAATTCAAAACTAAGTACTTTTGAAATTACCTTTAAATTTCAATTTTAAATTCAAGTTTAAAATAGAATAATTTTAAAACTTATCAAAGTTTTAAATAAATTCAAAACTTTTAAAATTTACAAGTCAAAACAAAAGTTTGACTTGAAAATGAAATCAAAGAATTTGAAGTTAAATTTGTTTCAAAATTTTAGAAGTTTAAATTAATTTTTAGTTTAAAACTTTCAACTTTAAATCTTCTTTTTAAATTTAAAACTGAACTTCATTTTAAACTCAGATTTCCAGTTTTAAAATTTATCTTTAAATCTTACTTCATATTTTAAAAACTTCATTATTTAAAATTTCAACTATTTACCAAATTGAAATAGTTAATTAAGTTAAGAATTTAAACTTTTATTTCAAAACCTGGGATTTAAATTTGAATCTAAAATTCAAACTTGCATTTGAATTTATACTTAATCCTTACTTTAAATAAATCTGCAAAATTTACAATATTTAAAACCCAGATTTTAAATTTCAAAATCCAGATTTTAAAGAAAACAGAAAAACAGGTTTCAACTCAAAACCTGGAATTTAAATTCAAAGTAATTCAAACTTGAATTAAGTTTTAAAATTAAGTTTTAAACCTAAACCTTATTTAAACCTATAACAACATATTTTAAAATTTAAAACCCAGATTTACAACAAAACAGTTCCTTTCTGAAACCTGGAAAACTACAGAGTTCAACCCGAGACAAATCCATTTCTACTTCGGGTTTTATGCTCTCCCACTTCGAGTTACTAACCAACTTACTTCGAATAAAATTTCAGACCTTCCCTGCAACACAAACAACTTCAATACCACCAAAATCTTCATCGCCAGAATCTCATCACTGTCTCTGATCATCAGTGACGATCAAACTTCAAACAATAACTCACCCATGCCCTACCACAATCACCAGATCGAACAATAAACAAGCATTCAAAAATTTATCTCTGAAACCCAAAATTCAAAAACCTGGAAGATTTTACAGGTTTCAACACAAAACCTGTCAACGGCCATAAATCGCCACTCCGATCACCTGACATCCAACCTTTCCGGCCTCGCACTCCTCTACACACCAACTATCCATACACCAGAAACTAGCACACTCGATCAATCCAACTCTTCATACCATCTCAATGCACAAACCCATACAAAACTAGGGTTATATTCTGAAAATCAAAACTGCATCTGCTCTACTCAATAAAATTCTCTTTTCAGATTTTTCTAAGGATCTAAACTCCTTACTCTATAACTCAGAAAAGTATTAAGTTTCCTTAATCTACAGATTGCAAGAATTTTCACTAGCTCATATTTTTGTCCCAGACCAAACAGTAAATGAAATATACACTTAAAAATATTAATACTTGATTCAAAATTCAAGTTTTTGTCAATGTATTAAGTTTATGAATCTGGATTTAAATATTAATGTGTTTGATTTTTGATCAAAGTTAACATATAATGACATTGCCTATGTTTTATAGAGTTACATCCTGATTTTAATTCACCTAAAAACCTTTAAAGCTTAACTTAAGAAATATACATATTACTTGTAAGTTTGGAAACTAACAAACTCTTCATTATCCTAAAACCTAGTTACTATCTCAAATAGATCAATTGTAGAAGATCTTTAAGTAGGATGTGAAACTGGAAACACTGCATAGCAACTCAACATGCATATGGAATCAGAATTTCAACAGATTTTTTTTTATAAGCACACTACATAATTTTATCTCAAGCATTCATCAAGCAACCAATATAGTTTTAAGATAAATTGTTACTCACCTATTTGATGAATGCAGAAAACAAATGCAGAGCTCCTGTTGGTCACTTGAAATTTGCAGACATATGATGTGCAGGTATGCTTCCTGATCTCCTTTATGCAGAAGACATAAAAATTGCAGACTTTATAAAAAATGCAGGTGTGATTCTGTTATGCTTCAATTCCTTTTCATATGTTTTTCCATGACCAAGATGGTTGCATGCAGGCTTGACTCTGTTGCTCATTAATGCAGAAACAAACATGTGCAGGCTTCATTTGAATTTGAGGAAATGCAGAATTTTTGATCTTTTATGAGGGGAGTATGCAAGTTTTGCCTTTGATTGTAAATGCAGATTTACTTGATTTTGAGATATGCAGATTTGAATATGTTTATGATTATGCAGATTTGATCTTTGATTGTAAATGCAGATTTCTTTGGTTCAGGAAAATGTAAATGCAATATGGAAATGAAAATGTAATATGAATGAAGATTGTAAATGTATACTCAGATTTTATGAAGTAAAATAAAGATTAAAACTAATTTTAACACTTGTCATAAATTAGACACTTGTCTATTTAAATGCATATGGATCTAACACATGTTATCTTTAAAAGTAATTAGTATTTATTTACAAGTTAATGCATGTATTTTAGCTTAAATTAAATTATTAGTTTATATGTATAAATTTATAAATGAAAACAAAAACAAATCATGTTTATAAACTTATACAAATAAAAATTAAAACAATTTAGATTTTATACTTTTGAATTTAAATTCAAACTAGATTCAAAACCAAACAATTTCAAATTAAGCTATAAATAAAAATTCAATTTGAAATAAAAATTACAAATCTTATTCAAAATTTATTTAGAAAGACAATACAATATTAATATTGCTTTTATAAATCTCTTTTATTAAATTTAAAATTATTTTACAAAATATTATATTTTATTAAATAAATAATCCATTTTATTAAGTTATGAAATCATTTGTTGAATTTATTCTAAATTTAAAACAATACCAATTTATTTAAAATATGAACCATATATTTATATTGTAAATAGAAATTAATTTATATCATTTAAAAGATAAAATAACCAATTTAAATATTTATTGAAGAAGATTATTAAATTTGTCTGAATAATTATCAGCAGAATATCAATATCAATTTAATTTTAACTACATATTATTAAATTGATATTGTTAAAAATTCCGGGATGTTACAATCCTTCCCCCTTAAAAGAATTTCGCCTTCGAAATTTATAACAAAGGTAATTTAATAATCTCATTAAATTTTAGATTTCAAAAACGCAAGCATATATCAAACATATGCTAACAACCAAACAGCCAATTCAACCAATCAAACAAATCTAATTATGCAGACAAATTCTGGATAGAATTTCATCGAGTTTCCCCAGGTGTGTATATATATATATATCGGGTTACTCGCTCTAGAGAATCCAAACAATTAATACTATGAAGCTATAAAAGCTCCTATACAACTATATCTATAACACTAGACAAGATATCAGACTACAAACGAGTCTGACTCAACAACCAAAACTCCAGAACTGCTGGTTCCACAACCAGAGATAGATCATACACGTACTTCCTCAGAGATACGTTAAACTCATCGAATCCCAGTTATCCAAACTGGCAATCCAACCTTGAAGATCAATCTCTTAATCTCCCAGATCACAGCAAAGATCCAAAACACTTCAGAGCTAACTTCTCAGACTTACCCAAACTTATAGCTCACTTGATCGGAGAAAACTTATCCAAAATTAAATCTCCGACTTGAGAGTCTAAATCACTCCGACTCTTATCCACAAAACTCTTCGGACAATCCTGGGCTGTCTACAAACTTACTGATCAGCTCAACCTTCGCTGATACTTCTAGAACCAACTAGACCAATCAACTTCAACAAAATGATCTCCTCAAGATCAACCAAAACCAAGAACTCAAACTCTACTCCTCAACATCAGAAAATAACAACTCACTTCTCCTGTCCGGGAAAAGAAAAAGCAGATACACTTCCAAACTGCTTCCGCTGCTCAACTCTGATCCGAAGAAGAAGAAAATGCTGAGGAAGAACGCAAACACAAACAGGATAACACACCCCAGAGATATGGTTCACAGATCCATAAGGGAACTCAGAATTTCCTCTAAAACTCCGAGCTGCTACACCAACTCAATCTCTAGGAACCATTCTTCTATAAAGCTGAACCACCCGTACCACTCCTGGAATTCCAGTCGATAAGAAATCTTAATTTCCAGATGCGAACCAAACTCTGACTTCCTGAAGAAAAACTCAGAAAAATTCAGATATCCCAAGAGATCACTCAAACAATCGCAAGTCACTTTTGCAAACCACCCAACCAAATCCAAAGAAAACCGTTCTCCCTAAACCAAATAGAACAGCTTAAACTTCACTAGCCAACCCATCGAAGAAACGGGTCCACTTAACTGCTTCTGAACTCTACTTCAGAAAAACTACTTAGCCAAAAGATCTCTTGCCAACACCGAGAACACTCCAAACTACATTGCTGCCACAGATGCCAAAGAATTCTAAAACAAAGCTCTCCGAGAAACTTGGACTTCAAAGCGAACAGAAACTCCGGCTGAACACAGCCACAACACTGAAGCAGACTCACTTCCTTAACTTGTTCCAAAGAAAACATCTTCGGGAACATCCATAGTCATTGCATCTCATCACGCAGCTACTACTTCTTAAGGTATCAAAATACCATCACTTTCTTCTGCCAACCAACAGATCCAAACACTACTCATCCAACTTCAGAAATAAACTCCGAACCTTCGCAGGTTTCCTTCAAAGATCAATGATGTTCTTTATCACTACAAAACTCACTCGAGACGGTATTAGGTCTACAGTCTCGACAAAACACTTCCAACCTCAAACATTCAAACTCCAACCAATAGTAGTCATGTTACACACACTACTACCCCAACTACCTATATAACTTATATTGGAAAACCTGAACAGGTAACCCAACAGATAGGTAGAGAAATATATATATATATATATATATATATTAAAAATTACAAATACGCTCTCTCAAGAAAGACACCACTACAGAGCCTAGGTGTTCACTCAGCCTAATGCTCCCTAAAGAAAGACACACTTCAGAGCCTAGGTATTCACTCAACCTAATGCTCTGATACCAAGTGTGACGACCCGACTTTCCACTCCCGAAAAATCGCGTCATGAATTAAGAAAGAAAGGGATAGAAAAGAGAATAGAAAGAAGAGAAGAAAGAAACAACACATCAGAATCTAACAGCGGAACGAATAAATTATATTAATAACATAAATATTACATAGTTTACAACCATTATCAGAGATACAAAGCTAAAACATCACATACTAGACAGTTATAAACACCTGTCTAGTTATACAACTCAATACAACAACTCAGAGAACACACAGCGGAAAACTCTGTATATATATATCTACACGCAGAAGCCTCCTGCTCCATTGCTCCTCCATAATTCGTCAAAGATAATCCTGAGTCCTAACCTGAATTCCCTTGACTACTCGTAAAAATTTGAGTACCCAAGAGTTTATGAAAAACAAAAATAAACTCCAGGTCAGACATGGGTCTGGTGTGAGTAACAGGTTAAAGTTGCTTAACTTTCAAAAACCTTTTGAAAAGAAAGGTATCACGTATGACTTCCCACACATAAACATGGAAAAGTTTTTTCCTTACGCTAACCCAAACATTTGATAGGAAATCCGATGATATTATAATAGTGTCTAGGGTTTTCAAATAAATAAGAAATAGCTGAAATTGTTACATCTATTAAATTCCAGCTACTACCCACAAAAGTGGGTAATACAATCAAAACCGTTGGCACTTATTGGATTTTGGATTCCATCAATGGCAGGGCTACTGGGGTACCGCCCGTCACAGTACGTGGCCTAGATCAACGTACCGAGGATCACTCCCGACCCCCTGCAACATAAAGCCGGACCCATTCCTTACTGAATAGTTCCAAACAAGACAACCCCGTGGTTGTAGCTAGCAACCACCCACACAGCCGAATATAAAGGGACTTCTAGACAGGGATCAATCTTGCTCTCCAGTGGGCGCGACCCACGAAGCTTTGCTGCACCTCCCCTGTTTTAGCCATTCCCGGTTGATGAGGCTTGAGGCTATGATTACCTTTATAGGACATATCACTTAGAATTCTCATCGTCCACCTGACGATGTTCTGAAAGCATTCAATCAATACAAGTTCGTTCCGGGTTTGAACGAAACCGAAGGCATTATCTCGTTACACCCGTTTTGGAATCACCCTCAGAGTTAACGACAATAACCCTTGCACTCTAATCCACCATCTCGAATCTATAAGAACTAATTCCGTAAACTCATCACGGAATCACCCACAGAGTTATAATGACTCATAGTCCTTACACCTCGAGTCTTCACAAAGCTCCACTTTGAATTCAAGACCTAACGTTATTTGGAATCGATGTGGTTTTTGGATATCCAAATATGGAAACCCGATCCCGGTCTCATCGAAAACCAAAGTGTGTCTTTTAAGGTCCAAATTGTTTTAAAGGTTTAAAACAATTCAATTACAGTATCTATATACACATAGATAGATAACTTATAATTATAACTGATGATCAACATTATCAAATAACAGGTAATTCACATCATCAATATCAAATAGATATACCATATATCATCCTCACAATAGATAACCTATGTTATCATCACAATACCATCAACATCCATACCACACAATATTATTTATCTCATTACTGAGATCTTAAAACATCCAAGACAATCAATGACATCCATTCATACATAAGCAAAGATTTACTCATACCATAATATAATTAATTTAAAATGAATTAAATTAACTATCTCCATCACTAATTAATTTAAAATGAATTAAATTAATTACCCATCTTTAATTAATTTAAAATAAATTAAATTAATAACTTCACCAATATAAACCTTGCTTACTCAATCATTTAATTGATTAAAATCAATTAACCATTCATTATTAATCACCTTAATCAATCACTCTTGATTAATTATTCTTAATTACATTCATGTAATTATCCTTAATTAATTTCACAAAATTAATTATCCTCAACTAAACAGTAATTAATCTTTAATTACTCAACTAATTAATTAATCATAATTAATTACATTTATCCTTAATTAATTACATTAATTCATTATCTTTAATTACTTATTTTTGATTAATTAATCATAATTAATCAACTTTAATTACATCACTAATTAAAATAATTAATGATCCTTAATTATTCCTTAAATTTATTACTCTAAGTAATTAACTAACTTAATTACTATATTAAACCAAATTAATCATTCTTTAATTAATTTCTTAATTAATCTTTGATTAATTACTAAATAATTAAACCAAATTATATCATACTTAAACATCTTCACTTAATTACAATCATGTAATTATTAAACAATTACTTAACTAAGTAACTACCAAATCATTAATTACATAAAGTAATTATTCATAAAACTCAAGTGTTTAAATTTAATTAAACTTAATTAATTAAAATAAACAATCACATTAAATTAAATTAATTACATTAAGTAATTAATTTCTTAATTACTTTATCAAGTAATTACTCTTAAACCATTTACAATTGATTATTATTAAATTAATTAATCTAATTAATTATAAAAATTAACTACATTAATTAATTGTTAAATAATCATGGTTAATGACCTTCATTAACCATCCTCTAATTATTTTATAAGGTAATTAACTTAAATTAATTACCAATTAAATTATCTTTAATTACTCATTGATTAAAGTTAATTATTAAATTAATTAACCTTAATTTAAAACTTAATGACATAATTAATATTCATTTATCATTAATTAATAACTTAATTAATGATCCTAATTCCAAATTGATTAATCATTAATCAATTATTAATTCCAAATTTAATTAATTAATTAAATTAATTAATTAATCTTAATTACCTTATTAAATTAAATTAGTCTTGAAATATAAATCTTAATTTAAATTTCAAGATAAACATAACTTAATTATGTTTAAAACAATTTAATTCAAAACTAAGTGCTTTTGAAATTACCTTTAAATTTCAATTTTAAATTCAAGTTTAAAATAGAATAATTTTATAACTTATCAAAGTTTTAAATAAATTCAAAACTTTTAAAATTTACAAGTCAAAACAAAAGTTTGACTTGAAAATGAAATCAAAGAATTTGAAGTTAAATTTATTTCAAAATTTTAGAAGTTTCAATTCATTTTTAGTTTAAAACTTTCAACTTTAAATCTTCTTTTTAAATTTAAAACTGAACTTCATTTTAAACTCAGATTTCCAGTTTTAAAATTTATCTTTAAATCTTACTTCATATTTTAAAAACTTCATTATTTAAAATTTCAACTATTTACCAAATTGAAATAGTTAATTAAGTTAAGAATTTAAACTTTTATTTCAAAACCTGGGATTTAAATTTGAATCTAAAATTCAAACTTGCATTTGAATTTATACTTAATCCTTACTTTAAATAAATCTGCAAAATTTACAATATTTAAAACCCAGATTTTAAATTTCAAAATCCAAATTTTAAAGAAAACAGAAAAACAGGTTTCAACTCAAAACCTGGAATTTAAATTCAAAGTAATTCAAACTTGAATTAAGTTTTAAAATTAAGTTTTAAACCTAAACCTTATTTAAACCTATAATTACATATTTTAAAATTTAAAACCCAGATTTACAACAAAACAGTTTCTTTCTGAAACCTGGAAAACTATAGAGTTCAACCCGAGACAAATCCATTTCTACTTCGGGTTTTATGCTCTCCCACTTCGTGTTACTAAACAACTTACTTCGAGTAAAATTTCAGACCTTCCCTGCAACACAAACAACTTCAATACCACCAAAATCTTCATCGCTAGAATCTCATCACTGTCTCTGATCATCAGTGACGATCAAACTTCAAACAATAACTCACCCATGCCCTACCACAATCACCAGATCGAACAATATACAAGCATTCAAAAATTAATCTCTAAAACCCAAAATTCAAAAACCTGGAAGATTTTACAGGTTTCAACACAAAACCTGTCAACGGCCATAAATCGCCACTCCGATCACCTGACATCCAACCTTTCCGGCCTCGCACTCCTCTACACACCAACTATCCATACACCAGAAACTAGCACACTCGATGAATCCAACTCTTCGTACCATCTCAATGCACAAACCCATACAAAACTAGGGTTATATTCTGAAAATCAAAACTGCATCTGTTCTACTCAATAAAATTCTCTTTTCAAATTTTTCTAAGGATCTAAACTCCTTACTCTATAACTCAGAAAAGTATTAAGTTTCCTTAATCTACAGATTGCAAGAATTTTCACTAGTTCATATTTTTGTTCCAGACCAAACAGTAAATGAAATATACACTTAAAAATATTAATACTTGATTCAAAATTCAAGTTTTTGTCAATGTATTAAGTTTATGAATCTGGATTTAAATATTAATGTGTTTGATTTTTGATCAAAGTTAACATATAATGACATTGCCTATGTTTTACAGAGTTACATCCTGATTTTAATTCACCTAAAAACCTTTAAACCTTAACTTAAGAAATATATATTACTTATAAGTTTGGAAACTAACAAACTCTATTTCATTATCCTAAAACCTAGTTACTATCTCAAATAGATCAATTGTAGAAGATCTTTAAGTAGGATGTGAAACTGGAAACACTGCATAGCAACTCAACATGCATATGGAATCAGAATTTCAACAGATTTTTTTTATAAGCACACTACATATTTTTATCTTAAGCATTCATCAAGCAACCGATATAGTTTTAAGATAAATTGTTACTCAGCTATTTGATGAATGCAGAAAACAAATGCAGAGCTCCTGTTGGTCACTTGAAATTTGCAGACATATGATGTGCAGGTATGCTTCCTGATCTCCTTTATGGAGAAGACATAAAAATTGCAGACTTTATAAAAAATGCAGGTGTGATTCTGTTATGCTTCAATTCCCTTTCATATGTTTTTCCATGACCAAGATGCTTGCATGCAGGCTTGACTCTGTTGCTCATTCATGCAGAAACAAACATGTGCAGGATTCATTTGAATTTGAGGAAATGCAGAATTTTTGATCTTTTATGAAGGGAGTATGCAAGTTTTTGCTTTGATTATAAATGTAGATTTACTTGATTTTGAGATATGCAGATTTGAATATGTTTATGATAATGCAGATTTGATCTTTGATTGTAAATGCAGATTTCTTTGGTTCAGGAAAATGTAAGTGCAATATGGAAATGAAAATGTAATATGAATGAAGATTGTAAATGTATTCTCAGATTTTATGAAATAAAATAAAGATTAAAACTAATTTTAACACTTGTCATAAATTAGACACTTGTCTATTTAAATGCATATGGATCAAACACATGTTATCTTTAAAAGTAATTAGTATTTATTTACAAGTTAATGCATGTATTTTAGCTTAAATTAAATTATTAGTTTATATGTATAAATTTATAAATGAAAACAAAAATAAATCATGTTTATAAACTTATACAAATAAAAATTAAAACAATTTAGATTTTATACTTTTGAATTTAAATTCAAACTAGATTCAAAACCAAACAATTTCAAATTAAGTTATAAATAAAAATTCAATTTGAAATAAAAATTACAAATCTTATTCAAAATTTATTTAGAAAGACAATACAATATTAATATTGCTTTTATAAATCTCTTTTATTAAATTTAAAATCATTTTACAAAATATTATATTTTATTAAATAAATAATCCATTTTATTAAGTTATGAAATCATTTGTTGAATTTATTCTAAATTTAAAACAATACCAATTTATTTAAAATATGAACCATATATTTATATTGTAAATAGAAATTAATTTATATCATTTAAAAGATAAAATAACCAATTTAAATATTTATTGAAGAAGATTATTAAATTTATCTGAATAATTATCAGCAGAATATCAATATCAATTTAATTTTAACTACATATTATTAAATTGATATTGTTAAAAATTCTGGGATGTTTCAATCCTTCCCCCTTAAAAGAATTTCGCCCTCGAAATTTATAAAAAAGGTAATTTAATAATCTCATTAAATTTTAGATTTACAAACACATGGATATATCAAACATATGCTAACAACCAAACAACCAATTCAACCAATCAAACAAATCTAATTATCCAGACAAATTCTGGATAGAATTTCATTGAGTTTCCCCAGGTTTATATACATATCGGGTTACTCTCTCTAGAGAATCCAAACAATTAATACTATGAAGCTATAAAAGCTCCTATACAACTATACCTATAACACTAGACAAGATATCAGACTACAAACGAGCCTGACTCAACAACCAAAACTGCTGGTTCCACAACCAGAGATAGATCATACACGTACTCCCTCAGAGATACGTGAAACTCATCGAATCCCAGTTATCCAAACTGGCAATCCAACCCTGAAGATCAATTTCTCAATCTCCCAGATCACAGCAAAGATCCAAAACACTTCAGAGCTAACTTCTCAGACTTACCCAAACTTATAGCTCACTTGATCGGAGAAAACTTATCCAAAATTATGTCTCCGACTTCAGAGTCTAAATCACTCCGACTCTTATCCACAAAACTCTTCGGACAATCCTGGGCTGTCTACAAACTTACTGATCAGCTCAACCTTCGCTGATACTTCTAGAAGCAACTAGACCAATCAACTTCAAAAAATGATCTCCTCAAGATCAACCAAAACCAAGAACTCAAACTCTACTCCTCAACATCAGAAAACAACAACTCACTTCTCCTGTCCGGGAAAAGAAAAAGCAGATACACTTCCAAACTGCTTCCGCTGCTCAACTCTGATCCGAAGAAGAAGAAAATGCTGAAGAAGAACGCAAACACAAACAGGATAACACACCCCAGAGATATGGTTCACAGATCCATAAGGGAACTCAGAATTTCCTCCAAAACTCCGAGCTGCTACGCCAACTCAATCTCTAGGAACCATTCTTCTATAAAGCTGAACCACCCGTACCACTCCCGGAATTCCAGTCGATAAGAAAGCTTAACATCCAGATGCGAACCAAACTCTGACTTCCTGAAGAAAAACTCAGAAAAATTCAGATATCCCAAGAGATCACTCAAACAATCACAAGTCACTTTTGCGAACCACCCAACCAAATCCAAAGAAAACTGTTCTCCCTAAACCAAATAGAACAGCATAAACTTCACTAGCCAACCCATCGAAGAAACGGGTCCACTTAACTGCTTCTGAACTCTACTTCAGAAAAACTACTTAGCCAAAAGATCTCTTGCCAACACCGAGAACACTCCAAACTACATTGCTGCCACAAATGCCAAAGAATTCCAAAACAAAGCTCTCCGAGAAACTCGGACTTCAAAGCAAACAGAAACTCCGGCTGAACACAGCCACAACACTGAAGCAGACTCACTTCCTTAACTTGTTCCAAAGAAAACATCTTCGGGAACATCCATAGTCATTGCATCTCATCACACAGCTACTACTTCTTAAGGTATCAAAATACCATCACTTGCTTCTGCCAACCAACAGATCCAAACACTACTCATCCAACTTCAGAAATAAACTCCGAACCTTCGCAGGTTTCCTTCAGAAATCAATGAAGTTCTTTATCACTACAAAACTCACTCGAGACGGTATTAGGTCTACAGTCTCGACAAAACACTTCCAACCTCAAACATTCAAACTCCAACCAATAGTAGTCGTGTTACACACACTACTACCCCAACTACCTTTATAACTTATATTGGAAAACCTGAACAGGTAACCCAACAGATAGGTAGAAATATATATATATATATATATATATATATTAAAAATTACAAATACGCTCTCTCAAGAAAGACACCACTACAGAGCCTAGGTGTTCACTCATCCTAATGCTCCCTAAAGAAAGACACACTTCAGAGCCTAGGTATTCACTCAACCTAATGCTCTGATACCAAGTGTGACGACCCGACTTTCCACTCCCGGAAAATCGCATCATGAATTAAGAAAGAAAGGGTTAGAAAAGAGAATAGAAAGAAGATAAGAAAGAAACAACACATCAGAATCTAACAGCGAAACGAATAAATTATATTAATAACATAAATATTACATAGTTTACAACCATTATCAGAGATACACAGCTAAAACATCACATACTAGACAGTTATAAACACCTGTCTAGTTATACAACTCAATACAACAACTCAGAGAACACACCGCGGAAAACTCTATATATATATCTACACGCAGAAGCCTCCTGCTCCATTGCTCCTCCACAATTCATCAAAGCTAATCCTGAATCCTAACCTGAATTCCCTTGACTACTCATAAAAATTTGAGTACCCAAGAGTTTATGAAAAACAAAAATAAACTCCGGGTCAGACATGGGTCTGGTGTGAGTAACAGGTTAAAGTTTCTTAACATTCAAAAACCTTTTTAAAAGAAAGGTATCACGTAAGACTTCCCACACATAAACATGGAAAAGTTTTTATCTTACGCTAACCAAAACATTTGATAGGAAATCCGATGATATTATAATAGTGTCTAGGGTTTTCAAATAAATAAGAAATAGCCGAAATTGTTACATCTATTAAATTCCAGCTACTAGCCACAAAAGTGGGTAATACAATCAAAACCGTTGGCAATTATTGGATTTTGATTCCATATGGCAGGGCTACTGGGGTACCGTCCGTCACAGTACGTGGCCTAGATCAACGTACAGAGGATCACTCCCGACCCCCTGCAACACAAAGCCGAACCCATTCCTTACTGAATAGTTCCGAACAAGACAACCCCGTGGTTGTAGCTAGCAACCACCCACACTGCCGAATATAAAGGGACTTCTAGACAGGGATCAATCTTGCTCTCTAGTGGGCGCGACCCACGAAGCTTTGCTGCACCTCCCATGTTTTAGCCATTCCCGGTTGATGAGGCTTGAGACTACGATTACCTTTATAGGACATATCACTTAGAATGCTCATCGTCCACCTGACGATGTTCTGAAAGCATTCAATCAATACAAGTTCGTTCCGGGTTCGAACGAAACCGAAGGCATTATCTCGTTACACTCGTTTTGGAATCACCCTCAGAGTTAACGACAATAACCCTTGCACTCTAATCCACCATCTCGAATCTATAAGAACTAATTCCGTCAACTCATTACGGAATCACCCACAGAGTTATAATGACTCATAGTCCTTACACCTCGAGTCTTCACAAAGCTCCACTTTGAATTCATGACCTAACGTTATTTGGAATCGATGTGGTTTTCGGATATCCAAATATGGAAACCCGATCCCGGTCTCATCGAAAACCAAAGCGTGTCTTTTAAGGTCCAAGTTGTTTTAAAGGTTTAAAATAATTCAATTACAATATCTATATACACACAGATAGATAACTTATAAATCATAATTGATGATCAACATTATCTAATAACAGGTAATTCACATCATCAATATCAAATAGATATACCATATATCATCATCACAATAGATAACCTATGTTATCATCACAATACCATCAACATCCATACCACACAATATTATTTATCTCATTACCGAGATCTTAAAACATCCAAGACAATCAATGACATCCATTCATACATAAGCAAAGATTTACTTATACCATAATATAATTAATTTAAAATGAATTAAATTAACTATCTCCATCACTAATTAATTTAAAATGAATTAAATTAATTACCCATCTTTAATTAATTTAAAATAAATTAAATTAATAACTTCACCAATATAAACCTTGCTTACTCAATCATTTAATTGATTAAAATCAATTAACCATTCATTATTAATCACCTTAATCAATCACTCTTGATTAATTATTCTTAATTACATTCATGTAATTATCCTTAATTAATTTCACAAAATTAATTATCCTCAACTAAACAGTAATTAATCTTTAATTACTCAACTAATTAATTAATCATAATTAATTACATTTATCCTTAATTAATTACACTAATTAATTACCTTTAGTTACTTATTTTTGATTAATTAATCATAATTAATCAACTTTAATTACATCATTAATTAAAATAATTAATGATCCTTAATTATTCCTTAAATTAATTACTCTAAGTAATTAACTAACTTAATTACTATATTAAACCAAATTAATCATTCTTTAATTAATTTCTTAATTAATCTTTGATTAATTACTAAATAATTAAACCAAATTATATCATACTTAAACATCTTCACTTAATTACAATCATGTAATTATTAAACAATTACTTAACTAAGTAATTAACAAATCATTAATTACATAAAGTAATTATTCATAAAACTCAAGTGTTTAAATTTAATTAAACTTAATTAATTAAAATAAACAATCACATTAAATTAAATTAATTACATTAAGTAATTAATTTCTTAATTACTTTATCAAGTAATTACTCTTTAACCATTTACAATTGATTATTATTAAATTAATTAATCTAATTAATTATAAAAATTAACTACATTAATTAATTGTTAAATAATCATGGTTAATGACCTTCATTAACCATCCTCTAATTATTTTATAGGGTAATTAACTTAAATTAATTACCAATTAAATTATCATTAATTACTCATTGATTAAAGTTAATTATTAAATTAATTAACCACAATTTAAAACTTAATTACATAATTAATATTCATTTATCATTAATTAATAACTTAATTAATGACACTAATTCCAAATTGATTAATCATTAATCAATTATTAATTCCAAATTTAATTAATTAATTAAATTAATTAATTAATCTTAATTACCTTATTAAATTAAATTAGTCTTGAAATATAAATCTTAATTTAAATTTCAAGATAAACATAACTTAATTATGTTTAAAACAATTTAATTCAAAACTAAGTACTTTTGAAATTACCTTTAAATTTCAATTTTCAATTCAAGTTTAAAATAGAATAATTTTAAAACTTATCAAAGTTTTAAATAAATTCAAAACTTTTAAAATTTACAAGTCAAAACAAAAGTTTGACTTGAAAATGAAATCAAAGAATTTGAAGTTAAATTTATGTCAAAATTTTAGAAGTTTCAATTCATTTTTAGTTTAAAACTTTCAACTTTAAATCTTCTTTTTAAATTTAAAACTGAACTTCATTTTAAACTCAGATTTCCAGTTTTAAAATTTATCATTAAATCTTACTTCATATTTTAAAAACTTCATTATTTAAAATTTCAACTATTTACCAAATTGAAATAGTTAATTAAGTTAAGAATTTAAACTTTTATTTCAAAACCTGGGATTTAAATTTGAATCTAAAATTCAAACTAGCATTTGAATTTATACTTAATCCTTACTTTAAATAAATCTGCAAAATATACAATATTTAGAACCCAGATTTTAAATTTCAAAATCCAAATTTTAAAGAAAACAGAAAAACAGGTTTCAACTCAAAACCTGGAATTTAAATTCAAAGTAATTCAAACTTGAATTAAGTTTTAAAATTAAGTTTTAAACCTAAACCTTATTTAAACCTATAACTACAGATTTTAAAATTTAAAACCCAGATTTACAACAAAACAGTTTCTTCCTGAAACCTGGAAAACTACAGAGTTCAACCCGAGACAAATCCATTTCTACTTTGGGTTTTATGCTCTCCCACTTCGAGTTACTAACCAACTTACTTCGAGTAAAATTTCAGACCTTCCCTGCAACACAAACAACTTCAATACCACCAAAATCTTCATCGCCAGAATCTCATCACTGTCTCTGATCATCAGTGACGATCAAACTTCAAACAATAACTCACCCATGCCCTACCACAATCACCAGATCGAACAATAAACAAGCATTCAAAAATTTATCTCTGAAACCCAAAATTCAAAAACCTGGAAGATTTTACAGGTTTCAACACAAAACCTGTCAACGGCCATAAAACGCCACTCCGATCACCTGACTTCCAACCTTTCCGGCTTCGCACTCCTCTACACAACAACTATCCGTACACCAGAAACTAGCACACTCGATCAATCCAACTCTTCATACCATCTCAATGCACAAACCCATACAAAACTAGGGTTATATTCTAAAAATCAAAACTGCATCTGTTCTACTCAATAAAATTCTCTTTTCAGATTTTTCTAAGGATCTAAACTCCTTACTCTATAACTCAGAAAAGTATTAAGTTTCCTTAATCTACAGATTGCAAGAATTTTCACTAGTTCATATTTTTGTTCCAGACCAAACAGTAAATGAAATATACACTTAAAAATATTAATACTTGATTCAAAATTCAAGTTTTTGTCAATGTATTAAGTTTATGAATCTGGATTTAAATATTAATGTGTTTGATTTTTGATCAAAGTTAACATATAATGACATTGCCTATGTTTTATAGAGTTACATCCTGATTTTAATTCACCTAAAAACCTTTAAAGCTTAACTTAAGAAATATACATATTACTTGTAAGTTTGGAAACTAACAAACTCTTCATTATCCTAAAACCTAGTTACTATCTCAAATAGATCAATTGTAGAAGATCTTTAAGTAGGATGTGAAACTGGAAACACTGCATAGCAACTCAACATGCATATGGAATCAGAATTTCAACAGATTTTTTTTTATAAGCACACTACATAATTTTATCTCAAGCATTCATCAAGCAACCAATATAGTTTTAAGATAAATTGTTACTCACCTATTTGATGAATGCAGAAAACAAATGCAGAGCTCCTGTTGGTCACTTGAAATTTGCAGACATATGATGTGCAGGTATGCTTCCTGATCTCCTTTATGCAGAAGACATAAAAATTGCAGACTTTATAAAAAATGCAGGTGTGATTCTGTTATGCTTCAATTCCTTTTCATATGTTTTTCCATGACCAAGATGGTTGCATGCAGGCTTGACTCTGTTGCTCATTCATGCAGAAACAAACATGAGCAGGCTTCATTTGAATTTGAGGAAATGCAGAATTTTTGATCTTTTATGAAGGGAGTATGCAAGTTTTTGCTTTGATTGTAAATGTAGATTTACTTGATTTTGAGATATGCAGATTTGAATATGTTTATGATAGTGCAGATTTGATCTTTGATTGTAAATGCAGATTTCTTTGGTTCAGGAAAATGTAAATGCAATATGGAAATGAAAATGTAATATGAATGAAGATTGTAAATGTATTCTCAGATTTTATGAAATAAAATAAAGATTAAAACTAATTTTAACACTTGTCATAAATTAGACACTTGTCTATTAAATGCATATGGATCTAACACATGTTATCTTTAAAAGTAATTAGTATTTATTTACAAGTTAATGCATGTATTTTAGCTTAAATTAAATTATTAGTTTATATGTATAAATTTATAAATGAAAACAAAAAAATCATGTTTATAAACTTATACAAATAAAAATTAAAACAATTTAGATTATATACTTTTGAATTTAAATTCAAACTAGATTCAAAACCAAACAATTTCAAATTAAGTTATAAATAAAAATTCAATTTGAAATAAAAATACAAATCTTATTCAAAATTTATTTAGAAAGACAATACAATATTAATATTGCTTTTATAAATCTCTTTTATTAAATTTAAAATCATTTTACAAAATATTTTATTTTATTAAATAAATAATCCATTTTATTAAGTTATGAAATCATTTGTTGAATTTATTCTAAATTTAAAACAATACAAATTTATTTAAAATATGAACCATATATTTATATTGTAAATAGAAATTAATTTATATCATTTAAAAGATAAAATAACCAATTTAAATATTTATTGAAGAAGATTATTAAATTTATCTGAATAATTATCAGCAGAATATCAATATCAATTTAATTTTAACTACAGATTATTAAATTGATATTGTTAAAAATTCCGGGATGTTACACGTGACTTGCCGGAGATGACGAAGTTCGCCGGAGCGGCGGCATGATGCCGTGCACGTGCACGATATCGTTTTGGTGTCAGAAGCTTGTGGTGGTGAGCAACTCGAGTCGTTACTCGAGTAAAGTGGTCGATTGCTTCGAGTTTTAACCTGAGCACGAGAGAGTTTACCTGATACTATAGTTTATACTTAAGCTTAAATTCAACTTAATTGGAAAAAAAAGAGAAGAAGAAGAAAGTACGAGAGGAAGAGAGAATGCTTCAGGGAAATGGTGTGAGGAACTCGAGTGCTTACTTGAGTAAAATCTGGGCATTCTCGGGTTTGCTTCAAAAAGGGGTTAAGCCTTAAAAATTTAAAGTTAGCATTGTTAAACAAATTTTAGTACTAATGAAATAACTAATGTTTGACTATTTTAAGTTAAGAAATTATTTCAAGTGTTAATTAATTAAGTGAATACGTAAGAATGTTTTTAAATCTTAATTAATATTTTAATTAAGTAGTTAACTTAAGTTAAGTATTAAATTTAATTGCCATTAAAGTTTTCAAGTTAGTAATAAATTGATTTCAAAGTTTTAGTAATAAATTTAATTACCATTAACCGTTCATGATTTCAAAGTTTAATTACCATTAAGGAAGATTTTTTTCAAAGTTAAGTAATCAGGGATTTATCAATTTGTAATTAAAGATTGGTTAATTAAAAATTAAGTGTCTAATTTATTTGTAATTAAGAATTGTTAATTAGATAATTAAAGTTAATCAATTTATAATTAGTAGTTAATTAATTAAGGAATAATTAATAAATAAAGTTAGTTGAGATTTAACTAATTCCTAGTTAAGAATAATTAATCATTGATTTAAAGAAATTAATAAAAATAAGCAAGTGGTAAATTCACTTAAATCACATTCACCTTAGTTGAAAATGATTAACTATTATCAAATGTTGTGTACTGAATTGTTATTTCTGTTGTGATTGTGATACTGTGTGATGTGAATTGTTTTGTGCCGAACTGTGATTTGTGATTTGTGATTTGTTTATGTATTTATGTGAAAACCTTTTTTTCCGTAAAACGGCATTTAAACTTCGATGCGACATGGAGTAGGATTTCAATTAGTTATCCGAAACACATCGAACCCTGAATGTGAATCTTTGTAATTGATATATCCAGGTGTTTTTAAAATTAAGCGCTCACTATTCGAATTAGCCGGGAGAGGACCTTTGTGTCATATAACCCATTCCGAATAGTGATACGACGAAATGAATAACTTTTGAAGATGATAGTGAAGACCGGGCGTCTTCGAAAACGATAGGATATTCTATCGATTGTCTCTGCACTGAGTTGCTCTGGTATAGAGATCTCCACATGTGATGGGGAGTCCAATCGGGATTGTGGATACCCGGATTTACAAGGGCTTCTTTCTTTATTGGACGAAGTGCCTTTGGTTCTGTTCGAACCTGGAACAGACTTGTATGGTTGTATGTCTGACTCTACCCTTTGAGATATAAAGCAGATTTCTTTCAAATACATATCTGTTGGTGGCAGAGAATTTATTCTCTTAACTTAACACCCTTCTCTGAGACGTATGAGCTTAGAGGTTATGTAGTTGAAGGTTATCAGCGATATACTCCCAATTTGGTAGTGTGGCATGCTAAGTGTTGATGTGTGTTGATGATCATTTGTTGATCATTTGTGATCAAAGCATGGCTTTCGTGTAAAGCGTAGCTTTGTGGACGAGACATCATCGGACCTTACACCTCGGAAATGGTCGAAGCAGGAAAGATGCAGCAAGGTTATGAGGGTCGCGCCCTTTAGGGTATGTCGTTTCCTTCTGGAAAAGGTGGTATCATGGTATGGAGCCCAGATACTTTACCTATATGGTTGCTGCAATCTTATTTACTGTGTGGTTGTTGCTTTGTGGTAGAGGGCCCTCGGATAAAGGTCGCAAACGACTGGGGGGTGGCATACTCAAGTAGTAGTTACCTAGTTATAGAGGTAACCTGGCCTCGTGTTGGTAGAGAGCCGGGTAGGTTCTCGGGACACCCCTCCAGAGGCGTATACATGTGCCAGTAGGAAGTTCCTTAGCCTGACCATTTGTTGGGAATCCAATTCCCAATACGAACCCAGTACGGTTTTAGTTGTAACCTTCCATTTACTTATGGTGGTCACCACTGTTTAGATGGTAGCTATAGTAGGCATAGTTCGGAATGTCTATGCCAGCTAAGATTAATATTATACTTTCGAAGTGGTTTTATACATTATGCACTAGTAATAATATCAAAGAATTTTTCCCGTATCAAGCATATTTGACTGTCATAAGAAGAAATCTCCTCCAATTCTGCGATTACATTATGTGTGTGGCGAGAGGTCTTATGGTAGTTTCATTTTCAAAAAAGCATACCAGATTTTCTTATATAAATCTGTTTTATTTAAAAAGCAACTATTTTTGTTTGCTCATACCAGTCCCACGACCGATCTTGCTTATCTTTGTGAAACGTGATGGGGGGTTCTCGCTTTTTGTTTGGTGGCGAGCAGGAGACTCTTACCCCTACACGTCCTCTTTAAGGGGTTGGTTAGCCGTAAGGCGTGATAGTCGAAAGGCTGGCTGTAAAAGCAAGGGCGGGGTACCATTGTATGCCACAGCGGGGCTGTGATGGTTGAAAAGCCTACCAGTCGAGATTGGCCGCTGTCGATGGTTGAAAAGCCTATACCTTGACAAGTGGTATCAGAGCTGAAGGTTGAGTAAGAACTTTAGCTACGGAGTATAACACATTGAGTATTACCGGGACCAAAACACCAAATTTTCTTAGTCTATTTTCTTTAACTGCTGATATTCCTTAAGATATCTCGTCCGAATATCTAAACCAATTTTCTTACTAATTATAGATAGTAAGAATGAGCAGACGAAGAGGAAGAGCTAGGGGCGAGGAAATGCCACAACACCTAGCCAAGTTCCCCCAATAGCAGAAGCAGCTTTATCTATTTAGCATCAACCGAATCTGGCTGATTTATATAAGAGTTTCTCAAGGCTTGATGGTAAGCCGTTCATCGGCAAGGAGTCGATTGTTGAGGCCCAAGCATGGATCAGATCATGTGAAAGAATTTTTAGAGGGCTAAAGTTGCAAGACGATCAGATGCGACTCATAGCTTCTTGGCAACTTCAAGAAGAAGCCTTAGCATGGTGGGAGACAGTTACTGTAGATAAGCCAGAAGATGAGTTTACTTGGGAGAGATTTAAAGAAGTATTTGAGAAGCGTTATATGCCATCAGCTGGAATTTCTCGAATGTACCAAGAATTCATGTACTTAATGCATGGGAGTTAGTCATTCGAGGAGTATCTAAACAAATTCAATGAATTGTCTCATTTTGGTCCAGAATTGGTGAACACACCTTTAAAGAAGAATAAAAGGTTCATTCGTGGGATGAATAAGAAGTTCCACGAAAGAATGACTGGCCACGTCAAAGAATCCTTTTCAAATTTGGTTGATATGGGATACAGATATGCCACACTTGACATGCAAGAAGGCCCAGTGGAGAAAGGAAATTCGAACAATCAAAATTGGAAGAAGAGGAAATTTGAAGGCAAGAAACCATGGTAGGGTAAGGAGAAAAAGAAGAGCAAGCAGGGAAGCAAGGCAGAGAATGATACTTGCTTTAATTACTTAGAAAAGGGCCATTATTCGAGCAGATGTACGAAGCCTAAGAAACAAGTCAATCAATCCGTTCAAGCAAAACCCCGGAAATGTTATTATTGTCAGAAATTGGGACACGAAGTTAAAGACTGCCCAGTCATGAAGCAAGCTCAGATAGCCAAGGTGTACACAGTCAAAGACAAACCTGCATCTTCCAAAGTAGAAAAAGGGGAAGGAGTTCTAGAAGGTAACCTCACTATTTATGATAGCATTTTAAAGGTCTGTTTGACACAGGCGCTACACACAGTTTTATCTCTCAGCAAGCTATTAATGAATTAAATCTTGAACCTGATTTTGTTGATGAGCCTATATGCGTAAAGAATCCAGTTGGAGGTCCCGTGAACCTTGTCTTCGATGTAGAGACGTTCCTATCTCATATTCTTGTTACCAATTCCCTATCAGTCTCTTTGTCCTTGATTTTAACGAGTTTGAAGTCTTACTCGAAATGGATTGGCTAGCTAAATACGAAGCCAAATTGGATTGCAATAATCGATTAATTTCGATTAAAACCAAATTTGGAGATTCTATTAAGATTTCTTGTGAGGACTCTAGTCCTAAAAGAGATGGGTTGATGTATAAATTGGGTTATCCGAAACCCAGTCTGGAGTCTATACCCATTGTTAGAGATTTTTCGGACGTGTTCAAAGAAGTGAAATCTCTACCTCCACATCGAGAAATAGAATTCATAATTGACCTAGTACCCAATGATCGTCCTGTCGTTCACGCAAGTCGCAGGATGGCACCTAGGGAAAGGGTTGAATTAGTCAAGAAAACTGATGATTTGCTAAATAAAGGGTTAATTCGTCCTAGTGTTTCTGAATGGAGTTCGGCCGTCGTATCTGTTGCTGAATCAGACGGATCTTTGAGATTGTGTGTGGATTACCACGATCTTAATAAGCCGACTCTCAAGAATAAATTTCCCCTACCTAGAATCAATGATCTGTTCGATCAATTACACGGTGCTCGTTTCTTTTCAAAGATGGATCTAGCCCAGGGATTCCATCAACTACGAATTGTCGAAGATTGTGTTCATTTGACCGCTTTCAGGGGTCCTAATATGTTCTACGAATGGTTAGTAATGCCTTTTGGGCTAACTAATGCTCCATCATACTTCGTAGATCTTATGACTCGTGTGTTTCGGGAAGTATTGAATAAATTTGTGCTTGTGTTTAATGACGATATTTTGGTCTATTCTAAGACCGAAGAGGAGCATGCCAAGCATCTTAGAATCGTTTTGGAGATATTAAGGAGAAATATTCTATTTGCAAAAAATTTCAAATGCCAATTCTGGGTCAAAGAAGGTAAATTTCTCGGCCATATTGTTAATGAAGAAGGGATTTCGGTTGATCCTAGAAAAATTTCCGCTATTCTTGATTGGAGGAAACCCACTACCCCAAAAGAAGTTGGAAGCTTTTTGGGTTTAGCAGGTTATTATCGAAAGTTTGTTCAGGACTTTTCTAAGATAGCTAGTCCGTTGACTAAGCTAACAATGAAGGATGCAAAATTCAATTGGACTCCGAAATGTGACGAAGCTTTTCAGGAGTTGAAGAAGAGATTAACCACCGCTCTTGTTCTCGCTATTATCAACGGGAATCAGGGATTATCTGTATATACCGACGCTTGCGGTGATGGTTTGGGTGCGGTATTAATGCAGAATGGGAAGGTAATTGCCTATGCGAGTAGACAATTACGTCCTCATGAAAGAAACTACCCAACCCATGATTTGGAACTCTTAGCTGTTATCTTCGCTTTGAAAATATGGCAACATTATCTTCCGGGTAAAAAATCTTTTCAGCTTTCCTAACAATTTACGAATTTAACTTAACTTAACAATATACTTATTGAACTCTCTTTATTCTAGGTGAAAAATTCGAATTATTCACCGATCACAAATCTTTGAAATATCTCTTCACCCAAAAAGATTTAAATCTGCGACAACAATTGGAATTTCTAGCATCTTATGACCTAGACATTCTATATACGCCCGGAAAAGCCAATATAGTTGTCGATGCCTTGAGTAGAAAGCATGCTATTCTTGCTCACCTTATTATCGCTCCTACTCTTATTAAGAGGATCGCGAGTAAGCAGAATGAAGACGAGTTTCTTCGGGGAATTTATAAAAGAATATGTCAAGGGGAAGACACTAGTTTTGAGATGGATAGTAGAGGAGTTATAAGATTAAAAGGCAGAATATGTGTTCCAGACATTCCTGATCTGAAGCGTTAAGTTTTAGATGAATGTCACAAATCTAAATTCAGCATCCATTTAGGAGTTAACAAGATGTATCGTGATATCAAAAGAACTTTCTGATGGAAGATGATGAAAAGGGACATATCTATATATGTGAGTCGCTGTGCTACTTGCCAACTAATCAAAAGTGATCAAAAGAAAATGGCGGGTTTACTTTAGCCTTTAGAGGTACCCAAATGGAAATGGGACCAAGTATTGATGGATTTCATCGACGGGTTGCCTCGACTAGGAAAGGCAACGAAGCAATCTGGGTCATTGTGGACCGTTTGCCTAAGGCAGCCCACTTTTTGCCAGTGAAATCTACCCGCACGGCAGCAAGTTTAGCCGAGTTATATGTGAAAGAAATTGTCCGTTTCCACGGTATTCCTAATAGTATAGTGAGTGATCGTGATCCGATCTTCACTAGTAGATTTTAGGAGGCATTTCAAGATGCATTGGGAACAAAACTGAATTTCTGCACTGCTTATCAGCCACAATCTGATGGGCAGACTGAGAGGATTAACCGAATTTTAAAAGACCTATTGCATGCTTGTATACTTGATTTTGGTGGTTCTTGGGAGGACCATTTGCATCTGCTTGAATTCTCATATAACAATAGCTATCAGGCCAGTAAAGAGATGGCTCCTTTTAAGGCTTTATATGGTCATCCATGTCGATCACCGGCATGCTGGATTGAGGCTGGTGATGGACTCGTCCTTGGACCGGATATGCTTAAAGAAGCCACGGAGAAAGTTGATTTTATACGGAAGAAATTGAGAACGGCTCAAAGTCGTCAAAAGAGTTATTATGATCGCAGAAGAAGGGATTTTAAAATCCAGATTGGAGACTCTGTCTTTCTCAAAGTATCTCCAATGCGAGGAGTATTAAGGTTTGGGAAGACCGGTAAGCTGGCACCACAATATATTGGTCCTTTTCCTATTCTGGAGAGGATCAGTTCTTTCGTCTATCGGGTACAGTTGCCTAGCTGGTTATCTGGCGTGCATGATGTATTCCACATTTCTAATCTTGGGAAGTATGTGCACGATCCAGATAGTATTATTGAAGAAGTTGCTCTACAGGATCTCGACATCACTCCTAATTTAACAATTAAAAGAGAACCGATAAAGATTGTAGATCGTGATGAAAAGCAATTGAGAAACAAAGCTGTGAAACTAGTTAAAGTTCGGTGGAGTGGCGATCCAAAGGACTGCACTTGGGAAGCTGAAGATAATATGCGAAAATTATATCCCAATTGCAGAGTGGATATCTCGGCTTAAACTGGTAAGCTATTTCTCTATCCTTTTCTAAATTCGTATATTCTTTGTTTGCTTTTCTCTCTCTTTCAAATTTCGAGGACGAAATTTTCTTAAGGGGGGTATTTGTAACATCCTAAATTCTATTAATTTAAATTTGGTAACTTATTTGAACTTTTGGAATTTAATTTGAAAAGTTTCAAAACAAATAAAATATGTGTTAATTTATATAAAACTTCAATTTCTTTTGATTGAAATAATAAATGTTTTAAAACTCATTTAATTTAAATCTTATATATTTGTGAATATATATGTTAAAATTATATGGTAATATGGATACATCAGACAATTCAAGAAATAAGTAAAATATAAAGCAAATATTTTTAAGGGGTAATGTATTTGTAACAAAGTAAATATAAATAAAGTATCTGGTAGTTTAAACTTTAAATAAATAAAGAAAAAATAATATAAAAACAAGAATTTGTGTTAAACATAAATAAACAAGGTAAGACAAACCATAAATAAATACATATGGAAATTCATGTGTGAATGCAAGACAAAGGAAAAAAAATGTGAATTTTATATAAGCAAGGCAAAAGGAAAAAAGAAAGAAGAAACAAAAATATCTGCAAACAAATCTAAGTACATACAAGAATAGGATAAGATGTAATCAAGAAAGGAAACATTGCATTAAATGCCATTTACTGTCAACACAAAATAGGGTCATTCGAAATGTTAAAATCATTTCCATTTCTGAAAAAAATCTTGGTTAGTCAAAGTGAGAAGGAATAAAAATCTAACCTGAAGACAAAAAAAAAAAACTATACCAGTTAACACCTACCTCCTCTGTACAAAACCGTCTTCTCTATATATACATCTATTCCATTTCATTCATCAACTTAGCAAATCAGAGGAAAGAAAATATAAACATCACTATATTTACAAACTCTAAAATCAAATCTGTTGAAAAAAACAGGAAGATCAAATTGCAGTTTTCAAAACATATATTGGCTCTGTTCAAACTTGTTTCTATGTGAGTAAACATACTGTTTTTCAAACTTAAATTTATGTATTTGATTTATGAATGGTATGTGCTTTGCTTTATATTCTAAATAAGTAGTTCTATGTAATTCTGTTGTACTGAAAATTTATATATGGTATGTTCTCCTTAATTTCTAGTTACAGAGCAAAATAAAGTAGATGAAAATTAATACATCTTCATACAAAACATTATAAGCTTAGGATTTTAAATAAAATAAGTTGTTTAAACTTCAAATCATGGCCTAGAATCTGTTTGAAGCTTGGTAGTGGAATATAAACCCTGTACATTCAATTTTACAGTAAAAAGAAATCATATGATAAATTCGAGTATTTCAAATTGTTGATGTGATTATATATCTTGAATCTACATTCAAAAATAGGATTTTTAAAACAAAAATGGTATTTTTAGTTAAGTATCTCAAAAGCAGTTCTTAGTTGATCAGAAAATGCATTTCGATCAATTTCTGGTGGCCGAAGAATTTCTGGATGGTAAAACTTTGCACGAAGCAAGTATGGCCATCGATGATTTCAGGAAAATTGTCGAATAATTTTTCTATTGCATGAATTGGTGTGACGAGTTCAATTTAGGGTTTATGCTCAAGTTTTGGACATGATTAGTGGCAAGGTGATTGCGTCTCCTCAGAGTGATCGAGCTGCATGAAATTGAGAAGGAGAGTAGAGTCGGGTATCAACAACGTGAGGCCGGAGTTGTGGATTTCCTGATGAACGACGTGAGTGGGACGAGGCGTTTTCGTTTTGGTATGTTCGAGTTACAGTTTCAACGAAAGGGTAAATTTCGATTTTGAGTTTTTGACTTCGAATCGAGTTTTTTTTTTCAAGTGTAGGGGGGTTTCGTGACTCGTCGGAGATGAGGAGTTCACCGGAGAGGCGGCGCGACGCCGTGCACGTGCACGATATCGTTTTGGTGTCAGAAACTTGTAGTAGTGAGAACCTCGAGTCGTTACTCGAGTAAAGTGGTCAATTGCTTCGAGTTTTAACCGGAGCACGAGAGAATTTACCTGATACTATAGTTTATACTTAAGCTTAAATTCAACTTAACTGGAAAAAAAGGGAGAAGAAGAGAGTACGAGAGGAAGAGAGAATGCTTCGGGGAAATGGTGTGAGGAACTCGAGTACTTACTCGAGTAAAATCTGGGCATTCTCGGGTTTGCTTCAAAAAGGGGTTAAGCCTTAAAAATTTAAAGTTAGCATTGTTAATTTTTTTTAATACTAATGAAATAACTAATGTTTGACTATTTTAAGTTAAGAAATTATTTCAAGTTTTAATTGATTAAGTGAATACGTAAGAATGTTTTTAAATCTTAATTAATATTTTAATTAAGTAGTTAACTTAAGTTAAGTATTAAATTTAATTGCCATTAAAGTTTTCAAGTTAGTAATAAATTGATTTCAAAGTTTTAGTAATAAATTTAATCACCATTAACCATTCATGATTTCAAAGTTTAATTACCATTAAGGAAGATTTTTTTCAAAGTTAAGTAATCAGGGATTTATCAATTTGTAATTAAAGATTAGTTAATTAAAAATTAAGTGTCTAATTTATTTGTAATTAAGAATTGTTAATTAGATAAATAAAGTTAATCAATTTATAATTAGTAGTTAATTAAGTTAATTAATTAAGGAATAATTAATAAATAAAGTTAATTGAGATTTAATTAATTCCTAGTTAAGATAATTAATCATTGATTTAAAGAAATTAATAAAAATAAGCATGTGGTAAATTCACTTAAATCACATTCACCTTAGTTGAAAATGATTAACTATTATCAAATGTTGTGTACTGAATTGTTATTTCTGTTGTGATTGTGATACTGTGTGATGTGAATTGTTTTGTGCTGAACTGTGATTTATGATTTGTTTCTGTATTTATGTCAAAACCTTTTTGTCCGTAAAACGGCATTTAAACTTCGATGCGACAGGGAGTCGGATTTCAGTTAGTTATCCAAAGCCCACATCGAACCCTGAATGTGAATCTTTGTAATTGATATATCCACATGTTTTAAAATTAAGCGCTCACTATTCGAATTAGCCGGGAGAGGACCTTTGTGTCATATAACCTATTCCAAATAGTTATACGAAGAAATGAATAGCTTTTGAAGATGATGGTGAAGACAGGGTGTCTTCGAGAACGATAGGATAACCTATCGGTTGTCTCTACACTGAGTTTCTCCGGTATAGAGATCTCCACATGTGATAGGGAGTCCAATCGGGATTGTGATACCCGGATTTACAAGGGCTTCTTCCTTTATTGGATGAAGTGCCTTTGGTTCTGTTCGAACCCCAAACAGACTTGTATGGTTGTATGTCTGACACTATACTTTGAGATATAAAGCATATATCTTTCAAATACATATCTGTTGGTGGTGGAGAATTTATTCCCTTAGCTTAACACCCTTCTCTGAGACGTACGAGCTTAGAGGTTATGTAATTGAACGTTATCAGCGATATACTCCCAATTTGGTAGTGTGGCATGCTAAGTGCTGCTGTGTGTTGATGATCATTTGTTGATCATTTGTGACCAAAGCATGGCTTTCGTGTAAAGCATATCTTTGTGAACAAGACCTCATCGGACCTCACACCCCGGAAATGGTCGAAACAGGAAAGATGCGGCAAGGTTATAAAGGCCGCGCCCTTTAGGGTATGTCATTTCCTTCTACAAAAAGGTGGTATCATGGTATGGAGACTAGATACTTTACCTATGTGGTTGCTGCAATCTCATTTACTGTGTGGTTGTTGCTTTGTGGTAGAAGGCCCTCGGATAAAGGTCGCAAACGACCGGAGGGTGGCATACTCGAGTAGTAGTTACGTAGTTACAGAGGTAACCCGGTCTTGTGTTGGCAGAGAGCCGGGTAGGTTCTCGGGACATCCCTCTAGATGCGTACCCATGTGGTAGTAGGAAGTTCCTTAGCCTGATCATTTGTTGGAAATCCAATTCCCGATACGAACCCAGTACGGTTTTCGTTGTACAACCTGCCATTTACTTACGGTGGTCACCACTGTTTAGATGGTAGCTATAGTAGGCATAGTTCGCAATGTCTATGCTGGCTAAGATTAATATTATACTTTCGAAATGGTTTTCTACACTATGCACTAGTAATAATATCAAAGAATTTTTCCCGTATCAAGCATATTTGACTATCATAAGAAGAAATCTCCTCCAATTCTGCGATTGCATTGTGTTTGTGGCGGGAGATCTTATGGTAGTTTCATTTTCAAAAAAGCATATCGGATTTTCTTGTATAAATCTGTTTTATTTAAAAGCAACTATTTTTGTTTACTCATACCAGTCCCATAACTGACCTGGACTTTATTGTTTTTTCTAAACTCTGGGTGCCCATCATTTTCACACGGGCATCCTAGTAGCAGGTTTCCATGTTTTGATGCTAGCAGTATTTTGGAGACTTTTGGGGTTGGAAGCTATCCGATTTTGGAGGCTTTTACCTTGGAGATATTTTAGAAGCTTTTGGATCTCAAGGTGCTTAGTTTTTGGAATTTCGCTATCACTTTATTTCCTTGAAGACTCTTTGGCATATGATCACTTGTGGTTTTATTGTGATGTTCAATTTGGAGTTGTGATATATGTATTATGATACTCTGATGTTGTAATGGATATTATGATGATGTATCTGTGATGTAATGTATGATATTCATTTTGTTTCCGCTGTTTTGTATTCATCTAATATTGTTATAAGCTCCATCCGACTGGAGTTCGATGTTTGAATCTTTGGCAGTCGAATATAAGTGAGGTATTTAATGTCAATTTTTGAACATTGAATTTCGGGTCGTGACAATCATGGCTGAGGGTGGCTGGGTGATGGAGAACTCGAGAAAATTGATCAGGGAAATTCCTGATCATCGTGGAGGACGAATGGTATCGATTTAGGGTTTAAACCCAAGCTTTGGTTGTGGTCGGAATTCGAGTTGTTGCAGTGTTATCAGTGGACCGGAGGTGATCGGAGCAGGTGGAATCATTGTGTGGTTGGTCGACACGGCTTTAGACGTGATCACTTGACCTCTGTTAGCCGAAGGTGGCAATACGTGGCGATCTTGGGTGACCCAGTTTTGTACCAATGTGTTTCAGGTTGCTCGATTTTGGTTCCATGATCGATACGAGGTTCTGGGTGGTTGCTAGAGTCGAGTAGGTCAACGATGACTTGTGGGAGGTGGAAGCGATGGCCAGAACACCGACGATCGTTTTTGCACGTGTATGTGCATTTGTGTGTATTTGGTTTGGGAAGAAAAAGTTGATCTCAATGTCGACCTTGGGAAATTGTGTTGCTGGCTCGAGTAAGTGCTCGAGTATATTCATGTGGGTTATCATGTTTAACAGTTTTAAAATTTAAAACAAAAAACAAAGAAAAAAAGTGTGGCTCGGGAAAGTCTCGAGGAAACTGGCTTTAGGCTCGGGGGTGAACTCAGGATTGTCTCTGGTTGGTATAATAACAATTTTCAAACTTTAAAACAAAATTCAAGTTTAAACATTTTTAACCCATTCTTTTAAATAATTGTTTTTATTTACATATGGGACTAGTTTAAGGTTTTAAAGTTAATTATTTTTAAGCATAAGTTTAGTTTATTTAATCATGTGACCATTATTTATAAATTAATTCTTAAGTTATTTAAATTAAATTTAATAATGTAATTAATAAGTTAATTATGAAGAGATGCCTTAATTGTTAATTAAATTAAAGGTCTAAGTTAATTCATGTGTTAATGATAACTAATGCAAAGGGTTATTAAACAAAGATTTTTAATGATAATTAAGTAATTAATTAAAATAATGGTTTATATTTAATTAATTAAGATCTTAAGTAATTAATGATTAAAGTTAATTAAGGAAATTAATTAAAGGATAATTACTTAAAAATTAATTATTTAATATAAGTAATTAAGAAACAATTAAGATTAATTAATTAATAATTAAGGTTAATTAATTAATAATTAAGATTAATTAATTAATAATTAAAGTATAATTAATTAATGATTAAGGATTAATTAGTAATTAAGGATAACTAATCTTTAATTAAAAGATAATTAATGAAAGCAATTATGTGATTAATTAATTAAATAATTAACTAAAATGGTTTGTCATTATTAATGTTAATTATGCAGGGTTAAGTGATAAGTAATTAATTTATTTTGAGTTAATTGAATTTATTACAATCATATGATTAATTAATCGTACTTATAGATGATTGGATTATTGAATGCCTTGGATTGGTGGTTATCTCTGATATGTGATTTGTGATACTTTATGATATGAATTGGTTTGAATTGAGTTGAGATATTTGTGATATATTGCTGTGTGATTGTGAACTTCTGAATTGACGTAAAAAGTGTTGGCCCTTAAAATGACATTTGAATTTCGATGCGACCAGGGATCGGATTCCAAATGGTTATCCGAAACCCACATCGAATCTCTAAGGTAAACCTTTTGTTTAAAGGATTATAAATGGAAATTTGTTGTGACTTATGTATCCACATGTTTTTAAAATAAGCGCTCATTATTCGGTTAAGTTGGGAGAGGAAACTAAGTCATAAAACCTCTTTCGAATAATGACACGACGAAATGGGATAGCATTTGAAGATAGTGGTTGAAGACCGGGTATTTTCGAGAACGAAAGGATTACCTGTCGATTGTCTCTGCAGTGAGTTGCTTCGGTATAGAGATCTCCATATGTGATGGGGAGTCCGATCGGGATTGTGGATATCCGAATTTGCAAGGGCTTCTTCCTTAATTGGACGAAGTGCCTTCAGTTCCATTCAGACCCTGGATAGACTTCTATGGATGTATGTCTGACATTACACTTTGAGATGTAAAGCTGTTTTCTATCAAATACATTTCTATTTGGTGGTGGAGAATTTATTCTCTTAGCTTAACACCCTTCTTTGAGACGTACGAACTCATAGGTTACGTAGTTAATATTTACTAGTGTTATATTCCCAATTTGAAATGTGGCATACAATGTGCTAATCATTGGTTGATTGAAGCATGGCTTTTGTGAAAAGCGTAGCTTTGTGGGTCGAGACATCATCGAACCTCACACCCTGGAAATGGTCGAAACAGGAAGGATGCTGCAAGGTTACGGTCGTCGTGCCCCTTAGGGTATGTGCATTTCCTTCTGGAAAAAAGTGATATCATGGTACGGAGCCCATATATTTTACGTATGTGGTTGTTGGAATATTGTTGGAATCCTGGGATAAAGGTCAGTGATGACCGAGGGATAGCATACTCATGATAGTTAGTTACCTAGTTACAGAGGTAACCCGGCCTTGTGTTGGCAGAGATCCGGTTAGGTTCTCGAAATGTCCCTCCAGAGGCGTGCCCATTCGGAAAGGAAGTTCCTTAGCCTTGGCCATTTGTTGAAAATCCAATCACCCAATACGAGCCATGTATGGTTTTCAGTTGTATAACCTGCCACCTCAGGTGGTAGCTACAGTAGGCATAATATAATGACACCTATGCTGGCTAAGATTAATATTATACTTTCGAAATGTTTTCCACACTATGCACTAATAATAATATCAAAAGAATTTTCATGTATCAAGCATATTTTACTATCATAAGGAGAAACACCCCAAGTGTGCGATCGCATTGTGTGTGTGTGGTGGGAGACCTTATGGTAGTTTCATTTTCAAAAAGCATGAACGGATTTCTTTTTGTAAATTGTTTTTGTTCAAACAACTGTAATATGTTTACTCATACCAGTCCCATGACTTACCTGGAGTTTATTGTTCCCTTTCTAAACTCTGGGTGCCCATAATTTTCCACACGGGCAGCCTACAATTAGGTTATTAGTAGATGTAGATTTTGGAAGTCTTCGAAGCTTGTGGATCTGGAAGTCTTTGAAGTCTTTGGTTTGGAGATTTTGTCTTTGAAGCTTTTGGTTTGGAAGTATTTTGGAGCCTTTTGGTTTGGAGCTTTGAAGTTTTGGATTGAAGGTGCTTATGTGGGATTCTTTCGAAGACCCTGTTGTTCTTCCGTTGTATGTTATTATTCAGTTGTTGTATCATATACATTATGCTCTGATGTTGGTGGTTGTTGTAATCAATGTTGTATATCAGTGAAATTATCATTTTGTTTCTGCTATTTGTTATCATCTAATGTGTTATAAGCTCCAACGAATTGGACTCTGATTTTTGAATCTCCGGCATCCGAATACAAGTGAGGTATTGAATGTTGATTTTCGAGCGTTGGACTCTGGGTCGTCACATTTGCTTTCTTTTAAAACAAATAAATATGTGTTGTTTATATATGTACATATATGTGAGTTGATTTTAAATTGAATTTGAAATTCAAAAGATAAATATCTTAAAATAAATTGGACTTAAATATATATACGTGTGTGTGTGTTTTATTAGTATATAATTAGTTTTATATTATTTTCTTTAAAAGATTTTATAAATATAAATAAAGGAAAAGTATTAAATTAATTAGAAAATGTGATATAAATATATATAAAACATAAGTTCTTAAAATTTAACAAATGTAAATTAATTATAATATGCATAATACAAGTGTAGGATTAAAACCAAGCATTTAAAAAAGTGTCACCGTTATTTATCTTCTTTTAATTTTAAAAAAAAAATCATAAATCAAGGCTATATATATATATATATATATATATCTTTCCCATTCTCTTCTCAATTCTTTTTCTATCTTCATTTTTTAAACTCAAGAAAACAAAGCCTGTAAAAAAATATACAAAGCAGAAAATTTAAAGCAACAACTCTATCAACTATCTCAAATCATAGCAAGCAAACTCATGTCAGTTTTTAAAGCAAGATTTCAAAAACCTAGTTTTAGATTAAAAAGTGATTTCCAGTCTATAAGTTTTCAAAAGATCATCAAGTATTTTAGTTTTCCCAAGAATAAAGCTCTATATTCAACATTATTTAGGTGAGTAAACTTTTCTTAAAAAATCTTAAATCTGTTTAGGCTTGCTTGCATGCGATAAATATTAGATATAAGTGGTGAAAATTGTTGTATAGATGTTAAATTTGTTTGCATGTCTGTGTGTATATATATGTTTGTGTGCATGTCTGGAACAAGGATATATCCTCTGTTCTTGTTTAACAGGTTTTCAAAACTTTTCAAAAATCAAGATCTCGCCTTCTAATTCCTTTTAGATCTTATTGTTCAGACAAAAATTGTTTAAATAATAAGATCTTAAACTTAAAAATAGTTTTAAGTATGATTTGTTTATAGATTACTGGAAAATCAAGAAAGACAACGGAAAACTTTAAAACATGATAAATTCAAACATAAAAATTCTTTGATTCACTTATATAGTCTAAATCACCTTCAAAAATTACGAATTTTAATAGCAAAATCCAGATTTTTAATGTTGATTTGAGTGAGAACTTGCGGGTTGATCGAATTTTGGGTTTTGAGTGTTTTCCGGTGATCGGATGGCTCGGGGTGGTCGGGGTCACTATTGGAGGTAGCGGGGAGTTAGGCGGTCTCGAGAAAAATAGAAGCAGGATTTTTAGATAACCGGGGTGATGTCTCTTCGTTGGAGTAGGGTTTGGGCTCAGGTTTGGTCGAGGTTGGGATTTTGGTTGCTGCATCAACTCTGGAGCACCAGAGTTCATCAGAGGTGGTGGAAAGGGTGCAAGGTTGGTCCGTGAAGGTGTGGACGGGGTTTCGTGGTTGTTGGTGGTCGGAGGCGTCAGGTCGAGGTGGTTTTTGGGCGATGGTTTCTGGTTCCAGCCGTCCATGTCTGCTTGTTTTCAAAGTTCGTGATTGACTTAGGTTTGGGTGGTCGGAATTGAAGGGGGTGGTCAGAATTGACTTGTCGGCGGTGGTGTTGGTGACCAGAAACTATGACGATCCGCCTTTCATTTCACAGAAAGACGTATCATCATTAAGAAAGAAATAGGTGGAAAAGAGAATAGATAGAAAGAAAGAACAACTATATCAGAATCTCACAGCGGAAATGGAAAAATAGAAAATATCACATAACTATTACATAGACATTACATATCAGAGTCAATACAGTTACAATGATATAGTAGACAGTCGTGAAGACATGTTTATTCATTACATTCCAAATACAAACAGACAAATGATACCAACACAGCGGAAATAAACACACACACGCACGCCAAGACTCCTGCTCCAAGCTTTTCCCAAAATTCGTCAAGCCAATCTGTCACTTGGCTACTCATAGAGCACAATGTCACGACCCAATTTTCCGTACCGATTTAAACTGACTTTTAACCACACTTGTCAGCCAAATCGCATGAAAAGACGGATAGTGAAAGAAGGAAGAAGGTAGAAATAGAAAGAAGATAGAAGATAAAGAGAATAATCAGAATCTCACAGCGGAACAAATAAACTATAATAAAAACAAATCTTATATGAAACCAAAATTGTTGCTTTATAACATATACGGACTTTAATCAGAGTACATCCATTCAACTCGGACAGTTTTATAACAACCTACCCTTACATCTTATTGACATCACAACCAAATACAACTGAATATAAGAATCTACGTGAATACATCTCCTGATTCCAGCTCCTTTCCTGAAGCTTCCATCTAAACCTGGATACATGCTACAAAAGATTCACTCTTTAAGATCCCCTTCAATTTGAAATAAGGTTTGCCAAATCTTTAACAAAGATTCGTTCACCTTTCAAAACTATTTCCATTCAAATTTGATTTACCCTCAAATCAAAATCCTTTCAACAAAAACTGAAAATTCTTTTTGTGAAAACCATTATCATTTGAAAACAAAGGTTTTTCGTTTCGAGAAAATCCGATTAAATTTTTTCAAGTTACAGCCTTTTAAAGTATAAATCAAAAAATCAACGAACTGCCATACACTCGGCAAGTTCTATTTGGTTTAAATTTAAATTCCCAAAATAAGTCATTTAAAATGGTTTAAAATCCATAATCTGTATGATCCTTTTTAAACCATAGTTTCCAAAAATTTCAAATTAAAAATAAATATACAAAATAATTTCAAAACTTCCTTTTCAAAAGTTTTTCATATTCAACTCAATTCCACTTTCAAACCATTTTGGATTCAAAATCCAACTTTTAAAATTTTCACCATTTTGAATAAAATAATATTAAATTCAAAATACCCATGACTTAACCAATTTCCCGTGAAATCCATATTTGTGTGTGTGTTTGTGTTGCCTAGGGGTTTTGCAGGCAACATTAACAACCATCATAAATCCAAGCACAATAATATGAAAGCGGTATAATCCTATAATGCTTATTTTCCATTCACAGATAAATATGTAAATTTATCATAGATAAATAAATCACAGTTCACAGCTCAATCCAAAATAATCGTATCACAGAACATCACATATCAAGGATATCAAACAATTCAAAGCATTCAATAAAATCCAATCACCCATAAGCAAGATTAATTAATCATCTGATTATAATTAATTTAATAAATTAATTACTTATGAATCAACCATCTAATCCTGCTTAATTAACATTAATTAATTGCAAACCATTGGCTATTATTTTAATTAATTAATGAAATTAATTAATCATCCTTAATTATCCAACTTAATTAATTATCCTTAATTAATTACCCTTTAATTAGTCACATAAATTAATTAACCTTAAGTTAATTACATTAATTAATTAACCCTTAATTAATTACATAAATTAATTAACCCTTAATTGTTAATTAACTAACCTTTAATTTATCTCATTAATTAATTATCCCTTAATTAATAAATTAGCAAATTAACCCTTTAAGTAATTATCTTTTAATCACTAATTAATTATCTTTAATTACTTAATTGATTAAATTTTAATTAGTTAATTAATTTTCTATAATTAATTTCATTAAGTAATTATCCCTTAATTACTTTAAGTAATAGTCTTCTATTAATTACATTAAGACCTTAATTAATTAATGATAAACCTTTATTCTTAATTAATTACATCACTTAAATCTTTTAAATAAATCTTGGAAATAAATTATCATTAACATATAATTTAACTTAAAACCTTTAAGTTAATTAATAATCAAAAACATTATTTAAGATAATCATTTACCTTTAAAATCTTATTTTAATAACCTTGAAAATTAAATTTATTTTTAACATATAAATTAACTTAAAACTCTTAAGTTAATTAAAAACACTTCATCTTTTTAATTAACTACTTAATTATATCATTTAAATTTATTTAAATAAACTTAAGAATTCTTTTTTAAATAAAGGATATATATTAAACACTTTAAACTTATTTAAATAAGTTAAGAATTCTTTTAAAATAATTTATTTTTAAGGCCTTTGAACTAATCTCAAACTTAAATAAGACATTTATTGTATAAAAAAGTTAATTAAGAAATAGTTTAAACTTATTTAATTTAAACTTCTTTTTTTTTAAACAGTTAACATTTTTTTAGACCGAGACTACCTTGAGTTCTCCCATACTCAAAACCCGAGTCAGTTCCAAATTTTCCTCGAGCTACCCTTTCTTCTATCTTTTTATTTTATTTTAAACTTAAAACTGTTGAAACACTGCCCGATAACCACTCGAGCCAAAAACTTAAATCCTCGAAATCAACTTCGAGTTTAACTTCTTCTCCTTCTTCTTCTATTCCATTAGTAACAAGTCAAACCCAGGCACAAACGTGCACTGGTGCACATGCATCGGAGATTGACGCGGCTGCGATCATCGTCGAGGATGCCGTCAAGTCGACGATGCCGCCCACTACCTTCCCGACCACCCAGATTACCAAAACGAACTAGAAATCCCAATCAATCAACCTAGCATTGCCTGGAACCCAAACCTGATCATCAAAATCACCTCGCTCCTCCTATCTCTAACCACTGGAAATCACGTTCACCTACCTGGACCCTCACCATGCTTCCATCTTCCTTTTCCCCTACCTCCAGGCCAACTTGACGCCACCGTGACCTCGAAATTGTTTGATGAACCCACCTCAACCTTGCACGCAACTAAACCCTAAATCCTATCCGCCTCACCACCACGGCACATTTAAAATTGCGTCACCATTTTTCCTAAGACCGCTACCTCCTGGCAAGCTTCAGCCATGATCTCGAGAACCTAATATCCTCCGATCAGCAGAAATTGACGAAAATGTAAATCCCGTTCAACTCGAGAATTCCCAATATATGTAGACTTCAAAATTCTGAAACCATTATCAAAATTCATCATTTTCTAATACTAATCTGGTTCTACAATCAAAATCTGAAATTAAGATGATTGATTTTGAGCTTATATTTAGATCATCACTGTTATTTATCATTTTTGAAATAAATATTCAACTTAAACACTTGAAATTATTTTTAAAATCAAATCTACACTCTTACCATCATCTTTTATTTATAAATCAAAGCCTAAAATTGATTATATGGGAAGGTATGATTTTTTCCAGGTTGATTTTTTAGTCTGTGAACACATCGGAGACATATTTATATATATACACACAGGCATGCACACCCATATTTACATATATATTTCAAACATCCAGGGATATTAAAAAACCATTTTCATAACACTTCAAATCTCAATACAAAAATCAAAATATTAGGCAGATTTAAGTGAGCTTACTCACTTGGATATTGTGTAGATAACCCAAAGCCTAGAAACTGTTTTTGAACTTGAATTTTGATCTTTAAAACTAGAAATAGATTTGCAACTGAAATAGGTTCTTGGTTTGAAAACTGCTTGTTTTAATTGAATTTGAATCTTGATTCCTTGTAGTTGAATCTCCGTTTAGCTAGCTTCAGGTTTTAGGATTTTGAATAGAGGTTGTTTCTGAGATGATTTGAATTTTAGCTTAAGGTTGAAAACAGTTTTACTGTTTGATTTTCTTTTGTTTCCAGTTAAATTTGAACTTTGCTTCAGTCTGGTTGAAGCTGAAGTTTGATTTTTAGTTTGTTTCAGGTTTCTATTTTCTTTTGAAAGATGAAAAGAAGATTGAGGAGTGAAGAAAAAAATGAAGCCTGGTTTAAACAATTTGATCCAACCTGCTTCCTCAAAATATTTAGATTGTTCAATATTCTATGATCTGATCTATTTAATAATCTGAGATAGATTATATTAGTAATTAAAAATATTAGATGCTATGGTTTGATTGAATATATTTGGGTATACTAAGTTATAAAAAATATATAGATTGAGTTTTTGAAGGGAAAATAAAAGAGAATTTTTAAGAAAATAATTTAGCTAATTTGGATAAAAATTTAAAGAACGGAATTGAGAAGGAATAAAGTTAATTTTTAAATTCTACTAAATAAATTCCGGTATGGAGATTTTTGAATAATGATAATAAAAGAATTTAAAGCTTAGTGATATTGTTTAAAGGAATAAAGAATTTGTTTTTAAAATTCAAGGTTTAAATTAGCTTGGGAAAGATAAAGAAGAATTTTGGAAAAGTATAAAATTGGTATTTTTTAGTTTAAAAATAAGGTTTTTAAATCATAAATATAGAAGTAAATCCGAAATTAATGAGTTTTGAAATAAAATTAAGTAAGTAAAGGAATTTATTTTTAAAATGGAGTAAATTTAAAAAATCAATTTGGAGATTGATTTAGTGTTTGAAACTGTGTTTTCAAAAGAAGGATGAGACTATGGAATTTCTAAACGGGGTTTAGCGAAATAAGATATCAGTGGATATTTGGAAGTATAAATTCACGGTGGGAATTTATAAAGGAATGGGTAATTTGTTTTAAAAATAAATAGTGGTTTATTTTAAAAGGTATGGAAGAAAAGTTTATTTCCCTGAAAAAGCCAAGTTAGTTTTCAAAGCGGATTTTTAAGTATAAGTTAAAAGTTTTAAAGTTGTTTTAAAGAATGTTTTTGAGAAATTATTATTTAAGCTGTTTAAAATTTTAATGGTAAATTTATTAAATTAGTTATAGTAGTAATTATTTTAAAAGGTTAATTGGTATTATGATTTAAAAGGATAATTATTAATATTTATATTTTATAAAGTAGTTTTATTTTAAAGATAGTTAGGCTAAAGTTTTTATTTGAAAACTTTTATAGAATTTCATTATTTTTATTTTTATTTTAAAATTTGTTTTGGATTATGTTTTACTTGAGAATTTTTAGAAATTTTCATAGTTAGTATTTTAAATAAAGTGTTTTACATAGTTTTTATTGTAAGTATTTTAAAGTATATATTTTTGGATAAAGTAATTTAAATTATTTTAAAATCTAAAGTATTTAGGCTTGGTGATTTCAGTAGAGATAGACAATATTTGGAAATTTATTCCGTGAGAGAAAAGTGACTTGAAAACTATTTTCAAAGCGTTGAAATGTAGAAAATATCTTGCGAAGATATTTTGAACTAAATAATTTAAGAAATTATTTAAAGTCTGATGGTTGTATGTGAATGTTACTTGATAGTTAAATAACCGACTTTCAATATTGACCAATGCATTGATCGTTTCGAAGAGGTCGGGATCAGGATTAATTTCTCGAAATCCACTTCGATCCGGTTTGGACGTTTCCGTGAAGAAGACAAGAGCTTCGAGTCGAAGATGGAGCGATGAAGTGCAATGGTTAATCGCTACTAATCCTGAGGGTGATTCCTAAATGGATGTAGTAGGAGTAGTGCCTTCGGTTCCGTTCGAACCCGGAACGGATTTGTATGGATGAATGCTATCAGACCATCGTCAAGGGGACGGTGAGCATTTTAAGTGAATGTGTGCTAAAAAGGTAATGCATAGCCTCGAGCCTCATCAAACGGGAATGGCTAAAACAGGGGAGGTGCACACAAGGCTAAGTGGCTAGCAACCAATTAAGGTAAGGTCACCTCTGTCTAAATGTACCTTTATTTCGGCTATGTGGGAGGTTGCCGATCCCAACCACGGGGTTAACTTATTTGGACTATCCATTAAGGGGTAGCTCCAGTCTTGTGATGAAACAGATCAGGGTGGATCCTCGGTACGGTGATCTAGACCACGTACTACGACGGGCGGTATCGTAGTAGCCTTGCCATTGATAGAAATCCATTCTCCCTACATGCTTTATAGTTTTGTTTGTATACCTATAGCTGGAATTTAATAATGTAACAATTTCATCTATTTGAGTAAGTATTTGTATATAGACACTACTATAATATCAGAGGATTTTATAAGAAAACATTTTGATTATCGTAAGGTAAAAACACGACATGTTTATATGTGGCGTGGTCTTACGAGATACCTTTAATTTCAAAGGATTTTGAAAACTATAATAATCCAATTGAGTGTGTTTTCTCACGCTGGTTTTCCAGACTGATCGGGTGTTTTTTAACTATAATGCTCGGTCAGACCGAGTATTATAGAATACAGATTCTAGATGGACTGCTGTGGAGCTCAAAAGACGAGCTGGATGACGAGGCGTATTTCCATAGATTCATATTTCCGTTGTGTAGTGTAAGCTATATATTCATCTTTGGAAGGACAAGATATTATAACAGTCCTGAATTGTGATGTTGATTGTATTGTACTCTGATGATGTAATATATAAAATGGATATACTTCTTTTGTTTTAAAAGATTATTCGTTTATCTATTATATATTGTTCCGCTGCATTTGTGAGATTCTGATGATGTTTTCTAATGGTTCGTATTTCTGTTCACTTTGAGTTGATATGATGGAGAATAGTGTCGACTGAAGGGGTACGGATTTGCGATTTGTTACAATGGAAAAGGGAAACAGAGGATTTCATCCAATAATGTTAAACGAAAGGAAGTAACAAATGACGCTTTAGTCAATAAATTAGAAATGGGTAATAAATGATAGTAAATGACAAGAATAAATCGTAAGTAAGTTATGTAAGATTTATTGGACATTAATGATTGAAAGTAAAGAAAAATAATAATTAAATGAATGTATATTCAAATATACGTCATCACGAGCATGAAATATATATATATATATATATATATATATATGTAAATAACTTAGTAAATAAGAATGATATGGTCACTAGAATGACTTGGAATGTGAGGTCAATAATGTTACACAATAGAAGTCTGGCCACTGCAAGGTACTACCAACAACTGTGTATACATTATACTAATGTGAGACATATCCAACCATAGGACTCGTGAAGTGTATACACTTGCTTATAGATAAAGAAATACCCTAATAAAAAGTGGAGTCTGCTTCAAAAACAGGAAATGGGGGTACTTCCTTGATTGCAACAGACAATTTAAATCTAATGATGAGCAAAGAACGACGCTATGGCAGTATATGGAGGTACCAATTTAAGAAGTAGGGGTTGCATATAGGTCAAGAAGTTCATCGATCCTTAGCAACCAATGGGAAAGACAAGGGTTAAACCTAATAGGCTACACTTCCTACTATTGTGTCGTCCACGTTAGGTTATACATCGCCACATGTTTATTTGCTAGTTTGTTTGTTATGAGGCAAGGCTAGCTAATCCTTTTAAAGAAGTCTTTCAAATGCATAGTATAGTCTGTGGAGCTGAGTCCGTAGCTGGTGGCAGTGGTTCAACCATACTTATAGTTCATAGAGACGAGTCTACAAATCAGGAAAAGTCCAAAATCCCCAAATATGCAAGTTTAAATATGGCTAAGTTATTATGATGTCGTATTAGGCACTATGAGACGTACGACGAGGCATAAACTACCGTTAAGGGGTGGACATGGATGCATACTATGAGAAACACTGGAAAGTTTGCATTTTGTGTTCCCCTTCTGATGCGTAGTTGTATAGGAAGTCATGATAGGGGTGTAGTTCCATACAGACGTGATATTACGTTGATGATGGATCGGGATGTGGTGCCAAATTACGGATACTAGCGGGGATAGTATCTTGGTCCAAAGAGGTACTATGGTATTTATATATTTATACATACATACATACATACATACATACATACATACATACATACATATATATATATATGCAGTTATGGTCTAATTTGAGTAGATGAGGTGTATAGTACGTGTACGTAGAGTTGAAACGACTAAGTAAAATAATAAGTGACATAGCATGCAATGGAAAGCAATCGACATAAACCAGTGTTATGTACAAATGTATAATTCACAGTCACCAGAATGTTATTCTTACCCTCTCCTCATTAAAAACCATAGGATAGCTTTATATAGATAGGTATTTTTTCAAGATGGGAATAGTTAAGGGCCAATTTCCTAATATGCATGCTAGGCATTGGCAAGGATGGCAGACATTGGAAGTGTCAACCTTCGTCGATAATTATGTATTCTATTATGCTTTACTATTCCGCTATAAGTTATATTGATAGTGATTCGATATGCATTTATTCGCTTATTTATAGGATACAAAACCAATGATCTGTACTTTAATGGACTTAACTTTACAATTTAGCAAAAAACAAGCCCAATGGGGTGTGGGTGTTACAAAAAACCCTTTTGCAACAAGTCTAGCCTTGTATCTCCCATTGTCCTTCACCTTATATACCCACTTGCAACCCATAGCCCAGCTTCCTTAAGGGGTGATATTAATTCCTAAGTCCGATTCTTCTTTAATGAATCCATGTCCTCCTCCATAGCATGCATCCATTTTGAGCTGGCACTCGAACTCACAGCTTCTTCAAGGTCGAAAGTATCATCTTGCACTATAAGAAGTGAGGAGTCCAACTAACCATCAAGGATAAAATTTGCATAGTTCCGATCTCCATACCTATTTGATCGCTTCTAACTCTAAAGCTAGTCCGAATAGATGTAACTTTTTCTAAGCTTCTATCAACTCCACCTTGAGTTGAATCATCACTAGCTTCGTGACCATCACCATCATTAGTAGAGGAATTTTATGGACCTTCATGTGATGTATCAATGACTGCAATTACTCTATCTTCTTTTGCAGCTCTGACTCCATTAGGAGGCTGATATGTGGGAATTGTTACCATCTTCTTAAGGCTTTCAACTTTCAAATCTACTGAACTAGGTGGATTCGCCTTTAGCTTGAACATAGCCGAGTCATGAAATGTGACATGCCTAGAGTGCACTACCTTCCTATCAACGGGATACCAAATGTGTTACCATTTAATGCCTTCTATACAGCCCAAAAATATGCTTTGATAGGCTCTAGCATCTGACTTGTCATTTCTTCTATTGTGATACACAGGGCTAACAAATATATGAAAATAACTGATATGTATAGATGTACCTTTCCACATTTCCTATGGAATCTTTCCATAAATGGCTGAGCATGGAATTCGATTGGTAATATACACAACAGTCGATAAAGCTTCAACCCAAAATCCTCTAGATAAACCCATCATCAATCTCAAACAACAAGCTTTCTCTAGTAGGGTTCTATTCATCTTTTAGCAACTCCATTTGATCGCGGATCTTTAGGTATAGTGAAGTGTCTTCGAATTCCATGCTGCTTATAGAAGTCTATGAACTCCTTAGAAACAAAGTCTCTACCATTGTCAGATCTTAGCACCTTCAACTTCCTTCCAACTTCATTCTCTACAGGTGCCTTTCAAGTTCTGAAATACTCAAATGATTCAACTTTGCTTTCGTCAACAACACCCAAACCTTCTAAGAGTAGTCATCGATGGAAGAGATAAAATACTTAGCTCCTCTAATAGAAGCTGCTTAGCTACTGGTCCCTATAACGAATCGAAATTTTAACTATCTTAAATTATTAAATTTAATATGATAATTAAATAAAAATGGTTAGAAATAAAAATTAAATGTTATATTCATGAAAATTATTTAATATTAACTTGAAAGAAAAAAATTTGTAATAACAATTTCGAAAAGATTTCAGGAAATTGTTTGTATTTGAATGAAGTTCAATATATATAACATGTTGTCATCAATAGCAAGAATTGAATAATAAATGTTGAATTATTGTAAAATGGAAGTAGTTGTTTTATTATTTGAATTCATTAAAAGTTAATTTTTATAAGTTAAATAACTTATGTTTCAAATATAGTAATTTATTGAATAATTAAAATTGTTTAAACTTAATGTTGGAGTTTATTTAAATAATTCAATTCTGAATTTAATGTGAATGAAAATGATGTCAGAAGTTGGTTTGAATTTATTTAAACAAGAATGCAAATTATTGACTTTAAAATTTGAATTTAAAAATGATTAAAAATGATTTTAGAAATTGCTTGTTTTAACTAGCAAGTAAAAATAGTCTTTTTGGGCACTGTCTCGGATTTCGATGAAACCACTTTCATCGGATCCATAATAGTGAACTATTATAGGATTTCAAGTTTTGTGGCAATCAGACTTATCGTTTTATCGTGCGATCATGAAACATGTAGAATTTGAGTAAAGGAACTTAAGTTAAATAACCCAATTTTAAAAGTTGTCTTTTGAATATGATGGAATTGGCTCTCGATACATATTCCATTGTGTTTGGAATAGGTGTATAACATATAGAACGCCAGGTGGCATGCTTCGTTTGGAGTACGGAATTTTTGCAGATAAATCGAATTGGAAATTTATATAAAAGGCCACGTTATAATCTCATTTTCGCCAAAACAGAACCCAAAAACATCGGCCATTCCATTTAACATTTCAATGGCCGAAATTGCCTTTCTTTCTCCTCTTGATTTCTCCAAATCCACTTAATGAAGTCAAATGACTCCAAAGCAAAAACGTAGATCTCGAAGAGGTCTACATATCATGCATTTGGATCGAGGCAAAAGGGCTCGTATTCGCTAGAATCGGGCTTGAATGGTATAGTGATTTTGGGTTTTGTTCATGGAAATGGCGACGGCAGAGTCGATGAAACTTGGGGCACTGGTGGAGTTGGCTAAGGCGCTATAACGATCCTGACTCGACCTTCGAAAATCGGCACCGAATACGACACTCATATTCAAATGCCGCAGATCCAAACGTCGAACCTGGTTCGCCGGAGCTTATAACACATTAAGTACAACACAGCGGAAGAAAATGAAATAATACATTTGATATACAACATTTGATACAATAGAATAATAGAATGATACAATAGAGATCTATACTATCAGAGAAACAAGAAATAGCAGCGGAAAGATAATGTCTTCAATGCCAAACTCTAAAAAACTCTGTCTTCAATCCAAAGCTAGATCGAACCCTTATCAAGTTGTACAAAGATAAGCAAGGTCTGGTTGCGAATGCTGAAGTGTAGCAAATGCGATACACGAATCCAAAAGAGCTTCGAAGGCTATCGAATCAATTCCTACTATTGGATTATCCGAAAAACTCAACTCTAGACTGCCCGTGAGGAAATAGTGGGCACCCAGAGTTTAGGAAAGAAACAATAAACTCCAGGTCAGTCGTAGGACTGGTGTGAGCAAACAAAAACGGTTTTATCTTTTAAAACAAACAACAAAGTTTAAAATTCAAATCCGTAGTTCTTTTTGAAAATGAAACTACCATAAGGCCTCCCGCCACACGCACAATGCAAATGCAGAATTGGAGGAGATTTCTCCTTATGATAGTCAAAAATGCTTGATACGCGAAACCATTTTTGATATTATTATTTTTAATGCATAGTGGAAAACATTTCGAAAGTAAAATATTAATCATAACCAGCATAGACATTCCGAACTATGCCTACTATAGCAACCACTATAGCAACCATCCAAACAATGGGGCGCCACCATAAGTAGATGGTAGGTAATACAACTAAAACCGTACAAGGCGCGTATTGGACGAATGTATTTCCAACAAATGGTCAAGCAAAGGAACTTCCTATTGCCATATGGGAACGCCTCTGGAGGGATGCCCCGAGAACCTACCCAGCTCTCTGCTAACACAAGGCCGGCTACCCCCTTCCCGGGGAATAAAACCTAAGATATGCCACCCCCGGTCCTTTGGGACCTTTATCCGAGGGCCCTCCAACAACATCACACAGTAATAAATATACTACAGTGTCCATATGAGTAAGTATCTGAGCTCCATACCATGATACTACCCTTTTCCAAAAGGAATGGCCATACCCTAGGGGAGCTACCCCTGAAACCATGTCGCATCTTTCCTGTTTTCGACCATTACCGGGTTGTGAGGCTCGATGAGGTCTTGTCCACAAAGCTATGCTTTACACGAAATCCATGCTTTGATCAACAAATCATCATCAACATACAACAGCACTTAGCATGCCACACTACCAAATTGGGAGTATATCGCCGATAACCTTCAACTACATAACCTCTGAGCTCGTACGTCCCAAAGAAGGGTGTTAAGCTAAGAGAATAAATTCTTCGCCACCAACAGATATGTATTTGAAAGAAATCGACTTTATATCTCAAAGTGTAGTGTTAGACACACGACCATACAAGCCTGTTCCGGGTTCGAACAGAAGGCACGCCTCAGTGCAGAGACAATCGACGGGTTATCCTTTCGTTCTCGAAAATACCCGGTCTTCACCACCGGTCTTCAAATGCTATCCATAAGGACTATCACTATTCGGAATGGGTTCTATGACACAAGGGTCCTCTCCCGGCTAAATCGAATAATGAGCGTAATATTTAAAACATATGGATATGGGATTTCAGTTAAGTCACAACTTATAAAACCTAATATTCCTTTTAAATTCTTAAACAAATTACCATTTCAAATCTTTAAACAAAAAGATTTACTTCACAAAGTTTCACCCAATTTTACAAAGATCTATTCATAGATTTTCAAAACAATTTCCATTTCAATTGGATTAACTCATTAAATCTTTAAATTAAAGATTTAATTTATAGCTTTCAAAACACGTTTCCAAAGATTTATCTATAACTTGGAAAACTATTTTCATTTTAGACTTGAAATCCTTTTAACACAAATTGGAAGTTCATTTCTTATGTGAAAGCTTTTATTTTTTGGAAACACCTAGATTTCGTTTTGGGAAAACTGATTACATTTGCATAAGTTAAAGCCATTTAAGTATAAGCTTGGTTTAAAGTCGAATTTCCAAAACAATACTTTTTTAAATGGTTAAAAACCCATATAAACACATTTATAAGTTGGATAGCCTTTTTAAATCATAGTTTCCAAATCATACAATTCGATTTCAAATATTGAATTCAAATTTAAACCAAATTATTTAAATTTCAAAAAAAACTCAATCAAGTTATTCAAAATAACTTTTATTTTTGAAATTCGTTTTCAAAAGCTTTCAATTCTAATTCCAAAACTAATTTGGATTCAAAAATTAAATCTTTAAAACTATTTCAAAATCTCTGACTTAACCCATTTCCACGTGCAATCCATATTTGTGTGTGTATAAGTGTGGTCCAAGGGTTTCTGTAACGACCCGAAATTTTCGAAGCCGAAAATTCCAGATAGTTATGAAAAAGAAGAAAGAGATAGAAGAAGAAGAACAGAAATAATAACATCTCACATTCGCAGCGGATAAAATATAATAATAAATAATAACAGTTGACAAAAGAATACTATATATGTCGATTACAATTTAATACATCAGAGTTTCACATTATGCAAAGTCACTGAATATTTACAATTATCCTGTCTCAGATTAACAATAATATCAATACAAAAGAAATACTCTATACGATATTGTCATCTAGCTCGCCTCCTGAGCTCCAAACGTACCTACCTGAAAATCTGTAATACTCGGTCTGACCCGAGCATTACACCAAAGTAACACCCGGGTCAGGCTGGAAACCAGCGTGAGTAAACTCATCCAACATGGAATAACAGCATACAACTATATAAACCAGGGGTAACTCAAACAAATTTTACAAGTTCACAGTATGTTAAAAACATAACTAATTTCACACATCCATTTCCTAAGTACCAAAGCTTAGATTTAAATAGTCCAATCCCTTTAAAATCACTTCACCCCAGCATATAAATTCCACGTAACAACCCATAAAAATATTCGAAGGGGTTTCGGGTATTTCCCAATACCCGATCCCGGCCTCTTCCAAATTGTCCTTATGAAATGCACAACATTTCATATTAAAGGTATCAACTCATTCAAGCATCCAATACCATACAATCATCCATAAGCAAAGCTTAATCGCAAACAAACAATTCAATTAAATCTGATTTCAATTCCTAACCACATTCATTTAGATTACTTCATTCAATATTAATTAACTCCAAATCAATTAATCCGTCAACCCTTCACTATTCATCTTAATTAATTACCTGGATTTATTATTTTCCAATTACATTCAAGTAATTATCTTAAATTAACTTCACAAGATTAATCAGGCTCAACCAAGATTATTAAGTAATCTTAATTACTTCATGATTTAATTAATTATTTAAATACATTAACTCTTAATTACTTATACTAATTAACTTTCCATAAGTCACTTATTACTGATTAATTCATCTTAATTAGTCAATCTTCAATTACATCGTTAATTATGTTAATTATTTCCAATTATATTTTAATTTGTTCTAATCTAAATTAATTTCTTTAATTCAACCACAATATCAATCACTTCCGATTAATTTCAATCCTGTAATTAATTATTCATTTATTTACTTTATCAATCAAATTTCTCCTAAATTAATAACCTTAATTAATCGCTTGATTTATTTCTCAAACAATTTTATTAATTTCATCAAGTGATTATCTACCCAGCCACCTAATGATTATTCTGAATTACTTACACTTAATTAATTAAACCAGAACTTAATTAATTAATTCAAACCCCTTATTACATTTTAAGATGAAGGCATTTTCTTATTTATGTTTTAAGTTTAATATAACCTAAAACCCAATATACCTCAATTCAAACCCAATTAACTCAAGGACCAACCAAAACCAAAATCATATCATCATTAGTGTACATCCAATAAACTAAATCATTCAACCAATCCATTTAAATCTAAATAAAGTTCCGACTGAGTGAGGTTTACTCCTCTTTGATTTTGCAATCCAAATCCAATCTCGGCTTGGTTCCCTTCAGATGTTGACCTTGAATAATAATTTATATGATTTATTAACATTTGAAATAAATTGAAAAATCAATTACCATTTAATACTTAAATTTTAAATTAACAATTTGGTTTTAAACGAATAAATTCTAATTTCAACCAATTTCCTCAAATAATTTATTTCAACAAAATAATCTCTAAAATTTCCAATACCCAAACTTCCATGTATACCATTTTCCTCTTCCCAAACTCTTACTTATAAAATAATATATAGATTAAAAATCCGATCTTCATATAAACTTCTAACACTTTGATTGATTTTTTTATTTTATTTTTAAACAATCTGTAGGTTATGAATATATACAAAATTTCAGAAACCAATGGAACTATAAGGTGTTTTAAACAATCTGTAAGTTATAAGTTCTTACTCAAAATCTTCATTTTTTTTTTAACAATCTGTAAGGTGTTTTAAACTAATGTTAAACAATCTGTAAGATGTTTTAAACCAATCACAATGTTGTAAGTTCTGAATATTTAAAATTTCAAAATTTTAAAATCAAATACATTTACCTTCCTGCTGTTGACCCGCTCCCAAAATCATAGAACTCCTCCTCCCATCAGTCGTCACACCACGCTACTGCCGAACGCCTCCACCTTGCCATCTTTTGCTTGCCCTCGAACTCGCGAAGCTCCTCGCGATTCGCAATCGCATCCAACATCCCCAGCCATCCCCCCAACAACTCGAACCACCAAGTCGCCTGATCGCGTTCTTGAAGTCGTCGCCCCTCCGATGCTTCGCGCGAGCGAGCCTGACCGAAACCCTAACGCGGCCTGACCCTCCTCTCTGTAGCAACGACGCTCGAGTTCACATCGCGAGATCAAACCCTAACGCGACCGTAGATACAACACTCGGTCGCCATTTATATATATATATATATATATATATATATATATATATATATATATATATATATATACTCGATGTCGAAAATACAAGAATTCGAGAGGAGGAGAACCAATTTCAACAGAAGGGGATGATACGGTTTTAAGGGGAGAGGGTAGCCTGTTTGGAAAGGAAGAGAAGGCGTCCAGAAGAAGATTGCTTATTATTTTATTTTATATTATTATTTTTTCATTAATATTCTTATATTTTACAAGCTGTTCGAACAGACTCCGAATAAAACAAGCCGCCCGGCATATAAAAGGTTTTACCCGTATCCCGAATGAAATGGAACGGTTATCGGACTAATTCGAACATATCAATGAGTTACGGAAGTAAACGATCAATTTTAAATTAAATCGATCCAAAACGTTTTAAGCGTTTCGAGCTGCCAGGGTCAAACGACAACTCCGATTGCTACGAAAATTGAAATCCGATAATAACTAATTATTACGGATCCAATGGAACTGGTTTCGTCGAATTCCGAGACTGTGCCTCGGAAAGTTATTTTTAGCTGTCAATTTAAACGATATATTACTAAAATTGAACAAATTACCGTTAAATTAGATTCAGACCATTCTATTATCTCCAGTATTATCATTATAAATTTCATAAGCCTTCAAATTATTTAAACAGTCTTAGAAATTTCAGATTCAACAATTTACCCAATTTTCAATTATTAAATTCAATATTTAAACTATACAATTCAATGATTTCATTATCAAGTAAATATTGATATCTTCAAGTTAAAATTAACTTTTAAATAGTTTAAAATCAATTAATTATTCCAATTTAATTTGTCAAAATTTCCGGGTCGTCACATTCCTCCCCCCTTAAAAGAATTTCGTCCCGGAAATTACTAGTTAGGAAGAATGGACCAATACCCGTTTACTTTTACCCAACACTCACAATTCAACTTCCTACCAACTATCCTTGATTAAAGTCCCACTATCCCCTCAACCAACTTTCCAAAACCTTCTATAGTTCCATCAATACTCTTCTTTGAATCATCTAAATTTCTATTTAAAACCAAATTTTGAATTATCAAAATTTTCTCAAAATTTTTCTAACTTCCTAAATCCCTGAAAATTTTTGCCAGCGTCTCCTTTGCGCGGCTAGCTCGGTACTACTACAAAAGGCCTCTCCGGGCTCCCAAATACCAAAAAGAAAAAAAAAAGCCAAGTGGCTACATCAAAAACCCAATCCAATTTTATGCAGAAATTAAAATACATACCTTTTTGTCGGGCAATTCACATTTATCTTTAGGAATCAAATCCAATTTATTCTCCCTTTCAATACCTGCAAATCTTACTTGACAATAATATCCAATCGTAACATTTCCAATCATTTTATACATTTCCTCATATATGTTTCGTATATGTTTCCAAATTAGTTTTCACCATTTCATATGAATTCAATTTATTTTCGATTTCTAATATTGAGTTTTATCTTTCATTTAAACTGATTCATATTAGTTTCATTTACTAGTTTGCTTCAATTCCCAATTTATAATTATTTGTTACTAACCAAAATTTTCAAAAATTTTCTAACTCCCAAAATTTTGGAAATTTTTTGGCAGAATCTCCTTTGTACGGAGGAGCTTTTGCAATTTGACAAGAGATATAAATATATATATACATCGACCCACACGGTCGGAAAAAGCAAAAACAGTTCATATTTTCTATTTTTATAGCGTAGGCGTACCTTATTTAGCATTTTAAGCAAGCGGCTTATTTATTCTAGCAAATAATGCAATCCAAATCCAGCCAAACGGCCTTCAGGTACCTGTACTTACTCAATTTAAATATGTAAGTGCCATATATTGAAAATTTACTAGCCTTTCACTTACTTTCAATAGTTAAACACATGTATATCATAAGCAACAAGCACCAAAACCTTTCCATAAGAGATTTATATAATCTTAAAGCTGATTCAATTGTTTTCAGCTAATTCCTATGCTATTTCATTCAATTTAAGGGTTTACAATGCAATTGCTAGCACTCAATTCATTTTTAAGCAAAACAAACTTGTATTCATAACAATTGATTCAAAAATCAATTATATTTGCTTTTACTCGCTTTTCTTATCCATGCATTCAATGTAAGTAATGCACAACTCACTTACTTGCCTTCAATTCATTTATAATTCCAAACAAACTCATATGCCATTTAATTGATTCAAAATCAATTATATTTGCATCCACTAATTCATATTATTAAATCTCGTTTACGGCAATCGACACTCATTTTTATGCAAATTGATGATATCCATGTGGATACATAATTACTAAAGTTTTCTAACCAATTTAAAATTAATTCCGACTAAATTTTATTTAATTCCATTCCATTTTAATTTATTCATCCCCATTTATTTAGTTCGACATATTCCACTTCTTGTATACTTCTAGCCGTTCCCAAATTAATTCAATCCAAGCTTTTATTTAATGTTTTTTTTTATCCTTATTCGAAACCAAGTTTCCATATATTTTAAACTTAAGTTAATTTACTTTAATTTATTCCAATATCAACTTAAGTTTACTTCCATTTGATTTTCACTTAATCAAGTTCCATTAAATTTAAATTTAAATTCACCTTCTCAGTTTATCAAAATAATATCCAAGCACATACTTAACTCATTTATACTTCAAATTAATATGCCACCGAACTTAAGTTCAGTCTGATAATCCAATTCCAATCACCACTGTGGTTTTGATTTATTCAATTAAACTTCATCCATTTATTATTTAACTCAATTAACCCATTTAAAATTTTTAATTTACTTACTTAATTCATTTTCGAATTTATTTTATTAATACAAAGTCATTCTCCAGTTATTCTACTCACTTGGGTTTTATTTGCATCTCAAACCATTTCTATTGTCTTCCACTTTCATTTCAATCGACAACACTTCCATAGTATCTAAATTTGCTTGCAAACTTCATTAAATATTATTCAAATCACACTTGAATTTATTTTGATTTCATAACATTTCCTCTCTTTAATTCATTATCAAATCTAAGTCGAATTCTATTCAAAATTCGAATTCATTTTCAAACCCATTATTTAACCAAGTTAAATTCTATTAATATACCCAACCAAATAATTATTTAGCCAATTAGTTTACTTTCAATTTTTATTACAAAAATCACTTTATGAAAGTCTCTTGAGTACCAAAATTTTTCATAATTCCAGTTTGGATTCTCCTTTATTTTTTTCCCAAAATTCTAACACTTTTATTCTAAAATTTTAGAAATGTCATTAAATTCTCATAATACTTATTAAAATAGTTCTTTATAAAAATATTTCTCATAACTCGATGTCTCAACCAGTCCATCCTTGTTCTCATAGAAATTCAGTCATATGTTGATCAGGCGTAGGACTGAAAATCTATAAGTACTTGGTAAACCCGTTTTCAACATCTAGTGAAACTACTTGAAAAATAATTTTATTGAAAATATCGCAAACAGTTTTTGAAAATAGAGGAAATATCTTAGTGAGAATGCTCTAGAAATCATCACCGCCATCCACGGTCACAGTTACATACCAGGGTTACGTTGCAGTCACAACAAAAGTCCATGTAACTGCAGGCACTCCACGGCCTCTCAATTACGCCATGGATCCCACACAACAAATCACAGTTACATCCAGGGTTACGTTGCCGTCACAACAAAAGTCCATGTAACTGCAGGCTCTCCTCGGCCTCTGATTTCTCTATCGAAATGAAACCTCTACACTCCTACATAGGTCGCAGTCTACCGAGATAAACTCAAACGCAGACTGTTGGCTCTCAGCGGCACACACGACTTATGCTATGTGGTATACCATAGTGTCGCAGTCTACCGTTATAAAATCAAACGCAGACTGTTGGCTCTCAGCGGCACACACGACTTACGCTATGGTATACACTACTCATAATCCTCAGGAACTAGTTTTGTCCGGACTCCTCACAGGATCAACTTTAGAACCCCCCCTTGGGGCTCAAGGCAGCACCACCCAGTGGCACTTCTGAGAAGTCCATATCAAGGGAGCGCCTTTTTCCCAGAGCTATCATCAAAACACTTTATACTATACACATATAACATCTTTCAAATCATACACCTAGTATGAATTTTATCAAAGCTCCTTTACACAAAATCAATTATTCCCAAAATCGATAATTCTCAAACTAAGCTTTCAAATTCAATATTGATTTTACCCAAAAATCAAAAGCCTTTCCAAATCCAAAGGTTCCCAAAACCTTTTTCAAAATCCTCATAAAATCCTTTATATATATATATATATACAGATATATATAATTCTTAAAACTTTGGATCATTTCAAACTTGTATAAAACCCCTTTTATACTTCAAACATCTTCAAAATCATTTTTCTTCTAGCAATAAATTCAACAAGATGAGATTTATCTCATATAACAAAGATATACAACTTTGTTTATTCAAAGCCAAATATTCAAATTTGACTTCTCTGTCCAATATCAATTTCCTTTCTATTCACACTTCCTTAAATTTCCATTCACTTATTTGCAATTGCCTTAATCCCATTTGGATTATCACTTCAATTCTTATCTCAGTTGGGTATTTAAATTAATAACAGTTGGAACTCCGACCAGTTTATATTTAGAAAATAGCTTGAAAATTTTAAAAATAGATAAGTAGTTGAAAAATAATTATTAGTTTGCAAAATAGCTGTAAACTAGTTAACTAATAGTAAGTTAGTTGGAAAATAGTTAAATAATTTCAGGATTTTTAGATAATTGTAAAACAGTTGTAAAATAGTAATTAATTTGTAACATAGTTGAAAAGTAGTAATTAGTTTAGAAAATAGTTGAAAAATGGTTAAATAGCTTCAAAAATAATCGTAAAACAAGTATATAAAATAATTTGGCTTTAAGAAAGAAAGGTTGTATATATTTAATGGCTTAGAAAAATAAGTTTATATCAAAACAATTTATATTGAAAATAGTCAAGAGCCAACTGTTCACTTCCCCAACAATTCAATTTAAATCTCCATTTAAATTGACCCAATTCCAATTCAAATAACTCCAAATTCCATTGGACTTGATTAATTCCCAATTCAAGTTGAATCAATCTTGATCCCTTCCCAAATTTAAATCAAATTCTAGTTGATTTTAATCCTGTTCAATTTTAATTATAAGTTCATATTATTCCAATCAATTTGAATTATTATCAATTTAATTTCAGAATCCAAATCACTTCAATTTAATCCAATCCAATTTACCAATTAATTTTTTTTTTAAACTTAGACATCTTCAATCACCAATCCAATTACTTCAAACCAAATTAAATTTTGAACTAATTCAATTTCAATCTTGAATTTTAAATTACCTCGAATTATATAAATTCGAGTTAAATTCTCAAAGGTTGATTTAACTTTTTAAACCAAATTAACTTTTATTTAAAGTTTTTAAACAATCTCAAATTTCTGAGCCCAATTCTTCATTTCAACTTATCTCTACTTATATTTTTTTATATTATTCCATAAACATTTTATCAAGATTCCAGAATTTAATCAAATTTCCAAAATTTCAATATCACCTTAGTATTCAACTATATCCAAAATTCCTTTGGCAAATTCATTTATCCCTTTGAATTCAAATCCAAACCCAGTTCACAAACAGTTCCAATTAAAAACATTTTGGTAGCAATTTCTCTTTTAGAAACTCGAAAATAAACATCGATGATGCTGCAGTCATCACCGACGTTATTTTCTAATGACTGAAAGAGTTCAATGCTTTTATCTCTTTAAAAACATTTCCAAATATTTTTTTTTCAAATCTCCCAGATTTCAAATTCAACACAAAAATATATTGAATACTACTACTACTATTATTTTTTTCAAAACCTTTGGAAACCACTTCCAAATCCAAAAGAATTTTAAATTTTCCCAAAAATTCCAAATTTCCAATCCATCCAATTCATATTTAAACATTACTCTGGAATTTTCATCTTACCTTATTTTCAATTATTCTCTGGCATTCTATTTCAAATTATAATCTCATTTATTTATGAAATTTATTTCGACTTATAAATTTCATTCTCAATCTATATTTCAAATTATAATCTCATTTATTTATGAAATTTATTTCGACTTATAAATTTCATTCCCAATCTATATTTCAAATTCCGGGATTAGATTTTGAATTTCATTTTCAATCACTTAAATTTTAATTTAGTTATATTATTTTTGTTTCCTACTTAATTTAATTCCAATTCTAAATTTCAGTTTGAATCCATTTCAAACTTATCTTTATTAAATTTCAGTTTGGTTGTATTATATTATTCCTTAATTTTAATTCCAATAATTAACAACCAATCACCTAATATTTATATGAAGGAAATATTGCATATATATCGAAATATATTTTATATAAAATCATTTAAAACCTTTATATAAGAAAATAACAAGTACGCGCTCATATATAGATATTCACAACTCATTTTAGAGTACTACGGACTCTATTTAATGAGTAACTCCCACCAGAGCCAAGGTTCTCGCTTAACCTTTCAGCTCTGATACCAAATGTAACGATCCGAAATTTTCGAAGCCAAAAATTCCAGATAGTTATGAAAAAGAAGAAAGAGATAGAAGAAGAACAGAAACAATAACATCTCACATTCACAGCGGATAAAATATAATAATAAATAATAACAATTGACAAAAGAATACTATATATGTCGATTACAATTTAATACATCAGAGTTTCACATTATGTACAGTCACTGAATAATTACAATTATCCTGTCTCAGATTAACAATAATATCAATACAACAGAAATACTCTATACGATATTGTCATCTAGCTCGCCTCCTGAGCTCCAAACGTACCTACCTGAAAATCTGTAATACTCGGTCTGACCCGAGCAATACACCAAAGTAACACCCGGGTCAGGCTGGAAACCAGCGTGAGTAAACTCATCCAACATGTAATAACAGCATACAACTATATAAACCCGGGGTAACTCAAACAAATTTTACAAGTTCACAGTATGTTAAAACATAACTAATTTCACACATCCATTTCTTAAGTACCAAAGCTTAGATTTAAATAGTCCAATCCCTTTAAAATCACTTCACCCCAGCATATAAATTCCATGTAACAACCCATAAAAATATTCGAAGGGGTTTCGGGTATTTCCCAATACCCGATCCCGGCCTCTTCCAAATTGTCCTTACGAAATGCACAACATTTCATATTAAAGGTATCAACTCATTCAAGCATCCAATACCATACAATCATCCATAAGCAAAGCTTAATCGCAAACAAACAATTCAATTAAATCTGATTTAAATTCCTAACCACATTCATTTAGATTACTTCATTCAATATTAATTAACTCCAAATCAATTAATCCGTCAACCCTTCACTATTCATCTTAATTAATTACCTGGATTAATTATTTTCCAATTACATTCAAGTAATTATCTTAAATTAACTTCACAAGATTAATCAGGCTCAACCAAGATTATTAAGTAATCTTAATTACTTCATGATTTAATTAATTATTTAAATACATTAACTCTTAATTACTTATACTAATTAACTTTCCATAAGTCACTTATTACTGATTAATTCATCTTAATTAGTCAATCTTCAATTACATCGTTAATTATGTTAATTATTTCCAATTATATTTTAATTTGTTCTAACCTAAATTAATTTCTTTAATTCAACCACAATATCAATCACTTCCGATTAATTTCAATCCTGTAATTAATTATTCATTTATTTACTTTATTAATCAAATTTCTCCTAAATTAATAACCTTAATTAATCGCTTGATTTACTTCTCAAACAATTTTTTTAATTTCATCAAGTAATTATCTACCCAGCCACCTAATGATTATTCTGAATTACTTACACTTAATTAATTAAACCAGAACTTAATTAATTAATTCAAACCCCTTATTACATTTTAAGATGAAGGCATTTTCTTATTTATGTTTTAAGTTTAATATAACTTAAAACCCAATATACCTCAATTCAAACCCAATTAACTCAAGGACCAACCAAAACCAAAATCATATCATCATTAGTGTACATCCAATAAACTAAATCATTCAACCAATCCATTTAAATCTAAATAAAGTTCCGACTGAGTGAGGTTTACTCACTTTTGATTTTGCAATCCAAATCCAATCTCGGCTTGGTTCCCTTCAGAAGTTGACCTTGAATAATAATTTATATGATTTATTAACATTTGAAATAAATTGAAAAATCAATTACCATTTAATACTTAAATTTTAAATTAACAATTTGGTTTTAAACGAATAAATTCTAATTTCAACCAATTTCCTCAAATAATTTATTTCAACAAAATAATCTCTAAAATTTCCAATACCCAAACTTCCATGTATACCATTTTCCTCTTCCTAAAATCTTACTTATAAAATAATATATAGATTTAAAAATCCGATCTTCATATAAAATTCTAACACTTTGATTGATTTTTTTATTTTATTTTAAACAATCTGTAGGTTCTGAATATATACAAAATTTCAGAAACCAATGGAACTATAAGGTGTTTTAAACAATCTGTAAGTTATAAGTTCTTACTCAAAATCTTCACTTTTTCTTTAACAATCTGTAAGGTGTTTTAAACTAATGTTAAACAATCTGTAAGATGTTTTAAACCAATCACAATGTTATAAGTTCTGAATATTTAAAATTTCAAAATTTTAAAATCAAATACATTTACCTTCCTGCTGTTGACCCGCTCCCAAAATCATAGAACTCCTCCTCCCATCAGTCGTCACACCACGCTACTACCGAACGCCTCCACCTTGCCATCTTTTGCTTGCCCTCGAACTCGCGAAGCTCCTCGCGATTCGCAATCGCATCCAACATCCCCAGCCATCCCCCCAACAACTCGAACCACCAAGTCGCCTGATAGCGTTCTTGAAGTCGTCGCCCCTCCGATGCTTCGTGCGAGCGAGCCTGACCGAAACCCTAACGCAGCCTGACCCTCCTCTCTGTAGCAACGACGCTCGAGTTCACATCACGAGATCAAACCCTAACGCGACCGTAGATACAACACTCGGTCGCCATTTTTTTTTATATATACTCGATGTCGAAAATACAAGAATTCGAGAGGAGGAGAACCAATTTCAACAGAAGGGGAGGATACGATTTTAAGGGGAGAGGGTAGCCCGTTTGGAAAGGAAGAGAAGGCGTCCAGAAGAAGGTTGCTTACTATTTTATTTTATATTATTATTTTTTCATTAATATTCTTATATTTTACAAGCTGTTCGAACGGTCTCCGAATAAAACAAGCCGCCCGGCATATAAAAGGTTTTACCCGTATCCCGAATGAAATGGAAAGGTTATCGGACGAATTCGAACATATCAACGAGTTACGGAAGTAAACGATCAGTTTTAAATTAAATCGATCCAAAACGTTTTAAGCGTTTCGAGCTGCCAGGGTCAAACGAAAACTCCGATTGCTACGAAAATTGAAATTCGATAATAACTAATTATTACGGATCCAATGGAACTGGTTTCGTCGAATTCCGAGACTGTGCCTCGGAAAGTTATTTTTAACTGTCAATTTAAACGATATATTACTAAAATTGAACAAATTACCTTTAAATTAGATTCAGACCATTCTATTATCTCCAGTATTATCATTATAAATTTCATAAGCCTTCAAATTATTTAAACAGTCTTAGAAATTTCAGATTCAACAATTTACCCAATTTTCGATGATTAAATTCAATATTTAAACTATACAATTCAATGATTTCATTATCAAGTAAATATTGATATCTTCAAGTTAAAATTAACTTTTAAATAGTTTAAAATCAATTAATTATTCCAATTTAATTTGTCAAAATTTCCAGGTCGTCACAGTTTCACACAATAGTGCAACGATATCAATCATCACATATTCAATCATATCAAATATCGATAAACAGTATACTCCAAAACGCTTATCTATATACATAGAATCACAGATAGAAAAATATGAATGCATTATAAATAAATAAATTACATTCATCATAGCATGAAGTAAAACAATCCAAATCACAAAGCATCATGCAGCAGGGATGATAAAACAATTCACAGCATTCAATAGAAGGCAATCATCCATAAATAAGGTTAATTGATCATTTGATTAATTAGATGCAGATTAATCACTAATTCTAGTTGATTGACATTAATTAATTACAGTTTATGTTAATTAATTATCCTTTAACTATTTATTAATTAACCTCAACAAATAAACTAATTAGTTCTTTAACTATTAATTAATCCACCTTAATTAATAAATCCTTTGTTAATTTGTTTAAATCAAATTTGATTAACAAATTAATCAGTCTTTGATCATTAGATAATTAACTCTTTATTTTAAATAATTAACCTTTAATTATTCAATTATCCTTTAATTAATTACCTTAATTAATTAATTAACTCCTCAATTAATCATCATTTTAGTTAGTTATTCTTAATTAATAAATGACTATCCTTAATCAAAAATAAAACTCAATCACTTGATTACCTAACTCAAATCGTTAGTTAATTTCCCCCGATTAAGTGATTAATTACCTTAATTTAAATTAATATTGTGAATTTATTTTTATTTTAATTATTACCACATCAATAATAATCCTTTGATTTAGTCCTTGATTTATCAAGATAAGTTCCTATCTTAACGATCGCTTTATTTCAACATTTAAATCTCAAAAATTAAAATAAATTTTCATTAACAAATAATTCAATGTTAAACCTTTAAGCTCACTCATAATCAACACATCGTTTAAAATAACATATTTATCTTTTTAATGTTTTATTTAAATAATCCTTGAAAATTAAATTATCATATGAACTAACTTAAAATCCTTAAGTTGATTCAACCCATTATCTTTTTAATTAAATAAACTTGTGAATTTATTTTAACCAATCAGGCATTAAAACATTTTAACTTAATTTATAAAAGACTTTTAGCTTATTCTATATCTAGCATAAAACTTTTATTATTATTAACTAAGAAAGGACTTAAAATTCGATTTACTAAAGTTCCAAAACCTGGAAAACATGTTTCTCTTGCAATTTGAAAACCTGGAAACCTTATCACAAAACACCCAATGTAAAAACCCGAGCCACGATTTAAATTCCTTCGAGTACGCCTTCGAGTCATACGCGACACCGTTTGCTTCGAGAAAATCCACGAACTTCCCGAGTCGCCCCCGAGTTCCACCTCGGCTTCGTCTTCCCCAACACTATTTCGAACCCAAATGCACAAACACGAACCGTGCACGTGTACCATTGCTTTCCGCTCCTCCGACCATCGCCATCGTCGCACTCAGGTCATCGATGATCTGTCCTACCCTTCTGACCGCCTATGTTCCCTGTTTTCACTCTCGTTCGAAATTTAGCAATTTGACTCACACTGTAACAAAGCCATCACCTGCAAACACCTCGCGTTCGCCAACCACGACCCCAGAACCGACGTGACCCTGGCCGAAGCTTCGCCACACGCCAGCCCTTCCATTCCCCTATACGCGATTGCCCAGAATATCTTGTCGATGACGCATCTCTCAAAACCCTACGTCGACAAAGTAAGGTCTTTAAACCCTAATTCTAGGTCGTCCGGGCCCCACATTCATCGAGAACCCCTCCGGCCATTTTTCCCGAGACTGTGCATCATCACTCTGTCTTCAGTAGTGGCCACGACTCCCGTAGCTCACGTGATCGCCGTAGTTTGCAAGAAATCAATTTTCAGTTCAACTCGATTTTTCTTGTCAAATATCCACCTAAAAATTCTAAATTGATTATCAAAAATCATAGTTTTGAATTTCGAATCTGTTCATATAATCAAAACCCAAAATTAAATCACTTGATTTTTTTACTTTATGTTGGTCATCACCGACATTTTCATTTTCTGGAATTCTTATCAGTTGATTCTATCTAGAATTATTTTTAAAATTCAAATCTAAGTATCCTTAACAAATTCTCTTTAAAGGTTAAGATTTAAAACAGCTTGGATTTTTAGATTTGATTTTTTTTGTAGGAATCCTGCTGTTCATTTTACAACAAAGGTGTATCTTTATATTCACATAGTCACATATATATTATCTTCGGATCCCTTCACTAAAGTCAATGATGAAAATGGACTACGGATCTAAAAGTTTTGCTCATATTGTTCAGAGAGAGGGAAGATTGTTGATTTCTCTTTCTTACGTTCTTGAGCTTGTATACATATATCAGAGGTATATATAACCGATGGACACACAAGCATACACAGGAATTACAGAGTAAATTCATGCTATAATCCAAACATCTATCATCCATGCAAACAATTCCACCACAGAATTAACACACATATCAAATTATAATACAAATATAACTTAATTTGGGATAGTTTGCTCACCTGGATTGGGAAGGAATAGAGATATTTTCCTGGAAATTGTTTTGTTTGTGAATCTGGAACATGCAATCCCCTTTTAAAACTGTTCTGCCCTTTTTATCTTTGTTCTTGATCATATTTCCCTCAGGTCAAGAATTAGAATACTATGGTTAATTATGTTTTAATTGCTTCAAAATTTAGATTTAAATTTTTACTTGTGAGTTTGCTTTTTTTACCTGAGTTGTTCTACAGATTGTTTCAGGTTGATTGTTTGCTTTGAATTGCTGAATCCACTTGTTTGAACTATCCTACTGATTCAAACTTCAGGCTTGATTTCCAAGTTGAACTTGTAAAGACTTTGATTTTTTTACTTGGATTTCCTTTGAATCTGAGTTGCATTCTCTTCCTGGTTTTGATTTCTTTCCAGATTTGTTTTTCAGTTTTCTTTTTACTGGCTCTGGTTTTTATTTGAGATTCCTTTTTGAATGAAGATGAGAAGAGTTATGAAATGGGTAGCCTGGGTTTAGACATGAAGGAATTTGGGAGGTGAAGGGTTTGAAATGTTTTGGACTGAAAAAAAAAATTGAACAGTTTTTTTTCTCTCTCAGATTTGGGAAATTTTTTTGAAAATGGAAAATAGCTGCCACTTGTCTACTTTCTTCTTGCATGCTTAACATTTGTCCAAATTGGTATTTTTATGTTGAAACCCCTTAGTTTACATTAGTTTCAAAGCTTTTTTTAAACCCTTGTTTTAAATTTATTTGTAACTTTATTTTAAATTCTTACTTTAATCTAATTTATGAAAACATGCTTTATGTTTTAACCCTTTTTGTCAATTCATTTACAAACTATTTACATACATTTATATTTATTTTGCTTTTACAACTTTTTAAAGAGAAATGGATTTAAAATAATTTGTATACTCAACAAATAAATCATACACATGTACATTTCTTAGTTTGTAAGGCTTTTGTAAAAAAAATTTTATCAATTTTATTTACAATACGTTTGTTAAATTCCAAAAGGTAAATATTTCATATTCATTCTTGTTTTTAAATTTTAATTTCAAGTCATTATACAAATCATATTTTTATTGATTTATGAATTCTATCTTTAATGTTTAATATATAAATCATAATTAACTCCTTAGTTTAAATTATTTTATAGACTTTTTTAATACATCTTATTTTTAAATTCAATATTTGTCTAAAAAAATACTTATCCCTAAATTTTAAACCAATTCTACTTTATAATCTAAAATTTTTATTTATTCTAGAAATTATCTAATTAATTCATAAATAAATTAGCAATTTATCTTCAAAAATTAATTTAATTGCCAAATTAAACTTGGTAAATTTTCAGGAATGTTACAGATTCCCCCCTTAAAAAAAATTTGTCCCCGAAATTTGCAAGGAAGACTAGAAAGAATAGATGATAGATAAAGAAATGATTGATCAGATCAGATCGAAATATTTATTCTGCATTTGGTCTACCCAAATCAGAATATCGATAATATGAGAACAAACTCATACCATTATTTCACACGATACTCAGGTCATCTAATCTACGAAATATGCAGAGGCGCTGGTTAGTCCGTAGGGATAACTAACCACTCGTAGAATATATCGAGACCCAAATGATAGATAAATATATTTAATCTTCCACACTCTCCAACACTAGATATGGATTCCAAACTTAAGTCAGAACACCCAAATTATATATAACTTGTCCCTCTTCGGACTTTGATGTACACAAGAAATTACAATAGAATTTCAAATTTTGGTTTAATCGAAATCGTTTTATCAATACAATTTATTTAACTTTATATTTTAGTTAACCAACTTATTTCAATTTAAATTTTCAATTTTTGCTAAGGTTGAAAACGAAAAGCTGATAGAAATTTGACGAAGAGGATACAAAATAGAGACTTATCTACACGATTCGTAAGGCCACCATCACACCGAAGCTTCTTCCTTGAGCTGCCACGAAGCAATCAAAGAGTTGAAAAGACGAATCAAAAGGAGATCGATAGAGAAAGTTATTTCCACTATCGTAGGGTATGACCATTTGTAGTGGTACTCCCATGTCCCCTATCTCGTTCTCTTCTTGCACTCATACTTACTATCAGTGAATAGTAAGAGAATTTACCGAGGCATTCGAACGGATATCTTAGGGATGCTCATTCTAGGGTATGCTTCACCCTATCTCTAGTGAGCTACTTAATGTGTTATAATCCTGAGCTAGAGTTTAAACCTTCAGCTCTGATACCACTTATAACGATCCTGACTCGACCTTCGAAAATCGGCACCGAATACGACACTCGTATTCAAATGCCGCAGATCCAAACGTCGAACCTGGTTCGTCGGAGCTTATAACGCATTAAGTACAACACAGCGGAAGAAAATGAAATAATACATTTGATATACAACATTTGATACAACAGAATAATAGAATGATACAACAGAGATCTATACTATCAGAGATACAAGAAATAGCAGCGGAAAGATAATGTCTTCAATGTCAAACTCCAAAAAACTCCGTCTTCAATCCAAAGCTAGCTCGAACCCTCATCAAGTTGCACAAAGATAAGCAAAGTCTGGTTGTGAATGCTGAAGTGTAGCAAATGCGATACACAAATCCAAAAGAGCTTCGAAGGCTATCGAATCAATTCCTACTATAGGATTATCTGAAAAACTCAACTCTAGACTGCCCGTGTGGAAATAGTAGGCACCCAGAGTTTAGGAAAGGAACAATAAACTGCAGGTCAGTCGTGGGACTGGCGTGAGCAAATAAAAATGGTTTTATCTTTTAAAATAAACAACAAAGTTTTTAAAATTCAAATCCGCAATTCTTTTTGAAAATGAAACTACCATAAGGCCTCTCGCCACACACACAATGCAAACGCAGAATTGGAGGAGATTTCTCCTTATGATAGTCAAAAATGATTGGTACGCGAAACCATTTTTGATATTATTATTTTTAGTGCATAGTGGAAAACATTTCGAAAGTATAATATTAATCCTAGCCATCATAGACATTCCGAACTATGCCTACTATAGCTACCATCCAAACAGTGGGGCGCCACCATAAGTAGATGGCAGGTGATAAAACTAAAAACATACAAGGCGCATATTGGATGAATGGATTTCCAACAATTGGTCAGGCTAAGGAACTTCCTATTGCCACATGGGAACACCTCTGGAGGGACGCCCCGAGAACCTACCCGACTCTTTGATAACACAAGGCCGACTACCCCTTTTCGGGGAATAAAACCTAAGATATGCCACCATCGATCCTTTGGGACCTTTATCCGAGTGCCCTCCAACAACATCACCTAGTAACAAATATACTACAGTGTCCACATGAGTAAGTATCTGGGCTCCATACCATGGTACTACCCTTTTCCAGAAGGAATGGCCATACCCTAGGGGAGCTACCCCTGACACCTTGCCGCATCTTTCCTGTTTTCGACCATTACCAGGTTGTGAGGCTCGATGAGGTCTTGTCCACAAAGCTACACTTTACACGAAAGCCATGCTTTGATCAACAAATGATCAAAATATGATCATCAACATACAACAGCACTTAGCATGCCACACTACCAAATTGGGAGTATATCATTGATAACCTTCAACTACATAACCTCTGAGCTCGTACGTCCCAAAGAAGGGTGTTAAGCTAAGAGAATAAATTCTCCGCCACCAACAGATATGTATTTGAAAGAAATCAGCTTTATATCTCAAAGTGTAGTGTCAGACACACGACCATACAAGTCTGTTCCTGGTTTGAACAGAACCGAAGGCACTTCCGAAGAAGCCCTTGCAAATTCGGGTATCCACAATCCTGATCGGACTTCCCATCACTTAGGAAATTTCTACACCGGCGAGACTCAGTGCAGAGACAATCGGCAGGTTATCCTTTCGTTCTCGAAAATACCCGGCCTTCACCACCGGTCTTCAAATGCTATCCATAACGACGTATCACTATTCGGAATGGGTTCTATGACACAAGGGTCCCCTCCCGGCTAAACCGAATAATGAGCGTAATATTTAAAAACATATGGATATGGGATTTCAGTTAAGTCACAACTTATAAAGCCCAAAATCTTCCTTTTAAATGGTTAAACAAATTACCATTTCAAATCTTTAAACAAAAAGATTTACTTCACAAAGTTTCACCTAGTTTTACAAAGATCTATTCATAGATTTTCAAAACAATTTCCATTTCAATTGGATTAACTCATTAATCTTTAAATTAAATATTTGATTTATAGCTTTCAAAACACGTTTCCAAAGATTTATCGATAACTTGGAAAACTATTTTCATTTTAGACTTGAAATCCTTTTAACACAAATTGGAAGTTCATTTCTTATGTGAAAGATTTTAATTTTTTGAAACACCTAGGTTTCATTTTGGGAAAACTGATTACATTTGCATAAATTAAAGCCATTCAATTATAAGCTTGGTTTAAAGTGGAATTTCCAAAAAAAATACCTTTTTAAATGGTTAAAAACCCATATAAACACATTTATAAGTTGGATAGCCTTTTTAAGCTATAGTTTCCAAATCATAGAATTCGATTCCAAATATTGAATTCAAATTTAAATCAAATTATTTAAATTTCAAAAAAAACTCAATAAAGTTATTCAAAATAACTTTTATTTTTGAAATTCATTTTCAAAAGCTTTCAATTCTAATTCCAAAAGTAATTTGGATTCAAAAATTGAATCTTTAAAACTATTTCAAAATTTGTGACTTAACCCATTTCCACGTGCAATCCATATTTGTGTGTGTATAAGTGTGGTCCAAGGGTTTCACACAATAGTGCAACGATATCAATCATCACAGATTCAATCATATCAAATATCGATAAGCGGTATATTCCAATAACGCTTATCTATATACACAGAATCATAGATAGAAAAATATGAATGCATTATAAATAAATAAATTACATTCATCATAGCTTGAAGTAAAACAATCCAAATCACAAAGCATCACGCAGCAGGGATGACAAAACAATTCACAGCATTCAATAGAAGATAATCATCCATACATAAGGTTAATTGATCATTTGATTAATTAGATGCAGATTAATCACTAATTCTGGTTGATTCACATTAATTAATTACAGTTTATGTTAATTAATTATCCTTTAATTATTTATTAATTAACCTCAATAAATAAACTAATTAGTTCTTTAACTATTAATTAATCCACCTTAATTAATAAATCTTTTATTAATTAGTTTAAATCAAATTTGATTAACAAAATTAATCAACCTTTGATCATTAGATAATTAACTCTTTATTTTAAATAATTAACCTTTAATTATTCAATTATCCTTTAATTAATTACCTTTAATTAATTAATTAACCCCTCAATTAATCATCATTTTAGTTAATTATTCTTAATTGATAAATGATTATCCCTAATCAAAGATAAATCTCAATCATTTGATTACCTAACTCAAATCATTAGTTAATTTCCCTCGATTAAGTGATTAATTACCTTAATTTAAAATAATCTTACGAATTTATTTTTATTTTAATTATTACCATATCAATAATAATCCTTTAATTTAGTCCTTGATTTATCAAGATAAGTTCTTATCTTAGCGATCGCTTTATTTCAACATTTAAATCTCAAAAAAAAATTCATTAACAAATAATTCAATGTTAAACCTTTAAGCTCACTCATAATCAAAACATCGTTTAAAATAACCCATTTATCTTTCTAAAGTTTTATTTAAATAATCCTTCAAAATTAAATTATCATATGAACTAACTTAAAATCCTTAAGTTGATTCAACCCATTATCTTTTTAATTAAATAAACTTGTGAATTTATTTTAAACAATCAGGCATTAAAACATTTTAACTTAATTTATAAAAGACTTTTAGCTTAATCTATATCTAGCATAAAACTTTTATTATTATTAACTAAGAAAGTACTTAAAATTCGATTTACTAAAGTTCCAAAACCTGGAAAATATGCTTCTCTTGCAATTTGAAAACCTGGAAACCTTATCATAAAAAACCCAATGTAAAAACCCGAGCCACGATTTAAATTCCTTTGAGTACGCCTTCGAGTCATACGTGACACCGTTTGCTTCGAGAAAATCCACGAATTTCCCGAGTCGCCCCCGAGTTCCACCTCTTCTTCGTCTTCCCCAACACTGTTTCGAACCCAAATGCACAAACACGAACCGTGCACGTGTACCATTGATTTCCGCTCCTCCGACCATGGCCATCGCCGCAATCAGGTCATCGATGACCTGTCCTACCCTTCTGACGCCCATGTCCCCTATTTTCACCGTCGTTCGAAATTTATCAATTTGACTCACACTGTAACAAAACCATCACCTGCAAACACCTCGCATTCGCCAACCACGACCCCAGAACCGACGCGACCCTGGCCGAAGCTTCGCCACACGCCATCCCTTCCATCCCCCATATGCGATCTCCCAGAATATCTTGTCGACGATGCAATCTCCCAAAACCCAACGTCGACAAAGTAAGGTCGTTAAACCCTTGTTCTAGGTTGTCCGGCCCCCACATGCATCGAGAACCCCTCCGGCCATTTTTCCTGAGCCGTGCATCATCACTCTGTCTCCAGTAGCGGCCACGACTCCCCTATCTCACGTGATCGCCGTAGTTTGCAAGAAATAATTTTCAGTTCAACTCGATTTTTCTCGTCAAATATCCACATAAAAATTCTAAATTGATTATCAAAAATCATAATTTTTAATTTCGAATCTGTTCATATAATCAAAACCCATAATTAAATCACTTGATTTTTCTACTTTATGTTGGTCATCACTGACATTTTCATTTTCTGGAATTCTTATTAGTTGATTCTATCTAGAATTATTTTTAAAATTCGAATCTAAGTACCCTTAACAATTTCTCTTTAAAGGTTAAGATTAAAACAGCTTTGATTTTTAGATTTGAATTTTTTTGTAGGAATCCTGCTGTTCATTTTAGAACAGAGGTGTATCTTTATATTCACACAGTCACATACATATTATCTTCAGATCCCTTCACTAAAGTCAATGACGAAAATGGACTCCGGATCTAAAAGTTTTGCTTATATTGTTCAGAAAGAGGGAAGGTTATTGATTTTTCTTTCTTATGTTCTTGTGCTTGTATACATATATCAGAGGTATATATAACCTGATGGACACACTAGCATACACAGGAATTACAGAGTAAATTCATGCTATAGTCCAAACATCTATCATCCATGCAAACAATTCCATCCCAGAATTAACACACATATCAAAGTATAATACAAATCTAACTTAATTTGGGATAGTTTGCTCACCTGGTTTAGGGAGGAACAAAGTTATTTTGCTGGAAATTGTTTTGTTTGTGAATCTGGAACATGCAATCCCCTTTTTAAATTGTTCTGCCCTTTTTATCTTTGTTCTTGATCATATTTCCCTCAGGTCAAGAATTAGAATACTATGGTTAATTATGTTTTAATTGCTTCAAAATTTAAATTTAAATTTTTACTTGTGAGTTTGCTTTTTTTTACCTGAGTTGTTCTACAGATTGTTTCAGGTTGATTGTTTGCTTTGAATTGCTGAATCCACTTGTTTGAACTATCCTACTGATTCAAACTTCAAGCTTGATTTCCAAGTTGAACTTGTAAAGACTTTGTTTTGTTTACTTGAATTTCCTTTGAATCTAAGTTGCATTCTCTTCCTGGTTTTGATTTCCTTCCAGATTTGTTTTTCAGTTTTCTTTTTACTGGCTTTGGTTTTTATTTTAGATTCCTTTTTGAATGAAGATGAGAAGAGTTATGAAATGGGTAGCCTGGTTTTAGACATGAAGGAATTTGGGAGGTGAAGGGTTTGAAATGTTTTGGACTGAAAAAAAATTGAACAGTTTTTTTTCCCCCAGATTTGGGAAATTTTTTTGAAAATGGAAAACAGCTGCCACTTGTCTACTTTCTTCTTGCATGCTTAACATTTGTCCAAATTGGTATTTTTATGTTGAAACCCCTTTGTTTACATTAGTTTCAAAGCTTTGTTTTAAACCCTTATTTTAAATTTATTTGTAACTTTATTTTAAATTCTTACTTTAATCTAATTTATGAAAACATGCTTTGTGTTTTAACCCTTTTTATTAATTCATTTACAAAATATTTACATAGATTTATATTTATTTTACTTTTACAACCTTTTAAAGAGAAATGGATTAAAACAATTTGTATACTCAACAAATAAATCATACACATGTACATTTCTTAGTTTGTAAGGCTTTTGTAATTTTTTTTATCAATTTTATTTACAATACATTTATTAAATTCCAAAAGGTAAATATTCCATATTCATTCTTGTTTTTAAATTTTAATTTGAAGTCATTGTACAAATAATATTTTTTATTGATTTTTGAATTCTATCTTTAATGTTTAATATACAAATCATAATTAACTCCTTAGTTTAGATTATTTTATAGATTTTTTTAATACATCTTATTTTTAAATTTAATATTTGTTTAAAAAAAAATACTTATCCTTAAATTTTAAGCCAATTCTACTTTATAATCTAAAATTTTTATTTATTCTAGAAATTATCTAATTAACTCATAAATAAATTAGCAATTTATCTTCAAAAATTAATTTAATTGCCAAACTAAACTTGGTAAATTTTCAGGAATGTTACAACCGCATCCGGTGGTGAGCTCGGATCTGGTGCGGCGGCCTCGTAGTTAATTATGTTGATTATGTTAATTTAATTTTAATTATATCGTAATATTAATAAATTCGTAACTTTTTCATACTAGGTCCCTTTAGAGCAAAACAAGCCATGTTCTGATCATATCGAAGAAGGCTACGATATGAAATTGGATTGGAATTTATTTGAAGCCCAAAAAAATTTAGTTTCAAATAAAGGCGAGTGTTTTAAACCACTCATGAAACACTGAAATATTTTTAAGTTAGTTAAATTTAATCATGAAGTGATTTATTTTTATTGACTGTTGTTTGGTAATATTACTGGCATTTAAATTTGACGTATGAATTGAACTAGGAATTTGAAATCGACAGTTAAATTTGAAATTGAATTACTAGTTAAACAAACAATATTGATAACTAGTTAACTGTCGTGATTTATTGGCTGATTTGGATGTTGATTGAAATTGAATGCTATTGGTTTATGTATTGGATGATTTGGGTGTTTATTTATTATATATAACTCTGTTATCACCCTGTATGTTATTGATAGTATATAAACTATTATTGGAATTATTTTGAATAAATTAAGAAATAAGTTGAAATGATAATACCTATGACACTAAGATTTGGATTGAAATGGTATATATCATTCCGTGCAATTAAAAATTGACATAACTATTCACTTGGCCATATGATAGAAAATTATACACGGACACCAGATTGGTTAAATTAAATGGTTTTAAAATTCTTGGTTTTGAATTATTTAAAGGATATCAATTTTAAAGAAATAAAGGAATTGAATTTATATGAATTGAACTAATTTTAGGTTCGAGTTTTGAAATGTTGAATTTAGAATTGTTAACAGGAATTCTTTAAGGAATCAAAATTGAAAATTTGAAGTTATTACTGAGAAATCATTTGAATGATGGAAATTGAAATTGTTTTAAATAGTTGAATCTTTATTCGAACTTTGAAATTTATCTTGGTTAGTAATTCAAATTGATATTCCCTAATTTGGGCTCCGAATTGAAATATTCGAAATGAAATTAATTTAAAGATTTGAACCATAAATTTAGAAATGAAGTTTAATTTCATTTTAGCGATTTAAATCGGGCGATTGAAATTGGACTCGAAATTTGTATGAATTGAAATGTTTTAAAATAAGAATTGAATTGAAATTTAAACCATCGAATCAAATCATTGAATTGAATTTGAATTGAAACCGAAGTTGATTTGAATTGAAATTGATATAAATTGAAATTTAAATTGAATGGATTTGAATTGAGTTGAAATTGAAGATGATTTGAATTGAAAGATTTGGAATTGAATTAGTTGATATAATTTGGACCTGGGTCTAGATTTGTTGAAATGGAAAGAAATAATTTGATGTGAAACAGTTTTCAAAATAATTTATTTTAGTACAAACTATTTAAAATCTAACTTTTTAAATATTCAAATTATTTACTATATAAACTATTTTCCATACCAAAAGCATTTTAAATCAAACTGTTTTAAATCTTTAAACTATTTTAGACTATTTAAAACTGTTCAAACTATTTTCTAACATTTCAAACTATGCAAAGTTGTAATATTTATATTTGAATCATGAATTTAAATGCGAATTGGGTTAAAACGAAGTTATAACCTAAGTTGAAATATGAAACGATTTTGGAAAGCGTGATTGAGATATTGAAATGAAATGATTTTGAAATGAAATCGATTTTGAAGTGAATAAAATGATTTGAAATGCAATTAGTTTCGAAGTGAATAAAATGATTTTGAAATGAAATTGATTTCAAAGTGAATAAAACGACTTTGAAATGAAATGGTTTTGAAATGAAATTGATTTCGAAGTGAATATAATGATTTTGAATTGAAATTGATTTTGAAGTGAATATGATATTTTGATATCAAGTATGAATCATTTTTGAAATGTAAAAGAATCAACCGGTATGTAAAACGACGTTTTGTTGTTAAAGAGACCATGATCAATTATTGACATACTCTCCGTCAATGTCAGAACCACTTTAACAACTGTGTACGCGGAGGAGACTCCATAATGAAGTGGTAGATTTGATGTACTATTGCTGGATTTGAAGAAAGAGGACGTTGATGGAGTGGCCCTGACACTTGTGTCAATTTAAAATGACTAAAACAAGACGGCTTGAACCAGGCCAAGTAGGCTAGCTACCCCTAACGGACACTTGTTCTTCGATTTTTCTTATGGATGTGGTCCATACTATTACCTTTGTTATTGATTTTGATTGGTGCACTTTGATTGGGATAACCTCCCTTTGACTCAATATGGGATAGTTGGACGTGGTGGGCGGGCGTTATGGTGATGCGTTACCACCAGCCTGGCGAGTAGAACCGGTAGCATGCTATCTTGGACATTGCCTCGCGGGCCTTGTCATACTTTTATTCTTATACGAGACCACTACGAGTTTGGTTTAGTGTTGCTGTACCATGGCGCATCCCTATATACCGACGTTTTACTTGTTGTGATATATGCAAACTATACGACAATGCTTAAAACACATTAAAGGGGATTAATGTAAAGCCTTAATGCTAAGAAAAATATTTATTTTATTGATTAGACATTACATATATAACATATTATACTATAAATAGATATTTTGACGGATCCTTGAGAGATGGAAAATCCCGTAACATCTCTTGAGTTATGGAATGCACGTTGTCCACTGGATAGGAGATGTAAAATCCGAAAATATCTCTGTTGTCATTACACTCCTGTTATATGAGATAATGATTTGACTCACATAAGAGTATTTGTTCTAACTAGAGTGTATTGGTTTACTTTATGCTCGGGTCAATCTTGAGTTTTCAGTGCATTAAAGATAATTTATTCTGGAGGATGAAGATGAAGATTTGATATACTATTACTAGTATTATTTCCCTGCATCATGTTATTCTGCTGCATTATTCTATTATTCTGTTGTATATATAACTCCGATAGATGTTGTAAATTTTAACCAACTGTATAGTATAAAGGGCTTCTTGAATTGTTTATTTGATTATTATATTTTGTCCTTCTGCTGCAAGATTATGTATTTGTTTCCTTCTTTTCTTACTCTTGTTAATAAAACCCCATTGGTAATCTATGTTTTGGATTGTTTTGAGTTTGACATGTGTGGTTTATTGTCGACTTAAACCTTTCGAAATGCGGGTCGTCATAGTTGGTATCAGAGATTTGGTTTAGCAATAACCTTAGCTTTGATGGGGATGGACTCATTAGAGATAGGGTAGTAATACCCTAGAATGAGTTTGTTTGAGTGCATATGTATGTATGAGAGCATGTACTTGTTAGTGTTATAAAATGTTTTATATTGTGTTTACTTATATGTTGAGTTCTTTATGAATTGTAGTCGGTACGTGGGACACCATGTTATCAATAGGGGTTTCCAAACACTTAAACGAGGCAAATCGACATAATATTGTTTTAAAATAGGATAAATGAAATAATTTTATCTAAATTATATTTTATATATAAAAAGAAATAATATTCCATAAATAACCATATAAGTTTATGATAATACGAATTTATTTATGGACGTTAGTTGTTAGGAGATGATAATATTTCGTTATCATCGATTGTTGGTTGAACTAATCTCAAAAAGAATACTTTGTGAGCTCTATTTCATGATAAAATCTGATTACAGTAATAAATGTTTGCAATAAGAAAGATGTAAATTAACGAAATGTTTCCATAATAAGGTAATGGAATTGTATAAGTATATTTATAATATAACTTATAAATAGAAAGGATTTAAAAACTGAGAATTTGAGAACTTAATGCTTTTGAAACTGTTTTCTAAGATTATGATAAAATAATTAGTATCATTTAAAAATATTTACGAATAGAATGTTTCAAAATGAATTAAAAGGAAATAAGTCATATACTCCCTTCTTATGTAATTGGAAAATAATTTGGATGATGACGGCCACATACTCGACATTCATTTTCGAGTCTCAAAGTGGTGGAGGCAACTTACTAGCTTTGCTACGCAATTAGTTTGATACACAGATTTTAATTTAAAATTTCTAAACATGATTATATATATATATATACATATGATAAGAGTATATATATTATTTCAAAATGATTTGAAATGAACTCGATATTTGAATTCTTAAGTTCCTGTTAATTAAAGATTTTCAGTTGTAGGAATAAAGTGAATTTTTTTTAATAATGAAAAACTTCTAAAATGAAAAATAAGAAATTGAAGCTAAGTGTTTAATGAAATATGAGAAGTTAAATTATTACTCTTAAATTTCAAGATAATGGAAATTTAAACATGTGTAAATTATTGAACATTCTTGTTAACTAAAATCAATAAGATAAATTTGTATAACACTCAATTACATTCTAAAAAACATATATAAAATTTAACAGAAATGTATAAAAAGTTGAAATATTAAGTATAAATATGTAATAGAATATTATATAAGTATGAAATTAAGTAATAAAATTGTTTCAAATTGAGATTGTGTTTAAAGAAATGTTTATAAAAAAATTAAATTAAGTAGTTGTAAGAAATGTTATACACTTAGTTATTGTTCTAAGAAATCTTAAATGAATAATTGAGTAGTAAAAAAAGAAAATACTATTTAGATATGAAATTAAGAGAAGGTAACCAAATAATAAATTAAATCATATCTTTGTAAATTGTTTGTAAATAAAATAATAAATTTGCAAAGGATGTTTTAAGATTTAGTTGTAGCTTCTGAGATAATTTAGTTTGAATAATATTGTGTAAAAGAAGTTACATCTGTATAAAATGGTTATAAACTTAAGAAATGATTAATGAAATAAGAAAGTTGAAATTTGAATTATGAATTGAAATTTTACTTAAGTCAAGTTGAATGGAATGATTTGATGGAATAAGTTAATGAAATGAATTATAAGATGAAAGTTAACTTAGGAAAAGTTGATTGAAATTGATTGTGATAAAAAGAAAACTATTAATATGAATTTGAGTTATAAAATAAAATTTACTTAAGTAAATTTAATGATTTGAATTAATGAAATAAACTAATATGAAGTGAATCAATGAATTAATATGAACTTAAGTTATGAAGTAATAACAAACATGAGCTGCGTTTTATAAAATGTTTATAATAAACTTAAATGGTTTTATGGAATGGTTTATAAATGATATTAGTATTAAAGAGAATATACTAAGTGGTAATGAAGTAAAATTTAACTTAAATAGGATTAAATGAAATGATTTTATAAATGGTCCATGAATAAATTGATATGAAATGTGTTAACATGAAGTGAAGGAATTGAATTTGAATAAACTGAACTTGAATAAAATAAGATATGAATAAATTTAAAGCAAACCAATTGGATGTTGATAAATAATGAATGTAATAAGAAATAATAGTGTTTAAATTAACTATCGACATTGGAAAACGTAAATTGTAACTGTTGTAAATTAATTCGATGAATACTAATTGTTGGACGGTTTCTTTTGTTGTAAATCATTGTGATTACTGCTTTTGATTGCATATAATTGTTATGTTGTGTATCAGTGCTTATGCTTATGGTTCAAATTAAGAATACATGTTATATGGTTCTATTAAACTCATTGTAATGACTCGCTTTTCCGTACCATGCAAGCTGATAATAAACCACACATGTTCAACCCAAATCAAATAGAAAGATGGATAGTTATGAGAAAGAAAGAAGAAAGAAGAGAAGCATAAGAGAAAAGAAACTTAAAACAACACAGAATCTCACAGTCACAGCGGAACAACATATAATATAATATCAATGATTTTTGCAAAAGAGAAATTGTTATATACAAACAACCATCGAAGTACAATAACAATCACAATACCAGCCTGGATAGTTATAACATCCTATCCTTATAATTTTTGATAATTTCAATATCAAAGCAGTGGAAAATAAGCATATACGAGAATATGATTTGAAGATCTCCAACTCATCTCCTGAGCTCCAATGCATCCAAAGCAATCTGTAAATATGCTCGGTCTAATCCAAGCATTATAATAAAATAATATCCGAGTCAGTTTGGAAAACCAGTGTGAGAAAAACACACCCAACTGGATTTTAAAGTTATAAAAACCTTTGAAAACAAAGGTATCTCGTAAAATCACGTCGCATATAAACACAGATGGATTTTTCGTTAGAATAAGCAAAACATTTCATATGAAATCCTCTGATATTATAATAGTGTCTAGATACAATCAATTATTAATCGTAGTCGAAATTATTGCATTATTAAATTCCAGCACAATAGGTATACAATCAAGTCTGTAGGCGCTTATTGGAGAATGGATTCCGCACAATGACTGGGCTACTAGTGTACCCCCATCACGATGCATCTCTAGATAAAATTACACCGAGGACCTCGCTTGCATCCCTTGACAACACAGGACCAGCCTACCTCTTAGTGGATAGTGCCAATATGATCACCCCTCCGTTAATGAGCCTCGAGCATACAAATGCAAGATAATAGCGACTCTAGATAGGGATGATCATACCCTACTTGGGAGCGATGCACTTAGACCTTCTGCATCTTCCATGCTTTAGTCATTTATGGTTGATGAGGCTTGAGGCTACGATTACCTTCCGAGAATATTTACACTTAGAATGCTTAATGTCGTCCAATGAAAATGTGCTAATAGCATTCATCTGTACAAGTTCGTTTTGGGTCTGAATGAAACCGAAGACACTATTCCTACAACATCCATTTCGGAATCACCCTCAGTATTAGTAGCGATTAGCCCTTGCACTTCACATCTCTATCTTTGATTCCATGTCTTCACGATGTCTTCACTTTGAAACGCATTCGTTGGATCCAAGTAGTTTTCAGATAAAAAATCCAATCCCGGTCTCTTCGATACAACGTTCGATAATTTCTGGTGAACTACACCTTGGTTCTTTAGGAAATAAACAGTCTAAGATAAGATCAGAGATCACCTCCTAACCGTTAGTGGATGGATTTCCTTATCATTGTCCTAAGAGAACGAAACGAGATTTATACGCACAATATAAGATCATCATATATGACTGTGTCATATAACCCATGTGTTTCTTCTAGATATTTCCAAAGTTATGTTGGGTCCAATTCAATAGTTGATTATCAAACCATCGAATAAACAAATAATCAAATCAAAGATTTCATTTGCCATGAAACTCACTGAGACTCACATTCATTAATTTAAAATAACTTTTCAAATACTTGGAAATCACTTCCACAAACTTATCTCAACAAATTAAGTATATTCACAAAACGAAATATTTTCGGTACTCAGAAAATATAAACATGTACTTATTTTAACAGTATAGGTATATTTTTAAATCATTCCTTTCAAAACTTGAAGAAGCTTTCCCGTATACTTACAAAATGGTATAAGTATCTTAACGAATCACTTAGAAAGATTTACTTATTTCAAGTTCATATTTAAAATGATTAAACACAAGTATCCCTTAAACAAAGATATAATATTCCAAAAAACCATCTCTTTCTTTAACTATCTTTTATTTTATTTTCAATTATCTTCTTTATAAATTTCTGAAATCTATTTATAGAATTCCTTATAAATCTCCAAGTTTTATTTACAAAAGTACTCTTTTATAATCTCCCAACCCATTTAAAGTACCTCTTTTTAATTACTAACCATTTAAAATCCTCTTTTCCACAATCATTCATGATCTAACTTCTTTTCCAATTTCAATCCTCTTTCCAAGTTTATAAACTCCTTTACATAAATCCTTTTTATAAAAGAAATCCATTTATAATCATTTATTATTATTATTTTATTATTATTATTTTTTATAAATAAAAATTAAACATCATAAACTTAGTTTTAATCATTTTTAGATTATATAAAAGAAATATAAATAAAACATTTTTAATAATATTAAATAAACTCTTAAACTTTTAAACATTAAGAATTATTTTAAAACATTAATAATCTTCAGAAACATTAATAATATAATAAAAATAACTAATTTTGTCAAAAATATTCAAAACATTAATAAAATAATTTATTTTAAAATGCTATAGATAATATAGTAATTAACTTATATGAACAATTTTTACAAACATTTGTAAAAAAAATTTGGCAAGGCCACCGGGGTTGACTGGTCCCCTACCAGTTTATTAATATGCAAGGGAGAAAGGAGGCACTCCATCCCAATATGCTGAGAAGGAGAAAAAAGAAAACATAGAACAAGCATATTAATCACAGAGAAGGCAACAAAACACAAAAAAAACAAGAAAAAAGAGATAAGTGCATAAGCTAGGAGAGACCAGCTAGGTCCCCGTCGTGGAGTAATCTTGCCTGAGCCAAACCCATTCCAACCTCATTAATAATGAAATGTTTTAGTTGGCTATTAGTTTTTGTTATTCCACCAAAAGCTCTTGCATTTCTTTCAATCCAAATGATTTTCAGGCATTTCTTGAGAGCAAATAGTATTATATGTCTTGCCACACCTACATCTCGCTGCTTTTTGGATTGAAACCCATTCAATTTGTAACTAATAGAAATATAGCTCCTTGTATATATAGAAATAATTTAAAAAAATTTCCTTCCAATTTATAAAATTAGAAGTAATTCAAATCCATAATTTCCAGATCCAGAAAAGGCTCAGCAATCCCAATGGTACTTAACAAGCTACCATTACCTTCCAAAACTACTCAAGTCAAGTTGTTTGTTTTTACATAATCAAGCTTATATGTAAACAAATCCAAAATTAACAATCTATTGACACTTAAACAAACGTCCAAACTAATAGTATAGAAGAATGGGGATTTATTCTGCTAATCAATGTCATTTAAAGGTATCCCTTGCATTTATTGAACGATGTCATTTGGCCAAATAGATAACACCTAGAAGTATACTTACATTAACTACGTTGTAATTTTAAACAATGTAATAATATTAATCAAAATTAATATCAATTTATCACCTCATATATATCCATTACTTAAAACAAGTTTGAATACAAATTTAAAACTCAAACAATCTAATAGTATTTCAAGACGCTATATCGCGATCCTAGATCAAATTCTACCAATCTAATAGCATTTCAAGACGCTATATCATGATCCTAGATCAAATTCAGTTAGCCGACAAATTCAACAATCCAAACAGGCATAAATAAATTTTATTAACCATAAACATGCTAATTAACCATAAAGAGTGAGTTTTAAATCATCGAAGTGTTCCGCTTTGAACTAAAATCGAACGATGTCCAATTTTAGCCCCATTTTCAACTTACTTCAAGTTCGCCCAAACCATTTCCATTGCGAAGCTCTAATCATTATGAGCACAGTGCAGAAAGTTTCGTCTCGATTGGACCTCGTATGGAGAAGATATACATTTTTATAAGATTCGATTAAATTAAAAATAATTAATTTACAAATCCTTAAATTAACCAGTTAATTACCCAAACAATACATCTTCTTCCCTCATAAATATAAACCACCTGCACACACTCAAAAGCAACCCATTTCCAACCGTTCATGCCCAATAGCGACATGGAGCTAGAGACGATGGAATCGAACATCGATATCACTAACGGGCTTCTCATCTCAAACTCGACCTAGCCACACCCACCACGATTGCCCTGGTGCCACCCTAAAAAATACAACCCTATTCTTTCCTCCTGACCTGGAACCAACGCGACCTTCATTGCATGATTGTGCTCCAAAATCCTCTGCCGTGCGATGCATCTTTTCTCCACAAACACGAGTCTAAGCATCGTTTCGCCAAAATCCCCTTAAATTTGTAGAAAAACAAAACCCTAGCCATAAACCACTCTTGACATCTACTGTCGAATAACCTAAACATCACCGTGAGCATTCCAAAACCTATGGATTAGAAGATTTGCCCATTACAAACTCAAATCTCTCTCCTTTATATTTTTCTTAAATTTTTATTTTTATTTTCTTGAATAAAAAAGAAGAGTGATGTTTTTCTTGAGCTGCATTTTTGTTTATGGCTGTTGGAACATGCATACATATTTGTGTACCGGGGAGAACAAAGATTAGGAAAAATGTGTAATTGTTTGTACTACATGTCTTGAGTTTATATATATGTATGTGTGTGTATGTATTAAGTGTAATTATCGGTATCTCACCGCACTGCATTCCGTTTGAGTACGGACTTCGATTGACAAAACAAAAAATATCATTACGCTTAGAACAACGATGCAACCCTAAAACAATAAAAAATAAACTATTTATTGAGCTCTGTAAAATCATAAAAACACCGTTGTTTTACCGAAAAATTGTCAAACGACAACTTAAATATTTTACAGATTGAAACTCATGGAAAAATCAAATAAAATAAATTAAAAATACGTCAATAAAATTCGGGTCGTAAAAATAAAAAAATAAATACACTGATTATTCATTTGAACCATTTATTACTATAATTAACTTACAAATTGAATTTACTGATATTATTTATCATTTAAAAAAAATTAGCAAGTCCACTTAATCCATAGGATTAACATTCAATCTAAAATCCAAATATTTAAATCCTTATTCAAATAGTTATTCACAATTCAAAGATTTTAAACAATCCCATAATTTAATTTAAGTTTTTAAAGCTTTTAAACCAACATTTTAATAATTTAAATTAATTAAATATTCAAAATTAAATGACCAAAATCCCTAGTTATTACACTCTCCCCTCTTAAAAGAATTTTGTTAGCATCAAAATTGATTACTAACACCCAAAGAAGGGTTCGTGTAGAGAGATTAATGAAGATAGGAAAATAAAATAGAGGAGTATATGCAGAATTAATTGCAAAAACTAGAACACAAGATTTATAGTGGTTCGGCGTAACTGCCTACGTCCACTTTGAGTTTAATCTTTATTGCTTTTTCGAATAATTGAATACAGATACATTCCGTACACCAACAACTTGAATACAAGTTCTAGCTGAAAAAGAGTAAGTCTTGGAAATGGCGGAGTCTCCTTAGTGTTCTCGAAAAAAGGTCCCTTTTCACTGCGCCCCTGCCCCTCTATTTATAGGCGAAGATAGGACGGACCTCCCTTACGGGCCTAGGAACAAGGTATCTTGGCCCACAGTATGTGACTTCTACGCACCGAGCCAGGCATGCCGAACAAGTCATGCCGAGCGAGAAGTGCCATTCGAGAATTGTCTGGTCAACCATCAAGTGACTCGAAGTAAACCTTTAGGAGTACCGAAGCAAGTAGTGAGTTGATTCTCAAAGCGAAGTCATGCCGATCGCCCTTACTTCGTCATGGGATTGATAACTTGTTAACACCTCTAGTATGCACCGAGCCAGGCATGCCGAACTTTCATGACCGGGCGTAGTTGCCGAGCGACATTTGTCGGGCCACCATACTCTTCCCATCTTAGCCGTACAACGAGTCTCCCCTTCAGGCCGAACGACGTATTAATAGAGCTAAATGTCGAGTCTTCCTTCTTGGCCGCACGACGTATTAACAGAGTCGAACATCGAGTCTTCCTTCTAGGTCGAACGATGTATTAATAGAGACGAATGTCGAGTCTTTCTTCTAGGCCGAACTACGTCCTAACAGAGCCGAAAGGCAAATCTTATTTCTTGGTCGAACATCATTTGTATAGGACACAATGGAGTGTTCCCCCCTTTGACCAGGCCATACAAAAATGCTGCAATGTATCAAATAACTAAACCCTTTAGATGTCCAGCCTTTCCTTAGTTAGGAACCTGTATGATGCCAATTATCTCCTCTACAACTATTGTCTCATAGCCAGGCCAGGATGTCGGGTAACATTTGCCCCCCAAAGTGTATTGTGTGGAATGACATGACACACTTTGAATTAGTGTCCAGTTTGCACCTTCGAAAGCCGAACGTATATAACCTGAATTCTAAAATATGGTGGACCTTCCTCATGTCTTGTACGTTTTTGATTTTACTTCCTTCTCTTTTGAGACATAACATGGTTCCGCATACCGATACCGGGCCATGCACTCGGTTTACTTGTGTTGCGGTACACATGTCCAAGAACCGACTTCCCTACACACAACGACCGGTTATACAGGATATAACCGACTTCCTAACAAACACTCGAGTCGTCTATCTCACTAATTTAATTAACCACTAATACGAACGAATCTCCAGTCCAACACCTCGAAGCCACCACATATCTTGATTTCTTTCCTTAGGTATGAATTTCTTTCCAAACCTGGAGTCGTATTGAGTTTCGATGCTTGTATGAATAGTCCGACCTCTAGATTAAGGCCATGGCTTGACTTTGATAGTCGTTGGTATCACTCACCTAAGGGGAGCATTTTTTGTCCCTAGGTCTGGATGTCAGGACTTAGGAGGAGGATAGGAGTTGCTGCCTAGTGAATGAAGATGAGTAGGAGAGTGTTTTGGCAATTCATGTGCGAGTGCAGGTCGGCCAAAATCCAAAACAGTAGGGAGATAACTTGTTCGAGTGGGCCGGCTCGGTCTTGAGGGAGAGATTGAAAGGTAAGGAACTAAGAAGGCGCGCGGTATAGATCCAAGGGGGTCGATGGCTGGTTAGGAAGTGAGTGGGTCGGTTGGCACAGGCAGTTTCAGAAGTTAGGAATTGCGGCTCGGTCTCGCTTGGTGATGAAGGAGAGCGTGGTTTAACCACCTGAGTGTAGCGTTACGGCTCGGTCATAGACCATGAGGTGGGTCTGGTATATCGAGCAATTGTGGCTCGGTATAGCCCTCCAGGCCGTTTGGAGAAGAGAGAGAAAGTATTGGAGAGGAGAGTGAGTGAGTGTGAACGGGTCAGCGTCTCTGGTTTAAATGGTCGTTCGATCGTATGTTTTGAGATCGCTCGGCAATGAGCCTTGAATTAGGCAATGAAATTCGAAATCATTCCGACCTGAACACAACACATGTCAATTTCACTTACCTCTTATGCCTAATCATAGGATAATAAACAAGGACAAGAACTTAGGAAAACAAGCATATCAAACTTATCCAGACTGATAACTTCCCAGTTTCAACAACTATAAACCTGAGTTCAAATCGATAAAATCAAATAATAGCCTTCAACATATAGTGCTAATGTCCGAGTTCAAAAATAAAACCATCATAGGCAGGCTCTCGGAGATGGTCAGTGATGACGTTCTTCGAAGACGACAGTTCAATGCTTAACTTTACTTTATAAGCTTTATGACTTTTAATTCTTTTACACTAATACTCGAACGACTGCACTAGTCCACACACCACATAGGAGGAACACCTTTTTCATTATGTCAAATATCAATTGTCTTTCAAGTATAGTTCAAACAAGTATTTATCCAAATTCAACGCTCATCGAAGATGTCTAGAAAGTCGAGCTCTGCCATAGTCTCAGATATACCCGAGCCAAGTTCTCAACAGGAAGTGGTAGGAACTTTGAATCCATCCACAATTCTTGCATAGAATATCCTGAGCCAAACGACTGCGTCTCTTGACTTGGCTCCTGATGCCATAGATGGAACAACCATCCTAGACAATCCGGCTGATTCTCAAGCTTCGAGAATCAATGAAAACTCTCTTCGCTGATTGTGCTCAATCCATGGAATTCCTTTTAACGATGTACTGGTTCCATCGACACAAGATCGTCCTCACCTGCCCCCAACTGGATATACGGCATGCAACAAATTCATGTGCTGGGTTGGTAGCGTGCCATCTTTCAACTCCTTCCTCCATGATGTGTTGCAATATATTGAGATCGCCCCAACTCAGTTACATCCCAATAGTCACATGTTCCTTTACGGCACATATATTCTTTTTATGAGCATTCTATTCAGGCTTCCTACTCCCGGTGATATTCTCTATATCTACCATTTCAAGAGACGGTCTGATAGCCCATCTTTTATACTCCTCGAGCTACACTCTAAATTCCAAATCCTGACACGGGCATGGAGCAAATTCTCCCAATATAAGAAGGAATGGTTTTACATGCGCTGCCCTTGTCTTTGCGAAGAGATGGCCGCAAGGGAGTAAGTTCCTTTTCTAGATTAATATTTGTATGCAGTAGGAAGTGCGTTGTTTCTAAGAATTTTTCGATTCTTACAAGTATTAGTCTGCGTCCCGAAGGTTCCGAATACTCTGAAACCGTCAAAGCTACTCGAGCCATTCCCGTGAGAGACCTGGATATCAAATCCATCATCTCCAATGGAATGCTCTCAAGATTTAGGCTGTTGGTGGAAGGTCGCCGAATAAGTCTCCCTTACAGCGCCACTACAACTGGACCTGTCTTGGACAAAGGAAAAAGGCAAGCTGGGCCTTCAACAAGTGGTGCCCCCACACACTCGAGGAGGGCGAGATTAGAGATACCGAGGTGTCAGAAGCATCGGGGTGTGAATGTAGGTCCTGCTTTGGGACCGACGGTTAAGGTACACGGCACTGGTGAAATGCCTCCCCCTTCGAAGGGAAAAAATAAACTGGCTTACAAACTAAGGAAAAAGACAGTAGGCGGAACCTCAAAGGTCACAATTACACCAACAGAGAAAGCGCCATCTCTAAAATACTTAGAGGGTTCATTGAAAGGCTTATCCGACCTTACTATTCTCGATGACTTGCTTAATTATGGCTTCAACAATCCGGAAGCCCTAAAAATTCATTCGCCCACGAGAGGCAATGAAGGCGTTCAAGCCCATAGTCGAAGAAAAAAACTTCGATAAGTAAAGCCAATGAAACTGGTCCGTCGGAGGGAATCACTAGGACACACACAATAACACTTATACCTCACCTCGCACTTAGATTTCATCTATCAAGTTATTCTTGCTAACTCGTGCCCATCTAATTTCCGTGCAGGTGATATGGGATGCTCTCATGGATTCGACAGCCTTCGTGGGTCCTCTATTTTCTATCATTTCGGTCGGGATTTGAGGTCCAGCGAACGTTGAGATAGAGACGACGATAGCGATAGGGACTATCCCCCTCAAGATTCATCGTCTCGAAGGAAAACCTACAGTCACTCCTCATACCCCCATGATCCTCCCTCTCAACCAAAGCAAAGCTGGGAGAAATCCGCTCATAAGGGCCCTCAGTCTAAGACTCACCGCGATCAACACAATGGTTCATCTAGTACCAGGCAATCACGGGAACCTCAAAAAAAATCTGTAGTCTATAGACTAACTTCTTCTGCTCTCGCACATGATCTGTCAATAGCGGAAAAGCTAGATGAGCTTAAGGCCACGTTCCTAAAAATATGTTTCTACGGTCTAAAGTTTCTTCCAGCAATTCATCACACTCCGGGGCACATTAAAAAAAATGTCATTGCTTGCAACAATGATGTCTATGTTTAGCACGAAGCATTTTTTCATTTGGTCGAAAAAGTTTCAGAAGTCTCTATCGAACGCCAGCATGAAATTGATCATCTGAAACTCGAAGCCATCCATGACAAAGATATTATCAAAGCCCAGGATGAAGAGCTTTCCTCATACAAGTCTTAGCTTGAAATTGCTCAAAAAAATGCTAAAGACATAGCTGAGGTAGTTAATCGTCTGTAGGACACATATAAGAAAGAGATCAATGAAGTAGTTCAACACTGCGGTGCCTTAGCTTTAGAGAAAGACTCTGTTCAAAAGGAGAGAGATGTGTTCGCTCAACGAGTCAAAGAGTTGGAAGAGCTACTTCTCAAAGAGAAAGAAGAAAAGGCTGCTGCTCAGGTGGATTCACAGTGATACTGCGATGAAATTGTTGCCACACGACTCCTGAAAACAAAGCTCGATGAAGATTTCTCCAAGGCTGAGATGTTGAAGGATGAAGCCCATAAAGAGGGAGAAATAATAACATTCATGGAGATTGATTCTCGCCTTGAGGCGACTGCTGAGGTTGGTAGGGAGGAGATTAAGTGCATGTTTGATCCACTCATAGCCGAGTATAATGCTCGAGTTCTCATTCATCGCGACCTAACATTTCTTGGCGATGGTTACCTCGAATCTTTGGTCGAAGCATGGGAGACTTCGATAAAGATTTTAAAGGTTGAGTCAGTCCCTAAAGAGGTTGACGAAGAAGCTTTGGTGAAGGAATTTCTCCAGGGGAACGAGCCTTCAGACTTGTCTATAGTGAAGACTCTTTATAGCAGAGACTCCTCCTTGCCGAAAGGAAAGAATGATATTTCCGACCTGTCTGGAACCAAGTCTCTCGTTCCTCTCCCTACTCAACCGATTGGTCTCCCATCACTTGACCCCTTCAAGCAACACATTGGCCACAACCCAGAAGACCCTGGCCTTGATGTTCATGTTCTGTCTTCCTTTCCAGAGGGTGAAACTCCCTGGACAATTGAGAGTCAGCCAGAAACCGATACATAACTTTCCTTCTCAAAGTTCAAAAAGCCGTCGTTTTCGACGAGTAGTTAATGTATTCTAACATTTGTCTCTTATGATTTCGCGCAGGCCATTCTGATCCCGAGCCAACTCCAAGGGATGATGTCGCCATAGAGAAGGAGGAGATTATAGGAGAGGCAATGCAGATGGGAGAGACTCCCGGACCTGATGCTCAAGTGATCGAGACGCTTAACGAAGACAAATTGAAAATCCATCTTCCGTCGAAGAACACGATGAGGTTGAAATTACGGATGCCTCCGGACACACTTCAAAATTGAGCATGAAGGAGAAACTTATGGAAGTGAAAAAGAAGAAAGTTGAAATCAAGGTTGAGCCCCAAGTAGTGGAACTAGATGATCCTTTGAATATATCTTTGAAAGTTATTCTCCCCGGTGGGTCTAGGCCACTAGAAGTTCCTCTTCCTTCCTCGAACATCACTTCCCTTGCAAGCAAGGCGTCCAAGAGAAAAACGCATGAGGGAGGAGTCATCTGATAAATCAAGGATGGAGAAGAAGTCAAAGAAGTGGCTATCATGCCTCGTTCATTGAGAATAAGCTTAGATTATGTAATTATTTCTATTTATTTTCATAGCCAATGTAAATTGACTTTTGACTCTGAGTCTAGGTGGAATTGTAGTGGAACTTTGTTTTGGGATTTGTGAATAAAAGTTGGTTTCTTTGTTTTTCGATGACTTTCACTTTTCAGCTTATTGTCTAACTTGTTGTCATAGCGCGAAATTCGGTGAGGTACACAAGTTCTAGTTCACCTCCATGTGACTCGAAATTTTTTCGAGAATCGTAGATCCTCTATTCCTCGCTTCGGGCACTTAGAATATTTTTAGTATGCACTCTGAGGATTTAAAGATTTTCGAGTCATCAATACTCTAGTCCGCACTCTAGGGACTCAGAGTACTCTAGTCCACGCTCTAGGGACTTGGAGACTTTAAGTCGTTTATACTCTAGTCCGCACTCTAGGGACTCAGAGTACTAATGTCCGCACTCTGGGAACTTGGAGATTTTAAGTCATTTATACTCTATCCCGCACTCTGGGGACTCAGAGTACTCCAGTCCACGCTCTGAGGACTTGAAGATTTTAAGTCGTTTATACCCCAGTCCGTACTCTGGGGACTCAGAGTACTCCAGTCCGCACTCTAGGGACTTGGAGATTTAAAGTCGTTTATACTCTAGCCCACACTATGGGGACTCAGAGTACACCAGTCCGCACTCTGGGAACTTAGAGATTTTAAGTCGTTTGTACTCTAGTCTGCACTCTGAGGGCTCAGAGTACTCCAGTTCGCACTCTGGGGACTTGGAGATTTTCGAGTCATCTATACTCTAGTCCGCACTCTGGGGTCTTAAAATACTCCAGTCTGCACTCTGGGGATTCAAAGATTTTAAGTCGTTTATACCGTAGTCTGCACTCCGGGGACTTAGAGTACGAGGACTTGGAGATTTAAAGTCATTTATACTCTAGTCCGCACTCTAGGGACTCAGAGTACTCCGGTCCGCACTATGGAGACTTAGAGATTTTAAGTCGTTTATACTCTAGTCCGCACTCTGGGGACTCAAAGTACTCCATTCCGGACATTGGGAATTCCGAGATTTAAAGTCGTTTATACTCTAGTTCGCACTCTGGGGATTCAGAGTACTCCAGTCTGCACTCTAGGGACTCAGAGATTTAAAGTCGTTTATACTCTAGTCCGCACTCTGGAGACTCAAAGTACTCCAGTCCGCACTCTGGGGACTTGGAGATTTTAAGTCATTTATAATCTAGTCCGCACTCTGGGGACTCAGAGCACTCCAGTCCGTACTTTGGAGACTTGAAGATTTTAAGTCGTGGATACTCTAGTCCTCACTCTGGGGATTTAGAGTGAGAGTACTCCAGTCCGCACTCCGGGGATTGGAGATTTAAAGTCGTTTATACTCTAGTCCGCACTCTAGGGACTCAGAATACTCCAGTCTGCACTCCGGGACTTAGAGATTTAAAGTCGTTTATACTCTAGTCCACACTCTGGGGACTCAAAGTACTCCAGTCCGCACTCTGGGGATTTGAAGATATAAAGCCATTTATACTCCAGTCCGCACATTGAGGACTTGGAGTACTCCAGTCCGCACTCTGGAGACCTGGAGATTTAAAGTCATTTATACTCTAGTCCGCACTCTGGGGACATAGAGTACTCCAGTCCGCACTTCGGGGACATGGAGATTTAAAGTTTTCATGCGCATTCATATGCTAGATAGAATAATGTAACTTTAATTTTTGCCATAGAATTATCAAAGGGAAACATCAATAATTCATAGAAAAGATGGCTTCAAGCCTTTATTAATGAAAATAAACTGAATTGTCTTATTACATGCCAAAAACTAAGAATCAATGAAATAAAAATACACTGGAAATAATTGCAACTAAAATGCGATAGAGATAGACTAAGTATAATAATGTCACAGATGCTCGCTATTCCATGCTCAGGGGATTGTCGCTCCATCAACAGTCGCTAGCTTGAATGTTCCCTCTCCAAGCCTCCACTCAATGACATATGGACCTTCCCATATGGGATTCATATGCGATAGGACCGGAAAAACCCGCTTCAAAATGAAGTTGCCCACATCAAAGATTCTCGGTCGGACATTTTCATCATAATATCGAGCGACTCAGTGTCTATATGCAGCCGCCCTTAAATCAGCTTCTTCATGTTTTTCATCAGCGAAGTCCAATGATTCCAGTAAGAGATCCCAATTCATCTTAGGGTCATAATGAGTTGCCAATGTGAAGGAACTTCAAGTTCCATGGGTATAACGGCTTCCGTGCCATATGCCAATGTGAATGGAGTATGGCCAGTTGCGGACTTGTGGGTGGTTCTATAAGCCCAAAGTGCCGTTGGAAGTTCATCTACCCACTTGCCTCTAGCCTTTTCCAAATGTTTCTTCAATATGGACTTGTTTATTTTGTTTACGGCTTCTACTTGTCCATTGGCTTTTGGATGAGTAACCGTTGCAAACCTTTTCTCAATGCTATACTTTTGACAAAATTCTTTGAACTCCCTACTCTCAAACTGAGTTTTGTTGTCCGTAATTATAGTTCGAGGAAGGCCAAAACGACATATGATGTTTCATACAACGAAATTAATGACCATTTTGGTGGTCATTGTAGCTAAGGGCTCTACTTTCGCCCACTTGGTAAAGTAATCGAACGCAACAATTGCGTATTTTGAACCGATTATAACGATTCCCCATATTGCAAACGGTTAGGGATTATCGATTATCGTGAGTTTCGTTGGCGGATCTCTCGGGATTTTTGCATACTTTTGACATTTGTCACATCTCCTTACGTAGTCCGCAACATCCTGTTTTACAGTTGGCCAATAGTATCCATAGCGAAGGATCTTTTTCGTTGGTGTCTGCCCCCTAGTATGGTCACCACACTCTCCTTTATGAACTTTCTTCAGGACCCCTTTTACTCTACCGTGGGAAATGCACCAGAGTAAGGGGACCGAGAATCCCTTTCGATACATTATTCTGTCCTGTAGTACATATCGCGAAGCTTTACCAATGGCTTGTCGTCCTTTTCTCTTTCTCTTGGTCAAGACACTGTGTAGCAGGTATTGCTTAAATGGAGTTATCCATGACTCCTTCTCGAAATCTGTTTCTAACAAGAAATCTATCTCCAACTCATTTATACTCGGAGCATGTAAGGTTTCGACGGGAACCAATCCCATTTGTTGTGCATCGCCAGTACTTGCAAATTTTGCCAACGAATCAGCTTCTCTATTTTTTTCACGAGGGACGTGCGAAATATCATAATATTTGAGATCTACTAACGGCTCTTGAACCCAAGCAAGATACGGGGCAAGTCTACCCTTTGCTTGATAGTCCCCCAACACCTTGTACATCACCAATTATGAGTCACAAAAGATTTCAACCGTTTTTACTCCGAGTTCATTGATAAGTTTCAAGCTAGCAATCAATGCTTCACACTCGGCTTCGTTATTCGTAGTTGGGAAATTGAACTTTAAAGCATAACAAACAGATTGGTTTTCGAGAGTCACAAGAATTATTCCAGCCCCAGAACACTGGTTGTTTAATGCCCCATCGATGTATAGTTTCCATCGAATAGAGGGGATAACATCATCACTATTTGGTTCATTTGATATAGTAAATTTGGTGATAAAGTCTGCTAGCGCTTGCCCTTGTATGGCCCTTCGTGGAAGGTAGGTAATATCGAACTGACTCAACTCGAAATTCCATGTTAATATCCTTCCAGAGGTTTTTGGTCGTTAGAGTACCTATCGCAAGGGTTGATCGATATAAACACTGATTGAATGCACCTGAAAGTACGGACGAAGCTTGCGTGATGCAATCACCAAGCAGTAGGCCAGCTTTTCAATTTTAGGATAATTTCTTTCTACCCCTTTCAGATGTTTGCTAACATAGTACACCGGCTTTTGAACACGGTCCTCCTCATGAACCAAAGTCGTGCTGATAACATGTTGGGATACGACCAAGTATACATACAACACTTCATGGTCTACTGGCTTTGACAGCACCGAAGGACTTTCCAAATGCCTTATCAGAACTGGGAATGCATCCTCACAGTTGGGTGTCTTATTCAAAATTTCTCTTTCCTTTCTATATTACATCAAAGAAGGGAATACATTTATCTGTGGCTCTAGATATGAATCGACTCAGTGCAGCCACTTTTCCATTCAGGCTTTGTATTGCTTTATAGTTTTTGGCACATGTATGTCTCGAATAGCCAGAATCTTTTCTGGGTTAGCATTAATTTCCCGGGCATTAACAATGAAACCCAAAAATTTCCCCGACGCAACGCCAAGGGAACACTTCAGAGGATTGATCTTCATTCCATAATATCTGAGTATATCAAATATTTCTGCCAAGTCTCGAATGTGGTCGTTTGACTGTCGTGACTTTACGAGCATGTCATCCACATAGACTTCCATTGTTCTATCTATCTGGTCTTTAAACATTCGATTCACTAGGCGCTGATAAATTGATCTTACATTTTTCAATCCAAAGGGCATCACCACGTAACAATATAGCCCAACGTATGTGACAAAATAGTGTGCTCTTGGTCTGGAATGTGCATCGGGATTTGATTATACCCAGAGTGCGCAACCATAAATGACAATAACTCATGCCCTGCCGTTGAGTCGACCAGCTGATCAATTAGGGCATGCTTTGTTCAGATCAGAGTAGTCACGCAGGTTCTCTATTTCCCATTTTATTTCCTTACTAGCACAGGGTTAGACACCCATTCAAGGTAGAGGGCGTCATAGACGACCTCATTGGCTTTGAGTTTGTCCACCTCCTCTCTTAGAGTAGCGGACATCTCCGGGTCCATGCCTCTCCTTTTCTGCTTTACTGGTACGTACCTCGGGTCTATTTTCAATATATGACTCGCAATGACGGGAGAAATCCTGCATATATCAGAATGTGTCCAAGTGAAAACATCCAGATTCGCTCGGAGGAAATCAGAGAGATTCTCAGTCATCGAGGGGATGAGATGTGATCCAATCTTAAGCACTCACGGTGGGTCGTCTCGGCTGACTGGAATGTCAATCGTTAGTTCAGCTGGTGTCGCTTTTGCTTCCCTGGGTTCCTCATCATCATCTCTTGGATCTATATCTCTATAGATCCGATTGTGTTGCCCGAGCCAGGGCTCGGGCACTACTTGTCAGTTTTCAGTGACTCGAGTGCGGATGGAGTTGTTCGCAACCTTTCCTTTCTCTCTTCGCCAGGCCTCTCTCAGCTCAGCCCCATAACACACACGATCAGTCGCCTGATTGCCATGCACAACACCAGCTCCTTCATATGTCAGAAATTTCAAGGTAAAATACCAAAGGGCCAAAGCTTCCCCAAACTCTGCCAGGGCCGGTCGACTCAGAAACACATTATACGGAGAGTCGACATCCAAAATGATGAAAGGTAGGATTCGCACTCTCCTACGTTCACCTTGCCCAAGTTCAACTGGCAATTCAACAAAACCCACTGCATGGTAGTTGCACCATTAAAGCCATGGATACGAGCTTTAGATGGTTTTAAATACTTTATCTCCATCTTCATTTGATCATATGCTTTGTTAAAGATGATGTTAACAGATTTCCACAATCAATCAATATTCTTTTCACGAATGCTGGCCCGATCGTCATGGAGATGACCGTCGGATCAATGGTAGGAGCCTCCACCTAATCAGCATCTCTGCTTCTGAACAGTGTATCGTCCGTCATTGTTCGCTGCTGTTTAGCCAGGGACCCATCTTCCGTATTTGAACACCATTCAAAATCTACGTGCTTTAAGGAACTTGCATACCGCTCCATTTCCTGCCAATTCTTGTCTACAGGGTGAGGCCCACCGACTATCGTGTTTATGACTAGCCTTCCAACAGTCAGAGTAGGTTCCTCAGGATGGCATGGAGCTTGCCCGCAACTGGGGTCTGATGTTCCTTGTCTACCTTCCTACGGGTTCTTGACAAATTCTTGAAACTTTTTCTTTCAAATAAGCTTTTCAATGGCATCGTGGAGGTGTCTACACTCCTCTGTATTATGCCCGTATGTCTCATGGAAGCGGCAATACTTCCTAGTCCGCTTTTGTTCCTATGTGGACTCTTTCTAACGTGGCTTTCGGTATTGAAAAGTATTGCAAGTTGATAGGTAGATATTTTCCAGAGATGCATTCAGGGGAGTGTATTCGTTGTAAGTTGAAGTCCTTGGTTTCCACTTTCTTGCTTCCCTTTTCTTCCCGGGATTTGATCCTCTGGATCCTTTAGATCACCCTGGCTTGTTCTGGACATTGACCTGGAATTTTCCTGAGTTATCACCAGATTGTTTTACAGCAATGTTGCTCTTCAAAATCTCCTTGCCAGGCCCTAGTGCATTGTCTTGCCTCGTCCACCTGGCTTCCTCTCTTATTATGAATTGATGCACCTTGGAATAAAACTGTTCTAGTGTAGTAGGAGTCTTTCCTGCCCGTCAATCGCCAAAATCCAAATCTAGATCTACCCCTTGCATGACAGCTATTAGAGTGGCATGCTCATTTGGGTTGCTGACTTCAGTAGCTGCAACATGAAATCTCTGAAAGTACTCCTTTAAAAACTCCCTTGGAGCCTAAATCACGCTAGACAAGGACATCACGTCCTTGGGACGAGTGGCATGAATCCTGAAATGCTCCATAAATTTCGTATCTAATCCATCAAAGTTGGAGATAGACCGTGGAGGAAGTCGGGTGAACCACATGGTCGCAATTTCAGATGAAGTTATCAGGAAGCATCTACATTTAGTAGCATCATTTGCTCTAGTTGAATCCATCATCCATTCATATCTCATCACATGCTGTCGGAGATCAATCTTCGCTTCGTAGGCCGGAATGGTTGGCATGTTAAACTTCCTGGGGTACTCGGCCTGTACAATAGTATCTGTGAATGGAGTATGACTTCTGGATATCGCCCAATCATCATTACTCAAGCCTTAATTTTCTCTCATCAGTTTTCTGAACATAGCCGATAGGTCCGGGTTTTGTATAGAAGATGGCATGTTGGAATCTGTCCTACGAGACCGTTCTGGTTGGTGTCTCCTCTGTTGGCGATCTACACAATGTGTGTTCTGAGGACCAGCTTCATTACGACCTTGGTGAGCCGGCCGCCCAACTTCCACTCGTGCTCCAGATCCTAAATTTCCTGTCCCATCTTGGGTGTGGTTTCCTTGATGTAAGTGAGGGGCCATGGCTCCAGATAGGGGACCAGGACCTTTCTTGGTTGATCGATCGGCAACACCTGCTTGCGTTGTTTTAGTTCTATGGCATCTACGCCTAAGAGGTTCATCGGATCAAGTCGAGCTGTCAGATGAGGAGTAAGGAGTGGGGCTACCTCCAGCATTCTGATGTTGTTGTTGAGTAAGCTGAGTCATGAGGTTGACATTAGATTGAATTTATTCGTTAATTTGTCTCATGCTTTCCATGAGTTCTCTCATCAGCTCATTGAACTTCGTTCTAATGAAAACTTCCATTTAGTTATGGGCGGCGGCAGTCCTTGCGCCCGAATTAACTTGTTGATTACTAGGTCCTACTTATTGGACACTAGTAGTCTCGTTGACATTCACGTTGTGCGCGGATGATCTGGTACAAGGTCTTCCCATTGTAGAGTTATTGGTAGGAACTCTGAATAGAATCAACGGACTTCTTGTGAATGACTTGGATCTCCTTCGAGGGATTTCTTCAATCTAGTAGATACAAAGTAGATCCTAATAACCAGAGAATGTTATTCTCAATGAAAGCACCAAAATTGACCACTAATACCCAAAGAAGGATTGTGTAGAGAGATTAATGAAGAGAGAAAATTAAAATAGAGGAATATATGCAGAATTAATTGCAAAAACTAGAACACCAGATTTATAGTGGTTCGGCATAACTGCCTACGCCTACTTTGAGTTTAATCTTTATTGTTTTTTCGAATAATTGAATATAGATTCAACAACCTGAATACAAGTTTTAGCTGGAAAAAAATAAGTCTTGGAAATGGCGGAGTCTCCTCAGTGTTCTCGAAAAAAGCCCCTTTTCACTCCGTCCCTGCCCCTCTATTTATAGACGAAGATTGGTTGGACCTCCCTCATAGGCCCTAGAATGAGGTATCTTGGTCCATAGTAGGTGACTTCTGCACACCGAGCCAGGCATGCCGAATGAGTCATGCCGAGTGAGAAATACCGGTCAAGAATTGTCTAGTCGACCATCAAGTGACTCGAAGTAAACCTTCAAGAGAACCAAAGCAAGTAATGAGTTGATTCTCGAAGCGAAGTCATGCCGATCTCCCTTGCTTCATCGTGGGATGGATAACCTTTTAACATCTCTAGTATGCACCGAGCCAGGCACGCCAAACTGTCATGACCGGGCGTAGTTGCCAAGCGAGATTGGCCGGGCCACCATACTCTTCCCATCTTGGCCGAACGTCGAGTCTTCCCTTTACGCTGAATGACGTATTAACAGAGCCGAACATTGAGTCTTCCTTCTAGGCTGAACGACGTATTAACAGAGATGAACGTCGAGTCTTCCTTCTAAGCCGAACAATGTATTAACAGAAACGAACGTTGAGTCTTCCTTCTAGATCAAACAATGTATTAATAGAGCCGAACGTCGAGTCTTCCTTCTATGTCGAACGATGTATTAACAAAGCCAAACGTCGAGTCTTCCTTCTAGGCCGATCGACGTCCTAACAGAGCTGAACGACAAATCTTATTTCTTGACCGAGCCGCATTTGAAGAGGAAATAACGGAATGTTCCTCCCTTTGACTGGGCCATACAGAAATGCTGCAATGTTTCAAATATACCAAACCATTTAGATGTCCAGCCTTTCCTTAGTTAGGAACCTGTATGATGCTATTATCTCCTCTACAACTATTGTCTCGTAGCCAGACTAGTCGGGTAACAAATTTCGTCTTCGAAATTGCCAAGGTAAAGAAAATGCCTCCAAACCCGTTAACTTTTCAAAATCAATTAGTTGGAATAGGTTATTAAAATTTTCTATGTCTTAAAATTTCTAAAAATTTCGGCAACATCTCCTTTGTGCCGCTCGATCGAAAAAACTACAAATTACCACACCGGGCCCAAATCAATCAAAAGAAAGCAAAAGCCAAGTGGCCTCCCATATCTGGGGCATAAAACCATTAATCCAAACGACATTTTACACACGTACCTATTTGTCAGGCAAATAACTCAACTCATAAAACCATAGGCGTCAAACTAGCCTTTCCTTCCATAAAACTGCATCTCATTTACAAATAATATCAAAATATATGGTTCGCAGCTACATAATATTGCATTACCAAATGTTAAATTTATAATGATTATAAAGTCCATAAGATGCACATATACCATCCATAGCAATATCAAATCTGATCGCTCACTCGATCGCATAATTTTACTTCCGAACTAGTATCATCCACTCGAATTCTCTAGTACGGACTTTGGTCCAGTTCCTTGATTATAAACTACTGTACTCCTTGTATAGCCATATACTATGATAGAAAACTTTGGATTCAAATCAAAAATCAACGCCGAGTGTTCGCCGTCAGAAATCGAGTGAAAAATCATCATTCGGATTAGTGTAAATAACCTCGAAATCATATACTCAAATCTAGATCAAAATCAATTATGTGAATCAAATGGTCTTCGTACAACATACGTATTTATTTCAGTTGGTTCCTTAATTATACCAAATTCTTTTAATTCACCTTCAAATCACAACTAATTATACCAATAGTATTTCCCTTTTATATTAAAATTCATTTACAAACCATATCAAAATTCATTTTATTTTACTTTACTTATTTTAACTCACATTTATTATCTCTTAGTATATTCCCATTAAAATAAAATTATTTATGAACTATTTCATAAATCCATTTTCATTAAAAACTATTTTTATTTTAACCCATTCCAGAGCACATTACTTAAAAACTCAAATATTTCACAACTTAAGTTTATGAACATCTTATAAAACACGGCTTAATTTTATCAACACTTTAAAACCAAATTTTATATATATTTCAAAAAACACAACTCCATTTTACAGCTCCTCCATACTTAAGTTTATATAACATTTTATAAAGCACACTTTTGTTCGTTATCCTTTAACTTAAGTTCATATTATTGATTAATACACGAATTCATTTTTTAAGTTATTTCAGAACATATTACTCCATGCCTACAAACACTTTATAAAGATTTATCTTCATTAATAAGACATTTCTCCAAATTTTTATTACTTCCAAAGAATCTATATTTTACATAAGAAATACTACTCAAGTCTATAACATTCTATAACTCGAGTTTATACTTGCAAAATACTCTTCTATTCCCTAAGAGTATATATATAATAATAGATTTGTTTTACTTAATATGAATGTTAAACACATTCAAATCTTGTTTTTAAATTTCCATCCCTTCAAATTTATAAGTTATAAAAACTTATTTTCTTATATTTTCACAAAACACTTAGCTTAATTTATCAATTCGACCTTGAAGTTTTTGACCATCCAGAAACCATCGAAAATTCCATTTCATTTAAATAAATGAAAATTACCTAACAACATCTCAAACGAGTTGCAAAAACCGTACTATCCTAATGGGTATGATACATAAGTACATAATATCACTTAACTGTTGGTTTCAGAATTTAAACATCCAGTTTCTATTTCAAATCTTCTTGAAATAATAATAATATTCATATATTCCTTTGTATCTCAAATCATATTAGTGAATTTTTAGATATTTTTTTTTACCCAACACAATTCAATAACTAATTTTTATTACGGTAGCAATTCCTCACTTTAGAAACTCGAAAATGAACATCAATGATGCTGCAGTCATTACCGAAATTATTTTCCAACGACCGAAGTGAGTTCAATGCTTTTTAACTCTTTTAAATCCCTTTTCAATATTTCTATTAATTAATGATTTCAAAATAATACCAATGCTATTATTTTTCCTAAAAATTTGAAAACAATTTCCAAATACCGGTTTTGAGTTCTAAATTTCTTGGTTTAAGTCCATTTTTATTTGAAAACCATGATTAAAGAAAAAATTATTCCAAAAACTTTTCAATAATACCATTATTATTCCTCGTAACAATTTGAAAAACTATTTAAAATCTACGTGATTTTAGTACTCAAATTCTCAGTTTTAAATCCTTATTTATGCTCTATATTTATATATCCTGCTTATATAGTTTCACTTCTTATATAAGATTCTTTCCTAATTACTTTTATTTTTATAGATTATAATAAACAAATTTTATTATAATTAAAATTCAACTCAATATTACCATCGAGCACCTTATAGTCAAACTGTGAAAGCGAATTCACAAAGTGTTCATAATACTTATTTTAATAATTAATAAAGACTCATAAACTATCTGAGCACAACTAATCATAATAAATGATAATGTCAAATATTATCATTTTCTAACAACCAAACAGACTATATACAACTATAACAATTTACTAGAAAATCAATCTTTTATATATAAAATAAAATTTAGGTAGAATTATTTCATTTACCCAATTCAAAACAATACTCTTTTAATTTGCCTTGTTCAAGTGTTAAGAAACCCCTATCGATACAGTTATTCCTTATGCATCGACCAAAGTTCATAACCACTCAACCGATAAATCAATATAATGTAAAATATTTTTATATCACTAAAAAATACGTTCTCAGATATATATAAACTCAAACTCATCCAAATATCTCACTTACCCTATCTCAAATGAGTTAACCCTACCAAAGCCTAGGTGTTCGCTCAACCTAAGCTTTGATACCACGTATAATGACCCGATTTTTCATACCATTCATGATGACAATAAACCACACATGTTTAACCCAAGTCGAATAAAAATAAGGGTGGTTATGAGAAAGAAAGAGGAAAGAAGACAAGCAGAAGAGAAAAGAAACTAAAAACAACATAGAATCTCACAATCGCAGTGGAATAACATATAATATAATATCAATGATTTTTACAAAAGAGAAATTATTATATACATACATCCATCAAAGTATAATAACAATCACAATTATCAGCCTAGAGAGTTATGACAACATGTCCTCACAATTTCTAATAATTTCAATATCCAAGTAATGGAAAATAAATATATACGAGAATATGATTTAAAGATCTCCAACTCGTCTCCTAAGCTCCAATGCATCCAAAGAAATATGTAATTATGCTCGGTCTGACCCGAGCATTATAATAAAATAACATCCGAGTTAGTCTGAAAAACTAGCGTGAGAAAAACACACCCAACTGGAATTTAAAGTTAAAAAAACCTTTGAAAATAAAGGTATCCCATAAGACCATGCCACACATGAATACGGATCGGTTTTTACCTTACGATAACCAAAACGTGTCATATGAAATCCTCTGATATTATAATAGTATCTAGATACAATTACTTATTAATCATAGCTGAAATTGTTACATTATTAAATTCCAGCATAATTGGTATAAAATCAAGTCCGTAGACGCTTATTGGTGTACAATCAAGTCCATAGGATTAAAAATTATATACGGACACCAGATTGGTTAAATTAAATGGTTTAACAATTCTTGGTTTTGAAATTATTTAATGGATATCGTTAAAGAAATAAAGGAATCGAATTTACATGAATTAAATTAATTTCACGTTCGAGTTTTGAAATGTTGAATTTAGAACTTAGTTAGCAGGGATTGTTTAAAGAATCGAATTTGAAAATTTGAAGTTATAATCAAGAAATCATTTGAATGATGGAAATTGAAATTGTATTAAATAGTTGAACCTTTATTTGAACTTTGAAATTTATCTTGGTTAGTAATTTAAATTAATATTCCATAATTTCTGCTCGAAATTTAAATATTCGAAATGGAATTGATTTAAAGATTTAAACCGTAAATTGAACAATAAAGTTTAATTTTATTTAAGTGATTTAAATCGGTAGATTGAAATCAGACTTGTAATTTATATGAATTGAAATGGTTTAAAATAAGAATTGAATTAAAAATTAAAATCTCAAATTGAATCGTTGAATTGAATTTGAAGTTGAAATGAACATTTTGAAATTATAATTAATTTGAATTGAAATCAAAATCAAGGTTGATTTGAATTGAAATTGATTTCAATCGAAATCGAAATTGTGTTGATTTGAATCGAATTGAAATTAAAGATGATTTGAATTGAAAGATTTTTAATTGAATTAGTTGATATAATTTGGACCTGGGTCCAGATTTGTTGAAACAGAAAGAAACAGTTTGATTTGAAACTTTTTTCAAAATAAATTATTTTAATATAAATTGTTTAAAATCTATCTTTTTAAATATTCAAATTATTTTGATTTTTCAAACTATTTTACTATATAAACTATTTTCAATACTCAAACCATTTTATATCAAAAAATTTAAAATCTTTAAACAATTTTAACTATTTAAAACTATTCAAACTATTTTCTAATATTTCGAACCATGCAAAGTTGGAATGTTTATATTAAAATCGTGGAGTTAAATAAGAATTAGGTTAAAATGAAGTTATAACCTAAGTTGAAACACGAAACGATTTTAGGAAGCATAATTGAGATATTAAATTGAAATGATTTTGAAATGAAATTGATTTCAAAGTGAATAGAATGGTTTTGAAATGAAATGATTTTCAAATGAAATGATTTTCAAATGAAATTGATTTTGAAGTGAGATTTCGAAAAGAAATGGATTTCAAAATGAATAAAATGATTTTGAAATGAAATTAATTTTTGTAACGACCCGGATTTTCAGTCGTTTGATTTTGAACGTTTATTTTATTTTAATTGTTGAATTTGAAATGTAAATGGAATTTTAATATGAATTTTTTCGATCAAATAAGTGGATAAATCTTAAGTTCCAAATATAGCAATTTATTAGATAAATTTAATTATTGAATTAATAATTGAAAATCATTTAAATAATTGAGTCTTTGATTTTTATTTGGATAAAAATAATATGAAAGCTTATTTGATCACTATTTAGCAAGAATAAATGTAACAAAACTTTTAAAGCTGATTCAAAAGTGATGTAGCTAATTTTGGAACTAACTCGTTTTAATTAACATGTAAAAATAGCCTTCTGAGGCATTGTCTCGATTTAGACGAAACCAGTTCCACTAGATCCATAATAGTGTATTATTATCGAATTTCAAATTTCGTAGTGTTTGGATTTACCATTTTGTCGTACTAGATAGAAATGCGTTAAAATTAATATTGGATATTTAATATTATAATTGGATTCAAAAAGCTATCTTATCCATATGATCGAATTCGAGCTCGAGACTAGTTCCATTGTGTTCGAAATATGGGTATAACATTAGGAACGCCAGGCGGCATACCATGATTTGAATTCAAAATTTAGGGCTAGATGTTTTGAAATTTAAAATAATACATTTCAATTTGGTTTAACCATACAACCATTTAAACTTCTCCATTAGCAACCCTATATGTATAGGCCTATACTCTGTTCCCTATTTAATTCACATTCGTTGTTCGTTCCAGTGAGAAAATAAAAAGGGAATTAAAGTGCCAAATCCTACGGCCCACGTCGATCTAGGAGCTAGAGGCCTCGATAGCCATTAGGGTCTGAAGGAGAAATGACTGGGGAGATGTGAAGAGGCGATTGTGTGCTGGAGATTGCCTGGTGTTCATCGTAGAGGAGACTAGTGTAGTGCGACTAGGTTGGCAAATGGGTTTGAATTTTAGACAATTCGGTCGGAGATAGGGTTCGTGACTGGTGGCGCAAGCTTGGGCGGGGTTGGAGCATGCCTTGGCGATGTCGAGGTGGTCTCCGATGGCCACAAGGAGGAGCAAATAGAGATGAAGTAGCGGTTGAACGAGATGCCTAGGAGAAAGAGAATGCGTGATTTTGAAAGTTATTAAGGTTTGTTAAACGTCATTAAGCTGGGTAGTAATAATTAAATAATTTAAGTGTAATTAATTAAATTATTATTCTTGTAATCATAGACATGCAATATTTAATTCATATTAGGTCCAAAATGAACGAAACAAGTTTTGATGCGCTTGTGGCATCGAATACTACACCTAAGAATTGGTTTGGAGTCAATTGGAGCTAGCAGGAATTTGGATTAAAATTAAATGCTTGTTTAATTTTAAATTCAAAATGCAATGCTGGGACGATAACTAAAAATCAAGAAGAGTAAATCTCACTTATTTTGGATAACTGGTTTAAATTTTTAATGTTGAAATTTAGTTATTGATTGATTCGATGAATTTATAAATTATTATTAATTGGATGTTTTATTATATATAGTAGTATGTATATTAGTAGTTGGGTATATTCTCGCCGATTGGAGCAGATGAGACACTATGCGCACGCATAATAGAGGATGACCATATATCATTGCGATATCCCCCCCGAAGCGGAAATATTATTATACGTTATATAACTTCTGTGCTGGTTGGAAGATAGGTTGGAGGGATCCAACTGGAATCTCAAAAATGTTGATTTTAATTTCATATATGTTGATATGTGATGTGTGTGAATATCCTACTATAGATTGTGATGTGTTTGATTTATTGGATGCTGTAGAAGCATTGACCTAAATTTTGATATTATAAATACCATAAATAATATTTGAATTTTAAAAAGAAATTCAAAGGGTATTCTAAAAGTGGAAATATTCATATCGAATTTCGGATTATTTTAAATAAAATTGATTTAGATAAAAACTATGATTTGATTTTAGGTTTGTACTTAACTATTCCGAAAATGTTCTAAATAAAGATTTTAAAATAATTTATATAAGGGATTTTTAACAATGGATTTTTAAATGATATTTTTGAAAATATGGATAAGAAAGTTGAAATCAATAGTTAAAATAGAATTGATAAATAAATGGGATTAATAAAGCGATTGATTTAACAATGAAGTTTATAAATGAGAATATTTCTATAACAACCCGGAAAGTTAAACTATAATAATTAATTAACAATTAATTAAATGATAAAATAACTTTGTGAAATTATAAGAATTGAGCCACGGGAGTAGCACCATTATGTCTGTGGTAATTTTCTGGTCAATTTCCATATATAGAATGTCAGTATCCAAGCTAATATAAGATAAAACAAAATAAACAAGAAAAAAAGAAAAACGAAAAAATATATAATATTGTGGGCTAGGTCGACCCAAGGGTCAACCTAACCATACCCTAGGTCGACCGCTCGATCAACCCGCCAACATTTTTGGAACAAAGAAAATTTTCTTCGTTCCAGAGCGTTCGTACATGTATTTTTGCATTCTTTTCTCTCATTTGGTCCCTTCCTACTTCCATCCGATGGCTCCTATACAGCCCATGACATGGTTGCATCATATTCAGTTACCCAATCCAATGGTTTGAGACTCACTTCTACCCCTATAAATAAGACCCTAGGCCTAACACTTTTTCCCATTCTATATTTTCTCTGCTTGGGTTCGCCTTTCAAGAAGGACCCTAAAAGGAATAATTTTCCAAGGAGAGAATCTTTTAAAAAAATATATTTTAATACCCTCAAGTGGATCTGGGATGACCAAAAGGAAAGAGCTTAGGACCACAGTCGAGTGATTGTAATTATTTAGATTTCTAAGTAATTTAAAATAATCGGGTTTCCAATAGTTGTAGCTTTACTATGATTTTTGGAATAACCTTTTTAGCAGTTTATTTACAGTTTTTAGAATTGTTTTTAGTCTGTTTCTTTTAATTGTTCTTTTCAATTGATTTAAGTTTATTTTTGTTAATTATAGCTTCTCCATTTAATTACAGTTTACAATATTTTAATTTATTTATTGTTATTTATGCGTTAATTACATCCTTTTCCTACGCTTTGGATTTTCTTATATTTTCAGTTTATTTTATTTCTTCTTTTTCTACACGTATTGATTAAAATAGATTAAACGCAAATATGATTAAAATTAAAATAATACTGAAATAACGAAAATAAGATGTAATTGTAAAGATTTTAATAAAAATAGAATTAAGATTGAAATTGAGCCTAATTATGATATATATTAATGTTAGAATTTGACTAATTAAAGATAATTGGCCTAGTTATAACTTAGAATTACAACTAAAAATAGTATAAGATGAAAGAAGCTTATTTTTACACTTAAACCTTGGGTTAAGTAATAAGCATGATTATAGCATAGGTTATAATAAGGAATAGGACAGAATGACGCTTATTTTAAGACATAGGATAAGTTAATAAGCAAAGATAGTAGAGATAAATTATAAAGGCTTATTTAAATAATTCATCTAAGTGAATAAGCAAATATGAAAGTAGGAATTGTACCAACTAGCATTCCCCTATTATTTCTATGCACATGGTGTTTCACATAAACCTGAAGTGAGACGAGGGGCATGCTTATGCTTATAATGGCAGTAATTGGTCAATACGTAGAAGTCCAAATCATGGGGATTTGGTCAAGGGGTGCAACTAGACATTGTTTGGATGACAACCTAGTACCAATAACATTTCCCCTATTTTCTATGGACATGGCAATCTCACATTAGCATGAAGTGGGATGAGGGGCATGCTTATGTTAGAGCTTGAGGTAAGAAGAAGACCTAATATGTGGAACAACAGGTAACACGAGCATGGTGGCGGTTATGCGTGCAACTTCCATTCGGGTGCTCAGTAGTCGTTATGAGTTCTAAGCATTTAGTATGTGTGCCTTTCATAGGCACCATTGCCTTCTGTGTAGGGAGCTATATAGGTCTATTCCATAGTTGATACTTTGCTTGTCATTTGTAGACACCATTTCTATGTAGGGAATTATATAGCGTCTAGTCCATAGTAAGGTCTATGGAGTAGCAGGTCGATCAAATGGTAGAAGTAAGATTTTATCCTAATTATATGATAAGAAATTCATCCTAATCAAAGCAGCTATCAAAGGAAAGTGCAAACAATCAAAGTTAATCAACTATGTTAATTCGTATTTATTTCTAGCTTATTCCTTATCTCTATTTCCTTTGTTTCCTTTTATGTACTAGAACTATTTTAAGGTCTATAACTTTTACTTTGCTTAAAGATTCTAGCAAGAGCAAGGACGATAGATTGCAGACACTTGGAGACTTCTTTGGCAGAGATTTCTTATGTATTTTTCTTCTTTATTTTCGGTTTTTAGCTTATTCCATGTACTGGAACTTTGTGAGGAATAGTTTGTGCTCTGATATTTATGAGACTAAGGTTTTGATTTCATGAGACATATATTGGTATTTTGAGACATATGATATAATTGGTTTTATAATTCTATATTATGAAGTTTGACTTTTACAAATTTGTTATTTTAATTACTTCTGCTATTTTTATCTATTTTGTCTTGTGAATCTTAATCTTTGCTAGTTTTAGTTATACCTACAATGCACCGCATCTTTTAGTGTGTCCTTTTGGGTATACTTAGGGTGTGGGGTGTTACAGTTTTATAAACAAGTGAAACTAGAATGAGTTTATTAATTTGTAAACGATGTTACAGATAAAGTGAAATGATTTTCATTTGATAAATTGGAAATATAAATTTGTAGTGAGATGTATAATGAGATAAAGAATTCGGTTTAGAAGTAAATAGTGGATTCTATTTTTGAATTTGGAAATAGTTATGAAATTGGAGACGCAAGTCGACTTGGGATAAATGGAGAGAGATTTATAAATGCTAAAATGGTTCTATTGGATTTTACAAATAGATTTTTATTGAGAAGTTTGCTCTAGTATTGAAACTATTTCGGAAAGTTGGTTATTCAAATATTTAATATTATTTGAAATGAATTATAATTTTTATAATAAGCTTGTAGATTAATTAATATTATTTATAAAGGTATTAGAAAATTGATATTGTTCTTTGTTTAAGTGCTTTGGATATTTTAAATGATTATTTGAACGTTTTTTGAAAAACTAACAATTATTCTTTAAAAATACTTATTATTTTATATATGGAATTTAAAGGCAAGTGATTGGGATGCGTTTATAAATGCTCTCAAGATTTGTAAACCAAGTTATTTAATGGAGGTAGTTTTGTAAGAGAAATTTTATAACAGAATTCTAGAAACTTAAGAAATTTCCAAAGTGTTTTGGATACAGGAACTTTCGAAATGAATCTGAGTTCGTAAAAGAAGTTATAAAGTGTTAGTTGGTATTATAAATAAGTATAATTGGTTTTTGAAATTGTAAAAATAAATTTGTTAATAATTTTGGAGATTTATGAGGTAAGTTATGAAATATTTCCTAAGTGATATTAAAATGATTTTGGAGAATATGTTTATAAATATTTTCCTAAGTATTGAAAAGAGGGTTATGGAAATATTTTATGTGTGAAATGAATGGTACAGAAATATTTTTCAAAGTGTTATAAATTGAATTTGGAAATATTTCTAAGTGTTGATATGGTTTGAAATATCCTGTTATGTATTTAATTACTTGAAATTGATTTCAAATGTTGGAATACTGGAAGAAATTTGAATATATATCTTTGTAAAGATATTTGAGATAATTATTTGAAAAGATTTGATAATATTTAGGCTTAGTGACTAATTATGTGTGTAATTTGATAGCTAAATAACCAACTATCAAATTTAGCCAATTTCGTTAATCGTTTCGAAGAGACCGAGACCGGATAGTGACTAATTATGTGTGTAATTTGATAGCTAAATAACCAACTATCAAATTTAGCCAATTTCATTAATCGTTTGGAAGAGACCGAGATTGGATCTAATTGTCCGAAAACCACTTCGATCTGATTTGTGCGTTATGAATTGTGATATCTCGAAGACAATGGAGATGGTGATTTTGAAGGAGATTCTGTTTGTTCATACCAAGAATAACTTGTATGGATGAATGCTATCATTACATCTTTGCCTGGAAGGCAGTGCTAGTATTCCAAGTATGAATTCTATTCTTAAGGTACAACGTAGCCTCAAGCCTCATTAATCAGGAATGATTGAAAATCAGGGAAGACACAGCAAGGCTAAGTAGGTCGCACCCATTAGGGTATGTTGTCACCCTTCTAGATACATCTATATATTTATGGATTTGTTGTGCATGAGATCTTGATAAAAAGGGTTGCAAAGCAACGGGAGTGATGACATATTTGGTACTATCTAGTAAGGGGTTGGCCGGTCTTTTGTCGGCAGGGATCCAGGCGAGGTCCTCGGTACATTTTCTAGACTTGTACTATGATAGGTGGTACCCCAGTGTCTAGTCATTGTATGGAATCCATTCTCCAATAATCGCCGTACGGTTTTGATTGTGCCCAACTATGTTGAAGTGTGAGATGCAAGAATTTCAACTATTTTAATATTTTTATTTGAACCTCTAGACATTATTATAATATCATTGGTTTCTTTATAAAAGTGTTTTGGTTATCATAAGGTAAAATCATGACGTGTTTACATGTGACGTGGTATTACGAGATACCTTTTGATTTCAAAGATTTTTGCATAACTTAAAATCCTGTTGGGTGTATTTTCTCACGCTGGTTTTCCAGACTAACTCGGGTGTTATTTTATTATAATGCTCGGGTCAGACCAAGTATTGCAGATCTAGGTTAGGTTGTTACAGAGTTCAGGAGATGAGCTGGAGGATTTTAGGCGTATTACATGTACTAGGTTATTTTCCACTATGTGTTTTAAACTGTATATGCAGTACTTGTGAGGACAAGTTATTATAACTGTCCAAATTGCTATGTTGACTGTTGTACTCTGATGATTGTATGTATATTAATAGTTACAGTTTCTTTTTGTATAAATATCTGTATTTATCTATCATATATTGTTCCACTGCGATTTGTGAGATTCTATTTTTGTTTCCGTTTCTTCCTCTATCTCTTCTTCTTCTTTACTCCTAGCAATCGGTATTTCCGGTACTTGAATATTCGACATGCTATACAGTGAACATATTGATGCCAATTTTCAAGGATTGAAAAGCCCGGTTCGTTACACTTAGTATTAGAGCTTAGGTTGAGAGAATACCTAGGCTTTGGTGGGAATTACTCAATAAAGATAAGTTCAGTAGTACCCTAGAATGAGTATTAGTGTATTTATATATAGGGGAATTTCACTAGAAGGACAAAGATTGCAATCCAATTAGTTTCTAGGACACACGTCCACAGAAATTAATTTCAAGGCCAAAGTTAGTAGAATAATTACTTTTAAGGACAAAGTGTGCAGTCTAGTTACTTTCAAGGACATAATTTCCTAGGTTTTTAGGCCTTAGAAACTATTTATTTTTCATTTTGTCCTTAAAAGTAATTATTTCAGTTGTGTGTCCTACAAACTAATTACACTTGCTAAACAGGCCCTTGTGGCTTATTTCCACTTATATATGTGTATGCGTATTTGTTAGTGAATATAAAAATGTTTTACATTGTGTTAATTTATCTCTTGAGTGGTTTATGAATTCTGGTTGAATTTTGGGATGCCACGATATTTGTAGGGGTTTCTAAACACTTGAACTAGGTAAGCCGACAAAGTATTGTTTTGAAGTGGGTAAAAGAAATAATTTTACCCAAACTATATTTTGATATAAAGGAAATAGTTTTCTAAAATTATTATAGTATATTTGGAGTATTGGTTGTTATTATTATAATCCAAACAAAATTATAAAATTTGAAATGGTTTATATAACCAAATAGAAAATATATAAATATGGTTTATACAAATGAGTTAAACAAAATTTGGATTCAAACCAAGATATGGAAATTTAAACCCCGGAGATTTTGGAAACGTTTCCAATTTTTTTGCAAAGGATATTAGTTTATTGGGAAATATTTTTGGAAAAAAATGGTTTTAAATGGATTTTGAAGGTGATATAGCATTGAATTCATTCAGTCGCTGTAAAATAATTCCGATGATGATCGCGATATCATCAGTGTTCAATTTCGGGTTTTTAAGTGACAAACTGCTACTGTAGTAATTTGATATGGAGATTTTTGTTTGAAAACAAGTGCTGTTTTGAAAATTCCAAAGGGAATTTGTTTTGGATAAAACCAAGTTGATTTTGGAAATTCCAAAGGAATGGTTTGTTAAACCAAAAAAGCTATATATATATATATATATGATTTCCAAACCAAGTCACAAATATTTTTTATTGCAAGTGTAGATAATAAAAGTGATATTACCACAATTTTAAATATTTCAAAGAAGAATTTACCTGTACGGTGCCTAGGTGTCCCCTCATTTTAGAGTACATTCATGCCTCTCATTGTGCCCTCCTGATACAAAGAATTAGTTCCAAATTAGATGGTTGGGATAGTAAGCTATTAACAACGACTGGCCATACGAAACTCATTCACAACACCATCTGTCCAACTGTTCAATATTGGATATTAATTTACTAGTTACCAGTTTCAATTTTAAACAAAATTGATAAAATTTGTGCAGACTTTTTTTGGAAAGTGAAGATGCATAAGATATCATGGGATACCTTATGCAAGCCAAAATATGAAGGGCGTATTGGCCTCAAAAAATTCACAGATCTTAATATTACTGCTCGAATAAAACTATTATGGAACTTGTTGACCACCGATGGACTTTGGTCGAGATGGATGAGGTCGAAATATTTATCAAAGACAAATTTTTGGGCTCCGGCTAACAACAATAATTTTTCACGTGCATTTAAATCAATTTTAAGACAACGCGATGTCGCTGCTAAACTAATGAATCGAGTTATTATTAATGGGGAACATATAGATTTGTGGTTTGATCCGTGGATTAACCACAATCGTTAGTGGATCTGATTGGTTGGAATAGAATTTCCTTAAGTACTTCAATTAATAGGTTAGTAGGTTACATTATGCGTGACAGACAGCCATAGCCATAGAAATTGTCAGAAACTAGAGAGGTCGCCTCACAGATCCACCATGTAATTTTAGGTCGCGAAAGGTTTTCTGATTACTGGACGAATGCCAGTGAATGGAAATTTGCTTTCAGACCAGTATGGAACGCTATTTGACAACATGTAGTGCCAGAAGACAAATTTTTATTAATATGGGATAACATCATAGCTAGGAAATTCTTATTTACAACCTTTTTAGCATATACGCCACATTTACCAACCACGGATAGACTCCTAAATTAGGGAATGTCTGTTGAATAGTACCGAGTACTTTGTAATTCATATAGTGAAATTCATGACATCTATTTACAAATTGTAACTACATTACTTCTATTTGGGTTAAGCTTTTCTATCGGCTAGATCTTCAGCTTAATGCTGCCATTAATTTACGTCAGTAACTCCCGTATTTGAGGCAGAGCTTCCCTCACAAGTCAGCCACTCAACATCCATCATATGTTGCGACTTCCACGCTTATTCATCATATATGGACAGAGCTAGTTTGTCGCTGATTTGAAAGCAAGCTATGCTCTGCAGATCAACGGTTGAAGCTCTTTCAAATTGATGTCCAACTTCAATTTGTACGTTGCTTCCAATTTCGAGATTTGCGTTCAAGTGATAGAGAAAAACTTCAGAAATGGGGTACTAACGTGGGAGAACCTAGATAGATCTATTTCTTAATCATGATTTTTGTGGAGATATTTTGTTCTCATGGGCTGGTTTGGGCTGCTCGTAGACGATTGGAGGTGTTTTAATATATGCGAGTTGTATTTGTTTAATTTTTATCTCCTTTTCTTTGCTATTCATTGTACAGTGTTTTAGCTGTAATAGAGTTGTACTGGCATAGTGGATGTCATGCTGTTTTTCCTTACCACAATAGTAAGGCTTTTTAAGGAGGCAAATCTAACTATTGTATGGTTCTATTTTTTATTAGTAAAGAACCTTTCTTTTCAATATATATATAACTTCAAAATGATTTGAAATAAATACCTGGTGTTTGAATTCTGGAAATCCATGTTTTATGTTTGAGGAAAATATCAGGAGATAAGTTTTTTAACTTAAGTTAAGGATGATATTAGTAAGGGAAGAAAGTGTTAAAATTTGATTTTGGGATTAAAATTTAATGTGAGTAAATTTAAATATATTAAATTCATAAATGGACTATTATTTAACTTAAGCTAAGTTAAATAAAAATCGAATTGGAATTGAAAGAATATCTGTGTTGTATATAGATTTGAGTTGTAAATTAATTATATAACTATAGGTATAAATTAGTGAATGGAGTCAACTCAAGTATAGACTTGATGAAAATGTGAAACATAAGTTGTGTGACTTATAAATTAAAAAAGTGGATATGTACTCAAGAATGAAGAGAATTCGAATTAAGCGTAAAATGAAAGGAAATGTGTTTGAAATATTGGCTAATAAAGATTGAAACGTGGACTTAAGTCATAAATAATAATAGTCAGAAATGCTGGTATGGAATGTTTATACTAAATCTTAAGTAAAGATGAGATGAAATGGTTAAATCGAATCAGATTTGAATTCTAATGAAATGATGAATGAATATGGAATTTGAGTTATAAATAAATTCAATTTAAGTGTAAATTAATTGAATATGATATTGGGATATTATTCAAATGAAATTAAGTATGAAATTAAATTTTGAAGTGGAAATGAATATAAGTGATGTATAAAAGGTTATAATACACCTTAATATTAACTTTATGAAGTGATTCATAAATAAATTAACATGGAATGAAACACCGTTAATATAAAATGAAGTAAACTAGATTTTGTTAATAAATTGAATGTGGATTAATAAAAAGTTGATAAATTGATTAATCAATTTAAAATAGCTATAAATTAGAATGGTTATTTTATTAAATGAATATCACCAAATAACATGGATTGAATTGTCATTCGACATAAATGGAGGAGAACAAAATTTTGTGAATTAATGGAATATGAATAAATTGAATTAAAATTAATTTGGAATGGATATGAATATATTGTTGGTAAATATGAATTGGGTGCAAGTAAATTTGGTCGTGAATCATTCGGATTGAAAGGAATGGTATATAAATTGATTGAAAGTAACATAATTAATATTGAAAACTTCTAATTACTTATAAATACATGTTTAACATGTTTGGTTTATACAATCTATGTGTTTGCATTAGTAAAATGAATGTGAGTTATTTAATTTCATAAATTATGAAACTTAAGTTTTTATTTGAGTAAGTACATGTACATGGAGGCTATTTGGCTTGATTTTGGTTGCGAAATTGCATGTAAATTAAGCGAACTCGCTTAATAATGCTAAAATAAGGTACACTTATGAATTTAATGCACGGAAAATAAAAATATTGTCATATATTGCGTTTTTCGACCATGAGAACCGATGTATATATTTTTACCATATTTTTCATATTGCAAAAGGCTCTACGTACAAGGGAGACTCTGCCAATTTTTTTTAAAATTTAGGATGTTAGAAATTTTTGAAATTTTTGTTAACTAAGATTTGTTTTCGAATTGTAATTGAAGTAAAGAGTTTTGATTTAAGAATGGAAATCGGCTGTTTGAATTGAACTAAAGGAATTATGTACCGAAACAAGTTAATTAAGTGGGTTTTTGAAAGGTAATGGGTTTGAATCATTTGTCCTACCTTAGCAATTTAGGGAACAAAATTCTTTTAAGAGGGGAGGAATGGAACGACCAGGATTTTCAGTCGTTTGATTCTGAACATTTAATTTATTTTAAATGTTGAATTTGAAATGTAAATGGAATTATAAAATGAATTTTATCGATCAAATAAGTGGGATAACTTAAGTTCTAAATATAGCAATTTATTGGATAAATTTAATTGCTGAATTAATAATTGAAAATCCTTTAAATAATTGAATCTTGGATTTTTATTTGGACAAAAATAATTTGAAAGCTTATTTAATCACTATTTAACAAGAATGATGGTAATAAAACTTTTAAAGCTAATTCAAAAGTGATTTAGCTATTTTTGGAATTAACTCGTTTTAATTAACATATAAAATAAGCATTCCGAGGCACTACCTCAAATTCCAACGAAACTAATTCTACTAGATCCGTAATAGCGTATTATTATCAAATTTGAAATTTCATGGCGTTTGGATATACCGTTTGGTCGTATGGGATAGAAATGCATTGAAATTAATATCAGCAGTTTAATATTATAATTGCATGTAGAAAGCTATCTTCTCCTTACGATCGAATTGGGCTCGAGACTAGTTCCATTGCGTTGGGAATAGGGGTATAACATTAAAATGCTAGAAGATACACCTCGATTTGGATCCAAAATTTAGGACTAGATATTTTGGAATCTTAAATAATATATTTCAATTCGATTTAACCATACGACTATTTAAGCGGCTCCATCAGCCACCCTATATGTACATGCCAATCCTCTGTTCCCTATTTAATTCATGTTCGTTGTTTGTTCAAGAGAGAGAAGAAGGGGAATTCAAATGCAAATCCTATGGCCCACGTCGATCTGGGAGCTAGAGGGTTCGATGGCCGTTAGGGTCTGAAGGAGAAATAACCAGGGAGATGTGATGAGGCGATTATGCAGTGGAGATCGCCTGGTATTCATCGTGTATGAGGCTAAGGCAGCGTGACTGGGTCGGTAAATGGGTTCGAATTCCAAGCGATTCGGTAGGAGCTAGGGTTCGTGACTGGTGGTGCGAGCTAGGCGGGGCTGGATGTTAGTCCGTGAGATGATGGTTTTTATGACAACAACCTTAGAATAGATTATAAAATATAAATACTAACATTATAAGTTTAGATATATATATGTATATGCAGGATTTAACCATGCAGGTACCAAGAATTAAGACTGTATAGTATAGAGATTCAAGATATCGAGATAGAAGACTCATGAGTATCAAGATTATCAAGAGTTCAAGATTTCAAGCATAAGTATTTTTATTAGGAATTTTTGTAATTTTTGTTAAAACTCGTAGAAAAGCACTGGCATCTTAAAATCCAATTTATTCGTGGAATGGAATCCACTTTGAGCCTGTTAAAGGGATGGAACCCTATGTAGGATGGAACCTACAAAAAATCTAGTGGAACATTATTTTGTATCGGCTAAATTTTATTCAAAATGATTTTACAAAATTATCTTGTTTTCAAAATGATTTCAAAACTTTCCTTTTAAAAGATTCAAAACCCTCGATCCTGATTTTAAATAATTTTGGCCTCAAAAACATCTTTATTTTCAAAGTCAAATTACTCCTGATTTTAAACTATCTTTTTTAATAATATATTAAACTTTTAAATATTTATACTTGGATTTAAATATAAAATTATGGTTAAATTCTATATATATTATTCTTTATATCTACTTATGAATTTCAACTATAGTCAAGTATATTTATAAAGTTTAAATTAGTTTTTATATAAGATAAAGGTTATTTTCAAAGAAATTCAAAACATCATAAAAAGCTTTAGGATGTCGACATGCCTATGGGTACCATGCCGACATGGTGACAGTTTGATTTAAAAATTCAAATTTCAAAAGAAGTGTCTATTCGCCATAACTCTTCAGGAATGGTCATGGCTGTTGTTCTTCTATAAATAGGGGTTAGTTTCAACGAATTTTTAATCACTTTTTTCTGGTTTTCACTCCTCTTATTCTTCCTCATTTCTTAATACATATTCTTATCATTACTCTGCCTAAATCAACATTGAATCATACTCGATTACTTCTAGTTTGATTCTCTATCACTACCTCTACAAGATTCTCAGTGCTATTCATAGTTATAGACTTCTTTGTAATCTATTAAGCGAGAAAATGTGTGATTGTAGACATGGAAATCAATCAAAAGGGAAAAGGTGTGATTGTAGCCTTGGTAAATCAATTGGGTAAACTTGTGGCCCGGAAATCAAGTATCTCTACCCAGAGGATCGAAATTCTGGAGGGTGTACCTCGTAGCCTTGAACCGAGGGTGTAATTGTACAATTGCTTTTGAAAGGAAATCCGTACTTGTGTTGCGGGACTGGATGTAGGGTAACTCCGAACCAGTATAAAATCCGGTGTGTTCTTTCCTTTACTACTTTTATTTTATTTCTACATCTGTGATTGTTTCTGTGATCATATCTGTTTCTGTATATTGCATACTTTTGTGCCTAAATTAACATAAATTAGAAAAGATTTAGTAATTCTTTATTAACACTATTCACCCCCCCTCTAGTGTTAATATTAACCTTAAGATCCGTAATCCGCATTTCTCACAATTGGTATCAGAGCAAGGTTTTCAAAGTTTCATAATCTGATTTTTGAAAAGTTTTCAAAATGGCTACCAACACTGGTACTATTACTAACACTAGTATCCCTGTCACTAGTTCATTTGTAGAGGGTCAGTCTACTGTCAGACCACCACTTTTTATTGGCAGTACCTATGCATATTGGGCATGTAAGATGAAAATATATTTACAATCTATAGGATTAGACACTTGGAATATCACACAAACTGAATATTCTGAACCCACAATTGATTTTGCACAGTGGACTGCTGAGCAAAAGACTGTTGCACAAAATAATTGTAAGGCAATGAATATTCTATTTTTTCACTAGATAGAAATGAATTCAATAGAGTGTTATTTTGTAAGTCTACATATGAAATTTGGAAAACTTTGCAAGTTACTTACGAAGGAAAAAGCAAAGTTAAACAGACAAAAATTTCCATGCTCACAAACCAGTTTCAATTATTTAAGATGAATGCTAATGAGTCTATTTCAGATATGTATAGTAGATTTCAGGATATTGTGCATTCTCTAATATCTTTGGGAAAGGAATTTTCTGAACAAGATCAAGTCAGAAAATTTTTAAATTCTCTAACTCCAGAATGGGATCAAAAGACACTTGCGATCGAAGAGGCAAATGACATCAGTATTTTGAAGATAGAAGAATTAATTGGAAATCTAATGTCATATGAAGTTCAAATGATCGGGTGAAGAGAAAGTAAAGCATCTGAAAAGAAATCAATGGCATTCAATGCATTAACCGATGGATCAGACTCAAACAGCGATAATGATGAAGAGATAGCCCTTATGACCAGAAATTTTAGAAGATTTCTAAAATATAGAAAGATGAATAATCTCAAGAGAAACAACTATAAGAATTCTGAAAATCAGAATATAGTGCCAAATAATGACAAGTGTTACAACTATGATAAACCAGGCCACTTCAAAAGAGACTGTCCGTATCCAGAAAGGCAGAATCCTCCTATGAACAATGAACCAGCAAAGAAACGGAAGCGTGCATTTACTGCTACTCTAGATGACTTAGACTCGTCCTCAAGTGATGATGATCAGAAGACGGATAATTCGAATTTGTGTTACACAGCTGTTCACGACTCTGATGAATTCAGAGAAACGGACTCAGAAAAAGGTACACACGTTTACAATAAAATTGGTTGAAATTGCTTGCTTAAGATTAGTTTCTTGATTGATTGATTTTGAATTGGTGTGTTGTTTGAATTTTAAAATTTATTTTCTATTTTTTATTATTTTTATTATTTTTAATACTTTCTAAAATATATTATAAGTATAGTAATATTTTAGAAATATATAATAGACATTAATAATAATAATACATATATTAGAAGATCTTAGGAAAAATCAATTCATGAAAATTCAAAAGCACATGTCGACATGGTCCTTACCATGATGTCAACATGGCCACCTGAATTTGAATTTCAAAATTTGAATTCAAATGTTTGAATTTTCCTCCACCTTTTCACTTCATTCAATTCTCTGAAAAGATACCTTTTGACTAGAGAATATGTCCTTTAAGAATCTATTTATTCACTATCATTTATCATATCTTTTCACTTTCATTTTCAAATTCAAACTCTCTCTTCATAACTTCAAGCTCTCTACTCTCTACTCTAACGGCTTCTTCAAGCAACCCGTCAACCATGAGAATTTCCAGAAAAATCAAAGAGTAATTATTCAATGATCCGGAGGCAATTAAAGCATACATCAATTATGCTAACTATGCCAAAGTCCATCCCGGAAAATTTGCTATTTGTCAAGATTTTTCTTCTTATGAAATTGATTCTCTTTTTGCAAACAATGGTGTTCTTAGTCTTATTAATGCTTCTCAAAATGATTTCGTTTGCTATCCTAATCTTGTCAAAATTTTCTATGCGAATTTAAATTGCGGATTTTATGTTGGAAACGAAGATGAAATTTGGAGTAGTGTCAAAGGCACTCAAATTGCTTTGAATTGTGATCTTTTGGGTACCATTCTCAATTGCAAGAGTTTGGGAATGGATCTTTCTAACTTTAAAATCGATGAACATGATCGTGAGACATTTCATCACATTTTCGAAAGAGATGATGATTTTGATTTTAAAAATAGAAATTTTCGACCAAAAGTAAGAATTGTTAATCTTCTTTTGCAACATACTTTGACCCCAAGATCGGGAAATTTTAACAATCCTACTTCTAAAGTTTGCAAAGCTCTTTTTTCTATTTTAGGAAACTATGACATAAATTGGGCGCAAGTTATTTTGGATGAACTTCGTCCTAAAAATCTTGAAATGGGTTAGAATACTTTACACCATGCAATTTATCTCACTTGGATTTTAAAGGCGAAGAATTTGTTTCTAGAAAAGTTTTCAATCATTCCAACATTTCGCTTAGAAAATTCCATTTGTTTTTCAACCTTATGAGACACTTACCGAAAAGGAAGAGCGTTTGGCTCATGAGGAAATGGAAGAAGAGGAAGTTGAAGAAGAAGAAGAAGAAGAAGGGGATGAAATGGAAATTGAAGAAGAAGAAGAAGGTGAAACGTCTTTGGAAAGCATTGAATATCCTTCCAATCCATCCAACAAAACCCTTCTCAAAAACCAAAAGATAATTGTGGAGAATCAACGGATTCTAAAACGATCCGTTAGTAAAAAGTTGGATAATATTTCATCAAAGATGAACAAGTTCTTTTCAAAAGTCAGTAAGAAACTTGGACCGTCTTCATCATCTTCATCCTCTAACTAGTTTTATCTTTTCGTATCTTGTTGTATTTGTTTTAGTTTGCTTTATTTCAAATGTTCATGTAGTATGTTGTGTGCTTAATCATTGTATTATCGTAGTATGCAATGAAATGAAATTTCCTTTCTGTTATCTACCTTATCTTATCTCTAGAATAAATGTTAGTATATTATATATATATATACACACACACACATACATACATACAATTATTCACAAAATCAAATTAGTCATAACATTTCACTAACCCATGTCGACATCCCCTATGTGACCATGTCGACATGTACTGGTTAGAAATGGCAATTGATTTTGAATTTGAAATTTGAATAACTACCACATGTCTATTCAATTCAAATGAATTTCTACACCTATATATACCTGTTTCTTCCAGAATTCTTCACTGAAATTTATTTCTTATCATCTATATCCTCCATTTCTTTCACAAATTCAACTATGGCTAATCCTATTCACAATTTATCCGAAAATCTTGAAGAAACTCTTAATTTGTTCAAGAACATTCTCTCATTTATTCTACAAAACCAGCATCATTTAGAATTAAGTCAAATGCAGATGATAAAAGAACAAGAAAGGCACTTCGATGCGTTATGATGGATGATCTCCTCTCTGCACAAGGATGATAACGAAGCACATCCTCCTGTCTCTCTCACCAATGACAATGATAATTGGGATGCTATTAAGGCAGACCTAAATCTTCGGAGAAGAAGGATGGGTGGAAGTTCCACGTAACGTTTGATTTTTTATTTACTTTGTTTGATTTGTTTGAATTGATTTGGGTTGAATTGATACTTTGTGTGGATTGATTTCTTATTGATTTGAAGATTGGTGTGTAAAACATATATATATATATATATATATATATATACATTGAAATGTATATAATCTTTAAATTAGTTATCATGCTTAGAAGTATAGTTATTTCCTACTCTATATATTCCGTTGTATAGTTTATCAATACAGGTACTGAAGCCCAAGAATGAGCGGGAGTAAGTTTTTTGTTGATGACAAAGGGGGAGAAATATAAAATAGGGTAGTTAGGTATAAATTAAGGGCGAGTTGTTAGTTTTAGGGGGAGTTATTAGGATAGAAATAATATTTTATAAACAAAGGTTGCCATCATCAAAAAGGGGGAGATTGTTAGTCCGTGAGATGATGGTTTTGATGACAACAACCTTGGAATAGATTATAAAATATAAATACTAACATTATAAGTTTAGATATATATGTATATGCAGGATTTAACCATGCATGTACCAAGAATGAAGACTGTACAGTATAGAGATTCAAGATATCGAGATAGAAGACTCATGAGTATCAAGATTATCAAGAGTTCAAGATTTCAAGCATAAGTATTTTTATTAGGAATTTTTGTAATTTTTGTTAAACTCATAGAAAAACATTGGCATCTTAAAATCCAATTTATTCATGAAATGGAATCCACTTCGAGCCTGTTAAAGGGATTGAACCCTAAGTAGGATGGAACCTACGAAAAATCTAGTGGAACATTGTTTTGTTTCTGCCAACTTTTTCAAAATGATTTTACAAAATTATCTTGTTTTCAAAATTATTTCAAAACATTCCTTTTAAAAGATTCAAAACCCTCGATCCTAATTTTAAATAATTTTAGCCTCAAAAACATCTTTATTTTCGAAGTCAAATTACTCCTGATTTTAAACTATCTTTTTTAATAATATATTTAACTTTTAAATGTTTATACATAGATTTAAATATAAAATTATGGTTAAATTCTATATATATTATTCTTTATATTTGCTTATGAATTTCAACTATAGTCAAGTATATTTATAAAGTTTAAATTACTTTTTATATAAGATAAAGGTTATTTTCAAAGAAATTTAAAACATCATAAAAAGCTTGGATGTCGACATGCCTATGGGTACCATGTCGACATGGTGACAGTTTGATTCAAAAATTCAAATTTCAAAAGAAGTGTCTATTCGCCATAACTCTTCATGAATGGTCATGGATATTGTTCTTCTATAAATAGGGGTCAGTTTCAACGAATTTTTAATCACTTTTTTTTTGGTTTTCACTCCTCTTCTTCTTCCTCATTTCTTAATACATATTCTTATCATTTCTCTGCCGAAATCAACATTGAATCATACTCGATTACTTCTAGTTTGATTCTTTATGACTATCTCTACAACATTCTCAGTGCTATTCAGAGTTATAGACTTCTTTGTAAACTATTAAGCGAGAAAAGGTGTGTTGTAGCCTTGGAAATCAATCAAAAGGGAAAAGGTGTGATTGTAGCCTTGGTAAATGGGTAAACTTGTGGCTCGGAAATCAAGTATCTCTACCTAGAGGATCGAAATTATGAAGGGTGTACCTCATAGCCTTGAAACCGAGGGTGTAATTGTACAATTGCTTTTGAAAGGAAATCTGTACTTGTGTTGCGGGACTGGATGTAGGGTAACTCCGAACCAGTATAAAATCCGGTGTGTTCTTTCCTTTACTGCTTTTATTTTATTTCTGCATCTGTGATTATTTCTGTAATCATATCTGTGTGTGTATATTGCATACTTTTGTGTCTAAACTAACATAAATCAAAAAAGATTTAGTAATTCTTTATTAATACTATTCACCCCCTCTAGTGTTAATCTTAGCCTTAAGATCCATAATCCGCAATTCTCACACTAGAGCGTGCCTAAGCGATGTCGAGGTGGTCTCTGATGGCCACAAGGAGGAGCAGATATAGATGAAGTCGTGGTTGGTTGAAGGAGATGCTAAGAGGAAGAGAACGCGTGATTTTGAAACTGAATAAGGTTTTTTAAACGTCATTAAGCTTGGTAACAATAATTAAGTAATTTAAGTGTAATTAATTAAATTATTATTTATGTAATCTTTGATATGCAATATTTAATTTATACGAGGTCCAAAACGAACGAAACAAGTTGCGATGCGTTTGTGGCATCAAATACTTGACCTAGGAATTGGATTGGAGTGGAATGGAGCTAGTAGGAATTTGGATTAAAGTTAAACGCTTTTTTATTTTAAATTCAAAACGGAATGTTTGGACGACAATTAAAAATCAAGGTGTGTAAATCTCTGTAAGAACCCGATATTTTCAACCATTCGCATCCGCACATGTCGGACTTGAATTGTTCGAAATACCGCGTTGCAAATAAAATTTTACAAATCTCAAAATATATAGTAAATAAATAATCACAGAATCACAGACACAAAATCATAATACTCGCAGTGGAATTTAAGAATAACCTAGTGGTTCATGAAGCCACTATCAATAGTCTCAAACAAGTATAAAGTACATAGTCTTAAACCAAATATAGTTTGATATCTCCACAGAAAATCTCAATATTAGATTGTCTTGATTACAAAGCCTAATAAGAACTGAACAGAAACTCGAAGGCAGCTTGAAAAGAGACGATCAGAAAAAGTCCAAGCTCCGGAGGTGAAGTCTGAACTGAAACTCAGGTTGACCCGAGCGTACAATAAAACATAAACACTCGAGTCAGGACATACATACTTATAAAGTGTAAGCTAATTCAAGTGAACTGTAATAAAGTACAAGTAACTTAAAGGATGCTTGGGACCGCCCATCCTCTAAGGATCCGTTAAACTATTTACTATGTAGTAATACTTCGCTATTATAATAGTGTCTATTAGTAAAATAAACTTACTTTAATATAGCGTTAAGGAGTGACCCAATATTCCCATTAATACGTAATAGTGCCAATAGTATATACAGTACCGTAATACCTCCTGATCGGGAGGCTACCGGAGGATACTCCATAGGTACGACACAAATAGAAACTCATACAAGGCGCGCTAGGTAGGTGACACGACACAACTAGGCAATGCCAGGGTAGATATACCAATTACGCTTCTGGGTCGGTGGTAACGCGTATCAGCTACTACCGCCCACCTCGAACAACACCCCTAAAATCAAAAATCAAAAGTGGCCACCGAATCAATCCAAAAGTCAAAGTATAATATCGAAGGGATGTGTCCGATCAAAGGTGCTACCTCAATTAACCCGTCGATCGCTCCTGTTTTAGCCACCTTATGCCAACTCACGGGAGTTGGGTCCACGTATTTACCTCAAAGGAAATGCCACCGCCATCCAACTTCATTCTGGAATCTCCACCGCGTACACGGTTGTTAAAGTGGTTTTCAGTATCGACAGAGAGTATGCCCATATCCGATCCCGGTCTCTTTAACAACCAACGTTATTAATACCCGTGGCTATAAATTCCAAAATAGTTAATACTAAATTAAAATACTTCATTTTAACTTTTAAAGGTAATGTTACTATATTTACGAATCGAATATCCAAAAATCTCAATTTCAGCCACTGCAACTCTTAACAAGTGCTACTGTAACCTTTTATTTATTCGGTTTAAATTTTAAATTTCACGACCACAGCACTTACCAAGTACTGCAATAGCCCTTAATTAATTTTTTAGCTTTTAGTTCATTTGCATCAACTACGGCACTTACAAAGTGCGGTAATATCCCTTACAACAGTTTTAAGTTAATTAAATTTTTTTAAGACTTCAATATAAATTCATCAACAATTAAACTTAAATTTTAAACTAAATTAACTTATAAAAAACACATATTATCCATTTGAAATAGTCATTTAAATCTACCGAAAAATTTATGATTTTTATGAGGTATATTCCACTAATAAATATCAACCTCTCAAGGCTTTACTTATTAAAGTTAAATGCCCAAATTTCTACATTTTTCTATATTCAAAATTTTCTTAGCCATTTAGTTGAATTACTATTTCAAAATATAGCTAAATTTCCCCTTTATTTATTAACTTACCTTTTATTAACCAAACTTCCATTTCTAAATTAAGATATATTTCAAATTTTATGTTTAAGTATTTATTTATTTAACTATTAAATTCATAGAAAATTTAATAACACCTTATTAATTTATTTAAATTCCAATTTACATCAAAATTTATTACATTTACATACTTAGCTTGAATTCCATCAAAATTTCCAAAATGAATTTATTACTTCAAATTCCAACTTACCATTTATTTATTTATACATTTAACTTGTATAAGACTACCAACAATACTTTGAACTCAATTTAAATAAAAATATTAAAATATATATATATATATATTTAAAATACTTAAATTTTCCAAATATATATATATATATATATATATATATATAATAACCACGGGTCTATATAATATTTTCTAACCTAGGTCAAGTGATACGGATAATATATCATTTTAATCCGTAATTTACAAAGAAAAACTCGGGTTTTATCATTTCAAACCCACAATCCCAAGTTAAATAAATAACTAAATAAATAAATAGATATCGTTCAGGCCTATCATTTTAGCCCGTAACGATTTAATTCTATAGGAACTTGCAGTGATAAACAGTAAATAAATAAGTAGTATAACAGCTTAAATATAAAAGTACAAAATATGACTGATGATGTGTCAAATTAATAACAGGGTTTTTAACATTATAAATTTATACGGCAGGCAAGAAAAATAAAGTATAAATATTCTACAATTACATTTGTTATTAATTTATAGATCTATAAGTACGTTTTTCTGGTGAGAATACTCACCTCTATGCTGCTGAAGATTAGATTCAAAACTACGATAACCACACCGAAACAGCGTAGAAAGCACGATAAAATATTGAAAGATGAGACAAACTGATTTCGATTTTGAAATAAGATAAATAAATAAAACCGAGTACACGAATTCCAATTACGGACAAAGCAAATTTTTAAATAAAACAAAATTGGAACGAGCTAAAATAAAATGAATATTAACTCAAATTGCTCGACCACTCCACCGCACAACTTGACCCATTAAAACAAAAGCTCAGCCTGCCCATTTATTTTTTCCAAATCAAAATTAAAAATTAAATCTATACTCTATTTTTTTACCCTTTTTTACAAAATATTATAACGTGTTAATAAAAAGGTGGCAAATCTTATGTGGGCAACATGCAATTCACGGTAGTGATACATAAAGGTGGCACATGCAATATTTATTTATTATATATATTTTTTTTCTTTTTCGTTTTTTCTTTTTCTTTGTTTTTCTTTTTCTTTATTATATTATTATCCTTGTAAAAAAACTGAATGCAAAAGAGGAGATTGAAAAGAAAAAAGAATGGTCTGGGCTAACCCAAAGATCACACTCAATATTTCTTCCCAGATCACAATTCATGGCGTGGTCAAGGTGATGCGGAAGGTCGAGTTTCGTGGTGGAGCAGTAAATGAAACAGGGAAATAAAAGAAGAAGAAAGCAAAAAGGAGGAAGGAGAAAAGATATTCAGCCATACCTGATATGTGAAGCTCACGCAAAGAAGAAGAAGCTGAAGCTAATATGAGATGGATCCAATTTAGGTGATGAGAAAATTTGGACGTGCTAGTGTATTAATATAAAGGGTTGCGTAAATGGGAACGTGAATCGTGGCATGCAGATTTTTTCCTTTTGGTAAGGATAAAGGGATTTGGTATTAAATAGGTGACGTAATGTAAATCAAGGAAAAAAAATTGCGTGATTGATATTCTGACCAGAAGAAATGCAATGATTTGTAAGTTTAAACATAGGAAATAAATGAAAAATGGGTAGGTGAAAAATAAAGGTGGCAAGTAGGAATTGATTGCATTGGTTGATAAAAGAAACAACAAGAATAAAATTGATTTTGGTAGACTTTTGAAATTTTTTTGGGATGTGGGTTTTGTAATTAAATCAGCAAAATTGCGCAATTAGAGGGGAGAAAGATTTCGAAGCAATTAATTTGTATGCGTTTGTATTAGCAAGGAAGTAAATGGATTTTTTTTTATAAATGCAAGAAATAAGGATATTGGAACGAATATAGAGAGAGGTACGTGAGGTTTTTTTTTATTCTACTTAAAAGTATGCGTTGATTAAGATGAGGGATTACAGGCAAGAATTTATTTAAATCAATTACCCTGTTGCTTTGATTTTGAATCAGTCTATTGAATATTTTTCCTATCAATTTCACATGAGAGGTAAGGAAAGTTTGAAACAATTAATTACAGTGAGTAATAAATTTTTATTACCAGTGTAGATTTTGTGAATTAAGGAGAACATAAAATGGCAAGCAATCAGTTTGCTTCAAAACGGAAATGGAAACATGAAATTTTGAACGTGTATAATTTAAAAGATGGAAATTTGCGGTGATTGTGGTAAAAGAATAGGCAAGCAAGGATTTTGCGTTGATTGAAAATAAGAAACGAAAAGAATTTATTTGGCAAGCATTTGTACTCGTTTGAAATTATTAAGAAAAGAATGCGTTGATTAAAAAAAAGAAACGGCAAGAATTTATTGGAGCAAATAACTGCATTGGGTATAAATTAATCAGCGAAAGAATACGGTAAGCAATTATATTTTCTTTGAAACGGATAAGGAAATTTGAAAATTTTTTGCACCTTTAATAATTTAGCAGAAAATTATTCGTTTGATATCGGTGGGAGAGGGAAAACAGCAAGTAATAAATTTTATTTCGGTAGGCTTTGCAATTTCAAATATTTTATGTGTGAACTTCAGGTTGCTAAAGTAGGAAAGCACAAATTAATGCGTGCGTAATTTAAGGAAAACACGGATTTAAATTTTTGAACGCTAAAGGAAAAATAATTTCTTTCATTATCAAAGGGGTGTGTGGTTTTATTCAAAGAAGAAATTTTGCGTTGCAAGAAATATTTGATAAAGTGTAATGCGAAAATAAAGGAGGAAGTAAATTTGCGTTTACATGAAAATTTGCCTTGATTGAATGAGGCACGGCCATCAGTAATTAATTTTGAATGATTGAATTTGGAAGACTATTGTTAAAACAAAGATTCCATACCACATTTAAATGATTTATGAAAAAGAAACGTGTTATATAAAAAAAATTCTTATTAAAGAAACTTGCGTTGACTTATACAAAGAAATGGCTAGGACTACTTGGCAAACATTTGTACTTGTTTAAAAATTTGGAAGTAAATGCGTTGATAAACTTTTCTTTCCTTTTTGAAAACACAAAAATAAGATAAAGAGGGAATGCGTTCATAAAGGAGGCAAGAATTTATTTGAAACAAAATGGGATGCAATATAATTTTGAACGTGAGTTTTGAATTCTAGAGAAGTTGCGTGATTTAAGCCAAAGAAAATATGGCTAGAAATAATATTCATTTACCACTTAGAATGTTACGTCTACTATTTAATTTATCCATTTATAGCTAAGGTAAAAATTAAAAATGCGTACTACAGACGCAACATTTTATGCCCAAATTTAAAACGAAATTAACGTTTTTTACATTTATACGTTTAAAGAGTATCCATTAAATAACTACTATTTATACCACCAAATTAATCAAAACGGGTATAAATGTGCAAATTAAAACGCGCCTTTTTGTAAAGCTTATTTATACACTATATTTTTTTCAAAGTTTTATTGCATAAATAAAACATGATTTTGCTTAAAATTTAGTTATTTACCATTTCAACAAAATAAACCAAATTTCCAATTAAAATAAATCCTTAACCAAAGTCAAAATTTCAGAAATCTTATCCTTTAATTAAAAATTTGGGCAATGTTTTAATCAAATTCAAAATTTAGATTTTTATATAATAAACCCCTAAAGTATTATAATTAAAAGAATGAAATATTTGTTAAAATTTTGGGTTGTTACACTCTCCTCCACTCAGAACTTTTCGTCCTCGAAAAGGAAGAAGGTAGGGGAATAGAAACAACCTGAAAGAAAACTAAATTGAAACTCAAAATAGAATCATTAATCTAAACCATGCAAATTAAATTTTAAATTAATAATTGATTTCATCTATTTAATTTCTCTTAAGTTAAATTTTACTATTTCAAATTTCATTACTTCATCTTCCAATTATCTTAAAATAAAAATTTCTAAAATCATAAGTTTGAAAATCATTTGTTATACTCGAAATGTGTTCAATAAATTAATAACTTTTTTTATTCCTAATTATAACTAAATTTACTTCTCTCAATATATTTTTGTCATTTATGTTAAATATGTTTACACTTACTACAACTGCTTAAATTTATTCTTAGTTCCTTTAACATCATTTTATATTGTAAATTATTCCATTACCTTTGTTAATCTTTTTATAACTAGAATTTAAGTGTATAACATTTATTATAACCACTCAAATTTTATTTATAAAATCTTTTTTTATATTGTATATTATCCAATTACATTGTTAACTTCTGAAAATCAAGGTAAGTTATATTAAAATGAAATTGAGTATTATACAAATAAAACTTTCAAATTCAATTATCCCAAGTTGGAATCATCCATTCAAAAATTTGATTTTCTTTATTTATAATTGAAATTATTCCTCAAGATAAAATTTAAGAATTAAATTTCTGATTCCCTTCAAACCATTTAGAAATAAATAAATATATGTACATAATATGTCAAGTCAAATTTAAATCATATATATATATATTATAAATCAAGTCATATTTTAGAGATTCAAATCAATTAAATTCTCAAGGTAACACTATAGCTAGACTACAGAATGGTCTCTTCACTTCGAAACTCGAAAATGAATGTCGATGATGTTGCAGTCATCATCGAAATTATTTCCTAGCGACAAAGAGAAGAGCACTGATTTTTAAACCTTTAAAATTCTTGGGAAACAAATTTCTATTTGAAAATAATTTAAATAATATATCCTTTTAAAACTTTAAACACAAGGTTTAAAACCATTGGAAATTGAATTCTCAAGTTCTAGTTTTAAATTCATTTCTGTTTCCAAATTAATTTATAACCATTGTTTATAGTTCAATTATTTATATGAGACAAAACCCATGGTTTACAAAACCATAAATAAAATCAATGACTACTATCTCTTGACAACTAGTTAAATTAATTATAAAAATTCTGAAAATTATACTTATATATATTATATTAGATTATTTTCCAAATATAGGAACAAAATTTTCAAAACAAGGATAGTTATTCAAATTTGATGGCCTTAAATCAAAGAGAATTTTGATTTAAAGATAAGTTGTAATAAGAAGATTCGATGATTAAATACTGAGGAACTGGATAAGTTTATATAAATCGCGAGCAACCTTAACCGAGTCAACCATGACTTAAAGAATAAGATCGATGTGGATTTTCTGGGGTAAATCTACATTCGATCTGAAGAGATAGAGCTCGGAATAACCAAAGATACTAGCATCTAAACCGAGGATAAATATAAATCTCTCATGAATCAATGCTAATTGTAAAGGAGTTTCACCCCTTTATTAGAATATTGGCGAGACCGCCAATTCACTATAAAGATCATCCGAAGTGGAGTTATGGGACACTCCAGAATCGAAAGAAGATGAATAGTGAGGGACATGAATGAACTTTGGAACCGCAGGGAACGTCTAAAATTCAAAGGAAATCGAATCAAAAGGAAGAGATTCAAGCTCGAATGAAAGTGATTCTGTAAATCAAATTTACCATACATGCTAGGTTTTGCTTAGTGCCAAAGCTCTAATACCAAATGTAACAACCCGATATTTTCAAACATTCGCATCCGCCCATGTTGGACTTGAATTTTTCGAAATACCGCGTTGCAAATGAAATTTTACAAATCTAAGAATATACAGTAAATAAATAATCACAGAATCACAGACACAGAAACAGAATACTCGCAGTGGAATTTAGGAATAACTTAGTGGTTCATGAAGCCACTATCAGTAGTCTCAAACAAGTATAAAGTACATAGTCTTAAACCAAATATAGTTTGAAATCTCCACAGAAAATCTCTATATTAGATTGTCTTGATTACAAAGCCTGATAAGAACTGAATAGAAACTCGAAAGCAGCTTGAAAAGAGACGATCAGCAAAAGTCCAAGCTCCGGAGGTGAAGTCTGAACTGAAACTCAGGCTGACCCGAGCATAAAATAAAACATAAACACTCGAGTCAGGACATACATAGTTATACAGTGTAAGCTAATTCAAGTGAACAGTAATAAAGTATAAGTAACTTAAAAGATGCTTGGGACCGCCCATCCTCTAAGGATCCGTTAAACTATTTACTATGTAGTAATACTTCGCTATTATAATAGTGTCTGTTAGTAAAATAAACCTACTTTAAAATAGCGTTAAGGAGTGACCCAATATTCCCCTTAACACGTAATAGTCCCAGTAGTCTATACAGTACCGTAATACCTCCTGATCGGGGGGCTACCGAAGGATACTCCATAGGTACGACACAAGTAGAAACTCGCACAAGGCGCGCTAGGGTAGGTGACACGGCACAACTAGGCAATGTCAGGGTAGATATACCAATTATGCTTCCGGGTCGGTGGTAACGCGTAGCAACTATTACCGCCCACCTCGAACAACACCTCCAAAATCAAAAATCAAAAGTGGCCACCGAATCAATCCAAAAGTCAAAGTATAATTTCGAAGGGATGTGTCCGATCAAAGGTGCTACCTCAATTAACCCGTCGATCGCTCCTGTTTTAGCCACCTTATGCTAACTCACGTGAGTTGGGTCCACGTATTTACCTCAAAGGAAACGCTGCCGCCATCCTACTTCATTCTGGAATCTCCACCGCGTACACGGTTGTTAAATTGGTTTTCAGTATCGACAGAGAGTACGCCCATATCCGATCCCAGTCTCTTTAACAACCAACGTTATTAATACCCATGGTTATAAATTCCAAAATAGTTAATACTAAATTAAAATACTTCATTTTAACTTTTAAAGGTAAAGTTATTATATTTACGAATCGAATATCCAAAAATCTCAATTTCAGCCACTGCAACACTTAACAAGTGCTACTGTAACCTTTTATTTATTCGGTTTAAATTTTAAGTTTTGCGACCACAGCACTTACCAAGTAATGCAATAGCCCTTAATTAATTTTTTAGCTTTTAGTTCATTTGCATCAACTACGGCACTAACAAAGTGCGGTAATATCCCTTACAACAGTTTTAAGTTAAGTAAATTTTTTTTTAGACTTCAATATAAATTCATCAATAATTAAACTTAAATTTTAAACTAAATTAACTTATAAAAAAAGCATATTATCCATTTGAAATATTCATTTAAATCTACCCAAAAATTTATGATTTTTATGAAGTATATTCCACTAATAAATATCAACCTCTCAAGGCTTTACTTATTAAAGTTAAATGCTCAAATTTCTATATTTTTCTATATTCAAAATTTTCTTAACCATTTAATTGAATTACCATTTCAAAATATAGCCCCTTTATTTATTAACTTACCTTTTATTCTTAAACCAAACTTCCATTTCTAAATTAAGATATATTTCAAATTTTATGTTTAAGTATTTATTTATTTAACTATTAAATTCATAGAAAATTCAATAACACCTTATTAATTTATTTAAATTCCAATTTTTATCAAAATTTATTACATTTACATACTTAGCTTGAATTCCATCAAAATTTCCAAAATGAATTTATTACTTCAATTCCAACTTACCATTTATTTATTTATACATTTAACTTGTATAAGACTACCAACAATTATTTTAACTCAATTTAAATAAAAATATTAAAATATATATTTAAAATACTTAAAACTTCCAAAAAATATATATATATAATAACCACGGGTCTGTATAATATTTTCTAACCTAGGTCAAGTGATACAGATAATATATCATTTCAATCCGTAATTTACAAAGAAAAACCCGTGTTTTATCATTTCAAACCCGCAATCCCAAGTTAAATAAATAACTAAATAAATAAATAGCTATCGTTCAGGCCTATCATTTCAGCCTGTAACGATTTAATTCTACAGGGAACTTGCAGTGATAAACAGTAAATAAATAAATAGTATAACAGCTTAAATATAACAGTACAAAATATGACCGATGATGTGTCAAATTAATAACATGGTTTTTAACATCATAAATTTATATCGCAGGCAAGAAAAATAAAATATAAATATTCTACAATTACACTTGTTATTAATTTACAGATCTATAAGTACGTTTGTTTGGTGAGAATACTCACCTCTATGCTGCTGAAGATTAGATTCAAAACTACAATAACCACACTGAAACAGCGTAGAAAGCACGATCAAATATTGGAAGATGAGACAAACTGATTTCGATCTTGAAACAAGATAAATAAATAAAACTGAGTACGCGAATTCCAATTACGGACGAAGCAAATTTTTAAATAAAACAAAATTGGAACGAGCTAAAATAAAATGAAAATTGGCTCAAATTGCTCGACCACTCCACCGTACGACTTGACCCATTAAAACAAAAGCTCAGCCTGCCCATTTATTTTTTCCAAATCAAAATTTACAAAATAAATTTATACCCTATTTTTTTTACCCTTTTTACAAAATATTATGACGTGTCAATAAAAAGGTGGCAAATCTTATGTGGGCAACATCCAATTCACGGTAGTGACACATAAAGGTGGCGCATGCAATATTTATTTATTGTATATATATATATGTATATTTTCTTTTTTTCCTTTTTATTTTTGTTCTCTTTTTTTTCTTTTTCTTTATTATATTATTATCCTTATAAAAAAACTGAACGCAACAGAGGAGATTGAAAAGAAAAAAAATGGTCTGGGCTAACCCAAAGATCGCACTCAATATTTCTTCTCAGATCACAATTCATGGCGTGGTCAAGGTGGTGTGGAGGGTCGAGTTTCGTGGTGGAGCAGTAAATGAAACAGGGAAATAAAAGAAGAAGAAAGCAAAAAGGAGGAAGGAGAAAAGATATTCAGCCATACCTGATATGTGAAGCTCACGCAAAGAAGAAGAAGCTGAAGCTAATATGAGATGGATCCAATTTAGGTGATGAGAAAATTTGGATGTGCTAGTGTATTAATATAAAGGGTTGCATAAATGGGAATGTGAATCATGGCATGCAGATTTTTTCTTTAGGCAAGGATAAAGGGATTTGGTATTAAATCGGTGAGGTAACGTAAATCAAGGAAAAAAAATTGCGTGATTGATATTCTGACCAGAAGAAATGCGATGATTTTTAAGTTTAAACGTAGGAAATAAATGAAAAATGGGTACGTGAAAAATAAAGGAGGCAAGCAGGAATTGATTGCGTTAGTTGATAAAAGAAACGACAAGAATAAAATTGATTTTGGTAGACTTTTGAAAAAAAATTGGGATGTGGGTTTTGTAATTAAATCAGCAAAATTGTGCAATTAGAGGGGAGAAAGATTTGGAAGCCGTTAATTTTTACGCGTTTATATTAGTAAGGAAGTAAATGGATTTTTTTTAAAAATGCAAGAAATAAGGATATTGGAACGGCTATAGAGAGAGGTAAGTGAGGTTTTTTTTTCTACTTAAAAGTATGCGTTGATTAAGATGAGGGATTATAGGCAAGAATTTATTTATAACAATTACCCTGTTGCTTTGATTTTGAATCAGTCCATTGAATATTTTTCCTATCAATTTCACACGAGAGGTAAGGAAAGTTTGGAACAATTAATTACAATGAGTAATAAATTTTTATTACCAGTGTAGATTTCGTGAATTAAGGAGAACATAAAACGGTAAGCAATAAATTTGCTTCAAAACGAAAATGGAAACATGAAATTTTGAACGTGTATAATTTAAAAGATGGAAACTTGCGGTGATCGAGGTAAAAGAATAGGCATGCAAGGATTTTGCGTTGATTGAAAATAAGAAACGACATGAATTTATTTGGCAAGCATTTGTACTCGTTTGAAATTATTAAGAAGAAAATGCGTTGATTAATAAAAAGAAACGACAAGAATTTATTGGAGCAAATAATTGCAGTGGATATGAATTAATCAGCGAAAGAATACGGTAAGATATTATATTTTCTTTGAATCGGATAAGGAAATTTGGAAAATTTTTGCACGTTTAATAATTTAGCAGAAAATTATGCGTTTGATATCGGTGGGAGAGGGAAAACGGCAAGTAATAAATTTTATTTCGGTAGGCTTTACAATTTTAAATATTTTATGTGTGAACTTCAGGTTGCTAAAGTGGGAAAGCACAAATTAATGCGTGCGTAATTTAAGGCAAACACGGATTTAAAATTTTTGAACGCTAACGGAAAAATGATTTCTTTCAATATCAAAGGGGTGTGTGGTTTTATTCAAAGAAGAAATTTTGCATTGCAAGAAATATTTGATAGAGTGTAATGCGAAAATAAAGGAGGAAGTAAATTTGCGTTTACATGAAAATTTGCCTTGATTGAATGAGGCACGGCCAGCGGTTATTAATTTTTAATGATTGAATTTGGAAGGCTATTGCTAAAACAAAGATTCCATACCACATTTAAATGATTTATGAAAAAGAAATGTGTTATATAAAAAAATCTCTTATTAAAGAAACTTGCGTTGATTTATACAAAGAAATGGCTAGGACTACTTGGCAAACATTTGTACTTGTTTAAAAATTTGGAAGTAAATGCGTTGGTAAACTTTTCTTTCCTTTTTGAAGACGCAAAAATAAGATAAAGAGGGAAGGCGTTCATAAAGGAGGCAAGAATTTATTTGAAACAAAATGGGATGCAATATAATTTTGAATGTGAGTTTTGAATTCTAGAGAAGTTGGGTGATTTAAGCCAAAGAAAATATGGCTAGAAATAATATTCATTTACCACTTAGAATTTTACGTCTACTGTTTAATTTATCTATTTATAGCTAAGGTAAAAATTAAAAATGCGTACTACAGACGCAATATTTTATGCCCAAATTTAAAACGAAAATAACGTTTTTTACATTTATACGTTTAAAGAGTATCCATTAAATATCTACTATTTATACCACCAAATTAATCAAAACTGGTATATATGTGCAAATTAAAACGCGCCTTTTTATAAAGCTTATTTATACACTATATTTTTTTTCTAAGTTTTATTGCTTAAATAAAACATGATTTTGCTTAAAATTTAGTTATTTACCATTTCAACAAAATAAACCAAATTTCCAATTAAAGTAAATCCTTAACCAAAGTCAAAATTTCAGAAATCTTATCCTTTAATTAAAAATTTGGGCAATGTTTTAATCAAGTTCAAAATTTAGATTTTTATATAATTAACCCCCAAAGTATTATAATTAAAAGAATGAAATATTTGTTAAAATTTTGGGCTGTTACAATCTCAGTCATTTTGGATAACTGGTTTAAATTTATAATGTTAAAATTTAAGTATTGGTTGAGTGGATGAATTTATAAATTATTATCAGTTGGATGTTATATTATATATAGCAGTATATGTATTAGTAGTTTGGTATATTCCTACCGATTGGAGTGGATGAGACACTTTGCTCCCCCGCATAATAGAGGATGACCCTATATTATTGCGATATCCTGCCTCGAAGCGGGATTATTATTTTATGTTATATAAAATCTATGGTTGTACCGAGACAGGTTGGAGGGATCCAACTGGATTCCTCAGAAATATTGATTTTAATTTCATATATGTTGATATATGATGTGTGTGAATATCCTACTATAGATTGTGTTATGTCAGACTTATTGGATGATATAGTAGCAGTGGCCTAAATTTTGGTATTAGAAATACCATAAATGATATTTTTGAATTTTGAAAAGAAATTCAAAGGACATTCTAAAAATGGAAATATTATATTGAATTTCATATTATTTTAAAGAAAATTGATTTGGATAAAACAATGATTTGATTTTGGGTTTGTACTTAACTATTCTTTAAATGTTTTAAGTAGATATTTTAAAATAATTTATATAAGGGAATTTTAACAATGGATTTTTAAATAATATTTCTGAAAATATGGATAAGAAAGTTGAAATCTTAAAATAGAATTGAAAAATAAATGGGATTTATAAAGTGATAGATTTAAAACGAAGTTTATAAATGAGAATGTTTATAAACATGTGAAACCCGAATAAGTTTATAAATTCATAAATGATGTTATAAATAAAGTGAAATGATTTTCATTTGATAAATTGGAAATATAAATTTGTAGTGAGAATTTACATTGAGATATAGGCTTCGGTTTAGAAGGAAATAGTGGATTCTATTTTTGAATTTGGAAATTGTTATGAAATTGGAGATGCAAGTTGATTTGGGATAAATCGGGAGAGATTAATAAATGCTAAAATGGTTCTATTGGATTTTAAATACATATTTTTATCGAGAAGTTAAGTTTTTTTTAGAAAGGGATTTTCATTTATTAAACTATGTAGTTTAAAAACTGCTCTAGTATTGAAAATATTTTAAAAAGTTGGTTATTCAAATATTTGATATTGGTTGAAATGATTTATAATTTTTATACTAAGCTTGGTAAATCAATTAGTATTATTTATAATGGAATTTGAAGATTGGTATCGTTGTTTATTTAAAAGTGTTTTGGATATTTTAAATGATTACTTAAACGTGTTATGAAAAATTAACTATTATTCTTTAAAAATACTTATTATTTTATAAATGGAATTTAAGGGAAAGTGATTGGTATGCGTTTATAAATACTCTCGAGATTTGTAAACCAAGTTATTTGATGGTGGTGGTTTTGTAAGAGAAATTTTATAATGGAATTCTGGAAACTTAAGAAATTTCAAAAGTGTTTTAGATACGGGAACTTCGGACATGAATCTGAATTCATAAAAGAAGTTATAAAGTGTTAGTTGGTATTATAATAAGTATAATTGGTTTGGAAATTGTAAAAAGGAATTTATTAATAATTCTGGAGATTTATGAGATAAGTTATGAAATATTTCCTAATTTTGATATTAAAATGTTTTTGGAGAATATGTTTATAAATATTTTCCTAAGTATTGAAAAAGGGTTTTGGAAATATTTTAAGTGTGAAATGAGTGGTATCAAAATATTTTTCTAATAAATTGAATCCGGAAATATTTCTAAATGTTGATATGGTTTGAAATATCTTGTTATGTATTTAAGTGTTTGAAATTGTTTTCAAATGTTGGAATACTGGAAGAGATTTGATTATACATCTATGAAAATATATTTGAAATAAATATTTTAAAATATTTAGTAAAATTTAGGCCTAGTGACTACTTATGTGTATAATTTGATAGTTAAATAACCTAATATCAATTTGGCCAATTTTGTTAATCGTTTTGAAGAGATCAGGATTGGATTTAATTGTCCGAAAACCACTTCGATCTGATTTATCCGTTATGAATTTTGATATCTTAAAGATAATGGAGATGGTGATCGAAGGAGATTCGGTTTGTTCAAACCCAAAAAAACTTGTATGGATGAATGCTATCATTGCATCATTTCCTGAAAGACAATGTTAGCATTCCGAATATGAATGTTATTCTTAAGGTAAAACGTAGCCTCAAGCCTCATCAAGCAGGACTGACTGAAAATCAAGGAAGATGTAGCAAGGCTAAGTGGGTCGTACCCATTAAGCTATGTTATCACCCTTCTAGATACATCTACATATTTATGGATTGGTTGTGCATGAGATCTGGATAAAAAGGGTTGCAAAGAAACCGAGGTGATGACATATTCGGTGCTATCCAGTAAGAGGTATGTCGGTCTTGTGTTGGCAGGGGATCCAGGCTTGGTCCTCGGTACATTTTCTAGACGTATACTGTGATAGGTGGTACCCTAGTGTGAAGTCATTGTATGGAATCCATTCTCCAATAAACGCCGTACGATTTTGATTATGCCCAACTATGTTGAAATGTGACATGCAAGCATTTCAGCTACTTTAATATTTTACTTTGAACCTCTAGACATTGTTATAATATCACTGGTGTTTCTATAAAAGTGTTTTGGTTATTGTAAGGTAAAAATCCATCGTGCTTATGTGTGGCGTGGTCTTACGAGATAACTTTTGATTTCAAATATTTTCGTGTAACTTTAAATCTAGTTGGGCGTGTTTTCTCATGCTGGTTTTCTAGACAGACTCGTGTGTTATTTTATTATAATGCTCGGGTCAGACCAGGTATTGCAGATCCAGGTTAGGATGCTATGGAGCTCAGGAGACGAGCTGGAGGATTTTAGGCTTATTACACGTACTTGGTTATTTTCCACTATGTGTGTTAAACTGTATGTTCAGTACTTGTGAGGACAAGTTATTATAACTGTCCAGATTGTTATGTTGACTATTGTACTCTGATGATTGTATGTATATCAACAGTTATAGTTTCTTTTTATAAAGATCTGTTTTTATCTATCATATATTTTTCCGCTATAATTTGTGAGATTCTATTTGTTGTTTCTATTTCTTCCTCTATCTCTTCTTCTTCTTTACCCCTAGCAATCGTTATTTCCGACACTTGAATATTCGGCATGTTATACAGTGAATGTATTGATGTCAATTTTCGAGGGTGAAAAGCCTAGTTTGTCACAATTTCGAAGTGAATATAATGATTTTGAAATGAATATGATATTTTGATATCAATTATGAATCATTTTCAAAATGAAAAAGAATCAACCGGTGTGTAAAATGACGTTTGGTTATTAAAGAGACCGAGGACAATTATTGGTATACTCTATGTTAATGTCGCAACCACTTTAACAACTGTGTATGTGGAGGAGATTCCAGAATGAAGTGGTTCGATTTGGTATACGTTTTTGGATTTAAAGAAAGAGAACGATGATGGATTGGTCCCAATACTTGTGTTAATTTGAAATGACTAAAACATGATGGCTTGAAGCGGGCAAGTGGGCTAGCTACCCTTAGCGGATGCCTGTTATTCGATTTTTCTTATGGATGCGGTCCATACTATTACCTTTGCTATTGATTCTGACTGGTGCACCTTGATTGGGATAGCCACCCATTGACTCAATATGGGATGGGAAGGCGTGGTGAGCGGTCGTTGTGGCGATGCGTTACCACCAGCCTAGCGACTCGTACTGGTAGTATACTACCTTGGGCGTTGCCTCATATGCCTTGTCATACTTTTATCCTTCTACGAGACCATTGCGAGTTTGGTTTAGTGTTGTTGTATCACGGCGCATCCCTATCTGCCAACATTTTACTGGTTATGTTATATGCAAACTGTATGATAATGCTTAATAACGCATCATGGGGGATTAATGTAAAGCCTTAAGGCTAGGAAAAATATTGTAACAACCTGCATATTTATCGATTTTTATATTTAAATATTTTATTTAAATATTTTATCGATACTCGGAATTTAGTCCGAAAAACTACTTTTTGCATACGGTCGAATTAGGACTCGGGACCCCTCCCATTAAGTTTAAAATGCCGTTTGCGACCTTTTTGAGTATAAGCTTCGATATGTTTGGAGAAAGTTGATTTTTGCTACTTTTTCACTTTGGGTTTGGGTTTGGGTTCAGCCCTATGTTTAACTTATACTCAAATCTGAGCCACTCCTCCCCATTCACCCTCACTTTCTCCTCTTTTCAGTTCTAAAGCATCAATGGTGGGAGAGATGGGAAATTAAAACTCCAAAACCCTAGTTTTCTTTTGCAAATCAAACTCTAGCTCCAAACTAATAGAAGAACCCATTGGTAAGCTTCTCTTCTTCTTCTCCAACTCTTTCTCTCTTTGATTTCAGAAAATTCCTAAACCTAATTTGGGAAATGTTTCTCTTTTAGCTTAAAATCAAGCTTCTTGAGTAGGACTTGAAGAGTGTTTAATTCTTCTTTGCTTTCAAGCTTCTTCTTCAATCGTTTGGGTTCAAAGGTGAGATTTTTATCTCACATCTATGCTTAAAATTATCTTCGAATGTTAGGTATGAATTCCTAACACTTATTCGTGTGCAATTGCTTTTGGTTTGGATTGATTTGATGAATATTCTAATTTTTGGTGTTTTGGGTTCAATTCTTTAAAAATCATGGCGTTGATGTTCAAATGTGTTTTTGGTGATGCAACGAGGAGCTCATAGGGTCGGGTAGTCGATTGGCATAAATCCTTAGTGCTGATGCTCGTTCGGTTGCGAATTGGTGGGGTTTGCACATCAATTAAGTAGGTATCAATTTGCAGAACATCAGGTTCGGCTGACCGAACCCCTGGGCCGGTCGACCGACCTGCTATTAAAAGTTCTTAGCACTTCTCTGTTTATGGTCCGGTCGACCAACTACAGGGTTCGGCCGACCGACCTGCTTCCCGAGCATTTCTGTTTTTTTGGTCCGGTCGACCGAGCTCTGTAACCGGCCGACTGACCTGGTGCATTTTTGCCTATTTCGCCTAGTTGTTTGAATTTCCAACTTTAATCGATTCGTGTTGTTTCCTATGTGTTGTTACCATTTGTTATGACTTTGATGACTCCTTTTTAGGGATTTTTGAATATCCATTTCGATGGATTCTTTATCGATTTCTTTGGATTTTCATTCACGTCTTTGAATGTGAATTTTAGTGATTGATTTTTCCTACAATCTTCTTTGTGATTTGTAACTTTAAAAATACAAAGGTTTTCTATACTAGTAGTAAATATCAAAACTCTTTCTTCAAATGATTTCAACACTATTTTATAACAAAGCTCGTTTTCTCAAACCGATTTCCAATCTATTAGTATACACAAACCTTTACCTCACTCGTATGAGAAATTTAATTAAACGACTAAGTAAAACAAGTGGTATGAAACGCTTGCGTTTACTTCGTCGGTTAATTCTTGGACTCGTTCGATTGAAACTCTTGTGACAATTTTCTAGTGGAGAACTACAATTTGTTCGTAAATATTTAAGTTAAGATAGTGGTTATGGGACATGAAGCTAAGCTCATATATTTACTAGCTTACTGTAATTGACACTTCTTGATGATTATGACGATCATTTTTGTGATTTAGACTAGCAATGTGCGATGTCTCTTTGTCTGCGAGGGAAACTAAACCCCGTTTTGTGGAGTTTCTACTCAAATTTGTGGGGTAGCTTCCCATGGTCTTCGGGCCGTTCGTGTGTCAAAAATTAATGGCTAGCTACCATGAGATAGCGTCTCGTTCGTGTGATATATATGTTGGTGAGTTTTCATGCTCCCGTTCGTGTGATAGGCCTCCCCCCTTTTTTGTGTGATTTCTGGATTTCGTGTGTCGAATTCTGGAATTTCTGCTTCACCTATTTTTGTGATTTCTATTGATATGATTTATCAATTTTTGTGCATAGGTGAATTCGTGTGTCATTGACTTTTGTGATTTCTATTGATATGATTTATCAATTTTTGTGCATAGGTGACTTCGAGTGTCACTGACTTTTGTGATTTCTATTGATAAGTTTTATCAATATTTGTGCATTGGTGAATTTGTGTGTCATCGACTTTCGTGATTGACATTGATATAATCGTCAATGTTTATGGTTTGGTGAACGAAATAAGGAGTATGACATTTCTTTGATTCTTGTGTAGATTTGGTGATATTGAATAATCTCTTGTTGATTTTCAATTACTTATATAGATATCACAGCTTGGCATTGTGATTATTATGTGTTTTGTCATATCTCTTATTCTATATCGTTTCATCTAATATTTATAGTTAGACTGATCCGTTTATTATTTTCTTATTGAATAATACTCGGGTCAGACCGAGATGTTACAGGTGCTTCAGCTTGACTTCTCACTTGAGATTGATCTCTCCGACTTTTGGCTAACTACTTAGATTAGTAGTTTATTTTGTTGTATGCACTTGAGATATGGACTCGTAGTTGTATTCTTTTGTATAGCACGTGTTGCTATTCTTTTGTATTATGGTGGATCTGTTTGACCACTACTCTGATGTACACTTTCATGTGTTATATTCATATCTATTTCCGCCTTTGTGATATGAATTATCTGTGACTGATTTGTGTTATGTTTATTTCTATATTTGTTTCCCGAAGACCTTTATAACCACTGTGTAGTAGCTTTGAGTTTGTGTCGGTATGTCGGATTTCCTCTTGAGATGAAAAGTCATATTTTTATCCGGCAAATCGGTACCCGCACAAAGCAATTATACAGATGGTCGCTCCTCAACAGCCTTATTCTCCGTGCTAGTCGACAGCATTACTCCGTAGTGTTCTTGGCTAGCGTGGGTATAGAGGTGGGGCGTCACAGCTTGGTATCGGAGCCAAACTTCAGAACAATATGGAATATTATAACAAGGATCATCGTCCTAAGTCTTTCTTAGGAGTCGTGCTTTAGGATTTAATTCGAGTCTTCGTACCGATTCATCCTATTTTCTTATGATTCCTTGTTTTATCTATCAAGATTGCTTGATATTCATTTGGTGAATAACCTTTTTCTTCTTCTTTATTTCTTTCTAAGGGAAGAGAAATGGTTAGACCTGGCCGTCCCAGCGCCGGTCAATCTAGTGCTACTCCCCAAGATGGAGTTTTTATGACTACCCAGCAACTTCTTGACCTTGTTACGAATGCTCAAGCAGCTAGTTCTAATCCGGAACCTACTCACCCTAAATCTGGATTTGCACGCCTGTGCAACGACTACACTAATTTGGGTGGGAAGCCATTTAAAGGTTCTGAAACTATTATTGAAGTCCAGGCTTGGTTAAGGACATGCGATCGAATCTTTTCTTGCATGAACCTCATTGATCTTCACCGAGTTCAGGTGGCTTCTAGTATGCTCCAAGAAAGAGCATTGGACTGGTACGAACTTCTTATTTCTGAGATTAATGAAGCGGATCTCACTTGGGAGAAATTCCGAGAGCACTTCGAGTTAAAATTTGTACCAGAAGCTGAGAAGGTGACTTTGGCTCGCCGTTTTATAGACCTTGTTCAAGGTGAATCTTCCGTGACAGATTATGTCGCGTCTTTTGAATCTCTCTCCAAATACGGGGTTGAATATATCAACACCCCATTGAAGAAAAATCAGAGGTTCGTCTATGGCTTAAACAGAAATCTCAAGAAGCCATTACTTCTAAAATTAGAAGTTTCTTTCGACCAACTCATTGATATCGCTCTTCATCTTGAAGAGGCGGATAAGGAGAATGATGTCGAAGTGGTGGGTTCCAAACCAAACTTCAACAACAAGAAGAGGCCAAACAAATTCAAAGGTCCTTATCCCAATAAGAAAGGGAGGCAAGCAACTCCTGCTGTAAAGACCTTTTCCTCTACTAAAGGGAAATGCTTTAACTGTGGTTCCAGAGACTATTTTGCGAACAAGTGTTCAAAGCCTCGTACTTGTCGCTATTGTAAAAGCCCGGACCATTTTATGCATGTATGTCCCAAACTTCAAAATAGGAAGGAGGGAAAGCTTAATGTTGCTCAAGCCCCTGGCAACACATCTCGTGGCCAAGGTATTTCTCATTCTATTCTGGATGGAATTATTTTATTTCGTGATCATCCTATTCGAGTTCTTTTTGATACGGGTGCGTCCCATTCTTTTATATCAAAAGAACTTGTTGATACTTTTTCTTTGCATGTTTTTTGTTTAATGACTTCTTTGAGAATTGCGAATCCGGTTGGTGGATCCGCAACAATCAGTTTATTGTGTAAAGACATCGAGATTATTTTGTGTGATTTTTCTTTCTGAGCCGATTTGCATGTCATGCGTTATTTAGGCTTTGGAATGATTTTGGGAATGGATTGGCTTAACCGTTATGAAGCTCATATCTTATGTCCTGAGCGGACTATTCATCTTCGACATCCTCAATCTGTTAAGCAGATTTCTATTAATCTTAAAGATTCGGATTCCAGCTTGGTTGCATCTTTATATTCTTTAAATCCTCGTGATGACGACGATGATGATGAGGGTGATATTATTTCTCTTATTCACGTCGTTCGTGAATTTTCCGACATATTCGAGCCCGTTTTAGGATTATCACCTAAGCGAGCAATTGGGTTCAGAATTAATCTCATTCCTGGAGCTCAACCTAGCACTCGCCCTCCTTATCGTATGTCCAATAAAGAAAACGAGGAGATGCGTAAACAATTATCCGAATTGGAGACGAAGCAATTTATTCTCTCTAGTTCCTCGCCTTGGGGAGCTTCAGCTATTTTTGTGAAGAAATCCGATGGTACACTTAGGCTTTGCGTTGACTACCGCAAGCTTAATGATCTTACTATCAAAAATAAATATCCTTTACCTCGGATTGATGATCTATTCGATCAACTTAGTGGTGCTAGAGTCTTTTCACAATTAGACTTAGCTACCGGTTTTCATCAGCTTGGTATTGCTGAGGATAGTATTCCTTTGACATAGTTCCGTACTCGTTATGGATCTTATGAATGGCTTGTTATGCCATTTGGGTTGACGAATGCCCCAGCTTATTTCGTTGACCTTATGAATCGAGTTTTCAAAGATTTTCTCGACCGGTTTGTTCTCATGTTTATTGATGATATTCTTGTGTATTCTAAAACCGAGGAGGAGAATGAAAAACATCTTCGGATTGTGTTGGAAACTCTTAGGAGTAATCATTTAAAAGCAAAATTTTCTAAATGCCACTTTTGGCAATCTCGTGTGAAGTTTCTCGGTCATATTATTTCCGAATCCGGAATTTCCGTGGATCCTTCAAAGATTGAAGCGATTCAAGATTGGAAGAGACCGGAGAGTGTGACGGAGATTCGTAGTTTTCTTGGATTGGCGGGTTATTACCGTCGTTTTATCAAAGACTTTTCTAAGATTGTCGTGCCTCTCACTAGCCTAACGAAGAAAGGTGTTAAATACATTTGGTCGGATAAATGTGAAGCTTCTTTTCAGAAATTGAAGGAACTTCTTTCTGATGCTCCTATTCTTGTTATTCCCGAGGGGAATCAAGATTTCGTTGTTTATACCGATGCTAGTCGTGTTGGTTTGGGTGCCGTTCTTATGCAAAGAGAACGTGTTATTGCTTATGCTTCTAGGCAATTGAAGCCTGCTGAGACTAGATATGCCACTCATGATTTAGAGCTCGCGGCTATTATTTTCGCCCTTCGAATTTGGCGTCATTATCTTTTAGGAGAGAAATTTATTCTTTTTACTGATCATAAGTCCTTGAAGTATTTATTCTCTCAAAAGGAACTTAATTTGCGTCAACAACATTGGCTCGAGTTCCTTGCTCCTTATGATCTTGATATTCTTTATACCCCCGGTAAGGGTAATCGTGTCGCCGATGCTCTTAGCCGAAAACAACAAGCTGTTGTTTCTATGATGATATCCGAATGGAACGATCTCGAGATCCTATCCACTTGTGAAATTCGAGACCGTGTTCCCGATTTATGCTCATCTCTTGTTTTATGTAGCCTTGAGGCTCATCCTTCTCTTTTGGACCGCATTCTTGAAGCTCAAGGGCTAGATCCTGAATTGGCTCTTCTTGGCCAAAATATTAAGGATAAAATTGATATTGAAGGTTTAAAAGACTTTAATATCGATTCTCGTGGCGGCATTCGGAAATTTGGTAGACTTATCATGCCAAATATTTGTGATCTTCGTAAAGATATTTTAGAAGATTCACATCATTCTAAATTTACCATTCATCTCGGTAGTAGCAAAATGTACGCGGATATGAAGCGACTTTATTATTGGGAGGGAATGAAACTTGACATCGCTAACTTCGTTAAGCGTTGCATGACCTGCCAACTCGTTAAGGCCGAGCATCAAAGGCCCTGTGGGTTATTGCAACCTTTAGAAATTCCAATTTGGAAGTGGGATCAAATTTCCATGGATTTTATTGACGGTCTTCCCCGTTCTCGTTTGGGTCATGATAGTTTATGGGTGATCGTTGATAGGCTTACTAAATCCGCCCATTTTATTCCCGTTCGGTCCAATCGGACCGTACCTCTTTTGGCCAAACTTTTTATTAAAGAAATTGTTAAATTTCATGGAGTTCCAACTTCTATTGTTAGCGATCGTGATCCATTGTTTACTAGTGGATTTTGGAAGAGCCTTGAAAAAGCTTTGGGAACGAAGCTTAATTTTAGCACCGCTTATCATCCCCAGTCCGATGGACAAACCGTGCGTGTGAATCAAACTCTTGAAGATCTTCTTCGTGCTTGTGTGTTTGATTTCGGTGGAAGCTGGGAAGATCATATTCCTCTTGTTGAATTTTCCTATAATAATTGCTTCCAATCTAGTATTGGTATGGCACCTTTCGTGGCACTCTATGGAAGGCCATGCCGATCTCCTTCTTGTTGGCTTGAGGCCGGTGAGAAGCTGGTTTTAGGTCCAGATTTTATTCGTGATTTCACAGAAAAGATTGAACTTATTCGACATAGGATGAAAGAAGCCCAGAGTAGACAAAAATCCTATGCCGATAACCGGAGAAGTAAGTTAGAATTTTCTGTGGGAGATCTTGTGTTCATTCGTGTGTCACCTATGAAAGGTGTTGTACGTTTCAGTCGATCGGGAAAGTTAGCGCCTCGATATATTGGGCCATTTCCTATCGCTGAACGTATTGGTTCCATGGCTTATCGCCTTGCATTATCGGCTCAATTTTCTGCTATCCATGACGTGTTTCACGTTTCTCAACTTCGGAAATGTCTTCGAGATTCCGATTCTATTCTTGAGCCCGGTGTTGTGGAAGAGATTGAAGTTTCACCTAATTTAACTTATGAGCAACATCCTATTCGTATCATTGCTTCGGAAGTCAAACGCCTTCGAAATAAAGATGTTCCGCTTGTGAAAGTTCAATGGTCTTCAAATCCTAAGGATTGTTCTTGGGAGTCTAGAGAGTTCATCAAGCGATCACATCCGGACTTACTTTCCCGTGCTCTTTAAGGTGAAACTTTTATTTCAAACTTCTTTTGTGTTAAATATGCCTTTATGGTTGTTACTTTATATTTTCTTCTTAAATATTGCGAGGACGCAATTTCTTTAAGGAGGGGAGTCTGTAACAACCGGCATATTTATCTATTTTTATATTTAAATATTTTATTTAAATATTTTATCGATACTCGGAATTTAGTCCGAAAAGCTACTTTTTGCATACGGTCGAATTAGGACTCGGGACCCCTCCCATTGAGTTTAAAATGCCGTTTGCGACCTTTTTGAGTATAAGCTTTGATATATTTGGAGAAAGTTGATTTTGCTACTTTTTCACTTTGGGTTTGGGTTTGGGTTCAGCCCTATGTTTAACTTATACTCAAATCTGAGCCACTCCTCCCCATTCACCCTCACTTTCTCCTCTTTTCAGTTCTAAAGCATCAATGGTGGGAGAGATGGAAAATTAAAACTCCAAAACCCTAGTTTTCTTTTGCAAATCAAACTCTAGCTCCAAACTAATAGAAGAACCCATTGGTAAGCTTCTCTTCTTCTTCTCCAACTCTTTCTCTCTTTGATTTCAGAAAATTCCTAAACCTAATTTGGGAAATGTTTCTCTTTTAGCTTAGAATCCAGCTTCTTGAGTTGGATTTGAAGAGTGGTTGATTCTTCTTTGCTTTCAAGCTTCTTCTTCAATTGTTTGGGTTCAAAGGTGAGATTTTTATCTCACATCTATGCTTAAAATTATCTTCGAATGTTAGGTATGAATTCCTAACACTTATTCGTGTGCAATTGCTTTTGGTTTGGATTGATTTGGTGAATATTCTAATTTTTTGTGTTTTGGGTTCAATTCTTTAAAAATCATGGCTTTGATGTTCAAATGTGTTTTTGGTGATGCAACGAGGAGCTCATAGGGTCGGGTAGTCGATTGGCATAAATCCTTAGTGCCGATGCTCGTTCGATTGCGAATTGGTGGGGTTTGCACATCAATTAAGTAGGTATCAATTTGCAGAACATCAGGTTCGGCCGACCGAACCCCTGGACCGGTCGACCGACCTGCTATTAAAAGTGCTTAACACTTCTCTGTTTATGGTCCGGTCGACCAACTACAGGGTTCGGCCGACCGACCTACTTCCCGAGCATTTCTGTTTTTTCTGGTCCGGTCGACCGAGCTCTGTAGCCGACCGACCGACTTGGTGCATTTTTGCCTATTTCGCCTAGTTGTTTGAATTTCCAACTTTAATCGATTCGTGTTGTTTCCTATGTGTTGTTACCTTTTGTTATGACTTTGATGACTCCTTTTTAGGGATTTTTGAATATTCATTTCGATGGATTCTTTATCGATTTCTTTGGATTTTCGTTCACGTCTTCGAATGTGAATTTTAGTGATTGATTTTTCCTACAATCTTCTTTGTGATTTGTCACTTTAAAAATATAAAGGTTTTCTATACTAGTAGTAAATATCAAAACTCTTTCTTCAAATGATTTTAACACTATTTTATAACAAAGCTCGTTTTCTCAAACCGATTTCCAATCTATTAGTATATACAAACCTTTACCTCACTCGTATGAGAAATCTAATTAAACGACTTAGTAAAACAAGTGGTATGAAACGCTTGTGTTTACTTCGTCGGTTAATTCTTGGACTCGTTCGATTGAAACTCTTGTGATAATTTTCTAGTGGAGATCTACAATTTGTTCGTAAATATTTAAGTTAAGCTAGTGGTTATGGGACATGAAGCTAAGCTCATATATTTACTAGCTTACTGTAATTGACACTTCTTGATGATCATGACGATCATTTTGTGATTTAGACTAGCAATGTGCGATGTCTCTTTGTCTGCGAGGGAGACTAAACCCCGTTTTGTGGAGTTTCGACTCAAATTTGTGGGGTAGCTCCCCATGGTCTTCGGGCCGTTCGTATGTCAAAAATTAATGGCTAACTACCACGAGATAGCGTCTCGTTCGTGTGATACATATGTTGGTGAGTTTTCATGCTCCCGTTCATGTGATAGGCCTCCCCTCTTTTTTTGTGTGATTTCTGGATTTCGTGTGTCGAATTCTGGAATTTCTGCTTCACCTATTTTTGTGATTTCTATTGATATGATTTATCAATTTTTGTGCATAGGTGAATTCGTGTGTCATTGAATTTTGTGATTTCTATTGATATGATTTATCAATTTTTGTGCATAGGTGAATTCGTGTGTCATTGACTTTTGTGATTTCTATTGATATGATTTATCAATTTTTGTGCATAGGTTTATCAATATTTGTGCATTGGTGAATTTGTGTGTCATCGACTTTCGTGATTGACATTGATATAATCGTCAATATTTATGGTTTGGTGAACGAAATAAGGAGTATGACATTTCTTTGATTCTTGTGTAGATTTGGTGATATTGAATAATCTCTTGTTGATTTTCAATTACTTATATATATCACAGCTTGGCATTGTGATTATTATGTGTTTAGTCATATCTCTTATTCTATATCGTTTCATCTGATATTTATAGTTAGACTGATCCGTTTATTATTTTCTTATTGAATAATACTCGGGTCAGACCGAGATGTTACAGGTGCTTCAGCTTGACTTCTCACTTGAGATTAATCTCTCTGACTTTTGGCTAACTACTTAGATTAGTAGTTTATTCTGTTGTATACACTTGAGATATGGACTAATAGTTGTATTCTTTTGTATAGCACGTGTTGCTATTCTTTTGTATTATGGTGGATCTGTTTGACCACTACTCTGATGTACACTTTCATGTGTTATATTCATATCTATTTCCGCCTTTGTGATATGAATTATCTGTGACTGATTTGTGTTATGTTTATTTCTATATTTGTTTCCGAAGACCTTTATAGCCACTGTGTAGTAGCTTTGAGTTTGTGTCGGTATGTCGGATTTCCTCTTGAGATGAAAAGTCATATTTTTATCCGGAAAATCGGTACTCGCACAAAGCAATTATACAGATGGTCGCTCCTCAACAACCTTATTCTCCGTGCTAGTCGACAGCATTACTCCGTAGTGTTCTTGGCTAGCGTGGGTATAGAGGTGGGGCGTCACAAATATATTTTTTATTGATTAGACATTACATATATAGTGTATTCTACTGTATATAGATATTTTGATGGATCCTAGAGAGAGGAAAATCCCATAACATCTCTTGAGTTATGGCACGCACGTTGTACACTAGATAGGAGATGTAAAATTCAAAAACATCTCTGATGCTGTTACACTCCTATTATATGAGATATTAATTTGACTCACATAAGAATATTTTTTATTTCTGACTCGAGTGTATTGTTTTACTTTATGCTCGGGTAAGCCCTGAGTTTTAGTGCATTAAAGAACATTTATTCTGGAGAACGAAGACGAAGATTTGGTATATTATTACTAGTATTATTTCCCTGCATCATGTTATTCTGCTGCATTATTCTACTATTCTGTTGTATATATAACTTTGATAGATGGTGTAAATTTTAATCAAATGTATAGTATAAACAACTTCATAAACTATTTATTTGATTATTATATTTAGTCATTCCGCTGCGAGATTTTGTGTTTATTTCCTTCTTGTCTTATTCTTCTTAATAAAACCCCATTGATAATCTGTGTTTCAGATTGTTTTGAATTGGACATGCGTGGTTTATTGTCAACTTAAACCTTCCGAAATGTGGGTTGTGACGCCCCACCTCTATACCCACGCTAGCCAAGAACACTATGGTGTAATGTTGTCAACTAGCACGGAGAATAAGGCTGTTGAGGAGCGACCATCCGTGTAATTGCTTTGCGCGAGCACCGATATGTCAGATAGTATAACATGCATTTTATTTCAAGAGGAAATCCGACATACTGATACAAACACAAAGCTACTACACAGTGGCTATAATAATCTTCGGAAAAAAATATGGAAATAAACATAACACAAATCAGTCACAGATAATTCATATCACAAAGGCGGAAGAAGATATGAATATATAACTAACACATGGAAGTGTATATCAGAGTAGTGGTCAAAAAGATCCACAATGACACAAAAGAATAGCAACATGTGCTATACAAAAGAATAAGTACACAACTATGAGTCTGTATCTCAAATGTATACAACAAAAAATACTAATCTAAGTAGTTAACCAAAAGTCAGGATAATAACCCCAGAAGAGAAGTCAAGCAGAAGCACCTGTAACATCTCGGTCTGACCCGAGTATTATTTAATAAGAAAATAATAAACGGATCAGTCTAGCTATAAATATCAGACGAAATGATATAAAATAAGAGATATGACTAAACGTACAATAATCACAATGCCAAGCTGTGATAAATAAGTAATTGAAAAATCAACAAGAGATTAATCAATATCACAAAAATCTTCTCAAAGATCAAAAGGAATGTCATACTCCCAATTTCATTCACCAAGCCATAAATATTGACAACATATAAATGCCAATCATCAAATTGGTGAAACACAAATTCTAGAAATCATTAATTAAAAATCCAGAAATCACAAGAAAAGGATGGCCAATCCCAAACGGAACGCTAATACATAGACCGGGCATCGACGCGCCTAAATAGAGACGCCCCATGCACAGTCAAACATCGACGCACCTAGAAAGATACACCCCATGCATAAATAAGCATCGACGCACCTAGAAAGATACAACCCATGCATAAATCAACATCGACGTACCTAGAAAGATACACCCCATGCATAAATAAGCATCGACGCACCTAGAAAGATACGCCCCATGCATAAATCAACATCGACGTACCTAGAAAGATACGTCCCATGCATAAAAGAACATCGATGCACCTAGAAAGATACACCCCATGCAAAGTCGAACATCGACGCACCTAGAAAGATACGTCCCATGCATAGACGAACATCGATGCACCTAGAAAGATACACCCCATGTCCCGACTTATTGAGCCGATTGCTCCACGAAGTAAACAAACATCGACGCACCTACATAGATACGACCCATGAGTAAATAAACATTGACGCACCTAGATAGGTACGACCCATGCGAGAAATGAGACGAAGCTCAATAAAACGAAGTACAGTCCTTCACATAAGCAAAGAGACATCGCACATTGCTAGTCTAAACCATGAAATGATCATCATCGATCATCAAGAAGTGTCAATTACAGTAAGCTAGTAAATATTTAAATTTAGCTTCATGTCCCATAACCACTAGCTTAACTTAAATATTTACGAACAAATTGTAGATCTTCACTCGAAAATTGTCACAAGAGTTTCAATCGAACAAGTCCAAGAATTAACCGACGAAGTAAACGCAAGCGTTTCATACCACTCGTTTTACTAAGCCGTTTAATTAGATTTCTCATACGAGTGAGGTAAAGGTTTGTATATACTAATAGATTAGAAATTGGTTTGAGAAAACGAGGTTTGTAATAAAATAGTGTTGAAGTCATTTGAAGAAAGAGTTTTGATATTTACTACTAGTATAGGAAATCTTTATATTTTTAAAGTGACAAATCACAAAGAAGATTGTAAGAACAATTAATCACTAAAATTCACATTCGAAGACGTGAATAAAATCCAAAGAAATCGATACTGAATCCATCAAAATGGATATTCCCAAAAATCACGAAGAAAATGTCATCAAAGTCGATAATAAGTGATAATAACAAAAGGGAATCAACACGAATCGATTAACGTTGGAATTCTCAAGCAAACAGGCAAACAGGCAAAAAAAGTGCAAATTCAGTCGTCAAAAATCAAGGATTCAGACGTCTGAATTTGGAAAATAAATTATTTTCCAAAACAGAATTCAGACATCTGAATCTTTGATTTCAGACGTCTGAAATAGGCACATTTTAGCCTATTTCCTTTCTGGTTCTAAATGAACCAATTCAGACGTCTGAAATCATATATTCATAATCTGGGAATAGAAATCTTCCCAGAACAATATTCAGACGTCTGAATATTACGTTTCAGACGTCTGAATCTGGGGTTCAGGGCATTCCCTGAACCTAGGCCAAAAAAATTGGCCAAAAGGATACCGGAAGCGATCGATCGAGCGACAACGACTAAGGATTTACGCCAAGCAACAACCCAGCCTTAACAGCTCTTCGATATGCCTCAAATATCAATGTCCAAATATCCATAAAAGGATTTTCATAAATTAGACCAAAACACCAAAAATTGGAATATACACAAAATCAATCCAAACCAAAATCAATTGCACAAGAATAAGTGTTAGGAATTCATACCTAACAATCGAAGATGATTATAGACTAAGATGTGAGATAAAAATCTCACCTTTGAACCCAAATCAATGAACAAGAAGCTCGAAAGCAATGGCAAGAACAATCACCTTCAATCCCAACTCAAGAAGCTTGATTCTAAGCTTAAAAGAGAAATATTTCCCAAATTAGGTTTGGGAATTTTCTGAAATCAAAGAGAGAATGAGTTGGGGAAGATGAAGGAGATGCTTACAAATGGGTTCTCTTGAATTTGGAGCTAGAAGTTGGATTTGCAAAGCAAGCTAGGGCTTAGGAATTTCCATTTCCAATCTCTTCCACCATTTTTATTTTAGCTTGAAGTGTTAGGAATATGAAATGAAGTAATGAAGAGTTGGAGTGGAGCTAGAGTCTTAAGGTGGAACATTGGGCTGAAACCCAAACTCAAACCCAAAGTGAAAAAGTAGCAAAACTTGACTAACTCCAAACATATCGAAGCTTATACTCAAAAAGGTTGCAAACGACATTTTAAACTCAATGGGAGGGGTATCGAATCCTAATTCGACTGTTTGCAAAAAGTAGGTTTTCGGACTAAAATCCGACGAACGATGAAATATTTAAATAAATATTTAAATATACAATTGACAAATATGCGGGTTGTTACAGACTCCCCTCCTTAAAGAAATTGCGTCCTCACAATACTTAAGAAGAAAATAAGAAGTAACAACCATAGAAGCATATCAACACAAAAGAAATTTGAAATAGGAAGTTCACCATAAAGGGCACGAAAGAGTAAGTCCAAACGGGTTCGCTCGATGAATTCCCAAGATTCCCAAGAGCAATCCTTAGGATTTGAAGACCATTGAACTTTCACAAGCGGGGCATCTTTATTCCGAAGGCGCTCAACCTCCGAAGCAATGATGCAAAATGGAATGTTGCTCATAAGTAAAACCTGGTGAAACTTCAATTTCTTCAATAACACCGGGCTCAAGAATAAAAACCGGAAACATAAAAGCATTTCCATAGTTAAAAGACGTGGAAAACGTCAAGAATAGCAGAAAATTAAGCCGGTGCAACGGCGTAGTACAAAAACGGTATGCTCGAATAATCTCGGAACACCGACGTAGTACAAAAACGGTACGTCCAATGAACCGATAAACCGGAACAACGATGTAGTATAATAATGGTACATCCATTGATCCAGATAAGACGGAACATCGATGTAGTATAATAACAGTACATCCGATGAACCGAACACCATAAAAGAACATCGGACGCTAGTCCATAAAAGAAATGAGATAAAGCTCAATAGAACGAAGTACATCAAAACGCCCGATGAACTTGGCAAAAAGATAATTTCATTTGGTCATCAACAAAGAAACAACCACCTATTGCATATGTCAAAGTGCATAGGCATCACGATTCTCCTTTTCGGGAGTATAAAGAATATCAAGATCATAAGATGTAAGGAACCCGAGTTGACATGAAGTTCCTTATGAGAAAATAAATATTCCAAAAACTTATGATCGAGGTGGAGAACAAATTTCTCCCCAAAAATGATGATGCCAAACTCTACAAGCGAAAACAGTATCCGCAAGCACTAGATCATGAGTGGCATACCTAGTCTCAATCGGCTTTTAATGATTTAGAAGCACAAGTGATAGCACGTTGTCTTATGCAAGAGAACGACATCCAAACCAATACGATAAGCATTAGTACAAAAGATAAAGTCTTGGTTCCTTTTTGGGAATCACAAGAATAAGAGTATCGAAAAGAAAGAATATCTTTTAAATAATCTTCTTTCCTGAAAAGTTAAAACTTTCAAAATAACATTTATCTTTATGTAATAATCTTTCTAGAAAAATTTACATTTTTACAAGTCAATTTATTGTGCCTGACTGTCTCATCAAAGCGTTTAGGAAATTCCTATCGATAACGTTGATCAAGCGCATCGACTAGAATTCTTAAAGCACTCAATGGGCAATATAATCACAAAATCATCTTCTATATGATGAAAATATCTCTTAAAAGTTTTGATAATATTCTTTGCTCGTTTAAGATCAAAATCAAATCGTACTTATAAATAAATCTTATGAAAAAGATTTGCAAAGATTTTAAATTTCTATTTTCATCCAAAATCAATAAATACAAGAATAGTCTCATCGAAATATTCATAGAATATTCGATTTATAAAATGGATGAAATAAGCTGGACAAACTGAATGACAAAATAAGTCATTCATAAGAATCATAACGAGTGCGGAATGCGGTAAGTGGAATGCTAAGTCCTGCAACTCGTAGCCAAATGAAAATCGGTGGCAAGGTCGAACTAGGAAGACCTAAACACCACTCAAAAGATTTCTTAGGTGATAATCCTAAGACAAACTCAAAAATACCGGAAAAGTTTCACAAATTATTTAGATAAGAGAAATAACACTTTTCTCATCTTGAGGGCTTAAAGAATAAAATGATGCCTTCAAGAATTTGAAATCGGAATCTCAGGAAAAAAATAGAAATCTGCTTAACAGATATAAAATGTCGAAGATGAATAGTCCATACGGAAAATAGGATATGGGCTTCACAACGATTAAGCCAATCCTTACAAAAATCAATTCCGAAGCCTAAGTAAAAATCGGCTCGGAAAGAAAAATAACATAAAATAATTTCGGCATCAATAAAAAGCAAATTGAGTGTTGCGGATCCACCAACCGAATTCGAAATTCTCAAAGAAGTCATCAAGCCCAAAATGTTTAAAGAAAAAGAATCAACTAGTTCTTTTGATATAAAAATAATGAGATGAACCCATATCAACAAGAACTCGAAAGGATGATCACAAAACAAATGTAATCAAGGATTAAATGAGAAATACCTTGACCACGAGAAGTGTTACCAGGAGCTTGCACTACATTGAGCTTTCCTTCCTTCCTACTTTGAAGTGTGGGACATGCAGTTATATGCTGACCCGAATTCTAGCAATAGCGACAATAAAGAGGTTTCGGACACTCCCTTGCATAGTGGTCCATGGAACCACAATTGTAGCATTGCCCACGACTAGAGGTAGGAACCTTTGCTACTCGGGTTTCTTGCTTCCCCTTTTTGTTGGAATAAGGACCTTTGAATTTGTTAGGCCTTTTCTTGTTGTTGTTGAAGTTTGGTTTGGAACCCACCACTTCAACATCATTCTCCCTATCCGCCTCTTCAAGACGAAAAGCGATATCAATGAGTTGGTCGAAAGAAACTTCTAATTTTAGAAGTAATGGCTTCTTGAGACTCTTGTTCAAGCCATAGACAAATCTCTGATTTTTCTTCAATGGGGTGTTGATGTATTCAACCCCATATTTGGAGAGAGATTCAAAAGACGCGACATAATCTGCCATGGAAGATTCACCTTGAATAAGGTCTATGAAACGCCGAGCCAATGTCACCTTCTTTGCTTCTGGCACGAATTTTAATTCGAAGCGTTCCCGGAATTGCTCCCAGGTGAGATCCGCTTCATTAATCTCAGAAATTAAAAGCTCCTACCAATCTAATGCTCTTTCTTGGAGCATGCTAGAAGCCACCTGGACTCGATGTAGATTAATAAGGTTCATGCGAGAAAAGATGTGGTCGCATGATTTGAGCCAAGCCTGAATTTCAATAACACTCTCGGATCCCTTGAATGGCCTTCCACCCAAATCGGTGTAGTCTCTGCACAAGCGTGCAAAACCGGATCTAGGATGAGTAGGCTCTGGAATGGGTCCTGCAGCTTGAGCATTCTTCATGAGATCTAAAAGCTGCTGAGCAGACATAAATACTCCATCTTGGGGAGTAGCACTAGATTGACTGGCGCTGGGACGGCCTGGTCTAACCATTTCTCTTCTTTAAGAAAGAAAGAAAGAAGAAAACTGTTATTCACCAAATGAGTATCAAGCAATCTTGATAGATAAAACAAGGAATCATAAAGAAAATAAGATGAATCGGTACGAAGACTCGAATTAAATCCTAAAGCACGACTCCTAAGATAGACTTAGGACGATGATCCTTGTTACAATATTTCATATTGTTCCGATGTTTGGCTCTGATACCAAGCTGTGACGCCCCACCTCTATACCCACGCTAGCCAAGAACACTATGGTGTAATGCTGTCAACTAGCACGGAGAATAAGGCTGTTGAGGAGTGACCATCCGTGTAATTGCTTTGCGCGAGCACCGATATGTCAGATAGTATAACATGCATTTTATTTTAAGAGGAAATCCAACATACCGATACAAACACAAAGCTACTACACAATGGCTATAATAATCTTCGAAAACAAATATAGAAATAAACATAACACAAATCAGTCACAGATAATTCATATCACAAAGGCGGAAGAAGATATGAATATATAAGTAACACATGGAAGTGTATATCAGAGTAGTGGTCAAAAAGATCCACAATGACACAAAAGAATAGCAACATGTGCTATACAAAAGAATAAGTACACAACTATGAGTATGTATCTCAAATGTATACAACATAAACTACTAATCTAAGTAGTTAACCAAAAGTCAGGATAATAACCCCAGAAGAGAAGTCAAGCAGAAGCACCTGTAACATCTCGGTCTGACCCGAGTATTATTTAATAAGAAAATAATAAACGGATCAGTCTAGCTATAAATATCAGACGAAATGATATAAAATAAGAGATATGACTAAACGTACAATAATCACAATGCCAAGCTTTGATAAATAAGTAATTGAAAAATCAACAAGAGATTAATCAATATCACAAAAATCTTCTCAATGATCAAAAGGAATGTCATACTCCCAATTTCATTCACCAAGCCACAAATATTGACAACATATAAATGCCAATCATCAAATTGGTGAAACACAAATTCTAGAAATCATTAATTAAAAATCCAGAAATCACAAGAAAAGGATGGCCAATCCCAAACGGAACGCTAATCCATAGACTGGGCATCGACGCGCCTAAATAGAGACGCCCCATGCACAGTCAAACGTCGACACACCTAGAAAGATACACCCCATGCATAAATAAGCATCGACGCACCTAGAAAGATACGCCCCATGCATAAATCAACATCGACGTACCTAGAAAGATACACCCCATGCATAAATAAGCATCGACGCACCTAGAAAGATATACCCCATGCATAAATCAACATCGACGTACCTAGAAAGATACGTCCCATGCATAAACGAACGTCGATGCTGTAACAACCCGCATATTTATCAATTTTATATTTAAATATTTTATTTAAATATTTTATCGTTCGTCGGATTTTGGTCCGAAAAGATACTTTTTGCAAACAGTCGAATTGGGACTCGAGACCACCCCCATTGAGTTCAAAATGACATTTGCGACCTTTTTGAGTATAAACTTCGATATGTTTGGAGAAAGTTGATTTTAGCCACTTTTTCACTTAGGGCTTTGGTTTGGGCTAAGCCCAATAACCCCACTTAAGTATTCAGTCCCAACCTCTTATCCTCTTCATTCCTTCATAATTTCCTAATACATTCAAGCTTCATCAAAAATGGAGGAAGAGAAAAAGAATTAGGAAATCCTAAGCCCTAGTTTCCATTAGCAAATCCATCTTCTAGCTCCAAACTCAAGAGAACCCATTGATTCAAGCTTCTTGTGTTGAGATTGAAGAGTGGTTGATCTTCCTTCGTCTTAAAGCTTCTCATTCATTGTTTTCGGGTTCAAAGGTGAGATTTTTATCTCACATCTATGCTTATATTTATCTTCGATTGTTAGGTATGAATTCCTAACACTTATTCGTGTGCAATTGCTTTTGGATTGGATTGATTTGGTGAATATTCCAATTTTTAGTGTTTTGCGTTCAAACCCTTAAAAATCATAGCTTTGATGTTCAAATGCGTTTTTGGTGATGCAACGAGGAGCTCATAGGGCCGGGTAGTCTATTGGCATAAATCCTTAGTGTCGATGCTCGAGGGGTTGCGAATTGGTCGTGATTGGCCATAGTATTCGATGGGCTAGGAGGGGACTGGGAACAGGTTCGGCCGACCGAGCCCTGTGGCCGGTCGACCGACCTGCTACTATGGTGCATAGGCACCTTTCTGTCTCTGGTCCGGTCGACTGGCTACAGGGCTCAGCCGACCGACCTGCTTCCCGAGACTTTTTTGGAACAGGGTTCAGTCGACCGATCTCTGTAGCCGGCCGACCGACCTGATGATATTTTGCCTATTTCGCCTAGTTGCTTGAATTTCCAACTTAAATCGGTTCGTGTTGTTTCCTATTTGTAGTTATCATTTATTATGACTTTGATGACTCCTTTTTAGGGATTTTTGAATATCCATTTCGATGGATTCTTTATCGGTTTCGTTGGATTTTAATTCACATCTTCGTATGTGAATTTTAGTGATTGATTGTTCTTACAATCTTCTTTGTGATTTGTCACTTTAAAAGTATAAAGGTTTTCTATACTAGTAGTAAATATCAAAACTCTTTCTTCAAATGATTTCAACACTATTTTATTACAAAGCTCGTTCTCTTAAACCGTTTTCCAATCTATTAGTATATACAAGCCTTTACCTCACTCGTATGAGAAATCTAATTAAACAGCTTAGTAAAACAAGTGGTATGAAACGCTTGCGTTTATTTCATCGGTTAATTTTTGGACTTGTTCGATTGAATCTCTTGTGACAATTTTCTAGTGGAGATTTACAATTTGTTCATAAATATTTAAGTTAAGCTAGTGGTTATGGGACATGAAGCTAAGCTCATATATTTACTAGCTTACTGTAATTGACACTTCTCTGTGATCATGACAATCATCTTTGTGGTTTAGACTAGCATTGTGCGATGTCTCTTTGTCCACATGGAGGACTGTATGTCGTTTTTATTGAGCTTCGGCTCAATGTCCGCAATGGGGGACTATACCCTGTCATGAGGAACTTCGGTTCACCAGGAGGAGCTTCGTCTCAAAGTCCACAATGGGGGACTATACCCTGTCAGGAGGAGTTTTGACTCACCAGGAGGAGCTTCGGCTCAAAGTCCGCAATGGGGGACTATACCCTGTCAAGAGGAGTTTTTTTGACTCACCAGGAGGAGCTTCGGCTCAAAGTCCGCAATGGGGGACTATACCCTGTCTGGAGGAGCTCCGGCTCATTTTTTTGGGATTGGCCATCCTTTTATTGTGATTTCTGGATTTCGTGTGTTGATTTCTGGAATTTATGCTTCACCTATTTTCGTGATTTCTATTGATTTGATTTATCAATTATTGTGGCTTGGTGAATGAAATTAGAAGTATGACATTCCTTTTTATCTTTGAGAAGATTTTTGCGATATTGATTAATCTCTTATTGATTTTTCAATTAGTTATTTATCACAGCTTGGCATTGTGATTATTATACGTTTAGTCATATCTCTTATTCTATATCATTTCTTCTGATATTTATAGCTAGACTGATCCGTTTATTATTTTCTTCTTAAATAATACTCGGGTCAGACCGAGATGTTACAGGTGCTTCTACATGACTTCTCTTCTGGGGTTATCATATGATCTTTTGGCTAACTACTTAGATTAGTAGTTTTTGTTGTATACATTTGAGATACAGACTCTATGATGTATACTTATTCTTTTGTCTAGCACTTGTATCTATTCTTTTTGATATTGTGGATCTTGTTAGACCACTACTCTGATGTACACTTTTATGTGTTATATATATATTCATATCTATTTCCGCCCTTGTGATATGAATTATCCGTGACTGATTTATGTTATGTTTATTTCTCTATTTGTTTCCGAAGACCTTTATAGCCACTGTGTAGTAGCTTTGAGTTTGTGTCGGTATGTCGAATTTCCTCTTGAGATGAAAAGTTATATTTTTATCTGGCATATCGGTGCTCGCGAAAAGCAATTATACAGATGGTCGCTCCTCAACAGCCTTATTCTCCGTGCTAGTCGACAGCATTACTCCGTAGTGTTCTTGGCTAGCGTGGGTATAGAGGTGGGGCGTCACAGTTTGGTATCAGAGCCAAACTTCGGAGCAATATGGAATATTATAGCAAGGATCATCGTCCTAAGTCCATCTTAGGAGTCGTGCTTTAGGATTTAATTCGAGTCTTCGTGCCGATTCATCCTATTTTCCTTATGATTCCTTGTTTTATCTATCAAGATTGCTTGATATTTATTTTGAGAATAACTTTTTCCTCTTCTTTCTTTCTTTCTTAAAGAAGAGAAATGGTTAGACCAGGTCGTTCCAGCGCCGGTCAATCTAGTGCTACTCCTCAGGATGGAGTATTCATGTCTGCTCAGCAGCTTTTAGATCTCGTGAAAAATGCTCAAGCTGCAGGACCCAATCCAGAGCCTACTCATCCAAGATCTGGTTTTGCACGCTTGTGCAGAGACTATGCCGATTTGGGTGGAAGGCCATTCAAGGGATTCGAGAGTGTTTAGAAATTCAAGCTTGGCTCAAAACATGTGATCGTATCTTTTCTCGCATGAACCTTATTGATCTACATCGAGTCCAAGTGGCTTCTAGCATGCTCCAAGAAAGAGCATTAGATTGGTATGAGCTTTTAATTTCTGAAATCGTTGAGGCGGATCTCACTTGGGAGCAATTCCGGGGAAGATTCGAATGAAATTTGTGCCGGAGGCTGAAAAAGTAACTTTGGCCCGGCGTTTTATTGACCTTGTTCAAGGTGGATCTTCTGTGACAGACTATGTCGCATCTTTCGAATCTCTTTCCAAATACGGGGTTGAATACATTAACACCCCAATGAAGAAAAATCAGAGATTCGTCTATGGCTTGAATAAGAATCTTAAGAAGCCATTACTCCTGAAACTTGAGGTTTCATTTGATCAGCTTATTGATATCGCTCTTCGTCTTGAAGAGGCCGATAGAGAAAGTGATGTCGAGATTGGGAGTGCCAAACCGAACTCCAACAACAACAAGAAGAGGCATCCCTTTATTAGGTTCAAAAGTCCTAATCCTAACAAGAGGGTGAAGCAAGAGACTTCTATAGCAAATACTTCTATCCCTAATCACGGAGAATGCTACAATTGTGGCTCTAGGGACCACTATATAAATAGGTGTCCAAGGCCTATTTCTTGCCGCTATTGCAAAAGTGCGGATCATTATATATCTTCGTGTCCCAAGCGTCAAAGCAAGAGAGAAGGAAAGCTGCAAGTCCCTAGCAACACTTCTAGTGGTCAAGGTATTTCTCATTCATTCCTTGATGACATTTGCTTTGTGATTATCTTGTTCGTGTTCTTTTTGATATGGGTTCCATCTCACTATTTTATATCAAAAAGAACTTGTTGATTCTTTTTCTTTAAATATTTTGGGCTTGATGACTTCTTTGAGAGTTGCGAATCCGGATGGTTGATCCGCAATACTCAATTTGCTTTCTATTGATGTCGAAATTATTTTATGAGATTTTTCTTTCTGAGCCGATATTTTTACTTAGGCTTCGGAATTGATTTTTTTGAAAGGATCGGCATAATCATTGTGAAGCCCATATCCTATTTTTCGAGTGGACTATTCATCTTCGACATTTTCTATCTGTTAAGCAGATTTCTATTTTTCCTTTATGATTTTGACTCCAACTGGATGGCATCATTTTATTCTTTAAGCAAACATGATGGGGAAAGTGTTATTTCTCTCATTCATGTAGTTTGAGAATTTTCTGGTAATTTTTGAGTTTGTCTTAGGATTTATCACCTAAGAAATCTTTTGTGTAGTGTTAAGGTCTTTTCAGCTCGACCTTGCCACCGGTTTTCATTTGCTACGAGTTGCGGAAGTTAGCATTCCACTTACCGCATTCCGCACTCGTTATGATTCTTATGAATGACTTATTATGTCATTCGGTTTATCAAGCTTATTTCATCCATTTTATAAATCGAATATTCTATGAATATTTCGATGAGACCATTCTTGTATTTATTGATTTTGGATGAAAATAGTAATTTAAAATTTTGCAAATCTTTTCCATAAAATTTATTTATAAGTAAAATTGGATTTTGTTCTTGAAACGAACGAAGAATGTTCTTAAAAGTTTTTAAGAAACATGTTTATCATCTAGAAGACGATTTTGTGATTTTATTGCCCGTTGAGTGCTTTAAGAATTTTGGTCGATGCGCTTGATCAACGTTATCGATAGGAATCTCCTAAACGCTTTGATGAGACAATCAAACACAGTAAAATTCACTTCAAATAAGTAAAATTTTCTAAAAAAGATGATTACATAGGTTAATTGTAATTTTGAAAGTTTTAGTTTTTGGGAAAGAAGATTATTTGAAAGAATTCTTTTCTGATACTCTTATTCTTGTGTTTTCCGAAGGGAACCAAGACTTTGCTATTTGTACCGATACTAGTCGTATTGGTTTGGATGCCATTCTCTTGCAAAGGAGAACGTGCTATCACTTGTGCTTCTAAATCATTATAGCTTATCGAGACTAGATATGCCACTCATGATCTAGTGCTCGCGGCTATTGTTTTTACTTTTAAAATTTGGCATCATCATTTTTGGATGAGAAATTTATTCTCCACCTCAATCATAAATCTTTGGAATATTTATTTTCTCATAAGGAACTTCATGTTGACTCGAGTTCCTAGCATCTTATGATCTTGATATTCTTTTATTCCCGAAAGAGGAATCGTGTTGCCAACGCGCTTTGTCGTAGGCAACAAGTTGTTGATTCTTTGATGTTGTCGGAATGGAATTTTCTTTTTATCAAGTTCATCGGGCATTTTGATGTACTTCGTTTTATTGAGTTTCATGTCATCTCTTTTATGCACTAGCGTCCGATGTTCTTTTATGGTGTTCGGTTCATCGGATGTATTGTTATTATACTATATCGATGTTTCGTCTTATCTGGATCAATGGATGTACCATTATTATACTACATCGTTTTTTCGGTTTATCGGTTCATTGGACGTACCATTTTTGTACTGCATCGGTGTTCCGAATTATTTGAACTTTGGTTCATTGGACGTACCGTTTTTGTACTACGTCGGTGTTCCAAATTATTTGAGTTTCTAGTTTCTCGGGCGTACCGTTTCTGTACTACGCCGTTGCACTGGCTCAATTTTCTGCTATTCTTGACGTTTTCTATGTCTTTTAACTATGGAAATGCTTTTAGGTTTCCTATTTTTATTCTCGAGCCGGTGTTATTGATGAAATTGAAGTCTCACCAGTTTTGACTTATGAGCAACATTCCATTCGCATCATTACTTCGGAGGTTGAGCGCCTTCGGAATAAAGATGTTCTTCTTGTGAGAGTTGAATGGTTCACAAATCCTAAGGATTGCTCTTGGGAATCCATAGAATTCATCGAGCGATCCCGTTCAGGCTTACTCTTTCATGCTCTTTATGGCGAACTTCTTATTTCAATTTTCTTTTGTGTTGATATGCTTCTATGGTTGTTACTTCTTAATTTCTTCTTAAGTATTGCGAGGACGCAATTTCTTTAAGGAGGGGAGTCTGTAATAACCCGCATATTTATCAATTTTATATTTAAATATTTTATTTAAATATTTTATCGTTCGTCGAATTTTGGTCCGAAAAGCTACTTTTTTCAAACAGTCGAATTGGGACTCGAGACCACCCCCATTGAGTTCAAAATGACATTTGCGACCTTTTTGAGTATAAACTTCGATATGTTTGGAGAAAGTTGATTTTTGCCACTTTTTCACTTAGGGCTTTGGTTTGGGCTGAGCCCAATAACCCCACTTAAGTATTCAGTCCCAACCTCTTATCCTCTTCATTCCTTCATAATTTCCTAATACATTCAAGCTTCATCAAAAATGGGGGAAGAGAAAAAGAATTAGGAAATCCTAAGCCCTAGTTTCCATTAGCAAATCCATCTTCTAGCTCCAAACTCAAGAGAACCCATTGATTCAAGCTTCTTGTGTTGAGATTGATGTGTGGTTGATCTTCCTTCGTCTTAAAGCTTCTCATTCATTGTTTTCAGGTTCAAAGGTGAGATTTTTATCTCACATCTATGCTTATATTTATCTTCGATTGTTAGGTATGAATTCCTAACACTTATTCGTGTGCAATTGCTTTTGGATTGGATTGATTTGGTGAATATTCCAATTTTTAGTGTTTTGGGTTCAAACCCTTAAAAATCATAGCTTTGATGTTCAAATGCGTTTTTGGTGATGCAACGAGGAGCTCATAGGGCCGGGTAGTCTATTGGCATAAATCCTTAGTGTCGATGCTCGAGGGGTTGCGAATTGGTCGTGATTGGCCATAGTATTCGATGGGCTAGGAGGGGACTGGGAACAGGTTTTGCCGACCGAGCCCTGTGGCCGGTCGACCGACCTGCTACTATGGTGCATAGGCACCTTTCTGTCTCTGGTCCGGTCGACTGGCTACAGGGCTCAGCCGACCGACCTGCTTCCCGAGACTCTTTTGGAACAGGGTCCGGTCGACCGAGCTCTGTAGCCGGCCTACCGACCTGATGATATTTTGTCTATTTCGCCTAGTTGCTTGAAATTCGAACTTAAATCGATTCGTGTTGTTTCCTATTTGTTGTTATCATTAATTATGACTTTGATGACTCCTTTTTTGGGATTTTTGAATATCCATTTCGATGGATTCTTTATCGGTTTCGTTGGATTTTTATTCACATCTTCGTATGTAAATTTTAGCGATTGATTGTTCTTACAATCTTCTTTGTGATTTGTCACTTTAAAAGTATAAAGGTTTTCTATACTAGTAGTAAATATCAAAACTCTTTATTCAAATGATTTCAACACTATTTTATTACAAAGCTCGTTTTCTTAAACCGTTTTCCAATCTATTAGTATATACAAGCCTTTACCTCACTCGTATGAGAAATCTAATTAAACGGCCTAGTAAAACAAGTGGTATGAAAGGCTTGCGTTTATTTCGTCGGTTAATTCTTGGACTTGTTCGATTGAATCTCTTGTGACAATTTTCTAGTGGAGATTTACAATTTGTTTGTAAATATTTAAGTTAAGCTAGTGGTTATGGGACATGAAGCTAAGCTCATATATTGACTAGCTTACTGTAATTCACACTTCTCGGTGATCATGACGATCATCTTTGTGGTTTAGACTAGCATTGTGCGATGTCTCTTTGTCCACGTGGAGGACTGTACGTCGTTTTTATTGAGCTTCGGCTCAATGTCCGCAATGGGGGACTATACCTTGTCATGAGGAACTTCGGTTCACCAGGAGGAGCTTCGGCTCAAAGTCCACAATGGGGAACTATACCCTGTCAGGAGGAGTTTTGACTCACCAGGAGGAGCTTCGGCTCAAAGTCCGCAATGGGGGACTATACCCTGTCAAGAGGAGTTTTTTTTGACTCACCAGGAGGAGCTTCGGCTCAAAGTCCGCAATGGAGGACTATACCCTGTCTGGAGGAGCTCCGGCTCATTTTTTTGGGATTGGCCATCCTTTTATTGTGATTTCTGGATTTCGTGTGTTGATTTCTGGAATTTATGCTTCACCTATTTTCGTGATTTTTATTGATTTGATTTATCAATTATTGTGGCTTGGTGAATGAAATTAGGAGTTTGACATTCCTTTTTATCTTTGAGAAGATCTTTGCGATATTGATTAATCTCTTATTGATTTTTCAATTAGTTATTTATCACAGCTTGGCATTGTGATTAATATACGTTTAGTCATATCTCTTATTCTATATCATTTCTTCTGATATTTATAGCTAGACTGATCCGTTTATTATTTTCTTCTTAAATAATACTCGGGTCAGACCGAGATGTTACAGGTGCTTCTGCATGACTTCTCTTCTGGGGTTATCATATGATCTTTTGGCTAACTACTTAGATTAGTAGTTTTTGTTGTATACATTTGAGATACAGACTCTATGATGTATACTTATTCTTTTGTCTAGCACTTGTATCTATTCTTTTTGATATTGTGGATCTTGTTAAACCACTACTCTGATGAACACTTTTATGTGTTATATATATATTCATATCTATTTCCGCCCTTGTGATATGAATTATCCGTGGCTGATTTATGTTATGTTTATTTCTATATTTGTTTCCGAAGACCTTTATAGCCACTGTGTAGTAGCTTTGAGTTTGTGTCGGTATGTCGGATTTCCTCTTGAGATGAAAAGTTATATTTTTATCTGGCATATCGGTGCTCGCACAAAGCAATTATACAGATGGTCGCTCCTCAACAGCCTTATTCTCCGTGCTAGTCGACAGCATTACTCCGTAGTGTTCTTGGCTAGTGTGGGTATAGAGGTGGGGCGTCATAGATGCACCTAGAAAGATACACCCCATGCAAAGTCGAACATCGACGCACCTAGAAAGATACGTCCCATGCATAGACGAACGTCGATGCACCTAGAAAGATACCCCCCATGTCCCGACTTATTGAGCCGATTGCTCCACGAAGTAAACTAACATCGACGCACCTACATAGATACGACCCATGAGTAAATAAACATCGACGCACCTAGAAAGGTACGACCCATGCGAGAAATGAGACGAAGCTCAATAAAATGAAGTACAGTCCTCCACATAAGCAAAGAGACATCGCACATTGCTAGTCTAAACCATGAAATGATCATCATCGATCATCAAGAAGTGTCAATTACAGTAAGCTAGTAAATATATAAATTTAGCTTCATGTCCCATAACAACTAGCTTAACTTAAATATTTACGAACAAATTGTAGATCTTCACTCGAAATTTGTCACAAGAGTTTCAATCGAACAAGTCCAAGAATTAACCGACGAAGTAAACGCAAGCGTTTTATACCACTCGTTTTACTAAGCCGTTTAATTAGATTTCTCATACGAGTGAGGTAAAGGTTTGTATATACTAATAGATTAGAAATTGGTTTGAGAAAACGAGCTTTGTAATAAAATAGTGTTGAAATCATTTGAAGAAAGAGTTTTGATATTTACTACTAGTATAGGAAACCTTTATATTTTTAAAGTGACAAATCACAAAGAAGATTGTAAGAATAATCAATCACTAAAATTCACATTCGAAGACGTGAATAAAATCCAAAGAAATCGGTACCGAATCCATCAAAATGGATATTCCCAAAAATCACGAAGAAAATGTCATCAAAGTCGATAATAAGTGATAATAACAAAAGGGAATCAACACGAATCGATTAACGTTGGAATTCTCAAGCAAATAGGCAAACAGGCAAAAAGTGTGCAAATTCAAACGTCTGAAATCAAGTATTCAGACGTCTGAATTTGGATAATAAATTATTTTCCTAAACAGAATTCAAACGTCTGAATCTTTGATTTCAGACGTCTGAAATAGGCACATTTTAGCCTATTTCCTTTCTGGTTCTAAATGAACCAATTCAGACGTCTGAAATCATATATTCATAATCTGGGAATAGAAATCTTCCCAGAACAATATTCAGACGTCTGAATATTACGTTTCAGACGTCTGAATCTGGGGTTCAGGGCATTACCTGAACCTAGGCCAAAAAAATTGGCCAAACAGATACCCGAAGCGATCGATCGAGCGACAACGACTAAGGATTTACGCCAAGCAACAACCTAGCCTTAACAGCTCTTCGATATGCCTCAAATATCAATGTCCAAATATCCATAAAAGGATTTTCATAAATTAGACCAAAACACCAAAAATTGGAATATACACAAAATCAATCCAAACCAAAATCAATTGCACAAGAATAAGTGTTAGGAATTCATACCTAACAATCGAAGATGATTATAGACTAAGATGTGAGATAAAAATCTCACCTTTGAACCCAAATCAATGAACAAGAAGCTCGAAAGCAATGGCAAGAACAATCACCTTCAATCCCAACTCAAGAAGCTTGATTCTAAGCTTAAAAGAGAAATATTTCCCAAATTAGGTTTGGGAATTTTCTGAAATCAAAGAGAGAATGAGTTGGGGAAGATGAAGGAGATGCTTACAAATGGGTTCTCTTGAATTTGGAGCTAGAAGTTGGATTTGCAAAGCAAGCTAGGGCTTAGGAATTTCCGTTTCCAATCTCTTCCACCATTTTTACTTTAGCTTGAAGTGTTAGGAATATGAAATGAAGTAATGAAGAGTTGGAGTGGAGCTAGAGTCTTAAGGTGGAACATTGGGCTGAAACCCAAACTAAAACCCAAAGTGAAAAGGTAGCAAAACTTGACTAACTCCAAACATATCGAAGCTTATACTCAAAAAGGTTGCAAACGACATTTTGAACTCAATGGGAGGGGTCTCGAATCCTAATTCGACTGTTTGCAAAAAGTAGGTTTTCGGACTAAAATCCGACGAACGATGAAATATTTAAATAAAATACTTAAATATACAATCGACAAATATGCGGGTTGTTACACGGGTCGTCACAGTCCCCAACCATTTATATGGACATGCTTTAGCACTTTTTTGGATTCATGTCTATCGACACTGAAAGAAACATTTGTCTGATTCCCCAATACAACTCATGGTGTAATTCTAACCGATTGAAGCTTTCATCTTTGATCATCTTTCTTCTATGAAGCATATCCGAGCTCTTCTTCGATACATGACCACAGGACTCTCCAAGAACTGTAGATCCTTTCAGCAAATAAAGATTCTAGACCATTACTCCTTTCATCAGTACAAGAGCACTACGTGTCACCTTCAAGCTATCTGACTCTATTATACTCCTGCAACCCATAGATACTAGTTAACCCAACGATAGAAGGGATTTACTTAAACCTGAAACATAGGGAACTCTAGTGATAGTGTGCACTACGCTTTCGTGCATGCGAATATGCACTGATCCTTTTCCTAATGATTTTCTTATAGCATCATTCCCAATCCATATTGCATTTCCCTCCTTACCTTCATAAGAACGAAAATACTCCTTCCTTGGCCTTATATGTAAAGACGCCCCTTAATCAAGCACCTAATGGTCTGACACATTGGAAATAGATGCAATCAACACATCATCAAAAACAATATTTTCCACTGCAATAGATGAAGAACCATATGCATCATTTCTCTTCCTTAAATCTGGATAATCTTTCTTCCAGTAGCCATGCTTCTTATAGTGATGACACCTGTTGTCTATAAACTTGCCCCTCCAACCACTTCCAGGGTTCCTCAACTGGGAACACCCTTTGAAACTATTCTCCTTCTTTTCCTTTCTTCCTCTCTCTACAAACAGCCCTTGACTACTACTAGGCAACCAGCTTCTACACTTTTGCTCATAAGCCTCATTTGATCTCCTATCCCTTCATTTAGGAGTTTCATCTTCACATCTTCTAATGTCAATGTTCTTTTACCATTGATTATGTTCTTAGCGAGTACTGTGTATTTCTCTGTAAAATAGCACAATACCACCGTAGCCTTTTGCTCTTCGTCCACATCTAAATCAACAGCTTTCATCTTCATCATTAAGCCATTAAAGAAGTTAAGATATGCTTCCAATGATGTACCTTCCAACACATTGTAAGTGAAGAAAGTCTTCGACAAAATTAGCCTATTCATGAGCGACTTCTTCATGTAGAGATCCTGTAACAACCCGCATATTTATCGATTTTATATTTAAATATTTTGTCGTTAATCGGATATTGGTCCAAAAAGCTACTTTTTGCAAACGGTCAAATTAGGACTCGAGACCCCTTCCATTGAGTTCGAAATGCCGTTTACAATTTTTTTAAGTATAAACATTGGTAGGTTTGGAGTTAGTGGAATTTCACTAACTTTTCCCGCTTTGGACTTTGGGTTAGATTGCCATTATAACTCAAGCCCAAACCCCCTTCCTTCTTCTCACTCTTCATAAATTTCCTAACAACCAAGCTTTTGCATTAATGGTGAGTGGAAGAGGAAATTAAAACTCCAAGCTTAGGTTTCAAATTTAAATCCATCATTCGACTCCAAAATCAAAGTGAAGACATTGGATTCTAGCTTATAGTTGCTTCTCCATTGTTTCAAGCTCCTTCTTCATTGAATTTGTGCAAAGGTGAGATTTTTATCTCACAATTCTACCCTATAACTATATTGGACTGTTGGGAATGATTCCCTATCATTTTTGCATGCATGTTAGCATTTGGTTTGGATTGGATTGGCGAAAAACTCCAATTTTAAGCGTTTTGGTGAATTTTCTGCACATAGGTCGTTCTGGCCATTTTTAGCTCGTTCGGAGTTAAGTCGTTCATCCATAGGTCGTGAGTCGTTTACGAGTTAACCCTAGGTCGTTCTGGCCATTTTTAGCTCGTTCGGAGTTAAGTCGTTCATCCATAGGTCGTGAGTCGTTTACGAGTTAACCCTTAAGTCGTGCAACCCTTAAGTCGTGCAGCCCTTCAGTCACGCAACTCTTAAGTCGGTTACGAGTTATCCCGATAGGTCGTTGGACCCTTAACTCGTAGGTCGTTGGACCTTATCTCGTTAGGTCGCTCCTGGCCTAACCCTTAAGTCGTGTAACCCTTAAGTCGTGCAACCCTTAAGTCGTGCAACCCTTAAGTCGTGCAGCCCTTCAGTCACGCAACTCTTAAGTCGGTTACGAGTTATCCCGATAGGTCCTTGGACCCTTAACTCGTAGGTCGTTGGACCTTATCTCGTTAGGTCGCTCCTGGCCTAACCCTTAAGTCGTGCAACCCTTAAGTCGTGCAACCCTTTAGTCACGCAACTCTTAAGTCGGTCACGAGTTATCCTGTTAGGTCGCGACCTCTGTTAAGTCGTCCATGTTGGGTCGTGAGTCATCGTTAGGTCGCGAACACCTCTAGGTCGCAACCACTAAGTCGCTTGACCCCTTAGACCCCTAGGTCGCAACCGTTAGGTCGCTCGACCCTATCCCTCTTAGGTCGTTAGACCCCCTTTTTGTCTTCACTAGGTCGAACCCCGTAAGCGGTGGCGTTGCCCCCGCACCCCCACCTTAGGGGGTTGCCACCCCCCCTGGACCCCCCTCCGTAGGGGATCTTATCTGAAAAACATTGAGCTGATTTCCTTGGATCTTATTCACATCTCTGTATGCGATCTTTGTGATTGATTGTTTATATAATTGCTTCTGTGTTTTGTCATTTTATAATATAAAGGTTTCAATACTAGTAGTAAATATAAAAACTCTTTTAACAAACAATTTCAACTCTATTTTTAATAACAAAGCTCTTTTCTTAAACCGTTTTCCAATCTATTAGTATATACAAACCTTTACCTCACTCGGATGAGAAATCTAATTAAACGACTTAGTAAAACAAGTGGTATGAAACGCTTGCGTTCACTTCGTCGGTTAATTCTTGGACTTGTTCGATTGAACCTCTTGGAAAATTTTATTAGTGAAGATTTACAGTTTGTTCGTAAATATTTAAGTTAAGCAAGTGGTTATGGGACATGAAGCTAAACTTCTATATTTACTAGCTTAGTGTAATTGACACTTCTCGTTGATCATGACGATCATTTTGATGCTTTAGACTAGCAACTTTGCGATGTCTCTTGTTGCGAGGTTAGACTAGACACCACTTGTGTGATTCCACTCACACATCCCTTTTTGCTTTTTGGTTAATCTGGACCTTAATCTGTGTGATTCCATTCACACATGTGGGGTAGCTCCCCTTGGTCTTCGAACCGTCATGTGATAGGCCTCTTTCTTTTTTCTATGATTTCTGGACTTCTTGCATTGATTTCTAGAATTTATGTCATTGACTTGTTATGAGTACAAGTTTGGGGTATGATGCCCTTTCCGAATCTTTGAGAAGATTCTTGTGATATTGATTATCTCTTATTGATTGATCTTCTGTTGATCATTATTTACATACTTATAGTGGTATGTCATTATGGATATTTTATGTTTATGACATATCTTTTATGTTATATCATGTCATCTGATATTTATAGCTAGACTGACCCGTTTATTATTTTCTTAAATAATACTCGGGTCAGACCGAGATGTTACAGGTGCTTCTGCTTGACTTCTTCCCAGGGATTCATCACTCTGACTTTTGGCTAACTGTTTAGATTAGCAGTTTTTGTTGTATACACTTGAGATATAGACTCATAGTTGTATTCTTTTGTATAGCACGTGTTGCTATTCTTTTGTATTATTGTGGATCTTTTGACCACTACTCTGATGTACACTTTCATGTGTTAGTTATATATTCATATCTTCTTCCGCCTTTGTGATATGGATGTCTGTGACTGATTTGCGTTATGCTTATTTCTATGTTTGTTTCCGAAGATTATTTGTAGCCACCGTGTGATAAGCAATTACATGGATGGTCGCTCCTCAACAGCCTTATTCTCCGTGCTAGTTGACAGCACTACTCCGTAGTGTTCTTGGCTAGCGTGGGTATAGAGGTGGGGCGTTACAGATCCTTCAATTTCTTCCACAAGCCTCTAATGGTGATTTTACTACTAATATCTGGGATGATATTCTCACTCATGGTCAATTAGAGAGTAGTAAAGGCCATTCTTCCATCACCTTCCTTTCCAATTCTGAAATATCATCTTCTGCGTCAAGCACAACCTGATGAACACGATTTCTTCTCAACACCTCCTTCATCTTCCACTACCACTTCTTAAAATCATTATCTTCATTCCACTTTCTATACCCAATTGCGAACTGGATGCTGCATACGAACCCCTAGAGTAGGGTGCATACTCCTGGGTAGGTCTAACATCACTTCCATCTCTAGATCCTTCCATCTCAACGATCACCTTCTAGCCCAAGGCTTCAACAACAAACTTCAAAGCTTTAATACCAGACGGTTGTGGTAATTTTACACAAATGATTATAAATCAACCTAAATAAACTCGGAAGCAATAAGATTGCATTGTAGTGCATTAAAACAAACAACAACAAGAGATTACAAAATCGCAAATCACAAAAGAAAGCAAGTAGAGAGTTCACATACAGATCTATAGTGGTTCCACAATCACGAGATAGTGTACATCCACTTTGGAAAGAGGATACTTTATTACTTTCTAAGAAAAGAGAACTTTATAAGATTGATAATGGAGGCTAAGGAGAACAATTTGAAATACAACTTAAGAGAATGATTTTAAACTCTATAGAATGACTATCTTTGTATAGAGATTATTACTTAGGGTTGAAGTAATTGATTTATGTTTATAAATCAATGTCCCATCAATTCTCCTTTTCACATGGGAAACGTTTATCCATTTGAATTTTTAGTTTCGTCTAATTTGCATATGCTTGATAAGATTTCTTCTTTAATTAGCTGATCAGGGAATTGTTTGATTACTTCAACCTTCCAAATCACTCTTCTTCTTATGAAGATAATTCATCGCCCTTTTTAATACAATAAAGAGGCAATATATCAAATATCTTTCAAATATTCTTTACTTGAAAATATAATATCACCGAAATAAATAATATCTTCCAGATCTTCTTTAATATGGAGATATCTTATCACCAAAATCTAACAATATGTTCCCATATTAGACAAGTTAGAAATTTAAAAAATATTTATATTTTGTATATCAATATTTCAAATCAAATGGTTAACAAAATTTGATAGCACTTCCTTCTTATTCCTTGTATACGTTTTGCGTATGATATAGGAAATAAGAGGAGGTGCTGTCGAAATATTTTTAATTGTTCAATTTGAAATGATAAACAAAACATAAATATCATTACTATAATAAGAAGTGAAAGGTCAGCCATTAAAAAAAGCGTAGAAACCCTTGGTATAGCTTTAAAATTATTTGTGAATTCCATTGTTTTAAAATTGTTCAATAAATTCATTATTACCGTATAGTATTTATAATAAAAAAACTAATAACAATATGGAATATGATTCAAATTTTGAAAAATAAAAATATTGTATGGTGTTACTTATTATAATTTAATAGTATATTACATTATTAATGTATGGTATTAATGAATGATATTAATATTTAAAATAACAATGAACGGTATCATTAATCAAAATTAGTAATGTATGTGCATTAATAATAAGTAAAAACTAATATTACACTGCTCTATTGGTAATAATAGTAGTAGCAGTAACATATGATATTATTGCTTTATTAATGAACAGTAAATAAATTAGATGAGAGTAATATACTATGTTATTAATAGTGTTTCATTTTATAAAAATTAATAATAATATACTATTTTGTGAAAAATAATGTACATTTTTTACTTGAAAAATAAAATCACTATATACATACACACACACATATATATATGATGTAACTTAAAAATAAATTAAAGAATAAATATTATTCAAATTTTAACTTAGGAACCAAGCCAATTTTGTCAAAAAAAACTATTAAACTTTAATTTTATAGAAGGAACCCAAAAATGAATTAATTTGAGTTCCAAACATATGATTATTCAAAATTTGGAATTTTAACTTAGGAAATTTATAAAATCACAAAACATATATTGATGTAACTAAAATAAGGTAAAAACAAAGGAGTAAACATTTTTTTTATTGCTATAAATATTTATGATTAATTTATATTTCTCATTTATACCTTATTTTTCATTTAAAGTTAAATCATACATTTTTTTCTAATAAAAAAATATTTGTATTACGAAACTAAAATCAAAACCGAAATTCTCAAAATTTACAAATTAGACTGGAATTCATATATATTTCATAATGTGATATATGAATTTTATAAATTTATTTGAGATAAAATACTGATTAAATATAGGATTTTTCATTTTTTGTAATGAAAAGAAAAATAAAAAAAAGTCCAACACATTTCTCTATAATAGTTCTAAAACACAAACACAATGATTAAAATAAATTTTTCCTTATTAATAACAAACAAACTTGGTTAAAATGCAAAGATCTATATTTGAAAGAGGCACCAAATTCAGTGATATAGAAAATGAAAACTAACGCTTAAAGTCACAGGTTGGCAAGTTAGAGAGTCCACAAACTCACAGATGCATTTGTTCGACAATTTTCACGTGTACACATGTAACGACCCGTAAATTTTGATTAATAAATTTGTTAGTTTAATTTAAATTTTCCAATTAAATTTAGGAAGAAATAAGAATCTTAGAAGTTATAATGAAGCAAATGTTAGAAATTTAAATATAGCAATTGAAATTAAGATTTACAAATTCAAATGTAATTGCAATCAATTGAAATTGTGAAATTTGTCCTACTTGGTTATAAGTTTAATAAAAGAAACAAACGGGAATATTGAATTAACCAATGAAATGTTTAAAATCAGAGGTAGTTGAATGAATTCAATATTAAGTAAGATATTTTAGTAATGGGTTGGAAATATAAACTTAAGTTTAATTGAAATGCTACTAGTTTAATATTTTAAGAAGGTAAGTGATATAAATAAATGATTGTAAACTTTAGTAATTGAATTTATGTGTAGAGGAATTGAATTAAACATGAATATTAATAAATGAAATTATGTAATAATTGATAAATGATGGCATTCATGAATGAAATGAGATTTGTAAGTAATAAAGGAATAATTAAAATAAATGTCTAAACCAATGAATAAAAGAAAAAGGTTGTAAGAAGTAAAGAAGTAAAGTAAAAGGATAGAATATAAGTGAATGCAATCAGTAGTATGGAAATAAATGCCGACATTGAATTGCAATAAATGTAGTTAAATGTTACATTTGCGTGAAATGTAAAGACAATGGTTAGGAGTTGTTAAAAGGGGTATATTAAAGTAATGAATGACAAAAACGAATCAATTAATATATGTATTCATTTCTTTAGTATATTGCATAAGATTTGGAAATCAAATTGCAATTAAAGGAAATTAGGTAGTACGATATTTGGAGATAAAGTTAAGGATACAACTATTATAAATTACCTAATTAATTGGTCAATGAATTTATTTGAAATAAAGTTCAAATTATGTTAATAAATTAATACGTAAAGTATGTAAAGAAACTAATAGAATGAAAATTTTAATGTGAAAATTTTATAGAATGTAAAGTATTTAAAAACCTTAATTAATGTGTTCAATGGATAGAAGTACACATTTAAAAACATAATATTCATTCAAATTAAAATGTAAATAGGCGTATATTGATGTAATAAAATAAAATTAGCATTGAATATGGAATACCTATTACCTGGAATCAAATTGTAAAATTGTAATTGATTTGAAATTTGTAAAATGGGAATAAATTCAAAGTTACAATTAATTGATGGAATAATAAGGGATAAACTGTAATTTGATAATTCAATGTGAATTATACCCATAAAATGTCAATTTATTGAATTGCAAGGTTTTAAATAAATAAACGGTTTTATTGAGATTTCTATTGATAATTAATGAAATAATGTGAAATCAATTGCTATCAATTGCCCTAATTTGTGCAGTTATGGTAGATTTGAGTTGTCATTTAAAATGGTTAATTCTATAAGATGTAATGAATATTAGTTTTATTTATAATATGAGGACTGGTTGATTTAAGGAGTGAAAACCAAGATTTATTAATTTATTTATAATTTGAAATCTAATAAGTGGATTTATTGCAATTATGTGGAATATAATATTAAAATATTACATAAATGAGGATTTAGATGCAAATTGAGAATGTTAATATAATGGATTTTGATTCCAATATTTATTTCATCTGGTTGTAATAATGAATTTGAATAATATGAATGAAAATCTAATTCAAAGGAATTATTGAAATTTTAATTTATAAATTTCTAAATTTAACGAAATTGGGATTTAACGCTAAAATTGATGATTGAATCAACATTTAAGTGACATGTAAATTTGTTTAAAGCATTGTACATGTTTGGGAAATATTAAGGTAATAAAATTGGTAAATTTAAAAATTGAAATTTAAAAAAATTGGATTTTATTTATTTAATTTTTAAATTATTTAATTAATATAAAAATAGCCATTTTGGCCACTGACTCGGATTTCGACGAAACAAGTTTTGTCGGATCCGTAATAGTGAATTATTGTAGGATTTCAAGTTTCGTATCGATTCGGACTTGTCGTTTGATCGTATGGGCTTGAAACGTCTTGAAATCAATTTAATTGAAATCAATTGAAATCAATTTGAAAATATTGATTTCAGTATAACTTCATCATACGATGGAATTTAGACGTGAAACATTTTCCATTGCGTTTATAGTATTTTAAAATGCCTATTTTGATATATGGGTTTATCCAATTTTGTTCCGGAGTCGAAATGGGCTTTTCGGGCCATATATCGTTTAGCGTGTATAACCATCTTATCTGATCCATCCTATTTCAACTTTGTTTATAAATATATCGTTATAAACCCTAATTCCCCTCATTTTCATTTGGCTGTACGTATATCTCAACTCTCTTCTCCTCAATGGCAGACTACATAATTTCAGATCCAATCCCATATAAAATCCAAAGCCTAAAATTTCAAAGTCCTTAGAAAAATTCCAAAAATATATATGTTGAAGCTTTCGACGAGCGTAATTCAATGGTGTAATTCGTTTTTCAATCTGCTTCATCGTTTGTCCAATAATTGTGAATCAATACAGGCCGTTCATAGTGGAGTTTGATTGATTCAACGGTAGATCTGAAGCTAATCGACGATCGACTTGTGCCGTTGCGTAGGTGACATCGAGCAGCACACATCTGTATGGCTAGAGTATCGAGATGGTCATCCGATTTGCCGCAAAGTGATGGTGAATAGCCGATAAACGCCTCGACCTGGGGGGCTAACGGCGGCGGCGCGTGGTTCGGGATGGAGGCCATAGGGTCGGCTCGGCATGGGGAGGGTGGCCGTGTATTTCGATCACCGTGGATGGGCTCGAGGAGGCATGTGATATTCACATTTGGGTGGCGGCTGCAAACTCGTTTACGTGAGTTAGGGTTCGTATTCAGGGAGATGGTCACGTGAAGGTGACTGTACGTTTTGTTTTATATTTGTTTTATTTTTATTTTTAATTTAGATTTCAAATCGTTTAACAATGATATCTTCCACATACGATCTCCGTTTCACACGCGATTTTTTTTGTTAGGATAGTAATAAAATTCCGGATGTTTTGGCAATGGTTTGGATGGATTATGAGACTGTCCAAATTTTGGGTTTAAATTGGATTTAAATTCAATTTAAATTCAAAAAGGTGAGTGTTTTAACCCACTCACAATTTCTAAAATTTCTTTTGTTTGTTAAATTGATTTATGATGTGTTTAGAAATTTATTTATCGCTGTTTGGCATATATTTCATCATTATCTCAGTTAATTTGCATTCATATAATTTACTTGTTATTTAATTCATTTTTGCATATAAACTGCCAGTTAAAATTTTAGTTAAATTTATTATTGCATATAAACTGATAGTTAAATTTATTTATTATTACATATAAACTACAGTTAAACAGTTATTTAATTCATTATGAAAAATTAACTGTCAGCAATTAACTATTATTTTTTGATGTGATTGTTTGAATTGGATGATAAATGTTTGATGATTGATATGATGGATGAATGGATGCTGTATTTATATTGTATAAACTGCAAGTTATTATGCATTTTTATTTCATTCGGGATTGCAGTTTGAAATGATATACAACCGCATTTTTTATTTTTAATTTGCGGATTGAAATGATAAATATCTGTATCACTTGACCATAGGATAGAAAATTATATACAGGCACCGCGGTATGTATATATATATATATATAAAATTATTTTTGAAATGATTTTCTATGGTTTTGAAAAGAATACGATTTAATAAATATTAAATTTTGATATATATATATATGTAGTAAGATTTCTTGAATTTAGCTATGTATAAATTTGTTTCGAATTTTAAAATAAGCTAAATAATGAAGTTGATTTCGTTTATATAATATGGTTAAGAATATATTTGAAATTCTATTGTATATAGAGTTTATAATAACTCAAATAAAAGTAAGGTTGAAGATAAATGTGAATATGATTTGAATTAAAGTATTTAAGAATTTTCCTCGAAAAATTTGTTTTGAAGTCTAAATAAATTAAGATTTAAAGGGTATGATCTTATAACTTGATTTTGATTAGAGGATTTAAACGAATATCAAATTTATTTAAAGAATAATATCAAGTTAATTTAATTAAAAGAATATCCTGTTATTGAAGTTTAAGGGTTTTACCTGAATAATATTTGTTTAGTAAGTAAATATTTCAAATTTAAATAATAGGAATTGGATTTGATATATATTAAATTATCAAAGAATCCATTTTGAAATAGTGGAATATTTAAAGATTGAAATATATGAACTATAAAGTTTTGAAATATATAATATTTAAGCTTTAAAATATATGGGAATTAAAATGGTTTATTTGGAGGTTCAAATTGATAATGGGAATTTATTGTGAAACTTAAAGAAGCCATTTTATTTTATAAAGTAATATAGTATTTGAACCATTATGTATTAAATTTATGTTTCAAAGCTATGGTTTCAAGGTATATATTTGAAAATATTATGATTTTGGGAAAGGGATATTTATAAAATAAAATTGATATCGTATTGATTTGGGGTTTTAAAAATACAAATGATATCGTATTTATATGGTTTGAAAGAGATATTATATTCTGCTTTTAAAGTATAAATGATTTTGAAATAACCGCGGTGTTATAATAACGATTGGTTGTTGAAGAGACCGGGATCGAAAGTTGTCATACTCTCTGCCAACCCCGAAAACCACTTTAACAACTGTGTACACGGTGAAGATTCCAGAATGAAGTAGGATGGTGGCGGCGTTTTTCCGTTGAGGTAAATACGTGGACCCAACTCCTGTGAGTTGGCATAAGGTGGCTAAAACAAGAGCGATTGACGGGTTAATTGAGGTAGCACCTTTGATGGGACACATCCCTTCGATATTATATTTTGACTTTTTGATTGATTCGGTGGCCACTTTTGATTTTTTTATTTGGGGGTGTGGCTCGAGGTGGGCGGTAGCTGCAGCTACGCGTTACCACCGACCCGGAAGCGTAATTGGTATATCTACCCTGGCATTGCCTAGTTGTGCTGTGTCACCTACCCTATCGTGCCTTATACGAGTTTGGATTTCTCCCATAGCCCGTGTGGTATCCTCTGGTGGCTTCCCGATCAGGAGGGACTATGATATTGGATGGACTACTGGGACTATTACATGTTAAGGGGAATATTGGGTCACTCCTTAATGCTAAGGAAAAAGTAAGTTTATTTTACAATTAGACACTATTATAATAGCGAAATATATTACATAGTACATAGTTTAACGGATCCTTAGGAGATGTAAATCCCGAGCATCTCTTGAGTTACTGTACTCATATTTATTCCTGTTGATTTAACTTACATAAGATATTTTAGTTCTGGCTCGAGTGTTTTGTCTTTTCAATTCACTCGGGTCAATCCGAGCGTTTCAGGATTTCGAAGACCTTAGCTCTGGAGGACGAAGACGGAGATTTATTTTATTATTATATTTAGTCTACTATACACATATTGTTCCGCTGCATTGTTATTGGTATGTAACTCTGATAAATGTGTAAGTATAATCGAATATTTTGTAAAACATCTTTAGAAACTGTATATTTGATTATTATATTTTATCCTTCCGCTGTGAGATTCTATTTTGTTTTATTTCTTTATCGTTTTTCTTATTTACCCCATAACAATCCGCTCTTCCGAACGGTTTGAATTGGCACGTGTGTCGATTTAAAGCATGCGAAAAGGCGGGATGTTATAATCTGGTATCAGAGCTTTGGTTTAGCGATATACCTTAGCTTTGTGGAGTTTGACTCTTTGTTAATAGGGTAGTAATACCCTATGGAAGTCACTGAGTGTATATATATGAGAGAGCGTATTTGTTAGTGTTATAAAAAGGTTTTATTATTGTGTTAATTTGTTCCGTTTTGTATTTATAAATTCTGGTTGGTGCATGGGACGCTGTGACATCAATGGAGTTTCTAAACACTTAATAGGACAGACCGACATAATATTTGTTTTAATATAAGTGAATGAAATAATTTTGCCTATTATATTTTCTATATATAAAATAAGTTTTTAAATGATATATATATATATATATATATATATATATGGTTGCAATATATTGGTTGTTAGGTAATGAAATTATAAATAACAGTGAAATAAGATTGAAAATAAAATAAAGGAAATTTGGAAATTTGGAACTTAAGTCCCGGGGTTTTGAAAAAATTTCTTTCAAATGATTTTGGAATATAGTAATAATATTATTAGAAGTATTTTGATATAAATATTTAAAAGAATTGTTTAAGAAGATTTTGGAAGAAATAAGTTTGTACTTCCCTCTCTGCCGCTGGAAAATAATTTCGGTGATGGCGGCCGCATCATCGACATTCATTTTCGAGTTTCGAAAGGGGAAGGCCACTGTGGTAGTTTTACTACAGATTTATTTTGATAAACAAAGTGAATTTTAAATTTGTTTAAATATAATTGGATTTATAGGTTGTAAGTATATATTTATCTATTATTTTAAAATGATTTGAAATAAAACCCGGTATTTAATTCTTAAGTTTCCATTAATAAATAGTTTCAATTACTACAGTGAATTGGAACGTAGATAATTAATAAATTAAAACCTCTAAAGGAATAAGAGATTTAATGCTTGGTTATAAATGAAATTAAAAGAAATCTAAAATGGGTAACCTATAATAAAAAGGATATAATTATTGAACGTTGAACAAGTTTTGAAGGAAATAAGATAAACTTGTATGATTTTCAAGCACATTCTTAAAGGCATATATATAACTTACCATATAATAAAAGTTACAATGTTGATAAGAAAATGTAATGGGATATCTTACAAGTAAAGCTTGAGGCAATGAAAGTATTCAATGAATTTGCTGTATAAATGAGAATTTAATGTTATAAACTTAAGTTATAATTGAAATTTTACTATAACTAAATATAATTAAAGGTAAATATTACAAATAGATGATTATAAACTTAAGTAAATAAAGTGGAAATGCTAAGAAATTTAATGGGACATGAATACTGTTGATAAATGAATGGAAATAAACGAGGGCATGCAATAAATGAATGAATAATTATAAGAAATAAAAGGAACTGGCATGACCTGAGTTAGTGGAAACGAATAATTGTAAGTAATAAGTGAAAATAAATGAAACAAATATTGAATGAGTAAATGAAATTAAAAGTTTGTTAGAAACAAATGTAAATAAAAAGGGAAAATCATTGTATAAATAAAAAGGAAATCAAACAACAAATGTATGAAATAAAATTAATAGTAATGAAATGGAAATATTGTTTAAATGGTTGTTTGTTTTGGTTTATGATTGTTTGGGTAAGGAAACTTTAAAATTGTTTGGATGTATGAATAATCTATTTATTTTCACCTAAGACTGTTGAGTGAAGGGTACACCTAGTACTTTATTCTTCATTCGGTACAATTTAAAGTTGTGAACCCGAACAAGTATTTGTTTGTTGATATGAATGAATGATTGATTTGTATGGATTCTATGGGATGGTTGTATGCCTTGTTGCAAGTGATTGTCGATTATATTGAATTGTTGTTTGTAGTTGAAATAACCTTGAATATGTCATTTTATATAATTGTTGACCTTTTTGGATTATGTAAGTGAAATACAGGTTATGGAAGCAATTGCTACTGCTTTTGGTTCCATAATTACGCGAAAATTTCCCGACAAATAGGTACGTTTTCGGATTTCGGCTTTATAGCATTATTATATTGTTTTCCCGTATTGGGATATATTATTTTGGAAAATATTGTTATATATTTATTATTTTGATATTATATTTTCTCCCGAGCCTCTCTATACAAAGGAGACTCTGCCAAAATTTTCCGAAAAATTTGGACTTAGAAATATTTTGAAAATGTTTTCCAAACTTTATTAATTTAAGTACAAAAAGATCTATTGGTTATAAATTGGTATGCTTTATTTAAATTAATAAATTTTGTAAATTTATTTTTTTATAAATTTAATATTTAAATAAGATATATTGATTTCTAAATTCTTCTTTTCCTTTTTTTCTTTTCGGGGATGAAAAGTTTTGAGTGGGGGAGAGTGTAACGACCCGTAAATTTTGATTAATAAATTTGTTAGTTTAATTTAAATTTTGCAATTAAATTTAGGAAGAAATAAGAATCTTAGAAGTTATAATGAAGCAAATGTTAGAAATTTAAATATAGCAATTGAAATTAAGATTTACAAATTCAAATGTAATTGCAATCAATTGAAATTGTGAAATTTGTCCTACTTGGTTATAAGTTTAATAAAAGAAACAAACGGGAATATTGAATTAACCAATGAAATGTTTAAATCAGAGGTAGTTGAATGATTTCAATATTAAGCAAGATACTTTAGTAATGGGTTGGAAATATAAACTTAAATATAATTGAAATGCTACTAGTTTAATATTTTAAGAAGGTAAGTGATATAAATAAATGATTGTAAACTTTAGTAATTGAATTTATGTGCAGAGGAATTGAATTAAACATGAATATTAATAAAGGAAATTATGTAATAATTGATAAATGATGGCATTCATGAACGAAATGAGATCTGTAAGTAATAAAGGAATAATTAAAATAAACATCTAAACCAATGAATAAAAGAAAAAGGTTGTAAGAAGTAAAGAAGTAAAGTTAAAGGATAGAATATAAGTGAATGCAATCAGTGGTATGGAAGTAAATGCCGACATTGAATTGTAATAAATGTAATTAAATGTTACATTTGCATGAAATGTAAAGACAATGGTTATGAGTTGTTAAAAGGGGTATATTAAAGTAATGAATGACAAAAACGAATCAATTAATATATGTGTTCATTTCTTTAGTATATTGCATAAGATTTGGAAATAAATTGCAATTAAAGGAAATTAGGTAGTACGATATTTGGAAATAAAGTTAAGGGTACAACTATTATAAATTACGTAATTAATTGGTCAATGAATTTTTTAAAATAAAGTTCAAATTATGTTAATAAATTAATACGTAAAGTATGTAAAGAAATTAATAGAATGAAAATTTTAATATTGAAATTTTTATAGAATGTAAAGTATTTAAAAACCTTAATTAATGTGTTCAATGGATAGAAGTACACATTTAAAAACATAATATTCATTCAAATTAAAATCTAAATAGGCGTATATTGATGTAATAAAATAAAATTAGCATTGAATATGGAATACCTATTACCTGGAATCAAATTGTAAAATTGTAATCGATTTGAAATCTGTAAAATGGGAATAAATTCAAAGTTATAATTAATTGATGGAATAATAAGGGATAAACTGTAATTTGATAATTCAATGTGAATAATACCCATAAAATGTCAATTTATTGAATTGCAAGGTTTTAAATAAATAAACGATTTTATTGAGATTTCTATTGATAATTAATGAAATAATGTGAAATCAATTGCCATTAATTGCCCTAATTTGTGCAGTTAGGGTAGATTTGATTTGTCATTTAAAATGGTTAATTCTATAAGATGTAATGAATGTTAGTTTTATTTATAATATGAGGACTGGTTGATTTAAGGAGTGAAAGCCAAGATTTATTAATTTATTTATAATTTGAAATCTAAAAAGTGGATTTATTGCAATTGAGTGGAATATAATATTAAAATATTACATAAATGAGGATTTAGATGAAAATTGAGAATGTCAATATGATGGATTTTGATTCCAATATTTATTTCATCTGGTTGTAATAATGAATTTGAATAATTTGAATGAAAATCTAATTCAAAGGAATTATTAAAATTTTAATTTATAAATTTCTAAATTTAACGAAATTGGGATTTAACGCTAAAATTGATGATTAAATCAACATTTAAGTGACATGTAAATTTGTTTAAAGCATTGTAAATGTTTGGGAAATATTAAGGTAATAAAATTGGTAAATTTTAAAATTGAAAATTAAAAAAATTGGATTTTATTTATTTAATTTTTAAATTATTTAATTAATATAAAAATAGCCATTTTGTCTACTGACTCGGATTTCGATGAAACATGTTTCATCGGATCCGTAACAGTGAATTATTGTAGGATTTCAAGTTTCATATCGATTGGACTTGTCATTTGATCGTATGGGCTTAAAACGCCTTGAAATCAATTTAATTGAAATCAATTGAAATCAATTTGAAAATATTGATTTCAGCATAACTTCTTCATACGATTCAATTTGGATGTGAAACCTTTTCTATTGCATTTAGAATATTTTAAAACACCTATTTTGATATATGGGTTTACCCAATTTCGTTCCGGAGTCGAAACGGGCTTTTCGGGCCATATATCGTTTAGCGCGTACATCCATCTTATCTGATCCATCCTATTTCAACTTTCTCTATAAAAATATCATTATAAACCCTAATTCCCCTCATTTTCATTTGTCTGTACATATATCTCAACTCTCTCCTCCTCAATGGCAGACAACGTAATTTCAGATCCAATCCCAAATCAAATCCAAAGCCTAAAATTTCAAAGTCCTCAGAAAAATTTCAAAAAATATATGTTGAAGCTCTCGACGAGCGTAATTCAATGGTGTAATTCGTTTTTCAATCCGGTTCATCGTTTGTCCAGAAATTGCGAATCAATACAAGCCGTTCGTAGTGGATTTTGATTGATTCAACGGTAGATCTGAAGCTAATCGACGATCGGCTTGTGTCGTTGCGAAGGTGACGTTGAGCAGCACACATCTGTACGGCTAGAGTATCGAGATGGTCATCGGATTCGTCGCAAGGTGATGGTGAATAGCCGATAAACGCCTCGGCCTGGGGGGCTAATGGCGGCGGCGCGTGGTTCGAGATGGAGGCCATAGGTTCGGCTCGGCATGGGGAGGGTGGCCGCGTATTTCAATCACCGTAGATGGGCTCGAGGAGGCGTGTGATATTCACGTTTGGGTGGCGGCTGCAAACTCGTGTACGCGTGTTAGGGTTCGTATTCAGGGAGATGGTCACATGAAGGTGACTGTACGTTTTTGTTTTATATTTGTTTTATTTATTTATTTTAATTTAGATTTCAAATCGTTTAACGATGACATCTTCCACATACGATCTCCGTTTCACACGCGATTTTTTTGTTATGATCGTAATAAAATTCCAAATGTTTTGGCACTGGTTTGGATGGATTCTGAGACTGTCCAAATTTTGGGTTTAAATTGGATTTAAATTCAATTTAAATTAAAAAAGGTGAGTGTTTTAACCCACTAACAATTTCTAAAATTTCTTATGTTTGTTAAATTGATTTATGATGTGTTTAGAAATTTATTTATAGCTGTTTGGCATATATTTCATCATCATCTCAGTTAATTTGCATTCATATAATTTACTCGTTATTTATTCGTTTTTGCATATAAATTGCAAGTTAAAATTTTAGTTAAATTTATTATTGCATATAAACTGCTAGTTAAATTTATTTATTATTGCATAGAAACTACAGTTAAACAGTTATTTAATTCATTATTGAAAAATTAACTGTCAGTAATTAACTATTATTTATTGATGTGATTGTTTGAATTGGACAATAAATTGATAAATGTTTGATGATTGATATGATGGATGAATGGATGTTGTATTTATATTGTATAAACTGCAAGTTGTTATGCATTTTCATTTCATTCGGGATTGCGGTTTGAAATGATATACAACCACATTTTCTATTTTTTATTTGCGGATTGAAATGATGAATATCCGTATCACTTGACCATAGGATAAAAAATTATATACAGGCACCGCGGTATATATATAAAATTATTTTTAAAATGATTTTCTATGGTTTTGGAAAGAATATGATTTAATAAATATTAAATTTTGATATATATATATAGTAAAATTTCTTGAATTTAGCTATGTATAAATTCGTTTCGAATTTTAAAATAAGCTAAATAATGAAGTTGATTTCGTTTATATAATTTGGTTAAGAATATATTTGAAATTCTATTGTATATAGAGTTTATAATAACTCAAATAAAAGTAAGGTTGAAGATAAATGTGAATATGATATGAATTAATGTATTTAAGAATTTTCCTCGAAAAATTTGTTTTGAAGTGTAAATAAATTACGATTTAAAGGGTATGATCTTATAACTTGATTTTGATTAGAGGATTTAAACGAATATCAAATTTATTTAAAGAATAATATCAAGTTAACTTAATTAAAAGAATATCCTGTTATTGAAGTTTAAGGGTTTTACCTGAATAATATTTGTTTAGTAAGTAAATATTTCAAATTTAAATAATAGGAATTAGATTTGATATATATTAAATTATCAAAGAATCCATTTTGAAATAGTGGAATATTTAAGGATTGAAATATATAAACTATAAAGTTTTGAAATATAGAATATTTAAGCTTTGAAATATACGGGAATTAAAATGGTTTATTTGGAGGTTCAAATTGATATTTGGAATTTATTGTGAAACTTAAAGAAGCTGTTTTATTTTATAAAGTAATATAGTATTTGAACCATTAAGTATTAAATTTATGTTTCAAAGCTATGGTTTCAAGGTATATATATTTGAAAATATTATGATTTTGGGAAAGGGATATTTATAAAATAAAAATGATATCATATTGATTTAGGGTTTTAAAAATACAAATGATATCGTAATTATATGGTTTGAAAGATATATTATATTCTGGTTTTAAAGTATAGATTATTTTGAAATAACCGCGGTGTTATAATAACGATTGGTTGTGGAAGAGACCGGGATCGGAAGTTGTCATACTCTCTGCCAACCCCGAAAACCACTTTAACGACTATGTACGCGGTGGAGATTCCAGAATGAAGTAGGATGGTGGCGGCGTTTTTCCCTTGAGGTAAATACGTGGACCCAACTCCCGTAAGTTGGCATAAGGTGGCTAAAACAGGAGCGATTGACGGGTTAATTGAGGTAGCACCATTGATCAGACACATCCCTTCGATATTATATTTTGACTTTTGGACTGATTCGGTGACCACTTTTGATTTTTTTTATTTGGGGGTGTGGCTCGAGGTGGGCGGTAGCTGCGGCTATGCGTTACCACCGACCCGGAAGCGTAATTGGTATATCTACCCTGGCATTGCCTAGTTGTGCTGTGTCACCTACCATATCGTGCCTTGTGCGAGTTTGGATTTCTCCCGTAGCCCGTGTGGTATCCTATGGTGGCTTCCCGATCAGGAGGGACTATGATATTGGATGGACTACTGGTACTATTACGTGTTAAGGGGAATATTTGGTCACTCCTTAATGCTAAGGAAAAAGTAAGTTTATTTTACAATTAGACACTATTACAATAGCGAAATATATTACATAGTAAATAGTTTAACGGATCCTTAGGAGATGTAAATCCCGAGCATCTCTTGAGTTACAACACTCATATTTATTCCTGTTGATTTAACTTACATAAGATATTTTAGTTCTGCCTCGAGTGTTTTGTCTTTTCAATTCGCTCGGGTCAGTCCGAGCGTTTCAGGATTTCGAAGACCTTAACTCTGGAGGACGAAGACGGAGATTTATATTGTTATTATTATATTTAGTCCACTATACTCATACTGTTCCGCTGCATTGTTATTGGTGTGTGTAACTCTGATAAATGTGTAATTATAATCGAATATTTTATAAAACAGCTTTAGAAACTGTATATTTGATCATTATATTTTATCCTTCCACTATGAGATTCTATTTTGTTTTATTTCTTTCTCGTTCTTCTTATTTACCCCATAACAATCCGCTCTTCCGAACGGTTTGAATTGGCACGTGTGTCGATTTAAAGCGTGCGAAAAGGCGGGATGTTATAAGACATTTCTTCTTCTATTAAGATGCAGTTGAATATATTGCATTCAAATTCAACTAAATATGGATTTTTCCAACAATATGCTGTTAGTGAACTTTTTTGAGCTCAAAATCTAGTTAGTGTAAAAAAAAGCATTTCTTGTTTAATTTTCTTTAATGGTTTTTGTAACGACCCACGTTTTTTACCCTCAAAAGTCAACACTAATGCATCTACGGTATTCACATGCCTGGCATTCAAGTGTCGGAATGATAGATTCTTGAGGGAAAAGAAAGAAAAGACAGAATAGAATCTCACATTATAACAAGTAATATATGATATACATTAGAACATTATAAAAGAAAACTGTAATATACATCCATCAATCAGAGTAATTATCTATCATCAGTCTAGACGATTATAATAACATGTCCTCACAAATGCTGATAAAGACAAAAACAACTAATACAACTGAAAGAATATACATGAATACATCTTGGAGGTACCCAGCTCGACTCCTGAAGCTCCAAAAGCATCCAAAGCTAAATTTGAAAATATACTCGGTCTGATCTGAGCATTATGAAAAAAATAACGTCCAGATCTGCATGGTAAACTAGTAAGAAACACATATTATATGGATTTTAATGTTATAAAACCTTTCAAAAATAAAGGTATTTCATAAGACCACATCGCACATAAACACAGACAGGTTTTTACCTTACGATAACCAAATCATTTAATAGGCAATCTTGTGATATTATAATAATGTCTAGGGTTTTAAAATACGTATTGAACTATAGTCGAAATTGTTACATTAATTAAATTTTTGCATAATAGGTATACAACTAAGTCCGAAGGCACTTATTGGAGAATCGATTACATACAATGACAAGGATACTGGGGTATCGCCTGCCATAATACACCTTTAGAAAATGTACTAAGGGCTTCTCATAGACCCTCGCCAATATAGGACCAGCCTACACCATACTGGATAGTACCAAATATGTCATCATTCTGGTTGCTTTGCAACCTTTTCCAAGAGCTCTCATGCATATACCAAATCCTTAAATAATGGTCTAAAAGGGTGATGCCCAGACCCTAATGGTTGCGAACCACATAGCCCTACCGTGTATCTCCTATTTTAGTCATTCCTGGGTGGTGAGGCTCTAGGCTATGTTATATCTCTTGTATAGAAATCTTGCTTGGAATGCTAACACTGCCCTCTAAGCAATAATGCAATGCTAGCATTCATCTATACAAGTTGTTCATGATATGAATAAACCAAAGACACTACTTCTACTACATCCTTTTTGGAATCACCCTCGGGATAAGTAGCAAGTAGCCCTGCACTTCAAAGAGCTCCGTCTTTTATTCTATCATCTTTAGGAAGTCTCATATTCGAATGCTTATGTCAGTTCGAAGTGGTTTTTTTGGATATATATCTGATACCAATCTCTCAAAACAGACAACAATTGCTTAAAACTGGCCAGGATTAAATGGTTGGTTATTTAACTATCAAATAAACAAAAAATTCAACCAGAGATTTAACCAAGCATGTTTAAACACATAAGTAACCACTAAGCCTCTTTAATTAATCCTTTCATTAATTAGAACCACTTTGTAAATCCTTGTATTAAAATACTTTTACAAAGATATATTCATAAACTCCCCTCTACTATTTTCAATACTTGAAAATTATTGATATACTTAGTCAACTGTATAAGTATACGCATAAAAAATTTCATTTTCAAAACTTAGAAAAGTTTTCCATATACTTATATCAACAGTATAAGTATATACACAAAACACTACATTTCCAATATAGGAAATACCTATATACTTATCCCAATGGTATAGATAAGTATATTCATAAAACTTAATAAAGATTTCATTTTCCAAAACCATACCCAAGTGGGTTAAAAAATGTCATCTAAAACATTAATAACAATAAATTAAAACACTTTCCTTCTGGTGTAAGTAAATAGATCATAAAGAAATTAGATCAAATATACTTACCACCACTTTCCGATTTCATGCAGTACCATCCCTCGATTAATAATGTAGTCAGTAAAGTTAGCTACTATCCTTTCCTCTATATATATTAATTCTCAGGATAGAGACGAGTTTCCATATCTTGAAATTTGGTGTTAATTATGAAAAGAACACTTTTCATACCATCGTAATTTAAAATGATCATTTATGAAAATCAGGCCTCATTTTATAAATCACTTCTATATTTTCAAAAATCCATTTATAAATTCATTTATAAATCTCCTTTAAAATATCGTTTATAAAATATCATTTATAAATCTCCTTTATAAAAATCTCCAAATACAATTATAAAACTCCTTTTGTAAATCTCTAAATATAATTGTAAAACTCTAAACTCATTTCTATTGATAAAATACCATTATAAATCTCTAAATTTATAACAAAATTTCAGTTTCCAAAATAGAACCAAACACTTTCCATAAAACTATCGTTCCATGTCTTACTATAAATCAACATATGTGATTTATTATCCAAATTATAAAAATGTACCATTTCCCATTTATAAAATTTTATTCACAAAACTATTCTTTTTGTTATAAAAAAATAATTTATAAAACTATTCACATATTTATACAACATTACATATAAAACATTTCACAAATAATTATTTCATATTACTTTTGAAAACAAAATCACTTTATCTAAAAGATAAACCTCTTTATTTTCCTTAAAATAATTCTTTATTATTGTAATAGATTTTCTATAAACATAAATACTTTCTTAAAATACTTTGAAAACATTTCCAAATTAATTAAAAAAGGTAACAAAAAGGTTGACATAAAATAGAGAAGTTCAAAACCCATTTTTAAATAAAATGTTATGGATAATCCTCAAGTCAGATTTAAAATCATTCTCCAAATCAAACCATTTCCAAATCAAAACAGCAAATAATAGTATTTCCAAACATTATAACGAGGCCAATAGCTACTGTAGCACTTTCCAATGCTATTCCTTTCTTTATCACTAAAAGGTTCAACATTTAACATATATCAATGTCACATCCAAAATGGCCAAACTATCAAAATTTGACATTTAACAACCTATATAACAAGTATTAAATGAAATTAAAACCAATAGGTAATTACAAAATGTTAAAATCACAACGGCGAGAAATCCGGATTTCTTTACAAAATTCCATTTCATTTTTAATGTCATTCTCTTTTTAAAGAGGAAATTGAACCAAACCAAGCCAAACCAATAAATCATCCAGACATAAAATAATAATTTATTTTTAACATATATCATACAGTTTATCCAAAAGGTGAGTTTAACTCATCGAAATCCTAGCGTACACTTAAACGCTCCAGTTTGATATTCGATTTTAACTCAAAATTCCACTTGCTTCAAACTCTATGAAATTAGTTCCATCACATAGATATCGCTCCTACGAGCATAACGCAAAAGACCACGTCTCGATTGGACCTCTTATGTGTAAGTTATTCATTTTATAAGTTATTGAGTTTAAATAATTTAATTTAGGACAAATTTCCAAAAGAGGCTGATTTTTTAAACTATTGGCATAAATAGGCTAGTTTACAAACTATTTACAAGTTTAGACTAGTTTTAAAAAAATAAAATTATGGGACGCATCTGTGAAATGCGCCCATACAAAATTACACTGGCGCATCTGCCAAATGTGCCAGTGTAATTTTTTGTCCAAACCTAAACAGCAAGCAGCAACATCCATGCCAAACTAGAAGAACTTGAATCCGACGTCGATCGCATGAAGTCCAACTTGACCACCCACGACGAATCCATCATCGAAGAACTCCACTCCAAAGCCGCCTTCCTCCGCAAACTCCTTGACGTCGAAACCAAATCAAGCTTCCACGAAAACTCAACCAAAAACACCGAAACTGAAACAGTAGATGCCAAACTCGAAGAGTTTGAAGACAGACTGCACTCGGTCGAAGAGTACGTCCAATCTTTGTTCCTTTATGTGTGCCCTCATTATCAAGACGAAGAAGTTGATCAGGAAATTCAGAAAAGGTGATGATGCAGATTACGATTACAAGTCGGAGTCTGTTGAAGACGGAACAGAAGTCGAAGTGAACGAGAAGGTCTTATCGCAAGAGGAATCAAACGATATCGACGAGTTCAAAGAAAGAGTTGAAAAAATAGTTATTGAAGTTATTGAAAAGATGAACATGAAGAAAGAAAAGGAAAACAATTGGAGTAGAAGGCTTGCAAAGATTGGAGTTGTCATTGCTTTGACCAGATGTTTAGGTTTTGGACAAAATATTACACTAGCGCATTTGGTAGATGCGCCAGTGTAATTTTGTTTGGGAGCATTTCACAAATGTGTCCCATAATATTTTAAAAAAAACTAGCCTAAACTTGCAAATAGTTTGAAAACTAGCATATTTATGCCAATAGTTTAAAAAACCAGCCTCTTTTGAAAATTTGTCCTTTAATTTAATCACTAATTACATTTTAAACTTTAATTAACTGCCACGTCACCACCTTCTTCCCCAATTTAAAACTCCCTTCATTCATTTTCTTGTACAAGATACCTGATAACCCGATAGCCATGCATGCATCACCTTAACTGAACTAAAACTCCACGAAATCGGAATCCATCTTCTCTCACAAACTTCTCTTCACTTGCTTCACCTCCTGGACTTGACCACCATTGATCCACACATTCGAATCCTGACCTGGAAACTCTAATTTCCATCGCATATTGTCGCTTTCTACCTCTAACCACCATAGCATGTCCAACCACCACCTTTCGACTTCTCTTTGCGCCATGAACTCAACCACGTCATCGAAACTACCTCCAACGCCTTACTTAAATTTGGGACTAGGGACACCTCACCCATTGTCAAAATGTCACACTTACAAGAACATTACTACATCACCCTAAATTTTCCCGTAAATGCAACACAATATAAGAAACCCGATGCAACTGTCCCCGAAACCTATTGCCTCCTAAAACTCAAGAAAATCGAAACCCTGATTTACTGTAAACTTCCATTACTCCCTAAACTCCCTCGCACACAAAAAAGGCCTATGGATTTGTAGATCTTCTCCCCACGAGTTCAAAGGATTAAGATTTATACTTTTTTGATTAGTATATCACTTGATTTTGAATTTATTAAAGAGGAAGTATATTTTCTATTTACTGTTAAATGAAAATAAGAGATAGATGAGGGAAATTAAAATGATGAGAGGGAAAAGGAAAGTCAAGTGGGTTGGAAAATCTAAGTATTTAGCTTAGTTTATACAGATATTTCCGGTATCATGCACAAAAATATGATACGATCACTATATGGTAATAACATACACTTGTTATCTTATTCTGTTAAATTTCAAAAATATCATCGTTTGCCAAAAAATACGTCAAACGACAATTTAAAAATTATGGAAAAATCAAATAAAAAAATAAAAATACTAGAATATAGATCAAGTCATTTTATTAAAAATTAATTTTATTATCGTTTATTATATTTGAATCAAATCTGGATATTTAAATAAATTAAATATTCCTATTTGAAACGTTAAAATTTTTGGGTCATTACATTCTTCTCCCTTAAAAGAATTTCGTCTCTGAAGTTCCCAAAGGAAGAAAAATGTCCTCTCACCCTTAAGCTTTGAAAACTTCTCACTTTTAATCTTACAAGATTGATTAATTGAAATGGATTATTAAGCTTTAAAGTCTCTAAAGTTACAGGAAATTTCGGCAGCACCTTCTATGCATGGCTCGATCTGAAAAACTACAACTCGCCACAATAGGTCCAAATTAACTAAATAAAATAAAAGTCCAAAGTGGCCTCCCTTATTTGGGGCCTAAAATCATCATCAACAATATAAACATGTGCCTATTAGTCAAGCAACCAAACTTTACTCATGAAACCAAAAGCAACAAGCTATTTTTGCTTCCATAAACCTGTATGTCACTTACAAATGCCATCAAACCATATAACTTGCAATTTCTAAAGTCAAAAGCATATAATTAAGCCCGTACAATGTACAGATGTCATCCGTACACACAACGAAATCCAATCACTCACTCGATCACATAAATTTCATTTTCGAACTAATATCGCTCACTCAACTTGCGGCCTCCGATCAGGTTTCTTGATTAGAAACCACTACTTTTCTTGCATAGCCATATACTATGATAAAAAAACTTTAGAACCACATCAAAAATCCATATCAAGTGTTCAACATCAAGAATTGAGTGCAAAATCCTATCTTGGATCAATGTATATCACCTCGAAATCGTGTGCTCGAATCTGGATCAAGAAATGTTATATGAATAAGATAATCTACGTACAACTTACATACTAATTCCATTGGTTTCTTAATTACATCAATAACTTATCCTTTTAAATCACATTCATTTTCACTTATAGTATATTTCCTTTAATACTAAAAATCACTTATGAACAATGTTATAAAACCATTAATTAAGTTAAAATTCATTTCATAACTCAAGTTCATAATACCGTTCTACATCCTAAGAATATATACACAATATCATATTTGTTTCTCTTAACCAAGATGTTCAACAAATTTAAATATTGTTTTAACTTGCTGTCTCCTCAAATTTATAAGTTATAGAAACTTATTTTCTTATAATTTCACGAAACTCTTATCTTCAATTTCTTAAATAAATTCAAAAATTTACGACTGTCCAAAATCGTCGAAAATTTCATTTCATTTCAGTAGATGAAAATTTACCAAACAACAAATCAAAAGGAGATGCACAACCTAGACAATCCTGATGCATAGGATACATGAATTCACAAAATAACTTAACTAAAACTTCAGAATTAAACACTCGGTTTTTATTTCAACTCTATTTTGAAATAATAGCAATATATATATATATATATCCTCTTTGAATATCAAGTCACACTTTCGAATTTAAATCAAGACTTATTTTACTAAAACAAATTTGAAGCAAAACTACTATAGTAGCAATCCCTCACTTAGAAACTCGAGAAGAAACGTCGATGATGTGTAGTCATCACCTGAATCATTTTCCAATGACATGAGTGAGTTCAATGCTTTTTATATCTTTTAATATCCATTTGAAGTATCTTTATTCATTAATACTTTTAAATAATACTGTTATTATTTTCTCCAAAATTTTGAAAAATTGTTTTAAAAAACATTAGGGTTTAATTTCCCAACTTCTCAATTCCAAATCATTTTTATTTATAAACCATACTTAGATAATTTCATATTCTTAAGATCATTTCATAATATATATCTTTGCTTGAATTATAATTAACAACTTTTTTAAAATTATGTCCTAATCCAACATTACACCGATCGCCTTATAGTCAAACTGTGAAACTTAATTCACAAGGTGTTTATGTTTAATTCAACCAAAATAATGAATGCACATAAACTACCTGAGCACAAACAATCATTTAACAAATAATAGTCAATGCTTCTGAACTGGACGAGCATGACTAATTCAAACAATAAATGACAATAACTGAATATTATCATTTCTTAACAAACAAACAGATCATAAATTACTACATCAGTTTTTGAAAATTATTCTTTTATTTATAAAAATATAATCTAGGTAAGATGTAACGACCCGGGGTTTTGGTCGTTAGATATAGAACATTTAAATTCATTTTGAATGTCGAATGTGAATTTTAATTTGATTTGAAGTAAGAAGATTTTGGGTCAATCAATAAAGTGAGTTATAATTCAAATATGGCAATTCAACTGAAATTGAATAATAATAATTAAACATTTGGAATTGGGATAATTAGTGAATCTGGGGTAAATAGATAAAAAAATAGTTTCTAAAATTTATTTTAGGTCTATTTTGATTTAAATAATGATGTCGGACTTTTGGATGGAATCAAAAGTCGATAAGTTAACATTTGGAATTTTATATTAATTCGATAATGGAATTTAATATTATAATAATGCAATTAATAAGATTTTGATTCGAAATGGGTCAAAATGATTTCTAATGTGATTATAAATTCTATATGGTTTATAATTGAGTTTTTAAAATTTTAGAAGTGAAATTTTAAGTGATTTCGACGATTTCGAAAATCGCCCAAATTAATCAACGAGTTAAAATAGCCTTCCGGGGCACAGTCTTGGAATTCAACGAAACTAGTTCTATTGGATCCGTAATAGTTAGTTATTATTGGGTTCCAAATTTCATAGCGTTTGGAGTTGTCATTTGTTCGTACGGGTGAGAAACGCGTTGAAATTAAAAACGATAATTTAATATTTAAACTCGATTCAATAAGCTATCTTCCACATATGATCAAACTAGCCTCCGAAACACATTCCATTGTGTTCGGAATGCGGGTAGAACCTTATAAACGCCTGGCGTCACGTGAGATTTGGAGTTCGTTTGTAAAAGTTTGTTAAAATTGAGAATATTAATAAAATAATTCGATTACACATATATCTATATACATATAAGCCAGAAACCCTAACATTTTGCCTAGCCGCCATTTTTTATCTATGGCCGAAAGGTCTTCTACTTCTTCCTCATTTTTCTTCAAATCCGTAGATCGTTAGCTAAAATTTTCCACTAGAGAATCGAAGAGGACTTCGAAATCTACGAGGTGGACGTTCGTGATCCAGTATTGTGTTGTAGACATTCTCTGATTTCACTACGTTCGTTCAACATTCAAGCTCGTCGTTCGAAATCATTGTTCGACCGAGCCCATCGAGATTTGGGGCGCGGATGGAGCGTTGTCGGGCACACGTCATGGTGGTATTGGATCGTCCTTAATACGATCGTGGGAGGTGCGGTTGTGAACCCTAGTTGCTGAGGTGGGTTCGAAATCATTCGGGAGCATGCGAATGCGAAGAAGGAAGGAGAAGGCTCGTGTGTGGCCCAGATCGCTTGAGCAACGGCCGTGATAATTTTGGGTATAATTTAAAAGAAAAGTAAATTTAATTTTATAAATTTATCCTCAAGTTTTTAAAATTCATATCTTTGACATGCATGGTCAGAATTCAACGAAACAAGAAGCGCCGGAATCGCAGCGACGCGATCTACACTGCTGTGTTGATTTGGAGACCATCGGTGGGTTAAATCGATCAAGGTCGATTTAATTCGAAAATTTAAACACTCGTTGAATTCAAGTTGAGTTAATCTCACTCACATCTGGAATTTCCATTTAATTTAAATAGGTAAAATTTAAATGAATGATTGATTGGTTGAATGTGAATATTATTATTAGTCTGGATATGATATTTTATCTGTTATGCTAACGTCTCTGGATGCATGGAAATAGGTTGGAGGGATCCAACTGGATTCTTCACAATATAGAAATTATTTGTATAATTGATGATGTACTTCATTTATATACTCTAACAGATTAATTTGAAAATTAGATTGTGCTGTGCTATGATTGGATGAATACAATCTGGGAATTTAAAATAAAAAGAAAATAAATTGGGTTTAAAAGGGAATAAAAGAAATTCTTAAGTAAAGAATTTAAAAGAATTAAATTCTAAAATTGGTTTGGAGTCTAATAAAGTGTTTTTGAAATTTTGATTTAAAAGGAAATGTGAAATGAAAATTTATAAACTGGGTTTACAAACGAAGTGGAATATTTGTCGGGGATAAATATTGAAAGTATAGGTTTCTGGTAGGAATCTCTATAAGAAGTATAAATTGCTTAAAAATAATAGCAAGATTGTTTTTAAAGGATGGAAAGTGTACTTTTTCCTGGAAATTTAGTATGTTTCAAACAAAAGCATTCAAAATATAAATGGGCAGTTTAAAATGTGTTTTAGAATGTTTTACAAAGAAAGTATTATTTTAATTGTTTAAAGTGTAAGTAAACATTTATTTAAGTAATTATGGTATTAGTATTAAGTTTTCAAAAGGGAATTTTAATATAAACATTTGATATAATAACTTCATATCAAAAGGAGATTTTTGATTTAAGTCACTCAAGAAACTTTTATAGATTTCAAAAGCATAATTTGGATAAAGAATTTAGTAATCATATTTTAAATATTTTAAGTATATTTTGAAGTGATTTCTAGGAAATAGAAATGTGTTTAAAAATAAAAGGAATTTATTTTTAAAGTGTTGGAAGAAATTTACGGGATTTAAACGTAAATTCGAATTGAGATAAATCCAGCAGGATTTATAAAAGAATTCTATGGTTTATTTTGAAATGGAAGTGTATTTCCTTGAAAAGCCAAGTACGTTTTAAAGCAGATTTTTAAGTAAAAGTTAAAAGTTTGAAATTTGATTTTAAAATAATATTATAAATATTTATATTTAATAAAATGAATTTATTTTAAAGATAGTTTGATTAAAGTTATTCGAAATTAGTATAGGATTTTGTAACTCCTCTTTTAAAATTTAGTGTAACTTATCCTTTATTATAAAATTAGTTTATATCTTATAAAAAAGTTTTACTTTAAATATTTTTAAAATATATTTTTGAATAAAATATTTAAGTAGCTTAATTTAAATATTTAAGGTATATCTTAGATTAAAGTGATTTAATCGTTTTGAAATCTAAGGTATTGTACATGGTGTCTTCAGTGGAAATAAATATATGGGAATTTATTCCATGAGAAGAGTGCGGTTTTGAAAACTATTTTCAAAAAGCGGCTAAAAAGGAAAATATATCTTGTGAAGATAGTTTGAGGTTAATAAATAACTTGGGAAATTATTTATGGTTTGATGGATGTTGTGAATGTTAATTGATAGTTATTGTGACGCCCCACCTCTATACCCACGCAAGACAAGAACAATACGGTGAATGCTGTCGACTAGCACGGAGAATAAGGCTGTTGAGGAGCGACCATCCGTGTAATTTCTTTGCGCGAGCACCGATATGTCAGATAATATAGCATGCATTCTATTTCAAGAGGAAATCCGACATACCGACACAAACTCAAAGCTACTACACGGTGGCTATATAAATCCTTCGGAAAAAATATATAGAAATAAGCATAACACAAATCAGTCACAGACAATTCATATCACAAAGGCGGAAATAGATATGAATATATTACACATGAAAGTGTTCATCAGAGTAGTGGTCAAAAAAGATCCACAATATCAAAAAGAATAGATACAAGTGCAAGACAAAAGAATAAGTATACATCATAGAGTCTGTATCTCAAATGTACACAACAAAAGACTACTAATCTAAGTAGCTAGCCAAAAGTCAGATGATAGTCCGATAAGGAGTCAAGCAGAAGCACCTGTAATATCTCAGTCTGACCCGAGTATTATTTAATAAGAAAATAATAAACGGATCAGTCTAACTATAAATATCAAATAACATGATATAGAATAGGAGATATGACTAAACACATTATAATCACAATGCCAAGCTGTGATATATACATAAGTAATTGAAAATCGTCAAGGGATATATCAATATCACGATAATCTACTCAAGATAAAAAAGGATGTTATACTCCTGATTTCATTCACCAAGCCACAATAAATGACATATAAGATATGGCAAAGACGTATAATATTCATAATGGCATACTACTATAAGTATGTAAATGATAATCAACAAACGATTAATCAATATCAAAGAATCTTCTCAAAGATCCAAAAAGGGTATCATACCCAAAACTTGTATTCACAACAAGTTAATGACACACGAAATCACCTATGCACAAGAATTGATAAACCATATCAATAGAAATCACAAAGTTGGTGAAACATAAATTCCAGAAATCAACACAAGAAATCCAGTCAATGACACACGAATTCACCTATGCACAAGAATTGATAAAATCATATCAATAGAAATCACAAAAATAGGTGAAGAAGAAAATTCCAGAATTCGACACACGAAATCCAGAAATCACACAAAATAAGGGGGGGGAGGCCTATCACATGAACGGGAGCATGAAAACTCACCAACAGCTGTAACACATGAACGAGAAGCTATCTCATGGTAGCTAGCCATTAATTTGACACACGAATGCTCCGAAGACCTGACACACGAATGGTCTGAAGACCGTGGGTAGCTACCCCACAAATTTGACACACGAACGGGGTTTAGTCTCCCACGCAGACAAAGAGATATCGCACATTGCTAGTCTAAATCACAAAAATGATCGTCATGATCATCGAGAAGTGTCAATTACACTAAGCTAATAAATATAAAAGTTTAGCTTCATGTCCCATAACCACTTGCTTAACTTAAACATTTACGAACAAACTGTAAATCTCCACTAGAAGAATGTCACAAGAGATTCAATCGAACAAGTCCAAGAATTAACCGACGAAGTAAACGCAAGCGTTTCATACCACTCGTTTTACTAAGTCGTTTAATTAGATTTCTCATACGAGTGAGGTAAAGGTTTATATATATACTAATAGATTGGAAAACGATTTTATAAACGAATTTGGTATTAAAATAGTATTGAAATCGTTTGAGAAAAGAGTTTTAATATTTACTACTAGTATAGAAAACCTTTATATTTTTAAAGTGACAAAGCACAAGGGGGATTGTAGAAACAATCAATCACAAAGATCACATTCGAAGATGTGAATAAAAATCCAACGAAATCGATAAAGGATCCATCGAAGTGGATATATCTAAAATTCCCAAAGAAAATAAGTCATCAAAGATGATAATAAATGATGACAATAAATAGGATCATCACGAATCGATTTAAATTGGAAATTCAATCCAAAAAGGCAAATTGGACTCAAACAGCAGGTTCAGTCGACTGAACAGAGTTTTCAGTCGACTGACCTTGTACCTGGAAATTTTCCAGGTTCAGAAAACTTTCTGTTTCCAGTTTCAGTCGACTGTGCAGAGTTTTTCAGTCGACTGAATCATGTCTGGAAACTCTCGGGTTTCAGGTTCAGTCGACTGAACAGAGTTTTCAGTCGACTGAATCATGCCTGGGCTGTTTTTCAGCCTTATTCAAATGAAGAGCAAACTCTTCCAAAATGCAACCGGACGAACCTTGGCTCTAAGGGTTTATGCCAATCGGCAACCCGGCCCTATATGCTCCTCGGTGCATCACTAGAAGCATGATCAAACATCCATAAAAGGATTTCACACAAATTGCCTTAAAAACTCAAAAATTGGAATATTCACAAAACCAATCCAAATCAAGAGCAAATGCACATGAAGAAGTGTTAGGAATTTATACCCAACAACCAAAGATAATTATAGTCATAGATGTGAGATAAAAATCTCACCTTTGCACCCAAATCAATGAAGGAGAAGCTATGAAGCAATGGCAAGAACAAGCACTCTTCAATTCCAACTCAACAAGCTTGAATCTAAGCTTAAAGGAGAAACATTTCCTAAATTAGGTTTAGGAAATTTCTGAAATTCAAAGAGAGAATGAGTTGGAGAAGAAGAAGAGGAAGCTTACCAATGGGTTCTCATGAACTTTGGAGCAAGGAGATGGATTTGCAAAGCAAGCTAGGGCTTAGGAATTTCTATTTCCCATTCTCTTCCTCCATTTTTGCTTGAGCTTGAGTGTTAGGAAAATAGAAGAGAAGTGAATGAAGAGGAGAGGGTTGAAACTGAGTTAAGTGGCTAATTGGCTCAGCCCAACCAAAGCCCTAAGCGGGAAAAAGTAGTAAAAATCAACTTTCTCCAAACATATCGAAGCTTATACTCAAAAAGGTCGCAAACGTCATTTTGAACTCAATGGGGGTGGTCTCGAGTCCCAATTCGACTGTTTGCAAAAAGTAGGTTTTCAGACCAAAATCCGACGAACGGTGAAATATTTAAATAAAATATTTAAATATATAATCGATAAATATGCGGGTTGTTACAGACTCCCCTCCTCAAAGAAATTGCGTCCTCGCAATATTTAAGAAGGAAATATAAGAAGTAACAACCATAGAAGCATATTAACACAAAAGAAAATTTGAAATATGAAGTTCACCATAAAGTGCACGAAAGAGTTAGCAAGAAATCTGGTGAAACTTCAATTTCCACAATATTACCGGGCTCAAGAATGAAAACCGGAATCCCTGAGGCATTTCCGTAGATAAAAGACGTGGGGAACGTCAAGAATAGCAGAAAATTGAGCCGGTGCAACGGCGTAGTACAAAAACGGTACGCCCGAGGAACTAGAAACTCAAATAACTTGGGACATCAGCGTAGTACAAAAATGGTACGCCCAATGAACCAAAGCAAAGACAATGATGTAGTACAAACGGTACATCCAATGTATCAAAAGCAAAGACATCGATGTAGGACAAACGGTACATCCAATGTATCAAAAGCAAAGACATCGATGCAGCACAAACGGTACATCCGATGAATCAAAAGCAAAGACATCGATGTAGTACAAACGGTACATCCGATGAATCAAAGGCAAAGACATCGATGTAGTACAAACGGTACATCCGATGAATCAAAAGCGAAGACATCGATGTAGTACAAACGGTACAGCCGACGAATCAAAAGCGAGGACATCGATGTAGTACAAACGGTACATCCGATGAATCAAAAGCGAAGACATCGATGTAGTACAAACGGTACATCCGAAGAATCAAAAGCAAAGACATCGATGTAGTACAAACGGTACATCCGACGAATCAAAAGCAAAGACATCGATGTAGTACAAACGGTACATCCGACGAATCAAAAGCAAAGACATCGATGTAGTACAAACGGTACATCCGACGAATCAAAAGCAAAGACATCGATGTAGTACAAACGGTACATCCGATGAATCAAAGGCAAAGACATCGATGTAGTACAAACGGTACATCCGATGAATCAAAAGCGAAGACATCGATGTAGTACAAACGGTACATCCGATGAATCAAAAGCAAAGACATCGATGTAGTACAAACGGCACATCCGATGAATCGAAAGCAAAGACATCGATGTAGTACAAACGGTACATCCGATGAATCAAAAGCGAAGACATCGATGTAGTACAAACGGTACATCCGATGAATCAAAAGCAAAGACATCGATGTAGTACAAACGGTACATCCGATGAATCAAAAGCGAAGACATCGATGTAGTACAACGGTACATCCGATGAATCAAAAGCGAAGACATCGATGTAGTACAAACGGTACATCCGATGAATCAAAAGCGAAGACATCGATGTAGTACAACGGTACATCTGATGAATCAAAAGCGAAGACATCGATGTAGTACAAACGGTACATCCGATGAATCAAAAGCGAAGACATCGATGTAGTACAACGGTACATCCGATGAATCAAAAGTGAAGACATCGATGTAGTACAAACGGTACATCCGATGAATCAAAAGCCAAGACATCGATGTAGTACAAACGGTACATCCGATGAATCAAAAGCAAAGACATCGATGTAGTACAAACGGTACATCCGATGAATCAAAGGCAAAGACATCGATGTAGTACAAACGGTACATCCGATGAATCAAAAGCGAAGACATCGATGTAGTACAAACGGTACATCCGATGAATCAAAAGCAAAGACATCGATGTAGTACAAACGGCACATCCGATGAATCGAAAGCAAAGACATCGATGTAGTACAAACGGTACATCCAATGAATCAAAGCCCGAATGATTTCGGAACACCGACGTAGTACAAAAACGGTACGTCCAATGAACCGAACACAATAAAAGAACATCGGACGCAAGTTCATAAAAGAAATGAGATGAAACTCAATAAAACGAAGTACATCAAAACGCCCGATGAACCTGATAAAAAGATAATTTCATTCGGTCATCAACAAAGAAACAACCCCTTGTTGCTTACGACTAAAAGCATTGGCAACACGATTTCCCCTTCGGGAATAAAAAGAATATCAAGATCATAGGAAGCTAGGAACTCGAGTCAACATGCAGTTCCTTAAGAGAACATAAATATTCCAAAGATCTATGATTGAGATAGAGAACAAATTTCTCATCCAAACATGATGATGCCAAATTCCAAAAGTAAAAACAATAGCCGAGAGAACCAGATCATGAGTGGCATATCTAGTCTCGATAAGCTATAATGATTTAGAAGCACAAGAGATAGCATGTTCTCCTTTGCAAGATAACGGCATCCAAACCAATACGACTAGTATCGGTACAAATAGCAAAGTCTTGGTTCCCCTTCAGGAATCACAATAATAAAAGTATCGAAAAGAAAGAATTTCTTTTAAATAATCTTCTTTCCTGAAAAGTTAAAACTTTCAAAATTACATTTATCATTATGTAATAATCTTTCTAGAAAAATTTACTGTTTTCTAGTTAATATACTGTGTCTGATTGTCTCATCAAAGCGTTTAGGAAATTCCTATCGATAACGTTGATCAAGCGCATCGACCAAAATTCTTAAAGCACTCAACGGGCAATACAATCACAAAATCATCTTTTATAGGATAAATAAATCTCTTAAAAAGTTTTAAGAATATTCTTTATTCGTTTCAAGAACAAAATTCAGTTTTACTTATAAATAAATCTTATGAAAAAGATTTGCAAAATTTTAAATTACTATTTTCATCCAAAATCAATAAATACAAGAATGGTCTCATCGAAATATTCATAGAATATAAAATGGATGAAATAAGCTGGACAAATTGAATGGCAAAATAAGTCATTCAAAAGAATCATAACGAGTGCGGAATGCGGTAAGTGGAATGCTAACTTCCGCAACTCGTAGCAAATGAAAACCGGTGGCAAGGTCGAGCTGAAAAGACCTTAACACCACACAAAAGATTTCTTAGATGATAATCCTAAGACAAGCTCAAAATACCGGAAAATTTCTCAAACTACATGAATGAGAGAAATAACACTTTCCTTATAAGTGAGCTTAAGGAATAAAATGATGCCATCCAGATGGAATCAAAATCATAAAGGAAAAATAGAAATCTGCTTAACAGATTGAAAATGTCGAAGATGAATAGTCCACTCGAAAAATAGGATATGGGCTTCACAATGATTAAGCCGATCCTTTCAAAAAAAATCAATTCCGAAGCCTAAGTAAAAATATCGGCTCGGAAAGAAAAGTCTCATAAAAAAATTTCGACATCAATAAAAAAGCAAATTGAGTGTTGCGGATCTACCATCCGGATTCGCAATCCTCAGAGAAGTCATCAAACCCAAAATATTTTCAAAGAAAAAGAATCAACAAGTTCTTTTGATATAAAATAGTGAGATGGAAACTATATCAAAAAGAACATGAACAAGATAATCACAAAGCAAATGTCATCAAGGATTGAATGAAAAATACCTTGACCAAGAGAAGAGTTGCTAGGGGCTTGCAGCTTTCCTTCTCACTTGCTTGGAAGCTTAGGACACGAAGATAAAAGATGACCCGAACCTTTGCAATAACGGCAAAAGAGGGGTTTCGGGCACTCCCTTACATGGTGGTCTGTGGAACCACAATTGTAGCATCGTCCACGACTAGAGGTAGGAACCTTTGCTACCAGAGTTTGTTGCTTCCCTTTCTTATTAGAATCGGGGCCTTTGAATTTGATAGGCCTCTTCAAGTTATTGTCGAAGTTCTGTTGGGCACGCAACTTCAACATCACCTTCATTATCGGCCATTTCAAGACGAAGAGCGATATCAATAAGCTGATCAAATGAAACCTCAAGTTTCAGGAGTAATGGCTTCTTAAGATTCTTATTCAAGCCATAGACAAATCTCTGATTTTTCTTCAATGGGGTATTAATGTACTCAACCTCGTATTTGGACAGAGATTCGAAGGATGCGACATAGTATGTCATAGAAGATTCACCTTGAACAAGGTCAATAAAACGCCGGGCCAAAGTTACTTTTTCAGCCTCCGGCACAAATTTTCGATTCGAATCTTTCCCGGAATCGCTCCCAAGTGAGATCCGCTTCAACGATTTCAGAAATTAGGAGCTCATACCAATCTAACGCTCTTTCTTGGAGCATGCTAGAAGCCACTTGGACTCGATGTAGATCAATAAGGTTCATGTGAGAAAAGATGCGATCGCATGATTTGAGCCAAGCTTGAATTTCTATAACACTCTCGGATCCCTTGAATGGCCTTCCACCCAAATCGGCGTAGTCTCTGCACAAGCGTGCAAAACCGGATCTAGGATGAGTAGGCTCTGGATTGGGTCCGGCTGCTTGAGCGTTCTTAACAAGATCTAGAAGCTGCTGGGCAGACATAAATACTCCATCCTGGGGAGTAGCACTGGATTGACCGGCGCTGGGACGGCCAGATCTAACCACTTCTCTTCTTTAAGAAAGAAAGAAAGAAGAGGAAAAAGTCATTCTCAGAATAAATTTCAATCAGACTTGATTGATAAAACAAGGAATCATAAAGAAAATAGGATGAATCGGTACGAAGACTCGAATTAAATCCTAAAGCACGACTCCTAAGAAAGACTTAGGACGATGATCCTTGTTATAATATTCCATATTGTTCCGAAGTTTGGCTCTGATACCACGCTGTGACGCCCCACCTCTATACCCACGCTAGACAAGAACATTATGGTGAATGCTGTCGACTAGCCCGGAGAATAAGGCTATTGAGGAGCGACCATCCGTGTAATTTCTTTACGCGAGCACCGATATGTCAGATAATATAACATGCATTCTATTTCAAGAGGAAATCCGACATACCGACACAAACTCAAAGCTACTACACGGTGGCTATATAAATCCTTCGGAAAACAAATATAGAAATAAGCATAACACAAATCAGTCATAGACAATTCTTATCACAAAGGCGGAAATAGATATGAATATATTACACATGAAAGTGTTCATCAGAGTAGTGGTCAAAAAAGATCCACAATATCAAAAAGAATAGATACAAGTGCAAGACAAAAGAATAAGTATACATCATAGAGTCTGTATCTCAAATGTACACAACAAAAGACTACTAATCTAAGTAGTTAGCCAAAAGTCAGATGATAGTCCGATAAGGAGTCAAGCAGAAGCACCTGTAATATCTCTGTCTGACCTGAGTATTATTTAATAAGAAAATAATAAACGGATCAGTCTAACTATAAATATCAGATAACATGATATAGAATAGGAGATATGACTAAACACATTATAATCACAATGCCAAGCTGTGATATATACATAAGTAATTGAAAATCGTCAAGGGATATATCAATATCACGATAATCTACTCAAGATAAAAAAGGATGTTATACTCCTGATTTCATTCACCAAGCCATAATAAATGACATATAAGATATGGCAAAGACGTATAATATTCATAATGGCATACTACTATAAGTATGTAAATGATAATCAACAAACGATTAATCAATATCAAAGAATCTTCTCAAAGATCCAAAAAGGGTATCATACCCAAAACTTGTATTCACAACAAGTTAATGACACACGAAATCACCTATGCACAAGAATTGATAAACCATATCAATAGAAATCACAAAGTTGGTGAAACATAAATTCCAGAAATCAACACAAGAAATCCAGTCAATGACACACGAATTCACCTATGCACAAGAATTGATAAATCATATCAATAGAAATCACAAAAATAGGTGAAGAAGAAAATTCCAGAATTCGACACACGAAATCCAGAAATCACACAAAATAAGGGGGGGAGGCCTATCACATGAACGGGAGCATGAAAACTCACCAACAGCTGTAACACATGAACGAGAAGCTATCTCATGGTAGCTAGCCATTAATTTGACACACGAATGGTCCGAAGACCTGGCACACGAATGGTCCGAAGACCATGGGTAGCTACCCCACAAATTTGACACACGAACGGGGTTTAGTCTCCCACGCAGACAAAGAGACATCGCACATTGCTAGTCTAAATCACAAAAATGATCGTCATGATCATCGAGAAGTGTCAATTACACTAAGCTAGTAAATATAAAAGTTTAGCTTCATGTCCCATAACCACTTGCTTAACTTAAACATTTACGAACAAACTGTAAATCTCCACTAGAAGAATGTCACAAGAGATTCAATCGAACAAGTCCAAGAATTAACCGACGAAGTAAACGCAAGCGTTTCATACCACTCGTTTTACTAAGTCATTTAATTAGATTTCTCATACGAGTGAGGTAAAGGTTTATATATATACTAATAGATTGGAAAACGGTTTTATAAACGAATTTGGTATTAAAATAGTATTGAAATCGTTTGAGAAAAGAGTTTTAATATTTACTACTAGTATAAAAAACCTTTATATTTTTAAAGTGACAAAGCACAAGGGGGATTGTAGAAACATTCAATCACAAAGATCACATTCGAAGATGTGAATAAAAATCCAACGAAATCGATAAAGGATCCATCGAAGTGGATATATCTAAAATTCCCAAAGAAAATAAGTCATCAAAGATGATAATAAATGATGACAATAAATAGGATCATCACGAATCGATTTAAATTGGAAATTCAATCCAAAAAGGCAAATTGGACTCAAACAGCAGGTTCAGTCGACTGAACAGAGTTTTCAGTCGACTGACCCTGTACCTGGAAATTTTCCAGGTTCAGGAAACTTTCTGTTTCCAGTTTCAGTCGACTGTGCAGAGTTTTTCAGTCGACTGAATCATGTCTGAAACTCTCGGGTTTCAGGTTCAGTCGACTGAACAGAGTTTTCAGTCGACTGAATCATGCCTGGGCTGTTTTTCAGCCTTATTCAAATGAAGAGCAAACTCTTCCAAAATGCAACCGGACGAACCTTGGCTCTAAGGGTTTATGCCAATCGGCAACCCGGCCCTATATGCTCCTCGGTGCATCACTAGAAGCATGATCAAACATCCATAAAAGGATTTCACACAAATTGCCTTAAAAACTCAAAAATTGGAATATTCACAAAACCAATCCAAATCAAGAGCAAATGCACATGAAGAAGTGTTAGGAATTTATACCCAACAATCAAAGATAATTATAGTCATAGATGTGAGATAAAAATCTCACCTTTGCACCCAAATCAATGAAGGAAAAGCTATGAAGCAATGGCAAGAACAAGCACTTTTCAATTCCAACTCAACAAGCTTGAATCTAAGCTTAAAGGAGAAACATTTCCTAAATTAGGTTTAGGAAATTTCTGAAATTCAAAGAGAGAATGAGTTGGAGAAGAAGAAGAGGAAGCTTACCAATGGGTTCTCATGAACTTTGGAGCAAGGAGATGGATTTGCAAAGCAAGCTAGGGCTCAGGAATTTCTATTTCCCATTCTCTTCCTCCATTTTTGCTTGAGCTTGAGTGTTAGGAAAATAGAAGAGAAGTGAATGAAGAGGAGAGGGTTGGAACTGAGTTAAGTGGCTAATTGGCTCAGCCCAACCAAAGCCCTAAGCGGGAAAAAGTAGTAAAAATCAACTTTCTCCAAACATATCGAAGCTTATACTCAAAAAGGTCGTAAACGTCATTTTGAACTCAATGGGGGTGGTCTCGAGTCCTAATTCGACTGTTTGCAAAAAGTAGGTTTTCGGACCAAAATCCGACGAATGGTGAAATATTTAAATAAAATATTTAAATATATAATCGATAAATATGCGGGTTGTTACAGTTATTTCGCAAATTATCAATATTGGCCAATGCATTGATCGTTTCGAAGAGACCGGGATCGAGATTTATTTTTCGAAAACCACTTCGATTCGATTTGTACGTTTTCGTGGGAAAAACGAGCTCGGAGTTTAAGATGGAGCAGTGAAGTGCAAGGGCTAGTCGCTACTAATCCTAAGGATGATTCCAAAATGAATGTAGTAGGAGTAGTACCTTCGTTTCCGTTCGACCACAGGACGGACTTGTATGGACGAATGCTTTCGGAACATCGTCAGGTGGACGATGAGCATTCTAAGTTAAACGTTCTAAAAAGGTAACGCTTATCCTCAAGCCTCATCAACCAGGAATGACCGAAAATCAGGGGATATGCAGCAAGGCTATGTGGGTAGCGCCCATTAGAGTGAGGTCATCCCTGTCTAGATGTCCCTTTTTATTTGGCTTAGTGGTGCGGTTGCTGATCCCAACCGTGGGGTGATCATACTCGAGATTTTTCAGTAAGGGGTAGTCCCGGTCTTGTGTTGCAGGGGATTCGGAGTAATCCTCGATACGGTGATCTAGGCCACGTACTATGACAGGTGGTACCCCAGTGCCTAGTCATTAGTTGGAAATCCATTCTCCCTACGCGCCTGTACGGTTTTGATTGTGTCCAACTATTGCTGAAACGTGAGATGCAAGCATTTCAGCTAGATTCTATTTTACTTTCTTTAGACACTATTATAATATCAAAGGATTTTGATAAAAATATTTTAGCTATCGTAAGGTAAAAACCTGACATGTTTATTTGTGGCGTGGTCTTACGAGATGCTTATGATTTCAAAGGATTTTTGAAACTTTAATAATCAATTTGGGTGTATTTCTCTCACACTGGCATTCCAGACTGACTCGAGTGTTATTTTATTATAATGCTCTGGTCAGACCAAGTATTATAGATTATAGGACAGGATGCTGCGGAGCTCAGGAGAGGAGCTGGAGACTGAGACGTATTATCCATACTTGTTTATATCCGCTGCTGTGATTTGTTTTAAAATCGTCAGGCCGGTAATTGTTGTTTGTTTGTGATACTCTGATGGTATATTGTATAAAACAGATATAGTTTTCATTTTGTGTAAAGATCTGTTATTGACTATTATATTTTGTTCCTTCTTTCTTCTATCTTCTTTCTATTCCCTCAACTATCTGTCTTTTTCGACACTCGATCATCGGCATAGTATACTGTGGCGTATTTTGTGCCGATTTTCGAGGATCGAGAAGGGCGGGTCGTCACACTTGGTATCAGAGCTTAGGTTAGCAATAACCTGGGCTTTGGTGGGGAAATTACTCATTAAACGGAGTCAATAGTACTCTATAATGAGTTGAGTGTATTATAGCTATGAGAGCGTATTGGTTAGTGAGTATAAAATTGTTTTTATACGGTGTTGACTTATCGGTTGAACGTTTATGAATTATGGTCGGTACGGGAAGTACAACCGTACCGATAGGGGTTTCTAAACTCTTAAACAAGATAAACTGACATGCTATTGTTTTTAAAGTGGGTAAATGAAATAATTTTACTCAAAATTATATTTTGATATAAAAGGAATAATTTTCTGAAATTATTATATATATATTTGGATGTTTGGTTGTTAATATTATAATCAAATATAAGAATCTAAAATTTGAAATGGCTATAACCAAATAGAATTCTATAAGTATGACTTATCCAGAAGAAGAATAACTAAAATTTGATTTAAACCAGAATTTAAATCCCGAAAATTCTGAAAAATCTTTAAAGTGAATATAAACAAAAAGTTTGGGAATTTAAAATCTTGGGAATGATTGAAATGTTTTTCAGAATGCTGAAGGAAATAATGGAGTATTATTTTAGGAAACATTTTTGAATGGAAATTATTTTGAAAGGAATTTGTGGAAGTAAGGAAGTACTGAACTCACTTCGGTCGCTGGGAAATAATCCTGATGATGATGGCCACGTCATCAGAATTCGTTTTCGAGTTTCTAAAGCGATGGATTGCTACCGTGGTGATTAGTTAAGATATTTGTTTGGACTTGTTGGATATACAAGGTGTTTTAGAAATTTCAAAAAGGAAATTGTTTTGGCAAAAACAGGTTGATTTGGAATCGGGAGATTTGATTTGATATACCAAGTAGGAATGAGTTGATTATTATTTCAAAATGGTTTTGAAATAAAACCGGGCAATTGAATTCTGGGAATGCTATTTAATAATGTGTAAAGTTAAGATAAACAAACTATCGAACGTATAAAGTGAAGTTGATATTAATAAGAAGAAGATGAAAATTTTAATCCTGGAATTAAAATTTAACTTGAGTAAATGGAAGTGAATAAAGTATATTTGAATGTAACTCGGGATAAGTTAAATAAATTTGGAATTGAATTAAATTGAATATAAATATGAAATGAAAAATGATTATAATTGTGGGCTATAATTGTGTAATGAAAATTTATATCCTTAAGAATTCAGTGATACATATATATAATTCAGAATTGTGATTTTAAGATGAAAGTGGACTCAAATGAGCAATATAAGCTTTTAAGTAAATAAGTTGGTAAGCTTATGAATAGGAGATGAATTGTAAAACCTAAATAGAAATGGTTGAATGTTATGATAATTAGAATGGAAAGTTGAAGAATTGAATTCTAAATGAAATGTAAATTGAGATAAGGCAAGTGAAATATAAAATATAAATTGGAATAAGGTAAAGAAAAATAAAATTTGATCGAATTGGATTTAACTTAAATTAAAAAGGAATTGAGTTGAATTTGGATTTAATTGAAATCAAAATTCAGTTGTGTTATAAATAATATTGAATGGAATTAAATTCTTATTTAAAATAGTAAATGAAATGGTAAGAATTTAAGTTGGCTAGATAAAATTTGGTTGAACTTGAACTAGAATCGGAAAAAATTGAATTGAAAAAAAAATTAGTTTAGTTGAAATGATATTGAATGAAGTAAATGCTCACTCAACTAAATCCAAAGGAATTGTTTGAAGATGAAATAAACGTAAGCTTAATTAAATGAAATTCGAACATATATTGTAAATGAATCAATTACAATATGGATATTGTCAAATGAAATGAAGTTGGGTTAGAATAGACATGGTCCGAACTGCAAACAAATTCAGTTTGGATATAAGATAATTGAAAATGGACATGTTATTAATTAAGTAAATTCAGAAATGAATTTAGAAGGTGAATTAAATTTCGAAATGAATTGAGTAGGTAAACTAGTTGAATTAAAATTTGTAATGGATTAGAATTTGATGGGATGAGAATCAAATTAAAATGAAAACGGATGTAAGAAGAAATGGAGTTATTTTGGAGTTGAAATAACTTAAGCAAATTGGAAAATGATTGTGGCCGAGCTTTATAAGGGGTCTTGAATGAAATTTGTTTAGATAATAAAATTTAATGCAAATGAAAGAATTTTAATTTCTTATCGTGATGAAATAAGAATGTATGAGTTGTAAATAATCCAGAATGGAATGATATTAATATAAACTTAAGTTGGATGATGAACTTGAAGTAAGAATAAAGATTTGATTTAATAAATTTGATGAAGTAAGAATGTTTGGGGTGTAAATAATTCAAAATGGTATGGAATTAATATAAATTGAGTTGGAATAAAATTAATGTAGATTGAGATGAATTAATTGAAATTGGTATAAGCTTATGTAATTGTTGTTTGTATAAATAACTTTAGAGTTTGCCTAAGAAATATGGTCGTTTTGCCGTAAATGGAAGTGAATGAATTAAGAGAAGTAAATAGAATTGGTTTTTGGATCAATTGGAATAGTTTGAAATTTTATTAAGTGGATTTGCATATAATGAAAGTGGATCATTAAAGAAATGCAAATATATCAAATTGAAAATAAAATTTGATTGTGAATCAATTTGGAATTGAATTGAAGTAAAGTGATGTAAGCAAAGCATATATAACCATATTGAAGTGAAAATAAATTGGTTATGGTGGATATGAATTGAGTGTAGAGTAAATGAAATATGGATTTGCAAAGGAGATTAGAATATTATTAAAACGTGTGGGTTACTTATATTGATGGATAACTTGCAGGATTTCAAAAATTGTGTGTGGGCTTTGACATTGACATTTTTGGTTTAGATTAATAAATGGAATGTTGTTGAAAATCTCATATTATTGAAACTTGATGTGTTTGTTTGAGTAAGTACAGGTACGGAAGGCAATCGATTGAGTTGGAGCGCGTATACGCAATTTATATTAGCCGCTTGCTTTTAAAATGCTAATCAAAAGGTATGCCTATGCAATAAAATTGGAAAATGATACACACACACACACACACACATATATTGTCATATTTTTTGTTTTCCGACCGTGTGGGTCGATGTATATATATTTATATCTATTGTGATATTGTGAAACGCTCTATGTACAAAGGAGACGCTGTCAAAAATTTTCTAAAATTTTGGGAGATAGAAATTTTTTTGGAAATTTTGGAAATTTTGGGTTAAAAGTGATTTTTGAATTAGGTTGAAAACAAGGTCTTGAGTTAAAAATAAAGAAAATGGTTTTGGAATTTGAGCTAAAGGTTTTGGTAAAATGATTGTAAGTTTTTAACTAAGTAACTTTGGGTAAGTAAATGAGTTTGGAAGCATTTTTCATACCTTAGCAAATTTCGAGGATGAAATTTTTATGAGGGGGAGGAATGTAACGACCCGGGGTTTTAGTCATTAGATTTTGAACATTTAAATTCATTTTGAATGCCGAATGTGAATTTTAATTTGATTTGAAATAAGAAGATTTTGGGTCAATAAATAAAGTGAGTTATAATTTCAAATATGGTAATTCTATTGAAATTGAATAATAATAATTAAACATTTGAAATTGGGATAATTAGTGAATCTGGGGTAAATAGATATAAAATAGTTTCTAAAATTTATTTTAGGTCTATTTGGATTTAAATAATGATGTCGGACTTTTGGATGGAATCAAAAGTCGATAAGTTAAAATTTGGAATTTTATATTAATTTGATAATGGAATTTAATATTATAATAATGCAATTAGTCAAATTTTGATTCGAAATGGGTCAAAATGATTTCTAATGTGATTATAAATTCTATATGATTTATAATTGAGTTTGTAAAATTTTAGAAGTGAAATTTTAAGTGATTTCGACGATTTCGAAAATCGCTCGAATTAATCGACGAGTTAAAATAGCCTTTCGGGGCACAGTCTTGGAATTTGACAAAACCAGTTCTATTGGATCCGTAATAGTTAATTATTGTCGGGTTCCAAATTTTGTAGCGTTTGGAGTTGCCATTCGGTCGTATGGGTGAGAAACACGTTGAAATTAAAATCGATAATTTAATATTTAAACTCGATTCAAAAAGCTATCTTCCACATATGATCAAATTAGCCTCCGAAACACGTTCCATTGTGCTCGGAATGCGGGTAAAACCTTATAATCGCCTAGCGGCATGTGAGATTTGGAGTTCGCTTGTAAAAGTTTGTTAAAATTGAGAATATTAATAAAATAATTTGATTACACGTATATCTATATATGTATAAGCCAGAAACCCTAATATTTTGCCTAGCCGCCGTTTTTTTATCTATGGCCGAAAGGTCTTCTCCCTCTTCCTCATTCTTTTCTTCAAAACCGTAGATCGTTAGCTAAAATTTTCAACTAGAGAATCGAAGAGGACTTCGAAGTCTACGAGGTGGACGATCCTGATCGAGTATTGTGTTGTAGATCATCTCTGATTTCGCTGCGTTCGTTCAACGTTCGAGCTCGTCGTTCGAAAGCGTTGTTCGACCGAACCCACCAAGATTTGGGGCATGGATGGAGCGGTGCCGGTCGAACGTCGTGGTGATATTGGATCGTCCTCAAGACGATCGTGGGAGGTGCGGTTGTGAACCCTAGTTGGTGAGGTGGGTTCGAAATCGTTCTAAAGCATGCGAACGTGAAGAAGGAAGGAGAAGGCTCGTGTGCGGCCCAGATCGCTTGAGCAACGGCCGTGATAATTCTGGGCATAATTTAAAAGAAAAGTAAATTTAATTTTATAAATTTATCCTCAAGTTTTTAAAATTCATACCTTTGACATGCGTGGTCAGAATTCAACGAACAAAGAAGCGCCGGAATCGCAGCGACGCGATCTACGCTGCAGTGCTGATTTGGAGACTATCGAAGCTAGTGGAATTTTTAGGTTAAATCGATCACGGTCGATTTAATTCGAAAATTTAAACACTCATTGAATTCAAGGTGAGTTATTCTCACTCACATCTGGAATTTCCAGTTAATTTAAATAGTTAAAATTTAAATGAATGATTGATTGTTTGAATGTGAATATTATTATCGGTCTGGATATGATATTTTATCTGTTATGCTAACGTCTGTGGATGCAGGAAAACAGGTTGGAGGGATCCAACTGGATTCCTCACAATATAGAAATTATTTGCAAAATTGATGATGTACTTCATTTATATACTGTAATAGATTAATTTGAAAATTAGATTGTGCTGTGCTATGATTGGATGAATACAATCTGGGAATTTAAAATATAAATAAAATAATTTGTGTTTAAAAGGAAATATAAGAAATTCTTAAGTAAAGAATTTAAAGGAATTAAATTCGAAAATTGGTTTGGAGTCTATTAAAGTGTTTTTGAAATTTTGATTTAAAAGGAAATGTGAAATGAAAATTTATAAACTGGGTTTATAAACGAAGTGGATTATTTATCAGGGATAAATATTGAAAGTATAGGTTTCCGATAGGAATCTCTATAAGAAGTATAAATTGCTTAAAAATAATAGTAAGATTGTTTTTAAAGGATGGGAAGTGTACTTTTTCCTAGAAATTTAGTACGTTTCAAAGAAAAGCTTTCAAAATATAAATGGGCAGTTTAAAATGTGTTTTAGAATATTTTAGAAAGAAAATATTATTTTAAATGTTTAAATTGCAAGCAAACATTTATTTAAGTAATTATGGTATTTAATTATCATAAAGGCAAAGTAGTATTAAGTTTTCAAAAGGAAATTTTAATATAAACATATGATATAATAACTTCATATAAAAAGGAGATTTTTGATTTAAGTCGCTCAAAAACTTTTATAGATTTCAAAAGTATAATTTGGATAAAGAAATTAGTAATCATATTTTAAATATTTTAAGTATATTTTGGACGTGATTTCTAGGAAATAGAAATGTGTTTAAAAATAAAAGGAGTTTATTTTTAAACTTTTGGAAGAAATTTACGGGATCTAAACGTAAATTCGAATTGAGGTAAATCCAGTAGGATTTATAAAAGAATTCTTTGGTTTATTTTGAAATGGAAGTGTATTTCCCTAAAAAGACAAGTACATTTTAAAGCAGATTTTTAAGTTAAAGCTAAAAGTTTTAAATTTGATTTTAAAAGAATATTATTGTTGGGTGTATTCTCACCACCGGACCAAGGCACGACCGAACCAAGGCCCGACCACGGCACTACCGAACCAAATCACGCTCCTCCCACTACCGGACCAGATCACGATCCACTCACTACCGGACCAATCCACGCTCCACTCACCACCGGACCCATCCACGCTCCACTCACCACTGGACCAACCCATGCTCTACTCACCACCGGACCAAGACATTACCGAACCAACATTGCCAGGCCAGATCACGTCAGCCCAGGCCCACTAGAAACTACATACATCCAAGACCCCTACCCCCAGCCTCACTCTATAAATAGAGGGGCAGGGGTACAACAATGGCAGAGACGAGGGGAGAACTCAAGCACGGACAGAACTTTTAAACGACTTTCATATACTTGTAATCAAAGCTTTGTACTTGTAATCCGGATAGTGAAGGAGAATAACATATGAAGTGGACATAGGCACATTCTGGCCGAACCACTATAAATCTGTGTGTTTTTTACGGTTTAGTCCCTGCTTTTTACATATTTCCATAAATAACCCAAATCACTAATAACAACATAAAATCGACTAAATCATACGACTTGGAGGTGTTTGCCCATTTTTTGTGCAAACATTTTTGGTGCTTTCATTGAGAAGGAGCTCGAAGATTCAGCTTCTCCCACTTAACCTTCTTCCCAACAGCATCGCTCATTGCTTGGAAGACATGCCTCCCAGGCAGAAGAAAGATTGTAACAAAGGAAAGAACATCGCAACTAGCAGTATTCCAGATCCAGCGGTCACAGATCAAGAGAATCATCCCGTTCCAACAGCAGTACAAAATGGAAATCAGGCAAATCCGACAGCCCCTACCACGGAACAGCCAGCAGCAATTACTAGGGCAGATCTAGACAGGGTTGTGGCTGAAGTGACTAACCGGTTCACATCCCAACAGGAAGCATTAGTAGACCAACTCATGTCACGCTTAAGGGATGTTGAAGAATCCAACTGCAACACTGAATCATGGGATGAGTCCCAGTCGGGAGGATCTCGGAGGCGACAAAGATCTTTCTTCTTCGAAGAAACTAGCAACAGGAACATCAATGATAGGAGCCGAGCCCGAACTCAGCCCGAACTCCGACCCGAGGAAACACTTGGAACCAAACCCAACGGGGGAGGTACCAGGCGAGGGCCGGCTATGGCTGAGCTGGTCATGCTACCTAGCCATGGAAACACCAATGAAAGGGGCCAAGCTAGAGTCCAGCCCGAAGTTGGACTCGATGAAGTGCTTGGAACAGAACCCAACAGGGGAAGATCAAGGCAAGGGCCGAATGTAGCTGACCCTAGCATGCTCCCAGAAGACCAGAGGCTGCCACTGGAAAATATTAGGAGTGGTAGACGATACCATCCATACGGGTCATCTGGACGGAATCAATCACACAGAGAAGAACCAAACTCATTTCTATCTGCTCCAAATTCTGATGAAAGGATGGCACGATTTTTCAGAGAGTGCGTCCAACGGGATCAAAGAGATCGAGGGATAGGCACTAGGGTAACCATCCCTTTCACCCGTAATAGCGAAATTGCCATCACCCCCCGAGAATGGAAAATGCCAACAATGGAACCTTACACGGGAACCTCTAATCCCGTTGTACACTTGCAGAGATACACACAGCATATGCTCATGAGCGGAGCAACAGAAGGAGTATTATGCAAATGCTTTCCATTATTCTTGGTAGATCTAGCTACCTCTTGGTTCTGCCATCTACCCCAAGGATCCATCAGCTCATGGGAAATGTTGAAAGAGAAGTTCATCAGCCAATTCCGCATTCATGTGGAACAACCAAAGGACGCTTATTCCTTATCCAATATCAAACAGAAGCCTGGAGAGACAGTGCAACAATATCTAACCCGATTCAATGCCGCAGCGGCCGCGGTCCAAGATGCCGATGAGAAACTTATCTTAATGGCCCTCTGTAGTGGTGTGCATCCGGATACTAAATTTGCTAGAAGATCAACGAAAGAAAAACTAGCTACCTTACCTGATTTCTTCCATGAAGCCGGGAAGTATATGAGACTTGAAGACGCTGTCACTGAAAGGCGTACAGGGCAACATACTAAGGCAGCTCATGGCAACACACCCGCCGTAGCAAAGGACGTTCGAAGAAATGACTCTAGAGATAATGCTGGGGGTAAGAAGGGAGAAAGACGTCTATATCGTCCAGGACCGAGATTTGGCACTTACACTCCTTTGAATGAAACAATCGAAAACATCTTCCTGGCCACCCAAGACGAAGTTAAATACAGACGCCCCCCGCACAAGAAGGAATCAGATAACGCAATTAAGTCTGGAAAGTTCTGCCGTTTCCATGAATCTCATGGGCATGATACCAATGAATGCCATCATCTCAGGGACTTAATTGAAGAACACATCAGAAGGAAGAGACTGGAACGCCATGTAAAGGATCAGAACAGGACTCCAGGTCCTGCCAATGAGAACCCAAGGCCACCCTCCCCAAAAATAGGCGGAGGAAATCATAACACCAGCGGCTCTAGTCAAGAGAAGATCGTGGTCCATACCATATCAGGAGGACCACACATCGCCGATAGAAGCTGGGCAGAGATGGAAAGATATGGAAAGTCACTTAGAAATAATGAAGACTGTGTTAATTCTGTTATGGAAGAATGCCACCCGAAGCGGAAAGAGAATGATGACATCACATTCAGTAGGCGTGACCTAGAGGGAAGGCAATCTGTGACTGATTTGTGTTATGTTTATTTCTATATTTGTTTCCGAAGATATCATAGCCACTGTGTAGTAGCTTTGAGTTTGTATCGGCATGTCGGATTTCCTCTTGAAATGAAATGCATGTTATACTATCTGACATATCGGTGCTCGCACAAAGCAATTACATGGATGGTCGCTCCTCAACAGCCTTATTCTTCGCACTAGTTAACGCCATTACTCCGTAGTGTCCTTGGCTAGCATGGGTATAGAGGTGGGGCGTCACAATAATTCATAAACCACTCAACGGGTCAATCAACACAATATATAATATTTCTACACCACTAACAATTAAGCGCTTATATATATATACACACACACTTAAACTCATTCTAGGGTATTAGTAACTCAATCTCTAATGAGTCTACTCTTTCAAAGCCTAGTTGTTCGCTCAACCTAAGTTATGATATCACATGTAACGATTTGCCTTTTCGACTCTCAAAATTGACATTAATACATATACGGTATTCGCACGCTGAATGTTCAAGTGCCGAAAAGATAGATTGTTGGAGGAAAGAAAGAAAAAATAAAAAAAAATCTCACATCATGGCGAGTAATATATAATATACAACATATCTATACAAAAGAAAACTGTAATATATACAATTAGAGTAGCTATCTGTCATCGGCGTGGATAGTTATAACAACCTTTCCCCAAAAATTCTGATAAAAAAAACAACAAATGCAGCGACAATAGAATGTACGTGAATACATATTGGAGGCACCCAACTCGTATCCTGAAGTTCCAAAGCATCCAAAGCTAAATATGCAAATATACTTAGTCAGACCTGAGCATTATAAGAAAATAACATCTGAATCAGTCTGGTAAACTAGCAAGAGAAACACATATTATATGTATTTTGATGTTATAAAACCTTTCGAACTTAAAGATATCTCGTAAGATCACACTATACATAAACACGAACATCTTTTTACCATATGATAAGAAAACCATTTCATAGGAAATCTATGATGTTATAAGTATATAGGTTTTAAAATAAATATTGAATCATAGCCGAAATTATTGCATTGACTAAATTCCAGCATAATAGGTATACAACTAAGTTTGAAGGAACTTATTGGAGAATGGATTCCATATAATGACATGGCTACTGCGGCACTGACAACACAGGACTAGCCTACCCTTACTCGATAGTATCGAATATGTCATCACCCGGGTTGCTTTGCAACCTTTTCCTGAGAGCTCTCATGCACATACCAAATCCATAAACAGTGATCTAGAAGGGTGATGCCCATACCCTAATGGTTGCAAACCACATAGCCATGCTGCATAGCCCCTGTTTTAATCATTCTCGGGTGGTGAGACTTAAGGCTATGTTTTACCTTTTATTAAGTAATCCAACTTGGAATGCTAACACTGCCCTTCAGGCAATAATGCAATGCCAACATTCATCCATACAAGTTATTTAGGATATGAACAAACCAAAGGCACTACATTCTTTTTGAAATCGCCCTTAAGATTAGTAGCAAGTAGCCCTCGCACTTCAAACGCTCCATAATTGATTCCATAATCTTTAGAATGTATCACATTCGAATACTTATGCCATTTCAAAATGGTTTCGTGATAATATATCCAATCCCGATCTCTCAGTACCGACGACGATAGTTTGAAGCTGGCCAAGATTTGAAAGTCGGTATTTAACTGTCAAACAAATAAATAATTCAACTAGAGATTTAAGTAAGCATGGTTAAGCACATAAGTAATTATTAATCCTCTTTAATTAATTGTTTCATTAATTAAAATCACTTTGTAAATCCTTTTATTAAAATACTTTTATGAAGATATATTCATAAACTTCCCTTCACTCTTTTCAATACTTTAATAATATTGATATACTTACGTCAACTATATAAGTATACTCATAAAACATTTCACTTTCAAAACTTAGAAAACTTTTATGTATACTTATATCAACAATATAAGTATACTCACTAAACACTACATTTCTAGTACTTATGAAATGTACCCATATACTCAATGGTAAAAGTATATTTACAAATCATAAGGAAGATTTTATTTTCCAAAACCATACCTAATCGGTAAAACAAATATCATTTAAAAACATTAATAATAATAAACCCAAAGCACTTTCCTTTCGGTATAACTAAATAGATCGTATAAAAATTAGAGTAAATTTACTCACCGCCACTTCTCGATTTTAAACAGTACTATCCCTCGATTAACAAAGTAGTCGGGCAAGTTAGCGTACTATCCTTGCCTCAACATACATTCTTAGTTCTGAAAATATGAGTTGCCATACCTCAGAATTTGGTGTTAAATATAAAAATAACACTTCACATACCACTATAATTTAAAATGATCATTTGTGGAAATCAGATCTCATTCTTTTTATAAATATCTTTTATATTTACAAAACTCCATTTATAAATTGCTTTATAAGACCTCAATTATAAGTCCTCTTATAAAAATATCATTTATAAATATCCTTTATAAAAATACCCAAATATAATTCTGAAACTCCTTTTGTAAATCTCCAAATATAATTATAAAACTCAAAATTCATTTATAAATTCCCTTTATAAAACTCATTTCTTTTTATAAATACTGTTATAAATCTTCAAAATAGAACCAATACTTTCCATAAAATGATCATTTTACATATTACTATAAATCCACAAATGTGACTTATTATCTAAATTATAAAAATTATATCATTTCCCTTTTATAAAATGTTACTTATAAAACTATTCTTTTTATTATAAAAACACAATTTATAAAACTATTCTCTTATTTATACAAAATTTCATATAAACTGTTTTAAAATAATTATTCTAAAATATTTCTACCTTCTTTTAAAAACAAATCACTTTATTTAAAACATTAAATCCTCTATTTTCCTTTAAAATAAATCTTCATTATTATAATAAATTTTCTATAAAAATAAAAACTTCTCAAAATACTTTTAAAACATTTCCAAATTAGTTAGAAAAGATCAACAAAAAGGATAAAATAAATAGAGAAGTTCAAAACCCATTTTTAAATAAAATATTATGAAAAATCCAAAAGTTATATTTAAAATCATTCTCTGAATCAAAACCATTTTCTAGACCAAAACAGAAAACAATAGTATTTCCAAACATTATAACAAGGCCAATAACTACCGTAGTGCTTAACCAATTTTGTTCCTACCTTTATCACTAAAAGGTTCATTTTTAACATATATCAATGTCATATACAAAATGGCTAAACTATCAAATTTTAACATTTAACAATCTATATAACAAGTATATAAATGGAATTAAAACCAATAGGTACACAACTGAAATTTAAAATCACAACGACGAGAAATCCAAATTTCTCTACAAAATTCCCTGTATTTCATTTTAAATGTCGTTTGCTTTAAAGCGGAAATTCAGCCAAACAAAACCAAACTGATAAATCATCTAAACATAGAACAATAATTTATTTCCAATATATATCATACTAACTATTCAAATGGTGAGTTTAACTCACCGAATTCCAACGGAAGTTTAAGCACTCTTGTTTGATCTAAAGTTGAACGACGTTCAATTTAAATTAAAATTTCACTTACTCCAAACCTGACAAAGCCAGTTCCATCCTGTAGATATCACTCCTTCGAGCGCAACACAAAATACCACGTCACGATTAGACCTCGTATGATAAAGCTATTCATTTTATAATATATTGAGTTTGAATAATATAATTAAATCATTAATTACATTTTAAACTTTAATTACCTACCGCATCACCACTTTCTTCCCCAATTCAAAACTCCCTCCATTTAATTTCATGTATACGATACCTGATACCCCTATAGCCATGCATGCACCACCTTAACTCGACCAAAAATCCTCGAAATTGAAATCTGTCTTCTTCGATGAACTTCTCTCCACATGATCCACCTCTGTGAATTTACCATCATCCACTTGATCCACTTATTTGAATCCCAACCTGGAAAACCTAATCGCTACTGCGTATTGTCGCTTTCCACCTCTAAGCACCAGAGCATGTCTAAAAACGCCCTTCGACTTCTCTTCATGCCACGAACTCAATCACATCATCAAAACTACCTTTGACACTTTGCTTAAATTCATGATCCGGGCCGCCTCATTCACTTTCAAAATGTCGTACTTCTAAGAACATGATCGCATCACCAAAAATTTGGCCCATATATGCAACACCATATGAGAAACCCGATGCAACTCTCCCTGAGGACTATTTTTGCCTAAAACTCAAGAAAATTAAAAACCTAGTTTATTGTAAACTGCCACTCCTCCCCAAACTCCATCATAGACAACAGAATGCTTATGTATTTATAGATCTGCTCTCTATGAGTTCAAAGAATTAAACTTTATATTTTTTCGATTAGTAAATTGCTTGATTTTGAATTTTTAAAGAGGAAGTACATTTTATTTTTACCAGTTAAATGAAAATAAGAGACGGGGGAAATCAAAATGATGCGAAGGAAAAGGAAAGTCAAGTGGGTTGAAAAATCTAAGTGTTTAGCTTAGTTTATACAGATATTTCCAACACTTCGTTATACAGGATTCGTTCGTGTACGATCCACGAACGTCAAAACAAAAATACGGACATGCATAAAAATGCGATATGATCACTAAATAGTAATAATATACACTTATTATCTTATTTTGTTAACTTTGCAAAATACCATCATTTGTTGAAAAATACATCAAACGACAATTTAAATATTTTCCAATTTAAAAATTATGAAAAAAATAAAATAAGCTAAAATAATAATATATAATAAAAATCAGATAATTTTATTAAAAAATAATTTTCTTATTATTTATTATATTCGAATCAAATCTGGATATTTAAATAAATTAAATATTCCTATTTGATAGGTTAAAAATTCGGGTCGTTACAGTTTTGTTTCAATGCCTATTTGTAGATTGCCGAATCTATTCCAATACAACGATACCATCTTTTAACAACAATTATTATAATCTTCCTAACAAGGTAAAAAATTCATCAACTTCTCCTTCTTTGTATAGTCAAGACTTTAGGATTAAAGAAACTACCTCTTTCACCTAGGTATTAATCCCCGTAACTTCAAATCAACATATATGGATATAGAGAGAGAACCAAACAACACAGTTGAATGTGTAGTAGGAAATAATTAGCTCTGGACGATGATTTTTTTTCTACATTAAATTTGCACATGCAAATCTGGCCTACTTCAAAATTTTAGCTATTCGCTTGCTCCTATATTTCTCGTTAAGCTTCATCAACTGGGGTGTATCCCCACCTACAATAGTACCCTAATTTATTATTTAAGAATATTGCCACATTTAACAAAAGTTTCTAGTACATTATGCAAAATGATAAAAAGAAAAAAAAACCATCTTCTGAGTCTACATCTGCCCCCATAATTAGGATACTAACCATAGGTGGGGTCTCTGGTCATTATTTTGGCCGTTGTCGTAGGGGAAAAAGGGTATAAGGGTAAGTTTTGAAGAAATGAATTTTTGATAAGGAAAAAAATCCTAAAGCGATCATGTTGTTTTTGTAATAATTATTAATCAAAATACCCTAATAAAATTTTTTCCTTCAATGACTTGATGTAAAATGAAAACTAAGAAATTTTAGAAATAAAAAATCAAAACTAAAGGTTCAAGAGAAAAGTTAAAAACCTAAGTTTAAAATTAAAAGCTTATAAAATCAATTTTTTTATTTTATAATTTTTAGGATTTTTAAATGAATTTACAGATTTTTTCCATAATTTTAATTTAGAAAATATTTAAATTATTGTTTGTGATATTTTGCGGCAATACTTCGTATTTTTGAAATTTTATGGAATACAATAGCTAGTGTATTTTACTATTATTTGAGGATTATATCACATTGTTGTACGCGATCGTACTGTTATTTCGGTCATTCGTGGTTCGTACGCGAACCAGATATTGTGTAGTAACGTGTCAGAAATTTAAAATTTAATAACCCCTAACCCTGTTGTATATCTCACTCTTTTTCCTCTTTCTTTTTTTCATTTTCTTTCTACTATAATCAATAACCTAGCCACCTCTTTTAAATATCAAAAGCAAGTGATTAGGTTAAGGATAAATTATGCCATCGGATCCGTTGAACTCGAAAACGCGAGAGTTTCGAATATGTATAAGTATTGAGGGGTGCGTGTTGATTGGTTGGGATTGACTTTGTCGATGTGAGATGAGGCTTGAGGTGGATGGCGATTGGGGAGGAGTTTGGAATAATGGAGTGTGGATTCGGGTTTCTCTTGTGAAGACGTAAAGGTGGAAGGAGTTTAAAGTGGTGCGACTCATGTTTAGGGGACACCATATTTGCATGGTTAATTTAGGGCAAAGCAGATCGCAATTTAACATAGATGTTTAAGCATGATGTCGAGGGTAGATTGCGAAGAGAAGGTGAATAGGAACACGTTGGTTAAAGCGGTGCGCAATTTGTGGTGAGATTAGGGAGTAAGGAGGGGAGAGGTAGGCTCGGTGGTGGGTTGGTGCATGAATATGTGCACATGCATGTACATGAGGAAGTGATAATGCGGAAGATGTATAATAAGGGTAATTTAATTTAATTAATTAAGTAATTAATTAATTTTATTAATCCAAAAAATTATAAATTCAGTAACTTTTGCATATGAGGTCTAATCGAGACATAGTATTTTGCGTTGTACACATAGGAGCGTATCTACATGCCGGAGTTGATTTTTTTCATGTTTAGAGTTAGTAAAATTGTAACACCCCTAATTTTTAGTAACATTATTCAGGAGATTATTAGGTAAATAAAATAGAATAATGTAAATATTAGAGGGATAAAGGGATTGAGATTTGAATAAATAATTAAAGGTCGTGCTTAGTTATCTAAATGGGCTTATAAATGGCTTATATATTAATTAATTAAATCAAGGGTATTAGGGTAGTTTCCACCTAAATTTCTATTATGCTTATTTTATTTCCCGTTCACGTTCATTTTTCATTTCACAAAAACGTAAATCTAAAAGAGAACAACCGGTCATTGCTAAAGAATAAGAAAAAAAATAGGAAATCAATCAAAAGCTAAGAAATTAAAGCAAGGGAATTAACCTCAATCAAATCTCAAAGTCCTTATCCTAATCAAGGTGAATGATAATCTAAATCATCTCTATTTTGTTTTATGATCATTTGATTTTCGAGTTTAAGATTAAATCCATTATAATGAGGATTTTGATGATGATATGCTTGGATTTTATGTGATGTAACTCAAATAAGATTAATTGATAAATGATTTACATGGGTTTGTGGCTAAACCCAATTATAATGATTTTCGTACGCCATGAGAAAATTTTATGTTATGGAAAACATGATGTTAAAATGGGTTTAATTTTAATAATTTTCCAAGCTATGAAAAATTTATTACGAATTTACTAACGAAAATATGGATAAATTGGTTTTAAATTTAACTTCGGTTATTTTATGAAGAAATTGGGTCCGAAATTTTTATATGTTAGATAACATATTGGAAGAGAACTAAAGTAAATTTTAGGGATTTTCCTAAGTGATTTACTATAGAAATTAAATTATTTTAGAAGAAGGATTTAATTGCATTATTAGTCTTGCTTAATGGAAGGGCTTATTTTTAAATTATCCTTGATTTAGATATAAAAATATGCGGCAGTTATTTTGAGAAAGAATTTGAAAAGATTAAGGAAACCAATTAAATGTTTATAAATTGGTAGGTTAGTTATAAAGTTATTTCTTTAAATAGCATTAATTCAGCCCTTTATCCAAAAAAAGTTGGTTCCGCCTCTTTTAGAAGCTCCTTTCGACTCTGTGCCTCTGCTTCGACTCGGTCGAAACCGAAACCAATGCACAAGGTATCACAAGTATACATAGTGGATTGAAGAAAGGTGGAAGGCATAGTGTTGAAACTTTGCTTCCGATGGCGTCGAAACCTTTGTTTTACTTTCAAATAATAAGCGCCTACCCTATTTTAATAAAAACTTTCGAAGGAGTCGAAACATATGCTTTCGAAAGGGTCTTCTAAATAGATTTCGAATGAGTTCCTTTACTTATAGAACAATGCTTTCGAAAAGGGTGGTTTCGACCAAGCCGAAACCTTGCTGCCAATCTTAAGCCTTTTAAAGGTATTAAGGTCATCAATGCTTTCGAAAGGTAGCTTTTGTTTTAGAATTGTACTAAGCCACTTCCTAAAAGCTTTCGAATGGGTTCAAAGGTTTCAATAGCAATGGCTTCGAAAGGAGGTTTCGATGCTATCCTTCAATGTTTTACTTAAATGATTTGAGCTTTCGAATGGATGGTTCCAAAGCCATCGACTTTTCCCTAAACAATTTTATATAAAGATTATTGGTTTCGAAACGGGTACTTTCATATGTATTCACTTTGAACCAAAAGATATTTTTAAGGAAAAACCCAATGGTTTCGAAAGAGTTACTTTCAAAAGGTTTCGAAAGGGATACTTTCGTTGATTTCGAAGCTATGCTTCTAAGAGTTAATAAGTAATACTTTAATACTTTCGAAAAGTAAATTTTGAGGGTTTCCAAAGATATGTTTTAGAGTGTTTTGAAAGGTATATGTTAATGCTTTGAAAAGAAGATTTGAATGCTTTCGAAGGAGGTTATCCGATGGTTTCGAAAGTAAAATTTTAAGGTTTCGAAAGCCATAGTTTTCAAAGAAAATAACCTAATCTCATTTTAAAGGAAAACCATGGCATAATAAAAGAGTTTTGAAATGATTTTAAGTATGCAGTTTTTGAAGAAGTTTTCCTTAATTATTAGGTTACAGGAATCAACCAATTTTTATACCAGATGATTTCGTGGATATTAAATAACATGTGTTGGTATTATTATGTTATTATGTTTGCTTCTTCATATATATATATATATATATATATATATATTCACAGTGAAATGGACCCATAATTGTATTTTAGGGAGAAAGGTTAGAATAACCAGCTAGGTTGGCCCATTAGTGAATATAAATTAAGTTAACTCATGAATGAGTAGAATTGCATCAAGGATGTCAGATAGACAAGAATGTACGATGCCTAAATATAGATTAAAGAAGTTGTTAGGTAGACAGGTTTATAGTAAATCCATGAAAAACGATGTTTAGAAGAAGTTATTGGCAGGGGCCAATAGATTCATAGTAAACCGGATTAGAAAGAGTTATTGGCAGGGCCGGTTTGCAGTGAACCCATGAACTATAGCCAGATTAAGCTGTTGATAAAAGTCAACAGGTTCCTAGTCTACCCATGAAAACTAGGATAAGAGGGAAGTTATTAGGGGTACCAATAGGTTTAGGGAGAACCCATGAAATGATAATGTTATTGGCAGGGGCCAATAGGTTTTTAGTGATCCCATAAAAATTGTGAAACCAGACATGGAGTCCACAATCTTTAATAGGTTATTGGTAAGCCTATGAAAAATAATAGGTTAATAGTGACCCTAGAAACTATAAATAAGACAGTTAGTCAAATGAATGGGGATGGGAAATCCGCATTGATTTACTTGTTTGCATATCGTCATATTATTTCAAACTACTATATTTTAACCATTGTGGATGCAGGAGCACAATATATGGGTTTATAGAGTTTTAGGAAACTGGGGAGGAGAAAACCCATTCTGCTAAGCATCGTGGTCTCACTAGATATCAAAATGGTTTTAGATGGTAGATTATTATTTATACCAGGCTTTATGTCTGACTCAAAGTTTATGTTTTACCCTTAAACTCTCGGGAGCTCAATTGATTTTGAGTAGTTTGAGAGTTGAGGTTTTCACGTACCTCTTTAGACGAATAAGCTTTCAGAGACATGCAGGAGCATGATAGCTATTTAGAGTTCTTTTATATTTTAATTCCATTATGTTGTTGTTGTAAAGGCAAAGTTGTTTAATTGCCTATATATATACTTTGATCGTCCAAGGAGGCATGTCACTCTTGGCGTAAGCTGTAATAATTATATTTTAACATGGTTCTCGTATTGGGATTATGTAATGAATTTGAAATGATTTGAAGTGGAATGTGAACGTTGTTTTATGATTTTAATTTTTTTACATATCCATGTGTCTCTGTTATATCAATGTATCTAACGTTACCGTATTTAGTCGTCGATGATTAATAACTATTGATGACTATGCATCCTTAGCCGTTAGTTTCGGACCTCCAAGTGGAGGATGTGACAATTTGATATCACATCATAGGTTTATGAAAACTTAAAAAGAAACTTAAATCGAAAAGATTTTTCAAAACATAATTCGGTGAATCAGAAAATGAGATCGGGGTTTGGGATAACGTTATAGAAACCTACTTGTATTTGATATATATATATATATATATACACATATATACATATTCCCCTCTCTCTTAGACATTCTTAAGGCTCTTATGCAGATTTACAAGAAATAAGATATGGATGCAAGAATTGAAAGAGGAAATCTCGGTGGAGGAAGCACCACAACCAACGGAAATGTTCTACCCACTAGGAGGAACCCGGGTCGACAGGCTAATCTCAATCAAAATGCAGATGCCAATGTGGGTGTTGGAAATCCACCAGTGGATATAGGGGCAATGTATCAGTCCTTTGTTAATCTAATGCAAGCAGGATCAACTACACCAGTCTTGGTGGAAAGCAGTTTATGAGAATGGAGGATACCATAGAATTAGAGAATTGGTTGTCGCATTGTCATAGGATTTTTACTGCTTTGGGTTTGGATGATGAGCCGGAGAGGAGGCTAGCCTCTAGGCATTTGCAAGTGGCAGCACTTTATTGGTGGAATAGTATTACTGTCGGAGTTCCGAAGGAGGAGTTGACTTGGGTAGATTTTAGAAGAAGATTTGACCTGAGGTTTTTATCTGAAGTTGCTACGCAGCATTAGTGAGAAAGCTTATGGATTTGGTGTAGGGAGAGATGTCGGTAATCGAGTATGATACAAAGTTTGATGAGTTGTCCCGGTATGGATATACTACTATAGATGCCATCATCAGAAGGAATGAGAGGTTCATTCGGAGATTGAGGCCTGAGATTGCCGTGGCAACCTTGACACATATCTGTGATCCTTGTAATTTAGTTGTGGATATGACAATCTGACATGAGGAGATGCTTGCTATTTATACGAGAGAAAAGCCGACTGAAACCCAGGGTTCTCAGAGAAAGAATAGAAAGTTCTCTTAGAAGAAGGGAGCCTAAAAGGGAGAGGCTGCCAAGAAGGAAAAGGATGATTTAGTTTTCTTTAAGTGTGGTAAGAAAGGTCATTATGCTCATGAGTGCCGGTCAGGCAAGGGGAAGAAGGTTGCAGAAAAGAAAGGTGTGAAGTGCTTCAACTGCGATCAAGTTGGAAATTATAAGAATCAATGTCCAAAACTAGTCAGTGTAGACAAGGGAAAGGCCTTTGCCATTGGACCATTATCAGCTAGGCCAACTGCAGCTGAAAAAGGGAAGACTGTGATGGAAGGTACGCTTTTGATTTTGAAAATACAAGTTAGGGTACTATTTGATACCCGTGCATCACATTTATTATATCTTATGCTTAGAACCCACATACCTTGTTACTTCCTTAAGGGCTACGAATCCGATAGGAGGGTATGCAACTCTAGAGATGAGATGTGATTAGTTGGAACTAGACTTGTTAGGTCATAAGTTTGCATGTAGTTTGTATGTTTTTGATTTCGTAGATTTCAGAATCATTTTTGGTATGGATTGGTTGAGTAAGTATGACACTAGGATATTTTGCTAGGATGGGGAGATATCACTAAGACACCTTAATACTCATGACTGAATCATATTCTCAATGGAAAATTCTGACTAAAGTGTTTGTGCTCTGTTAAGTGTTATGTAAGCAGGAGAAGAGTTAAGTTAGGTTCAAGTAGCAAGAGAGTTTGCATATTTCTTTGAGTCATTTGCAGGACTACCACCGAAATGAACCATTGAATTTTAGATAGATCTTATGCCAAGAGCTGAACCTGTGAGCAGAACATCTAGCAGGATGACACCGACTTAGATGAAGGAATTGAAGGTGCAGATAGCGGGTCTAGAAGGAAGGAGTTTTATTAGACCAAGCATTTCACCTTGGGAAGCGGCCACAGTGTTCGTGAAGAAACCAAATGGGCCATTAAGGATATGTATTGACTATCGTAAGTTGAGCGAGAGGACAATTAAGAATAAGTATCCTTTGTCGAGAATTGATGATCTATTTGATTAGTTGTATGGAGCCAGAGTGTTTTCCCAGTTGGATTCGGTGACGGGTTTCCATCAGTCAGAAGTGGCAGAGGATAGTATTCCTTTGACAACGTTTCGAACTAGGTATGGTTTGTACGAGTAGTTAGTAATGCTATTCGGGTAAACGCGCACCGGCTTTCTTCGTGGATCTGATGAACCGAGTTTTCCAAGAGTACTTGGATGGTTCATGTTAGAGTTTATAGATGACATTTTAGTATACTCTAAGGATGAAAGAGAGCATGAGGATCAACTTAGAATAGTGCTTGAGATGTTGAGGCAACATCAACCGAAGGCTGAGTTTTTCAAGTGCCGTTTTTGAAAGAAAGACATTAAGTTTCTTGGTTGTGGTTTTTTCAGAGAAAGGATTTTTAGTCGATCCAGATAAGATCGAAGCTGTTAGTAATTGGAAGAGACCATAGACGATGATTGAGATAATAATTTTCTTGGATTGGCTGGCTATTCCGAAGATTCATCAAGGATTTCTCGCGGATAGCGGCACCTTTGACTAAGTTAACCAGAAAGGATGCGAAGTATGTCTGGTCCAAAAAATGTGAGGAAGCATTCCTTAAGGTAAAGCATTTGCTGACCAACGAACCAATGTAAGTTGTTCCAGACGGAAACCAAGGGTTGGTGGTTAATACCGATGTATGCGGAACTAGATTAGAAGCTGTGTTGATGTAGAAGGGTAAAGTTATTGCCTACGCCACACAATAATTTAGACTGCATGAAGTAAGATATCCTACTCATGATTTGGAGTTGGCTGTGGTGATCTTACTTCATGCAGTCTAAATTATTGTGTGGCGTAGGCAATAACTTTACCCTTCTACATCAACATTGCTTTAACTTCATGCAGTCCAAAATATCATATAAAACTTTACTTCATGTCTTACAAATATATAAACCGTAATTAAATGAAAAATTAACATTCAATTTAACTACAATTAATACGTATTTAATTTTAAATAAAAACATGTGTAAATATATTGTAAATAAACGTAAACTGTTATTTAACATGATTAAATTTAATCAAATATTAAAGTACTTTTGTTTATGTAAATATGTTAAAAAATTTAATTAAAAAAATTAATTTCAATATTTGTTTAATGTATAAATGACATTTTTTAGTTCATTTCTTTTAAAGAAGATATAGCGAAATAGCGTAATATAGTGGGAATAACAGGATATAACGAAAATAGCGGGGTTTAAAGCGGAAATGCTATATTTAATGCTACTTGAGAAAATCATAGCGGCGAGATCCGGTATGTGATAAAGCGGGGTAATAGTGTGGCATTAACTACACAGGTTTAGCCCTTTCTAAATTTCAAGGACAAAATTCTTTAAGGAAGGGAGCCTTTAGCACCCCTAATTTTTAATAAATTATTCAGGAGATTTAATTAGGTAAATTAAATAGAATAATGTAAATATTAGAGTGATAGTTGAGAAAATTTGAATAAATAATTAAAGGGTCGTACTTAATTATCTAAATGGGCTTATAAATGGTTTATATATTAATTAATTAAAACAAGGGTATTATGGTAATTGCCACCTTGATTTCTATTGCCCTTGTATTCACGTTACAATTTCCATTCACGTTCATTTTTCATTGCACAAAAATGTAAATCAAAAAGAGAATAACCGGCCATTACTAAGGAGAAAGAAAAAGGGTAAAATCAATCAAAAGCTAAGGAATTAAAGCAAGAGGATTAATCACAATCAAATCTCAAAATCCTTATCTGAATCAAGGTGAATGATAATCTAAATCATCTCTATTATGTTTTATGATTGTTTGATTTTTTGGTTTAAGAATAAATCCATTATAATGATGATTTTGATGATGATATGGCTGAATTTTGTGTGGTGTTAACTCAAATAAGATTATTTGATAAATGATTTACATAATTTTGAGGCTAAAACCGATTATAATGATTTATGTATACCATGAGAAAATTTTATGTTATGAAAAACATGATTTAGAGATGGGTTTTAATTTTTAAGATTTTCCAAGCTATGAAAAATTTGATACGAATTTCCTAAGAAAAATATGGATAAATTGGGCTTAAATTAAGTTTCAGATATTTTATGAAGAAATTGGGTCTGAAATTTTTATATGATAGACAGCATATTGAAAGTGAATTTTTGTAATTTTTGAGAATTTTTCTTAAGTGATTTACTATGGAAATTAAATTATTTTAGAGGAAGGATTTAATTGTATTATTAGTTTTCTTAATGGAAGGGCTTATTTGTTAAAATATCCTTGATTTAGATCTGAAAATATGTGGTAGTTATTTTGAGAAAGAATTTGAAAAGATTTAGGCAACCAACTAAATGTTTATAAATAGGCAGGTTAGTTATAAAGTTATTACTTTAAATAGCATTAATTCAACCTTTACCTAGAAAAAGTTGGTTCCGCCTCTTTCAGAAGCTCTTTTCGACTCTGTGCTTCCGCTTCGACTTAGTTGAAAGCCGAAATCAATGCATAAGGTATCACAAGTATGGTACGTAGTGGATTGGAGAAAGGCGGAAGGCATGGTGTCAAAACCTTTGCTTCCGATGGGGTCTAAACCTTTGTTTTACTTTCAAATGATAAGCGTCTGCCTTGTTTTAATAAAAACATTCAAAGGAGTCAAAACACATGCTTTTGAAAGGGTCTTCTTAATAGCTTTTGAATGAGTTCCTTTACTTATAAAACAATGCTTTCGAAAAGGGTGGCTTCAACCTAATCGAAACCTTGCTGCCAATCATATGCCTTCCGAAGGTATTGAAGTCATCAATGCTTTCAAAAGATAGCTTTTGTTTTAAAATTGCACTAAGCCACTTTTTAATGCTTTTGAATGGGTTCAAGGGTTTTGAAGTAAATGGCTTCGAAAAGGGGTTTCGATGCTATCCTTCAATATTTTACTTAAATGATTTGAGCTTTCAAATGGATGGTTCCGAAGACATTGACTTTTCCCCAAACAACTTTATATAAAGATTAATGGTTCGAAAGGGGTACTTTCGTATGTATTCACTTTGACCCAAAAGATATTTTTAAGGAAAAACTCAATGGTTTCAAAAGAGATACTTTTAAAAGGTTTCGAAAGAGGTACTTTCTTGGTTTCGAAGTTATGCTTCTAAGAATAAATAAGTAATGCTTTAATACTTTCGAAAGGTATGTTTTAAGGGTTTCAAAAGTGATGTTTTAAAGTGTTTCGAAAGGTATATGTTAATGCTTTGAAAAGAAGATTTGAATGCTATCTAAGGAGGCTATCCAATGGTTTCAAAAGTAATGTTTTAAGTTTTCGAAAGCCTTAGTTTTCGAAGCAAATAACCCAATCTAATTTTAAAGGAAAACCATGGCATAATAAAAGAATTTTGACATAATTTTAAGTATGGAGTTTTTGAAGAAGTTTTCCTTGATTATTAGGTTAAAGGAATCAAACAATTTTTATATAAAATGATTTCAAGGATATTAAACCATAGGTGTTGGTATTATTATGTTATTATGTTTGCTTCTTCATATATACACGCATATATAAGTATATATATATACACATATACACAGATATATATATATATGAAGAAGCAAATATAATAACATAATAATACGAATACTTGTGGTTTAATATCCTTGTTGTCACACACACACACACACACATATTCACATTGAAATGGACCCCATAAATGTATTTTGGGGAGAAAGGGAAGAATAACCCGCTAGCTTGACCCATTAGTGAATATAATTTAAGTTAACTCCTGAATGAGTAGAATTGCATCTAGGAGGTCAGATAGACCAAAATGTAGGATGCCTAAATGTAGATTAAAGAAATTGTCGGGTAGACAGGTTCATAGTAAACCCATGAAAAACTATGTTTAGAAGAAGTTATTGGCAAGGGCAAATAGGTTCATAGTAAACTCATGAAAACTATGATAGAAAGAGTTATTGGCAGGGTCCAATAGGTTTGTAGTGAACCCATGAAAACTGATTAAGTTGTTGACAGAAGTCAATAGGTTCCTATTCAAGCCATGAAAACTAAGATAAGAGGAAAGTTATTGGGGATACCAATAGATTCGGGGAGAACCGCGAATTGATAATGTGATTGGCCGGGGAGAATAGGTTGTTAGTGATCCAATGAAAACAATGAAACTGGACAGGGAGTCCACAATCTTTAATAGATTATTCGTAAGCCCATGAAAACTAATAGGCTAATAGTGAACCTAGTAACTATAAATGAGAGTTAGTCAAATGAACGGGGATGGGAAATCCAGAATTGGTTCACTTGTTTGCATATCATCATATTATTTTGAACTATTTTGTTTTAACCATCGTGGATGTAGAAGCATAGTATATGGTTTTATAAAGTTTTAGGATACTAGAGTGGCGAAAACCCATTCCGCTAAGCGGCATAGTCTCACTAGATATCAAAATGGATTGAGATGGTAGATTGTTATTAATACCAGGCTTTATGTTTGACTCGAAGTTTATGTTTTCCGCTTAAACTCTTGGGTGCTCAATTGATGTTGAGTAGTTTGAGAGTTAAGGTTTTCAAGTACCTCTTTAGACGAATAAGCTTCCAGAGACATGCAGGAGGCATGATAGCTATTTAGAGTTCTTTTCTATTTAAATTCCACTGTGTTCTTGTTCTAAAGGCAAAGTTGTTTAATTGCCTATATATACTCTGATCATCCAAGGGGGCATCTTCATATGTCGCTCTTGGCGTATGTTGTAATAATTATATTTTCTCTGATGTGGTTCTCGTATTAGGATTATATAATGAATCTGAAATGATTTGAAATAGAATGTGAAAGATGTTTTATGATATTAAATTTTTTTCATATCCATGTGTCTCTGTTATACCAATGTATCTAACATTACCGTATTTGGTCATCGAGGATTAATAACTATAGATGACCGCGACATCCGTAGCCATTATTTTTGGGCCTCCAAGTGGGGGATGTTACAAAAATTTTGGGCTAAAATCACACGCCGCTCGATTTTAGATCGAACCGAAACGTGTAAGCATCGGTTGGAATTTTAGTGATTTAACTCACCTTTTGGTGAACATTATATGATTTTTAGTAGATATAAACTCTTGTTTGCATGCTTGAATGATTTAATTTTTTTTAGTTTGGTTGAACTCCTATTTTGAGAAGCAGATGATATATAATATGAAATAAGGGAATTTTGTAGTAGGATATGGATTTCTCTTTATTGTTGATTTTAAATTTTAGTTATACACTTGTTGTGTATATTGTTGAACGCCAAAGATTGGTAGCTTTTCCATATTGGATATGATATTGATATATGGTAAAAATTGAACCTTTTAGCGAAAAAGGTAGTAGTAACATCAGTTATGTGCTATGGAAGCTCTAAGCCTTATTATAGTAGTTCAGAAGTCTTATTATTTGCTGTTTTGATTTGAAAATGATTTTTGATTCAGATAATGATTTTAAGTCTGACTTTTGAAATTTTCTATGGTATTTTTATTTAGAAATAGTTTTTGAACTTCTCTATTTTACTCCCATTTGGAAAATGTTATAAAAGTATTTTGGAAAGTATTTTATAAAGTATTTATTTTACAAAGAGTTATTATAATAACAAAAAATTATTTTAAAGAAAGGATAAGTTTATCTTTTACAATAAAGTGATTGTTTTCTTATTTTGGAATAAGTATTTGTGAACGTTTATATAAAATGTTTTATAGAAATATAGAGTTATAAATGGTATTTTACAAACAAAAGAAAAGATTTATAAGTGATATTTTAAAAAGGGAAATGATATCATTTTGAGGAATTGGAATAACAAATCACATTTGTCAGTATAATGATATGTGGAAGGATTGGTTCATGAAAAGCATTCACTCCTTTCTTGAAAACTAAGATTTGTAAAAAGTATATGAGATTTGAATTCAAAGTTTAGAAATAAATTAGGAGATTGGGAGTTTTATAATAGAAGTCTATAAATAAGTTTGTGGTTTTATAAAACAAGTTTTATAAATATAAAGGGGGTTTATAAAAGGAGTTTTATAAACATAAAGGAGATCTATAAAAAGGAGTTTGCAAAAGGAATGAGATTTGATTTCCATAAATGATCAATTTAAGTTATGGTGGTCCGGAAATTATTCTTTTTATACTTAACACCAAATTCCAAGGTATGTAACTCATCTCTATCTGTGGGAATTAAAGATGTATATCGAGGGAAGGATAGTTTTCTAACTTGTATTGTCTAACTTCATTGTTGATCGATGGATAGTAGATGTTTGAAACCAAAAGGTGGTGGTGAGTATATTTGGTCTAATTTCCATATTACTCATTTACTCACACCAAAAGGATAGTGGTTTGGGTTTATTGTAAATAATGTTTTAAATGACATTTGTTTTTGATGCGTTAAATATGATTTTGGAAAAAGGGAAAACCTTCCTTAAGATTGTGAATATACTTATACCATTGAGATAAGTATATGGTTACATTTTCTAAGTATTTAAAAAAATGTGGTTTTTTTATATGTACTTATACTGTTAAGATAAGTATCTGGTTACATTTTCTAATTATTGAAAGTGTAATGTTTTGTGAATGTACTTATACCATTAAGACAAGTATATAAAAAGGTTTTCTAAGTATTGAAAGTGAAATGGTTTGTGAATATACTTATATCATGGAGATAAGTATATGAGTATTTTCCAAAGTATTGAAAAGAGTTGAGAGGGTTTGTGAATATATCTTTTGAAAAGATATTTTTATATAGGTATTTACAAAGTGATTTTAATTAATGAAATAACTAATTGAAGTGGCCTAGTGGTTTCTTATGTGCTTAACCATGCTTGGTTTCTATATGAAATTAAATGTTGGTTTTATTGTTTGTTTATTTAATAGTTAAATAAACGACAACCAAATCTTGGTCACTTTTGAAAACTATCATTAGTCGATTCCAAAAGACCGAGATCAGATAAGCATGAGTTATCCGAAAACCACTTCGAACTGGCATAAGAATTCGAATTATGACACCTTAAAGATGAGGGAATTGAAGATGAAGTCCTTGTAGTGCAAGGGATACTTGCTACTAATCTTAAGATGGTAGTAGAAGTGATGCCTTCAATTTGTTCATATCCTGAACAACTTGTATAGATGATTGTTGATACTGCGTTGTTGCTTGGATTGTAGTGTTAACATTCCCAGTCAGGTTTACTGAAAATGTAAAACGTAGTCTCAAGCCTTACACCCGATAAGTGCTAAAACATGATATATGTAGTAGGGCTATGTGGTTCGTTGCCATTATGGTATGATCATCCCTGATCAAGATCAGTATTATTTTTCAGATGTATTCTTTCAGGCTCAATATGGTGGGATGATCATATTCGGTACTATTCAAGAAGGGGTAGGCCGATCCTATGTTGGCAGGGGTCTACATGAGTCCCTTAATACATTTTTCTAGAGGTGTATTATGTCAGACATACCTCAGTGGTCTTTTCATTGCATGGAATCCATTTTCCAATATGTGCCTTTACAGACTTAGATGTATACTAACTACATTGTTAAATGTAATTAATGTAACCATTTCGGCTATGATTCTTTATTTATTTAAAACTCTATATATTATTATAATGTCACAAGATTTCATAAAGATTTCATATGAAATGTTTTGATTATCGTATGGTAAAAACCCATCTGTGTTTATTTGTTGCATGATCTTGCGAGATACCTTTATTTTGAAAGGTTTTATAGCATTAACAATCCATATGATTTGTGTTTCTCACGATGGTTTATCAGACTGATCCAGGTATTGTTCTAATAATGCTTGGGTCAGGCCGAGCATATTTTTAGATTTAGTTATAGCTGCTTTGGAGCTTCAGGATATGAGCTAGATGCCCCCAAAACCTATTCACGTATTTTACTTTTCCAATGCATTTCTTGCTTTGTATTTATCAGCATTTGTGAGGATAGGCTGTTATAGCTATCCATGGTAACGATTGGTTAGTTTACTCTAATTGATGTATAGATATTATAGTTTTATTTTGTAACGATCATGTGTAGGTTTTATATTACTCATCACGTTGTGAGATTGTGTTATGTCTTTTATATTATTTCACCCTAACAATTTGTCTTTCTGACACATGGATATTCGGCAGGTGAATACCGTGGATGTATTATTGTCGACTTTTGAGGGTCGAGAAGGCCAATCATCACTCGTGGTATCAGAGCTTAGGTTGAGCGAATACCTAGGCTTTGGTGGAGTACAATAATTAAAGATTGGGATAATAATACCCTAGAATGAGTTTAAGGGTGTGTGTGTGTATGTGTGTGAGAGAGAGCGTGTATTTGTTAGTGCCATAAAAATGTTTTACAATGTGTTGATTGTTCTGTTGAGTGGTTTATGAATTCTAGTCGAGATGTGGGACGCCATGATATTGATAGGATTTCTAAACACGTGGACAAGGCAAATTGACACAGTATTGTTTGAAAATTGGTAAATTAAATGATTTTACCTAGATTTTTTATTTTATATATAAAACAATAATTTTCAAAAATTGATATAGTTATTCATGATATGTTTGATTGTTAGGAAATGATAATATTCAATTACTATCGTTTAATGTTTGATTAGTTGTGCTCGACCAGTTTATAAGCAGTTTTAACTTTTCACTTCATAGGTTGGGTAGATAGTAATGATGGGAACATTAAAACAAACTCCTTATGAATTAATTTACAGTTTGACTATAAGGGTTTGGTGATAAAGTTGAGTTAAAATTTTATTTTACTAAAAGTTGTCTATTATAATATAAACAAAGGTAACATTTGTGGAATGATATTAAATAAGAAAGTGAAATTATATAAGTACAATTTACAATTATGATTTATAAACAAAAAGGATATAAAATTGAGAATTTGAGAACTTAAATCCTGATATTTCTGAAAATTATTTTTCAAAGGTTGGAGAAAATAATAGTGGTATTATTTGAATGTATTTATGAATAGAAATATTTTTAAATGATATTAAAAGAGATAGAAAGTACTGAACTCACATCTGTCGTTGGAAAATAATTCTTACGATGACTATATTATCATCGGAGTTCATTTCCAAGTTTCTGTGTATGGAATGCTACCATAGTAATTTGCTATAGAGTTGTTTCGGTAAAACCAATTTCATTTAAAATTCTAGAAGTAGGATTTGATATATAAAAGGTTGTAAGTATATATTATTTCAAAAGGATTTGAAATAAAGCCTGGTGTTTAGTTCTTAAGTTTTCTGCTATGTTATTATACGGATGCATGTACCATATGCATTAGGACAATTTGGCATGTGCATCTCATTATGATATGTTATTTGGTAATTTTCATTTGTTAAAATAAAATGGAATTTTCGATGATTTTGGACTATTAAAAATTTCCCAATTAACTGAGAAATTGAAACTAAGTGCTTACGTGAAAATTTAAAAGTAGAGTTTTGTAACTCTAGAATGGGAACAAAGTAAGTTAAAACAAGTTTTAAATTTGTTGAATACCTTGGTTAAGTAAATAAAATTTGATATTGTATATATACTCCTAAGATATAGTAGAGTATTGTACGAGTATGAACTTAAGTCTTAAATGTTAATAAAAAATAAGTAATATTTTATGAAATGGTTCATAAATGATTCTAATATTAAAGGAAATATATTCTAAATAAAATGAGTGTGATTTAAATGAATTTTTTTTGGTGTAGTTAAGAAACTAATGGAATAAATACATAAATTGTACGCAGATCATTTTATTCGCATATGTGTTCATGATCCACATTCGAGTATATGATTGCGAGGTGATTTACAGCGATTCAAACAAGAATTTTGACTCGATTCTTGATGATGAACACTTGATATGGCTTCTTGATATGATTCTAAAGTTTTCTATCATAATATATAGCTATGTAAGGAGAATAGAGATTTCTAATCAAGGAATATGATCGAAGTTCGCACTAAGGATGTTGAGTGAGAGATACTAGTTCGAAAGTGAAATTTATATGATCGAGTAAGTGATCGGATTTGATATTACATACGAATGGCATGCATATATCATACGGGTTTTAATATATTGTATGCTTCTTTCTTTAGAAATGCAAGTTATGTGATTTGATGGCATTTGTATATGAGATGATTTCTACATATGATTTAGTATGCTTAGATTCGCGATATATGATGGATGAGTAGTTATATTGTTTTAATTGTCAGGTTTGACTTTCTTTTGGGTTATTTAAGTGAGTTACGGGTAAAAATGGAAGCAAAAGCTAGCTTGTTGCTTTTGGTTTCATGAGTATAGTTTGATTGCCTGATAATTGGTATGTATTTAAGCTTAACGGATTTGTTTGCTATGTGCCATACACACCCTATAAGATATCATAAGTATATACTGTTATTGTATTATTCCCAGATATGGGCTTATATTATTGTTGTGATTTTTCGGACCTTGTCGTGCAAAGAAGGTGATGTCGAAATTTTCCGTAACATATGAGACAAAAATTTTAATAACTTATTTCAATTAATAGAATTTAAAAGTCTAAGGGTGACACGACATTTTCTTCCATTGGGAATTTCGAGGACGAAATTCTTTTAAGGGGGGAAGAATATAATGACCCGTAATTTTCAACATTTTGAATGAGAATATTTAATTTACTTAAATATTTAAAATTTGATTCCAAATTTAATAAATAATAAGAAAATCATTTTTTAATAAAAAAGAATTATTTTAATGATGTACTTTTAAATGAATATATAGGAGTTTTCTATAATATTAATTTGGAAAATATTAAATTATCGTTTGACGTATTTTGTAACAGACTTTGGTATTTTTGAATTTTCACTGTAACAACCCAAAATTTAACCCATACTAATTAATTTGATTAATTAATTAAATAATAAATTAATTTTGTGAAATTATCAAAATCAAACCATGGAAGTTGGACCATTGTGTCCATGGTAATTTTGTGGTCAATTTCCATATATCAAACGTCAAAAACCGAGCTAATATGACCAAGTTATAAAATAAACTAAATAAGCAAAAGTAAAAAAGAATATATATATATGTGTGTGTGTGTATATATATATATAGACAAACACACATAAACACGGTCGACCGCTCGGTCGACCCGCCTTGCCTATTGGCAAGCGAACAAACGTTCGTTCGTTCAAACGATTCGGTGATGAGTAAACACGTGTTTTGCATAGTTTAAACCGATCTGGTCCCTCTGTTTCTACATACAATGGCCCATATTCAGCCAATTACATGGTTGCATCCTATTCAATCTACAAATCCAATGGTCCTAGATCACTTCTACACCTATAAATAGACCCCAAAAGCTAACACCTTTTCTCATTCTTGATTTTCTCCAATTGGGTTCACCTTTCTAGAAAGGACCCTAAAACGAATAATTTTTCCAAAGAAGAAAATCGTTATAAATTAAATTAACTCCAAGTGGATCCGGGAAGACCAATGGAAAGGATTAAGACCAGAGGTGAGTGATTGTAATTATTTTAAGATTTCTTTAAGTAATTTAAAATAATAGGGTTTCCAATAGTTGTAGTTTTACTACGATTTTTGGAATAGCCTTTTAAGTAGTTTATTTACAGTTTTTAGAATTATTTTCAGTCTATTTCCTTTCAGCTATTCTTTTCAGTACTTTTGGTTTATTTCTGTTAAGCATAGTTTTTTTTACAGTTTACAGTATTTTAGTTTATTTACTGTTATTTACATCTTTTTCTACGTTTTAGATTTTTTTGCAAGCGTCTATTCTCTTCATCCCCTTTTTCTTCGCGTATGGATTAGAATAAATTAAAACGCGAGTATGGATTATATAAGTAAGAATATTGAACAAAGAAAATAAGACGTAAATTATAAAGACTGTAATAAATAATGAAATTGGACTGAAATTACGTCTAATTATAATTAGAATTGGACCATTTAAAGATAATTGACATAGTTATAACTTAGAATTATAATTAAACAGAGTAAAAAACGATAGAAGCTTATTTTCACACTTAGACCTTGGGTTAAGTAATAAGCATGATTATAACGTAGGTTATAATAAGAAATGGAACAGAATAAGGCTTATTTCAAGACTTAGGATAAATTAATAAGCAAAGATAGTGGGGTAAATTGTAAAGGATTATTCAAAGTAATTTATCTAAATTAATAAGCAAAGATGAAAGTAGGACCTATACCAAATAACATTCCCTAGGAAACGCTTATGCTAAGAATGGTAGTAATTGGTCAAATCAAAGTCCAAATCACAGGGGATTTGGATAAGGGACACAATAAGACATTGTTTGGATGAAGGAGTAATACCAACAGCATTTCCACTATAGATTCTATAGACACACGGTGATCTCTCGTTAGCCTAAAGTGGGATGAGGGGCACGCTTATGTTGGATTTTGAGGTAATAAGAAGACCCATTTGGTGGAACAAAAGGTAGCATGGACATGGTGGCAGTCACGCATGCGACTTCCATCTGCTCAGTAATGGCTATGAGTTCCAAGCTCTTAGTATGAGTGTCTTTCGTAGACATCATCGCCTTCTGCGTAGGGAGCTATATATGTCGTCCGGGTTCGCAATGGTTTCTTTGTGCAACTTCCGTAGATACCACTGGCTGCTGCGTAGAGAATTATATAGCGGTCGGTCCACAGTAAGGTCTATGGAGCAACAAGCCGATCAAAAAGGGTAGAATTAGGGTCACATCCTAATTACAGGATTATGAATTCAGCCTAATTAAATCATAAATCAAGGACAAGTGCGAAAAATCAAAGTTATCCTTTCTTATAAATTGAGCAATAATTAATCGTACTTATTTCCAATTTATCTCTTTCCTATTTCTTTTATTCCTTATTTTTGCTAGAAATGTTGTAGAGTCTATTATTTTATCTTGCTTAAAAACTCTAGTAATTAATATCATTCACCAGACTTTTAGTCTGACCCACTCCTCTATTTTCCCCTTCCCCCTTAGGCAATTAGGGGGGAAGTCAGTAGATTGTTGCAGCTTGGAGTTCTCTTAGAGGAGATTTCTTCTATTTGTTTCTTTTATTTCATCTTTTGTTCTTTCTATGTACTGGCTTAGTTTGTGGGATATTATGTACTCTGATTTTGAGACTATGAGATTTTTGTTTCATGAGACATGTTGGATTTTTAGGCGTGTATATGATATTTAGTATTTGACTTATTTATGAAGTAATTATGAAGCTTTATTTGAATGAGTTATTACTTTAAGTTTTGCTATTTTTTTCTATATTTATTTTGTGAATCTTAGTCTCTGTTAGTTTCAGTTATACCTACAACGCACCACGCCCTTTAATATATCATTTTGGGTATATTAAGGGGTGTGGGGTGTTTCATTCACTAAATAAGGTAACCGGTGTATTTTATTATCATTTGGGGATCATATCGCCTTGTTGTACGCGATCATATCGCATTGTTGTGTGCGATCATATTTTATTTCTGTCATCCACCGTTCATACACGTATGAGATATTGTGTAGCGAAATGATGAAAATTTAAAATTTAAGAACCCTTAACCCTAACTTATCTCTCTCACTTGTTTTCCCTCTTTCTTTTTTTCATTTTCTTTCTACTATAAACACTAAACCTAGCCATCTCTTTTAAAAATCAAAATCAATTGGTTCAGTTAAGGATAAATTATGAATTCGGATCTATTGAACTCGAGGAGGTGAGTGCTTTGAATCTATATAAGTATTAAGGGATGTGGAATTAATTGGTTGGGCTCGACTTTGTCGACGTGAGCTAGGGCTTGAGGTGGATGGCGATAGGGGAGGAGATTGGTGTAACGGATTGTGGATTCAGTTTTCTTTTGCAAAGACGTGAAGGTGGAAGGAGTCTGAAGTAGTGCGGCTCGTGGTTGGGGGTCACGACATACTGTGGTCGATTTAGGGCAAAGCAGGTCGCGATTTGACCTGTAGTAACTAGACGATCCTTTTTGGTCAAAAACCTAGCGACAAAATCCTATGTTCCTTTCATTACGATATTTTCGCACAAGTTCCTCGATGACAAGCCTAAAGAGTATCTTATTGATAATGTCGATATTGATGATAGTGACGATATCCATATTGATGATAGTGATGATATTGATGATGACCTTGATAGAGAGCTGCTAACTATGATGAATGTGCTAACTATGTATATGATGCCAAAAGTAGACCGATTTGATATCACCCTTCAATTAAAATTAGCAAAAGCAATGTCTCCTTGCATAATATGGATTCCAAACATTCATGATATGTATGTGAATGGGTCGAATTACTATCCCTCGGTTTATTAGAGAACTATCTCTCCAGAGATTGTGAAAGATGTTCCACTAGAAATATTCTTGTTATTGCTTCGACCCATATTCCGCAAAAAGTGGATCCCGCTCTAATAGCTCCGAATAAATTAAGTACACGCATTAAGATACGAAGGCTTCTTATTCCAGATCAACGAAAGCACTTTTTCATTCTTTCATATACTAGGGGATTTCACTTTGAAAAGAAAATGTTCCATACTAATAGATTTAGGTTATGCACGAGATCTTGTACAACTTATCAATGAGGCCCTATCAATTTGTATTACATAGAAGAAATCAGTTATGGAAACTAATACAATTAGATCCGCTCTTCATTGAAAAATTTGGGATTTGCGATCCCAGGTAAGATCGGTTCAGGGTCATGTGGTCTCTTTCTATCAAATAGGAAGGGCTGTTGCACAAAATGTACATCTAAGTAATTGTCCCACCTATATCTATCTATATAAAGAAGAAATCATGTAAGGAAGGAGATTCCTATTTGTACAAATGGTACTTCAAAACTGGAAAGAGCTTGAAAAAAATTAACGATACTTCTTTATCTTTTGAATTGTTCTACCGGATTGGTAGCTCAATATCTTTGGTCCACTCGGACCTGGATCCGATGAAAAAAATAGGATCACTTCTTATGGATTCGTTGAGAATGCTTATGTTCTAGTTCGTGGCCTATTAGATGTAGAAGGTGCTCTGGCAAGATCACCATGGACAGAAAAGCAATCCAGTCAGTTTGATAAAAATCGAGTGATATTACTTATTCGGTCAGAACTAAGGAATCTGTTAGATATGATGCAAAATGGATCTTTTTTTATCGTTGATTATATATTTTTCTATGAAAAATACAAATTTGAGTTTGATGAAGGGGAAACATCCCTCGACCCGCAACAGATAGAAGAGGATTCATTCAATCACATAGTTTGGGCCTCTAGAATATAGCGCCTTTGTGGCAATCTATTTGATTGTATCGAAAGGTCTACTGAATTGGGATTTCCCTATTGGGCCGGGTCATTTCGGGGCAAGCAGATAATTTATCATAAAAAGGATGAGCTTCAAGAGAATGATTCGGAGTTCTTGCAGGGTGGAACCATGCAATACCAAACACGAGATAGACCCTCCAAAGAACAAGGCTTTTTTCTAATAAGCACAATCATTTGGGACCCTACAGATCCATTCATTTTCCTATTCAAAGATCGGCCCTTTGTCTCTATGTTTTTGTGTCGAGAATCCTTTGTAGATAAATAGATGTCAAAGGGGATTATTACTTCCTAAACAAATTCTTCTACATCTATATCTAGACACTGTTTCATCAAGAATACATAAGAAAAGCACTTCGAATTGTTGATTCATCGCCAGAGATGGCTTAGAACCAATAGTTCATTATCTAATAGATCTTTCCTTTCTAATATCCATTCGAGAGTTTTTGGTATTTATCAAATCTCTTTCTATCTAAGGAACACTATTGGATCAAATGGCAAAGACATTGTGGAGAAAGAGATGGCTTTTCTCGGATGAAATGAAATATTTGATTCATGTAACAAGCTAAAGATTTCCCATTCCTTAGCCGTAAAGATATGTGGCCATGAAAAGGGGATTAATTGGAATAGAATTGGCCTGATGGTAGAGTCGTGGAAACACTTGTTTATTCCAGATTTTGGACTTTAGCTCCATGGAGCAATATGCTACTGCTGAAGCATGGAAGAATTGAAATCTTATATCAAAACTATATATGGATGATATGAACTACCTAGATAAGAATTCTTGAACGATGAACAACCAAAGCCAATTACTCACTACAATAAAGAATTTCCATTAATGAAACCGTGGAAATCCATCGAAAGAGAAAAAATACGCATGTCCGATGAAACAATTGTTGTTACCTGCTTCAATAACAAATCATTGGTTTAAATGAATAATGAAAGAAAATAGATAGACCTTTCTCTTCATCTCAGGTCGATGGATCTTCTCAATGGAAGATCTCCCATATGAATAATACATATTCCGGTGACCAAGCCTAATTCTAATTATTTTGTTCCGAAGAAAAGATATCCATGGAGGTGGTTCGTCCTATTCACGACCAAGAGGTACTAGATTCTCTTTTGGATAGCCCCTGAAATGTGAAGGAAAGCTGGAATGCTAACAGGGATTTGTCTATTCTCTAATTCACTCGACCCTATGGTACCCATTTTGGGAATGTCCAGTGCCAAAGTCACTGAATGGGTAAGTCGCCAATCTCTAAAATGTACTATGCAATGTACTTTATCCCTTGGGTTACGAGTACTGGTGGGTATTTTACTATCTATCAATCTACCCCTATATGATTCTTATTGAATCATATACTCGAGGGGTGGCGCGGGGCGGACGATTTCCAAATGGACTCATCAATCATTAGATAGAGAAGATCGCCAAGATTTCGTGATATTTTGCCAAGCCTGTTCCAATTCCAACAGCTTAGACTCGGATCGTGGGGATCGCCGAAATACTTCTTATCAACAGATAAGATGCTCGGTATATCAATATTGATTAGATCCGAAATCCATTATTGAATTGCTCATTCAATAAGCATTCTCAATATTATGCCTTGAAGAGGACTCGAACCTCCACGTTATTTAGCACGAGGTTTTGAGTCTCGTGTGTCCACCATTTCACCATCAAGGCATCTTGAAAGTGAATCGTATTCCATGAATATGATATATATCTAGTTTGATATATGGAACATATGGACAAAGGTGGATGGAGTGTTGGGGTATTTCTATCAATCGATCATGTCATATAGGCCTGAGTCAGACATCAAATTGCTTCGGCTTTAATTATTCATAGGATACCCTATATATCAAAAAGATGTACAATCAAACCTATTTCTCGAGTCAATAGAAGCCCAATGAAGTCAATATGGTACCTAAATAACGATAGATATGTCAAAAGCAGGTCTAATTACGCCTATACCTAATCCTAAATAGAATGTGATGATGTAGGAATCCACATGGAAACATAGTATCTATTTACATATGCTCGAATGACCACTTCTCATAATAAGAATGTACATAACCCTATTCTGGTATAGCCCGATATGGAATGAACTTATAATCTGATGATCAAGTCGAATCCATATTATAAGTTCATAACCCCAGCCCATTTTGGGCGGAACAGATCTACTAATTCTTTTATTCTATTTAGTAAGAGGGATCTTAAACTAAGAAATAGGCCTAGAAGCTAAAAGAGGGTATCCTGAGCAAATGCAAGAATTCGGTTTATTGATATACCTGCTATAATAGATGCTATCACACATACAGTCATACTCCATTTGATGGAATTGTTTTATCTTTAGGGAGATCTTCTATAATTTCGCATGTGAGGGGTTATTTCTTGGTTTCATCCAGCCTTTAATAACTTGATTATTTTGAGATAATGGTAGATGGAAATAATGCTCATAAGGAGTCCTATTGAAATAAAGAAATATGGGCATGCCTTTCATCCATACCAAAATAGATGGAGTTTTTCGAAAAACCCTGCTAGTGGAGGAAGACCCCCTAGGGATAAGTGACATACGACTGAAGAGAGAGCTAAAAAAGGATATTTTACGCATAATCCTGCATAATCTCAAATGGTATCAGCTCCGGTACGTAGAACAAATGATACAATGCGAGCAAAAGTTCTTAGATTCATGGAGATATAGAATAGCATATAAGTATCATGCTTGCAAATCCATCATTTGAGTCTCCAACAATTATTCCAATGATTATATATCTGATTTGATTGATGGACGAATATGTAAGCATTTGTTTCATTCTTGTTTAAGTAATAGCAATGAGATTCCCCAATATCATGCTAAGAATAGCTAGGATTTCCAAAAGAAGATGCCATTCGTTGGATGAAAAATAAAAGGAATATCGAAAATTCACGTGACTAAAGCTAAAGAAGCTACTTTTGAAGTAACAGAAAGAAAAGCAACGATTGTAGTGGGAGATTCAGAGTCAAAAAGAGGATTCCTCACTTCTTTCTCTTATTCAAAACCGTGCATGATACTTTCATCTCGCATGGCTCCTAAGTGATAAAAGAAAGAAGAACTCATCTTCTTTCCTTTTTGATTACCTTACTTGCGTATGTATAAGATCGAATCCCTTCGATTTCTAAAAAGGATTACTAATCCTTAACATTTCAAGGAATCCTTCATCCTTGGTTATTAATGATTGACATTTTTAATCTTTCGACCTTGGTTCCATAGGAGCACAAGTCAGAAAGATAGAGAAATAGAACAATCTAATTTGATTTGTTCTCAATAGCCATGAGATGATCATCTTAGGGTGATCTTTTTGTCAACGGATGCCCTTATTACACTCGTAGCCTCTGAAGGATGAGAACCAAATATGTAGCATCTATATCGATAATTCAAGTATTGAACACAACATTAGTCTGATCCTTTGTAGGAATTACCGGTAATAACGAACTTGCAAAATATATCTATTTATCATAAAGAAATTCGTTGTTCCTGACCCTGGTTCACCTTAATTGTTATTTGAACAAATAGATCATAAAAAACTTTTGGTAAAAGTTATGTCTTGGTCCAAGTAGGGAAAGCATTTCTCTTCTACATGTCTATGGAGTTTTTAAAAATCACAACATATCAGAGATAGATATAGAGGTAGGAATTTGTTGAGCGAACCGTACTCCTTCATAGCGTCAGGAGTCCATTGATGAAAAGGTGCTGGGGAAAGCTTGAACCCAATTCCTACATTGATGGATAAAAGTGCAACTGAAATTCCTAGGGAGTTATACATTTGTGTATTGATAAGACCATTCACTATTTCATGAAGCTTGATCTCCTCCCTAGATGAACAATATAGCCAAGAGAAACCATATACTAGAATAGAAGAGCTTGCCTCGCCCATGAGTAAATATTTTGTAGTAGCCTCATTAGACCGTACATCTCTCTTAGTATATCTAGATAATAGGTAGGAACATAAAGCGAAACATTTTGGAGCTACAAAGATAGTTATTAAATTGTTAGCACCACATAAAAATATTCCTCCTAGAGTAGCTATTAATACGAATAACAGAAACTCTGTTATAGCCATTTCTGTACATTCAGTGTGCTTTACGGATAGAGGAATACATAGAGTTGAACATAGTAAAATAAAAAATTGAAAGATTTCGTTGAAATTGTTCGTTTGGAAATTTCTCAAAAAGCTAATTATAGGTTCTTCTTTCCATCGAAATAATAGGGCTGCTATGTTCGTTCTAAACTTGTTGAAGTAATGAAATAGAACCAACGTTTATCTTTTTGATCAGAGGTTGAATTGATCATTAGAAGAAGAATTAGGCCAAAAATTAGGATAAATTTTAGGAAAATGAAACTTCCGTTGGAGAGAGGTAAATGAAACGCTTTCATAAAAATTCTCGTAGAATCGAGAATGAAGTTTTCATTCTGTACATGCCAGATCATAAATTAGTAACTGCATCTAATCTTCGAAAAAGTCCCAATTGTTTCAAACTTTTTGGTTGTTTTATTTATGAAATCCCTATGAATAGGATCAAACCTTATTCCATGATATTTCCATAAGATTCCTCTTTCTTATTCTTAAGCAAGCCCTCGAGAGGGTTTAGTTAATCCATGATTTATGTTTCATCTTTCTTTCCGTTTGTTTTGAGAAAGATATCAATCAATTTTGATTCTTTCCTTTTCGATTGATTCTTTTCCGATTGAGATGTATGGATCCATGGATCTATGTGTCTATATAGATCATGTTCATGGATTAATGAAAATGTGCAAAAGCTCTATTTTCCTCTGCCATTCTATAAGTCTCTTCCTTTTTCCGTATGGCATTGCCACTCACTTTGGCAGCATCTACTAATTCGAAACTTAATTTGGAAGCTATATTTCGAACCAGGCATTTCCGAGATGCCCCTAATAACCTACGAATGGCGAGTGCTTTTCCTTATGTAGATCCTGTTTCAATAGGAACTGGATGAGTTGACCCGCCTACAAATCTTGCTTTTACTGCTACACATATTACTTGATGTAAAACAGATAGTGAATTTGTTTTCGTCTTTTGTTGAATATTTTTCACTGCTTGATAGATAATTTGATAAGCCAATGATTTTTTTCCGTGTTTCAGAATACGGTTAACCAACATGTTAACTGATCGATTACGATAAATTGGATCAGATTTTGCAGTTTTTTTCTAGAATACCTCGACGTGACATGAGCCTGAAAGAGATTCAAAATAAGTTTTTTTATAAGGGCTAAAAATGAATCACTTATTTTGGTTTTTTGACCCTATATTGTAAGGTGGATCTTGAAAGATATGAAAGATCTCCCTCCAAGCCATACACACGACTTTCATCGTATACGGCTTTCCATAGAATTCAATATGTATATAGTAGATCGAGTACGGAATTCTGTTTACCCACTTTAAATTATCTATTTCCCTCCTTTTCCTGCTAGGATTGGAAATCTTGTATTTTACATATCCAACGATTGAGTCCTTGGGTTTTTCGAAATAGTGTAATGTAAAAAGAAGTGCTTCGAATCATTGCTATTTGACTCGGACCTATTTTGAAAAAGTCAAGGTATTTCGAATTGTTTGTTGATATGTGCAAAGTAAGGGAAATATCAGAAATGATTTCAATTTTGGACCTTGTACATATAATAGTTTCGAATTAAATCTCTTTTAGAAAGAAGATCTTTTGTCTCATGGTAGCCTGCTCGAGTCCTTTTACGAAACTTTCATTATTGGGTTAGTTATACACTTTTCATGTTTCTAGTGATTCACATGGTATCATCAAATAATACAAGTCTTGGATAAGAATCTACAACACACTAGAACGCCCTTATCGACGATCCTTTACTTCGACATCATCTCGGGTTCCTCGAACAATGTGATACTTACACCTGGTAAATCCTTAACCCTTCCTCCTCTTAGTTAATACGACAGAATGGTCTTGTAAATTATGGCCAATACCAGGTATATAAGCAGTGATTTAAATCTAGAGGTTAATCGTACTCTAGCAACTTTATATAAGGCAGGATTTGGTTTTGGGTGTGATAGAGGAAAAGTTGACAGACAAGTCACTCTACAAAACCGTACATGAGATTTTACCCTCATACGGCTCCTATTCAATTCTTTCGAAGTAATTGGATCCTTTTCTTTGTTCGATAATTTCTTCCCTTCTTCTACACTTCCCTGAAGAGTAACTAAGACCAATTCATTCACGTTTCGTGTTCCAATTGAATACTTTCCATTTAAGATCAAAGAAGCAGATTATTCTTTTTTCCAAACATATGCGGATCAAATCACCATCTTCTATTCTAATCAAATAAGAATAAGAGATCTTTCTCGGTCAATCCTTTTTCCCTCCATTCTCTGAGAATCAGAAAGACCCTTTTTGAATTTGAATTTTTCATTTGGAATCTGGACTCTTCTATTTTCTACTTATTTTTTTTATTCTTTATTTCTTTTCGATTTTCTTTCCCTCTCTTTTCTTTTTATTTCCTTCCATCATTCCTTAAGTCCCATAAGGTTTGGTGATCCTGTAAATCTGACCCATTTTCTCATCGAGCAAGGGGTACTAAATAAATCAAATTGATTTTTCGATCAAAAAAGTACTGTATGAAATATTCAGTTTCTTCCTCTTCCTCTATCCCATAGGTATAGCATTTGGTTTGAATCAATAGAGAACCTTTTCTTCTGTGTGAATCGATATTATTACATTCAAATTCCTTCCCAATACCTCCTAA